>OV702280.1:379777910-382277910 GCA_916181665.1 Avena sativa | reverse complement strand
TCGCTAAAACTTGCATAGGGCCGATTCTGAGGGTGTTACAGATAAGGACAAGAGTTAATAGATCAAGAATTGATAGGTTAAGAATTGATGAATCAATAGTTGATTACTCAACATTGATGAACAACATATATTAGAATAGAATCCAATGGAGATGATAAGGATTGATATGGAAAGAAAGATATATGGTGAATGATCTTGACTTGGTTTCCTTCCTACTCAATCTCGCTAAAGAGTTAAGGCTAGGTATTACCATGATACTCATGGTATAAGTAGATGAGATTAAGATAGATCAAGTGTTACATTCCTATTACTTAAGTTATATTTATAACTTGGTATTCATGAGTTGTGTAATGAATACTGGAATATGAATACTTAAGGATCAAATATAAATCATTAAATAATGTATTATGGTTTAACTTTTATTAAACAAGGTTTTAACAAAGGTCATATTGAAACTTATCGCAGTCAAGTTGATGATCTACTTCAATTCCATCAAGTTGAGAGAAGCTTCAATCACTTTGGCAAGTTTTATTCAAAAGCGCGAAAATTATTTGGATTTTCTATGCATGAATGCAATGCACACATCTGTGTTCAGCTTATTTCTAAGCTCTAATGCTGGGATGTTACAGACTTTCCCCCTTAAAATCAACTTCGTCCCCGAAGTTCGTACTCTCTCACGTTTCGGAGTAATGAATTGACTTGTGTTGGTTACGGCATTTCTCAACTCCATGGTAACCTCAAATGGGAATAATTGTAGTATTCCATATCCAAATCTTTTCCTTGAATTCTCATCATTCTTGGCAATCTCCAACTTGTTTTCTTCAACGCTCCAAGGTTCCTTTTACTATCCACCTCTAAGGATATGTCCTTATTATAAAATCCTTTATTTGGGGTCTCTTCTTTAGTTCCTTAACCTAACACTACTAGGAAAATGCCTGTTCGTGGCGCACCTGTAAACAGCATCTGTGGCGCACTAGGGGTGCGCCACGGGCCTCGCGCTACGGCTATATCCTAGCCGTGGCGCACTGCCTGGTGCGCCACGGTTATATCGAGATAGGCGTGGCGCACTACCAGGTGCGCCACGGGTAGGGGTACAGGGTGCGCCACAAATGTGTTTTTCAAAAAACAAAAAAAAATGCAAAAAACACCCTCGTTTTGAATTGCAAAAGCAATCGGGTCCGTGCATCGCCGCCGCAGTCGTGTCACCTCGCCAGAGCATGGCCGTGGCAGGGAGGTGCGGGAGGGGTCATGGCCGCTCTAGTCCTCGCCGACGTCGAGGTGGTAGGAAGGGTGTGGTTGGAGAAAGGAAGGTAGGAAGAGAGAGAGGAAGGAAGAGATGGAGGAAGAGAGGGAGGAAGGAAGAGATGGAGGAAGAGAGGGAGGAAGGAAGAGAGGGAGGAAGAGAGGGAGGAAGAGAGGGAGGAAGGAAGAGATGGAGGAAGAGAGGGAGGAAGGGAGGTCGGACGCCGCCGTCACTGGAAGGAGAGGAGGAGGCCGCCGTTGCGCCGCTGCCGCGCCACCGTCACTTCAAGGAGAGGAGGAGGCCGTCGTCGCGCCGTTACTGCAAGGAGATGAGAAGGGGAAGGAGGAGAAGGAAGAAGGAAGAAGGAGAAGGAAGAAGGAGAAGGGAAAGGAAAAGGAAGAGGGAAAAAGGGGAGGGAAAAGGGGGAAGGGAAAGGTAGGTGGGCGGGGTGAGGATTCGAAATTTGAATCCCGCCCAAGCTTATCCGTGGCGCACTAGGTGGTGGTGCGCTACGGGTAAGTCGCCCTCTATTTTTTTTCTGCAGGAAAAAATGGTCTTTTGACCGTAACTTTTTACTCTTTTCGAATTATGAAAATCTAAAAAATCGCTAAACGACCAAAGGTGGTTGCGAGCAGATGCGAAATCTCGTTCTCGACATTTTGGTATATTATACGATTTTTTTCGATATCGTATGCAAAAGTTACAGCCTTTTTACCGTGGCATGACTTTTTTTTTGCAAATAAAGTCGAAACTCATGTTTGTTAATTTTACTAGAAGCTATAACACATTACCTACCTAAATATGAAAGGATTTAATCTTTTGACGTGTTTATTATTTTCTTTTATTTTTTGCAAAGCCTAAAAAGGCGATCCACGGGGGGGGGGGGGGGTGGAGTTGGTGCATGATAGTTAGGCGTAGGCCACTAGGGCAAGGTGCCCTACTACTAAGTTTATAAATCCGTGGCGCACATGGCATAGTGCGCCACAGAACTTGCCACAACCGTAGCGCACCTACCCCATGTGCGCTACGGGTACGTGGCATGCGGTTGGCAAGCCCCTGGCCCATACATATCTGTGGCGCACATACCCCATGTGCGCCACAATTGTTTTAGTTACTAGTAGGGCACTACCCACAGGCGAGCCACGCCTATTTTACTCGTGGGGCACTTCAACCATGTGAGCCACGGATGTGCGGATTACCTATAGCCCTTTTCCTAGTAGTGTAATTAGGTATCCTAATCCAACTCCTTTTATTTAATCATCGAACTTTCTTACTATACTGTGTAAGGTTTAGGAAGTCTCACTAAAACAGGTTTTAAATTTCTATTAGTCAATAGTTGTGGCCAAAAGACTAATCTTTGATTTATTATTGTATGAGTTATACTGGTAGTCCTTCCGAAGATTGATGTTGAACACATTTAGTCCATACCCATCGGAATTTCTTATTCTCTCTCTATTCTCTACACATGCCCAATTGGATGTGCTCTATTCCCTTTTAAGGATCACTTACGAGTTGTTTCCTTTAGAATTAGTCTATTGGGATCAATCTATTCTATCACCTTCTAAGAGTACTTTTATAATGATGACTTCTTTTGTCCTTATGGAAATAAGACTTAATGTTGTCATAGATTAGTACTTCTTCTCCAACATTTACTCAGATAATCAGATAGCATTACTTCCATTTACTGTTTACTCTCCCCCTTAGGGTTTACTAATGGTCTCTAGACTGCCTATATAGTAACCATTGGCTTCACAAATAGGATATTAGTCTCTATCCAGCTTATACTATACCTCTTTAAGGTCTCACGAAAGAACTTATGGTATACCCACACAATTGTGGATCTCCGATATAGATCTTCCAAGATTATTTTTCTTACTTACTATTTGGACATTTTCGCTTTGATAGGCCTGACTTCGTGAGCCGTCTCGAAAGACGGTCACTTTAATTTTTCTACTCCTTTATGTCTTACTTAACTTAGGCCAATTTTTATGCTCTTTATGCAATTCTAAGAAGATCCGGTTAACTAAGTTAACCAAATATCAGCAGCGGACAAGATACCAGCCGCAAACCATCCTAGGGTGTATGTACTACCCTACGGTTTGTCGTATTTCTGGTATTCTCTCTGAATTGTCAGAGCTTGAATACCATTTTGGTTCCAAAGCTTCTTCTTTGTATTAATTCATGATGCTTCCATGAACTAAGTACTACTACATCATTAACTTCTTAGCCACATCACCTATTTTGGGTGAACTTTAAGTTTATTACTTCTTATTGCTCCATATATTTCCTACACTAACCTTCCTTCTTATTGCTGACTAACAATGATCTGAACTTGATCCATCTTTCAAATTGGATTGATACTCCTCATACTTGGCTTTACCCGTCATGTAGGTCTTCATCTTGGTCTTTGGAACTCGTCACTCCCTTACACGAATTCTCATTCCTATCTAGGTCTATAACATCAAGTAGTAACTGGATGTTGCAACATGCATTTGCACATCAAGTCAAACTTCATGTACAGATCTAGTCAATCAAGAAGATCTAAGAAAACCAATAAATCCAAATGTGGTATATATAACACACAACATTCTAAGCCCAGAATATAGTAATTGAGTATAGTATCTCTAGAATTCAGGCTTAGTTGTGTAGTATATGACACCTCCTCGTATAGGTTTACATCGTGATACTTAGCACATAGGGTCAAACTATTCTTTATCTCAATATTTATCCAAATTGCTCAAGTGCAACAGGATAATACTAAACTTCTATCTCACTTTTAGAACGATTACTTATAATCAATCTTACTTATTTAGTAACTATCCTCACATGATCACTCCAAATGACTAATCACATTCTATTTACTAACTTAAACTATGGATTAGGGGAATTTTCTAGCACCTATGACTTCCATCATAGTTCTACCATGTTATTTCCTTAATTCTACTTCAGGCTAATTTACTAATTTCTTGTCATATTTATACTCTCATCATGGTTTCGGAGCTAATCTTACCATGATCTTGTTATGTTTTACCTATTTACATGATTCGGAAGATAATCTAACCATGATAACTTTACTTCTCATTGTACTATCATTGATTCTTATCATAATTTTACTCCGTCACGAGAATTCTCAAGTGAATCCCACATGATTACTACCCATTACATGAACATTAATCCTAATGATATTCATCATGTTGTCTTTGATTACCAATTAACAATAAGATTCCACTGTGCTACTTGAATTCTATGGTTAGGCTATACCATTAGGACTACTTCAATTGATGTCTTACACTTTTCTACAGTATCTTGGTGGTTTATGTCTTCTTCGAAAGACACTAAATAGCACTATACTAGGAAGACTGCACAAGATTGTTTTGTTGTTGAAGGATGCATAAGCTTTGCCAACTATATTGAATAAAGCAGCGAGCAAGATTTGAAGCACCAAAACCTGGTACCTGACGCTCATGCAGTTTTTCTGAAGGGTCAATGAAGAAGACACGATCGTTCTTGATCCTTTTGTTTACAGAGCGATGAATAGCGTGAAAACAGTTCAAGTAAAACTGGTACAGCAAAGCCAGTTCGTAGACTGTACTGTAAATAAAGTCTCGCTTTGTCTGGTCTGTGGGTGCTATCTCAGCTGTTGTCTCCTTGAGAAAGTAAATTAAGTCTCGCCTTTTCTGGTCCGCACCCAAAACAACACTCTGTCATCAGAGCTGCTTGGTTGGATAGTGTATCGTCGTTACCTGACCGGGTTGTTACATTACAAATGATGTGGTGTGCGAGGGTCCAAATTTTGCCCGGGATAGCTGAGTCCAGATTAGTAAAAAACTGACGACAAAACATAGCGTAAGAAACCACCAGATATACCGTCTCCCAAGTCCCAACAGAACAGTACTGGACCACAACAAAACAGAACTCAACTGTCAGTTCTTCATCAGAATAAAAGAAAAAAGTTGCAGCAAGCCGCCCAAAGCAGCAGCAGCACAACAAAGGAGTGTCCGCAGGGATCTCCAAGAAGGTCAGCATCATCTTGAGGCGCAGAAAAAATTAGAGTAATATACCAAAACTGCCAAAGCGATGCCACAACAAGATGCAGTATGCACAACCAAAGGGTACTTCACTGATACTCCTGAAATGAGCATCAAGGCAAGCTAAAGCCTTGGCTCAGTTTCTTTTTCCGAACATGATGGAAAAAGTTCTCGCAAGGTCCGTTCATCTCCAACAACAAGCATAGGTTAAAACACATCGCCCACATAGATGCTGAAGAAATGGATACCCCTGGTAATATAGCCTGACATTATATACTGAACATTGACAGAACAGAGAAGAAAATTCATAGGAACATGAGCAAACACTCCAACGCTGCAGCAAAAGCTCGTTGCTGGAACACTATCTTGTGATAGGAAACTGAAACTTCACTGTATGCCCAATGCAATGCAACTGTTCTTGCCCCCGAAGATATTAGATGTATCAGCATTACCCTTTGCTTGACAGAAATGCGATGCCCACGAAAGGACACCAGAGCATAGTTAGACTGAACAAAAATAGTACACGACGATATATACAGTGCTGCATTTTATTTTTGAAGTGAGCAAATTCATGGTAAAGATACAAGGCATCCTTATACTTCTGATTGTGCAGCGAAAGATGGATTGCTAGTCTGGAGTTTGAGTGGCTCGTGGATAACTGCATGCACTGTACTGACCATCTCACATGGCGAGGTAAATGCATCAGTGTGAGAGTAGAACAAGTGGCATATCTTGCACATCTTCCAGAACAGCTCCCTGCATGCCCTAGGGACAACACTGTCTTCCTTAAGGACCAACCTTAGCAAGTCTTTTCTACATGAGGCTATGGAGCTCCTTAGTGACTCTTTAGCCTCATCAACAGATATAGAACCGTCACTATGAAGAATAAGTAGTGAAACACTGTCAAGCTTGCCCTCGCTGCTCTCCCTCTATAACAATAGTAGGTTAAAAACTTAGTCAGAATAGCCCAATTATAACTTAGATATCTAAACTGCCTGACATAGATGAGTAATGACTGCCCCTTTATCAAATGACTGCAACAGGGAATATGAGATACACAAAAACGACCTGCGTTCTAACTTCAAGAGGAAACAAGACTCTTAATAATACCAGTAATGATTGCAAATACAGGTTTTTGTGAGGATTACTATAGTGCCTCTAGTATCACCAAACATTTGTATGTACTAAGAATTTGCATTTAGTGATATGTGAAGCCATATGTAAACCAAATCAAAAAATCGAAAAAATAAAACAAATCATATGCTGACTCATTTATGCAAATCTCAAAAGGCGGAAATTTGGCCCAAATACCTCAAAACCTTGGATGTCATTGAGCAGGCGGCAACAAGTGCCCATGAGCCTGAATAACTCTTTGTACTCCTTATTGCTGACAACGCACCCAAAGAGTTTTTGTCCGACAAAATACGATGCAGGGAACAGAATGGGAGCCAGTGTGAACGA
Source organism: Avena sativa (assembly GCA_916181665.1). Classification (NCBI taxonomy): domain Eukaryota; kingdom Viridiplantae; phylum Streptophyta; class Magnoliopsida; order Poales; family Poaceae; genus Avena; species Avena sativa. The sequence goes on along the minus strand of OV702280.1, from coordinate 382,271,178 downwards.
CACAACGGCATTTTCCATGTATTCTTCAATCGTTGGCACATATTGCCTCATTCGCCAGTCTGCCTCGGTCATCATAGACCTCAGTAGTTCTTGCCACTGTAGATGAAATTGCAATGTTTCAATGCTGGATACAAGAAAATTCAAAATCAGGGAAACACAGCAAGAAACTCACTAATTCTATCAGATGCTTTCGAACGTCGCGGTTTTGTACAGTAGAAGCAATTGCTCCAAGCTGGTTCGTTGTACTATAAACGGCATAAAATAATATTTTAATTTCTTCAGAGTAGAACTCGTCTTTGGAGTGCTCATCCCACCTAATAAAAAAATATCAAATTAGCGAAAATGAATTGTTAGTAATATGCAATAAGATACACCAACAATACTTATGAAATGGAGGATGCGCTCATCATATAGAGGATACACGAGGGTTGCATGATTGTGTCTATGGATGAATCAACCTCATGCTTGCTAACCCATCAGTGAGCTAACACTGAACATATAAAGAGATCAAGGTAAGAAATCGTACATTTCAACTAGCGCTACAAGGTTTTCTAATTCTTCTCTTGACCCAGCGACATCAAAGAAGTCATCAACAACATTTATGAGCACCGAATTTTTGGCCCATGAAATGCGAGCATCAGATAGTTCAGGGGGGAACATGGTAGCCGCAGTCGCGAGATAACAATATGTCATCCTCTGCCGTGCAAACAGTAGTTGGTCTAGCCTGTTCTCCTTAACCCAACTGTCATGACAAAATTTTACAATTTCTATAAGAAATGAAGTCAATAGGACAAGAAAGCATAAATATTTGATTACCTTTCAAGAAGTTGGAGTTCGTTCTGGTAAACAAATTGAGAAAGGGTAAAATCTTCAACAGCCAAAGCTAAAATATCTTGGTTGACACAACATGGCCTGATTGAGCAAAATGATTAGTTTTGGCATGTAACTTCTATATTGAATGATCCGGCATACATGTATTTGCGAGAAATAAAACCCTTACAGGTGCTCTGTCTTTAAGACTTGTGAACCCCTCACATCAAAGTTCTCGATGTTCCTCTTATGATCTAGACGTTCCATTGTGGCATAGAAGGGAAATTTAAGAGCATGCTCCACCTGAAATGTAAAAGGCATACAGGTAAACATAAACTGGATCCTGTCTAAATGTAAAATCAATTATCTTTCTGATTTGTGAATTTCATGCAAGCACCTCTCCAAAGATCGTGCTACTTTGCACTCCGTCGTAGAACAACTTTTCCCTCAATAAGTTTCCCGACCAGTAGCCTATGTTATCTAGAATAAATTCATTTTGTGATAGGCTGACTCTTGAAGCCTTGTATAATTCCAATATAGATTTTGTATCATTTAAATATCCTTGAAGTGAGTTGTGGAAATCGGAGGCTTCATCCACATGAGACATCTCATCTACAATTAAAATTAGTGAGTCAATAATAATAAAAATACTAATGTCATAATGAAGAAGACATATATTGTGTCCCAAGAAGTACCTGAGGAAACATTATATCCATTCATCCGTAAAATGCGAAATGCCATTGCGCACGTTGATACGTCCAACATGATCTCATCATCTCGTTGTAACCACAAACTACAAAGTAGAGAGAGTCAAGTTTACAAAATTTAAAAGATAAATATCAATTGTTTATTCATGCTCACTACCTGTAGGTCATGTCCAGGATGTTATTTATCTCGCTAGAAAAATACTGAGATATCCCGGTATTTTCAAGAGAATCCACCATTGAAAGCTGACAATATATTTTTGTTGGATATACTGTTGGTACTGTAGAACTCTAATGTCGTTAGGTATTGAACAATAGATTGCACGCTTGCAAATGCTTTTTGTAAGGAAAGGAACAGAAACTCACCTGAGCCATCAAACTTACTGACAGTTAAATTTAGGTATTGAAAGGCTTTCTCATCATAATTTTGGATTAATGCAGCAGCAGTTGCGGAAGGAGAATTGAACAACGATCCGTTCTTCCTCTGGAACTTCATAACTTCACCCCAGTCCAACATGTTTCCTAGTCCTTCGACAACATAAGCCATATATGCTTCTCTCCCAAAAGATTTATCCCCGGAAAGTCTGTATTAAGTGAATATATGAGGAGTTTAAAAATATTACTAACAGGTAATACAAATGATACTCAAATTATGATTTCATATGATACAAATTAACTTTCAAACCCATCATTCCCTAGAGTACATACATAATCAGACATGAAATACAGAACAATTTTCATGCTAAAATTGCCTTTTAGGAATCTGTGCTAGGATTATTACTGACAAACCTTTTCATTTCCATGTCTCGGAGGTGAAGAATCTCATCAACGTCAGTTTTTCTAATCAGAAACTGCAAGCCCATCTCAATGGCAAGACTAAGCATACCCGAAAAAATAATATCAAAGCCTATAGGAGCAGCAATCTGCTTGTCCATGGCAACAGAAATGTTTCTTCCAATAAAATGTAATCCTGTAAGTATCATTTTTATCGCATCAAGACATTAAAACATTTTAATATAAGTAAGAAAAACAATATTAATATAAATAAAATTCATCTGTATGTGTTCATACCTCTTCTAATATGTTCCCTGCCGAAATTCCATCTCTTAAGTGCAAGAACACAAGCTAGTGTGGATGATAAGATATCCTTGTTGACTAAGGAGTCCGTTTGAGCAATACCCCAAGATCCATTGCTCTGTTGGTTTTGCAGTACCCATTCAACACATAATGGGAAGCACGGAACCTCAGATGATCCCAACGAGGGCACCATGGCCACCCATGCTGTGTCGTACGCAGATGGGAGCAATCTGGGTTCTCGGAGCTGCTTTTTTATCCTTGCCTTCCATTCCTAATTTGTTGATAAATACACATATGAAAATAAGTGACTCAAATATTCGACCGAGAAAAGGATTTATGAAGTACATACCATGTTTTGCAGGCATGCATCTGTTTGTTCAAACATCCCCTCAACATTTACTACTATCAAGAAAATGAGATATGTGTCACAAATAAATTAGCACAACACTCATTAAAAACTTAATAAATTTGGAAATCACTCATTTAATTTTGACACGGGTTAAAAAATGACATGAATAGAGATTAAGACCCTTATTACCTCTTTACACAATTTAGGGAGATTTTTGTGCATTCTGTGAGTATAAGGTGACCGCATCATGCAAGTTAAAGGACCATGCATTTATTTACTCTAACTCAAAACACTAGAAATGTTTGACTATAAATTGATGTTTGTCCTCTTCCATTTCGCTTTTTGGCCTCACGCACGGCCCAAGCCAATCACGGTGGCGCCATGATCAATGCGTTTCATGGCAGGGCGACATCCATGACAAGTGTCAAGTAGGGAAGTGAAATTAGTTGGCAGGGCACATGTCACAAGAGAGGGAGAAATAGGAGATGCGAACTTGCTCCTATATTTTAGGAGCCATCCTCATGTTCCCCCACTAGATATGGTGTTCTTCTCGTTTCTTTTTAGCACATGAGGAAAGAAGAAAACATCATATTTGGCATGATACAAACTAGTGGTTTAGGGTGGACGTCTTTTCTCTAGTCAAAAGACCGGTTTCATTCTAACCACTCCTACCAGGTCCAAAGTGCAAAATAGTGTGGGACACCATACTGCTATTTGCAACAATTATTACCTGGTACAATGTCCAATCAACACCATTTTACTATGTCCAGACTGCAATTTACTCTTTAAAAAATGGATAGATAATATGGTGGTGGCTCGCACACAAGAAAATTAGTTACAAAAGGAAGGAAATAGAAGGGCCCAAACTATCATAAAAAAGGCTCATGTCCTTGTGGATCCAAACTCGAGTTCCTATTTTGTTAAGATAGTAGGGGATTTTAAAGTGAAAGAATTCTAAAATAGGAAATGAAAAAATAGAAGCACTTTTAAGAAGTAGAATATAGTAAACACTCAAATGATTTAGGAAAGTTCATGAAATGTAAAAAAATCTCAAGAAAACTTTTCATATGTTTAGTTGCCTAGATTTTATTTTCACATTTAAATTCCACATTTTGTCATACAACATTTACGTTTCTCCATGAATTTTGTTTCATTTCCCCATCTCTTTTTCTATCTTCTGTTTTTGTAAGTCTTCAAGTACTATAGTAGCATTTCTTTCATGTTGTTTTGCAAGAAAATATGGAGGAGCTTCCCTATTCCCAATGTGACCCATGGCCCTTCCTACACTAAAAATATGTTTAATTAATTTCCTTATAATACAATTTAGATATCAAATAATACATGTTGTTAGGTTACCACCTCAACATTTCTCTCTAAACTCCATCTCTGATGGGTGGGCTGCCAAATTATTGGCTCTGTTGATTTAACTAGAGGCAAGGGACCATATCTATTTAGCACTAGAACAAATTGACGAAATTAGTCGAATTTTGAAGTCCAAAATTAAATCTACCTAATGAAAATGTTTGGGGACAAATAATGATCTTTTGTTCAGAAAAATATAACTTTAGAAGTCAAACAGGGAGATCCCCCCTTACAAATTTAAAGAGGATGTATATAAGTGTAAAAGGATTCAAACTCAGGTTGTTTAGACTGCTATATACTCATAGTGGTAACTGGTTAGAATCGAGAGACTTATTTTGAATATGCTTAATACTTCCGAAAATGAAAAACATAATTTTTTATCCTAAGTAAGAATTTCTAGGCTTCCTAGGTTTATAGAAAAATAATAACATATATAATGCCAAATAAGCACACAACATTGTATCTATTGATATTGATTGGGTACTCGAGAGATGAATTTCTTGAGCTCCCACGCATGTGCACCTCCTAGCTAGGCTTGCAAGCTTTGCATAAAGATCAGTGGTTTTCACTATTTTTTGGCTAAAAAAATAATATCTTAAAGAAAGTATGTACCAGATGAATCAAAAAAGTAAGTATGAAGAGCATTGTAAAAAACTTCTATCCAGGTTTTATGGAAAAAGTAGAAAACAAATACTATATTAAAAGGGAAAATAACAAGAATAAAAAATAAAAAAGCCAAAGACAAGAGAACAAAAATAATACAACAAAACCAGGAAAATTTTCGAAAACAAACAAAAGAAAAGTAAAAGGCCAGTTAGGCCCGGCCCATATCATGAGTAGTGTGAGCGTAGTCTACCCATTCTTCCTAAGAGGTGGGAATAGAATTGGGCCAGAGTGGGACGAAATAAGCAATTTTCAAAAAAAAACAGCGGCAAAAGGTTAAGGTAAAATAAGTGTCACGCTAAAAAAAGGTAGCATAAGCGTGGGACGAAACAAGAGATTTTTTTTTGACGAAATGAGTATTGTTATAATGAGCTGATTGATCCATATATCGACATGCTTGTGAAACATGCTAAAACCGAATGTAAATATTTTGCCTATGGATGTTGAGCTGATTCGTCAGATTCCAGTACGTACAAGCAATATGGAGGATTTGTGGTGAGATGTCTGGACTGTTGTCGGTCAGATCAGTGTTAAACTCAAGAAACTGTTCTGAGGCATGGCTAGAAGTCCGAGTGGCAAAGTGTTAAACTCAAGGGGCAAAAGCCTGTTTCGAGAGAAGTTCGAGTGGCAAAGTTCTGATCCAGCAGGGGAAGAAAAACACATCGTTCCTCTGAGTTTTCTAGTACTCCTTCCGTCTCAAAATAGATCTCGCAGGTTCTTAAAATTTGGATGAATCTAGTGTGCTCCCCGAATAGCTATCCGGGACAAAAAAAAATTAAAAGGACCATCCTAGCACCTGATGGCTATTCTTGTAATCCAGGAACCCAATATTCAGGCCCCAACGGGATTCGAACTTGGATCGCTTCGGTGCAACAGGGCTAGGAGGTTGAGCCCGGTTCTCTTCGGGACACAATTTATAATGACTATATATATTTCTGGTTGAATAATAAGCACACGCGTTCTCTCAAAAAACAAATGGAAGCATATGGCTCTGCCGCCGGGGAAGATGAGCTAGGAGATGTTCAGTTCAGACATGAATGAAGAGAGGCAAATGTGAGGTGTTCTGGATTTTGGGCGTCAATTATGTCTTTCGCAGGCCCCGGGCTTTGCTAATGTAAATTTTGCAATTGATCAATAAAATCCTGGTGGTTTGCGTTAAGTAAAAGGTAAGTAAACGACACAATACAATTACAGAACTCCTATAGAAAAAGAAAATTGAAACAAAAGGAAAGCTCTTTGCCTTGCATGGGTTAGCAGGTAAGTAAAAGATAGGCGCTTACCAATAGAGGAAGGAATGGTCGTCGGAGACATGACCCGAGTCAAGTAGAGGGGTGGAGGATGACGACGGCCGCAAGAGATGAGCTCGGGGCGGCTTGCTCCGGTGCAAGCAGGTGGCTCGGCGGCACGGGTGGAGGTGACGCCTATAGGTGTCTGGTTTCTTTGGTGATGCTGCGAGCGAGGCTTCGTCGAGATCGGCGCCGAAGCCGCCGGTCGCCAGCTATGGCGACTCCGTTGCCGGCTATGTGCCTGGAGCAGAGACGAAGAGGCCCCAGCAGCTACGTTCGGGTTCGACATGGAAAACTATCTATGACAAGTGAAAGAAGAAGGTTGATGGCAGGTGAGATGCATGCAACATTTTATACTACTCCTATATTACTGAGAAGATCATGGATGATGGACCTTGCTCGTGCCGTACGTGTCACCGAACAAAGTAGCGCTACACCGAACAAAGTAGCGCTAACGATGCTACGTGCAAATAGTCACGGCCAAAATTGACACGGTAGATTGACTCGGTAGGTTGTGTGACTGGATCGAGGAGCTAGCTGAAGCTAGACATATGTGAACGTAGTTGGTGGATTACTGAATAACCTTGTAGACAAGCTTGTGTTAATTATTCAATGTCGCCAGTCCGGAGATTAATTCCAACCTGAAATTTGTCCCAACCTTTGTAACAGCCAAGTTGAGAACCGGGCTTGAATACTCCAAGTACAATCCTAAAAAGGATGTACACTAATTACATAATTATTATTTTGAAAAGGAAAATAATCCTGATCTTTGTATCAATTGATGCACACAATTATAAATTATTAAAAACAAGCAGGCATCGTAGTCGAACAAAGTCGCTCCAATAAAAAAAGCCGAGACCGTATGCCTCATGACATACTACCACTAAACCTACTGTAAAAGATATAAACAAGCAAAGAGTGAGCACAAATCCTAGGTTGAACTACCGCAAGTGCGTTGTTGATGATGAGTATAACCATAATTCAAACTCGGGGCTTTCATCCCCAAAGCTGAGTTTTCAGCCACCACTTTCAATAAGGGCAACACATGCACAATTGCCTGATAAAGATTTAGTGTTCCTACTAGAGTGTGCATACTAGCCATTGAAGCTGCATCTACCATGATCAAGCGTCTAACGATGCCTCGCTAGCTGGATGCCGATGGAGAAGACACTTGAAGCCAGTGACGTCCCACGACGCATGTTTCCATCCATTGTCACACCACCTTCGATCGAGCATGATCAGACATGAAATGATGTATTTCAAAGAAATGTCATGTGTAGCATCTACCTGGAGAAACATGTCTTGACGCCTCCGATGTGACTCCTTGCATAGTACCTTCAGGTCAGGTATGATTTAACAGTTGACACCTCGACCAGACACGCCATGTGTAGCACCTATTGTGTTGGATCGAAGCTAGTCAGGAAGTGGAGGGGGCATCCCATACCGCCGTTGGCCTTGAAACTCCACGGTCCACCATCGACACATGTAGCTAAATGCCATCACCAATCAAAGATCTAGCCACCACACCGGCCACATAACCATGGTGTACGCCACCGCCGATAAGCCAGGTCCGGTGTTTGGATTTCAAAACTAACTAAATAATATAACCATTTTACAACCAACTATGAAGCGCGTCAAGAAGAAAATGTTTTTGTATGAGTCATCTAATCTTTTGTATATGTCCTTACTGTTTTTTTTAAGAAATTGCCAAAATATTGACATGAAGGGTTTAGGAGTGATAGGGAAAAAAGTAGGTGTTGTGATGAAAGTTCAAGATTTTCACAGCAAGCAGCATATCACATTGCCTTAGGTTCTCAGTTATGTCATACACCAACTTTTTTACTTATATATTGCTTTGTCAGTAATCGTACATTAAAATCTAGTTGTGCTTTATTATGGTGTACCTATTTTGGCTACAATATTTATTATGGTGTGCCTTTTTTTTGTAGGGGATCTTTAGTTTTTTTGTTAATTCCATTCAACCAATTACCGGCCATATTCATGATATCAGTTGGAGTAGATATATTAAAAGATGTTTTAGTGGTAACTATTATCTCTGAGGTCCCACTAAAATATTTCTTCACGACGAGAACTAACCTAGAAGAATTGGACATATTGGTTACACTTAGTCCAACGGGTGGTGGATATCGAGTGACACGAGAGGACACTTTTTCCAGACCGCAGCATAGTTAAGCCTACGTATGTTGATTTCATGAATGGTTATAATTGAATTTTTTATAAAGAAAGCTAAGCTAAAAGTTCTGCTAAATAAAGATTTTTTTATGGTGTTCTAACATAGAAATAGTTTGCTAACAACGATATTAGCCTTGCAAGGAGAAACTACGAGGAACATGAGTTATTGGTGACGTGGACAAAAAAATACACCACCTTTTTCTTCCGTGCCCCATAGTAAACATCTAAAACAATACTACATATAAATCTAAAAAAACAATATATATATTTTATAACAGTACGTGCATTAGTATCTAGCCAATCAGTTGAAGGAAACAAAGGCCCGTGTGTTATCGTGACATGCTTGGAGGATTCGGATACTGCTCGTGTCGTGATCGAAAGAAGCAGTACCTCTGTCCCAAATTAGCAACGAGGTAGTAGTACCTAGGGAAAGCTACGTGCCAGCCAATGATCGCCTGAAATTGATTCCGCGTGAACGTTTTGTCGGATCAACTGTGCAAATTAAGCTGGTAATATGGATTATTCCATGTGTCGTTAAGTGTCCGGCCGGGATCTTCCAAGCTGAAACCCTGTCTCCGCGTTGATGCATGATATACCAAGTTGAGCTGCTGGGAGGTTTGTCCATTAGTGTAAACTTACTCGACATACGGAAATTGACTCGGTTAGATTTGTGTAAAACTTTAGTCGATGTCGCTAGCTGAGATTCGTCGCGGCGTGCATGCATGGTGCGCTATAGCTAATGAAGCAGCATTATTACCAAGCAGATACGCGCACACTACCAAGCAGATACGCCGCATGCGTGGTGTAAACTTACTCCACAATTGCACAAATTTCCAAGCAGAAGTAGGGTGATGGCGATGTTTGAACCTTAAATCAGCATGTATCAGTTTGTCTGTGTACGTTGAGGCTTAATCAAGCATTACCAGCTCGCCACATTTGATTTGATCAATGATGTGCTCGAGGGTCAAAACTATTTGAAACACCCTTCTAGTAGTATATATTTCTCTCGTGCCAAATGGACCAACCGGCGCTAAGGAGCGTCATGTTCCCTTTGTACTCAAACCCAGGCTGGAATTTGGAGCATGGTGATAGTACGTACTCTCTCCGTTTTAAAATATAAGATGTTTTAGTTTTGTGAAGTAAATATATATAGACTACTTTTAGTATGTATGTTCACTTATGTTTGAAGTGAATCTACACACTAAAAAAACTAAAAATATTTTCTTTACAAACCTAAAACATCTTATATTTTAAAACAGAGGGAGTACATGTTACATACACAACGGTACATGTAAGAATGGGCCGCGCGCTACAACTAACTAACAAACGAGCAGAACAAAAAAGCAGCTCCAGCTAGCTCTATGCCGATCGACGACGGGCGTCAGATTTGATCCGATCAATGACGTGTTCGCGAGGAGCGAGAGAATACTTCGTCAATTACAATAGCCTCTCATTTGGTTTTATTTGCCCAAACGGCCAGCGTACGTGGTACCTTTTGTCCTTCATCGACCAGCACACTAGCTATTGTCCGTATTGAAGCTCTATGCCAATGATGGACATCATATTTGATTTGATCAATGTTTATTACCTTAGAAGAAGGGGGGATACTTATGCCAATGATGGGCATCGTATTTTGACTTGACCACTAGCCAATAGACGCGTCGTCTGGATATGATTTGGTTTGCTTTGTCCAAACGACCATACGTGACACATATCATGTTTCTCACATACTCCCTCCGTTTGGAAATATAAGATGTTTTAGATTTGTGAATGAGATGTATCTAGACAGCAAAGGTGTCTAGATTCATTTAAACCTATACACTAAAAGATGTCTAGATACATCTTCTTCATAAATCTAAAACATCTTATATTTTTAAACGGAGGGAGTAGTAACTCCAAGTGCTTAAGGGAACGCCAACAGAAGGGCACGACATGTACTAATGCATCTTTAGGAGCGGAGGAGTACAAAGTGCAACAACCTTGTGATATTGATTGTGGTTGGCAAGACGATCATCCATAAAAGAATGTCTGCAAATATCGAGCCACATAAGAATTTTGCACCGTAACAGCGTCTAGCACTTCCAGATTGCCTGAGTGGACCGTACCCGCACTTCAGAGAGACAGACAAATGCGCTCTATAGTTATATTCATCAGATAAGAAGGTGCCCAAGTGTTCCCACTCGAGCACGTCCAAGAGTCAGAAGTGTTGGCGCAGAGAAAACTTCAAGTAAAGCCCACACCAAGGTCAAGAAGATTAAAAAAATGCTCGAATTGTTCAAATGTTTCTTGATATCTTTGATCATTCTACTTTATGTGGGTCTTGAATTATCTTTGATTTTGGGCAAGTAATTAGGTTAAGAAGGAAACATACCATTGCTCTAACATTTGTCGAACATGAGTAATTTGGTCACTAAAACCTGCGCGATGTGGAGCGGCACTCAAGTTTTTTTACCCAACGAGCCTCGCCTTGTCGATTTCAATTAAAGAAACAACCACAGTCCTACAAAGTTCTTGCAAAAGTTCAAAAACATAAAATAAACAAAAGCACCGACACAACCCAACCCAACCCAACACAATGACCATACAAGAAGTGTCAAGAAAAACCATACAAGATACATGCATGAGGACTGCGAGAATGATTAAATCCTAACACATCCGGCACAACATCAAGTATCAACAAGTAATCCATGCTATCGGCAAGGCCCAACCATGTCTTTTCGGCGATTTTTTTTAAATAATACGCATTATTTAATTAATTTGAATTCTATTATACGTTTTTTGGAAATTACAGATCTAGCACTTTGTCGGCCGGGGGCAAGCCGACTGGGCCAATTGGCCAGGCCCAGGCCGACAGCAGGTGGCACCATGCACTCGGCTTGGTCCCACACAAGCAATCGGCTTGCTCCAGGCCGATTAGGGCAATCGGTCTAGCCCAGGCCGATTAGTGCAATCGGTCAGACCCAGACTGACAGCCTAATCGTCCTGCCTCTAACCAAATCCTGCATGATCAATGCAACCTCCCTTTAAACTAATCATCGCCGATGTTTCTCGCCAATCCTTTCCGCCGATTTTTCCCGCCAGTACTCCCCGCCGATTTTTCCCGCCAGTAGGGTCTGTAGTGGCCTCAACCAAGCGAACAAAAGGTAGAAGCCCATCCCACTTCAACCTGCATAACCAAAAAACGTGATCAATCATTTACCGCGAACCAAAAATACTCATATAATTCATGATTAAATTGTACCTAGGAACCCAAACGGGATGTATCCTACAGTTAGCATTCGATGTGCGAGTGACCAAAGGCTCAAGGGAGTTGGGCTCATCCTCCAAAATTCCAGCCCGATGCTTTTTTTCAATGTCTGGATCGAGCAACCTGTATCTTCTCGCCATTTCTGAACAATTTAAAAATTAACATAAGCATTTGCATATTACAACTAAAAACATAGTTCGCCACATATTACAACTAAAAACATAGTTCGCCATATATTACAACTTAAAACATAGTTCGCCACATATTACAACTAAAAACATAGTTCGCCACATATTACAACTTAAAACATAGTTCGCCACATATTATAACTTAAAACATAGTTCGCCACATACTACAACTTAAAACATAGTTCTAGTTTCACCCGCGTCCTCTACCTCTTCGTCCTCGCGCACCCCGTCCTCGCGTAGGTGTGACGCCTATACCGAAAGTGGGACAATGAGTATCCCTGTGACCAAATGCATTGCATAGAAAACACTGCCAAGTTGGGCCACCAGCTTCTGAGTCGTCCATATCATTCTGGATTCGCCTACACTGGCGTCTGCCTCTGCTTGTTCGCATTAGAGAAGGGTGTGGGATGTACTGCCTTTCATCAAGGTTCACAGTGTTGAAATTACCCATTACTCGAAATCCTGACATCTCACCCGTCCAGGTATTGACCACAGATTCTTTCAGGTAGTAGGGAGACACGAACGATATGGAGTCCAACCCTAGCTGCCGACAAGCAGCAAGCACATGAGAGCAAGGCAGGTGAAGCAACTTTGGTTTGTTGAAGGTGCACTCGCAGGTTGGCCATTGCTCATTACCAATCTTCACCTCATGCGTTCTTAGTTCATTACCACACCAAAACTTATCGGTGGCTAGCCGCACCTCAAACCTTCTTTCCTCATTACCTATGCACACGACAGTGTGTGACATAGCCTTCGCTATCTTCTTATCCATGTACCTCATAATCTTTTTACAGAAGCGTGTGTTTGGATTGTTCATGATATGCATCTGAGCACCCTGTCGTTTGGATCTAAAATATGAAATCGTGCCATACAGAATACCTTCGACTATGGCTGTAAGTGGAAGTGCCATGTTACCTCTGAGGACAAAGTGAAGGGATTCGCGGCATAGTAAATCAAAATTTTCTACGGATGCGAACAGAGGAAAGCCAAGATCTAATCTAGGAGATGCAAACAATGAGAGGTATTAGATGAGATCTTCATACCCTTGAAGATTTGCACAGCGGAACGTTCGTCGGAACATGGGTGATGTAGTCGTACTCGCTTCTCCTCCTCGCGATCCGATCCGATCTAGCACCGCAAGTGGCGATGCCTCCGTGAGATGCACACGTGCAGCACCTCGACGTCTCCTCCTTCCTCGGTCCAGCAAGTATGGTGGAGAGACGGATTGGATCTACAACGCGACGGCGCGGTGCAAGTGGTGGAGAGTTTCTGCAGCAGGGCTTCGCCTACACGCAGTCGGGAGGGAGAGAGAGAGGAGGGGCAGCAGGGCGGCTAGGCTTGAGGGGAAGGTGTAGGGGGTGGTGCGCCCCAGCCCTCTATATATAGAGGGGTGGGCGCCAGCCCTAGCCCCTCCCCCAAGCCTAGGCCGGCGGCCAAAGGAGGGAGGAGTGGGGGGCAAGTAATCCCCCCTTCTAGAAGCTCCAAACTAGGGTTTCCCCTTGTTTGGCCGGCTGGGCCCTATGGGGCCTTGTGCCCCTGGCCCAATGCGGCCAGGGCACTCCCTCATAGGCCCATGCCCCCTCCCGACATGTGGGACCACGTTGGTCCCCTTCCGGAAGGTTCTAGAAGCTTCCGGTACAATACCGATTAACCCGGAACAATTCCGAATTCCAAAAACTGCACTGCCTTATATGAATCTTATTCTCCGGACCATTTCGGAACCTTTCGTGATGTCCCAGATCCCATCCGAGACTCCGAAAAAAAACTCATAAACCAATTATCCAATCTATCCTAGCGTCGAGACACGTTAAGTGTGTGACCCTTCGGGTTCGAGAACATGCAGACATGATCTTCTATCAATAATCAACAGCGGGGTCTGGAAACCCATATTGACTCCCACACATTCATCGATGATCATATCGGATGAACCACGATGCCAGGATTCAATCAATCCCATATATATATTCCCTTCGTCTCGCGATATTTTACTTGCCCGAGATTTGATCGTCGGTACCGTCATACCTAGTTCAATCTCGTTCACAGCAAGTACTTGACTCGTTCCGTAATCCGATATCACTTTGTGATTAACTCTTTAACCACATGCTTGCAAGCGGTGTTGATATCGATTACCGAGTGGGCCCGAAGTATATCTCTCCGACTTGGGAGGGACAAATCCCATCTCGATACATACAACCCAACAGGTACTTTCCGATCACCTGAGAGACACCTTTATGATCATCCTCTCATAGGATGACGTTTGATGACCTCAAAGCTTTCTTCCGATACCAGGGAGTTGTATTATATCATGGTCTAAGGAATACAATATTTGACATAAGAAAAGCTTCGCAAAGATGAACACGATGACACGATCTAATTGCTCCGCTTAGTTTGGGTATGTCCATCATATCATTCTCCCAATGATATAATCTCATTATTAATCGACAACTCATGTCTATGGTTAGGAAACCTTAACCATCATTAATCAATGAGCTAGTCCATAGAGGCATACTAGGGACACAGTGTTATTCACAAACCACACAATTATTAAAGTTTCCGCTTAATACAATTCTAGCATGGAATATAAACTTTATCATGAACAAGAATTATAATAATAACATCTTTATTATTGCCTCTAGGGCATAATTCCAACAGTCTCCCACTTGCACTAGAGTCAATAATCTAGTTTACATTTGGCAACAATCTCACACCCATGGCACTAAGGTGATGATCATGTTTTACACGTGGAAGAGGTTTAGTCAATGGATCTGCGACATTCAGATCTGTATGTACTTTGCTAATCTTCAGATCTCCATCTTCTATATAATCTCGTATTATATGAAACTTGCGGTTGATATGCTTGGTATTTGGATGATATCTTGGTTCCTTAGCGAGTGCTATGGCGCCAGTGTTATCACACAATATCTCCAGTGGGTCCAATGCACTTAGAACCACGCCAAGCTCAGTGATGAAGTTCCTGATCCAAACTCCTTCACTTGACGCTTCTGCAGCAGCCATGTATTCCGCTTCTACTATAGATCCCGCGATCACGCTTTGCTTGCAGCTTCTCCAGCTCACAGCTCCTCCATTCAAAATATAAACGTATCTTGTCTGAGATTTAGAATCATCCTTGTCGGTGTCGAAACTAGCGTCGACGTAACCTTTTACGACGAGATGTTCATCACCCCCATAGACTAAGAACATTTCTTTAGTCCTATTTAGGTACTTTAGGATGTTCTTCACGGCTGTCCAGTGTTCCACTCCTGGATCACTTTGATATCTGCTCGTCAAACTAAGAGCATTGGACACATCCGGTCTAGTACACAGCATGGCATACATGATAGAACCTATGACCGAGGCATAAGGCACTTTGCTCATAGCTTCCCTATCATTTACCGTAGCTGGACACTGAGCCTTGCTCAATATCTTACCTGACAACATAGGCACTAAACCTTTCTTTGCTTTATCCATTCTGAACCTTTTCAGAACTTTGTCTAGGTATGTACTCTGGCTTAAAGCTATCAGGCGTCTTTGTCTATCTTTATAGATTTTGATGCCCAATATATAAGCAGCTTCACCTAGGTCTTTCATTGAAAAACACTTGTTCAAATAACTCTTCACATCGTTAAGCATGTTAATGTCATTTCCAATAATCAATATGTCATCCACATATAGTACCAGAAATGTCACTGAGCTCCCACTCACTTTCTTGTAGATACAAGCTTCGTAGCAATTTGGAACAAATCCAAAGCTCTTGATCACTTGATCAAAACGAAGGTTCCAACTCCGAGATGCTTGCTTCAGTCCATAAATGGAACGCTGAAGTTTGTACACTTTATCAGCATCCTTAGGATCGAAAAAACCTTCGGGTTGCATCATATACAACTCTTCATCAATGTTGCCATTGAGGAACGCAGTCTTGACATCCATCTGCCATATTTCATAATCATGAAACGCAGCAATTGCTAATAAAATCCGAATGGACTTAAACATCTCTACGGGAGAGAAAGTCTCATCGTAGTCAACACCTTGAACTTGTCGAAAACCTTTCGCGACAAGCCGTGCTTTATAGACGGTAACATTACCATCCGCGTCCGTTTTCTTCTTGAAGATCCATTTGCACTCAACGGCCTTTCGGTCGCTAGGAGGGTCCACCAAAGTCCATACTTGGTTTTCGCTCATGGATCCCAATTCGGATTTCATGGCTTCTAGCCATTTCTCAGAGTCTGGGCTCATCATCGCTTCCTCATAGTTTGTAGGTTCACTGTCTTCTACCAACAAGACAGTCAAAACAGGGTTGCCGTACCACTCAGGAGGGGCACGCGACCTTGTCGACCTGCGACGTTCAGTAGCAGCATCGTCCGAAGCTTCATGATCCTTGTCATTAGCTTCCTCTATTGTTGGTGCAGGCGGCACTGGAACAATTTCAGGTGCTGCGCTACTCTCCAACTCAAGAGAAGGTTCAATAACCTCTTCTAGCTCTACTTTCCTCCCACTCACTTCTTTCGAGAGAAACTCCTTCTCAAGAAAGGAACCGTTCTTTGCGACAAACACTTTGCCTTCGGTTCTGTGATAGAAGGTATACCCAATAATTTCCTTAGGGTATCCTATGAAGACGCATTTCTCCGCTTTGGGTTCGAGCTTGTCCGGCATCAACTTCTTGACGTAGGCTTCGCATCCCCAAACTTTAAGAAACGACAACTTAGGTTTAGCACCAAACCACAGTTCATACGGTGTCGTCTCAACGGATTTAGATGGTGCCCTATTTAAAATGAATGCAGCGGTTTCTAATGCATAACCCCAAAATGATAACGGCAAATCAGTAAGAGACATCATCGATCGGACCATATCTAATAGGGTTCGATTCCGGCGTTGAGACACACCATTGCGCTGTGGTGTTCCGGGTGGCGTGAGTTGCGAAACGATTCCGCTTGCTTTAAGATGCGTGAGAAAATCATAACTCAAATATTCACCTCCACGATCGGATCGTAGAAACTTAATCTTTCTGTTACGATGGTTCTCCACTTCATTCTGAAATTCCTTGAACTTTTCAAATGTTTCAGATTTATGTTTCATTAAATAGATATACCCATATCTACTTAAGTCATCGGTAAAAGTGAGAAAATAGCGATATCCACCGCGCGTCGAAACACTCATCGGTCCGACACATCGGTATGTATGATTTCCAACAAGTCCGTTGCTCGCTCCATCATACCGGAGAACGGGGTTTTGATCATCTTGCCTATGAGGCATGGTTCGCATGTGTCAAATGATTCAAAATCAAGAGACTCCAAAAGTCCATCAGAATGGAGTTTCTTCATGCTCTTTACACCAATATGACCTAGACGACAGTGCCACAAATAAGTAGCATTATCACTATCTACTTTGCATCTCTTAGCCTCAATGTTATGGATGTGTGTTTCATCCCTTTCGAGATTTAGAAGAAATAAACCATTCACAACAGGTGCATGACCATAAAAGATGTTACTCATATAAATAGAACAACCATTATTCTCCGATTTAAATGAATAACCGTCTTGCAATAAACAAGATCCAGAAATAATGTTCATGCTCAACGCAGGCACATAATAACATTTATTGAGGTTTAAAACTAATCCCGAAGGTAAAACTAAGGAGAGCGTGCCGACGGCCATCACATCAACTCTTGATCTGTTGCCAACGCGCATCGTCACCTCATCCCTCGCAAGCCGCCGTCTATTCCGTAGCTCCTGTTTCGAGTTACAAATATTAGCAACTGTACCAGTATCAAATACCCAGGCACTACAACGAGGGCTAGTAAGGAAAACATCAATAACATGTATATGAAATATATCTTTGATGGTGCCAGCCTTCTTGTCCGCTAAGTACTTCGGACAATTGCGCTTCCAGTGACCCTTGTCCTTGCAATAGAAGCACTCAGTGTCCGGCTTGGGACCAGACTTGAGCTTCTTCTCAGCAGGGGCAACGCGCTTGCCGCCGCCTTTCTTGAAGGACTTCTTTGCACCCTTACCTTTCTTGAAGGTGGGGGGCTTGTTGACCATCAACACATGATTATCCTTTTTGATGTCCACCTCCGCAGCCTTCAGCTTTGCGAAGAGCTCGGTGATCGTATCAGTGGAACCAATCTGATTGTGAGTCACTACAAAACTTTTGTAGCTGGGAGGGAGTGATTGCAGAACCCTGTCAATCTTGAGCTCCTCTGGAATCTTTCAGTCCAGTTGCTCAAGGCGTTGAGTGTAGCCCGACATCTTAATGGCGTTCTCACTAATGGAACTCCCTTCCTCCATCTTGCAGTTAAAGAACTTCTCAGAGATCTCATATCTCTCAGAACGGGCCTGAGTCTGAAACATGGTTTTCAGCTCCTCGAGAATCTCAAAGGGCCCGGGATAGTCTTCAAAACGATTTTGAAGGTCCGATTCCATAGCAAACAACATGGTGCTCTTAATCACACCATAATCATCTTTGAGCGACTGATAGACAGCTTTCTCATCAGCCGGCGCATCTACAGCAGGGGCGTCATCTAACGCATTCTCAAGGACATAGTCCTTTTGACCGCCAGAGAGAATTATTCTCAGATTGCGGAACCAATTGGTGAAGTTAGACCCATTGTTTCTAAGCTTTTCCTTCTCAGCAAAAACGTTGAAGTTGAAGTTGGACTTAGCCATTTGATCTACAATGTTTGCAAGTACAAATTAGACTATGTTCATGATAACTAGTTCAACTTTTAATCAAATTACTAGATGAACTCCCACTAAATTCAACATCCCTCAAGTTGTTTAGTGAACACGATCCAAATTCACCACACCTAATCCGATCTTACGAGAAGAGATGTGGCTTCAATGGTGGACAACGAAGTGTCGATCATAACATTCATATGACTCGTGCTTAACCTTTCGATTCATGTGTTCCGAGGCCATGTCTGTACATGCTAGGCTCGTCAAGTTAGACCCAAGTATTTCCGCGTGTGCAAAACTGGCTTGCACCCGTTGTATGTGAACGTAGAGTCTATAGCACCCGATCATCACGTGATGCTTGGACACGACGAACTTTCGCAACGGTGCATACATGGGGAGAACACAGTTTTATCTTGATCTTTAAGTGAGGAATCATCTTATAATGCTACCGTCGCGATCTAAGCATAATAAGATACATAAAAGGATGAACATCACATGCATATAACTTTATGTGACATGGTATAGCCAATCTTCACGCAATGATCTCCATCTTGTGCGTGCCAGCATGATCTCCATCACTCCACCATGATTGCCTCCACCACGAATAGCAACTACAACTATTGCTAACTACTTAGCGATAAAATGAAACTATTACATGGCGTATAAGAAGTTGACACACAGGTCATACACAATTATAAAGACAACCATATGGCTCCTGTCGGTTGTGTACTCATCGACATGCAAGTCGTGAAACATTACAAAACATGATCATCGCATACAATATACACATCACATCTTGGGCCATACCATATCATAGAAAACACTCCCTGCAAAAACAAGTTAGACGCCTCTACTTTGTTGTTGTTGCATGTTTTACGTGGCTTATGGGAGTAGAAGATAAGAACGATTCTTACCTACGGAAAGCCACAACGGTGATATTATGGTTGCCAAACTCCGGTGTTAATCCCATGACAACTATAGTGAGAGAAACTGGCATCCACCAGCCGCATGTGTGGAACAAGCCACACGTCAAGTGCGGAGCCGGTCTCGCGAACGACGTCGCGTAAGGTTGGCCTGGACCGCTTCAATATCACTATCCCGCGTCATAATAAGAACATAAACAAGAGGCTTACAACAGAAAACATCAACGCTCGCAACAGCCATGTTACGTTCTACTCGTGAAACACATCTACGCATAGATCTAGCTCTGATACCACTGAAGGGATTCGCGGCATAGTAAATCAAAATTTTCTACGGATGCGAACAGAGGAAAGCCAAGATCTAATCTAGGAGATGCAAACAACGAGAGGGATTAGATGAGACCTTCATACCCTTGAAAATTCGCACATCGGAACGTTCGTCGGAACGTGGGTGATGTAGTCGTACTCGCTTCTCCTCCCCGCGATCCAATCCGATCTAGCACCGCAAGTGGCGATGCCTCCGTGAGATGCACACGTGCATCACCTCGACGTCTCCTCCTTCCTTGGTCCAGCAAGTATGGTGGAGATACGGATTGGATCTACAACGCGACGGCGCGGTGCAAGTGGTGGAGAGTTTCTGCAGCAGGGCTTCGCCTACACGCAGTCGGGAGGGAGAGAGAGAGGAGGGGCAGCAGGGCGGCTAGGCTTGAGGGGAAGGTGTAGGGGGGTGGTGCGCCCCAGCCCTCTATATATAGAGGGGTGGGCGCCAGCCCTAGCCCCTCCCCCAAGCCTAGGCCGGCGGCCAAAGGAGGGAGGAGTGGGGGGCAAGTAATCCCCCCTCCCTTGTAGAAGCTCCAAACTAGGGTTTCCCCTTGTTTGGCCGGCTGGGCCCTATGGGGCCTTGTGCCCCTAGACCAATGCAGCCAGGGCACTCCCTCATAGGCCCATGCCTCCTCCCGACAAGTGGGACCACGTTGGTCCCATTCCCGAAGGTTCTAGAAGCTTCCAGTACAATACCGATTAACCCGGAACAATTCCGAACTCCAAAAACTGTACTGCCTTATATGAATCTTATTCTCCGGACCATTCCGGAACCTCTCGTGATGTCCCGGATCCCATCCGAGACTCCGAACAAAAACTCATAAACCAATTATCCAATCTATCCTAGCGTCGAGACACGTTAAGTGTGTGACCCTTCGGGTTCGAGAACATGCAGACATGATCTTCTATCAATAATCAACAGCGGGGTCTGGAAACCCATATTGACTCCCACACATTCATCGATGATCATATAGGATGAACCACAATGCCAGGATTCAATCAATCCCATATATATATTCCCTTCGTCTCGCGATATTTTACTTGCCCGAGATTCGATCGTCGGTACCGTCATACCTAGTTCAATCTCGTTCACAGCAAGTACTTTACTCGTTCCGTAATCCGATATCACTTTGTGATTAACTCCTTAACCACATGCTTGCAAGCGGTGTTGATATCGATTACCGAGTGGGCCCGAAGTATATCTCTCCGACTTGGGAGGGACAAATCCCATCTCGATACATACAACTCAACAGGTACTTTCCGATCACCTGAGTGTGGCATCCCGCAAAACCACTACTAGAAAATCGCGTTGTTTTTGTGCATTGCATCTTCATGACCGCATGCTCATGTCATCATGCCACATTGCATTTGAGCATCGTCATCATCATGCATATTATTTTGCCTAAAAACTATTTGCGAAAGACTATGGTTTTCTGAAACTAGCCCTCCTTCTATTTCAAATTAAACCCCCGGATGCTTCCGGATATTTTGTTTGTCTAAAAACTATTTACAAAAGTTTATTGCAAATTAAATAAAAGTTATAATATTTTAGGGGGGCAGTCGAACGGGCCGATTCGACCCAGTCGACCACCCCCAGAATAAAACCAATCGGTCCACCAAAATCCTAAAACTACCCAACCTAGTCTACCCACCCCTCCAGCCACCTCACCCCACCCAATCCTCTCTTGCCACCTCACCTCTCTCCCTCCTCCCCACCACTCATCTGCTGCCACATGGCCCCACCCCGATCCAAACACACACACGCACACAGCACCTGCACCCACACCCGCCGATCCCCACGCCCCGACCCCACCCCGCAGCGGCCCACACATGCACCCAACGCGCTTGCAGCACACACGCACCCAACGCACGCATTCCACCTCGTCCTGTCGCCCACCCTCCCCCACGCGACAACCCCCGCATCGGGATTCCCCCGGCCCCACCACTCCCCATCTCTCTCGCACGCGCCCGGCGCCCTGCCTCTCTCCTCTCGCCTGACGCCAGCCCCGCACGCGACCTGCGCCCCCGCTCCTCTCCCTTCTTCCCCGCTCACGGTTCTCTCTCTCTCGCCTCGCTGCCTCTCTCTCTCTGCATCTCGCACGCCAGCGCGCAGCGGCCACTCCCCTTCCCCGCGTCGTCGTCCCCCGGCCGCCGCCGCAGGCAGAAGCGCTGCCGGAGCCGCCGGCGCCCCTCTCCGACCGCCCGACGACCCCGCCTCCCCCTGGCGCCCGCCACCGACTCTCGCCTTCCCGTGCCGCCACCTTGCCGACCTCCGGCCGCCTCGTCCTCGCCCCTCTTCCCCGGCCCGGCCGCACCCCCGACGCCGCCATCGGCCTCCTCCGCCGACCTCGCCGACCTCGCCGACCTCCCGCGCTAGCCCGACCCTCCCCGAGCTCCCCCCTCTCACCTGCCCCCGCTCATCACCAACCGCGTCCGCGTCGCTCGGCCCCGCATGCCCCAGCGCCCCTGGACGCCTCCTCCGTCGCCCGAGCGTCGCCGGCCACAGCCGCCGCCGCCTCCTTCATCTCCGGTCGACGCAAGCTCCGCCTCGTCTCTGCTTCATCCGTGAGGGTCCTTCCCTGCCGAACGTGTGCGGATGCTATGTGTATGGGTGCGTGCACGACCCCGGCCAGGTCCATGCTTTGAACAGTGTTCCTGGTCCCTGTTGTCTCCTATGATGGTGGGACTCAACGTCCAAGAACATTGCTATGCTCGTGTGACGATGTGTTTCGCCGGGAAGCTATCCATGACTGTGTTCCGTTGCTGCCATCGACAATACCTTCCAAGACCTGGCGCAGACCAAGATCGACACAGACCATCCAAGTTGGATCCTCAAGTACTTCAGTATTGGACCTGGAGGCGGCGATGCAAGAGTTCTCCTTCCTGGAACGCCATGACCTCCTTCCCGGATCCGATGATGTGAAGCCCCGGATTTGGAAGAACCGAAGACCGAACCCGAACCCCCTCGGAACCATCAAGACCTGCGTCACGGATACACCGAGTTCGCCATCAAGGAAACCAAGGTCGTCGACATGGAACCGATGGACGACAAGTACTTCACCCCGAATGCCAGAACCGACCCGACACGAGGACGCGACAAGATCGACTTCCGTTGTCCGAGACCGATCCCGTCGAACCCTGAACCCTGAGAATCGACCCCGAACCATCGAAGCCCAAGTTCGCCGAACCCTAATGTGTGACCCCTTTTCTCGAGCCCTATTTTATAAATGTAATATCAAATTGTTGCATATTAAATTGTCATACTCGCATGCATATTGTCATGTGGTTGGGGGCCTTATGCCGATTCACCATATAATTAAATATGGGGCCCATATGCGGGCAAATCTAGTCTTATATTGGCCTCATTTAAATCTGTGTAGCGAACCGGTAACTTATCGTGCCTTGTTATTACAACATTTAAATTGCGGGGTATCTAAACAACATGAACCACCTAAATATTGTCGGGACCCTGGTTCCACTTAATATTGCCTGATTGCATCGCATCTTTGCCATGCCATACATCATACATGCATCATGCCCGATCTTCTATCATAGTATTAAATATTGCATCCGGTGTTTATTCTAGTGTTTTGCTTCTTCGCGGATAAGGCCGTTGAGTTGATGTGAGCTTCGCCCCGATCTTCGGTTGAACCTTCGACGATGTTTTTCAGGCGAGCATCTCCCCCTTTCTACCTATCTTACTTTTATAGTATTTATTCCCTCCTGTTGATCTATTGCTATCTGTGTTGCGATGCTCTAGTTTTCGTACCCGTGATATCCCTTGCAGCCTTATATTGCCTTGGACACATCCTATTACCTGTTGTTTGGTAGATAACTGGACTTGCGCGTCGTAGTCGCTTGCTCAAGTGTTGTTGCGTGTCGTCCAGTACCACAGTTGTTGGCGTATTGCCGCATGTTTGATGTTGGAGATGATCATGGCTTTACTTATCGTTCACTTTAATTCCTGTTTAACAACTAAAATTGAAGTAAGTAAGCAGAGGCACAGGTGGGCAATAGATGTTATTTGGTTGTTAACCGTCCACTTGTGTCCCGTAGGACCCCGAGTACTTGATACCTGTTCCTTGAATTTTCACGCTATCCACATCCGGGAGGCTTATGGGACCCCCCTGAGCCAGAGCTTGATTCCGTCTTATTTCCTGGGGCCACAAACTAGTTTGAGGTTTTATTTACGATCCTGTACTTATGCCATGTTTTACTGCTTTATTTAAATTGTGCGATGGATAGCACCTGTACTGTTTAGGCTCGGGACACGTTTTCGCGGTGTCGACAAGCCCAGTTTTGGGTTCCCAGTCGTTCACAGCCGTCCACCCAAACCTCGGGTCCGTCTCGGAGTCAGCTAACTTCGTTGCGGGTGTACTCCAAGGGGTGGCCCCCTGAAATATTTCTGAATCCTGTGATTGCTTTGTCGTGAAGGCCTCGTTGGGTTTTGATTTGGTTTTTCCGAGGTTGATCGAGTGTGTGTTGCTATTGGTGCACCCCGGCCGGGTAAAACTTTCTGAAAGCCGTGTCCGCGGTTATGGACGACTTGGAGCACAGTATCTCGATCATAGACAACTATAACTAAAGTAGTGCTATAAATTTGACTTTATAATGACTAGTAATCAGCTTCACTATAATGGAATGGCTAAATAAAACTGCCAACAATTGCTTGTTTGGGTTGTCGCTTGCGACCAATGTACCTGACTAGTAAGTATTGCAACTACAACGGAATGGCTAAATAAAAGTACCAACAACTGCTGGGTTTTGGGATATCTCATGCTAATTGTATCTGACTAGTAAGTGTTGCAACTACAACGGAATGATTAACTAAAAGGGCCCACTGCTTATTTTATCAGGATGATTATCTATACCTGACTAGTAATTGCTGCAACGATAACCGAATAAATAAAACTGCCAACTGTGTGAGTTCCTCGGTTGACTTCCTCGTTTGGTCTCGAGGGGGAAACACCAGGATGGGTTTGTTTGATGGTAGCATCAGGTTGGTCCCGAGTAAGTCTATCTTCTCCCTCTCTGATAGCCGACAGTTTATCGAGTCTCTATAGGTTGTTTAGTGCATGCTGCCGCTGCCGCTTCAGTCCACCATACCTATGTAGGCGAGGACCGCCGAATTCTAGTCTCGCCGTGTACTGGCCTCAGTACTGACCGCTCTCTCTTTTTCCCCTTGCCCGTTGTCGGCACCCCTTTTGTTTAAGCAGGTTTTGAGATCGACGTCGTTAGCAGGGTTACCCTTCCGGCTTGGCCTGGGCAGGGTTATGGACGCCATTGGTTATTCTTCAGGGCTCTTAGCCACATTTGCATCTTGTCCGTAGTCGGACGCTCCATCTTTTCAAGGTGATTTGGATCTTTGTACCGTATATCTGTATTCTTGACTCATGGAGTCGTGTTGTATATATATATCTGTTCTGTGGGTCCCATCGAGGACTGTTGTGTAATGTTATTACTTCGTTTTCCACCCGCACGAAAGTGCCTGGTGGGCACCTTTGAATCGTTTCTATGCGGGTTTGGCGGGAATCGCTGAAACTTGCATAGGGTCGATTCTGAGGGTGTTACAGAGTGGTATCAGAGCCCAACAGTTACGATACCCCACAAGTCCAGCCTGTAGGATAACCTAGCTAACGGCCGAAGTAGCGTGTCAAAACTATTTTTGAAAAAATCGGTTGGATAGTTCTGATTAGGTCTGATTTTACTCCTTACCCCTCTGCTGTTCTCCTCTTACCTCTGCGTGTTTTGAATCCGCTCTCTTCTCTTTCTTCGAGTCCAGGATTTCTCGTGGTTGGGGTTCGTCGTACCTTCAGGGTTTCGCTTCCTCTTCCGGTAACGATGCTTCTACATCTGGTCTTCGTGCTATCCGAGGAATCCTTCGTCTGGTGTACTTATCTTTGCTCCTTCTCGTGCCTCCCGGTGTTTTCCGACGCGACGACATCATCTACGCCAGATCCGATGCAGAGTCTGCATCACTCCTTTGTTTCTGAACCTCGATTGTCGAGATCTTCAGTCTGATTCCGAGAGTTGGTTGCATAGTCCGCCTATTCATGTGCCGAGTAATGGTTTGGGTGCGCGATGGACTGATCACCATCCGACTACTCTTATCATTCGCTCTTGTACATCGAATCAGTGGATCCAGCAATTTTACTCCGTCCACGGAAGATAGAGGTGGCTCTATTTGTTGATACCTCTACCTTCGACCTTTTGTCCCGGAGTGTTCTCTCGACGATCACGGACAACGGCCTCTTGTTAGTGGTGTCGCGAGGATCTACACGAAGCGAGAAGACGCAGATCACCGACCTTCCTTCCGGTACCATGAGGCGGATCTCGAGGGCGAGATCCATTGTTAGTGGTGTCGAATTGTGGCATCCCGCAAAACCACTACTAGAAAATCGCGTTGTTTTTGTGCATTGCATCTTCATGACCGCATGCTCATGTCATCATGCCACATTGCATTTGAGCATCGTCATCATCATGCATATTATTTTGCCTAAAAACTATTTGCGAAAGACTATGGTTTTCTGAAACTATCCCTCCTTCTATTTCAAATTAAACCCCCGGATGCTTCCGGATATTTTGTTTGTCTAAAAACTATTTACAAAAGTTTATTGCAAATTAAATAAAAGTTATAATATTTTAGGGGGGCAGTCGAACGGGCCGATTCGACCCAGTCGACCACCCCTAGAATAAAACCAATCGGTCCACCAAAATCCTAAAACTACCCAACCTAGTCTACCCACCCCTCCAGCCACCTCACCCCACCCAATCCTCTCTTGCCACCTCACCTCTCTCCCTCCTCCCCACCACTCATCTGCTGCCACATGGCCCCACCCCGATCCAAACACACGCACGCACACAGCACCTGCACCCACACCCGCCGATCCCCACGCCCCGACCCCACCCCGCAGCGGCCCACACACGCACCCAACGCGCTTGCAGCACACACGCACCCAACGCACGCATTCCACCTCGTCCTGTCGCCCACCCTCCCCCACGCGACAACCCCCGCATCGGGATTCCCCCGGCCCCACCACTCCCCATCTCTCTCGCACGCGCCCGGCGCCCTGCCTCTCTCCTCTCGCCCGACGCCAGCCCCGCACGCGATCTGCGCCCCCGCTCCTCTCCCTTCTTCCCCGCTCGCGGTTCTCTCTCTCTCGCCTCGCTCCCTCTCTCTCTCTGCATCCCGCACGCCAGCGCGCAGCGGCCACTCCCCTTCCCCGCGTTGCCGTCCCCGTCGGGCCCCGGCCGCCGCCGCAGGCAGAAGCGCTGCCGGAGCCGCTGGCGCCCCTCTCCGACCGCCCGACGACCCCGCCTCCCCCTGGCGCCCGCCACCGACTCTCGCCTTCCCGTGCCGCCACCTCGCCGACCTCCGGCCGCCTCGCCCTCGCCCCTCTTCCCCGGCCCGGCCGCACCCCCGACACCGCCATCGGCCTCCTCCGCTGACCTCGCCGGCCTCCCGCGCTAGCCCGACCCTCCCCGAGCTCCCTCCTCTCACCTGCCCCCGCTCATCACCAACCGCGTCCGCATCGCTCGGCCCCGCATGCCCCAGCGCCCCTGGACGCCTCCTCCGTCGCCCGAGCGCCGCCGGCCACAGCCGCCGCCGCCTCCTTCATCTCCGGCCGACGCAAGCTCCGCCTCGTCTCTGCTTCATCCGTGAGGGTCCTTCCCTGCCGAACGTGTGCGGCTGCTATGTGTATGGGCGCGTGCACGACCCCGGCCAGGTCCATGCTTTGAACAGTGTTCCTGGTCCCTGTTGTCTCCTATGATGGTGGGACTCAACGTCCAAGAACATTGCTATGCTCGTGTGACGATGTGTTTCGCCGGGAAGCTATCCATGACTGTGTTCCGTTGCTGCCATCGACAATACCTTCCAATACCTGGCGCATACCAAGATCGACACAGACCATCCAAGTTGGATCCTCAAGTACTTCAGTATTGGACCTGGAGGCGGCGATGCAAGAGTTCTCCTTCCTGGAACGCCATGACCTCCTTCCCGGATCCGATGATGTGAAGCCCCGTATTTGGAAGAACCGAAGACCGAACCCGAACCCCCCCCCCCCCCCCCGGAACCATCAAGACCTGCGTCACGGATACACCGAGTTCGCCATCGAGGAAACCAAGGTCGTCGACATGGAACCGATGGACGACAAGTACTTCACCCCGAATGCCAGAACCGACCCGACACGAGGACGCGACAAGATCGACTTCCGTTGTCCGAGACCGATCCTGTCGAACCCTGAACCCTGAGAATCGACCCCGAACCCTCGAAGCCCAAGTTCGCCGAACCCTAATGTGTGACCCCTTTTCTCGAGCCCTATTTTATAAATGTAATATCAAATTGTTGCATATTAAATTGTCATACTCGCATGCATATTGTCATGTGGTTGGGGGCCTTATGCCGATTCACCATATAATTAAATATGGGGCCCATATACGGGCAAATCTAGTCTTATATTGGCCTCATTTAAATCTGTGTAGCGAACCGGTAACTTATCTTGCCTTGTTATTACAACATTTAAATTGCGGGGTATCTAAACAACATGAACCACCTAAATATTGTCGGGACCCTGGTTCCACTTAATATTGCCTGATTGCATCGCATCTTTGCCATGCCATACATCATACATGCATCATGCCCGATCTTCTATCATAGTATTAAATATTGCATCCGGTGTTTATTCTAGTGTTTTGCTTCTTCGCGGATAAGGCCGTTGAGTTGATGTGAGCTTCGCCCCGATCTTCGGTTGAACCTTCGACGATGTTTTTCAGGCGAGCATCTCCCCCTTTCTACCTATCTTACTTTTATAGTATTTATTCCCTCCTGTTGATCTATTGCTATCTGTGTTGCGATGCTCTAGTTTTCGTACCCGTGATATCCCTTGCAGCCTTATATTGCCTTGGACACATCCTATTACCTGTTGTTTGGTAGATAACTGGACTTGCGCGTCGTAGTCGCTTGCTCAAGTGTTGTTGCGTGTCGTCCAGTACCACAGTTGTTGGCGTATTGCCGCATGTTTGATGTTGGAGATGATCATGGCTTTACTTATCGTTCACTTTAATTCCTGTTTAACAACTAAAATTGAAGTAAGTAAGCAGAGGCACAGGTGGGCAATAGATGTTATTTGGTTGTTAACCGTCCACTTGTGTCCCGTAGGACCCCGAGTACTTGATACCTGTTCCTTGAATTTTCACGCTATCCACATCCGGGAGGCTTATGGGACCCCCCTGAGCCAGAGCTTGATTCCGTCTTATTTCCTGGGGCCACAAACTAGTTTGAGGTTTTATTTACGATCCTGTACTTATGCCATGTTTTACTGCTTTATTTAAATTGTGCGATGGATAGCACCTGTACTGTTTAGGCTCGGGACACGTTTTCGCGGTGTCGACAAGCCCAGTTTTGGGTTCCCAGTCGTTCACAGCCGTCCACCCAAACCTCGGGTCCGTCTCGGAGTCAGCTAACTTCGTTGCGGGTGTACTCCAAGGGGTGGCCCCCTGAAATATTTCTGAATCCTGTGATTGCTTTGTCGTGAAGGCCTCGTTGGGTTTTGATTTGGTTTTTCCAAGGTTGATCGAGTGTGTGTTGCTATTGGTGCACCCCGGCCGGGTAAAACTTTCTGAAAGCCGTGTCCGCGGTTATGGACGACTTGGAGCACAGTATCTCGATCATAGACAACTATAACTAAAGTAGTGCTATAAATTTGACTTTATAATGACTAGTAATCAGCTTCACTATAATGGAATGGCTAAATAAAACTGCCAACAATTGCTTGTTTGGGTTGTCGCTTGCGACCAATGTACCTGACTAGTAAGTATTGCAACTACAACGGAATGGCTAAATAAAAGTACCAACAACTGCTGGGTTTTGGGATATCTCATGCTAATTGTATCTGACTAGTAAGTGTTGCAACTACAACGGAATGATTAACTAAAAGGGCCCACTGCTTATTTTATCAGGATGATTATCTATACCTGACTAGTAATTGCTGCAACGATAACCGAATAAATAAAACTGCCAACTGTGTGAGTTCCTCGGTTGACTTCCTCGTTTGGTCTCGAGGGGGAAACACCAGGATGGGTTTGTTTGATGGTAGCATCAGGTTGGTCCCGAGTAAGTCTATCTTCTCCCTCTCTGATAGCCGACAGTTTATCGAGTCTCTATAGGTTGTTTAGTGCATGCTGCCGCTGCCGCTTCAGTCCACCATACCTATGTAGGCGAGGACCGCCGAATTCTAGTCTCGCCGTGTACTGGCCTCAGTACTGACCGCTCTCTCTTTTCCCCTTGCCCGTTGTCGGCACCCCTTTTGTTTAAGCAGGTTTTGAGATCGACGTCGTTAGCAGGGTTACCCTTCCGGCTTGGCCTGGGCAGGGTTATGGACGCCATTGGTTATTCTTCAGGGCTCTTAGCCCCATTTGCATCTTGTCTGTAGTCGGACGCTGCATCTTTTCAAGGTGATTTGGATCTTTGTACCGTATATCTGTATTCTTGACTCATGCAGTCGTGTTGTATATATATATCTGTTCTGTGGGTCCCATCGAGGACTGTTGTGTAATGTTATTACTTCGTTTTCCACCCGCACGAAAGTGCCTGGTGGGCACCTTTGAATCGTTTCTATGCGGGTTTGGCGGGAATCGCTGAAACTTGCATAGGGTCGATTCTGAGGGTGTTACACTGAGAGACACCTTTATGATCACCCTCTCATAGGATGACGTTTGATGACCTCAAAGCTTTCTTCCGATACCAGGGAGTTGTATTATCTCATGGTCTAAGGAATACAATATTTGACATAAGAAAAGCATCGCAAAGATGAACATGATGACACGATCTAATTGCTCCTCTTAGTTTGGGTCTGTCCATCATATCATTCTCCCAATTATATGATCTCATTATTAATCGACAACTCATGTCTATGGTTAGGAAACCTTAACCATCATTAATCAATGAGCTAGTCCATAGAGGCATACTAGGGACACGGTGTTGTTCACAAACCACACAAGTATTAAAGTTTCCGCTTAATACAATTCTAGCATGGAATATAAACTTTATCATGAACAAGAATTATAATAATAACATCTTTATTATTGCCTCTAGGGCATAGTTCCAACACAAAGTTATATGACTCAGCTAGGTTTGTAGTCATGACACCGTACCTAGCTCCATATGTGTCGTGTAGCAAAGACCACCTCTCCAAAGGCTCGTGATCTATCCACTGTTGGAAGTTCTTGATCGATCTGCCGAGCCTTCTCCTTGTACCAGGTGGATCAAATCCAGGCAAGTCACAAAGCCCTACAGGATCTTCCTCCACAGGCGCAGCTCCAGTAGCTACCTGTGCAGCTACTGCTGCTTGATGTGCAGCTACGGCTGCGTTTTGCGCAGCTTTCCTTGCCCTCACATGTTTCTGAGTGAATTCATCGATCATTGCGCGTATGAAATCGTACTTCCATTCTTGGTTTTGCTTGCACAGTTTTTTGAATAGATTCATGAGGTTCTTGTTTCTGAACTGTGAGAAGAAATTAGCACCCAAATGGTGCATGCACCACCGGGTTTGCATGTCAAGCCAAGGTGTTTGCTCTTCCGGCCCTGGCTGTGCCAGCCGTTTTACGGCATTGAGTATACCTGCATGCCTATCATGAATGATGCACACATTGGGCTTGTCTTTCACAACTGCTATTTTCAGCTGCCTGAAAAACCATGTCCAACTTTCAGTGTTTTCGCCCTCCACGAAAGCAAATGCGAGTGGGACAATCTGATTGTTGCCGTCTTGACCAATGGCGGTAAGGATCTGACCCTTGTACTTGCCAGTGAGAAAAGTACCGTCTACACATATCACTGGACGACAATAAGTGAAAGCTTGGATGCATACAGCAAAAGAGAAGAACACTCGATGAAGCACCTTCACGGATGGATCCTCTGGTATCACATAATATTGTATGTCGACATAGGTGCCTGGGTTTCTATCCTGCAGTGTGTGAAGTTGTCGGACCACGGAGTCATACGAGTCTCTAAACGAACCAAACCTCTCCTCAAGAGCCCTTTGCTTTGCCCTCCAAGCCTTGCCATACGAAATGGAGTACTTAAACCGGGTCTTTACTTTCTTCTGTATACTGGGTACTGTCATCGCTTTGCACTCTACTAAGTCTGTGTAAAGCAGCCGAGCTAGAAGTGTGGAGGAGAGGTTAAGATGATCTTCAGGAACACTTTGTATCTCACATGTGTGCTGCACAAAGTCGCTCACCAATCAAGTTGTGTCATACATAGGGACATAGGCATGCACCCTGCCTGGACAATTTATATCCATGCATTCCATTGTCAAGTATTTCTTAGAGGACACCGTTGTTTTCAAAACCCTGTGTGTTGACATTGCCCAAGCAATGACTGCATCTTGCAAATGTTGCTTGTCTTGATATCTGGCACCCTGGGAAATTTTGTTGCTATGATATTCCCACGCAGAATCATGACCATCATCAACGGTCATTCCGGTTGACATGTTTTGATTCCATGAAGCAGGAATCGGCATGTCCTCTCCACCATTGCCTTCTCCATCAGAATCCTCAGGGTCATCAGAATCACCACTCTCGCCATCCATGTAATCCTCCTCTTCCATCATGTTCTGCATGTCTCCATCTTCCTCGTCCGTATCTGCCTCTCCACCTCCGGCCTGACTGCTCTGCCCCGATTCATAACCACCGCCTCCTCTTCCTATCTGACCGCTCTGCCCCGATTCATAACCACCGCCTCCAGCACTAGACATAGAGTACATCCCGTGACTTGAATCAGGACTATGGCGAGAAACATGTCCACCATCGCCTCCATGCAGATCGATCTCCTTCAAGACAGGAAGCACTAATGCGGCAGGGTCTACATGCTTATCTTAGCAGCCTTTTAACCACTTAAACCAGTCTCTGTCAGTTTCTACATGCCTCAAAGTCCAGAAAATATTTTTTCTTGACTTTGTCCACAATGCTTGCACGCTGACGGTGTACGTCTCGATGTTATAGTTTAAACATCCTGTCAACCATTCCTTTAACTGACTAACACTCCAGGTTTGAGGGGCAGTCAAATCTAACTGTGTACATATGAACTCTCCCAGATCTGCTCCAAAGTCATTTGTTCGAACATTCCCAGGGCCGTAATAAAACACAAACTTCACTAAATTGGTCATCTCTGCTGACATAAAATAAACAACCTAATCAATTAATTATCGACAACGCGTATAACTTTGGGCAATGCTTGCAAATATTCTAAAAAAATATGATATTATTGCTACGGTCAAATATTGCTACTAATCCACCGGCCAAATTTTTGTGCCTAACCCATCGGTCAAATATTGTACTAATCCACTAGCCAAATATTCTAATAGACTAACCATACACACGTACGTAACCATATACAATAACCGTGATTATCGAGAGATTAGAGTTTATCCTTGAAGCGAGAGAAGCCACCACCACCACAGCTCCACCACAGACAACCTCAACTCCTCCACCACAGCTCCACCACCATTGCCATCGCTCTACAACAGCTCCACCACCGTTCCTCCAACAAACCAACACCAAATCGAGCCATGAGCTAACCCATCCGTAGATCGGGCTTTCACTACCTCTCTAATGGTTTTGGATTGAAGGTTTTGTGGTCAAATCGAGCAAAATCGGGCAAAAATGGTGTTTTAGAAACGAGAACGACGAACAGGAGAGAGAGAGGTGCGCGGCGTCGCGTGGAGAAGAAAGGGAGTCTGGCGGCGCGGCGTCGTGTGGTCCTTATCCTGGCCCCAGTCGGCGTGGGCCTGGCCGATTGGGCAGTCGGCATGGGCCTGGCCGACTGAACCTGTCGGCCTGGATGGGTCCCGCGGCCCCACTGGCCGACTTGCTGTCGTCCAACTGCTAGACGAGTGCTAGTCTGTCGTCTAGCTGCTGGCCGACTGGCCCAGTCGGCTTGCCCCAGGCCGACAAAGTGGTAGATCTGTAATTTTCGAAAAACGTATAATCAAACTCAAATTAATTAAATAATGCGTATTATTTTAAAAAAATCGCGTCTTTTCGAGTACACCTCCCTGATCACCTCTTTGATCCTTGTCGCAGCATCCTCAAGATTTTGTTCTAGGCTTGTCTGCAAGATGGCTCACAAGTTAAGCAAATCACATAATTTGTGTATAATAGTACCACCGATTCCAATGAATAAGGCTTTTTTTTCCAAAAGTCAAACCACGTATTGTTTGGCCAATTGTTTTTAGAAAAACCATTAATATGTACAATCCAAAAGCAACAACATTTGATACATCATGAAAAAAAAATCATAAGATGGTCGTGTTCACCTGCGCCTAATGTTCACCAACTAGAGTGACTCCTTCCCGTTGGGCCGCTTCAATGACCTCATGCGCTTCGAGGAGATAGCAGCGTCAAGTGGATCCGGTGGTATATATACCAGTGGGTCAGATAGTACGGCAGTATGTCCAAGGGCAGCCTCTAGTCAGTAATGAGGAGCTCGCGCGTCTATCCACACATATGCGAAATCTGCATGAATGGTACATGTCGCAAGCAGAAAAAAGCATCATAAAGATTGGTTTCCGGTGGACGTTAGAAAGGAGCATCACTTCAAACCATACTCGATACAGGTTCAAATGACCGAACTGTTTCAGTTATACAACCAGCGCGCCCTTGACAAATCTATCATTGGTTGCTACTGTCTGTAAGTTATTTATTTCTACAATTAAGTTTGTAGCTTTAGCTCGTTCATTGCATTTAATATATTATCCTAACTATATATCCTTTTATATGATGATATTATATTCCGCAGAATGAAGATGCTTGAATGCAAAAGAGCTAGAAGATACGACGTTGGGTTCATTGACCCATATGTCATTAATGAATATACGTTAAAAAATCACCCCAAAGACGTGGAGGAAGACCTGTCCAGTTTCTTAACCGAGCATAATTTTGTTAAGGAAATACTATTTCCTTACAACTTCAAGTGAGTGTTTATATCTTGTACACATTTTATTTTTGCTTACTGGATGATCTATGCATGTATGCTTATGTTAATGTCCGCAGATTCCACTGGATCTTGCTAAACATTCAAGTTGACAAGTCCCTAGTCGAAGTCCACGACTCATTAAGTTGGGACCAAGAGAAGTGGAGCGACATGAAAGCAATGCTCCATAAGTAATTTCAATCATTATCGCATTATATCGTCCTCTTTCATTCATTTTCTGATATCAAGTAACTAATAACTCCTTTGTTCATTTTCTTTGCCGAGCAGGTGTTGGACACGGTTTAGACAGAAAATACCAAGTCCATTCAAAGAGAAGCTAACTTATAAAATGGCGAAGAGTTTACAGCGGCCACCGGGAACTCATTTATGTGGATACTACGTCTACGAGTACATCCGCGAGTTGACCAGTGAGCAGAAAGTTGACTCACATTATATTTATGATTTGCGGGAGACACTAGAGCCAGACCAGCGCATAAGAGCAATTCAAGAGGAGCTGGCGGGATTTATGATGAAGGAAGTCCTTGATGTACATGGAGAGCATTATGCGGATGACGTGGAACTCGATTTGCCTTAGTCATCTCCATGTGGCTCATATGATATATATATTCATCAATGACCATGTAATTTTCAAAACATTTCTTCCTTTTGATATGATTGATTATATGTATGCTTGCAAGGGATCGATCTTACATAAATGCATCGACGTGTAGTGTGTATGTAGTAGCGTATAATATGTGTACTGAAATATATGTTTGTTATAGTGAAACACAAAACGAAAAAGGAACAAAATGGCAAAAAAAAGGAAATACACAATCTCTGCCGCGGCAGAGAAAGAAAACCTTTTAGTCCCGGGTGGTGTTACAGCCCGGGACTAGAGGGTTCCGTCCCGCGCGGCGCTGAAACATCCACGTGGCTGTTATTAGTCGCAGGCCTTTGCGAGCCGGGACTAGAGGGGGGGGCTCTAGTCCCGTTTTCGCAGTCCTGGGCCCAAAACCGGGACTAGAGCCTAGTGCCGTTTTGCCAATTCGCCAAATCATAGTGGCGCAGTCCTAATTGCCGCGCAAACTAGCTAGTGACGAAGTTGTAATTAAAAACCGTAGATTATATTATGAGTATTATTGATCAGCAAATGCATCGCTAATGTTTTTTTTTCTAGTATGAAGCAGGCCAATCATCATATGTTTGCACTCTTTTCACGCGCTAATTTGTCAAACCAAAAAGCTCAAGATACCGAGTCTCATGTCCTAGATTGATAGGTAAAAATGGACAATATATCCATAGCTCGAGCAGTATGCGTGGCTACAAAATCGAACTTAGTGACTTGGTCTTTTTTAGCTAGCCCACTTTAGATTATCTTGGATTAGCAGCTGCAAGGCGCAAGCAGTGGTGAAGCGGGGTGCGGCGAAGTATGCGTTACCATCTAGTGCAGTTCAGGTGCAGGCGTGTAGACAAAAAGTGCAACGACGGGAATCGAGTCCTTCAGCTCGGAGATCAGATGCCTCAGTGCCGACCCTTTGTCGCCTACCTTATCGTCCCATGCCATAAAATGAAGCAAGCTCG
Source organism: Avena sativa (assembly GCA_916181665.1). Classification (NCBI taxonomy): domain Eukaryota; kingdom Viridiplantae; phylum Streptophyta; class Magnoliopsida; order Poales; family Poaceae; genus Avena; species Avena sativa. Next base: position 382,234,835 of record OV702280.1, on the reverse strand, counting down.
CGCTGTTCTTCAGTAAAACTGAGCGCGCGCACCGCCCCCACCTTTTAGGTCCTCCGCTAGCTCTCACGTCACAGCCACGCAAACCCTCAATGGAGGCGCTGCTTGCGGCACTCCCAGCCGGCGGTTGGAGCGTGGTGGCTGCCGTCGCGGCGGCCGTCATCGTTCTGGCCGCGATCACCGCCGTCCGGACGGGGTCCAAGGAAAGCGCCAATACACCGCCAGGTGAGTTGCAATCCTGTGCTGTCGCCATTATTGCCGGTGTTTCTCTCTCTTTTTTGTATTCCATGATCAGGAGTCCAACGTCAAACCTTTTCTAATATATTTCACAGATAACTCCTATCATTAAAATTTAATTAACACTAATACTCTTACACGGTACATTGCATGTGCGACATTATATTATGAGTTTGAGTTTGCTGACAGAGCTGATCACTCTGTTTTGCACCAATTACTAGTCCAAAATCTACCATGAGTTATTCTCAACCACGGCGCGTGAGCTGAAAAATGAGAACCCGCGTTCTACAAAAATATTTGTCACTGCTTGTTAACACTAAAATAATAATCCGATTTACTGAAAAAAGAACTTAATTCTTCTATGGTTTGTTTAATTGTTGTGCAGTTGTTCCTGGTTTACCGCTTATTGGAAATCTGTACCAGCTGAAAGAAAAGAAGCCACATAAGACCTTTGCAAAATGGTCAGAAATTTATGGGCCAATATACACTATAAGGACGGGGGCTTCGTCTATAGTTGTGATCAATTCAACTGAAGTAGCCAAGGAGGTAACACTAACATTTTCATTTGTCTTTCCTAAATTCACCTGATAATGCATTTTTACGTTGTGATGCATAATATACATTTGCACTTCTCAATAATATTGAAAATTTGTCCTTTGGTCAATCGGCCATGTTTACTTTGTAATATTTCTTACCTAGTCCATGTTTACTTTGTATGCTTTTATGTGATTATCTTAACATATTTTCTAGTAATGACAATAGAAAATCCTTTAGGCAGAAGTTCTTTTTTCAAACAATAACTTAAAGTTGATACAATGGTTATTTTTATTTCTCTTCTTTTCTCATATAACAAGTTTTGGATACAAAAAATAGTTGACTCGCCTCTTTTTATCTGAGAACCACCCAAATATATCTAAGCTAAAAAAGTATCCCCTGACTTATACACAGAACATGCTTATAGTTTTTACAGATAATTATTGGCTGCGATGAAAAACTAAGCAATGATAGAAGCACGCTGAAATGTCCCGTGTTTGTTAAATTTTACAAAAAAGCTATATTATTAATTTCCTGCTTTTCCAGGCAATGGTTGCAAAATTCTCATCCATATCGACTCGAAAGTTATCTAAAGCATTCTCAGTGCTCACTTGTGATAAAACAATGGTTGCTACAAGTGACTACAATGACTTCCACAAAATGGTAAAACGTTTTGTTATGGCGGGACTGTTAGGTTCTTCTGTTCAGGTACAAGTATTAGCAGTTTCAATATTATACAGTTTAGCTACCACCTTGGATACTTTTTTTTGCTTTAAGATAACTAAGATCTTACGATGGAATGTTTCCAAATCTCCAGAGACAATTTCGGGACACTAGAAACAAGATGATGGACAACATGTTAAGCAGATTTCGTACATTGGTGATCGATGACCCACATGCTCCTCGGAACTTCAGAGAAGTTTTCAGGGACGAGCTATTTCGCTTATCCTTGATCGAGGTTAGCCTATGAATTCCATGATTTAGTTTACTTATACGATAATGCAACACTCAGTTTGTTATATTTGAACCGGTCAGATGGTATGATTTTTACTAGTGTTCATGCTGCACTTACAGGGTTTGGGTGAGGATGTGAGTTCAGTTTATGTGAAGGAGCTTGCACAGGAGATATCAACAAAAGAGATCTATCAAATAATTGTAGCTGACATGATGACGCGCGTAACTGATGTGGACTGGAGGGATTTCTTCCCATACCTTAGCTGGGTTCCAAACAAGGGCTTTGAGGCAAGAGTTGCTACCACTGAATCTAGGCGATCCGCGGTGACACGAGCCTTGATCAATCAACGGAAGGAGAGAATTGTGTGCGGCGAGGTGAGAGAACAAGTTGATCTACAAAGTAGAGTTTAGCGGTTGTATTTTATTTTTTATCCAATTCTCATGTGTCTGTTCACTTATCATCTCAATTGTGAAATACAGGCAAGGGTATCCTATCTGGACTTCCTGCTGGCAGAGAACGCGTTGACAGACGAACAGTTAATGATGCTGGTGTGGGAAGCGATCATAGAGGGTGCAGATACTACTTTGGTGACGACTGAGTGGGCTATGTACGAGCTTGCCAAAAACCCGGAAAAACAGGCAAGCCAAGCTAAGCTCTAAGTAACATGTTGCTAGTATAGTCTCTCAGTGTTCTGCTGCATATATAGACACACCGCTAGATGCCTTTTTTGACACCAGATTTCTATCCTGGTGTGCCACGGCAGGACCGTCTCTACCGAGAGATCCAGGAGGTGTGTGGCGAGGACATGGTCACCGAGGATCATCTTCCTCAGCTGCCATACCTGAACGCCGTGTTCCACGAGACGTTGCGGGTTCACACCCCTGTCTCGCTTCTGCCTCCAAGGTTCGTCCATGAGACCACCACATTGGCCGGCTACCAAGTCCCAGCTGGAACAGAGGTAATTCTACTAACCTCTGGACACTACTTTCTCTCAATACTAGAACTCATATAGGATCCAAATAATGCTGTCTTTCTGACAAAAAGAAAGGTAAGACAACGACTTTAAATTTTGGCCTTGTCCAGGTGGTCATCAACGTCTATGGATGCAACATGAACAAGAAGGAATGGGATGAGCCGGAGGAGTGGAAGCCGGAGAGGTTCCTGGACAGTAGGTTCGACGCGGCCGACATGTACAAGACCATATCGTTCGGCGCCGGGAGGAGGATCTGTGCCGGGAGCGGGCAGGCGACAAGCATCTCGTGCACCGCCATCGCGAGGTTCGTGCAGGAGTTCTCCTGGAAGCTCAGGGAGGGCGACGAGGACGAGGTGGACACCGTGCAGCTCATGGGCTACAAGCTCCACCCCCTCTACGTGTATCTCTCGCCCAGGGGAGGGAGTCAGCAATGAATTGCCCAGAAACTCTACAGACTCGTCCATGCAAGTTCATATAACGAATAATGGTTTACCTGAACAATTTGTATTGCGTCAGGGTCTTCTGGGTCCAGGTCACAACCCAAACACAAGACTTTGTCAAAGCTGTTTTTGGTTGGCATTTGTATGTTTTACCTGATTGGAGATTTTATATGCTCTAGCACAGTCTATAGGTTTCTTTCCTGTGACCTATCGTGGTCTATATATAGGTTACATCACAGTTTCTGCTTTTATCATATGGTAAATTGATGCTTGGAAAAACAAATATAATTTGATGGTGTTGTTGGATGTTTCATAGTTTTTTGTGGATGCTTTTCGGATAAAAATACTGGCTGGGTTCAACATTTAGTCGTATTTAATCATCTTTAATTGTTTTAAACAAGTATACAGCTAATACCTAAAATATATGATCATGACTGTAGATAACACATCGTGGTAATTTTATCTTGACATTTCAAACATGGTAGACCTTGACACTCCTACCTAAATATACATCAATGATCGATTATAAAATTATATCCAAGCAATAGATGTTCGCAACCGCATATAAAAGAAGTCATAATCATTTTTGTTCAATTATAGAAGAAATTCCGATTTTTTTCTAGTAATATATAATCAGTAAGGTCGGAGCATCAAGCCCCAGTTCTTTTGGAAGCTTCTCTCCTAGAAGTCGCCCTCCCCCCAGCTCTCTGGGAAAGCCGGTGCCAAAATTTTGTGAGGCTAAGTAACTAATTTGGAAGCGTCACAAAATTTTGGAACTGGCTTCCCTAGGGAGCTGGGGGAGGTAGCTTCTCAGAGAAGCAACCAAAAGAACCGAGCACAAATCAACACAGGGGTAGATGATTTCTGAGTGATGGGGTCCCAAAAAGACGGAACGGGAGACTCAGGGGAGGGCGGCTGCTGTTTCTAGGTCCTATCCTCATCAGAATGCGAGGAAGAGGATCTGCTATCGTCTCCTATGCGTTCTGAAGAACACACCCTAGAGTACTTGTTTCGGACGTTGTTGTTGGTTCATGCGTTGCTAATAGAATCGTCTAGGGACACCAAGTGGTTGGAGAAAAGGAGGAGTCAAAGGCAAGAGGCTCAGGCTTGTCCTTCCTAGTTACCTAAGGTAAGTATGCCGGTCACCATGGTAAAAGACAGAGAAGAAACCAGGGCTCCGCCAAAGAAGATTGGAGTAAACACTGCCAAAATCACCTCTGGCCGCATCTCCATTGCCACCATCGACTCCTTTGTCGTTATTCATGATGAATAGGGAGTATTCCAGCCCCGAACAACGGGTTTGTGTTGCAGTAGCTTGTTTGAATCTCTTAATGTATGTTAATTGTTTTACACCGTATGAGCTATCCAACATGATTACATCTATTTTTATGTATCTTCGATGGTTGATCATTGTTTATTAGATGATGTATTTAGTGCACATTTGCTATGATTATCGTAGATTTATTCTTAGATGTATATTATACTCCATTCTAGATGCTAGATTTGATCACTCTAGAGGATATGACAATGGCGGGGATGATGCTCGCTGGATGGAGTGGAGTGAGGGGCGTGATTAGCTATGTGATAGAAAGAGTAAAATCAGTTGTACCCATTAGTACTTTGTTGAATCACCTCGTCGGGGATAAAAAGTGATACGAATAGTGAGGCTTGTTAAAGCTATAGTTTATGCCTAACTTCATGTCATCTTACTTAAGGCATAGCTCCTTTCTGAGTACTTTTTCCGGTCTTGTGTGGATGCGGCATCAAGAGGGAGTAACAACTCATGCTCACGTAGATGTGGAGTGTTGTTCATTTGCCCATGATACCCATATAGATTTTTGCGACAACCAAATCTTTTCATGTTTAGATTTCTCAGTTTTGTCATATCTAAGCCTAATATTTTGTGCCACCATGTTTCCAAGAGAGATATGAAGTGAACCGTTGTCTATTATCCTTCATATGAAACACCTTTTACTTTAGCTGCTTTATTTTCCACAATTAATCATCCGTTATCATAGCAACTTTCTTTTTTTGAGGTTAAAAGTCAGTCGTTCTGCCATCCGATTAGATTAGAAAGAGATTGTTATATACATAAGGTTCCAAGAACCGGAACCAAAACACAAGGCACCTGCCACAACCAGAACCAAAATGGTTCATGTCGTCCCAAAAAATGCCTACCCTGCTGCAACCATGTCTCCGGGGTCCACTACCGTTGTAACTAACAAGTACTTCAGAATTGTTGGGGATATCAAGTTAAGTTTTAGATTTATTTATATGACTCTTGCGGAGTATAGATTTACTACGATGTTGTCATGTTTCATATAAACACTGGCTCGTCACCAGTTACACTGATCCAAGACTCCCTGCTTGGATTCAAGCGATGGAGACGGCGATGGACATCATCGACTGAGTGGCTTGACGGGTGGGTGTGGTGCTTGACGGGGTTAGTACGACACTCAATTAGCTAGATAGCTCGAGGTATACGAGGTATACAAGTATCGATAGAGTGGGGACGAAGGAGTTAGTTTTCGGGATTAATAGTAGTCTGTCCTGGCGGTGAGCCCATCCATGTCAGGGACAATATTTAGCACGGGCGTAGAAGGCCTTGGAGATATAATAACTCGACACACTTTTTTCTCCAAGGCAGGCTCCTTGATTTCAGGTTCCTGAAGGTCTAGGACGCTGCTTCTGACGGTGCACACAAGTCATCTACGACGTCGAATGCTTCCGCCAGGAATTTCGTGTTCCCAATTGTTTCATGCATTCCTGACGATTGTATGTCGAGTTGTCAAGAGTATAAAGTTTGTCACAGAGAGAGGACGGGGCCGTCAGGAATTTCTCAGTTTGGGGCATCATGTAGTGATTTAGAGGCTAATATCATGACAAAAACAAGTTAGGCTGTTTCATGAAAATATTTGGTAATAGAATCAAATACTGTAAGAGCATGTATAAGGGAGGTGTTTAGAGAAGTGCTAACAAAAATAAACCAACCATTTTTCTAAACATTGGTGCTTATTTCTATAGAACATGTGTCTAATTAGACATCTACCTAGTATACATAAGCACCGGTCTTTAAAAAAAATCGGTTTATTTTTTAAACACTGTTTTAAACAACTTGCATTGTACTCCCTCCGTTTGAAAATATAAGATGTTTTAGGTTTGTGAATGAGATGTATCTAGACATCTTTTAGTGTCTAGATTTATTTGAACCTATACACTAAAACATGTTTAGATACATATCCTTCACAAAGTAAAACATCTTATATTTCTAAACGGAGGGAGTACATGCTCTAAGAGGCCATGCACATGGACGGACCTAGCGTCCGTGCAGGCCGGGCTTGGCTTCCGCTGGCCTCAAGAAATACTCCCTCCGTTTAAAAATATAAGATGTTTTAGTTTTGTGAAAAAAATAAATCTACACTTCTTTTAGTGTATAGATTTATCCCAAAATTGAGTGAACCTACATACTAAAACAAGTGTATATTCATCTTCTTCATAAACTTAAAACATCTTATATTTTAAAACGGAGGGTAGCTTGTAAGCATGCACGAAATCACGATGGTGTTTGGGCAAAAACTGTGCTGTGCGCGTGGTGGCCTTGACATGTTGGGTCGTGCTGGGAATTGGGCCGTGGCGAGGCAGCGAAGCTGGCGATCGAGCGACACCGCAAGCGACTCGCTAGCGCGCGCGTCAGGATGCTCTCGTTTCGCTTAAAGTTTTTCTCCCAAGGGCATCTCCATCGGCCCGATGTTCGCCCAAACGATCGTTTATATCCGTTTGGTTTAGGTCGTGGTTGATTTAGGGAGGGGGTTTAGTTTGTTCGGCCAGCCGTCTCCGACGCAAATTCAAACAGAAACAGTTTGCAGTAAAAACTGGCAAAGTTCGTACTTAATTTACATTCAAAATTATAAAAAAACGGAATTTAAACTACTCCTAACCCTAGCTACCGATTTTCGCGCGTCGGCGGCGTCCCGTCCATCTACGGGTCGAGGTCGATGTACTCCGGCGGCGTCCAGAGGTTGGGTGGTGGCAGGGCCGGAGCGGGAGCGGGCGCAGGTGGATTGATCGCCCGCATAGGCCACGACGCCCAACCGTGCAGGAGGTGCGTCAGCTCCATCCCCACCTCCGGCATGATCGGAGGAGCCCATCCCGACAGCGGCTGCGGTGGAGGCAGCTGGGCGTTCGCCTGCGCCACCATGCCGATGAGCTGGACGGCTTCCTCGAAGCCGACCCACTGGGCTTCCTCGTCCTGCGCGCTGGCCGTGATGGCCTGCTCGGTGGAGGCGTCCTCGTCGTAGCCTCGTGTCAGCACCTCGTGGTACTCCGGGGGCAGGTTCGCGGCGACATCGTCCACCGCCTCCTGCTCGACGACGATGTCATCGTCCTCCTCCTCGTTGTTGCCATCCTCGCTGTCGAGCTTGGCGTCAGAGTGGTTGACGACGCCCTCGTCGTCCGAGTCGATATCGGGGACAGGGTAGACCTCCCTCAGCATCAGGTCGCGGCGGATGGTGGTGGCGCGTCGCACCTTGTGCTCCCACTCGAGGAACTGTTTCCAGTACGCCTTAGATTGCTTGCCAGCCTCCCACCATTGGGACGGCGGGAGGCTCCTGATCCGGCGGCGGATCTCCTCTTCCAGCCCTTTGCCCTTACTAGGGACGGGCGACACCGGGACACGGTCTCGGTTGAGGTGTCAGCCGGTGGGGAGGGACACGTCGTTGTGCCTGATGCACTGGCCCTCCCTCCTGCGGCGCTCGCACTCCGCGATGCGGAAGTACTGCCATGCGCGGCGCTCCCCCTCCCGCGGTGGTAGGTGAACCTCCACGGGAAGGCCCCAGAAATCCTCCGGCCACAGCGGAGGCGCAGGGATGTGCCACAGAGGAAGGCCGGCAGCCGGGAGCGCTAGCTCCTAGATCTAGACGCCTCGTGGTCGTGCTTGCTCCTCCCCTTCTTTAGCCACAACGGCGTCTCGGAGGCTCGGGGGCTCCCTCCGCTTCACCGACCTGCCGCGGTTTTCCACGGCGCGACCCGACGTGATCTTCGATTGCGGCAACTGGCCGCATCGGCTTCAGCGACCACGACTCGGGTGCTCCCTCGACATCGGCGACCCAATGCGGCTTTCGGCTGCGATGACCCGATACATCCTTCGGACGAGACGACCCAGTGTGATCTTCGATTGCGACAATCTTCGGATGCGGAGCTCTCTGCCGCCATCATTCCCAGGAACCCGTCGCTGCTATGACAGTGGTCTACCGCGTCGACTACGTCCGCCGCGTGACCCGCTACCGCAACAACTTCGCCACGACAACCAACAAAGCTAAGTTTTCCCTCTACGTAGAGTTGTTTTCCTTCTTAACTCTCACTCGAAACCACTGTTCAAAAAATAGGCCGAATCACCGAATAATAGGCCGATTAATCGCTACTAGGGACCTGACCGTGTCGATTACCGCTAATCTTTTGTATTAATCGTTTATCCCGATTAATAGGTCTGACACTCCGATTACTAGGTATGTTCCCGATTAACCACTACACTTGGTAAAAAAAAACTTGCAAAATTATCAACACATATCGCCCATCCATCCGCTAGCCCGCCCCAAGAAAGTAGGATTTGTGAAGCTCCCGCTCGATCCCTGCCTCTAGGAGCTTGATTGCCGCCATCACCAACCAGTTCTTTGTCGTTGTTGACCAGTTCCTCGTAGTTGCCGACCAGACCTCAGATACAAGAGCTCGAGCGCCTTGAGTATCTCATCCGGGAGCTTAAGGCTGTCTTTAATAGAGTAGATGGTTGAGGTGCAAGAAGATTTATACGTGTTTTAGGTGCTAATTTTTATAGGCTGTACCGAGTAATAGCCGACCGACTAAATCAGTTAATCGTTCGAATTCCGATTAGTTGCTACTCCCAAGCCAACCGAGCAGTTAACGATTACCGATTTCCTTACCATTGCTCGAAACACTCGGGGGCTGCGCCCTCTTCGAGTAACCTAATGTGCCATCGGCTCCACGCACTCGAGCATCTCGAACGTGACAGCCCGAGTAGCTGATTCTGCCTGATCGTCGAATCCTTGAACTCCGAGCACCTCGGCAAGGTACTGAGACTAAGGGTAATCAGGCTAACGAAAAGTCCTAACATACAGTGCAAAAGTGTCGACTCGATCGGCACCAGAATTTTACCTTACAAATCGACAGGCAAATATTTCTTTACAAGATACAAGTACTTCACAATTATTTATATTTTATGCAGCTTACAAGGATGTCGAGTGTATCGAGCTATTCTATCGGGTCCTCCAACGGAGTCGACCAGCGCCAGTCACGTCAACAGACGCCAAGACCCGAGTCGAGTCACTCCTCGGATGGTTACATCTCTTGATGCTACAAAGACGCGACGCTGACTCGATGCACTTTCGGGTCAGTGGTTTCTCCTCGCATGAGTCTCCACTCGAGTTTGCGACTCGACTAGACACTCGGGGGCTACTCCTATTAGGAGCGCTGGTCGCGCACCCGATGTACTTCCGGGTCAGCGGTATGCCCACGAGATTGTCGACTACAACTCCACGATACAAGACTCGAGTCTATGCCCGAGTCTACGGCTCCACTACGGACTCGGGGCTACTCCTATCAGGAGCGCTGGCCGCGCACCCAAAGCATGAATAGTGTAGTACATTATTGAACTATTTCTTCGAGTCCTACGTCGAGTCTACGACTCCACTACGGACTCGGGGGCTACTCCCATAGGGAGCATGGATTCAAACATCCGAAAAATTTGTGTCCTACGGACCTGAAGCTGAACAACGGTTGAATCAAAGTCTCTGCTCGAGTCTACGACTCGAACAGACACTCGGGGGCTACTCCCATAGGGAGCATGGATTCAAACATCCGAAAAATTTGTATCCTACGGACCTGAAGCTGAACAACGGCTGAATCAAAGTTTGTGCTCGAGTCTATGACTCGAACAGACACTCGGGGGCTACTCTCATAGGGAGCGCTGGTCGCGCACTCTATGAATTCTTCGAGTGCGATCCTTCGGATCAGCATGCAAAACTTTTCGGCAGCTCTGCTCTAATTAACGCTAAGTGAGCAACGTCGAGAGATAAAAATTCGGATGTTGTGTCTGCGACACAAAGATAAGACCTACAGATATCATCTGATGGCCTAGTAACGCACACGACTGCGCTCTGCTAGTAAGAATCCGTGCCAACAGGCGCGATAAAAAAATCCCGACGGACGCGTTGGATACATCATTTAAATTCACTGGAATTCCACTCATGTAAGTCCTCCGCGGCCTGAGTTGAATTACGCCAGCAAATGTTCCGGGTTCGAGTCGAGGGACTCGAATCTGAAGAAGATCGTGTTGTTTTGTCCTAAGACAGTTAACTGACCCTGATCCGTCGGGAGAGTCAGGCACACGCATCAACAATCCCTACACACTCAAAACATTCATCTTAAAAGACAGAGATAGCTGCACCCGAAGGATTGAAGAGTCCTCAGCCGAATCTATGATTCGACTGAACACTCGGGGGCTACTGACATGGTTATACCCTGCGGGTACCTGATGTTAGCCTACCTGGTCCAGCCCGACGGAAGGCCCACTCGACGACCTGCCCGGGTCCATGAAGCCTATGACGGTTCGGCTGGAACGAAGCCCATATGGACACGGAGTCTCAAGCGCACAAGACAAGGAAACCTCAAGACTAGAGTTCGAATCTAACTTGTAACCTACTCGTATCGGTACGTGAGACCTAGCCTACCCATATATAAAGGCTAGGAGGGTCCAACGAGGAGGACACGACCTACATACGCCATAATCCCCAATAGACCTAGATCTCTTCTCATACTTTCGCATACACACCTTCACGCCAGATTGCATCTGCGCACCCCTGTAACCTTCAGCTCCGCCGTAATCAAGAGCAGACAAGCAGGAGTAGGGTTTTCCCTCCGAGGGCCTGAACCTAGGTAAAACCTTGTGTCCCCGTGTTGCTTATTTGCTAACCGTTCCGCGATCTCCAGCATCCCCATCTTCTCCAAAACCCAAGTCCATAACAATGGGCATTGATGAGATAAAACCTCGTCGTCATCGTTTGTGGTGGCGGCGGCTAGGGTTTGTGATGGCTAGAGGTGATGAGGGCGGCACCGATGGCGCAGGGTTAAATAGCACAGCCGTCCGTGAACGCGCAGCTTCCCGCTCCTTCGCAATTAATGCGCGGGAACGCAGGCGGCACCCAGTGGGTCAGCGAGTCATATCGTCGCCATTAATGGCGCAGGCTACCACCGGTCAGTCTTCCGCGCAGCGTATCTGAATCGCTGCCGCGGTTGCGTCTGAATCGGTACCACTGACCGTGTCTGCATCAACGCCGTTGGTAAGCGGTGACTGACGGGTGAACCAGTAGATGAGTCCGCGCTCGTCCGAATGTGCCCAGACCGACGCAACTATTATCCAGATTAGATGTACGGATAAATTGAAGCTGACTGGCTTATCTGGATGACACCACGCACGTCCTACGCATTTCGCGCGGACAAGTTAGGCGCCGGGCCGGATGCACTGATTGATCGCTGTACGTTGGCAGCGGTAGCGCTCACTCTTTCCTTTCTGTATCCGGGCAGCGGTAGCGTACGCGGGGAAACATGCATGGATCCGATTCCTGTTTCTCTTTTTTTTTTCGAGCAACCAGCAGGAGCACTGCCTTTTCTACTAAAAGAAGAGAATTAATCGGTTTGGAAGGGAAACCGGCCAAAACCCCAAACAGACGTATAAACACATAGGTCCGGTTAGAAGGGGAACCGGACCAAAAAAAAAGACCCCAAACGGCACAGTTTTAAGAAAAATTGGCAGAAAACCACACGAGGCCGCACTACCTAGGTCGACTAGGTCTGGAGCACCGCCGAACGACACGAACACAATGGCAACAGCGAGCACAACGAAAAGCCTGGTCCAGGTCCCCGGAGAGGAAGTCAGAGCCGAAGGAACGGCTAGGCCTCTCGGCTTCATGGCGAGAGGCAGGCCGCTGGGAACACGCCGGCGGTACCCGCACGCCGACAGGGCTCGAAGACAAACGACTCGGACCAGCAACACAAACACCCCAAGCAAAGGCTCCGCCCACTCCGAAAGATGACGCCTCCAAGGGGGTAACGACGTCCAGAAGACGCCGCCGTCATCCAATCCGGCAAGCCAGATTTGGGTTTTCACCCCGGAATGAACGACGGAGGGGCGTCGAGGCTCCATGACAACGCCCTCAAGAGGGATGAACGACGCTCACAAGCGCCGCCGTTGCCGGCACCGATCGCGTCGGGCTAGAGTTTCGTCCGGAGACCTCGACCACCACCTCCAAGGGACTATCAACTAGACAGTCCATGCCGCCCGGCAAGCAAGATCACCGGCGAAAGAGACGCCGTCCACGCCCACGGAGCCCAACCCCGCCGCCCCCGCAGCCAGGGAAGAGCATCACCACCATCACGATCCGGAGCCGCCGCTCCGGCATAGACCCACCGCAGCCGCCAAGCCGCCAAAGCACCGACGAGGTAGGGCGCGACCGCGACGAGACCACCACGCCGAGGCACCCCCAGCCCGCCGTCCTCCACGCCATCGAAGCGTCGAGGCAAAACCTCCTGCCGCTGACCACCCGAAAGCCGTCGCGTCCCCGGGGCCGCCGCACCGGCATCCATATCTCCGGCAGACCGGGCGCCGCCGACACTGGAGAAACAGCTCAGCCACCCCTGCCTGCCGCCCGAGGTCGAGGGCGCCGCCCCGACCGAAGCCCCGCACGAGCCCGCCGGCTCGGCCTCCCGCGCGGATGCCGAGAGGGACGCCACGGCCGCAGCCCGCCCAGGCCCATCCAGGGCCCAGATCGGGCCCGGACAGAACCCAGCCGCGCAGACCCGGCCGCCGCCTCCCACTCCGCCGGACGCCGCCGCCGCTGGAGTCCCCTTCTGCAGAGCGGCCGCCCGCCGCCCGAAGCGCGCGACCACCCGTCCGCCATGAGCGCCGCCGCGAGCTCCCCCACTCCCGAGCGCAGCCGCGGAGAAGGACCCGCCGCCGCCGGCTCCACCCGGGCTTTGCCCGATGGAGGCGACCGGCGACGGCAGGAGGGAGGAGGAGGGAGGGTGGGTCGCCGGTGGTGGGCGGTGTCGCCTCCTGGGTCGCCCCTGGGGAAGGAGCGACGCGGGTCCTTCTTTTCCAACAGCTAAATTTCAGAAGCTCGAATTTCCGACGTACAACGGAGAAGGCTACCCGTTTCCTGTTTCTCTTTTCTTGTTTATTTTCTTTCTTCTCTTCTCCTTAGTCGCTCACTTAGCAAGCTTAGTCTTTTCACTTTTTTTCCTTCTTCTTTATTTCTTTATCTCTATTTTCTTATTCTTTTGTTTAAGTTCTTTAATTTAGTTTCTTATGTTTACTTTGAAGATATGTTTCTTTTTAAATATATGCTTCTTTTCGTTTGTTTTCTCATTTTTTATACCTTTTTAGTTTTATTTTTTTATTCCTTTTAGTTTCTTTCCCTTTTTGTGTTTTTTTCACGTTGTTTCTTCATTCTTCTAATGTTTTGCAGTAGCAATGTGTTTAGTGAGTGTTTTTTTTGTAGTCGTAATATTTTTTCAGTTAGTTTATAGTTTTGTTTCTTCAAAAGATATTGTTTGATCCCCCGGCGCCAATTCTGAGTTTTATATCAAAAATTTTGTTTCCCGGTAAGTGAAGTTTTGTCTCATGTTTCTCGAGAAACTTAATTTTTATGTTCCACAAGTAATTGTAATTTGTTCCGTGAGGAAAAACCTGATCCTGCTCGTTTGAAAATAGTCGTGCGTCTTAATCAGTACTACTACCTCCGAAATTTAAGCATTTTGTGTTATCGCGACATGTATGGATGATTATGATCCTGCTCGTTGCCGTCTCTGGAAAGCAACGTGCCAGAGACAATGATCGACGGAAATTGACTGGGTGTGAACCTGGTCGCTGGAAGTGGGACAACCGTGTAGACAACGAGTGTGAACATAGTCCGGAGAATTTGTCCCCACATACATGGTGCTAGCAGCTGATAAACCTCGGAGGGGTTGTCCATATTAGGGCACAAATTAATTTCCAAGCAGGAATATCGTACGATGCGACACGGTGATGAGATGTCCGTGTTGAACCTTAAACGAGCATGTACCGGTTTGTCTTCGTCGATGCAACACACCAGCTCAGCCGCCACAATTGATTTGATCCATAATGTGCTGACGCGGCAGGGCGAACACTTTTCAGACACCGTTATGTTTGTCTCGTGGACAAAATTAAACAGGTAGCGCAGGCAGGCTACCGTGCGTGCTCCGCCCTTTTGTCATCACCCGGAGCCGAAATTTGGATCCATATACAACAGGGCGGCCTAAGAATGGACCACTACAAGTCTACAACGAACTAACAAACGACCAGTACACACTTGTCTATGCTAGCTAAAGATTTCAATTAAAACCAGCTCCAGCTCTATGCCAACGACGGGCGTCAGATTTGATTTGATCAATGCCGTGTTCGCGAGGATTGAATATACTTCGCTAAATACAACCACTGGATATTATGGTTTTATTGGACCAAACGACCGGTGTACTTTTTTTATAAAGGATTTTTTTTTAATTGGTGCAAAAGATATGCCGCGATCCATTAATCAAGAAATAAAGTTTACAAGAAAATAGAAAGTGCACTATTACAATAATTTTCTACACTACCTGCATGAATTTACTCATACGCTTCGCACCCGTAATAATCCGAAGTTCCGCCTCCTGTTTGATCTTTGCTAGGAGAATCACAGGCAGGGGATGCTTGTTGTTGAAGAGTCGTGCATTGCGCTTTCTCCGAACTTCCAAAGAATTAAGGAGAGCGAGGAAGGATAATAAATATTTCAGTTTTTTCATGAACAACCACCATGTGAGGATTGATTGCATCGGATATATGCTAGGGTTGATGAATTGGAGCCCAATCCAACTCTTGATCATGCCCAAAGTCTAGTAGTTAATCTACAATGAACAAAAAGATGCACAACCACTCGAGCCATCTCTTGTCGTGTAGTAAATCTACAATGAACAAAAAGATGCACAATGCATATATCCAAACGGAGCCCATGAGATATTTGACCATAAGGAAATCCATGGCCAAGGCTTTGTAGACTTCTGTTTCTCGTGTGCTTGTCGGTTTCTTTGATTTTTTGTACAATTATTATTATTATTGTAGTTATAACATTTTAGAATTGGAATTAGCTAAGAAATGCAGCATCTTGGCTCCCACATCAATAAATATGTACTACCACAAGATTCAATCCGATTGCCCCATAGCGGGAATTTTTTAGGTGTTCCACCATATTTTCTATTATGAATATCGTTTAAAATATGTTATAGGAAAGTATATGTAATATTTTTATATTTTACTTAATTTTTACTCAACACAAATGTGCAATATTTGAGTGTAGATAGATAGATCTTATTTTTCTATAAATTTTGATATATTATTAGTATTTTTTGAATTAGAATGATTTAGTTATGATCTTCTACTATTAATGTGGTAAAAAGGAAAAGGGCTATGTCGAAGACTTTGCCGTCGGCGTAGGTGTAAAACCTGGGCTAACCGTAGGCATAGCCCTAACACCGTCGCACCACCGTCACCGGCCAAGCCCCTATGTGACGGGCTACCTACTTCGAGAGTTGTTGTCCGTCTACCAAGTCCTACGCCAACTGTTGTCGTCGGTCTACCAAGACCTACACCCACGGCCTTTTTAGGCCGACAGCCGTTTTGCTGGGCTGCTCGGACTCGGGGCCTACGCCAACGGTCCGGCTAAAAGCCAATCGTGTTATAAGCTAGGGAATAAAAAAAATAGTTTAGGCGAATCCTACGAAAGCTAATCCACTATGCAGACATGACCAAGTAAATCTAGTGCAGCGCATGTGCAAACAAGCATGCCACGACGGCCCGGCTTCGAATCTTTCGGCTTGGTGATCAGCTGCCTCTAGCTCCTGACCCTTTGTAGCTTTTCCCGGGTTTGGAGATCATATGTCTTCCCCGTGCTAATATAAAGGCTGCGTCCAGTCAGCTGAAGTTTGCACGCCTCACCTTGGGTAACAGACACCTGAATAAACTCAAGCGCGCGACCGCACGCCGCACCGCCACGGCTTTTTATCTCCGCCGCTCCGCTCCTCCGCACCGGCTAACGTCAATAGCCAGGCAAACCTCACACCGGCCAGCTAACAGCGATGGAGGCGCTGCTGGCGACACTCTCAGCAGGCGGTGGAGGCGCGATGGCTGCCACGGCGGCCGTCGTCGGGCTGGCCACGATCACCGCCGGCGTCCAGATGGGGTCCAAGGAACGCGTCAACTCGCCCCCAGGTAAGCGCCGTCGTTTGCCGCTGTCCCTGTATCGTGCTGCTTGTTTCTTGTTTCTTCATTTTGGGAGCTCAACGTCAGACCTTTTCGGAGACTTACCAAAAAGACAAATTGGATAATGGTGAATCTCTAGCTAATTTTTACTTTGCTTTTTTCACATAAAAAATCCCTAGAGAATTGGTACTATAGATGTTGAATATTCTTAAAATTTGTACGTACTTACAAAAGTTCGACTTAGGATAAAACCAATTCAGATCAGATAGACTACTACTACCGTAGGCCCCTTCCTCACACCGGAATGGCTTTGCTTGTATTTTGTGTTTCTCCAGCTTTGTGAGCCTGCTAGCCTTCAGGTTAGAAATTGGATTGGGCCTTTTAAAGTTTTGTAAGAGCGGCGAATAGAAAACCTAGTAGCCCAGTAATCCAGACTATGTGCGCTGGATGCTTCAACTTGATTCTCTAAAAGCTGTTTTTTTTCTCGTACAAAATTTAATGTCGCACTATATAATATAAAAAACAACTGAGTCACATATAAAAACAGAAAACAACAAAAAAATGTATGCCCGTCCAATATCCGCTTGTTCTAATTGCTTTGTTTTCTCTGTGAAAATTGGTTGCATTTGTTTATTCTTATTTCACTGGCCACTAGCATGAATCTCAAAAGGACATTTTCACAACTTAGACATGGTCTACTACATAGAAAAATTTGAAACTCTTTTTTATTACAAAATGTAACCTGGAAAAGTGCAAAACCATGGTGTGACTAAAAGAGTAACCTACAAAGAAACATATCAAAAAATAGAAAATAAAATAAATATAAAACCTAGTAGCCCAGTAATCCAGCCTATGTGCGCGGGATGCTTCAACTTGATTCTCTAAAAGCTGTTTTTTTTCTCGTACAAAATTTAATGTCGCACTAGTATATAATATAAAAAAGGACAATGCTCTGCGTCCCTCGCTTCCCATCGTCCTGCTTCTCCTCGCGCCACGTGTCCATTTGCTGCAAAATATCCCACATTTGCTACGTAAGTGCCCGCTTTTGCTGCCGAAGCAAAAAAAAACGGTTCGTTCCAGAAATAGAACGCCCCGCCGAAAACCTCGCCGGAGACCTCGTCGGAGACCATACAGCAAAAAAATTGTGCTAATACAGCAAAACCGACTTCACCGGAGATATCGTCGGAAAAAACTCCCTGGTGACTCTCGCTGGAGACCTTGTAGCAAAATGATGACACTGTTATAGCAAAATCACAAGACGGTTGTAGCAACAAAGTTCTTCTAATGTAGCAAAAAAAACTTACTTCGTCGGATACATGGCTATAGACTTTAGTCGAAAAGACCTTGCCGGAGAGCTTGTAGCTGAAGCTTTACGATATTGTAGCAAAATAAATAAAAGAAGATAGCAAAAAATATATATCAATGTAGCAAAATCGGAGGCCAGCAAGGACGGACACAAAGAAGCAACATCGGCCACCTAAAGTAGCAAACGTTTTAAACTGTGGTAGCAACGCCGACACAGAGAGGTGGTGCGCCAGAGAGAAGGACGGACTGCAGCAGAGGGACGAGGTCGTTTAGGAGCTAAATCCTTTAGCAGTCTCGCCATGGCTAGGTGCATCGAGCCCGGAGGCATCTGCCTCAAGTTCCCCTTGCCTACCAGCATCACTACCGCGAGCTCCACTGCTAGGGCAGCCATGACGCATGAGCAGCCGAGAACCGCGTCACCAGACGTGCGCAGCGGGCAGCGGCGCCGGGATGCTGCGGCCGCGACGAGGAGCGCGAGCAGCCGGGAACCGCGCCACCAGGCGTGCGTGGCACGAAGGAGCAGCAGCGGGCAGCGGCACGGGGAAGCTGTGGCCGACGGAAGTAGCGGAGGGCGGCCGCTGGTGGCGCATGGCTTGGCTGAATCGATTCAGTTTTCGTGGCCATGAGAAATGCACACGGAGATAGAAGAGCTGAGGAGATAAGGTGTGGGGTCCACCATGAGAGCAACCGCTGAGCGCTGGACTACTTACGCGGTCGATCCGGACGATCGTCGTCCGGGGGATCCCAATCATTTTCCTATAGAAAACAACCGAGTCACATATAAAAACAGAAAACAACAAAAAAATGTATGCCCGTCCAATATCCGCTTGTTCTAATTGCTTTGTTTTCTCTGTGAAAATTGGTTGCATTTGTTTATTCTTATTTCATTGGCCACTAGCATGAATCTTAAAAGGACATTTTCACAACTTGGACATGGTCTACTACACAGAAAAATTTGAAACTCTTTTTTATTACAAAATGTAACCTGGAAAAGTGCAAAACCATGGTGTGACTAAAAGAGTAACCTACAAAGAAACATATCAAAAAATAGAAAATAAAATAAATATAAAACCTAGTAGCCCAGTAATCCAGCCTATGTGCGCTGGATGCTTCAACTTGATTCTCTAAAAGCTGTTTTTTTTTCTCGTACAAAATTTAATGTCCGCACTATATAATATAAAAAAGGACAATGCTCTGCGTCCCTCGGACGATGGGATTTTCCCATCGTCCTGCTTCTCCTCGCGCCACGTGTCCATTTGCCGCAAAATATCCCACATTTGCTACATAAGTGCCCGCTTTTGCTTCCGAAGGAAAAAAAAATGGTTCGTTCCAGAAATAGAACGCCCCGCCGGAAACCTCGCCGGAGACCTCGTCGGAGACCATACAGCAAAAAAATTGTGCTAATGCAGCAAAACCGACTTCGCCGGAGACATCGTCGGAAAAAACTCGCTGGAGACCTTGTAGCAAAACGATGACACTGTTGTAGCAAAGCACAAGACGGTTGTAGCAACAAAGTTCTTCTAATGTAGCAAAAAAAACTTACTTCGCCGGATACATGGCTGTAGACTTTAGTCGAAAAGACCTTGCCGGAGAGCTTGTAGCTGAAGCTTTACGATATTGTAGCAAAATAAATAAAAGAAGATAGCAAAAAATATATATCAATGTAGCAAAATCGGAGGCCAGCAAGGACGGACACAAAGAAGCAACATCGGCCACCTCAAGTAGCAAACGTTTTAAACTGTGGTAGCAACGCCGACACAGAGAGGTGGTGCGCCAGAGAGAAGGACGGACTGCAGCAGAGGGACGAGGTCGTTTAGGAGCTAAATCCTTTAGCAGTCTCACCATGGCTAGGTGCATCGAGCCCGGAGGCATCTGCCTCAAGTTCCCCTTGCCTACCAGCATCACTACCGCGAGCTCCACCGCTAGGGCAGCCATGACGCACGAGCAGCCGAGAACCGCGTCACCAGACGTGCGCAGCGGGCAGGGGCGCCGGGATGCTGCGGCCGCGACGAGGAGCGCGAGCAGCCAGGAACCGCGCCACCAGGCGTGCGCGGCACGAAGGAGCAGCAGCGGGCAGCGGCACGGGGAAGCTGTGGCCGACGGAAGTAGCGGAGGGCGGCCGCTAGTGGCGCATGGCTTGGCTGGATCGATTCAGTTTTCATGGCCATGAGAAATGCACACGGAAATAGAAGAGGTGAGGAGATAAGGTGTGGGGTCCACCATGAGAGCAACCGCTGAGCGCTGGACTACTTACGCGGTCGATCCGGATGATCGTCGTCCGGGGGATCCCAATCATTTTTCTATAGAAAACAACTGAGTCACATATAAAAACAGAAAACAACAAAAAAAAAATATGCCCGTCCAATATCCGCTTGTTCTAATTGCTTTGTTTTCTCTGTGAAAATTGGTTGCATTTGTTTATTCTTATTTCACTGGCCACTAGCATGAATCTTAAAAGGACATTTTCACAACTTAGACATGGTCTACTACACAGAAAAATTTGAAACTCTTTTTTATTACAAAATGTAACCTCGAAAAGTGCAAAACCATGGTGTGACTAAAAGAGTAACCTACAAAGAAACATATAAAAAAATAGAAAATAAAATAAATATAAAACCTGGGTGTTTTTTCTAGTGAGGTAATGGCACATTTTCAGAAGAAAAAGCAACTGTGTTGTGAAGAAAATACAAACTATAAATAAACAATTTTTTAGAAAAAGAAAATAAAATGCATTTATGCCATGGTTGCTCTCTCATCGATTAAGTAGTTTCTCATCTCTAAATAAGTGTGCAACTATGTTGTTGTGAAACTACAACATATACTTGAAACCTAGGAAAAAGGGGAAGTAAGAATAAAACCATGATTGCACTTTCCTCGATAAGAGAAATGCAAGTTTCAAAACGTGCAAGTATAGTGTGGCATAAAGTTTGACACATAATTAACAATACAAAAATGCAAAAAATGCAACTAGACCCATGGTTGCACTTTCACCAATGAGGTCGTTGCATATTTATAAAAAAATAGTACAATTATAGTGTGGAAAAAATGTAACCTATATAGATCAACTAGCAATAAAGTTGAAGATCTACATACTGAACTTAGGCTGTAAATTCGAAAAGAGCAATTGTGGCGTGGTAAATAGTGTAACCTATAAACAATGAGACAAAAATGTAAAACAATATATATAATCTAGGTTTCATTGCCTATGAGTTCTTTCCACATTTCTAAAAAGTGCAACTATGGTGCTATGAAAAAAGTGCTTCATACATGAATAACCTGACAAAAATGTTGGAAAATACACAATGAAACATGCTTGAACTTTTCTCGATGAGACAGTTTCACACATATGAAAACAAATGTAAAAAAGTCAATATGAATATACACCACGAACGGTCTTAATTTTGAAATAAAAATGAGATATAAAACATAGAAACACACAAGCTACACAAAAATAACATGTGCAAGTATAATGGAACACTTGTGTATTTGCTACATCCCCGCATTTATAGAACTACAATAAGGAGTTCCAAAAAATAAAATAAAAAATGTTGCAAAGTGTATTAAGGCACTATATTAGTGGTACAATAAGAAAACCTTGTGGCCGATTGGTTAAGAAAGGACAAAAGTCACCTACATATCTATGTAACTAGTTCAAATCAGGCGTTGACAATTTATTTTTCCAAACAAATTAAAAGTATCCGCACAAATCTTGAAGTAAAAGAACATGAGGATTAGCAAATCCCAGATATATATGACTTATATTTGGGGAAAGTGTAAGATTTCTTATATTGTTTGTATAGAATGTCAAATCGTTATCTTTTTATATCAGCTGCAACTACTATGGATTTGAAAATAATAACATGTTGAGTAGTCTTTAAAATGATTTTACTATGATACATTGCAATATACAATAATAAATAATTCCAAATATTTGAAGTAATAAATTATGCAACTAAATATGATGGTTAGATATTTCTAGATATTATGGACCTGCTTGGGATGTTGATTGTTTAGGTGTTCAATAATCACCTCTATTATATACTTTTGGTTTCTTTCGGTCTCTATCAGTCTTGTGCCATTATAAATATACAACACAAAATAGGATAACTGGGCACATGCCTCTATTGTCCTTTGTAGTGCTTTCTAGGAGAGCAATTCTCTGCTAGAGAGACAAGGGGTGACTTCTAGAATCTTCTAGAAGATACCAACATTATCAACATTAATTACTAAATCAAACAAAACTAATCATATAAATCGTCAATCCAATTAGTGACATGTCTTCATATCCTAGTTAGTCTTACCGACTAAGATAGATCTTTAAAAAAGGATACATATGATTATGTTTGAATAAAAAATTCTTGTCACCGTCGGTTACTAGGTTATAGTATGATGCCTACAATTATAGTAGTGAGCAGTTATAACAATAGTGTATTTTCAAATGACAATCATGTCCTTCAGAAATATTAATAGCAATTTTACTTCGAGGAAAAGAAGTTAATCCTCATATGGGTTGTTTAATTGTCGTGCAGAAGTTCCCGGTTTACCTCTTATTGGAAGTATGCTTCAGTTGAAAGGAACAAAGCCCCATAAGACCTTTGCCAAATGGTCAGAAGTTTATGGGCCAATATATACTACAAGGATTGGAGCCTCACCCGTAATTGTACTTAACTCAACGGAAGTAGCCAAGGAGGTAAAACAAACATTATCATTTATCATCTCCATAAACTCACTTGATTTTTTAAATTTGTAATAAATAATATCATTTATAGGTAATTATAAATTTAGTCATGATTTTATATCATTCATTACATAGTTTAGTGCGGATCTTGGATCTTAGTTACGTGGGGACACTTTCACAAGCATACTTCTTTTAGAAAGTGTGATTCATTGTGTTGTAGGCTTTAAGATATATAAATGTTTTTAGCAGTTATAATAGTACGTAATGGGTGAGGCCTCGTGAGATAAGGGAGCGCAAATGCAATTTAATCTTACAATTCATATGTGCCATTCACTAAGTTACTTAAATTTACACTTCTACATGCCCATGAAAATCTTGAATACATGGTCATGCCTAAAATCATCTAACTCAACAAATACAACTAAACAAATTTATTCAAGATTCACTATCCATGTATACATTTATTCAACCTTTATATTCTTCACTTCGTTCAAGGAAAAATGATATACATTCAATAATTAGTGACCAAAATACCACTAAACCCTCATAATTTCATAAGTATTTTAACTTTTAAAGATAAAAACAAATCTAAAATGATTGTTCTTTAAATTCTTGGACATATCTTAGATGATGTTATCAAGTTGAAACATAAGTCTTACCAATTTAAAATTTGATTATTTTTTAGAATACAATGATAGAGAAGTTATGTTGTTTATCCAAGATTAATTGTATAATAAATCAAACATATATATTTTGTATGAACTAACCATGAATAATGTTCACGGGACAATGCCCCCAACTTGATCCGCCGTCCAAACATGGAAGATTGCAAGCACATTTGAAACATCATAAAAATAAGATGATAGCAAACTAGAAATCTCTTGAGAATGTTGTATGGGCCATGGCACATGGTTCCAACACTAGATCCGCATATGAACTAATACATTTTTACTATGCATTCTTTGTTGTGATTATTAAAAATAAATTCTTGACACAAGAATTAATTTTTCATCCTATAACTTGGAAGCTTGTGGCTGATACGTATAATGGTTACCTTTACTCTCCTTTTCTCATCTAACACTTACCTCCTTTCTCAAGAACTATCGGAACAAAACTAAGCTGAAAAGGTAGCCTAGACTAATAAACAAAACATGCATATAGCTTTTCTTGACAATTATTGGCTGGGCTGGAAAAAAAGCAATGATAGCAACATAGTAGATATGTCTCGCATATAATAAAAATAATTAAGAGAACATATATTATTTTCTTATCTACAGGCAATGGTGGCAAAATTCTCATCCATATCAACTCGAAAACTAACTAAAGCATTATCAGTGTTGAGTCGTGATAAAGTGATGGTTGCTACAAGTGACTATGATGAGTTCCACAAAATGGGGAAGCGTTCTGTTATGGTGGGCTTGTTGGGTTCTTCTGCTCAGGTACCTCTATATGGTGTATAAGATTCGTTTCAAATCATGCAGTTTAGTAACCACCTCGTGTATATATTTACACTTTTAGATAACTAATATCTTATGATGAGATGCATGTAATATATTCAGAGTCAATTTCGGGATACAAGAAAACAGATGATGGATAACATGATAAGCACTTTTCGTACATTGGTGGTCCGTGACTCACATGCTACTAAGAACTTTAGAAAAGTTTTCAGAGATGAGCTGTTCCGCTTAACAATGATCCAGGTTAGTGTACAAAGACCATGATACAGATCTAGTACCACCACATTGTTAATTCGAAGTGTGATGGCCATGTTCATGCTGCACTTTCAGTGTTTCGGTGAGGATGTGAGTTCGGTTTATGTGGAGGAGTTTGGGCGGGAGATATCCAAGGAAGAAATATGTCAGATCATTGTGGTTGACATGATGAAGTGTGTAACCGAGGTTGATTGGAGGGATTTCTTCCCATACCTCAGCTGGATTCCAAACAAGAGCTTTGATACAAGGGTTATAACCACGGAATCCAGGCGAACCGCGGTGATGCAAGCGATCATCACTCAACAAAAGGAGAGAATTGAGCGCGGCGAGGTGAGCTGGCACGCTGGAACACACTGATCCATGTAGCAGCTTTTAATACTAGTTGTATATTCTTTTTTATCTGATTCTCATGTGATATATAGGCAAGGGTATCCTATCTAGACTTCTTGCTGGCAGAGAACACACTGACAGATGAACAGCTAATGATGCTGGTGTGGGAGGTTGTCGTAGCGGGTACAGATAATACTCTGATGACGAGCGAGTGGGCTATGTACGAGCTCGCCAAAAACCCTGAAAAACAGGCAAGCTAACCTAGCGCTCTAATGAGTAACTTTTTTATACTACCTCTGTTCCACAATATAAGATGTATTAGTAACAAAACCTCTGTTCCAAATATAAGATATTTTAGTACCAAAATATTATCTTATATTTAGAAACGGACACAATATTGATCTCTCAGTGTTCTCTTGCATAACATAGATACCACCGAATGTATTTGTTAACACCAGAGATTTTTCATGGCAGGATCGTCTCTACCAGGAGATCCAGGAGGTGTGCGGCGACGATATGGTCACCGAGGATCATCTTCCTCGGTTGCCGTACCTGAACGCAGTGTTCCATGAGACGCTGCGGCTCCATTCCACTGCGACTCTTCTGCCTCCAAGGTTCGTCCATGAGACCACCACACTGGCCGGCTACCAAGTCCCAGCCGGATCAGAGGTAATTTTACATTTATCTAAATAGCACTCATCATAATGATTCTCATACCTCTCGTACCTGAAAGTGTTGTATCCTCATTAGAATGGCTGTTCATTTTGATCTTTGTCAGGTTATCGTAAATGTGTACGGATGCAACATGGACAAGGAGCAGTGGGAGGAGCCTGAGGAGTGGAGGCCAGAGAGGTTCCTGGACGGCATGTTCAATGTCGCAGACATGTACAAGACCATGACATTTGGCGCCGGGAGGAGGATCTGCGTTGGAAGCGCACAGGCGACGGGTATCTCATGCACCGCCATTGCTAGGTTCGTCCAGGAATTCACCTGGAGGCTCAAGGAGGGCGACGAGGATAAGGTGGACACCCTGCAGCTATTGGGCTACAAGCTGGAACCGCTCTTTGTCCATCTCTCACCGAGAGGAGGGAGGTAGCGTGAACCGGCTAGAAACTCTTCACAAACATGGCCAAGCGAGAATGTAAATATATTACTCCTTCGTCTCAAATTAGATGTCCGAGATTTGTCTCAATTTGTATGTATCTATATACTAAAAGGTGTCTAGATATATACGAATCTAGAAAAATCTGTTGACACCTAATTCGAGACTAATAATGACGAATGTGCATAGTACCTGAACAATTAGTTCGGATCCATGCATGCTTCCTGTTTGTGGAAGGGGTGGCACCTAATCATCACCTAGATGATTTTCCATTTCTCCTCATGCCAGATTTATGTAAACATGTATTTATTTTATGTTGTGTGATGACTGTGTAAAAAATTCATTTTATGCTATGTGAACAATCATATCCGGCTCAAAACCTGTCTTCTTGATAAAAAATGCTAGCTTACCATGTCGGGTATCACTATGTACAAGCTAATTCTAAAATCAGCGGAACAAACTAACTTACCTTCATGTTTTTAAAATGGCGAATAGCACTCCGATCTCTGCATGGATTGATGCACATGGCCTTTTGTTAGTCGGTTCGTTCAACAGTGTATTACTATTTAAAGATGAGAGAGGGTCGACGCGAAAACCAACCATCTAAAGATAACAAAGACAAGCAAATAGCAGCTAGACATCTCCCAATCTACTAGTATACCGCCAACCAGCCTGGTTGTAGATATCTGAGCGATCGTGGCAGATCCGTTGAAAGAAGGAAAAACCTAGCATGAAGCCAATGTCAAGTCATACGAATAACCTGCAAAAACATTAAAACTCTAGCCTTGTTAAAAATGATATTAGTTTTACACTTCCGTATAGACTAACATAAAACACAAACACCCATGTGTATTTTAGCTTTATTTTTCTTATCAATCTCATTCAACCAATTTTCAAACACATTTATGATATTGATAGGTGGTGGAATATTGTAAGTGAGGAAAACAATGCGCCAAACAGATTTTGCAAATGGATAAGATAAAAACAAATGCTCGATGGTTTCTTGTGCATCTCAAAAACAAAAAAATATATAAATCAAGTTACTTTTTGCAAGGTTGTCTTTTATTATTAAGACTTTTTAATTAAAGAACCACATTAAAATATTTATCTTAAGTGGTATTTATAAGTTTTCATAAATATCTTCTTGGGAATCTATGATGTTTTTTCATAAGGTGTTCATACATCGATTTCATTAAAATACACCTAAATAAGTGAGCTTCCAAACAAAACTATCCGGTACAGCTGCCAAGTTTAGGAATATTAATCTTTGAAACAAGTGAAGCCACGCCATCCATTTATTTCCCGTTAGTGCCCTAATAAAACCTATGTTTAGAGGTACTTGGGATAACACTAGTGAAAAGGCATTTTCTTTCTAAATGTGTTTTGGTGTTTATTATCAATACAAGTGAGGATTAACCGTTTGTTAAGTCTTCCATGTACTTCTAAACCGTCATAACAAAAGACGGCGTTGATCCTCTCAAAAGTGAAAAGGACGACGGAATGGGGGGAACCCTAGAATTCATGTTTCCTTGGTTACGGAACCTGGAGATTTGGGTGTGTTCCTGGTGGAAACTCTTGTGCGGTAGCACTGGAGAGTCCCGCGTGCAAGCGCCAGAGACTCCAGCCTTCTCAATACTTTGCATTGTCGATGTGGTGACAACATGTAGTATAGAAGATCAGAATTCTGCCGGAAACCAGCCGTTAACTCTCGGAGTCGTGTGTCAAGCCCGAGATTTTTATGCTCGTGCGCCGGTGATTCCGGTGGAGCCAAAAACTATGTTGTGTCTTCGTCGGAGTCTTCGGTGTTAGTGAACTACAATGGCTAGATGTCCAGGGTGCCTATAAAAGGCACCCTTCTTTCCCCAGTGAAGATTTTGGCTTCCACACTCTATCCTCCATTGTTGATGAGCTCAAATCTTCAAGAACTCCTTCCCTAGCTATTATAACTTGATGCCCTTTTGGGAATCAAGGGAGGAGACCTAGATTTACACTTTCACTAAGGGGATTTGTTTTCCCTCCATGTTCTTGTGAGAAACTTATTAGTCTAGGATTTTTCAAACTCTAAATTGAAGAAGTCACCCTCGTAGCTTGTCTTAGTGTTGTAAGAGCTTTTTGGTCGTGTTGAGAGCCTCCAATTGAGTTTTGGAGATCGCACCAAGATTTGTGTGAGGTTATGGATTTCCACCGAGAAGAGCACCACTTAGTGGATAGTGCCCATATTTGTGGTGCATGCTCGGGAGAAAAAGGTTAGACTTAATGGCGCTTTGGTAACTTTCCCCAACACCTCTCCAATGGAGATGTATTCCCTTTACAAGGAAGGAACTCTTGGAATACATCCTCATGCCATCGGCCGGTTATATCTATCATTACTATTGTATTGTTGTTTATCTTGCTTGTCATCTATTTAAATTCACTTAGTTGCATATCTAGAGAATTTACCTTTGTGTTGAGCCTTAACTTGGGAAATATATAAAATTTTGTAGCGCCTATTCACCCACCCCCATCTTATCACTCATATAGATAGTTTCAATTTGTATGAGAGCCAAGGATCTTATTTCAGGCTTTGCTTCCTAAGAAAATATGGGCGAAGAGAAGGACTGGGTGATACGTCCATTTTGCATCACTATTCTATATCATAATTTACTGTTATTCATTGATATATTTCATATTAAGAGGTGATACTTATGTTGTTTCATCTATTTTTGCATGTTGAATGACTTTTGGAGAATGAACCGCCGGAGTCAGGATTCTGATGGAAAAAACGGTGTTTAGATGTAATTTTCGCGAAGATCAGAAAATTTCATAAAATACACGGAAAATTCTATTTTTCCAGAAGACAAAGGATGCCAGAAGGGAAGGCAGAGATGGGCCACAGGGGGCCCACAACCCCCTCGCGGGCCACCCTGGGCCGCGCCACCAGGGGGTGTGGCCACGGTTGCCAGACTTGCCGCACGGGCGGCTATTTTGCCTGACTCCTCCTGGGGAGGACGCATGCTGATGCTTGCTCCCCCATGCTCCATCTGATCCACGCCTTTGTGAACGACGATGTCTCGGAAGTTTCCTATCTGGCTGTGGGCGCCTTCTGCTTGCTGCTTGTTAGCGGTGGCGATGAGGAGCTGGACGCGCTCCTGCTGGTGACGAAGCTCTTCGCCCTCGAGGTGTTTTAGTTCCACGGCCGCCTCCTCGGCCGCTCTCATGTTCTTGGCAGGGGTGCTGTAGACGGGTCGCGCTACACCCGCGTGTGAATCGGCGGCGCCCTGGAGATGATAGGAGGTGAGCCAGGTGCAATCCGACGCGAGGGTGCGCTGGCCGCAGAAGAACTGCTCGCACTGGTTGAGCCAGTTGAGGGGGTCCTTCGAGCCGTCGTAGGTGGCGCAGTCGAGCTTGGTGTAGCGTGGAGGTGTCGGGGTCATGCCACCATGGCCGTACGGCTCGGTGCGGGCCGCGTGGGAGTCGGCGAACCCCGAGGAGGGGGGGTCCGGGAGGGAAGGCCGCGGCAGGTCCCCGGCGGTGGTATAGGCCGGCGGAGGCGAGGACGTGGTGAGCCACGCCGGGAGTGGTGACGGCGACAGGGGGAAGCGTACGTGCTGAATCGGGGCGCCTCCCGGAACGGTGGCCAACGGGCCGGTGCTGAGGGGCAGCCATGGCAGGGGCGCTGGGGGCGGAGTCTGCTGCTACACGCTCGGGAACGCCGTGGACCACGGCAGGGAGGACGGCGCGGTAACGGCGGGCGGCTACGGCCCCTGTGTAACATCCCAGGTTTAGCACCTAGAAATAGTGAGGCCACATGTGTGTGCATTGCAGTCATGCATAAAAAAATCCGAGGAATTTTCGCGCAAAACACAAAGAGTTGTAAAGGGATCGGGATCTCTCTTGTTCTGATGCAAACATCAGGACAGGTGCGATGGATTTCGACATGACCTCTATTGTGCTTTTGTGTTTTAGGGGAAGATAATTCAAATTTGAATATTTAATTGGTAAATTTGAATAAAAGAGGATTTGAAATAAAATAGTAAATGGAAACTTAATTGTAATAGGAAATAAGAGATGAACTCTTATTTAGGAATAAGATACAATAATTACAGAAAAGATGATTAAAATTTAAAAAAAAAAGAACTACAACAATAAATAAGAATGGAATTAGTAACAAGATATAAATATTTATAAGTTCCAATTAACAATAGTGGAGGAAATATTTACTTTATTACTATATAAATAATATTACAACGTCTATACAATTTCCAGGAATAAACATAAAATAATAATTTTAAAACAATAATACAAACATTATTGTTCTTTACAAATGTTACAAGGGAACAAAGTAAATTACAAGTGTATGAATATAAAAATTACATAAGAACAAATGAAATCCTATACTAAACTTTAAGGAGATTTCTTCATCTTCCTGATCTTTTCTCCTTTATTGGATCCCTGCAAATGAGACAAGCAAATAAGAAAAGCTAGTAGAAGATAAAAAGAAAACAAATAAAAGAATGGATTAGTGTTAGTTGAACTCTCAGTCTGGCAATGTGATGCATTGCTGAACACATCATTGAGTAATTCCAAAAAAAGAGGGCCCAAGAGTAGTATCTGTTCTTATCAGTAGATTTTGCCTCAGGCTGATGCATCATTGGCTAGTAAGGGGCAAGTTTCACCAAAGCCAGATAAAATGGTAAACAGTTAAATCAACAGTAATTATCAAGTTTCCACTTGATCTGATCCACATATGACACAATCAGGCACACAACACAGTCACTGCATGCAGCAGCTGTGGTGTCAACACAACAAGGAGAGTCTGGGAAGTAGATAAGGGAGGGAGCAGCCGTAGCATAGCTGCTAGAGTACTATTTTCTTCTCCACCCAAGCAAGAACTCAAGAACTGCACCTAATACATCAAAGCACACAAGAGATAGAGCACCAACCACAGTACAACACTAGTACCAGAGATATCCATTTCATTCCATAGCCAAGAAAACCACACCATCACATCATCAGCATCTGGTTGCTAGGAAAGCCATCCAAGAGCTAGGAGGGGAGGAGTTCCACAGGGAAGGCAGTAGCTCAGGAGGAACTGGCTAGAAGTTCAACAAGGAGCACAAGCAAGATGATCAAGATCAGCACTAGCTCAACAGCAAGAGAAATCATCACAGCTACATCATCAACAACAGTTGTGTGGTGAGTTTATACAAAACCACACATAATTGATCTTATCCATTTCAACAGAACATGTGATGTACTATACATGATCTTCTCAGAAAAACACCCAAGTGGGGTGTACAACCATCATAGAAGAAAGAAAACAAAGCCAACAGTAAATATTTACAAACCACAATCAAGATCTTAGCCTTGCATCACAGATCTTGGATTAAAAGCTCTAGTTTTATAACTAGATACACAGAATTCTTAGAATAATCATTTCTGGGCACATCCTATGGATGGTAGCACCTCAGAAATGATTACATCATAAGATTTCATATTATACAGTAAGGATCTATCATATTATCCTTACCAAGACCTATCAAATCATTTTCCCAAGCACTGTAGGAATCATACTTATAGATTATCCATCATTTAAGAAAGGAAGCAGCAACTAAAACATTAGTTTCTACCTAGCATAGTATCAGACCAGCATCACAGACCAGTGGATCTAGTTCTAACTAGATCTATATTCACCACACTGCTGGTACATGGCACATCCCAACTGGGTAGCATCTCTGTACCAATAGGTTCATCCATATCTACTAAAAAACAAATAATCACTTTCCTAAATGAATACAGGAATCATATTAGACATTTGATTCAGAAAAGATAGTGAATATAACACTGTCTATCATAAAGACACACTTGTCAGAGACCTTTAAGTAAATCATCTTCCTATAATTAAATAGGAATCAATCATTATTTAAATCATTTTCCTAGCTATCTTCTGCTAGGAATCATTTAAAAATGATGCAACTATATTCAAGAGAGGGCCAAGATCATCAATGAATCAGATTCAGGGCATCCAATATATCTCATATAAGATTATAGCCTAGCCACCAATCTAGGAGTCACAAAGTTAGATCAATGATCTGTCAAATAGACAGTACCATTTAGTGACAACATCACATCTAGATAACCTAATTACTTTAGCAAATGGCTTCAGTATAAAGAACCATCTAGCAATCTTAAATTTCTAATACATGGACAGACCACAGAAGGCCATTATCCAAAATTCAGAGAATTGAATCCGTATCAACATTACTTGTAGTATACAGAATCAAATGGCAGAGCCTGTTATTTAACCAGGCATAGCCAGCATCAAAGATACAAGTTTAGGAGAACATTTGCCAGCAATCTCATAGTAACCAAACATCACTACAGAGGGTATGAACCCTAGTTACAGAGATGTATCCCTAACAGAGGGTAATCACAGCAAGCATTCTTGACATGGCAAGGTAGATAGAGCATAGAGAGAAACACAGTAGGTGAAGCTCACTTACCCGAGGTCCTCGCAAGAAGTTAGAAGAGGAAGCAGAGGAGTGGCCAATGGCGGTGAAGAGGCGGCATCACGGGGAGCACCCCCGGAGGGGCGCTGCAACCCGCACCTGTAGCTCACCAGGAGCAGCCTATGGAGAAGGAGTGAGGATCGTGAGCAAACCAGCACGGCGTCGACGAAGCACCAAGGCGGCCGAACCCTAACCCTAGCCTCGAGCGATGGTCAGCGCGACCGGGAGAAGACCCCAGAGGGGAATCGGCTTGGACAGGACCGTGCGCGACGTCGACTCGGTAGTCTTGCACCGCGGCATGGCCACGGCGGCGGAGTCACTGCCGGGATTGGGCAGGCGACGGCGCGGCGTCGCCAGCGTCCAGGAGGGGAACGTGTGGGTGCAATGTGAGAACGAGGGAGAAGATAAGGACCTACTGGGCCAAATTGGACCACATCGGCCTATGGGCCAGAGTGACTAGTGGGTCGGGCCCAATAAGGGAATAAAAAGAATAAGTCAAGAAAAATATATATATGTAATGAACAAAATACCCTAAGCTTATTTTAGCTCTACTAAAATATAGAAAATCTTAAAGAAAAATGTATATATATTTTAAAACATCACAAGCATAAGATCTACCTAATAAAAATATAACTTTATTTGTTTAAGATTTATATATAAAGCAAATAAATATTAACACCATTAAATCCTAAGTGAAATTTTATAAAATAAGGAAAAATCCTAAAAATGAATAAAAAATCATATTTGTGTATAAAAATAAATTTACTATTTTATAAAAATACTAATTTAGTTCTTTTATAAATAAAATTTGAAGTAAGTATTCAAAGACATTTAAATCTTTAAAGAATTTTATAAACATAAGACCAATATTTAAAAAAATACTTTTAAGATCTTAAATAAATATACTAAACTAGAAAAATATTAAATATACCATTAGAAAGGTTTTAAAGATTATAAAAAAATAATAAATCCTTATTTGTTACCTATTTTATCATAATGAGACAACAGTTTTGTTAATTCATTAAAAATTATTTCCTAAGTAAGAAATAACCACATTTCCTTTAAGACACTAAATTCTTTAAGAATAGTTACTAAGTCCAAACCCATAATTATGATCCATAATAAAAACTTAAATGTAAACTATTAACTTTATAATACCTTTTTGAAACCTTTAATCAAATTTAAACCAATCATTCACTTAAATACCAAATAAATTATCTCATACCCTAATCACATTTATCATAAATCTAAAATTTGGGAATAATTAAAACATATTGCACCTTAAGTTTCTTTACCTTTTTAAAGTTAACTTTATTCTCAAAAATTATAATCACCATGTCTAATAAACTATTTATGTTTTCATAATTAACTCTGATCTAGTTAGATTAATACATTAAGCATCTCAAGTCCAAACTAATCAATCACACACAAAAGACATTAATCACATCCTATTAACAATAAAGATTGTTTAAACCTTAGAAGGGAAATATTTTCTTCAAATGTTATTCTTTTTGCCACTTCAAACAACAATCTCATAATAAGTTCTCCAACTCTTAACAACTCAACCCAAAGACTTTTATCATAGTCACCAAATAACAATTAACTATAATCACATTATTTTATACTTTACTTGTATATTTTGGGTTGTTAACACTTAAGTTCCTTATAAAGGGAATTACTTATAAAGTAAAATTTAAGGATAAATCAACTCTTAAAAAAACCACCTAAATTCAAATCACTCAAAGTATTGGGTATTCACCTAGGGGTTTTACAAAATGCATAGCATTACTTATGCATAACTACATATTGCTTCTTTAAACATTAGTCCTTACCGGACCAATGATGCCTGTTTTCAGATATTGGATCTTATGTCGTTTTGAAGACCATGATTACATAATCTTGTGATCACTAAGGCAAGTTCACACTTGCTCATGTCCTTTGATTATTTTCTATAAAGTATTTTACAAATCCAGTGTTGTCATCATCTGCATTTCAAAAAGATCGAAAACACTATTTTCATAATTAAAGTGAACTATTGGTTACTGATCCAGGGTGATCAGCTAATCTATTAAATCTGGCAGTTGGAATACCACTGCACAGGAATGTATCATCTAGGACTTAACAACCAATATCGCCAGTGATTCTTGCGCTGTATATTACGCGTTAACCATGAGATCTATATGGGGACTGGGGAAGTCAGTTGGATCAGCTCCCTTTCGCATGCATTGGACACTGTTCTGGGAATTTGTAAGTTGCAGATCATGGGTATAGCCGTTTTATACGGGGAAAGGTCTACCGTGGATCTGGGCTTACAAAAGACAGATTTCTAGTGTTAATAGTTGTTGTGTGTATCTAACTAAGGTATAGCTGTTTTATACGGGGAGAAGTCTACGGCATACAATAATTGTGGTGTATGCGGGGTCGCGGAGAAGGACAGTGATTGGCTTGGATCTTAGATTGGGCCCCACATCAAGGAATTGTTGACGGGAAAGTACGCCCGGTTGTGCAACAAGGCTAAGGTCTCTCATGGGTAAAGCAACGCACCTCTGCAGAGTATAAGAACTATAACTTGTTACTCCCTGTTCTGGGAAGGAGTTGCGAACGCTGCAGGAAAGAAACTCCACGAAAGTTCTGGTAAACCTGTGAAGGCTGACGGACATAGCTTTTCAGAATAAAAGCAACCTTTGAAGAAATGTTTACGAAAACCTACATAGCCTACGACCTTTGTTCTATGGCTGTAGATAGTGCATCAAACACTCTTTTTTAGTGAACTTGCTGAGTACGCTCGTACTCAACGTATCTTCTTAACCCTTGCTAGATTTTGGAGCAACCAATGACGAACCTAGAAGAGGAGTTCTTCTGAAGAATTAAAGGAACCCCGTGGAGATCAACCGGAGTCAACGACTACATCAGAAGTTTCTGAAGTCAAGATGGACCGTTCTATATAAATAAATCCCTAGACAATAGAACCTACCTCTGGAGGGTATTGCTTTAGTAGCAATACCAAGCCATAGATATATAGTATCCATGTTCTTGCATAGACTTTAAGTTGTTATCTCTGGTTTTCTTCTGTATAATATCTTCCTCACTGTCTTGAGGAAGTTCACTGGATCTTTTGTAATGTGTCATATGTAATCTATAGTCATGTCTTGGACTTGTTGTGTTTCTGTTGTACCACTCTAAGGGATGTAATACTAGTGAATGGTGTTCATTAGTGTTATGTCAACGACTATAGTGTACTACATCATGCAGTGGTATGCTGGGTCACCGCAGTTGGTATCAGAGCATATGCTTTGACCTTAGGATTAAAACCCTTTTTGGAAGATCTGTAGGTTGGATAGTGACTATAGGAAGCCATCTTATCTAAACCAAATGTTCTTAAGAATTGTGATGAGTATCTACTTGAGGATAACTTTGTCACCAGATGCATTAATCATCCTATTTAGGAGTAGTTCCTTATATTTTCTCGGTATAGTGCTAGTTCAAAGAAGGTAGAACACCATTAAGATGTCTTAAGTAAGTCCAAATTGAGAAGTAGCTTATGATATAGTAAGGATATCTTGGGGAGTAGTTTAAATGGTGTAGTCTATCCATAGAAGCCATGTAAGATAGCAGAATCTTATTGTTAGTTGATAACAATAGATAACATAATGAGGGCATCAGGGCATGTATAAAGGTAATGGATATGTAAATCATGAAAAGATCATGGTGAGATTAGCTCTGAAACCATGATATGTGTTTAAGAATGTTAAGTATCTGGTAAAAAGTTGTGAAATAGAGTAAGAAAGACATAGAATAGGACCATGCTAGAGGTCATGACTGTTACAAATCTATGATAACCTTTGGTTTTAAGGTCTTATGTAGAATTTGGTTAGTCATTTGAAGAGACCATGTAAGAATAATTTATCACAAAATAGGAGTTTCGCGGTAAATTTTAGGTCCAAAGGAGAGGTCAGAGTTTAGTCAAAACCAATTTAAGACCACTTTGTTCAAAAATTATCCAGTTGCAACTGAGCAGCGTGGGTAAATATTAAGGCAAGGTGTGGTATGATCCACATAAGTTGTTTAGAACCCTAGATACTTATGCATTAATTCATATGAAGATTGAAGTGTATAACATCAAACCTGGAGTACGAGAGATGTTTTACTCAAAGTACTAATTCTACAGGTTTTGATGTATGTTTGTTAGTTATACTATTTGGATTTCTTGGATTTTATTGTGTGGCTAGATCTGTGCATGAAGTTTAAACTTGATGAGCATATGCATGATGTTACATGAAGTTCTTACTTAATGTTACAGGTCTAGAGGGGAAAATGGGATCGCGTGAGGGATAAACGAGTTATCATCGAGACAAAGTAGAAATGAAGGCTCATATGATGATGGATGACAAACCAAAGGAGGTCATCTACACAACTCTGAAGGAAAGATCAACTCTGAGACCATACTCACCCACCAATGGAGAGTTTATTCAGTATATGAGGGGGTATGGAGGAAGGAAGTAGGATGGAGTTAGAACCTCAAAATAAATCTTATAGTAAGATAGCACAGATAATGCATGATAAGTCATCTAAAGAACTTCAATCAAGAAATAAACTGGTGGAATTCTTGCAAACCAAACCCTAGAGTTTCTCTATGACTGAAGACCCTATGGAGGCAGAAAATTGGTTGATGGACACATCCCGTAAGCTTCACAGTGTGGGGTGTAAGGATGAAGAGAAGGTACGTTATGCCATATACCTATTGTCTGAAACTGCAGCACTATGGTGGGAGGAATCGAAGTACAAGTTGTCTAGGGAAGGTGTTTGTACATGGACGGAGTTTAAGAAGAAATTTCGAGAGGCATTTGTTCACAGGAACACCATAAAAGGGAAAGCTAGTGAATATGTAGAGCAAAATAATCTTCTAGTGTTGAAGCATGTGCGCGAGTTTAACCGGCTATCTCGTTATATTTCTAGCTCCTTTACCAACGAATTTGTATGTGTTGCGTTTTTTGGCGTTGCTATGATATAATGCAACACATATATGTGCGTTGGTAACCAATGGGTAAAGCGTTGCAAAATTGCAACATATGTCAAACAACAATTGTATCCGTGGTACATAATCTATATAGATTGATTAATTTTTAAAAAAATATTTTTTTATTTTGTGTACTATGTAGCTCGATTTCTTCAAAGATGGTAGTAGTGTTTTCTTTTTACCACGAGACTATACACTTTATGAGATACATATGAGAACACACATAAACTGTAGATTATGAACACAAATTGCATGAACAAAATTCAATATTGATTCCTGGAACCACAATCCAATACATGCTAATTATCATACGAGCGTACATAGCTTACAATCTTGATTCAAGTATGACATTCCAACTAATTCTATATATATTCCTTCTAATGTTTTGTCTTCTAATCTATAGAGCTGATATCCGGATACAACAATCCTTATTGATCTTTAGGTCCTGCAAAAAAATCAAATTTCAGAATCGGCATAAGAAAAAATAGTTGCAAGGGTATAGTAAATTCTACTATGTACTTGCTCACCATGCGAAAATATCGAAGGACACATTTGAAATACGGGTTATCTTCACCATGCAAAGCATTAGTCAAAATGTTTCTTTCTTAGATAAATTGAATAGAGAACACAATTTTAACATTAGTAAGACCCTATTAGTAGGTGTTTCATGTTGCGTAGAGTGAAGTCTAAATGAAAATGAAAGCAAAATGCATGTAGTTCTCTGTAGATGATACCTTTATATTCACACATGTGTAATGCTTGAAATTTTTATTTCTTCAAACACGTCAGTACCATGCCACAGCTAAATTAGCAGGCAAGATAAATTGCATCATCCCATGCATTTGAAATAGCCCATGACACCTACACGTCAAATCATTACCACAGGGATCAGAATACAAAGAAAAACACGAAAACACAAATAACCATGATAATGATATGAAGAATCCATTGACAAGAGATCAAAACCTTCAATTAACTACATCGACACAGTGGTCAGTCACATATCTGGCCTGGTCAGACATAGTGGTCAGTCATATTCTACTCCCTTTTTTACCACGCAAATTCGCAGGTAATCAACAGGAGACACAACTATGATGTCAATCATTAACTGCACCTTCATAACTAAAATAACTTGTCAGCTGTTTGATCCAGGGTATAGATGAATGGCGAAAGGTTTAATTTATTCTGGCCTTCAATTTGCATGGAAAAAGGAGAACAAAGAAACCATTTGATCTCTACCTTCATATCAATTCAGCAAGCACTGATAACGCCTTGTTTTGTTGAAATTCTAGTACTCCCTCCGACCCATATTAATTGACTTAGATTTGTTAAAATTTGGATGAATCTAGATACTATTTAGCATATAGGTTCTTTCAAAATTTGATAAATCGAAATCAATTAATATGGGCCGGAGGAGTATATTTTTTCATCGGTACATGGCACACGCTGCTCCTGTAAACCGGTGACCAAGCAGCTCGTCGCACCATCACTGCCAACTCATGTGGATGCACCGGCAAAGAACCATGGAAGAACATTGTGTCTGCATATACTAGAAATCAAAACGAGACTATGAGCTACACACTAAATAGCAGCTTGTAGACCGAGAGCGTAGCAAACACACCTGTTCACTGGCAAATAGTTTTATGAAGAATGGCAATGAAATTAATCAGTCTAGAGTGATTAGTATCATACGATTAGTCCATATAAATTATACTACTCCCTCCAACCCATATTATTTGACTCAAATTTGTCTAGATTCAGATATATCTAGCCCTAAAACATGTCTAAATCTAGACAAATCCAAGTTAACTAATATGGGTCGGAGGGAATACTCCCTTTGTCCAGAAATAACTGATTTGGATTTGTATAAATTTGAATGTATCTATATCCTAAAATTGTCTAGATACATTCAGATTCAGATATATGTTCATTGGCAAATCCAAATTACATGTTCATTGGCAGATAGTTTTATGGGGAATTACAAAAAAATTAATCAATCTGGAGGGATTAGTATCATACGGATTACGATTAGTCCCCTCATCAGAATATAATATAAGAATCATCCGATTATAGATAGAAAGAGAAAACGAGCATACGTGAGAATTTCGATGAGTTGCTTCTGTGAGTTTCGAGCCAATAAATTCTTTCCCATCTAGTACTGCCTAATTAGTTATCTAATCAACACCTAACTCTATTACTAGCAATAATTAAAATTGGGGCAGAGCCCACATACCACAGACCCCCGTACGGTCCTGGCTCAGAGAGACAAACAGACGGCGGCCATACCTGTCACGTCGTGAGCGCCCGCCAACACCGCCATACCCTGCCTCCAAGCAAGCCGCCGCCACCCTTAGAAGCGACAAGCCATGCTGCCGCCAAAGGGAATGACCGGATGAGATAAAGAAAATGGATGGACTTGTTGAGACGCCGCCGATCAGAGACGGCCGGGGATGATACGGGAGAGGTTGGAGCAAGATGGGAAATAGCTCAACCTTGATTTCGATCTAGGCTTCTCGTGAATAGTTCGTGAGTTTTTTTAGGAAAGGATACTTCACAAGTCTGGGAAGTTATAAGACGTGGGAAAGGTGTAGTGGGCCGGGCTTTATGCAACTTCTCACGTTCCAAATCTATAAGGGGGAACAGATACACCCTGTAACGCTAACATGCGTATCTACCTTGAAATCTTACAACACACGCGCAAGTCGTTGCAAAACATGTATTGTTATAGAGGGGGTTTTCTTGTAGTGTTTGTGAGGAAGTCAATAAGGAGGCCAAACGACAAAAGATATTCATGAAAGGATTACAAGCAGTTATGAAGATGCAACTTAGGATTGTCCATTTAAAGGAGTTCCAGGAATTGTTGGATAGTACACCTATTCCAGAGGATGAGGAGAAGGATGTAGTAGAAGACAAAAACAAGGAAGCCAAAAAAGGAACCACTTTATCAAGAGCAATTCGCCGAAGACACAATTGTGGAAACTGCGGAACCAAGGGACATCAGATTAGTGAATGTCATAAAGCTCAAGCGACTTGTCATAGGTGTGGGGAAGCAAGACATATCATACCTTATTGTCCAAATAGGCCACCAATATATGAATCGTTAGTGGAGGGTGGTGAATCACCACCAAGGGGTGGAAAGAAGAGGAAGACTAGTGGTCAAAAACAAAATGTATGTTACGAATATGGACAACCAGGACATATAAGGAGTAATTGTCTGATATTAGAATCTGATGAAGGAAGCGACTTAGCAATTGGAGTATCACCGTCAGAAGGGAAAATGGTGGAAGGCACATCTTCTAAGAACCCAGGTAGGAATTATTTTGGGAAACATAAGTATGAAGCCACGAATCAAGTCAATAACAGTGTCAACCACAACAGAGAAATGGTAAGTCAATACGTTATTAGCCGTACTAGTTGCCTAATTTACATACCTAAGATATCAGAGGATACATATTGATAACCACAAATGTGTGGATCTATCATATGTTTCTTTGTAAGACCATCAAAAGAATCCTAAAGCTTCTAAAAGAGTAGCATCAGAAGTACGCATGACCACAGCTGGAATTCGGTTGGTCTAGTTAGCCAAATCTACTTGGTATGACTTAAAGAACATAAAACTTGGCCTAAGTTAAGTAAATCTGAATAAGTGTGATATTAGAGCAAACGTTTTCCAAGATGCTTCGCAAAGTCAGGCTTGCAAATCGAACAACATCCTAACCATGTAAACAATATGGAGGTATGATTGGAGTCAAAGAATATTAGAAAACCCCAAGGGGAGGAGTTAACATTAAGATAATGAAAAAGGTTCGATATCTGGAGGAAAGTAAGGAGAAAACTTAAATCATGATTTAGCTACATTTTATTTTCACAAGAATAATTGAACCTTTTGGAAACAAAGCTATGTGGAAGTTGAGACCTATACCTCCAGATAGTGATAAAGGAAAATCTTCAGTTTAGTAATAAGGAAGTTGGAGTAGTAATATAGAAGTTGTTAAGAAAATCTGCTAAATAATTATAAGATTAATAGCTTGAAAAAGAAAGGTATTTTAACATATAAACAAAATCCAATAGTAAGTAATCAAGAACCTAATTATTCTTAGTTTGGTATCGAGTATCAAAACAGGCCGATTACAAGGAATATGAAACCATGAGTGATTTGGACTAAATGAGTCCAAAACATTCTTAGTAAATAAGCCATAAGGATGAAGTATACCAGCAATAAGTAATATTAGAGCTAAGGCTATCATCGGGTATAGTCCAAACCAAAATCTTACTATCGGGAGACTTTCTCAAAACATAGATCCTTCTCAAATAGATGTCCTAATCCGGAGACACTTAAAGGCACATGATCAGAACAGGAATGTTGAATT
This sequence comes from Avena sativa, assembly GCA_916181665.1. Classification (NCBI taxonomy): domain Eukaryota; kingdom Viridiplantae; phylum Streptophyta; class Magnoliopsida; order Poales; family Poaceae; genus Avena; species Avena sativa. Next base: position 382,193,376 of record OV702280.1, on the reverse strand, counting down.
CAAAGTAATCAATGGGATTGATGATTGACCATTATTAAGATAGGAGTGGACTCAAGGAAAAGTTTTAATGAATATACCCCAATTATCTTTATTACAGATTAAAGAGCCACTATGGTCCGAAGAGGTTAGCTCTACCTTCCGAAACGCAAGAGAGTGCGAACTTCGGGGACGAAGTTGAGTTTAAGGGGGGAGTCTATAACATCCCAGGTTTAGCACCTAGAAATAGCGAGGCCACATGTGTGTGCATTGCAGTCATGCATAAGAAAATCCGAGGAATTTTCGCGCAAAACACAAAGAGTTGTAAAGGGATCGGGATCTCTCTTGTTCTGATGCAAACATCAGGACAGGTGCGATGGATTTCGACATGACCTCTACTGTGCTTTTGTGTTTTAGGGGAAGATAATTCAAATTTGAATATTTAATTGGTAAATTTGAATAAAAGAGGATTTGAAATAAAATAGTAAATGGAAACTTAATTGTAATAGGAAATAAGAGATGAACTCTTATTTAGGAATAAGATACAATAATTACAGAAAAGATGATTGAAATTTAAAAAAAAAAGAACTACAACAATAAATAAGAATGGAATTAGTAACAAGATATAAATATTTATAAGTTCCAATTAACAATAGTGGAGGAAATATTTACTTTATTAATATAAATAATATTACAACGTCTTTACAATTTCCAGGAATAAACATAAAACAATAATTTTAAAACAATAATACAAACATTATTGTTCTTTACAAATGTTACAAGGGAACAAAGTAAATTACAAGTGTATGAATATAAAAATTACATAAGAACAAATGAAATCCTATACTAAACTTTAAGGAGATTTCTTCATTTTCCTGATCTTTTCTCCTTTATTGGATCCCTGCAAATGAGACAAGCAAACAAGAAAAGCTAGTAGAAGATAAAAAGAAAACAAATAAAAGAATGGATTAGTGTTAGTTGAACTCTCAGTTTGGCAATGTGATGCATTGTTGAACACATCATTGAGTAATTCCAAAAAAAAAGGGGGCCCAAGAGTAGTATATGTTCTTATCAGTAGATTTTGCCTCAGGCTGATGCATCATTGGCTAGTAAGGGGCAAGTTTCACCAAAGCCAGATAAAATGATAAAAAGTTAAATCAACAGTAAATATCAAGTTTCCAATTGATCTGATCCACATATGACACAATCAGGCACACAACACAGTCACTGCATGCAGCAACTGTGGTGTCAACACAGCAAGGAGAGTCTGGGAAGTAGATAAGGGAGGGAGTAGCCGTAGCATAGCTGCTAGAGTACAATTTTCTTCTCCACCCAATAGGTTCATCCATATCTACTAAAAACCAAATAATCACTTTCCTAAATGAATACAGGAATCATATTAGACATTTGATTCAGAAAATACAGTGAATATAACATTGTCTATCATTAAGACACACTTGTAAGAGACCATTAAGTAAATCATCTTCCTATAATTAAATAGGAATCAATCAATATTTAAATCATTTTCCTAGCTATCTTTTGCTAGGAATCATTTCTAAATGATGCAACTATATTCAAGAGAGGGCCAAGATCATCAATGAATCAGATTCAGGGCATCCAATATATCTCATATAAGATTATAGCCTAGCCACCAATCTAGGAGTCATCAAGTTAGATCAATGATCTGTCAAATAGACAGTACCATTTAGTGACAACATCACATCTAGATAACCTAATTACTTTAGCAAATGGCTTCAGTATAAAGAACCATCTAGCAATCTTAAATTGCTAATACATGGACAGACCACGGGAGACCATTATCCAAAATTCAGAGAACTGAATTCGTATCAGCATTACTTGTAGTATACAGAATCAAATGGCAGAGCCTGTTATTTAACCAGGCATAGCCAGCATAAAAGATACAAGTTTAGGAGAACATCTGCCAGCAATCTCATAGTAACCAAACATCATTACAGAGGGTATGAACCCTAGTTACAGAGATGTAGCCCAGACAGAGGGTAATCACAGCAAGCATGCTTGACATGGCAAGGTAGATAGAGCGTAGAGAGAAACACAGTAGGGGAAGCTCACTTACCCAAGGTCCTCGCAAGAAGTTAGAAGAGGAAGCAGAGGAGTGGCCGGCGACGGTGAAGAGGCGGCAGCACGGGGAGCAACCCCGGAGGGGCGCTGCAACCCGCACCTATAGCTCACCAGGAGCAGCCTATGGAGAAGGGGTGAGGATCGTGAGCAACCCAGCATGGCGTCGACGAAGCACCAAGGCGGCCGAACCCTAACCCTAGCCTCGGGCGAGGGTCAGCGCGGTCGGGAGAAGACCCCAGAGGGGAATCGTCTTGGACAGGACCGTGCGGCGACGTCGACTTGGCAGTCTTGCACCGTGGCATGGCCACGGCGGTGGAGTCACTGCCGGGATTGGGCAGGCGACAGCGCGGCATCGCCAGCGTCCAGGAGGGGAACGCGTGGGTGCGATGTGAGAACGAGGGAGAAGATAAGGATCTACTGGGCCAAATTGGACCACATCGGCCTATGGGCCAGAGTGACTAGTGGGTCAGGCCCAATAAGGGAATAAAAAGAATAAGTAGGGAAAAAATATAATGACCAAAATACCCTAAGCTTATTTTAGCTCTACTAAAATATAGAAAATCATAAAGAAAAATGTATATATTTTTTAAAACATCACAAGCATAAGATATACCTAATAAAAATATAACTTTATTTGTTTAAGATTTATATATATAAAGCAAATAAATATTAACATCATTAAATTCTAAGTGAAATTTCATAAAATAAGGAAAAATCCTAAAAATGAATAAAAAATCATATTTGTGTATAAAAATAAATTTACTATTTTATAAAAATACTAATTTAATTCTTTTATAAATAAAATTTGAAGTAAGTATTCAAAGACATTTAAATCTTTAAAGAATTTTATAAACATAAGACCAATATTTTAAAAAAATCACTTTTAAGATCTTAAATAAATATACTAAACTAGAAAAATATTAAATATACCATTAGAAAGGTTTTAAAGATTATAAAAAATCCTTATCTATTACCTATTTTATCATAATGAGACAACTATTTTGTTAATTCATTAAAAATTATTTCCTAAGTAAGAAATAACCACATTTCCTTTAAGACACTAAATTCTTTAAGAATAGTTACTAAGTCCAAACCCATAATTATGATCCATAATAAAAACTTAAATGTAAACTATTAACTTTATAATACCTTTTTGAAACCTTTAATCAAATTTAAACCAATCATTCACTTAAATACCAAATAAATTATCTCATACCCTAATCACATTTATCATAAATCTAAAATTTGGTAATAATTAAAACATATTGCACCTTAAGTTTATTTACCTTTTTAAAGTTAACTTTAGTCTCAAAAATTATAATCACCATGTCTAATAAACTATTTATGTTTTCATAATTAACTCTGATCTAGTTAGATTAAGACATTAAGCATCTCAAGTCCAAACTAATCAATCACACACAAAAGACATTAATCACATCCTATTAACAATAAAGATTGTTTAAACCTTAGACGGGAAATATTTTCTTCAAATGTTAATCTTTTTGCCACTTCAAACAATAATCTCATAATAAGTTCTCCAACTCTTAACAACTCAACCCAAAGACTTTTATCATAGTCACCAAATAACAATTAACTATAACCACATTATTTTATACTTTACTTGTATATTTTGGGTTTTTAACACTTAAGTTCCTTATAAAGGTCATTACTTATAAAGTAAAATTTAAAGATAAATCAACTTTTAAAAAAGTCACCTAAATTCAAATCACTCAAAGTATTGGGTATTCACCCAGGAGTTTTACAAAATGCATAGCATTACTTATGCATAACTACATATTGCTTCTTTAAACATTAGTCCTTACCGGACCAATGATGCCTGTTTTCAGATATTGGATCTTATGTCGTCTCGAAGACCGTGATTACATAATCTTGTGATCACTAAGGCAAGTTCACACTTGCTCATGTCCTTTGATTATTTTCTATAAAGTATTTTACAAATCCAGTGTTGTCATCACCTGCATTTCAAAAAGGTCAAAAACACTATTTTCATAATTAAAGTGAACTATTGGTTACTGGTCCAGGGTGATCAGCTAATCTATTAAATCTGGCAGTTGGAATACCACTGCACAGGAATGTATCATCTAAGACTTAACAACCAATGTCGCCAGTGATTCTTGTGCCGTATATTACGCGTTAACAATGAGATTTATATGGGCATTGGAGAAGTCAGCTGGATCGGCTCCCTTTCGCATGCATTGGACACTGTTCTGGGCATTTGTAAGTTGCAAATCGTAGGTATAGCCGTTTTATACGGGGAAAGGTCTACGTGGATCTAGGATTACAAAAGATAATTTTTTAGTGTTAATGGTCATTGTGTGTATCTAACTAAGGTATAGCCGTTTTATACGGGGAAAAGTCTACCTTGAGTTTGGGCATACAATAATTGTGGTGTATGCGGGGTCACGGAGAAGGACAGTGATTGGCTTGGATCTTAGACTAGGCCCCACATCAAGGAATTGTGGAGGGGAAAGTACGCCCGGTTGTGCAACAAGGCTAAGGTCTCTTATGGGTAAAGCAGCGCACCTCTACAGAGTATAAAAACTGTAACTTGTTACTCCCTGTTCCGGGAAGAAGCTGCGAACGCTGCAGGAAAGGAACTCCACAAAAGTTCTGGTAAACCTGTGAAGGCTGACGGATATAGCTTTTCAGAATAAAAGCAACCTTTGAAGAAATGTTTATGAAAACCTACATAGCCTACGACCTTTGGTCTATGGCCGTAGATAGTGCATCAAACACTCTTTTTTAGTGAACTTGCTGAGTACGCTCGTACTCAACGTATCTTCTTAACCCTTGCTAGATTTTGGAGCAACCAACGACGAACCTAGAAGAGGAGTTCTTCTGAAGAATTAAAGGTACCCAGTGGAGATCAACCGGAGTCAACGACTATATCAGAAGTTTATGAAGTCAAGATGGACCGTTTTATATAAATAAATCCCTAGATAGTAGAACCTACCTCTGGAGGGTATTGCTTTAGTAGAAATACCAAGCCATAGATATATAGTATTCGTGTTCTTGCATAGACTTTAAGTTGTTATCTCTGGTTTTCTTCTGTATAATATATTCCTCACTGTCTTGAGGAAGTTCACTGGATCTTTTGTAATGTGTCATATGTAATTTATAGTCATGTCTTGGACCTGATGTGTTTCTGTTGTACCAAACCGAGGGATGTAATACTAGCTAATGGTGTTCATTAGTGTTATGTCAACGACTATAGTGTACTATATCATGTAGTGGTATGCTGGGTCACCGCACCCTGGGACGTCATCAAGTACAGCCGGATCCCTTGGACGGCTGTGACGAGGTCGTTGAGGGCCCCGGTCATCTTCTTGGGGGTGTAGACGACGGGGACCGGCGCCGGGGAGGACGCCTGGATGGTGGCGGCGGCCGTAGTGGCGGCAGGCGGCGCGGGTGTGGTGGTGGTGGTAGCCGGTGGAGATGACATGATCGAATGAGAGCACTCTGATACCAAATTGGTAAGATCGACTACTCTACCGGGTCTAGGTCGGAGATTGTAGGGGAGGGAGGGAGTGGTGTGCGAGCGGAGGCGAGGTCACCGGCGGCTGGGCGCCGTCGTGCGGACGCAGGGAGGCGGCGGCGCAAGCACATGAGGCGGCAACTAGGGCTGAGGGTTCCGACTCCTTCAGGAGTCGGCAATAAAGTATGTTTATTGCTTGTCTTTCAATAACTGATTACAACTCTTATATATAATAAAAATAAGATAATTAGGCTAAGCCCCTAACTAAGCCTGCCCACTGGGCCTCCTCCGATTATTAGCTATAACGGTCATAACAGTGGTAGCAATCGATATATAGGCACACAGGTGGATATTAGTGGAACTCCTCTCCTCACTTCACACCAAGTCATACTAGTTTGAGGAGAGCTCACCTTATATTTGATGAAAATCTCTCCTAACTAGGCATGTGGGACTAAACTCCCACCACGTCTCTTGCCATGAATGGGCCCTTAGAGATTTTTTTTTAAATTGTCAGATAAGCCTAAAGCCCATCCTATAACCCCACAATATGCTCTCAATTATCCAGGACCACGTGGGAGGACTTGACGTGACACGTTAGTAGAAGAAGAAAGTCCAACCAAGATCAGGTACGTAGTACAAGATGCCCGATGGTGACATAATGCAGCATCACGACAAGTGAACCCACCGCGCAATTGTCTAACCATGGAAGTCAACCCAAGAAAGGTCTAACCCAGAACTGTCAGCGTTTGAAGGTAAAATTAAACAAGCAACTCCTGTAATCCCTTGATGATTGATCAAACCATGCGGTAGGACTGCGTTGCAGGCGTGCTCTCTTTTTCAAAGCATGCGAGAGGACCGTGATACGGACCTGCTCTTCTTCTTTTTTCAAACCATGCGGGGAGAAGAAAGTAGTACTCTTATACTAACAAAGAACACGTTTTGAATAGTATATACAGTACAATATGTCGGAACGATGAGAAACTCCAACAAACCAACACACAACCGACCATGCACTGCCTATTTTCCGCGTTGAAGCTTAAAAAACACACAGATCCAGCTGCATGCCAATGACGAGTATCAGATTTGATTTGAACAATGATGTGCTCACGACACGAGGAGTGAATATACCTGGTCAAACACAAATTTGAAGAAATCAGACGGGTTCTGTACCCATTACAAAAACAGTCTAGCCGCTGCATCCATTCAGTGATGAAGTCGGGAGTCTGACGTGGAAGTGCAGACAAAAACGCTCGCTCGGTCTATATATACCACCTGCATTCAGCAGACTGACCGCACACCACAGCCTTCCACTTCATCGGCTCCGCGCATCTCGACCACTACAGCCAGACAAACCTCTCCCCGGCCGGCTAGCTGACCCATGGAGGCCCTGCTGGCGACGCTCCCTGCCGCCGGTGGAGGTGCGGTGGCTGCCGCGGCGGCCGCCGTCGGGGTGGCCGCCATCACCAGCGTCCGGATGGACTCCAAGAAACGCCCCAACGCGCCCCCAGGTACGTGCGTGCCATCGATCGATCGTCTCGTCTAGTGCAGCTCTCGCCGTTAATATTGTACTAGCTTTTTTTCTTTTCCTTTCTCTTTTCTCTTCTATTTGGGACTTCAACGCCGAACCTGCTTCTGAGATTACGGAAAACGACAAGTTGATCCTCCTCTGGTTTGTCTAATTGCCGTGCAGAAATTCCTGGCTTGCCTCTCATCGGAAACCTGCTTCAGCTGAAAGGAACCAAGCCCCATAAGACCTTCACAAAATGGTCTGAAACTTATGGCCCAATATACACTACAATGCTTGGGGTTGCACCTACGCTTGTACTCAACTCAACAGAATTAGTCAGGGAGGTAAGACAAGCATTTTTCACTCATCTCTCTTAAACTCAATTGATACTGTGCTTTTATGTTGGACTACATATTTTTTGCACTTATAAGAATAATAGTGAAATCCAGCAAAAAAAAATTAAGGATATATGCTATGTTTTGTGTTTGCAGGCAATGGTTGACAAATACTCATCCATATCAACTCGAAAGCTAACCAAAGCATTCGAGGTGATTAGTCGCCATAAAATGATGGTTTCTATGAGTGACTATGGTGACTTCCACAAAATGGTGAAGCGCTTTGCTATGGCGGGCTTCTTGGGTCCTGCTGCTCAGGTATAAGTCTTGGCAGTTTCAAATCATGCAGCTTAGGTAGCACCTTGTGGATACATTTACATGTTTTTATTTAACTAATAAGATCTTACATTGAAATGCTTGTAAATATTCAGAGGCAATTCCGGGACACGAGAATGCAGATGATGGATAACATGGTAAACACTTTCCGTACATCGGCGATCGACGAGCCACATGCAACTCAGAACTTTAGAAAAGTTTTCCGGGCCGAGCTATTCCGCTTGAACATGCTCCAGGTTAGTATACAAACAAATGGCATGACTTAGTACGATAGTACCATAACGTTGTTAATCTGAACCGCCCTGTACTTTTAGAGTTTTGGTGAGGATGTAAGTTCAATATACGTGGAGGAGCTCGGGCGGGAGGTATCTGCCACCGAACTCTGTGATATCATGGTGGTTGACACGCTGTTGTCCCTAGCCGAGGTTGATTGGAGGGATTTCTTCCCATTCCTCAGTTGGGTTCCAAACAAGGGCTTTGAGGAAAAAGTTATACCTTCTGAAGCAAGGCGTTCCGCGGTGACGCGAGCCCTGATCAATCTTCGGAGGAAGAGACTTGAGTCCGGCGAGGTGAGGTGGCACCAATTAATCCACATTAACAATTGTACTAGCTGGTATTTTGTTTCTGATCCGGTTGTCATGTGACATGTAGGCAAATGTATGCTATCTGGACACCTTGCTGGCAGAAAACACACTGACAGAGGAAGAACTGATAATGATGTCGTGGGAAGTTATCTTAGGGGGTACAGATACCACTCTGATGACGACCGAGTGGGCTATGTTCGAGCTTGCCAAAAACCCCGAGATACAGGCAAGCTATATATAATAATATCTCTCAATGTTTGTCATGCATATACATCCAGATGCATTTCTTAACACACCAGATTTGTCGTGGCAGGACCGTCTCTACCAGGAGATCAAGGAGGTGTGCGGCGACGAAACGCTCACCGAGGATCATCTGCCTCGGCTGCCATACCTGAAAGCTGTGTTCTATGAGACGCTACGCCGCCATTCTCCTGGCCCGATTCTGCCTCCAAGGTTCATCCACGAGGATACCACACTGGGAGGCTACCAAGTCCCAGGCGGAACAGACGTAATTTTGCTGACACTTCTCATCTTACCCTGAATATAATGTTCTCTAGGCTCACGAGAGTGGCTATTTATTTCTTTGTTTTGACAGGTGATCCTCAACATTTACGGATGCAACCATGACCCGAACGAGTGGGAGCAGCCAGAGCAGTGGAGGCCGGAGAGGTTCCTGGACGCCAGCAGGTTCGACGACAACTACAAGCCCATAGCGTTCGGCGCCGGGAAGAGGATCTGCGGCGGGATGTCGCAGGCGACCACCATCGCCTCCACCTCCATCGGGAGGTTCGTGCAGGAGTTCACCTGGAAGCTCAAGAAGGGCGACGAGGACAATGAAGAGACTGCGCACTTTGTCGGCGCCAGGCTCCACCCACTCGAGGTGCATGTCTCGCCGAGGGGAGGGAGGTAGCTAGCAAGAAAATCTTCACAAATTTGCCAAGCAAGAGCATATAATAGTAAAGAATAATGTGTACTTCACCTGAACAACCTGTTCGGAACCCTTTATGTGTATCTCTGTTTCTTGTATTATTACATATCTCCTCTGTTACCTGAATAATGTGTGTATTCCTGGACGATTATTGCGTCAGGGCCTTCTAGGTTCATGTAAAACGCACTGTCACAGCTGAGTTTTGTTTGGCTTTGTATCATTACCTCTGATCGCTTTGTTCATGTATTATTACAGCAGGATGTGTGGGGTATCCCAAATTTTCCATGGAGAGTCCAGTCGATATTGTCTACCAAGGATGAGAAAACACACCATGAGCTGCCACCTGACCACTGATACCAACGAAACAATTCTGGACGAACCACACGAAAACCAAACTCATCCTCCAAATATCTTCTTCAGAGTAGAAAAAGTTACAGCACCACAAGAAGGGAATTTCTCCAGGGTGGAAACGTCTCAAACAAGAAAGATATCAGAACTGCCAAATCGATGTCACAATGGTGTTTGCTCCAATACAACCCCTACTCCCAACCTCAGCCAAACTCAAACACAAGAATGGCTGAGATCGCTTGATACCCCTTCATAATTAAGGGACATGATGGTCTTTTATAAATACAAAATGAGTAATTAATTTTATACCTAGCCCTATAGAAAACAAGTATGCCCAACTAATTTGTATGGCCGTCTGCGTCCTAATGACCATCTCCTGCCACCATCATCTGATATGGACTATTAGTCCCTGGATGTCCGTTGCTCTGCCAGCCTTCCTCGCCGCTCCAGTGAGAGGGCCCTCTAGCTGCGACCTAGCCCACCATCATGGTAGCTCCCACTGAGCCTGATGGAAACTAAGAGGTTAATCCTCCTTCGCCGTCGTCGGGTGGGCGGGCCCACCGCCGTCCTCCGATGGCGGAGAGAAGAATGGGGGAGGAGGAGGGGTTCAAGGCTCCCGTATCGCCCCCCATGATGACAACACGAGAGAAAATATTTCACCGCCTCTAAGGACCCCATGGAAAGATCTTAGCCCACGTTACTTGTTTTATGGCAGTAGCAAGGGTCTTGTATTAAACTTATGTGCTTGACTTTAATAATGTTGCTTGTGTTTACATGCACTGCAAGATACTATTTGATAGAATAATATGAAGTAGAATGGCATAAATGCCCCCTTCATCTCTAGATCCACCACTGCTTGAACCAAAGAAAACCAAGCTCAATGCTTTGAAGACTTATATTGTTTCATCAGAGGCTTTTCTTGCTCCTCTAATAACCGTATTAGAGCATCTCCAGTCGCGTCCTCCATGTCCGACAGAAGGGTCGAATCGATCGTTTGGGGCACGCCACTACGTCGTGCCGCGTTTGGGGCATGCATGTTCCTAGTCGCCTGTCTCGAACAACATCGTTCTGGGATGCAAACCAAACACAATTCATCCAAAGTATGACATAATGTTACAAACTAATCAAAATTTAGCTAACTCGTCAGATGGACCGGCCTCGCCTTCACTCTTACGATGCTACTTGGCGTCCCACTCGCCCTGCTTCTGGGCCTGCCTCGCCTGTCGTGCTCCCACCATTAGGCGGCACGTCACCGCCTCTGGGTGGCGGACTGCAGCGAGCCGTCGGTCGTTCTGCTCCACCTCCATGCGTTCGCATAACTACCAGTAGAACACGTTTTGAGCTATCTAGGCTTCCTCTCGGGCGGCGGCGACGGCCTTATTCTCCGCGTTGATGCGAAGAATGGTCTGCCTCTCCCTCTCCATGAGGAGGCGGGCGTTCTCCTCCATTGGCAGCCTCTGTAAGGAGAACTATGTGTTGCGCTCTTCAAATTAAAGTGTCGGTTGACATCCTCATGGAGACGGGCCTTGTTGGCCCACAACAGATCGGTCCTCAAAGAGTCGAGGACAATGCGCTGTGGCGGATCAATCACTGGCATGTTGCATTGCTCCTCGTCTCTCGAGGAGGACAAGTTGAGTGTCTCATAGTAGTCGTCGTCCGAGGACTCCATATGTGTTCAGCCCGGCAGTAGGGAGCGTGACAGCGCCTAGAGCGTGGGGATCTTGGCCTAGCAGGTAGGCAATCGGTGAGGCGTGGCGCTTAGCCAATGATAGAGCTTGGGGGAGAGAACGAATGAGAACGCGAGCACGGAGGGCTAGACTTTGTGTTGTGGATAGAGGTGAGGCGTTGTGGGAGGTAAGCGTGGCCGCTGGGTCACATTCAAGCGGCTAAGGGACTAGACGCTGCATCGGCCACGCGCCACTGCTACGACGGGTCGCCTCTCTGCGTCGGCCATGCACCACTTCAACGACGGGATGACTCTCCGAGCCGGCCATTAAGCCGTCGCAGGTAGATTGGTGTCAACATAAATAACATTGGCCAACCGCTATGCCAGTGATAGGGCTGGCTCGCCAGGCGTCTTTTCCGGGCCGTCTGTAACGTCCCTTGTGCCGTCGGGATGGTCTCAACGTGTTGGACATCCTATTGGACTGCGCCGGATGGAAACGGCTCTTGAGACACGCGTGACGGGAGATGCTCTTATATTCAATTTCTTTGATTTTTTTTTGTGTGTGTAAATAGGACTCTGGTATTAAAAAAACATCAAACAGTACAAAGCATCTCAATAAAAACAAAAATCATTAAAGTCGCATCGTTTGCTATGAATCGACACGTTGCTCATACTTTTGCGAGTATTTTCTATCGATGGCGATAGTATGATAGGTTTGCCAAGTTACTTTAGGGAAAAGGATATCCCTTGGGGGGTCGAACGTTTCAATCCCCCGGGTTCTCGCTCGCGGCTCGCAAGGGAACAGGCCCACCACACGTTGTTTATCCTCGTCGCGACTGCCTCTCCTTCTGCTCGCACACGCGCCCCCCAGCTTGCACGACCGCACCACCGTCAGTCGCGTGCATCCCCGATGTAGCTTGCTCCGCCGGGCAGCCGCGCGCATCCCCGCTGCAGCTTGCTCCGCCGGGCAGCCGTGTGTGCTCCTGCTGCAGCTTCTCTCCGCCGTCGCGCGTCTTAGGACATGACCTCGCCAGATCTCCGACCGGCAGCGACCTCGCGTCGCCCGTCCTACTTCTCCTCTGGCGGCAACTTCTTTCTCAACCCGATAACCCCTGTTGCCTAGTCTATCCTGCAGGTTGGGGTCGCCATGGGTGCTCCCATGCGACCTCCATCGCGGCCGCTGTCCAATTTCCCACGCGTCAGCTCGTCGTGGTCATGCCACCCTACCATGGACGATATTGGGTGCGAGGAGATAGTTGTTGCTACACTTGGCAGCAAGACCGACCTTGTCCCTGTGAGCACCGCAGCAGCGCGTGTAGCCACGGGAGGGCTCGCCGGCGTCTGATCTCATCCCCGCGCAAGGGCCAGGACACCAGCTTTATATGAATTTTGCCTCAAAGGAGTTTTTGCTACAATGGTTCTATAGATTTGCGATATAGAAGAAAATGTTTTGCTACATACATTTTTTGTGTATTTGCATAATATGAACTAATTTTTGCTATAAACGAAGAAAGTTGTTGCTACACTTGTTTTTGTGTTTTGCTACAATAATATAAAGTTTTTGCTACGAGGCATCGGACGAGAGTCTCTGGCAACGTTTCCGATGAAGTCGGTTTTTCGCTACAATATCACAATTTATTTTTGCTACAACCATTTTGTTGTTTTGCTACAACTGTTTTATAATTTTGCTACAATATCGTGAAGTTTCTGCTACAATGTCTCCGGCGAGGTTTCTGGTGAGGTCTCGTGGCGAAACTCTCCAGCGAAGTCGGTTTTGCTACTTTAGAACAAACTTTTTGCTACAAAGTGTCTGGTGAGGTCTCAGACGAGATCTCTGGTAAGGTCCAGACTATTTTTTGTATTTTTTAGGCCGAACCGTTTTTGCTACATATAGCAAAAGCGGGAATATTTGTAGTAAAAACGGGCATGTTTGTAGCAAAAATGGGCATGTTTGTAGCAAAAACGGGAATTTGAAAGGTTTTGGTGGACACGTGTCAGCAGGAGGACCCGATGGATTTGGGGGGAATATCCCTCGGGGGCGCGTAATGGGTAAAATCCGAACTTCGGGGTGTAACATGGACTTGCCTCTTTTATCATTAAAATCGCACCGTTGCTACAAATGGAAAGGAGCCAAGAAATCCGGCATGACAACAGGCGAAGCATGACAAGAAGGCCACGACGGGAATGGAACCCTTGAGCTCGGAGATCATCAGATGCCCCGCTGCCGACCCTTTGTCGCTTACCCATCCCGTGCTACTACTACTATAACACTGCATTGCATGCACTAAACTGAAGCCCCGCACGCCGCGCCTGCTACAACCAAACCAACACTTGAAGAAACTCAAGCGCGCGCCTGCTAACTACGTACAGTCTACGAACACTTGACTGAACTCAAGCGCGCGCCACACCCCCAGCCGGGCAATGGAGGCGCTGCTAGCGGTGCTCCCAGCAGGCAGCGGCGGCGCTGGGGCTGCAGCCGCCGCGGCCGTCGTCGGGCTGGCCGCGGTCGCCGGCGTCAGGATGGGTTCCAAGGACAGCGCCAACATGCCCCCGTGTGAGTGCCATCGTGTGCGCTCTTATTAATTTTGGTACTATGTTGTCAGGATGGGTTCCATAATGCATGTAGGTTCTTTTTCAAAATACCCGTTATCTTTAGTTTTGGTAGTACTCCCTCTGTACTGAAATACCTTGTATTCTGGGTTTAGTCAAAGTTAAACTGTATAAAGTTTGATAGAATATATAGAAAAAACTATAAACATCTATAGCACCGAATGTATATATTATGAAAATATATCTTATGACGAATCTAATGGTACTTATGTTGTATTATAGGTGTACATAAAATTTTCAATATGTTTGGTCAAACTTTACAAAGTTTGACCTTGGCTAAACCCAAAATGCAGGGTATTTCAGGACAGAGGGAGTATGTCATATCGACATATTTTTTCCTAATAACGCCTAGCACTAAATTACGTTATATTCTTAGAATATTGTACGACATAATCCAAAATGCGGGACCGAACATCGTTAAGAAACACACGCACATCCCTTCTATTACATAAACTAGCAAGACCATGAGTAACCATTTGCATCTCGTGTGGTCTTCACCGGCTTAACACTTAGAATACCATATAAACACACTATAAAAAAGCATTCATGTTGGATCTACTAGTATTGATTTGGTATTGTAGATGATATCATTTTAGATATACTTGCTCAAACTTAAAAAGTTTAACTTATGATAAAATACACATGCTATACATTTTTTAAAGAGTAAGAATTTGACAATTATGCTCCCTACTTTTAGTGCAGCACAATGGTTTTCATAGGTTTTTTTTTTTGCAGAGAAGCACAAATTGATTATCTTATTTCATTAGTTGCACCTAGTATGGTTTTGAAAATGATAGCATCTTGAACATAATGTAAATTTTACAAGTAATAAGTTCTATAGAAAAATAGCATGATGGTTAGATCTTTCAAAATAAAGATTGACCTACACTTGTGGCGTGGGTTGCTCTTGTGTTCAATAATCACCTTCTTTACTCTTGGCTTGTTTGAGTTTCCATCACCCTTCCTCTTGTACAATTATAAATGCTACAAAAATCCTCACAATGAGAATAATTGGACATGTGCCCATTAGAGTTCAAGAGGGGTGCTTTCTAGCAAATTCATTCGCTTATAGGATGGATGACCATGGTTGTAGGAATTATTCACCTCATGTTGACATTATCAACATTAATTCTTAAATCTAGAAATTAAAAATATTTTATCTTCTAAACCATTGATTTGATTAGCAACACATCTTCACTATTGAGTTAGAATCAATTGTGTCTCAATGGTGACGGGAGAGGTTTAAAATAACATGACATATATCATGTTTCAACGGATTTTTTGTCACCACCGGCAACTGGACTATAATATGATTTCTGCTAGGTAACATCTACAACATTAATATTGTGTGATCACCAGGTAATAATTTATATATTATTAAGCATTGTAATGCAACAAAAGCCTGGGCAGTGAGTATCAAGTAAGAGATGGTATCAAACCACATAACTACTATCATGTTGATCCTACATGGATGGCAAATGGCGTGCAATAATTTGTTAACCATGTAACTATAACTTCTTAACCAATAGGTTATAACTTGACATTATCTGGTACAAAAGTGACTATAATATGTCAAATACTAACAAATATCATCAAAACATATTAGCATGAGATCTATTTTAGAAGATCTCGTTGCAATAAAGCTAAGACTGAAAATGGATGGTTAGTCGGATAATTGTTTGGTAGATGATTTTTAAATTAAGAAGTGAAGATAATTTTTTTATGTCATCCTTTTGAGTGCTTACTTTTATCTAGGAGAGAGTGCGTGCATGAAGTGTTTTTAGATGGAACCCACCGCAATGGTGGGCACCCAAATAGTCTTTTTTCAAGAAAGAAAAACATTGCTTGGTTATGTAGTTTGTATTAATCCAAGTTGTTAACATATATGCAGATGTATTACCAAACCATTATATTCAAATAACAGTGATGCCCTTAAAAAAGCCAATTCCTTCAAGAAAAAAGTTAATCTTCTAGTTTGTCTAATTGTTGGGTAGGTGTTCCTGGTTTACCTCTTATTGGAAATCTGCATCAGCTGAAAGAAAAGAAACCTCATAAGACCTTTGCAAAGTGGTCCGAAATTTATGGGCTAATATACACTATAAGGACTGGTGCTTCGTCTGTAGCTGTGCTCAGCTCAACAGAAGTAGCCAAGGAGATAATACAAAGATATCCATTTCTCGTCTTTGTTCAAATTCACTTGATAATATTTTTATGCTATATTACATGATATAGTTTTGCACTTTTAGTTAATAGTGCAAAATTGGACTTCTGGTTATCCAGACATGATTTTTGTAGAACTCATTACCTAGTCTACTCCACGTTAACTCGGTATGCTTTGTGTTGAATATAAATACACAGCCTATCCCTTTCCATAAGATCGGTCTTTGATGTGATTATCTTGGCATATTTTCTAGTAAATGGTATAAAAACAAAATCTTGATACAAGAGTTTTTTTACCTAGAACTTGGAAGAGTTATTTTTCTCTCTCTCCTTTTGTCATCTAACAAGCTTTGTGAAGCAAAAAAAAATGTTAATTGACCTCCTTTCTCTAAGAACTACCCAAATAAAGCTAAGTAGTCCAAACTACTATTCGCAACATGCATATAATTTTAGCTGATAATTATTGACTGCGATGAAAAACTAAGTAATGCTAGTAGTATGGTAGAAATGTCTCATATATGGTATAAAATTTACAAGAAGCTATTTTATTTCATGTATGTGCAGGCAATGGTTGCAAAATTCTCATCTATATCTACTAGGAAGCTACCTAAAGCATTATCAGTGATATGTCGTGATAAAACGATGGTTGCTACAAGTGACTATGGTGACTTCCACAAAATGGTGAAGCGTTTTGTTATGGCAGGCTTGTTGGGTTCTTCTGCTCAGGTAAGTCTTAACAGTTTTCAAATCATACAAATTTAGTTTACCACCTCTTGTATATGTTTATGCTTTCGGCTAACTAAGATCTTACAATTAAATGCTTGCAAATATTCAGCGAAAATTCCGGGACACAAGAAACAAGATGATGGATAACATGCTAAGGACATTTCGTACACTGGTGACCGTTGACCCAGATGCTCCCCACAACTTCAGAGAAGTATTCAGGGACGAGCTATTCCGATTATCCCTGATCCAGGTTAGTGTACAAACGTCGAGATTTAGCGTGCTTATATGCTATAGAACCACGCTCAGTTTCTTATATTTGAACCGTCAGATGGCATAATCAGTGTTCATGCATGCTGCTCTTTCAGAGTTTAGGTGAGGATGTGAGTTCGATTTACGTGGAGGAGTTTCAGCGGGAGATATCCAAGGACGAAATTTACCAGATCATTGTGGCTGACATGACTATGTGCGTGATCGAGGTCGATTGGAGGGATTTCTTCCCGTACCTCGGTTGGGTTCCAAACAAGAGCTTCGATGCAAGAGTTGCTACCACGGAATCTAGGCGAACCGCGGTAGCTCGAGCCTTGGTCAATCAACGGAAGGAACGAATCGCGTGCGGCGAGGTGGCTCTACATAGTACTCCCTCCGTTTCAAAATATAAGTTGTTTTAGGTTTGTGAAGAGAATGTATCTAGACTTGTTTTAGTGTCTAGATTCACTCCACAACTGAGTGAATCTATATACTAAAAGAAGTCTAGATACATTTGTTTCACAAATCTAAAACATCTTATATTTTGAAACTGAGGGAGTAGTAACTTCTAGTGGGGGTATTTTTACTTTTTGATCCAATTCTGGTGTGATCATCTCAATTGTGAAATGCAGGCGAGGGTATCCTATTTGGACTTCTTGCTGGCAGAGAAGGCGTTGACAGATGAAGAATTAACGATGTTGGTGTGGGAGGCAATCGTGGAGGGTGCTGACACTACTTTGGTGACAACCGAGTGGGCTATGTACGAGCTCGCCAAAAAACCCAAAAAACAGGCAAGCTAAACCAGGGGTTGGATCAATGCATGTTCTCCTACATACGTACTACCACGGATGCAATGTTAACACCAGATTTCTCGTGGATGGCAGGACCGTCTCTACCAGGAGATCCAGGAGGTGTGTGGCGAGGACACGGTGACCGAGGATCATCTTCCTCGGTTGCCGTACCTGAACGCCGTGTTCCATGAGACGCTACGCCGCCATTCTCCGGTCGCGCTTCTGCCTCCAAGGTTGGTTCATGAGACCACCACACTGGCAGGCTACGAGGTCCCAGCCGGAACAGAGGTGATATATTTCACTTATTACAGGAACGCGTACGATCCAGCGTTGTCTGCTCACTATATGTATGCTTGGACCTTGGGCAGGTGATCATCAACGTGCACGGATGCAACATGAGCAAGGAGGAGTGGGATGAGCCGGAGGAGTGGAGGCCGGAGAGGTTCCTGGACGGCAGGTTCGACGCAGCAGACATGTACAAGACCATAGCGTTCGGCGCTGGGAGGAGGATCTGCGCCCGGAGCGCGCAGGCGACAGCCATCTCGTGTGCCGCCATCGCGAGGTTCGTTCAGGAGTTCGTCTGGAGGATCAAGGAGGGCGACGAGGACAAGGTGGACACCGTGCAGCTCATGGGCTACAAGCTCCACCCTCTCTACGTCTATCTCTCGCCGAGGGGAGGGAAGTAGCAGCGAGCTTGCAACAAACTCTTCACAAACTTGCCCAAACAAGTCTCTATCACAAGCTGCTTTGTTTGTTTTCTGTTGTTCTGTTTGTTATTATACAACAGTGCAGAACGATGTGTGTAGGAGGATATCGAAATTTTCCTAGTTGAGTTCAGTCAAGGTCAGTAAAAACTGATGGGACAAAGCAACCACCTGACAAATTGTCTCCCAACAATAAGAAACGAACTCAACTATCACTCATCCAGATATCTGCTTCAGAGCCCTGCCTTGACTTGAATTGAGATAAAGGAAGTAAGGAATAAAAAATTACAGCCAACAAACCCAAAACAGCAGCACAACAAAGGAATTTCTGCGAGGGACAAAATGTACCAAATAAGGTTATCATAAAGCAACCACCCGACAAATTGTCTCCCAACAATAAGAAACGAGCTCAGCTATAACTCATCCAGTCATCTGCTTCAGAGTCCTGCCTTGACTTGAATTGAGATAAAGGAAGCAAGAATAAAAAAGTACCGCCAACAAGCCCAAAACAGCAGCACAACAAAGGAATTTCTGCAGAGGGACAAAATGTACCAAATAAGGTTATCGTCATCCTCCAACCATCGGCAGTCTGCGCTTCTCCCAAAAAGAAAAGGCAAGCAGCAGTCTGCAATACCAATGGTACTTCACCCATACTCGGAAGAAGCCCTTCCAAATGCGGAGTAAGTATCAAGGCAAGTTAAAGCCCACATAGTTTTAGCAAGATTCTTCTTCATATAAAGCAAAGGTTAGATACATCTCCACATAGTTGCTGAAACGAAAGCTCAAGCTGGTCATGGTACCGCCAGTGCCATATACAACCTCCACATTACAATTCAAGATTTGACAGAACAGAGGAAGAAGAAAACGTTCATACAAACGTGAGCAAACAAAAACTTCGCCGGTGCAGCAAAAGATCATTGTTGGATGATTAAAAATAACTATTATGGCAAAAAACCTCTTGCTAGGCCACGGCAAATTCTATGTAACCCAGTGTAGCTGTCCTTGCTCAAGATATACCAGAACTACCTTTTGCTTTGGTGAAATGAGATGGCTGCAAACAGAAACAAAAGCATCATTAGACTGAAGATAAACCAAACCTCATAAATGATTAATCCCTTCTGCTTAAGAAGATTGAGTTCTGTTTCTAAATATAGATGTATATGTTCCAGTATTGTTCCTTTCATTTTAATTTAGAACTTCTTGCAGATGATAATGGTGTCAATGAAGATTCTGATGCAGATAGAATTTGTGAGAAAGTGGAATCACCTCCTGATTTGGAAGGTATCTTTTTCATTTACGTCATCATGATAATTTTATATTTTCTTTATAATGCATAATCATGTAAGCTTGCTTCGACCAAAGTCATGTACACGTTTCTACTTTATTTAGCATGAAATGCTTGGACACAATACCAGAGGAACATGTC
Organism: Avena sativa; assembly: GCA_916181665.1. Taxonomy (NCBI): domain Eukaryota; kingdom Viridiplantae; phylum Streptophyta; class Magnoliopsida; order Poales; family Poaceae; genus Avena; species Avena sativa. Next base: position 382,173,437 of record OV702280.1, on the reverse strand, counting down.
GAGTATCATAAGCTCCAATATACAACAGCCGATATTTTCTTACTTAATTGCTGCCCACAGAACGCTTCAGTCAATACTTAATTATTGATGGGCAGTACCTGGCAGTGTTATATTTATTTGGAGGAACTGTGGTATCCTTTTGTTTTCTGCCAGAAGATGTATGTTTGTTCCATTACTGACTGAGCATAGGTTCATATATTGCCAAGAATGAAGATGGAATCACATTACCTTTTGCAGGTTAGCTATTTTGTTACATTTTTATATAGTGAAATAGTGTGGAAGATGCACTAGCTTTTTGTTACTCGATCTAATCCAGGAAATACCAGGTTTTGTAAATACTAGGTCCGTGAAAGCCATCAACCTTGCGTTTTCTGTATTATTATACATCTTTGATGGTTTTGTTATATTAGTAGAGTATTAGACCTCTTCGTTGATTTGTTTAATTGCATGATGAGCAAAGAAATTCCTACCATTACACGTGCAACTTTCACTAGTTAAGACCAAATGTCATACCATCTACAAGATCAGTTTAACCCGCAAAATGGTAATAATATGTGTACATTTATTTGACAGTGATGCAAAGTAACAGTGGTAGAAACTGAGACTTACAATTTTAGATAAAGTTCTGCATTCACCGATGCCTCCTGTCTCTGTACTCATCTCTAGAATAGCGGTCTTCATAATCCCTTCTTGGGTGCTTATAAGAATCATCATATCTAGACCTTTTTGAATCATGGCTATCTGCATCTCTAGTTCTGTGTCGACCATACTCTTCACGTGTCCTCCGGTCCCTGTTTTCATCATCACTGTCTCTATTTGAATTTGGGTCGTACCTATCTTCTCCAACTTCTCTTTTGTAGTCCCTTTCCACAGCATGTTCGCCTTTCCTCCTCTCATTTTCTCTCTCTTTCGGTCTCTCTTCCTCCATCTCCCTAAGCTTTTGCTTCTCTAGCTCCTTCCTCTCCTCCTCACGGTATTTTTGCTTCTCCAGCTCCTTCCTCCCTTCTTCCCGGTGCTTTTGCTTCTCCAGCTCCTTCCTCTCTTCCTCCCTCTGTTTTTGTTTCTCCTGCTCCATTCTCTCTTCCTCCTTATGCCTTTGATCCTCCAGATCCTTTCTCCTCCCATCTTGACTGATTTTCCTTTTATCTAATTCGTTCTTGTAAGAAGCCCTTTTAGCATAGTTCTGCTCTTTACTATTCTTCAACACAGATTTTTTCCTAATCTCGTGGCTTTCAGCGCTCGCATCTGATTCACTGCTGCTGCTGCTGCTGCTGTAAAATGAACTCTCACTTGAGCTAATCGCCCTTCTTTTTTCTTCCACAATCTTTTTTACCTTTGTGTCAAGGCGTCTTTCCCATCCCTCCGAATCAGAATCAGAATCAGAATCAGAGTCATGCCTCACGCGCTTATTAACATTTTTACCTGTGTCCTCTTCCTTCAGTTTATGCTTTGGTGCTTGTTTATCAACTTTAGAAACATGCTGAGAGGACTTTGCAGCCTTCTTCTTTCCACTGTTATACATCTCTGAGTCAGTCTCTGATTCGTCAGTGTACTTGTCCTTCTGAAGGACCTTGCTGTGTGGCTTATCATCTTCAGAGTCATGGCGAGAAGTTTTCACACGCCTCTTGTGTTCATCAGTGTACTTGTCCTTCCGAAGGACCTTGCTGTGTGGCTTCTCATCATCAGAGTCATGGCGAGAAGTCTTCACGGACCTTTTGTTTTTATATTCATCACTCTTCAGGTCACTCTTAGATTTGTCAAGTGAATGGTCCTTCCTAACAACCGCTGCATCAGGGTGTATTTTCCTATCATGACCATAACCATCCGAATCTGAGTCATGCCTCTTGCGCTTATCAGCATTCTTACCAAAAATGGCTTCCTTCTCTTTGCTTTTTGGTGCTTGCTTATCATCTTTAGAATTGTGCTGAGAGGATTTTTTCCTTTTATGATTATAATCACTCCCTGAATCACTGTACGAGACATCACTCTCCGAGTCACTGTACGAATCATCCTTGTGCTTGCTTCTTCTAGATTTCTCATCTTTAGCGCTGTGGCGTGAGCTCTTCAAAGGCACTTTATTTCCCTCGTCATGACTACTTTTCACGTGTTTTATTTTCTTCTTGCCATGGTCACTATCTGAATCAGCCTCAGAATTAGGATGAGTGTCTTTTCCATGTTTTGTCTTCTTAGGAACGATTGCCGAATCAACGACTCTATCTAAGAAGGATTTCTTCACGTATCTCTTTCCATTTTTTTCTTCATGGTCAGTGTCAGAATCATCTTCTGAATCATGCCCATGCTTATTCTTCCTAGAACTTCTGCTGTGACTCTTTCTATCATTCCCTTTTTCCTTCTTTCCCCTTTTTGACTGCTTCTTACCATCCTTTAAAGCCTTGCCGTCGTTCTGAACATCAATATCCAACTCATCATAATCCTTCCCAGGTACAAGCTCCCCAGACTCTGGATCACTGTCGACACCATCTTTCTTCTTCTTTCCAACCTCAACATCTAGCCCAAGAGCAGCCCGCATCGTCTCAAGCTGTTTCTCCTTCCGTGCAGCGACATGGTGGCTCTGCATGCCCATAGACCTGAGAAGAGTTTACCGTTCTGTCACAAACTTATGGTAATCTTACCAACAAAGCAAAAAACTGAAATACAAACTGCACAATAAGAAAGCATACACCACAAGGAGCAGGAACCACAATCATATATAACTACAAACTAACATAAGCTAAAAATTGTCAGACTAAACCAGACATTGAAACCAACTCAGTTTGAATGAGAAAACTAATCTTGAACACTAAATTGAGAAACAAATTGCTCCAAGGAGGATTCTCGTTGGGTTAAGTGGCCACTGCTCTTGCCCACTGTGCTCAGCAGCTTGCCACGGAATTTATAAGAAACATGCTTTGAATATTCTCCTAGAGAAGCTAATGAGGTAGCAGCTAAGTTAGCAACACAGGCCACACGGTCTGACTCTGAGACATGGCTAGACAAACGCCAGAGGCTATCTTATATGCCTCTGATTGCCAATGATGTAACTGTTATATGGTCAACCACGGTTGCTCTTACAGTACAAAAACTACATAAATGTATTGCTAATATTTCTATTACCGATCTACTACAGAGAAATACGCAGATAAGACCAGTTCGTAGATCCATACCCTTCGCCCGGACGTCCTGCTGGTGCCTTGCCGCCGCCGCCGGCCGCCTCCGCGACCACAGCAGCAGCAGCCTCAATCTCGGCTTCCTTGCGCGCCTCCTCGACGCGGTCCTCGATCTCGCCCTCCGTGTAGCCCTGCTCCTCGAGGGTGTCCCTCAGCAGGACCAGCCGCAGCTCCACCTGGCGCTTCCGGTCGTGCTCCAGGATCTCCTTGTTCGGCTTGCGCATCCCGCCGAGGCCCCCGGCGCCGGCGCCGGCGCCGTCGTCGTAGCTAGGGAACGGCGCCTTCGGGGGCCCGCCGGTACGGGGACGGATGAAGAACTTGTTGGTCTGGACATACCCATTCGTGCCGGACCCGCGCGCGGTCTGCAGCCCGATGCCGTTGTACATGGCGGCGGCGGAGGCGGCTCCGTCGAACGGTGGGCGAAACCCTAGGTTTCGAGCGAGTTGGATTTCGTGGCCTTTTTTCTGTGCTTTTGGTTGGAACGCGAGATCCCCCGATTCGAAGACGATGGGGAAGGCGGAGGGAGAAAGGGTAGGAGTGGGGGTCTGATATTTTCGGCAGCGCCGACTATTCAGAGACGGTTTCGCGAGGCCCACTTGTCTGTGTCTGATTCGGGTTCAGGCGTGAAAGTGTATTTTGTAACAAAGGATTTTTACCAATCGTCTTTATGTATTTGGTTCAAACCGTAATTTGAGATATTTCAGTGGATGTCAAATACTATTATGTAAGGATGCTCTACCCTCTTGATAATAAGTAAAAAAAGAACTACTCCCTTCGTCCCAAAATAGATGTCTCAGATTTTTTAAAATTTGAATGAATCTAGACACTATTTAGTATATAGGTTCATCCAAATTTTGACAAATTTGAGACATGTATTATGGGACGGAGGGAGTATATTTTTACAAATTATCACTTTTTGCTAAAACTAGTTTCTTTATTTGAACTAGACTAAATAAAGGGTACGGTAAAGGTTCCAAAATATCATCTCTAGTATAATGCAAAATAAAACGGTTTATCTCTATGTTCAGGACACCCTGAAAACAAAAAAACTCGGCGGCACCTGTGGGTCGTCAGAACTTCAGAGCAACTGTGCGAGCCGTGCGATTTTTATCCCATGTTTTCCTTTCCTTTTGCCGCCATGATTCCTCTGCTCGTTGCCTGGCCGGGGATTTCCTCCTCCGTCGCCAGTGATTCCCTCATTGTCGATGCACTAGATTCTAATTCTTTCTCCCATCGTCGAATTTGATTCCCTTCCATCGTCGCACTGGATTCTCCCGCCACCCCGCCTCGAATTCACCTGCTGTCGTCGGCTTCCCGCTCCTCGGCATGAACCTCCATATCCTTCCTAACACACGGCGACGTCGCCGTCTTCTATAGATGTGATTGTGATAAGCTCCCTCTGACTCCTCCATGGCTTGCATGCTTTGTACTGCTCCAAGGAAGCTTATGTCGCCTGCGCCTTCTGACCCTGCGCCGGCTACCGATAGAGAGCCATCCCTCACGAGAATCGAGGAGTTGCAGGGAGACGGTGTTTGCATCTCTGCGGCCGACTAACCAAGTGTATGCATCTCTTCTCCTCTACATCATGTTTCCCTCTTTTAAGCATTGTAGCCTTTCCTAACCAGCACTTAGAGCATTTCTAACCCAACCCCTATTCTTTAGAGGACTAAAGGCCGGAGTAAACTTAACTCCCTATATTTTCTCCTCTAAACTTAGCGCTGCAGAATCGATCCTCAGTAACTTAGAGGACTAAAATTTGTTTTTTGTAAATCGAAACTTTTGAACCAAAGTATGAATATTACAAACCGTATTAAATCAAATTATTCATTATTACAAACCAAAATAAATGTAATAAAGTTGTTCAATATTACAATCCTAATTGAATGTAATAAATCAAATTGTTTAAAATAAAATTAATGAAAACAAACACAACTAATTATCTTGGAGACGCTAGAGATGCTCAACAGGAACTGCTTGTAGTAGATTATGTGCTTCCTTATTCTCGGTGCTTCGGTGCATTGCGAGGAACTAGTCGATCTTGTTTAGATCATGCTCAGACACAACATGGTCTTCATTTGAGATGTAACTAAAGTCATCAACCATGTCTCGAACATCTTCAATGATCATATTATGCAAAATGATGCAAGAGGACCTCTGGCTTCCAATACTCGACATGTCCACGCATAATGCCAAAGCGCTTCTAAAGCACACCGAAATCTCTCTCCACATCTTTCCATGTTGCCTCTTGTTCTTATACAAAGTGTCATTTCTTCGGATTATTGCAAAGATACTAGGGGATTGTCTTCACAAATGTGTCCCATGGAGGGTAGATTCCGTCAGCAAGATAATAATCCTTTGTGTACTCATGGCCTTCGACATCATAGTTGCAAGAAGGAGCTTCACCCTTCACGGGCCTTTGTGGCATCCCTCAAACCACTACTAGAAAATCGCGTTGAATTTGTGCATTGCATCGTCATCATCATGCATTGTTTGCTTAAAACTATTTTCGCAAAGCTTGTTTTGTTTTCTAAAACGCCCCGTCTTGTTTTCAAATTCAAACCCGGGTCTCCGGAATATTTTGTTTTGTCTAAACACAGATTGCAAACGCCCCGTTTTAATTAAATAAAATGTTTAATTATTTTAGTGGGGCAGTCGAACGGGCCGAATGACCCGAACGACCACCCCAGAAAATATAATCGGTCCAACCTAAATCCTAAAGCTACCAGATAACCTACCCAGCCCTCCCCTCCACCTCACCCCACCCAATAGACCGCTGCCACCTCACCCTCTCCTCTCCCCCCACCAACCAGAAACTGCCACCTCAGCAGCCTCTCTCTCCTAAACCCACCCCCACCATGCCAGCACACCCACACACCCAACACACTCACGCACGCACACGCCCTGCCGACAGCCCCCTGGCCACCGGCCCCACGCCTGGCCCCACCCCGTCCCCCACCTGCCCCTGTTTCTCTTCCCCGCAGCGCCTCCTCTCCCCTGCTAGCTCCCTCTGCGCGCAGCACACAGCAGCGCCCCGGCCCCGACCACCTCCCTCCCTCCTTCCCTCTCTCTGGCGCCCGTCGGCGACCCTCGCCTCCCTCCTCTTCTCCTCCCTTTCCCCGGCGCGGTCGCCGCCGAGCTCGCCTCCCGCTCCCACGGCCGCCCGCCAACCGCCGCTCTCCTCCCATCGGCGCGCCACCCTCCCCGCAAGCAACCGCCGCCGCCGCTCCCGAGACCCTCTACCTCACCCGACGCTCCCTCCGCGACCGCGCGAACCGCTCTCCTCCCGGTGCCGCTGCCGCTCCGCCCCGACCCCTGCCGCTCCGCCTCCGCCCCAGCGTGCGCCGGCCGCCCTCAAGCGCCTCCGTCGAGCCCGCCCCGAGCAGCCGCCCGTCTCCGGCTCCCGCCTCCGCGCTCGGCCACGCGTTCCCGAGCCGCGGCCCCCCTCGCCGCCGGTCCTCTCCTCGCCCGCCTCCGCGCTCCCTGCTCGCGTCCGCCTCGCCTGCGCCGCCCCTCCCGCCGGCGACCTCCGAGCCCAGCCGTCGCCCTGCTCGCTGCCGGCCGCCCGACCCCGACCCCCTGCTTCGTTCCCTGACGACCACCGCCGCCAGGCGGGCCCCTCCATCGAGCCACTCCTCTGCGGGTTCCCTGTTTGGTTGCGCACGGCCGGAGACCCGATGTCACGCTCGGCCCTGCATCAACAAGTTCGACCTCCAACACCAACATGATGTTCTGGAGAGATGTTCGCTCGCGGCGTCATCGACCCAAGATCTACCCCACGGATCTTCGAGACCTCGTCAAGACCTACGACGTCGGAACCCTAGAAGATCTGTTCTGGTGAGCAAGGTTATACATGAAGGACACCAAGGAGCTAAGTGTGGTCACCTTCATGGAATGCAAGATCTTCTCGACATCAGGGCCTCCGATATGATACCAACAAGATCTATCGCCGGACGCCAAGTACTCCGTCATGGATCCGATTGAAGCAAACCCGAAGACGGTAGATGCGACAAGTTCTTCACCCCGGATGCCGAGACCGACGCGATGGCGCGGACCCAACAAGACCCTCGCAACGGCAAGACCGACCCCGTGGGACCCGACAAGACCTTCGCGACGACAAGAACGGCGTCGACCGGAAGAATCCGACGCGCCCCGACACCGACCCAAGTCCTGCTTCCCGGACGCGACAAGAACTACCCCCGATACCCGAGAACGATCCCGGAGTCCGAGAACGCTTCCGTCGAACCCCGAACCCTGAGACCGACCCCGAACCCCGGAACCCCAAGTTCGTCGAGACCCCCTAATGTGTGAACCTTTTCCCGAGCCCCTATTTTATAAATGCTAATTATAAAACTTGTTGCATATTAAATTGTCATGCTTGCATACATATCTGTGTGGTTTGGGGGCCTTTTGCCGATTCACCTCTAATTAAATATGGGACCCATATGCGGGCAAATATAGCCTTATATTGGCCTCATTTAAATTTGTGTAGCGAACCGGTATCTTATCTTGCCATGTTAAACAACATTTAAAATTGCGGGGTAGCTGAACAACATGAACCACCTAATTAATTGTCGGGACCCCGGTTCCACTTAATATGACCTAATTGCATCGCACCTTGCCATGTCATGCATCATACATGCATCATGCCGATGTTCTGCCGTTGTATTAAATATTGCATCCAGCGTTTCTTCTAGTGTTTTGCTTCTTCGCGGATAAGGCCGTTGAGTGGATGTGAGCTTCGCCCCGATCTTCGGATGAACCTTCGACAATGTTTTCAGGCGAGCATCTCCCCTTTTCTACCTATCTTACTTTTATAGTATTTATTCCCTCCTGTTGATCTATTGCTATCTGTGTTGCGATGCTCTAGTTTCCGTACCCGTGATATCCCTTGCAGCCCTATATTGCCTTGGACACATCCTATTACCTGTTGTTTGGTAGATAGTTGGACTTGCGCGTCGTAGTCGCTTGCTCAAGTGCTGTTGCGTGTCGTCCAGTGCCACAGTTGTTGATGTATTGCCGCAAGTTGCTGTTGGAGATGATCATGGTTTTACTTATCGTTCACTTTAATTCCTGTTTAACAACTAAAATTGAAGTAAGCAGAGGCATCGGTGGGTGATAGAAAATATTTGGTTTCCGAACGCCCACTTGTGTCCCGTAGGACCCCGAGTACTTGATACCTGTTCCTTGATTTATCGCGCTATCCACATCCGGGAGGTATATGGGACCCTCCTGAGCCAGAGCTTGATTCAGTCTTATTTCTTGGGGCCACAAACTAGTTTGAGGTTTTATTTACGATCCTGTACTTATGCCATGCTACTGTTTTATTTAAATTGTGCGAGGAGCACACTGTACTGTTTAGGTAAGCGGAGTGTTTTCGCGGTATCGACAAGCCCAGCCACACTTTCGGGTTCCCAGTCGTTTACAGCCATTGACGCAAACCTTGAGTCCGTCTCGGAGCTAGCTTACTTCGTTGCGGGTCTACTCAATGGGGTGGCCCCCAGAAATATTTCTGAATCCTGTGATTGCTTTGTCGTGAAAGCCTCGTTGGGTTTTGATTTGGTTTTTCCGAGGTTGATCGAGTGTGTGTTGCTATTGGTGCACCCCGGACGGGTAAAACTTTCTGAAAGCCGTGTCCGCGGTTATGGACGACTTGGAGCACAATATCTCGACCATAGACAAGCATAACTAAAGTTTATCGCTATAAATTTGACTTTATAATGACTAGTAATCAGCTTCACTATAATGGAATGGCTAAATAATACTGCCCACAATTGCTTGTTTGGAGTGTCGCTTGCGACCATTGTACCTGACTAGTAAATATTGCAACTACAACGGAATGGCTAAATAAAAGTACCAACCACTGCTGGGTTTTTGGGTTATCTCATGCTAATTGTAGCGGATTAGTAATTGTTGCAACTTCAACGGAATGATTAACTAAAAGTGCCCACTGCTTATTTTATCAGGATGATTATCCAAATCTGACTAGTAATTGCTGCAACGATAACTGAATTAATAAAGCTGCCAACTGTGTGAGTTCCTCGGTTGACTTCCTCGTTTGGTCTCGAGGGGGAAACACCAGGATGGGTTTGTTTGGTGTTAGCTTCAGGTTGGATCCGGATAGGTTAATCTTATTCCTCTCTGATTACCGCCAGTTGTATCGAGTCTCTATAGGTTGTTTAGTGCATGATGCCGCTGCCGCTTCAGTCCACCATACCTATGTAGGCGAGGACCGCTGAATTCTAGCCTCGCCGTGTACTGGCCTCAGTACTGACGCTCCTCTTTTCCTTTTGCCCTTTGTCGGCACCCCTTTTGTTTAAGAAGGTTTTGAGATCGACGTCGTTAGCAGGGTTACCCTTCCGGCTTGGCCTGGGCAGGGTTATGGACGCCATTGGTTATTCTTCAGGGCTCTTAGCCCCATTTGCATCTTGTCCGTAGTCGGACGCTCTACCATTTTCAAGGAGGTTGGATCTTTGTATATTATATCTGTATTCTTGACTCTTTGAGTTGCTGTTATATATATATCTGTTCTGTGGGTCCCATCGAGGACTGTTGTGTAATGTTATTACTTCGTTTTCCACCCGCACGCAAGTGCCTGGTGGGCACCTTTGAATCGTTTCTATGCGTGTTCGGCGGGTTTCGCTAAAACTTGCATAGGTCCGATTCTGAGGGTGTTACAGAGTGGTATCAGAGCTCAGCAGTTGCGATACCCCACAAGTCCAGCCTGTAGGATAACCTAGCTAACGGCCGAAGTAGAGTGTCAAAACTATTTTGGAAAAATCGGTTGGATAGTTCTGATTAGGTCTGATTTTACTCCTTACCCCTCTGCTGTTCTCCTCTTATCTCGACGTGTTTTGAATCCGCTCTCGTCTCTTTCTTCGAGTCCAGGAATTCTCGTGGTTGGGTTTCCGTCGTACCTTCAGGGTTTCGCTTCCTCCTTTGGTCACGGTGATGTTACGTCCGGTGTTCATGCTACCGAGGAATCCTTCGTCTGCGGTACCATTCCTTGTTCTTTGTTTGTGCCTTCCGGTGTTTTCCGACGCGACGACATCATCTACGCCCGATCCGATGCAGAGTCTGCCTCACCCCTTTGTTTCCGAACCTCGCTTGTCGAGATCTTCAGTCTGATTCCGAGAGTTGGTTGCATAATCCGCCTATTCGTGTGCAGAGTAATGGTTTGAGTGCGGGATGGAGTAGCTACCATACCACTACTCTTATCATTCGCTCTTGTACGTCGAATCAGTGGATCCAGCAGTTTTACCCCGTCCACGGAAGCTAGAGGTGGCTTTATTTGTTGATGCCTCTACCTTCGACCTTTTGTTTCCGGAGTGCTCTCTCGACGATCACGGACAACGACCTCTTGTTAGTGGTGTCACGAAGATCTACACAAAGCGAGAAGATTCAGATCGCCGCCTTCTTTCCGGTACCATGAGGCGGATCTCGAGGGCGAGATCCATTGTTAGTGGTGTCGAATTGTGGCATCCCTCAAACCACTACTAGAAAATCGCGTTGAATTTGTGCATTGCATCGTCATCATCATGCATTGTTTGCTTAAAACTATTTTCGCAAAGCTTGTTTTGTTTTCTAAAACGCCCCGTCTTGTTTTCAAATTCAAACCCGGGTCTCCGGAATATTTTGTTTTGTCTAAACACAGATTGCAAACGCCCCGTTTTAATTAAATAAAATGTTTAATTATTTTAGTGGGGCAGTCGAACGGGCCGAATGACCCGAACGACCACCCCAGAAAATATAATCGGTCCAACCTAAATCCTAAAGCTACCAGATAACCTACCCAGCCCTCCCCTCCACCTCACCCCACCCAATAGACCGCTGCCACCTCACCCTCTCCTCTCCCCCCACCAACCAGAAACTGCCACCTCAGCAGCCTCTCTCTCCTAAACCCACCCCCACCCTGCCAGCACACCCACACACCCAACACACTCACGCACGCACACGCCCTGCCGACAGCCCCCTGGCCACCGGCCCCACGCCTGGCCCCACCCCGTCCCCCACCTGCCCCTGTTTCTCTTCCCCGCAGCGCCTCCTCTCCCCTGCTAGCTCCCTCCGCGCGCAGCACACAGCAGCGCCCCGGCCCCGACCACCTCCCTCCCTCCTTCCCTCTCTCTGGCGCCCGCCGGCGACCCTCGCCTCCCTCCTCTTCTCCTCCCTTTCCCTGGCGCGGGCGCCGCCGAGCTCGCCTCCCGCTCCCACGGCCGCCCGCCAACCGCCGCTCTCCTCCCATCGGCGCGCCACCCTCCCCGCAAGCAACCGCCGCCGCCGCTCCCGAGACCCTCTACCTCACCCGACGCTCCCTCCGCGGCCGCGCGAACCGCTCTCCTCCCGGTGCCGTTGCCGCTCCGCCCCGACCCCTGCCGCTCCGCCTCCGCCCCAGCGTGCGCCGGTCGCCCTCAAGCGCCTCCGTCGAGCCCGCCCCGAGCAGCCGCCCGTCTCCGGCTCCCGCCTCCGCGCTCGGCCACGCGTTCCCGAGCCGCGGCCCCCCTCGCCGCCGGTCCTCTCCTCGCCCGCCTCCGCGCTCCCTGCTCGCGTCCGCCTCGCCTGCGCCGCCCCTCCCGCCGGCGACCTCCGAGCCCAGCCGTCGCCCTGCTCGCTGCCGGCCGCCCGACCCCGACCCCCTGCTTCGTTCCCTGACGACCACCGCCGCCAGGCGGGCCCCTCCACCGAGCCACTCCTCTGCGGGTTCCCTGTTTGGTTGCGCACGGCCGGAGACCCGATGTCACGCTCGGCCCTGCATCAACAAGTTCGACCTCCAACACCAACATGATGTTCTGGAGAGATGTTCGCTCGCGGCGTCATCGACCCAAGATCTACCCCACGGATCTTCGAGACCTCGTCAAGACCTACGACGTCGGAACCCTAGAAGATCTGTTCTGGTGAGCAAGGTTATACATGAAGGACACCAAGGAGCTAAGTGTGGTCACCTTCATGGAATGCAAGATATTCTCGACATCAGGGCCTCCGATATGATACCAACAAGATCTATCGCCGGACGCCAAGTACTCCGTCATGGATCCGATTGAAGCAAACCCGAAGACGGTAGATGCGACAAGTTCTTCACCCCGGATGCCGAGACCGACGCGATGGCGCGGACCCAACAAGACCCTCGCAACGGCAAGACCGACCCCGTGGGACCCGACAAGACCTTCGCGACGACAAGAACGGCGTCGACCGGAAGAATCCGACGCGCCCCGACACCGACCCAAGTCCTGCTTCCCGGACGCGACAAGAACTACCCCCGATACCCGAGAACGATCCCGGAGTCCGAGAACGCTTCCGTCGAACCCCGAACCCTGAGACCGACCCCGAACCCCGGAACCCCAAGTTCGTCGAGACCCCCTAATGTGTGAACCTTTTCCCGAGCCCCTATTTTATAAATGCTAATTATAAAACTTGTTGCATATTAAATTGCCATGCTTGCATACATATCTGTGTGGTTTGGGGGCCTTTTGCCGATTCACCTCTAATTAAATATGGGGCCCATATGCGGGCAAATATAGCCTTATATTGGCCTCATTTAAATTTGTGTAGTGAACCGGTATCTTATCTTGCCATGTTAAACAACATTTAAAATTGCGGGGTAGCTGAACAACATGAACCACCTAATTAATTGTCGGGACCCCGGTTCCACTTAATATGACCTAATTGCATCGCACCTTGCCATGTCATGCATCATACATGCATCATGCCGATCTTCTGCCGTTGTATTAAATATTGCATCCGGCGTTTCTTCTAGTGTTTTGCTTCTTCGCGGATAAGGCCGTTGAGTGGATGTGAGCTTCGCCCCGATCTTCGGATGAACCTTCGACAATGTTTTCAGGCGAGCATCTCCCCTTTTCTACCTATCTTACTTTTATAGTATTTATTCCCTCCTGTTGATCTATTGCTATCTGTGTTGAGATGCTCTAGTTTCCGTACCCGTGATATCCCTTGCAGCCCTATATTGCCTTGGACACATCCTATTACCTGTTGTTTGGTAGATAGTTGGACTTGCGCGTCGTAGTCGCTTGCTCAAGTGCTGTTGCGTGTCGTCCAGTGCCACAGTTGTTGATGTATTGCCGCAAGTTGCTGTTGGAGATGATCATGGTTTTACTTATCGTTCACTTTAATTCCTGTTTAACAACTAAAATTGAAGTAAGCAGAGGCATCGGTGGGTGATAGAAAATATTTGGTTTCCGAACGCCCACTTGTGTCCCGTAGGACCCCGAGTACTTGATACCTGTTCCTTGATTTATCGCGCTATCCACATCCGGGAGGTATATGGGACCCCCCTGAGCCAGAGCTTGATTCAGTCTTATTTCTTGGGGCCACAAACTAGTTTGAGGTTTTATTTACGATCCTGTACTTATGCCATGCTACTGTTTTATTTAAATTGTGCGAGGAGCACACTGTACTGTTTAGGTAAGCGGAGTGTTTTCGCGGTATCGACAAGCCCAGCCACACTTTCGGGTTCCCAGTCGTTTACAGCCATTGACGCAAACCTTGAGTCCGTCTCGGAGCTAGCTTACTTCGTTGCGGGTCTACTCAATGGGGTGGCCCCCAGAAATATTTCTGAATCCTGTGATTGCTTTGTCGTGAAAGCCTCGTTGGGTTTTGATTTGGTTTTTCCGAGGTTGATCGAGTGTGTGTTGCTATTGGTGCACCCCGGCCGGGTAAAACTTTCTGAAAGCCGTGTCCGCGGTTATGGACGACTTGGAGCACAGTATCTCGACCATAGACAAGCATAACTAAAGTTTATCGCTATAAATTTGACTTTATAATGACTAGTAATCAGCTTCACTATAATGGAATGGCTAAATAATACTGCCCACAATTGCTTGTTTGGAGTGTCGCTTGCGACCATTGTACCTGACTAGTAAATATTGCAACTACAACGGAATGGCTAAATAAAAGTACCAACCACTGCTGGGTTTTTGGGTTATCTCATGCTAATTGTAGCGGATTAGTAATTGTTGCAACTTCAACGGAATGATTAACTAAAAGTGCCCACTGCTTATTTTATCAGGATGATTATCCAAATCTGACTAGTAATTGCTGCAACGATAACTGAATTAATAAAGCTGCCAACTGTGTGAGTTCCTCGGTTGACTTCCTCGTTTGGTCTCGAGGGGGAAACACCAGGATGGGTTTGTTTGGTGTTAGCTTCAGGTTGGATCCGGATAGGTTAATCTTATTCCTCTCTGATTACCGCCAGTTGTATCGAGTCTCTATAGGTTGTTTAGTGCATGCTGCCGCTGCCGCTTCAGTCCACCATACCTATGTAGGCGAGGACCGCCGAATTCTAGCCTCGCCGTGTACTGGCCTCAGTACTGACGCTCCTCTTTTCCTTTTGCCCTTTGTCGGCACCCCTTTTGTTTAAGCAGGTTTTGAGATCGACGTCGTTAGCAGGGTTACCCTTCCGGCTTGGCCTGGGCAGGGTTATGGACGCCATTGGTTATTCTTCAGGGCTCTTAGCCCCATTTGCATCTTGTCCGTAGTCGGACGCTCTACCATTTTCAAGGAGGTTGGATCTTTGTATATTATATCTGTATTCTTGACTCTTTGAGTTGCTGTTATATATATCTGTTCTGTGGGTCCCATCGAGGACTGTTGTGTAATGTTATTACTTCGTTTTCCACCCGCACGCAAGTGCCTGGTGAGCACCTTTGAATCGTTTCTATGCGTGTTCGGCGGGTTTCGCTAAAACTTGCATAGGTCCGATTCTGAGGGTGTTACAGCCTTGAAAACAGTGGTGACCTCGACAACACATTCAGATCATTGAGATAGACATGCAATCCAAAGAATGAATGCCATATCCATAGATCATGCGAGGCAACTGCCTCAAGGCCGAATAGCCATATGCAAGTACCCTCATGGCTGCCACACACTTCATCACCGGGCTAGCACTGATCTCTCCTGTAGCACTCCTCCGAAGCTTGAATCAATCATCATAGTCCTCCATGACTCTAGTGATGGTAAGGAACAAGTCCTTTCATTCAAAATCAGCGTCGGAATTGCTTGGCCGTGTAGGTTGCATTGGGGGTGAAATAATCCCTCATGATATTGTAATGACCCTCGGCTCTGTTTCAGTTGATCCAAGCACGGCCGAACTGGGATCCTCTCCTGGGCACCCAAAAATCTTTATTCAAAATCATGATCATAGCCATTTCTAAATCTTCGTCTTCCTCCTCGGACGAAGAACCGTCGAAAATCATCTCTCTCAACCTGTCAAAAAATCTACAGCAGAAGGTGCTCTCGGTCAAGCTAGGTTGCGAACACAGGCAAACAAATAAAAAAGTCCTATGGAAATTCGGTCGAATACCTTGTGCGCGTCAGAGGTGCAGATCGCGATCGCGGCAGTTCAGCCGGGAAAAAGGGTGCTCGACGACTATAGGGGCTACGCGACGTCTAGACAGTAAGATCATGGCGGAGTTATGCCCTCCTTTGTGGCAGCATGACGACCATATGCGGACGAACCGGCGTCTCCGTCGTCGGTCAAAGTTCGTCGAAGTATGGTCACGGCCCTCGGTTCTGGCCACGGACTGGTCGGTCGTGGTAGATCTACACCGCCTCCATCTCTTTCAACGGCTTTTTTCGAATGAAATCAACCTCGCCGCGATCGGAAATGAGCTTTCTATTGGTTTCGACCGGAGGCGGGATCGAGCTCGATGCGGCGGCTCTCGGGGCAATTCCGGCGACGAATGGCATCGGCGACTGGGACGTAGGGGGAATATGGCAGCGATGTTTTGGGCTATCGGCGGAAGGGTGTAACATCCCAACATTTAGGAACTAACGAAGGGTAGATTTAGGAATATGGATTGTTGCATGCATTCATCTGTGAAATTGTGGGTAAATTTTTCGCCAAATAAAAATCTAAGTGATCAATGTTTCTTTCATACTTTGAGGTTAGGTTTAGTCTTAAAGGATGATTGTTATAAACTTTGATATGATCTTTAAGGAATTATGTGTTTTAAAATGAATTTGAATTTTAAACTTGAGTGTTTGAATTATAATTCAAATGAATTAGACATAAGGTTTGAATCTTGATTTAATTAGGAGTTAACTAATCTAACTCAAAACATTATTTAAAGAAGACAATTATGAATATGAAAATTCATTTCATATTATCATTATATAAGCAAGTTACAAAGAATGTAACTTACTGAAACCATTTCCAAACTTCATAATTTACAAAAGAATAAAGAATAAGAATATTCTTTATTAATAATAATATAATCTTTATTACAATGGAATAAAATGAAGATTACAAAATAATAAAATGAAAATTACAAAAGAATAAGAAAAGTACATTGGATTATTCTATAACTATTCTATAACTAAACCTAAACTAAATCTTCATCTTTATATTTGTACCTGCAAAACAAATAGAAAATGTACAGTAAAATAAAAGGTTAGAGTTAGTATTATTTTCTCTCAGCTATGTCAGTGAAATGCACTTGACAAATTCATCATTGAGAAATTTATAAAAGGGGCAAGTTTCACCAATATGAAAGAATCCATCTTTCATAAATTTAAAGCCAGAAGTCAACTGACAGCCAAGAGGGACAAATCCACCAGCCAGGTGAAAGTAACAAGGTAATAGTAAGTTTCCAGATTCTGAACATATCCACAAGTGCATAGCAGGCACATAGGCAGGACACACACCAGCATGCATGTGGTGTGTTGTCAACCTCACAGAACAGCCCAAACTCACAAAACCACAAGCACAGCCGTGGAGAGGCACTAGTGCATCTCTCCACTTCACAACACACAAGAACAGCCAGTGTAGATAGCAGCTAAACCAAGCACCACAGCCAGCAATCAAACCAACCAAAGCAAGATCACATCAGCAGGATGGTGACATAAGGAGGGGGATGGATCAGGTGGACAGCAAGATCAAGCCCAGGAGCTAGGAGGAGCAGATTAGCTCAAGATCAAGCACAAGAGTCCAGCAAAACCAGATCAAGATCATCACCAACTTACTCCACAAACATCAGAGTCTGTGGTGAGTTTCATAAAACCTTCACATGATCTATTCATCTTATTTAGAGAAAAGCATGTGTTGTTTTATAAAAAAAAACCTCAGAAAGAACCCAAGTGGGGTGAATCCATCATAGGGATTTTTAAAACTCTAAAGGCAAACAACAAAGTACCTGGATCCAACCAGAGCTCAGAGCAACATCCTTGCTTTGGTTGTCAAACTATATTTTACAATTCAATCATACATATACATATGATCTATTTCTAAGCACATCCCTAAAAGAAGGGTGTCACCTTAGAAACAAATCTTTAGGATCCATAGAATGATCAAACTCACTATCATTTTTTCCAAGCTTTGATTCAATAAAGAATAACCGGTACCACTACCAGGACTATCTAGATGAATAACTAGATAAGATCTGAATCCCTAAGCCTCAGACCAACATCATTGGTCTTAGGGAATTCAGAGAAGAGCATCTCTATTTATCTTATAAAGCCAAGTTTGTCTTAAGCCTAAAACAACCCAATCAGTGGGTTAGAATCAAACTTGTGTGCCATACCATGATGGTGTCACAAGAACAATCCATTATGAATCAGGATAGACATTTAATCATCACAAATTCAAACAATCAACTTAACTAATCATTTTCCTGTTAACATAGGAATCATAACTAGGATATTCCTATATTAAACTTCACTGTTTGAGATCATGAAGATCTCAAACTATACACTAGTTCTAAGCCAACAACACCAGGACAATGGTTTCATCATGTCATAATCATGATCATAAACCCAGAGATGACAGTGAAAACTTATCAAGTCACTGACTTAATCAAGCATGATTCCCAAGCAACTATATCATCTGAATCTGATGCAATCCAAGCATCAAATCATCAAGTAAGCCACCAGAAACACCATAGATCATCTTAAGCAACAAGCCTCAGGCCAATAATCATTTAGCATGTGTACAGACCATCCAAACATGATTCAATTCACCCAGTACATGATCAATCACATAACAGGAACTAAATGGATAATCATCCTAATTTGAATCAGACAGTAGCAAGAGAGAACACTTGGTCGGGGTTAGAGGAGGAGAGGATAAGCTCGAGGGAGAGAGAGAGGCCGTAAGGAGTGGGCCGAGCTGGGCCAAACCCTTCGGGGTGGCTCTTTTGTCTAGGACTAATGGGCCACCAGGGCCCAATAAGTACAACCAGCCCAGAAACATTTCCAGGCCAGTTTGAATAAAAAGGAAAAGACCAAAATACCCCTGGAATTAATTAAATTCTAGAAAATAAAATAAAAGTCCAAAAATTATAAATAAAATAGTTTTGGGATTCACAATAATCCACTTTATCCAAATAAAATAAGATATAAAATTTTAGACATTTAAATTTTTATAAGAATTTTGTAATTTATATATTCCTTATGGAATTTTACAAAATTATTGAAAGATGATAAAAATAAATGAAAATCACTTTCATTATATATTAATATTATAGTATTTTTGAAAAATACTAAATAAATATTTAATAACAATTTTTAATGTATAATTGATAATTCATAAAAGAATTATTAAATCAATGAAAGTCAAATAAAATAAAATAAAATAATATATGCTATAAATATAAAAAAGTAATATTTATAAATGCTTAATCATCATTTAAGGGCACCTTATTTAGGGTAAATGCATATAGAATTAAAAAAATGCATTACATTACTTGCATAATCATTTTGGTTCTTTAAATATTGTCCTTACCGGGCAATAATGATGTTTTTGTAGTTAGAAGCTCAAGGTCCAGTGCAAGCATCAGAATTCACTACCTTGCCATCACAAGACAATTTCATCACTTGCTCATGTCCTTCGAAGAGTCTTTATCAAAGTATTTGCAAATTGTGTGTTATCATATATGACATAAAGGAAAGAAAATATTATTTTCACAAATAAAGAAATCATAGATATCATCCTAAGTGATGATATAATGAAGCAATAGAACTTAGGGTTCTAATTGCGAACAATGATGATCAAATAGGGACTTAATAACCCCTGACATCAGTGATTCTAGCGTCGTATATTACGCGTTAACCATGAGATTTGGAATGGGATAGAGAAGTCAGCTGTATCTTCTTCCTCTCGCATGAAGCCGGATGTGCAGGTCGTGGATGTTATCCTTGTAGCGTCCATGTTAATTGGTAATTCGTAGATGATATGCAGCATATGGGTGGGAACCCTCATCGTCCCACGATAGTTCTGGCATCTAACGGTTTGTACAAACCATCGCCGTAATTCATTATGTGGGCATGGTGTACACCAAGGAGGCATGCATGGTCGCGAAGGGGGCAGTGAGTGGCTTGGACCAACTACTGGGCCCCACATCATGGAATTGTGGACGGGAAAGTACGCCCGGTTGTGCAACAAGGAGTTGATCTCTCATGGGTAAAGTAACGCACCTCTGCAGAGTGTAAGAATTGTAACTTGTTACTCCCTGTTCCGGGAAGGAGCTACGAACGCGGCAGGAAAGGAACTCCATGAAAGTTCTGGTCAACCTGTGAAGGCTGATGGTCATAGTTCTTCATAATACAATCAATCTTTGAAGAAAGATTTACAAAAAATTGCATAGTGCCAAGGATTTATAATCCGAGGTGGTAGTTAGAGCATCAAACTTTCCACCTTGCATATAATGACTTGTTGGGTAACGTTGTTACTCATTGTTTCCTTTGATCCCTTGCTTAGACTCTGAGGATCCCGAAGACGTGCCAATGTATGCAGCTGAATGTCAAGAAGATGTGTTCTATGAGGAACCTGATCTATCCGGAGGTGTTGAAGGAGTGGATTACGAGATCCGCTACGGTGTCGATGATAACGAGTCCAACTAAGTATTCCTAGTTAGTAGTAACCAATGGAGCCGAGCAGCAGGAACTCTATAGAATAAGTTGTTGAGCTCAACTCCTAGACGGAGCTGTTACTTTTAAATTCCGCTGAACACTTTATATTTTGGTTTGTATGTTGGATCTTTTGGAAGTCTTGAACTTCCGGTATTGTAATAATAGTATGTGTGTACTTTTGTAATATGGACCCGCAATGTTTCTGCTGTACCACTCCGAGGGATGTGATATTTATGGAATGGTGTTTTGTGGATGTCATGTCAACGACTATAGTGTACTACACATGCAGTGGTGTGCTGGGTCACCGTAAAGGGCCTGGTAGCCGGTGGCGGCAACATCGACAAGAATGGTGCGACAGAGCGTCGAGGCAGCAACAACGGCGTGAAGGAGAATAATTATGCGTGTTGAGGCTCGTGGCTTGTATATTTTGGAGCCATGAAGGCCGATTCCTAAAACAATTTCTCCTCTAAGCTGGTTGCGGCTTCGGTTAGAGAGTGTTCCGGCAGTTAGAAGAGAAAAGAAAGTCCTCTAACAGCCGAAAGGGGATGGGCTAGAGATTCTCTTAGACATGCATTTTCCATTGTGATTTTTATTATCTAAAGAAAATACCTTCTTTTGATGTTCTCAACTATATTGCTTTATTAAAGTTTAGTTTTTATAAAAGAATACATCATGGATCACACGTGGGGATACATGTATCAACTTTGAAAGATAAGAATATTGAACATATAGTGCTTATGTTGTACTAGTCTAGTTGATGTAATACTTGTGAAACGGTTCATAAGTATTGTGTTAAATGATACCCCAGGGAAACATATGTAACAAAGTTGTAGAAAACTAAATAAAAAACATGCTAGTGTCCAACAAAATTATTTTGAGTTACACTAAAAAGTGCATATATATCTTAATGAAGCATCTATAACTCCCTAGAATCATGTACTATAATAGTAAGAAAATATACCCACACAAAAAGACGTGTTATAAGTTAATCATAGAAAATCATTTTCGTATCCCTCATTAATATAGTTCATTCCTTCTCCATTCATCAATTGTTTGGAAGCATAAGTTTAACTTAATCTTTGTCGTGATACTTCGTGTTAGTAAAACTACACCTTAGAGGATAACAATATTCATGCATTCATGTTGAAAGTTGTAGAAAAATAAATTAAAAGAATTATTCATACATAGTGTGGTAGAACAAAGTTCTTTTGCCGGCCGAGTGATAGAATAGAAATTGAATCAAGTGAAAATTCAGATTGCATTCACTCAGCTGCACTACATGTGCAAAAAATAAAATCCTTGTGTATTCTGTCTTTTCCCTTCATAATTGTAACAAGGAAAACATATGCTTAAGTTTACAAATTTCGTTCAAAGAGTAAGTAAATAGAGCATACTTAACCCTGACATAATCAACTCTCTCCATTCCAATAGTGAGATAAAATAAGACGGATACATGTTAGACTGTGAATTCTATCCTAGATTTGGAAAGACAAAAGCTTTGCTGATCTTAGCATCCTACTCGGCAAGACACATGACCATACCAAATAACTAGGACCGTTTGTTCCATCTAAACAACAAAACACATGTCTGATAGAAATGGTAAAATGCATATGTACCCAAAAGGCAAAGGTGCTATAAGACAGGGTACTCTTGCACTCGCTTCTAATCACCTGCAAAAACATAAAATCTCTGTGATATCAGTTTGTAGAGGTGTATGACCTTCAATATAATATAAAGGAGAAGCCACCCCATCTAGTGATCATTCTTATTTGATGGAGCAGGACAGTACTTTAAAGAACAATAATAAAAATGTACATAATAAAGCAAAAAAAAAGAATCAGATTTGATATTTATTGAAGTGAACTGACAAAAGGTACTTGAGTGCAGAAACAGCCAGCAAACAACACGCTATAGCAGCAGATTCTATTTTGAGATGCTCATGTCACAATCTTAATGAACTTTACTTGAAAAAAACACAAAGGAGACACCAAAAAACCGTCTTGTTAATTACTAATATGCTAACCTCACAAATTGAAACTACGACTTTTTTGGGAATGCAGTGGAGTAGGTGTGTGTTGTAGAATTTTTGCTACAGGTGAAAGAGAGCTCAAGACTACCATCTAAGTATACTTTTCTTATTTAGATTGTCGTTGAACCTTCATAGTTCGAGTGAAATTTATTTACCACAACTCTGCAAGAAACAGTAGATAAATCATCTCGTCAAAGTTGATACTTGCTATGAAAATACTGGGAATACTTCCATCATGTTCCTTCTGGGCAACTACACATGTCAAATTTGCGGAAGAAATTAACCAAGCCAAACTGAAAGAGAACAGGCGATTCCTCACTTGAGCAAAAAATACATATTAGGCCTAAGGTCAAAAAGAAAAGATAGTACTTCCTCCGTCCATAAATAACTAACTTGAGTTTGTCTAGATTCAAATGCATCTAGACACATTTTCGTGTATACATACATTAAATTTAGTCAAATCCAAGTCATTTATTTTTAGACAAAGGGAGCAATAATATACCAACATGCGACATGAAACTCTAGATTGATATAAATAGACATGAACCAAAAAGGCATTTGAGGAGGAATTTGAATGAAACGCCAAGAAAAAGTTACTTGTAGTTTTGGTCTAGTGCTGGCCCTTTGAGAAAGAACCGATTCAATAAAAAAATTGTGTTTACATTACAGGAACATGTTGGGTGGATGCAGTAGAACAGGTGAGGTCAACCATGGCACATTCCGTCGGAGATGTCGATGTATGCTAGTGCCGGGTAGCTTTCATGTGCAACACCGTGGGGAGTACAAATCATCAACAATGTCGGGCTCGACCATTCTGGGCATAATTGTGATGGGAGGGCTCGCGGTGGTAGGGCAAGCATATCTCCCTCAAGATGGAAATATATCCAAGTTATCGATCTACAACACGGATTGTGGCAAAAAAACACTTTACATAGCAGGAAATTCATAGAATGGACCCGCTAAAATCCTAAGTCGATGGAAGGCGGGTCATCAAGGGACATTGAAGGACTCTAGAAAGAGTGTTTCTGCCGATTGGAAGCCGCGTGAATCCACGAGGCATACGTGGGTGTGGGCGAGAGAACATGAGTGAGAAGAGGAGAAAGCGGCTATATAGTTTAGGGCATGTACAATAGTTTTATCTTAGCAATGTCACATAAAATGATTTCTAAGTTATATAGGAGAGAGAGAGATGTTTGCCTTATCTTAGCTAAGAGATGCTATGATATGTCTCACCACATATATATGGATATCTGTCGCTAGAGATAAGACTAAAAATGACCCATTTATCAATATGTTTTGTTGTCTATCAAAATCATCTTAGCATGTATAATATAAAAATGTTTTATCAACCATTGTACATGTCTTTATTGCTTAGCAATCAAAGTGAACAGTCGGGAGGAGAAATCAAGTGAGGATTAATTTGTTGCTAACACAATGGGAAAACAAAACTAATGACGATGCATGGATGGCCGCATGACATGGACCAATCAAAAGCTTGTTGATGTGCATAGCTTCATGTTGAGAGACACCAACTTAGTGGGTTGCCTCTATATTTTTAACAAACCGAGATGTTGCATTAAAAACGGAAGCATAGTACAACACAACACATACACCATTTACTCTGAACAATATCAGAGTCGAACCTATAGCCTAGATGCTCACATAAAAGAGGAATTACTGAAAGAGAACAAGTTTACTAAGTAGAAGAACACGGTTGGAGCCTGCCAGGGTGTCCATCGAGAACATGGATGCAATGATCCTGCAATTGTGTTCTTCGAGGGGCCTCACATAGCTTGACCAACCGTATAACCAATGACTCAACCAACGATCGATATGACATAGGCAAACGAGAAAGATAATTGAGCTGTAGATTTTGAAGTTGCGTCACTGAGCTCAGTACTATAAGATCTTCACTGTTGAATCAAGGGAGTGACATCAGAGACAATCTCATCCGTCTCCGACAAATACACCAGAGCGACCTAAAGAGTGCAAAGACAACCCAGACAACAATTATTGGTTGATCCTTAATGTAACAACCAGACCAAAATGTAGGGTTCGCAGCATAAAAAACAAAAAAATTCCTACGATGGGAACTATATACCAAGATCTATCTACTAGATACAAACAACGGGCGGATGTATATCCGTAGAGAACATACCCTTGAAGACCGACAAAGCTTAACGAGTTCGACTCGTGGTTGATGTAGACGATCTCTTGCCGATCTCAAGATCGAGAGGAAGTCCTAGCGCCGCAAATCAGCAGCGCATCCGTGCTCGCACACACGTTCGAGACACCGAGCAACCTCCGCCTCCTCGCTCCAGAGATGCAGTGGAAGCACAACTCTTTCTTGCCGAATAGCCACCCGGAACATGTATCTCGCTAGTCCGAGACCATGGGGGATAAATTCTAGAGGGGAAGAGAGATCCTTCACGAGGAGGTGTAAGTGAGAAGTGAGAGGAGGGGCTCCTTATATAGGGGAGGGGGGCAGCCCAAGGGGGCATGGCCGCCGGCCATGGAGGGTGCCCTCACCTCTCCCTCATTCATGTGGGTGGACACTCCACTCACAAAATCGCCCTTCAATTTTCTCCACTAAAAAATCCACTCAAATTCCCATTAAATTTCCACCAAATTTAATGCAAACTCTCATTAAATAAAACTCTTTTATTTTATTCAGAATTTTGTCAATTACTTTAATGACAAACATTCACAAATAACCCCTTGCTAGAATTCTATTTCACATGCATAACCTCTTTATGCAATTTCACCCGAAAACCTGTTTCGGTATCTAGTGAAATAAATTCCTGCGCTTGTTATTCATTCCGACACGAAACTTTTGCTCCAATTGGATGTCGGCGTCTCTTAAGTGTGTCATCCTACGGTTCATGAATAATGCGGACAGGATCGAGACCCCTCTCAAATCAATAATCAGAAGCGGGATCTGGAGACCCATACTGACTCCCACACATTCAACGATGACTTTCTTGTGATCGTCGGAACCTTTTACTCCAGTATCTTAATCCCTTTGTTTCGCGATATATTACATGTCTGAGATTCGATCATCGGTATCTCCATACCTAGTTTGATCTCGTTGCTGACATGCACTCTTTTCTTGTTCCCGTGATATAACATTCTAGTGATCAAATCACTTGCTTGCAAGCTAACCAATGTGATATCACCGAGAGGGCCCAGAGTATATCTATCTGTCATCGGGATGAAAAAATTCCACTCTTGATCCATGGGCCTCAACATAACACTTTATTAGTCCTGAACCCATCTTTATAATCACCATGTTATGGTGTGACGTTTGATGTTATCAAGAAACTCTTCTGGTGTTAGTGATTGACATGATCTCATGGTCTAAGGATTAGGATCACTTCGTAAGTTGTTATAGCAATATAAACTCAATGACTTTGATCGTAATGCTATACTTCGGATGAATGTTCATCACACCATTACACTAATGTTGTGATCCCGTTATTAACAACATCCAATGTCCATGATCAGGAAACCTTGATCATCTTGTTAATCAACGAGCTAGTTTATGAGAGAGGCATAACTAGGAACTTTCTGTTTGTTTATTAAACACACATGTATTAACGTTTCCGTATTAATACAATTATAGCATGCAAAATAAACATCTATGATATACTTGGAATACACATAATAAACACTTTATTATTGCCTCTCAGGGCATATTCTCTTTAGTCTCCCACTTGCACTAGAGACAATAATCTAGTTACATAGTGATAAATCTAAAACCCATTGAGTTCTGGTGTTGATCATGTTTTGCTCTAGGGAGAGTTTTAGTCAACGGATCTGCTACATTGATATCCGTGTGTACTTTGCAAATCTTTATATCTCCATCCTTGACATGCTCGCGGATGGAGTGAAACCGGCGCTTAATATGCTTGGAATGCTTGTGAGACCTTGGCTCTTTGGCATTGGCAATGGCACCATTGTTGTCACAATAGATCACCATTGGGTCCAACACGTTTGCAACCACTCCTAGTTCGGATATGAACTCCTTCATCCAAACTGCTTCCTGAGCCGCTTCCGAAGCAACAACATATTCGGCCTCCGTTGTTGATACCGCCACCACAGGTTGTTTGGAGCTCCTCCAACTAACCGCTCCGCCATTCATGAGAAATACGTATCTGGATTGAGACTTAGAGTCATCCGGATCGGTGTCAAAGCTAGCGTCAACATAACACTTAGCGACGAGCTCTTCTTCACCTCTGTATACAAGAAACATATCCTTAGTTCTTTGTAAGTACTTAAGGATATTCTTGACCGCTATCCAGTGTTCCAAACCTGGATCCGATTGGTACCTACTATTCAAACTAATAGCATGTGCCACATCCGGTCTTGTACATAGCATGGCGTACATTATAGAGCCTATGGCCGAAGCATAGGGGACTTTGTCCATTATCTCTCTTTCTTCCGCCGAAGCCGGACTTTGAGTCTTACTCAATGTCTTGCCTTGCAACATAGGTAAGAACCCCTTCTTACTTCTGTCCATTTTAAACTTCTTTAAAATCTTATCAAGGTATGTACTTTGCGATAGCCCTATTAGGCGCCTAGATCTATCTCTATAGATCTTTATGCCTAATATGTATGACGCTTCACCTAGGTCTTTCAATGAAAATTTGCTTTTTAGATAACTTTTAACATTGTTTAAAAGATCTATATAATTTCCGATCAATAATATGTCATCCACATATAATATCATAAATGCCACATTGCTCTTTCCCACTCACTTTCTTGTAAATACTAGCTTCTCCATAAGTTTGGACAAATCCAAACTCTTTGATCACCTCATCAAAGCGGAGATTCCAACTTCGTGATGCTTGCTTCAATCCATAGATGGATCGCTGAAGCTTGCACACCTTGTTAGCATCCTTAGGATCGACAAAGCCCTTTGGTTGTATCATATACAACTCTTCTTCAATATTACCATTGAGAAACGCGGTTTTGACATCCATCTGCCATATCTCATAATCAAAATATGCAGCAATTGCTAACATAATCCTAACTGACTTTAGCATCGCTACGGGATAGAATGTCTCATCGTAGTAAACTCCTTGAATTTGTCGAAACCCCTTTGCGACAAGTCGAGCTTTATAGACGGTCACATTACCATCAGCATCAGTTTTCTTTTGAAAATCCATTTGTTTTCCACGGCCTTTCGGTCGTGAGGTAATTCCACCAAGTTCCAAACTTGATTTTCATACATGGATTCCATCTCGGATTTCATGGCTTCTAACCATTTGTTGGAATCCGGGCTCATCATCGCTTCTTCATACGTCGCAGGGTCATCATTTTCATCAACCATGAAATTCATGACAGGATTTCCGTACAGCTCGGGAGCTGCACGCGTCCTGCTAGACCTGCGAGGTTCGATAGTATTCTCTTTTGGAGTTTCATGATCATTATCATTAGTTCCCTCTTCAACTGGTGGAGCCAACTCTGAAACGACTTCCGGTGCTGCGCTACTCGCCATACTTTGAAGAGAAGGTTCAATAACCTCTTCGAGTTCTACCTTTCGACTACTCACACCTTTCGCGAGAAACTCTTTCTCTAGAAAGGATTCATTCTTGGAAACAAAAACTTTGCCCTCAGATCTGTGATAGAAGGAATACCCAATAGTTTCCTTAAGGTATCCTATGAAGACGCATTTTTCCGCTTTGGGTTCGAGTTTATCGGGTTGAAGTTTCTTCACATAAACATCGCATCCCCAAACTTTAAGAAATGACAGCTTAGGTTTGTTTCCAAACCACAATTCATACGGTGTCTTTTTAACGGATTTAGATGGTGCCCGATTTAAAGTGAATGCAGCAGTTTCTAGTGCATAACCCCAAAATGACAACAGCAAGTCCTTCAAAGACATCATAGATCGAACCATATCTAATAAAGTACGATTACGACGTTTCGACACACAATTTCGTTGTGGTGTTCCGGCAGGTGTGAGTTGTGAAACAATTCCACACTCTTTCATGTGAGTGCTAAACTCGTAACTTAGATACTCACCTCCACGGTCGGACCGTAGAAATTTGATCTTTCTATTACGATGATTTTCCACTTCATTCTGAAATTCCTTGAACTTTTCAAAGGTTTCAGACTTGTGTTTCATCAATTAGATATAACCGTATCTACTCAAATCATCCATGAAAGTAACAAAATAACGATATCCACCTCGCGTCGACACACTCATTGGACCACATACATCAGAATGTATGATTTCCAATAAATCTGTCGCCCGTTCCATTGAACCGGGAAACGGCGTTCTAGTCATCTTGCCCATAAGGCATGGCTCACATGTATCAAATGATTCAAAATCAAGTGATTCCAAAAGTCCATCCGAATGGAGCTTCTTCATGCGTTTAACGCCAATATGACCTAGACGGCAGTGCCACATATATGCGGATATATCATCATTAAGTTTAATCCTTTTAGCATCAACATTATGAATATGTGTAACGTTATCATCGAGATCTAATAGAAATAAACCATTCATCATCGGTGCATGACCATAAAAGATTTCATTCATATAAATAGAACAACCATTGTTCTCGGATTTAAATGAATAACCACTTCGCATCAAACACGATCTAGATACAATGTTCATGCTCAGTGCAGGCACCAGATAACAATTATTCAAGTTTATAACTAATCCCGACGGCAAATGGAGAGGTAGCGTTCCGACGGCGATCACATCAACGCTTGATCCATTGCCGACACGCATCTTGACCTCACCTCTTGCTAGCGGTCGCTTGTTCCGTAGCCCCTGATATGAGTTACAAATATTAGCAACTGAACCGGTATCAAATACCCAGGTGCTACTGCGAGCACTAGTCAAGTACACATCAATAACATGTATATCATATATACCTTTGTTTGCCTTGCCGACCTTCTTGTCTGCCAAATACTTGGGGCAGTTGCGCTTCCAGTGTCTAGTCCCCTTGCAATAGTAGCACTCGATATCAGACTTAGGTCCAACTCGGGGTTTCTTTTCAGGCACGGCAACCGGCTTGCCGCCCTTACTTCCCTTCCGTTTTCCCTTCTTGTCTTTCTTGAAACCAGTGTTCCTACTGATCATCAACACTTGATGTTCCTTTTTGATCTCCACTTCTGTAGTTTTAAGCATTGACAGAAGCTCGGGGAGAGAGTTCTTCATGCCTTGCGTATTATAGTTCATCACAAAGCTCTTATAGCTAGGTGGCAGAGACTGCAGAACACGATGGATGCCTAAGTCAATGGGAATCGATATTCCCAAGGACACAAGCTTATCGGCGTAACCCGACATCTTGAGTGCATGCTCACTAACGGAGTTGTGCTCTTCCATCATGCAGCTAAAGAACTTTTCTAAAGCATTGTAGCTCTCTACAGCAGCATGTGTGTCGAAAATCATTTTCAACTCACCCATTGGATCAAATGCATTGCCGTTTTCGAAACGCTTTCGAAGTTCCGGCTCTAGCCCATACAATATGCCGCAATGAACTAAGTTGTGGTCCTCCTGACGAGTCTGATAGACATTCTTCTCCTCGTCAGGGTCATCCTCAAAAGGTGGGGGGCCTAGCGGCGCTTCTAGCACATATTGCTTTTGTGCAGCAGAGAGGAGAATCCTCAAATTCATGGCCCATTCGATAAAGTTGCTACCGTTCATTGCAAGTTTCTCTTTCTCCATGAACACATTGAAATTAAAAGCAGGTGGTGCCATATACAACGGAAATTGTAAAGTTTAGACTAAGTTTATGATAGATTGAGTTCAACTAATCCATATTACGAATGAACTCCCACTCAAAAACAACATCCCTCGTGCCATTTTGGTGATTAAATGAACCAAATCCACTACACCAAGTCCAATCATCACGTGAGTCGGTATAGCTTCAAAGGCGAGCATCAAATGGGCATCATATCTACTATATGACTCATGCTTAACCTTTCGGTCCGTGTTCCGAGGCCTTGTATGTACATTCTAGGCTCTCCAAGTAAGAACCTTAGTATTCGCGTGTGTAACTGTTTTACACCCGAAATATGGTCGTGGATCCAAGAACACCCGATCATCACGTGATGTCTTGGAGCGACGAAAACATAATCGGTGCATACTAAAGGAAGAACACATTCTTATCTTGATATTTATATGAGGGATCATCATATTATGCTAACAAAGCGCTAAACAAGCAATATAAGATGCTATCAAATATCACATGTTTATTAGTGGAATGATATGGTTCCCGCATATGATCTCTATCATGTGCATCGTGGTATGATCACTATCATACCTTTATGTGTAAATCCAAGGTCTATGGAGTTTACACGCTATGTGTGTTGTAAGAGTATCATCTCATACTTCTATTTACAACATCACCATATCATAACACTAGCCCAACAACAATCTAAACTAGACGCCTCTAATTTATCCATTGCAAGTTTTACGTGGCTTAGGGATTTCGAGATAGAACCGTTCTTACCTACGAACATGAACCACAACGAGGATAACCAAATTGTTGACAACTCATTGCAAAATAGATATTGACTATAGTAGGAGAGACAGACACCCGCTAGCCACTTATGCAAACTAGTTGCATGTCAAGCGTGGAACAGGTCTCATGTGCGAGGACATGTAAAGTTTGTCCGGGCCGCTTCATCTCACCATGCCACCAATATCCAAAATTACAACTAAGGAGCAACAACATGATCATCATCGCCCACATACTCATATGTGTACTACCCGTGTAAAGCATCTACGCATAGATCCGGCTCTCATACCACTGTAGGGTTCGCAGCATAGAAAACAAAAAATTTCCTACGATGGGAACTATGTACCAAGATCTATCTACTAGATACAAACAACGGGCGAATGTATATCCGTAGAGAACATACCCTTGAAGATCGACAAAGCTTAACGAGTTCGACTCGTGGTTGATGTAGACGATCTCTTGCCGATCTCAAGATCGAGAGGAAGTCCTAGTGCCACAAATTAGCAGCGCATCCGTGCTCGCACACACG
Organism: Avena sativa; assembly: GCA_916181665.1. NCBI lineage: Eukaryota > Viridiplantae > Streptophyta > Magnoliopsida > Poales > Poaceae > Avena > Avena sativa. Next base: position 382,142,375 of record OV702280.1, on the reverse strand, counting down.
TTCGAGGCACCGAGCAACCTCCGCCTCCTCGCTCCAGCGATGCAGCGGAAGCACAACTCTTTCTTGCCGAATAGCCACCGGGAACATGTTTCTCGCTAGTCCGAGACCATGGGGGATAGATTCTATAGGGGGAGAGAGATCCTTCACGAGGAGGTGTTATTGGGAATATGCCCTAGAGGCAATCATGTATGATGAGATTTCCCATTGTATTCATAAAGATATTAAGTAGTCCTTGTATAAACATTTGATGTGTATCATTGAATATGTGATTCGGTTGTGGAACTATGCATTCATGTTGTTTGTACTAAATATCCTTGGTCATTGAGGTTGTGCTGGACACACAACTTAGACCAATGTAAAAGTTGGCTTGATGACTCGGTTCCATGGAGATGCTATTCCAACTTACACAGATTCAGATAAAGAGTTTAGCGAGTCAGATTGACCCATATCGAGGTACAACGAACAAGTTGTCATTTGTATATCTCAATCAATGTAATCCTTAGACCTGAGGTTGTTGCATAGTCCAAGTTGAGGATCACCGACTTAGGTTCTGTCAAACGCTGATCCGTAACTGGGCAGTTATAAAGGCAGAGTTCGGGTCGACTGAGAATCAAGCTGTGTGATGTGAATAACCAAGATGGGATTTTGCCCCTCCACTTGGAGAGATATTCTCTGGGCCCTCTTGTGAGATATGATTCGGAAAGCATGGCCATGCACGACTCGGTTAAGTGTTAACCGAGGCGATCGACTAAGAGTTAGTCGGGTGAATCACTTATCTCGGATCGAGAAGAGAGTCGGACTATTTACGGGATGAAAAATATTCGCCTATAGTCTGACAAGGTATATCGTGAGGCAAAAGGGACTCGGACGTAAGTCGCATTGGAAAGGCAAGTCGTCATGACTCTTTGGTACTTGGGAGTCGGCACGTTCTGCTAGAAGCCGCTACCGACTGATCGATTGAGAGTCGGACTCCAATCGTGTCCAAGTAGCCATGAGCCTGCGGGATCACACACTTAAGAGCGGGAGCATGTTCGGATTGGATCTGAACCTGTAATCTGGTTGGGTTGGACCTAAACCGGATTAGGACCGAGTTAGTGAGTTGGACTCACGGTGAGTAGTGTTATATGGGCTTTAGTGAATGGGTCGCGCAAGCAGAGTCTACGTTCACTCCCTATATATAGTGGAGCACCGTAACCCAGAAAGGTTAATCGTTGTTCGGTTAGGTCATTCCATGTGTTGGAAACCCTAGCTCCATAGCAGTCCTACCGTCGTAATGAACCTAGCAGTTCGCCGCCGGTGCTCCTCCTTGTACGTGTGGATACCAGCAGAAGTGTTGTGCGATCAGCACCAGGACGATCGGATCGTGAGGACTGCACTGCATCAACTTACGCGCTTCATCAGTAATTCGCAACCGCGCGTCTAGTGGACCTCGTGGCCTTCTACCTCAGCTAGATCTTGGGATCACCACGTTAGAGGAAATTTTTTGTTTTTATCTCTGCGTGGCCCAACAGTGGTATCAGAGCGATAGCTTCTGGTTTTAGGCTCGAGATCTCGCATATGTGATATGCGGTTGGCTGTAGATGAGATCTATGTGTTGCTTGGTGGTCGATCTATGAGATAGATTGGTTTTGTACGAAGTTGATTGGATCAACTGTACTTGGGGAATGGTAGATCTAATTTCCGTGATCATACTGCTGAGGTCGTGGAACGACATACCCCTACCGGTCGGCTTCCGCAATCGGGGTAGACTGTGACACGTAAATCCAGAGGCGATGATCGAAGATCAAAAAGTTTGATCGAATTGGAACAATGGTCAGAATCCATGTCCGGATCGTAGATGAGATCTACGTTTTCAGAAAAATCGTCGGGCGCTGCCCCTTCGATCCCCGCCCGCTATCCGGCTAGAGGGACCACCGGCTTTGCCCTGTCGTAGCGCCTTAGATGTCGTTGCGAGTTTCACAACGCCGGTAGATATTGTATCTATGCATAACTTGTTTTTGCAGAAAGTTGTGAATGGTATGGTTCATGTGCATGTGATGTATGTGTGTAATCCATACGTGATCTGTGAATCACGGTTTTGTCAGCCGGCTAGAGCCTAGGTGCTGTCATTTTATTGTATAATGACCTGCGTGTCGGATTCTCTATGTAATTTACTTTACTAAGCTAGTGTAGCTGTCTGGAGAACCCGAAAGGCATACAAGGCATTGTACATGTCGGTGACATGGAGTAAGACGGCAAGTGGCAAAGAGTTGGCACGAGTCGGATTACAGGCTTTGTGGAGATGGAGATCGCCATGAAGAGAGCCATACCATTTCACATTATAATTGCTTTATTTTGTGTTATTGTTATGTCTCTGTTTTACCTCTATTAGATAGTCGGTAAAATTTAATCCCTCAAAGAAGGTCTAGTCGGTTTTCCCGCCAGTGTTTGCACCATCACAAGTCGGACATTTTTGGTAGTGGGATCATAAAATTGAGGTGCTGCCAATTCTTTCCGACTAGGTGGGTTCGAGTCGGACTCTTACAGCGGAAACACTCGGTAAGCTAGACGGGTCTATCACAACGGTTGTGGGGCTCGGGGAAAGGTCGGATGGGAGCCGGGGCATGTGATGCCACCCGTCCAACAGGAGTCGCATGAGATGCGATTGACAAGGAGTTGTCTACCTAGATCACTTGGCGGCTAGCGGTGATGCTAAAGCTCACTAGCCGACTTGCTTATTTAGGATCCTGAATCACTAAGCAACCATCGGAGGGGTGTTGGTTCTAGTGGGAGCATAAAATATTAAAATGTTTAATATGCTTGCTCTTTTATGAATACATGTCTTAAGTGTTTTGCATATTTTCTGTTGTAGATCATGGCACCAAGTAGAAGTCACTCTCAGATATCCGGTTTTGCGTTGAGAGCTATCCTTGAGAAAGATAAACTGAATGACACTAATTTTACCAACTGGTCGAAATCTGAGAATTGTTCTCAAACAAGAAAAGAAGGACCATGTCCTAGACAACCCACTTCCAGATGAGCCGAATGATAATGCGACTGTCGTAGCCACCAATACCTACCATCGGGCTAAGGATGAGTCCACGGATATTAGCTGTCTTATGCTTGCTCACATGGAACCGGACTTGCAAAAGTAGTTCGAGCATGTTGAGGCCTACGATATGATCGAAAGCCTCAAAAGTATGTTCCAGGCTCAGGCGAAGACTGAGAGGTATCAAGTCTCTCAGGCTTTGCTGAGTTGCAAGCTTAAGGATGGTGATCCACTGAGTCCGCATGTGATCAAGATGGTTGGTTACGTGCAGTCTCTGGAGAGGCTTGGCTACCCCATAAGCGAAGAGTTCGATACAGACATAATTTTGAACTCTCTTCCTAGTGCATATGGGCAGTTCATTTAGAACTACCACATGCATGGTATGGATAAGAAGCTCACTGAATTGCATGGGATGCTCAAGCAGGCAGAGCCGGATCTCAAGAAGGGCGCCAGTCAAGTGTTGATGGTGCAGAATAAGGCTAAGTCCAAGAAGAGTTCTTGGACTAAGAAGAAGGATAAGTCAGGAGGAAAGCAGGCTCTGGACCCGGTCCCAAGCGCTTCCTCAGGGACTAAGCCATCTCCTTCAGCCGGATCCACTTGCTTCTACTGCAAGGCAGATGGCCACTGGAAGAGGAACTGTAGCAAGTACTTGGCCGACAAAGCCAAGAGTGGAGGTATGACTTCCGACTCAGGTACACTTGTTTGCAATGTTATAGACATATATCTTGCTGATGCACCTAATAGTTCTTGGGTATATGATACCGGATCAGTTATTCACATCTGCAACTCGTTGCAGGGACTGGTAAGAACTAGGAGCGTAGCAAGAGGCGAGGTTGATATTCGAGTCGGCAAAAAAGCAAGAGTTGCTGCGTTGGAAGTTGGCACGATGCAACTTCATTTACCTTCCGGATTCATTATGGAACTGAATAATTGTTATTATGTTCCAGTGCTCAGTCGAAACATTATTTCTGCTTCATGTTTGATGAGGCAAGGCTATGAGTCGAATATCAAGAATAATGGTTGTTCTTTGTATTTGAATGATATGTTTCACGGCTTTGCACCCGTCCAGGACGGGTTATTTATTTTGAATCTTGATGGTAAGTCGGTTTATAACATAAATGTTAAAAGGTTGAAACCAAATGATCTGAATATGACTTAATTTTGGCACTGTCGGCTTGGTCATATAAGTTGGAAACGCATGAAGAAGCTCCATGATGATGGACTCCTAACTTCATTCGACTTGGAGTCGTTCGAGACATGCGAATCTTGCCTACTCGGTAAAATGACCAAGACACCTTTTGCAAAGAGTTGCGAAAGGGCGTCCGACTTGTTGGGACTAGTACATAGTGATGTATGTGGACCAATGAGCACGACAGCCAGGGGTGGTTATGAGTACTTCATTACCTTCACTGATGCTTTGAGTAGGTATGGATATATCTACTTTATGAAACATAAGTCAGAAGCCTTTGAAAAGTTCAAAGAATTCCAGAATGAAGCACAGAACCAACTCGGCAAGAAAATAAAGTTTCTTCGGTCGGACCGAGGAGGTGAGTACATGAGCCATGAGTTTGATGACCATCTGAAAATTTGTGGAATAGTTCCTCAACTTACTACGCCAGGAACCCCGCAAAGGAACGGTGTTTCGGAAAGGCGGAATCGAACCTTGTTGGACATGGTACGATCAATGATGAGTCGGACAGATCTGCCTTTATCATTTTGGGGTTATTGTCTAGAAACAGCGGCGTTCACACTAAACAGAGTACCATCAAAATCGGTAGAGAAGACACCGCATGAGATGTGGACAGGCAAACAGCTAAGTTTGTCTTTTCTTAAGATTTGGGGTTGTGAAGCATTTGTCAAGCGACTTCAGTCGGACAAGCTTACATCCAAGTCGGATAAGTGTATTTTCGTGGGGTATCCGAGGGAAACCTTGGGTTACTATTTCTACAACCGAGAAGATGGCAAAGTGTTTGTCGCTCGGAACGGTGTCTTCTTGAGAAAGAGTTTATCAGTTGGGGAGTAAGTGGGAGCACGGTGCAGCTCGAAGAAATTCGAGAGGAACCGGCTAGTAGCGAGTCAGCGAAAACCTTGGAGGTTGAGCCGGTCGTGGCAGCTGAGCCAGAAGCAGTACCTGTACCACGAAGATCTGCAAGATTACGAAGTGTTCATGATGTGTTACTGTTAGACAGTGATGAGCCTGCAAATTATTCGGAAGCGATGGTGGGATCTGATTCCGAGTCATGGCTTGGATCCATGAGATCCGAGTTAAAGTCCATGGATGAAAATCAAGTTTGGAACTTGGTTGATCTGCCAGACGGTGCAAGACCCGTCGAGTGCAAATGGGTCTTTAAGAAGAAAACTGATATGGATGGAAATGTTTCCATCTATAAAGCACGCCTTGTCGCGAAGGGGTTCCGAAAAGTTCAAGGAGTTGATTACGACGAGACTTTCTCGCCCGTAGCGATGCTTAAATCAGTTCGGATCATGTTAGCTATAGCGGCCTATTTCGACTATGAGATATGGCAGATGGATGTCAAAACGGCTTTCCTTAACGGAAATTTAACCGAGGACGTGTATATGATACAACCCGAGGGTTTTGTCGATCTGGCTAATGCTGATAAGGTATGCAAACTTCAGAAATCCATTTATGGGTTGAAGCAAGCATCTCGGAGTTGGAATATTCGCTTTGATGAGGTAGTCAAATCGTTTGGCTTCATCAAGAGTGATCATGATTCTTGTTTATACAAGAAGTTTAGTGGGAGCAAAGTAAACTTTCTAATCTTATATGTGGATGACATATTAATGATTGGAAATGATGTCCAGATGTTGCAACAAACCAAGGAATCATTGGAAAGGAGTTTCTCAATGAAAGACTTGGGTGAGGAAACATACATCCTCGGAATCCGGATCTATAGAGATAGATCAAGGAGGCTCATTGGATTGAGTCAGAGTACTTATTTGGACAAAGTGTTGAAGAAGTTCAACATGGAATCGTCTAAGAAGGGGTTCTTACCGATGTACCATGGTGTAAAACTTAAAAAGACTTAGTGTCCTTCGACAACTGATGAGCAAAGTCGGATGAGTGCGATTCCATATGCTTCTACAGTCGGATCCATCATGTATGCCATGATTTGTACTAGGCCGGATGTTTCCTATGCTCTAAGTGTTGTGAGCAGATACCAGGCTGATCCTAGAGAGATCCACTGGACAGCGGCTAAAAATATCCTAAAATACTTGAGAAGGACTAAGGATATGTTCTTGGTTTATGGTGGTGAAGATGAACTCAGTGTAAAGGGTTACACGGATGCGAGTTATCTTACCGACTCTGATGATTCTCGTTCGCAATCCGGATACGTGTTTATTATAAACGGAGGTTCTGTGAGCTGGAAGAGTTCCAAGCAAGAGACTGTGTCTGCGTCTACAACAGAGGCTGAGTATATTGCCGCCTCGGAGGCAGCAAAGGAAGCTGTTTGGATGAGGAATTTCCTCATGGATCTTGGTGTGGTCCAGGGCTCGTCCAATTCGTTGGACGTGTATTGTGACAACAATGGTGCTATTGCACAAGCCAAGGAACCTAGACAACACTAGAAGAACAAGCACATACTCATGCGGTACCACCTGATTCGCCAGTTCGTGGATCAGGGTGATATCAAGTTATGCAAGGTACACACGGATGCAAATATTGCGGATCCGTTGACAAAGCTGTTACCACAGCCTAAGCATGAGGCGCACCTGAGAGCCATGTGCATTAGATGCTTAGACATGTGATGTCGGAAGATTGACTCTAGTGCAAGTGGGAGACTATTGGGAATATGCCCTAGAGGCAATCATGTATTATGAGATTTCCCATTGTATTCATAAAGATATTAAGTAGTCCTTGTATAAACATCTGATGTGTATCATTGAATATGTGATTCGGTTGTGGAACTATGCATTCATGTTGTTTGTACTAAATATCCTTGGTCATTGAGGTTGTGCTGGACACACAACTTAGACCAATGTAAAAGTTGGCTTGATGACTCGGTTCCACTTGTCATGGGCATGGAGATGCTATTCCAACTTAAACAGATTCGGCTAAAGAGTTTAGCGAGTTGGATTGACCCATATTGAGGTACAATGAACAAGTTGTCATTTGTATATCTCAATCAATTTAAGCCTTAGACCTGAGGTTGTTGCATAGTCAAAGTTGAGGATCACCGACTTAGGTTCTGTCAAACGTTGATCCATAACTGGGCAGTTATAAAGGCAGAGTTAGGGTCGACTGAGAATCAAGCTGCATGATGTGAATAACCAAGATGGGATTTTGCCCCTCCACTTGGAGAGATATTCTCTGGGCCCTCTTGTGAGATATGATTCGGAAAGCATAGCCATGCACGACTCGGTTAAGTGTTAACCGAGGCGATCGATTAAGAGTTAGTCGGGTGAATCACTTATCTCGGATCGAGAAGAGAGTTGGACTATTTAAGGGATGACAAATATTCACCTATAGTCTGACAAGGTATATCGTGAGGCAAAAGGGACTCGGACGTAAGTCGCATTGGAAAGGCAAGTCGTCATGACTCTTTGGTACTTGGGAGTCGGCACGTTCTGCTAGGAGACGCTACCGACTGATCGATTGAGAGTCGGACTCCAATCGTGTCCAAGTAGCCATGAGCCTGAGGGGTCACACACTTAAGAGTGGGAGCATGTTCGGATTTGATCTGAACCTGTAATCTAGTTGGGTTGGACCTAAACCGGGTTAGGACTGAGTTAGTGAGTTGGACTCATGGTGACTAGTGTTATATGGGCTTTAGTGAATGGGTCGCACGAGTAGAGCCCATGTTCACTCCCTATATATAGTGGAGCACCGTAACCCAGAAAGGTTAATCATTGTTCGGTTAGGTCATTCCATTTGTTGGAAACCCTAGCTCCATAGCACTCCTACCGCCGTAACGAACCTAGCAGTTCGCCGCCGGTGCTCCTCCTTGTACGTGTGGATACCAGCAGAAGTGTTGTGCGATCAGCACCAGGACGATCGGATCATGAGGACTGCACTGCATCAACTGACGCGCTTCATCATTAATCCGCAACCGCGCGTCTAGTGGTAAACCTCGTGGCCTTCTACCTCAGCTAGATCTTGGGATCACCACATTAGAGGAATTTTTTTGTTTTTATATCCGCGTGGCCCAACAGGTGTAAGTGAGAAGTGAGAGGAGGGGCTCCTTGTATAGGGGAGGGGGGGCAGCCCAAGGGGGCATGGCCGCCGGCCATGGAGTGTGCCCCCACCTCTCCCTCATTCATGTGGGTGGACACTCCACTCACAAAATGGCCCTTCAATTTTCTCCACTCAAAAATCCACTCAAATTCCCATTAAATTTCCACCAAATTTAATGCAAACTCTCATTAAATAAAACTCTTTTATTTTATTCAGAATTTTTTCAATTACTTTAATGACAAACATTCACAAATAACCCCTTGCTAGAATTCTATTTCACATGCATAACCTCTTTATGCAATTTCACCCGAAAACCTGTTTCGGTATCTAGTGAAATAAATTCCCGCGCTTGTTATTCTTTCTGACATGAAACTTTTGCTCCAATTGGATGTCGGTGTCTCTTGACTGTGTCACCCTACGGTTCATGAATAATGCGGACAGGATCGAGACCCCTCTCAGATCAATAATCAGAAGCGGGATCTGGAGACCCCTACTGACTCCCACACATTCAACGATGACTTTCTTGTGATCGTCGGAACCTTTTACTCCAGTATCTTAATCCCTTTGTTTCGCGATATATTACATGTCCGAGATTCGATCATCGGTATCTCCATACCTAGTTTGATCTCGTTGCTGACATGCACTCTTTTCTTGTTCCCGTGATATAACATTCTAGTGATCAAATCACTTGCTTGCAAGCTAACCAATGTGATATCACCGAGAGGGCCCAGAGTATATCTATCCGTCATCGGGATGAACAAATTCCACTCTTGATCCATGGGCCTCAACATAACACTTTATTAGTCCTGCACCCATCTTTATAATCACCCTGTTACGGTGTGACGTGTGGCATCCCGCAAAAACCACTACTAGAAAATCGCGTTGTTTTTGTGCATTGCATCATCATGACCGCATGCTCATGTCATCATGCCACATTGCATTTGAGCATCGTCATCATCTTGCATTCGCTTGCATAAAACTAATTACGGAAAAACCTGTTTTTGTTTTCTAAACGCCCCGTCTATGTTCCAAACGCAAAACCGGGTCTCCGGATTATTTTGTTTTGTCTGCTATCGGTTTGCAAAAGCCTTGTTTTAAACAAATAAAATATTTAATTATTTTTGTGGGGGCAGCCGAACCGGGCCGATCCGACCCAGTCGGCCACCCCCAGAATAAAACGGTCCACCCAAACTCTAAGTCCTATTCCCACCTAGTCCTAATCTACCCACCAATCACAGCTTGCCATCTCACCATCTCCCCCAATCCCTACCCACCTTGCCACCTCACCAATCCTCCCTCTCTCCTCTGCCCACACCCACACACAGCCCTCCTACCCCTCTCCCTTACAGCCTGGCCCCACCCCAACCCGCTGCCACCTCACCCACAACTCCCTCTCTCACACACAGCTTCCCTACCCCCCTCTCTCTGCAGCCCGGCCCCACCTCCTGCGCCCGGCCCCACTCACTGGCCAACCCCCCCTCTTACCCACTCCCTGGACCCCGGTCCCACCACCTGACCCCACGCCCCGACCCCACTCCCACGGACCCTCCCGCGTCTCCTTCTTCCTCCCTCATCTCCCCGACCCCGAGCGCCGCCTGCCCTCGCCCTCCCTCCTCCGCTCGCCCACCGGCCGTCGTCCCCTTCCGCCCGCCGGCGACCACCTCCCAGCCGCGGCCGAGCCCGCCTCGCTCGCCTCCATCCCCTCGCCCGCCTCCTCGCCCCGCAGCGCAGCGCCTCGCGGCCGTTCCCCCCTCGCCGGCCCGGCGCTTCGCCGCCACCGGCGCGTCCTCCACCCCGTCCGGCGCCACCGCCACGCTCCTCTCCCTCTGCGCCTCTCCGCCGGCCGCCCCGACCCTCTCCTCCGTCCCGCGTGCATCCCCGAGCTCGCCGTCCGCCTCCGCCTCGCCGGAACCCGCGTCCTGCCGGCCGCGTCCGTCGCCTCCCCGAGCCATCCTCATCGCCTCTGGTCGACGCACTCGCCCCGCCCTCCGTCCTCTCCTCCGGCCACGCCGCGGTACCCCTCCCCGACGCCGCTGCAGGCTCCCCACCAGCGGACCCGCCTCATCGCCGCCGACCGGACCCTGCGCGTCTTCGCCCTCGCCGTCGGGCTTCTCCTTGTTGGCTCCTCGTCAAACGCAAGTGGGCCACAAACGAGAACGGTGCAAACAACAAGAGGCTCTAGGTAAGATCGCCCCGAAGTCGCCCTGTCGACAAGATCTACCCCTTCGAGAGCCTGCGGTACCCGAAGATCGGCACCGGACCCCGAAGACTGATCCCGACGAGACCCGACGACGAACCAAGTCCGTCAACGACGAACAAGTTAGAACCCCAAGATCTTCCCCGGCACCGAGGACGCCTACACGGAACGACAAGATCGCCACACGGACGCGAACCCCAAGACCCTGGGGCCCGAACCGAAGACCGATCCGAAGCGCCAAGGCCTTCGACAGGGAATCGACAAGATCATCGCGGAACTCCAAGGTCTACTTCGAAGTTTGCCGAACGCCGAGATCTTCAATCGGATCCGAGGACACCGAGACCCCGATGCGACAAGTACTTCATCCCGAACGCCATGACCGTCGACATGACCCGAAGACCACGGATGCGACGAGACCTCCTTCCCGTACCAATCCCGATCCCGTCGAACCCTGAACCCTGAGACCGACCCCGAACCCCGGAACCAAGATCGTCGAACCCTAATGTGTGACCCTTATCCGAGAACCCTATTTTATAAATGGTCAACTATATAAATTGTTGCATATTTAATTGTCATACTTGCATGCATATTGTCATGTGGTTTGGGGGCCTTATGTCGATTCACCTCATAATTAAATATGGGGCCCTTATGCGGACAAATCTAGTCTTATATCGGCCTCATTTAAATTGGTGTAGCGAACCGGTGCTATCTTTTGCCATGTTAAGACAACATTTAAATTGGCGGGTATCTAAATAACTGGAACCGTTTAATTAATTGTCGGGACCCCGGTTCCGCTTAATATGACCTAATTGCATCGCACCTTTGCCATGTCATACATCTTACATGCATCATGCCCGATCTTTTGCCGTAGTATTAAATAGTGCCTCCGGTGTTTCTTCTAGTGTTTTGCTTCTTCGCGGATAAGGCCGTTGAGTTGATGCGAGTATCGACCCGATCTTCGGTTGAACCTTCGGCAATGTTTTCAGGCGAGCACCTCCCCCTTTCTACCTATCTTACTTTTGTAGTATTTATTCCCTCCTGTTGATCTATTGCTATCTGTGTTGCGTTGCTCTAGTTTCCGTACCCGTGATATCCCTTGCAGCCTTATATTGCCTTGGACACATCCTATTACCTGTTGTTTGGTAGATAGTTGGACTTGCGCGTCGTAGTCGCTTGCTCAAGTGCTGTTGTGTGTCGTCAAGTACCACAGTTGTTGGAGCCTTGCCGCATGTTTAATGTTGGAGATGAGCATGACTTTAATTGTCGTTTACTTTAATTACTGTTTAACAACTAAAATTGAAGTAGGTAAGCAGAGGCACAGGTGGGCAATAGATGTTATTTGGTTGTTAACCGTCCACTTGTGTCCCGTAGGACCCTGAGTACTTGATACCTGTTCCTTGAATATTCGCGCTATCTACATACGGGGGAATTATGGGACCCCCCTGAGCCAGAGCTTGATTCATTCTTATTTCTTGGGGCCACAAACTAGTTTGAGGTTTTATTTACTATCCTGTACTTATGCCATGCTTTACTGCTTTATTACGATTGTGCGAGGAGCACACTGTACTGTTTAGGATCGTGACCCGTTTTCGCGGTATCGACAAGCCCAGTTTTGGGTTCCCAGTCGTTTACAGCCGGCCCCACAAACCTTGAGTCCGTCTTGGAGCCGGCCAGTTTCGTTGCGGGTGTACTCCAAGGGGTGCCCCCCTGAAATATTTCTGAATCCTGTGATTGCTTTGTCGTGAAAGCCTCGTTGGGTTTTGATTTGGTTTTTCCGAGGTTGATCGAGTGTGTGTTGCTATTTGTGCACCCCTGCAGGGTAAAACTTTCTGAAAGCCGTGTCCGCGGTTATGGACGACTTGGAGCACAGTATCTCGATCATAGACAACTATAACTAAAGTAGTGCTATAAATTTGACTTTATAATGACTAGTAATCAGCTTCACCATAATGGAATGGCTAAATAAAACTGCCAACAATTGCTTGTTTGGGTTGTCGCTTGCGACCATTGTATCTGACTAGTAAGTATTGCAACTATAACGGAGTGGCTAAATAAAAGTGCCAACAACTGCTGGGTTTTGGGATATCTCATGCTAATTGTATCTGACTAGTAAGTGTTGCAACTACAACGGAATGATTAACTAAAACGGCCCACTGCTTATTTTATCAGGATGATTATCTAAACCTGACTAGTAATTGCTGCAACGATAACTGAATAAATAAAACTGCCAACTGTGTGAGTTCCTCGGTGGACTTCCTCGATTGGTCTCGGGAGGGAAATACCAGGATGGGATTGTTTGGTGTAAGATTCAGGTTGGATCCGGATAGGTCTTTCTCACCCCTCTCTAATAGCCGCCAGTTGTATCGAGTCTCTATAGGTTGTTTAGCGCATGCTGCTGCTGCCGCTTCAGTCCACCATACCTATGTAGGCGAGGACCGCCGAATTCTAGCCTCGCCGTGTACTGGCCTCAGTACTGACGCTCCTCTTTTTCCCTTTGCCCTTTGTCGGCACCCCTTTTGTTTAAGCAGGTTTTGCGATCAACGTCGTTAGCAGGGTTACCCTTCCGGCTTGGCCTGGGCAGGGTTATGGACGCCATTGGTTATCCTTCAGGGCTCTTAGCCCCATTTGCATCTTGTCCGTAGTCGGACGCTCTATCATTTTCAAGGTGATTTGGATCTTTGTATATTATATCTGTATTCTTGACTCATGGAGTCGTGTTGTATATATATCTGTTCTGTGGGTCCCATCGAGGACTGTTGTGTAATGTTATTACTTCGTTTTCCACCCGCACGAAAGTGCCTGGTGGGCACATTTGAATCGTTTCTATGCGGGTTTGGCGGGAATCGCTGAAACTTGCATAGGGTCGATTCTGAGGGTGTTACATGACGTTTGATGTTATCAAGAAACTCTTCCGGTGTTAGTGATTGACATGATCTCATGGTCTAAGGATTAGGATCACTTCGTAAGTTGTTATAGCAATATAAACTCAATGACTTTGATCGTAATGCTATGCCCTAGAGGCAATAATAAAGATGTTATTATTATAATTCTTGTTCATGATAAAGTTTATATTCCATGCTAGAATTGTATTAAGCGGAAACTTTAATACTTGTGTGGTTTGTGAACAACACCGTGTCCCTAGTATGCCTCTATGGACTAGCTCATTGATTAATGATGGTTAAGGTTTCCTAACCATAGACATGAGTTGTCGATTAATAATGAGATCATATAATTGGGAGAATGATATGATGGACAGACCCAAACTAAGAGGAGCAATTAGATCGTGTCATCATGTTCATCTTTGCGAAGCTTTTCTTATGTCAAATATTGTATTCCTTAGACCATGAGATAATGCAACTCCCTGGTATCGGAAGAAAGCTTTGAGGTCATCAAACGTCATCCTATGAGAGGGTGATCATAAAGGTGTCACTCAGGTGATCGGAAAGTACCTGTTGGGTTGTATGTATCGAGATGGGATTTGTCCCTCCCAAGTCGGAGAGATATACTTCGGGCCCACTCGGTAATCGATATCAACACCGCTTTCAAGCACGTGGTTAAGGAGTTAATCACAAAGTGATATCGGATTACGGAACGAGTAAAGTACTTGCTCTGAACGAGATTGAACTAGGTATGCCGGTACCGACGATCGAATCTCGGGCAAGTAAAATATCGCGAGACGAAGGGAATATATATATGGGATTGATTGAATCCTGACATCGTGGTTCATCCGATATGATCATGGATGAATGTGTGGGAGTCAATATGGGTTTCCAGACCCCGCTGTTGATTATTGATAGAAGATCATGTCTGCATATTCTCGAACCCGAAGGGTCACACACTTAACGTGTCTCGACGCTAGGATAGATTGGATAATTGGTTTATGAGTTTTTGTTCGGAGTCTCGGATGAGATCCAGGACGTCACGAGAGGTTCCAGAATGGTCCGGAGAATAAGATTCATATAAGGCAAAGCAGATTTTGGAGTTTGGAATTGTTTCCGGTTGTTCGGTATTGTACCGGAAGCTTCTAGAACCTTCCGAAGTGGGACCAACGTGGCCCCACTTGTCGGGAGGGGGCGTGGGCCTACGGGGGAGTGCCCTGGCCGCATTGGGCCAGGGGCACAAGGCCCCATAGGCCCAGCCGGCCAAGCCTAGGGGAAACCCTAGGGGAGGTTCTAGAAGGGTGGGGAACTTGCCCCTCACTCCTCCCTCCTTGGCCGCCGGCCCTAGGGCTTGGGGGAGGGGCAAGGGCCAGCCGCCCACCCCTCTATATAAAGAGGGCTGGGGGCGCACCCCTCCCCTACACCTCCTCCTCAAGCCCTAGCCGCCCTGCTGCCCTCCTCTCTCTCTCCCTCCTGACTGCACGTAGGCGAAGCCCTGCTGCAGAAACTCTCCACCACTTGCATCGCGCCGTCGCGTTGTAGATCCAATCCGTCTCTCCACCATACTTGCTGGACCAAGGAAGAAGGAGACGTCGAGGTGCCGCACGTGTGCATCTCTCGGAGGCATCGCCACTTGCGGTGTTAGATCGGATCGGATCGCAAGGAGGAGAAGCGAGTACGACTACATCACCCACGTTCCGTCGAACGTTCCGCTGTGCGAATCTTCAAGGGTATGAAGATCTCATCTATTCCTCCTCGTTGTTTGCATCTCCTAGATTATATCTTGGCTTTCCCGTTCGCATCCGTAGAATTTTTTTGATTTACTATGCTGCGAAACCCTTCAGTGGTATCAGAGCTAGATCTATGCGTAGATGTGTTTCACGAGTAGAACGCAACATGGTTGTTGCGGGCGTTGATGTTTTCTGTTGCAAGCCTCTTGTTTGTGTACTTCTTATGACGCGGTATAGTGAGATCGAAGCGGTCCAGGCCAACTTTACGCGACGTCGTTCGCGAGACCGGCTCCGCACTTGACGTGTGGCTTGTTCCACACATGCGGCTGGTGGATGCCAGTTTCTCTCACTATAGTTGTCATGGGATTTACACCGGAGTTTGGCAACCATAATATCACCGTTGTGGCTTTCCGTAGGTAAGAATCGTTCTTAGCTTGCTACTCCCATAAGCCACGTAAAACATGCAACAACAAAGTAGAGGCATCTAACTTGTTTTTGCAGGGAGTGTTTTCTGTGATATGGTATGGCCCAAGATGTGATGTGTATGTTGTATGCAATGATCATGTTTTGTAATGTTTCATGACTTGCATGTCGATGAGTACACAACCAGCATGATCCATATGGTTGTCTTTATAATTGTGTATGACCTGTGTGTCAACTTCTTATACGCCATGTAATAGCTTTACTTTATCGCTAAGTAGTTAGCAATAGTTGTAGTTTCTATTCGTGGTGGAGGCAATCATGGTGGAGTGATGGAGATCATGCTGGCACACACAAGATGGAGATCATTGCGCGAAGATTGGCTATACCATGTCACATAAAGTTATATGCATGTGATGTTTATCCTTTTATGTATCTTATTATGCTTAGATCGCAACGGTACCATTATAAGATGATTCCTCACTTAAAAGATCAAGATAAAACTGTGTTCTCCCCATGTATGCACCGTTGCGAAAGTTCGTTGTGTTCAAGCATCACGTGATGATCGGGTGCTATAAACTCTACGTTCACATACACCGGGTGCAAGCCAGTTTTGCACACGCGGAAATACTTGGGTTTGACTTGACGAGCCTAGCATGTACAGACATGGCCTCGGAACACATGAACCGAAAGGTTAAGCATGAGTCATATGAATGATATGATCGACACTTCGTTGTCCACCATTGAAACCACATCTCTTCTCGTAAAGATCGAATTAGGTGTGGTGAATTTGGATCATGTTCACTAAACAACTTGAGGGATGTTGAATTTAGTGGGAGTTCATCTAGTAATTTGATTAAGTTGAACTAGTTATCATGAACATAGTCTAAATTGTACATGCAAATTTTGTAGATCAAATGGCTAAGTCCAACTTCAACTTCAATGTTTTTGCTGAGAAAGAAAATCTTAAGAACAATGGGTCTAACTTCACCAACTAGTTCCGCAATCTGAGAATCATTCTCTCTGGCGGACAAAAGGACTATGTCCTTGAGAAAGCGCTAGGTGACGCCCCTGCTGTAGATGTGTCGGCTGATGAGAAAGCTGTTTATTAGTCGCGCAAAGATGATTATGGTGTGATTAAGAGCACCATGTTGTTTGCTATGGAATCGGACCTTCAAAATCATTTTGAAGATTTCCCCGGGCCCTTTGAGATTCTTGAGGAACTGAAAACTATGTTTTAGACTCAGGCCCGTTCTGAGAGATATGAGATCTCTGAGAAATTCTTTAACTACAAGATGGAGGAAGGGAGTTCCGTTAGTGAGCACACCATAAAGATGGCGGGCTACACTCAACGCCTTGAGCAACTGGACTGCAAGATTCCAGAGGAGCTCAAGATTGACAGTGTTCTGCAATCACTCCCTCCTAGCTACAAAGGTTTTGTAGTTACTCATAATTAGATTGGTTCCACTGATACGATCACCGAGCTCTTCGCTAAGCTGAAAGCTGCGGAGGTGGACATCAAGAAGGATAATCATGTGTTGATGGTTAACAATCCCCCCAGCTTTAAGAAAGGTAAGGGTGCAAAGAAGCCCTTCAAGAAAGGCGACGGCAAGCGTGTTGCCCTGTTGAGAAGAAGCTCAAGTCTGGACCTAAGCCGGACACTTAGTGCTTCTATTGCAAGGACAAGGGTCACTGGAAGCGCAACTGTCCGAAGTACTTAGCGGACAAGAAGGCTGGCACCATCAAAGGTATATTTGATATACATGTTATTGATGTTTTCCTTACTAGCCCTCGTTGTAGTGCCTGGGTATTTGATACTAGTTCAGTTGCTAATATTTGTAACTCGAAACAGGAGCCACGGAATAGACGGCGGCTGGCGAGGGATGAGGTGACGATGCGCGTTGGCAACGGATCAAGAGTTGATGTGATGGCCGTCGGCACGCTCTCCTTAGTTTTACCTTCGGGATTAGTTTTAAACCTCAATAAATGTTATTATGTGCCTGCGTTGAGCATGAACATCATATCTGGATCGTGTTTATTGCAAGACGGTTATTCATTTAAATCTGAGAATAATGGTTGTTCTATTTATATGAGTAACATCTTTTATGGTCATGCACCTGCTGTGAATGGTTTATTTCTTCTGAATCTCGAAAGGGATGAAACACACATCCATAACATTGAGGCTAAGAGATGCAAGGTAGATAGTGATAATACTACTTATTTGTGGCACTGTCGTCTAGGTCATATTGGTGTAAAACGCATGAAGAAACTCCATGCTGATAGACTTTTGGAGTCTCTTGATTTTGAATCATTTGACACATGCGAACCATGCCTCATGGGCAAGATGATCAAAACCTCGTTCTCCGAAATGATGGAGCGAGCAACGGACTTGTTGGAAATCATACATACCGATGTATGCGGACCGATGAGTGTTCTGACGCGCGGTGGATATCGCTACTTTCTCACTTTTACTGATGAATTAAGTAGATATGGGTATATCTATTTAATGAAACATAAATCTGAAACATTTGAAAAGTTCAAAGAATTTCGGAATGAAGTGGAAAACCATCGTAACAGAAAAATTAAATTTCTACGATCCGATCGTGGAGGTGAATATTTGAGTTATGATTTTTTCACGCATCTTAAAGCAAGCGGAATCGTTTCACAACTCACGTCACCGGGAACACCACAGCGCAATGGTGTGTTTGAACGCCGGAATCGAACTCTATTAAATATGGTGCGATCAATGATGTCTCTTACTGATTTGTCGTTATCATTTTGGGGTTATGCATTAGAAATCGCTGCATTCACTTTAAATAGGGCACCATCTAAATCCGTTGAGACGACACCGTATGAACTGTCGTTTGGTGCTAAACCTAAGTTGTCATTTCTTAAAGTTTGGGGATGCGAAGCTTACGTCAAGAAGTTGATGCCGGACAAGCTCGAACCCAAAGCGGAGAAATGCGTCTTCATAGGATACCCTAAGGAAACTATTGGGTATACCTTCTATCATAGATCCGAAGGCAAAGTGTTTGTGGGAAAGAACGGATCCTTTCTCGAGAAGGAGTTTCTCTCGAAAGAAGTGAGTGGGAGGAAAGTAGAGCTAGACGAGGTTGTTGAACCTTCTCTTGAGTTGGAGAGTAGCACAACACCTGAAATTGTTCCAGTGCCATCTGCACCAACAATAGAGGAAGCTAATGACGAGGATCATGAAGCTTCGGACGATGCTACTACTGAACGTCGCAGGTCGACAAGGTCGCGTGCCCCTCCTGAGTGGTACGGCAACCCTGTCTTAACTGTCTTGTTAGTAGACGACAGTGAACCTGCAAACTATGAGGAAGCGATGATGAGCCCAGACTCTGAGAAATGGCTAGAGGACATGAAATCCGAATTGGGATCCATGAGCGAAAACCAAGTATGGACTTTGGTGGACCCTCCTAGCGACCGAAAGTCCGTTGAGTGCAAATGGATTTTCAAGAAGAAAACGGACGCGGATGGTAATGTTACTGTCTATAAAGCACGACTTGTCGCGAAAGGTTTTCGACAAGTTCAAGGTGTTGACTATGATGAGACTTTCTCTCCCGTAGCGATGTTTAAGTCCATTCGGATTTTATTAGCAATTGTTGCGTTTCATGATTATGAAATATGGCAGATGGATGTCAAGGCTGTGTTCCTCAATGGCAACATTGATGAAGAGTTGTATATGATGCAACCCGAAGGTTTTGTCGATCCTAAGGATGCTGATAAAGTGTGCAAACTTCAGCGTTCCATTTATGGACTGAAGCAAGCATCTCGGAGTTGGAACCTTCGTTTTGATCCAAGTGATCAAGAGCTTTGGATTTCTTCCAAATTGCTACGAAGCTTGTATCTACAAGAAAGTGAGTGGGAGCTTAGTGACATTTCTGGTACTATATGTGGATGACATATTAATTATTGGAAATGACATTGACATGCTTAACGATGTGAAGAGGTATATTTTACAATGAAAGACCTAGGGGAAGCTGCTTATATATTGGGCATCAAAATCTATAGAGATAGACAAAGACGCCTAATAGCTTTAAGCCAAAGTACATACCTAGACAAAGTTCTGAAAAGGTTCAGAATGGATAAGGCAAAGAAAGGTTCAGTGCCTATGTTGTCAGGTAAGATATTGAGCAGGGCTTAGTGTCCAGCTACGGTAAATGATAGAGAAGCTATGAGCAAAGTGCCTTATGCCTCGGCCATAGGTTCTATCATGTATGCCATGCTGTGTACTAGACCGGATGTGTCCAATGCTCTTAGTTTGACGAGCAGGTACCAAAGTGATCCAAGAGTGGAATACTGGACATCCGTGAAGAACATCCTAAAGTACTTGAATAGGACTAAAGAAATGTTCTTAGTCTATGGAGGTGATGAACAACTTGTCGTAAAGGGTTACGTCGACACTAGTTTCGACACCGACAAGGATGATTCTAAATCTCAGACAGGATACATTTATATTTTGAATGGAGGAGCTGTGAGCTGGAGAAGCTGCAAGCAAAGCGTGATCACGGGATCTACAGTAGAAGCGGAATACATGGCCGCTGCAAAAGCGTCAAGTGAAGGAGTTTGGATCAGGAACTTCATCACTGAGCTTGGCGTGGTTCCAAGTGCATTGGACCCACTAGAGATATTGTGTGACAACACTGGCGCCATAGCACTCGCTAAGGAACCAAGATATCATCCAAAGACCAAGCATATCAACCACAAGTTTCATATAATCCGAGATTATATAACAGATGGAGATCTGAAGATTAGCAAAGTACTTACAGATCTAAATGTCGCAGATCTATTGACTAAACCTCTTCCACGAGCAAAACATGATCAGCACCTTAGTGCCATGGGTGTTAGATTGTTGCCAGATGTAAACTAGATTATTGACTCTAGTGCAAGTGGGAGACTGTTGGAATTATGCCCTAGAGGCAATAATAAAGATGTTATTATTATAATTCTTCTTCATGATAAAGTTTATATTCCATGCTAGAATTGTATTAAGCGGAAACTTTAATACTTGTGTGGTTTGTGAACAACACCGTGTCCCTAGTATGCCTCTATGGACTAGCTCATTGATTAATGATGGTTAAGGTTTCCTAACCATAGACATGAGTTGTCGATTAATAATGAGATCATATCATTGGGAGAATGATATGATGGACAGACCCAAACTAAGCGGAGCAATTAGATCGTGTCATCGTGTTAATCTTTGCGAAGCTTTTCTTATGTCAAATATTGTATTCCTTAGACCATGAGATAATGCAACTCCCTGGTATCGGAAGAAAGCTTTGAGGTCATCAAACGTCATCCTATGAAAGGGTGATCATTAAGGTGTCACTCAGGTGATCGGAAAGTACCTATTGGGTTGTATGTATCGAGATGGGATTTGTCCCTCCCAAGTCGGAGAGATATACTTCGGGCCCACTCGGTAATCGATATCAACACCGCTTGCAAGCACGTGGTTAAGGAGTTAATCACAAAGTGATATCGGATTACGGAACGAGTAAAGTACTTGCTCTGAACGAGATTGAACTAGGTATGCCGGTACCGACGATCGAATCTCGGGCAAGTAAAATATCGCGAGACGAAGGGAATATATATATATGGGATTGATTGAATCCTAGCATCGTGATTCATCCGATATGATCATCGATGAATGTGTGGGAGTCAATATGGGTTTCCAGATCCCGCTGTTGATTATTGATAGTGATGGGGATATGCCTACTGGGGTATACCCAGCAGGGCGTTTCCGACTGGCCCGTGAGCTGGCGAGTGGGCCTGCAGAACGGCGAGTGGATTGAAGCCCAGCAAGGTACCGAGCGACTGGAAGCTGAAGGCCCAGGCGAGTAGATAGGCCCAGTCGGGCTAGGTTAAACGACTACTGAGTCTGTAACCGAATCGGTTGAGATATGTAAACCCTAGGGGAGGTGAGCCTATATAAACCTCCCTATGGGGCGAGTAGAGACACGTTCCCTCATACACCCAAGCGACTCGCCGCCTAGCCGCCGAGCTCGCCCATTGTAACACCTCCATAATACAATCTAGCAGGAGTAGGTCTTTACCCTCCGGGGGGCCGAACCTGGGTAAAACCCTGCGTCTTTGCCCTCATCTCGCACCGCAGATGGCTGGCCGCCCTTGCCCCTCGTTCTACTACTCGCTGCCGATTGCAGCATCTGCCGTGACCATTCCCACGACAGTGGCGCCCACCGTGGGGCCTGGGCGGTCTGGCCGGTGTTCTGCGGCGAGATCCAATCTGCCCATCAACGAGACGGTCGCCACCGGCCGCATGATAGCGATCGGCGAGATGCTCCAGATCTTGCCAAGCAGCTACGTCCCGGTGGCGCGACCCGTCACGCACAGCGTGATCCTGCCAGTCGGCACGATCAGCCTCTTCGTCGGCCTCACCGACGTCATCGTCTCGGAGGACTCGGCTCGCATCCGCGAGTCGCCGCCACGCGATCGGCTCTCCGAGAGCCAGGTCCGCACGGTCCACCGCCTCGCCTCCGAGTACAACTCGGCCCACAGCAACGTGGCCGGGAATTCAGCGGCCGCAGAAGATGCGGCCCTCACCGACGACGCCGACTCGGCGACCCCGGCGTCACTCGCCGGATCCATCATCGCGGCCTCGTCCGCGGGCTCCATCGCCCAGGTCTCCAACGCGGGAGACTTCGAGGACCCCTCCATCCTCGGGATCTTCGAATTCGATTCCGGGTCAGAGAACTCCGCCGACCCCCGCGATGGAACCAGTCGCCACGCCGCAGCTTATATGGCCACCGGCACCGATCCGCCGGAGGATCCTTTCTCCACCCAATCCCTCCTAACGCCACGGCGACGGAGGTCGAGGAACTCCGCCTGAAACTGGCGGAGGCGGTGCGCAAGGAGCAGGCCGAGCGCGAAAAATTTCGCCTCGAGCAGGTAACGGCGCAGGAGCTGTCGCGCTACCACCAGCAGCGGATCAGGTCACGTTTGAACCCCACCGTTCAAGGGCGTGCCCTGAACTTCGACGACGAAAACGACCCGGCCCGCATAGCCGAGCGTGCAATTTGCGAGAACGCGCCCCCAGGAGGAAGCGCCCGGCCCCCGCTAGGATCGACGGCGATGGGTGCCCCACCACCACCCAACCGCACCCCTCCCAGGGACCAGCCGCGGATAGTTGTCTCCTCACGGGAGCGAGACGCAAACGGCCTCCCACTGCTCTCCACCCCGATGGACAACCTCGTGGCAGGCCCAGCAGCAGCCGACAGCATCACGGCCACTGGCGACGGCGCCCTACAGATCCAGTACGTCAGGGCCCTGCTCGCGAAGGCCGTGGAGCAGCAAAAAGCGGGCGCCGACTCGCAAGGTCGAGTATACTCGCGTTCCTCGGGAAGCAGAGCGGCCTCCAGCGGCCGCCCAGCGGCGGCAAACACCCTCAATTGCCCGCCACCAGAGCCACTGCAGCTCCAACACCGACCCGCGAACGCGGCACTCTCCACCAACGACCCCAGGCCGGTGACCAACTTCGTCGCCGCTAACGGACAACCCATCGACGCCCGCACCCACATCATCAACAACCAAAGCTGGCGCGCACGCCAGCCCGACGACTTGCGGCGCACCCTAACTAATCGCCGCGACGGCGAGCCTATGGGGTCGCTCAGTCGACTCGGGCCCAAGTGCTTCGGACCAATGATCCGAGGCGAGAAGTACCCGCCAAACTTTAAGGCACCAAAAGAGATAGAAAAGTACGACTCCTCGTACGACCCCGCAGTCTGGCTCGACACATACCTCATGGCAATGGGGATCGCGGGTCACACTGACCTACTCGCTGCCCGTTACCTCCCCCTGATGATGGAGGGGACGTGCAGGCAGTGGATCAACACTCTCCCCCAGGACAGTATCGACTCCTGGGAGGAAATGCGCGATGCCTTCGTCAGGCACTTCGAGTGCTCCTACACCCGCGCCACCACTATTGAGGACCTGGAACGATGCGTCCAGGGACCCCGTGAGTCGACCCGCAACTGGGTCCAACGATGGCAAGAGCTTTGGTACAACGCGGTCGGCATCCACCCGGACACCGCGATCCATTGCTTCAAGACCTCGTGCCGCTACGAGCCTCTAGTCGCCAAGCTCAAGCGACACTCCCGCACACTCGACAACATCCCCGACCTCCTCGAGATCGCCAAACGGTACGCCGAGGAAGATCCAAACCAGGAAACTGACGACGAGTCAGGAGGGCAACGCCGCACGGGCGGCAACGACAGCGGACGCCGAACCGACCTACGCTATAGCGGCACTCGCCTCACTGGCAAGCGCCGCAGTGACGGGCGAGTCGACTTCGTCGCCAACGCCGGGCACGCACAGCGCGAGCCCAAGAGCTACCGCCGCGACGGAGGGCAACGCCGCGATGGCGGCAATTACAAGAACAAGCCAAGGTTCGATCCCGCGGCCCTCCTTAACCAACCATGTGCGCTCCATAGCAGGGAAGGAAAACCCGCAACGCACACCACCGCCGACTGCCACACCCTCAGGGAAATCGAGAAGGCACGGCAAGCGCGGGAGGACACCGACAACGACCCGCCAAATGGCGGAAAATTCGGCAAAGTGGCCGGCTCGCTCCACACCTTCACAGGCTTCAACACGAAGCGCGAGAAGAAGGTCATCGCCCGCGCCATCGCCGTCAATGCGGTGGCCCAAACAGACGTCCCCCAGTTCCTGAACTGCTCGGAACAGCCCATCACTTGGAGCCGGCAAGACCACTCGCCGCGCATCGAGTACCCAGGACGAGTCGCCCTGGTGGTCAAGCCCAAGGTTGGCGACTACTGGCTCCCCAAGACACTGATGGACGGCGGTAGCTCCATCAACATCCTCTACCTCGACACCTTCAGGCGGCTGCGGCTCCCGCAGTCGATGATCGAGACGACCCACACCACGTTCCACGGCATCGTCCCCGGTCGGAAGGTGTATCCGATCGGCAAGGTCACGCTACCAGTCACGTTCGGCACACCGGCAAACTTCCGCACCGAGCGGATCGTCTTCGAGCTGGTGCCCTTCGACAGCCCTTACCACTGCGTCCTGGGGCGCCAGGCGTTCGCTAACTTCATGGCAGCACCCCACTACGCGTACAACGCGATGAAGCTCCCAGGGCCGTGCGGCGTCATCACCATCAACGGCGACCCCGACATGGCCGCCGAGTGTGAGGCCAAAGGAGCCGAGCTCGCCAACGCCGTCATCGCGGCAGAGACTAATCACGCCGACGAGCTCGCCAAATACGCGAGCGGGGTCAACAATGACGACCCCACAATACTCAAGAAGCCCAACTCAGAGGGCGCAAACACCTCAACCTTTGAGGCCACGACGCACACTCGCACCGTCGAGCTGGTCCCAGGCGACTCCAGCCAGACAGTGACGATTGGGATAGGCATGAGCCCAGCATAGGAATGCGCGCTCATCGAGTTCCTCCGTGAGAACAGGGACATCTTCGCATGGAAACCCTCCGACATGCCCGGTGTCCCTAGGGAGCTCGCTGGGCACAAACTAAACGCCGACCCCAAAGTGCGACCTGTCAAGCAGTCGCTACGGCCCTTCAATGAAGAACGCCGTTGAGCAATCGCCGAGGAAGTGCAGCGTCTACTCGCTGCCGGCTTCATCCGGCCAATCAAGTACTCCAAGTGGCTGGAAAACCCAGTCCTGGTCGAGAAGAAAAACGGGACCTGGAGGATGTGTATCGACTACACAAACCAGAACAGCGCCTGCCCAAAGGAGCAGTTCGTCCTCCCGCGGATCGACCAGATAATCGATTCAACCGCGGGCTCGGAGTCGCTATGTTTCCTCGACGCCTACTCTGGGTACAACCAGATCAAAATGGCTGTCGAAGACGAGGAGAAGACGGCGTTCATCACGCCATTCGGAGCCTTCTGCTACACCGCCATGACCTTCGGCCTCAAGAACGCCGGGGCAACCTACCAGCGGTGCATGCAAGAATGCCTCGCGAGCCAAATTGGCCGCAACATCCACGTCTACATCGACGACGTGGTCGTGAAGTCCGCTCGCCAAGGCGACCTACTCGCCGACCTGGCAGAAACCTTCGCCAACCTGCGAAGGTACAAGATAAAGCTCAACCCAGGCAAGTGCACCTTCGGTGTACCCGCCGGACAACTACTGGGGTACGTCGTCTCCAAACGAGGGATCGAGGCGAACCCAACAAAAATCGACACGATCGCCCGGCTCGGCAAACCCGAGTGCCTGCGCGACGTCCAGAAGCTGGCCGGGCGAGTAGCGGCTCTCAGTCGCTTCATCCCCCGCCTGGGCGAAAAGGCGATGCCCCTATACCGCCTGATGCGCAAGAACCCCACCTTCCAGTGGGACAAGGAGGCGGACGACGCGCTCTGCGACCTCAAAAAGGTGCTACTCGCCGCACCACTACTCGCCGCCCCCGCCGACAAAGAACCTATGCTGGTTTACGTCGCGGCGTCCGAGCGCGTCGTCAGCGCTGTGATGGTCGTCGAACGACCAGAGGAAGGAAAGGAGCGCCCGGTTCAGCGGCCGGTGTACTACATCAGCGAGGTCCTCACCGAGTCGCGCCAACGGTACCCACAGTACCAAAAGCTAGTGTACGCAGTCTTCAGGGCTCAGCGGCGCCTGCCGCACTACTTCCAGGAGCACCCGATCACGGTCGTCTCCTCAGCGCCACTACAAGACATCATCCGCAACCGCGAGGCAACCGGGCGGGTCGCCAAGTGGGCCGTCGAGATCGGCGTCCACAACATCAAATACGAGCCACGAAAGGCGATTAAGTCGCAGGCGCTGGCAGACTTCATCGCCGACTGGGAGGAGGCTCAGCAGCCAGAAAAGCTGCCGTACCTCCATTACTGGAGCCTGCACTTCGACGGCTCCAAGAACGCGGACGGTGCAGGAGCAGGGATAGTGTTGACTTCACCAAAGGGCGACAAGCTCCGCTACATCCTCTGCCTCGACTTCACGCCCTGCACCAACAACATGGCTGAGTACGAGGCCCTACTCCACGGCATGCGAGCCGCCAAGGAGATGAACGTCAATCGCCTCCGATGCTACGGAGATTCCGACCTCGTCGCGGGGCAAGTCGCCGGCACCTGCGACGCCGTCTCCCCCACCATGGCGGCGTACCGCCAAGCAGTGGACAAGTTGGGCGGCCACTTCACCGGCTACTCCGTCGAGTGGATCGACAGGCGGAAAAACGAGGAGGCCGACGCCCTCTCTCGCATTGGGTCGGCTCGACTCGCACCACCCGCCGGCGTGTTCCTCGACACAATCTCCAAGCCATCAGTCTCTCCCCCGAGGGAGATCGACATCGGAGTCCCACTCCAACTAGAGGCAGCCTTGGTCGCACTCATCACCGAGCCAGACGATTGGACCAAGCCCTACATCGCCTACCTGGAAGCCGGCACCCTGCCAGCAGACGAGACAGACGCTCGAATGATCGCTCGCCGATGCAAGTCCTACACCATCATCGACGGCGAGCTACACAAGCGCAGCGTCACCGGCGTGTTCCAACGCTGCGTCCAACCGGCTAAAGGGCGCAAAATCCTCCACGACATTCACTCAGGCGACTGCGGCCACCACGCCGCCGCTCGCTCCCTGGTCGCCAAAGCTATGCGACACGGCTTCTACTGGCCCACCGCACACGCCGACGCCGTCGACATCGTCCAGCGATGCGCCGGGTGCCAGAAGTACGCCAGTCAGACGCACGTACCGAGCTCGGCGCTCAAAACAATCCCTATCACCTGGCCATTCGCCGTATGGGGCATGGACATGGTAGGCCCCTTCAAGAAAGCTCCCTCCGGCTACACCCACCTGCTAGTCGCCGTCGACAAATTCACTAAGTGGGTGGAGGCCAAGCCAGTCCGGAAATGCGACGGGAAGACCGCCACTAAATTCCTACGCGAGCTAATATATCGCTACGGGTTCCCAAACAGTATCATCACGGACAACGGCACCAACTTCGCCAAGGGAGCCATGGCCGAATTCTGTGAAGAGCACCACATCCGGCTCGACCTCGCGTCAGTCGCCCACCCAGAATCCAATGGCCAGGCGGAACGGGCCAACCAAAGCATCCTCCACGGCCTGAAGCCGCGACTCCAAGTACCACTCGAGCGCACCGCTGGGTGCTGGGTCGAAGAGTTGCCCTCCGTCATCTGGGGAATCCGTACCTCGGTTAACAGATCGACGGGATTCACTCCCTTCTTCATGGTCTACGGCGCCGAAGCAGTCATGCCCACCGACCTCGAACACGACTCGCCGCGAGTCGTCCATTATACGGAGGCTGCAAACGAGCTGGCCCGCCAAGATGGGGTCGACCAGCTCGACGAAGCACGCGACCTCGCCCGGTCACGCACCGCCATCTACCAGCAAGGACTCCGCCGCTACCACAGCCGACGGGTGAAAGCCCGCACCTTCCAGGAAGGCGACCTGGTGTTACGCCTCATCCAGGACAAGAAGGGCATGCACAAGCTCTCCCCTCCGTGGGAAGGCCCATTCGCTATCGGGCGCGTACTTGGCAACGACGCCTACTACCTCATCGACGTCCGCGGGGACGGCGAGCTCGACGTCAAGCGACCATGGAATGTAAACCTCCTTCGGAAGTTCTACTCCTAGAACCCCACACATGTACTCTCCAGTCGCTATGAAATAAAAGAAACGGTTACCGCAAATTGCGCCCACTCTCCATGACTTGTGCCACTCGCACTCGTAATAACAGCGGTATGCTAAAATGCAGAAGTCAACCTTTGGTACAGCGATCGGCACGGCTAAGTAGTGCGGTGCAAGAGCACTGAATCACTTCAGGTCTCGCATCGTCCACGAAAAACGCCAACCCGGAGCACCATTGGAGTCGCCTAGCTCGACTGGTTCTACGAGCCAAGACAACTGCCCTCGCTTCTCACAGCGACCTTGGTCCTCCGCATCCTCGGCATAGCGACTCGAACGGCTAAGTACCACGCTCGGGGACTGAATACCAGTTCGTTAAGAGCGGTCAGGGGAAATGCCAAGTAAGAGAGCACGCCCAGGACTCGCCAAGCGACTGACCTTACGGGCCAGGCAGGAGTGACGCGCTCACACCAACGCGCTAAGTCCTCAACCACCCTCGAGTTGCGCCTAGAACTACCAAGTACCACGCTCGGGGACTCGGCCACCCGACTCCGTTCGCGTACGGGAAAACGGTAAAGTACAGAGCTTTCCAGGGAGTCGCCTTGCGACTGGCTCTCCGAGCTCGGGCGAGTCGACCAAAGCAACAACACACATGATAACAACACACATCATATACGAGGTAAACCCCACAAAAGGGCGGACGCGCTCGGGGACTCGTCCAAAATCAACCCAAAGCACACAAACAAATACCAAATAGACACGACATCCCATTCAATCGCATATTGCATTATCTTATGTTACAAAATATGCCCGCATGGCAGAACTGCTGTTAACGCTTCAAGGCAAACTACCCTATTCTGCAGGCTTTGATGATGACTCGCCAGCATCCCGGCGACTACGGATGAACGCGGTGTACGGGTTTGATGGATACGTCGTCAGTTCACCCGCCATCGCCGCGCGAAAAGGCTGCTCGACCTTGAAGTCACGATGCAGCGGCTCGGGGTCGTTTGGCGCGACGACCGTTTCCTGGTAGGGAAGGAGGTCGCCCATCGCCCAGACACGCTCCGAGTACGTGGCGGCACGCTCTTGCAACTTGAGAACCTCGGACAGATCCACCGCGCCAGTCGACGATGGATACCCACTCGTCACATCGTCGACGTCGAAATCTTCGGGGAAGTGGGCGAGTCCAAGGCTCAGTGCTGTCGACGCTCCACGCCGAAACGCCGACCGCGTCATGAACTCAACGACCGCGGGCGCCTTCTCCAAATATTTCCACACCTCAACGAGGTCGCTGGGAATCACCTCCGTGGGCGATATTTCTTGGAGGTAGGCGCGGATGCACGTCGCCGACAGCGTCGCCGAGTCGACGAGCATGCTTACGCACCGCCTCGCATCGAGCAAACTCGCTTCTTCTTCGTCATCAATGATGCGACCTGCGAGCAGAAGACAACGATGAGTACAACGGACACCACAAAAATCACAACTAATAGAAAGGGAAGATGCACTCACCAAGCAACGGGCGGGCGAGTCCCGTGATGAAGCACTGAAGCGACGTGTGGTCGTCCTGAAGCCCAGCAATAAGGACCTCCGACACCTTGCGATCCTCCTCTGCGGCCGCAACGGCGGCCCTCGCTCGCCCGTCCGCCGAGCTCGCTTCTTCTCTCGCCTCCCGCAGTTCGCGCTCAAGGTCGGCGATCCGCTGTTCAGCGGCACCCAGAGCAGATCGCGCCGCCACCAACTCACCAGCGGAGACAAGCCCCTGGCGAGCTTCCTCTGCCTTCGCAGCAACAGCCTGAAGCCCTTTGTTCGCCTCCTGGACGATGACCAGCTCCTTCTCAGCGCGCTGTTTCGCGGCCAATCGATCCGCCGACTCAAGCTGCAGACCCTGCACATCATCGAACAAGTTAGTCAAAACGAACTTCCTAAATGCCCACCCGCTGAAATTCAGCGAGTGCGCACTCGGGGACTGGCGATCAAGAAATTCCTAAGTGCCCACCCGCTGAAATTCAGCGAGCACGCACTCGGGGACTGGCGATCAAGAAATTCCTAAGTGCCCACCCGCTAAAATTTGGCGCGTGCGCACTCGGGGACTGGATACGAAAATAAAAGACGAGAAATTATAAGAATCAAGCCGCTGCAAAGCACCGACCTGATCCTCGGGGACTGGATGTACCTGGATGGCTGCGCCAAGCATACCATGGAGTTGTATCGCGTCCACGGACGCGAGTAACGCTGGCGTGTGCCCACGACGCTGGTCGACTTCAGCATCGGCGGTCCCCGGAGCGAGGCTCGAGGGCGCAGCCCCGCTCGCCGCGGCCGCCTTGGTCACGAAGCGGGGGAAGGTAGCGATAGAGGCACCCGCTCCAAAGGAAGTCGCCTCCGCCGTTCCAGGCAAGGAAGCGCCCTCCTTCGTAGACGCGGCTGCCTCCACCACGGGCCCGGCCGGCGCGGCCGCCATATCGTCAGAGATAGTGACGATGTCGTCGCCCTTGGCCTTCTTACTGCCATCCGCTGAGGCGACGACCTCGTCCGCTTTCCTCTTGCGGGAAGGATCTTCCTCGCTAGCGGCGGAGGGTACCTTGGCCACGGTCGGATGGCCCATCCTTTTCACTCCGGTCCTGCGCATTAATCGAATCAACAAAGACAATTGAAATAGTTATGGAAACTAAGGAAGGGTGAGCGCACTCACTTGGCGACTGGGATGAAACGTAGCCCTGTACGAAGGCCGGCCGGTTTTTCCAGTTCAGGGCCCAGTCGGCGACTGAGCCCCAGATCCAGGACGTCGCGTGCCCAAGACACGGACGGCTTCTTCGTCGTTGAGGCCGCGGCTGGCGCCTCTGGGACATCCTCGGCGGGAACTTCCTCGCGAGTTGGAGCCGCTACAGCCGGAGCCTCCTTGCGGGGCGAAGCCGCCGCAGCCGGAACCTCCTTGCGAGGCGAAGTCGCTGCAGCCGGAGCCTCCCCCAGCCCAGAGACTGGGGCGAATGGCGGAGGAATCGAGGCCAGCGGCACTTCCACGGTCGCCGTGTCCAGCACGGCTGTCGCTGGGGGCGCGCCGTCACCAGCTGGGCTGGGAGCATCGGAGCTGCTCGCCGAGTGCGGCGGTGAAGCCGTCCTCGACGGTTTCGTTTTCCTCTTCGGGAGGGCCCTCGCCTCCCTTTCCTTCTTCTTCTTCTTCGACGGAGTGGCTTGACGGCGCGAGGTGGTCTCTGGGAGTTCGTCGTCGTCATCATGACGCTCGAGGCTTCTGCTCGCCTCGATCTCGCGCTGACGTTGCCCGCGGGTCTTTCGGACCAGCGGGGCGACTTCCTCTTCGGACTCTTCCTCGTCGTCCTCGTTGCCCCTCGCGGGTGGCGATTCGCCTATGTCCTGGGCGGATGGCCCCGAGCTCTCGTCATCCGAAGGTGGGAGCCACCCTTCCACCACTTGGAATAGCTGCGATGAATACAAAACAGAATCAGAATTACCGCGACTGCATACACTGCGACTGCGAACAGGGTAAAGGAATTACCGTTGGAGCCGGACGCTTCGCGGTGTAGGGGGCGACCCCAGCCTGCGCATCTAGGTACACCGCCTGGGTGATCTTCTTCAACGCTGGGATATAATCCTCTAGCTTCCACTCGTCGAGGCAGGCCTTCGTCGAGTCTCCCCGGCCCGTGTACTGGTACATATAGTGGTTGCGTTGGGCGAGTGGAACGAGCCGTCGCCCAAGCCAGCAATTGTACAAGTTTATCGTCTGAAGGCCTTTCTTTTTCAGACCACGGATGGTCTGGAGCATCTCGTCAACGACCATCCGCTGGTCGTCGGGGAGCTTGCCGACTTGGAGATGGCGCGGCTCAGAACGATTGGCCGAGTACCGCGGGATCGCCACTTCGTCCTCCGGGGTCGCCTCGGCCACGTAGAACCACGACTTCTTCCAGTCGCTCGCTGCCTTGGCGGGTAGCATCAGATCAAAAAAAGAAGCTTTGGACTTGAGCTGGAACGTCAAGCCGCCCGCGGCTAGCATTGGACCGCCTGCCTCCTCGCGGCTGATCCGTCCGTGGAACAGATCTTGCCACAAGGGAAAGTAGGGCCGGCAGCCCAAGTAGCACTCGCAGAACGCCACGAAGATGGTGAGCTGCTCGATGCTGTGGGGACCCAGATCTGAAGGCTGGATCCCGTAGTAGGCGCAAAAGCGCCGGAAGAACAAAGACGTGGGAAACCCTAGTCCCCGCTCGAGATGACTGGTGAAACAGACGAATTCCCTCTCTCGCGGGTTTGGGGTCGTTTCTCCGGCTGCGGGGATACGCCAACAGCCGGCTCGCAGGATCACGGCTTCCTCGAAAGAGGCCAGCTGCGCCCTTGTACACTTGGACCTGCCCCATGGTTCGGTGGAAAGGGCCATGGCTGAGAGGTTGGTTGGAGATCGGGGGATTTCGAGTCGATTGGATCGCGGAGCAGAGGAAGGAAAATGTGCGCACTCGGAAGAAGTGGTGGGCAGTTGGCTCTATGATTGCCTGCCATTCCTCTTATATAGCGGGAGTTGCCCGCCAAATCAGGGGGCCGTTACCGCGCGATGATTACGCCAAAAGTTACCGTTGGATTACCCCCAACGGCTAGTTTGACTATGCCTGACGGTCCAACTTCAGCCACTCGGCTCGCCGGGTCAATCACCATGACCGCGTCCCGCCGACTCGACTCGCCCAAGCCGCGACTTGGTTCACCGGATTTTCTCCTTTATACAGGAGCCCGCCGACGATTTGACTGGATGCCTACTTTGAAGCCGCATACTCCGACTGCCAGCAGCCACTTACGCCCAATCGACGACGGCCTCGGGGACTACTGATGGGGATATGCCTACTGGGGTATACCCAGCAGGGCGTTTCCGACTGGCCCGTGAGCTGGCGAGTGGGCCTGCAGAACGGCGAGTGGATTGAAGCCCAGCAAGGTACCGAGCGACTGGAAGCTGAAGGCCCAGGCGAGTAGATAGGCCCAGTCGGGCTAGGTTAAACAACTACTGAGTCTGTAACCGAATCGGTTGAGATATGTAAACCCTAGGGGAGGTGAGCCTATATAAACCTCCCTATGGGGCGAGTAGAGACACGTTCCCTCATACACCCAAGCGACTCGCCGCCTAGCCGCCGAGCTCGCCCATTGTAACACCTCCATAATACAATCTAGCAGGAGTAGGTCTTTACCCTCCGGGGGGCCGAACCTGGGTAAAACCCTGCGTCTTTGCCCTCATCTCGCACCGCAGATGGCTGGCCGCCCTTGCCCCTCGTTCTACTACTCGCTGCCGATTGCAGCATCTGCCGTGACCATTCCCACGACAGATAGAAGATCATGTCTGCATATTCTCGAACCCGAAGGGTCACACACTTAACGTGTCTCGACGCTAGGATAGATTGGATAATTGGTTTATGAGTTTTTGTTCGGAGTCTCAGATGAGATCCAGGACGTCACGAGAGGTTCCGGAAGGGTTCGGAGAATAAGATTCATATAAGGCAAAGCAGATTTTGGAGTTCGGAATTGTTTCGGGTTGTTCGGTATTGTACCGGAAGCTTCTAGAACCTTCCGGAGTGGGACCAACGTGGCCCCACTTGTCGGGAGGGGGCGTGGGCCTACGGGGGAGTTCCCTGGCCACATTGGGCCAGGGGCACAAGACCCCATAGTCCCAGCCGGCCAAGCCTAGGGGAAACCCTAGGGGAGCTTCTAGAAGGGGGGGAACTTGCCCCCCACTCCTCCCTCCTTGGCTGCCGGCCCTAGGGCTTGGGGGAGGGGCAAGGGCCAGCCGCCCACCCCTCTATATAAAGAGGGCTGGGTGCGCACCCTCCCCACACCTCCTCCTCAAGCCCTAGCCGTCCTGCTGCCCTCCTCTCTCTCTCTCTCTCTCTCTCCCGACTGCGCGTAGGCGAAGCCCTGCCGCAGAAACTCTCCACCGCTTTCACCACGCCGTCGTGTTGTAGATCCAACCTATCTTTCCACCCCACTTGCTGGACTGAGGAAGGAGGAGACATCGAGGTGTCGCACGTGTGCATCTCTCGGAGGCATCGCCACTTGCGGTGTTGGATCGGATCGGATCGCGAGGAGGAGAAGCGAGTACGACTACATCAACCACGTTCGTTGAACGTTCCGCTGTGCGAAACTTCAAGGGTATGAAGATCTCATCTATTCCCCCTCATTGTTTACATCTCCTAGATTAGATCTTGGCTTTTCCCGTTCGCATCCATAGAATTTTTTTGATTTACTATGCTGCGAAACCCTTCATGTAGGGCATTGAGGCCTAGTGATTCAGTGCCCTGACCATCACCTTGACAACCAGAGCAAATCAGCAGCAGATCAAGACCAAGCACCGAACAACACCGTCTTGAGGGGCACGAACCATAAGCAATCGATGTCTCCTTACCCTCTCACAACCACGATCGTCCGGGGGAAGACGAATAGGCCACCGCTCCAGACCGCCGCACCTCACCCCCTGCCACCACGACCAGCCAGGTGAGGTTAGGCAGCCCCTCTCATCCTCCTTTAAAGATGGCGCCCAACTAGCCCTCTATTCGTGGAGTCGTCAACACCAGCCTCTACCATCATATCCAACCACCGAAGCTCCACAAGGAGAAGCAAGACCACCAGCCATGGGGAGATCTCGCCGCCAACTCCCAGAATGTCGCAAAGCAACGGTGAACGGATGCCACACTCTATACCTACAAGACCTACGACAAATTCCAGCGCCTCTCTGATACCACCTCTTATAGACTATTTCGATAGAGAAGGCGGCTAATCGGCCCGGTTTCCGGCAGTTGACACTCAAAGAGGGAAAGCAGGTGAGAGGATTGATGCGGTGCTGAGTTGATGTAGGAGCGCTTCGTTGGGAACCCCAAGATCAAGGTGTGAAGCAGAACAGCGACAAGTTTTCCCTCAGTAACAAACCGAGGTTATCGAACCAGTAGGAGGAAGGAAACGTCACACATGTGTTGCAAGCAACGCGAAGACCTGCATAACACAAACTCAAGATTTTGCCCCAACGAATTAGTGAGGTTGTCAAGCTCACCGGTTTGCTGTAACAAAGGATTAAACATAAGGTGTGAAAGGTAATGATTTGCAACAAGTAAACAAGTAACAGTGGAAGATGTATCAATGGTAAAGATTGGACCGGGGTCCATAGTTCACTAGAGGTGCTCTCCTTAGATAAACAACATGGCATGAAGGGTAAACAAATTACAGCAGGGCAATTGACAGGAACTGAGCAAGGCATAACAATGCAATACCAGACAAAAAGATCCTATGAGATTCGATTGGGCAATAGAACAATATACATAGACCGCCATCCAACTGCATCTATGACTATAAGTACACCTTCAGGTTATCATCCGAACCCCCTCCGGTATTAAGTTACAAGCAAAGACAACTGCTTTAAGCAAAGCGTGTAAGGTAAACAATCCACTTGTTCTATGAACAAAAGACCATTGTTTTCTCCCTAGTGGCAACACCACATCTACAACCGAAGAGATTTCTGTCATTTCCCTTGGAAACTATAGGCATGAACCCACTATCGAGCATAAATACCCCCTCTTGGAGTCACTAGCAACTACTTGGCCAAGATAGCTACTAACAACGGAGAGAATGCAAGATCACAAACAACACAGACATGATAGTATCAAATAGACAAAACCATTAATCAATCTAACATAGTTATCTCAATATCCATCGGATCCCCACAAACACAACATGCATGATTAGAAATAGATTAGATCTTGATCATGAACGGAGCTCACAATATCTATACATGAAAGCACAAGGAGGAGATACAACCATCTAGCTACTACCTAGACCCATAGTCCAAGGTGGAACTACTCACGCATCATACCGGAGAAGAAGGCCTCCGGGAGATCTCCCCTCCGGTAGGGTGTCGGGAAGAACTTTAGACCCTCCTGATCTAGGGACGATGGTGGCGGTGGCTACAGAAGGTTTCGTGGAGTTTTGATCGGGTGCCTAGGGTTTCTGCATCGAGGGCTTCTTATAGGCGAAGAGGCGAGGCTGGGAGGCGGCCAGGGGCCTCACACCCTGCCCAGGCGCGGGGTGGGCCCACCCGTGCCTAGGGGGTGTGGCGGCCCTGGTTCGCCTCTCCGTCTCTCCTCTGGACTTCATGTCGCCCACGGTAAAATATTGACTTTGGCTTTTGTCCCGTCCAATTCCAAGAATATTGATTTTTTGCCTTTCTGGAACCAAAAACAGAAGAAAACAGGCAACTGGCACTGTGGCAAAATGTTAATAGGTTAGTTCCAGAAAAGATATAACAACACCTCAAAGTGTAGACAAACCAAAACAAAGTAGATACTAAACAAGCATGGCGCACAAAAAATTATAGATACATTTTCGACGTATCAAGCATCCCCAAGCTTAACTTCTGCTCGTCCTCGAGTAGGTAAGTGATAAAAGAATAATTTTTGAGGTGACATGCACCATCAAACCCAAGATCAAACCATTTGCAAGCATTGAAAGCTGGGATCAAAGAACTTTAAACATGTGGATGAAAGATGGAGTTCTAACAATAGGACATAGTAACTATGCATGCAACATGAAAGGCTACAAACAAAGATCATGAATAACATGCATTGAAAAACGTTTGTTTGTTTCACATACAGAAAACATGGCATAGTGGCATTCATCTTGTCCCTCATAGAGTAGCAAATAGATGCATATGACACCTTCAAAGTTCACAAGGGTGACTAGAAACAAGTAGCACAAGAACAAGTAATATCACAATATGCATCAATCAGTAAGTTTTGGAACACTGCACATAGAATGGCAACTATGCTCTCTTAATGGTGCCTAAAGGTAGAAGGTGGAGACTCAAATAATAGTGGAAGAAAGGCCCTTCATATAGGGAAGCAGAGATTTCAAGTTTCAAAAAGAGCTTCCAAAAATTATGGTACCTGTTAGCTTTCAGCCCTTATTGCCCTATCATAAGCATCTTGAAGTGATTAAGGTTAAACCGTTAAAGTGAACAAAGATGGAATATATGCTTGACAAAGTATAAGTTGGCAGTCTCATGTCCCTTGAATACGAGGGCCACACCTCATGCTACTCAACTTTAGTCACCTGTAAGTTCTTGTCATTGTAAGTACATGCGTATCATAGAGAACCGCCAACGGGATACCCCTTGCACATGGTACAGGAGCTATCCCATAACCAAAATGACAAGGCAAGCAGACAATGAGCATCTCAGAGATCTTTTTATTTACTATATGCATAGCTTTTTATTGAGAATGCTTCATAGATAGCTCACTATGGTGATGCTGCAAGTTTCCACCACGATTAGGCCTGGCTTAGGCTAGCGGTCCAGGCGTTTCTCTAACACAAAATACATACTCCATGGACTTACAAGTTCTCTCTTTGTTTCACACCGGTGACATCCATAGACAAAAGAACATGATATCAACTGAGTACAAAGTACAAGTGCAATGTTGAAAACGTTCCCCGTGACAGCACAGTTTTGCTAATTCCAATGTATAAGTGCAAGCATATACAACATAGATGACACAATGGTTCAAGTTTATTAGGGGCAAAGAATATAAAGTGTGCCATCAAGTTTGTGAGGGCTTTAATCACTAAGTTTTCACATCACAAAGAGACTTTTTAACTGGAAGGTAGCTGAAAACAAGAATATACCTGGAATGGTGTAACACACCATGCATAGGAGTTTATAGTAGACACTTTGGAATAACTTGGTTTCTTGGGAGTTGGAAGCATGAGTAGAGCTTAATCATACAAGTGGAGGCTAGCAAAAGACTGGGAGCAACCAACTAAGAGAGCAATAATGGCCATAATCATGCAGAGCGACAAAACATTACTAATCAAAGCATAGAGTGGTACTACAAGTCAAGGACTAAATGATCATAGAGGCTATGGTGACTTGTTCATAGTCATAACTGTTGGAGATATGCCCTAGAGGCAATAATAAATGTAGTTATTATTATATCTTTGTGTTTATGATAAATGTTTACATTCATGCTATAATAGTATTAACAAGGAAACATTAATACTTGTGTGATTTGTAAACTTAAATTGAAGTCCCTAGTAAAGCCTATATACATCACTAGCTTGTTGGTTAATAAATGATTGTGGTTTCCCTATCATGAACATTGAGATGTTATTAACAACAAGATCATATCGTTAGGAGAATGATATGATGGACATACTCCTATAGATAAGCATAGCATAAAGATCAAGTCATTTTAATAGTTCAATTGCTATATGCTTTCTGATACATAGTAACCTAATTCCTTCGACCATGAGATCATGCATATCACCTTTACCGGATGGATGCTTTGATGACATCAAACACCACACCGTAACTGGGTGGCTATAAAGGTGGCATTGAGTGTTCGGAAAGTATTGGTTGAAACACATGGATCAAGAGTGGGATTTGTCCATCCATATGACGGATAGATATACTCTGGGCCCTCTCGGTGTAATGTCATCCAATTAGCTTGCAAGCATGTGACTAGCTCACAAGGGATCACATATCACGGGAACGAGAAAAGAGTACTTATCGGTAACGAGGTTGAACTAGGTATGCAGAGATACCGACGATCATAACCTCGGATAAGTAAACTATCGTGAGACAAAGGGAAATTGGTATCGTATGTAAGTGGTTCATTCGATCGCAAAGTAATCGTAGAAATATGTGGGAGCCATATGAATTTCCAGATTCCTCTATTGGTTATTGTTCGGAGAAGTGTCTCGATCATGTCCGCATAATTCACGAACCGTAGGGAGACACACTTAAGGATTCGACGTTGTTTGAGTAGTTATGGAATGAATGAGAAAGAGACCG
This sequence comes from Avena sativa, assembly GCA_916181665.1. NCBI lineage: Eukaryota > Viridiplantae > Streptophyta > Magnoliopsida > Poales > Poaceae > Avena > Avena sativa. The sequence goes on along the minus strand of OV702280.1, from coordinate 382,103,499 downwards.
AATGTTGTTCGGAGTCTCGGATGGGATCCGGGATATCACGAGGAGATCCGGAATGGTCCGGAGAATAAGATTCATATAAGGAAAGTCCCGTTTCGGAGTTGGGGAATGTTTCCGGTGTTTTCATCGGGAATGTTCTAGAAGGTTCCGGAATGTCCGGCACTCCGGAGGGGAAGGGGTACATGAATGTGTCATTGCAAGTTGGAATGATTGCATCATGTACTAGGTGTCATCGCTGAACAAAATAGAGGGTTTATTCAAATCCTAGTTTGAAAAGTCAAACGCCAAGTTTGAAAGTCAAACGACTAATTTTGGGAAGTGGAGAGGGAGGTGGAAACCGACTTGGGGGAGGAGTTCCTCCTCCCACCGCCGGCGCACCACCAAGCCGAGTTGGGGAGGGACTCCCCTCCACTTGGCCGCCCCCCTCCACCTATATAAGGAGGGGCAGGGCTCCCCTCCTAGACACACAAGTTCCTACCTCTAAACCCTAGCCCCAAGCCGCCGCCGCCGCCTCCATAGCCGCCGGCCCTAGGGAAAACCGCCGCCTAGCTAAACCCTAGCCGCCGGCTTGCCCCCTCCTCGGCGTGTCTAAACCCTAGATCGTCGAGGGACTCTCTCATACTCCACCATACTCGCTTCGGCTTAAGGCGAAGCCCTGCGAGATCTCCCCTCTACTTCCGGTACCACGCCGTTGTGCTGCCGGAATCGCGAGGAGAGTGCTACAACCTCCGCTGCCTGCTGGAACAAGGGAGAGGAAGGTATTCATCGAGTACCGAACGTGTGACCGACTGCGGGAGCGCTGCCGGAACGCAACGCCAGAAGGATCGTCTACGCGATATTGAGATCGGGAAGAGTACGACTACATCACCCACGAGAATCCGCTCTCGTTAAACACTTTGGAATCTTCGAGGGTGAGTTATTTCATCGACTCGTTGCTACAATCTAGTAGATAGATCTTGGCTTGTTTGTTTGTATGCGGTAGAAAATTTTTGTTTTCCATGCTACGAAACCCTACAATAACATGGTGTGAGCATGCGCCAAGTCAACCCAAACAAAGCATCAAATGAGAATACCACAATACTATGCTTTTGTATGCTAAAACAACGCATAATTCTTTCAAGGCACACTAAGCAATCCCAATTGTTTGGAACAAGACATGCTACAGCAATAATAACTAAGCATAGGGTCAAAACAACACCTAGTATGTCATGCTAAAGTCTAAGTCACAGTCAATGCAAGATCCTCTTGCACTAATGCAAGCTCCTCTTGCACTTTCAAGCAGGAACTTCCTATTCCTTTCCAACACCAAGCAACTTATTTGAAACAACACAGTGAGAACGGGGGTCCAAACTAATTTATTCAAGCAAACTAAACAACTAAACAAACCAAACGAAAACTAAGACGCTTCAAGAAAAACACAACAGTGCATGAAATAATAAAAATGAAGTGTCTAGAAAGACCTAAGCTTTTTATTGATGAAGAAGGGGATGCCCAAGGCATCCCCAAGCTTTGACGATTGTAATTCTTGGATATTTCTTGGGGTGACACCGGGGTGGCATACCCAAGCTTGAGCTTTTGTCCATTCTTCATCTCATTACATCATTCTCTCTCTACACCTGAAAATTTTCCTTTATACAAAACTTCACACAATCTTCATTAGCAACATTAGTCTATCCAAAAGATAATAGACCTTTAGGCAAAGCTTTGGAACAACAAGACTTTTCACTAAAAACACAAGCTACTGTAGCAACTCCTTCAAAAAGCTCAATTCCCTTAAAGAGAATTCAAAAAGAATCAATAAGAAGCAAATGCAAATAATGGCAGAAATCTATCAAAACAGACTAGTAGGTAGAAACCGATTTTTTAGAAAATTTTATGTTGCTTAAATCAAAAAATGTTGAACTAACTAAAGTTAGCTAACATACTGAAGGATTTATTCGTAAATTTTCAGCTCAAAACGAGTTACAAAGACTCCTCACGAATTTTTATGGTGGAGGACAGAAATCTATTTCGGGACAACAACTCCCCAAATCTTACTTCCCTCTTATTAGAGGTCATTCTTGGCATGAAAAGCAAACAAAAAGGATAAGGATAGATCATTACTGAAGTGATAACTTCCAAGACTCAAGAAAACTCTTGGGTTATTTCCTAACAAGTATTTTTCTTTAACGCCTTTAAGTTAGACACGAGAAGCAAGAAGAATCAAGTATTTTCAAATGAATAAGCAACTCTCTTGTTCTTTCCTTTTTAACCTTTCTTCTTCTCTTTAGGGAAAATATAATTGCTTACTGGAGGATCAAAATGCATAATGCCTTTTCCCACATCTATTATTGCTCCAAGGTGTTTCAGTAGGGATCTTCCAAGTGTGATCTGTCCTTTGCCTACACATTCAATAACAAGATAATCAGTAGACACCATTTTCCCTGAGATTTTTCTAAACACACATTCAGCTATTCCAATGGGTAATAAAGTGGCATTATTAGTAAGGGAGATTTCCTCTCCTCCTTTAGAAAGCCTCCAAAGACTCAAAGACTCATAAATATCTTTAGGCATAAGGCAAAATTCAGACATGATATCACAACGAGCATCAAAAGTTGCACTATTTATAGTGACTTTGATTGTGGGAAACCACTTTGAAGGCTCAGAATTCATTGGAACATAATTATGGTACTCCCTAAGTGTGTGATAGTAACTATTCAAAGCAACAGTACTGGACTCAAGAGTGTTCAACCTAGCAAAAATATTTATGAAAGAGGAATCAGACTTGCCAGGTGTATTATAAATTATAATCAATTTTTTATGGCATTAAAAGCTTCATCCTCAGTACATTGAAAAATATCTTTCCTAGCCACAACATCTAGAGCATATCTATAACAAAGAGCAATACCGCGGTAGAAACTATTGATGACCAAGCTAAGACTCATCTTAGGCTCAGTTTCCCTTTGTAAAGCAGAGATTCTAGACCAAGCTTCTTTAAAACTCTCTTCACCTTTTTGCTTGAAAGCAAAGATCTCTTCCATGGGTGTCAGAGCGATAGGACCAAAACCAGACATGGTAGCAACTATTTTTTTTGTGTTTTTGAAAAGAGAAAGCAAACCAAACTAAACTATTTTTTTTGGAGTTTTTGAAAAGAGGCAAACAAAACCAAGCAAAAGAAACTAAGCAAACTGAAAACAAAGTAAGGAGAAAGGAAGTGGAGGACTCCGCTTGTGAAGACGTCCTTAGCCTCCCCGGAAACGGCGCCAGAAAAGGCTTGATGCTGCGCTGAGTTAATGTAGGAGCGCTTCGTTGGGAACCCCAAGAGTAAGGTGTGAAGCAGCACAGGAGCAAGTTTCCCCTCAATAAGAAATCAAGGTTATCGAACCAGCATGAGGAAGGAAACATCACACAGGTGTTGCAAGCAACACGGAGACCTGCACAACATAAACTCAAGACTTTGCCCAACGAATCAGTGAGGTTGTCAAGCTCACCGGTTTGCTATAACAAAGGATTAAACGTATGGTATGGAAGGTAATGGTTTGCAGCAAGTTAACAAGTGACAGTGGAAGATGTATCAATGGTAAAGATTGGACCGGGGTCCATAGTTCACTAGAGATGCTCTCCTTAGATAAACAACATGGTATGAAGGGTAAACAAATTACAACTGGACAATTGACAAAAACTGAGCAAGGCATAACAATGCAATACCAGACAAAAAGATCCTATGAGATTCGATTGGGCAATACAACAATATACATAGACCGCCATCCAACTACATTTATGACTAAAAGTCCACCTTCAGGTTATCATCCGAACCCCCTCCAGTATTAAGTTGCAAGCAACAGACAACCGCTTTAAGAAAAGTGTGTAGGTAAACAATCCACTTGTTCTATAAACAAGAGACCGTTGTTTTCTTCCTAGTGGCAACAACACATCTACAACCGAAGAGATTTATGTCACTTCCCTTGGAAACTAGAGGCATGAACCCACTATCGAGCATAAATACCCCCTCTTGGAGTCACTAGCAAATACTTGGCCAAGATAGCTACTAACAACGGAGAGCATGCAAGATCACAAACAACACAGACATGATAGTATCAAATAGACAAAACCATTAATCAATCTGACATAGTTATCTCAATATCCATTGGATCCCCGCAAATACAACATGCATGATTACAAATAGATTAGATCTTGATCATGAACGGAGCTCACAAGATCTATACATGAAAGCACAAGGAGGAGATACAGCTATCTAGCTACTACATGGACCCATAGTCCAAGGTGAAACTACGCACGCATCATACCAGAGAAGAAGGCCTCCGGGATGATCTCCCCTCCGGCAGGGTGCCGGGAAGAACTTCAGATCCCCCCGATCTAGGGACAACGGTGGCGACGGCTATAGAAGGTTTCGTGGAGTTTTGATCGGGTGCCTAGGGTTTCTGCATCGAGGGCTTCTTATAGGCGAAGAGGCGAGGTTGGGAGGCGGCCAGGGGCCCTACACCCTGCCCAGGTGCGGGGTGGGCCTACCCGCGCCTAGGGGGGTGGCGGCCCTGGTTCGCCTCTCCGTCTCTCCTCTGGACTTCGTGTCTCACACGGTAAAATATTGACTTTGGCTTTTGTCCCGTCCAATTCCGAGAATATTGATTTTCTGCCTCTCTGGAACCAAAAACAGAATAAAACAAACAACTGGCACTATGGCAACTTGTTAATAGTTTAGTTACATAAAAACTATAGAAACACCTCAAAGTGTAGACAAAACAAAGCAAAGTAGATACTAAATAAACATGAAACATCAAAAATTATAGATACGTTTCCGACGTATCAAGGATAAGGAAAGATATGCCCCCTCCACTTCCACTTGGAGGCACCAGGTTGCCTCTATTTAGATATTATTATTGTTATTATAGATGACCGTTGCACTATAACATGCATTAATTTACAAGGTCTCCCCAAAAACATAGTTAAACTCATGAACAAGGAGTTCTGTCAAAACTAGTCAGGACTTGTTTACTTCTCTCGTATTCGCTAGTGTATTTACAAGAGTTAGAGGAGATTTTCCTAAATCCCGAAGAATCTTCATAGTCCGTTTACCACATCGGGTTTGGACAGATAGTCCCAAGACATCCCACAAATCCTTACAACTCTCCACTATATTAGTATATTTTTTGGAGGAGTACTTTTTTGATAAATAGAATATATTAATATCAGGAGGATATCAATTACAACCATCCTCTGCACGAACAAGATGCCCAAATACATCAAAGATGCACACAACAAAAAAAACAGGACAATGATCAGTCACCCGTAGCAACAACACTCTAACCACCACCAAAGACAACACCAAACTACAAAAATAATTATCCATAAGCAACGTTTCCAAGAAGAAAACAATGCACCGTCGTTGCCATCGCTCAATAAAAAATCTTAGGTTTTCATCCTGAAGAAAGTCTGAATTCCCCAAAACAATTCCTTCAACAAGGTCATTGCCAAGTACAACTAATAAAGGCCGGACCTAGGGTTTTCACCCTAAAAATCATGGCCAGAGCTGAGGTCCCCGGTGCTGCTGCCCCCACTTGCTTAGACCACTGCTGCAAATCACCAACCACTAGGCTCGCAGGCATCGCGTCTGAGGTTTGGAGAGGAAAAGTCGCAGCCAAGCCCACATGACAACCTGTGAAGCAATGTTTTCACCGCGTCCAGGAGCTTGCCTCCGTAGTTACCTTTTGGTCTTCCAAATCGTAGCCATCTTGACATTCCTCACCTCCCGCGAACACCATAAAAATCGCAACTTCAACATGTCCCATGACGTCTACTGAAAGAGGAGCTTCACAACACACACCTTGAAGCCCCACAAGTTGATGTTTGTGGACGCACCCGACCGAATCCCCTCCAATTCAGAGGTCTAGGAGCATTAAGCTAATCTACGAAGACCGTTGGTGGAGAAACCTAGAACTCGTCGACAACAAGATCTAAGACGACCGACGGTAGCAGACTGACGAGAAGGTACGAAAGATGACCGCTAAGACAAAAAAGGTGAAAACATCGCTTTATTGGGGTCACCCACTACCGTCGACCACCGTCGACCCAACAACGCTGTCCTATACAAAGTTCAGACCCCTGCTCACCCGCACACCGCAGTCATCCAATTAGGCCACGAGGGGCCAAAGTGCGGCAGTTGGAGCATGATGCAACCGATCATATCTAGACATGGGGAGATGGAGGAGAGATGCGGCTGCACACAGAGGCCGGTTAGCCGGCCGCCGCCATTGGGGTGGCCAACGACGACGGAGGCTGATGGGATCAAGGCTGTGAGTTGCTTGGGAGGGTGGCGGCGGGAACGCCTCGCCAGATTTAATTATATTTGCGAAAAAGGAAAAATAGGGTTTAGGGTTCAGATTTAGAGGGTGTTTGTTTGAGCTTCTTTTGGCTTTCCACAAATATAAGCCAGAAAACCAGCCAAACACGTTAGCTTCGCTGGTGGCTTTGGCTGAAGCCAGTCTGCTTATGACTTACCACTGAATCGTTATATGCATTTGCCTATATCGTTTGTAGTAATTACGGAAGAATGCCACCTGGACTGAGTTGATCCCATCTTGCTCCAGTTGAACGTTCGAACCGGTACGCTTGTCATCTCATCATGTCGAGAACCGATCGTGCCCATCTCTCGAAACAGGCTTTCGCCCAGCTTTATAAATAAAGCACATCGGTGAGACCGCTGCTGGGCCAGACAGCACAACACCCAAGGACAGACACACAACACGATACACGATGCTGGGGTAGCAGCACACACACGCCAGAACTAAAACAAGGAAAAACAAAAAGAACCGGAGACATAGACGGATCGACTAGACGAGTAAGACCGCAACCGCTGCGCCCGCGGAAAAATGCCCACCACGCTCCTAGCCCCGACTCGTCAAGCACCAAGCAACACCGTCAAGAGGGAAAGCGACCGCTGCTGCCCGGACCAGAAACTGTCCCTAGGATTTCCCCCGGCACACAGAGGGGAATGGATGAAGGGAAGCCACGACGCCCTCCAGGAAGGAAGATGCCACCCGCGGGCGGCACCGCGTCGGTGTCGGCCGAGCCGACAAGGATTTCTCCCGAGAACCCTATCCATAACCCTCGGACGAGCCGTCACGCCACCACCAAACCTTGCCTCCCACGAGCATGCGCCACTCCGGGTCCGACTTCGTCATCATCGTCTCACCGAGCAAGCCGACGCGAGGACTGCAGATCGCGGCACAGATAGAAATGGAACGGGACCCGCAGTACCGCAGCCGCGCGGGAGGGAACTTCCTCCACCGCCTCAGGCGGTAGTCGACCGGACGCGGCTGCAGACAAACCAGTCGGCCATAGGTCCGGTCGGGCCTAGCAGGCCCGTAAAGCCTCCGCGAAGGCAAACCGGTCCCATGGCGGTCCGGTCGGGCCCCGACGGGCCCGTAAAGTCCGCCACCACGCTGCAACAGGCCAGCCGAGGACGCCGAGGATCCCGTCTACCCTAACCTGCCAAGATCTATAGCACATCCAAAGCAAAGCTGGTCGACCCGCCAGACCTAGATCCAGGTCCAAATGGGCCCGATCTAGGCCGCCATGGCCACACCGCCCCGAGCTTTGCCTGCCGCGGATGCACTGCGCTGCCCCGCCGCCCATGGCCGCGCCACCGCGCTGGCTTGCTTCCTGGCGACGCAGACCCACCCAGGAGACGAGCCGAGGCAGCACAGGGCCAGATCGGGCCCGGATGGGCCCCGATCTGAGCCGCGCCGCCCTGGCCGCCAACTCCCGTGCGAGCCCCGCCACAGCCACCACAGGTCGCCGCGCCGCCGCCGGAGGCCGCGCCGACGCACCCATAGGCCAGTGCGCCGCCCCGACCGAGGCTGCTGGCCCGTGCCGCGAGCCCAAGCGAGGGAGAGAGGGGGCCCGCCGCCGCCAGCGCCCGGCCTTCGGCCGGCGACACCCTCCGGCGGCGGCGAGGGGAGGGAGGGAGAAGGGGGAGGGGGCCTAGCGGCGGCGGTACGGGAGCCCTCCCGTCGCCCACGGGAGCGACGAGGAGGGGCGCGGGTCAAAAAAATCTTTTTTCCCAATGTTTCTAGATCTCTCCCTCTCTTGATTGTGCCCATCTCTCACTGTCTAGGAATTGTTTATTTCGATTATTCTAGTATGGAGCTGCTGGTACCTATAAATGTAGCCGCCCGTCTTCTCCATTGCTTCTTGCTAACCGTTGTTTTTTTACATGGTCGCTTGCTCACAACGCTGTTTCCCACTGTTTGGTCGGTGGTGGTGATGTAATCTCCACTCACCCGATCCGGACGCCAAATTTCCGGACGTCGAACATTGACCCAATTGCGTATCTAAGAACCTGTTTTTGGCCGAATTTAGACCAATTTTGGTCCGGACTATCCAGGCCGAACCCATATTCCCGGATACGCCCTGGGAACGCCGGACGCAGCGAACTCCGCAAAAAAACGAAGCGGCGCGTGTACCCGCCAAGTCAGCGACGGAAGCCGAGTCGTCGTCATCCTCGGAACCACGCGGCGACCGCCGGACATTAACTGCCCGTCACGTCCGCCACACATCGCTGAATTGTCGTGCCACCGCTGCCGCCTCGGCTTCCGCGACGGACCGGCGGGCACTAACTTCCCGTCGTTTTCCCTTTTCCCTCCCTCGCCGCTACACCACTCCCGCCCTCGCCGCCCAGCTCGGCCTCTATAAGTCGTACCCCCCGAAGTTCCTCACACTATTTCACAGCTCTCCCAGCCCACCAGCCCGAACTCCGGCGAACACTCTCTCACAGCTCCCCTCCCCCAGCCATGGCCTAGCGATACCCCGGTGATGGTGCGGCGGTGAACGGCTTCGGCCGGTGCACCCTCCAGGCGTGGGAGGCGCGCCTGCTCTACGAGGCCGGCTATATGGCACCGCCAGACACGCGGAACCCTCAGGGGTGGAAGCTAAGCGCCGGCGGCATCCCTATCCCGCCGGCGCTGACACCGGAAGAGCTGCCGTACGAGATCCAAGAGTACATCGGCGGCATGGACGACCCCTCCGCCGCCGAGAGCCCCGACAATCTCATGTACTGGGAGAAGTTCTTCGCGGATCGCCGCGCACAGGAGCTCGCCCTCCACGAGGGGCCGTCGAACAAGTCATCGCCGAAGCGCAACAACTCGGCCGGTCGCCGGTGTTGGTGGAGCGCGCCAGGCCAGACGCTCAAGGCGGTGCTGGAGCACATCAATGCCGGGAACACACCGCGTCTCGGCTTCCTGCGCACACCCACGCCGGCGTCCAGGTCAGGGCGGCGTCCTCTGGCGAATTGGATGCCGAGGAGGATGGTCAGCATGAGCTCCTCCTCCGCCGCCTCGGCCTCCCACTCCTCGGGTTCCACGCCGCTGCGCACGCTGACTGGGCCTTCGCCGGGGCTCGCCCAGTCAAGCGCGAGGCGGGCTTGCATATGCGCTCGCCGCCACTGACACGCTCGCGTGTCATCGTCATCGGCGAGCCACGCGCGACGGCGCCGCCAACTGGCCACCTGCGCCTTCGCCGCCCAAAGACTGAAGGCTCGGCGCCGCCCGAAGACAACGCCTTGAGGATGGCACTGGAGAAGTCGCTCCGCGACTCGGCACCGCAGCCGCCATCGATGGAGCCCTCCTCGTCGAACATCCTGGAATGGTCCAGGGCGGACTGGGAGGAGACGGAGCGGCAGCGCGTCCGCCGCCTGCAGCAGCAGGCCGAGGAGCAGGCGGCCCGGAGACGGGCGTTATCCGGGCGCGAGCTCGCCTACCAGGGCGCCCTGCTCTTCGTCCTCGACGACGACGAGGATGACGGCCCTTCCTACTAGTCGTGGAGGTGTTGCGACCCAGGCCAGGGGAGCTCCCGCCAGCACCAGCCGCCGAGCGACGACGACGATGGCGGCGAGGATGATGGCAGAGCCGATCCCGGCTACACGGCGTTCTACAGCAACTTCGGCATGTAGAACGGCGACAACATCGATGAAGACCACGGCAACGGCCTTTTTAATGTTTTTTTAGTTTATTATGTACTACTTTAGTTTAAATTCGATATAATCCGCCTATATTCACCCATCTTTAATGAAATTCGCCTATTTTTAATAAAACTTAGCCGAACGTGGAAACTCGGCCTGGGTACGCGAGTGGGAACTCAGCGTACCCAAGCCGAAAACTTGTTTCGTCCGGCCAAAAAAAGTTCGGTTTTCGGCCTGGATTCGCCCGACGAATGGAAATGCTCTAAATCAGCTGCCTTGTGCAATTTATTGATGGTAATTATACAAGTGTAATTGTATGGATGGTAATTAAGGATAATGTTATATCTGATCAATAATTTTGGTAAGTTTATTGTTGTGTATTTATCAAATTTTATAGTGACATATGTTTATACATTTCGACCGACAATTATATATTTTTGAAACTTTGAGGTATTTCAGACAATTCTTCATCATACAGCCAGTCAACTAGACAAACATCAAAACACAAAACAGCAGCTTTTTCTACACAATAGCTTTCTCTACACAGCAGCACAGTCAGCCAGCCACAGCTCAAACAAACAGGACCTTAGCTAGTAGGATTTTCTTCTTCTTTGTGTTTCGAATCAACAAACGGAAACCCTTTTTCCCGTACAGTAAACACCTACTTATCCGAGTCAGAGGGGGCAAAGCGATCTTCTATCCTAGTCGGACCATACTTCCATCTCACCCCTCGCGCCGCCCTTATATTTGCGAACCGGGACTTCCACCGCAGCGCACCTTATTCCGTCACACGCCACGGCCACGGCCACGCGACGTCGTCGTCTCGAAGCAAACTCACGCGACGCCCACACCGCACCGAAACAAACCAAACCAAACCCTCGCACTCCCCCCACCTCTTCGCGGAGGCGGCCATGGCGGCGGTGGCGACGGTCAGCTCCGCGAGCGGGATCCTCGCCATGCTCCAGGAGCCGGCGGAGGAGCTCAAGCTGCACGCTCTCGCAAGCCTCAACTCAGTCGTCCACCTCTTCTACCCGGAGATCTCCACCAGCATCCCCACCATGTGAGCATCCCCCCCTCCTCTCTCGTGTACCCTCGTTCCTCCCACCTGTATTGCCTAGTTGCCGCCTCCTAGGGCAGCACCGCAGTCGCAGTCGCAGCTGCCGCGCTCTGTCCGCGCGATTCGCTCCGGCGCCTTGGCTTGGATGCGGATTTGAGTCTTTAGAACTGCTTCGATGATTGATGGGGGCTCCGGATGAGAAGTTGCCCTAGATGATATTGCTGTGGCGCGATTCGTTTGGTTGGCTTTGTTCGGTTCGATCTGGGGTTTGTGCTTGGGGAACCGTAGGTTCTGCTTAGGCTCTGATCTGTCAACCACGGGATTCCGGGGATTCAGTGCGCGGCTGTGCTCCCCAGGATGAATCTGGAGGGTTTATAAGACGAAATTTCACAAATTGTAGCCAGTAAATTGTGTGCTAGGATTGGTTCCATCGTAAAAAAATCGATCTTTCTGCACTTTGTCCCGTGCTTGGATTTGTAGGAGTGAAGTGTAAACTGAGGAGGGACGATAATTCAGAAGGCTTTGAGCTTTCAGTTTTCTACTAGTTGCTTTAGGATTTTTGATGCGTTCGGTTTGTTATGCCTGCTCCGTGCTAAGAAAATATCTTGGAATCCGTTACTCCCTCTGTTCCAATATAAGCCTTTTTAGCAAGCTGTTTTAGCTTACTAAAAAGTCTTATATTATGGAACAAAAGAAGTATTGTTAATCTAGTATCTGTTACATCAGTTCAGGGTATGTAATTTTCATACGCTGTTCATTCCACTCAAATTGGAATAATGTGTCATGTTAACTTTGCTTTTGTACATAATTGTCCACACCTACTTATTTTTCTTTTGGAACAGAGAAAATTTAATAGGAGTATGGTTGATTAAATTATGTTGAGTGGGAGTTCTCTAGGGCCTAGTCGATGAGAGTTTTATTTCCAAAAGAAGTAAGTCAATAATTTTTTTCAATCATATCCTTTTCTCTGCAGTGAGAGCTTATATGAAGATGAGGAATTTGACCAGAGACAGCTTGCTGCCCTAGTTGTTTCTAAGGTAGTATCTCGTGTTATGTTGTATCTTCTATAGAAATGTCATCTTTGGTACTGCTTATATTGATGTCTCTTGTATTTGTATATAATGTAGGTATTTTACTACCTGGGCGAGTTAAATGATTCACTATCCTATGCACTTGGTGCTGGACCTCTGTTTGACGTATCAGAGGATTCAGATTACGCTCATGCTCTTTTAGGTGAGTTGTCTTCAGTTCTAGGTCACTCTGGATGTTGTTTCATATATGAATTTCTTTTGCTCATTATGTCGAGTTGGTGGTTCCTTTCCTTCAGCCAAAGCATTAGATGAGTATGCAAGTTTCAAGACGAGAGCTTCTACAGCTACAGCGGAAGAAGAAAATGTGGATCCCAGATTAGAGATCATAGTGGAGAGGATGTTGGACAAGTATAATACTATATCATACCATTTCCTCATATCTTCCTAGTTACTATATGGAGTGTTCAGCTAATGGTTACTCTTTGCTGTAGGTGTGTTCTTGACGGGAAATACCAACAGGCCATGGGTATGGCTGTTGAATGTAGGAGACTAGATAAGCTGGAGGAAGCAATTGTTCAGTGTGATAATATTCACGTGGCTCTTACGTATTGCATCAACCTTTCCCATCAATACGTTAGTCACCGCGAGTATCGCTGTGAGGTATGGGCATGCTATGCATGCCAAATTGTCACACTGTACAATTATATATATTCGGTCTGGTTGGCTTATTGAACATATACTTTACAGTAAGCTAAATTTATCATTTTTCTGAGTTGACCAAATGATTCACTTTATTGTCAGGTTCTTCGCTGTCTTGTTAAAATATACCAGACTTTGCCGCATCCAGATTATCTGAGCATTTGCCAGTGCCTTATGTTTTTGGGTGAGCCTGAAACTGTTGCAAACATATTGGATACACTGCTTTCTGGAAGCAAGGTATTTGTTTGTTCTTTACTCTGCTAACTGCATTACTTTGTCGGTCTCCGTTGCTTACTTGAGATATTGTGTTCATTATGCAGGATGATGCTCTCCTTGCATACCAAATTGCTTTTGACCTCGTGGAAAATGAAAACCAGGCCTTCCTTTTAAACGTGAGGAATCGTCTGGACTCACATGCTCCTGTTCAGTCTAACCCTGATAGTGGATCAGCTTTACCGGGTGATCAGACTGTTAACTCGGGCACAACTAGCACAGAACCGGCCGGTGATGTTCAGATGGGAGATGAGACAACTACAGCTAATGGAAATGCTCACCCAGTGGATCCAAGTGAGGCAGCACATGCTGATAGGCTTGCAAAAATTAAAGCAATACTGTCCGGGGAGAAATCTATTCAGCTTACGCTACAATTTTTGTATAGCCACAACAGGTAAAGTAACCATTGTTTCCTAATGTTACACTCTGGCCTCTCTTATTTTTTATATCTGACATTGCCTAAATGGGTTGTTTGTTTGATAGGTCCGATCTTCTGATTCTGAAAACAATAAAGCAAGCTGTGGAAATGAGGAACAGTGTTTGCCACAGCGCAACTATTTGTTCCAATGCAATCATGCATGCAGGAACAACTGTAGATACCTTCCTAAGAGAGAATCTGGTAAGTGTCTCTATTGGTTGTCCTGTTGTCATGGATGTTTTTTTGTTGTCTCTCTAATGTCTCATTTTGGTATTGTCTTGCAGGAGTGGTTAAGCAGGGCAACTAATTGGGCTAAATTTAGTGCAACAGCTGGACTAGGTGTCATCCATAGAGGCCACCTACAACAAGGTCGGGCTTTGATGGCCCCATACCTACCTCAAAGTGGTGCCGTTGGTGGTGGCAGTCCATACTCAGAAGGTGGTGCGCTCTATGCTCTAGGTTTGATTCATGCCAACCATGGTGAAGGAATCAAACAATTCCTCCGTGAAAGCCTTCGCAACACCAGCGCAGAGGTGACATTTTGTTTCTTGTCTTTCTTGTGAATGTTATTCACTTTTGAGTATATTTTTCTTACTTCAAACCATTATACAGGTCATCCAGCATGGTGCCTGTTTGGGACTTGGGCTTGCATCTCTGGGGACCGCAGATGAAGAAGTATACGAGGACATAAAGAACGTACTCTACACAGATAGTGCTGTGGCCGGTGAAGCAGCTGGTATTGGCATGGGTTTGCTCATGGTTGGCACAGCTAGCGAAAAGGCTAGTGAGATGCTCGCTTATGCACATGATACACAGCATGAAAAAATTATCAGGTCAGTGCTGTTTAACTACTGTTGCAGTATTTCTGAAGATGCATCCAGCTCTTGTTCTAACATTTCTCTCTGTAGGGGTTTGGCACTTGGCATTGCATTGACAGTGTATGGCAGGGAGGAGGAAGCTGACACCTTAATTGAGCAAATGACTAGAGATCAAGATCCCATACTACGTTATGGTGGTATGTATGCATTGGCTCTAGCCTACAGAGGAACGGCAAATAACAAAGCTATTCATCAGCTGCTGCATTTTGCTGTATCGGACGTCAGTGATGATGTTCGTAGGACTGCAGTTATGGCTCTTGGATTTGTTCTATACAACGAACCTGAGCAGGTCTGCAAACTTCTGATGCCTTTTATTTATTAATTGATGAAACATTTCTTTGGCATCTTATAGAAAAATTGCTAAAAATAAACAATCATCAATAACTTTTATTAACACCTTACATCTTCTGTTCTAATCATGCAGACTCCAAGAATTGTGTCCCTGCTCTCTGAATCGTACAACCCACATGTTCGTTATGGTGCAGCTTTAGCTGTTGGAATATCCTGTGCAGGAACAGGGTTAAGTGATGCCATTTCCTTGCTGGAACCTCTCACATCAGATGTCGTTGACTTCGTACGCCAGGGGGCTCTCATTGCTATGGCAATGGTGATGATCCAGACTAATGAATCCTTTGATTCTCGTGTTGGAACATTCAGGCGTCAGTTGGAAAAGATCATTCTTGACAAGCATGAGGACACAATGAGCAAAATGGGCGCCATACTTGCTTCTGGTATTCTAGATGCTGGTGGTAGGAATGTGACAATCAAACTTCTCTCGAGGAACAAGCATGACAAGCTCACTGCTGTGATTGGCCTTGCCGTTTTCAGCCAGTTCTGGTACTGGTATCCTCTCATATACTTCATCAGCTTGGCCTTCTCGCCAACAGCCATCATTGGTCTCAACTCTGATCTGGAATTGCCGAAGTTTGAATTCTTATCACATGCTAAACCATCCCTCTTTGAGTATCCAAAGCCGACGACTCAGCAGACTACAACTTCAGCAGTCAAGCTTCCCACAGCCATTTTGTCAACTTATGCCAAGGCAAAATCTAGGGCAAAGAAGGATGCAGAAAGCAAAGCTAACCTGGAGAAGGCAACAGAAGCAGAAAACAAAGCTAACCAGGAGAAGACAACAGACGCAGAAAGCAAAACTAACGGGGAGAAGACATCGGACGATGCTTCTGGTTCTACTTCAGCGAAGGCAGCTAAAACGCAGGAGGACGGTGATGCAATGCAGGTAAGCATAAACATTACTGTATCTTCTCTGTTTCACTTTTTTCCATCATGTGTTTACATCCAAGAATTTACCAACTTTTGTAGGTTTGGTTCATAATTAGACCATGCTAGTTACTTTATATGCTTACTGGAGTAGCTAACAGTAACTAGATATCACATAGCTACCCCTAACTAGATATCACATCACAGTTCAGCACAACACCGGGACTGCAAAATTTAACCTTATAGTTGTTAATGTGCAACCTTGTGGTGTTCAATAGTGAACTTGTGATGCATATATGTGAAGTTGCTATTATTTTACTTTTTTGCATTACCTCTAAAGAACCAGCTCAGTTCATATTAACCAACCCCACATTTGCTTTGGCCTCTTTGGACTTACCTGTCTCGATCTTTTTTACCAGGTTGATAGTACGGCAGAGAAGAAGGCTCCAGAACCAGAGCCGACCTTCCAGATCCTGGCGAACCCAGCTCGCGTCCTCCCTGCACAGGAGAAGTTCATCAAGTTCATCGAGGACAGTCGATATGTCCCAGTGAGACCTGCCCCTTCTGGATTCATCCTCCTCCGAGATACGCAGCCCACCGAGCCTGAGGAACTCGTGCTCACCGATGCCCCTGCAACTGTGGTCTCAAACACCGGCAATGCTGCAGCAGCCGCAGGGCAACCGGCCGCCATGGCTGTCGATGAGGAGCCCCAGCCGCCTCAGCCTTTTGAGTACACGTCCTAATCCATGTAATAGGAGCATTGCTTGTACTGACTAGTCCTACGCCTGCTACACGTTGTTCCTTTTTTGAGCATGTATTGTGCGGAAATCTGTTGTTTGTTGGAAACTTGTAGAATCATCGCTTCAGCGGTAGAGAATTTAAATCGAATGGGGGTTGAGTGTTCGTTGGAACTTTGGATATCGGCTGAACATGTCTTCTCCTATTGATGCAACATGATCAACGATGTGGGCAAGGAGCAAGGCATGGTTTGAAATCCATGTTGCAAGATTTTCGACGGATGGGCAGCTGCTTTGTATTTGCCCCTAGCTTGTATTGCAAAATTTACACAATATTTTTTGTTTATAAAGAAATTACTCTGGTTCTTGCACAGGCTCAGGGCTCCTTTGATTCAGTGTTATATTATGCGGAGTAGGATTTGTATTCCGCTTGTTTTATTGTTTTAGTTACCGGTCAGATCCGAATATAGGGAACCAAGCGGGGGTTTCATTCACAGGAATAGAATCCTTTTGATATGCAAATTACCCTAGTATCCCTTTGCACTCTCTTTTAGAAGGAAATATCCTCTAGCTTGAACATTTTGATAGTCTTCATTTGTTTTTTCTGTGTTTTTAACACTTGATCAATTCTTCTATTTATAGTTTACAAATCATGTAAAGACTCAGGACATTTTCCCTGAAATTCTGTGTTTTTTCCTTATCATATGGTCTCCACTCACCAGGGCAGCATGGGGCGCAACTAGTTGTACTCTCTCCGTTTAAAATATAAGATGTGATGTTTTAGGTTTGTGAAGAAAATGTATCTCGGCTTCTTTTAGTGTGTAGATTCACTCTAAATCTAAATGAACCTATATACTAAAAATAGTCTAGGTACATTTGCTTCATAAAGCTAAAACATCTTATATTTTGGCACAAACTGAGAATACATAACCATAGTGTGGGTAGACCTTGCACTTCATAAGGACCAAAACACTTCATAACTGATTTACTAGCAAGATCAAATAGATTCTCAACTATCTTGAGTCAACATAATACGCAATGCAGTTAAGTAGGTAAAATAAATGACCAGATTGTCACGGAGGCAAGCCATCAGAAAGTTATATGCCAGTAGTTACATAACTTGTAAGGGCAGTACTGCTTTGCTTGTTTGCACGCTACATATGTGATGTGTCTGCAACTTGCACCCAAGGATGGTGCTGGGTTCAGTCGTGGGGCTAGGCAGTCAGCAGTCCGAAACATTGACACCAGACCGAAGGGTGGGAACACTAGGTGCAATTTCAAAATGAGATATCACCTATTGTTCCTTGTTCTTGAGTTCAGTTTCAATGAGCCGTAGCTTCAGATTGCTCTCTTCATTGAGGAGCGAGAGCCTCTCGAGCGCAGACTTCATCAGCGACATCTGGGACTCCGTAACATGGCTTCTTCCAGCTTTTGGTGCCTGCCACGGTGCCATCCCTGTGCCAGCTGCACCGCCCAAGGACGTGCTGGCAAACCGTTTCATCCTCGCGCTCAGAGCAGCAATGGAAGAACGCAGAGCATCCAGCTCCACGTCTGCGAACCGATCTGCAAGTTTTAGCGGATACAAAGCAATGTTAGGATATGAAGCTGCTTAGAAAGGAGAGGAGACAAAGTTAGACTTCTCAGCTACAGACCAAGCTGTGATTTGAACTCCAGCTCTGCTTGTGACAATGGCTTCTTGTTTGCGGCAGGCAGCATCTTGAAGCTCTCTATGCGCTTCTCCAGCAGATCATATACCTTGGAGGCCCGATCTATCCGCTTGTTTAACTCCTCATCTTTGGCTTCTACGGATAGAAGTGATTGCTTCACTGCCTGCAAGCGTTTCTGCTTGTCTTCAATCTCTGTCTTCACATAATCTCCATGTTCCTTGAGCTCAATGAAAACCTGAGTATCATTAAAATGAACTCTGTCAGTAATGATGTGTTCATATTGTGGGGAGATGTAACAGGTTCAGGTATCTGCAGAACTGATTCAGCCAATAATTGCAGATGACATGTTCTAAGTAGAGATTTACACAAAATATCATAATGAAAGCTCTTACCTTGTGCCCATACTCCACATAGTGCTCATGGAAAACCTTAATATAGTGATGAAGTGTGGACTTTCCTTCAATGGAGTCAGGAGTCAATGACCTCAGGCCTGATGATGAGGGAAGTATGGGTGGATCTGGACCAGCAATAAGCTCTTTGCTGATCATTCCAGTTGTGAAAGATTCCACATCCTTGATGTTCTTGCTATGTATGTCAAGTTGAAGAGGTGTTGGTTCCTTCCAACCCTTCATCTCTACCACAAAGCACTCACCAGTGTGTGTGATGCCAACTAACTGAACATGGCCATACGCATCCGCTATGGCGACAAATCCAGAAAGGAAGGGAGAACCCGTATCACTGTTGCCTGTGGTGAGTACAGGATGCACCGAGGGTGGTGTCGAAGCCATCTCAGGGTATGAAAATGGCAGGAAGTGCAATGTGACCATGTCAAGTCCCCCACCATGTGCACAATAAAACCTCTCTGGGACAAGGGGATCCAGAAACAATGATAAAGAACTACCTTTAGAAGTTTTTGGTAGTGCCAAATCTACGATCGAGAGTCTTAGCAAAGGAGGAGAGTGTCCCATCCAGACAGCTTCTGTATTGCTCTTCACATTTGATCCCGTACTGGATGTGCGTTGTGATCTCAGGGCCAACGAATCTTGTGGATTAGAGTCACATATCATAGCAACACTCTTTATGTGTCCATGTGAATTGACATTAAGGCGAGTAGGAACCCCAATGCTCCATTGTGGTTGAATTTCATCAGCTAGAGCATCAATCTGGAGCTGTCCGCTACTCCAGGCGGTTACAAGAACTGAATCTTTGCCAACAGAACTGTACACAAAACCCACAGCTTTACCGTCACAAGAGCTGCTCTTGTCTTCAAGTTCATTGTTTTCCTCGCAAACTCTACAAAGAGGCCCCTGCATGGGTGCTCAATCTGGTTAATACACATAGAATCATAATAAAAGCATAGGATGGGAGTTACATAGACAATAGGAGCCAGAATTTGGATAATCAGATCCTCATGACAAGAAATGATGACATTTCCCTGTTATGAAAGCAATTTAGGAATAGCTGGTAATGTTTTCCTAACAACACTGGTATTTGTAATTTTTAAAAAATTGTATCTTTAATTCCAACATTTAGGATACAGATTGGTCTGGTGTCTTCAACTCACTTCAGAATTCAATTTTAAGTAGTACTAGAAATTAGTTTACAGAAAAATTTCTACCTTCAGTCAAGTAAAACCAATTCAATGGTTTTCGAAGAGCTCTATAACAGTAAATCAATGTTCAACATTGTATTTCCTTTTAGTTATCAACCTGAACTGTGAACCGTCTCCAATTCACTGTCAGAACATTTAGCCCATTGTTTGGTCATGACCAAAACTGTGGTACAGTATTTGTTGATGCAATTACAGTAGTAAAATTGCTTCTGCAGAGGAGGAGCCACCTGGACACGTGTGTGGCAGACAAAACTATGTGCAATCTGTGGCAATGTTTTGTCACAAACCAAACAGCGCCTACTTGTACAAATCATCAATCTTATGTACTAGATAAAGGCATTGGATTGAGTATGAGCACTAAAAGGAAAGTTACTAGTTTAAGAGGCATGCGTGTTGCTGGCTCTTCAGTATGACTGTGTTACGGTATCCTAACTTTATACTCCCTCTGTTTGGAAATATAAGATGTTTTAGCTTAGTGAAGCTAATGTATCTAGACACCTTTTAGTGTGTAGGTTCAAATGAATCTAAACACTAAAAGGTGTCTAGATACATTTTCTTCACAAACCTAAAACATCTTATATTTCTAAACGGAGGGAGTACACACAAACCAATAGAGGTGCTGCGCTACTCATGCACGGTCTCGCCCCAAAATATTTCTGAACAGAGGTCATTTCTATCTTTCCAAAAGCGTTTATTTATACTAACATGTTCAACCTAGAATGAAGCAATGCATGAAGAAATTCCATACATCTAGCCGCACGAAGGTCAAAGAAGCATCAGACCACATTTAAACTCACAGGCTGATTCTCCAGTTAAACACAAACAGCCACATTTGCTGGGTCATTCTCAGACAAATATTTGCTAATTTTTTTTAAATAATACATTTTTTTTATTGATTTGCACAAATAATACACAAAACGGACAAATTGCAAATCTGTTGGTCGGTCGGCCGTTCGACAGACGACAGACTCGTTTCGTCCGTTCAACGGACGACACACTGCCTTCGTCCGTTCAACGGACGAATCACCCTGCAAACCCCTCCTTTACCAAACAGCCGACAACGTTGCCTGCAGGGTGATTCGTCCGTTGAACGGACGAAGGCAGTGTGTCGTCCGTTGAACGGACGAAGTCAGTGTGTCGTCTGTTGAACGGCCGACCGACCAACAGATTTGCAATTTGCTCGTTTTGTGTATTATTTGTGAAATTCAATAAAAAAATGTATTATTTAAAAAAAAATTAGCCAAATATTTCACGAAGTTAAAAGAAGCAGACCTGCAGAGTCAAAGAATCGTCTACTGGGGCGTACGGACGAGCTCTTGCCATCAGTGTACTGCTATCTGCAGATTGACGTAACAACTCTGGAAATGTTGCCTCCAACCATGCAATGGCCAAATGTGAGTTCGTGACAACATTTGGATTTGACGATTTCAAGCCAAATGTATTAACATCTTCATATAGCTCTTCAATATATTTCTTACTATAGTCACTGCATCATAGAAAAATGAATTATCAAAACCAACATGGAGATGAACTAAATAGAACCAAT
This sequence comes from Avena sativa, assembly GCA_916181665.1. Classification (NCBI taxonomy): domain Eukaryota; kingdom Viridiplantae; phylum Streptophyta; class Magnoliopsida; order Poales; family Poaceae; genus Avena; species Avena sativa. The sequence continues at coordinate 382,082,411 of OV702280.1, read as the reverse complement.
AACTGGCATTAAGTACTTCCCACATTGTTAGGCTTCACTGATTATAAGGGCTAAAACAAAGGGGGGGAAGATAGAAGTGCAATATTACCTTCCAAATGGAACAATGGGACAGAGCACAAAAATTGAACCATCGCTGAATAAGATGAAAACCTGCAATAAAGGATGGGCTTACATGTGAAACCAAGCACAAGGATTGGCTACTCAACATACATCACATAATCCTAATCAGGTAACTATGAAGAGATTACATATTCTCTAAACAAACATATCAAATGCCAACTTCAAAGAAATTTTAATATGCATGAGCCATCAAGTGAGTTTCTGTAACTACTATAGTTAGCATGGGCATTTACTTCACCCACAGAAAAATAGTATTGGCATAGAAACAGGCAATTCAGCATGGCATTCCCAAATTCGTCAGATAAAATACCATGTAGACAGTAGTGTTATCAATTGATACCCTAAATATTTGTACTATGACATATACTTAACCTAGCGAAAAGATAAATCTCCACATGTCAAATTCACCACCAAATTGCTCCAAAGCTGGTTTGAAGTTATTTGGATATCCCCTTTAGGTGGTAACTAACTGTGATGCCATTTTGGTTGCTAGATTAATACTATCTCTGTCCCAAGGCTTAAGGCTTTTTTTTTTTAAGTCAAACTATGTAAAGTTTGACCAAGTTTGTAGAAAAATGTATTAATATTTACAATATGAAATACACATCCTTTGATACATCTTGAAACATATATTCACATGGTATCTATATAATATCATAGTTCTTGATAGTTTTTTCTAGAAGTTTGGTCAAACTTTTCGTAGCTTGACTTTTCAAAAAAAATATAAGCCTTAAGCCTTGGGACGGAGGGAGTATAATAATCCTGATGAATGTGGTAACAGTTCTAATTTCCTTTGCACCTAATAAAGACAAGGGACAATGTCAAGCATACAGTTTGCTTAGAAGGCTTTCATTATCTAGGAAAACTGCCATCAAGAGACATACCGAAAATCTATCCCACAGATGATCACTCCCATAAGAAAATGCCACTGGACAAATTGACGAAGCATTCTGACATCTTCCAGGTAGAATTGGCTCTAAATAAAATTCCTGCTCTGGTTCCGCTAAGTCATTTGAAAGGTCAAATAACCTGCATAAATAGTTTTTGATTTTTATCAAAGAGTCATGGAACAATTTGGAGAGAATTCAGTATAAGGGTTCCATTAATTTAATCTAACAATATCGTATTAGTTTTTCTCAAAAAGTGAGAATAATGGGTATTATAAAACATAAATAAATATACTTGATGCCACACAAAAAAAAGGTACTTGATGGAGGACATCATATGGGAATGGATGAAAATATATTATCAACTCCAACAATTGTAGGTCAAGTAAGCTTAAGACTAGCATTGCTCCACGTAGCATCAAATTCCATTTAGCTTACCTGAAAACAGCATCAGATGTTAAAACCCCACAATGGCTGCTGCTAAAAGGGTGCCAGGATGTCTGCAGCACTTCTATGCCATCGTTATTGCGAGGTAAGATTTGAGAAGCAACTGGTGCAGTCCTGTAGCCCAATATAGAGGGAGAAAACATTACAGTAAACTGGAAACAATGTCATCAGAAGAAGTAAAAAAGGTCACTACAGCCTACAGGCTACAGGTATCATTAATCTAAACAAAAGACCAAATGGCAACTCTGTAGATTCCCTTTTGAGTACCACAATGAGGAGAGTAGTTGGAAGATTGCTTTTGATGATGCATGAATAATGACATGCAGGAGAACTAAAATAAGATTTTTCCATTGAATTTAATTATTATTGCACGGAAAGTATTTATAACTAGAATAATCTCCGACCGTTCAGGAAATAAAAGAGCAAGAGTGCATATGAGCATGAGATAAAGTTGTAATGAAGATATATACATGCATATGATTGTATCGCCATCTTCTGATACCCTCTCATGTACATACAAAACATTTATGTTATGTGATCCAGCTACGAGCAGTGATGAACCATCAGTATTGAGTGATATATGGGTGACCTCATAACCAAGGTCAATCTCCGGCATCAACATCTGAACAGAACAAGAAGCAACATCAGTTTTGTCAACACAAGAGACAAGACAATACAGAACAATCATCTCTGGAAAGAAAGATTGTTCAATGTTGGAAATTATAATAGATTACTGTTCACAAGCTATGAGTAAAAGCACAACACTGAGGGTTTTTCCTCAATTCAATTATGACAGGGTTTCATGGAAAAAATGAGATCAAATGAAGCAATACTGCTGCTAACGAAACAGGATAGAAATGCAAAATCGTCCCTATTTTTGGCATAGTAATATGCACCTTCCAGAAAATCTGTCATATCACCACAGAAGGATAGAAATTTCCCCATTATGAGGAGGGAGCTGGTAATTAAGTATTGCAAACCTAGTCTGCATGCAAATAAGAAATACACAACTTCTGTTCAATATCATTTATATGTCATATGTCAAGGGCTAAACATACGGTAGCCAATTATATACTCCGCATAGGACAAAGTTTGTCGCAGTTGGTAGTTATATATATGTATAATTGGAGCCGTAGACAGTCTAGCCATATACCATATCATGGGTTGTGGGCTACTCTGGAACGAGTGGTGTGCCTGCCCCGTCTCTGTTCTCATCAAATCTCTAAAACATGAAAGTGCACAACTGACATGGTGCATTGTATATACCAATGTGATGATAAAAACTTAGTTTACATAGTTCTACTATGAGCTTGGTGAAGCTTTAATTGTTGCAGAACCGTTCAAACCCAATCTCCGTAAGATGTATGGGAAGGTAAACCCCTCCTCCTCACCCTGTTTCCATCAAACATCATAGTAATGACTTCCCAAATTAGATAAAATCTAATGCTGCGTTATACTTCCTACAGCATAGTGCAAACCCCTTGGGAAGATTGTGCTCAGGATAGCAAACAGTATTACCTAAATTCTCATACGATCCCAACACTAAAAAACAAATCCAAATGATCCACACTATGTTCAGCTGCACAATACTTCGCACTGCAGAAGCTTCTCCGGATTTTGTTTTCAGTATTAAGGTACTAGTGAATTGCAAGTTACCCCAATCTCCAATGTAAATTCTCGAACATATGCCTCTAGTCCCAGTGAACAGAAAGCAATCCGAGAAAAAAATACAGGGAGAAACGATGCTATCCCTACCATTTCGCAGGCTATTTACTAGGAAAGTGCAAATCACAAGCGAAAATCACATCACCTCGGAAGGCACGGCGGCTTCCACGGCGACCTCCTCCCCGTCCTTCTCCGCCTCCGCATCGCGAATCCGCACGGATATCCGGTGGGCGCCGCGCGCCGAAGGGTCCCACACGTACAGCCTCGACGCGGCAGCATCCCACGCGGCACCGCCGCCGCCCTGGCCGCCGCGCAGCGAGAAGGCGGGGTGAGAGGAGACGGGGACCCACTGCGCCGGGGAGTATTTCCTCTTGGACGACGGCCGGGGCTTGGGCCTCGAGGAGGTGCCGGAGGTGGAGGCGGAGGAGGGAGTGAGCGCGAGGGACGGGGATGGGGAGTGGCGGCGACGGGAGGGCGGGGTCGCCGGGGCCGGGGAACGGCGCACGGGAGGTGGGGAGTCCGGGGGCGAGGGCGACAGCTCCGGCGCAGTGATGCGAGTCATCGCCGACGAGGTTGCGCTTTGCCGCCGGAGCGGAGCGGAGTGGTAGTGGGGTTTGAGGTTTGGAGGAGGGAGGAAGGGGATTTTGGGCTTGAAGGGCCTTTGTACAGCTAATGTGATTTTCGAAAGTGTAGGAACGGTTTTCGATGGGCTTTGAGCGGAACTGGATGATATCATTTGCTTTTTACCTGAAAATTTCTTTAGTTGTTTTTAGATGAATTTCTTTAGTTTTTAGTTCCCCTAAAAAAATAGTATCTGTTTAGCTTCCCTCTATTTTTTTAGAAACTGTGAAAATAAATAAATAAGCTCAAAAATAAGTATGGAAGCACATATACTCCCTCTGTTCCACTTTAGTTTGCGCATGAGGCTGGACGCGTATACCAAGGAAAGGCAGTGGAGCGTTGTTTTCCTTCTTTCTTTACTGTTTTGTTCCTTATGTCCGTTCGATGCATGGTCATGGCGTGACGTTTCGTTTTCTCGGCCCAACTAGAAAAAGAGGGGTAGAATAGGAAAGAGGCGCTGAGAACGGACCGAGCCGGGAAGGGCGTAGACTAATATGAAAAAGCGGCGAGCCGGGAGCAGAAACATGTTCGATTGCCCCTTCACCAGCACACATGCTCCAGAAGTCGCGCCACCATCTTTCGCTGACCCATCTCCGAGATAGGATTTTTTTTCTATCATGTTGAATCTACAATGGATCTGCTTCATTTCATGGATAAGTGTGGAAGCTACTAAATGAATCCTCGATGAAAATCCTATGTGAAAATATTGTATCAATCATGTATCTTGTATTTATCCATGTTTAATCCTGTTGGAACTGTTTGAAAATTGTATCTCCTACTAGTCTTTGTTTTCTCATGAGATCTATTGAGGCTTCATTGCATTTTGTCTTCTATGTATTGATCTGTGAAGAAACCATGTATCGATTTGTATTAATCGTGTATGGATCTTATGAAACATGATTTTGAATCCTGTTGAATCTTATGAAACATATTTGGTAAAAGAATGTTAATTAATCTTGATGAATCTTTGAGTAAGTTTGGCTTCATCCAGAAAACAACCTCTGACAGTGTGATGTGAAGCAGAATCGTTACATATGATTTTTTTTGAAAATGCAGGGGGGTTGTTGCAAAATGCAATGGGTTAAAAAGGGTTTAGGGTTTTCCGTGGGGCAATTGCCTCACCACGGGGTCAATATATATAATGATCAGCAGAGGTTACATGCGTACACGTGTGTACAAATACACAACAGAATAATACAACTAGATCTATTTAACACTCTCCCTCAATCTGAACTTCTACTATGAACAAGATTCAGATTGGTCTTAAATCGGTCTAGCATCTGTCGAGTGGCTGGTTTGGTGAACACATCAGCCAGCTGATCATCAGAAGAAATGAACCTGACCTGCAAAGCTCCAGCGGCAACACGCTCCCGCACAAAATGAAAATCAATCTCAATGTGCTTGGTACGAGCATGGAAAACTGGATTGGCGGTCAAATATGTTGCCCCTAAATTATCACACCACAACACAGGGGTGCGCTGCTGAGAAACACCTAGCTCATTGAGTAGATACTCTACCCACATAGCTTCAGCTGCTCCATTTGCCAAAGCTTTATACTTAGCCTCGGTACTTGACCTCGAAACTGTAGGTTGTTTCTTCGAACTCCATGAAATGAGGTTCGGTCCAACAAATACTGCGAAGCCTCTAGTGGATCGGCGATCATTAACACATCCTGCCCAATCCGCATCAGTGAAGATACTGATGCTAGTAGAGGTAGACTTGCGAAAACTCAGCCCTGTACTCAATGCTCCCTTCACATATCGCAAGATGCGCTTCACGGCTTCCCAATGAACATCCAATGGTCCAAGGTCCTTGATAGGAAAAGTAGCGGACAGAGAGCAAACCAAGACATCAACGACATCTTGAGTAGAGCCAGCAATCACAATGTCATCAACATAGACCAGCATATATATCTGTATACCTTTCTGGGAGTAGATGAACAGGGAGGTATCCACCTTGGAGGAGACAAACCCGAGCTGATGAAGGAGAGCACTCAGCTGAGCATACCCGGCACGAGGAGTCTGCTTAAGACCATACAGCTCCCGCTGCAACTTGCATACATGAGAGGGATAACAAGCATCCTCAAAACCGGGGGCTGCTGCATGTACACTTCTTCCGACAGAAAACCATGGAGGAAAGCATTACTCACATCAATCTGACGAAGACTCCATCCCTTTGACACAACGAGAGAGAGAACCGGACGCACGGTGGCAGGCTTCACAACCGGACTGAACGTGTCTCCATAGTCAATACCATGTTGTTGAGTGAACCAACGAGCAACAAGACGCGCCTTGCGCTTATCAAATGAACCATCTGGACACTGCTTGGTCTTAAAGATCCACTTGCAGCCAACCACATTCACACCACGCGGACGAGGAACAAGGACCCATGTCTTGGTGTGCTGGAGCGCGTCGAACTCACCAGTCATGGCTCAACGCCACACAGTGTCACAGAGAGGATCGCGGTGAGTCGAGGGCGTGGTGAAGAAGGCTCGACGCTGTGGGTTATAGCGCACCGTGCCATCGGTGAACTGCATCTCACGACGTGTATGATCACATGCGCGAGTAACCATGGTATTGTTGATAGCGCTTGACGGGAGGAAGAGGTTGAAGTAGATTCCCTGGCAACGGTGCCAGAAAACTTGATGGTGCCCGGTGCTTGACGTGGAAGCGCTTCGTTGGAAACCCCAAGAGCAAGGTGTAAAGTAGCAATCAACAAGTCTTCCCTCAGTTGAGACCGAGGTTATCGAACCATAAGGAGGAAGGAAACGTCACACGGGTGTTGGAAGCAACGCGGAGACCTGCATAACACAAACTCAAGACTTTGTCCCAACGAATCAGTGAGGTTGTCAAGCTCACCGGTTTGCTGTAACAAAGGATTAAACGTATGATGTGGAAGGTAATGGTTTGCAGCAAGTAAACAAGTAACAGTAGAAGATGTATCAATGGTAAAGATTGGAACAGGGTCCATAGTTCACTAGAGATGCTCTCCTTAGATAAACAACATGGCATGAAGGGTAAACAAATTTACAACGGGGCAATTGACAGGAACTGAGCAAGGCATAACAATGCAATTACTAGCCAGAAAGATCCTATGAGGTTGATTGGGCAATATAACAATATACATAGACCGTCATCCAGGTTATCATCCAAACCCCCTCCAGTATTAAGTTGCAAGCAACAGACAACTGCTTTAAGCAAAGTGTGTAAGGTAACAGTCCACATGTTTCATGAACAAGAGACCGTTGTTTTCTCCCTAGTAGCAACAACACATATACAACCGAAGAGATTATTGTCACTTCCCTTGGAAACTAGAGGCATGAACCCACTATCGAGCATAAATACTCCCTCTTAGAGTCACTAGCAACTACTTGGCCAAGATAACCACTAGCAACGGAGGGCATGCAAGATCACAAACAACACAGACATGATAGAATCATAAAGATAAAACCATTAATCAAACCAACATAATAATCTCAATATCCATCGGATCCCCGCAAACACAACATGCATGATTACAAATAGATTAGATCTTGATCATGAACGGAGCTCACAAGATCTATACATGAAAGCACAAAGGAAGAGATACATCCATCTAGCTACTACATGGACCCATAGTCCAACGTGGAACTACTCACAAATCATACCCGAGAGAAGGCCTCCGGGATGATCTCCCCTCCGGCAGGGTGCCGGGAAGAGCTTCAGATCCCCCCGATCTAGGGACGATGGTGGCGGCGGCTACAGACGGTTCCGTGGATTTCTCATCGGGTACTCAGGGTTTCTGTATCGGGGGCTTCTTATAGGCAAAGGGGCAAGACCGGGAGGCGGCCAGGGTGCCCAAACCCTAGCCAGGCGTGGGGCTGGGCCCACCCGCGCCTAGGGTGAGTCTGACCCCCCTGGCTGGCCTTCCGGGCTCCCCTCTAGACTTCTTGTTCCCCACGGAAAGTAATTGACATTGTCCTTCGTCCCGTCCAATTCCGAGAATATTTCTTTACTAACTTTTCTGGAACCAAAAGCAGCAGAAAACAGGCATCTGGCACTGTTGCAACTTGTTAATAGGTTAGTACCAGAAAACATGTAAAAAGCACCTCAAAGTGTGGACAAGTAAAGCAAAGTAGATACTAAACAAGCATGGAGCATCAAAAATTATAGATACGTTTCCAACGTATCAGCATCCCCAAGATTAACTCCTGCTCATCCTCGAGTAGGTAAGTGATAAAAGAATAAATTTTGAGGTGACACGCACCCTCACAATAAAGATCCAACCATTTGCAAGCATTGAAAGTTGGGATCAAAGAACTCTAAACATGTGCATGAAAGATGGAGTTCTAACAATAGGACATAGTAACTATGCATGCAACATGGCAAGCTACAAACAAAGATTATGAATAATATGCATTGAAAAACATTTGTTTGTTTCACATGCAGAAAACATAGCATAGTGGCAATCAGTTTGTCCCTCATAGAGTAGCAATATAATGCATAGGACACCTGCAAAGTTCACAAGGGTGACTAGAAACAAATAGAACATGAACAAGTAATAACACAATATGTATCAATTAATAAGCTTTGGAACACTGCACACAGAATGACAACTATGCTCTCTTAATGATGCCTAAAGGTAGAAGGTGAAGACTCAATAATGGTGAAAGAAAAGCCTTTTTGTAAAGTAAGTAGGGATTACAAGTTTTAAAAAGATCTTCCAAAAATTATGGTACTTGTTATCTTTTAGCCCTCATTGCCCCTATCATAAGCATCTTGAAGTGGTTAAGGTTAAAGTGGTAAAGCTGGAGTATATGCTTGGTGAAGTATAAGTTGGCAATCTCATGCCCCTTGAATATGAGGGCCACACCTCATGCATACTCAACTTTGGGTCCAGGTAAGTTCTTTTCACTGTAAGTATTTGCATATCATTGAGAACCGCGAACGGGGTACCCCTTGCATATGGCACAGGAGCTTTCCCATAACCAAAATGACAAGGCAAGCAGACAATGAGCATCTCAGCAATTCTTATTATGTGCCATGGGAATATTGTTATTTGGTGCCTGCGTTAAGCATGAACATTATATCGGGATCTTGTTTATTGCGAGACGGTTACTTATTTAAGTCCGAGAATAATGGTTGTTCGATTTATATGAGTAATATATTTTATGCACATGCACCTTTGATAGATGGTCTATTCTTATCAAATCTCGATAGTGGAAATACACATATTAATAATATTGAAGCTAAACGTTTGAAATCGAGCGATAACTCGACCTATATGTGGCACTATCGTCTTGGTCACACTGGAGTGAAGCGTATGAAGAAACTCCATTCCGATGGAGTTCTTGAATCACTTGAAAGATGCGAAGCATGTCTGATGGGAAAAATGACTAAGACTCCATTTTCTGGTACGATGGAGCGAGCTACGGACTTATTGGAAATCATACATACCGATGTGTGTGGACCAATGAGTGTAGCATCACGCGGTGGTTATCGTTATGTTCTTACCTTCACGGATGACTTGAGTAGATATGGGTATATCTATTTCATGAAACATAAGTCCGAAACTTTCAAGAAGTTTAAGGAATTTCAAAGTGAGGTTGAGAATCAACGTAACAAGAAGATTAAATTTCTGCGTTCTGATCGTGGAGGTGAATATCTAAGTTACGAGTTTGGCAAGCATTTGAAGAAATGCGGAATACTTTCACAATTGACACCGCCGGGAATGTAGGGTTCGCAACATAGAAAACAAAAAATTTCCTACGATTGGAACATCTAAGTACCAAGATCTATCTACTAGATACAAGCAACGGGTGGATATACATCCATAGAATACGTACCCTCGAAGACCGAATAGCGTTAACGAGGTTGTACTCATGGATGATGTAGACGAACGCTTGCCGATATCAAGATCGTGATGAAGTCCGTCTGGTCCAGCCGGTCCAGCACGATCAAGTCCAGCACCTCAAAGCAGTGGTGCATCCGTGATCACACACACGTACGGGTACCCCGACAACCTCCACGCCCTTGCTCCAGCGAAGCAGCGGAAGCAACAAATCCTTCCAGAAAAAGCCATCGAAACATGTATCTCGCTGATCCGAGACCATGGGGAAATTCTAAAGGGGGGAGAGAGATCCTTCGCGAGGAGGTGTGCTTTGAGAGGAGGAGAGGGGGGCCTTTTATAGGGGAAAGGGGGACCCAAGGGGCATGGCGCCCAGCCATGGGGGCTGCCCCCACCTCTTCCACATTCATGTGGGTGGAGCTCCCACTCAAAATGAAAAGCCTCCACTCCCATTAAAAAGCCTCCACTCAAAAATCCACTCACATGCATTAAATTTCCACCAAATTTAATGCAAGCTCTCATTTAAATAAAACTCTTTTATTTATTTATTCAGAATTTTGTTAATCACTTTAATTAACAAACATTCACATAAAACCCCTTACAACATTTCAATTTCATATGCAGAACCAGTTTCAGCAATTTCAACTGAAACAGTTTCGGTGTCTAGTGAAATAAATTCCTGCGCTTTCCTTTTTCTTTCTCTGGCATATCATTTGCTCCGAATGGTGTCGGTATCCCTTAAGTGTGTCACCCTATGGTTCGCGAATAATAAAGACATGATCGAGACCCCTCTCCGATCAATAATCAGCAGCGGGACCTGGAGATCCGTACTGATTCCCACACATTCAACGATGACTTCTGTGATCGTGTGAACCTTTTACGCTAGTATCTTAATCCCTTTGTTTCACGATATATTACATGTCCAAGATTCGATCATCGGTATCTCCATACCTAGTTTGATCTCGTTACCGACATGCACTCTTTTCTCGTTCCCGTGATATAACATTCTAGTGATCAAATCACTTGCTTGCAAGCTAATCAATGTGATATCACCGAGAGGGCCCAGAGCATATCTATCCGTCATCGGGATGAAAAAATTCCACTCTCGATCCATGGGTCTCAACATAACACTTTAGTAGTTCTGAATCCATCTTTATAATCACCCAGTTACGGTGTGACGTTTGATGTCATCGAGAAACTCTTCCGGTGTTAGTGATTGACATGATCTCATGGTCTAAGGATTAGGATCACTTTGTAAGTTGTTATAGCAATATAAACTCAATGACTTTGATCGTAATGCTATACTTCGGATGAATGTTCATCATATCATTACACTAATGTTGTGACCTTGTTATTAACAACATCCAATGTCCATGATTAGGAAACTTTGATCATCATGTTAATCAACGATCTAGTTTATAAGAGAGGCATAACTAGGAACTTCCTTTTTGTTTATTAAACACACATGTATTAATGTTTCCGTATTAATACAATTATATCATGTAAAATAAACATTTATCATAAATAAGGAATACGATAATAACCACTTTATTATTGCCTCTCGGGCATATTCCCTTCAGTCTCCCACTTGCACTAGAGACAATAATCTAGTTTGAAAACTTTGCGTATTGAACACCTATGGCTTTCTGGTGTTCCATATACGCAACTGCAAGTGGTTAACATAATCTACGGATCTGATGCTTTCAGGTCCGTGTGTATTTGCATGTCTTTGCGTCTCCACGCATCACTCATTCTCTAATGAGATGGCATTGTATAAATTTGGTCTTTTGGTGAGACCTTTAGTTCCTTGGGTTTAAATCACGTCGATACTATTGTCGTACAATATATCGTCAGTGTTATCCCGTTGCGAACCACACCTTAGTTTGATAACAAACTACTTGACACAAATGCCCTCCTTTGCTGCTACTATAGCAGTCATATACTTAGCCTTTTTGTTGTAGTATTCGTCACAATGTCTTTACTATGGATTTCATCCAAATCCATCATGGAATCTTCTTTCCATTACATTGTGCCACCCATAGTTTAAATTGAGATAAACTTAATTTGTATCTTGTGACAAAACTAGTATCAATGTAACGCTTTACAATGAACTATTTGTAATTGTTTGTCACCTCTACAAAAATATATTCTTAGTTCTTCCAAAAGATCATAAGAATTTCCTTACTATTGCCCAATAATCATTTTATGATTCATTCTGGTATATGCTCATAACACTTAGAGCATAGGACATATCTGGATGTGTATATATCATGGTATGATTGATCAAAACTTTCTCGTGATTTCACTCATCAAGTGTCAAAGCACTTGAATCTTGTTTCACTTATCAAGTGTCGATACACTTGAATCTTGATTCAATTCCTCTCCATGCAACAAGAACTGTTTCTTGTCGTTTCTATATTGAACTCCTTCAATATCTCATATATGTACGTTTGGTACAACCATATTGGCGTCACAGTCTATCCACTATAGACATTCACGCTAAATATTCGGGTTTTGCCTAATTATTTCATCAAAATGAAATTCTTAACCTTTGTCAATAAAAGATACAGCATTTATAATCAACAAGATGTACTCCACATAATGTATTAGAAATATGTCTCAGCGCTCCCACTTAATTTCTTGCAAATGCAAGCATCTTCATCGTCTCCTGATGAAAACTCTTTTTCATTAAGATGAAGATTCCAACTCCGCGATGCTTACTTCAACCATTGAAGTTTGCATGCCCTTTTAGCATCCTTTGAATTGAACAAAACACTTTGGACCGTGTCATGTACACGTCCTAGGTAACCATTCTATTAGAAGAACTTTGTTTTGTTTATTTATCTACCATATACCAAATTATATGTAGTGGTTGCTACTTTAATCCGTCCAGACTAAATATCGCTATGAAAGATCCAATCTTGTCATAGTCAACTCCTTGAACATTGTCGTAAAATACTTTACCGACATGTCGACTATTTCATAGATGTGAAACATCCATGTCTGTTTCTTTATAGATCCAAATATGATCGATAGGTTTTTACACCTTTCCGGAGGGTCTTCCAAGTTCAAAACTTGGTTTCTCGTGTATGGAACTATCACGAATTTTATGGCTTCAAGCCATTTGACGGATTCAGGGCCCATCATCGCTTCTTTGTATGTAGTCGGTTCATAATTGTCAAACAATAATGATTTACTCTCAAATCTCAGCATTTGATTTGTTTATCCGACCGACTTGGTTCAATAAGAACTTTGATCTCCGTGACCACAACCTTTGAGGCACATAAGCTATGAGCATTATGGCAGCCTCCGGAACCATTTCCGGCGCTGCGCAACTCAACACATTTAGCTAAGGTTCGTTAACCTTATCAAAGTTCTATTGTCCTCCCACTTAACATTTATGAAAATTTCCTTCTTCAAGAAACTTCATGTTTCAAGCGACAAACCCTTTTGTCCTTGGTGTTATGAAAGAATAACCAATTGTTATTCGAAATAACCTACAAAGACATGCTCATCCGACTTCGGTTGTAAACATCTTACTTATGTTGAGCATACCAAAATTTAAGAAATGACAACTTGGGTTTTACCCCAAACCATAACTTCCATGGTGTCATTTCAACGGATCAAGATGGAGCTCTTTTCAGTGTAAAAGCGGAAGTCTCTAAAGCTTTAATCTTTTAAAACATAATGGCAGTTTTATAAATAACACCTTAGATCCAACCATGTTAAACAAGGTTTCATTACAAATCTCAAACACTCCATATTCCTATGGTGTTTTGGGAGATATAAATCTAGGTGTTTTGCTAAACTTGCAACTCAAATAAATCCCTTTATGATAAAATCATAATTCATTTATTTTCTTGTTACACTTGTAGCTCAAATAAATCCCTTATGATAAAATCATAAACCATTTATTTTCTTGTCACAATGACTTTCACTTCATCTTGAAAGTCTTTGAACATTTTCAAATATTTCACACTTCTTTCTCATTAAGTGAATATTCACTCAAATTTCCGGAGAAAGTATATGAAGTTGAAACCCATCGCTTACGACTACACATAATGGACTACATACATCGATATGTATAAATTCCAATATTTTAGTCGTTCGTTCTTCTTTGGCCTTTGAACGAAGTTTTAATTATCCCGAGGAAAGTCTCACAAGCGTCACTTGATCAAATCAAAGACTCCAAAAATCCATGAAAATGGAGATTCTTCATATTTTCTTTCCAATATAATTTAAACGGCGATGCCACTTCGTAAGTGATCTTTCAATCATTTGTCTTGCGACATTTTAGCATTAGGTTTTATGGATGTGATTTGTCCAACTAGATTTGTAAATCATCCATCTTATATGGAATACGGTAATTATTTAAACAACCTTTGTTCTCATAATACTTGATTTAAATAACAATTATTAAAACAAATCTTGAAGTCAAGCCTTGATGTCAATGAGAAATACAAACAACGGTTTGTTTGTTTTCGATGAACATCATCACATATTCTCTTGCTAGTTACTTAGGCCATTTTGGTTTATGAATTGCGTCGTTCCGTATGAAATTTCATACCAACCAATTCGGTATCCAATACCCAAGAACCACATTGTTTAACAAGCAAAGAATACAACCATAACATGTATATCATCTATATACCTAAATTGGATATTTCCAATCTTTTATTTTCTGCCAAATATATTTTATAGATTCTCTTTCAGCATTTCCTTTTCATTTTTAAAAGAATCTATCTACATCAAAAGTGACGCCATATACATGACACATAGTCCAAAGCGTGTATATTCAAATAATAATACCTTTGGACTTGCACTTTGAAGTAGATCACCATCATCAAATGATCGGTATTCTTTCAAAATCCATTCTTTAGTAATCTTATAGTGTAGTAAACACTTTACATACATCTTCTATTCATCCTTATCATACAACTTTCACGATCAAGCTACTGTAGCTTATAAAGGCGAATCGTGAGTATAACATTACTTTCCAAAACCCTTTTGGATGATTAGGATGTCTAGCATCTCCAACCTTCGTAAATTTTCATCCAATATGAGAACATATATTATACTCTATCATATTGCAACCAAAACATTGTTTCATATATCGTTATATCTGCCACACATGATGGTTTCTGAAACAATTCTTTCAGCTCCTAGATAAACTTGATATTAAAACAATCAAGAATCATGGAGGCAAACATGATACTTAAGATACTAACACTGGAATTGTTACTCTCGATTTAATACCAACTATTAAATTTCATGGAGTAAATAGAGTTTGCTGAAAGTTTGCAATAGGACTTTAAACTTTAGATTGACACTCAACACAATACGATACCAGTTCGTAAAGTATATATCCAGAATTCTATAGTTCTATTATCTCAATTACAACTATGCATAAGGTGGTGAACAAATGCCAATGACTACAACAAATTATGCAAATTCACTTTGATTTAATTTATGATAAATTGAGTTCTACTAATCCAAATTAGAAATGAACTCCCACTCAAAAACGACATCCCTCATGTCTTTTTGGTGATTACATGAACCAATCCACTACACCAAGTCCGATCATCATGTGATTCGGTGTAGCTTAAAAGGCGAGCATCAAATGGGCATCATATCTACTATATGACTCATGATTAACCTTTCAGTACGTGTTCCGTGGCCATGTCTGTACATGCTAGGCTCGCCAAGTAAGAACCTTAGTATTCGCGTGTGTAACTGTCTTACACCCGAGATATGCTCGTGGATTCAAGTACACCCGATCATCACGTGATATCTTGAAGCGACGAAACATTGTCGGTGCATACTTAAGGAAGAACACATTTTTATCTTGATATCTAAATGAGGGATTATCTTATTATGCTAATAAAACGCCAACCAAGCAATATAAGATGCTATCAAACATCACATGTTTATTAGTGGAATGATATGGTTCCAGCATATGATCTCCATCAGGTGCACCGTGGTATGATCACTATCATACCTCTATGTGTAAGGCCAAGGTCTATGGAACCTACACGTTATGCGTGTTGTAAGAGTATCATCTCATAATTCTACTTACAACATCACCATATAATAACACTAGCCCAGCAACAATCTAAACTAGACGCCTCTAATTTATCCATTGCAAGTTTTACATGGCTTAGGGCTTTCGAAGATAGAACCGTTCTTACCTACGAACATGAACCACAACGAGGATAACCAAATTGTTGACAACTTGTTGCAAATTAGATATTGACTATAGTAGGAGAGACAGACACCCGCTAGCCACTTATGCAAAACTAGTTGCATGTCAAGCGTGGAACAGGTCTCATGTGCGAGGACATGTAAAGTTTGTCCGGGCCGCTTCATCCCACTATGCCACCAATATCTAAAGTACAACTAAGAAGCAATAAAATGATCATCATCGCCCACATACTCATATGTGTACTACCCGTGCAAAGTATCTACGCATAGATCCGGCTCTGATACCACTGTAGGGTTGGCAACATAGAAAACAAAAAATTTCCTACGATGGGAACATCTAAGTACCAAGATCTATCTACTAGATACAAGCAACGAGTGGATATACATCCATAGAATACATACCCTCGAAGACCGAATAGCGTTAACGAGGTTGTACTCGTGGATGATGTAGACGAACGCTTGCCGATCTCAAGATCGTGATGAAGTCCGTCTGGTCCAACCGGTCCAGCACGATCAAGTCCAGCACCTCAAAGCAGTGGTGCATCCGTGATCGCACACACGTACGGGTACCCCGACAACCTCCATGCCCTCGCTCCAGCGAAGCAGCGGAAGCAACAAATCCTTCCAGAAAAAGCCACCGGGAATATGTATCTCCCTGATCCGAGACCATGGGGAAATTCTAAAGGGGGGAGAGATATCCTTCGCGAGGAGGTGTGCTTTGAGAGGAGGAGAGGGGGGCCTTTTATAGGGGAGAGGGGGGAACCCAAGGGGCATGGCGCCCAGCCATGGGGGCTGCCCCCACCTCTTCCACATTCATGTGGGTGGAGCTCCCACTCAAAATGAAAAGCCTCCACTCCCGTTAAAAAGCCTCCACTCAAAAATCCACTCACATGCATTAAATTTCCACCAAATTTAATGCAAGCTCTCATTTAAATAAAACTCTTTTATTTATTTATTCAGAATTTTGTTAATTACTTTAATTAACAAACATTCACATAAAACCCTTACAACATTTCAATTTCACATGCAGAACCAGTTTCAGCAATTTCAACCGAAACAGTTTCGGTGTCTAGTGAAATAAATTCCTGCGCTTTCCTTTTTATTTCTCTGGCATATCATTTGCTCCGAATGGTGTCGGTATCCCTTAAGTGTGTCACCCTACGGTTCGTGAATAATGCATACATGATCGAGACCCCTCTCCGATCAATAATCAGCAGCGGGACCTGGAGATCCGTACTGATTCCCACACATTCAACGATGACTTCTGTGATCGTGTGAACCTTTTACGCTAGTATCTTAATCCCTTTGTTTCACGATATATTACATGTACGAGATTCGATCATCGGTATCTCCATACCTAGTTTGATCTCGTTACCGACATGCACTCTTTTCTCGTTCCCGTGATATAACATTCTAGTGATCAAATCACTTGCTTGCAAGCTAATCAATGTGATATCACCGAGAGGGCCCAGAGCATATCTATCCGTCATCGGGATGAACAAATTCCACTCTCGATCCATGGGTCTCAACATAACACTTTAGTAGTTCTGAAGCCATCTTTATAATCACCCAGTTACGGTGTGACGTTTGATGTCATCGAGAAACTCTTCTGGTGTTAGTGATTGACATGATCTCATGGTCTAAGGATTAGGATCACTTTGTAAGTTGTTATAGCAATATAAACTCAATGACTTTGATCGTAATGCTATACTTCGGATGAATGTTCATCACATCATTACACTAATGTTGTGACCTCGTTATTAACAACATCCAATGTCCATGATCAGGAAACTTTGATCATCATGTTAATCAACGAGCTAGTTTATAAGAGAGGCATAACTAGGAACTTCCTTTTTGTTTATTAAACACACATGTATTAACGTTTCCGTATTAATACAATTATAGCATGTAAAATAAACATTTATCATAAATAAGGAATACGATAATAACCACTTTATTATTGCCCCTCGGGCATATTCCCTTCAGGGAACACCACAGCGTAATGGTGTGTCCGAACATCGTAATCGAACTCTCTTAGATATGGTTCGTTCTATGATGTCACTTACATATTTACCACTATCATTTTGGGGTTATGCATTAGAAACATCCGCATTCACTTTAAATAGGGCACCATCTAAATCCGTTGAAACGACACCGTATGAATTATGGTTTGGGAAGAAACCTAAATTGTCGTTCCTTAAAGTTTGGGGTTGCGAAGCCTATGTAAAGAAGTTACAGCCGGACAAGCTTGAACCCAAAGCGGAAAAATGCGTCTTCATAGGACACCCAAAGGAAACTATTGGGTATACCTTCTATCATAGATCCGAAGGCAAAATCTTCGTTGCCAAGAATGGATCCTTTCTAGAGAAAGAATTTCTCTCGAAAGAAGTGACTGGAAGGAAAGTAGAACTCGACGAGGTTGTCGAACCTTCTCTCGAACTTGCGAGTAGCGCAACACCGAAAGAAGTTCCTGTGGTGCCTGCACCAATAAGAGAGGAAGCTAATGATGATGATCATGAAACTTCGGTTGTAGTTGCTACAGAGCCTCGCAGGTCAACGAGAACTCGTACCACTTCTGATTGGTATGATCCCGTTATGAATGTCATGTTGGTGGACAACACCAATGACCCTGCGACATATGAGGAAGCGATGATGAGCCTAGATTCCAATAAATGGCAAGAAGCCATGAAATCCGAGATTGGATCCATGTATGAAAACCAAGTATGGACTTTGGTGGACTTACCGGATGGCCGGAAGGCTGTCGAGAATAAATGGATTTTCAAGAAGAAAACAGATGTTGATGGTAATGTTACTGTCTATAAAGCTCGACTTGTCGCAACAGGGTTTCGACAAATTCAAGGAGTTGACTACGATGAGACTTTCTCTCCTGTAGCGAAGCTAAAGTCTGTGAGGATTATGTTAGCAATCACTGCATATTATGATTATGAGATATGGCAGATGGATGCCAAAACAGTGTTCCTCAATGGAGACATTGATGAAGAGTTGTATATGATGCAACCCAAAGGTTTTGTCGATCCTAAAGATGCTAACAAGGTATGCAAACTTCAACGGTCCATTTATGGATTGAAGCAAGCATCCCGAAGTTGGAATCAATGTTTTGATAAGGTGATCAAAAGTTTTGGTTTTATACAAACTTATGGAGAAGCTTGTATTTACAAGAAAGTGAGTGGGAGCTCTGTAGCATTATTAATACTATATGTAGATGACATATTGTTGATTGGGAATGATGTAGACCTTCTTAATAGTGTCAAGGAATATTTGAATAATAGTTTTTCAATGAAAGATCTTGGCGAAGCAGCTTACATATTAGGCATAAAGATTTATAGAGATAGACCGAGACGCCTAATATCATTGTCACAAAGTACATATTTGGACAAAGTTCTAAAGAGGTTTGGAATGGAAGATAGCAAGAAAGGGTTCTTGCCCATGTTGCCCAATACGACGTTGAGTAAAACTCAAAGTCCAACAATGGCAGAAGATAGAGAAAGGATGAGTAAAACTCCCTATGCCTCAGCCATAGGATCTCTAATGTATGCCATGCTATGTACTAGACCCGACATTGCATATGCTGTTAGTTTGACTAGCAGATATCAAAGTGATCCAGGAGTGGATCATTGGACAACAGTCAAAAACATCCTTAAGTACTTGAGAAGAACTAAGGATATGGTTCTTTCTTATGGAGGTGATGAACAACTCGTTGTTAATGGTTACACCGATGCTAGTTGGAACATCGATCCGGATGATTCTAAATCACAATTTGGATACGTATTTACTTTGAATGGTGCAGCTGTTAGCTGGAGGAGTGCAAAGCAAAGCGTTGTGGCGAGATCTTCAACTGAATCGGAATACATGGCTGCTTCGGAGGCTTCACAAGAAGCGATATGGATGAAAGAGTTCATTACAGAGCTCGGTGTGGTTCCAAGTGCGCTGGACCCAATGTCTATCTACTGTGATAACATGGGCGCCATAGCCAATGCGCAAGAACCAAGGTCACACAAGAAGCTGAAGCACATCAAGCTACGTTTCCACGCTTTTCGTGAACATGTCCAAGATGGTGACATAAAGATTTTCAAAGTACACACATATCTGAATGTGGCGGATCCGTTGACTAAACCTTTCCCGAGGGCAAAACATGACCAACACCAAACTGCCATGGGTGTTCGGTATATTACCATGTAATCTAGATTAGTTGACTCTAGTGCAAGTGGGAGACTGTTGGAGATATGACCTAGAGGCAATAATAAATGTAGTTATTATTATATCTTTGTGTTTATGATAATTGTTTACATTAATGCTATAAAAGTATTAACAAGGAAACATTAATACTTGTGTGATTTGTAAACTAAATTAGAGTCCCTAGTAAAGCCTCTTTATAATACTAGCTTGTTGGTTAATAAATGATTATGGTTTCCCTATCATGAACATTGAGATGTTATTAACAACAAGATCATATCGTTAGGAGAATGGTATGATGGATATACTCCTATAGACAAGCGTAGCACAAAGATCAAGTCATTTTAATAGTTCAATTGCTATATGCTTTCTGATACATAGTAACCTAATTCCTTCGACCATGAGATCATGCTTATCACCATCACCGGAAGGATGCTTTGATGACATTAAACACCACACCGTAACTGTGTGGCTATAAAGGTGGCATTGAGTGTTCGGAAAGTATTGGTTGAGACACATGGATCAAGAGTGGGATTTGTCCATCCATATGGCGGATAGATATACTCTGGGCCCTCTCGGTGGAATGTCATCCAATTAGCTTGCAAGCATGTGACTGGATCACAAGGGATCACATATCACGGGAACGAGAAAAGAGTACTTATCAGTAACAAGGTTGAACTAGGTATGCAGAGATACCGACGATCAAAACCTCGGATAAGTAAACTATCGTGAGACAAAGGGAAATTGGTATCGTATGTAAGTGGTTCATTCGATCGCAAAGTAATCATAGAAATATGTGGGAGCCATATGAATTTCCAGATTCCTCTATTGGTTATTGTTCGGAGAAGTGTCTCGATCATGTCCGCATAATTCACGAACCGTAGGGAGACACACTTAAGGATTCGATGTTGTTGAGTAGTTATGGAATGATGAGTAAGAGACCGAATGTTGTTCGGATTCTCGGATGGGATCCGGGATATCACGAGGAGATCCGAAATGGTCCGGAGAATAAGATTCATATAAGGAAAGTCCTGTTTCGGGGTTGGAGAATGGTTCCAGTGTTTTCATCGGGAATGTTCTAGAAGGTTTCGGAATGTCCGGCACTCCGGAGGGGAAGGGTACATGAATGTGTCATAACAAGTTGGAATGGTTGCATCATGTACTAGGTGTCACCGCTGAGCAAAATAAAGGGATAAATCAAATCCTAGTTTGAAAAAGTCAAACGCCAATTTGAAAAGTCAAACGGCTATTTTGCTTGGTGGAGGGAGAGTAGGAAACCTACTTGGGGAGGAAGTCCCTCTCCCTCCACCGCCGGCCTTGGAAGCCGAGTTGGGGAGGGACTCCCCTCCCCTTGGCCGCCGCCCTCCACCTATATAAGGAGGGGCACGGCTGCCCCTCCAAGCACACAACTCCACCTCTCCAAACCCTAGCCCCAAGCCGCCGGCGCCACCACCTCCTGCTGCTGTCGCCGCCGCCGCCTAGGGGAAACCCTAGCCGCCGACTTGGGCTTCCCCAAGCCCTAGCCGCCGGCCTAGCCCCCTCTCCTTGGTGTGTCTAAACCCTAGATCACCGAGGGCTCTCTCATAGTCCACCATACTCGCTCCGACTTAAGGCGAAGCCCTGCGAGATCTCCCCTCTACTTCCGGTACCACGCCGTCGTGCTGCCGGAATCGCGAGGAGAGTGCTACAACCTCCGCTGCCTGCTGGAACAAGGGAGAGGAAGGTCTTCGTCGAGTACCGAACGTGTGACCGACTGCGGGAGCGCTGCCGGAACGCAGCGCCGGAAGGATCGTCTACGCGATCTTGAGATCGAGAAGAGTACGACTACATCACCCACGAGAATCCTCTCTCGTTAAACACTTTGGAATCTTCGAGGGTGAGTTATTCTATCGACTCGTTGCTACAATCTAGTAGATAGATCTTGGCTTGTTTGTTTGTATGCGGTAGAAAAATTTTGTTTTCCATGCTACGAACCCCTACAAGTCGCAATCAGCTTGTACCTCATATAGTAGCAATATAATGCATAGGACACCTGCAAAGTTCACAAGGGTGACTAGAAACAAATAGCACATGAACAAGTAATAACACGATATGTATCAAATAATAAGCTTTGGAACACTACACACAGAATGACAACTATGCTCTCTTAATGATGCCTAAAGGTAGAAGGTGGAGACTCAATAATGGTGAAAGAAAGGCCTTTTTGTAAAGTAAGTAGGGATTACAAGTTTTAAAAAGATCTTCCAAAAATTATGGTACTTGTTAGCTTTTAGCCCTCATTGCCCCTATCATAAGCATCTTGAAGTGGTTAAGGTTAAAGTGGTAAAGCTGGAGTATATGCTTGGTGAAGTATAAGTTGGCAATCTCATGCCCCTTGAATACGAGGGCCACACCTCATGCATACTCAACTTTGGGTCCAGCTAAGTTCTTTTCACTGTAAGTATTTGCATATCATTGAGAACCGCCAACGGGGTACCCCTTGCATATGGCACAGGAGCTTTCCCATAACCAAAATGACAAGGCAAGCAGACAATGAGCATCTCAGCAATTCTTCTTATGTACCATGGGAATATGGTGTTTTTATCTCTTTCCTATTTTCTCAATGTGTCTCTTTTTTATAAGAAGAATGCTTCATAGATGTCACTATGGTGATGCTGCAAGTGTCCACCATGATTAGGCATGGCTTAGGCTAGCGGCCCAGATGTTTCTCTAACACAGGATTCAAACTCCATGGACTTACAAGTTCCCTCTTTATTTCACACTTGTGACATCCATAGACAAAAGAACATGATATCAATTGAGTACAACAAGGTACAAGTGCAATGTTGAAAACGTTCCCCGTGACAGCACGGTTCTACTAATTCCAACTTATAAGTGCAAGCATATACAACAAAGTTGTCACAATGGTTCAAGTTTATTAGGGGCAAAGAATAAAGTGTGACATCAAGTTCATGAGGGCTTTAATCACTAAGTTTTCACATAACAAAATAGTTTTTAATTGGAAGATAGATGAAAGCAAGAATATACTTTGGAATGGTGTAACACACCATGCATTGGAGTTTATAGTGGACACTTTGGAATAACTTTGTTTCTTGGGAGTTGGAAGCATGAGTAGAACTTACTCATACAAGTGGAGGCTAGCAAAAGACTAGGAGCAACCAACTAAGAGAGAAATAATGGCCAAAATTATGCAATGCAACAAAACAAACTAATCAAAGCAAAGAGTGGAACTACGAGTCAAGGACTAAATGATCATAGAGGCTAACTGTGACTTGTCATAGTCATAACTGTAGGGTTCGCAGCATAGAAAACAAAAAATTTCCTATGATGGGAACAACTATGTACCAAGATCTATCTGCTAGATACAAACAACGGGCGGATGTATATCCGTAGAGAACATACCCTTGAAGACCGACAAAGCTTAACGAGTCCAAACTCGTGGTTGATGTAGGCGATCTCTTGCCGATCTCAAGATCGAGAGGAAGTCCTAGCGCCGCAAAACAGCAGCGCATCCGTGCTCGCACACACGTTCGAGGCACCGAGCAACCTCCGCCTCCTCGCTCCAGCGATGCAGCGGAAGCACAACTCTTTCTTGCCGAAAAGCCACCGGGAACATGTATCTCGCTAGTCCGAGACCATGGGGAATAAATTCTAGAGGGGGAGAGAGATCCTTCACGAGGAGGTGTGAGAGACAAGTGAGGAGGGGGGCTCCTTTTATAGGAGGAGGGGGGCACCCAAGGGGTGGCCGCCGGCCATGGGGGCTGCCCCCTCCCCTCCTTCATTCATGTGGGTGGACACTCCACTCACAAAATGCCCTTTAAATTCCCCCCACTCAAAAGTCCACTCAAATTCCCATTAAATTTCCACCAAATTTAATGCAAACTCTCATTAAATAAAACTCTTTTATTTTATTCAGAATTTTGTCAATTACTTTAATGACAAACATTCACAAATAACCCCTTGCTAGAATTCTATTTCACATGCATAACCACTTTATGCAATTTCACCCGAAAACCTGTTTCGGTATCTAGTGAAATAAATTCCTGCGCTTGTTTATTCTTTCGGCATGAAACTTTTGCTCCAATTGGATGTCGGTGTCTCTTAAGTGTGTCATCCTACGGTTCGTGAATAATGCGGACATGATCGAGACCCCTCTCGGATCAATAATCAGAAGCGGGATCTGGAGACCCATACTGACTCCCACACATTCAACGATGACTTTCTTGTGATCGTCGGAACCTTTTACGCTAGTATCTTAATCCTTTTGTTTCGCGATATATTACATGTCCGAGATTCGATCATCGGTATCTCCATACCTAGTTTGATCTCGTTACCGACATGTACTCTTTTCTCGTTCCCGTGATATAACATTCTAGTGATCAAATCACTTGCTTGCAAGCTAATCAATGTGATATCACCGAGAGGGCCCAGAGCATATCTATCCGTCATCGGGATGAACAAATTCCACTCTCGATCCATGGGCCTCAACATAACACTTTATTAGTTCTGAATCCATCTTTATAATCACCCTGTTACGGTGTGACGTTTGATGTTATCAAGAAACTCTTCCGGTGTTAGTGATTGACATGATCTCATGGTCTAAGGATTATGATCACTTCGTAAGTTGTTATAGCAATATAAACTCAATGACTTTGATCGTAATGCTATACTTCGGATGAATGTTCATCACATCATTACACTAATGTTGTGATCCCGTTATTAACAACATCCAGTGTCCATGATCAGGAAACCTTGATCATCTTGTTAATCAACGAGCTAGTTTATGAGAGAGGCATAACTAGGAACTTTCTGTTTGTTTATTAAACACACATGTATTAACGTTTCCGTATTAATACAATTATAGCATGTACAATAAACATTTATCATAAATAAGGAATACGATAATAACCACTTTATTATTGCCTCTCGGGCATATTCCCTTCAGTCTCCCACTTGCACTAGAGACAATAATCTAGTTTGAGAACTTTGCGTATTGAACACCTATGGCTTTCTGGTGTTCCATATACGCAATTGCAAGTGGTTAACATAATCTACGGATCTGACGCTTTCAGGTCCGTGTGTATTTGCATGTCTTTGCGTCTTCACGCATCACTCATTCTCCAATGAGATGGCATTGTATAAATTTGGTCTTTCGGTGAGACCTTTAGTTCCTTGGGGTTAAAACACGTCGATACTATTGTCATACAATATATCTTTAGTGTTAGCCCGTTGCGAACCACACCTTAGTTTGATAACAAACTTCTTGACACAAATTCCCTCCTTTGCTGCTACTATAGCAGTCATATACTTAGCCTTTTGTTGTAGTATTCGTCACAATGTCTTAACATTGGAACTCTTCCAAATCCATCATGGAAACTTTCTTTCCATTTCATTGTGCCACTCATAGTTTAAATTGAGATAAACTTAATTTGTATCTTGTGACAAAACTAGTATCAATGTAACGCTTTACAATGAACTATTTGTAATTGTTTGTCACCTCTACACAAATATATTCTTAGTTCTTCCAAAAGATCATAAGAATATCCTCACTATCGTCCAATGATCATTTTATGATTCATTCTGGTATATGCTCATAACACATAGAGCATAGGACATATCTGGATGTGTACATATCATGGTATGATTGATCAAAACATTCTCGTGATTTCACTCATCAAGTGTCAAAACACTTGAATCTTGTTTCACTTTTCAAGTGTCGATACACTTGAATCTTGATACAATTCCTTTCCATGCAACAAGAACTGTTTCTTGTCGTTTCTATATTGAACTCCTTCAATATCTCATATATGTACGTTTGGCACAACCATATTGGCGTCACAGTCTATCCACTATAGACATTCACGCTAAATATTCGGGTTTTGCCTAAGTCTTTCATCAAAATGAAATTCTTAACCTTTGTCAATAAAAGATACATCATTTCCAATCAACAAGATGTCCTCCACATAATGTATTAGAAATATGTCTTAGCGCTCCCACTTAATTTCTTGCAAATGCAAGCATCTTCATCGTCTCCTGATGAAAACTCCTTTTCATCACGGTGAAGATTCCAACTCCGCGATGCTTACTTCAACCATTAAAGTTTGCATGCCCTTTTAGCATCCTTTGAATTAACAAAACCCTTTGGATCGTGTCATGTACACGTCCTAGGTAACCATTCTATTAAAAGAACTTTGTTTTGTTTATTCATCTATCATATACCAAATTATATGTAGTGGTTGCTACTTTAATCCGTCCAGACTAAATATCGCTATGAAAGATCAAATCTTGTCATAGTCAACTCCTTGAACATTGTCGTAAAATACTTTACGACATGTCGACTATTTCATAGATGTGAAACATCCATGTCTGTTTCTTTATAGATCCAAATACGACTGATAGGTTTTTACACCTTTCCGGAGGGTATTCCAAGTTCAAAACTTGATTTCTCGTGTATGGAACTATCACGGATTTTATGGCTTCAAGCCATTTGACGGAGTCAGGGCCCATCATCGCTTCTTTGCATATAGTCGGTTCATCATTGTCAAACAATAATGATTTACTCTCAAATCTTAGTATTTGATTGTTTATCCGGCCGACTTGGTTCAATAAGAACTTAGATCTCCGTGACCACAACCTTTGAGGCACATAAGCTATGAGAATTATGGCAGCCTCCGGAACCATTTCCGGCGCTGCGCAACTCAGCACATTTAGCTAAGGTTCGTTAACCTTATCAAAGTTCTATTGTCCTCCCACTTAACATTTATGAAAAAATCCTTCTTCAAGAAACTTCACGTTTCAAGCGACAAACCCTTTTGTCTTTGGTGTTATGGAGTAATAACCAATTATTATTCGAAATAACCTACAAAGACATGCTCATCCGACTTCGGTTGTAAACATCTTACTTATGTTTAGCATACCAAAATTTAAGAAAGGACAACTTGGGTTTTACCCCAAACATAACTCATATGGTGTCATTTCAACGGATCAAGATGGAGCTCTTTTCAGTGTAAAAGCGGTAGTCTCTAAAGCTTTAATATTTTAAAACATAATGGCAGTTTTATAAATAACACCTTTGATCCAACCATGTCAAACAAGGTTTCCTTACAAATCTCAAACACTCCATATTCCTATGGTGTTTCGGGAGATGTAAATCTAGGTGTTTTGCTAAACTTGTAACTCAAATAAATCCCTTTTATGATAAAATCATAATTCATTTATTTTTCTTGTTACACTTGTAACTCAAATAAATCCCTTATGATAAAATCATAAACCATTTATTTTCTTGTTACAATGATTTTCACTTCATCTTGAAAGTCTTTGAAACGTTTTTCAAATATTTCATACTTCTTTCTCATTAAGTGAACATTCACTCAAATTTTCGGAGAAATCATATGAAGTTGAAACTCATAGCTTACGACTACACATAATGGACTACATACATCGATATGTATAAATTCCAATATTTTAGTCGTTCGTTCTTCTTTGGCCTTTGAACGAAGTTTTTAATTATCCCGAGGAAAGTCTCACAAGCGTCACTTGATCAAATCAAAGACTCCAAAAATCCATGAATATGGAGATTCTTCATGTTTTCTTTCCAATATAATTTAAACGGCGATGTCACTTCGTAAGTGATATTTCAATCATTTGTCTTGCGACATTTTAGCATTAGGTTTTATGGATGTGATTTCTCCAACTAGATTTGTAAATCATCCATCTTATATGGAACACGGTAATTATTTGAACAACCTTTGTTCTCATAATACATGATTTAAATAACAATTATTAAAACAAATCTTGAAGTCAAGCTTTGATGTCAACGAGAAATACAAACAACGGTTTGTTTGTTTTCGATGAACATCATCACATATTCTCTTGCTAGTTACTTAGGTCATTGTGGTTCATGAATTGCGTTGTTCCGTATGACATTTCATACCAACCAATTCGGTATCCAATACCCAAGAACCACATTGTTTAACAAGCAAAGAATACAACCATAACATGTATATCATATATATACCTAAATTGGATGTTTCCAATCTTTTCTTTTCTGCCAAATATATTTTATAGATTCTCTTTCAGCATTTCCTTTTCCTTTTAAAAGAATTTATCAACATCAAAAGTGGCGCCATATACATGACACATAGTCCAAAGCGTGTATATTCAAATAATAATACCTTTGGACTTGCACTTTGAAGTAGATCACCTTCATCAAATGATCGGTATTCTTTCAAAATCCATTCTTTAGTAATCTTTTAGTGTAGTAAACATTTTACATAAATATTCTATTCACCCTTATCATGACGACTTTCATGATCAAGCTACTTTAGCTTATAAAGGCGAATCGTGAGTATAACATTACTTTCCAAAACCCTTTTGGATGATTAGGATGTCTAGCATCTCCAACCTTCGCAAATTCTCATCCAATATGAGAACATATATTATACTCTATCATATTGCAACCAAAACATTGTTTCAGATATCGTTATATCTGCCACACATGATGGTTTCTGAAACAATTCTTTCAGCTCCTAGATAAACTTGATATTTAAACAATCAAGAATCGTGGAGGCAAACATGATACTTAAGATACTAACACTGGAATTGGTACTCTCGATTTAATACCAACTATTAAATTTCCCGGAGTAAATAGAGTTTGCTGAAAGTTTGCAATAGGACTTTAAACTTTAGATTGACACTCAACACAATACGATACCAGTTCGTAAAGTATATATCCAGAATTCTGTAGTTCTATTATCTCAATTATAACTAAGCATAAGGCGGTGAACGAATGCCAATGACTACAACAAATTATGCAAATTCACTTTGATTTAATTTATGATAAATTGAGTTCTACTAATCCAAATTAGAAATAAACTCCCACTCAAAAACGACATCCCTCGTGTCTTTTTGGTGATTACATGAACCAAATCCACTACACCAAGTCCGATCATCACGTGAGTCGGTATAGCTTCAAAGGCGAACATCAAATGGTCAACATATCAAAACATATGACTCATGCTTAACCTTTCGGTCCGTGTTCCGAGGCCATGTCTGTACATGCTAGGCTCGTCAAGTAAGAACCTTAGTATTCGCGTGTGTAACTGTCTTACACCCGAGATATGCTCGTGGATTCAAGTACACCCGATCATCACGTGATATCTTGAAGCGACGAAACATTGTCGGTGCATACTTAAGGAAGAACACATTCTTATCTTGATATCTAAATGAGGGATCATCTTATTTTGCTAATAAAACGCCAAACAAGCAATATACGATGCTATCAAACATCACATGTTTATTAGTGAAATGATATGGTTCCCGCATATGATCTCCATCATGTGCACCGTGGTATGATCTCTATCAAACCTTTATGTGTAAGGCCAAGGTCTATGGAACTTACACGCTATGTGTGTTGTAAGAGTATCATCTCATACTTCTACTTACAATATCACCATATCATAACACTAGCCCAGCAACAATCTAAACTAGACGCCTCTAATTTATCCATTGCAAGTTTTACGTGGCTTAGGGCTTTCGAAGATAGAACCGTTCTTACCTACGAACATGAACCACAACGAGGATAACCAAATTTTTGACAACTCGTTGCAAATTAGATATTGACTATAGTAGGAGAGACAGACACCCGCTAGCCACTTATGCAAAACTAGTTGCATGTCAAGCGTGGAACATGTCTCATGTGCGAGGACATGTAAAGTTTGTCCGGGCCGCTTCATCCCACTATGCCACCAATATCCAAAGTACAACTAAGAAGCAATAAAATGATCATCATCGCCCACATACTCATATGTGTACTACCCGTGCAAAGTATCTACGCATATATCTGGCTCTGATACCACTGTAGGGTTCGCAGCATAGAAAACAAAAAATTTCCTACGATGGGAACAACTATGTACCAAGATCTATCTGCTAGATACAAACAACGGGCGGATGTATATCCGTAGAGAACATACCCTTGAAGACCGACAAAGCTTAACGAGTCCAAACTCGTGGTTTATGTAGACGATCTCTTGCCGATCTCAAGACCGAGAGGAAGTCCTAGCGCCGCAAAACAGCAGCGCATCCGTGCTCGCACACACGTTAGAGGCACCGAGAAACCTCCGCCTCCTCGCTCCAGCGATGCAGCGGAAGCACAACTCTTTCTTGCCGAAAAGCCACCGGGAACATGTATCTCGCTAGTCCGAGACCATGGGGAATAAATTCTAGAGGGGGAGAGAGATCCTTCACGAGGAGGTGTGAGAGACAAGTGAGGAGGGGGGCTCCTTTTATAGGAGGAGGGGGGCACCCAAGGGGTGGCCGCCGGCCATGGGGGCTGCCCCCTCCCCTCCTTCATTCATGTGGGTGGACACTCCACTCACAAAATGCCCTTTAAATTCCCCCCACTCAAAAGTCCACTCAAATTCCCATTAAATTTCCACCAAATTTAATGCAAACTCTCATTAAATAAAACTCTTTTATTTTATTCAGAATTTTGTCAATTACTTTAATGACAAACATTCACAAATAACCCCTTGCTAGAATTCTATTTCACATGCATAACCACTTTATGCAATTTCACCCGAAAACCTGTTTCGGTATCTAGTGAAATAAATTCCTGCGCTTGTTTATTCTTTCGGCATGAAACTTTTGCTCCAATTGGATGTCGGTGTCTCTTAAGTGTGTCACCCTACGGTTCGTGAATAATGCGGACATGATAGAGACCCCTCTCGGATCAATAATCAGAAGCGGGATCTGGAGACCCATACTGACTCCCACACATTCAACGATGACTTTCTTGTGATCGTCGGAACCTTTTACGCTAGTATATTAATCCTTTTGTTTCGCGATATATTACATGTCCGAGATTCGATCATCGGTATCTCCATACCTAGTTTGATCTCGTTACCGACATGTACTCTTTTCTCGTTCCCGTGATATAACATTCTAGTGATCAAATCACTTGCTTGCAAGTTAATCAATGTGATATCACCGAGAGGGCCCAGAGCATATCTATCCGTCATCGGGATGAACAAATTCCACTCTCGATCCATGGGCCTCAACATAACACTTTATTAGTTCTGAATCCATCTTTATAATCACCCTGTTACGGTGTGACGTTTGATGTTATCAAGAAACTCTTCCGGTGTTAGTGATTGACATGATCTCATGGTCTAAGGATTAGGATCACTTCGTAAGTTGTTATAGCAATATAAACTCAATGACTTTGATCGTAATGCTATACTTCGGATGAATGTTCATCACATCATTACACTAATGTTGTGATCCCGTTATTAACAACATCCAATGTCCATGATCAGGAAACCTTGATCATCTTGTTAATCAACGAGCTAGTTTATGAGAGAGGCATAACTAGGAACTTTCTGTTTGTTTATTAAACACACATGTATTAACGTTTCCGTATTAATACAATTATAGCATGTACAATAAACATTTATCATAAATAAGGAATACGATAATAACCACTTTATTATTGCCTCTCGGGCATATTCCCTTCAATAACATGGTGTGAGCATGTGCCAAGTCAACCCAAGCAAAACATCAAAGGAGAATACCACAATACTATGCTTTTGCATGCTAAAACAACGCATAATTTCTTCAAGGCACACTAAGCAATCCCAATTGTTTGGAACAAGACATGCTACAGCAATAATCACTAAGCATAATGCTAAAACAACACCTAGTATGTCATGCTAAAGTCTAAGTCATAGTCAATGCAAGCTCCTCTTGCACTTCAAGCAAGAACTTACTACTCCTTTCTAAACACCAAGCAAACTTATTTACAAAACAACACAGCGAGAACGGGGGTCCAAACTACTAAATCAAACTAAACAAACTAAGCAAAGCAAACGAAAACTAAGATGCTCCAAGAACAACACAATTGTGCATGAAACAATAAAAATGAAGTGTCTAGACAGACCTAAGCTTTTTATTGATGAAGAAGGGGATGCCTTGGGCGTACCCAAGCTTTGACGCTTGTACTTCTTGGATATTTCTTGGGGTGACACCATGGTGACATCCCCAAGCTTGAGCTTTTGTCCATTCTTCATCTCATTGCATAATTATCTCTCCACCTGAATTTTTTCCTTCATACAAAACTTCACACAATCTTCATTAGCAACCTTAGCTTATTCAAAAGATATTAGACCACTGGCAAAGCTTTGGAACAACAAGGCTTTTCACTAAAAACACAAGCTACTGTAGTAACTCCTTCAAAGAAACTCAATTTAACTGAAGAGAGCTCAAAAAAGAATCAATAAGAAGCAAATGCAAATAATGGCAGAAATCTATCAAAACAGACTAGCAGGTAGAAACGAATTTTTTCGAACATCTTATGTTGCTCAAATAAAAAAGT
Source organism: Avena sativa (assembly GCA_916181665.1). Classification (NCBI taxonomy): domain Eukaryota; kingdom Viridiplantae; phylum Streptophyta; class Magnoliopsida; order Poales; family Poaceae; genus Avena; species Avena sativa. The sequence goes on along the minus strand of OV702280.1, from coordinate 382,050,080 downwards.
GTTGAACAAACGAAAGTTAGCCAACATACTGGATGATTTATTTGTAAATTTTGATCTCAATCCGAGTTACAGAGCCTCCTCACGAATATTTTTGGTGGAGGACAGAAATCTATTTCGGGACAGCAACTCCCCAAATCTTACTTCCCTCTCATTAGAGGTCATTCTTGGCACAAAAAAGCAAACAAAAAGGATAAGGAGAGGTCATTACAGAAGTAATAACTTTCAAGACTCAAGGAAACTCTTGGGTTATCTCGCAGCAAGTACTTTTCTTTAACGCCTTTAAGTTAGGCACAAGAAGCAAGAAGAATCAAGTATTTTCAAATGAAGAATTGCCCCTCTTGTTCCTTCTTTTCTTACCTTTCTTTTTCTTCTTAGGGAAGATATGATTGCTTACCGGGGGAGTAAAGTGCATGATGCCTTCTCCCACGTCTATTACTGCCCCAAGGTGTTTCAATAGAGATCTTCCAAGTGTGATATGTCCTTTGCCTACACATTCAATAACAAGATAATTAGTAGACACCATTTTCCCTGAGATTTTTGTAAACACACCTTCAGCTATTCCAATGGGCAATATAGTGGCGTTGTTGGTAAGAGAGATTTCCTCTCCTCCTTCAATAAGCCCCCAAAGACTCAAGGAATCAAAAATATCTTTAGGCATGAGAAAAAATTCAGACATGATATCACAGCGAGCATCAAAAAGTGTAGTGTTTATTGAGACTTTAATTGTGGGAAACCAATTTAAAGGCTCGGAATTTATGGGAACATAATCATGGTAATCCCTAAGAGTGTGATATCAACTATTCATGGCAGCAATACTGGTCTCAAGATGGTTCAACCTAGCAAAAATACTTGTGAAAGAGGAATCGGACTTGCTAGGTGTACCATAGATCATGATTAGTTTACTTATAACATTATAAGATGCATCCTCAGTACAAAGCAAAAAATCCTTTTCAGCCACATCATCCAAAGCATATCTATAACGAAGAGCAATACCGCGGTAAAAACTATCAATAACCAAGCTAAGACTCATCTTAGGCTCAGTTTCATTTTGTAACGCAGAGATTCTAGACCAAGCTTCTTTGAAACTCTCTTCACTTTTTTGCTTAAAAGTGAAGATCTTTTCCATAGGTGTCACATGGATTGGACCAAAACCAGACATGGTAGCAACTAAGGTAGGAAATAATTTTTTTGTGTTTTTGAATATTGCAAGCAAACCAAACTAGACTATTTTTTTGTTTTTTTGAAAAGAGGCAAACAAAACCAAGCAAAAGAAACAAAGCAAACTAAAAACAAAGTAAATAGAAAGGAAGTGAGGGACTCCCCTAGTGAAGACGTCCTTAGCCTCCCCGGCAACGGTGCCAGAAAATAGCTTTCTGGCTTGCTGTTGCCGTGGGTTAACGTGTGTGAGTGCCTTTTACCTTTCCTCCCCGGCAACGATGCCAGAAAACTTGTTGATAGCGCTTGACAGGAGGAAGAGGTTGAAGTAGATTCCTCGGCAACGGTGCCAGAAAACTTGATGGCGCCTGGTGCTTGACGTGGAAGCGTTCGTTGGAAACCCCAAGAGTAAGGTGTGAAGCAGCAAGCAGCAAGTCTTCATTCAGTTGAGACCAAGGTTATCGAACCAGAAGGAGGAAGGAAACGTCACACAGGTGTTGGAAGCAACACGGAGACCTGCACAACACAAACTCAAGACTTTGTCCCAACGAATCAGCGAGGTTATTCACCGGTTTGTTGTAACAAAGGATTAAACGTATGGTGTGGAAGGTAATGGTTTGCAGCAAGTAAATAAGTAAAAGTGGAAGATTTATCAATGGTAAAGATTGGACCGGGGTCCATAGTTCACTAGAGGTGCTCTCCTTAGATAAACAACATGGCATGAAGGGTAACAAATTACAGCGAGGCAATTGACAGGAACTGAGCAAGGCATAACAATGCAATTACTAGCCAGAAAGATCCTATGAGGTTGATTGGGCAATACAACAATATACATAGACCATCATCCAACTGCATCTATGACTAGAAGTCCACCTTCAGGTTATCATCCGACCCCCCTCCAGTATTAAGTTGCAAGCAACAGACAACTGCTTTAAGCAAAGTGTGTAAGGTAAACAGTCCACATGTTCCATGAACAAGAGACCGTTTTTTTCTCCCTAGTAGCAACAACACATCTACAACCGAAGAGATTATTGTCACTTCCCTTGAAAACTAGAGGCATGAACCCACTATCGAGCATAAATACTCCCTCTTGGAGTCACTGGCAACTACTTGGCCAAGATAACCACTAGCAACGGAGAGCATGCAAGATCACAAACAACACAGACATGATAGAATCATAAAGATAAAACCATTAATCAAACCACCATAATAATCTCAATATCCATCGGATCCCCGCAAACACAACATGCATGATTACAAATAGATTAGATCTTGATCATGAACAGAGCTCACAAGATCTATACATGAAAACACAAAGGAGGAGATACAACCATCTAGCTACTACATGGACCCATAGTCCAAGGTGGAACTACTCACAAATCATACCCGAGAGAAGGCCTCCGGGATGATCTCCCCTCCGCAGGGTGCCGGGAAGAGCTTCAGATACCTCCCGATCTAGGGACAATGGTGGCGGCGGCTACAGACGGTTTCGTGGATTTCTGATCGGGTACTTAGGGTTTCTGTATCGAGGGCTTCTTATAGGCGAAAGGGCGAGACCGGGAGGCGGCCAGGGTGCCCAAACCCTAGCCAGGCGCGGGGCTGGGCCCACCAGTGCCTAGGATGGGTCTGGCCCCCCTGGCTGGCCTTCCGGGCTCCCCTTTGGACTTCTTGTTCCCCACGGAAAGTAATTGACTTTGTCCTTCGCCCCGTCCAATTCCGAGAATATTTCTTTACTAACTTTTCTGAAACCAAAAACAGCATAAAACAGGCATCTGGCACTGTTGCAATTTGTTAATAGGTCATTACCAGAAAACATGTAAAAAGCACCTCAAAGTGTGGACAAGTAAAGCAAAGTAGATACTAAACAAGCATGGAGCATCAAAAATTATAGATACGTTTCCAACATATCAGGTATGAACGGGTTCAGCCGGGGGCATCGCGGTCGGCAAGGGACTTGCGACAGGAGGCGACGCAGGCTGAGTGGGAGATAGCGGAGGGAACGCCGAGGGCGGCGGCCCAGCCGGGGGCGTCGAGGCCGAGGGACCATCGATATCTACCGCATGGGGCGGCGAAGAGGGAAGGGCCGGGGAAGGAGCCTGGCTCGCTGTAGCTAGATCGACCTCGTGACGTTGCCGCCATGCACGTCGATCACGGGTGCGCCATGCACATCGGTCGCAGCAGATGACTGCGGCGGGACTGGTACCTTCACAGGACCAGTACTACCTAGGACAGGTGCATTAGCGTCCAAGTAAGATAAGTCATATTTACGCATACAATCACTCGTCACCGGTTCATCGGAAGGAAATGTGATGCTTTTTCGAGAGTGGACACATCATACACCAGGAGTAGCATATGGAAACAACGTCTCATCAAAGATGACATCACGAGAAATATAGATACGTCCCATGGAGCGATCCAAGCACTTATACCCCTTATGCATCGAACTATACCCTAAGAACACACACATAGTCGAGCGAAAAGATAACTTATGGGTATTATACTTGCGCAAACTCGGCCAGCACGCACAGCCGAAAACACGAAGTGAGGAGTATGTGGGTGGAACTTTTAGGAGATGATGGACGGGTGTGTCATTTTGTAACACCAAAGTAGGCATGCGATTAATAAGGTAGCATGCGATGAGGAAGGCTTCATCCCAAAAACTCAATGGGAGACATGAATGGGCAAGTAAGGCAAGCCCGATTTCTACCAAATGGCGGTGCTTGCGCTCGGCCACCCTGTTCTGCTGCGAGGTATGAGGGCACGAAACGCAATGAGATATGCCGGTGCGCTAAAAATATTTGTGTAAACGGTGTTACTCACCACCCCAATCCGACTGGACAGCTTTGATTTTAGAGTCTGATAGACGCTCAACATGAGCTTGAAAGTTCTAGAAAACTTGCTCAACATCAGACTTGTGCTTAAGGAGATAAATCCAGCTAAAACGAGAGTAATCATAATAAAACTAACGTAATACTTATACCCTCCTAAGGATGCAATAGCAGGACCCCAAACATCGGAATGGATTAACTCAAGAGGCATAGTAGAAACACACCTGGAATTATTATAAGACAATTGTCGAGTTTTAGCACGCTGACAAGCATCACACACAGAGGTCTGAGTATTGGAAGAACACTCTAAATCATTATTCCTAACAATGGATTGAATGGCATTATTGGTAGGGTGCCCAAGACGATGATGCCACCAAGACGCGGTGGTCTTGACGTCGGAGGATGCCTGGAGTTGAGTGGTGGAAGCTCTCCTAAACGGGATGGGGTACAGCCCGCTGCGACTCCTACCATGAAGCAGAGTTTTCCTTGTGGTTTTGTCCTTGACAAGAAAAAATAAACGGTGAAACTCAATAAAGACGTCATTGTCAGAGCAAAGACGAAACACGGAGATGAGATGTTTGTCGATATGAGGAACATGGAGAATATTTCTCAAACAGAGGGATGAACCGGGTAAATTCGAGTGACCAATATGAGAAATAGACAAACCTGCACCGTTGGTAACTTGCACTTGATCCTTGCCTCTGTAGCGCTCATGCATGTGGAGGCGCTCTAGGTCGCTGGTGAAGTGGTCAGAAGCGCCGGAGTCCATGATCCACTGCGGTGGATCAGCGGTGGATGACGTGGAGGCGGAGTTACCCGCACGGTTGTCGTAGTCGTAGTGCTTCCTGCAGTTGTCTGCCTTATGCCCCTAGTATTTGCAAATCTGGCGCTAGGGGCGCCAGTGCCGGTTGTGGCCATTGCCGCCTTCTCCGTTGCGGTTGCGGTCGGCACCGCCACCGCTGTTTTCTCCATTGTTGTGGCGGTCACCACCGCCGCCCTGGCCGTGGCCAGGCTGACCTTGGCCGCCTTGGCCCTGCGGGGCACCGCCCACAGGACGTCCTAGTCATCCTACGCCTTGGCGCCCGGGATTGGTGTGGTAGACCGAGTGCGACACGGCGTTGGCAGACGAGGACCAGTCGTTGACCTCCGTCTGTTGCTGCTTCTGGAGAGCCTCGAAGCTGAGCACATTGGCGTAGAACGTGCCGAGGGTGATCGGGACCGCTGCAAAATTCAGCGAGGCGGCGATGGGGTTGAAGGCAGGACCTAGCCCAGTCAGCATATAGTCAATGATCTCGTCATCGGCAAGAGAAGATCCGGCAGCGGCCATGGTGTCGGCCATAGCCTTCACCTGGTTCATGTACTTGCTGGCGGACTGATATGTTGGAAACGTATTTCCATGCTTGTTTAGTATATACTTTGCTTTACTTGTCCACACTTTGAGGTGCTTTTTACATGTTTTCTAGTAATGACCTATTAACAAGTTGCAACAGTGCCAGATGCCTGTTTTCTGCTGTTTTTGTTTTCAGAAAAGTTAGTAAAGAAATATTCTCGGAATTGGACCGGACAAACGTCAAAGTCAATTACTTTTCGTGGGGAACAAGAAGTCCAGAGGAGAGCCGAAGTGGACGGCCAGGGGGGCCAGACCCACCCCAGGCGCGGGGGCAGGTGGGCCTGCGCCTGGCTAGGGTTTGGTAGCCCTGGCCGCCTCCCGGTCTCTCCCCTTCGCCTATAAGAAGCCCCCGATGCAGAAACCCTGTGTACCCGATCAGAAATCCACGAAACCTTCTGTAGCCGCCGTCACCATCGTCCCTAGATCGGGGGATCTGAAGTTCTTCCCGGCACCCTGCCGAAGGGGAGATCATCCCGGAGGCCTTCTCTCCGGTATGATTCATGAGTAGTTCCACCTTGGACTATGGATCCATGTAGTAGCTACATGGTTGTATCTCCTCCTTTGTGATTTCATGTATAGATCTTGTGAGCTCCGTTCATGATCAAGATCTACTCTATTTGTAATCATGCATGTTGTGTTTGCGGGGATCCGATGGATATTGAGATTATTATGTTGGTTTGATTAATGGTTTATCTTTATGATTCTATCATGTTGGTGTTGTTTGTGATCTTGCATGCTCTCTGTTGCTAGTGGTTATCTTGGCCAAGTAGTTGCTAGTGACTCCAAGAGGGGCTATTTATGCTCGATAGTTGGTTCATGCCTCTAGTTTCCAAGGGAAGTGACAGAAATCTCTTCGGTTGTAGATGTGTTGTTGCTACTAGGGAGAAAACAACGGTCTCTTGTTCATGGAACATGTGGATTGTTTACCTTACACACTTTGCTTAAAGCAGTTGTCTGTTGCTTGCAACTTAATACTGGAGGGGGTTCAGATGATAACCTGAAGGTGGACTTCTAGTCATAGATGCAGTTGGATGACGGTCTATGTGTATTTTTGTATTGCCCAAATCAACTTCATAGGATCTTTCTGGCTAGTAATTGCATTGTTATGCCTTGCTCAGTTCCTGTCAATTGCCTGGCTGTAATTTTTTTACCCTTCATGCCATGTTGTTTATCTAAGGAGAGCACCTCTAGTGAACTATGGACCCCGGTCCAATCTTTACCATTGATGCATCTTCCACTATTACCTGTTTACTTGCTGCAAACCATTACCTTCCACACCATATGTTTAATCCTTTGTTACAACAAACCGGTGAGCTTGACAACCTCACTGATTTGTTGGGGCAAAGTCTTGAGTTTGTGTTGTGCAGGTCTCCGCGTTGCTCGCAACACCTGTGTGGCGTTTCCTTCCTCCTTCTGGTTCGATAACCTCGGTATCAACTCAGGGAAGACTTGCTGCTTGCTGCTTCACACCTTGCTCTTGGGGTTTCCAACGAAGTGCTCCACGTCAGCACTAGCCATCAAGTTTTCTAGCGCCATTGCCAGGTACTAAAGGGACATCAATCTTCTTCCTCCCTGTCAAGCACCAGGGCGCCATCAGTGCCATCAAGGAGTTATCAACAAGTTTTCTGGCGCCGTTGCCAGGGAGGCCAAGGACGTCTTCACTAGGGGAGTCCTTCACTTCCTTTCTCTTTACTTTGTTTTTAGTTTGCTTTGTTTCTTTTGCTTGGTTTTGTTTGCCTCTTTTCAAAAAACCCAAAAAAATTAGTCTAGTTTGGTTTGTTTGCCTTATTCAAAAACACAAAAAATTAGTTCCTGCTCTAGCTACTGCTGTTGTTTTTGGCTTGTCCACCTTTGCCAAAATGAACTCTGCTGAGAACACCAAGTTGTGTGACTTCACTAGCACCAACAACAATGATTTCCTAAGCACTCCTATTGCTCCACCTGCTCCTGATTCTACCTTTTATGAAATTAATCCTGCTTTGTTGAATCTTGTGATGAGAGAGCAATTTTATGGTGCTGGTTCTGATGATCCTGCTGCCCGTCTTATTAGCTTTGTTGAACTTTGTGAGATGCAAAAGTATAAGGATGTAGATGGAGATATTATTAAGCTCAGCCTTTTTCCTTTCTCCTTGAGGGGAAAAGCTAAAGAATGGCTACTATCTTTGCCTAAAAATAGTATTGATTCTTGGACTAAGTGCAAAGATGCTTTTATTGGAAAGTACTATCCTCTTGCTAAGATTATTGCTATGAGAAGTGACTTTATGAAATTTAAACAACTTGATAGTGAACATGTTGCTCCTGCTTGGGAAAGAATGAAATATTTGGTTAAAAATTGCCCTACTCATGGACTCGTTGCTTGGATGATTATCCCTACTTTTTATGCAGGTTTGAACTTCTCCTCAAGAAACCTGCTGGATTCTGCTGCTGGAGGTACCTTCATGGGCCTGACTTTGGATGCTGCAACAAGGCTCCTTGATAATATGATGGTTAACTACTCTAAATGGCACGTTGAGAGAGCTCCACATGGTAAGAAGATAAATTCTGTTGAGGAAACTTCCTCTTTGAGTGAAAAGATTGATGTTATTATGGCTATGCTTGTTAATGGGAAAGCTCCTATAGATCCTAATAGTGTTCCCTTAGCCTCTTTGGTTGCTCAAGAAGAGCAAGTTGATGTGAACTTCATTAGAAACAATAATTTCAACAACAATGCCTATAGGAATAATTTTGGTAGCAACAACAATTATAGGCCTTATCCTCCTAATAATGGAAACTCCTATGGAAGCTCTTACAATAATGCTAGAAGTGCCCCCTCTAAACTTGAAGTAATGCTCAAGGACTTTATTAGTAAACAAACCACTTTCAATAAGACTATAGAGGAAAAGCTTTTAACTGTTGAGAAAAATATATCCTCTTTATCTGAAGCTCAAACTTCCTTGGTTAATAAAATGGCTGCTAAACCTGAAACTATGGAAAACACCTTTGCTACTGCTCATGCCATACAAGTTACTATTGATGAAAATGTTAGGCTGTTAGCTCAACTTCATGCTAAGTGGGAAAGGGAAGCTGAAATTGATAGAAACAATAGTGTGTGCACTATCACCACTAAACCACAAGTAGCCCCTATTCATCCTCCTACTATGCCTACCACTAGTTATGCTAAGTTTGACTTTGATATTGATGGTTGCAATATTTCTGAAGTGATTATGTTCCTACAAAATCTTGCTAGAAGTCCTGATGCTAGTGATATGCATGTTACCTTTACCAAAGACATTACAGATGCTCTTGTTAAGATTAAGGAAGAGAAGCTAAAACACAAGGCTTCTATTCCTAGGAAAGTAGAAGATAGTTGGGAACCCATTATTAATATGCAAGTGAATGACTTTGATCTCAAAGCTTCATGTGATCTTGGTTCTAGTGTCTCTATTATGCCTAGGAAGATCTATGAAATGCTTGATTTGCCGCCATTAGAAGATTGTTATTTGGATGTCCCACTCAATGATAATGCTAAGAATAAACTCATGGGGAGTATTAATGATGTTCTCATTATGGTTAAAAATGCTTATGTCCCTCATGATTTCTATGTTTTGGATGTTAAATACAATGCTTCTTGTCATATTACTTTGGGAAGACCTTTTCTTAAAACAGTTGGTTCCATCATTGATATGAAAGAAGGCACCATCAAATATCATTTTCCATTCAAGAAAAGTATTGAAAACTTACCTATGAGAAGAGAGAAGTTGCTTTTTTCTCCTCCTTTGAAAGCAAGGTTTGATGTTAATGCTTCTTCATTTGAAAATACTTGATTTTTCTTGCTTCTTGTGCCTAACTTAAAGGCGTTAAAGAAAAGTACTTGTTAGGAGATAACCCAAGAGTTTTCTTGAGTCTTAGAAGTTACTACTTCTATAATAACCTCTCCCTATCCTTTTTTGTTTGTTTTTTGTGCCAACAATGACCTCTAATGAGAGGGAAGTAAGATTTGGGGAGTTGCTGTCCCGAAACAGATTTCTATCCTCCACCAAAAAAAATTGTGAGGAGTCTATGTAACTCGGATTGATCTGAATATTTACGAATAAATCCCCCAGTATGTTAGATAACTTCCATTAGTTCAACACTTTTTGATTTGAGCAACATAAGATGTTCGGAAAAATAAGGTTGGTGATTTGAGAAACTTTCATTAGTTTGGACCCCTGTTTTCGCTGTGTTGTTTTGCAAATAAGGTTGCTTGGTGTTTGGAAAGGAATAGTAAGTTCTTGCTTGAAGTGCAAGAGGAGCTTGCATTGATTGTGACTTAGACTTTAGCATGACATGCTAGGTGTTGTTTTAGCATTATGCTTAGTGATTATTGTTGTAGCATGTCTTGTTCCAAACAATTGGGATTGCTTAGTGTGCCTTGAAGAAATTATGCGTTGTTTTAGCATGCAAAATCATAGTATTGTGGTATTCTTCTTTGATGTTTTGCTTGGGTTGACTTGGCACATGTGTTGGAGATATGCCCTAGAGGCAATAATAAATGTAGTTATTATTATATCTTTGTGTTTATGATAAATGTTTACATTCATGCTATAACAGTATTAACAAGGAAACATTAATACTTGTGTGATTTGTAAACTAAATTAGAGTCCCTAGTAAAGCCTCTTCATAATACTAGCTTGTTGGTTAATAAATGATTGTGGTTTCCCTATCATGAACATTGAGATGTTATTAACAACAAGATCATATCGTTAGGAGAATGGTATGATGGACATACTCCTATAGATAAGCGTAGCATAAAGATCAAGTCATTTTAATAGTTCAATTGCTATATGCTTTCTGATACATAGTAACCTAATTCCTTCGACCATGAGATCATGTTTATCACCATCACCGGAAGGATGCTTTGATGACATCAAACACCACACCGTAACTGGGTGGCTATAAAGGTGGCATTGAGTGTTCGGAATGTATGGGTTGAGACACATGGATCAAGAGTGGGATTTGTCCATCCATATGATGGATAGATATACTCTGGGCCCTCTCGGTGTAATGTCATCCAATTGGCTTGCAAGCATGTGACTGGCTCACAAGGGATCACATATCACGGGAACGAGAAAAGAGTACTTATCAGTAACAAGGTTGAACTAGGTATGCAGAGATACCGACGATCAAAACCTCGGATAAGTAAACTATCGTGAGACAAAGGGAAATTGGTATCGTATGTAAGTGGTTCATTCGATCGCAAAGTAATCGTAGAAATATGTGGGATCCATATGAATTTCCAGATTCCTCTATTGGTTATTGATCAGAGAAGTGTCTCGATCATGTCCGCATAATTCTCGAACCGTAGGGAGACACACTTAAGGATTCGATGTTGTTGAGTAGTTATGGAATGATGAGTAAGAGACCGAATGTTGTTCGGAGTCTCGGATGGGATCCGGGATATCACGAGGAGATCCGGAATGGTCCGGAGAATAAGATTCATATAAGGAAAGTCCTGTTTCGGGGTTGGAGAATGGTTCCGGTGTTTTCATCGGGAATGTTCTAGAAGGGTCCGGAAAGTCTGGCACTCCGGAGGGGAAGGGTACATGAATGTGTCATAAAAAGTTGGAATGGTTGCACCATGTACTAGGTGTCATCGCTGAGCAAAATAAAGGGATAAATCAAATCCTAGTTTGAAAAGTCAAACGCCAATTTGAAAAAGTCAAACGGCTAGTTTGCTTGGTGGAGGGAGAGTAGGAAACCTACTTGGGGAGGAGTTCCTCTCCCTCCACCGCCGACCTTGGAGGCCGAGTTGGGAGAGGACTCCCTCCCCTTGGCCGCCGCCCTCCACCTATAAAAGGAGGGGCAGGGCTGCCCCTCTAGACACACAACTCCACCACACAAAACCCTAGCCCTAGCCGCCGGCCATCCTGCAGCCGCCGTCGCCCTAGGGCAAACCCTAGCCGCCGACTTAGGACTTTACCCAAGCCCTAGCCGCCGGCCTAGCCCTCTCTCCTTGGTGTGTCTAAACCCTAGATCACCAAGGCCTCTCTCATAGTCCACCATACTCGCTCCGGCTTAAGGCGAAGCCCTGCGAGATCTCCCCTCTACTTCCGGTACCACGCCGTCGTGCTGCCAGAATCGCGAGGAGAGTTCTACAACCTCCGCTGCCTGCTGGAACAAGGGAGAGGAAGGTCTTCATCGAGTACCGAATGTGTGACCGACTGCGGAAGCGCTGCCAGAACGCAGCGCCGGAAGGATCGTCTACACGATCTTGAGATCGGCAAGAGTACGACTACATCACCCACGAGAATCCGCTCTCGTTAAACACTTTGGAATCTTCGAGGGTGAGTTATTCTATCGACTCGTTGCTACAATCTAGTAGATAGATCTTGGCTTGTTTGTTTGTATGCGGTAGAAATTTTTTGTTTTCCATGCTACGAACCCCTACAACATGCTCATACCATGTTATGACTATGACAAGTCACCATTAGCTTCTATGATCATTTAGTCCTTGACTTGTAGTACCACTCTTTGCTTTGATTAGTTTTCTTTGTTGCATTGCATAATTATGGCCATTATTGCTCTCTTAGTTGGTTGCTCCCAGTATTTTGCTAGCCTCCACTTGTATGAGTAAGTTCTACTCATCCCTCCAACTCCCAAGAAACCAAGTTATTCCAAAGTGTCCACTATAAATTCCTATGCATGGTGTGCTACACCATTCCAAGTATATTTTTGTTTTCATATATCTTCAATTAAAAACTATTTTGTGATGTGAAAACTTAGTGATTAAATCCCTCACGAACTTGATGTCACACTTTATTCTTTTCCCCTAATAAACTTGAACCATTGTGACAACTTTGTTGTATATGCTTGCACTTATAAGTTGGAATTAGCAGAACCGTGCTGTCACGGGGAACGTTTTCAACATTGCACTTGTACCTTGTTGTACTCAGTTGATATCATGTTCTTTTGTCTATAGATGTCACCGTTGTGAAATAAAGAGGGAACTTGTAAGTCCATGGAGTTTGTATCCTGTGTTATAGAAACGCCTGGGCCGCTAGCCTAAGCCATGCCTAATCATGGTGGAAACTTGCAGCATCACCATAGTGACATCTATGAAGCATTCTTCTTATAAAAAAAGAGACACATTGAGAAAAGAGGAAAGAGACAAAAAAGCACCATATTCCCATGGTACATAAGAATAATTGCTGAGATGCTCATTGTCTGCTTGCCTTGTCATTTTAGTTATGGGAAAGCTCCTATACCATGTGCAAGGGGTACCCCGTTGGCGGTTCTAAATGATATGCAAATACTTATAGTGATAAGAACTTAGTTGGACCCAAAGTTGAGTATGCATGAGGTGTGGCCCTCGTATTCAAGGGGCATGAGATTGCCAACTTATACTTCGTCAAGCATATACTCCAGCTTTGCCACTTTAACCTTAACCACTTTAAGATGCTTATGATAGGGGCAAAGAGGGCTGAAAGCTAACTAGTACCATAATTTTTGGAAGCTCTTTTTGAAACTTGTAATCCCTGCTTACTTTACAAAAAGGCCTTTCTTCCACCATTATTGAGTCTCCACCTTCTACCTTTAGGCACCATTAAGAGAGCATAGTTGTCATTCTGTGTGCAGTGTTCCAAAGCTTATTAATTGATGCATATTGTGCTATTACTTGATTGTGTGCTACTTGTTTCTAGTCACCATTGTGAACTTAATCTATTGTACAAAAAACCCCAGTTCAAAAAGAAAAGGTCTCCAAATATTCAAAAAGGACCCTAACACAAATGTAAGAAAGCAATCGGGGCCTTGTGGTCCTTCTCTGCCGAACGCCGGCGACCTCGAGGCGTTGCACGCTGAAGTCCAAGAGGAGGCATATGCTCAATGCGGCCTCTACACCGACGAAGAACCATTGCCGTCAGTGTCCTATGCATTATATTGCTACTCAATAAGGGACAAGCTGATTGCCACTATGCTATGTTTTCTGCATGTGAAACAAACAAACGTTTTTCAATGCATATTATTCATGATCTTTGTTTGTAGCTTGCCATGTTGCATGCATAGTTACTATGTCCTATTGTTAGAACTCCATCTTTCATGCACATGTTTAGAGTTCTTTGATCCCAGCTTTCAATGCTTGCAAATGGTTGGATCTTTATGAAGGTGCATGTCACCTAAAAAATTATTCTGTTTATCACTTACCTACTCTAGGACGAGCAGGAGTTAAGCTTGGGGATGCTGATACGTTGGAAACGTATCTATAATTTTGATGTTACATGCTTGTTTAGTATCTACTTTGCTTTACTTGTCCACATTTTGAGGTGCTTTTTACATGTTTTCTGGTACTAACCTATTAACAAGTTGCAACAGTGCCAGATGCCTGTTTTCTGCTATTTTTGGTTTCATAAAAGTTAGTAAAGAAATATTCTCGGAATTATACGGGACAAACGTCAAAGTCAATTACTTTCCGTGGGGAACAAGAAGTCCAGAGGAGAGCCGGAGTGGACGGCCAGGGGGCCAGACCCACCCAGGCGCGTGGGTAGGTGGGCTCGCTCCTGGCTAGGGTTTGGTGGCCCTGGCCGCCTCCCCGTCTCGCCCCTTCGCCTATAAGTATCCCCCGATGCAGAAACCATGAGTACCCGATCAGAAATCCACGAAACCTTCTGTAACCGCCGCCACCATCGTCCCTAGATCGGGGGGATCTGAAGTTCTTCCCGGCACCCTGCCAGAGGGGAGATCATCCCGGAGGCCTTATCTCCAGTATGATTCGTGACTAGTTCCACCTTGGACTATGGGTCCATGTAGTAGCTAGATGGATGTTTCTCCTCCTTTGTGCTTTCATGTATAGATCTTGTGAGCTCCATTCATGATCAAGATCTACTCTATTTGTAATCATGCATGTTGTGTTTGCGGGGATCCGATAGATATTGAGATTATTATGTTGGTTTGATTAATGGTTTTATCTTTATGATTCTACCATGTCTGTGTTGTTTGTGATCTTGCATGCTCTCCATTGCTAGTGGTTATCTTGGCCAAGTAGTTGCTAGTGACTCCAAGAGGGGGTATTTATGCTCGATAGTGGGTTCATGACTCTAGTTTCCAAGGAAAGTGACAGAAATCTCTTCGGTTGTAGATATGCTATTGCTACTAGGGAGAAAACAACGGTCTCTTGTTCATGGAACATGTGGACTGTTTACCTTACACACTTTGCTTAAAGCAGTTGTCTGTTGCTTGCAACTTAATACTGGAGGGGTTTCGGATTATAACCTGAAGGTGGACTTCTAGTCATAGATGCAGTTGGATGACGGTCTATGTATATTGTTGTATTGCCCAAATCAACTTCATAGGATCTTTCTGGCTAGTAATTGCATTGTTATGCCTTGCTCAGTTCCTGTCAATTGTCTCGCTGTAATTTGTTTACCCTTCATGCCATGTTTTTTATCTAAGGAGAGCACCTCTAGTGAACTATGGACCCCGGTCCAATCTTTACCATTGATACATCTTCCATTGTTACCTGTTTACTTGCTGCAAACCATTACCTTTCACACCATACGTTTAATCCTTTGTTACAACAAACCGGTGAGCTTGACAACCTCACTGATTCGTTGGGGCAAAGTCTTGAGTTTGTGTTGTGCAGGTCTCCGCGTTGCTCGCAACACCTGTGTGACGTTTCCTTCCTCCTTCTGGTTCGATAACCTCGGTCTCAACTGAGGGAAGACTTGCTTCTTGCTGCTTCACACCTTGCTCTTGGGGTTTCCAACGAAGTTCTCCATGTCAGCACTAGCCATCAAGTTTTCTGGCGCCGTTGCCGGGGACTAAAGGGACATCAATCTTCCTCCTCCTTGTCAAGCACCAGGGCGCCATCAGTGCCATCAAGGAGTCATCACGGACTTGTCCCCTTTGCGTAGTGCTTGAATCTCGTGCCGGAGGTGACAGACGTTGGCGCGATTTGCGGCACCGAACATGGCGGTGACGGCTGCCCAAGCCGACGCGGCCGACTTGCAACCAATAAGTTGGGCTGCGATATCCTCGGTCATGGATCCGAGAAGAAGACCGATGACCTTCTGATCCAGGGTCCACCACTGCTCGTAGTCAGGGTTGCTGATGGTACGAGCGGCATCGCCGGTGCTAGTGGTCACAGTCGGCGGGGGTGCGATGGTCGTGTCGTCGAGGAAACCGTGGAGGCGGGCGTCAAAGAAGTTGGGGAGGCTCAGCGCCCTCCATAGTATGTAGTTGGTGCGGTCCAGGCGAACCGCGACCGGAGTCACGACGGGAATGGGGGCCGTGGACGACGGCGAGGCGATGATGGGGCATACGAGGATCGTGGACGAGGAGCCCACGGTGGCCAGCGTGAGCGCTGCCTCGGTCATCGCGGCGGCAGCGTGGAGACGCGGCGACGGCGGCGGATCACCCTAGCTAGGGTTTTGCAGCGGCGGCGCAGTGGGAGGGCTCGCGCGGCTCTGATACCAGGTTAAAAACCTACTCAATGATGCCGCATGTTGTATCCAGACTTCACCTAGTATCTACGTAGCTCCACCGGCGATACCTACTCACCGGATCATCTACAGCGGCGGCGGCGCGCACTTACTCCTCGGTGTTGTTGTAGTCGTTGTTGGTGAAGTACTCGTCGCGGTAGTCGGCTTGGAGGGCCTCGAGCCGCGCCAGGTGCTCACGGAGGGAGAATCGACTGGCATGGCGAAGATCGTGCTTCTCCGCCCTACGCGCGAGGTGGCGACGCTTCTGGCACTGCACGATGTCCATGAGCACGGTACACAAGGTGTTGAACTTGGCCTCGTTCACCAAGAGCTCCTCGTGCTCGTTGTCGGCAGCAGACTCGCGGACGACCGGTCGGAACGCGCAGATTTCGGCCATCAAGAGCTCCTCGGCATCGTCCGTGGCAGGGTCGGCCAGCAGCGGTAGGGTCGTGCGGGTGCGCCCAAGGGTGTCGTGTCCCTGCTCGGAGAGGCGCTCGAGTTCCTCCTCCTCTGACGGTAGCTCCGGGCAAGCTCACAGGACGGAGCTCCTGTCCCGGCCCGAAGAAGCGAGGCCCTGTGCGCCAAATCAGGCCTTGATTGGCTGGCCATGGCAGGGAGTGAACATGGAGGTTGGCAGCAGCGATGTGTTTTTCAACGACGGATGTGGCTGGAATCGAAGACTTGGGCAAACGGCGCCAAGGGTTTCTGGGTGGGGGAGGAAGGGAAAAATGGATGTTGGATACCGCATCCAGGCCCCTCTGCACCGAATATATGCGAGACGGATGATGGGCCTCGATGCGGGATACCATATTTTTTTTGTAGTCTTCGGTCTTTTACGTTATCTTTGGAAAGACTATTTTTAGGTCTTGGTATCGTATATCGGCGCAAAAATAGGTGACCATGCTAGGTATGTGCTAGAGATGCTCTTATACCATACGACGCCATCAGATATTCTCAAAGACCAAATGTGTCCAAATACGGTTGGTACACGGTAGCATTGGAGTTGGGTTTGGTGCTGTTGACGGGGTACTTTTGGACCGATGGCGCCTTTTGGCAGTTAGAGCAAGAGCAGTTTCGCTGGAAACCAATCAGATGACGGCCGGTTCGGTCGTCACAAGCGGTCGAGGGTGGCCGGACGGATCGATGCAGCCGCCCGTTTTGCACACGCACGGTCTTTGAATCCTCCGGCAGAATAACCGATAATGCCGTCTGCCAAGTCTCTAAGAACTCGTCAGCTAGAGGAGTGGTATATATCTGTCTCTGCCTTCACAACAGCGACGGATTCTACCAGTGTGCGATGAGCCGATGAAGATGGGCAAGTATGGCAAGAAGAGGCCGCAGCAGCAGCAGTCCGGGAGCGGGAGGGCCGTGCTCGTGACTTTCTACGTGGTGAGGCCGAGAAGAAACAAGGACGGCGGCGCTGCGTCCACAGCCTCGTCGCGAGACGCTCGCCACCACCACCACCACGATGTTCATCATCACCACCATCATCATCTTCACCACCATCTGCACGGCGGTAGAAGCAGCGACGAGTCGCGCCGGGGATCGGACCGCCGTGCCGACCTGCTGGAGTACTCGCGGCAGCTGAGAGCCACTTCTGCAACGACGCCGCCGCCGCCGCCGAATCCGCCTCTTCCTCCACGGCGCGACATCAAAGTGATCAAACCGGTACGGGATCCATCTATTTGCAGCTCACTAGACTAGACCTGTAAGAAACATCTCGGCGTATTTATGTACGTAGCTGGAATCGTTGATTTTTTTTCAGGTTAGCGCGGTGCGTCACGACGACCACCCTGCGGCAGCGGATGATGATCGGAGGCTGGTACAACAGCGGCGGTTGGAGCGTGCGGCGAGCCTGCAGGAGGTCAGGTACACGTGCTTGGGATATGGAGGCGACTGGAACTGGAAGAGGGTGCTCAAGCTCGTGCTGCCCTGCCAGGGCAACGGCACTGACCACCAGCCGTCTACGAGGTCAAAGAATCGCAGAGATTCAGTCGACAGCGACGGCAAGAAGAATAGCAAGCAGGCCAGGGCGTGGCCGGCTGCGGTACAGCTGGTCGGCAAGCTGAAGGTTAATAAGATGAGCAGGAAAAGGACCAGCAGCAAAGACGACGAGGGATTTGTGAAGAAGCTCTTTTCCATGTTTCGGTAGCCGTCGCGACCAAGTCGTTGATAATGAATCAGGATTCAGGAGGACAGAGGTGAGGACAGAGACGGCGCAGAGGACACCTGTCAGATAGCCCATGAAGGGGCCCTTAAGATTTTTGTATTCTCAAGGGCAGTCCCCTTTTCATTTTTTTTTGAGAAGTTCATAGGTAGATTTAAGCCAACATGGAAAGAGTGAAATTCATGTGTAGCTGAGTTTCAGAGCAGTCTCCTTTTTTTTCACAGTCAATATCACCATATATATTTATAGTAGCGAATAGTATATGGTAAAAATATATAAACTGCTTTCATCGATTTACAAAGAAAATCTTTGAGGTCTTCAAACTGTTCTTTTTTCATAACTCACTCTTGTATTTTTAGAGTCATTTAAAAAAAATGATATAGATAACAAATCATAAACCCGTAAATACCAAAAATACCAACGATGATTCTCTTATAATTTTATTTCACACACACAACCATTAAAACAATAAAACAACATCGGCAAAATTAGTTTGGTGACCCTCGGACTAGCTGTCGAAATACATATGATGCATCCAATTCACGAACCCATGTTCAGTGTGTCGTGAACGCATAACCAAACATGTATCAAAGTACAATATCCATTACATTTCCAAATTTAAAGTCTTAAATGGCCACGTGACCAAGTCTTACATAAATAACATTGGACCAAGTCCATCGATAGCAGCAGAAACATCAAAAAGCATCGTCGGCCTCCCATGTCATGCCTTAACCCTACATGCAGCTAACTAGGGAGAGTGTCCTAGTTGGCAAGGTCATCGTCAATTCCTTTGTCTTCTTTATTCTTCTCGTAGTTTGATTAAGCTAATAGTCAGGGACAACAATATTATTGAGTATGTTTGGTTTGAGTATACCCGTAAACCACCTAAAGAGGATAATTACAAGGATATGCAATATTGGGCCAAGGCAAGAAAGGCTCTACTCTACGGCTTACCTTTTTTTTGAAACAATAGTTTCTCTTATAGATATAACATCTCTATGTCTTTGTTGAAAAATATTGTTAAAAGTAAGTTTTTTAGATATAGCATCTCTATATCTCTGTTGAGATACATTTTAAAAACAAGTTTCTATCGTAGAAATAGCATCTTTATATCTTTGTTGAAAAATATTTGTAATTTTTTACTTGAAAACCACTAGGAAGTGTAAGCCATTTATCAAATTCGGGTATGTTCCATATGACCAAAACATCTCCAACTTACCTTCGTACCCTTCTGGTACCCCAAAACACTTTATTTACCTTTGCAAAAGCATTTTCAAAACAAAACCAACACAGCTAAGCAATGGCCATTCCAATTGTTCATTATTGTCGACGTGATTATTTTAATAGATTTACACTTTGTCAAGGTTGCACAATTTACCCACAAGATTCAATACATCCACCGTGATCAACCACAAATCGTCATGCACAAGTATGCAGGACTCGGATAATTGATCAAAGCCTTTCACTTGTCTACCCTAACATAGGAACCTTTCTAACATGTTTGTTCTCCCCGACATGACTCCATCACCCGCGGAAGATCCATAGTATCTAGCCATAGGAAACTATAGTGTATTTCATAGTGAGGACGACAACCCGGTTTTGAGCGACTCGAACCCCGATGGCGCCTGGAAGCGCTTCGTCGGGAAACCCCAAGAGCAAGGTGTGATGCAGCAGCAACAAGTCTTCTCTCAGTAAGAAACCAAGGTTATCGAACCAATAGGAGGAAGGAAACGTCTCAAAGGTGTTGCAAGCAACTTGGAAGCCTGCACAACACAAACTCAAGACTTTGCCCCAACGAACAGTGTGGTTATCTATCTCACCGGTTGCTGTAACAAATGATTAACTGTATGGTATGGAAGGTGATGATGGTTTGCAGTAAGTAAACAGTAACAATGGAAGATGTATCAATGGTAAATATTGGACCGGGGTCCATAGTTCACTAGAGGTGTTCTCCTCAGATAAACAAACATGGCATGCTGGGTAAACAAATTACAGCATGACAATTGACAGGACTGAGCAAGGTATAACAATGCAATACTAGACATAAATATCCTATGAGATTCGATTGGGCAATACAACAATATACATAGACCGCCATCCAACTGCATCTATGACTAGAAGTCCGCCTTTGGGTTATCATCCAAATCCCCTCCAGTATTAAGTTGCAAGCAACAGACAATTGCTTTAAGCAAAGTGTGTAAGGTAAACAATCTACTTGTTCTATGAACAAGAGACTGTTGTTTTCTCCCTAGTGGCAACAACACATCTACAACCGTAGAGATTTCTGTCACTTCCCTTGATTAAGTAGAGGCATGAACCCACTATCGAGCATAAATACCCCCTCTTAGAGTCACTAGAAACTACTCGGCCAAGATATCTACTAACAACAGAGAGAATAAAATATCACAAACAACATAGACATGATAGAATCAATAAGACAAAACCATTAATCAATCTGACATAGTAATCTCAATATCCATCGGATCCCCGCAAACACAACATGCATGATTACAAATAGATTAGATCTTGATCATGAACGGAGCTCACAAGATCTAGACATGAAAGCTCAAGGAGGAGATACAACCATATAGCTACTACATGGACCCGTAGTCCAAGGTGAAACTACTCACGCTTCATATCGAAGGCTTGCATGATGAAGAAGAAGGCCTCCGGGATGATCTCCCCTCCGGCAGGGTGCCGGGAAGAGCTTTAGATCCCCCCGATCTAGGGACGATGGTGGCGGCGGCTACAGACGGTTTCATGGAATATTGATCGGGTGCCTAGGGTTTAGGCATCGGGGGGATTTTATAGGCGAAGAGGCAAGGAAGGGGGCAACCAGGGCTGCTGCACCCCCCAGTCATGGGGTGGGCCCACCCGCGCGGCCAGGGGGTGTGGCCCCCTGGTGAGTCTCCTCCGTGTCGTATTCCGGCTTCGTGTTCCCCACGGTAAAATATTGTATTTGGCTTTTGTCCCGTCCAATTCCGAGAATATTGATTTTCTGCCTTTCTGGAACCAAAAATAGGAGAAAACAGCCAACTAGCACTGTGGCAACTTGTTAATAGGTTAGTACCAGAAAACATATGAAAATCACCTCAAAGTGTGGACAAAGCAAAGCAAAGTTGATACTAAACAAGCATGGAACATAAAAAATTATAGATACGTTTCCGATGTATCAAACCCTTATAGGGAGTTGTGAGGTATCCCATACTAAAATAAATGAACTACAAGCTAATCCCCATCCCATTTCAAGGTAATATGGTTGCACGATAAGTTGTACCGGGGAATACCTAGAACCTTTTGTTCTGTTACCAAAACTTTCTCCACCATTTTCTCCTCAACAACACATACCTCTGTAAACCTTTCTTTTCTTAAAAGTTACACTTGGACAAGACCAACCTTCCTAAGGTTTTCAAGAAAACATTTTGAATAACCATTTGAGGTTCCTAACCTAAAATTTTGCTTTACTAAAATAGGGGCTACATGGAGAGTATGATGTTAATCATCATATCACTAAGCCATGGAGTAGATAGGTGTCATGGAGGGGTTTACATTAGTATAATACTACTAGTACCAAGACTTGGAAATACCAAGTTACTAACAAGTACTATTAAATATACATAAAAAATAATTAGGACAAGGACATGATCAATAAGGTGGCTTGTCTGGCTTGGCATGGTCAATAATGTGTTCTTCTTAAATCTTTTTTTACTATAACTCTCTCGATAGAATCAACAACTTGTTATCATCAAATTGTCAAAATGAACGAATAACATACAATCAACACACCAACTATAGCCAAACATTTTATAAACAACGCCTAATATATTTTTAGAGGTGATGTGACGATTTGCCACCCGCTCCTCGCTATACCCATGACAAAAGGCAAGACCAGCACCACCACCATGTTGCTTGCTGAAGAAATGTCCGCACAGTTTGTCTTTCGGAGACCACCCTGGTATCCATGGTCTTGCACCAACAACATGGCAAACACCACCATGACACCTCACCAAAACTGGCGGGAGAGGTTAGGCCATCCAATTAGTCCACAAACAACACGAAACAACAAGCGTGACAAGCGCCAATAAGTCAAGTTTACAACTCATGAACAAAGCTGCCATACGGTCACCAGATATAGCCCCACTGGCCCGATCCATCACCTCAGCCACTCCATGGCCGAGGAGTGGGATCCCAGGTTTGCTCGGATAGCCCCTAAGACCACATATTGCAAGGCCTGCCCAACCCAAATCAGGTCCAGATGGGACCAAATCTATGACATGAGAAGGAGCCCCACCGTCCCAGACCAGTTTTGGGTGTCGTCCCACCACTGTGTAGTCCCATCTTGTACCACGACCAACTCATGCGGGGTTCCTCCATCGCGCCAGGCCATCCGATCTGTCACCTACAAAACTTAGACATGTCACCAGACATGTGCATTTGCCCATCCGTGTGCCCCGACATCGATTCACAACGAGACTACACTATACATCGTATAGATGCTCATCGCGTTATACTATGTACGTCATCAACATCCTACCAAAACATCAACCTAATTAACAAAGGATCATCACACTATGGTATATAAACACTGTGACATCCATCATGCATGGACCATTAATTATTGCCGCATCTATCAGGGAAAGCTTCCAAGACATGCGAGTATATTAGACTAGTCATAGTATAAGTAGTAACATACATGTTCATGCAATGCCAACTAACCAAATTGATGACATGACATGATAATTAATAAAGAAAGAGAGAGCTATTTAACATAAGGCTGGTCATAGTGGTGAGTAACTTGGACTAGTGTCATGCATATGACACTAGTCTAAGTTACCACCTTCACGGTGCATAGTAACTAATAGGTAGTGTCATGCAAGACTATATTAATTATCCTATAGACTCATTTTGTCTAGAAAAGTGTGATGACATGGTAACATAGCTAGTTACCACAACCATCTCTCTCCTTATTTAACTGCATGACATGTCATCTGTAACATCCTAAAAATATTAATCAAGGTTATCAAATTCCAATCACCCAAAATTAGGGTTAACAAAAACTTTTGGTTAATTGAAATCAATATGAATGCATGTGTGTATGTGATGAATGCATGAATGCTTGTATGGACTTGTTTGATTGTTATGAAGGGTAAGGATTGGTTTAAAGATGAAAACAACATCATCTAAATCTTTTCCAAGCAGAATCAAATCAATAGGAATTCAAAAACAAACAATATGAGCTAATGGTCATTTTGACCAAAGTTAACCACTAGACCACTTTGAGTGTTTCTAGTCCAAGATTCCTAACAGAAACCAATCCAATTCTTTTCACCCTTGCTAGACCAAGTACAAGTGAACCCAAGCCCACCTTGCAAACCCACAAAAACATTTGACAACCCTATTCAAATGAAATTTCAAAACTGAATCTAGTTCATATGGTAAGATCACCATTTCTCAAAACCCAACCAAACTAGTTCACCTTGAAAAATCCAAGCAACCAGATACTACCCAGTGTGTGACCAATGCACCCACCAAAATTCATTCAAAAATTCAAATATAAATCTCTTGCGGTCATTTCATCAAACACATGGAGACACAAATCAAACTTGGCCAAACTTCACTGTTTTGAGCAGTGATCATTCAAACCTCTGTCTCTCTTTGATCACCCTTGTCTCTCTAGTGACAATCATTGCATTAAACTAGCTAGAACCCTACCCATTGCACCATGTCGTGCATACCCGAGCCACCCCTTGCCAGCCGACCATGGCAAGCTAGCAAGAGCCTTCGCCGCGCCTAGCCACCATGTCTAGGAGGCAGCCTAACGTCCACCGCCACCCCCTGTCTAGTCCTCGAGCGCTGCCAAGACGTGGACCACAGAGAACGTGCCACACCCAGTTCGTCTCTGTCATGCTGAGATCACGCCAGAGCGTCACGCCCAACACGATCGCACACGCCAAGCCTCGCTCTTGCCGCCTGTCTACACGATCACTACCGTCCCAGGAGACCACCAGACATGCCCGTTTCCTCGATCGTGCCCCGTAGCTGCCGCAGGCCCGAAGTTTGTCGTCGGTACCGCGCAGAGCGCCGCATGTTCCAGACCAAACCACACCGCCCCTTGACGCGCCATCAAGTCGTTGAGCATCGCCAGGAGACCGTGCATCGTCCTAGCCCCCGCGCCACGGCAGTAGCTCGCTGTAACGCCGACCTCGACGAGCTCTGCCCATGCCGCTCGGCCTCTATCGCTTGCCTATAAAAGGAGGCCTCCCTCGCACCATTTCTCCACACCATTCCGCTCACCACTCCTCACTGATCCTTCCCACTTCTTACCGGAGCAAGGCGAGCTCAGCATCGCCGGAATTTGGCCGGAGTCTGCCGCTGCTAGAGGAGAAGGGTGTCGTCGATTGCAGCCATCCCAGGAGACACCGCCAGTACCAGGAGAACCACTGTCGTCTACAACCTCATTCTCCCCCATCGTCGACCCTCGCCTGAGCCCTGGTGAGCCTCCCCTGACCCCCACTGGCCGTGCTAGGTTCGTCCCCGTCGTGTCCTGTTCCGATGGAACTTATCTTAATATCTGTTGTTCATCAATTATTGAGTAATCAACCATTGATTCATAAATTCTTTAACTATCAATCTTGATCTACTATTTCTTGATCTTACCATAACATCTACTTAAATCTTTTTAAGAGGGCATAGTCCATGAATAAACTTAATCCAATATGAGATACTAAGAAGATAATTTCAATACAATTGAAAAGTAGTATTGATAGAGACTTGTTTAGCCAACTAAGAACTTAAGCTATAAATGATTAAAGGATTATATTGATCATGCCTTCCTCACCAGGATGGTCTACCTATATCTAGTATAAAAGATATTGGTGGGTAGAGCATGATTGAAACCCTAATAGAGATAAGTTATCCTAGAGTAGTCATTACAAGCCACATTAATATAATGTGAGGTTGGAGTGTGAGTTATTGGAGTATTATATCTAGGAAAGGAATTCTTTAATTAAAGGTCAAGGATGGTGAAGAATGGAAAAATAGACATCCTTGTTAAACAACCAACTCTAAATCTTAAACCACGTATAATGTCCATTCAGGGAATTGATTCATCATCTTATGTTAATATCACTTTATAGGAATATTTTCCTATAACAAATCACATAAGAACATCTCTTTCAATTCTAATTATCATGATTATATGTGCTTAAGTGTATCTTTATCAATTCCTTCCTATAAAACATGCTAGATATAACTTTCTATTATAAAAGGTGATGTCATCAAATATCACAAACAGAAAACAATATGCTTAGCTATTAAATATTTACTCACATCCATAAAGGAATCTAAGTATATAAAAAACCCTAAACCCTAGGGTAAATATTCATAATTCAAAACCCTAAACCCTAGGGTAAATATTCATAATTCAAAACCCTAAACTTCTTTGTTTATCATAATAGAATATATACATTGCCATTTTCCAAATTAATGGAAGTAGTAACAACCATATTAATTTCTTTTATATTTCATGCATCAAATAATGATATAGGATCATTATACATATAAAAATTTCTATTCAAACTATGAGCCAACTAGAGTTAAGTTTTATAAACAAATAAGAATATATCATTTAATAAATCTATGGTTAAAAGTGGAAAGAAAAATAATAAGAAAGGCTTCTACAAAATATTAAAAAGGGGTTCATATAGAGAAAATAAAAGAAATATAAAAATATTATATAATAAAAGTTCACAAATGATACTAAATATATTTTAGTATTACTACAATTATCCAGCAAATAAATTCTACAAACAAAAGTTCAAATTAAAGATTATATACAAATCTGAAAAGGAAAACATAAAATAGAAAAATAGAAAACAAATAAAAACAAGACCTGGTCGTGGCCCAACTCCTACCTGCTTACCTGTCGCCTAGGTGCAGCCCACAAAGGCCCAGTAATCAGCCAGCTCATTCTCTCATGTAACTGATAGGTGGGACCGGAGAGGGACTACGGGTTGAGAGGAGAGAAGCGCAAGGGGGTTTTCTGCAAAAACGACTTCGTCGTCTACCTTGCCTACTAGAAGCAGCTCGCTGGCTGGAGCTCCGCCGTCGATCAACCGCCGCGCTACGATGCGTGTCGCCGTCCCTGGAGGGAGTAGATAAGATCGCCGCGTCCTCCTCTATCTCTCATACCAATCTCGTCTCTAGTCTCGCTCCCCGGCACCACTTTCCTTCCTCACTAGAAACCCTAGTTCGCCGGAGTTCATCGTTCCGGTCAAGTTCGACCATCCCTCGCCTCGTGGTAGCCACCGTTGGACGCGTCGTCGTGGACTTACTCATCTAGGACCAAGCACGGAAGGCCGCTCGCCGGGAATCATGTGAAATCGAGCATTCCTTTTCCTCGGCCGTCGTGGCCATTATCGTTGATTCGCTTTCGTCACGCCTCCCCAAGCCTCCTCGACCTCTCTATCGTCATCAGGGTAAGCATACGCATCTCTGGACACCATTCTCGCTTCCTGATTTTCACCGTAGGCCTAGTTTCGTCGATCACCGTCGTTGGCCACCGCAGAAACTCGCCGCCGATGCATTTCCGGTGACCATTAGGTAGCGGCGCCACCACCAATAGGTTCACCTTGATCTCCTCTGTCTAACACACGTAGCCACCGCCCCGTGCGCGCACCAGATCGATCGATCGATCCTCAACCAGTGAGGATCAACCCAGGTGACGTCATGCCTACGTAAGGTTCGAGCCACGTCAACATGTTTGACTGGTCTTGTCTCACGTGGCATGTGACATGGCCTAGGGCCCATATGTCATCGACTGGTGGTAGCCAACCAGTCGGTAACAAATGCATCTTCTTTAACCTGTGCGCTGAGGTGGTCACTGGCCCACTGGCCTGTGACTTAGGCTAGCTATAGGTGCGGTGTAAAAAGTTTTTTCCTGTTTAATAAATAAATAAAATGTTATAAACTTAATTATTAATATTCCAGAAATCAAATAAATGATTAAATCTTGTTTAATCAATAACTTTTGATTTATAATTCAGAAAAATGTGTATAATATATGAAAAATTGTAGAAAAATAAAATCTACAACTTAAAATTATTATACAATATTATTATTATGATTATTTAAATAAATATTATTTAATAAAGGTTTAAAAGTAATAAAACTTTGATAATTCATATTCCAATAATGGTAAATATTAAAAATTTGAATAAAATACCAAAAATCTTAGAAAAATAAAGACTATGATTTAAAACTATAATCATGCATTATATTTCACTTATTTAAATATTTATTATTTATTAAGTATTTTTAAAGTGTTAAATCTTATAAAAGTCATATCTTAATATTTATAAATCATAAAAACAAATATAATATACCAAAATGATCACAAAAATAATATCTACATGATAAAAAATATAATATTCCACTTTTGAGTTAAATGAAAATTCAAATATTTTAATAACTCAAACTAAAACTTAATTACTTAGTTTAAAATTCATATAAGGGTAAATAACAATTAGTAATATTTCTAAAAATTAGTCAATTAAGTCTAATAAATAGTATTAGTCTTGAATATTAATAATATAAGCCATAATGGTTTAAAGCATTATAAATACTTTTTTATTAAATTATCTTCAACCTTAAGTGAAGATTACATTCTAAGAGGATTCCTATTCATAATAAAAATCTTAAAGAACAACTTGTGAATAAATCAGATCTTTTTTATCTACTTTAACCACCAGATGACAAAAACTACCACAACACTATAGTAAGTTCATAAGTAATTAAGTAATATTATATCTTGGTTTATAAACTATAACCACTCATCTATAAAAGGTAAATGATACTACTCCATTATAAAATCAAGAAACCACTACACCAAGTAAAAGAATAACCATTCTTAAGTAACCTCAAGGAAACATTACCAGGTACACAAGATACAAATATCATAAGCATTATACTTTCAAACTATCTTTGTTTTAAAGTTAACTTTAGTCTACAAGAATCTAAATATAACACTATAAACATTATTATATGTTTTATAGTTAACTTTGGTCTGAACTAGTTAAGTTATAAAGCATCTCAAGCCAAAACTATTCAAGCACACACAAATAACATCGAACACCACTAACTAACCACAAAGATTGTTGAAACCTTAGAAAAGAAATCTATTCTTCAAAAGTTATTCGTTTTGCCACTTTATATAATATATGACAAATAATCAAGATCACATTACTGCATACTTCACTCGTATACCTAGGATCAATAACACTTAAGCTATTTATAAGTGACTCTACTTATAAAGTAAAGTTTGGAGATAAACTATTATAGTGTAAACAATTATGAATAGCATTTCATAGATATATATTTTATTGCTGCATAAATATGTGATGTTCACACACACTCATAAGCTCTAATAAGAAGCACAGGTGTGAAACTTATCTAAAAGAACAACACATTCTAAAGTAACCATTTCCGGAATCCAAACCCTAGAACAACGTTATCCCTGGGATTCGCGTTTATAACGTGCATCACATTACTTATGCATAAAGCATACTGCCTCTTTAAACATTAGTCCTTACCGGACCAATGATGCTGATTTCAGATTTTGGATCTTATACTAACTCAAAGACCATGAGTGCATAATCTTGCAATCACAAAAGGCAAGTTCACACTTGCTCATGTCCTTTGATTATTTTCTGTAAAGTATTTTGCAAATCCAGTGTTATCATCACCTGCATTTGAAAAAGATCAGAAAACACTGTTTTGATAATAATGTGAACTATTGGTTACTGATCCAGGGTGATCAACTAATCTATTAAATCTGACAGTTGAGAATACCACTGTTCAGAACTATATCACCTAGGACTTAACAACCAATATTGCCAGTGATTCTTGCGCCGTATATTACGTGTTGACCAAGATATTTGGAATGGGATGGAGAAGTCAGCTGTATCTTCTTCCTCTCGCATGAAGACGGATGTGCAGGTCGTGGCTGTTATACTTGTAGCATGCATATTAATTGGTAATTCATAGATGATATGCAACATATGGGTGGGAACCCTCAACGTCCCATGATAGTTGTGACATCTAACGGTTTGTACAAACCATTGTCGTAATTCTTTATGTGGGCATGGTGTACACCAAGGAGGCATGCGAGGTCGCGAAGGGGGCAGTGATTCGTTTGGATCATCTTCTGGGCCCCACATCATGGAATTGTGGACGGGAATAAGCTGCCCAGTTGTGCAACAAAGAGTTGATCTCTCATGGGTAAAGTAACGCACCTCTGCAGAGTGTAAGAACTTTAACTTGTTACTCCCTATTCCGGGAAGGAGCTTCGAACGCGGCGGGAAAGGAACTCCATGAAAGTTCTAGTAAACCCGTGAAGGCTGACAGACATAGTTTTTTCAGAATAAAAGCAACCTTTGAAGAAATGTTTATGAAAACTTGCATTGCCTACGACCTATGGTCTGTGGCTGTAGTTATAGTGCATCAAACACTCCTTTTCTAGTGAATTTGCTGAGTACGCTCGTACTCAAAGTATCTTCTTAACCCTTGCTAGATTCTGAAGCCAGAATAGACAACATCCACATCAAGTTATGCTTCAGGACTCATCATCCAAAGCCAAAGCTCTTCAATGAAGTCAAGGAAGTCAACATATACATCAACTCAAGTGAAGACGGAATTAGTGATTAGATAGAAATATAATCTCTAGCCAAAGAACCTAATTCTGTAGGATATTGCAATAAAAGCAATGCCAATTCCCTAGTTAGAATACTAGTCTTAATAGTATAATAGTTCTTACGTTGTTTAGCCTTGATTCTTCTCTGTAAGAAGTTCTTTCTCTCTCTTTAACCTAGAGTGTTCTCTGGATCTTGTGTAAAGAGTGAGTTGTAACCTTTAGCCATATATTGGACCCGTTGTGTTTCTGTTGTGCCATTCTGAGGGATGTAATACTAGTGAACGGTGTTTCATTGGTGTTATGTCAACGACTATAGTATAATACATCATGCAGTGGTATGCTAGGTCACCGCAATAAAGAGCATAAAACTTGGCCTAAGTTAGCAAGAATTAGATGTCATACTTAGACATGAGATTAGACTTGGATAAGTCACACTTTTATCACCCCTCATTAGTGATTACCCCCAACTTTAGTGGCTAGTGCTAAGCATAAATCTTGATCACTATAGATGGAAATATTTGGTGAAAATGGTTATGAAAACCTTAGAATGATGAGTCATTCTAATGAAATGTTTTGACATGTGTTATGAACACCAGATGATTTTGATGATGAAAATGTTGAGGCATGAGCGTTATCCCTTTATAAAACCGATGGTTGTGTTCGGATGCGATGCCATTCCAATGTTACCGTACAACCACAATACCTGAATTTGGGTAGGGCTTGACTGGAAGTTTATATACCTTAGTATGGGTTCCCTTGCGGCCGAGGTTTAAGCTGAGGCTACCTCGTGATGATTGTCCATCTGTGCAGTTCCCAAGATGACAGATGGTCATGGTTGGGAGGCTAAACTCATAGGAAAGGTGCCTATACTAGGGTGTGTAATTGAAAGGTTAGGATTGATTATCCGCATACTGAGTATGGCAATTCAGGATTGTTCCTGACGGATGTATCGAATGTTGTGGTGAAAGTGTACCACCTCTGCAGAGTGTCAAACTATTCGAATAGTCGCGTCCGTGGTTATGGACAGTTGGAGTGGCCATACTGTTCCATCGTCAGATGTTTTCAAAATGACTTGTGAAATGAATCATGACTTTGACTTGACCACAACAGGGTTGTGAACATGAAAACTAAGTTCCCACTTAGGTGTTATAAAACATTAAAATAGTTTTCTTTGATTCTAATCTCACTTAAGGCAAACCTGCTTTTTGCAAAACAACCTAGAACTTAGGATTCCTACTCAAACCCCTTACTTGTTAGTGATAGTTTGCGAGTACTTAAAGAGTACTCATGGCTTTGTCCCTGGTTATTCCCGTGGCCAGACTATGAGGAGGACTACCAGGACGATGGACAGCAGGAAGTCTACGACAACTGGGATCATCTCCCATCATCAGCATTGCCTGTGACCCTAAAGATGGAGCTTCGCCCATGCTACCGTTATTATATTATTCCGCTGCGTTGATTGTATTAAGACTGGATCATGAGATACTTTATTTGTAAGACCTTTATTATGGTTTGTAATGGATGATGAACTATGGTACCAATCTGTTATGTATCGCAAAAATGGTAATCTTGGGATTGTGATGTATGGCGTAACATGCATCTGGGATTAAAAATCCTGGTGTTAACAAGTTGGTATCAGAGCCATCTGACCATAGGACACCCTAGTTAGAATGGACGATTGAATCAAAAACTTAGTTTCAAAACAAAAGAAGTGAGTATTTATGAAAACCTATTCTCATTCTTATCACTTAGATTCTTTCATGAAAATTCATGTCCTTAAAAAATGCTTGCAAACTTACATAAAATTTGACACACTTGATCACTCTACTAGCTTACTCATCCTACATTCTTATAGATGGACATGTAGTATAGCAAGTTCTATCAGTTAGGCAATGGAGGAGAGCTCATCTTTGAGCGTAATTTGGACCAACTCTCGGAACTTCTTGAGCGCTCGCATCCCGAGTTCTTTGGAGCGCAGCTCAATGATTAGCAAGGAGGAGAATTACAGTGGCTGATTGTTGCAAGTCTCAGAGGCACGATTAAGGCACACACCTAAGAGGGAATCCAGTTCACCTTAAGAGAGAATAGCTGGCTGTACGGACTCACCAGGGCCATGCAGGAAGCTCTTGCCTGTCTATGAGGGCAAAGCATCAATCAGATCAAGGGTACCCGCTTTGAGTTCTATGCAAGGCGTGATGCTATGGGATAGCCATTGGAGGTACCAGGACATCCGGAGCTGGAGCATCAAGTGGATCATCTTGACTTCATGTTGTATGATAGGCAGAAGGAGTTGGACAACGCCCGCGCCTACGCCAAACACAACTATGCCATCGCAATCAAGAAAGATCAGACCCTTGCCATCCTTGCAAGGAGCGCAAGTCATTTCTCCGCACGCGTGACAAGAAGGATCACATCATTGCTCGCCTTTGTCACAGAGTGTCGGACTTGGAGGAGACCATCCATGAGCGGGACATGCAGCTTGAGGAGAGGGAGAATGCAGGGGAAGATATCCGTGGAGACCCCTACTCTTACCTCAGTGATGATGATGACTTCCTGGAGGATCAAGCCATGGACTTCCACACCAATGATTATGACTCCGCCTTCATTGGTGATGATGATAAAGACACTGAGTCTTATGAGTAGTAGCACTAGCGTTAGTGAGTTGTATTCGGTCCCATTGTACCGTAGTTTCATAGAATGGTTCTTAAAACCATTTGTTTCCTTATTGTGGTGTTGGTTTGTATTGTGTGCTATGAATGAATGAAAAGCAAGTTGCTAGTTGGAAAAAAACTGAGTCAAACTTAAAGTTTAAAAACTTTTCAAAAACAAGCCCCTGAACCTTAGAAATTTCCCTCTTGTCTCATGATCTATCTCAATCTTCGGATGCCTCGCGGAGGAAGTAGTTCATCCCCGGACCCAATGCTGCAAATCTTGCAAATGTTGGTTTCCGATCGTGAAGCTGAAAGAGCCGAACGTCATGCCAGCTTAGCCACCCTTCAGCACATAGCTTAGATGGACAATAACAATCAAGGCCATGGAAATCAGGACAACCATGGATCCAATCTCAAGAACTTTTAGAACACCAATCCACCCATTTTTAGTAAGTCTGAAGAGCCCTTAGATGTCGATGACTGGCTGTAGACTATGGAGAACAACTTAGAAGTCGTAGGAGTGGAAGTCAATGAGAAGGTATTGTTTGCCACCCATTATCTGGCAGGAGATGCGAGAGCTTGGTGGAATAGCATTTCGCACCATGAATGGAGGTCAGATGATGACTTGGGATGAATTCAAATTCAAGTTCAGCCGAACCCATGTGCCACTTGGTTTAATCAAGAGGATGAGAGATGAATTTCGAGAATTGGAGCAAGGGAAGATGACCGTAGTAGAGTACCATGACAAATTCCTGTCATTAGCTAGGTATGCACCAGATGAGATTGACACTGAAGCCAAGAAGAAGGAGAGATTCTTGAATGTCTGCACGATGAGATGCAGACGGTGTTAGTCAATATCGTGTTTGCTGACATTGAAGCCTTAGTGGATTCTGCAATCCAGATGGAGGGCAAGATCAACCAAGCCAATGAGAATCGCAAACGCAGAATGACGAATCAACCAGGAACCCACCATACCCCAAAGTATCGCCCCAACCCATCTGCAGGATATGCCCCAAGAAACAATAGACCCCCGATGAACCGTCTGAACTATTCCAACCATGGAGGAGGAAACCCAAGGCCTGGAGGAAGCCACCACAACAACCCCGGCAACTCCAACAATTTCAACCGTGCACTGCCCAAGTTCAACAACAAAAATGTCGCCAACAACACCAATACTGCCCCAAGGACTGGAAGGAATGTTGTGCCCGTTGCAGGAAAAGACAGGTCTCAGGTGACTTGTTATGAATGTGGAACCAAGGGTCTCTACTCCAATGAGTGTCCCAAGAAGCTTGCAGAAGCCCCCAATGTGAATGCCCCGGCTCAGCAGCAGCGTCGTGTTCAGCCTCAAAGAAGATTTGCCCTAGGGACTTCGCTCAACCGCAACGGTCGTCTGTTTCACATGAATGCTGAAGAAGCCTAGGAAGCGCCAGATGTTGTGCTGGGTATGTTTTCTGTTAACTTAGTACTTGCAAGAGTGTTGTTTGATTCTGGAGCATCGCACTCGTTTGTTACAGAAGAATTTGCATGCACTAGTAAGATTCAACCAACCAAATTGAAGCATGTTATGATAGTTCAAATACCTGGTTTAACCACCAAAGCTAGACAAATTTGCAAGGCCGTACCTATCAGAATCCATGGCATAGATTTTTATGCTAATCTAATAGTACTTGGAACCAAAGGTTTGGAAGTATTACTAGGAATGGATTGGATGTCGAAACATAAAGGATTAATCGACTGTGCCAAGAAATCCATAACCATGACTAGTACCGCTGGAGTATTAGTAGAGCATGTATCTGAAACCTTGCCCCGTCAATTCAAGTGCAACAAGAGTCTAGCCCAACCAACTATTGAACAAGTCAGAGTAGTCTGTGAATACCCTGACGTATTCCTAGATGTTTTGCCCGGTATGCCCCCAGATCGGGGTATCGAGTTTATCATTGAACTAATCCCTGGAACCAGACCCATAGCTCAGAGACCGTATAGTATGAACCCATATGAATTAGTGCAGCTAAAGAAGCAATTGGATGCTATGCTGGAGATAGGCCTGATTCAACCAAGTACGTCGCCATGGAGATCACTTGTCTTGTTCGTGGATAAGAAAGATGGAGATAACCGTTTGTGTACGGATTATCGGAAGCTGAATGATGTCACCATCAAGAACAAGTATCCACTGCCGAAGATAGAAGATCTGTTTGACCAGTTGACTGGTGCCAAAGTGTTTTCTAAGATTGACCTTAGAACTGGTTATCATCAACTCAAGATTCAAGTAGAGGATATTCCAAAGACTCCCTTTACCACCAGATATGGACTGTATGAGTACACCGTCATGTATTTTGGATTAACCAATGCCCCCGATTATTTCATGAACCTCATGAATAATATTTTTATGAACTTCCTGGATAAGTTTGTCATTGTTTTCATCGATTACATTCTGATCTATTCCAAATCAAAATAAGAACATGAGCTACACCTAAGGACCATTATTGAAACCCTTAGGGAGCATCAGTTGTATGCCAAGTTTAGCAAATGTGATTTCTGGTTAAAGGAAGTAGGATTCCTCGGACATATCATGTCGGCCGGAGGAATTGCTGTCGACCCCGCCAAGGTTAAGGATGTTGAAGAATGGCAAGCCCCAACCACTCAAACCCAAGTTCGTGCATTTCTCGGATTAGCGGGATATTATCGCAAGTTCGTAGAAGGATTCTCGAGCATCGCAAGACCCATGACCCAATTTTTGAACAAAGATAAGAAGTTCGAATGGAAGGACAAATGTGAAGCAAGTTTTCAAGAGCTTAATAAAAGATTGATCTCAGCCCCAATCTTGATTATACCTGATATCACGAAGCCTTTTGATGTGTTTTGTGACACATCCAAGATCGGTCTCGGATGTGTTCTAATGCAAGAAGGCAAAGTCATATCTTATCTATCCCGACAACTGAAGCAACATGAGCAGAATTACCCTACCCATGACCTTGAACTAGCAGCCGTAGTTTTAGCCTTGAAGACATGGCGGCATTACCTCATGGGTAACCGTTGTGAAATTTATTCGGAACACAAGAGCCCGAAGTGTATTTTCACCCAGAAGGAGCTGAATATGAGGCAAAGGAGATGGCTAGAGTTAATCAAGGATTATGACCTTGACATTCACTATCACCCTGGTAAAGCCAATGTGGTAGCAGATGCCCTTAGAAGACTGCCGTGTCGCTTGAACTCCATGATTCTGAAGGAGCAACCAAGTTTGCATAAGGAGTTGGAAGATTTAAGAATGGAGATAGTTAGTGAAGGATTTTTTGGCTAGCATAGAACTTCAACCCACTTTATTCAGTCAAATCAAGGAGGCGCAGAAAGGAAATTCTAGTATCGACGGAATCAAACGTCGTATCGGTACAGGGAAGGTACCCGGATTCACCGAAGATGAAGAAGGAGTTTTGTGGTACAAAGGACGTATTGTGTGCCAGCAGATTCGGAATTGAAGCGAGCTATGTTGAAATAAGCCCATGATACTCTTTATTCTATCCACCCCGGAGGAACGAGGATGTATCAGGATTTGAAGGAGCAATTTTGGTGGCATAAGATGAAGCGAGAAATCGGAAGCTACATAGCCAAGTGTGATATCTTTCAGAGAGTCAAGGCGGGACATCAGAGACCCGCAGGTATTTTGCAACCATTGCAGATTCCGGAATGGGAATGGGATTCAGTTGGAATAGATTTTATCACAGGTTTTCCTACATCTAGTAGGGGAAATGACTCTATTTGGGTCATAGTGGATAGACTGTCCAAAGTAGCACATTTCTTACCTGTCAAGACCACTTATCAGAGTTCGAAGCTAGCAGAGTTGTACATTGCTAGAATAGTCAGTTTACATGGAGTTTCCAAGAACATCGTGTTAGATCGAGGAACCCAGTTTACCTCGATATTTTGGAAGAAAGTCTAAGAAGGATTAGGGACAAGACTAGATTTTAGCATAGCTTATCACCCTCAGACTGATGGACAAACGGAGCAAGTAAATCAGATACTCGAAGATATGTTGAGAGCTTGTGTGTTAGAATATGGGTCTAAATGGGAAGACCGTCTGCCGTTCGCAGAATTTTCATACAACAACAGTTACCAAGCTAGTTTTCAAATGGCCCCATTTAAATTCATGTATGGAAGGAAGTGCCGTACCCCTTTGAATTGGTCGGAAGTAGGAGAGAGTCAGATTTTCAGACCCGACATCCTACGAGAATCCGAAAAGAAAGTTCACAAGATCCGTGAGCACCTCAAGACCGCCCAATCCAGACAAAAGAGTTATGCCGACAAGAGACGTCGAGACCTAGCCTTCAATATCGGAGATTTCGTATATCTGAAAGTATCACCCTTGGAGGGAATGCAACGTTTCCAACTCAAAGAAAAGTTAGCCCCCAGATATATTGGACCTTTCAAGATTTTGAATCGTCGAGGAGAAGTATCTTAGAAACTGGAACTGCCGAAAGAGATGTCAGCCGTGCATAATGTGTTTCATATCTCGTTACTTCGCAAATGCCTAGAAGTCCCGGAGAAGACTGAAGTTTTCAAGAATATTGATCACATAACCATAGATATCAACAATGACCTGACATATCCCAAAGTACCCATTCGTATTTTGGAGGAATCCTTTAGAACCGCTAGGGCCCAGAGTATCAAGTTTCTCAAGATCCAGTGGAGTAACCACACTGAAGAAGAAGCTACCTGGGAGCGAGAAGATTACATTAGGACTGAGTTTCTAGATATCTTTAAATCCTAGTTTTCTTTTTCTTAAATCTCAGCACGAGATTTTGTTTAAGGGGGGAAGGTTCATCCCAAAAATATTAATCAAGGTTATCAAATTCCAATCACCAAAATTAGGGTTACCAAAAACTTTTGGTTAATTGAAATCAATATGAATGCATGTGTGTATGTGATGAATGCATGAATGCTTGTATGGACTTGTTTGATTGTTATGAATGGCAAGGATTGGTTTAAAGATGAAAACAACATCATCTAAATCTTTTCCAAGCAGAATCAAATCAATAGAAATTCAAAAACAAACAATATAAGCTAGTGGTCATTTTGACCAAAGTTAACCACTAGACCACTTTGAGTGTTTCTAGTCCAAGATTCCTAACAGAAACAAATCCAATTCTTTTCACCCCTTGCTAGACCAAGTAAAAGTGAACCCAAGCCCACCTTGCAAACCCACATAAACATTTGGCAACCCTATTCAAATGACATTTCAAAATTGAATCTAGTTCATATGGTAAGATCACCATTTCTCAAAACCCAACCAAACCAGTTCACCTTGAAAAATCCAAGCAACCAGATACTACCCAGTGTGTGACCAATGCACCCACCAAAATTCATCCAAAAATTCAAATATAAATCTCTTGCGGCCATTTCATCAAACACACGGAGACACAAATCAAACTTGGCCAAACTTCACTGTTTTGAGCAGTGATCATTCAAACCTCTGTCTCTCTTTGATAACCCTTGTCTCCCCCGGTGACAACCATTGCATTAAACCAGCTAGAACCCTACACATTGCACCATGCCGTGCATGCCCAAGCCACCCCTTGCCAGCCGACCATGGCAAGCTAGCAGGAGCCTTCGCCGTGCCTAGCCACCATGTCCAGGAGGAAGCCTAACATCCACCGCCACCCCTGTCCAGCCCTCGAGCGTTGCCAAGCCATGGACCACAGAGAACGCGCCACGCCTAGTTCGTCTCTGCCATGTCGAGAGCATTCCAGAGCGTCGCGCCCAACACGCTCGCACACGCCGCGCCTCGCTCTCGCCGCCTGTCTACACGATCATCATCGTCCCAGGAGACCACTAGACATGCCCGTTTCCTTGACCGTGCCCCGTAGCTCTGCCCATGCTGCTCGGCCTCTCTTGCTCGCCTATAAAAGGAGGCCTCCCCCGCACCATTTATCCACACCATTCCACTCACCACTCCTCACTTATCCTTCCCACTGCTTCCTGGAGCAAGGTGAGCTCAGCATCGCCGAAATTTGGCCGGAGTCTGCCGCTGCTGGAGGAGAAGGGCGCCGTCGATTGCGGCCATCCCAGGAGACGCCACCAGTACCAGGAGAACCGCCATCGTCGACAACCTCATTCGCCCCCATAGCCGACCCTCGCCTGAGCCCCGGTGAGCCTCCCTAAACCCCCACTGGCCGTGCTAGGGTTCGTCCCCGTCGTGTCCTGTTCCGATGAGGCGACGACTGTGAGCCCTTGATCTTGCATCTAGTCCTACGGTCATAATCATCTCATACCCCTTTGGCACCCCATGTCTCGCTGACAAGTGGGGACACCACTTAAGACCAGCTCGCGTGCGCTGTGCGCAGTGGGCCGACCCAACTAGCTTTCCCGCGCAACCTAGTAGTTTAAATTTAGATTTTTCAATTTAGTTTCAAACCTAGTTATGTCTGTTGATGCAAAAAATCAATTCAGAGAGATTCACTAAACCAAATTGCATGAAACCAATTTTGTTAGAAAGATATAGAAATCCTTAATCCAAGCACGTTGGATTCAAACCATTTGGAATCATAGATTACCTTTGGTAAAAATAACAAGGCAGAGACTTTTCTGCATTCAAACATTTTTCAAAATTCAACCATAAAAGATTTTGAGGTGATTCCAACTCTCGAAAATCACTTTTGATAAGACCTGTCTGAATATATAAGAATATCTAGGTTTACTTACAGTAATAATGGACAAGTATTAAAAGAATGCCCCATAAGCATTTCTAGTCACTTTAATTAATTAAAATAATAAGGTTAAACCTTGTTTAATTGTGACACCACTTTAAATCACATTACCAATTATTAGAATATGTGGTGATGACATGTGTCAACATGATCCCATGTTTTAATTGGAGAATATTAGATCTTAAGTAGTTTTCAATGAGTAGAAATTACTTTTCTAAAATAAAATAAATAAGACTAAGTCTTTATTTCTTGTGATGATTGTGATGATGCTAGATCATCTAGTGTGAACCTTTGTGTGCCAAATAGAAGTATTTAAGTATTGTTTGGTGATTTTGTACCTCGTATTTATTTATAGACGCTAGTATTGACCAAGGATACGAAGAGGAAGGAGAATACTATGAAGAGGAAGCAGACGAGAACTTCAACCACTGCACTACTCAAGGCAAGCTATCTAATGCAAGCCATCCTAGCAAGCTAACACTTGCAACCTTGCAAGCTAGATAACTTATGCAAGATGCATTAGGCATATTTGCTTATACCACTTGATTATACCAAATATCAGTTTTACTTGCAAGCTTTATTCTTTTATTTCTTTATCAGAGCTCTTTATTTATGTTTACTTAGTGACTTGTGAATTTTGGAAAGATAGTAGAGGTAGAATAAAGATCATAAAACTTGGCCTGAGTTAGAAAGAATTAGAAGTCATACTGAGGCATGAGATTAGACTTGGATAAGTCACACTTGATTATCACCCCTCATTAGTGATTACCCCCAACTTTAGTGGCTAGTTCTAAGCATAAAACTTGATCACTATAGATGGGAATACTTGGTGAAAATGGTTATGAAAACCTTAGAATGATGAGTCATTCTAATGAAATGTTTTGACATGTGTTATGAACACCAAATGATTTTGATGATGAAAATGTTGAGGCATGAGCCTTAGCCTTTTATAAAACCGATGGTTGTGTTCGGATGCGATACCATTCCAATGTTACCGTACAACCACAATACCTGAATTTGGGTAGGGCTTGACTAGAAGTTTATATACCTTAGTATGGGTTCCCTTGCGGCCGAGGTTTGAGCTGAGGCTACCTTGTGATGATTGTCCACCTGTGCAGTT
This sequence comes from Avena sativa, assembly GCA_916181665.1. Lineage (NCBI taxonomy): Eukaryota > Viridiplantae > Streptophyta > Magnoliopsida > Poales > Poaceae > Avena > Avena sativa. The sequence continues at coordinate 382,009,949 of OV702280.1, read as the reverse complement.
CCCAAGATGATAGATGGTCATGGTTGGGAGGCCAAACTCATAGGAAAGGTGCCTATATGTAACACCCTCAGAATCGGCCCTATGCAAGTTTCAGCGCTTCCCGCCAAACCCTCATAGAAACGATTCAAAGGTGCCCACCAGGCACTTGCGTGCGGGTGGAAAACGAAGTAATATCATTACACAATAGTCCTCGATGGAACCCACAAAACATATATATATACAACAGCGACTCAAAGAGTCAAGAATACAAATATACAATACAAAGATCCAAATCACCTTTAAAACGATATAGCGTCCGAGTACGGACAAGATGCAAATTGAGCTAAGAGCCCTGAAGAATAACCACTGGCGTCCATAACCCTGCCCAGGCCAAGCCGGAAGGGTAACCCTGCTAACGACGTCGATCTCAAAACCTGCTTAAACAAAAGGGGTGCCGACAAAGGGCAAAGGAAAAAGAGAGAGCGGTCAGTACTGAGGCCAATACACGACGAGGCTAGAATTCGGTGGTCCTCGCCTACATAGGTATGGTGGACTGAGTGGCAGCGCGGCATGCACTAAACAACCTATAGAGACTCGAGATAACTGTCGGCTATCAGAGAGGGATAAGAAAGACCTATTCGGAACCATCCTGATACTACCACCAAACATACCCATCCTGGTATTTCCCCCCTCGAGACCAAACGAGGAAGTCAACCGAGGAACTCACACAATTGGCAGTTTTATTCATTCCGTTATAGTGGCGGCAATTACTAGTCAAATATAGATAGCATGAGTCATCCTGATATAATAAGCAGTGGCCAGTTTTAATTAACCATTCCGTTGTAGTTGCAACATTTACTAGTCAGATACAATTAGCATGAGGTATCCCAAACCCAGCAGTTGTTGGTACTTTTATTTAGCCATTCCGTGGTAGTGGAGCTGATTACTAGTCATATCGGATACCAGTCAAATTATAACAGTAAACTTTAGTTATGGTTGTCTATGATCAAGAACTGTGCTCCAAGTCGTCCATAACCGCGGACACGACTTTTCGAAAAGATTTAACCCTGCAGGGGTGCACCAAAGTATCCACACGCACTTCGACCCTTTTTGCCAGATCAGTTAACATACACCCATCGGTATGTAGGCGGGGCCTAAGTCATGACGTTTCCCAGACCCAAAGCAAGTACATGGGGGCCACCCCACTAAGCTACCCGCAACGAAGTCGGCCGGTCTCCGAGACGGACTCAGGGTTTGCGTCAATGGCTGTAAACGACTGGGAACCCGAAAGTGTGACTGGGCTTGTCGATACCGCGAAAACACTCCGCTTTCCTAAACAGTACAGGCGCTCCACGCGCAATCGTAAATAAAGCAGTAAAGCATGGCATAAGTACAGGATAGTAATAAAGCCCCAAACTACTTTGTGGCCCCTAGTACAGTACTTGGAATCAGGTACTAAATCGATGGGGGTGCCCACACACCCCACCTATGGTTAGCGCGCTCGATCTCGGAACAGGTGTCAAGAACTCGGGGTCCTACGGGACACCAGTGAGCGGTTAAAATCCAAATATTGTCTATTACCCACCGGTGCCTCTGCATTTACCTACTTTCAATTTTAGTTATTAAATAGTAATTAAAGCCATGATCATCTCCAACATTAAACATGCGGCAATACTCCAACAACTGTGGTACTTGACGACACGCAACAGCACTTGAGCAAGCGACTACGACGCGCAGGTCCAACTATCTACCAAACAACAGGTAATAGGATGTGTCCAAGGCAATATAAGGCTGCAAGGGATATGATGGGTACGAAAACTAGGGCATCACAACACAGATAGCAATAGATCAACAGGAGGGAATAAATACTATAAAAGTAAGATAGGTAGACAGGGGGAGATGCTCGCCTGAAAATATTGCCGAAGGTTCAACCGAAGATCGGGTCGACACTCGCATCAACTCATCGGCCTAATCCGTGAAGAAGCAAAGCAATTAGGGTTCGGCGAACTTGGGCTCCGAGGGGTTCAGGGTCGGTTCTCAGGGTCCGGATCTGGGGTTCGGGAAGAAGAACTTGGCGTGCGACGTCGTCGGCATCGGTGCGGGAAGGAGGTCTTGTCGTGCTTCTCGCGATCCTGCACCCAACAGGTGCCCCTGGTACTGTTGAGGGGTGTTGCTGCTATCACGTTGTTGACTTCAGGTAGAGGCACAGAGGGAAACCATGGACGAGGCGAGGCCGGGCGAGCTCGAGGCGGAGCAGGGGCTCGCGCAGGTGGCCAGAGCTGCCGCGGCATCAGGGGTTGGAGGCCGGGGCGCGGACGAGGTACCGTGGCCGGCGGTGGCCGGAACAGCGACAGGGGCGGCGCTCGGCATCGAGAGAGAGGATGGAGGAGAGAGGCGACCGGGGAGGAGGTGCGGGCACGACGAGGTCCTGCGGCGGAGCGGCAAAGCAGAGAGGCGGCCGACGGAGGGGAGGCGAGCCCCGCGCGCGGCCTAGGAGGAGCTCACTGCGAGGAGGAGGCGGAGAGACGCCAGCGACGGTGGGCGCAGCGTGGCCACAGAGGGAGGCCAGCGGCGGCGGCGATGGTGGGAGCCGAGGAGGGGGAGGCGCCCTGGAGGACGACGCGGAGCTGCAAGGCGGCTCGATCAGACGGATGCGCGGGCAGGCGGGGTCGACGGGGTCCAGGACCGAGAGGAGAAGCGCCGGCGGGACTTGGCGGCGGGGACGAAACGGAGGAGGGGGAAGCGGCGGAGGGGTTGGTGGTGACGGAGAGGGCCGGGCTCGGCCGGAGCGGAGCGGGCCCGAGGCGGTCTTCGGGGTGGAGGCGGAGCTCGGTGAGAGGGCGGGGGAGGACGCGGCCGAGCGGGAGGAAGAGAGAGGAGCGGTCGCGGGCGAGGCCGTGAGGTGGGTGGCGGAGGAGAGTCGCCGGGGCGGTGGGGCCTGGGGGCGCCGGAGCTTGAGGGAGGCGGCGGTGGAGAGGAGGAGCAGGAAGGCGGCGGTGGAGAGGAGGAGAAGGAAGGCGAGGCGAGGCCGACGCGCGCGTGGGGACGCGGTCATGGTGGGGCCAGGGGAGTGGGTCGGGGAAGGAATCGGGGCTCTCGGGGGAGGCGTGCCTGGGGCGGGCGTGGGAGGACGTGCAGGGGCGGTGGGCCACGGGAGAGAGGCTGGCGGGGTAGGGCCAGGCTGTCGGTGGGCGCGGGGTAGGAGAGGAGTGGGTCAGCTGTGTGGTGTTGGGGCAGGTGGTTGAGGGTGTGGAGAAGAGGTGGGGCCAGGAGGCTGAGGTGGCGGCTGGGATGGGGAGAGGGAGTGGTGAGGTGGAGGATGATGATTGGGTGGAGAGAGGGCCAGGCTGATGTGGCGCAAAGGGATAGGTTGGGGTGAGGTGGAGGGGGCTGGGTAGATTAGGATAGGGTAGGAAAAGGTTTAGATAGTTTTGACTAGGGTTTGGAGGTGGCCGGTCAGGCTTTTGGGCCTGGCTGGCTGCCTCCTAAAAATAATTTAAAATTTTATTTATTTAAAACGGGGCTTTTGCAAACCGTGGGTAGACAAAACAAAATATTCCGGAGACCCAGGTTTTATGTTTGAATAAAGACGGGGCGTCTAGAAAAAAAAACAGATTTTTCGAAAATAGTTTTTAAACAAACCATGCAAGATGATGACGATGCTCAAATGCAAGGTGGCATGATGACATGAGCATGAGGTCATGATGATGCAATGCACAAAAACAACGCGATTTTCTAGTAGTGATTTTGCGGGACGCCACACTATACTAGGGTGTGTAATTGAAAGGTTAGGATTGATTATCCGCATACTGACTATGGCAATTCAGGATTGTTCCTGGCGGATGTATCGAATGTTGTGGTGAAAGTGTACCACCTCTGCAGAGTGTCAAACTATTCGAATAGCCGCGTCCGCGGTTATGGACAGTTGGAGTGTCCATATTGTTCCGTCGTCAGATGTTTTCAAAATGACTTGTCAAATGAATCATGACTTTGACTTGACCACAACAGGGTTATGAACATGAAAACTAAGTTCCCACTTAGGTGTTATAAAACATTAAACTAGTTTTCTTTGCTTCTAAACTCAGTTAAGGTAAACCTGGCTTTTTGCAAAACAAGCTAGAACTTAGGATTCCTACTCAAACCCCTTACTTGTTAGTGATAGTTTGCGAGTACTTAAAGAATACTCATGGCTTTGTCCCTGGCTATTCTTGTGGCCAGACTATGAGGAGGACTACCAGGACGATGGATAGCACGAAGTCTACGACAACTAGGATCATCTCCCATCGCCAGCATTGCCTGTGACCCCGAAGATGGAGCTTCGCCCATGCTACCGGTATTATATTATTCTGCTGCGTTGATTGTATTAAGACTGGATCATGAGATCCTTTATTTGTAAGACATTTATTATGGTTTGTAATGTATGATGAACTATGATACCAATCTATTATGTCTCGCAAAAATGGTAATCCTGGGATTGCGATGTATGGCATAACAGGCATCTGGGATTAAAAATCCGGGTATTGACATCATCAAAATGCCTAGTTGGCACTGCATGTAGTTCTATGTTACTAGTGATGTTACTCCCACTATGACTAGACTAGTCATAGTGGGAGTAACATAGATAGTAACATACATCTACATGTAGTGCCAACTAAGCAATTGGTGATGTGGCATATCATTAAATGATGAAAGAGAGCCTCATGGTAACCAACTATGTTACCATAACATCGCACACTCCAACGTAAGATGAGTCTACATGCTAATAAATAAGACCTTGCATGATACTAAATAAAAGTTATTACCCACTATAAAGGTAGTAACATAGACTAGTAACTTATGCATGTTACTAGCATATGTTACTCTCCACTATGACCAACCTAACATCATACTCCCTTTTTCTAGAAATATAAAATGTTTTAGCTTTGTGAAATGAATGTATCTAGATGACTTTTGTATATAGATTTGGACTGAAACTATATATTAAAAGACATCTAGATACATTCATTTTATAAGTCTAAAATGTCTTATATTTCTAAAAGGAGGGAGTATATACAAGACCATATGAGTCTATAGCCTAATTAATTAGGTTTTGCATCACATCTGTCACACATGTTATTACCCACCGTAAAAATAGTGACATGAACTAGTAACATATACATGTTACTAGTCTAAGTTATTTAGACTAGTCACATATGCATGTTATTAGTCTATTTTATTTAGCACTATAACTAGCCTTACAGTAATTCCTCCAATCCATAATAATGATTTATTAATAACGAAAAAATTAATGTGGAACATGTTTCCTAGCGAAGAAATTCATGCAGTACATGTTTCCCGGCAAAGAAACTCGCCCCATGCCAAATTAGATGCTCTAGGGATCATATGAAAAATTGGTGATTTGTTGTTTGTTTGAGGCCTTTCATAATGGGTGGTTCTTAGCTATGTATCCTAGGCAATCTGCCTATATGGCACTATAGTTAATGAGGAAAAAGATTGGGGTTGTATCTTACTAAGGCCTTTGACAATGGAGGGTTCTTAACGCGATATCATAGGTAAATTGCTTATGTGGTAGTATATTTAATGAGGAGAGAGGGTGTTATTGTATCTTAGCTAAGGCCTTTCACAATGGGCGTTTCTTAGCGCTATATCCTAGGCACTTTGCTTATGTGACACTATAGTTAATGAGGAAAGATATTTAGGATGTATCTTAGCTACTCCCTCCATCCCGGTTTAAAGGACACCATTTGCAAACCATGCAATCCCAAAATATTTAGGCACAAAAGCATTTAATCTCTGTGATTATTCCGGTGTGAAAAGAACAAAATGCTTGCATGCACATGTGTGAACAAATATGAACGCTTTGCTGCCTCTTCTTCTCCTCACGCATGTTCTTCTCCACACTATAAAATAGACCAATTAGAGCACGACTAGGGCCTAGATAATTCAAACCGTGTCCTTTAAACCGAGACGGAGGGAGTAAGAAACACCACTTGCATAAAATCATAGGTAAAAAACATTGCTAGACCAATCACATGCATGCATGTCCTTTAAATCATTAAATGTAGAGACTCCACTTAATAAACAGTGCATTGTACTAGTTGTTTCTTAAGTTTTAGTTGCTCATATGAAAACGTGCTAATATACAATGGGTGGTTCTTAGCGGTATCCTAGGTACTTTGCTTATGTGGCACTATGGCCTTTCACAATGGGTGGTTCTTAGCGGTGTATCCTAGGCACTTTGACTATGTTGCACTATAGTTAATGAGGAAAGAGATTGGGGTTGTACTATCTAGCTAAGAAACACCTCTTGCACGAAATCATGGGCAAAAAACATGGCTAGGCCAATCAAATGCATGCATGTCATCTAAATCATTAAATGTAGAGACACCACTTAATAAATAATGCATTGGACAAGTTATTTTTTAACAATTTATTACTTCTAGGACAACGTGTTAAGATACACCTCAGAGCAAGGGAAATAGTAGAGCCAACTGCTGGCTATAAGCTATGTCCATGTCATCTAGAGTTAATCTAATAGTCAACATGTACAATAGCTAGAGATAAAAAATATACTACTTTATTAATGTATGTTCCACTTTACATTCTCACATAGTGCTTAGGAGCACGTGTTGCAGCTGGCTCTTAACTAAGAGTCCACTCCTCTTCTCTCTCCTCTTTTCTCTCATCCAACTAAACACAAATATACTAATTTAAGCCCTACAGCCCGCTGACTGGACCTTATTGTACTTGCTCTCATTGTGAAAGGCCTAAGACTAGCCCCAATGAGGGTATCATAGGTGGTATCATGCATTACATACATGCAAAATGCTTATGTTTCACTTTAATTAATGATAAAAGAGATTATATTAGTATCATAGGTAGATACGGTATCATAGCACGTGAAACTAGAAAAAAATAATCTCAAATAAATCTTGTACACAATTTTACATTGAGATTCTACAAAACAATAAATATACAAAGACTATGATACTACTACATAATAGTATGCACTATGGAGATGGTATTATATATTGGTATCATATGCATGATACTATAATATGATACTCCCTATTGTGACTAGTCTAAGATACAACCTTGCACAAAACTATAGGCAAAAAAGAATGGCTAGCCCAATGACATGCCCCCATATCACCAAAATCATTAATGTAGATACACCACTTAAGAGACGGTCCATTGGAGAGGTTGTCTATTAAGTATTTATTTTACCTATGATAGTATGCTAAGAGACGGTCTATTGTGAAAGGCCTAAAAACACCTCTTACACGAAACCATAAGCAAAAAACATGGTTAGACCAATCAAATACATACATATCATCCAAATCATTAAATATAGAGACATCACTTAAAAAACAATGCATTAAACATGTTGTTTCTTAACCATTTACTATTACTTTTAAAACAACGTGTTAAGATACACAATATTACTGTGAAAGACCTGCGCTCACTCAGCCTAGCGAGCTGGTGAGCCACTCTAGTCCACTACTCATTTAACTACTCGAGACTAGCGGCGCGTCGACATGCCTCATCCCCCTGAACCGGCGGGATGGCCGGAAGGGCGCGGAACACCAAAAATTCGTTAGCAACACATGGACGTAGATGCTGGATCTGATGAAGTAGCGCATGTGGCGAGCTTGGATCCCTAACACGAGTATTTCGATTTTTTTTTTGCACTCTTGCTACATCTAGGATTCTGTTCAACAAGTTTCGAGACTTTGAAATTCCGTTTTTTAAAAGGCTCCCTGTCGTCGGAGCACACAACCGCGCCGCACTCCCCGGAACACCTCATACTATATACTCTATTCAGTCATGTCTAGCTAATTCTTTCATATGAGGTGAGTGATCAGTGTACTTCACTAGTAGTACTCTGGAAGTCTAGTTAGTATAACGAACAAGGACACACCATCATCGGTTCGCTAGTGATCGATCTACGATGGTGAAGGCCATCCTCGCGGAGGCCACGGCGCGGCAGGCGGTCTCGTTCGTTCTCGGCGCCACCGCGGCGCTCACCGTCGTCATGCTCGTCCAGTACCGGGCTCCGCCGGCGGGGCTCAGCCGCGCCTTGACGCACGAGCAGTTTTCCGGCTGTGGATCGTCGGACGAGCAGGACCACCGCCGCAACGGGACGGCGCGTACTGTTCATCAGGCGCCGTCGGTTGCAGTAGCAGGAGACTATCATCATCTTCATCAGGCTGACACCAACACTACTACTACTGCTACTCATGCTGCTGCCGTTCCAGGTGATCTTCTTCCAAGCAGAGATCACCAAGAAGAGGTTAGTTAAATTATGAGCTTATTAATTCGTTTAATCAAATGACCTGTTTTTCCGTGAGCAAATTCCGGGTGCTGTCTAGTTGAAGCACCAAGTATAGTTGACCAGCTAGCTAGTCACATAGGCGTATTATCAATTTGCCACTGAATTTAATTTAATTTAACCAAACTTCTTTCTTGATCTAACTTAGTACGAGTCACACAAATACTGTTCTTAGTTGGAGATCGTTAATTCGTTGTAGACTTAACGGCATCCGTGTCTTGTCGACCGATCAGCAGGGCGTGGAGGAGTCCGAGGAGTTCCGGGGGCTGGCGGCGGCGGTGTCGCGAGCGGCGACGGACGACCGCACCGTTATCATCACGTGCGTGAACCAGGCCTGGGCGGCGCCAGGCTCCCTGCTGGACCTCTTCCTGGAGAGCTTCCGCATCGGCGACGGCTCGGCCCGGCTCCTTCCGCACGTCCTGGTCGTGGCCATGGACCCGGCCAGCCACGCGCGCTGCCTGGCCGTGCACCACCACTGCTACCACTACACCATCCCCGGCAGCACCTCCGACAAGTTCTTTGGCCCCGATGAGTGGATGGATCTGGTGTGGAGCAAGCTGAAGCTCCAGCGCCGGGTCCTGGAGCTCGGCTACGGCTTCCTCTTCACCGACGTCGACATCATGTGGCTGCGCGACCCGTTCAAGCACGTGACCGCCTACGCCGACATGACCATCTCCTCCGACAACTACTTCGGGGACCCCGACAACATCGACAACCTCCCCAACACCGGCTTCTTCCACATGAAGCCAAACCGGCGGACCATCGCCATGACCAGGCTGTGGCACGATTCGAGGAGCAAGTACCCGGGCATGAACGAGCAGCCGGTGTTCAACATGATCAAGGCGCGGCTGGTGGCGGAGCTCGGGGTCCGGCTGCGGTACCTGGACCCGGCGCACATGGGCGGGTTCTGTAGTTACGGTAAGGATCTGGGGAAGATTGTGACCATGCACGCCAACTGCTGTGTGGGGTTGGGGAAAAAGATGAGGGATCTGAGGGGGGTTCTGGACGACTGGAAGAACTATACCATGTTGCCGTCCTGGGAGAAGCACCGGGCCAAGTGGACCGTGCCCGGCGCCTGCATCAAGTGAACGTGCAGTCAAAGCTTCTGATCTTGTTAGTAGTTGTTGCGGATCCATTGGCTTGATCTACTTCCTCCGGCCCATATTAATTGATTTAGATTTGTCAAATTTTGGATAATTAATATGGATCGGAGGGAGTATCATTTTCTTTTTGAGAATAATCTAGCATTTCTTTCTCAATTTTATATGATCATCAGATATAATGTGTGTGATATGGTGTATACATTGTACTCGGTAAAAATTTTGTACTTATTTCGTAGGACTACATATTATGTTTTTTAGAATATGCACTGTAGTAAATATTATGTTATATATAAGAAGAAAAATATTATGTTATATGTACTGATAAAAATATATTATGTTATTGGAATGGAGCTCCCACCTCCACCTTAGCCTCAGCCGCCCAACCTCTTGCTGCCGGCGATCTCTCTAGCCGGTGACTATCCTCTCAATCTGCTCCAACCAATCAATCCTCCTCTTCTTTTCCCACACGTCCATACCCATCTCAGATTCACTCCCACCACATTACCAGCCCCAATTAGTCTTGGTTTGTTTTAAGGTTGTCCATTACTATGGATATGAATATGGAGTCCTCGGATCCCTATGTTGATCCCTCTTTGATCATTCACCGTTTAGATTTTCGGCCGGGTCATCTATTCAGATCTAAGGTTCGTAACAATTACTCGACCACTGTTAATCCAGTTTCATCATCCAATGGATTCTCTCTGGTTGTCTCATTTGGACGGGCTACATTCGATCTGTCATCGCTCAACGTGAGTATTGCCCTCTCGGCCTGTCTGGGTGCTGATTTCAAAGAATTACGTGTCACACCTCTACGAGGAAGGGTATTTCTATTCGATGTTTGCTCGAAGGCAGTGGGTTTTATGGTTACCAGATTGAGATAGGATGCTTGTGATGACTTTACCTGCTACTTCGACCTATGGGGTCATGGTGGTCCTAATTGGGAGCGTGAGGAAAAATTATGGTACCCTGAACAGGAGAATGAATGGACGTTGGACACCAAGCCAACAAATCCACTGCTTATGGATCTTATTATCGTCCTCGACCAGCTAGAGATCAGACCCCTCTTCATCATCAAAGGTATGGTTCTCGTCAAAGCAATGCTGTTAATTTTTTGACTGGCGCAAATTCTATTCCAGTTGGTCCACATAGATCATATGCGGATACTGTCAGATCTAATCCTGTACCCCATGATCGTCTTTATCGCGCTCAGTTAGTTCGGTCTATTATCTCTGATTTGAATTTGAATTCCCCGGTGGTGGACAACCCACCTACTGCGGATCTTGTCCTACAAAGCCCAACTTATAATGGGCCTATTGTTACCAACCAAATTTCAAAACAATCCATCTCATGTACGAAATGTTTGGGCATCGATGACCTGGTTAGTTCGTGTACGAACAGAATTCCTTGCAGAGTTTGTTATCATTACGGTCACATTGCAAGGGGATGTTTATCCAATTGTAATCGTAGCAGATTTTCTTGGAGAAAGATTAACCGCACCAAATCGGTTTGGAGGAAAGTTGTTAGTGAACTTGGGTCGGACTACATATCCCCTGAAAAATCCCCTGTTTCGATCTCTTCTGTTTCGCACGTCTCTGACACTCCAGCCGCTCGAAACCAATCTCCTTCCGCTGAGTTCCTAGAGATGGCGAATTACGATGTCGACCCCTTCCCTCATGTACCTGCGGGGATGGTGGCCATCCCTCCTGGCCCGCTTCGCACGCAGTGTGGATACGTCGTCCTCGGTGGGGACCTCCCCCTGTATGCCGATGTGGGCCATCGCCATGATCGTCCCAGACATGATCCAGAACCACTTCGAGATTATCCGAGGTATGATCAAGAATCGCATGCAGCAGTTGGGGCTTACAGTTAGATCAATGTCAATGTGTGCCATGAGATCTGCATTAGTTCGCTTTGCCACTGTTACAGACTGTGATGCTGCTATTAACCTTAGTCCACACTTCCTAGAAGATTTAGTCCTGCGCTTTGTAGAGCAGGATAGAGGTATCAACAGACGTGCTACTCTGATGACACACGATGTTTGGTTTATGTTGCTTAACTATCCTCATGAATGTTGGGAAGTAGAAACTGTGATCAAAACCTTTGTGCCTTATGGTAGGTTCCTAGTTTGGAACAAAGATCTATCCAATAAAGCTAGAATCCTGATGAAAATTAGAGCCTACAATGTGGACACTTTACCTATGAGTGTAGTGGTGCTGAGAAACCTTGCAGAAGATGGGAATACTGAATCATGGACATGCCCTTTGCTGATCTTAGCTAGATAGATGTTAGGGGTGTTGCTGGTGATGAGAATCCCCTTCAACCCAATGGAGGTAATCCCCACCCTTTACCTGTCAACCATGATGATTTTTGGCACGAGCAGCAAATGCATGAGGATCAGGGTGAGATGCATGTTGATATTCCACAACAGAACATGCCCCATGGTAACGCTAATGCTGCTCCTGCTGCTAATATGGATGAACCTGGCAACAACCCTATTGAACCCACTACTCCCAGCCAGTTAGCCAACCAGAATGAGAATACACACGAAAATGCTGCTACTGATCCTTTTGCTGCTCTGAATGCTCTAATTAACAGTCTGGATTTAGTAGAGAATGCTGCTCAAATTCTTCCTCAGCTTGGTGGGCACAACATCACTTCTGCTAGCTGTAACATTGTGGATACTCATGGACCAGATGGCATGGTCAGAAAGGTTACATTAGAGTTTGACACTGCAGTCCCTGGTGGCCCTCCTCCACAGCCTTCAGTTCAAATTACAGACCACTCTGAAGAATCTATTGTTGAGATCTCCAAGCCTAACAACCCTCCAAAAAACAAGAAACAGAAGAAGACAGCAAGAGATGTCTCTTTGGTACGTCGCAGTAACTGTATTGCTGGCAAAGCTGCTGGTTACTACGATCTGCAGAGTGCTATGGAGGCTGGAGCTGAAGTGACTGAGAACATTACCAAAGGAAAGGAGGTGACGACTGAAGGAAATAACATCAACCTAAACCTTGCTCCACAATTTGATGCAATTATTATTGATGGTACTGCAGCTGCTCCTCTTCACCTGCCCATGGAAACCCTCCAGGCTGTTGGTACTAGCCATTGTCAGATGCCTCTTAAAGATGTGTCTGAAGCTGTCCTGAATTACGGCAGCACAAATGATAGTGCTTGAGCTGAGTTCTTGGGTCAGGTGCAAAACCCAAATCTGCCCAGTTATCCTTAGGCATTATCTTCTCATCAACTATCAGTTGTCGTTTTATCATTAATTTCCCACTCCTATTTCGTATGTTTATCTGGAACTATGTGTGCTTGTTAAGTCTGAACTATCTATTAGTTGTGCTATTTGTAATTCTCAGCAGTATGGTTGGATGTTGGTTTTGGTTACAATCTCTTATCACTTACTTATCTGGAAGTTGATGACTTCCTGTAATATCTGTTATTGTATGCATCATGAGATCAGTACCTGGTCTCTACCCTACACACTCCAATTAGTTTCTCAATGCATAGTCACAACAGAAATTTGAATATGATGGATTGGAATATTAGAGGGATAAACTCACATGATAGATGGGATGATATTCTTGACAAAATCAATGAAAGCAACTGCTATGTATTATGCATGCAAGAAACCAAAAGAGAAACATTTGACAACAATTATTTGAGAAATTTCTTCCCTAGAAGAATGAATCAGTTTGCATACTCTCCCTCGGTTGGAAACTCAGGAGGCTTAATTACTGTATGGAATGGCAATGCATTTAATGGCAGAACTATTGATCAATCTTCTCACCACATCACCGTTGAGCTCACATGCACTTATAGTAATCAAATACTTACTGTCACCAATATTTATGCTCCTTGCAATCATGAAGGAAGACAAGAATTTGCCCAATGGTTTTCCAATCTTGATTCCTCTACTTATGAATTATGGATCATAATGGGTGATTTCAATCTTATTAGGAGTAATGAGAACGGAAGTAGGCCAGGAGGAAACACCAATAATATGGTATTGTTTAATTCACTTATCCAGCATCATGATCTTGAGGAAATCCCTTTGAAAGGCAGAACCTTCACATGGAGCAATATGCAAGACAACCCTTTATTGGAAAAGTTAGATTGGATTTTTACCTCTCACTCTTGGACAACTACTTTTCCCAATACACTAGCATCTCCGGTGTCATGTCTGGGTTCTGATCATATTCCCATTTTGATTCAAATCAGTACTATTTTTCCTAAATCAAATATATTCAGATTTGAAGAATATTGGCTAGAGTTTGAGGGATTCTCTGAAGCTGTGGAAAAATGTTGGATAAATAATGGTCGGTAAAAAAATAATGCACAAGATATCACTGTCAGATTCAAGTCTCTAAGACAAGGCATTAAGAAATGGAGCAAAATCTTATCAAAGCTTAGATTTATTATCAGGAACTGCAGTTATGTTCTTGCATTATTTGATGGACTTGAGGAACAGAGAGCTCTATCTAATATGGAAAAGAATTTCAGAATAGCACTCAAAGCTCATTATGCTAAACTTCTTGAAGCTAAGAGATTATACTGGAGAAAGAGGGCTAATATAAGATGGGCCAAACTTGGTGATGAAAACACCAAGTTTTTCCATGCCATTGCCACAAGGAACTACAGACACAACCATATTCCCATGCTCAAATCTGATGATGGTATGGAAGCCACTAATCATGACCAAAAAACTGCTATTTTATGGAACTCTTTTAAAAATAGACTGGGAAAGTCTGAATATTGTGAGATGCAATTCAATCTTCAGCAACTGATTACACCATTTGAGCTATCTGAATTAGAACAACCTTTTACTAAGGAGGAGATTGATGATATTATCAAGCATATGCCTAATGACAAAGCTCCGGGGCCTGATGGTTTTAATGGCCTATTCATGAAAAAATATTGGCATCTTATGAAGCAAAAATTTTATGATTTATGCAATGCATTCTATGATGGAGATCTTGATTTGCACAGTGTGAACACTGCCTATATTGCATTAATTCCAAAGGTCCCCTACCCTAAAAAAGCATCTGACTTCAGGCCCATTTCTCTTGTTACTATGGCTATGAAAATCATCACCAAAATTTTGGCCAACATATTGCAAACCAAAATCATTCCTATGCTTCATAAAAACCAATATGTGTCCCAGGAAAGAAAATTGTATGCAAGAGAGGAGTTACAAGGGGACCCATTATCCCCTTTATTATTTGTCACCACTACAGAACTCTTACAAATCATTGTTAACTTTGCATGGGAGGAAGGACATATTAACCTGCCAATCGATGAGTCATTTGGACAATCATACCCCATTATTCAGTACGCTGACGACACTCTCCTCATTATGCCAGTTGACCCCATTCAGATTCAGAATTTGATTGTTATTCTTCAAAATTTTACTATGTCCACTGGACTGAAGATTAACTATAGCAAATCCTCCATTGTCCCAATAAACATCACTGAACAGAGGTGCTCTGAACTTGCCAATATTTTGGGCTGTAAGTGTGAATCTATGCCTTTTACTTACCTTGGCCTACCTATGGGAACTACTAGACCCAGAGTCGATGATCTTATGCCCATGATTTCGAGAGTTGATAAAAGATTATCCGGGATTGCTCACCTGCTAGCATAAAGCTCCAAACTTGTGGCAATCAAAGCAATTATTTCTTATATCCCTAATTTCGCTATGTGTGCCCTTAGGATTCAACTTTCAGGCATTGATCACATAGACAAATCCACTAGGACGTTCCTTTGGCATGGGAAAGACATTCACAAAAAAGGCAAATGCCTTGTTTCATGGGAGAAGGTCTGTCTGCCCAAGTCTGCTGGTGGGCTTGGTGTTATGAACCTGAGAGAGTAGAATAAAGCACTGATGATAAAAAAACCTATACAAATTCTATAGCTGACATGATCTCCCTTGGGTTGATCTACTTTGGAAAGCATATTATCATTCTGGAAGGCTTCCGAGTACAAACTGCGGTAAAGGATCATTCTGGTGGCACGGATGTGTGGCTCTCCAAGATTCATTCAAACAACTTACAAGTATTAAAGCTGGAGTTGGCAATACCATTTTACTCTGGTTTGATCAATGGTAGGATCAGCCCCTAAAATCTATGTTTCCTCACCTTTTTTCATTTGCAAAGGATAAAATGATTTCAGTACAGCGAGCTGTTGAGATTTGGCAAGACGACATCTATGACATGTTCAACATTCCCCTGTCCATGATTGCAGTTAATCAATGCAACACCCTCTGTCAGATTCTGCAGCATCACAATCCTAATGGAACATATGTATCTGATGAATGGAGCTTCCCAGGAAATAACATGAAATAACCTACTAGAAAGGTGTATCTTGCTCTAATTAAAGCCCCAGATGCCCCAGCCCCATTTAAATGGTTATGGAAGTCTGCTTGCCTCCCAAAACAGAAAATTTTCTTCTGGTTGCTTATTCAGGATAGACTGAATACCAATGCTCTTATGGCCAGTAAAAACTTTCATGTTGAATCCAAATACTGTGTCCTGTGTGATGATCAAGTTGAGGAATCAATGACCCATCTATTCTTTGGATGTGACTTCAGTTAGATCTTTTGGTGGAGAGCGAATCAGGAATGGGACGTTGATCTTGATACTATTGACATGCTTCTCGAAGCAAAGGAAAGAACTACTAACAATTTCTTCAAAGAAGCTATGATCACAGGCTGCTGGAGCTTATGGATTCATAGGAATAATATAATTTTTGAAAATGAACTTAGGGATATTGAGCAATGTTATTCTTATTTCAAATAATCTATTAGCTCGGTTAGGCATAGGGTTAAGCCCAGCCTAAAGGAGGGCATGCAGACTTGGATAGACACTTTGTAATTTCCTCATTTGATATCCCTCTCATTGTAAATATTCCATCCATGTACTTCCCCTTTATATAATGAAAAATCTGACACTGTGGGGGTCTTCCCCACTGTTCTTGTCAAAAAAATGTACTGATAAAAATATTATGTTTTTTCTATTTTTTTTGGTTGTGTGCATCTGTAATATCAATAAGGTAATACGTTGTCGTAGAGGCTGTGTGTAATTGGTATCTTGCGATATTAATATATGCTCCTTTCCAAAAAAATATTGTTTGTGCAATTTGTCTCTCTGAGATCTTGGATTAGCCCAACAACCCTCTTCTTCTTGAGGACGGCAGCATTACATACAAGTTTCCTTCTCTAGAGAGCATTCCGATCTTTTTCCAAACTTGAACATGGATAACAAAGAGTCAAAGACCACTGCCACTTCTGCATATGAAGGCATAAAAATCAGTAGTTTGTATGCCCCCAGATGTTAACAAGGAAGTATCTCTGATACTGCTTGAGATGTTGACAATACAAAACCAACAGCACCAGATAACTTTTCTTTGCTTGAAGCCTCAAAAAGGTTTTTGATAATCTTAACCAAGTCAGCATTTTGCACAGAATCTACAGCAATAACAACAATGTGTTTTCTCCACTGCAAAGATGGCCATTTGTTGGAGCCTGTGGTAGCCTTAGCATTCTCACCAGACTCGTCCTTTGTGCCAGCATTAACAGCATTTGAAAATTTCTGTACACAGCATCCTCAAGGTTTCTTCTACTCCCTCCGATCCAAATTAATTAACTCAAATTTGTCTAGATTCGAATGTATCTAGCACATGTCTATATACATTCGAATTTAGACAAATCAAAGTCAATTAATATGGATTGAAGGGAGTAGCATTAGTGTAATTTCCTTCAATATTTATCTTGGTGCCTGATTTTTCACTGTCCAAGGAAAGCTTCAAGTTAAGAGATATATCATGAATATCCCTCAAGGAGTCGCCAGGTGAATCTATTTCAGAAACTTTATTAGTATCATAGAATTTTGATCTTTTTATAGTGATGTAAACAAACCAAGTTTCAAAAAATGTAATCAAAACTAGCAAAATAAAACACGAAAGAACATCAAGTCTCTTTGATAAAACAAAAGGTTTCATGGAATAACTTCGAAGTCGTCATCTTTTACTTGTTTCCTTATGAAAATCCACCGATCTATAAATAACACTACAAGAAAATCAGCTATAGATAGAAGAATCTTTTGTGGCGTATATGTGTGACCATGCTCCAATGGCGCATTTCAGGCAATACGCCACAGAAATCTTCACATTCTGTGGCGCGTATATGCACCACAGAAGTTTGGTGGGACCTTCCACCGGGGTTGGGCTCCCTCACTTCATGTGGCGCATACAACCATATGCGCCACAGAAAGTGGGGGTAGGCCCCACCACAGTAACTTTTTGACCAACCATTCGTGACGCATATGTCTATATGCACAAAGAAGTGATGTTTCTGTGGCGTATATAGATGTATATGCGACAGAATGTTGAAAACAGATCCCACTCCACACCCCTGGATCGCCTTTTATTTTTTTTAAAATGTAAGCAAAAATGATAAAAAAAATTCAAAAAAAAATTCCTTTGAGATGTAGTTATATTTTGGGGTATAGTTGTAGAAAAAATTGAAAAACATGAATTTCGATGTATTTTGCAAAAAAGGTCATGGCACAGTAAAACGACCATAACTTTTGCATACGATGTTGGAAAAAAAAGTTTAGTATACCAAAATGATCGTCTCAAAATTCCTACTTGATTTCAACGGCTGGAAGTTTTACAGAATCTCCAAATTCAAAAAGAGTAAAAACGTTATGGCAAAAAGAAGATTTTTCCCTGCAAAATATTTAAAAAGGGAAGAAACTTCTGTGACGCATTGCTCCCATATGCGCCACATACGTCTTGGGCGGGATTCGAAATTTGAATCCCACCACCCCTTCTCCCTCTCTTTTCTCCTTTTTACCTCTTCCTCTCCTCCACACTTCTCCTCCCTCCACTTTTTCTCTCCTTCTCCCCTTCTCCTCCCTCTTCCTTCTCCTTTACCCCGGTGAGCTCCTCCTCCTCCTCCACCCCGGTGAGCTCCTCCTCCTCCTTCTCCTCCAGCAACCCCCTCCTCCTCCTTCTTCTTCTCCTCCGGCGACACCCACCTCATCCTTCTCCTCCGGCGACCCCCTCCTCCTCCTTCTTCTCCTTCTCCTCCGGCGCCCCCTCATCCTTCTCCTCTGGCGACCCCCTCCTCCTCCTACTACTACTACTACTACTCCGGCGCCCCCACCTCCTCCCACCTCCAGGCTCTCCCTCCTCCGGTGACCCCCACCTCCAACGACCCCCACCTCCGGCGACCTCTACCTCCGGCCAGATCTGGCCCGCCTTTTTTTTTGAAATTTGGAAAAAAAACTTCTATGGCGCATATGTGAGAAATGCGCTACTGAAATTTTTCAACTTCTGTGGCGCATTTTGAAATGCGCCACAGAGTTTAGTGGCGTGATAACAGTGGCGCATCTCATATGCGCCACAGAAGTTGAATTTTGGTGCGCCACTGAGAGTTTTTTTCCTAGTAGTGTAATCATCAACAACAATACAAAGAGTCCTAAAAGTAATAAAAATCATCACCTTTTACATGACATGTTTTCAGAACTCCGTCCAGAAAACAACACAAGATTAAGACCAGCTAAACTCAAAGGTTTTAGATAGCTGATTGAGTCGTCTATCCCAAAAGTTGAGAAGCTATGATCATGCGCTAGTCCGGGACACATCCTTTGCAGCCTAGACCATCGAAACACATATTCTTTGTCCTATGGTCATGAAAAATACCCCTATAATAGTTTTATATTTTTTAATTTTTTGGCATCATCATGATGTCACTAACCTCACCCTTGCATGTTTTGGATAAAAATCTTAGAAGTTAATTTGCTAAAACTCTTCTTTTTGGTTGCAAAATATCCTAAGGTTTATGAACCCCTCTCCCTCTCTCCACTATTTAAAATAAAAACAAATTAAAAGTTCAGAATTTTTGAATTTATTTTTGTAAAACTCTCTCTTTCTTTCCCTCTTGCTCTTTTTCCTAGAGTTTCCATATGAAGAAATACAAAATTTATTTGTTTGAGGAAAAAAATACAAAATTTCTGAGAGGGTATGTCGTGCACATATGCCCTACTTGCTTCTTTTAGCGAATTTCCTCTTTCGGTCCAAGTGAATCCCCTAGCCCATCATCCTCTCCCGGGGGGGGAGGCATTTTTCTTGAAGAGGTACACCAAGAGGGGATCACATTGTCTTTGTCAGCCTCCCCGAATTGGCCAATGGATAAGCCCCGCTCCGCCGCGTCTACCTCCCTCTAATCCAGTGACACGACGACCTCCCCTCCTCCATAAGCACTCACATTGTCCCGCGGAAAAGCTAGAACTTCTTTCCACTTCTCGCAGCGTAGCTCCCCTATTGGTTTCTTATGCCCCCTGCAACACTGAACACCACCGTAGAAATGTCCTAGTTTGAAGAATATTAAGTGTATTATATCAAAAAAATTAGAAAATTAATATATCAAAATGTTCAGAAAATTAATATGCCCCACGTCATGCATGATAACAACATTTAATTTTTGTTGTTTAGGTTTAAACAAGAATGCACCTAATCTTATGTATTTATGGTATATGGACAATGCTATATATGGTCCAATCCTAACCCATTTAAATTATGTAGCTTGTTTCCATGAATACCCTATGCCATGATTGCCATGGTAAACAACATTTAATTTTGTTGGTTAGAAAAATAATCTGAACTCGATAATTACTTGGTGGGATCTGATTTCACATAATTTGCTTAAGTTGTATATCACCTCATCTTGCCATGTTACGCATACCTATCATGACCATCCAGGATCTTTTTGAAGGGATACGGGTAGGCTATATTAGCGCAAATCAAAATTTTCTACCACATAAACGAGGATTATTGTTGTTATCGATCACGGGATTACCACTAGACGCGCAGTTGCGGAACTTGATGAAGCGCGTCGAGGCAGTGCAGACGATCTACGTATCCTCCTTGTTCTCATCCCACGAGCAGCTTTCCTTGCGCGGCTCGTTCAAACGCTACAGATGCAGCGCCTCCGAGGTATCCACACATACAGAGTGGAAGCGTCGGACGCCAGACTGCTAGGTCCGCGCGTGCGACACAGGCGTGAGGAGTGGCGGCTGAGGAGAATGGTCTAACCCTTGTCAGCACGCGCCACCCTCTCTTATATAGGTGTCCCTAGTGGGCTTCTACATTAGCAGCCCATTAGTAGTCTAAGCCTGGTCTAATTCGGATCCAATCCTCATTAGGGTTTCAGCCCAAGTGTGTGACCCTATAGGTTCATATACGCATAAACATGACACAAATACACTTATTCTGTCAATAGTTGGTAGCGGCCTCTAGCAAGACGTGCCAACTCCTAAATACATACAATGATCATATCGGACGAACCATCACAAGGTTTAGTACATGTCTTTCCCTTTGCCTCACTATATTTGGTCTAGCTCCAAGCCGACCTCCCTTTCTCGATACTGTGATTCGAAATCCCTTTACTAGGTTAACTCTTAACCATATGTAGCACAACCATGCATTTCTGGATCCGATCACTCGAGGGGCCCAGAGATATCTCTCTCAAGTAGAGAGGGGCAAATCCCATCTTGATTGACCATGCCTTGCAGCATGCTTCAGAACAAACCCGAAAGCTACCTTTATAACTATCCAGTTACGGAGTAGCGCCTGATAGCTCCAAAGTAGGTCGATCCACATCTCAAGTACATGCGACAATCTCAGGACTAAGGACAAAACGTATACTGTGTGTAGAGAGAGAGCTGCAACTAATTGCCAGTCTTAAGTTGGGTCAGTCCAACCCCATGTTCATAACATGTGTCCACATCATTGGTTTGACATCTCCATGTCTATGACTTGCGAAACATAGTCATCAACCAATCAATGTGCTAGTCTAATATTCACGTGTGTCCTCACATGAACTCCGACTAGGGACAACTCTTAAATAACCATACAAATAAAGAGTTTCACAAACAATTTACATTATTGCCAATCAATACAAGTTGCCTAATATGGATATTCAAGGAACATTATAATAACTCATGGATACATAAGAAATATAATCATCTCTATGATTGCCTCTAGGGCATATTTCCTTCACTTTTCCATAGCATTAAGGGTTGCATTTATTTTTTATTTGTAGTGCTTTACTTATTTACAAATAGGAGACTGCATCTTATTGGTGTGCTGTTGGTATTGGTGTGCTGTTGGGAGAGTGCTTATGCATGATCTTTTGAATCAGCCAAGAGAGCCATATTGATGCCTCCAACTCTCTGTCTTACTTAGGAGCTACGTTTTTCTTTCCTATTTGTTTGTTTTTGCTATCTGGAGCTTATTTAATCTTTGTTACCTTATATTCTTTCTTGTATGCTTAATGAAAGCAGTAACTACTCTGCCTTTCATCAAAATGTAAAGCCAAACATTTGATGGCTCAAGATTAGGCCGTGGGATAAAAAGGTGCATATTTCCAAGAGCACGAGTTTTTTTTGCATACATGATGTACATAATACATCATTTTGCCCATTTTTCTTCTTTTATCATTGTTCCAAACCAGCAATATTGTTATGTTAATCTTGTACTATTTGAATGGAAAAAATTATTTCGTAATTACTCAATTTTGTTATGTACATTCGGATGGCAAATTGTACAAAAGAAAGTGAAGAAGAAGTAGTTGAAATGTAACCAAAAGTAAAAAAAGAAACTTGTACAAGTGAAATAGTACGAAATATATATAAGACTTTGTACCTATGTTCTTCTTTGTTTATTTATAAAATTGCACCGCTGGGGCTTCTCCTACGGTTAAGGCGTCAAAAGAAGTACGAAATAAACTAATAGAAAACAATTCAGAATAGTATTGACGAACATTTTTTTAAAAATATAGTACAAACAACCATAAGGGAACCTCTATTCAGCACTCGCTACGACCTCAGCAACTAAAGGTGTTCCTAGGTGGGCTGGCCCAACTTGGCCAGTTTTTTTGTTGTTGCTTCTTTTCTTCTATTCTTTTTTTCTCTAAATTTAAAATATATGGTGAAACAAAGAAAATATTGAGATTTGAAAAATATTTGTTCTAAAGAATGTTTAAAATTTTAAAAGTCCAAATTTAAAATTTGTTTAAATCTATTCAAAAAAAATCTAGAAAG
The DNA here is from genome assembly GCA_916181665.1 of Avena sativa. NCBI lineage: Eukaryota > Viridiplantae > Streptophyta > Magnoliopsida > Poales > Poaceae > Avena > Avena sativa. The sequence goes on along the minus strand of OV702280.1, from coordinate 381,987,429 downwards.
AAAAATAAAAATAAAAATAAAAAATAGAACAAATAGAGAAAATGAAAGAAAACGATAAAAAGTGAATGTACCTGGGCTGGCCCGCAAAGGACGCCCCTTGAGCGTACGCTGCAGGCGTCTATTAGGGATTGCCTTCATGTCAAAAATATTAGGGATTGCCTTTTTTTAGGGTCCAATAGGTATTGCCGAACAAGAAACCAGTTGTAAGCACAACTAATGGACCTGGCCCATAAACAATCAGGCATGCGCGGATGGCAATGGCGCCCGCGTGGAACGGGAAATACGAGCACCCGACACCGTCGGCCGCTCTGCCTCCAATTCTGCAAGCCGTGGCGCTGCATCCCATGTTCCTGCCCCGGCATGATTTTGCGTAGTATTACATTGTACGGCAGTACTACGAATGTACCTGCAACAACGTAGATACTCCATACAGCTTCGTCACTGCGCTGGTTTCTCCTTGTCGACTGGCCGGCAGGCCGGGTGTTCGCCATGAGCGGCTACGTTTACCTTAGGCTGCTGAGCGCGACACTCCATTAATCTCTCGACGGTTCCTCTGCCCGCTCGGTTTCTGGCCGCCGGCCGGACACGTGAGATCCCTAGCTATGGCCTTGGGTTGGCAGCACCCAGACCCAGATCGATGGATTGAGGACAGCAAAACATGGATGTTGATCCTGTAAGGACACACACTGGGATGTATCTCTGTCACGTGGATCATGGCATGGCATGGCATGGCCACTGTGTCTGAATCCCCAATTAATACGGCTACTAGGGACAAAGACATTTTAATGTGTCTCCTGCGTCTACTTCATTAGACATCAGCTGCTCTGACAGCAGGCGTGATCTTAGTCCATGCCGCCGATGCATCACTGTCTCGTCGTTTCTCTGCTGAAACCTGTATACTTACAAGCATTCAGGACGACGACATATGCATAGTTCATGATAGACTGTAACAGGAACCGACATCCTTAGGGCAGGAGGATTGCCCAAAATGTGTGCAAGGATACTCTCACATGCATCATTGTGTTGCTGCTGGCCTGCTGCTGGAACCTGAAACCGCATGCATGCCGGAATTCTGCATCCACGTGACATGATTCGTCGGCTACTAGCAGAAACGGGCACCCGGTCTTAATTAGGACATCAGACATTGTGCAGAACATGAGATGTGATCTTGTCACGTTCAGGCTATCGGCGTTAGGCGACCTACGACTCCGCTTCACCTCGACCATTCAGAACTTCATCAGAAAGGAAAAGCACCACTGAATTTTGCAAATACAAACCAGTAAGTATTCTATTCCCTCTGCTCTTGTCAGAAACGTGGGATGCATTACCAAATATAAATCTCAAAACATGGCCCATATCAAAGATAACAAATCTTCTTCACAATATCTCACCACATGCGACTGGATCGAGCTGAATATGGCGCCCTCCACTCTGCACAATCTCCCCTCACGCTCCTGTGTTCCTGAGTCCTGACAGTTGCTAACGAACAACCCCACATGTGTCCAGCATCGCCTGTTGTAACTGGGCATCCATGCTGCATGCCTGGAAACATAGCAACGGTTGCAGAGTTATGTGCCGACTTAAAACCGACGCGCGTTCTCCACATGCTCCGCCCATGGCGCGACCATTTTGTTCATGCTTCAGTGTCCATGAATCCCGATGTCTTACCGCTCGATTCGGCCATATTACTGTCACCATTCTACGAAATCGTGCAGGTTCAGAGTTCAGAGTACCTAGTTCAACTTTGTCGCCTTCCAAGAAACGCAAGACCATTCCCCGCTAACAAGGAAGCGGAAGACGAATTGCACAAGCAGATCGGCTTATCTGTACTTGATTATGCCATTCATTGGACTTTGAGTCGCCTTATGTGACTTTCATGTGATAACAACGTGCCCAGATTAGCGTAACGGTGAAGTAAAGTTCAGTCATAAGGTAGCCCTATTATTAAACCATCAGGGTCTGTACTACTAAGGTATACTTATCGTACTGCCCAGATTTGGTAGTAATCAAGATCAACAGAGCGATCGGGTTAAACTTGATTTCTTGCAACAATTTAGCCATTTACCATATGTATGATAATACTGACACCCTGGGTGGAACGAAGACCGCCTGACGATAACCACCGAAAGGTTAGAGCATAAATTCTCGATGACTCGCATCATCATGGAGGTCAAGTATGATGGCCAAATGTCATGCTTTTCATGATAAAACTGTTCTAGTAGAAGAAACCATATCAATTATCCTTATCTAATAATGTAATCGCATCAACCAATTGTAGCTGACCCTGTCATAGAAAAAACTAGTAGAGTATTATTTTTTCTTTAGCGCAAAGAAATCATATTGTTTTAGAACTAACTTGCCCAGCAATCTTCCATAATTTGTGTGCATTATTCTGCAGCGATAAACAAGCAATTTCTTCGAGGCAGGTGATGAAAACAAATGATCATTTCGTTGACACAAAACTAGTTCCATCCGGACAACTCCGGCCGTTTTCCCTACCATTATCATTAACAGCTACCTGCCGAGAACAACCAGCAAACACGCGGTCTAACTTCAGAATTTGAATGATTCAGCGTTCAAGCATAGACTAATGTGGCAGAGCAGAGACGACGCCAAGTTGACCCCCCAAAACGTCCTCTGCGTTCCACATACGGCGCCTCAGTTCCACATCACAGGCCAAAAAAAAACCTACCAGATAATTGCCTCTCTCCAGCTGCTACGAATCCGTTGAAAAACCATCCAACTTGCCGGAAACCAACAAACCATTTTGCACACATCAGTTATTTTCCACATACTACTTTTTTTGTTTTTTTTAAACGGTTATTTTCCACATGCTTGATTCTCACGGTTCAGACGACTGTTCTCCTTCCAATCATCCATCCCGGTACACGGATTCGACATCTTGACTGAGCCACTATCACTGAATTCGACATTTTGACTGAACCGTGAGGGGCACGCAGAGGCCAAGAAAAGAAGTGAAATCTCCATAATTTACGAAAACTGGCAGCAAAAAGTTTGAATTTCACCTTGGACGGTCACGTGATGGGCACATGCGGCGACTCGGTTGCCGAAGAACAGGAAGTGGCTGGCAACTACCGGTGGTTTCTGACGCAAAGTAATCAAATGGTGGTGCAGATGGATCTGTGGAATTTGTGGATCCGATGCAGATCATGGGGTGCGTCGCGAAGCAAGTACCGCGCATACTAAATTGGGCAGCATCTGAAGGTACGTCCTTGCAGGTACGTTGGCCAGTGGGCACAGGCATGTACTACTTGGCCGGCGACCCCATCATCAATGGCGATAAAACTATTCCGCCCGGCCTCCGGGCACGGCCGCTCCATTACTGGCTCGACAGCTCGCAACGTGCAGAGCACATGCCGCCCGCTGTTCGAGCGCCTCACATGGCGTAGGGTTGGGCCATAGCCATAGGGATCGGCACGGACAGGAACCCTAGTAATAACAGGGATTCAAATCGTTGTTAGCGATCGAAGCGAGTTCACGCCCGTAAAGCTCATCGCTGTAGCTACTTAATTAAGCTGCTGATCGACCTATCATAGAGTTCACGCCCGTAAAGCGAGTTCACGCACGTGGCACCGCCTAGCCCCTCCCTGGCCCCACCCCGCCGTGTGACGCCCAGGCGCTATGCCTCAGGTGGGCGCTATACTTTGAGACATACTCAGCAGCCCGCAGCCCCCTCCCACCCCGACCCATTCACTCTCTCAGGCGCAGGAAGAACACACAGAGGGCACCCGACGGTTCCTCCTCCTCCTCTCTCTCTCAAATCCACTCCTGAAATCCATCAGATCTGAGAGATTGGGAAAGGGTAGGGAGGGGGCTGCGCCCGACAGCTTAAGTCTCAGGGTGTAGCGCCTATCAGATAGGCGCTACACCCTGGGCATAGCGCCTGGGCGTTACTCGCCCCAGGCATAGCGCCTGGGCGTCACACGGCGGGGTGGGGCCAGGGAGGGGCCAGGCGGTGTCACGCTGGCAGGGGCATAACGCCTAGCTGAAAGGCGCTACACTGTAGAGTGTAGCGTCTTGCTGTTAGGCGCTACAAAAAGGGTTAGTCCAGTGAAATAGTTTTCCAAATGGGCCATTTTGTGAAATTCTTTTAAATTTGGGTTATTTTTGTCCATTCTGCAGGGCAACAGAATCGTCCTTACCTTAACTTTCACGGAATTGAAGGCTGCATTACGCACGCAGCTACTACACGATCTCTAAAAAGAGGGCGACAAATAAATCAAGAGAAAAAATCATCCTTCATTTTTTTTCACATCAATCTTTCCATGATTCCATCAATGAATCGGGTGCTGCATTACGTACGTACGTACGCAGTACCCAGCTAATAATCCGGATCAGAGAAAGAATTCGATTTCTAATAAAATCCGTGGGGGGAGATACTCTATGGATTCATCCCTCACCAGGACAACGCTCAAGAACAGAACCGGGAAAAAAAGAGAACATATATTTGGAGGGGACAGGTAGTCAGGGTAGTACTGCTAATGGCTGCCGTCACGTGGCGTTCCGGCTGGAGGTGCGGCCGTCCGGGGAAAGGCTATCTGCAGAGCGGGTTGTTGGGGGTGCCGCGGTCGGCGGCGGCGGCGAACTCGGCGCTGCAGTAGCAGAAGGCGGCGTCCTTCTTCTCCACGGCCCTGAGGATGGCCTCGAAGGCGGGCACCTCGCAGGGGATGCGGAGCAGGCCCTCCTGCTGGAACCCGAACTCCTCCTCGGCCTCCCGGAGCAGCGCCGCGAACGCCGGGTGCTTCAGGTACTCCGTCGGGATCACGAACCGCCGCATCGCGGGTCCCACCGACACGGCCAGGTGGCCCTTGGGCGGCGGCCCCGCCGTCGACGGCGGGCTGTCCGAGAAGGACAGCGTCCGCTTCAGGAACTTCTTGGCCTTGCTCTCGCCGGCGCCATTGCCGCCGCCGCCGCCGGCGGTCACGACGGCGGTGGGCGTGGAGGCGTCGGTCTTGGGCGTCACGGAGAGCTTGCGCCACTTCTTCAGCATCTGCTGCAGACGCACGATCTCCGTGATCTTGTTCGACTTCTTGCCACCGAGCTGCTCCATCTCGCGCTCCTTGATCGGATAGGATGTCTATCTAGGGACAGATTTTCGGGTGGTTTTGCTCTTCTACGGGCGTTTGCTTCCTCCTTCTCTTCTACAGGCGTCTGTTTGTTTTGGGTGTGCCGTTGCTATTGTTCGGGGGCGTTGGTCGAGGGGCCATTTATAAAGGAAGAAATGCGGTGGCCCCCACCTTAGTTAGGCTTTTCGTCCGGGGTAGAACCAACAATTTATTTCTTTTTTTTTCTCTCCTCTTAAAGATGCAGTTTTTTTTAAAACAAAATCAGCTATAGTTATTAACTAATTAGTTGAGATGAGGACTTTGCAGGTTAGTTAGCAGAGCTATATACGCTTTTAGTCCCACATCTTGCAGCGTGTAAGCGTTTTAGTCTCACATCTTGCAAACTGAGCACTACTAGTCCTACAACTTGCATCCCTGAAACATTTTAGTTCAATTTAATTAGACTTCATCGAGATTGACTGATTTTGACCAAATTTCGTCAACCATATAGCGACACAATTTTTTCAAACGATCCTTGTATATTTTTACAAAATAAATAAAAATATAAAAAATAAGGGAATTGAACTCATGACCTCTGCAATGCTAATCATCTCCTCAAACCATTAGGTTGAACGATGCTGATTGTTACACAAAAGGACGTAACACTTTTATACAATATAAGCGCGCACACACTTAAAAATACTCACATTAAAAGGACGGAACTAGTGATCTTTATTGATTGAGTGTGTATATCCGGGCTACATCTAAGTATTTATTTTGGATATTCAAAAAATACATATTCTTACATTGAAAAATTTATAAAGGAATTATAAATTTTCAATCTGAAATAATTTGTGCTCTAGGCTCTGTAGAAAAGACAAAATTAGAGATCCGGGTTTGCAAGCGGTGCACCTTCAAATCTTGTTAGAATTTTCTTTTTTTTGTGGCCCCTAATACAAACAATCCGGGCTAAAATTTTGCACACTAAAATCTTATATCATTGTCCACATGTATGTAATTTTTAAGGTAATTTTGATACTTAGAATTGCATTTTTCAAATGTTCAAATAAAGGCCACCACGTAGCCCGAGTTTCAAAATAAAAGGCATTCACATATGACGTATAAGATTATGCTAACAGCGAATATGGGCGTTTTTACATGTGGACGCTTATATTGGATAAAAAGATTCCACCATTTGTAGAACCAGATATCATATCATTGCTTAACGTAGTGGCTTAAGGTGGTGAATAGGAACTCAAAGATCATGAGTTCGATTCACTCCCTTGCCACATTTTTATCTATTTTGTAAGTTCGCTAAAAAAATGTGATGCCACAAGTTGACGAATTTGGTTAAAATCAGTCAAACTCGATGAAGTCTAATTAAATTAGACTAAAATGTTTCAGGGATGCAAGTTGTGGGACTAGTAGTGCTCACTTTGCAAGATGTGAGACTAAAACGCTCCCACGCCGCAAGATGTGGGACTAAAAGTGTATATAGCTCTAGTTAGCACAAACAAAATAGCATGCCAGTTTCCAAGAATCTCAACAGAATTCTGTTTGTTATTGCCACCTAGGGAAAATGCATGCTGGCCTACAACTGTCTGGTTATATGCAGGGCTAAACTTATCTGAGATTCTCTTCTTCTATTCAGGCATTGTCATGTATTCCGGCGTAGAGCATCTTCAGCGGATAAGGGTGTGGAAAACGCGTTTTAAGGGCTTGGAAAACACGTTTTGAGAGCTTGCGCAGGCCATAGACACGTGGATCCCAAAAATAGGAAAGGTAAAAACGGAATACCCGATCGTAGCCCGCGCAAGACCGTAAATCCAGTGGGTTTTGCGCATTTTCCACACATATATGTCACATGACAAACAAATATGAGATGAATATGAACTAAAATCTGAATGTTATTAATTGTACAAGATAACAATAGTCCAAATTACAAGAATTTTTCAAATCAAATAATTAAACAATAATCCAATACAAGAATAGTCATGAATGCAAATAATGGTTCAAATTACACATGAATAAATCAAAGTGGCATCACTACTACCCCTGCAGCTGCCAGTGGTGCTTAATGAGATCATCCAGAAGCTGAGCGTGCGTGTCAGCATCCTCAATATCTCGGTAAGTCTCAAGGACCTCAAACAATGGCTAAAACAAACAGGATCTCGAACAATGCATAACTTAGCTTGCAAAACACTGAAGGCTTCTCTCTATGTCCTTCGGGTAATGCCTCTTGTGCTTTCGCAAATTCAGCTTGCTTCATTCTAGCAGAATTTGAGATGGTCTTGATAAATATAGACCAATGAGGATAAATACCTTCAACAAGATAGTAACCCTTTATATATGGATGTCTATTAGTTGTGTACTCCCTCCGTCTCAAGGCTTACAGCGTATATTTTCCGGCACAATAATTTAGAAGCGACTGGGGAGGGAAAAAACTACTAAAAACTTGCTAACTTACCCCTGAAGAGGAAAGCTTCCTTAATTCTATCATGTACGTAATCCTAGCTCCTAGTTTCTCGCCCGCCATGCGCTCTATCTATCCCAGCTCGCGAAGGACTTCACCCGCATCGCGCGCGTGCAATAGCACAGATCTTTACAAGGATTTTTTTTCTCGGGAATTAATTGCACCCCTTTTTTCCGGGAAACGGGGGAAACAAATCGAAGGGGTAAAACCGGGATGGTAGAGAGTCTCATGCACCCACGCCTTAAGCCTTGAGCAAAAATCTATTTTTCTTACGCCTTAACCCTTGGGATGGAGGGAGTAGTTGCAAAGCTAGAGCATCGCCACTAGCTAGTCTTGCCAATAAATGAGATCTCTACAGTACATTGATGCCATTGGATGAGACCGATCAAATCCATCTACAAGGCACCCAGAAATTCGTAAAAATTAACATCTAGAATCGACTACAAGATTCGACTGACGAAAGAAGAAAAGTTTACCGTGGCGGCACGTTGATTCCGCAGTAGTGACGGGGCACAGTCAACTCGGGTAGATGCCACAAAATCAAATAGTGGGCCGCGGTGGATCCAGGGGGTGGGGAGGTGAGTGCGTGCCATAGGTTCAAACTGGCGGCCCCGATCTATGCGCGACACCCGCATGTACACCAAGACTGATCTAAAGGAAGAGACTAGGCAATATATTTATACTTCAACAAACCCAAATATCAAGCGGTGGCAATGTGGGGTTGTAGAGGGTGGGGGCTTGATTAAGCTGGGGGCAACAACTGCTTGCTCGCCGGGGTGGCCAGCGGGGCAACCTCCCTAGGTCATGTGGGTGGCAACGCCTCTTCTTCGTGGTGGCATCTCGGAAGGACAAAGATCACGTGCGCTGGATTACAGATCACGCCGTAATTCTAACTTTAGGATGTCGTAGCCGCTTTATCCCCAAGAAGATATTGAAAGTTCCTAAAAGAACGACGGAAACCCTTTTGCGGGCGATGGACCGTGATCCGCTGCATCTCCAAGCCCGAAGGGCCTCAAGAGACAGAGGCGCAGGACATACCAACGGCGTCGCGGGCAAGGCGACCTAAACCCTAGATCAGAGCTTTTTCTCTCACTGGATCTGTACCAGTTGACGCTGTTGCACTTGCAATCTTGTATGTACTGACCGAATACAGCATCTTTGAAGTTTCGGATCAAACTAAACTTACTATTTTAACCTCCTCTCTGTCTGCAATATTCAGTCAAACAAAGCATCGTTCGTTAAACCCCTTGCTACTAGTACGATTAATGACCCGTTGACAATGATCTTGCCCGTCGCCTGCAACAGATCTACATCTCAGGTTCAGGTGTCAGACAGTCAGAGCCTCTGCGTTTTGGACGGCAGCAGGGGAATCCAGCACACAGCATTATCATTCTCCAACTGGGTTAATTAGTTGCTGCTGGACGGAGAGGAAGATTAGAGCGTACGGACGTATGGCAGTGCCAGATCAGAACTTGCATTGGCCGGTGAGGGTGAGCCTACATGTGATCAACTCTCTGCCTAATAATGCGCTGCTTCTGGCCAGCTCGTGATTGCGCCTAATCATTTCGGCGGTTGGCGATGGCAGAGCGAACTGCATTGACCTGGATAGTTTTTGGCATGTTTTTTTTTTTCAGATTTGCAGATCTACCTCTACGGGCGTCGATCGATGGTCCACGGTTTCAGTCTTGGTGGTTTGGCCTAATCGACTAAACATATCCATCTTGGTGGTTACCTAAAGGGGCCAAAATAGTTCGTGATGAACTGATAAGGGTGTTCGTACCACAAGTTCAGCGCGTCGTTGATCCTCGATCGGAGTAGGTTGCCGGTGATAATCGTTTTAACTCACTGCCGGGCTACCTAGCTAATCATTTGGTTGGTGCGCGATCGATCGTTTACTTGCCGTCACGACGTACGACAGGGAACCAAACGGCCGGAGCAATCTGATTATTGTGTGCAGCGACGGAGAGGATTCGTTGATATCTTGCTCCTTTGCAAGCTTTTGTCTCTTCGGTTGTTGTCCTCTCTTGTTCATCGCTAATCATAGCTAATAGTATAGCTCAAGGTCAATGGTAAAAAGAGTGGAAGCACCAAATTTCCTTTGAACCACAAAAGTAACATGGTGGCACGCTACCTTGGTGACAAGTGGCTCGGGTCCAACCGTCATGTGAGATCGTCGGCGAGTTGCTAATTTTCCTTTGTAAATTAGTCGCGGTTTGCAGCGCGACACGTGATATGCTTGAAGTTCGAGTAAGATATGCACAAAATAAGCAAGAGAGAGCACCACTTATACGTACGCAGTTGTACCTCTAAGCCGCAATTAACAAATACAATCATGGTAGTACTTTGGGACAAGTACAAGTTGCAGTACTTTGATCGTTTCATATGAGTAAGATATGCACAGAATAAGCAAGAGAGAGCGCCACTTGTGTAAGTACGCAGTTGTACCTCTAAACCATGATTAACAAACACAATTATGGTGCTTTGGGACAAGTACAAGTGGCGGTATTTTGATCGAGCGATTCGATTTACAACCTCATCATGTTGCTATAGCATCGAAGCTTTTTAGAAGTCTAATGATAATGTATTAGTTAGGAAGTTTGCAACTTGACGCCTTAACACATGTAGTACGTTTTGGCGTGTATATACAGAAGATGAAAACTACTACTGCTATATTAGAACGGATGCAACTGTGTATATATCTCTGTCATGTATCCAGTACTAGCTCTACTTAGACCACAATTAACATGCTACTAATTAAGATCACAAGTGGGACTTTGAACAGAGTTTCTCTCGCTGCAAATCTCGCAAAGCCATGTGAAATCCTCATTGGCATTGCCATGATCTCTGCTGGTGTTGAGTGAAATTAATACATCATGTGAGTCCTAGCTAGTTTTGTGCAGGCATAGTTAGTGACTGAACATGATGCAATTTGCAAAGAACATGCATGCCCCGGTAGGCAACACTTGATCATAAACTTTTGTGATCGCTAGATGGGCATGTAATCTGTAAATGGCGGGCATGTCAAGGGTAAAAAGAGTGGTAGCATCTAATTTCCTTATAACCACAAAAGTAACATGGTGGCAAACTAGCTTGATGACAAGTGCCTCAGGTCCGACCGTCAGGTGAGATCGTCGGCGTTGTGAAGGTTGTACTACTTAACAATCAGTGCTTATTTCTTTTGAAATGGACGACTAGTGCTTATTAGCTAATTTCCTTTGTAAATTAGTAAATTAATCGTGGCTCGAAGCGCGACACGTGATACACTTGAAGTTCGAGTAAGATATGCACAAAATAAGCAAGAGAGAGCATCACTTGTATGAACGCAGTTGTACCTCTAAAGTCTAAACCACAATTAGCAAACACAAATATGGTAGTAGTACTTTGGGACAAGTACAAGTGGCAGTACTTTAATAGAGTGATTCGATCTACAACCTCATAATGTTGCTATAACACCGAAGCTTTTTAGAAGTCTAATGATAATGTATTGGTTAGGGAGTTTACAACTTGCAGGCGTTAATACATATAGTACGTTTTGGCACATATATACAGAAGATGAAGACTACTACTGCTAGACTAGCATGGATGCAACTATGTATCTCTGCCATGTATCCAGTACTAGCTCTACTTGAACCACAATTAACATGCTACTAATTAAGATCACAACAAGTGGGACTTTGAACACAGTTTCTCTCGCTGCAAATCTCGAAAAGCCTTGTGAAATCCTCATTGGCATTATTGCCATGATCTCTGCTGGTGATGAGTGAAATTAATACATCATGCGAGTCCTAGCTAGTTTTGTGCATGCATAGTTAGTGACTGAACATGATGCAATTTGCAAAGAACATGCATGCCCCGGTAGGAAACACTTGATCTTAAACTTTTGTGATCGCTAGATGGGCATGTAATCTGTAAATGGCGGGCATGTCAAGGGTAAAAAGAGTGGAAGCATCTAATTTCCTTATAACCACAGAAGTAACATGGTGGCAAACTAGCTTGATGACAAGTGCCTCAGGTCCGACCGTCAGGTGAGATCGTCGGCGTTATGAAGGTTGTACTACTTAACAATTAGTGCTTATTTCTTTTGAAATGGACGACTAGTGCTTATTAGTAGCTGATTTTCTTCGTAAATTAGTAAATTAATTGCGGTTGGCAGCGCCACACGTGATACACTTGAAGTTCGAGTAAGATATGCACAAAATAAGCAAGAGAGAGCACCACTTATACGTACGCAGTTGTACCTCTAAGCCGCAATTAACAAACACAATTATGGTACTTTGGGACAAGTACAAGTGGCGGTATTTTGATCGAGCAATTCAACCTACAACCTCGTTCGGCATGTTGCTATAACATCAAAGCTTTTTAGAAGTCTCTAATAATTATGTATTGATTAATTAGGGAGTTGCAACTTGCGGCCGTTAACACATGTAGTTCGTTTGGCGCGTACATACAGCAGATGCAGTCTACTACTGCTAGATTAGCATGGATGCAAACTGTCTATCTCTGTCATGTATCCAGTACTAGCTCTACTTGGACCACAATTAACATGCTACTAATTAAGATCACAACAAGTGGGACTTTGAACACAGTTTCTCTCGCTGCAAATCTCGCATAGCCATGTGAAATCCTCATTGGCATTGCTATGATCTCTGCTGGTGTTGAGTGAAATTAATACATCATCATGTGAGTCCTAGCTAGTTTTGTGCAGGCACAGTTAGTGACTGAACATGATGCAATTTGCAAAGATGAACATGCCCGGCAGGCAACACTTGATCTTAAACTTTTGTGCGTAGCCCCTCTCGTGATGGGCATGTACTCTGTAAATTAAGGAGTAGCTAGTCCTACCTTACATCAACTTGGTAAATCAACTATACTTTACTTACTCGTCTACAGTAACACATTCCGGTTACTAAGTTCTTTGGTTGACCTTGTTTAGTCGGCAAGCATGTTAACAACACAATTATCTTGCAGTTAACCGGCATCTCTGTACTAGCATTGCTTCCACACGGCCTGGGTGAAAGGTGGAGGGATTCCCGGAGGTAAAATTTTGACCAGGAAACACTGCACGCTGGGCCGGTGCATCTGCAGCGTGTAGCATCGGCAGTTGGAAACCTGCGCTGCTCAGAGCACCACTGACGGTTAAATTGTAGTTAGTCCGAAGGCGAACAGTCAAACCATATACAGATAGGTACTAGCCGCTAGCCGGCCAGCTGGATCGCCCAGTCTTCTCTTCCGGTCTTCCCCCGTGGGGTTTGTGGCTAGCTTTTCGTCATGGACCAACGGTCATCGGTCAATGTTACTCTCGAATAGAATTTGCTTCCAACGTTTAGTACTAGCTACCGCAGTACAGTACAAAATATCCATATCAAATGATATGAAAACTACTTGGAAAAGTGAGCACTAGTGCGACTGAGCTTAACTTGAATGGACCGCACTGCCTGAAAGGGATCGGCTGATTGTTTCGGCCGATGACTAGCTAGCTCGCCGGAGAAAGTTGAATGTTGGCCAAGACTCACGGACAGTATTGGGAAATTGCTGCTCATGAGCTAGCGAGCTAGTCATGCTCAAAGCTATCTGTTTAATGTCATAACTTATATGTGCCAAGAGCATCTCCACAGGCCGCTCCGGTAGCATCCCCAATAAATCTACCGGGTATGGCTCAATTTCAGACTCTTACCTTCGTATTTTCGAGCCCAATAGAATAGCCAACACGCTCACGATGACCATATTCGCAAGGGCCGAGTGGATGCGCCGACACTCAGCGCCACATAGGATTTAGAGGGTGGGCCGGTCTAGCAGTGAAATGGGAGCTTTTTACTTATGACCAGGAGAGTTTGGTCGTTGTGTTTAATGACTAGCAACCTCCATGCATAACTCCTATGCGCCGACGATAGAGTTCCTCCATGAGCGATTGGGAGCCTTTTAGGTCGTATCTGCAACCCTAGTCGTCTCCCACAACCCTAGTCGCATCTTATCGCTGGTTTTACTAGCCACCTACCTCAACCTTAGGCACACAACGTCCCACAACCACGAGGCTGGAGGTAGCGGCTCTGGCACTAGTCAGGAAGACGAGCCCCGCACACGCAACCTCAATCTGTATGAGGCAGTGCTCCTAGCCAAGAACATCCTTCTCGTGCCATCGGACATAAGTGGCGCTAGATACGTTGTTCACTCAATCCCGGAAGGGATGAGCTGTGTGCGTACATCGACCATCGCTAAAGCGAGAAGGGGATGACGTAACAGGCGCAGCCGAACTAGGCGTTGGGTGACCCCAGCTCTGGCTCCTGCTCTTCCATAAGTAACGGGAGGCGAAGCTCGCCCGGTTCTATGTCCCTTACTTCGAAGAAGGATAAGGCGTGGTGGGAAGTGGAGCTAGAGCTTCAGGCGGCGCACCACGACAGAAATGTTCTCAAAGACGTGCCAGGACAGACGACGCTAATGTGAGCTCCTTCAACATCATCTAGCCGACGCGTTTGCGCAATGGTGATCCGTGGAGGATAGCGGGTCCATCATCTACCTCGCGGGGCCAACCCCGACGTCACAGGATCCACCGGATGACGACAACTTCGACGAGGCGGGGGCGGGAATGATGACACGGACAGCCTCGGATATGACACGTTCTATCAATTGATTTCCATCCATGTTTTCCAGACATTTTCCTAGCTTTGCCCCTCGAAAAAAAAAAGAGAGAGACATGCCCTAGGTAGCTTTGCCCCTTGACGGAGACCTCGACTGCCCGACCGGCGACCGGTCTTCCCTATACCGGCGAACGGTCATGGGTCAAAATGTAGACGATTCTCTTTGTCGGAACAGTGACGAGTACGAATTTGAAAAGTAGTGACCTGGAAAAGAGTGAGAGCTGGCAGTAGATGATGACGATGATGGTAGTCTTCTGGTCACGCATGGCTGCCTCGATTGGACTGCACTGTCGTCTGAAACGAGAGCTTCGTGGCGCGCGGTCCATGGTTGTGCCTCGGACTTCCGAGATACTCGGAGAGGGACGCGCGATACGCTACTGTTCCCAGGAGGAGCAGTCGTACTTCGTCTCACGGACGAGAGGGACACAACGCACGCACGCACACGACAGCTGAAAGACACGCCTAGCCACTGTAGCTGGCTGGCTACCCCGCAGGAAGCTGAATGTTGTTTGCGACGACGACGACAGACGACTCAGCGCACGTACGTGTTGGGAAACTGCTATTTCTGCTGAATTTTCAGCAGACGGGTCGATCGATAGAGGCCTGCGGCGAATAGTACCGGTACCCCAGCCGTATGGGTAATGGATTTGTAGGATCATCATCATAAGCTCGGAGCCCTGGAGTAGTATTTGTCCACATGATTCTTTTTCTTCTTGAACTTCATTTGTCTACTACCTTCAGTTTATATTAGTGTTCTCAACTTTTGTCTAAATATGAATGTATCTAGTCTAAATATTTAACTAGGTACATATGATTTTAGACAAAGTTGAGAACAATAATATGGATTGAAGGGAGTAGATGAATTGGGTTCAGATCCCTTTCCTTCCCTTCGGTACTTCCTCTATTTTCAAATTTAAGATGTTTAACAAATATATCTAGACTCGTTTTAGTGAGTAGTCTCACTCATCTTGCTTCGAACCAAATGCAGAAAGGTGTCCACATACATATGCTTTAGAAAAGACTAAAACATCTTAAATTCCAGAACAGAGGTAGTATATGTTAATATATATGAATTCGTAAAAAGAAATTATATGAACATGTAGCCTAACCGCATCGATGTTGCCTAGGGATGTAAATGACAGCTAAACGGCGGCAAGTCCCGTTTATTCAAATCGTTAGTTTTTTTTTAAAAAAAAGCAAATGTTATTGAACTAAAATATTGATAAATAGTATTACACGACATTAAATGGCGTGCCGCTTACATCCCCGTCGCCTTCTCGTGTGATTGGGACAAGATTTTCCTTCTCGTGTGATTGGGACAAGATTTTTCTACTGGTGATTCCCAAAGTAGCGCCGAGGTCGCGTGGGAGTACACCAACCTGGTCCTATACATCAAATTGGTCGGTGTATACCGCCGACCGCACACCCATATAGCCTTTGGTTCTGGCCCATTTAACGCGGGGTGGTTCTTTGCCCGATTTTCTTTTTTCTTGTTTGTTTTAATGTTTTTCGGCGGTTTATCCGATTTTTGCGTAATGTTCGAACATTATCAAGGATTTGAACATTTTTAAAATTAAACTTTGTTCCAATCTAAATGATTTTTGAAATTTAAACATTTTTCAAACATGAATGTTTTCATATTTTAACATTCTTTAGATTTAAATATTTTTCAAAAATCTGAATATTTTTTGAATCTGAACATTTTCGAATTTGAACTTCCTCAAATTTCTATTTTTTCGAATTTTAACATTTTTAATATAAAAAGAAATAGAAAAGAAAATAAGAAAATAGAAATCAGAAAGAAAAAGGAAACGAAGAGACGGAAAAAGGAGAAAGAAAGACGAACTGGGCTAGACGCGTCTCTCTCCTCCCGTGAAACCCTAGCAGCGGGAAGGGGTGGGGAAACCATCGAGAACCGACGGGTCATTTGCTTGTCGCTCCAGCAGCGGGAAGGGGTGGGATCTCGGACTTGCGCTGTAGAATGGTCCCTAAAGTTAGAGATTGGTCAACTTGTATCGTCGTTATGGTGGCTATGGCGTTGTTGTGTGGGATAGAGTAAGGTATACCCATCTCCTCTTTCAGCTCGTCGATGGCATTAAGGTGGGCATGTATCTGGTCGCTACTTTTATGTAGTGGTGTATCTCGTCCAGTCTACATGTGTTAGATGTTTGGTGTTAGAAGCTTCGGATCAATTCCAGGTTCCAATGACGACGACTTTGGCTCTAAGTCGTTGATCCATAGGGTCAGGTGTACGAATACTTTTCGACTGTCAGCAACAATGTCAAGCCGGCTCCAGTAAGGGAGCAGCGACGACGACGCGTTGGCGGCTCGCTCTAACGGCAATAGTGATGGTGAAGTAGTATAAAGATCTTGATATACTTGTTATTCCCTTCTATCCATATTACTCATTACTAAAATAAATATATCTAGACATAATTTAGTATTAGATACATTTCAACAAACAGTTAATATGTCGAAAGAATTATTATATTTGGAGTGCTTTGTACTCTTTAAGTACTCATAGAATAGATTCGGATTTCTTCTAGAAAACAAACCCGAGCTGAGCCGGCCAATACGACACGCAAGGGGTGTGCGGAACCTAAAATAAGTGACTTGCATTTATCTAAATTCATATAAAGCTATACACTTAAACATATTTGGATGCATGCAAATTTAGACAAATTCAATTCATTTATTTAAATTGGATGCGGTAGTATTTATCGGATCGCGTCCCTATGTACGTGTTGGTTTTGGTCTGAAGAGAAACTTAAATCATGTTTATTTAAGTGGAGGCCCAAAAATATTGGTCTACTAGACCACAGCCCATCGTTTGGCCTGGGCTGGCCCGGCCACACAGATTGATCCCGCGATGCTCTAAATGGAAAAATGCCACGCTGAATTCTAAACAGAAACAGCCCAGTACTAAACAGAGGCCACGTTCCACTTGAAGGAAAAAAAATTGAAACAGGACCCGTAGAAACTTTTTAAATAACTTTGCAGGAGATACGAGAATCATTGAATTAAGTGAAAAAATATTATGAAGTCACAATTAGGGTTACAATGCAGAGGAACATAAACCCTAACCCCGGTCCACGCCACCTAACACGTGATTAGAGTTAAACATAGACCAGAAATTTGTTTATCTAAAATTTGCTTACCGTTTCTATTTCCATCGGAAATGGCTCCCTATTTCTTTTCCCATTTACGTTACAATACTAGATGACCTGGTGCACCGTTAGTGCCGAGACCGATTTTTTTGCTATAGATGGTTGTGCTATACTTTGCTTATTTTTCTTGTTACATATTTTTATCGAGTTTGCTACTTTGGTGTTCTCAAACTGCTCCATGATTTTTCGCTATAATATTATAATAAAGCTTTTGATAGGAGATTTGATTTTGCTACATACATATTTTTTTTGCTACGACGGTTCTATGTTTTTTCTAGGATAGTGTTTCTTTGCTATGAGGTATTCAACGAGATCTTTCGACAAAAGTCCCTGGCAATGTCTCCGGTTTTGCTACATTAGTATAATGTTTTTGGTACAACTGTTTTGTGGGTTTGCTCCAGTAGCGTGGAGTTTTTGCTATAAGGTTTTCACCGAGGTCTCTAGACAATCTCTCCAGCAAAGTAGGGTTTGCTACAAGGTTTCCGACGATGTCTCCGACGAAGTCATTTTTTGCTACAGTTGCTAATTTTTTTGCTATTTATATTTTGTGGTTTTGTTATAATAGCATAAATTTTTTGCTATCTTCAACGAGGTTTATCGACGAAAGTCTCCGACGAGGCTCTGCTACATTAGCATAACCTTTTGCCGCAGGGTCTCCTCCGAGACGGTCTTTTGTGTTCTATTTTTTCTGGACCGAATCATTTTTTCTAGCAAAAGCAAGACTAGTTATAGCAATAGCAGATAATGAACTAAAGGGAATCTGAATGTTGATCTGAATCGATCGAACTGGGACCGGTTCCATCCCCTGGGGACGCCTAGCTAGCACCGCCCTAAGAGCATCTCCACTCGTTGGGCGAACCCAGGCCGAAATCCGGACCAAACTTTGGCCGGACGGCGCAAGTTTTCGGCCTGGGTACGTCCAGTTTCCCACTCGCGTACCCTTGCCGAGTTCCCGGGTCGCCCGTTTCCGCTCAAATTCGGTTCAAGTTCGTCCAGATTTCGGCATACAATGAATACATAACACTTTAAGACCAAAGTTCGGCGAAATTTTAAACAGAGTTCGGCGTAAATGTAAACATAGTTCGGCCAGAAGTCAAAATACAACATATTTTGGCCAAGTTCGACCTGGGCATCTACGACGTGTTGCCCCTGCGTATCCATATGTGCTCAACAAGATCATCCTGCAGCTGTTGATGCATCGCCGGATCTCGGATCTCCTGACGCATTGCGATAAATGCAGCCCATGTTGGAGGCACCTGATGATCAGGCTCGGCAAGAGGACCCTGTCTGTAGTATGGCTCGTGCTCCTCGAGCAAACTCACTGAATCCTTCCTCTCTTCCTCAATGATCATGTTGTGCAAGGTCACACAACAGTTCATCACTTTCCACATCTGATCTTTCGATCAGGTCATAGCAGGGAACCAGACAACTGCAAACCTCTGCTGGAGCACACCAAATGCCCGCTCCACGTCCTTCCTACAAGCTTCATGTTCCTTGGCAAAGTGAGAATGCTTGGGGAGCATTGGACTTGAGATAGTCTTCATATGGCCATCTTGGATAGATGCCATCTGCTAGATAGTATCCCTTGTTGTAGTGGTGTCCACTGATCTCAAATTCCACAGGGGTAGCATGACCCTCAACAAGCTTGGAAAAGACAGTTGAGGACGTTGATGTCGTTGTTCAATCCTGTCATGCCAAAGAAGGAGTGCCAGATCCAAAGATCATTTGTAGCAACTGCCTCAAGTATCACAGTGCATCCTCCTTTGTGGCCTTTGTACATTCCTTGCCATTCAAATGGACAGTTCTTTCACTCCCAATGCATGCAATCTATACTTTTAAGCATACCAGGAAATCCTCTACTTTCATTGACTGCGAGGATCCGAGCAGTGTCTTCAGCAGTGGGTGATCTCAAGTACTCTTCTCCGAACACTGCAATCACTGCCTTGCAGAACCTGTACAAGCAATGAATGGCGGTGGACTCGGCGATGCGGAGATAGTCATTGGCAGCATCAGCCGGCGCTCCATATGCAAGCAACCTCATCGCCACGGTGCACTTCTGAAGCGAGGAAAACCCAACCAAGCCGATGCAGTCCTTTTTGCAAAGGAAATATGGGTCGAACTCCCGGATGGCATGCACGATCTTGAGGAAGAGCTTCCGGCTCATCCTAAAACGTCGGCGAAACACGTCCTCTCCATGGAGTGGCTGGTCGGCGAAGTAGTCGGCGTACAACATGTAGTAACCCTCTATCCTTTGTCTCGCCTTGCACTTCATGCGACCTGGTGCCGAACCACCGCGCTTCGGCTTCGCCATCTGCATGTACAGCTGGGTGAGCGATGCGAGGATCTGCAAGTGCTTTTCACCTTCGGCGACCTTGGCGCTCTCCTCCTCTGGGAGTACGGCGAGCATCTCCTCGTCGTCGGAATCCATGGCGAGTATCTCGTCCTCATCGGAGTCAGTGACGAGTATCTTGTCGCCGTCGGAGTCCATTGCCGAATCCGGCCAAATGTCGAAGACTTGGCGGGCGTGGTGGTGGGAGCACGCAGCGAAGCAGAGCTACATCGAGGCTAGGTCGGCGAGATCGGCGGCTGGAAGGCGTTGTGTTGGGCGGCAACTACGGCGAGCGTAGCTAGAGGCGTGGGCATGTCTCGGCGCGCAGGAGCTCCGCCGGCGAAGTCATGGCGACAGGGGGCGCTGGAAGCTCTTTGCGGCAGTCTGGGCGAGCGGAGTGGGTGGGAATGAGAATGTCTCGCCGACAGAGCTGGCCCACGCCCTTTTTTGCGGCGTCCGGCGTCCCCGAAAACCTGGGTTCGGCCTGGATAGGCCGGACCAAAACACGCCGAAATCCAGACGAAAACAGATCCCTGGATACGCGACTGGGCCGATTTTCGGCGTTCGGACCGAATTTCGGCGTCCGGATTTGCGTGCTGGATAGGGGGTGGAGATGCTCTAACTCTAATCTTTCTCCTGTCGGACAGAAGCAGCCTTTGAGCTACAGGAAGCGACACTGAATCATCACTCTCCTCGCCAACCCACGAGGACCAGCCGCTCGATCGATTAACAGGTCCCTTCAGATCTCCTTTTCTGTTTCGCCACTGAACACTGACGGCTCACGCCACTGCAATCGTACGGTTTTTCTTTTTTGTTTTGTCGAGGGAGCAATCATACAGATACAGGTGCACATCACTTTCTTCTTCCAGAAATCACAGCGGTTGCCGGTTGGACGTAGCAGCTGTTACAGGTGCACACGTGGCGCCCCACCGTGCGGTGATCTGCCAGCGAACGGCGGCGATGAACCCGTGAGCTCCACGCACATCGCCATCGCACCACGCTCCAAAAGAGGCAAGGCAAACCACCTCGGCGCGACGGCCGCCCCCGAGCCCGACTGCCCGAGTCGAGATAAAAACGCGCCGACCGCGCGCACGGAGCCGGAAAGGAACAATCAAACAAACAACCCAACGCCACTACGACACGCCGCTCCGCCAGCCAGTCCCCGTGTGCCGCGGCCACGCCACTCGCGCACAACCACCACCACCGCCACCGCCTGCTAGGCGGCCGGCCGGCCGGGAGATCGTCGGCGGCATCGGGCTGAGAAATGGTGGCGCCCGGGGCAGGAGGGTCGCCGCCGCGGTGGCCGTCGGAGGACGAGGTGAGTGCCAGCGGCATTGCCCGCGATTACTGGGGGCGATTGGCGAGGGGCCTGTCGGCGGTCTCGATCTCGCGCCACCGGGAATCCCGCTTGCTTGTTTAGGGGGGACGGGGAATTATCTAGGGTTGAAGCCACGATTCGCGGTTGCTTACATCCGCTTTCCCACTAGTTTAGTCGTCGATCCATTGCCGTCTGAACTCTGAACTGTTCGCCTGCCAATCGGCCCAATTTAATTTCCTTCCAATTTTGCTACCGCGCTGCGCTTAGCGAGGAACTTTCTAACACAAAATTTTGCCCAGTACGTACGGGATGGTAGTGGTAGTTCGGAATTAATGTGGACACTGACGTTTTTTTTCTCTGCAATGTTTACGAACTGATGACATACTCTGGGGCTAAGATGGCCCCTTGCTTAATGCTTTCTGAAGACCTGTCGATGTTGCTTAACGCTTTCTGAAGAAATGTCGATGGTCCCTTTGCTTAAGGCTTTCTGAAGACCTGTCGAAGAGGGAGCATAAGGATCCGCGCTAGCCCTTTTGGATTGTGTGATGGATTGCTCGTTTAGATGTGCTGCAGTTTCTGAACACCTGTAGATTTTGGAGCTGGCCGTATGGCCCGAACAGAAGCTGAATTATTCTGCTGTTCTAGCAAGCTTACATTACTAGCTCAGGGCGTTAACTTTAAGTTCATGTTGTGTATGAGCATCTGCTTTGGTTGTAACGTTGCTGGCGATGCAGCTTGATATTGTGCGGAAGAAGGTGGCGGAGATTAGTGGAAGAGACGCGACAGAGGTTAGGGTGGCTGCTTGCCCCTACAGGATTTGTCCTTTGGGGGCCCACATTGATCATCAGGTAACTTACTATTTCCTCGACATTTTGATAAGATTATTAAGTCGTGCATGGTTAACACTTACTGTCCAAATACATTGTATCTTAGCGCAACGTAGGGGCATATGCAACTTGACGCTATAATTGGAATGTGTGTCCAGCATACCTTGGTATCCATATACAGCTTTGGTTGTTGCAAGTCATAAATGTAGCTATGTGACTAGATAATAGTTTGATAAGATGTGTGGACCAGATGGTACCAGAAAGGCTGGTTAGGCCTTGATGATTTTCAGGATAATACTTGGCTAGCAAATGGCAGCGCATCTGGCTATTAGATGTCCCCTCTGCCAATGTTTGAATTGCATCAATATTTTGTGAGGCAGTGCTAGCAATTTAGAGATACTGGTGATAATTGATTCTTGTAATAACCACATATCTCAGTTCAGCCTTGTCTGGAAAGATGTGATATGTTTAGATAAGTTTTATTAGGGCTGCAAGCCTGAACTCCTTTGGAGTTATGAATGAGTTCCGTCGACATTGCTGTCAATTTCATGTTTATTTTGGTCGATAAGGACAATATGTCGTAATAAACTTTTTGAGGAAGGAAGGTGTATAAATTGCTAATTTACCAAGTTATGGTGTGAATGACCCTGGTGTCAGCAGGTAACATACCAAATCAGTGCTTCCGTTGACTGAGGGGCACAAGATTCTGTGCTATATTAGATGATTACCATCCCCAACTTACTGTAAACAAGTACAGGACTCCTCACAGTAGCCATTGTCGTTTCATCTACTCTTTAGAAGAATTGATTGTGTTCAATGGATTTAACATTTTGCAAGCTGAGGGGGGGGGGGGGGGGGGGACTTGGCTGTCGATATACAATTTACCTTACCGCAACGTACGAGTGTCTATCCAGCATGCCTTGGTATCCATACAGCTTCGGTTGTTGCAAATCATATTATAGCTACATGACTAGAAAATAGTTGGATAAGATGTATGGACTGAGTGGTACCAGCAAGATTTATCAGGCCTTGATGATCGAATGGTAGCGCATCTGGTTATTAGATGTCCCCGTCCCCTCTGGAAATTTTTGTAAGTTGCATCAACTTTTGTGTAGCACTGCTAGCAAGTTGGAGATGATGGTGATAACTGGTTCTTGCAATAACCAAAAATCTCTGTTCTGTGTTATTTGGGAAGATGTGAGGTATTCAGATATTTTAGATTAGAGCCGAATTCCCTTAGAGTTGTGAATGAGTTCCATACTTCCATCAGCATTGGTTTGCATTTCATGCTTATTTTGTTGATAAGCAGGACTGTATATCACAATATAATTTTAGAGGAAGGAAGGATGTTGTATAAACTGCTAATTTACTGTAAATGGTGGGAATGACCCTGTTATCAGCATTCGGCAGGTAACATACACAGTTAGTGCGTCCAGTGACTGAGGGCAAAAGGTTCTGTGCTGTACTGGATGATTACAATCTCCAACTTACTGAAAACTAGTACATGCCTCCTTGCAGTAGCCCTTGTAGTGTCAGCTACTCTTTAGAAGAGTAGATTGTGTTGAATATAACGTTTTGCAAATGGCTAGATAATTTCTCTATTCGTTCTTCTAGGAAGCTAAGAGTACTACTGGTTGACAAGATCGTCAGGTAGCTAGATCTCATGATTTGGTGGTGCAGAATAATCGCAATTTTTTGAGGAAAACTTGAGTATTGTGCCGTTAATTAATTTTGTCTCTAGTACAGTACGATGATTAGCTAACCATTATTCTGCTCTGCAACCTGGCAGGGTGGAACTGTGACTGCTATGACCATCAATTATGGAGTACTTCTTGGTTTTGTGCCCTCTGATGATGCTGAGGTTGGTAAATATACTGAAGCAGTTTTTTCTGCAGGCTCTATGACATTCCATATATTATTCTGTGAGGAGTCTGATGTTCTAATTTAACTATTCTGTGCATAAATAATCAATTGCACCATCTCCTGTTTTTTTGTCTAGTTTATATGTTTGCTGAAAACATCACAGGTAAAAAATGTGGTCTTCTTGCAAACTACTCCCTCTGTTGCCACTTATATTTTGCAACAGAGGGAGTAGAAGTTATGCATTCACACTCATGTAATCCATCGTATCACAACATGACAATAGTGCTACATACATATTTACTATTGGTGAACCTCTCTTTTCCTTTTCAGGTCGTACTCCAGTCTGGTCAATTTAAAGGTGTTACACGATTCAGGTAACACCATACACACTGCATTTTCTCAAACACAGTTTGCACCTTGTGCTGGAACTCCTAACAAACATTAAATAGTCTAGTCATGTTGGCCACCGAGGACAACTTTGGCACCTTGTGCTATCTTTCATGTTGACTTCTGTTATTTGCAGACTGATGTGATATTTTTGTGATGACTAAGTATTAACATGTACTCCCTCCGTTTGGAAATATAAGATGTTTTAGATTTGTGAATGAGATGTATCTAGACATATTTTAGTGTCTAGATTCATTTGAACCTATACACTAAAACGTGTCTAGATACATCTCCTTCACAAACCTAAAACGTCTTATATTTCTAAACGGAGGGAGTAGTTACTTCATTTGATATGCTACCTCTAGCTAGTTCTTGATGAACACATTACCTTGCTAGAAACATAGCCCTATTTTATTATAGCTGTTGTTTCTATCCTTAAATTCAGGCTCTGTTAAAATCTTCAATGTAAGCGAGCTAAAGTCACAACTTGCATGCTCCATCACTTTTAACAGAGTTGATGACTTGCAAAAGCCTATTGAGAACCCAGGAAACATTAGCTGGGAAAGCTATGCAAGAGGTGCAGTTTATGCCCTAGAAAATAGTGGATATGATCTCAGAAAGGTACCCATTTCATACATGTAAAAGTCCAGATTATCTTAGGCTTCAGAAAACTGATGATGAATGGCTCCGTTACAGGGTATAATAGGTTATATTTCAGGAGTGAAAGGACTTGACAGTTCAGGGCTTAGTTCGTCTGCAGCTGTAAGCTATCTTCTATGTTGTATATATATGCATTATCATATGCTAAAATCTGACAGTTCAGGGCTTAGTTCGTCTGCAGCTGTTAGCTGACTGTTAGTTCAGGGCTTAGTTTATCTGCAGTTGTAGCTGACTGCAGTTCAGGACTATATATTTTATTTACATTATATGTTAAAAGCTGAAATTGAATTAGTTGTAAATTAATGTGCAATATAGTTAAAAAACATGATGTAACTTTGCTAGCATATAGATTATGTGCAACAAAATATGTTTTTGACTTGGTCTATGCTCCCATCTGTACAGTACTTTACTTGGAGTTCATAGCAACTTTCTGCAAAAATGCATATTAATAGTACTTCCTCCGATCCATAATAAGTGTCACTGATTTAGTACAACTTTTCTCTGCACAATTGTCATCAGGTTGGTATTGCTTACTTGCTGGCCTTAGAAAATGTGAATGATCTGGCCTTATCACCAGTTGATAATATTCAGTTGGACAAGTAAGTTTGTTTCCTTCCATCTTTATACTATAAGGACTGGATTAGTTTTAACCTTGAAGTATATTTGTTGAACTCACTACAACCATGGAATAACTGCAAACTACATCCATCCACTTTGTCAGGTCCATCGAAAATAAATATTTGGGCCTTGAAAACGGTATTCTAGATCCATCAGCCATTTTATTGTCTCGATATGGCTACCTCACCTTCATGGATTGCAAGGTAATACTACTTCATTTTTGTTTTTTCTCAGAGTTTGTTATGTTTATCTGTCCAGCCAGTTATGACTGAGTTTCTTTTAACGTTTTAAGGCTGATGTTATGATACGAGAAAATGCCTGTTAAGTTCTAATTTAGGTTAATTTTTTTTATGGAACTGCAATGCTGGGACCATTCAGACATGTCATCTGGCCCTAGCATACCTCTCTTTATTTTGTGTTGTTCCTGTCCAGAATTTGTTTGGAAATGTTCATTCCAATGCTCTCTGGCAGCATTTGTATTGACTGAGACTCTCTTGCTTTAGTAGACTGCCTCACATTCCTACGCCTACTTCTCGGAGCTGAGTAAAAGCCAGCAACCTCAAGGGCAGCTGCCATTCAAGATTTTGTTGGCATTTTCAGGTCTGCAACATAACCTACCCAAGTCGCGTGGATATAATACACGAGTTTTCGAGTGCAAAGAGGCTGCACGTGCTCTTTTATGGTGAGTTTCATGGCTATGAGTATCAAAATACGGTCTGCAAACAGATGTCATGTTCAACTTGGAAGAGCTTAAGTTCGTGATCCCTGTATAGTCTATGTTAGTAGTTTTCTTACTCATAACATCACAAAATTTTAAATCGTTGGTTATTTGAATTCCCAGTGCGTTAGGCTGTGAAGATGCGCCAGTACTTCGCAATGGTAAAGTATCTAAATACATTGGTTCATTGTGACCCATTTGTTGAGTCTGACGAATTTGATAACATATTTTCCTGTTATTGCAGTTGATCCAGGGCTATATGAGGCTCAAAAGGTACTCTACCATTTCCAGCTACATTCCCTAGAGACATCCATTCTTACTGGTAGCAGACCTTGAATGTAATGAGTTTGACGATAAACATTTCACAGTGCATATTAGATGAAAATCTTGCCAGGAGAGCTGAGCACTACTTCTCTGAAATGAAGCGGGTTGTTAAGGGTGAGCTTATCATACGCTTCTTGTATGCTCTTGACATACTTTCATGCACAGAAATACTAAAATGACAGTTCATGATGTTTGCACAACTCACTGCATCTCTTAATAAAAGAACTAGCGTTTACATATCATGTAATTTTCCACTTGTACAGTTCTGAGCTCTTTCCCTTTTGGGAGTTATATATGAAAATTATACTGCAGGGGTTTTCCCAACGTTTTCAGTCAAAAAATAAAATAAAAGAAGTAGCGTTGCACTAAACCATAGTTCTCAATATATTCACTGTTCACCAACTTGTGTCATATCTCTTCTGAAGTTCCAGCTAGCAGTTACTTTTTGGTTAATCTGTGTTCAGGAAGAGACGCATGGGCTCGTGGAAACCTACAAGAGTTCGGACAGCTGGTCTCTGCATCTGGCCGTAGCTCCATAGTCAACTATGAATGTGGTATGTTGATCGAAACACTTGAGATCGCAGTTCTGTTATGTTGCTAGTAGTCCTTGATGGAACGAAAGCAATGGCCACAATCAAATTGCAGGGAGCAAAGAGATGATACAGCTCCATGAGATCCTTCTGAAGGCACCCGGAGTCCTCGGCGCGCGGTTCAGCGGCGCTGGCTTCAGGGGCTGCTGCCTGGCCATCGTCAACAGCAGCCAAGCGGAGGAGGCAGCAGCTTATGTTCGTGCCGAATACGAGAAGGCCCAGACAGAACTGGTGAGCAAGATCCCGGCGGATCGCCGCGTACTGGTCTGTGAGCCCGGAGTCTCCGCTCACGTCATATTGCCAGACCATGATCGCCATTGACGAGCACTCTGCTGTTGTCCAAGCGGCCTTGCCCTGGCAGCCGTGCGGTGATTTAGACATGTAAGTTCTTGGAAGTAACCGTTTTGTCTGAAGTGAACCCCTCGAGTTCACAGTTCATTTGTTGTTGTATGTTGTAAGTAAGAACCATTCGATCCATTCGTTCCTGCCCAAGCAATAAGGGGCAATGCCCCATGCAAAGGTTGCCTCAAAAGCATGTGCGTCTACCAGAACACATGGCACCTGTTGAGTGCTCGTTGACCAGTTATTAGTTCAAAAATGGCTAGTCGTGCCAAGAGAGTGGCGTAAGGCGCGCCGTCCGTCGAACTGTACTTGACCGTACCGTATGAACATTGAGTTAACAATGCGTATTATTGCGCTAGGATAAAGTCCAATTATTGAGAGCACATGATGTACCCTATTTTGAACAAGTTTCATATAAAATAGTTGTTGTTTATCTCCGGATTATGGTCTTGATTTGCGTCTTTCAGGTGTCAAGTTGGACGGTCGATATCTATATATACACACTACAATGGCAGCAATGACCTCTCACGTACGTGCTCAGTATTCAGCTGGCACAAACGTGACTGGTGGCATGATCGAGCATGTGTCGTCCTCGCCCCTTCGCAGTCGCAGACCGCATCCGGAGTATACAAACTGCATTATTGCTCAAGGACAACGAGAAGTCCGGATTGTCGAGAGCAATTAGCTAGATTAGCCAGCTAGATAGGTGAGAGGCGAGCCAATCAGGCTGAATTGGCTGTATCGGCCCCAGAATCTCAGTATCCAATTACTAATAGCGATGCTCCACAAGACCACAATGGAGGCATCCATGTGAGGCGACGCAGAAATTGATTTTTTTATCATGTTCATCACGAATAATGAGTGTACGGTCGTACGGAACTGCGAGGTGCGCTCTGGGCGGGTCAATAATTTTCTCTTTGCCAAGTTAACTAATGATATGTTGTTATCTAGATGTTCAAAGCAAGTGGCTAGGTCTCTTTGGATCGCAGAAACGAAAGACATGAAAAGGAAGAAAAACTAGAGCAAGAATACAAAGCGCAAATCAGAGGACTGCAAAAAATAGAAAAATGTCTCACTTGGTCTCACAATTGTTGCAAGAGTCTAAGTTTTGTATCCGAGCTTCAAATGTAGACATATATACTTGGTACCCGTACTTCCAAAATCGGTCAAATTTGGTCTAACCTATCGTGAAAAGTATTGGTGATGACATGCCAGCGGCTTCACAAGCGTGGTAGTATAGTCAACACGCTAAAAAATGGAAAGTAAAAATTAGAAAAAACTTGGAAGTTTTTGAAAAAAGTGAATTTTGAAGAAACATATAAAAAAGGAAATGATTCAAATGGGCAAAATGATATTTGAAAGAAAGTTAGAGGAATAGAAACTATATCCTGTAAAAAAACTAATATGAAAACACGATACTTTCTAAACATTGTCATTTTCTCTATCTTTTCTCGAATATTTCTAAGTTTTCAGCTTAGAAATTAGTTGTTTTATACTTCCTCTGATTCATATTACTTGTCGCTGAAATGGATGTATCTAGCACTAAAACATGTCTAGATACATCTATTTTAACGACAAGTAATATGGATCAGAGGGAGTACTTGACTTTCTGGTCTTCAAATTAAACTTGTGTTCACGTGCTATGTTTTAGATTTCTATTTATAATGCTAAAATAAAATTTATTTTCCACCATTTTATTCATATAATTCTAATTCTTATTTTATATAAAACTTATGTACTGTTTTTTTACAGTTATTAAAAATTTACTATGGAGTTATATACCCACATGGGTTCTGTGCGGACGATGCAGACACATATAGCCATCACTGGTCGATGCGAGACGAGACCACTTGCTTAATTATTCTTCCTCCTGAGTCCTGACTGTATAGCTTGTTCACACCAAATTAATAATCGTAAAGCCGATCCTTTGATTCGAGACTTTGGAGGTGTCGAGACCGTATTCGCTCTGGTACTTCTCGATAAGCTTTAACCTAACACAGTACCGTACCCTAAAATAATGTCTTGGGCTACCTAAATTCTTCATGGTACTAATTTACTCAATTATGGATCATGTTTCATCACTGTTCAATAATGCATGGTATTCGTCAAACAGGTGCATCAAGTGTGACAATTAATCAGTGTGTAGGTGCAGAACTTAACTGATACCATTATTGAGCATAGAAAATGGCATGCGACTAGTAGTACACGTCGCGGACGCGGAGTAGACGTCGCTAGCTTGATCCATTAATTTTCATAGGAAGTTCTTTCACTTGTCATCGCCGGGGAACATTACATCGAACCTAACACATAAAATAGCCATGCAGACAAGCAGTGGCTTCCAAATAGATTTGTTTGGCTAGCTAGAGAAGGTTTTCGGGTAACACTAAAACTACTCACAGTAAAAAGTACCAATATAGAGTAGTGTCATGCATATGACCCTAGTTACTGTTATTATCCTGACTGATTATATTGGGTAGCTAGTATCATATAGTAATATAGTAGTATCATGTATATGATATTAGTGTAGGATAGTACCTCTATAATGTATGGTATCATGGTCTTATTATGTTTATTAATTTGTAAAATCTCAATACAAATTTGTGCGTTCAAGATTTACTTCATATTATTTTTCTAGTTTTACGTGCTATAATATAGTATCTATCAATGATACCACCATGACATCTCTTATCCTTAATTACAATGGCACATCAGCCTTCTACGTGCATGCTACCACCTATGATACCCTCTTTATGGGTAGTTTCACCGTGCACAATAACATAAGGCAGTGTCATAGAATGCTACATTTAGTAGTGTGTATAGTCATTTTGTCTAGGAAAACGATATGGTATGGTAACATAGATTTCACAGTAGAAAAGTTAACATATTGTATGAGAGCCATTAAATATTGGATCGGAGATAGAGCTAACCTAATCTAAAAGTAAAAGATATTTAGTTAAATTTTGACTAAAAATATATGTACATCCATATTTACTACTCCGTAGGCCAACAAAGCATCCTAGCTAGCTAGATCAAAATTTCCAGAAATAGAGTACAAACTAGGGCCACTTAATTGTTAGACTAGTCATAGTGGAAGTAACATACTCACTCTTTTCTCATTTAATCTACATTCTAGATCAAAAATTTGCTCATATGAATCTACATTCTAGCTTTTAGTCAAGAAGAACATACGGTGTCAATTAGGCATTTTAATGACAGAGATAAATTTGAGGCGTGCTAAGCGTCCTCCGAGGGGATCGATTCCCCCGATCTCCCGCCTCCCCATCATCATATTCGTTCAACTTGGGCCATTTGATCCCTTCCAAAACTGCGCTCTCTGTCCCTCTTCCCGCACGACCCTCTGCTTCGTCTCTCCTTCCTAGAACAAACGGAAAAAAAATCCCTTGGCCGTTATCGATCTCCATGCAGGCCCGCACGACTTTTGTGCTGGCTAGCTCCACCATGGCTTGTGGCCTCCTTTGCTAAGGAATACCAGCGCGCACATTCCCTTGCATCCTAGGACGGCAGATGCAGCATCTTAGCAAGTCACATGATCTCTCCCACACCTATACACAATCTGCTTGCGGTGCCTCTCATCCATGAGACACAACCATCATCGGAGAAGACTAGTGTCACAAATTTCATTGGTAGCACTACCACCCTTACCCAGTTACCCTTGTCTGGTTTCCCTTATAAACTACACATGTGTGTTTTGTGTTTGTGTCAGTTTTCATCGGTTTTCCTAAAAAACCATGCCTGTGTTGGCTTTTCTTGTCTGGTTTCCTTTGAAATGGGTCATTTCTCTTCTTCTCTAATAAAAAAAGCAGAGCTCCTGATGGTTGCTTAAAAAAATCGGATGCTAACTTTTTTTTTGAGAATAACCTTCCCACTTTATTAATCAAAAGCCAAGTTAACAACATCAAATCATGGGGTTCCAAAGGCCATAGGTGGCGACCCCTATCTAAAGAGAGATCATAGCGAGCTAAATTATTTGCTTTAGTGTTTGACTTGCTCCCATCATGAACACAATCAGCAATAGAAAATTCCCTCCGATGGATATCAATCTCTTTGATCACAGTTGTATAAGAAAATCGGTTGCTAACTAATCCGTCGGCTCTCACCGAGCGCAAAGGAAAACCATGGAATGCCTGGAAAACATGATACGGTGATTTAGATAAGATCTTATGGGCGTCCTAGATGGTATTGCATGTGGTAAAATACTAGATAATTACCACAAACATCTCTTCTTATTTAATTATATGCCACGTCTACTCGAGTACTAGTTGGCATTGCATGTTGTGCATGCAACCACCTAAATTAGTTCCACTATGAGAATTGAGAAGTCTTACTCAATAATTCTTTATGTCAATTATTGTACAGGAGATATAATCAATCAGTTTTAGACCTATATAACACTGAAAAGAAAGAGCGGGCCTATTCATGGGATGATTGTAACAGAACCACATGGTGGGCAGTTCGTCATGCAAACCTATTGATCGCTCCCCGCAATCATGCGACTTGCATTGCTCATGGATCGTATTTTATATCTCCATGCGGCCTGATTTCAACTTAATTTGACATGGAAACACACAATAAACGACCGAGTTATCCATGTGCAACGCGCCCTTAATAGTCTGCTGCCAAGAGGATAGCCCCTAAGACCATATATGCGCTCCTGATCCGTTCTGTTCGGCACCATGTTCTAGGTGCAGCCTCCAACACCATACACGACGTTGTATATAGAGCATCTCAGGTACACATGGTCCACTCTCAGCTACTACTATAGTATCACAGGCTAATCATAACACGAACTGCAGTCAAATTGTATCGAGAGAATTTCTTATCTGGCACCGGTTTAAAATTTGATTTCTTATTTGATATTAGAATTTTTTTGCTTCCCTTTTTGACCCCGTATTAAATTTTCTTTCCTTATATGACATCGCCGTTAGTTCCCTTATGCTATTCTGTTAATTTTCTCTTGGACCAAACTGCCCCTCCAAGTACGTGCAACGATGGAAAAAAAAACTCGGTTACACAGCGCGGGTGCGTGCTAAACTGAAGGGATCTGCAAGCTCGTCCTTCTATTGTCATATGGTGTTCCACTTGCAGATCTCTGGTTAACTCTTAATGCACAAATACACCAAATGACCAATTAGCAACACTAGAAAATACCGGTACATTACTTGGGACAAATTCCACAAAAAATTCAGTTTTTTTTAATACTCTGTAGTGCAATTGACAATCTGTGCATCCATACATACATCGACCGATCGGTGTACCAAACATGCCTCTCTCACGGTCACATCACATGCATCGTAGCAAGCAGTATTCATGGCAACCTCATCCCGATGCTATTTCTGGCTGCCCAGCTAGCTATCCTAGCCATATGTGTGGCAATGTTCATGTCATCACGTTTACATATATGGCACAAAAATAATTTTGGTCACATAATGCACTAGGGGCAAAAGCGTCTTTTCATGACCGTGCTTAACACAGTTAATGCTCAAAATGAATTAGAGTGTCATGTAAGGAAAGAAAGTTTGACATGGTGTAAAATAGTGAAGAAAAACTTTTTTGGTGTTAAATAAGGAATCAAAGTTTTTACTAGTAATAAATAAGGAATTCTCGATTTTTACCTTCATGCAGTTACATATATGTCCATCTAATCTCCGCTTGACCAAATCATCTGTTCGGAGATCACAACTTAACATCATTTTCGTCACGACTCACAAACCACTTACTAGTTGATTAGCAAGATACGATATGACTGACACATGGATTAGCCAACCTGGCGTACGTTAGCTTGCATGGTTGTGCATACATGCATGTTAGGTACCTAGGCTCCACATGCATGTTAGGCTTCACGTGCATTTACTATCGACATGCATACTCTCCTTTGCGCGGACCACTAACTAGGCAAACACTACACCTCACACGTAATGTCAGACAAACAGTCTCTCTAATGACACATAATGACGGAATATGACAAACACTACTAGAAAAACGCCTATTCGTGGCACACTTGAAAATGCGCCTTCCGTGGCGCACTAGCAGTGTGCCACGGGCCTCGCGCTACGGCTATCTCGTAGTCGTGGAGCACTGCATTGTGCGCCACGGTTATATCGAGATATGCGTGGCGCACTACCAGGTGCGCAAAGGGTAGGGGTACAGGTGCGCCACGGATGTTTTTTTTCAAAAATCAAAAAATAAATACAAAAAACACCCTCGTTTTGAATTGCAAAAGCAATCGGGTCCGCATCGCCGCCGTCGTGTCGCCTCGCTGGAGCATGGTGACTGTGGCCACGACCTACCACCGCAGGGAGGTGCGGGAGGCTGTGGCCGTGCTACTCCTTGCCGGCATCGAGGAAGAGAGGGAGAAGGAGGTGTGGCTGGAGAAGGGAGGAGGTCGCCGCAAGGAGAAGGAGGTCGTCGGCGGTCGTTGGAGCTCGTCGTCGCTCTTCGTGACTGCAAGGAGGAGGAGGCCGCAAGGAAGGAGGTCGTCGCCGTCGTGACTGCAAGGAGGAGGAGAAGGTCGCCGCCGCCATCGTCAGTGCAAGGGAAGGAGGAGAAGGAAAGGAGGAGGAGGAGAAGAGAGAAGGAAAAGGAGGAGGAGAAGAGAGAAGGAAAGGGAGGAGGGAGGAGAATGAAAAGGAGAAGAGGGAGGGAATAGGGGTAGGTGGGCGGGGTGGGGATTCGAAATTTGAATCCCGCCCAAGCTTATCCGTGGCGCACTAGGTGGTGCGCTACGGATAAGTCGCCCTCTATTTTTTTTTCTACAGGAAAAAACGGTCTTTTGACCGTAACTTTTTACTCTTTTCGAATTTTGAAAATATAAAAAATCTCTAAACGACTAGAGGTGGTTGCGAGCGGATGCGAAATCTCGTTCTCGTCATTTTGGTATATTATACGATTTTTTTCGATATCGTATGCAAAAGTTACGGTCTTTTTACCGTGTCATGAATTTTTTTTGCAGATAAAATCGAAACTCATGTTTGTTAATTTTACTAGAAGCTATACCACATTACCTACCTAAATATGAAAGGATTTAATTTTTTGAAGTGTTTATCATTTTCTTTTATTTTTTGCAAAGCCTAAAAAGGCGATCCACGGGGGGAGGGGGGGGGGGGGGGGTTGGAGTTGGTGCAGGATAGTTAGGCGTAGGGCAAGGTGCCCTACTACTAAGTTTATACATCCGTGGCGCACATGCCGTAGTGCGCCACGGATGTGTCTGGCCGTTTCACAGCAGAGAGGGGCATGCGCTTAGGCGTAGCGCACCCCCTCCATGTGCGCCACGGTTGACACTAACAACCATAGCGCACCTACCCTATGTGTGCTACGGATGTTTGCCGTGCGGCCAACAGGGCCCTGGCCCACACATATCTGTGGCGCACTATGGTCATGTGCGTCACGGTTGTTCTAGTTACTAGTAGGACACTGCCTATAGGTGAGCCACGCCTGTTTTAGCCGTGGGGCACTTCAACCATGTGAGCCACGGATGTGCTGATTATCTATAGCCATTTTCCTAGTAGTGAAAAGCATTGCAGACAAACAACTCCTCTAATTGTTGATAAACATAGTTGTCATTTCCTTTCATACGAATGTAGTTATGTCTAGGCTTGTTGATCAACATAGTTGTTATTTTTCACCGGAGCCTGATTAGGCCGTTTCACTTTGCTTATTTGCGGTCATTTTGGCATGTTTACACCGTAATTAAAACATGTCCTGCTGTACTATTTGAGACGTTTTCCTATCTCTTTTTAATAAAAAGACAGAGCTCCTATCGGTTGCTAAAAAAAAACATAGTTGCTATTTCCTTTCATATAGAATGTAGTTATTTTTAGGCTCATATCTCTAGGAGATCGTCCACACATGGGGACAGCTATACCCCTTAGCAACAAATCCATACTCCCGAAAAAATTATATCCCCAACCAAGTCTACCGGCCTCCATATTTGGGATATAATTTTTCCACCACAAACTATTACGAAAGGAACGGAAAACCCACACAAAGAACAACATGTTATAATAAATAGTATACTCTCAAATTCGATGGAATAGTATGAGCATATATGCATTTTATGCGAAAAAAGCCCTATCACCTTAGACATCATACCATTCTATATCTCAAGTTGCAATATATTTCAGGACTATAGAACTTGTTGGAAAATATGGACAACATTAATACGAGTCATAACTTGAAATAAATAAATGATAAAATTTTCCTAGTAGCTGTCAAACATTCCATCTAAGGAACATATAACCTAAAATCTTAAGGCAGTTCACATGAACAAACTATTTAAAGGATGACCAAAATCCCTATTGTCGTCCCCATGCTCAGAGAATACCACCTCTTTACTCCTCGGCCGGCTCCCGCCTCGGTGTACACAGAGAGTGAGAATCGGCTATGGATCGACGACTTGGTACTTCGCAGATTTGAGGATGCAAAGAATGAGAGAGATGGTGAAACGGTATATTGTATACCTATAACTTCTATCCGATACTAAAGTTTGATATGACACATCCCAAAAGCATGAAAACACATGCAAACTTCCATTCAAAAATCTTGGAAACACATATGTATATATATTAGCGATAACCACATATGCCCGCACATCTAGTATAAAAAATATAAATTCCATGCCCTATGGAAAAAAATCCGCCGGCATATACATCTATACACCGAGACTTCTATAAAATCAGCCGGCATATCTTATATGTCGAGGATGACCGTTGGCATATATAACAATCGACATATGCATGCCATATCGAGGTGTCCGTCAACATATACGACTGCCACATGGCACCAACATCTGTCGTTTGGAAAAAAAACCTGACGACGCCTATGTGTATCCTGTCAGATTTTGTCGAGGCCATCAGCATATACCTTATGGCAAGGGTAGATGCCGACATACACTTTTTTTTATCTTTTCTCCATGTTCCTTTAATTTTTACCTTTTCTCCATAACTTGGAGATAAAGATATGTATATCAATACTCGGATCTTGTACAAGATCTGCACCTCCAAGGTGTTCGAGCAGCAAAACTCTTCTGCATGGGGCCAAGATACGTTCTCATCCTCTCGATGTGCCTTCTCGAACACCTTGGATCAGACGGTAGTCCGTGTACATCCATACTCAAATCTTATACAAGATCTGCACCTCCAAGTTGTCCTAACAACAACACTCTTCTGTATGGAGCCAACATACACGCTCATCATCTTGATGTACCTTCTCGAACACCTTGCAGATACAGATCTTGCATGTTAATACTTAGATCTTGTACAACATCTGCACCTCCAAGGTGTCCTAGAAACACCACTCTTCTGCACGGGGCCGATATACATGATCATCCTCTTGATGTACATGCTCGAACACCTTGAATATGCAGACCTTGTACGTCAATACTCTGAACTTTTACAAGATCTACACCTCCAAGGTGTCCTAACAACAACATTTTTCTATACGGGGTGACATACGTGCCCATCCTCTCGATGCACCTGCTCGAACATCTTGAAGACGCAGACCTTGTACGTGCACCCATATCTTGTACAATATCTGCACCTCCAAGTTGTCCTAGCAGCAACAACTCTTCTGCACGAACAGAAAGAACATCATAGAAAGAAAAGTATATGGAGATAGGGAGGGTGAAGAGAGAACACCAGCCAGATATAGCTAGCTAGTGTGTGAGTTAAGTGGTTGAACGACGCTCATTTTATAGAGTCTCTGAGGGTAAAACATGGCGGGATAAACTGGCGCATTGACGAGAAAAATTGGATGGACAGAAAATCGGCGGGAAAGAAACATAGAAAATATGATGGTGAAGGGCTTGTTTGTCGTGTGTTTCCAAAATACACACGGCAAAGGCTTGTTTGCCATGTGCTTAGTCAACACACACGACAAAGTCTTGTTTTGACAGGAAACTCCCCGTGAGAAAATTGGCGGGAAAGAAACACAAGAAAAAAATATGGAGAAGGACTTGTTTGTCGTGTGTTCCCAAAATACACACGACAAAGGCTTGTTTTCCATGTGTTTCGTCAACGCACACGACAAAGGCTTGTTTTGACGAAAAACTCCTCGCGCGTGAGAAAAGGGCCGGATCGGAATATGAAGTGTGCGGTAATGGGTTGTCAACATGGCCCTAGTACTTTGTCGAGTGTCTGTTTTAGACACATGGCAAAGTACTGCCGTCATAACAGCCTCGTGAAGGGCGGTGAGAAAGTACAAGTGTCTTGCTCTATTGTCGTGTATATGTCTTTGCCGTGTTTTTTTTGGCAATGTTGTCGTGTATGTTTAATTTGCCGTGTGTTTTTCTCCGAATTTTCCGTGCCTAATTCTTTGCCATGTGTTTTCTTCGGATGATACCGTGTGCTTAAACTTTGTCGTGTGTTTTTTGTGGAAGACTCGACAAAGTCTTTGTTTGCCATGTTCCGTGCCACCGGACACATGCAAAGTCGGAAGACACGACAACTCTGATCTTTTTCCTGTAGTGCCAGTGATAGAAGGCAAGGACGGTGGCACACCTTGGGCTCACGTGTTTTTAGTCGTCTCTGGGTGGTCCAAGGGTCTATTTGTAAGTTTTATTACTTTTAGATCTCTTTGCACTGCTATTGATGATTATTAATAGATCAATGTAATTTTTGTATATTTTTTTAAAATTTTAAACTTAGAAATACAAATATTCTTGTATGGTAAAAAAGATGCAATTTTTCTTGCGGGTCCGGCTTAATCTCTTCAGTTGAGTGGGTTCCAAAAAATACCATCAAGTGGAAGTCCAAGACCTGTCAGACGTCACTGTTTTCCCCACGAGCCGCCCAAAGCCTATCGGTCTGGACTTGTTAAATGTTTGTCCGATGCTTCATGGAGGAACTCAGAGCATTATTCATCCATAAACCTTACAGGTTTACAAAGGACAGACTCTTTTATACGACGCTGGTAGTTGTAATACCGGCTATATATACAAGCGTCGTACTTCTCTGTCACAACACACACTGCAGCTTGTGCATGCATGCACACACACGACGCTGACACGCATACAGTAGTAGATCGAACCGCAATGGCCGAGGAAGCTCTTTGTAAGCTCGGCGACGACGCTGGCTGGCGCTCGACGGTGGCGCGATGGAGGCGCCGCGCGCTCGCGGCCGGGCGGTTGTGGCCGTGGCGCCTTGGCTCGCTGCTCGTCCACGTTGCCTACTTCCTCGCCGTCTCCTGGTTCGGGTACCTCCTCCTCGCGCAGCTCAGGTTCCGCGGCGAAAGGCCCCGCCGCATCGACACCTTCTTCACCGCCGTTTCGGCCGCCACGGTGTCGAGCATGTCCACCGTCCAGATGGAGGCCTTCTCCAACGGCCAGCTCCTCGTCTTGACCGCCCTCATGTTCGTCGGAGGAGAGGTGTTCATATCGCTCCTAGGCCTCGCGTCCAAGTGGTCCAAGCTAAGGAAAGAATCCGTACACAAATCCCGCCGCGTCGAGGTCGTGACCGAGGAACTCGAGATGGCGTCGGTCGCCGATGTCGGCGACGTCGACAACCCTACGCCGGTATACGCCGACGATATAAGCAGCACGACGAAGCGGCTACGGCGCGACGCGGTGAGGGCCCTGTTCTTCGTCGTCCTTGCCATATTCTGGGCGGTGCACGTCCTCGGCGCCGCCGCCGTCGCGGCATACATGTACGCGTCGCCGGGCGCGAGGCAGACGCTGCGTGGCAAGGCCCTGAACGTGTGGACCTTCGCGGTGTTCACGACGGTGTCCACGTTCTCGAGCTGCGGGTTCATGCCGAACAACGAGAACATGGTCGTCTTCAAGCGGGACACCGGGCTGCAGCTCCTGCTCGTGCCGCAGGCGCTCGTCGGGAACACACTGTTCCCGCCGCTCCTGGCCGCGTGCGTGCGCGCCGCGGCCGCCGCGACACGGAGGCCGGAGCTGGTGGAGATGACGAAGAAGGGGAGGGAGCTGACTGGGTACTACCACCTCCTACCGGCGTGGCGGTGCGTGATGCTGGCGGCGACGGTGGCCTCATTCATCGGCGTGCAGGTGACGATGCTGTGTGCGATGGAGTGGGGCCGCGCGCTGCAAGGGATGAGCCCCTGGGACAAGGTGTCAAACGCGCTGTTCCTGGCGGTGAACTCCCGGCACACCGGCGAGTCCACCATCGACATCTCCACGCTGGCGACGGCCATCCTCGTAGTCTTCGTGCTCATGATGTGAGTATCTTCCGTCTCTTTCTCTTCCTCACCGTAATTATCACCTGCGCCGATGCTTACGAGAACCATGTACAATCAGCATAAAACGAGTAGTTTGCTTCCCTTGTTAACGCCTTAGTTTGCTACGTTAAATACAATATCCTACTAGTAGATTCTATTTTCCTATGTTTCTCCGTTGTTGGGGTTGTCTACCCAATCATCGTCGTCTTATTTAAATATTGTCAACACTGCCTCCCAAAATCCAATGATTGTCTTATTTAAATGCATTATATTTACAAGTTTCATAAAAAATAGAAAGAAAAATATGGATGTAGTGTCAATGGTGTATCCTAAAAAAATGCAACACAAAAAAATTATGAAAAAATCAGATAAATTTTGGAGTTTTGAAAATGCACAATTGCAATAATATTTTCTCTATAAAAAAAATAACTTAGAAATTGTCTAGATTCACATGATTCTTGACGCATTTTAGTAGTAGTATTAAATAATACATGTGGGAAAGTATTATTCTACTCAACATGATGTTAACGTTCTATATATAATTGGAGAGGTTAACCCTGAAAAACTATCCACGACAGGTATACAGAGAAACTTCTCCGTATAGAATGGACGACACGCCTGCCGCGCGGTAGAATGGACAAGTCGAAAATATTCAAACTCGTGAATCACACGC
The DNA here is from genome assembly GCA_916181665.1 of Avena sativa. Taxonomy (NCBI): domain Eukaryota; kingdom Viridiplantae; phylum Streptophyta; class Magnoliopsida; order Poales; family Poaceae; genus Avena; species Avena sativa. The sequence continues at coordinate 381,947,247 of OV702280.1, read as the reverse complement.
AGAAGTGTGTATTGTACTATTCCCATCCCATCCAGCTGACCGCACCTTGACCTTTGCTTCTCCCCCATCAGTAAGCCAAGAAAAACACCACCAAATTATTGACCAGCCATCGGTCTAGGCAGAGCCACGAAACTTCATGCGCGCGTACGTGTTCCATAGATCCAAAACTCCAAGGTCACCACATCCACAAGTTCAGAACCGGAACTGATTCATCAAAAATTACTCTCTCTATTCCGAATTAGATGTCCTACTGTAGAATTATTTAGATTCGCATATATATGTATACACTAATTCAAGATAGAGGAAATATATTATTCCAAGTCTCTGTTCAAAGCATGGCGTGCTAAGTCCGATAGCGCCCAAACTTGTCTAACGACCATGCCCTGTCGCTAGCTAGCTATCCATTCTCACCACCATATTGTTCTCTGAAATCTCAAGTCCATCGGTGCAGTGTTTTCTGCTTTTCGCCTAATAATGCAAGTCTCACCTTGGGTTTCTTGTGGCTTTTTTCCAGGTATCTGCCTCCATACACGACGTGGTTCCCGTTCGAGGAGAGCATCATCAGCACAAAGCAGGGTGATCGTCCCAAGGAGAGCCAGGGGATCAGATGGTTCAAGAGCACTGTTTTGTCACAGCTCTCCTACCTGGCCCTCTTTGTCATCGCCATCTGCATTACCGAGAGGGAAAAGCTCAGAGAAGATCCCCTCAACTTCAACCTGCTCAGCATCGTCGTCGAAGTCGTCAGGCAAGTTCAAAAAACTGAAAAAAATAACACATTTATCTGCAAATGAAACGACAATATATATCAGGGAGGCTGACATACTCTTGGTCGCAATTTGTTTGCAGTGCTTACGGAAATGTGGGGTTCTCCATGGGCTACAGCTGCAGCAGACAGATCAACCCGGACCAGCTATGTACCGACATGTGGACCGGCTTTGTCGGGCGATGGAGCGACTCTGGGAAGCTCATCCTCATTCTTGTCATGCTCTTCGGGAGGCTCAAGAAGTTCAGCATGAAAGGAGGCAAAGCCTGGAAGCTTAGTTAGACGCATCGCCTCCTGGTGTGGCCATATTGCAGGCGCACCAACGGTCATCGGGAGTCTGGTGAAGGATTCGTTTGGGCTCTGAATTAAAAGGGTGAATGGGTTTCTCTCCTTCACCCCCCATTCTGTATGACTGTATTTTCTTAGGTGTAGAAGGGAACCTTCTACTTGTCGAGCTTGTATGCACTTATATATCACCTGCAAGTGCGGCCAGTTTTAGATTAGGTGACGCTAAGTAGATCACAAAAGGTATGTTTTTCTTGTTGCAATTTGGTGTTGTGTTGGCCCCATTGGTCCATAATGCAAATTCTACAATTCTCTTTGGCCCATTTGTACATGACAACTTATGGTTGTGCTAGTCCCATGTTACTAATTGAGTATGTGGAAATATCTCTCAATGTGGAAGTAAGGTCTTGATCCATAGGAGTAAAAAGGAAAAATTATTTATTCTCTACAACTAAAGTGTCACAAGTTTTTGCTTAACAGGTTAATGTATGTTGTGGGAATGGCCACGACAGTCGCTATCAGGGGTAGCGATTGAGTCGAAAGGGAGTAAGAGCGAGTCGCCATCCGCGGATCGATATTGAGGGCAAGACAAGGGCTTACCCAGGTTCGCCCCCCATAGGATAAAGACCTATTTCCTGCTCGTTTGTATTGATGGCGAGTGAGATTACAAGGTGGGCGAACTCGGCGTATGGGCAGCGAGTCACAAGGATGGGGTAGCTAATAGCTCGTGAGTATAATGGGGACCATAGAGAGGTTTATATAGGGCTACCTCACTAGGGTTTACAAGATTACAACCGAATCAGTAAGGGTTTCGGGGTTTTGACCTAATCCAACTGAGCCTAACTACGGTCTTGGGCCTTTGGGTCCCGTCGCTGGTCTTCATTGAAGCCTTTCTTCCAGTCGCCATCAAAACAGGCCCAGTCAACATTGTCCTGGGCCAGTCGTTTCCAGCCTCTAGGGATACCCCGATTGTCATATCCCCATCAATGTAATAAGGATGTTGATTTAATTCTTGAAAATAAAATGTAGCAAAACAATAATGTAGAAGTGTTCCAATCCTCTTTAATGCAAGAGGACAAGACAATGGTTTTATATTATAGGAACAATCGACATGGGTTCACTCAATCCTCTCTCTCCATCTATGGTGATGATCATGTTATAGATAATAAAAATATATACAATTGTCATGTTTCAATGGTAATTTTATGGCCGGCTACATGTTCTAAAACACATTGTTGAGAAAAATACTCATATGTGTGCTGCTAGGTCATCCTTGTAATAAGGCTAGCATTGGTTGTTGTCACATCACATATTATACTTCTATTTTTTTACTCCTAAATAAATGATGTTTGGCTACATTGTGTCACTCAATACATATGCCGCTGTCACTTGGTCACCCATTACCTACATACATCATACTTTTTAATAGAAAACACTTCAAACACTAATACAATGATTTATTTGTTGTGCGTATTACAACATCTCTCTTATCTACCTCTACTTGGTGGTGTCAAACACCTCATGACATGGGTAAGCAAGTCATTTTGCATAGATCAAACCATTACATGCATCATATAATATTTTCAAAGTATGACAAGTCATAAAAGTGTAAGGGTTCGTAGCATGGAAAACAAAAAAATTCTATCACATGCACACAAACAAGCCAAGATCTATCTACTAGATTGTAGCAACGAGTCGATTAGAATACTCATCCTCGAAGATTCCAAAGCGGTTAACGAGAGCACATTCTCGTGGGTGATGTAGTCGTACACTTGCCGATCTCGAGATCGCGTAGACGATCCTTCCGGCGCTACGTTCCGGCAGCGCTTTCGCAGTCAGTCACACGTTCGGTACTCGATGAAGACCTTCATCTCCCTTGTTCCAGCAGGCAGAGGAGGTTGTAGTTCTCCCCTCGCGATTCCGACAGCACGACGGCGTGGTGTCGGAAGTAGAGGGAAAACCTGCAGGGCTTCGCCTAAGCTGGAGCAGGTTATGGTGGATCTAGGGTTTCCGGCGATCTAGGGTTTAGAGGAACAGAGAGGAGGAGGCATGGCCGGCGGCGGCGAGCGGCGGCGCTGGGGCGACGGTGGCGGCGGCGCGGTGGGGAGGGGCTGGTGTTGTGTGGCCTTGGGGCACTCCTCCCCTCTATTTATGAGAGGAAGGGCAACTTGGGAGAGGGGAGTTTCAATCCTTCCCCAACTCCCTCTCCTTGTTGGCTTGTGGTGGAGGGAAAGTAGGATCCTTTTCTTCCTCCACCAGGACACATTGTCCCAGTTTGAATTTTCAAACTTGCCTTTTTACTTTCAATTTGGAGCTTGATTTCTTTTTGCTAATGCCCAACCAAGTGACCTAGGACATGATCCAATCATTCCACTTATCCATGATACATTCATGTTCCCTTCCCCTTCCGGTCCAGTGAAACTTCTAGACCCTTCTAGAACCTCTCCGATGAAATCATCGAAATCATTCCCGAACTCCAGAATTGGACTTTCCTTATATAAATCTTATTCTCCGGACCATTCCGGATCTCCTCGTGATATCCCGTATCCCATTCGAGTCTCTGAACAACATTCGGTCTCCCTACTTACATTCCATATCTACTAAACAACATCGAATCCTTAAGTGTTTCTCCCTACGGTTCGTGAATTACGCGGACATGACCGAGACACTTCTCTGATCAATAACCAATAGAGGAATCTGGAAATTCATATGGCTCCCACATATTTCTACGATTACTTTGCGATCGAATGAACCACTTACATACGATATCAATTTCCCTTTGTCTCGCGATAGTTTACTTATCCGAGGTTTGATCGTCGGTATCTCTGCATACCTAGTTCAACCTCGTTACCGATAAGTACTCTTTTCTCGTTCCTGTGATATGTGATCCCTTGTGAGCCACACATGCTTGCAAGCTAATTGGATGACATTCCACCGAGAGGGCCCAAAGTATATCTATCAGTCATATGGATGGACAAATCTCACTCTTGATCCATGTGCCTCAACACATACTTTCCAAACACTCAATGCCACCTTTATAGCCACCCAGTTACGGTGTGGTGTTTGATGTCATCAAAGCATCCTTCCGGTGATGGTGATTAGCATGATCTCATGGTCGAAGGATTTAGGTTACTATATATCTGAAAGCTTATAGCAACTGAACTATATTAAATGACTTGATCTTTATGCTATGCTTAACTATAGAAGTATGTCCATCACACCATTCTCCTAATGATATGATCTTGTTGTTAATAACATCTCAATGTTCATGATCAGGAAACCATTATCATATATTAACCAACAAACTAGTTTAACAAGAGGCTTTACTAGGAACTCTTTTATGTTTACAAATCACACAAGTATTAATGTTTCCGGTTAATACAATTATAGCATGGTATGTAAACATTTATCATAAGCGTGAAGATATGATAATAACCTCTTTATTATTGCCTCTTGGGCATATCTCCAACAATCTCCCACTTGCACTAGAGACAATAATCTAGTTTCAAATCTTTGTGTATTCAACATCTATGGCTTTCCGGTGTTATATTTACACGATTGCTAGTGGTCAATTGATCTTCGGATCCAATTTTTTCAGGTCCATGTGTAATTGCATGTCTTTGCGTCTCTACGCATCACTCATTATCTAATGAGATGGCTTTGTATAAATTTGGTCCTTTGGTGAGACCTTTGGTTCCTTGGGGTTAAAACATGTTGATAATATAGTCGTACAATAATATCTTCATGGTACTATCCCGCTGTGAACCACACCTAGTTTGATAAAAACTACTTAACCCAAATGCCCTCTTTTGATGCTATAATTGCAGTCATATACTTAGTCTTTTGTTCTAGTATCTGTCATAATGTCTTAACTTTGGAACTCATCCAAATCCATTATGGAACTTATTTTCCATTATATTGTGCCACCCTTAGTTTAGATTGAGATAAACTTAATTTGTACTTTGTGACAAAACTAGTATCATTGTAGTACTTTTACAATGAACTAATCATCTATTTGTCACATCTACAAAAATAATATATTCTTAGTTCTTCCAAAAGATCATAAGAATATCCTTACTATCGTCCAATAATCATCTTATGAATCATTGTGGTATATGCTCATAAAATTTAGAGCATAGGATATATCTAGATTTGTACATATCACAGTATGATTGATATAAATACTCTTTCTGATTTCATACATCAAGTATCAATCTATACTTGAATCTTTGTTTCACTTACCAAGTGTCGATACACTTGAAATTTGGTTTAATCCTTTATGTGTGGAAACAACCTTTCTTGTCATTTCCATATTAAACTCATTCAATATCTCATCTATGTACATTTGGGACAACCATATTAGCGTCTCAATCTATCTATATAGACATTGATGCCAAATATTCAGGTTTTTCCTAAGTCTTTCATCGAGATGAAATTCTTAACATGTGTTAATAAAAAATACATCATTTCCAATCAACAATATGTCTTCCACATAATGTATTAGAAATATGTCTTAGCGCTCCCACTTAATTTCTTGCAAACACAAGCATCTTCATCGTCTCTGATGAATTTAAACTCTTTTAACAGTTTCATCATGGTGAAGATTCCAACTCCACGATGCTCACTTCAACCATTGTAGTTTGCATACGCTTTTAACATCCTTTAAATTAACAAAACCCTATGGACCATGTTACGCACACGTCCTAGGTAACAATTCCATCAGAAGAACTTGTTTTGTTTATTCAACTACCACATAACAAAATTATATGTAGTGGTTGCTACATTAATCCGTCTAGACTAAACATCGCTATGAAATATCAAATCTTGTCATAGTCAACCTTTGAACATTGTTGTGAACTCTTTCCCAACATGTCGACTTTTCATAGATGTGAAACATCCATGTCTATTTCTTTATAGATCCAAACACGACTGTAAGGTTTTACACATTTCCAGAGGGTCTTTCAAGTTCAAAGCTTGATTTCTCGTGTATGGAACTATCACGGATTTTATGGCTCCAAGCCATTTGACAGAGTCAGGGTCCATCATCACTTCTTTGCATGTAGCCGGTTTATTATTTTCAAATAATGATTCAACCCTCAAATCTTGGCATTTGATTGTTTATCCGACCTACTTGGTTTAATAGGAACTTAGACTTCCGTGACCACAACCTTTGAGGCACGTGATCCATGAGCATTGTTGCTGCCTCCGGAACACTTTTCGGCGCTGTGCAACTTTGCACTTATAGCTAAGGTTCTTTTAACCTTATCAAAGTTCTATTGTCCTCCCACTTAACTTTTCACGGAAAATTCCTTTCTCAAAGAAACTTGACGTTCTAAGCGACAAACATTTTTTGTCTTTGGTGTTATGGAGGAATACTCAATGATTATTCGAAATAACACACAAAAATATGTTCAACCGATTTTGGTTGCAAACATCTTTATTATACATAGCATACCAATGTTTAAGAAAGGACAACTTGGGTTTTATCCCAAACCATAACTTTATATGGTGTCATTTCAACGGATTACGATGGAGCTCTTTTTAGTGGAAAACGGTAGTCTCTAAAGGTTTAATCTTTAAAATATAATGGCAGTTTTATAAATTATACCTTTGATCTTACCATGTCAAACAAGGTTTCATACATATCTCGAACGTTGCGTACTCTTATGGTGTTTCGGGAAATGCAAATCCACGGAACGATTCCTCAAATCTAAGGTATTATGCTAAACTTGTAACTTAAATATCTTCCTTTATGATCCTATCATAAATTCTTTATTTTCTTGTTACATTGATTTTGCACTTCATCTTGAAAGTTTTTGAAATTTTCAAATGTTTCACACTTCATCCTTATTAAGTAAATATTCATATATTCACTCAAATTTTTGGAGAAAGCATATGAAGTTGAAATCCATCGCTCTTGACTACACGTAATGGACTTCATACATCAAATATGTACAAATTCCAATAATCTAGTCATCCGTTCCCTTTTGGCCTATGAACGGAGTTTTAATTATCTCTAGGAAAGTTTCACAAGCGTCATTTGATCAAAAATAAAAAGACTCCAAAATTCCATCCACATGGAGTTTCTTCATGTTTTCTTTCCAATATAATTTAAACGATGATGTCACTTCCTAAGTGATCTTTCAATCAATTTATCTTTTGACATTTTTAGCACTAGTTTTATGGATGTGATTTCTCCAACGAGATTTGTAAATCATCCATCTTTTATGGATTACGACAATTATTTGAACAACCCTTTTGTTCTCATAATACTTGATAAAACAAATCTTAAAGGCAAGCTTTGATTTCAACGAGCAACACAATAACCCTTTATTTGTTCTCGATGAACATCATCACATATTCTTTTGCTGGTTACTTAGGCCATTATAGTTCATGAATTGTGTTGTTTTGTATGATGATTCACACCAATAAATTCTGTATCTAATACTTAAGAACCACATTATTTAACAAGCAAATAATATAGTCATAACACGTATATCCTCTATATTCCTAAGCTGAACAATTCTGGTATTTTCTTTTCTGCCATATATTTATGAGATTCTCTTTCAGTATTTCCTTTTCTATTTGAAAGAATCTATCAACATCAATAGTGGAGCCATACACATGACACATAGTCCAAAGCATGTATAGTTAAATACCAATGTCTTTGGACTTGCACTTTGAAGTAGATCACCATCATTAAATGTTTGGTGTTCTTTCAAATTCCATTCTTTAGTAATATCTTGGTGTAGTAAACATTTTACCTACATTAAATATTCATCCTTATCATGGAATTATTCATGATCAAGCTGCTTTAGCTTACAACGGTGAATTTGCGAGTATAATGTTTTTCTCCAAAACCTTTTGGAGGATTAGGACGACTAGCGTCTCCAACCTTTTGAAAATTCCCATCAAATATGAGAACATAAACTTTGCCATATTATACTCTATCATGTTATAATCAAAAACATCGTTTCAGATATCGCAATATCTTCCACATATGATGTTCCTAGATAATCTTGATATTAAAACAATCTTTTGAATATCAAGAATCATGCAGATAAACATGATACTTATATACTAACACTAGAATTGTTACTCTTAATTTAATACCAATTATTATACTTCACGGAGTAAACGGAACTTACTAAAAGTTTGCAATAGGACTTTTAAACTTTAGATTAACACTTCAAAACAATACGATACCAGTTCGTAAAGTAATTAACCAGAATTCTATAGTTCTATTATCTCAATTATAACTAAGCGCAAGGTGGTAAACGGATGCCAATGACTATAATAACTATGCAAATTCACTTTGATTTAATTTATGATAAATACTGTTCAACTTTTAATCATATTGTTGTTGAACTCCCACTCAAAACAATACCCCTCACATTGTTTTAGTGATCACACGAACCAAATTCACTACACCAAGTCCGATCATCACGTGACATGATATAGTTTCAAAGGAAAACAATCATCATGTTCATCATATCATCTATATGACTCATGCTTTACCTTTCGGTATTCCGTGTTCCGAGACCATGTCTGTACATGCTAGGCTCGTCAAGATCAAACCTTAGCTTCCGCATGAGCAAGTCTGGCTTGGTCCCATTGTATACACTTGCAGAATCTAACACACCCGATCATCACGTGATGCTTCGAAACAACGCGCTTTGGCAACGGTGCCTACTAAGGACGAACACTCTATAACTTGATATTTTATGAGAGAGATCATCTTATAATGCTACCGTCGCGAACTAAGCAATACAAGATGCATAAAAGGATTAACATCACATGCAATTCAAAATATGTGATATGATATGGCCTTTCTTCTTGTGCTTCTGATCTCTATCTTCAAGCACGAACATGATCTCCATCATCACCGGCGTGGCGTCAAGGTCAAAGGCGCCGCTCCATGGTTGTCGTCCACCAGCATCAACTATTACAACTACTTTGAATAATAGACACGTAGGTCTAGACGAAATTAAAAGACAACCATATGGCTCCTTCCGGTTGCCGACTTACAATAAGGAACATTGCATACATCATATATAATCACAATCATGGCCATATCACATCACAGCACACCCCTGCAAAACAAAGTTAGATGCCTCTAATTTTCTTTGCATGTTTTACATGGTTTGGGGCTTTCATCAAGTATCCTTCTAACTTATGAACAAGAACCACAACGTTGATACTAGTATTGTCAATCACCCATTGTAAATTGAATCTTCACTATGTTGGGAGAAACAGACACCCGCAAAGCCACTTATGCAATACAAGTTGCATGTCAAGCGTGGAGCAAGTCTCATGAATGATGTCATGTAAGGTTAGCCCGGGCCGCTTCATCCCACCATCCAGCAAGATGCAAAGTACACAAGAAGCAATCGACAACAAAAGCATCAACGCCCATAATGACCATTGTGTTCTACTCGTGCAACAGATCTACATATATACACGGCTCTAATACCACTATAGGGGTTCATAGAATGGAAACCAAAAAAAATTCTATCGCATGCACACAAACAAGCCAAGATCTATCTACTAGATTGTAGCAACGAGTCGATTAGAATACTCACCCTCAAAGATTCCAAAGTGGTTAACGAGAGCAGATTCTCGTGGGTGATGTAGTCGTACACTTGCCGATCTCAAGATCGCGTAGACGATCCTTCCGACACTGCGTTCCGGCAGTGCTTCCGCAGTCGGTCACACGTTCGGTACTCGATGAAGACCTTCCTCTCCCTTGTTCCAGCAGGTAGCGGAGGTTGTAGTTCTCCCCTCGCGATTCTGGCAGCACGACGACGTGGTGTTGGAAGTAGAGGGAAAATCCTGCAGGGCTTCGCCTAAGCCGAAGCAGGTTATGGTGGATCTAGGGTTTCCGGTGATCTAGGGTTTAGAGGGACGGAGAGGAGGAGGCATGGCCGGCGGCAGCACGAGGCAGCGGCGGCGGCGCGGTGGGGAGGGGCTGGTGTTGTGTGGCCTTGGGGAACCCCCTCCCCTCTATTTATGAGAGGGAGGGTAGCTTGGGAGAGGGGAGTTTGAATCCTTCCCCAACTCCCTCTCCTTGTTGGCTTGTGGTGGAGGGAAAGAAGGATTCTTTCCTTCCTCCACGAGGACACATTGTCCCAGTTTGACGTTTCAAACTTGCCTTTTGACTTTCGATTTGGGGCTTGATTTCTTTTTGCTAATTCCCAACCAAGTGAACTAGGACAAGATCCAATTATTCCACTTATCCATGACACATTCATGTTCCCTTCCCCTTCTGGTCCGGTGAACCTTCTAGACCATTCTAGAACCTCTTTGATGAAATCATCGGAATCATTCCCGAATTCTGGAATTGGACTTTCCTTATATGAATCTTATTCTCCGGACCATTCCGGATGTCCTCGTGATATCCCGGATTCCATTCGAGACTCTGAACAACATTCAGTCTCCCTACTTACATTCCATATCTACTAAACAACATCGAATCCTTAAGTGTGTCTCCCTACGGTTCGTGAATTACGCGGACATGACCGAGACACTTCTCCGATCAATAACCAATAGAGGAATATGGAAACTCATATAGCTCCCACATATTTCTACGATTACTTTGCGATCGAATGAACCACTTACATACGATACCAATTTCCCTTTGTCTCGTGATAGTTTACTTATCCGAGGTTTGATCGTCGGTATCTCTTCATACCTAGTTCAACCTCGTTACCGATAAGTACTCTTTTCTCGTTCCTATGATATGTGATCTCTTGTGAGCCAGTCACATGATTGCAAGCTAATTGGATGACATTCCACCGAGAGGGCCCAGAGTATATCTATCCGTCATATGGATAGACAAATCCCACTCTTGATCCATGTGCCTCAATACATACTTTCCGAACACTCAATGCCACCTTTATAGCCACCCAGTTACGGTGTGGTGTTTGTGTAGGGGTTCGTAGCATGGAAAACAAAAAATTCTACCGCATGCAAACAAACAAGCCAAGATCTATCTACTAGATTGTAGCAACGAGTCGATAGAGGAACTCACCCTCGAAGATTCCAAAGAGGTTAACGAGAGAAGATTCTCGTGGGTGATGTAGTCGTACTCTTGCCGATCTCAAGATCGCGTAGACGATCCTTCTGGCGCTGCGTTCCGGCAGCGCTTCCGCAGTCGGTCACATGTTAGGTACTCGATGAATTCCTTCCTCTCCCTTGTTCCAGCAGGCAGCGGAGGTTGTAGCACTCTCCTCGCGATTCTGGCAGCACGACGGCGTGGTACCGGAAGTAGAGGGGAGATCTTGCAGGGCTTCGCCTTAAGCCAAAGCGAGTATGGTGGACTATGAGAGAGGCCTTGGTGATCTAGGGTTTAGAGGGCACCAAGGGCGGAGCTTGGCCGGTGGCTAGGGCTTGAGGAAGCCCCAAGTCGGCGGCTAGGAGAAACCATAGGGGCGGCGACGACTTGTAGGAGGCCGGCGGCTAGGGTTAGGGTTTGGGTGGTGTTGGGTGTAGGGAAGAGGGGCAGCCCTGCCCCTCCTGTTATAGGTGGGAGGGCGTGGCTTGGGAGGAGGGAGTCCTCCCCCAAGTAGGCCTCCTTGGCCGGCGGGTGGAGGGAGGAGGACTTCCTCCCCAAGTAGGTTTCCTACTCTCCCTCCACCAAGCAAACTTGTCGTTTGACTTTTCAAATTGGCGTTTGACTTTTCAAACTAGGATTTGATTTCTCCCTTTATTTTGCCCAGCCATGATACCTAGTACATGATGCAACCATTCCACACTGTCATGATACATTCATGTACCCTTCCCCTCCGGAGTGCCAGACCTTCCGGAACCTTCTAGAACATTCCCGATGAAAACACCGGAATCATGCCCCAACTCTGAAATAGGACTTTCCTTATATGAATCTTATTCTCCGGACCATTCCGGATATCCTCGTGATATCCCGGATCCCATCCGAGACTCCGAACAACATTCCATCTCTTACTAATCATTCCATAACTACTCAACAACATCGAACCCTTAAGTGTGTCTCCCTACGGTTCGTGAATTATGCGGACATGATCGAGACACTTCTCCGATCAATAACCAATAGAGGAATCTGGAAATTCATATGGCTCCCACGTATTTCTACGATTACTTTGCGATCGAATGAACCACTTACATACGATATCGATTTCCCTTTGTCTCACGATAGTTTACTTATCCGAGGTTTTGATCGTCGGTATCTCTGCATACCTAGTTCAACCTTGTTACCGATAAGTACTCTTTTTCTCATTCCCATGGTATGTGATCCCTTGTGAGCTAGTCACATGCTTGCAAGCTAATTGGATGACATTCCACCGAGAGGGCCCAGAGTATATCTATCCGTCATATGGATGGACAAATCCCACTCTTGATCCATGTGTCTCAACCCATACTTTCCGAACACTCAATGCCACCTTTATAGCCACCCAGTTACGGTGTGGTGTTTGATGTCATCAAAGCATCCTTCCGGTGATGGTGATAAGCATGATCTCATGGTCGAAGGAATTAGGTTACTATGTATCAGAAAGCTTATAGCAATTGAACTATTAAAATGACTTGATCTTTATGCTACTCTTATCTATATGAGTATGTCCATCGTACCATTCTCCTAATGATATGATCTTGTTGTTAATAACATCTCAATGTTCATGATAGGGAAACCACAATCATCTATTAACCAACAAGCTAGTATTATGAAGAGGCTTTACTAGGGACTCTAATTTAGTTTACAAATCACACAAGTATTAATGTTTCCTGGTCAATACTACTATAGCATGAATGTAAACATTTATCATAAACACAAAGCTATAATAACTACATTTATTATTGCCTCTAGGGCATATCTCCAACAGTCTCCCACTTGCACTAGAGTCAACTAATCTAGATTACATGGTAATATACCGAACACCCATGGTAGTTTGGTGTTGGTCATGTTTTGCCCTCGGAAGAGGTTTAGTCAACGGATCCGCCACATTTAGATATGTGTGTACTTTGCAAATCTTTATGTCACCATCTTGGACATGTTCCCGAATAGCGTGAAAACGTAGCTTGATGTGCTTTAGATTCTTATGTTACCTTGGTTCTTGCGCATTGGCTATGGCGCCCATGTTATCACAGTAGATAGACATTGGGTCCAGCGCACTTGGAACCACCCCGAGCTCTGTAATGAACTCCTTCATCCATATCGCTTCTTGTGAAGCCTCCGAAGGAGCTGTGTATTCCGATTCAGTTGAAGATATCGCCACAACGCTTTGCTTTGCACTCCTCCAGCTAACTGCTGCACCATTCAAAGTAAATAGTATCCAGATTGAGATTTAGAATCATCCGGATCGGTGTTCCAACTAGCATTAGTGTAACCATTAACAACGAGCTGTTCATCACCTCCATAAGAAAGAACCATATCCTTAGTTCTTCTCAAGTACTTAAGGATGTTTTTGACCGCTGTCCAATGATCCACTCCTGGATCACTTTGATATCTGCTAGTTAAACTAACAACATATGCAATGTAGGGTCTAGTACATAGCATGGCATACATTAGAGATCCTATGGCTGAGGCATAGGGAGTCTTACTCATCCTTTCTCTATCTTTTGTCGTTGCTGGACTTTGAGTTTTACTCAAGGTCGTATTGAGCAACATGGGCAAGAACCCTTTCTTGATATCTTCCATTCCAAACCTCTTTAGAACTTTGTCCAAATATGCACTTTGTGACAATGATATTAGGCGTCTCGATCTATCTCTATAAATCTTTATGCCTAATATGTAAGCTGCTTCGCCAAGATCTTTCATTGAAAAACTATTGTTCAAATATTCCTTGACACTATTAAGAAGGTCTACATCATTCCCAATCAATAATATGTCATCTACATATAGTATTAAGAATGCTACAGAGCTCCCACTCACTTTCTTGTAAATACAAGCTTCTCCATAAGTTTGTATAAAACCAAAACTTTTGATTACCTTAAAAACGTTGATTCCAACTTCGGGATGCTTGCTTCAACCCATATATGGACCGTTGAAGTTTGCATACCTTGTTAGCATCTTTAGGATCAACAAAACCTTTGGGTTGCATCATATACAACTCTTCATCAATGTCTCCATTGAGGAACACCGTTTTGACATCCATCTGCCATATCTCATAATCGTAATATGCAGCGATTGCTAACATAATCCTCACAGACTTTAGCTTCGCTACTGGTGAGAAAGTCTCATCGTAGTCAACTCCTTGAATTTGTCGAAACCCTTTTGCGACAAGTCGAGCTTTATAGATAGTTACATTACCATCAGCATTTGTTTTCTTCTTGAAAATCCATTTGTTCTCGACAGCCTTCCGGCCATCCGGTAAGTCCACCAAAGTCTATACTTGGTTTTCGTACATGGATCCAATTTCGGATTTCATGGCTTCTTGCCATTTATTGGAATCTGGGCTCATCATCGCTTCCTCATATGTCGCAGGTTCATCGGTGTTGTCCACCAACATGACACTCATAACGGGATCATACCAATCTGGAGTGGTACGAGTTCTCGTTGACCTGCGAGGTTCTGTAGCAACTTCAACCGAAGTTTCATGATCATCATCATTAGCTTCCTCTCTTATTTGTGTAGGCGCCACAGGAACTAATTTCGGTGCTGCGCTACTCGCAAGTTCGAGAGAAGGTTCAACAACTTCGTTGAGTTCTACTTTCCTTCCAGTCACTTCTTTCGAGAGAAATTCCTTCTCTAGAAAGGATCCATTCTTGGCAACGAAGATTTTGCCCTCGGATCTATGATAGAAGGTATACCCAATAGTTTCCTTCGGGTATCCTATGAAGACGCATTTTTCCGCTTTGGGTTCAAGCTTGTCCGGCTGTAACTTCTTTACATAGGCTTCGCAACCCCAAACTTTAAGGAACGACAATCTAGGTTTCTTCCCAAACCATAATTCATACGGTGTTGTTTCAACAGATTTAGATGGTGCCCTATTTAAAGTGAATGCGGATGTTTCTAATGCATAACCCCAAAACTATAGCGGTAAATCTGTAAGTGACATCATAGAACGAACCATATCTAAGAGAGTTCGATTACGATGTTCGGACACACCATTACGCTGTGGTGTTCCCGGCGGTGTCAATTGTGAAAGTATTCCGCATTTCTTTAAATGCTCGCCATACTCGTAACTTAGATATCCACCTCCACGATCAGAACATAGAAATTTAATCTTCTTGTTACGTTGATTCTCTACCTCACTTTGAAATTCCTTAAACTTCTCAAAAGTTTCGGACTTATGTTTCATGAAATATATATACCCATATCTACTCAAGTCATCCGTGAAGGTAAGAACATAACGATAACCACCGCGCGATGCTACACTCATTGGACCACACACATCGGTATGTATGATTTCCAACAAGTCCGTAGCTCGCTCCATCATACCAGAAAATGGAGTCTTAGTCATTTTACCTATCAGACATGCTTCGCATCTTTCAAGTGATTCGAAATCAAGTGATTCAAGAAGTCCATCGGAATGGAGTTTCTTCATACGCTTCACTCCAATGTGACCAAGACGACAGTGCCACATATAGGTCGAGTTATCGCTCAATTTCAAACGTTTAGCTTCAATGTTATTAATATGTGTATTTCCACTATCGAGATTCAATAAGAATAGACCATCTATCAAAGGTGCATGTGCATAAAACATATTACTCATATAAATCGAACAACCATTATTCTCGGACTTAAATAAGTAACCGTCTCGCAACAAACATGATCCAGATATAATGTTCATGCTCAACGCAGGCACCAAATAACAATTATTTAAGTATAAAACTAATCCCGATGGTAGATGAAGAGGTAGTGTGCCGACCGCGATCACATCAACCTTTGATCCATTTCCAACGCGCATCGTCACCTCGTTCTTCGCTAGCTTCCGTTTATTATGCAGTACCTGTTTCGAGTTACAAATATGAGCAACCGAACCAGTATCAAATACCCACGCACTACTATGAGTACTAGTGAGATACACATCAATAACATGTATATCGGATATACCTTTCTTCTTGATGTTGCCGTTCTTCAAATCCGCCAAGTAGTTTGGGCAATTCCGCTTCCAGTGACCCTCTCCCTTGCAGTAAAAGCACTTAGTATCAGGCTTAGGTCCAGCCTTGGTCTTCTTCACCGGTGCGGCAACTTTCTTACCACCCTTCTTGAAGTTTCCCTTTTGCTTAGACTTGACTTTCTTGAATTTTGTGGTCTTATTGACCAACAACACTTGATGCTCTTTCTTGATCTCCACTTCTGCAGATTTCAACATGGAGAAGAGTTCTGGTAACGTCTTGTTCATGTTTTGCATATTGTAGTTCATCACAAAGTTCTTGTAACCTGGTGGTAGTGATTGGAGGACACGGTAAATCCCCAAAGCATTAGGAATAACTATACCCAAGCTTTGGAGTTTGTTTGCATGCCCAGACATCTTAAGCACGTGCTCACTGACGGAGCTGCCCTCTTCCATCTTGCAGTTAAAGAACTTTTCAGAAGCCTCATAACTCTCAACTGCCGCGTGAGCCTCAAATATCATTTTGAGTTCACGGACAATATCATGTGGGTCATGGTTCTCAAACCTTTTCTGAAGCTCCGATTCCAAACCATACAATATAGCACACTAAACTGTGGAGTACTGATTCTTCTGAGTGAGGTAAACATTCTTTACTTCATCGGTAGCATCAGCTGCAGGCGGGTCACCCAGCGGTGCATCCAGCACATAGGTCAAATTACCAGCATTGAGGACAATCCTCAAATTGCGGAACCAATCCGCGAAGTTGCTTCCATTGTTTTTCAACTTTTCTTCTTCTAGGAACGCATTAAAATTGATGGTAGGGGCCGCCATTGATCTACAACATATTTGCAATAGTTTAGACTAAGTTTATGACAAATTGAGTTCTAATTAATAGTTAAATTAATCTAGGTGAACTCCCACTCAAAACAATATCCATGTCATTGTTTTAGTGATCACACGAACCAAATCCACCACATCAAAACCGATCATCACGAGAGTTGATGTAGCTTCAATGGCGAAAAATCGACATGTTCATCATATCTACTATATGACTCATGCTTTACCTTTCGGTGATCCGTGTTCCGAGATCATGTATGTACATGCTAGGCTCGTCAAGATCAAACCTTAGCTTCCGCATGAGCAAATCTGGCTTGCTCACGTTGTATACACTCGCAGAATCTAACACACCCGATCATCACGTGGTGCTTCGAAACAATGAGCTTTAGCAACGGTGCTTACTAAGGATGAACACTTTAAAACTTGAAATTTATGTACTTGAGGGATCATCTTATAAAGCTACCGTCGATAACTAAGCAATACAAGATGCATAAAGGATTAACATCACATGCAATTCATAATATGTGATATGATATGGCCTTTCTTCTTGTGCTTCCGATCTCCATCTTCAAGCACGAACATGATCTCCATCATCACCGGTATAGCGTCAAGGTCAATGGCGCCGTTTCATGGTTGTTGTCCACCAGCTCCAACTATTACAACTACTTTGCATAGACACGCGGGTCTTAAGAGAATTTAAAGACAACCATATGGCTCCTTCCGGTTGCCAACTTACAATAAGGAACATTGCATACATCAAATATAATCACAATCATGGCCATATCACATCACAGCACACCCCTGCAAAACAAAGTTAGACGCCTCTAATTTCTTTGCATATTTTACGTGGTTTGGGGCTTTCAATAAGTGTCGCTAACTTACAAACAAGAACCACAACGTTGATGTTTGAACTATCAAGTGTCCGTTGTAATGGGAGAGACATACACCCGCAAAGCCACTTATGCAATACAAGTTGCATGTTGAGCGTGGAGCAAGTCTCATGAACGATGTCATGTAAGGTTAGCCCGGGCCGCTTCATCCCATCATACCGCAAAATGCAAAGTACACAATAAGCGATTGATAATAAAAGCACCACCGCCCACAGTGACCATTGTGTTCTACTCGTGTAACAGATCTACATATAGACACGGCTCTGATACCACTATAGGGGTTCGTAGCATGGAAAACAAAATTTTCTACCGCATGCAAACAAACAAGCCAAGATCTATCTACTAGATTGTAGCAACGAGTCGATAGAGGAACTCACCCTCGAAGATTCCAAAGCGGTTAACGAGAGCAGATTCTCGTGGGTGATGTAGTCATACTCTTGCCGATCTCAAGATCGCGTAGACGATCCTTCCGGCGCTGCGTTCCGGCAACGCTTCCGCAGTCGGTCACACATTCGGTACTCGATGAAGACATTCCTCTCCCTTGTTCCAGCAGGCAGCGGAGGTTGTAGCACTCTCCTCGCGATTCCGGCAACACGACGGCGTGGTACCGGAAGTAGAGGGGAGATCGCGCAGGGCTTCGTCTTAAGCCGGAGCAAGTATGGTGGACTATGAGAGAGGCCTTGGCGATCTAGGGTTTAGAGGGCACCAAGGGGCGGAGCTTGGCCGGCGGATAGGGCTTGGGGGAAGCCCCAAGTCGGCGGCTAGGAGAAACCCTAGGGGCGGCGATGACTTGCAGGAGGCCGTCGGCTAGGGTTAGGGTTTGGAGGGCGCGGCTTGGGAGGAGGGAGTCCTCCCCCAAGTCGGCCTCCTTGGCCGGCGGGTGGAGGGAGGAGGACTTACTCCCCAAGTAGGTTTCCTACTCTCCGTCCACCAAGCAAACTTGTCGTTTGACTTTTCAAATTGGCGTTTGACTTTTCAAACTAGGATTTGATTTCTCCCTTTATTTTGCCCAGCCATGATACCTAGTACATGATGCAACCATTCCACATTGTCATGACACATTCATGTACCCTTCCCCTCCGGAGTGCCAGACCTTCCGGAACCTTCTAGAACATTCCCGATGGAAACACCGGAATCATTCCCCAACTCCGAAACATGATTTTCCTTATATGAATCTTATTCTCCGGACCATTACGGATCTCCTCGTGATATCCCGGATCCCATCCGAGAATCCGAACAACATTCCGTCTCTTACTCATCATTCCATAACTACTCAACAACATCGAATCCTTAAGTGTGTCTCCCTACGGTTCGTGAATTATGCGGACATGATCGAGACACTTCTCCGATCAATAACCAATAGAGGAATCTGGAAATTCATATGGCTCCCACATATTTCTACGATTACTTTGCGATCGAATGAACCACTTACATACGATACCAATTTCCCTTTGTCTCACGATAGTTTACTTATCCGAGGTTTTGATCGTCGGTATCTCTGCATACCTAGTTCAACCTTGTTACCGATAAGTACTCTTTTCTCGTTCCCGTGGTATGTGATCCCTTGTGATCCAGATACATGCTTGCAAGCTAATTGGATGACATTCCACCGAGAGGGCCCAGAGTATATCTATCCGTCATATGGATGGACAAATCCCACTCTTGATCCATGTGTCTCAACCCATACTTTCCGAACACTCAATGCCACCTTTATAGCCACCCAGTTACGGTGTGGTGTTTGATGTCATCAAAGCATCCTTCCGGTGATGGTGATAAGCATGATCTCATGGTCGAAGGAATTAGGTTACTATGTATCAGAAAGCTTATAGCAATTGAACTATTAAAATGACTTGATCTTTATGCTACGCTTATCTATAGGAGTATGTCCATCATACCATTCTCCTAATGATATGATCTTGTTGTTAATAACATCTCAATGTTCATGATATGGAAACCACAATCATCTATTAACCAACAAGCTAGTATTATGAAGAGGCTTTACTAGGGACTCTAATTTAGTTTACAAATCACACAAGTATTAATGTTTCCTGGTCAATACTATTATAGCATGAATGTAAACATTTATCATAAACACAAAGATATAATAATGACTACATTTATTATTGCCTCTAGGGCATATCTCCAACAGTTTGATGTCATCAAATCATCCATCCGGTGATGGTGATTAGCATGATCTCATGGTCGAAGGATTTAGGTTACTATGTATCTGAAAGCTTATAGCAACTGAACTATATTAAATGACTTGATCTTTATGCTATGCTTAACTATAGGAGTATGTCCATCACACCATTCTCCTAATGATATGATCTTGTTGTTAATAACATATCATTGTTCATGATCAAGAAACCATGATCATATATTAACCAACAAGCTAGTTTAACAAGGGGCTTTACTAGGGACTCTTTTATGTTTACAAATCACACAAGTATTAATGTTTCCGTTTAATACAATTATAGCATATGGTATGTAAACATTTATCATAAGCGTGAAGATATGTAATAACCTCTTTATTATTGCCTCTTGGGCATATCTCCAACAAAAATATCCAACACAATGGTAAATGAATAACAAGTATTATCTCATACTACCATATTCACCATAGGAATTACATAGATAGATCCATAGTCATGCAAGACATATCATATGGAATTCAACAATGATCATACATAGAGAGATTAGATCAAGTTACCACCACAAACTCATAATCCAGAGGTGGACTACTCTCCTACGATCATGGAGAGTGAATAGGAGGCATTGGTGAAGGAGTAGAGGCGGCCGGAGGCGATTCCGGCAGCAGTTCCCCCTCCAATCTTCCTCCGGCTGTGGCCTGCAGACTCTCCGTTTTGATGTTTTTGATCTTCACCTTGGTGAGTCTCGAGGACAGCCAATAAGGGGTATATATATATGTTTTTATGTCAAAACGCGTCTATGGGTGAAAGGTTGAGGCGAATCAAACGGTTGAGGGGGAAAGAGCATAGGTGCCCCGCCAAGCCTAGGGGGCTGCGCCACTGGGCCTAGTTTCCATCCCATTGAACTCCTTTGGTCCTTTTTTGTCCTGCTGGATGCGTCTTGAAATTTGTGAACCGTGGCATCTGACCTTGCCCTTTTTGGAATCCCCTAGCTCCCGTAATGTCAAAAATACTAACAGAAGGTACATTGTGCCAAACAAAGTTAGAACCAGAGGAGAGGGAATTGTTTAGAAAAACAAAAAATCGTTAAGAACATTCATAACAACTAATGATATGATGCAAATATGTGGGAATATGCATCAATAAACTACAAAGTTTATGTATGCATTTTACATGCATCAGAGGTGCATCATAGATCGGGATAGTAGGCCTCCGGAACCCCGATTCTCGTGAACTTGTATGAGTGAGGGGCGATCATATTTTTGGGAAGACCTCCAGTGTGACTACCGGTAACCACGACGTTGTCCAATAAATACTTCTACTTCTAGAACCTTGCGCTGCCACCTTTGTCTTCCCCATACTGACTTGCAGCATGCACCACAGATCGGGACTATAGGTCTCCGGAACCCCGCCTCTCATGAACCTCTATGGATGAGGGGCGATCGGATTTTTGGGGAGCGCTCTAGCACGACTACTATCAACCACAACGTCGTTCGACAACGAGTTTCCCAATGACGACTTCATCTCGGACGTAAGCAACCTCTTCGGTAACCTCAACATGGGCGACAACACCAACGATGCTACTACCAGTGCGGTGATGACCCACAAGTATAGAGGATCGCAACAGTCTTCGAGGGTAGTATTACCCAATTTATTGATTCGACACAAGCGGAGCGAAAGAATACTTGCAAGCCTTAACAACTGAGTTGTCAATTCAGCTATACCTGGAAACAGTTTGTAGTAGCAATAGTAAAAGTAACAGCACCAACAAAACAGGAACAATAGTAACAGTAGTAGCAAACAGTAGGATATGAGCGCGGTAGGCATAGGGATGGATGGACGGACGTTGCATGGACAAGTCTAAACATGTAACTTCAAGATCTAGGGCAATTGCAGATAAATAAGAATAAGCATCCAAGTACTAAACAATCATAGGCATATGCTACATAAATAGTCATGTGTGCTCGCAATGAGAACTTGCACAACATCTTTTGTCCTACCAGCCCATTGTAGCGGGGCCTCAAGGGAACTACTGGCAATTAAGGTGCTCCTTTTAATAGAGCACCAGAGAAAAGCATTAACACTCCATAAACACATGTGATCCTCACATCACAACCATCCCCTCCGGTTGTCCCAATTTATGTCACTTCGGGGCCTTTGGATCCGGACAATGATATGTGTACACAACTTGCAGATAAGATCACAAACAATACTATCATAATGAATCAATAATAAGTTCAGATCTGAGATCATGGCACTCGGGCACTAATGACAAGCATTAAGCACAACAAGTTGCAACAAAGTCAAATAGCACTAATAGAGATACTAGGCACCATGCCCTAACAATCTTATTCGATTAGATGATAGAACTCATCCAATCCCTACCATCCCCATAGCCTACAGTGGGGGATTACTCACTCGTGGATGAGGGAAACATGGATGGTTGATGGAGAGGCGTTGGTGATGATGATGGCAACGATCCTCTCCAAATTCCCCGTCTCGGCAGGGTGCCAGAACGGAGTTTCTGGTTCCGAATCGCGGTTTCTGGTGGTGGCGGCGCAGCGGAACTCTTTCTGGAAAAACATCGACCCCCCCCTGAGTTTTTTAGGTCAGAAGGCATCTTATAGGAGAAGAGAGAGGCCGAGGGGGTGCCTAGGGCACCACACCCCCTCTAGGCGCGGCTTGGGCCCACCCGCGTAGCGGGGTGTGTGGGCCCCCCAGGCCTCCCCTCCGTCTCGTATTCTGGCTCCCTAAGTCCTCTGGTGAAATAGGATTTTTGGCATATTTTCCGGGATTTTTTCTGATAGTTTTTCTGCAAAAAAAAAACTAGACATCAAGGTAATTCTGCTGAAAACATCGTCGGTCCGTGTTAGTTGTATAAAAATCACACAAGTTTAGAGAAAAAACAATAGCAAAAGTGTTGGGGAAAGTAGATACATTTTGGACGTATCATGCGGCTACTATTTGCTTACATCGTTGCTGCTCACGCTACATCGTACGTGACCCTGAACTTTCTCTTTAAGGTTTTGTTAGAGTTTTTAGTTCCAGCATTTGAAGTAGATGTGGTTAGTTTATCCTGTTTAAATGCAATTTGTTCATATGCTGTGGTTAGTTTATCATGTGCTAAGTCCTTCCTTACTATTGTTTATCATGTTTGAAGTAGATGTGGTTAGTAAGCATGATTAGTTTAATTACTATTTCTATAATCATGTTATATTAGTGTATTATTCAAATTAAATTATATGGATTATTTCTTATATTTTTAACAATCCAAAAATCTAATTATAGGAAACTAAATTTCACTTGTATAGCCGTGGCTATGCGGCCACCTCCTTTTGATGGTATACGCTATAAGAGATGTTGCACGAGACCAGTTCTCTAGTTTCAAAATTTGAACTGCTATAGCGTCATTCTTGGCAAACCCGAGGGGGATCTTTCTGCTTCTCGAAAGGAGGCTTTTAGGAAAGCCGATACCATGTTTATGGTGGTTATTTTCAGTGTTCATGGAGAAAAAATTGTTGATCTGTATATGCCATTTGATAATGGCAAGAATACGTGGGATGCACTTGAGGCCAAGTTTGGGGTCTCGGACACTGGTATAGAGTTGTATGTTATGGAGCAATTCTACGACAACAAGATGAATGTTGAGCAAGATCCTGAGATATAGTAACTTGCCAAAAAAACTTGAGCAATTCAAAAGTGTGTTATCGGACAAGTTCGTTACCGGAGACATATTTTCCAAGCTTCCTCCCACATGGAGAAAATTTTCTACTTTTCTGAAACAAAAGAGATAAGATTTTTCCATTATAGATCTCATTGGATATCTTCATGTGAAATAGAAGGCGAGAAAAAAAGGCACACGTGCTCGAGCATTGGAGAGATCCTCTAGTGCCAAATTGGTACCGAAGAAAAACTTCTCATTCCACAAGTTCATGAATAAGAACAAATATAAAGACAAATGGGAGTTTGATGGCAAGAACAATGCTACACACTCAACCAACGTCAAAAGAAGAATGATAAGAAGAAAATCTCTTGCCACGTCTATGGTGATCTTGATCATTGGGCTCCTAGCTTTCCTAATTGTTTTGACAAAATTTAATATGGGAACAAAGGCAAGACCTCAAATGTTGTTATTAGATACTGAGATGAAGGATGTTGGGTATGATATTTTCCCTACTATTCCTTCAGTATAGCAATCCCCTAAATGGTGGATAGACACGGGCGCCAATACACATGTATGTTCTGATATTTCCATGTTCTCTTCTTATCAGACCGTAAGGACTTCTTTCGTATTGATGGAAAACATCTCACATGCTTCTTTTCATGGTGTTACGATAAATCTAATGTTTATGTCTAAAGGAACATTTAATGATCCCTAGTATTTTATGTGTTAGATAATAATATCAAGGATTATTTAATGTGTGGTTACTTCTGTAGATTATTGCTCACTCAAAATGCAGTTAAACCAGTGTTTTGGGGGCGGATTATCCGCCCCTACCAAGGGCCGAATTATCCGCCCCTTCCCCTTCCACAAAGTAGCCAAGGCGCGTCTCCCAGAGAGAGGGCATATTTTTTCCTCAGATTGTCCGTCCAGGGCAGGTGCATTTGCCTGGGCCGGATAATCCTCCCAAAGAATTTCTCCAAAGGCAGCCAAGGCCCGACCCCCAAAGATGGGGCAGATTTTTGCCCCGGATTGTCTGGCCAGGGTCGATGCATTTTCAAAGGAGGCCTAGGCGCGACCCTCATAGAGGGGGTGGACATTTGGCCCGGATTGTCCGACTCTAGACCGGATGTTTGTCCCGGCCGGATAATCCGCCCCCCACTTGGATCCGGCTCCATATTGTTCCAACGGCTGGTTTTGACAGGGGGTATGTAACATCCTAGCATTAGAGCTTAAAAATAACCTGAACCCAGATGTGTGCATTGCATTCATGCATAGAAAATCTGAATAATTTTCGCGCTTTTAAAACAGAACTTGTGAAATTGAATGAAACTTCTCTTAGCTTGATGGAATTGAAGTAGATCATCAAGTTGACTGCGATAAGTTTCAATAAGACCTTTTGCTAAAACCTTATTTTGGGTAAGGGAGATTTGATCTAAGGGTAGATCAAATGTACTATAAGTTAAATCTTAATACAATGTGAATTATACTTGATCATATTCTATTATTCATTATAATCACTCATGAGTACCAAGTTAGAGGATATAACACCAAATCTGAATTTAACAACTATATCTTAATCTCATCTGCATATACCCTGAGTATCATGGTGATATCTAACCCTACTTCTTAAGTAAGATTAAGTAGGAAAGAAACTAAGTTTAGATCATGCACATATACCTTTATTTCCATATCAATCCTTATCATCCCTATTGAGTTATATTTCAATATCTGTTGTTCATTAATGTTGAGGAATCAACTATTGATTCACCAGATCTCAATCTATCAACTCTTGACCATATCATAGTTTACACTTAAAGTGCCTATATAGAAACAACTAAGAAGAGGTAAATAGTGATGTTAGCTTTAGAAATCATCTATAGGATGGGAAAGATTAAAAGAATCCAATCAACAGGATAATTGATAAAGTTAGACTCCTCCTAGATAAATATAAGAACTATTTATATTATCTAATCCTATGGTAGTAAAGAAGATTACAAAGATGAATACTAAAGATAGTTCCCAGGAGTAGTCCTATTGGATCAGGTAGGTATAGTCAATGAATGATATCTCTTAATCCAATAGAACTAAACAGAAGATAATTATCATACAACTGCAATGTTGTATGGATGGAAGCCTTGATTAGCCAACTGGAAACCTAAACCATAAAGGATCACAAGATTATAATGATCAAGCCTTATTCACCAAGATTGAGTACTTATGTCATGTATAAGTGGTATTGATGGATAAAACATGATTGAAATCTTAGTAGAGATAAGTTATCCTAGAGTAGTCATTACAAACCACATAAATATGATTTAGGGTTGGAGTGTGAGTTATTGGAGTAAAGTGAATCTAAGATGATATTATTCAATTAAAGCTCGTATAGCATAGAGTTATAGAAGTAGTGTTATTCATCTTAAAGGATAGTCAACTTTAGAGAAAGGTAGTTGGATGCATACAACTAATAGAGATACATTATTAATGAATGATTAAGGAAGATTATGAGTGGAGTTTGAAGGAACTATTTGTTGGATTGAAGATTTTCAATAGTAGTATAGTGGGTATAATCAAGCAAGGATATAAGAAAACTATGAAATGCTTTAGTATCAAACTCATTGGATCCATCCATGAGTTTAGAAGAATGATACATGAATAAGAATATTTTAATGAGTAAGCTCATCATACTAACCATGATGATGGATAGGAAGAAGTATTATATCTAGGAAAGGAATTCCTTAATTAGAAATCCAGGATTGTGAAATATAATTATATGTTATAAATTACTCTTCTATTTATTCTTGGTAAACAGTCAATTCTAAATCCCAAACCAAGTAGAATATCCATTTCATGTTATTGATCTATCATCTTATGTCCATATCACTCCATAGGAATATTTTCCTATAGCAAATCCTATAAGCATATCTTTACCAATTCCTTTCTATAAAACATTCTAATTATAATTTTCTATCATAAAAGGTGATGTCATTAAATATCATAAACATAAGACAATATGCTTAGTCATTAAATCTTGAATCATATCCATAAAGGAATCTAAGTATATAAAAAACCCTAAACCCTAGGGTAAATATTCATAATTCAAAACCTTAAATTTCTTTGTTTATCACAATAGAATATATACATTGCCATTTTCCAAATTAATGGGAGTAGTAATAACCATATCAATGTCTTTTATATTTCATGCATCAAATAATGATATAGGATCATTATACATGTAAAAATTTGTATTCAAACTCTGAGCCAACTAGAGTTAAGTCTTATAAACAATAAGAATACACTAGTCAAGAAATCCATAACTAAATAAGAAAAGAAAAATAATAAGAAAATATTCTACAAATTATTAAAAGGGGTTCTTATTGAGAGAATAAAAGAAATATAAAAATATTATGTAATAAAAGTTCACAAATGCTACTAAATATCTTTTAGTATTATTGAAATTATCCAGCAAAGAAATCCTACAAAGAAAAGTTCAAAATCTAAGTCAAATTCAAATCTGAAAAGGAAAATTGTCATGGTTGTGGCACGGCAGATGCCATGGGTAGGCTAAAGTAGGGGGCCAATGGATGCTAGTGGGATCTGGGGAGGGAAGATGCAACTGTCTCTACACTCAAGCTGCCAAAGTGATGATCTTTATTTCTCTCTTTCTCTATTACAAGTGCTCCTTGAGCTGTATACAGGGGGACAAGATGAATCTCCCCAGCCTAACGGTGCCCCCAGAATCGATCCCTCCCTCAGGGTCCAAGCCTCTCCTTATAAAGGAGTGCCTTGGGTGCCCTTAGGGCTGACGAGGCAAGCATATTCGTGGAATATGCTTGTCCCAAATTGGTAGTTCGGCGGCCTCCTTTCCCTGTCGCCCTTCTAACGACGGCAAGGTTCCAGTGGCCCCCTCCTGCGTGCCTCGGGCTCCAGGACTGTCATCTCCGTGACCTCCTTCTGCCCCTCTGACGCTGTGCATCCTTGTCTCTTGTGCTTGGCTCTGCTCTGATTCCTCCTAGCCTGCAGCTATAGTTTGACCTTGGGCTTCTCCTTCTCCTGCAAGCTTCGTATCACTCGGCCTTACCTTGTGTTACTCGGCTCGTTCTTCACCTGCATCAAGATCACTTGGGTAACCCGGCCGATTCTCTCATCAGCTCGGCCGGGTAACTACTTGATACATATACGTGGGCTTCTTGCCTCCGTTCATCGGCCGACATATCCATGATTCGGCCGACTTGGATCGTAACTCGGAAACTAGACGGGGATAGTACCTCTGTCTTTCCCCGTCTCTGACCTACCCGAGGTTAACCCCCCGACATTAGTCCCCGAAGCTGGTGTGGCCCTGTCAATAGCTTTGGCCGGGTTATATCAGCTTCATTATATTCTTCAGTCTTGTTTCCGAGTTATGGCCTCGTCCGAGGTTTCCTCGTTCCTTCCCTCGTACGCCATGTCCTACGTGTCATCCCATCATTGTTCTTCTAGTTTTTAGGTCCTTCTACAGTGCTTACTGACAAGCTACAGTGAACCCTGTACCTGCTGCGCCGCCGCTGCGGCGCCTCGTGTGCCGTTCCCCTTGGGGATCGTGATGACCTTTCTTCGTGTGTGGCCGTTGGTGTGGCTCCACTCACCATCGTGCGTTCGTGCTGCTCCCACGATCTACACGGGTAACTGCCACACCCACGATCCCACTTCCCTGTTCATGGCTTGACTATAAAGAGGGAAACTGCGCTCGTGGGATTCACCTTTCCCCTTATCGCTCGCCTCCGTTCTTCTTCTTCCTTTCGCCGGCGCGTTCTTCTGCAGTTCCTCCGCCGCTCATCAGCCAGAGCCTCCGCCGGCGAGGATTCCGCCGCGTCGTTCTGCCTTTCTTGCCCGCGCTCTGCGGCTTTGGCTCCGCCGCCGGTGAGTCCTTTCCGGCCGTCTTGCCCCGATCTTTCCCTAGATTCATCTGCTTCGTTTTCGCGCTTAGGCAACGGTTCCTCCGTTTCTTCGCCATTGTTTTCGTGCAAAGTTCCGACGGGGCCTTGCAGTTCAAAACTCCCCTCCGCCGCCAGTTTTTCCTCCGGCGATCTTTCCGGCGCACATATGTCTAGTTCGTTTAGCGGCGCTCTTGTTGAGGACGACGACGCTGGCTCCGGGCCCGAGCGAGGTTCGTGGCAGGGCTCTTCAGTCACGCGCCGTGAGATTGAATGGCTCATCCGGACTCGACGGATTCCCGCCGAGGTTTCTTGCCGTTTACCCGGCAGCGAATCCTCTCCAGATATCAGAGAGGGCGAGTATGTGGTTTTCATGTCTCACTCCGCCCGCGGCTTCGGTCTCCCTCTTAGCGATTTCGCTAGAGAATTCCTCGATTACTTCGGCCTTCAGCCGCATCACCTTCCTGCGAACGCCATAGCTTCTCTTTCTGCCTTCATTTCCGCCTCGGAGGGTTACTTCGGCCTGTGGCCGTCAGTGCATGTCTGGTCGAAGTTCTTCCAGATCCGCTCCAACGTTGTTCCTGACAAATCTCTGCACCCCTCCGAGAAGTTGCTCACCCAATGTGGGGCGGCGTCTATCACACCTCGGAGGAAATCCGTGTTCCCTCGCGTCACTGGGTTGGAGTCGTGCAAGAAGTGGCACAAGTCATTCTTCTACGTCAAGAACAGAGGGGCGGAAGATAAGATTCGGCTCCCCCCATTCTCGGTTGGCCCACCCTCTAAAGTGAACTTGCTCTACAATCCGAGGAAAACTCACGCCTTGGCCGAGGCCTTCGAGATTCGGCTAAAAGAGTTGATCCGGGCCGGGTTATGCGGTGAAGATCTAATGGCAACCTTTATTAGTAGCCGGATCTGCCCCTTCCAGCAGCGGACCCACAAGCTGTGCTACATGAGTGGTCCCCTCGACCCTAACCGAGTCTCGACCGTGGAGCTGGATAATTATCTTATTCATAAGCGCGTCCGAGCTATCTTCAAGACTGAGATGCCTGAGGATTGGTCTTGGGGGTTAAAACCATTCACCCGCGATCGTCCGCCTCCCGAGGTAAGCTTGATCAGTATTGCTCTGTTATTCCACAGTTTTTAGAAACTGGTTTACAAGATTTTCTTTCTCCTTGTCCTGCAGAGGTTCGCAGAGCAGAAGAACGAGGACGCCGAAGTTCTGCAGCTCCCTTGGCCCGCAGACAGGAGTTCCCCGGATACTGGCGAGCCGGACTCCGAGGAGTTCGTCCCTAAGTCGGATCCTGCTCCGGCTCGAGCTCACGGCAAAACTTCAGCGCATGAGGAGGAAGGTGATTCGGACGAGGTCCAAATTCTTGAGGTAGTCGCCGCCATGCCTATTTCTTATGCATTTCCGGCTTCTACTTTCCCAACTAATCCGGCCGGTCAGGTTCACCACGCCGAGCCTATTGCTTCCCGGCCTCCCGTTACCTCGGGGAAGCGCGGGGCTCCTGCTAGTGCCTCGGAGGCGGTTCCTAAGAAGCGAATGAAGAAATCCGCTCCGAACCCTCCCAGGCGCAAGACTATGCCTGGGGTCGCCGGGTAAGTTCTTTTGCCTATATTTCTTGTTTCTCTCTTTCTGTTTCTCATACTGACAAATCTTCCTTCTTATTTTTGCAGTGCTCCTCTTTCTGTTAAACCCGGCGGTCCTAGTATGACTAGCCGTCCGATTCGGCCGCCATCTCCTCCTCCCGCTGATGATACCAGGATTCCTAGCCCTATTCGTCCTGCTTCTCCTCCAGCTCCGAATACGTCGCATGTTCGTCGCGATGTCCCTGAGACCCCTTCCATTGACCTGGATCCGATCCGGCCCTCCGAAGTTTTCGTTGAGCCCGCCGCCCCTTCTATGGGCCCCAACGCTACTACTGAGCCTCCATCTACTCCGGCAGTTTCTACGGCCATCCCGACCTCGGTCGAAAAGGTCGTTATCCCGGCGCCCTCTGCGACCTTATCCTCCGCTGCTCCTAAGGACTCCGTCCCCGCTTCGGAGGCGCCACTTCCTGCTGATGCCTCTTCTAAGGCGAAAAAAGCTATTGCCGTCAAGACTCCTTCCCAGAAAAGTCTTGCCGGCTCTTCTCAGCCGAGTATTGCCGACGTGCTGCGCAAGGGAGCTGCGCCTACCAAAGTCCCCGTTACCTCGGCCACCGGCAGCCAGCTTGCTCTTCATAAGAGCCCTGCGACTGCCGTGGTCGGACCGCCTGCCCGGGGTAAAGTTTTAACTCGGACAGCTAGTGGGAACAGCCTTGGAGCGCTGGTTGAGTATGCCAATAACTGGAATGCTGCTGATCAGTTTGAGGGTAATCCAACAAACCAGCCCTTTCAGCTTTCTGACATCAGCGGCCGTTTTGACCATGCTGCCCAGTTCATCATTGATACCAACAAGATGAATGAGGTAATTGTTTTTTCTCTGAGTCTTAAATTATTCTCCAGATGTTACCATATGCTCTAGTCCCCGAAACTTGCAAGGAAATAACTTGTTGTATACTTGGAAGTTTGACTTAAATTTATTTCTAAGGTTCGTTAATCCGGCCATCTAGTTCGGAGTTTAGTTGTGTTTTATTCGGACTTGATTTAGCTTTGAATATCCAGCCATCTAGATCCGAGTTAAGTCCTGCATGACTCGGATCTGGTTTATCCTTTGAATATCCAGCCACCTAGAGCCGAATTAAGCTTTGCTTGATTCGGATCTAATTTAGCTTTGAATATCCAGCCACCTAGATCTGAGTTAAGTCCTTCATGACTCGGATCTGGTTTAGCTTTGAATATCCAGCCACCTAGAGCCGAATTAAGCTTTGCTTGATTCGGATCTAATTTAGCTTTTGAATATCCAGCCACCTAGAGCCGAATTAAGCTTTGCTTGATTCGGATCTAATTTAGCTTTTACTCGCTGATTTATCATTTTGCCTCATTACTCAGGTTGCACATGACCGGCGGACTGCCGAGTTCCAGAGGTTGCTTTTTTCTCACCGCAAGCTGGAAGAGAAGTACGAGAAAGTTCTGCCCGTGGCAAAGAAAGCTGGTATGTCGATAGTTCCTTTTCCTTATTCCCAATTTTCTCATGTATTCGTCCACGGAATGCCGGCTTACTTCTTGTTGAATAGGTAATATTAATAACCTCAATATTCGCCTTGAAAGGAAGATCAAGAACTTGGAAGGTTAGCTTCCTTTCCATTTTACTACTTCTTCTTAATATATATGCTAAGGTTTCTTATTGCGTTTGGCTGTGGTAAAGCCGAGTTGCAAGACTTCGCAGTGTTGCATCAAGATTGCATGCCCATGCTTGACGTGATGCTGCATTTTTTAGAACAAAATGCAGTTCATTCGGCGCAACTACAAGAAAAAGACGATGAGATAGCTCGCCTGCGATCCGAGGTGGACACCCTTAAGCTCTCTCAAAAATCCGAACTAGAGAAGGTTGACCAAGAATTTTCCGAGGAAAAGAATCGGCTGACTCTGGATCTGCAGAAGAACAAAGAACTCCTTGAAGCTGCCGAACTTAAAAACCGGGGTTTGAGCGAGGAAATTGCTCGTTTTGAGAAGAGCAAGGCTGACTGGGCCAAAGATCTTCAGATAATGATGAGCTACATTCATCGTAAGCTACTTGCCACGGCCGAATTATACTTTTCTTTTCTGTCCCTGCTACCCTTTGACATGTTCGTGCTTTGCGCAGATCATTTCCCCGAGGCCAAGCCCGTGAGTTCTAAAGCAGTTCTTGCAGCTCGTGCGCGCCGAGGTGAACCTGTTACTGTTGATTCAGAATATTCCATGGAGGATTACTTGGTTGCCGTTGGTGCGGCAGTTGGTCCGATGAAAATTATGGGCCGGGACTTGGTGCAGGCCGCTATCCGAGCTTACCATGTACTCTGGCCGAATACCTCGGGGACTCCTGATATCAACGAAATCAAGTTATTGGTGACAAGGCTGATGGCATCTGAGAGGCAGTTGAGTCTTTGGAGAGAATCGGCTGGGCGTGCTGGTGCCGACATGGCCCTTACTGTTATCATGTCATGGTACGAAGATATCTCTTTGGACATCCTGAGAAATTTGCGCACTGGCTCCCGCTGGGTTGAAGATCCCACTTTTGTTGCTCTTCGGCAAGCTCGGGCGTTCCAACTCGTCGAGTACGCCGACGTGCACACTTGGAATGAAGGGCCGAGTTTTCTCCCAGACCCGGATCAGGAGGTTGCGGCTGAGGGTGCCTCGGATGATGATTTAGCAGAGCAGGGGGAAGGCGAAAATGATTCGGCCGCATCTGATAGCTCTAGCTCAAGCTCGGACAGCAACGGCGATGCGCGGTCCTCTTCCAAAGGTACCGGGCATTCTACTGTGCGGATTGATGCTCCTGAACAACCTCGGACTTCCGCCGAAGTTGCCCCTGGGTCAGCGGATGGCGAGGCAAACTCAGTCGAGGTCCCTCCTACCTCGGAGTGCCCCGCACCTGAGCAAGTAGCTGCCTCTCCAAGGAACAACGCCTAAATTATTTCCGATCCCTGGTATGCCGGGCGTATGATGTAGCCGAAAAAATTTGTTAACTCGCTGTGTGATCTGAATTTCTTTTGCCATGTATTGTTGAGACATTTGGTTAAGTGGATGCTCGTCCGAATTCTTGCGTCTCTGGTCCTTAATTTCTTGACCTTTTAGGGCTTAACTTTGCTGTTATTTTTTATGGTCTTATCTAGGCACGAGCGCTGAATACCTATGATATTGATCTGTTGTGAACATAAGTTAACTGCTTCGTTGTGGAAGTATATAGCGATCGCTGGATCGTTGTTTATTGTTCGAAACTTCCTCTTGTAAATCAAATTTTAGAGGTAGTATAAAACTGATATGAGTGCGTTCAGCATAAGTTTGGGGTAGCATACGGTAGTCCCCGAGTCGCTGCTTTAGTTGCCGAAGTTTTAAGTATCAATACAAAATTGATATATCATATGATAGTCCCCGAGTCACTGCTCTGGGCACCAAGGTTCAAGCGCGTAACGCGAAATAAATAAATATAGCATATGGCAGTCCCCGAGTAACTGCTCTGGGTGCCGAGGTTAAAACATATGACACGAAATAACATAACATATGGCAGTCCCCGAGTAACTGCTCTGGGTGCCGAGGTTCAAACACGAAATAACATAACATATGGCAGTCCCCGAGTAACTGCTCTGAGTGCCGAGGTTCAAACACGAAATAACATAACATATGGCAGTCCCCGAGTAACTGCTCTGGGTGCCGAGGTTCAAACATGAAATAACATAACATATGGCAGTCCCCGAGTAACTGCTCTGGGTGCCGAGGTTCGAATACATAATACGAAATAAATATATCCTAAGGCAGTTCCTGAGTCATTGCTCTGGGTGCCGAGGTTCAGATACATCATTGGATTTTGACCTTGAGATATAATGCTACGAGTAGAATGGCCGAAGTAAAGCCACATTCCAGGGGCGCTTCGTTTCTTCACCAGCTTTGTCTGCCTTGTTCTTTTCAGGGGATTGAGCATCGATCAGATAATATGCATCGTTGTGCAATGCTTTGCTCACAATAAATGGTCCTTCCCATGGGGGTGACAATTTGTGCATGCCGGCCGTGCGTTGCACTAGCCAGAGGACCAAATCTCCTTCTTTGAATACTCTTGGATTCACTTTCTTGCTGTGATACCGCCGTAAGTTTTGTTGATAAATAGCCGATCGTGATAATGTCAACTCTCTGGCTTCTTCCAATAGGTCTACGACATCTTGCCGAGCTATCTCATTTGTCTCTGAGGTTGTGTACTGAGCAACTCTTGGCGAGTCATATATTATGTCGGCTGGGAGTACGGCCTCTGCCCCGTACACCAGAAAGAATGGAGTGTAACCTGTTGATCTATTCGGAGTAGTCCGAAGACTCCATAACACGGCTGGGATTTCTTCGATCCAACATCCTGCCGACCTTTGCAAAGGTTCAACAAGTCGTGGTTTTATTCCTGATAGCACCAGTCCATTAGACCTTTCCACTTGTCCATTGGATGCTGGGTGAGCCACCGAGGCAATATCTAGTCTTATGTGCTTCTCTTGGCAAAATCTAGCGAAAGCTCCTTCTGCAAAGTTTGTGCCATTATCCGTAATAATACTATGTGGGTACCCGTATCTCAAGATAATGTCCTTGAGAAATTTCACTGCTGTGAGCCCATCACACTTTTTAATCGGTTTTACTTCAATCCATTTTGTGAACTTGTCTACCATAACCAACATGTGGGTCATTCCTCCTCTCGCCGGCTTGAACGGTCCCACCATATCTAGACCCCATACAGAAAATGGCCAAGTGATGGGTATTGTTTTTAACTCGGCCGACGACATATGTATTCTGGTTGCGTATCTCTGACATCCATTGCATTTCTTAACTAATTCTTTCGCCTCTTTTAACGCCGTTGGCCAGTAAAATCCATGCCTAAATGCCTTGGCTACTAAAGCGCGAGATGAAGCATGGTGCCCACATTCTCCTTGGTGTATGTCTAGAAGGATTTCCTGACCTTCTGTAGAACTCACGCACTTCTGCAATACGTTTGTGACGCTTCTCTTATATAACTCATTGTTTATGATTGTATAGGCTTTTGCTCTTCTTATGGTTTGTCTAGCTAATACCTCATTACCCGACAATATCGCGTCTTTTAGGTAAGAAAATATGGGTTGCGCCCATATCGGTGTTACTTTTTCTGCAGTGATCTCACTGTCTATCTCCATGTTTTCTGCCGATGTATATACCTCGGCTCTCTCCATGATTGTTATTACCTCGGCTGTCCCCCTCTTTAGGGGTTCCGAATCTTTCTGCGGATCTACCTCCATTGGCGTGTGATTTTCTGCAGAACTTGCTGGGATAAAGATTGATTCGGATTCTGGTGATGGTTTTATTGATGGTTTCCTGAGGTGCTCCAAGGCAATACCTGGTGGAATTGACTGCCGAGTTGATCCTAATTTTGACAATGTGTCGGCAGCGTCATTTTCTGCTCGTGGTATGTGATGGAATTCACATCCTTCAAAGTATCCGCTGATCTTTTGCACATGGAATCTGTATAAAGCCATATTCGCATCTAATGCGTCCCAACTGCCCGATACTTGCTGTACTACTAGATCCGAGTCACCGTAGCATAGGATTCGACGTATACCAATTTCTTTTGCCACTTTTAATCCATGGACTAGTGCTTCATATTCAGCTACATTGTTGGACGCAGCAAAATGTATTTGCAGTACATATTTCAATTGATCTTTTTTAGGCGAGGTTAGCACTATTCCTGCTCCCAAACCATTCCTTAGTTTGGAACCATCAAAATGCATTGTCCAGTAATTTGAATCTGGCAATGGTGGCTCATACTGCACCTCGGCCCAGTCTACGAGGAAGTCGGCGACAGCCTGAGATTTGATTGCATCTCTTCTATCAAATTGTGGAGCATACGGTGATAACTCGATCGCCCATTTTGCTATTCGGCCACTTGCATCTTTGTTGTTCAATGTGTCGGCTATGGGTGCCTCACAGATTACTTTGATGGGATGCTCTTCAAAGTAATGCTTAAGCTTTTTTGCCGACATATATACTCCATAAGCCATCTTCTGATAGTGCGGATAATTCTGCTTTGAAGTGGATAATACTTCACTTAGATAATACACTGGCCTCTGAACTGACTTACCATCTTCCAGTCGTTCCACTACAACCACAGTACTAACTACTCGATTGGTAGCCGCTACATAGAGTAGCATTGGTTCTTTCGATAATGGAGAAGCTAAAATGGGTGTCGTAACTAGCATCTTTTTCAA
Source organism: Avena sativa (assembly GCA_916181665.1). Lineage (NCBI taxonomy): Eukaryota > Viridiplantae > Streptophyta > Magnoliopsida > Poales > Poaceae > Avena > Avena sativa. The sequence goes on along the minus strand of OV702280.1, from coordinate 381,910,890 downwards.
CTCATGAAATGCCAGGTCCGCCTGCGGAGTCCAGCTGAATTTGTCCGACTTTCTCATCAGTTGGTAAAGTGGCAGTGCCTTTTCTCCTAGCCGACATACAAATCGACTAAGCGAGGCCAGGCAGCCCGTGAACTTTTGTACATCGTTCAAACATCTCGGCAATTCCATTCTTTCTACTGCTCTTATCTTTGTTGGATTAGCCTCGATACCTCGGCTAGACACAAGGAAACCGAGTAGTTTTCCTGCCGGTACGCCAAATGTGCATTTCTCTGGATTAAGTTTCATTCGGAACCTTCTCAGGTTCGCGAAAGTTTGCCGTATATCTTCTAGCAAGGTTTTGCTCTCCTTAGTTTTGATGACTACGTCATCCACATACACTTGTACATTTTTTCCTATCTGATCATGTAGGCATTTTTGCATGCATCTTTGATATGTTGCTCCTGCATTTCGCAGGCCGAATGGCATTGTGCGATAACAATAAGCCCCGTACGGGGTAATAAATGCAGTCTTTATTTGATCGGCCGGATTTAACGGTATCTGGTGGAAACCAGAATACGCGTCTACAAATGATAACAGCTCACAGCCAGCGGTCGAGTCAATGACTTGGTCTATTCTAGGCAATGGAAAAGGATCTTTCGGACATGCCTTGTTCAGGTTAGTGTAATCAATACACATTCGCCACACAATGGCTACATTGGGGTCATCTTTTTTCTTTTCTACTAGCACCGGATTTTATAACCATTCCGGATATAACACCTCCATGATGAACCCGGCTGCGAGGAGCCGAGCTATTTCATCCCCTATTACTTTTCTCCTGTCTTCGGCGAAGCGGCGGAGAGGTTGCTTCACCGGCCTTGCTCCTGGCCTGACATTCAAAGAGTGCTCAGCCAACTCCCTCGGAACACCTTGCAGATCTTGAGTTGACCATGCAAATATGTCCCGATTCTCACGGAGGAAGTTGGTGAGCTCGCCTTCCTATTTAGCGTCAAGGCCTGCACCAATAGTAACTGTGCGCTCTGGGAATTGCTCATCAATCTGAAATTTCTTCGTCTCTTTGGTTGGCTGGAAAGAAACACTGCCATGAGGGTTGGCCAGTGCCGGCATGTTTAACTGTGCCGACTGAGCGAGGGCTGCTACCTCTTGAATCCTTTTCTTTTCTCTTGCTATAACCAATGACTCGGCCAAATTTGACCCGGCCGAAGCACACTCCATTGACTTCTTGTAATCCCCTACAACTGTTATCACCCCTTGCGGTCCGGGTAACTTCATCTTTAGATAACTTATATGACAGCTGCTCATGAATTTGGCCAGTGCGGGTCGTCCGAGTAGAGCATGATAACAACTTTCCAGATCCACCACTTCAAATTCCAAGTTTTCTGCTCTGCAGTTGTCCCTCGTACCGAATAACACGTCCACTCGGACTTTACCGATGGGCTCACATGAAAGCCCTGGCACTATCCCATGGAAAGTTGTCCTTGTGGATTGCAGCATATTCTGCGATATTCCGAGTTTATGCATGGTATCTTTGTACATGATGTTGATACTGCTCCCATTGTCGATGAGTACTTTTGAAAATTTTACATTGATACTTGGTCCAACAAATGTCGGATCCAACACAAGTGCATATGATCCTGGATTCGGCATTATTCTGGGGTGGTCTTTCATGCTCCAGGTCACCTCCTGATCGGACCATGGCTGGTATCTTGGCACCGCCGGCACAACCGCATTCACTTCCATATGCCGGCGCTGCACACTTTGCTTGTCCTGCTGTTCTGTTGTGAACACACAATAAGACTGGTGATGTTCCCTGTAATCATTACGTCCAGTATTTGCCGGATTCATCCTTCCGTCCTGGCCTTGGTTCATTACTTGATGCACTGCATCCCTCCGATCCGAGTTATCATACCTAGGGGGAGGGGGCGGTAGCATCAGTTGCTGTGTATTTGCTCCAGTTAATTGCGGCTGATGCTGCTGTTGCACCTGATGGGGAGCCTGAACTCCTGCTGGATTCCCCATCGCATTTTTCATCCAGGCACATTGGCGGGTTGTATGATTGGCTGGTCTGGATGGGTTTGATGTGTGAAATTTGCACGGCTGATCTAACATGGATTCGAATGTATACTTCGGCCTCTCTTGCCATTGCTTCTTTTGCTCTGGGGTCCATTGCCTTTTTCCCTCATTTCTTGATGTCCACTGTTGAGGTCCATTTTTCTGTCGTTGAGTTGCTCCGTGACTCGGCTGCTCTTGTGCTACCGCCGCCACCTGGGCCGAATTATATCTATAATCCAGCCTCTCTTCCCTTCTTCTTCCTCTGAAATCACGCCTGGATGACCCGGCCAATTCTCTCGCGTACTGGTCCTGTTGCTCACGATGATCTGCCGACATTAATTCCGGTTGGGTTGGGTCACCCAATGCATAGGAGTCTGCTATTCTGATAGTTTCTGCCAGTGTGGTCGGCATATCTCTTTGCAGGCGCTGCCACAACACACTGGCATAACGGCAGCCTTGCGCGAACCAAGCGATTGCTTGTGATTCGATAACTCCCTCACATGAGTTTCTCAGGTTACACCATCGAGTTAAAAACTCTCTATCCGTTTCATTCGGCCTCTGCGTGCACATGGCTAGCTGTTGTGGTCTATTTGGTCTCTTGTATGTGCTGGTAAAGTTGCTGACAAACATTTCTTCGAAATCTAACCAGCAGTTGATACTGCCAGCTGGTTGATTATTCAACCATACCCTGGCTGGTCCTTCCAGCATCTGCGGGACATACCGCACTGCCCATCTTAGGTTACCACCCGCTATCTTCACAGCGGTGGCATAATCAATCAACCAGTCTTGTGGCTTGGTACTTCCATTGTACGTTTTTGTGCCCCTTGCCAACTGAAAATTCGGCACTGGTGGTTCGCCCATGATCCGTGGTCCAAAACATGTCGGACCTGGTGGACCTTGCTCTTCCAACAACTCGGACCGGTATAGCCGATCCAACTTTACTCTTGCATCATTTGCTGGCAGATCTCTGTACAGGATTCTGTCCTGCATCCCATAATGATTGTTTCCACCCTGGTTTGCGTATTCCACCTCGGAATATCCATCATTATACCTTTCATTCATCTGATTGTGGCGAGCTGGTCTCACTTCTCTTTCCTGCCGAGGCTCATGTCTTGGTTGCGGGTTGGGCGGCACTTCTCTTCTTACTTCGGCCGGGGTTGGGTTTTCATGATTATCTCTTGCTGGTTCTTTCCTGCCGAGATCCCCATTGCCTCGGCCGCCGCCGTCCTTTTCCATACGGCCGTGGTTTCTCTCCCCACTGTTACCTCGGATGGCATTGCCTCTGTTCTCATTTGCCTTTCCAGCTATTGCCGGGTCATATGGAACAATTTGCTTGTTCCTCTTCCCTGAGGTTACTGCTCTCTCTTTCCGAGCGTTGTTTCCGGGTGAAGATGCCGCTGCCGCGGATAAAGCAGGTGCTGCCCCCGCCGAATGAACCATCCGCGAAGCCCCTGGTCTTGCCGGGTTAGTTCTGAGTATTTCCTCATTTTGCTGGTTCGCGATGCGCACCAGCTCATTCACTCTTTCTTGTTGTTTCTGCCGAGCTTCCCCGGTCAACCCCTCTAATTCCAATGCTGCGGCATTTGCCGCTCTCAGGTTTTTCGCTGGGGTACTGTACCTCGGCAAACCCAAATCACCTGACTCTGCTCTGTGAGCTTCATGCTCTTTGTTAATGTCATTCATGAGGTTCTTCCCTCTTAACCTTAGTTCGTCCACCCGCTCAGGCGCGATATCAAGCTTATTAGCCTTTGCATATTCTCTCAGGGTCCTGTTCAAGGATTCCCGCAAAGCTGATACTTTTTTGGCCTCTACCAGCACCTTTTGCCTGGTTTCTTCTAACTCTGCCTGAGCATTTGCCGGATCAAGTATCGGCGCTACAGGTGTGGTCAAGTTTTCTATAGTCGCCTGAAGAATGTTCTCTGGTCTTTCCAGAGGTGGTCCTCTCACCCTTGGTGCCTTTGGGGTGGTGTCATGCAGCTCGGCCTGGTTTGTCACTGGCGGAATTACCTCGGCGGTTTGCAGTGTGATCTGCTTGGGCGGACCCTGTGCGCCTGCGGCGGGTTCTCTGCTTGACCCGGCTAACGCTGCTCCCGCTTGAGCTCCTGCTGCGACCATCACCTCGACGCTGCCTGCAAGATGCTCTCCTGATGGACAGCTCGCCGCGCTTCGAGGCGGTTCTCCTGCAATAACAACCTGGTGAGGATAAATGCCGGTGATGTCGACGCCGACGTAGACCCTGTGCTCGCCCAGGCCGATGAAGATCCCGTTGCGCGGGGGGTTTTCCCCCTGAAGCTCCCTGCATTGTCTCTGACATAGTCGCAGAGACCAAATCTCTGGACCAAGCCAGAAACAACGCGCTCGCCGGTGTTGATGAAGTTTCCCGTCCGGATCACAACTCCAGCTAGCACCGCTGCTGGCCCCACGGTGGGCGCCAACTGTCGTGGTTGTGGCACGGCAGATGCCATGGGTAGGCTAAAGTAGGGGGCCAATGGATGCTAGTGGGATCTAGGGAGGGAAGATGCAACTGTCTCTACACTCAAGCTGCCAAAGTGATGATCTTTATTTCTCTCTTTCTCTATTACAAGTGCTCCTTGAGCTGTATACAGGGGGACAAGATGAATCTCCCCAGCCTAACGGTGCCCCCAGAATCGATCCCTCCCTCAGGGTCCAAGCCTCTCCTTATAAAGGAGTGCCTTGGGTGCCCTTAGGGCTGACGAGGCAAGCATATTCGTGGAATATGCTTGTCCCAAATTGGTAGTTCGGTGGCCTCCTTTCCCTGTCACCCTTCTAACGACGGCAAGGTTCCAGTGGCCCCCTCCTGCGTGCCTCGGGCTCCAGGACTGTCATCTCCGTGACCTCCTTCTGCCCCTCTGACGCTGTGCATCCTTGTCTCTTGTGCTTGGCTCTGCTCTGATTCCTCCTACCCTGCAGCTATAGTTTGACCTTGGGCTTCTCCTTCTCCTGCAAGCTTCATATCACTCGGCCTTACCTTGTGTTACTCGGCTCGTTCTTCACCTGCATCAAGATCACTTGGGTAACCCGGCCGATTCTCTCATCAGCTCGGCCGGGTAACTACTTGATACATATACGTGGGCTTCTTGCCTCCGTTCATCGGCCGACATATCCATGATTCGGCCGACTTGGATCGTAACTCGGAAACTAGACGGGGATAGTACCTCTGTCTTTCCCCGTCTCTGACCTACCCGAGGTTAACCCCCCGACAAAAAAAGAAAATAGAAAAAGGTAAAACAAAGAAAAACCTTACCTGGTCGTGGCCCAACATCTCTTTCCTTATCTAACACCCAGGTGCAGCCCACTTCGGCCCGCGACCAGCCCACCAGCAGCCCGTACCGCTTCGGCCTTCTGTTTCTCATCGTCTTCCTCGCCGACGGAAGCAGCTGCGTGGCGTCGCGGCGGTCGTCGATCTCCTACGCGTTACGATGCGCGCCGCCACCAGTGAGGAGGGGGATAAGAACGCCCGCGAGCTCCTCTATCCACTCGTACCCGAATCACTCTCTCTCTCTCTCTCTCTCTCTCGTGCTCTCTCCAAAATTTCCCCAATCATGCCGAAACCCTAACTCACCAAAGTTGCTCGTTGTCGTTGTTCGAGACCGCCCCAAGGCCAACTGAAGGTTCCACTAGCACCGCCATGGTGGACTTCGTCTCCTAGGAGGAGGAATCGAGCCAGGAATCCTGAAATCATGTGCATCGAGCTCGTCTGTCCGCCGTTCGCCGTCGACCATGGTGACGCCGTCTGAGCTCGCCTCTCCTTGTCGTTGCCACTACAAGCTTCCTGGTGAGATTCTGCTTCTGCTAGTTCTCTCCGATTTGATCCTAGTCGTCTGTAGCGCCCAGTACGCATGAACCCGAGCGGGTCACCGTCGGAGCTCGTCGGATCTAATGCTCCGGTGACCATTCTGGGGTGGCGCAACCATAGTTCGACTCGACCTTGCACCCTCTCTTCAACGCATCTAAACACGCGTGCTAAAACGCCGTGGATCATCGCCGGCGACCTTGATCTGGTGGTGCAGGTCACGCTGACGTCATCGTGACGTCGTGTTGGAGTCACCCTGGACCCAGTTCCCTGTTGTCAACACCCGGAATTTTAATCCCAGATGCCTGTTATGCCATACATCGCAATCCTAGGATTACCATTTTTGCGAGACATAACAGATTTGGATACCACAGTACATCATCCATTACAAACCATACATAAGGTCTTACACAAATAAGGATCTCATGATCCAGTTCTTAATACAACTCAAGCAGTGGAAATACGTAATAATAACGGTAGCGTAGGCGAAGCTCCATCTTCGGGGTCACAGGCAATGCTGACGATGGGAGATGATCCTAGTTGTCGTAACCTTCCTGGGGTCCATCCTCCTGGTATTACTCTTCATAGTCTGGCCACGGGAATAGCCAGGGACAAAGCCATGAGTACTCTTTAAGTACTCGCAAACTAAGACTAACAAGTGAAGGGGTTTTGTAATAGGATACTAAGCTCTAGGGTTGTTTTGCATAATCAGATTTACCTCTACTAAGTTCAGAAACGAAGAAAGCTAGTTGAAGTTTTATAACACCTAAGCGGGAACTTGTATCTCATGCCACAACCTGTTGTGGTCAAGACAAATTCTCAATTCATTTCACAAGTTAGCTTGAAAACATCTGACGGGGGAACAGTATGGCCACTCCAACTGTCCATAACCGCGGACGCGGCTATTCAAATAGTTTGACACTCTGCAGAGATTGTACACTTTCACCACAACATTCGATACATCCGTTAGGAACAATGCCTGAATTCACCATACTCAGTATGCGGATAATAAATCCTAACCTTTCAATTACATGCCCTAGTATAGGCACCTCTCTTGTGAGTTTGGCCTCCCAACCATGACCAACTGTCATCTTGGGTACTGCACAGGTGGACAATCTTCACAAGGTAGCCTCAGCTCAGACCTTGGCCGTGAGGGAACCAATACTAAGGTATATAAGTTTCCAGTCAAGCCCTACCCAATTTTCGGGTATTGTGGTTGTACGATAAAATTGGAATGGTATCTTATCCAGACAACCATCAGTTTTATAAAGGGCTAAGTCTCATGCCTCAACGTTTTCATCACCCAAAAATCATCTGGTGTTCGGAAACACATGTCAAAACATCTCAATAGAATGATCCATCATTCCAAGGTTTTCATAACCATTTTCATCAAGTATTCCCATCTAATGTTGATCAAGTTTTATGCTTAGCACTAGCATCTACAAGTGGGGGTAAGTACTAATGAGGGGTGGTAAACTAGTGGAGTTTAACTAAGTTCAATCTCATGACTTAGGATGACATAAAGATTATCTAGCTTAGGCCAAATTTTATGCTCTTTATGCAACCTTCAATTATCTTTCTAGTATCTACAATTACTCAAGTCAACTCTAAGTAGTAGCTTTGATAAAGAAATAAAGTATAAAGCTTGTAAGTAAAACTAGGAATGGGGTTATCAAGTGGGTATGATCACATATGCTTAAGTCATATAGTTGGCATGGTAACAAGCAAGTATTTGCTTGCATAGGTATAGTATCTTGCAAGGGTTATCTTGCACAATCAACTAGTAGTATTAGGCTTGCTAAAGTAGAGTATCTTGCAAGTGTTAGCTTGCACAATCAACTAGTAGTATTAGGCTTGCTAAAGTAGAGTATCTTGCAAGTGTTAGCTTGCCTTGTGCAGAGCAGTGGTTAAAGTTCTCCTCGGCTTCTTCTTCGTAGTATCCTCCTTCCTCCTCGTATCCTTGGTCGGTACTAGCGTCTATGAATAAATACGAGGTACACAATCACCAAACAATACTTAACTACTTTAAATCATCACACACAATGGTTCTATATATGATCTAGAATCATCACTAACATTACAAGATTAAAGCATTTGTCTTATTGATTTCATTTTTAGAAAAGTAATTTCTACTCATTGAAAAACTACTTAAAATTTAATATTCTCCAAACCAAACATGGGATCATGTTGACACATGTCATCACCACATATTTTAGTACATGGGAATGTGATTTAAAGTGGTGTCACAATTTAATAAGATCTAACCTTTTATTTTAAATAAAAATAAATGACTAGAAATGCCTATGTGGCATTCTTTTATTACTTGAACATTATTTCTGTAAGTAAACCCAAATGTTTTTATATATTCTGAAAGGTATGGTCAAATGTGATTTTTGAGAGTTGTAATGAACTCAAAAGCTATTATAGTTTAAATTTGAAAAATGTTTGAATGCAGAAAAGGTTCTGCCTTGTTATTTTTACCAAGGTTGATCTATAGATTCAAATGATTTGAATCCAACGGGCTTGGATTAAGCATTTCAAAACCTTTCTAACAAAATTGGTTTCATTCAATTTGGTTCACTAAATCAAGTTGGGTTTATTTTTGAAACTAGATACAGAACTGTGTTTGAATGAAAATGGAAAAATCCAAATTCAAACGAGTGGGCTGCACGGGAGACGATAATGGGCCTGCCTGCTATGCACAGCGCTTACGCGGGATGGTTAAGTTGCTGTCCCCACACATCAGTGAGACGGGGGTGCGAAGCGGTACGGGGCAACGTGGTGCGTTAGATCTAGTTCTAATCCAACGGCTCTGGTTCATCGTCCACGTCGGGCAGCATCGGCGAGACAGAACCCTAATGCGGCAGGTGGGGGTCATGGGAGGCTCACCGGGGCTTAGGTGAGGGTCGGCGAGGCGGGCGAACGACGAAGTCGACGACGGCGAACCTCCTAGTACCGGCAGCTCCTCCTGGGGTGGACGAAATCGACGACGCCCTTCTTTTCTAGAGGCGGCTTGCTCCGGCGTAATTCCGGCGATGCGCTGCTCGCCTTGCTTCGGGACTGAGGCGGGGTGGTTCTGGGTGAGAGAGGAGTGGAATGGTGTGATGAATTCGAGCGGGGGCGTCCTCCTTTTATAGGCTCGACAGCGAGACCGAACGGGATGGGCAGGCGACGGTGGTGACATGGCTACGGGCAGCTAGAGGCATGGCCGAGGGTGGCGATCGATTGGTGGTATCCTGGCGATGCTCTATGCCTTTAATGCGTGTGTAGGGGCGGTGGCAAACAGTCTGGAACGCTCGATGCTCTGCGAGGCAGAGGCGGCGTCTCCGACGGCGAGAGGTGGCTACGGAGCATGGGCGGTGAAATGGGCATGTCTGGCGGTCTCCTGGGACGGTGGGGAGCATGTTGGCGGGCGGCGAGGGCTCGAGGTGGTCTGGTTGAATGGGAACGGCGCGTGCTCTGCGGCGCGGGTCGGCATGGTCAACAGCGGCACGAGCGCGACGTTCCTGGCTGCTGTCTGCGAGGCAGGGCTGGTCGAGAGGGGGCGGTGAGGCATGGGCTACCTCCCAGACAATGTTTGCACGGCTAGTTCTTCCTCTAGCCTGCTATCCACACTGGGGTGACATGGGTGCTCTCGGCCTGTTCACCATTGATGACATTGGCGAGCTCACAGTGGTGCTAGTGATTAGTTAAGTTTGTTAGATGATCTACTAAGGCTAGTGGTGTCCAGAGAGGGAACAAGTTTGTCCCAAAACACTGCACACTATAGTGTTTTGATTTTGTTTGATTTGAATCAGCAAGGTGTTTGATGAAATGGCCGCATGAATTGAAGTTCTGAATTTTGAAAAGATTTTTGGTGGGTGTGCTAGGCATGTGCTGGTGAGTCTGTAGATGCTTGGGTTTTGAAAGTTGAGCTTGTTTGAGTGGTTTTTGAAAAAGTGGGATCTTCCCATATGAAATAGATTCAATTTTAAACTGTCATTTAAACTATGCATTCTAATGTTTTTGGATGATCACAACGTGGGCCTTGGTACTTTGTTATGAGTACTATCAAGGGGTGCAAAGATCCAAACAAGTTTCTGTTAAGTTCTGAAAGTTAGAGATAGCCAAAGTAGGCATGGGAGTTAATTTGGCCAAAGTGACCATTCCCTTATTTTGTTTGTTTTGATTTATTTGTCTTTAGGAAAAGTGTGGGGATGGTTTAGATTATGTTTATTTCACCTAAGAATCATTTTACAAGCAAAGAAACACATAATCATAGCAATTCAAAAGAATCTTAATTTTGATGCACGCTCATATGAATGCTTTCATATTTTTAATTGGAAAAGTTTTTGTTAACCCTAATTTTGATGATTAGAGTTTGATGATTCTAGTTCAATATTTTTGGGATGTTACACCTATTTGACCTGGTCTTTGTCTCGCGTGGCAAGTGACATGGCCTAGGGCCCATATGTCATTGACGAGGGGTAGCTAACCAATCGGTAACAAATGCAATTTCTTTAACCTGAGAGCTGAGGTGGACAATGGCCCACTAGTCATTGACTGATGCTAGATTGAGGTGCGGTGTAAAAAGTATTTCCTCTTTAATAAATAAATAAAATGTTATAAACCCAATTAATAATATTCCAGAAATCAAATAAATGATTAAATCTTGTTTAATTAATAACTTTTGATTTACAATTCAGAAAAACATGTATAATATATGAAAATTTGTAGAAAAATAAAATCTACAACTTAAACTCATTATTAAATATTATTATGATGATTCTTTAAATAAATAATATTTAATAAATGTTTTATAAGTAATAAAACTTTGATAATTCATATCTTAATAATAGTAAATGTTAAAAATATAAATAGAATACCATAAATCTTAGAAAAATAAGAATTATAATTTAAAACTATAATCATGTATTATTATTACACTTGAGTAACTATCTTATTATTTATAAATCACAAAAATAAATGTAATATACCAAAATAATCACAAAAATAATATCTACATGTTAAAAATCTAATATTCTGAAGGGTTTCGCGGCATAGTAAATCAAAATTTTCTACGGATGCGAATAGAGGGAAGCCAAGATCTAATCTAGGAGATGCAAACAACAAGAGAGATTTGATTAGATCTTCATACCCTTGAAGATTCGCACAGCGGAACGTTCGTCGGAACATGGGTGATGTAGTCGTACTCGCTTCTCCTCCTCGCGATCCGATCCGATCTAGCACCACAAGTGGCGATGCCTCCGTGAGATGCACATGTGCAGCACCTCGACGTCTCCTCCTTCCTCGGTCCAGCAAGTATGGTGGAGAGATGGATTGGATCTACAACGCGACGGCGCGGTGCAATTGGTGGAGAGTTTCTGCAGCAGGGCTTCGCCTACACGCAGTCGGGAGGGAGAGAGAGAGGAGGGCAGCAGGGCGGCTAGGGTTGAGGAGGAGGTGTGGGGGGTGGTGCGTCCCAGCCCTCTATATATAGAGGGGTGGGCGCCTGCCCTAACCCCTCCCCCAAGCCCTAGGCCGGCGGCCAAGGAGGGAGGAGTGGGGGCAAGGAAACCCCCCTTCTAGAAGCTCCAACTAGGGTTTTACCCTTGCTGGCCGGTTGGGCCCTATGGGGCCTTGTTCCCCTGGCCCAATGCGGCCAGGGCACTCCCTCATAGGCCCATGCCCCCTCCCGACAGGTGGGACCACGTTGGTCCCCCTCCGGAAGGTTCTAGAAGCTTCCGGTACAATACCGATTAACCCGCACAATTCCGAACTCCAAAAACTGCACTGCCTTATATGAATCTTATTCTCCGGACCATTCCGGAACCTCTCGTGATGTCCCGTATCCCATCCGAGACTCCGAACAAAAACTCATAAACCAATCATCCAATCTATCCTAGCGTCGAGGCACGTTAAGTGTGTGACCCTTCGGGTTCGAGAATATGTGGACATGATCTTCTATCAATAATCAATAGCGGGGTCTGGAAACCCATATTGACTCCCACACATTCATCGATGATCATATCGGATGAACCACAATGCCAGGATTCAATCAATCCCATATATATATTCCCTTCGTCTCGCGATATTTTACTTGCCCGAGATTTGATCGTCGGTACCGTCATACCTAGTTCAATCTCGTTCACAGCAAGTACTTTACTCGTTCCGTAATCCGATATCACTTTGTGATTAACTCCTTAACCACATGCTTGCAAGCGGTGTGGATATCGATTACCGAGTGGGCCCGAAGTATATCTCTCCAACTTGGGAGGGACAAATCCCATCTCGATACATACAACCCAACAGGTACTTTCCGATCACCTGAGAGACACCTTTATGATCACCCTCTCATAGGATGACGTTTGATGACCTCAAAGCTTTCTTCCGATACCAGGGAGTTGTATTATCTCATGGTCTAAGGAATACAATATTTGACATAAGAAAAGCTTCGCAAAGATGAACACGATGACACGATCTAATTGCCTCGCTTAGATTGGGTATGTCCATCACATCATTATCCCAATGATATGATCTCATTATTAATCGACAACTCATGTCCATGGTTAGGAAATCATTAATCAATGAGCTAGTCTATAGAGGCGTACTAGGGACACGGTGTTGTTCACAAACCACACAAGTATTAAAGTTTCCGCTTAATACAATTCTAGCATGGAATATAAACATTATCATGAACAAGAATTATAATAATAACATCTTTATTATTGCCTCTAGGGCATAATTCCAACAGTCTCCCACTTGCACTAGAGTCAATAATCTAGTTTACATTTGGCAACAATCTCACACCCATGGCACTAAGGTGCTGATCATGTTTTACACGTGGAAGAGGTTTAGTCAATGGATCTGCGACATTCAGATCTGTATGTACTTTGCTAATCTTCAGATCTCCATCTGCTATATAATCTCGGATTATATGAAACTTGCGGTTGATATGCTTGGTCTTTGGATGATATCTTGGTTCCTTAGCGAGTGCTATGGCTCCAGTGTTGTCACACAATATCTCCAGTGGGTCCAATGCACTTGGAACCACGCCAAGCTCAGTGATGAAGTTCCTGATCCAAACTCCTTCACTTGACGCTTCTGCAGCAGCCATGTATTCCGCTTCTACTGTAGATCCCGCGATCACGCTTTGCTTGCAGCTTCTCCAGCTCACAGCTCCTCCATTCAAAATATACACGTATCCTGTCTGAGATTTAGAATCATCCTTGTCGGTGTCAAAGCTAGCGTCGACGTAACCTTTTACGGCGAGCTGTTCATCACCCCCATAGACTAAGAACATTTCTTTAGTCCTGTTTAGGTACTTTAGGATGTTCTTCACGGCTGTCCAGTGTTCCACTCTTGGATCACTTTGATATCTGCTCGTCAAACTAAGAGCATTGGACACAACCGGTCTAGTACACAGCATGGCATACATGATAGAACCTATGGCCGAGGCATAAGGCACTTTCCTCATAGCTTCCCTATCATTTACCGTAGCTGGACACTGAGCCTTGCTCAATATCTTACCTGACAACATAGGCACTGAACCTTTCTTTGCCTTATCCATTCTGAACCTTTTCAGAACTTTGTCTAGGTATGTACTCTAGCTTAAAGCTATCAGGCGTCTTTGTCTATCTCTATAGATTTTGATGCCCAATATATAAGCAGCTTCATCTAGGTCTTTCATTGAAAAACACTTGTTCAAATAACTCTTCACATCGTTAAGCATGTTAATGTCATTTCCAATAATCAATATGGCATCCACATATAGTACCAGAAATGTCACCGAGCTCCCACTCACTTTCTTGTAGATACAAGCTTCGTAGCAATTTGGAACAAATCCAAAGCTCTTGATCACTTGATCAAAACGAAGGTTCCAACTCCGAGATGCTTGCTTCAGTACATAAATGGAACGCTCAAGCTTGCATACTTTATCAGCATCCTTAGGATCGACAAAACCTTCGGGTTGCATCATATACAACTCTTCATCAATGTTGCCATTGAGGAACGCAGTCTTGGCATCCATCTGCCATATTTCATAATCATGAAACGCAGCAATAGCTAATAAAATCCGAATGGACTTAAACATCGCTACGGGAGAGAAAGTCTCATCGTAGTCAACACCTTGAACTTGTCGAAAACCTTTTGCGACAAGTCGTGCTTTATAGACGGTAACATTACCATCCGCGTCCGTTTTCTTCTTGAAAATCCATTTGCACTCAACGGCCTTTCGGTCGCTAGGAGGGTCCACCAAAGTCCATACTTGGTTTTCGCTCATGGATTCCAATTCGGATTTCATGGCTTCTAGCCATTTCTCAGAGTCTGGGCTCATCATCGCTTCCTCATAGTTCGTAGATTCACTGTCTTCTACGAACAAGACAGTCAAGACAGGGTTGTCGTACCACTCAGGAGGGGCACGCGACCTTGTCGACCTGCGACGTTCAGTAGCAGCATCGTCCGAAGCTCCATGATCCTTGTCATTAGCTTCCTCTATCGTTGGTGCAGGCGGCACTGGAACAATTTCAGGTGCTGCGCTACTCTCCAATTCAAGAGAAGGTTCAATAACCTTGTCTAGCTCTACTTTCCTCCCACTCACTTCTTTCGAGAGAAACTCCTTCTCAAGAAAGGAACCGTTCTTTGCGACAAACACTTTGCCTTCGGTTCTGTGATAGAAGGTATACCCAATAGTTTCCTTAGGGTATCCTATGAAGACGCATTTCTCCGCTTTGGGTTCGAGCTTGTCCGGCATCAACTTCTTGACGTAAGCTTCGCATCCCCAAACTTTAAGAAACGACAACTTAGGTTTAGCACAAAACCACAGTTCATACGGTGTCGTCTCAACGGATTTAGATGGTGCCCTATTTAAAGTGAATGCAGCGGTTTCTAATGCATAACCCCAAAATGATAACGGCAAATCAGTAAGAGACATCATTGATCGGACCATATCTAATAAGGTTCGATTCCGGCGTTCAGACACACCATTGCGCTGTGGTGTTCCGGGTGGCGTGAGTTGCGAAATGATTCTGCTTGCTTTAAGATGCGTGAGAAAATCATAACTCAAATATTCACCTCCACGATCGGATCGTAGAAACTTAATCTTTCTGTTACGATGGTTCTCCACTTCATTCTGAAATTCTTTGAACTTTTCAAATGTTTCAGATTTATGTTTCATTAAATAGATATACCCATATCTACTTAAGTCATCGGTAAAAGTGAGAAAATAGCGATATCCACCGCGCGTCGAAACACTCATCGGTCCGCATACATCGGTATGTATGATTTCCAACAAGTCCGTTGCTCGCTCCGTCATACCGGAGAACGGGGTTTTGATCATCTTGCCCATGAGGCATGGTTCGCATGTGTCAAATGATTAAAAATCAAGAGACTCCAAAAGTCCATCAGAATGGAGTTTCTTCATGCGCTTTACACCAATATGACCTAGACGACAGTGCCACAAATAAGTAGTATTATCACTATCTACTTTGCATCTCTTAGCCTCAATGTTATGGATGTGTGTTTCATCCCTTTCGAGATTTAGAAGAAATAAACCATTCACAATAGGTGCATGACCATAAAAGATGTTACTCATATAAATAGAACAACCATTATTCTTCGATTTAAATGAATAACCGTCTTGCAATAAACAAGATCCAGAAATAATGTTCATGCTCAACGCAGGCACATAATAACATTTATTGAGGTTTAAAACTAATCTCGAAGGTAAAACTAAGGAGAGCGTGACGACGACCATCACATCAACTCTTGATCCGTTGCCAACGCGCATCGTCACCTCATCCCTCGCAAGCCGCCGTCTATTCCGTAGCTCTTGTTTCGAGTTACAAATATTAGCAACTGAACCAGTATCAAATACCCAGGCACTACAACGAGGGCTAGTAAGGAAAACATCAATAACATGTATATCAAATATACCTTTGATGGTGCCAGCCTTCTTGTCCGCTAAGTACTTCGGACAGTTGCGCTTCCAGTGACCCTTGTCCTTGCAATAGAAGCACTCAGTGTCCGGCTTAGGACCAGACCTGAGCTTCTTCTCAGCAGGGGCAACACGCTTGCCGCCGCCTTTCTTGAAGGGCTTCTTTGCACCCTTACCTTTCTTGAAGGTGGGGGGCTTGTTGATCATCAACACATGATTATCCTTTTTGATGTCCACCTCCGCAGCCTTCAGCTTTGCGAAGAGCTCGGTGATCATATCAGTGGAACCAATCTGATTGTGAGTCACTACAAAACTTTTGTAGCTGGGAGGGAGTGATTGCAGAACCCTGTCAATCTTGAGCTCCTCTGGAATCTTGCAGTCCAGTTGCTCAAGACGTTGAGTGTAGCCCGACATCTTAATGGCGTGCTCACTAACGGAACTCCCTTCCTCCATCTTGTAGTTAAAGAACTTCTCAGAGATCTCATATCTCTCAGAACGGGCCTGAGTCTGAAACATGGTTTTCAGCTCCTCGAGAATCTCAAAGGGCCCGGGATAGTCTTCAAAACGATTTTGAAGGTCCGATTCCATAATCATCTTTGCGCGACTGATAGACAGCTTTCTCATCAGCCGGCGTAGTAGCAGCAGGGGCGACACCTAACGCATTTTCAAGGACATAGTCCTTTTGACCGCCAGAGAGAATGATTCTCAGATTGCAGAACCAGTTGGTGAAGTTAGAGCCATTGTTTTTAAGCTTTTCCTTCTCAGCAAAAACGTTGAAGTTGAAGTTGGACTTAGCCATTTGATCTACAATATTTGCAAGTACAAATTAGACTATGTTCATGATAACTAGTTCAACTTTTAATCAAATTACTAGATGAACTCCCACTAAATTCAACATCCCTCAAGTTGTTTAGTGAACACGATCCAAATTCACCACACCTAATCCGATCTTCACGAGAAGAGATGTGGTTTCAATGGTGGACAACGAAGTGTCGATCATATCATTCATATGACTCATGCTTAACCTTTCGGTTCATGTGTTCCGAAGCCATGTCTGTACATGCTAGGCTTGTCAAGTTAGACCCAAGTATTTCCGCGTGTGCAAAACTAGCTTGCACCCGTTGTATGTGAACGTAGAGTCTATAGCACCCGATCATCACGTGATGCTTGGACACGACGAACTTTCGCAACGGTGCATACTTGGGGAGAACATAATTTTTATCTTGATTTTTAAGTGAGGAATCATCTTATAATGCTACCGTCGCGATCTAAGCATAATAAGATACATAAAAGGATAAACATCACATGCATATA
This sequence comes from Avena sativa, assembly GCA_916181665.1. Classification (NCBI taxonomy): domain Eukaryota; kingdom Viridiplantae; phylum Streptophyta; class Magnoliopsida; order Poales; family Poaceae; genus Avena; species Avena sativa. The sequence continues at coordinate 381,893,800 of OV702280.1, read as the reverse complement.
ACTTTATGTGACATGGTATAGCCAATCTTCACGCAATGATCTCCATCTTGTGCGTGTCGGCATGATCTCCATCACTCCACCATGATTTCCTCCACCACGAATAGCAACTACAACTATTGCTAACTACTTAGAGATAAAGTGAAACTATTATATGGCGTATAAGAAGTTGACACACAGGTCATACACAATTATAAAGACAACCATATGGCTCCTGCCGGTTGTGTACTCATCGACATGCAAGTCGTGAAACATTACAAAACATGATCATCGCATACATTATACACATCACATCTTGGGCCATACCATATCACAGAAAACACTCCCTGCAAAAACAAGTTAGACGCCTCTACTTTGTTGTTGCATGTTTTACGCGGCTTATGGGAGTAGCATGCTAAGAACGATTCTTACCTACGGAAAGCCACAACGGTGATATTATGGTTGCCAAACTCCGGTGTAAATCCCATGAAAACTATAGTGAGAGAAACTGGCATCCACCAGCCGCATGTGTGGAACAAGCCACACGTCAAGTGCGGAGCCGGTCTCGCGAACGACGTCGCGTAAGGTTGGCCTGGACCGCTTCAATCTCACTATCCTGCGTCATAAGAAGAACACAAACAAGAGGCTTGCAACAGAAAACATCAACGCCCGCAACAACCATGTTGCGTTTTACTCGTGAAACACATCTACGCATAGATCTAGCTCTGATACCACTGAAGGGTTTCGCGGCATAGTAAATCAAAATTTTCTACGGATGCGAACAGAGGGAAGCCAAGATCTAATCTAGGAGATGCAAACAACGAGAGATATTGGATTAGATCTTCATACCCTTGAAGATTCGCACAGCGGAACGTTCGTCGGAACGTGGGTGATGTAGTCGTACTCGCTTCTCCTCCTCGCGATTCGATCCGATCTAGCACCACAAGTGGCGATGCCTCCGTGTGATGCACACATGCAGCACCTCGAAGTCTCCTCCTTCCTCGGTCCAGCAAGTATGGTGGAGAGATGGATTGGATCTACAACGCGACGGAGCGGTGCAATTGGTGGAGAGTTTCTGCAGCAGGGCTTTGCCTACACGCAGTCGGGAGGGAGAGAGAGAGGAGGGCAGCAGGGCGGCTAGGGTTGAGGAGGAGGTGTGTGGGGGGGGTGCGCCCCAGCCCTCTATATATAGAGGGGTGGGCGCCTGCCCTAACCCCTCCCCCAAGCCCTAGGCCGGCGGCCAAGGAGGGAGGAGTGGGGGGCAAGGAAACCCCCCCTTCTAGAAGCTCCAACTAGGGTTTTACCCTTGTTGGCCGGTTGGGCCCTATGGGGCCTTGTGCCCCTGGACCAATGCGGCCAGGGCACTCCCTCATAGGCCCATGCCCCCTCCCGATAGGTGGGACCACGTTGTTCCCCCTCCGGAAGGTTCTAGAAGCTTCCGGTACAATACCGATTAACCCGGAACAATTCCGAACTCCAAAAACTGCACTGCCTTATATGAATCTTATTCTCCAGACCATTCTGGAACCTCTCGTGATGTCCCGTATCCCATCTGAGACTCTGAACAAAAACTCATAAACCAATCATCCAATCTATCCTAGCGTCGATACACGTTAAGTGTGTGACCCTTCGGGTTCGAGAATATGCGGACATGATCTTCTATCAATAATCAACAGCGGGGTCTGGAAACCCATATTGACTCCCACACATTCATCGATGATCATATCGGATGAACCACGATGCCAGGATTCAATCAATCCCATATATATATTCCCTTCGTCTCGCGATATTTTACTTGCCCGAGATTTGATCGTCGGTACCGTCATACCTAGTTCAATCTCGTTCACAGCAAGTACTTTACTTGTTCCGTAATCCGATATCACTTTGTGATTAACTCCTTAACCACATGCTTGCAAGCGGTGTTGATATCGATTATCGAGTGGGCCCGAAGTATATCTCTCCGACTTGGGAGGGACAAATCCCATATCGATACATACAACCCAACAGGTACTTTCCGATCACCTGAGAGACACCTTTATGATCACCCTCTCATAGGATGACGTTTGATGACCTCAAAGCTTTCTTCCGATACCAGGGAGTTGTATTATCTCATGGTCTAAGGAATACAATATTTGACATAAGAAAACCTTCGCAAAGATGAACACGATGACACGATCTAATTTCTTCGCTTAGTTTGGGTCTGTCCATCACATCATTCTCCCAATGATATGATCTCATTATTAATCGACAACTCATGTCCATGGTTAGGAAACCTTAACCATCATTAATCAATGAGCTAGTCCATAGAGGCGTACTAGGGACACGGTGTTGTTCACAAACCACACAAGCATTAAAGTTTCCGCTTAATACAATTCTAGCATGGAGTATAAACATTATCATGAACAAGAATTATAATAATAACATCTTTATTATTGCCTCTAGGGCATAATTCCAACATATTCTACTTTGGAGTTAAATAAAAATTCAAATATTTACTTATTTACTTCATTAATAATTCATATAAGGATAAATAAAATTTATTAATATTCCTAAAATGAGTCAAATAAGTCTAATAAATAGTATTAGTCTTAAATATTAATAATATAAGGCCATAATGGTTTAAAACATTATAAATACCCTTTTTATTCAAATTATCCTCAACCTTGAGGAAAGATTATATTCTCAAAGGATTCCAATTCATGATAAAAACCTTAAAGCATAACTTGTAAATAAGTCAGATCATTCCTATCTACTTTAACCACTAGATTACAAAAAACTACAACCACAATATAATAAATCCATAAGTAGTTAAGTAATATTATATTTTGGTTTATAAACGATAACCACTCATTGATAAAAGGTAAATGATACTACTCCATTATAAAAATCAAGAAACCATTACACTAAGTAAAAGGATCACCAATATGAAAGTAACCTAAAGGAAACATTCCAGATACACAAGATACAAATGTTATAAGTATCATACTTTCAGAACTATCTATATTTTAAAGTTAACTTTAGTCTCCAAGAATTTAAATATAATACTATAAACATTTCTATATATTTTATAGTTAACTTTGGTCTGAAGTAGTTAAGTTATAAAAACATCTCAAACCCAAACTGTTCGAGCAAACATAAATAACAGCTACCCAACTCAACTAACCCCAAAGCTTGTTTAAACCTTAGAAGAGAAACCTTTTCTTCGAAGGTTATTCTTTTTGCCACTTCAAACAAGAACTCTTATATAAGCAATTTTGACTAGTATTTCATCGGTATATATTTTATTGCTACATATGTGTTGCTCACAACCACTTATAAGCTCTAATAGAAGCACAAATGTGAAACTTAGCTAAAAGGACCCCACATTCCAAAGTAACCATGTCCGGAATCCAAACCCTAGGACAACGTTATCCCCGAGATTTGCGTTTAGAACGTGCATCACATTACTTATGCATAAAAGCATACTGCTTCTTTAAACATTAGTCCTTATCGGACCAATGATGTTGATTTCAGATTTTGGATCTTATACTAACTCGAAGACCATGAGTGCATAATCTTGCAATCACAAAAGGCAAGTTCACACTTGCTCATGTCCTTTGTTTATTTTTTGTAAATTATTTTACAAATCCAGTGTTGTTATCACCTGCATTTGAAAAAGATCTTAAAACACTATTTTTGATCATAATGTGAACTATTGGTTACTGGTCTAGGGTGATCAGCTAATCTATTAACTCTGACAGTTGGAATACCACTGTTCAGAACTATATCAACTAGGACTTAACAACCAATGTCGCCAGTGATTCTTGCGCCGTATATTACGCGTTGACTATGAGATTTGGAATGGGACGGAGAAGTCAGCTGTATCTTCTTCCTCTCGTATGAATCCGGATGTGCAGGTCGTGGCTGTTATCCTCGTAGCGTGCATATTTATTGGTAATTCGTAGAGGATATGCAACATATGGGTGGGAACCCTCAACATCCCACGATAGTTCTGACATCTAACGGTTTGTACAAACCATTGTCGTAATTTTTTATGTGGGCATGGTGTACACCAAGGAGGCATGCGAGGTCGCGAAGGGGGCAGTGATTGGCTTGGATCATCTTCTGGGCCCCACATCATGGAATTGTGGACGGGAATAAGCTGCCCGGTTGTGCAACAAAGAGTTGATCTCTCATGGGTAAAGTAACGCACCTCTGCAGAGTGTAAGAACTGTAACTTGTTACTCCCTGTTCCGGGAAGGAGCTATTAACGCGGCGGGAAAGGAACTCCATGAAAGTTCTGGTAAACCCGTGAAGGCTGACGGACATAGCTTTTCAGAATAAAAGCAACCTTTGAAGAAATGTTTGTGAAAACTTGCATTGCCTACGACCTACGGTCTGTGGCTGTAGTTATAGTGCATCAAACACTACTTTTCTAGTGAATTTGCTGAGTGCGCTCGTACTCAAAGTATCTTCTTAACCCTTGCTAGATTTTGAAGTTGGAATATACAACAGCCACATCAAGCTATGCTCCAGGACTTAGCATGACCAGCTAAAGCTCTTCAATGAAGACAAGGAAGTCAACATATACCTCAACTCAAGTGAAGACGAAGTTACTGGTTAGATAGGAATATAATCTCTAGGCAAAGAACCTATTTATGTAGTGCATTGCAATAGCAGCAATGCCAACCTCTTAGCCAGAATACTAGACTTAATAGTATAATCGTTCTTGCGTTATTTATCTTTGATTCTTCTCCGTAAGAAGTTCTTTCTCTCTCTTTAACCTAGAGTGTTCTCTGGATCTTGTGTAAAGAGTAAGTTGTAACCTTTAGCCATGTATTGGACCCGTTGTGTTTCTGTTGTGCCATTCTGAGGGATGTAATACTAGTGAACGGTGTTTCATTGGTGTTATGTCAACGACTATAGTATACTACATCATGTAGTGGTATGCTGGGTCACCGCAGGGTATAAATACTCCAATTGCTTCCTCCTATCAGAACTCTTGATTCATTCAAAAAAGTGATGTGTTTTTTATCTGATTCCAATATGAGATCTCCACATTCAACCACCCAAAGGCTCCAATCTTTCGAGAATTGAAGGAGGAGGCTTCGATCTACATCGGCACCAATCAAGGTCTTCAATTCCCTTCCATTCACTTGGAGGATTCTTGATCATCTAGTATTTATTGCAAATATCTAGATCTCCATTTCGGTTATTGATTAAATTGTTCTTGAGACAGATTGTTGTCATCATGGAAGCCTCCTATTCAGTTGTGGATGTGTGTCCCTCTAGTGTTGTAAAGGCATCGGTTCCCGCCTTGAAGGGTACCAAATAGTGGAAAGGTGGATCAATCCTTTGGTGGCGAGATCCATCGAAGAACAGGATGAGACCTATTGTGGCGTGGTGGTCTTAGTACCCCCCACCCCTCAAACACAAGTGTACTTCCCTTAACAAGGAAGAAACTATGATCAAACAAATCATGTGTCTTCGTGTGCCTAATACGGTTACCTCGTTCCTCGCCTTTACTCGCTTAGTAGATAGGTTTGCATATAGGAAAATTTTCCGTATTTGCATATCTAGAGAATTTACCTTTGTGTCAAGCCTAAAATCTGAAAAAGAATTAAAATTTTGAGTAGCACCTATTCACCCCCTCTAGGTGCCCATATCGTCCATTTCAATTGGTATGATAGCTTCGGCTCATTATTCGGGCTTTACCGCCTAAGATAGTATGTGTACTAAGGGAGATGGCAGTGAGGCTGTGGACAAGGTCACCATAAATGATCTCAAGACGTTCGAAACAACCTTGATTAAATCCATGGAGACCAAAATGGAAGAGATGCGTGAAATGATAGCGCGTATCTCTCTACCTACAACCCCCCTCCATCTTCCTCTTAGGCCGCCACTCCTATTCTAAGGAGAAAGATAATCCTAAATCTAAGGAAGAAGAGTTGGAGGGTGACGATAATAGTAAAAACTCCTCCTCAAATAAGGGAAGTGGTAAGGAGAATTATAGTGAGGTTTATCACTTATACTCACCTGATCCACTAATCCCTCGTCCTCATATAAACAATAGGCGTGATCCACCAAAGCTTACTGCATCTCATTTTAATCAATGTCAATTTTTTATAAAGTCTCATGTGTGCAACTCGTCCATTGAGTTATGGAAAATGATCGAGAATGGTCTTCATATTGGAGACCCAAACAACTTGAAAATATGAGAAGTTGTGGATAGCCAACTCAATGCAACGGCCTTACACATGATTCATCTTGGTGTGGATCCCAAGGACATGACACATATTGAACATATTAGCCCTGCTAAGGAATCTTGGGATGCCCTCACCGAGTTATTCATTGGAAATGAGAGCATGATAAGGAATATGTATGATGCTCTAAGCAACCAAGCAGAAGGATTCTATATGATGGATGGTGAGGGTCATGAATACATGTATAGAAGACTCAAGTCCATTGCCACTACATTTAGAAACCATGGTGCAACTCATGTTGATGATGCTTGTTTCAAAAGAAAATATGTTAGTGCTCTTATGCCATTTGAGCCCACAGATTTTAAGAGCCTTCAAGGAATACAAAACTATCACCAAATGACTTCCAACCAAGTCATGCAAGAAATGGTTGCATTCAAAGTCACCGCCAAGAATGCTGAATATGCTCGTGCACGAGCTACTGGAATGCAAAAAGGTGTCAATGTGGCATTGAAAGAAAATGTTGTTGAGCAAGAAGATGAGGAAATTGTTGCCATGAACTTCCCCGAGGAGGTCAAGCGGGCACATGGTGAGTACATGGCCTTCTATGCAAGAAACTTTTGGAAGGAGCCCGCCAAAGCAAAATCAGAACTTGAATGCAAGAACAGAGCAAATGGAAGGAGGGAAATGGTCCAAAACTGAGATAGTGCTACAATTGTGGAGACCGTTTGAACTTTGTAGTTGAGTGCCCCTATCAAAGTCAATAATATCATGGGGGTAGGTTGGTTCTCAAGAAGAAGTAAAAGGCACCTCGTAAGAAGCCATTTGTCAAGAAGAATGTTCCTTACAAGAAGCAACCGAAGATAGTGTTGGTAGCTCAAGAGAAATACTCGCCCGCAAGTGAAGACGGAGAGTATGATGATACTCATGGGAGGTGGCTTCCATAGCCACCACGTCTACACCTACTACTTCGCTCTTCGAATCTACAAATGAGTACGCCATCAATAAGAACGTCACTTGCCTTATGTCAAGAGGTTACGAGGTATCACCTTCTACCACTTCCTTTCCTAAGACTAATATGAATGCCGATATGGATGATTCCACTAGTCTTAAGTTTAAGGAAGAATTTATTGGTTTGGACCATTTTATCACTAGCTTGAAAGGTAAGCACAAGATGCATTTATAGGCCCTCATGGTCCAACTTGTTCACTCAGAAGATCTCTTTGAAGAGAAGGGCAGAATTGAAAGAGAGGATGATGCAATGGAGATATCATCCTTGAAGAATGCTCTAGAAAAAGAAGAAGAGATTTGGGCTTCTCTTGAGGAGATATTTGAGTGTATTGAGGAGTCACATGATGAGCTTGTGGCCAAACTTGTAAAGGAACGTGACCATGCCATTGCCAGTGCAAAGAAATTAAAAAAAGGAGAAGGTTTAATTTGGGGTTGCTCATGCTGGACTTTCCGAGAAACTAGAGAAACTTGACATTGCTCACAATGCATTGGAGAGTGAATACTCTATTCTCATTGAGTCTTATGGTCAGCTCCAAACTCGATTAACCAAGTATGAAGTTCCTAGCACCTCTATTTCCATGTGTGCTCATGAAGAGATTATTGAAGAAAATGCTAGGTCGAAAGATGAACTTGCCAAGTCTTCACTTCCCAAAGGTATGTAAGTTCTTGATGAGGTCATGAGCAAGCAAAGGACAAACAATAGTAAGGAAGGACTTAGCTATGTTCTCAAAACCAAGAAGAACATGAAGAAGAAGGCCAAGAATGCTCAAGCAAAGACAAGAACAACTGAAAAGAATATCACGAAGGACAAAACTGATTATGATGGTTTTACAGGGTCTAATATTCCTCGCTATGAGTTATTTCATGATTATTATGGTGATGTTTATGCTAGTTATGTTGGTCCTTATGACAATTACATTGCTTGGTCTATTTGGGTTCCAAAGACCCCTGTCACTAACATTGGAGGACCCACTGAAAAATGGGTACCTAAAACCAAGAAGTAATTTTCTTGTAGTGCTATGCTTCTGGTGGGTCGAAATGGATGCTTGATAGCTGATGCACAATTCATATGACCGGAAGCAAGGATATCATCACGGATATGAGGCCTAATCATGATCAAATAACCGACTCCTATGGTGATAAATCAAAGTCAAAGGTATTGGGTCTTGGCAAGGTTGTGGTTGCTCATGATATATCTCTCGTGGACATCATGCTTGTTGAGACCCTTGGTTATAATTTACTTTTTGTTTGTGCCTTTGGTAATATGGGCTTTGCATTTTTCATTAATGATGATTTAGTGGTACTCTTGTGGAGCAAGTCTCTAAATATCACTTTCGTTGGATACATCGAAAATGACTTGTATGTGGTGAACTTTTTAGGAAAAAACACTACAGGTCCGATGTGTTTATTCGGAAAGGCCGATGCGGGCTGATTATGGCATCGCTATCTAGCCCACATCAACATGAGAACTTTGCAAAGTCTTCACAAGGGTGACCACATTCTTGGACTAAAATAAAATATTTTATTTGCCAAAGATTGTCTTTGCAGGGTTTGTGTTGAAGGAAAGATGCATAATTCTCCCATCGAAGGAAGACGATTATTTCATCAAAGAGGATTTTGGAGCTCCTTCATGTAGATTTTTTTAGTCCTTCATCTCATGCAAGTATCGGTGGGAAGAAGTATTGCCTCGTCATTGTTAATGACTACTCAAAGTATACATGGGTCTACTTTTTCAAGCAGAAAAGTGAGACTCAACTAACGGTCATCGACTTTGCCAACGAGGTTCAGCGACAACACAATGTCCCTATATTGGCAATTAGAATTGACAACGGCTCCGAGTTTAAGAACTACACTCTGAATGAAGTTTTAAGTGAAGAGGGAATAAGACATCAATATGTAATACTTCCAGGGAGGCGGCAATTCGGCTTATAGGTGCAAATGCACCCATTATGAGAAAACATATTTTGAAATGTCAAAAAGTTCAAAAATAAATTCTACATATACATTCAAACATTTTATGTTGGTTCACAAGTTTTTAGGATGAAAGAACATTTTATGTGTTGTGTATAAAAAGACAAAAAAATATCATATGAATAGTCATATTCCTGTGACATAGTTTGTCAAAATATTCTTTCATCCTAAAAACTTGTGAACCAACATAAAATATATATACTTATTTTTCTTTTAAATTTTCTCACAATAGGGTGCATTTGCACATGCGATGCGAGCCAAGCAAATATCCATACTTCCAGCTGGTTTTTTATTCCTCCAGCTGGTCAGGACCCCAGGTGTCTCTTCTGTTCCTACCGACATTTTATTTGGCTTTAAGTATTTGACAACTGGCATCGATGTATTATTCTTCAAGTGTGAGTTTCTCTTACATTGAAGCGGACAAGCACCAATTTGCTACAGCCAAAAAGCGTTTTACTCAGAATACAACTTGTTTTGTTTTGAACCGTCTCACAAGTGAACTTCCAAAGTTTCGCCAAAAGTATGACCAGTTGAGGAATGCACCAAAAGAAGAAGAAAAAACTCCAGTATGATACTGGAATTTTTGTTTCTTATCTGGACACCGCAAAGGGTCATCTATTTCTTCTGAAAGATTACTAATATATATGTTATAAAATGCAGAACAGCCATTATTTTTTATATATTTTTGAAAATCATATTGGAGTTTTTGGGCAGGCCACAATTGTCAAACTTCTTCTCATGAAAGTTCACTACTATTATACATGTCATAAAATGCACAGTAACCATTATTTTTGTATATATTTTTGAAACCTTTAAGGTGGCTCAAATGACCTAGGAAATATCCCCTTATTCCGAACAAAAAAAAACATTTTGCAAGCTTAACACTCTTCCAGTTCCCTGCTGCTAAGATTTGGGTAGCTGATATTCTAAGAAAAATAACAGGAATCTAGCTTCAGAAAACCACAAAACTGCATTCCATTTCGACCTCCTAGATCACCAGATTCGAACGAGACCGAATGATATTCCAAGTCTCCGTCCAAAACTAGGGCCATGCATCACATGCCCACCTAACAGAGAATATGCCCTTAGCGTCCTCATCAGCAGATCCCTGGAGGTGAAACGTACCTTCACTGCTTACACATCACTCACTCACACGCCATCCCTGGAGGTGTAATGCCTGATCACTCACTGACATCGACGCATCCCTGGAGGTGTAATGCCTGATCACTCACTGACATCGACGGATTGGATCATTCTCGGGGCGACAGGAGCAAATGGCACATCATTCTTCATTCCACGAAACAGATGGGCTCCCGTTTGTGGTTAGCATTAGCAATAGCAACCACCGGAAGTTAACAGTCGGATTTTCCGTGTGCTCATGGTATTCACGAAACCAGAGCATCTAGAAACGGCCTCATGTCTGGCTGAAGCGAAGCCACGATTATTCCATCTCGTGCCAATCATCCACATGCCCAGTCAGCACCGATAATTTTGCAGATCAGAAATTGATAAGAGAGTCGTACAATCCTCTAATTTCCAATCGTATCAGTGGTCCATGCCACCCAAGCTGCAAATCATCAACTTCACTGTAGCAATTTATGTCTTTTCTTGCACCATCATTACCAACAGGGCCTAGTCACCACTCACCACAATGTTCTCGCACGTTATCCAAAACGGGAGAACAAAGACACACAGAACTGCAACTGCTATCCTGGTGTGTGTTGATGTACTTATTAATAGAGTATTGCCCAAGGGTTTCTGATCATCTATAAGCACTTCTGGTTGTATTCAGAATTTTCCATGCTGACTTCATTCCTAGAACAATGATGATTGCATGGATTACACCAAAAATAGTGACATCACAGTGTATCTTGCTGTATTTGCTAACTTGCAGACTTGTAGTCTTTGTTGTCTCACGTTCTAAAGGTTCTTGCTTCCAGGTACCTACGTCCATACACAACATGGTTTCCATTTGAAAAGAACTCCAGCATAAAGGACCATCTCACCGAGAGCCAGGGGTCAGACTGCTGAAGAGCACAGTTTTGCCACAAATCTCCTACCTGACTATCTAAGTCATCACCATACCCAGAGGGCAAAACTCAAGGAAGATCCCCTCAACTTCAACTTGCTTAGCATTGTTGTCGAGGTCATCAGGCAACTTACTGTATACGATTTAAAACCTGAAAAGAAATAACACATTTATCATTCATACCAAATAAATTTCTTTCATAACTCTTGATTTCCTTCAAGGAAGCTGACGTATTTTTTATGTAGTGCTTATGGAAATGTGGAATTTCCATGGGCTACAGTTGTAATAGACAGATCAACCCGTACCAGTTATGCACTGACAGGTGGACTGGGTTGGTAGGATGGTGGAGCGATTCTGGCAAACTCATCCTCATTCTTTTCATGTTCTGGTGAATCCATTTTTAGTTCTAAAACAAAAAGAATAGCTTCCCCATTTTTGTCTCTTCTCTTCCCCCTTCAGCACTCATTTAGATGTAGAATCACCTCGTACAGAATCATCTGCAAGTGCTGCAAGTTTCAGATTAATTAATTGAAAGTTGATGATAAAATAGTACTACCTCTGTCCCAAAATATAAAATGTTTTGCTAGGCTATACATCTTATAATTTGGAACTGAGGGAGTGTTAAGATATGCCGATTAGCCGGATAAGAAGAGATATCTTGCAAGTAGTCTCTCACAACTAGCTGCTGCCAAGAAGATGGCTGTCACAGATCTGGACATACAAACACACGTGTAGGCGTGTATAGAAAGACTCCAATCAAGTGGAGGTGAGTTCATATTTATGTCCAGAAGTATCTGAGGCCACAAGTACTGCTTTATGGAAAAGCATTATATTGCTATATCATCACAAACATCACTAGCCACAGAATTTTCTCCGAGATAAAGAGACGTAGCACACATGTGCAGCTAGATTGTGCCACACTGGAAGAAAAGGAAATAAAAGGAAATAAAAGGAAAAGAAAAGTTCCACTACGCACCTTGCGGGTATGCTTGCACATTTATTCCAACAGGATATATACCAAATATATGTATCCAATCTAGTGGAATCTGATACTACGGATGTGTCTCTTGCATGGAGCAGCCCGGAAGATGGACCAAATGCACCATTTTGCAGCAGTAAATTCACAAGGTAGTCAATTTCAGTATCACAGTAGTGAGTACTCTATAGATAGATTTTGTGCTAAACCAGAATAATGCTACTGCTACTTTGCAGGATCAAATCAGGTCTGTCAACTATTGGCATGTATTAGGTTTGCTAGTGAAGATGAACTGCTAAATCAAATCAAGGATATCCTCAGATGCAGAAAATGTTAAATGAAGGACGATAATTGCCGAAAATCCTTTCAATCAGCTCATAAGTAGTTGGCCATTTATTATAATAACAGAAGCACATGCTGGTCCATTAATCAATTATACTCGAGACTGGGCCTTTGTAGACACCTCAGCATCATAACTATACATGTGGACACACTTGTCTTACTCCACCCTTCATATTGAGCTCCAGAACTTGATAAAACTGGCAGCGCTTGCAGGGGATCAAGCTCCAGTGATCAACTCCAACACTTGTAAGTTGGAACTCAAAATCCCACAAACCTCGATGCATCAATTCAGATCAGTTGTAGTTAGCTTGTGGGATCTTCCATCTCACATAGCCATGAAGTTCGCAATATCCAATTTCGAAGCGCTTAGAATTAGTAAGGAGAAAGTGAGGCATTTCCACGAGTTTGTGTCCAGAAGGCTTGGTTCCCTCTCCAAGTGTACAACAAACTTGTTCAGGCGCTCTTACTTTTTTCTGATCTTCAAAAGCAATCCTTTGATAGTCCAGATTATTTACTTCATGTCAATATCTTTTACTGGTTTTCTTTCCCTGAAGAATCTCAAGTCCCTGAATAAGCCAACTCCAAGGAACTTGGACTTGATGTTCACCTCTGTTTCCACAGTGACAGTGTCAAGCATGGCAACAGTTGAGATGGAGGACTTCTCCGACCCGCAGCTCTGGGTTTTGATCATACTGATGATATTAGGAGGGGAAGTGTTCACCTCAATGCTAGGTCTGCACTTCAAAAATGCTCGGGCCAACACTGATTATGCCCGCCAGAGAAGATTGGCTTTCATAAGTAGGGACATTGAATCCTCTGATGTTTTCAACAACAGCAGTCAGAATAATATGGAAGGCATCCAGTCAGAGGCAACCATGACAGACAATCAGGTACAGGAACACAAAGAGGTGAATCAGAACTCTCGCAATATTTTAGCTCATGTAGTGGCAGGCTACTTCATAGCAGCAATTGTTTGCGGGTCTGTAGTCATTGTCATCTGCCTGTGGATTGACTCCAATACAAGAGATCTACTGAAGAGTAAAGATATCAAGATGTGGACCTTCTCGGCCTTCACAGCAATATCTTCATTTGCAAACTGTGGCTTCACTCCGGTAAATGATAACATGGCGATTTTCAGAAATAAACCCACTTTCCTGCTTCTAATTATCCCACAGATTCTAGTAGGCAACACTTTGTTTGCACCAATGTTGAGGTTAAGCATATGGGCCTTGGGAAAGGTCAGCAAAAGAAAAGAATATGCTTACATCCTTCAGCACCCAAAGGAGATTGGATATAGGCATTTGCAAACACATAAGAATTCCGTCTGCTTGGTTCTGACAGGAGTGTTGCTAATTCTGCTGCAATCAATGGCTCTTTGTTATTTTGAGTCAGATTCGAAGGCCTTTGAGGGAATGAAATGGTTCCAGAAATCGGTAGTCTCAGTGTTCCAGAGTGCCAGTTCAAGACATGCCGGTGAAACTGTCATTAACATATCAACCCTTTCTCCGCCGATTTTGGTGATATTTGCACTTGTCATGTAAGTATCCCCCTCTAGCACCTATTCAGGGTGACTTTAACTAAGTTCAGTACTACACTGAGGTTATCTCTTATTGACAGCATATTACCTGGAGCATTGTCATAAATTGAAAACTGTGCTTGTTTGAACAGTAAAAATGGCAGAGAATACATAGAGAGCATATTTTAGCAACCAAAACGGCACAAATAGTTCCAAGCTAATTATCTCAGGTTGCAGTTAGTCATGTATGAAGTTGAAAATAGCAATTGTTGACAAAGTAGAGCAAAACTAGTTGTCTCAGCTTGCAAAAATGCGAAAACATGTCTCATGCCAGTATGCTACCTAGACCAAAATCATAAAAGGTGCATTCAAAACAGCTTATGCACCTAGACCGCAACCAAAACAATCATAGAACTCTTCTAGGCAGAGCTTGCAAGGACAGAATTATGGTCCCAGTATAGAGTGCAAGTTTACAGAAAATCAATAAACACCTAAATGACAACCGAATTTCAACAGCAGGCTACAGCCCTACAGTAATGCTCATGAAAGGAAGGTTGAGTGTCTAATTTCTTGGAACAATAAGGCCAGTAACCACTACATGTGTTCTACCTCTGTATTTTGCTTTTGTGTTAACATATCACTAGCTTATTTGCAGGTACCTTCCTTCTAGTACTTCATTCTTCTCTACCTTTGGTGATAGCCAAACCTTGACAGATAAAAAAGAAAGTCCGAATAGCAGAGCAACATGGGAGAAATTTGTCATTACCAAGCCTGCTTGTTTAGCAATATTCATAGTTTTGGCATGTATAACTGAAAGGAAGTCGATGTCCGCCGATCCACTCAACTTCAGCATCTTCAGCATAATATTCGAAGTGATCAGGCAAGTTGGAATCCTTAAACATATTTCCATGTCCATACTAGAAGTAATGTGTGACTAAATAAGAACTATGCTGCATAAGAAAAAAATTGAACTATGTTTACCGACCGCAGAGATAGGGAAGTACAATCAAGCTTATGAACATCATATGTGCTGCTTCCAAACAATGATGCACATTTCTCATTTGCAGCGCGTACGGCAATGTCGGCTACTCACTGGGGTACAGCTGCGACAAGTTACTGAAGCCTGACGCCACCTGCAGAGACGCTTCCTACGGGCTCGTCGGCAGGTGGTCCGACGAAGGAAGGATGGTCATCATCCTGGTGATGTTCCTCGGAAGGTTCAAAACGTCCACACTCAAACGGAAGAAAAACCTGAATGTGCATCCATGTGGATCACCCCATCAGAGGGCAGCAGAAGTTGCTGGAAACTAGAAACCTGCATAAGATCGATTCTTGAGTGTGTAAATCGGCTGAATCCCAGCGCATTGAGAAAAAAGAGAATGTATTAGATTTTCTCGTCACCTGGATAACTGTAGCCTGTAGGCGGCGGTGGTATGCTAGCACCTAAGGAAGATGAGGCTGTGGATGGATTAGGCGCGAAACAGAGTAGAGAACGTCCTCGGCGAGGGAGACCAGGCTCCCGCGGGGTGGGGTGGGGTTCCGCCGCCGGGATCGCCGTCGCGGTGGTCTGCTTTCTTTCTGAATGGGCCGAGGGTGGCTTCGGTTTTTTTTGTTTTTGTTTTTAGGGAGCTCCCCAGAGAGAATTAGGCCCAGTTTTTTAGCGGTTTAAGGGCCTGTTTGTTTAGGCTTAGGACTGGAGCTTTTACAGTTTTTAGGTCCTCGAAAGCACAAGCATAAACAAATAATCTAACTTTTAGAGTAGGGCTTCTACAAATCGCTCGTTCAGTTTACACTACACTAAAAAAACATACTGTAGTTACTTTTCGTAGCTTTCAACTCAAAACTGAATAGGTACATGGCCAGTGCTCCTAATGTTTGGATCAATTACGTTGAAATGCCATCGTCTAGATAAAAGAAAAAACCCTTTGAAAATAGGCCCGAGCACCCCGTCCCCAATTCCCCTAGACCCGCACGCCACAAGAGGCGGCTAGGGTTCCTACGCCGCCAGTTCTCTCTGCCGCCTCCTCTAAATATCTCTGCCTCTCCAACGTCTATCATGAATGAGAGTATCATCACAACCAGCAAGTTTATCATTTTTATCCTCCCATAAGATAGTAGTAATTTCTAAGCATGGAGGATTAATAGACAGAACAGGGCATCATCTAAAGCATTATCATATCGCATATCTAATTTATAATTATTATCAAAGTTATTGTTTGGAACCATAAAATCAATAATGTGCATATCATCATCATAATAATGAGTTCCATAAAATACCATTGAGTTTTGAGTTTGAGATTTACTTTCATATTTGAGGGGTTCCCGTTCTTCTTTTTTCTTGCTCCATTTTCTTTTCAGTCTCTATTTCCTTTTCTTGGGGATGCATGGACATCCCCAAACTTATGTTTTCACCATCTTCTTCTTTCTCATCCTTCTCCTCTTCTTAGGGGTGCATGGGCACCCACAAGCTTAGAATTTTTTCATCTTTTTCCTACAGAACATTGGTACTTCCCATGGCGGCAAGAATATCTTTAGCATAGTTAAAGATATAAGAGTTAACACAAAAAAATTCTTTGCAATGTGTAAGAATGATATAACTTATTTCTTTAATATCACGAGCTATAGCACAAGATTCATACTTTTTATTAATAAGGGAATCCACCTCATGATCTCACATGAAGGCAACAAATTGGTAAAGTAGTCTCATGTGAAAGTAATAATGATGCTTCTCATGGTATGAGGCAATTATAAAGATATTACATTTGCATTGATAGCAGATATGCTTATCATTTTGTTTTGTGCAGCAACACATATTATGTAACTCACATAGTTGTTTAGCAATATTATTTAAATAGTCAATAGATCCATCCATATGTGATCTTTCTTGAGAAAATATATAACCAACTTCTTTTAATAATTTATGTTCCTCACATGAAAGCGCATCCATGTTATACATAGTAAAAGTAACACTAATTTTTATGTGTTTTTGATATAAGAACAATAAGTACAAAATTGAAAGTAAACTAAATTAAGGTGCAAGGTTGAAAGTAAACTAAAGAAAAACTGACAACGAAACAAGTTAAAGAAGTAAACCTCCCCAAGCTTAGATGATTGCAAGATATAAAACAAATTGAAAATAAAACTAGATGCAAAAAAATAAAAGTAAATCTAATGTCTAGTGCACACAAGAATAAAATCCTTAGCCCTATGCTCCCCGGCAGCGATGCCAAAAAAAATACTTAATAGCCCCCAAGAGTAGGGGACCACTGTAGTACCTCTCAATGTGGAAGTAGGGTGTCGATCCGCATGAGCAAGAAGAAAAAGCTATTTATTCTCTCTAACTAAATTGTCACAAGTTTTAGTTGTTTATGCACTAAACAAGTTATAGGAACAAGGAGGTTGATTTAATACAAGAAAGTAAAAAGTAACAAAACAACGAATATAAAAGTGTCAGAATCGTCTAATTACAAGAGGGGAAGCTGGTGGTTTACTCTTATAGGAACAATGGACCTAGGTTCATGGGTTCACTCAGTTATCTCTCCATATATGGTGGTGATCATGTTATAAATAATAAAATTACACACAATTTTCATGTGTTAATGGTAACTTTTATGATGGCTATATATCCTAAAACACATAGTTGAAAGAAGCACCCATATGTGTTGTTGTGTCACTCTCGTAAGGCCAGCGTGTCGTTATTGTCACTCCACTATGTCATACTTCTACCTTTTTGCCCCTAGATAAAGGATGGTTGGATGCATTGCTTTCACCCATGTCGTCTGTCACTCGGCCATCCATTTTCTGCATACATCATACTCCTTAATACTCCTTAATGGTAAACACTCTAGACACTAGTGCAATAATTTATTTTTTATGCGCATTATCGCGCCTCTCCCATCTACCTATACTTGGAGTTTAAAAGCACCTTATGGCATGGGTAAACAAGGCATTATGAATAAAAACATTACATGTATCATAGAATTATCTCCAAAGTATGACAAACCATAAAGTCCCAACACAACAATAAATGCATAATAAGTATCATCTCATACCACAATATTAACCATATGAATTAGATAGATAGATCCATAATCACGCAAGGCACACAATATCAACATCAAGAATGATCATACATAAAGAGATTGGATGAAGTTACAACCAAAAACCATAGTCCATGGGGTGTACTACTCCCCTCTCACGGTGGAGAGCGATGATGAGGTGTTGGTGAAAGAGGAGGGGCTATCAGAGACGATTTTGGCAGCGGTCCCCCCTCCAATCTTCCTCCGGTGGCAGCCTATAGACTCTCTATTTTGTGGTTTTCGATTTCCGCCTCCGTGTGTTCTGATATCATGTCTGTGACCCTTTTTATAGAAGGTTTTAGGTCAAGATGAAGAGGATGGCAGTGGAATCGAGGAATCAGAGCAACAAGGTGGGAAATAGGGTAGGTGGCATAGCCACTATAGGGCCCCGCGCCATGGGACCTCTTTCCCAGCCTGTTGGGCTTCTGGTGACCTCCTTTGGCCTGCTAGATGTGTCTCGAAAATTCCGAAGTGTGCTCTCTAAACTTACCCTTTTTGGAGTCCATACCTCCTATAAAGTCCAAAGGAGGTATTTTTTTGACAGACAGAGTTAGAACCAGAGGATAAGGGATTGTTTATAAAATCTCCAAAATCAATGTAAAACAAGGGATATAACATTGTAAATGATGAAAATATGTGTCAATAAACTACAAAGTTCATATATGCATTTTATATGCATAAGTGGTGGATGCCATTTGTATAACGGTTGTTGGCGGTGGACACTTGTAGCCCCGGCTTTGCAGTTGCAACAACCAACGATTCATAGAAAAGGCGACAAGCCACAGGACATGCAGGATGATTATTGGTAGTTTCCGAGAACAAAAGAGATGGGAGTAGGAGTTGGGTGAGGGAATCGATGATGGCCATAGCTCCGGCGGTGCCGGTAGGTAGCAACACTGACCGGCTATGACAGCAAGAGATCCTCATCGGAGAACCTCATCCAACATAGAGGTTGTCACTAGAGCATGCGGCCGGCTCCTTGCAACATCGAGCGGCGGAGGAGGATGTGTGGAAGGGACAAGCCATAGTTCTTCCTTGCTGCGTGACAGTGCGAGAGAGGAATGAAAGGGAAAAGTCCATGGAGAAACGAGCAGCCGAGGAAACGAAGAGGAAAATATAAGGAAGGAGGTGGATAGGCCCATGATGTTAGCGATGGTTCCTATTTTCTGCTACCGAGCGTACATGTGTCACCGGCATGAGCCGGAGGACGCGATCATCTCACACTAGTATAAAAAAGGCTATCAGTGACAAAGAGCTTTTTTCTACTAGTAGCGTAGGGGTGGAACATTACTGGTAGAGTGCTAGCGGTAAAACTTACCGGTAGACTGATAGCGCGCGGGGTATTATAAAATTTTAAAAATTACTGCTGTTATTATCAAAATAGGAGCAATAATGTATATGACAGATAAAATTTTATTTTTATCGTCCAAAAGCAATAGATTTATAAGAATGGCATATTGATGTTTTGTCGACTAAATAGTATCTACGTTTATTGAAGTTATCGACATACAATACTAGCTAGAGCTAGCTACTCGTCATCATCGCCAAGGGGGACAAACTCAACAACGTCCTCTCGCGGGTCGTGGTCTGAAGAGTCTCCACCAGATTCATCTAAGTTGTTGGTGGCCTGTAACGGAAGTAGGTGAAGGCATCTCTATCAAGAAAGAAGATCCTTGCGGACTAGCCATCACCCGCGGATCCTGGTGAAGAGTCTCCAACAATGTCTCTCCCTCTTGCTCCCGGTAGCGCTTGAGCGCCAGCTATCGCTCGACATGGTGGTGCTCCCTCTGCTGGGCCATTGTGACGAACCACATCTCGTTGGGCGCACGTTGCCGCGCGGAGGCTCGATACTCGGGGAAGCTGAGTCTCGTCCTCGTCCCGTAGTGCACTATCACCATCTAGTTGTAGGCGTGAGACACTGCCTCCTAGTCCCTCCACGTGCCTCGCCGATCCCGCTGCTGAGCCATGGACACCACGTCGCCAAAGCCACGCCGACGCGCCCCTCGCCGAGCCCGCCTTGGCCACCACGGCTCGTGTCGTCGCCTTCACGCGCAGGGAATGGGAGGGCTCCGCCGCCACCAGCACCTAGGCTTCGCTTGGCAACACCGTCTAGCGGCGGCGAGAAGGGAGAAGGGTGGTTGAGGGCTGAGGCGGGCAGTAGGGTTCCCTTTCGTCGACCATTGTATTCTACTACTGTATATTCTGCGGCGGATTCATCTCAACTTGCTAGCTGTGGTTTTACCGTCAAAACTGATTGTTTTGTACAGGCGAAAAGATGGAGGACGGCAATCTGCAAAGAACAAGTTTGCTAATCACAACAAGCACTCTCATAGTCTCATGGGAAACATCACCACAACCAAAATAAATCGTTGCAAAAAAAGAAGAAGAGATATAAACAGAACAACTCCTCACACGTCTGCGACTACCATTGTCCCATCGATTCAAGTCCATGATTTACCAAACAAAAAAGGGAAAGTCCATGAGATTACAAAATTTGGCACAGGCAATGGATCAGAGTTAAGGTAAAACTTGTATACTTCTCTTGATCGGAGTTTGCAACCTTCCAGAAGAATTTTTATTTTTTTTGAGTTTACATGAGATTTAAAAATCTGACACAAGTAATGGATCGCCATCAATGCCGAAATTGTATACTATTCTTGATCAGAGTTTGCATCCCTTCAGAGGATAAGTACAAAAAAATCCTTTTCAACTCAAAAAGGAAAAAAGTTATACTATTCTCTGTACGGTTACAAATTCTGATAAAAAATATTATACATGTTCTACTTTGATGGTGATGGTCTGTGCAAGATTCTCAAAAAGAAAAGAAAAATGTATTTATCCCGTTGCTTGTGACTAATTTTCTAATCTCATGGACTTCTACTTCTTATTTTTGGTAAATCATGGAGTTCCACTTGAATCTGCCCTTTCATTGTTCCCATCGATAATCCATTTATTCAATCTCTGCCGAGTAACCTCTACCTGAAAAATTAGAATATAACGCATAATTGAGTATATCTCCTACACTAATGTAGCACTTAACACATATTTATACAACAAATTTTTTTAATTAGGTAAGTCATACTTTTTTTGCGGAAAAAGTCATACTAAATTGCTCACGGTGATGATTGAACAGTTAACGAAGCTTACCTGTTTATTCCAATCAGTCCTAATTGTTATGAACAAAAGTACAATTGTTTGGAAAAATGTTCCGAGAAGGATGCCAATCCAAATGCCCTACATCAGCAACCAAAGAGAATTAGGACCACAACTTAGAGCCAAGACCAAGAGGCACAACGATAATGAGTTTAGTATCTGACTGACTGATATAGCAGTATCATCTTACCTTCACATGATATCCAAGAACATAACCTAGGATTGCTCCAAGGGGGATCCCAATCAAGTAATATGTTGTGATGTTAACATAGGCAACTACACTTTGCCAACCCGCGCCAACAGCGACACCTACGTGATGATCAAACGAGTTTATAGATTAACCAAACAAATCTAATATTTTGCATATCTTAAAAAGTTAATCCAAATCAAACAAATTTATTATATACGTAGTTAAATGCTGAATTAAACCTGATAGCACTGGTTGAACACTGTTCAACAAGATGGAGACGGCGAGAAGAGGTGACAGGTCAGCAACTGCGGCAGCTACTTCTTCGCTGGTGGTAAACATGTAGGAAAGCTTTCCTCGGAAAAAAAGGAAGAACAAGAACAACACAAGGCCTATAAAGAAAGAAGTGGTGACGACGTTTGCGATGGCGAACTTTGCCTTTCTTGCACTTCCAGCTCCGAGCTCATTTGACACACGCACTCTATAACACAACAAATCATTATAATCGAATTTCCAAAACTGGTTTGATCACATGGTATGGTAAGAACAAGCTCTTCGATCAAGAAGTTACCCTGCTGCGGCCAAAAAGCCGATAGAAATCATGATCTCCCAACCATTTATGTTAAGGCTGCAGATTTCACATATAGAAACCACAATATACATATTCAGCGGCAGGGAAACACTATGAATTTATGCAATGACATATATGTGCTAGACTGCTAGTAATGTCCAGAGTGGAGAACAAAGCTTATGTGCAATGAACTTCAGGAACTGTGAACCGTGAAGTAAAGTACAGCAAGTATATATTTACCATATTGAAAGAGCGTCAAGTGCAACCTCTGGATTCTTCATGTAACCGGTTAGGAGCACCAATATTGTGCTGTACCACACTTCCAAACTGAAGAGACAAGCAGAGAGAAAAGACATGTATCATATTGCTAGCTGCATCCGAAATTTTGACATGGACAGTAAACTGAAGAGACAAGCAGAGAAAAGTACAGGAAGTACATTGTTGCTTTGTTAAGGATATAAATGTTTTTCTTTCTTTCTGAAACTATTGAAATTGCATATATAAAGACTAATTAGTATTAGGTTTGTTCTTACCAGAGCATGACACCAGAGGAAAGAGAGAGCTTGAGGGTAGGGAAGAGGCCGGTGAGCGCCTGAGAGGAAAACCCCGTCCACGTGAGAGGGCAGGCACCACAGAGCACAAAGACGAGCTGCCCCAAAGCAGGAATCCACATGGCGACGACCATTGAGGCCATGACCCCAGCGAGTCCGAGGTGGAGCTTGACGGTGAAGAGCCACGACAGGAAGAGATGTGCGCCGAGGTTGAGGATCGCGAGGTAGGTGGTGACTATGTTCTTGCTCTGCGCCTGCAGGTACATCTGGAGCGTGAAGTTGCAGACGTTGGCGAAGGTGGCCGGGATGTACCAGACCGAGATGATCCCGGCGACGGCGGAGATCCTGGGGTCCTGGCCGATGAGGACGAGCAGCGGCTCGGTGAAGAGGAAGATGGGGAGCATGAGCACGGCGCAGGTGCTGACGATGATCCAGGAGCGCTGCAGGTAGATGCCCATCATGTGGTACTGCTTCGCCCCGTATGACTGCCCGCACAGCGTCTCCAGCGCGCTTGCCATGCCCAGCTGCACTCGGTTTACACACACTAATCAAATTAGGAATCTCTGAACTGGTGAAGAACACGTAGGAGAAGTAGTGTCAGCAGCTAATTAGGAATCCAGGTAAGTGATCCTGGATAGTTACCAGTATGCCGTTGCTGAAACGCATGAGGACGGTGGAGACGAGGGCGTAGGCGGCGAGCTCGGTGGAGCCAATGTGGCCGATGAAGGCCTGGCTGACGACGGTGACCCCGAAGGTGAAGAAGCGCGTGCAGATGGACGGCCCCGCCACCTTCCACAGCTTCCGGTTCTCATCCAGCAGCCGCCGCCCAAAGCCCCCCACCTCCTCTTCTTCTCCCTGATCTCCTACATCGCCGCCAATCACACTGTCCTCACGCGCGTCCTCCCTGTTCTCCATCAACGGATCCAAGGTAGCAGTAGCACCTTGTACAGCTCGATCAGCTCCGTATTGGCCGGAGGGTAGCCTAACACCGTGCCGATCGTTTAAATACAGAGGAGAGCTGATGTCTAGGTAGGTGGACGAGCGCGGCTCCTTATATTGGCCAGCTGAAGCTGGTGCACGTACAGAAATGCTGGGCAACCCCGTTTTTTTTCGAAACAGAACACGTTTCTTTTTTTTCGAAACAAAACACGTGCGGCATGAGAAGTAGTATTCAGCATAGAAATGCTGGTGCACTTTTTTTTTTTTTTTGAAACAAAACACGTTTCTAAATGATAAAGATTTTGAAAAAAGAGGTTGCACGGCATACATCTCCGCAAAATCCCCATGGACATAGGAGATCTAGGGAATTAGTGATGTGTGATGTGCCTATCTATTATTCCATTCATATGTGATTGTTGTTATTACTATTTTGTGAAAGAATGATTATCTATACCATGTGCAATTCTTGTTATCTAATTTAAAGTCTCATGCATGTAACATGATCCACAAAACCACATACATAAGAACATGTTTGCTAGAGAATCGATGACCTCCTAGTGACACGGCTGATATAAAAAAGGATCTAGTATAACTCGGGGAAAACGATGAACCACAAAGTATAAAGTCTTGATTCGGTCTCACGACCTTAATTGTTGCGTGAACCATGGCTAGTGGTAACATGCAAAAGAATGGGTTTGTCGCCTACATACACATCTATATGAAAAATTACAATTAGTATTCTATTTACTCAACCTGGCATATTCATTATCATCATGACCCGAGTCTCTTTGCGTCTAATCTTTCATCTAAAGAAACTTTAATAAATCTTCGTACTTTTTACTTTTATGTTATATACTCTTCGTTCAATTTCCCGTTCACACTCAAACCTACTCACCACCTTTTCACCTTCAATACTTGCAGTCAATTCACTTAAAAACTTGTGACACCTTGGGTATGACAGAAACACCGTTGATAAACACTTGCTGAGGCTCTTCGTTAGGATCGATATAAAAAACAAAAATATTAATTTCATGAAAACATACTTAAAACAAACATGTGCTCTTGCAGGCATCAGTAGCACACATGAGACACATGTTTATAATTGTTCAGGGCTCGGGAAACGCTGTTCGACCCCCTCCCTCCTATTGATTTGAGTTCTCCTGAGGCCAAGATACCTTCCCTCGGCACAAAACACTACATTTTCCTTACTAGTTGTCGTGAAAAGCCTATATGTCCCAAATGTGGAGGCCACTTTTTGTTGCGACATCCGAAAATCCTTCAGCATATGCCATGCACTCTTGTAGTACGAGTGCTGAAAATATGACACTTAGAAACTATTTTTCGTTTTTTCTCTATTGTGTTCCTTTTATTATCATTTTAATTTATTTTTCCCTTTAATAAACATGTATGTACTTTAAAATTATTTTTGTGAATTTTTATTACCAAGCTATCACACACTTTGCAGCTCACATTTGAATTATTTTCTATAAGTTGGCATAAAGTAATTGAAATTAGCGAAAGCAGTTAGAAAGCTCGAGAATTCATAGAAGTTCATAATTTTTATCCAATATGGTCTAATTTGTGTGAAAATTTGGGTGGTGCCATTTTGCACCATATCTTTTGTACTTGCTTCAGAAAAACTCATTTTTGACTCATAGGAAATGGAAAATAATTTTGTGATTAAAAATAGTGAAAAATCCTTTTGAAAATATTGTTTGGCTCAACAAGACGAACCTTTGTGCTAAATTTGGGCATATTATACTAAACTATGCAATGTATATGGCCATCACCTTGGTCATTTGTTATTTTTTGAACAAGGGAGGGGTCGCAAAGGACCCCGATGCTGCAACTCATATTAAAAGCGGTGGGTGCATTTTACAAGCAGACCCCTTAGGGAAAATAAAAAACAACTTAGGCCTAAACTTTTGCACAAAAGACCTCAAAAATACTTGAAAGAAAGCAATTGACTCCTTGGTGCTCTCCACCTGCAGAAAGCTTCAGTTGTCGGCTGTCAAAAGGCCAACAGGGATGAACCACTTGCCGGCCGGAACGCGGTGACTCCGACGAGATTCTTAGAAAGGGCCTCCACACCAGAGGTTGAGAAGAAACACCGTCTTGGTGTCTGACAAGGTCGCTCTTGTGACGATAGATAGCGGTGGCGATGGTACATGGTTAATTAGGACATCTGTAGAAATGGCACAAATGACATAGCTTATTTACTGGTTAATTAGATTTAAGGAAGTATTGATTTGTTTCCCTAGACACTCCTCTTGGTTAATTTGGTTATAGTAATTGTTTTGGTTTAGTAAGTTCTTTCTATGTTTTGCTTTAGTTGGCTTCATTAGATGCTATGTCAAGTAGATTTGCTGCAGTTTTGTTTTTTAATTATGCATTGCGAACTATTTCTCGGTAGAACTGATCGATTGGTAGCATGTTATAGTCTGTGTGAGGTGTTAGCTGTTACAGTTTCTCCTACTGAAGCATCATTGGATAGATTACAAAGTTATACAGTAGTTCTCATTTAAAAGAACTCCTTGGCACTTGTAGTTTGAATTTTTTTCCTTCTAGTTTGATTTTGTTCTCCATCTACTGCATTTAATTGTTATCCATTCATGGCTTAATTTTCATGTATTATTGTATTTGTTCACGCAAACTTGTATTCCACGATGATACATATTGATCTGTTGAGTGAACAAATCTATAGGTACCACTGCCGATGAGCGGCGGCGAGTGGTAGACCACGACGGCTCGGGGAAGGCTAAGGAGGCGCGATGGCGTCAAGCTTGAGTGGGGAAGCGCAGCGGCTAGTGAGAGGATACGGTGTCGATTCCGGCGATCCATGGCTTCCCGACAAGCAAAAGATCGAGGGCGTGGAGATCCTCGATGACCTTCTTCCTCGTCCTGTTGATGGCGGTCGGGAGAAGGATTCCGTACATTAGTACTTCCCAACAAGAGGAGTACCTTTTTGTTGTGTTTTCTCTTCTAGGTATCTCATTAGTGCATCTGAACACCGATTAGTTTTGTAAGACAGAGGTGCAGTAATCTTATGCTTAGTACTATAAGTGTGTATATGTGGACGTCAACCATGTGTTATTTTTTAATTCTAAAACGCATAGCGATGGCGCACAAGGCACACCTAGGTAGCTCGCCAGGCGCTACTCCTTCCTTGCGCACGAGGTGAGTACGCGGGCGCTACTAAATATACTCCTGAGCATCGCCGGAGCGTGTCCGTGTGTCGGCGGTAGCCTATTTCCGAGTGCTGGTGGCCTGTTTCCTAATTGTGAGACTTTGTTAAGGGCTTGAAGGGGGGCTCTTGGCAAAGCTAACACATTGTCTCATCTCCATCAACGACGGCGGAAGGGAACGTCTCCGAAAGCTTTGTCAAGAGTATTTCTTTTCCACGGGTTTCTTTCTTTCTTTCTTTGACGGGTGTCTTTCTTTGCCGGATGTCTCTCTTTGCCCACAGTTTTCTCTAATTCTACGACACTCGGCAAAATCTGCCTTTGTCATGTGCCCGATAGAATTCTCTCAGCAAAGACGATGACACTTGGCAAACGGCTAGATTCCGATAGTGTGTGCACATCTTTGATCCATGGGTACTTGGCCCAAAATCCAAATGGTACAGTGAAAAAATCAGATAAAATTATTTTTTGAGAAAAATGATAAAATGTAAATCAACTGACCAAAGCAACCAAGACTACGTCAGATATAAATCATCCCTGCTCCTAGCTAATTCAATAGATTCGCAGGGGCGGACCCAAGTACATGCGAGTGGGGGCCTAGGCCTCCACTCAAAATTTTGAATTCATGTCATTTTTGTTCATAAATTTAAAGAAAAATGTTCAAATTTAGCAAGTTTATACTGATACGGCCCCCAGTCAAATGTTATGCCCCCAGTCACAATTTCGTCTGGGTCCGCCCCTGTAGATTCGTGGAAAGGAGCCCATCACAAAAACGTTTTTCTCATGACTCATCTTGTTTTGAACCGTCTCCCAAGTCAAATTGCCAAGTTTCACCAGAATGTATGACCATTTGAGGAATGCACCAAAGAGAACTTCAGTGTCATGGTGGAGTTTTTGTTTCTTGTGTGTAGGCCACAAATGGTCATAACTTTTTCTTCCAAAAGATTAGTAATAATGCACATGTTATAGAATGCACGACAACCACAACTTTTATTATATATTTTTGAGAACTTTAGGGTGCCTCTAAATGACTCAAGGAATAATATGCACTTCTTCTTTAGATTTTTTTTTTAAACATATTGCGAGCCCTATATCACTGGCTTTCGGTTCTTGCTGAAATATAATTGGGTCATTGATATTCTAAGACAAATAACAGGAATCTAGCTTCAGCCTTCAGAGAACCACAAAACTGCATTCCAAGTCTCCGTTCAAAACTAGGCCCATGCACATCACATTCCCACCAAACTGGGAAATGCACTTCGCGTCCTCATCAGCAAATATAATCCCCTGGAGATGAACGTACCTTCACTGCTTCACACATCACTCACGTGCGGACGTGCCATTTGAGAGAATCTGAGGGAGACCCCGCCGTCATATTCGAGTAACCTAAATCGTTCCAAAATGGCCACCCTAAAGTGAAAGTGACATCTGGTTTCGCAGAATGAGTATTGGTATTTAAAGGGTGGTTAGCAATTGGTGGAAGATAACAGTCAGTTTTCTCGTGTGCTCATGCTAGCCACGAAACAGAGCATCTAGAAATGGCCTCATGTCTGTCTGAAGCTAGCATCGAGATTGTTCCGTCTCGTGCCGATCATTAGCATGCCCGGTCAGCACCCATAATTTTGCAGGCCAGGAATTGATAAGAGAGTCGTATAATCTTCTAATTTCCATTTGTGTCGGTGGTCCATGTCACCCAAGCTGCAAATCAACAATGTCCAGTCACCACTCACCACAATGTTCTTGCATTGCACGTCATCCGAAGTGTGCTGATGTACTGATTAATTTTTAATAGAGTACTGCACAGAGATTTCTGATCATCTTTAGTAAGCACTTCTGGTTGCATTCAGAATTTTGTGATCATCCTACAACAATGATGATTGCATGGATTACACCCCAAAAAAAAGGTGACATCACAGCATATCTTAGGTTCTAAAGGTTCTTGCTTCCAGGTACCTACCTCCATACAAAACATGGTTTCCATTTGAAGAGAACTCCACCATAAAGGATCATCTCACCGTGAGCCATGGGCATCAGACTTCTCAAAGAGCACAGTTTTGTCACAACTCTCCTACCTGACTATCTTTGTCATCGCCGTCTGCATCACCGAGAGGAGGACAAAACTAGGAAGATCCCCTCAACTTCAACTTGCTCAGCATTGTTGTCCAGGTCATCAGGCAAGTCATTCTAAGCGATTCAAAATAGTAACACATTTATCATTCGCACCAAACAAATCTCTTGCATAACTCTTGATTTCCTTAAAGGAAGCTGACGTATTTTAGACAGTCACATTTTGTATGCACTGCTCATGGAAGTGTGAGATTCTCCATGGGCTATGGTGGTACTAGTAGACAGATCAACCGGGACCAGTTATGCACTGACAGGTGCACCGGGTTGGTAGGACGGTTGAGCAATTCTGGCGAACTCATCCTCCTTCTCATGTTCTTGGGGAAGCTAAAGAAGTTCAGAATGGAAAGAGGCAAAACCCTGTAAGCAGCTTGTACCGAATCACCTGCAAGTGCTGCAAGTTTTAGACTAGTGATGAAAGATGATGGTAAAGATATGCCGATAAGCCTGATAAGCACAGTTATTATGGCAAAATGGTTCCAGTTCAGAGTAAGAGGTTATGGAATCAATAGATGCCTAAAGGACAACACAAATTTTGATAGCAGGCTACAATAGTGCTCATGGAAAGGAAGTTTCAGCGTCTAACTCCTTGGAACAAGAAGACCAGTAACCACTACCAGTGTGCTACCTCTGTATTTTTCTTGTGTTGACAGAACACTAATTTATTTTCAGTTACCTTCCATCTGGTACTTCATTCCTCGCTACCTGTGGTGATAGCAAGACCTTGTGATAGATAAAAAAGAAAGCCCGGACGAATAGCAGAGCAACATGGGCTGCTTGTTTACCAATATATTCACAGTTGTGGCATGTACGACTGAATGTCCTGTGATCCAATCCATTTCAGCATCTTCAGCGTAATATTTGAAGCCTGACGCCACCTGCAGAGACGGGCTACAGGCTCGTCGGCAGGTGGCACGACGAAGGAAGGCCGATCGGTCATCATCCTGGTGACGTTCCTAAAAAGGAAGAGAAAAACCTGAATGTGCATCCATCCATATCCATGTGGATCACCACATCAGACGAAACAAAACGAAAAACCTGAACGTCCTCGGCGAGGGAATTAGACGAAACAAAGCGAGGGGCTTTTTTTTTCGAGAGAAAATAAAGCGAGGGCTAACCGATGCGGTTCCCAGCAGGAGCAATGATGAGCCCATGGGTTCTCGTTTCATAGGGGCCATACCATTCCCATGTGCCAGACGAGTAGAGCCCACATTGCGCTGACTGGCAGCAGCCCCAACCATGACAATGACTGGCCCATTTAGGGAGGCTACGTATATGGGGGCAGCTATACGCCGCTTCAAGCAGCCCAACTCGCACGGACAGCCTGATGGCGTGGTAACTGGACCGGCCCTTTTTACTTTTTCTTTTTTTTCTTTTCTTTTATTTTATTTTAAACTCTGAATATTTCTATAATACTAAAAGATTTAATAGCTGTGAACATTTTCAGATATTCGTGAAGATTTTTTAAATATTATCAATAATTTTTGGAAAGTATGAACAAAATTTCAAAAATTAAGAACAAAAAATATGAACATTTTTCTAAAATCGTGAACCAATTTTTGAAAAGTCATGAACAATTTTCGAAAATCATGAAGAAAATTTAAAACCTATGAACCAAAAATTTAAAAACATGAACTTTTCTAAAAAAATCATAAACAATGAACATTTTCCTAAAAGCATGAACAATTAATCAAATTCCAAACTTTAATTCAAAAAATAGGAAAAAGGAAAACGGAAAAAAGAAAAGACTAGACCATCCCATAATCCCATAGGGTGGAGACCCGGGCAATCATTTCCGTTCGATCATGACAATCTCTATTCTATGCTTCATGCAAAGGGTAGCATCCCTAGGCGCACCCCCTCCTTAACTAGCACTTGAACCGTGTCGGTCCAATTTTATTTTCGGGGTTTGGTTTTTTCGGTTATTTTTTAGAACCACCGATTTGGTTCCTTTTGGTTCTTCTGTTTTCTTTTCCTTTTTCTTTTTTCTGATGTTTCGTTTCTTTTCCCTTTTTTAAAATAACAACAATAGAAACTGATTTATATTATTCGAAATAGATAAAAAATAGCTTAGAATAGGCATAAAAACGATGCTAGCCTAAAAAGAAGAACTTGGAAACCACAAGTCGGAGATACAATATATTTAGGAGTTAGTCACACTAGAGAAGTAAAGAGATTTGAAGTAAAAAGGAAAGTGAAGTCCAAGATATATTGAGTCATTTAGAATTCTAGGACAAAGAGGACCTCTAGCTTAGAAACTGGAATCACCGAAAGGATTATCCAAAGTACATAACGTGTTCCACATATCTTAACTACACAAGTGTTTAAAATCACTAGAAGAACATTTGAATTATACAAAATTAGAGTTATAGTCAGATCTTACCTATGAGGAACAACCGTCCAAAATTCTGGTAAAGAATTGGAAACGGTTAATAAATAGAGCAAGTAGGTATTTTAAGGTTTAGCAAAAACATCACCCGTAGAGGGAAGCTACTTGGCAGAAAGAGGAAGATTTATGAAGCCGATGTGAGGGATATTCTCTCAATCCCTCTACGGCAGGGGATGGAGGACACTCCTGCTTGGCACCCAGATAAAAAGGGGGTGTTCTCGGTGAAATCGTGCTATCAGCTCGGTGTGAGGCTGTGAGATCAGAAGCAATTCAGGGATGCTTCGACGTCGGGGACTACTGCTATGTTCCATCCGATGTGGAGCAGGATTTGGAAATTAAAACTGCCTGCTAAGGTCCGCGTTTTTCTTTGGCGCCTTAGCCATAATAGCCTCCCTACGAGGATGAATATCAGTCGGAGGAAAGTGGAGCTTGATACCCGCTGCCCGATGTGCTATAGACTGGATGAAGACGGTGGCCATTTGTTTCTCAAATGCAAAAAAGTCAAGCAGATTTGGAGAGGGATGGAACTGGAGGAGGTTCAGGAGAAACTCATGAAAGCCCCAAACACAGGTGTAATGATGGAGGATATCCTTGCTTTACCTGAGAATAAAAGAGCTCTCATATGCTTGCTGCTATGGGACTGGTGGACGACACAAAACAAGCAGAACGCAGGAGAATTGGAGAGGACGACAGCGGGGGTGTGCAACATCATCCCTAAACATGTTGTGGAATTGCAGCTCTGTTCGATGCCCGGTACCGACGCACATACCTCTCAAGAGCAAGCTTCGGCGACACCAGCGGTGGCATTATGGAAGAAACCGCGGGAGGGAATGATCAAAGTAAATGTGGATGCCTCCTATTGAGAGCCTGATAGACGTGGGGCTTGGGGCTTTGTCGCAAGGGATCATGATGGCGAGTTCGTCGCCGCAGCAGTAGGCAAACTGAGACACCTGCGATCTGATCTTTAGGATGAGACGGAGGCGTGTGTCGCCGCTGTGGTGGGTGCTTCGGCACTTGGCCTGTCCTCGGTTATCTTCGAATCAGATGCCGAAACCCTGGTAAAGGCACTACACTCGGAAATCCACGAGTTGTCGGAGATTGGTGTTCTACTCCGAGAGATTAGAAGCTTGTGCTTTACTTCGTTCTCCTCATGGGAGTTTGTCCACTGCCGAAGGGATTGTAATAAAGTTGCTCACACTCTAGCTAGGTTTGGAGGTCATAGTGAGGAAGAGTGTGTGGGTTGGGCTGATGTTGCCCCAGATTTTATGTTTGATTTAGTTGCCAGCGAGGCTGCTGAGCACTCTCGTTAATGAAAGATCATTTCCATGTCAAAAAAAAATAGTTCTATAACTTCTGGTCGAAGGTCTTATAAGGGAGAGGATGTAACATCCGAAGAATAGGAAATGCTTAGGGCTAGATTTTAGGTTTCTGCATTTGCATTGCATAAATTTGAAAAAGGGGAAATTTTCAAATTTTTGTTTTGAAGTGACAAAGTAATTGGGATCAAACTCTAGTGTTGAATTTGATCAAGGTCCACTCTAGGATTTGAACTCAAAATTCAAAATGACATTTCTATTTTCAAATTTGGGGAATTCAAAATTAATTAACACAAATAAAAGAGTCAATGACTCATAATCACATATACACATGAAACTAGATTCTAAAAAACTAGAATCTTATATACATATTCAAATTCAAATTGAAGGTTTGAAATAGTCAAACTTGAGTTCAAAATCAGTAATTCATGACAAATTCAGATTAACGCAAGAAAAATATAAAAATGTTTAGAGTTAAATTATTATTTATAATAACATCAATTCAAGATTCATTACAAGATGAATCAAATAAAAAAAGTTACAAGAATAGGAAATCCTAATACAAACTAAATGAGAATAGAATAAATCCTATATATTTCTTTCTCTTCTTATCTTCTTCTTGACCAGCACAACAAAAACAAATGGAAACTACTTTTATAGTGATTAAAATGTTGGTTCCACCTATCTGGTGAAACCATTTGATTTAGAATCCAATCAAAGATTCTAGAGACGAGTCCCAAACCCATTGCAACTTGAGGATTTAAGAAAATGAAGAGGTGATCAGGGCATAAAAAGGAAATGAGGCAATTGACAACGCATTAGATCATGATCAGATCATCATCAAGTAGCAATAGTAAATAAACCTTATTGAAAGAACATGTGGGCCCCCATGTGTGGTTTTGGTAATTAATGACAATCTTTATGGACTAATGTGTGTATTAAGTTATACTTGTAGGATTTGTTCATTGACATCGCTTGGAGCATGTGTTGGCTTCAAGGTCGATGAAATGAGAAGAAGATGTGATGTGCAAGCTCAAAATGCGCCATCTATAGAAGATCTCATGTTTGATGCTTGCCATCCCCGGTGATCATGGATCAATGATGAGAAATCAAGAAATGCGTTCCATCTTGAGAAGGTCAAGTTCATCTACATCGAGCTCAAGTGGAACGCTCAAGGCAAAGGTATAGTCTTGATAGGTTTTCCCTTTTGCCGGTCTCATATTGTGTGTGGGAGACCGGGTTTAGGATAGATAACCGTACTATCAAGAGAGGCTCTCGAATGAGTAACTCAGTCACATCGTTCGGAGAGAGCTCAATCCTTTGCATATTTGCATCATCATATTTGGTTGTTATTTGGTCTTATCCATGTGAGGATATAGATCTTGTGGTAATCTCCATAACAAGCTCTTGTTCATCAAAATCGGATCTTCCGTTTGTATCTTGTTGCGATTTTGATCTTGGCGGCTTTTCGGTTTCTCACCAAGTGAGGTATCTCACATTATTATACATGATACATTCTCACTTGGTGATAACCAATATTTTCACCTCTTATAGGGTAGCTCATGTCGTCCTCTTTCCAACGCAATTGGAATCGGATCGATCGGAGTTACCAATCAAAATTTATAGTGGTTTGAATTTTCCTAGGTACCAAAATGCGGTATATTTTAGTACCTAGCGCGGCAGTAGGTGTTGACAAGTTGCCAACAGCCACTGCCGGGCTAGGTACCAAAAGGCGGTAGTACCGCATTTTAGTAGCTAGCGCGGCAGAAGGTTTTTGACTTCGTCATTTGGATCTATCCTCCCTTGCTGGACTATGATGTTTCTTTGCATGATATTGTAGAGGTTGTTGTCCTCTTCGAAACGAGCCCAAGGTCATCGAAATCGGAGTTCGGGTGCAAAAGTTATGGTTGTTTTCGTTCTGTGATGACCGGTAGTACCGGACCTGGATCCGGTAGTACCGGGGTCCGGTAGTACCGCATTTTGGTACCGGGGAGCACAGAGAAAATGCGTCTGGCGCCCCAGTAATCCCAGGGAATGTCCGGTAGTGCCGGGAAAGTCCGGTAGTACCGGGAATCGCGTTTTTGGGCTGTAACGGTTGGATTTTGGAGGGACCTATATAAGGGGACTTCTTCCCCAATGGTTCCTTAACCATTCTTGCAAGTTCTCCCCTCCATTGTTGTCCTTCTTGAGCTTGCTTTCTCTCAATCCCTCCGATGATTCTTGCATATTCTTGAGGGGTTTGAAAGAGGAGATCTAGATCTACAATCCCACCAATCAATCTCTCCTCTAAGTGAGGGGAACATATTGGGATCTAGATCTTGGAGTCTTTTGTGGATTTCCTCCATTGTTCTTCCTCTATTATTCCCCCATAAGCTTTTGTAGCTTAGATGGAATTTGGGAGAGAAGGATTTGAACACCTTTGTGGTGTTCTTACCATTTGCATTTGGTGCATCGGTTTGTGTTCTCCTAGGAGGATTTGGTTTGAGTTACTCATTGGAGCTTGTCCCTCTTGGGTTCTTGGAACCCTAGACGGTTTTATGGCCTTGGTGGCATTGTGGCCTTGGTGGCGTTTGTTGGGAGCCTCCAATTAAGTTGTGGAGAAGTGCCCCAACCTTGTGAGAGGTTCCGGTTGCCACCGACAAGTGCACCGATAGTGGAAGCGTGGATCCATCCCATTGGGGTGAGATTCACCGTAGAATAAGGGAGGCCTTTTGTGGCGTTTGTGGTTTGATACCACCCCCTATCCAAACGATATGTACTCCATGTTGGGAGGAACTCGATAAAATATCGGTGTCCCCGCGTGCCTCGGTTATCTCTATACCCGAGCTCTTTACTTATGCACTTTACATTATGATAGCCTTCGTGCTTGAAGTAATATATATCTTTCTATCACTTTGTTGCCTGTATTGCTTAGTATAAGTTGTTGGTGCACATAGGTGAACCTTAGTTGTTCTAGGTTGTGCTTAACAAAGTAAACACTAGTTTTATTCCGCCTTTGTTGAGCCACTCTAGGAAAAATTTTAATCACCTATTGTAATACCCTCAGAATCGACCTTATGCAAGTTTCAGCGATTCCCGCCAAACCCGCATAGAAACGATTCAAAGGTGCCCACCAGGCACTTTCGTGCGGGTGGAAAACGAAGTAATAACATTACACAACAGTCCTCGATGGGACCCACAGAATAGATATATATACAACACGACTCCTTGAGTCAAGAATACAGATATACAGAACAAAGATCCAAATCACCTTGAAAACGATAGAGCGTCCAGCTACGGACAAGATGCAAATGGGGCTAAGAGCCCTGAAGAATAACCAATGGCGTCCATAACCCTGCCCAGGCCAAGCCGGAAGGGTAACCCTGCTAACGACGTCGATCTCAAAACCTGCTTAAACAAAAGGGGTGCCGACAAAGGCAAAGGAAAAAGAAAAGAGAGCGGTCAGTACTGAGGCCAGTACACGGCGAGGCTAGAATTCGGCGGTCCTCGCCTACATAGGTATGGTGGACTGAAGCGGCAGCGCAGCATGCACCAAACAACCTATAGAGACTCGATATAACTGTCGGCTATCAGAGAGGGATAAGAAAGACCTATTCGGAACCAACCTGATGCTACCACCAAACAAACCCGTCCTGGTGGTTCCCCTCGAGACCAAACGAGGAATTCAACCGAGGAACTCACACAGTTGGCAGTTTTATTTATTTGGTTATCGTTGCAGCAATTACTAGTCAGGTATAGATAGTCATCCTGATAAAATAAGCAGTGGGCCGTTTTAGTTAACCCTTTCGTTGTAGTGGCATCACTTACTAGTCAGATACAAATAGCATGAGATATCCCAAAACCCAGCAGTTGTTGGTACTTTTATTTAGCCATTCCGTTATAGTTGCAATACTTACTAGTCAGGTACAATGGTAGCAAGCGACAACCCAAACAAGCAATTGTTGGCAATTTTATTTAGCCATTCCATTATAGTGAAGCTGATTACTAGTCATTATGAAGTCAAATTTATAGCACTACTTTAGTTATAGTTGTCTATGATCGAGATACTGTGCTCCAAGTCGTCCATAACCGCGGACACGGCTTTCAGAAAGTTTTACCCTGCAGGGGTGCACATATAGCAACACACACTCGATCAACCTCGGAAAAACCAAATCAAAACCCAACGAGGCTTTCACGACAAAGCAATCACAGGATTCAGAAATATTTCAGGGGGCCACCCCATTGAGTACACCCGCAACAAAGTTAGCCGACTCCGAGACGGACTCAAGGTTTGCGCCAGTGGCTGTAAACGACTGGGGACCCGAAAATGTGACTGGGCTTGTCGATACCGCGAAAACACTCCGCTTACCTAAACAGTACAGGTGCTCCTCGCACAATCGTAAATAAAGCAGTAAAGCATGGCATAAGTACAGGATAGTAAATAAAACCTCAAACTAGTTTGTGGCCCCAAGAAATAAGAATGAATCAAGCTCTGGCTCAGGGGGGTCCCATAATCTTCCCGGATGTGGATAGCGCGAATATTCAAGGAACAGGTATCAAGTACTCGGGGTCCTACGCGACACAAGTGGACGGTTAAAAACCAAATAACATCTATTGCCCACCTGTGCCTCTGCATTTACCTACTTCAATTTTAGTTATTAAACAATAATTAAAGTTATGATCATCTCTAACAATAAACATGCGGCAATACTCCAACAACTGTGGTACTTGACGACACGCAACAGCACTTGAGCAAGCGACTACGACGCGCAGGTCCATCTATCTACCAAACAACAGGTAATGGGATGTGTCCAAGGCAATATAAGGCGGCAAGGGATATCACGGGTACGAAAAACTATAGCATCGCAACACAGATAGCAATAGATCAACAGGAGGGAATAAATACTATAAAAGTAAGATAGGTAGAAAGGGGGAGGTGCTCGCCTGAAAAACATTGCCGAAGGTTCAACCGACGATCGGGTCGACACTCGCATCAACTCAACGGCCTTATCCGCGAAGAACCAAAACACTAGAAGAAACACCGGAGGCACTATTTAATACTACGGCAGAAGATCGAGCATGATGCATGTATGATGCATGGCATGGTAAATATGCGGTGCAATTAGGCCATATTAAGCGGAACCGGGGGTCCCGACAATTTAATATATGGTTCTAGTTGTTTAGATACCCCGCAATTTAAATGTTGTCTTAACATGGCAAAAGATAGCACCGGTTCGCTACACAAATTTAAATGGAACCAATATACGACTAGATTTGCCCGCATATGGATCCCATATTTAATTATATGGTGAATCGACATAAGGTCCCCAAACACCCACAAATATGTATGCAAACACGAACAAGTTGATATGCAACAATTCATATCGGTATTAATTTATAAAAATAGGGCTCGGGAGAAAGGGTCACACATTAGGGTCTCGGCGATCTTGGGGTCCCGAGGTTTTGGGGTCGGGTCTCAGGGTTCGACGGGAAGGCAAGGTTCGGTTCGATGGGATCGGTCTCGGACAACGGAAGTCGATCTTGTCGCATCCGAGAAGAAGAACTTGGTTGGCGTCGGGGGCACATCGGACTCGCCCTGGTCGGTGTCGATCTTGTCGGGCCCGCGTATCAGGTCGGTCTTGGCGTCCGGGATGAAGAACTTGGCGTTCTGCGTCGATGTCCGTACCGTCTGTGTTCTCGAGCATCGCATCCGAGAAGGAGTACTTGTCGCACATGTGGTCTCCGGGTCTGGGTAGAAGATCTCGTCGTCCGGGGATTCGCTGGGCCCGCGATCTGCGGTAGCTAGTCTTGGCGTCAGGGAAGAAGACCTCGTCGCTCCAGGAGAAGATCTTGGCGTCGGTAGATCTTGAGAGCGACACGAGTCGTCGGGGCCGTACTTGTCACATGGTACA
This sequence comes from Avena sativa, assembly GCA_916181665.1. Taxonomy (NCBI): domain Eukaryota; kingdom Viridiplantae; phylum Streptophyta; class Magnoliopsida; order Poales; family Poaceae; genus Avena; species Avena sativa. Next base: position 381,855,418 of record OV702280.1, on the reverse strand, counting down.
TGCTGTGGCTGATCTTGCCGATGGGAAAAAACATGTCCGCTGCTGGTCAAACACGCACACACACACAGAGGGTTCAAACGGCGAGGTACATGGTACTGGACAGGGCGACGCAGGCGACAGCACCATGGTGGTGACTGCCAGCGAGAAGCGGGGCGGCCAAGGCGATGGACCCGCGAGAAGCAGGAGGCGCGGGCGGCGGAGGTCGTGGTCCAAGGCGGCGCCAGGGCGCGAGGAGAGCTCGGGCGGCAGAGGGCAGAGGCCGACGGGCGGCTCCCTGGCGGCGCTCGAGACGAGGAGGTGGCGGCTTAGCAGGGTCCGGGGCGACGGGGGCCACAGTGGCCGGGTGCGGTGCCCTAGGGCGGCGGCCGACGAGGAGGACCGGAGGCGAGGAGGACGGGGTAGGCGGGCCTGACGGTGGCGGTGACGGAGGCGAGGGCACCCCTGGCGGCGAGGCGAGGAGGTCGGGGAGGCCAGGACGGCGAGGGCTGGAGGGAGGCAGGGCTCCTGGCGGCGGTGCCCTGCGTGGCGGGGAGGCGCCGGCGGCCTGCGGAGGGGAGGAGGGCGGTGAGGCCGTCGGGCTCGGCGCCGCGGGGTCGGGGTGCGGTGAGGAGAGGGAGGGTCGACGGGGAGCGGAGGCGGCGCTCGAGCGTGGGGCCGGCGAGGCGGCTGCGGGTGGAGGGCGAGGTCGCTGGTGAGGGGGAGGGTGTAGGACGGCGAGGAGGGGCTCTGCCGCGGGGAGGACGAGGGCGAGGGGAGAGAGAGGAGCGGGGGCGCGTGGGTGGGGTCACGTGGGTGCGTGGGGGATCGGAGTGGAGCGGTAGTGGGGCCGGGGTGGGTCCAGGAGGAGAGAGCGGGGTCGGGGAGACGCGTGAGGGACGCGGTCGGTGGGGAGTGGGCCAGCAGGGTGGGGCCAACTCGATGGGGGTGTGTGCTGTGGTGGAGGGAGGGGAGGTGAGGTGGCGGGTGGCTATTAGTGGGGATTTGGGAAGAGGTGAGGTGGCGACATGTGATTGGAGGGGGTGAGGTGGAGGGGCTGGGTAGATTAGGATTGGGTAGGAATAGATTTTTGGGTAGGCCGGTTTTGTACTGGGGGTGGCCGACTGGGTCGGATCGGCCCGGTACGGCTGCCCCTAAAAATAATTAAATATTTTATTTATTTAAAACAGGTTTTTGCAAACCGTTGGCCGACAAAACAAAATAATCCGGAGACCCGGGTTTTTGGATTTTTGAAATAAAGGCGGGGTATTTGGAAAACAAAAAATGCTTTTTGAAAATAGTTTAGACAAAAACCATGCATGATGATGATGACGATGCTCAAATGCAATGTGGCATGATGACATGAGCATGCGGTCATGATGATGCAATGCACAAAAACAACGCGATTTTCTAGTAGTGGTTTTGCGGGATGCCACAATTCGACACCACTAACAATGGATCTCGCCCTCGAGATCCGCCTCATGGTACCGGAAGGAAGGTCGGCGATCTGCATCTTCTCGCTTCGTGTAGATTCTCGCGACACCACTAACAAGAGGTCGTTGTCCGTGATCGTCGAGAGAACACTCCGGGAACAAAAGGTCGAAGGTAGAGGTATCCACAAATAAAGCCACCTCTAGCTTCGATAGAAAGAGGGAACCGATGCATTCTCATCCACTTCAATGTACAAAAGCGAATAGAAGGGGTAGTCGGCATGGAGGCCAATCCATCACGCACCCAAAATATTACTCTGCACAATCAGTAGATAAGCGTGCAACCATTCTCGGAATCAGACTGAAGATCTCGACAATCGAGGTTCAGAAACAAAGGAGTGATGCAGAATCTGCATCGGATCTGGCGTAGATGATGTCGTCGCGTCGGAAAACACCGGAAGGCACAAACAAGGAACAAAGGATGGTACCACAGATAAAGGACCACTCAGATAGCAGGAGGACCGGATGTAGAAACACCGTTACCAAAGGAGGAAGCGAAACCCTGAAGGTACGATGGAACCCAACCACGAGAAATCCTGGACTCGAAGAGAGAGAAGAGAGCGGATTCAAAACACGCAGAGGTGAGAGGAGAGCAGCAGAGGGGTAAGGAGTAAAATCAGACCTAATCAGAACTATCCAACCGATTTTTCAAAAATAGTTTTGACACCCTACTTCGGCCGTTAGCTAGGTTATCCTACAGGCTGGACTTGTGGGGTATCGCAACTGCTGCGCTCTGATACCACTCTGTAACACCCTCAGAATCGACCCTATGCAAGTTTCAGCGATTCCCGCCAAACCCGCATAGAAACGATTCAAAGGTGCCCACCAGGCACTTTCGTGCGGGTGGAAAACGAAGTAATAACATTACACAACAGTCCTCGATGGGACCCACAGAACAGATATATATACAACACGACTCCTTGAGTCAAGAATACAGATATACAGAACAAAGATCCAAATCACCTTGAAAACGATAGAGCGTCCAGCTACGGACAAGATGCAAATGGGGCTAAGAGCCCTGAAGAATAACCAATGGCGTCCATAACCCTGCCCAGGCCAAGCCGGAAGGGTAACCCTGCTAACGACGTCGATCTCAAAACCTGCTTAAACAAAAGGGGTGCCGACAAAGGCAAAGGAAAAAGAAAAGAGAGCGGTCAGTACTGAGGCCAGTACACGGCGAGGCTAGAATTCGGCGGTCCTCGCCTACATAGGTATGGTGGACTGAAGCGGCAGCGCAGCATGCACCAAACAACCTATAGAGACTCGATATAACTGTCGGCTATCAGAGAGGGATAAGAAAGACCTATTCGGAACCAACCTGATGCTACCACCAAACAAACCCGTCCTGGTGGTTCCCCTCGAGACCAAACGAGGAATTCAACCGAGGAACTCACACAGTTGGCAGTTTTATTTATTTGGTTATCGTTGCAGCAATTACTAGTCAGGTATAGATAGTCATCCTGATAAAATAAGCAGTGGGCCGTTTTAGTTAACCCTTTCGTTGTAGTGGCATCACTTACTAGTCAGATACAAATAGCATGAGATATCCCAAAACCCAGCAGTTGTTGGTACTTTTATTTAGCCATTCCGTTATAGTTGCAATACTTACTAGTCAGGTACAATGGTAGCAAGCGACAACCCAAACAAGCAATTGTTGGCAATTTTATTTAGCCATTCCATTATAGTGAAGCTGATTACTAGTCATTATGAAGTCAAATTTATAGCACTACTTTAGTTATAGTTGTCTATGATCGAGATACTGTGCTCCAAGTCGTCCATAACCGCGGACACGGCTTTCAGAAAGTTTTACCCTGCAGGGGTGCACATATAGCAACACACACTCGATCAACCTCGGAAAAACCAAATCAAAACCCAACGAGGCTTTCACGACAAAGCAATCACAGGATTCAGAAATATTTCAGGGGGCCACCCCATTGAGTACACCCGCAACAAAGTTAGCCGACTCCGAGACGGACTCAAGGTTTGCGCCAGTGGCTGTAAACGACTGGGGACCCGAAAATGTGACTGGGCTTGTCGATACCGCGAAAACACTCCGCTTACCTAAACAGTACAGGTGCTCCTCGCACAATCGTAAATAAAGCAGTAAAGCATGGCATAAGTACAGGATAGTAAATAAAACCTCAAACTAGTTTGTGGCCCCAAGAAATAAGAATGAATCAAGCTCTGGCTCAGGGGGGTCCCATAATCTTCCCGGATGTGGATAGCGCGAATATTCAAGGAACAGGTATCAAGTACTCGGGGTCCTACGCGACACAAGTGGACGGTTAAAAACCAAATAACATCTATTGCCCACCTGTGCCTCTGCATTTACCTACTTCAATTTTAGTTATTAAACAATAATTAAAGTTATGATCATCTCTAACAATAAACATGCGGCAATACTCCAACAACTGTGGTACTTGACGACACGCAACAGCACTTGAGCAAGCGACTACGACGTGCAGGTCCATCTATCTACCAAACAACAGGTAATGGGATGTGTCCAAGGCAATATAAGGCGGCAAGGGATATCACGGGTACGAAAAACTATAGCATCGCAACACAGATAGCAATAGATCAACAGGAGGGAATAAATACTATAAAAGTAAGATAGGTAGAAAGGGGGAGGTGCTCGCCTGAAAAACATTGCCGAAGGTTCAACCGACGATCGGGTCGACACTCGCATCAACTCAACGGCCTTATCCGCGAAGAACCAAAACACTAGAAGAAACACCGGAGGCACTATTTAATACTACGGCAGAAGATCGAGCATGATGCATGTATGATGCATGGCATGGTAAATATGCGGTGCAATTAGGCCATATTAAGCGGAACCGGGGGTCCCGACAATTTAATATATGGTTCTAGTTGTTTAGATACCCCGCAATTTAAATGTTGTCTTAACATGGCAAAAGATAGCACCGGTTCGCTACACAAATTTAAATGGAACCAATATACGACTAGATTTGCCCGCATATGGATCCCATATTTAATTATATGGTGAATCGACATAAGGTCCCCAAACACCCACAAATATGTATGCAAACACGAACAAGTTGATATGCAACAATTCATATCGGTATTAATTTATAAAAATAGGGCTCGGGAGAAAGGGTCACACATTAGGGTCTCGGCGATCTTGGGGTCCCGAGGTTTTGGAGTCGGGTCTCAGGGTTCGACGGGAAGGCAAGGTTCGGTTCGATGGGATCGGTCTCGGACAACGGAAGTCGATCTTGTCGCATCCGAGAAGAAGAACTTGGTTGGCGTCGGGGGCACATCGGACTCGCCCTGGTCGGTGTCGATCTTGTCGGGCCCGCGTATCAGGTCGGTCTTGGCGTCCGGGATGAAGAACTTGGCGTTCTGCGTCGATGTCCGTACCGTCCGTGTTCTCGAGCATCGCATCCGAGAAGGAGTACTTGTCGCACATGTGGTCTTCGGGTCCGGGTAGAAGAGCTCGTCGTCCGGGGATTCGCTGGGCCCGCGATCTGCGGTAGCTAGTCTTGGCGTCAGGGAAGAAGACCTCGTCGCTCAAGGAGAAAATCTTGGCGTCGGTAGATCTTGAGAGCGACACGAGTCGTCGGGGCCGTACTTGTCACATGGTACATGCTGTGGCTGATCTTGCCGATGGGAAAAAAACATGTCCGTTGCTGGTCAAACACGCACACACACACGGAGGGTTCAAACGGCGAGGTACATGGTACTGGACAGGGCGACGCAGGCGACAGCACCATGGCGGCGACTTCCAGCGAGAAGCGGGGCGGCCAAGGCGATGGACCCGCGAGAAGCAGGAGGCGAGGGCGGCGGAGGTCGTGGTCCAAGGCGGCGCCAGGGCGCGAGGAGAGCTCGGGCGGCGGAGGGCAGAGGCCGGCGGGCGGCTCCCTGGCGGCGCTCGAGACGAGGAGGTGGCGGCTTAGCAGGGTCCGGGGCGACGGGGGCCACAGTGGCCGGGTGCGGTGCCCTAGGGCGGCGGCCGACGAGGAGGACCGGAGGCGAGGAGGACGGGGTAGGCGGTCCTGACGGTGGCGGTGACGGAGGCGAGGGCGCCCCTGGCGGCGAGGCGAGGAGGTCGGGGAGGCTAGGACGGCGAGGGCTGGAGGGACGCAGGGCTCCTGGCGGCGGTGCCCTGCGTGGCGGGGAGGCGCCGGCGGCCTGCGGAGGGGAGGAGGGCGGCGAGGCGGTCGGGCTCGGCGCCGCGGGGTCGGGGTGCGGTGAGGAGAGGGAGGGTCGACGGGGATCGGAGGCGGCGCTCGAGCGTGGGGCCGGCGAGGCGGCTGCGGGTGGAGGGCGAGGTCGCTGGTGAGGGGGAGGGTGCAGGACGGCGAGGAAGGGCTCTGTCTCGGGGAGGACGAGGGCGAGGGGAGAGAGAGGAGCGGGGGCGCGTGGGTGGGGTCACGTGGGTGCGTGGGGGATCGGAGTGGAGCGGTAGTGGGGCCGGGGTGGGTCCAGGAGGAGAGAGCGGGGTCGGGGAGACGCGTGAGGGACGCGGTCGGTGGGGAGTGGGCCAGCAGGGTGGGGCCAACTCGATGGGGGTGTGTGCTGTGGTGGAGGGAGGGGAGGTGAGGTGGCGGGTGGCTATTGGTGGGGATTTGGGAAGAGGTGAGGTGGCGACATGTGATTGGAGGGGGTGAGGTGGAGGGGCTGGGTAGATTAGGATTGGGTAGGAATAGATTTTTGGGTAGGCCGGTTTTGTACTGGGGGTGGCCGACTGGGTCGGATCGGCCCGGTACGGCTGCCCCCTAAAAATAATTAAATATTTTATTTATTTAAAACAGGTTTTTGCAAACCGTTGGCCGACAAAACAAAATAATCCGGAGACCCGGGTTTTTGGATTTTTGAAATAAAGGCGGGGTATTTGGAAAACAAAAAAATGCTTTTCGAAAATAGTTTAGACAAAAACCATGCATGATGATGATGACGATGCTCAAATGCAATGTGGCATGATGACATGAGCATGCGGTCATGATGATGCAATGCACAAAAACAACGCGATTTTCTAGTAGTGGTTTTGCGGGATGCCACACCTATCCACCCCCCCTCTAGGCGACATCTGTATCCTTTCAATTGGTATCAGAGCCCGGTCTCTCATTTTAGGCTTCACCGCCTTGAGAGTAAAGATGTCGGCTAGAGGATTAGTGCACAATGACATGTTCACATTCGATGGCACAAATTATGATATATGGAAAAATCGCATGCTCATTCATTTTCGGGACATGGACCCAAATTTGGAGCGTATTGTAGATATAGGTTCTTCTCCTCCTATGGATTTCAAAAATCTATCTTGTGAGGATGAGAAAAACTTATATCTCGATGCTCAAGCTTCTAATGTGCTTGTTAATGCTTTGAGCTATGTAGTTACCTCTTCAATCATTCCTTTTTGGAGCGCTCATGAGTTATGGACAAAACTTCAAGATAAATACGTTGTGTCCAATATTATTGAGGATGATTGTGTTGCTTCCACTTCCGGTCGAGGTGAGTTCTCATCCTCTACCACTTCACCAACATGTGACTTTTCACTAGGTAATGATATGGTGAGTGGTGATAGAAATTGCAATTTGGATAGTGTGCTTACTATTTGTAATTCCTCATCTCTATCTAGTTGCAATGATCTATCTTTGGACTTCAACACTTCTAGCACTACAAACTTCTTACATGCTTGTGTTAATAGTCCTTGCATATCATGTAGAAATGACTTGGATAAATCTCATGATGATATGCCTGTGTTGTCTTGTTGCCATGATAAAAATGCTTCCATCTCCTCTAGTGCTTGTGATGCTAACCATGTAGAGGAAACCAAAGATTCTATGGGCCAAGACATGGTTTTGAATGAAGCCACAAAATCAATCTCATCTTCACCTTCTTCCGATACCCACCTATGCCTTATGGCTAGGGATTCTAAGGTAACCCCTACTTTGGAACCCATTGCCTCTTGTGATGAGGAGGATGCGCATAATGTGTAAGAAGAGCTTGATATTGATGATTTATATGAAAAGGGTGAAATTGTTTATCGTGCCCTTGTTAAAAAGGATATTGCTTGCTCTAACTTTGTTGAAGTCTTGGACTTTGCTATTAAGAGCAAAGAACATATTTATAAGTTAGAAACACAAATTGAGGTGCATGATAACAACGTTGATAAAATGTGTAGTCTTGAGCGTGAGTATGCTAATATAATTGCAAACCTAAATAAATCTCTTGAAGAGGAACAAACCACTAAGGAATCTCTTGAGGAGACCTTTGCTTTAGAGCTATCTAGAGTAAATGAATCTCATGATAGAGACCTTGAGTTGGTAAGTGATCTAAAAAGTAAAAATGATGAGACTCAAGTTGCTTATGCTAAACTCCTTGAGGATTTTGAGCACCTCAAAAATGGCTCTCGGGTCGTTAAGAGGGAGCTCATCAAACTCACCGAGTCGCATGAGCAACTTAAAGCTTCATATTCAAAAGAGCTTGACAAGTTTCCCTCACCTCTTGCTAATAATAATGATGCTTGTGCTACTAACTCTATTTCTTGTGAAGCATCTATTTTGAAGGAGAATGTTGAGCTAAAGGCTCAACTTGCTTTGATAACTAGCAACTACGGGAAATTAGAAGAAAGTCATGTTAAGCTCTCAAGCTCGCATGAAGATCTTCTAGTCTCCCATGGTAGGCTAAAGTTAGCTCATGAGGCCATCGTGTCAAAGGTAACATCTAGTGGGCCTCATGTGGACATTAGCACTACATCTACTCCAAATGTTATATTGCCATGTGCCAGTCCTTGTAATTCATCCTCACACAACCATGATATATCTCGTGATGAATTACATTTCGTGCCTTGTTGCTCTATCAATGTAGCATCTACTTCCTCTAGTACTTTTGTTGAAACTAACCATGTAGAGGAAATCAAAGAGCTCAAGGCTCAAGTCACTTATTTGAAGAATGACTTGAAATGGGGTCATCAAGGGAAGGCCGCACTCAACAAAATCTTGAGTGTGCAAAAATCCCCCAATGACAAGAGTGGGCTTGGATTCAACTCCAATGTCAATAATAAGCCCACTATCAAGTTGAAGCACGAGGAGAACAAGAAGAATGGCCAAGATCAAGTCAAGAATCCGGCCAACATTGTTTGCTTCAAGTGCAAGGAAGAAGGGCACCATGTTAGATCTTGCCCATTAAAGAAAAAGCCTCTTAGTGTGAAGCAACAAGGGAAGCGGCCTCAAGCTCCACCTCAAGTCATCGACGGGCCTCTTCCTAAGAGGACTACTCGAGCTCTTCCTCGAGTCGTGGCTTCACCTAAGAAGAAATATGGCAAGAGTAGAACTTGCTACATATGCCGTGAGAAGTGGCACATTTCTTCCTCATGCACTATTGGTATCTCCTCATCCAACCCTATCATTATTGATGACGTTTATTCTCTTTGTAAGGATGAGGTTGGCAATGTGTTTGCCAAATTTGTTGGTGCTCAATGTGGGTTCAAGAAAAGAACCATTTGGGTTGCCAAGCCTATTGTTACTAACTTCTTAGGACCCAACTTGTTTGGGGACCAACAAGCCAAAACTTGATCAATAGGTGTGTGTTGGAGGGCATTGGAGACTTGGCTACATTATGAAGAATTGAGGGATCTTCATCAATTATTATTGTCAAGCCAAGCCATTTGGATTATCATGATTATATTATATTTCCAATGTTCCTCCTTGCAGTAACATATGCCAAACTATTTACATTAAAAGTTACATGCCCCCTTGTGCACATGTTGGTTTTGTATCTTCCATGCTTTTGTACATGTTGTGCTTTCCACTTAACTATCTTGAGGTATCAAGCATATTTGTGTATGATTAGGTGGCACACCATGTATGTGTGTTTCTTGTGTTTGAGCCTTACTTGGTTATATTTGGTATCTTATTTGGCTCTTTTGAGAGATTAATGGATTATCCCACTTTGGGGGAGTGTTATGCTTGGGCATTTCACAATCCTAAAAATTGTGTGTACATGAGGAATACCACCTAGTAATTATATTGGATTATTGTCTAGTCTCTGTGTGGTATAATTCTCATGAGAAATTTAATTTATAATGTCCATTAATTATCTCTATTTGTATCATTTTGCCTCGTGTTGGTTTTATGGTAGTATCACATTATGGGGGAGTCATATGCTTAGTGCATATTACAATCCTAGAAAATGTGAATATTCGAGGTTGTGTCACTTAGAATTGATATTGATAATTATCTAGCACCTATTTGACACATTTGCTCATACAAGTTCCAATTTGCTTGAATGTTGTTGTTGATCATATTTTGGATCTTGTATATGAGAGTGTTTCTTGGTATGTGTTTCCTCATACTTAGATCTCTATATTCTCATGGAAACCATTTGCTTCAAGTCACTCTAATCACTATGATTGTGTGACTATTGGAAGCTACCAAGAATCTCTTTCGAAGCATCAAACTTAATTTGTATACTTTGTTACATGCTTCTTTGTGTGAATATGATCTTGGATATCCGTATGAACTACCTAGGGAAGATTGTTCTCAATTCTTCTTGTCCTTGGACAATTAGTACCAAATTTATGGTAGACTTTATTGATCATATTCACTTTGGCCTTTGCTTAATCTTGTCCTATCCTTGGCCAAGTAAATGTTTGTGTGCTCCCATGTATTCATTGCTACTTTTGGATCTTATTATTTTATTGGTACCCTCTTATGTTTTATTCAATGTAGGTAGTAGTGATGAACTCATTTGTGTGCATTTTGCATTTAAAAGAAAAATTCTATATAATGTACTACTTATGGGTGAGCTTGTAGGGTTTCGCGGCATAGTAAATCAAAATTTTCTACGGATGCGAACAGAGGGAATCCAAGATCTAATCTAGGAGATGCAAACAACGAGAGAGATTGGATTAGATCTTCATTGTAGGGGTTCGTAGCATGGAAAACAAAAATTTTCTATCGCATACAAACAAACAAGCCAAGATCTATCTACTAGATTGTAGCAACGAGTCGATGGAATAACTTACCCTCGAAGATTCCAAAGCGTTTAACGAGAGCAGATTCTCGTGGGTGATGTAGTCGTACTCTTCCCGATCTCAAGATCGTGTAGACGATCCTTCCGGCGCTGCATTCCGGCAGCGCTCCCGCAGTCGGTCACACGTTCGGTACTCGACGAAGACCTTCCTCTCCCTTGTTCCAGCAGGCAGCGGAGGTTGTAGCACTCTCCTCGTGATTCCGGCAGCACAACGGCGTGGTACCGGAAGTAGAGGGGAGATCCTGCAGGGCTTCGCCTTAAGCCGGAGCGAGTATGGTGGAATATGAGAGAGGGCTATTAGTGGTCTAGAGATTAGACACACCAATTAGAAGGCTCTAAACCGCAGGCTAAAGCAATTAGAAGCTCTAAACCAAAACGGCTCTAAACCGGAGATTAGAGGTAGAAACTTGTGTGTCTAGAGGAGGGGGCCCTGCCCCTCCTTTTATAGGTGGGGAGGTGCGGCCAGGGGAGGGGAGTCCCTCCCCAAGTCGGCCTTGGGTGGCGCGCCGGCTTGGGGAGGAGACTCCTCCCTCAAGTCGGTTCCCAACTCCTCTTGCTTGTTTCCCACAGTTTCTTGTTTTAGCCGTTTGACTTTCAAACTGGACATTTGACTTTTCTGTTTTAGGATTCAATTTAATCCTTTATTTGGGACAGCAAGAACACTTAGTACATGATGCAATCATTCCAATATGTAATGACACATTCATGTACCCCTCCCCCCTCCTGGAGTGCCGGACATTCCGGAACCTTCTAGAACATTCACCGGAATCATTTCCGAACTCCGAAACGGGACTTTCTTTATATGAATCTTATTCTCCGGACCATTCCGGATCACCTCGTGATATCCCGGATCCCATCCGGGACTCCGAACAACATTCGGTCTCTTTCTCATAATACCATAACTACTCAAAACAACGTCGAATCCTTAAGTGTGTCTCCCTACGGTTCGTGAATTATGCGGACATGATCGAGACACTTCTCCGAACAATAACCAATAGAGGAATCTGGAAATTCATATGGCTCCCACATATTTCTACGATTACTTTGCGATCAAATGAACCACTTACATACGATACCAATTTCCCTTTGTCTCACGATATGTTACTTATCCGAGGTTATGATCGTCGGTATCTCTGCATACCTAGTTCAACCTCGTTACTGATAAGTACTCTTTTCTCGTTCCCGTGATATGTGATCCCTTGTGAGCCAGTCACATGCTTGCAAGCTAATTGGATGACATTTCACCGAGAGGGCCCAGAGAATATCTATCCGTCATATGGATGGACAAATCCCACTCTTGATCCATGTGTCTCAACCAATACTTTCCGAACACTCAATGCCACCTTTATAGCCACCCAGTTACGGTGTGGTGTTTGATGTCATCAAAGCATCCATCCGGTAAAGGTGATATGCATGATCTCATGGTCGAAGGAATTAGGTTACTATGTATCAGAAAGCATATAGCAATTGAACTATTGAAATGACTTGATCTTTATGCTACGCTTATCTATAGGAGTATGTCCTCCATATCATTCTCCTAACGATATGATCTTGTTGTTGATAACATCTCAATGTTCATGATAGGGAAACCACAATCATTTATCAACCAACAAGCTAGTGAAGTATAGAGGCTATACTAGGGACTTCAAATTAAGTTTACAAATCACACAAGTATTAATGTTTCCCTGTTAATACTATTATAGCATGAATGTAAACATTTATCATAAACACAAAGATATAATAATAACTACATTTATTATTGCCTCTAGGGCATATCTCCAACAGTCTCCCACTTGCACTAGAGTCATCTAATCTAGATTACATGGTAATATACCGAACACCCATGGCAGTTTGGTGTTGGTCATGTTTTGCCCTCGGGAGAGGTTTAGTCAACGGATCCGCCACATTCAGATCTGTGTGTACTTTGCAAATCTTTATATCCCCATCCTGGATATGTTCTCGAATAGCGTGAAAACGTAGCTTGATATGCTTCAGCTTCTTGTGTGACCTTGGTTCTTGCGCATTGGCTATGGCGCCCATGTTATCACAGTAGATAGACATCGGGTCCAGCGCACTAGGAACCACACCCAGCTCTGTAATGAACTCTTTCATCCATATCGCTTCTTGTGAAGCCTCCGAAGCAGCCATGTATTCCGATTCAGTTGAAGATCTCGCCACAACGCTTTGCTTTGCACTCCTCCAGCTAACTGCTGCACCATTCAAAATAAATACGTATCCAGATTGTGATTTAGAATCATCCGGATCGGTGTTCCAACTAGCATTGGTGTAACCATTAACAACGAGCTGTTCATCACCTCCATAAGAAAGAACCATATCCTTAGTTCTTCTCAAGTACTTAAGGATGTTTTTGACCGCTGTCCAATGATCCACTCCTGGATCACTTTGATATCTGCTAGTTAGACTAACAGCATATGCGATGTCGGGTCTAGTACATAGCATGGCATACATTAGAGATCCTATGGCTGATGCATAGGGAGTCTTACTCATCCTTTCTCTATCTTCTGCCGATGTCGGACTTTGAGTTTTACTCAAGGTCGTACTGGGCAACATGGGCAAGAACCCTTTCTTGCTTTCTTCCATTCCAAACCTCTTTAGAACTTTGTCCAAATATGTACTCTGTGACAATGATATTTGGCGTTTCGATCTATCTCTATAAATCTTTATGCCTAATATATAAGCTACTTCGCCAAGATCCTTCATTGAAAAACTATTATTCAAATATTCGTTGACACTATTAAGAAGGTCTACATCATTCCCAATCAACAATATGTCATCCACATATAGTATTAAGAATGCTACAGAGCTCCCACTCACTTTCTTGTAAATACAAGCTTCTCCATAAGTTTGTATAAAACCAAAACTTTTGATTACCTTATCAAAACGTTGATTCCAACTTCGGGATGCTTGCTTCAATCCATAGATGGACCGTTGCAGTTTGCATACCTTGTTAGCATCTTTAGGATCGACAAAACCTTTGGGTTGCATCATATACAACTCTTCATCAATATCTCCATTGAGGAATGCTGTTTTGACATCCATCTGCCATATCTCATAATCATAATATGCAGCGATTGCTAACATAATCCTCACAGACTTTAGCTTCGCTACCGGTGAGAAAGTCTCATCGTAGTCAACTCCTTGAATCTATCGAAACCCTTTTGCGACAAGTCGAGCTTTATAGACAGTAACATTACCATCAGCATCTGTTTTCTTCTTGAAAATCCATTTGTTCTCGATAGCCTTTCGGCCATCCGGTAAGTCCACCAAAGTCCATACTTGGTTTTCGTACATGGATCCAATCTCGGATTTCATGGCTTCTTGCCATTTATTGGAATCTGGGCTCATCATCGCTTCCTCATATGTCTCGGGGTCATCGGTGTTGTCCACCAACATGACACTCATAACGGGATCATACCAATCTGGAGTGGTACGAGTTCTCGTTGACCTCCGAGGCTCTGTAGCAACTTCAACCGAAGTTTCATGATCACCATCATTAGCTCCCTCTCTAATTGGTGCAGGCACCACAGGAACTTCTTCCGGTGCTGCGCTACTCGCAATTTCGAGAGAAGGTTCGACAACCTCGTCGAGTTCTACTTTCCTTCCAGTCACTTCTTTCGAGAGAAATTCCTTCTCTAGAAAGGATCCATTCTTGGCAACGAAGATTTTGCCTTCGGATCTATGATAGAAGGTATACCCAATAGTTTCCTTCGGGTATCCTATGAAGACGCATTTTTCCGCTTTGGGTTCAAGCTTGTCCGGCTGTAACTTCTTTACATAGGCTTCGCATCCCCAAACTTTAAGGAACGACAATTTAGGTTTCTTCCCAAACCATAATTCATACGGTGTCGTTTCAACGGATTTAGATGGTGCCCTATTTAAAGTGAATGCGGCTGTTTCTAATGCATAACCCCAAAATGATAGCGGTAAATCTGTAAGTGACATCATAGAACGAACCATATCTAAGAGAGTCCGATTACGACGTTCGGACACACCATTACGCTGTGGTGTTCCCGGCGGTGTCAACTGTGAAAGTATTCCGCATTTCTTCAAATGCTCGCCAAACTCGTAACTTAGATATTCACCTCCACGATCAGAACGTAGAAATTTAATCTTCTTGTTACGTTGATTCTCTACCTCACTTTGAAACTCCTTAAACTTCTCGAAAGTTTCGGACTTATGTTTCATGAAATAGATATACCCATATCTACTCAAATCATCCGTGAAGGTAAGAACATAATGATAACCACCGCGCGATGCTACACTCATTGGACCACACACATCGGTATGTATAATTTCCAATAAGTCCGTAGCTCGCTCCATCATACCAGAAAATGGAGTCTTAGTCATTTTTCCCATCAGACATGCTTCGCATCTTTCAAGTGATTCAAAATCAAGTGATTCAAGAAGTCCATCGGAATGGAGTTTCTTCATACGCTTCACTCCAATGTGACCAAGACGACAGTGCCACATATAGGTCGAATTATCGCTTGATTTCAAACGTTTAGCCTCAATGTTGTTGATATGTGTATTTCCACTATCGAGATTCAATAAGAATAGACCATCTATCAAAGGTGCATGTGCATAAAACATATTACTCATATAAATCGAACAACCATTATTCTCTGATTTAAACAAGTAACCGTCTCGCAATAAACAAGATCCCGATATAATGTTCATGCTTAACACAGGCACTAAATAACAATTATTTAAGTATAAAACTAATCCCGATGGTAGATGAAGGGGTAGCGTGCCGACCGCGATCACATCAACCTTTGATCCGTTTCCCACGCGCATCGTCACCTCGTTCTTCGCTAGCTTCCGTTTATTCTGCAGCACCTGTTTCGAGTTACAAATATGAGCAACCGAACCAGTATCAAATACCCAAGCACTACTACGAGTACTAGTGAGATACACATCAATAACATGTATATCAGATATACCTTTCTTCTTGATGTTGCCGTTCTTCAAATCCGCCAAGTACTTTGGGCAATTCCGCTTCCAGTGACCTTCTCCCTTGCAGTAAAAGCACTCAGTATCAGGCTTAGGTCCAGCCTTGGTCTTCTTCGCCGGCGTGGTAACTTTCTTACCACCCTTCTTGAAGTGTCCCTTTTGCTTAGACTTGCCTTTCTTGAATTTGGTGGTCTTATTGACCAACAACACTTGGTGCTCTTTCTTAATCTCCACTTCTGCAGATTTCAACATGGCAAAGAGTTCTGGCAACGTCTTGTTCATGTTCTGCATGTTGTAGTTCATCACAAAGTTCTTGTAACTTGGTGGTAGTGATTGGAGGACACAGTAAATCCCCAAAGCATTAGGAATTACAATACCCAAGCTTTGAAGTTTGTTTGCGTGCCCAGACATCTTAAGCACATGCTCATTGACGGAGCTGCCCTCTTCCATCTTGCAGTTAAAGAACTTTTCAGAAGCTTCATAACTTTGAATTGCCGCATGAGTCTCAAAAATCAATTTGAGATCCTCGACAATATCATATGGGTCTGAATCCTCAAACCTTTTCTGAAGCTCCGATTCCAAACCATACAAGATAGCACACTGAACTATGGAGTACTGATTCTTCCGAGCGAGGTAAACATTCTTTACTTCATCGGGAGCATCATCTGCAGGTGGGTCACCCAGCGGTGCATCCAGCACATAGGTCAAATTACCAGCTGTGAGGACAATCCTCAAATTGCGGAACCAATCCGCGAAGTTGCTTCCATTGTTTTTCAACTTTCCTTTCTCTAGGAACGCATTAAAATTGATGGTAGGGGCTGCCATTGATCTACAACATATTTGCAATAGTTTAGACTAAGTTTATGACAAATTGAGTTCAAATTAATGAAATTAAACTAGGTGAACTCCCACTCAAAACAATATCCCTCACATTGTTTTAGTGATCACACGAACCAAATCCACCATACCAACACCGATCATCACGAGAGTTGATATAGCTTCAATGGCGAACAATCGACATGTTCATCATATCTACTATATGATTCATGCTTTACCTTTCGGTGATCCGTGTTCCGAGACCATGTCTGTACATGCTAGGCTTGTCAAGATCAAACCTTAGTTTCTGCATGAGCAAATCTGGCTTGCTCACGTTGTATACACTTGCAGAATCTAGCACACCCGATCATCACGTGGTGCTTCGAAACAACAAGCTTTAGCAACGGTGCTAACTAAGGGTGAACACTTTATGATTTGAAATTGATGTGCATGAGGGATCATCTTATAATGCTACCGTCGTCTACTAAGCAATACAAGATGCATAAAGGATTAACATCACATGCAATTCAATATATATGTGATATGATATGGCCTTTCTTCTTTGTGCTTCCGATCTCCATCTTCAAGCACGAACATGATCTCCATCATCACCGGCATTGCATCAAGGTCAATGACGCTTCTCCATGGTTGTCGTCCACCGGCTTCAACTATTACAACTACTTTGAATAGACACGCTGGTCTTAACATAAATTAAAGACAACCATATGGCTCCTGCCGGTTGCCAACTTACAATAAGGAACATTGCATACATCAAATATAATCACAATCATGGCCATATCACATCACTGCACACCCCTGCAAAACAAAGTTAGACGCCTCTACTTTCTTTGCATATTTTACGTGGTTTGGGGCTTTCAATAAGTGTCGTTCTAACTTACGAACAAGAACCACAACATTGATACTAGCATTGTTGATCACCCGTTGTAAATTGGATCTTAACTATGCTAGGAGAAACAGGCACCCGCAAAGCCACTTATGCAATACAAGTTGCATGTCAAGCGTGGAGCAAGTCTCATGAACGATGTCATGTAAGGTTAGCCCGGGCCGCTTCATCCCAACATACCGCAAGATGCAAAGTACACAAGAAGTAATCGACAATAAAAGCATCAATGCCCACAATGACCATTGTGTTCTACTCGTGCAACAGATCTACATATAGACACGGCTCTGATACCACTGTAGGGGTTCGTAGCATGGAAAACAAAAATTTTCTATCGCATACAAACAAACAAGCCAAGATCTATCTACTAGATTGTAGCAACGAGTCGATGGAATAACTTACCCTCGAAGATTCCAAAGCGTTTAACGAGAGCAGATTCTCGTGGGTGATGTAGTCGTACTCTTCCCGATCTCAAGATCGTGTAGACGATCCTTCCGGCGCTGCGTTCCGGCAGCGCTCCCGCAGTCGGTCACACGTTCGGTACTCGACGAAGACCTTCCTCTCCCTTGTTCCAGCAGGCAGCGGAGGTTGTAGCACTCTCCTCGTGATTCCGGCAGCACAACGGCGTGGTACCGGAAGTAGAGGGGAGATCCTGCAGGGCTTCGCCTTAAGCCGGAGCGAGTATGGTGGAATATGAGAGAGGGCTATTAGTGGTCTAGAGATTAGACACACCAATTAGAAGGCTCTAAACCGCAGGCTAAAGCAATTAGAAGCTCTAAACCAAAACGGCTCTAAACCGGAGATTAGAGGTAGAAACTTGTGTGTCTAGAGGAGGGGGCCCTGCCCCTCCTTTTATAGGTGGGGAGGCGCGGCCAGGGGAGGGGAGTCCCTCCCCAAGTCGGCCTTGGGTGGCGCGCCGGCTTGGGGAGGAGACTCCTCCCTCAAGTCGGTTCCCAACTCCTCTTGCTTGTTTCCCACAGTTTCTTGTTTTAGCCGTTTGACTTTCAAACTGGACATTTGACTTTTCTGTTTTAGGATTCAATTTAATCCTTTATTTGGGACAGCAAGAACACTTAGTACATGATGCAATTATTCCAATATGTAATGACACATTCATGTACCCCTCCCCCCTCCCGGAGTGCCGGACATTCCGGAACCTTCTAGAACATTCACCGGAATCATTTCCGAACTCCGAAACGGGACTTTCTTTATATGAATCTTATTCTCCGGACCATTCCGGATCACCTCGTGATATCCCGGATCCCATCCGGGACTCCGAACAACATTCGGTCTCTTTCTCATAATACCATAACTACTCAAAACAACGTCGAATCCTTAAGTGTGTCTCCCTACGGTTCGTGAATTATGCGGACATGATCGAGACACTTCTCCGAACAATAACCAATAGAGGAATCTGGAAATTCATATGGCTCCCACATATTTCTACGATTACTTTGCGATCGAATGAACCACTTACATACGATACCAATTTCCCTTTGTCTCACGATATGTTACTTATCCGAGGTTATGATCGTCGGTATCTCTGCATACCTAGTTCAACCTCGTTACTGATAAGTACTCTTTTCTCGTTCCTGTGATATGTGATCCCTTGTGAGCCAGTCACATGCTTGCAAGCTAATTGGATGACATTTCACCGAGAGGGCCCAGAGAATATCTATCCGTCATATGGATGGACAAATCCCACTCTTGATCCATGTGTCTCAACCAATACTTTCCGAACACTCAATGCCACCTTTATAGCCACCCAGTTACGGTGTGGTGTTTGATGTCATCAAAGCATCCATCCGGTAAAGGTGATATGCATGATCTCATGGTCGAAGGAATTAGGTTACTATGTATCAGAAAGCATATAGCAATTGAACTATTGAAATGACTTGATCTTTATGCTACGCTTATCTATAGGAGTATGTCCTCCATATCATTCTCCTAACGATATGATCTTGTTGTTGATAACATCTCAATGTTCATGATAGGGAAACCACAATCATTTATCAACCAACAAGCTAGTGAAGTATAGAGGCTATACTAGGGACTTCAAATTAAGTTTACAAATCACACAAATATTAATGTTTCCCTGTTAATACTATTATAGCATGAATGTAAACATTTATCATAAACACAAAGATATAATAATAACTACATTTATTATTGCCTCTAGGGCATATCTCCAACATTCATACCCTTGAAGATTCGCACAGCGGAATGTTCGTCGGAACGTGGGTGATGTAGTCGTACTCGCTTCTCCTCCTCGCGATCCGATCCGATCTAGCACCACAAGTGGCGATGCCTCCGTGAGATGCACACGTGCGGCACCTCGACGTATCCTCCTTACTTGGTCCAGCAAGTATGGTGGAGAGATGGGTTGGATCTACAACGCGACGGCGCGGTGCAATTGGTGGAGAATTTCTGCAGTAGGGCTTCGCCTACAAGCAGTCGGGAGGGAGAGAGGAGGGCAGCAGGGCGGCTAGGGTTGGAGGGGAAGGTGTAGGGGGTTGGTGCGCCCCCAGCCCTCTATATATAGGGGTGGGCGTAGCCCTAGCCCCTCCCCCAAGCCAAGGCCGGCGGCCCCAAGGAGGAAGAGTGGGGGGCAAGGAAACCCCCCCCTTCTAGAAGCTCTATCTAGAGTTTAAACCTCTCTTGGCCGGCTGGGCCCTATGGGGCCTTGTGCCCCTGGCCCAATGCGGCCAGGTCACTCCCTCATAGGCCCATGCCCCCTCCCGTAAGGTGGGGCCACGTTGGTCCCCTTCCGGAAGGTTCTAGAAGCTTCCGATACAATACCGATTAACCCGGAACAATTCCGAACTCCAAAAACTGCACTGCCTTATATGAATCGTATTCTCCGGACCACTCCGGAACCTCTCGTGATGTCCCGGATCCCATCCGAGACTCCGAACAAAAACTCATAAACCAATTATCCAATCTATCCTAGCGTCGAGACACGTTAAGTGTGTGACCCTGCGGGTTCGAGAATATGCAGACATGATCTTCTATCAATAATCAACAGCGGGGTCTGGAAACCCATATTGACTCCCACACATTCATCGATGATCATATCGGATGAACCACGATGCCAGGATTCAATCAATCCCATATATATATTCCCTTCGTCTCGCGATATTTTACTTGCCCGAGATTTGATCGTCGGTACCGTCATACCTAGTTCAATCTCGTTCACAGCAAGTACTTTACTCGTTCCGTAATCCGATATCACTTTGTGATTAACTCCTTAACCACGTGCTTGCAAGCGGTGTTGATATCGATTACCGAGTGGGCCCGAAGTATATCTCTCCGACTTGGGAGGGACAAATCCCATCTCGATACATACAACCCAACAGATACTTTCCGATCACCTGAGAGACACCTTTATGATCACCCTCTCATAGGATGACGTTTGATGACCTCAAAGCTTTCTTACGATACCAGGGAGTTGTATTATCTCATGGTCTAAGGAATACAATATTTGACATAAGAAAAGCTTCGCAAAGACGAACACTATGACACGATCTAATTGCTTCGCTTAGTTTGGGTTTGTCCATCATATCATTCTCCCAATGATATGATCTCATTATTAATTGACAACTCATGTCTATGGTTAGGAAACCTTAACCATCATTGATCAATGAGCTAGTCCATAGAGGCGTACTAGGGACACGGTGTTGTTCACAAACCACACAAGTATTAAAGTTTTCGCTTAATACAATTCTAGCATGGAATATAAACATTATCATGAACAAGAATTATAATAATAACATCTTTATTATTGCCTCTAGGGTATAATTCCAATAGTCTCCCACTTGCACTAGAGTCAATAATCTAGTTTACATTTGGCAACAATCTCACACCCATGGCACTGAGGTGTTGATCATGTTTTGCACGCGGAAGAGGTTTAGTCAACGGATCTGCGACATTCAGATCTGTATGTACTTTGCTAATCTTCAGATCTCCATCTGTTATATAATCTCGAATTGTATGAAACTTGCGTTTGATGTGCTTCGTCTTTGGATGATATCTTGGTTCCTTAGCCAGTGCTACGGAGCCAGTGTTGTCACACAATATCTTCAGTGGCTCCAATGCACTTGGAACCACACCAAGCTCAGTGATGAAGTTCCTGTTCCAAACTCCTTCACTTGACGCTTCTGCAGCAGCCATGTATTCCGCTTCTACTGTAGATCCCGCGATCACGCTTTGCTTGCAGCTTCTCCAGCTCACAGCTCCTCCATTCAAAATATAAACGTATCCTGTCTGAGATTTGGAATCATCCTTGTCGGTGTCGAAACTAGCGTCGACGTAACCTTTTACGACGAGCTGTTCATCACCCCCATAGACTAAGAACATTTCTTTAGTCCTATTTAGGTACTTTAGGATGTTCTTTACGGTTGTCCAGTGTTCCACTCCTGGATCACTTTGATACCTGCTCGTCAAACTAAGAGCATTGGACACATCCGGTCTAGTACACAGAATGGCATACATGATAGAACCTATGGCCGAGGCATAAGGCACTTTGCTCATAGCTTCCCTATCATTTACCGTAGCTGGACACTGAGCCTTGCTCAATATCTTACCTGACAACATAGGCACTGAACCTTTCTTTGCCTTATCCATTCTGAACCTTTTCTGAACTTTGTCTAGGTATGTACTCTGGCTTAAAGCTATCAGGCGTCTTTGTCTATCTCTATAGATTTTGATGCCCAATATATAAGCAGCTTCACCTAGGTCTTTCATTGAAAAACACTTGTTCAAATAACTCTTCACATCGTTAAGCATGTTGATGTCATTTCCAATAATCAATATGTCATCCACATATAGTACCAGAAATGTCACCGAGCTCCCACTCACTTTCTTGTAGATTGCAAGCTTCGTAGCAATTTGGAACAAATCCAAAGCTCTTAATCACTTGATCAAAACGAAGGTTCCAACTCCGAGATGCTTGCTTCAGTCCATAAATAGAACGCTGAAGTTTGCATACTTTATCAGCATCCTTAGGATCAACAAAACCTTCGGGTTGCATCATATACAACTCTTCATCAATGTTGCCATTGAGGAAAGCAGTCTTGACATCCATCTGCCATATTTCATAATCATGAAACGCAGCAATTGCTAATAAAATCCGAATGGACTTAAACATCGGTACGGGAGAGAAAGTCTCATCGTAGTCAACACCTTGAACTTGTCGAAAACCTTTCGCGACAAGTCGTGCTTTATAGACGGTAACATTACCATCCGCGTCCGTTTTCTTCTTGAAGATCCATTTGCACTCAACGGCCTTTCGGTCGCTAGGAGGGTCCACCAAAGTCCATACTTGGTTTTCGCTCATGGATCCCAATTCGGATTTCATGGCTTCTAGCCATTTCCCAGAGTCTGGGCTCATCATCGCTTCCTCATAGTTCGTAGGTTCACTGTCTTCAACTAACAAGACAGTCAAGACAGGGTTGCCGTACCACTCAGGAGGGGCACGCGACCTTGTCGACCTGCGACGTTCAGTAGCAGCATCGTCCGAAGCTTCATGATCCTTGTCATTAGCTTCCTCTATTGTTGGTACAGACGGCACTGGAACAATTTCAGGTGCTGCGCTACTCTCCAATTCAAGAGAAGGTTCAATAACCTCTTCTAGCTCTACTTTCCTCCCACTCACTTCTTTCGAGAGAAACTCCTTCTCAAGAAAGGAACCGTTCTTTGCGACAAACACTTTGCCTTCGGTTCTGTGATAGAAGGTATACCCAATAGTTTCCTTAGGGTATCCTATGAAGACGCATTTCTCCGCTTTGGGTTCGAGCTTGTCCGGCATCAACTTCTTGATGTAAGCTTCGCATCCCCAAACTTTAAGAAACTTCAACTTAGGTTTAGCACCAAACCACAGTTCATACGGTGTCGTCTCAACGGATTTAGATGGAGCCCTATTTAAAGTGAATGCAGCGGTTTCTAATGCATAACCCCAAAATAATAACGGCAAATCAGTAAGAGACATCATCGATCGGACCATATCTAATAAGGTTCGATTTCGGTGTTCAGACACACCATTGCGCTGTGGTGTTCCGGGTGGCGTGAGTTGCGAAACGATTCCGCTTGCTTTAAGATGCGTGAGAAAATCGTAACTCAAATATTCACCTCCACGATCGGATCGTAGAAACTTAATCTTTCTGTTACGATGGTTCTCCACTTCATTCTGAAATTCCTTGAACTTTTCAAATGTTTCAGATTTATGTTTCATTAAATAGATATACCCATATCTACTTAAGTCATCGGTAAAAGTGAGAAAATAGCGATATCCACCGCGCGTCGAAACACTCATCGGTCCGCATACATCGGTATGTATGATTTCCAATAAGTCCGTTGCTCGCTCCATCATACCGGAGAACGGGGTTTTGATCATCTTGCCCATGAGGCATGGTTCGCATGTGTCAAATGATTCAAAATCAAGAGACTCCAAAAGTCCATCACGATGGAGTTTCTTCATGCGCTTTACACCAATATGACCTAGACGACAGTGCCACAAATAAGTAGTATTATCACTATCTACTTTGCATCTCTTAGCCTCAATGTTATGGATGTGTGTTTCATCCCTTTCGAGATTTAGAAGAAATAAACCATTCACAAGAGGTGCATGACCATAAAAGATGTTACTCATATAAATAGAACAACCATTATTCTCTGATTTAAATGAATAACCGTCTTGCAATAAACACGATCCAGAAATAATGTTCATGCTCAACGCAGGCACATAATAACATTTATTAAGGTTTAAAACTAATCCTGAAGGTAAAACTAAGGAGAGCGTGCCGACGGCCATCACATCAACTCTTGATCCGTTGCCAACACGCATCGTCACCTCATCCCTCGCAAGCCGTCGTCTATTCCGTAGCTCCTGTTTCGAGTTACAAATATTAGCAACTGAACCGGTATCAAATACCCAGGCACTACAACGAGGGATAGTAAGGAAAACATCAATAACATGTATATCAAATATACCTTTGATGGTGCCAGCCTTCTTGTCCGCTAAGTACTTCGGACAGTTGCGCTTCCAGTGACCCTTGTCCTTGCAATAGAAGCACTCAGTGTCCGGCTTAGGACCAGACTTGAGCTTCTTATCAGCAGGGGCAGTGCGCTTGCCGCCGCCCTTCTTGAAGGGCTTCTTTGCTCCCTTACCTTTCTTAAAGGTGGGCTTGTTGACCATCAACACATGATTATCCTTTTTGATGTCCACTTCCGCGGCCTTCAGCTTTGCGAAGAGCTCGATGATCGTATTAGTGGAACCAATCTGATTATGAGTCACTACAAAACTTTTGTAGCTGGGAGGGAGTGATTGCAGAACCCTGTCAATCTTGAGCTCCTCTGGAATCGTGCATTCCAGTTGCTCAAGGCGTTGAGTGTAGCCCGTCATCTTAATGGCGTGCTCACTAACGGAACTCCCTTCCTCCATCTTGCAGTTAAAGAACTTCTCAGAGATCTCATATCTCTCAGAACGGGCCTGAGTCTGAAACATGGTTTTCAGCTCTTCGAGAATCTCAAAGGGCCCGGGATAGTCTTCAAAACGATTTTGAAGTTCCGGTTCCATAGCAAACAACATGGTGCTCTTAATCACACCATAATCATCTTTGCGTGACTGATAGACAGCTTTCTCATCAGCCGGCGCAGTTGCAGCAGGGGGGTCACCTAACGCTTTCCCAAGGACATAGTCCTTTTGACCGCCAGAGAGAATGATTCTTAGATTGCGGAACCAATTGGTGAAGTTAGACCCATTGTTTCTAAGCTTTTCCTTCTCAGCGAAAACGTTGAAGTTGAAGTTGGACTTAGCCATTTGATCTACAGTATTGCAAGTACAAATTAGACTATGTTCATGATAACTAGTTCAACTTTTAATCAAATTACTAGATGAACTCCCACTAAATTCAACATCCCTCAAGTTGTTTAGTGAACACGATCCAAATTCACCACACCTAATCCGATCATCACGAGAAGAGATGTGGTTTCAATGGTGGACAACGAAGTGTCGATCATATCATTCATATGACTCATGCTTAACCTTTCGGTTCTTGTGTTCCGAGGCCATGTTTGTACATGCTAGGCTCGTCAAGTTAGACCCAAGTATTTCCGCGTGTGCAAAACTGGCTTGCACCCGTTGTATGTGAGCGTAGAGTCTATAGCACCCGATCATCACGTGATGCTTGGACACGACGAACTTTCGCAACGGTGAATACTCAGGGAGAACACAGTTTTTATCTTGATCTTTAAGTGAGGAATCATCTTATAATGCTACCGTCGCGATCTAAGCATAATAAGATACATAAAAGGATAAACATCACATGCATATAACTTTATGTGACATGGTATAGCCAATCTTCGCGCAATGATCTCCATCTTGTGCGTTCCATGATCTCCATCACTCCACCATGATTGCCTCCACCACGCATATCAACTACAACTATTGCTAACTACTTAGAGATAAAGTGAAACTATTACATGGCGCATAAGAAGTTGACACACAGGTCATACACAATTATAAAGACAACCATATGGCTCCTGCCGGTTGTGTACTCATCGACATGCAAGTCGTGAAACATTACAAAACATGATCATCGCATACATTATACACATCACATCTTGGGCCATACCATATCACAGAAAACACTCCCTGCAAAAACAAGTTAGACGCCTCTACTTTTTTGTTGCATGTTTTACGTGGCTTATGGGAGTAGATGCTAAGAACGATTCTTACCTACGGAAAGCCACAACGGTGATATTATGGTTGCCAAACTCCGGTGTTAATCCCATGACAACTATAGTGAGAGAAACTGACATCCACCAGCCGCATGTGTGGAACAAGCCACACGTCAAGTGCGGAGCCGGTCTCGCGAACGACGTCGCGTAAGGTTGGCCTGGACCGCTTCAATCTCACTATCCCGCGTCATAAGAAGAACACAAACAAGAGGCTTGCAACAGAAAACATCAACACCCGCAACAACCATGTTGCGTTCTACTCGTGAAACACATCTACGCATAGATCTAGCTCTGATACCACTGAAGGGTTTCGCGGCATAGTAAATCAAATTTTTCTACGGATGCGAACAGAGGGAAGCCAAGATCTAATCTAGGAGATGCAAACAACGAGAGAGATTGGATTAGATCTTCATACCCTTGAAGATTCGCACAGCGGAACGTTCGTCGGAACGTGGGTGATGTAGTCGTACTCGCTTTTCCTCCTCGCGATCCGATCCGATCTAGCACCACAAGTGGCGATGCCTCCGTGAGATGCACACGTGCGGCACCTCGACGTATCCTCCTTCCTTGGTCCAGAAAGTATGGTGGAGAGATGGGTTGGATATACAACGCGACGGCGTGGTGCAATTGGTGGAGAATTTCTGCAGCAGGGCTTCGCCTACAAGCAGTCGGGAGGGAGAGAGGAGGGCAGCAGGGCGGCTAGGGTTGGAGGGGAAGGTGTAGGGGGTTGGTGCGCCCCCAGCCCTCTATATATAGGGGTGGGCGTAGCCCTAGCCCCTCCCCCAAGCCAAGGCCGGCGGCCCCAAGGAGGAAGAGTGGGGGCAAGGAAACCCCCCCTTCTAGAAGCTCTATCTAGAGTTTAAACCTCTCTTGGCCGGCTGGGCCCTATGGGGCCTTGTGCCCCTGGCCCAATGCGGCCAGGGCACTCCCTCATAGGCCCATGCCCCCTCCCGGAAGGTGGGGCCACGTTGGTCCCCTTCTGGAAGGTTCTAGAAGCTTTCGGTACAATACCGATTAACCCGGAACAATTCCGAACTCCAAAAACTGCACTGCCTTATATGAATCTTATTCTCCGGACCACTCTGAAACCTCTCGTGATGTCCCGGATCCCATCCGAGACTCCGAACAAAAACTCATAAACCAATTATCCAATCTATCCTAGCGTCGAGACACGTTAAGTGTGTGACCCTGCGGGTTCGAGAATATGCAGACATGATCTTCTATCAATAATCAACAGCGGGGTCTGGAAACCCATATTGACTCCCACACATTCATCGATGATCATATCGGATGAACCACGATGCCAGGATTCAATCAATCCCATATATATTCCCTTCGTCTCGCGATATTTTACTTGCCCGAGATTTGACCGTCGGTACCGTCATACCTAGTTCAATCTCGTTCACAGCAAGTACTTTACTCGTTTCGTAATCCGATATCACTTTGTGATTAACTCCTTAACCACATGCTTACAAGCGGTGTTGATATCGATTACCGAGTGGGCCCGAAGTATATCTCTCCGACTTGGGAGGGACAAATCCCATCTCGATACATACAACCCAACAGATACTTTCCGATCACCTGAGAGACACCTTTATGATCACCCTCTCATAGGATGACGTTTGATGACCTCAAAGCTTTCTTCCGATACCAGGGAGTTGTATTATCTCATGGTCTAAGGAATACAATATTTGACATAAGAAAAGCTTCGCAAAGACGAACACGATGACACGATCTAATTGCTTCGCTTAGTTTGGGTCTGTCCATCATATCATTCTCCCAATGATATGATCTCATTATTAATTGACAACTCATGTCTATGGTTAGGAAACCTTAACCATCATTGATCAATGAGCTAGTCCATAGAGGCGTACTAGGGACACGGTGTTGTTCACAAACCACACAAGTATTAAAGTTTCCGCTTAATACAATTCTAGCATGGAATATAAACATTATCATGAACAAGAATTATAATAATAACATCTTTATTATTGCCTCTAGTCTTGATAGGTTTTCCCTTTTGCCGGTCTCATGTTGTGTGTGGGAGACCGGGTTTAGGATAGATAACTGTACTATCAAGAGAGGCTCTCGAATGAGTAACTCAGTCACATCGTTCGGAGAGATATCAATCCTTTGCATATTTGCATAATCATATTTGGTTATTATTTGGTCTTATCCATGTGAGGATATAGATCTTGTGGTAATCTCCGTAACAAGCTCTTGTTCATCAAAATCGGATCTTCCGTTTGTATCTTGTTGTGATTTTGATCTTGGCGGCTTTTCGGTTTCTCACCAAGTGAGTTATCTCACATTATTATACATGATACATTCTCACTTGGTGATAACCAATATTTTCACCTCTTATAGGGTAGCTCATGTCGTCCTCTTTCCAACGCAATTGGAATCGGATCGATCGGAGTTACCAATCAAAATTTATAGCGGTTTGAATTTTCCTAGGTACCAAAATGCGGTGTACCGCATTTTAGTACCTAGCGCGGCAGTAGGTGTTGACAAGTTGCCAAAAGCCACTGCCGGGCTAGGTACCAAAAAGCGGTAGTACCGCATTTTAGTACCTAGCGCGGCAGAAGGTTTTTGACTTCGTCATTTGGATCTATCCTCCCTTGCTGGAATATGATGTTTCTTTGCATGATATTATAGAGGTTGTTGTCCTCTTCTAAACGAGCCCAATATCATCGAAATCGGAGTCCGGATGCAAAAGTTATGGTTGTTTTCGTTCTATGATGATCGGTAGTACCGGACCTGGATCCGGTAGTACCGGGGTCCGGTAGTACCGCATTTTGGTATCGGGGAGAACAGAGAAAAATGCGTCTGGCGCCCCAGGAATCCCAAGGAATGTCCGGTAGTGCCAAGAAAGTCCGGTAGTACCGGGAATCGCGTTTTTAGGCTACAACGGTTGGATTTTGGAGGGACCTATATAAGGGGACTTCTTCTCCAATGGTTCCTTAACCATTCTTGCAAGTTCTCCCCTCCATTGTTGACCTTCTTGAGCTTGCTTTCTCTCAATCCCTCCGATGATTCTTGCATATTCTTGAGGGATTTGAAAGAGGAGATCTAGATCTACAATCCCACCAATCAATCTCTCCTCTAAGTGAGGGGAACATATTGGGATCTAGATCTTGGAGTCTTTTGTGGATTTCCTCCATTGTTCTTCCTCTCTTATTCCCCCATAAGCTTTTGTAGCTTAGGTGGAATTTGGGAGAGAAGGATTTGAACACCTTTGTGGTGTTCTTACCATTTGCATTTGGTGCATCGGTTTGTGTTCTCCTCGGAGGATTTGGTTTGAGTTACTCATTGGAGCTTGTCCCTCTTGGGTTCTTGGAACCCTAGACGGTTTCGTGGCCTTGGTGGTATTGTGGCCTTGGTGGCGTTTGTTGGGAGCCTCCAATTAAGTTGTGGAGAAGTGCCCAACCTTGTGAGAGGTTTCGGTTGCCACCGACAAGTGCACCGATAGTGGAAGCGTGGATCGATCCCATTGGGGTGAGATTCACCGGAGAATAACGGAGGCCTTTTGTGGCGTTGGTGGTTTGATACCACCCCCTCTCCAAACGATATGTACTCCATGTTGGGAGGAACTCGGTAAAATATCGGTGTCCCCGCGTGCCTCGGTTATCTCTATACCCGAGCTCTTTACTTGTGCACTTTACATTGTGATAGCCTTTGTGCTTGAAGTAATATATATCTTGCTATCACTTTGTTGCTTGTATTGCTTAGCATAAGTTGTTGGTGAACATAGGTGAACCTTAGTTGTTCTAGGTTGTGCTTAACAAAATAAACACTAGTTTTATTCCGTCTTTGTTGAGCCACTCTAGGAAAAGTTTTAATCGCCTATTCACCCCCCCCCCCTCTAGGCGACATCCGTATCCTTTCACTTATGCATTAGTAAAAGAACCACAACCCAAATAGCCAGTGATTAAGCATCTGCAATAGCTAAGAGGTCCACAATAGAATAACAAGTACACCAAACTATTGGATTCTTTAGAATAACCAAATAGAATAACTTAATGATACTAGAGATTCATCAGGTTATTATGAGCCAAAATTTAAGTAAACAAGTCTTGGTTAGTAGTATTAAGCTAGCAAGATAAAATCATAAGTGAATAAGCAATTCACGTAAATAATTCATGAAAGAAATGGCACTTTGCATTGTACAATTTGAACCATGACAAAAAGCCAGTCACAAACCGACCTGCCTAATTAGGAAAAATCACAACAAATTATGAAATAATTAAGTAACCACTGAATCCTATGAATCTACACTACAATCCGAAGTACATATATGGTTTGGAACACCCAAGCAGCTCAGTCATACATGTAAAACTATATTGTCAAGATGATAGCAAACCAAAAACCCTATAAATAACAACCAAAACCTAGGGTTAGAGATCACACAACCTCAGAGCATATCTCTATAAGACTCGCACCCAGGCTAGTGAGCTGAGTGAGAGGTACAAACCCAATATTAAGATCGAGGGCAAGCAGCTCGAGGATATCGACATGCTCTAGGAGAAGGAGATCATCATCAACATGAACATTGATACGTCATAAACGTATCTATAATTTTTTATGTTCCATGTTTGTTTAGTATCTACTTTGCTTTGCTTTGTCTACACTTTGAGGTATTTTTATATGTTTTTTGGGACTAACCTATTAACAAGATTTCACAGTGCCAGTTGCATGTTTTCTTCTGTTTTTGGTTCTAGAAAAGGCAGAAAATCAATATTCTCGGAATTGGACGGGACAAAAGCCAAAGTCAATATTTTACCGTGGGGAACACGGAGCTAGAGTACGAGACAGAGGAGAGCCACCAGGGGGCCACACCCCCTGGCCCGCCCCTAGGGGTGCGGCCACCCTGGGTGCCCCCTACATCGCCTCTTCGCCTATAAGAATTCCCCGATACCAAAATCCTAAGTACCCGATGAATCTTCCATGAAACAGTCTATA
Source organism: Avena sativa (assembly GCA_916181665.1). Taxonomy (NCBI): domain Eukaryota; kingdom Viridiplantae; phylum Streptophyta; class Magnoliopsida; order Poales; family Poaceae; genus Avena; species Avena sativa. Next base: position 381,824,572 of record OV702280.1, on the reverse strand, counting down.
GCCGCCACCACCATCGTCCCTATATCGGGAGGGATATGAAGCTCTTCCCAGCACCCTGCTGGAGGGGAGATCAACCCGGAGGCCTTCTTTATCACCATGCCAGCCGCCGTTATGATGCGTGAATAGTTCCACCTTGGAATACGGGTCCATGTAGTAGCTAGATGGTTGTCTCTCCTCCTTTGTGATACCATGTTTAGATCTTGTGAGCTCCGTTCATGATCAAGATCATCTATTTGTAATCATGCATGTTGTTCTTGCGGGGATCCGATGGATATTGAGATTACTATGTCAGATTGATTAATGGTTTTGTCTTATTGATTCTATCATGTCGGTGTTGTTTGTGATCTTGCATGCTCTCCGTTTCTAGTAGCTATATTGGCCAAGTAGATGCTAGTGACTCCAAGAGGGAGTATTTATGCTCGATAGTGGATTCATGCCTCTATTTAATCTAAGGGAAGTGACAGAAATCTCTAAGGTTGTAGATGTGTTGTTGCTACTAGGGAGAAAACAACGGTGTCTTGTTCATGGAACAAGTGGATTGTTTATCTTACACACTTTGCTTAAAGCAGTTATCTGTTGCTTGCAACTTAATACTGGAGGGGGTTCGGATGATAACCTGAAGGTGGATTACTATTCATAGATGCAGTTGGATGGCAGTCTATGTATCTTGTTGTATTGCTCAATAAAATCTCATAGGATCATGAATGTCTAGTATTGCATTGTTATGCCTTGCTTAATCCTGTAAATTGCCCTGCTGTAATTTGTTTACCCATCATGCCATGTTTGTTTATCTTAAGGAGAACACCTATAGTGAACTATGAACATACGATTGATACATCTTCCACTGTTCATGTTTACTTACTACAAACCACTATTACCTTCCACACCATACGATTAATCCTTTGTTTTCAGCAAACCGGTGAAATTGACAACCTCACTGTTTGTTGGGGCAAAGTCTTGAGTTTGTGTTGTGCAGGTTTCCAAGTTGCTAGCAAAACCTTTGGGTCGTTTCCTTCCTCCTACTGGTTCAATAACCTTGGTTTCTTTCTGAGGAAAGACTTGCTGCTATGCTCATCATACCTTTCTCTTGGGGTCTCCCAACGAAGCTCTACATTGATCTGAGCGCACCAAACACTTAGAAGACTTCAAAGGTTATACCAAAACTAGTAGAATTTAGGCAGAAGATTACTTGTAATTAAGTAGTTAGGGATCAGATCCTATATGGAACCAGAAAGAGATTTAGGAGTAGAGTTTAGTGCAATTAGAAATAGATCATGTTGGACATGACCTTACTACTGGGAAGAAGTGGATCATAGCACCATCACTAGCTATAGTAGCTATTTGTGCATCTTTTGAAAGAAAGAACACCACATACCTACATAGTAGTGGCCAGGAGTAGTAAGCACATAGGCCAGTTAAGAATTTAGTTTAACAATTTAGAATGACAAATAACAACATGCATTATCTAACTTCCCTTCCAAATTGGGAATTCACCTAAATGAATAAGGAAGAGAATGTATACAATGCCGGATGAAATTCATCAGAGGTGAATTACTCATCTATAGTAAAACAATTTAATAAGACAAACACATGTATCACCTTAACTAAACCAAGATTTCAGTTAAGCAAGGTAAGCTTGTTACACTGAAGCAAACCAATATTTACATGATTCATTAAGCAACAAATAGCTTTAACCTAAACTAGTTAAATCTCTAAGAACCCTAGAACATTGTCAATGGCATTTAACATGTTCTCTAACGAAACTGAGTCTTAGATTCACACAATAGTAGATATAGAGATGATTAACTCAAACCATTGATTGAATCCATCACTAGGATGAACTATAAACTCTACACAAAAAATCCTAAAACACCTAAACAAGTCCAAAATCAAGCCAATCATCAGTAGAACTAGGAACTCTAATTCCATAGAGAGCATAACGGCAGTAGAGAGAAATATGAGAGAATAGAGGGATAGGAGGGGGGACATACCTTGAGGCGCACAAATTCACCATGATGTAAGCTAATTTCGACCATGATTGTCAGCGTCAAAGAATACGAGCACTCACCCGAGAGCGCATCAACATGCGCTAGCCACATCAGCGATAGTGAGACATCCATGGAATACTCTAGCAACAACGGAAGGCTGGAGAAGCCAAAGCACGATGGCACCACCATCGCCAAGCACTAGGGTTAGGGTTACGAGAAACTACGAGGGAGCTGGAGGAACGAATCTATTGGTTAGGATGATAGAGCAGAGTAAGGGGGTAATTTGAGCGCTAGGGCGATGACGGAGACAGTCGGAGGTGGCTGGAATGGCCCAGTGACAACAGAGACGGTGCGCACTCGCTGGAGGGTGTGTACGCATGAGAGAGAGAGGGGTGAGAATGAGAGAGTGACAACCATTTCGATCGAGCGGACCGGTTCAACCAGGTTAGACCTAGTTTGGCCTAACGAGTGAGCCCGGTATTTTGGTATTTTTTAAAATTCTTTAAAGGCCCAATAATTATTAACTTGCTAGGAAACAATCCTAAAAATAAATAAAATATATAAGTATATTAAATTGTGACTAACTCAAATATGATTTCTGTGGAAATATTAAAAATAGTTTTGTGTGACTAAAAATTCAAATTTCAGTTATGGATTTAAAGAAAATCCTTTAGGTAATTAAAAACACCTTAAAAATACTTCAACTGTAATAACATTCCTAAAATCATGGGAATATAATTCATATACACTTTGAATTCTAAAAATTTCATAGTGATACAAATATGAACTTGTTAAACTTAAAATAAAAGTAAAATACATCCTAAAACCCTATGCAAAATGGTAATTAACTATAAAACATAAGAAGTCCACAATCAAAGGGGGTTTATACAACACACCAAGACATTTCATTACATTTAGTTGCATAAAATCATAAAATTGCTTCTTTAAACATTATCATTGTCAGACAAATATGTTATTTCAAAATTCGAGGTCCAAGGTCATATAGAACCTTCAAACCACATTATCTTGTAATTATCAAGCAAGTCCATTCTTGCATGTCCATTGGAATATTTCATCCAAACTACTTTCAAAAGTATCATCACCTGCATTCAAAAGAAAATATTGTTTTATGAATGAAATGAACTGTGAAATGGTGGACAATGGAATTATGGTATGAATACAAAATGGGAAATCATGTGGTGGAGATTTTATTGTACTAGGAAAGTTACCTTAGGAATTAAACAACAAGTATAGCTACTAGCTAGTCATTCCAAGGTGCCATATAAACCACGTTAACCACAGATCTTGGTATGTGATAAGCGATTCAGAACTATCTCCTTCGTCTCATATATACTTAGACGGCTAGGTCGGGTTATATTCCTAGCGAGAAATGATAGCAGGTGGGAGCCTGTAACGTCCCCATCTTGAGATGTAGGGTGATGATTTTAGTGTCTTGGAAAGAATGGCAATTAATACTGGTTGTTGATCGAGTTTGTTGAAAAGGGTAGATAGCGAAATTAAGTGGTGCTCAACATAACTTGGCTATAATTGATAACTAGCTCATACCAAAAGAAGCGTGATTGAGAACAACATGGTCGAGGTTGTTTGTGAGAAAAGTAACACTCATCCTCAGAATATATTAAACATGACATGTTACTCTCTGTTCTAAAAAAGAACTACAATCACAGTATGGAAAGAAACTCCATGAAATTCTAACAACCAGTGAAGACTTACTGATTCAAGAAAACCATTTACGAAAATTTGCATAGCCTAGGATCTTCGATCGACGACTATAGTTAGGCATCAATACTCAATATAATCTTCTTAAAACCCTTGCTTAGACTATAATAATTACATCAACGAGACTACAGAGAAGCTCGAAGACGAAGACAATCACGAAGAGCGAGATCTCTCGGAAGGCATGGAAGTCTACGGATGCGGGGAAGAAGAATTGGGGATTTTTAGAGAGATTTGGGAATTTTGCTTAGAAAACCATCGTGCGAAAACATTCCCATCGCCGATGCGGTCCCTGCTTAACCCAGCGGCCTAATAGGAAATGTATACGTGACGTGGCGGAAAAAGACTAGACACGAACCATAAAGTTGTGCGTGCACAGTGCCCGTTTTGATCCCACCGGACACGGTTGGGGTACTGCAGATGGATTTTACTCTCTTTTCTGAAACGGGGGAATAAAGAGCTAGTGATTGTTGCACGTGAAAGCATACGGTAGAGTATGGCGGGATGCAGGCCAACCTTTGCAAACCTTTCTAGGTGTGCCTTGTCACCGGACTTCCCATGGGACGTGTCAAAGAACCATCGACGGGCACATGATAGGCACCAGAGCAGACCAGAAAGCCAGCCCTCACTGACTGGACTGCTTTCGATGGGGCGCTGTTCATCAAAGCGGCTCCCTGTGGAGGCCAAGGGCCGCCGCATTCTGAGGTTTTGGACGGACCGCACCGCACCGCATGTACGCCCTGAAAGAATCCAGTTCCCGAGACCCGCCGATCCCAATTATTTTTTGCTATTTGCAGACCAAGTGGTGCAAGAAAACAGGAATCCGTACCGACGCCCACAGCCCTCGCCAGCAAAGAGAGGATCAGATCGATCATGGCCAGGGAAGAGGACCAGCTAGCTAGCAAGATCTTAATTTGGTCTCGCCAAGCCAAGCATAATCCCAGTTGGATTTGACTAATTATCGTATATGCGAAACCTGTAGAGTCACTGGGACGACAAACCCAAAACTAGTGGTAGCAAGTGATAACATATCTTGACTCTCTGTCGCACCCCCAGCCAAAGATCCTTTTTTCTCCAGAAAGTGGTGTGTCGACCTAAATCTTTTCCTCGCGAATATGTACTTATGTACACATTTTTTCCACTTTAATGATTAAATTCACAGTATCCAACTATGATTATTCCAACTGAAAGCTCATTTTCATATCCGAATCACTATTTTTAAAGTCAAAATGCCCGAGCCACTCACGAGTGCATGTGCACATCAACAAGTTTTGTGTTCTCCAATGCGATGGGTGCCTGATCATCACTGTACAAAGAAGCAAAGCTTTAGTACTAGTTGAAGTAGCAAACTCAATAACATAGCATCAATAGCAATGAAGCGAAAAAATAAACAATTCAATTCAAATTTCTATCGAACCTCCTTATGATACTAGTATTATCTCAACCGGAGACAACTTCATTCAACCAACTAGTAAGAAACATAGGATCGCCATTGATAAACTGTACAGAGTGAGTGCCGAAGTTTTAGGAGCCAATAAGAGAGTGCTTGACTTTGGAGGGGGGATCAGGTGCTACCTCTGTAACTCTTCACAGTACATTGGTACTAGAAGATCTATATCGTGTCATTAGGACCAGTTATCCTACTACTACATTGTCCACCAACCAAAATTAGCGGAAAGGAGAGACCACACAATCTAAATGAGATATGCAGGGCATCAAATCATGGGAGAAGGGGACCCCATCAAAGAAGACACTGCCAAAATAACCAATTGCTAGATGCTCCAAATGAACCACCAGTGGGTTCTCAAGCCGGATATGGTAAAGAATAATGGTGCAAGAACAAAGGCCACCGAGGCACCGACAAACAGTATCACCACTATATCTATATTGATTTTGTAGGTCCCCGCAAGAGCACAAATAATACCTCTTTCTAGTTGATGTAACTTGTAGGATTTGCTTTGGGGACACATTGTTTATGGTCTAGCTGAAATACTGGCAAACACTATAAGTGGAATTGCTATGATTTCTTAAAAGCCTCTTTTCCCCGCTAGGGATCGGAAATCCTGTATTTTCCTTTTCCATATGATCGAGTCCTTAGGTTTTCGAAATAGTGTAATGGAAAAGAAAGTGCTCCGAATCATTGCTACTTTACTCGGACCTGTTCTTGACTCAATATCATACCTACCAGTCTTTAAATGCTTGCTAGGTATTTGATTTGACGCATCTACACTCCCCCTAGCCTTTCAATGCTGGCTGAACCAACCATTGTGACAAGTACATATCTCATATATGAGGTCTGCTAAAAAGATTCACAAAGTATCATAAGAGAACATGTTGGCTTCAGCCGAGAATCCATATAACTAACGCAAATTACCACAGAATGTTGAGTTGAAGCAAAATTCCCTGAGTTTCCTTCTCAGAATGAAGTACTTCGTTTCAACATACATATCTACTGATTATTCTATGTTTCAAGCAATAAATTAATACATATGATTGAAAAATTTATTTTTCTATAATGATTTTGCACTTGTACTATTATTGAAATCAACGAGTACGACTGGGTGCAAAGCCAGCCAAGCGTTGCACTTATACTGTTTTAAGAATATCATTTGGATATTGACTGGTTTTAACACAGATTAAGTACAAATATTTCTTCTTACAAACACGATGTTATTAATAAAAGCATGCAATTGTTCCATACAACTCACTTTTGTTGTATATTTATCATATTGTTATGCAGGATGAACTAACATACTCCCATCCATTTCTAGTCTTAAGAGGCACATGCATGTCCGCAAAAATAGTTCTAACCTTACTTTTCTAAGAAAAATGCATCTTGGTCCTACCTAGAATAAAACTGAAGAGCAATGCATTGAATTGTGCAAATTTTGGTAGCTAGTTGAATTTCACAACATACTCACCAAAATCACCATGAAATAGGCCATACACGATGCCTTTCAATAGAACGAAAGGATAATGATAATAGTCCAATACAAGCTACATACTAGTACACAAGTTCTTGCGATTCTTAGAAGTTTGAAGATGGACTACAAAGAACTCCGGGTAGTTATAAAATTTGGCCAAGTCAAGAGCTGCACTGACCACATGTCCACATGCAGCACAGATCAAATGCTCCAAGTCTCAACCAATAAATCTAGAAGATGCCGAATCCTTATGGTCATGGACCACTACATCAATTTTAAAATGGACATCAGACCCAGGATAACTAGTTGATGAGTCATCATGTCTCGTCCCAAAAACGGCAAACTTTGTGATGAGATGTTTGTAATAAAGTATTCATCGGGCAGTGGTCTCAGTGTTATTCCAAATCCAACTTGCTCATGCCTATAAATGAAGGCCATCCCACCCTATAGCAATGCACACTTGCAGACCATACCATACGATAGCAAAGCAGTCATGGTAGGGGAACAAGGAGGAGAAGGAGGGGAGGGGATTACCTGTAGTCTGTAGGGATACAACAGAAGCTTTTGCTGGGTAGCCATACGCTAAGAGGCAGAGAACGGGATGCAGCCAAGGATGACTTGCCGGCTCCTGGTGTTGGGGAAATCTCAGTTTTTTGAGCCCTCCAATTAGCCGGCAGGTTGTCCTTGGCTACACCTAGTTCTCTTCTTCTGGTGTTTGGCCCTCCAGCATTGTCAGGAGATCTCGAATATCTGCATTTCCATCAAATTTCGTTATGGAAATGCATGAATGAGTAAGTATGCTAAGAATTATAGGTATGCATCTCTAGCTAGCCTAACCTCTACTTGACATACCATATCTCCAGCTTTAAAAGGTCTGCATCTCAAGTAGTTCAACCTCTACTTGACATCACATGTCTCCAGCTTTAGAAGTAAGAAAATATCTTACCCTAGTAGGCTTGCATACAAGCTCAACCCACTTGACATTAGATCTGTATAATTCGTATGTGCATATATCAGACAATATCACTGTTCCCTTTTCCATTATTGTATGCTCATCCCTGATTTTTGAAGATAATATAATGACTTTCTTCTGTTGCCTGCTTGATGGAAATCAAAGTCCAAAAGATGTACAGCAAGCACTGAACGGCAAAAGATTTCTCAAGGCTTAGCAACAGAAATTGTTACTTACGATATTGCACCACAAAGATTGTGTACATAAAAGAAAATCTTAAATATGTACGACATGAGAAGCAGGAAGGTACATCTGCGATGCAGCCATGTTAAGAAAGCAATGCATTTCCTTAGTTGCCCTGTTCATGTCCTCTGAGTGGAGAACTTCACTTTACTGCTTGAAAGCCTAAAGGTGACGATGTTAACGATAACTTTAGCTCGTTATTAGCACAATGAGAGTATTCCCATGTAAGATATCATGGGTAAACGCCCAGCATCAGTAAATCATAATGACCAATACACCTTTGTCGAGAGAACAATCAAGAGCAAAGCTCTAATATTTAGCTTCTATGGCAATAGAAAATTATGATAATGTTGCACATGATGATGTAAATGATCGTTTCATAGTATGGCACCATTCATTACCTCAAAGTTGACTTGTTGATAGATGATGATTTTTCAGACTTGGCAGATATGTTTTTATGCTAAGACTGATACGGACAACTACAAAGTCTATAACACAAGGTCATCAGGCCACAACCCTCCAGGTGTTATAATCTTGAAACAAATAACACGACCAGCCAATATCCGTTTTTATGCAGCAGATGATGATAATTATTGTAGCAAGCTGTTACCAATGTCAACTTGGATAAAGTGCCGGCAAATCATGTGGTAATGGAGTAATGCAGAATACTATCTAAAATGTCTAAATGGAGTATATATCAACATGAACTAACAGGGAAAAACTTCAGGTTCCTAATGTCTAGAAATTAAATCAGGATTGGGTCAGCTTATGTTCTTTCCAGTAAACAAAGCATTACTAACGATAACTAGCAAATGCAGATCAATAACAGTTTTCTAGAAAGATAATCAGATGTAACAGACCTTAATTCCAAAGTGTTTGAGTATTACCCTAATAGTGACCTGGTCATTCCAGCCTATGTATTATTTGAAAGGAGGTCTGATATATTAGTTACCACAAAGATATTTTCACACTAAGAATGCCAGGGATAACAAATATAAACTCTGAACAATGCATAGAGTATCAAGAGAATAGATTAGTAAGTCCAAGTTTCGGATTACATTTTACTAACAACTATCAAACCATACTCAATTGATGAAGACATCTAGTTTGACAAAGAACAAATATAAACTACTACCATGTAAATGAACAGAATATGAGCAAGAAAAATTATCTCTTTAGTAAACATGTAAATAGGGGTGTATTTGTGCACCAGTTCACTAACACGACAATAAAAATCTCTAATTGACATGAAAAATTTGACAACATTGACAGTACATGTATCTGCCTTGGCACAAAATCAAAAATCCAAATCTGGTCCACAGATCGAGAAAACAAAAAATGCAAATCGTTATGTGAGCTAATTCAAATTTACTGTTAATAGTAACTTTTGGGTACTATTCACATGAGCATTTTCTGCTGTTTGTTTCTCAATGTATGAAACGAATTTGGATTCAACACATCTGTGGATGGCCAAGCCGGATCTTCCAAAATATAATAAAATAATCTCGGACTTCAACTCAGGTAATTTTTCAGGCCTCGGAGATTGAGCAATTACAGCAATTCTCCAACTTGATCTACTCATGATTTCACTTGACAGAAGATGTTGACAGCACATATTTTAGCTTGACAAGACACAGTGGAAGTTTCCCTTGAGCCTGTACATGCAATTTAGCTTTATAAAACCTTTAGTGTTTACCACCAAATAATTATCCAGGAAAACTAAATGCCCATGTTGTAGTGTGCGGGTATGGCAAAGACAGAAGGCTCAATTTAAGGAAGAAACGGAGCCATCAAATGATGAGAGGAAAGAAGCCAAAAAGGAAACCAATGGCATCCCAATAATAAATGCTCGTGCTTAAGCTAGAAGCACTTCCTGCACAAGCACTGGAGCCACGTGAGATGCCTTTGTTAATTAGAAGCATGGGGTCCAGTATCATGTGATGATGCATATTATAACATGAAAGCCATATTAGACAGGTTGAAAATAATAAACTACCTTAGTGTATGGAAGCACTGATCTTTTTCTGATACTACTCTAATCAAAAGCCCTGGAATCCACTGTAGACTGAGACCTATCCAACCTAGATGCCTCACATAACCTGCCTAACAAAAAAATTCCATAGATGCCAGCGACCAGCATTTTTGTCCACAAATATCATTAGAAGTTGGAAATCTAGAAAGCCTGAATATATGGATAGGTCACCATCTTCACTCCAAGAGGGAAAAGGTTATGCCCATACCTTTTTTAAAATATAAATGAAAAGGAGACTTCAGTGTGCTCCAGATCAACTTGCAGCCCTGCCTATAAATACCCTCCCCTCAATGTATAACAGAAGCACCTCCATAGCTAGCTGTGAGATGAGGATTGAAGGGTTTACTGCCGCAAGGACCATGCACAAAGAGGCAGAGAGTGGAATGCAGCCAAGGATGACTTGCCGGCAGCACAGATTGAGGTTGTAATCAAGACATGAGTTCCAGTTGCCCGGCAAGTCCGTCCTTGGCTACACCTTACTCTCAACCTCTTGTGTATTGCTCTTGCATGGCCTGGAGAAACTTGAAATTTCCCAAGGTTTCTTCTTCCATAGAGGTAACACTAATTGCATCTTAGAGAACTATTACTATCTAGCAAAAAATTAATGCATGTGTGCAAGGAATAGCATTAGACATAAACTCCATGTGATGCCAATAGAAATGAACTGCATGCTACTCAGACTAGTATAGCATTCTGATCATTGAACATCACTAGTTTAGAAAGAAAAAGTATTCAGATAGAATAAACAACACACTTGCATCAGAAAGTGTGCAAGCAGCTAAAATATGCCAATAGCAGTGCCTTTTCCAGCATGATTATTGAGATAATACATACTTAGACATTTCTGCGAGTATCTTGGTGATTGCGTGTCTTTGAGATCATATAGTTACACACCATTCGGTTATGGGCATGATTTTTCATATGGCACTACACTATCCATCACGGAGAGCATGCATATAAACACAGAATAGTAAATGGGAATGAATTGCTAGTCCTTAATTGAGCTCAGGGAGAAATCCCTTTTGTAAAAAATAAAGTAAAATAGATCAGAATGAAACTATACCTCACACTCTACGAAAGAGACTGAGTTATGTTACTCTAAAGCACATGTAGCGGGTTTTTTTTCATCCAGGCAGAAGAAGTATAGCATTACTTAGTTCAAAAAGATTAAAAGTAATGTATGCTAAACAAGGGTAGAGGGTACCCTATTGTTGACCCACTTCCATCACTAATACATGCAGTTGCTGCTGAAGACAAATGTCTGATAAGATTATACAATGCCTTGTGAATGAACACTCACATGGTTAATTACACTTGATGATGTCTGCTGACGACTAAGTATCTTACACAAGTCACCACCACTATATAGTATAGTTATATAGAATTTACAGCACTAAATTCTGGCTAGCAAAAAATGATAGTGTGTTCCCATAAATTTATATTGGGAAACAGAAGTCAGCCTGGATCGCCAAACTGAGAAAGAGGAACTAGAGACACACGATATGAATTTAACCCACAGTAGCAGATGCCTTCAAACAAAGGAAACTCTTTCTAGCAAGCCTGAAGTCTAACAGCAAAGTTGACCGTATGCGATTCTATCCAGCTGAAATTCATCATTAAATGCTCACGGATAATCCTGGTGCATCTCATTCTCCACTTCAGGTTCTGTTCTTTGCATGTCTGTTGAAGGAAAACTGATTGCTGGTGACTTACAACAATCTAGTGGATACAGGGCACTATTATGCTGGAATAATATAAGTAAAGAGTACAATTGTAACATGGCAGGAGGAAGAAGACGGACATCCAACACATTGTGTATAAATTGGAATAATGTTCACCAAACCAGTATAGCAGTCACGTCCAGAAAAGGGTAGCTGTTTTTAATCTATGTCAACTGTCAAGGAGTGGCACTGTGGCAGCTGTGTGGTGCACTACACACTTAGAATGTGAATCAAAATGAATGATCTAAAGAATTACATAGCGTGTTTGCAAAAAGTGGCCATAATTGCATTTCACAGTGTGAGGATCTAACTATAGATAAAACTAAGCTACCTTTTCATTTGCTATAGTCATGTTTGAACTTTACAAGAACAATCATGGTACTCTTACTTACTCCGATGCAACCTCTCGAGTTAGTCACTATTCGAAACTGTTATTTAAGTTCATCCAGCAGTATTGATAAATGGATAACTGCTATTTGAGCAATTCACACTATATAATCATGAATAAAATTTTAATCCAGACCCATTATACAGTTGGAAAAGACCCTTTATACAATATGGAGATATGTTGCTACCTCATGTGGGCTATACCATCCCTAGGTTCAGCGTCCATTCATGATCTTCACAATCACATATTTGCATCATGTTTACTGTAGCACATCGCATATCACATTACCACAGACCAGTCTATAGAGATGCATTGCCTGATCTATGTGGAAGATATGCTCTCGGCAATGAACAATGGATAAATGTGCTTATGTCACTGAAAATCATACTCTGCAAACTACCAGTGTAAGTTATTGATCATTGGATTTCTTTTTTGGTTTTCTTAGTGAAATGATCACCATGGGGATTTGTGATTTGTGACGCAAATAACCCTATCCATGTATTGTTATTTGTTTCACTATAAGTTTTACTACCAAACTTGCAGGCTCACATTTAAACAGAAGTATTAGAGAAAATATATTTAAACAGAAGTTCTAGAAAAAATATTTAAACAGAAAACGCAACGGAAACACAGCTCATCAAAAAGTTAGAAATTAACCACCTACTTCCTCATAAAAACTACACTAGTTAGATCCATGGTTCCTAAACCGACCTTTTGGAACCCAATTCTCAGTGGTGGTCGAGCATTATAGGGGCCTGGAGGAGATACCTGCCGCGCTCCAGTCTTACTCTCTACATATCCAATCGATACCTAATTGGGCCTAAAGGCAAAGCAATTGAGCCAAACATCCCGTAACGAAATCCAATTCTCCACGAGAGCTTACGTTTGCGTGCGCATCCACATATCAATTGATCACAGAGACATCGAAAAACCCATGAATTGCCCGAATCGACTGGCATCTGCGTACCACTCACATGGTCACCAGGCGCGCATCCGTAGTGTTCGATGCCGTGCGCCCAAAGTGTTCGACGAAAACAATTCTCACTGTTATTGTCAGATCCAACAAACCAGACGCAAAAAAAAGCATCAACGATCGCAACCCTCGAGGGCGCTGCTCCGATCCAGGCCAAATGGGCGCGACTTGCGCGCGTGCATGCGTGCTCGTACGAGGGAGGAGGTAGCGGGGGACACACACCTGGAGAAGCTGTTAGGAGGCCGTCACCGGCTCACCGCCGATTGCTGTCCGGTTGCGCCCGCGTGGTGCGCTCTGTCTTGCGCGGCCGCGCTGGAAGAGCGATCCTCGTCCGCGGCGCGCCGTAGCATCCGCACGCTCCCGTGTCGCCGCGGTCACCGCAACCACGCAAATCCAAATGGGCGCCGACTGGATGGGCTCGTAGAAAATCCTGGCGGGACGCGTGCCCCGGGCTCGCGCGACGGCGGGGACGCGGACGGGGGAGGAGGGGCAAGCGCGGGGTTTCGGTGGCGTGGGCGCGCGGAGGCACAGCGGCCGCCTGGCCGGGCCGCGGCGACGGGCAAACGAGAGCGAGGTGGAGGCGGGGCCCTTTGGGTTCTGCGCGTGTCACGGGGCACCCCTTAAAGAAATTTCTATTTCGCTGACATTTCGAAGGTTCGTGTTGGAGTCGAGTAGTCAAATCAAAACATTCCTCAAATCGAAAGTTCAGCCCCGTCTGGAACAGATAATTTGCATCAAAATAACTTAAATTTGAAAGAAATTCACAGACTGAATTTTGGCCAAAAGAATTTCACTAGATCTAACCCTTTTTGCAACGCCATCGTTCGTGTTGTTTCAGACGGATCACGAACAATAGCGTTGCAAAAAAGGTTAGATCTAGTGAAAAAAAATTGGCCAAAGTTCAGTCTGTGAATTTCTTTCAAGTTTAGGTTATTTTAATACAAACTGGCTCTGAAACACATAAACTCAAAATACAAGAATAGGAGAAATATAAGAATTGAGATGTCATTTATCCTGAATTCCTGCAGGAACCAAAATCATAGGAAAACTTTAAAAACATCGTTTGGATGTGACGCAGAAAAAACACAGAAATTACACACATTGAAAGATGAAAGCATAAGATGACACCTCATGTTAGTTCTCCTCCAAAATTCCTATGAAATAGCCCTTCCCGTAGTAATTTCAAATGAATCCAAGATTTTTATTCCTTTGCTCCAATCCGCACCATAGTACGTAATATTTTCTATAGGTATGTAATCCTCCAAGTTTCCTATGGTTTTTCTTTGTTCCAAACGGGCCTCATTTTTAGATACAATGCGCGCTAAAAATAATAAAATTTACAAATGGATCTTTAAATCACCTAGTGACGACTACTACAAACACCAGCGTGGCTCGAAAGCACGCAGCAGTCCTCGCCCCTCCATCTAGGGGCGAAGCAGACGGGAAGTTACCCCGATGCACCACACGGACATAACATAGCATTTTCAATATTTTGCAGCCTTGGAAGATAGAATTATAGCCTCCATGATACACTATACTTAGCCCAACCTGATGCACTTGCCTGTACTAAGCTCATAAGTACCATAAAAAATTGCTTTGACCCTGATGCACGTGCATCAAGGTGAGTCCATGTAGATCCCCCTGTCTCCATCACCAGAGATGGGTAAAGCTTGTCGTAGCAGCGCTTATTGTGGTAGATAGATGGGAAGTCTGTTGGAGATATGCCCTAGAGATAATAATAAAAGTGGTTATTATTATATCTTTGTGTTTATGATAAATGTTTACATTCATGCTATAACGGTATTAACCAGAAACATTAATACTTGTGTGATTTGTAAACTAAATTAGAGTCCCTGATAAAGCCTCTTTATAATACTAGCTTGTTGATTAATAGATGATCATGGTTTTTCGATCATGAACATTGAGATGTTATTAATAACAAGATCGTATCATTACGAGAATGGTATAGATAAGCGTAGCATTAAGATCAAGTCATTTTAATAGTTTATTTGCTATAAGCTTTCTGATACACAGTAACCCAATTCCTTCGACCATGAGATCATGCTAATCACCATCACCGGAAGGATGCTTTGATGACATCAAACACCACACCGTAACTGGGTGGCTATAAAGGTGGCATTGAGTGTTCGGGAAATATATATTGAGGCACATGGATCAGGAGTGGAATTTGTCCATCCATATGACGGATAGATATACTCTAGGCCCTCTCGGTGGAATGTCATCCAATTAGCTTGCAAGCATGTGACTGGATCACAAGGGATCACATATCACAGAAACGAGAAAAGAGTACTTATCAATAACGAGGCTGGACTAGGTATGCAGAGATACCGACGATCAAAACCTCAGATAAGTAAACTATCGTGAGACAAAGGGAAATTGGTATCGTATATAAGTGGTTCATTCGATCGCAAGGTAATCGTAGAAATATGTGGGAGCCATATGAATTTCCAGATTTCTCTATTGGTTATTGATCGGAGAATTGTCTCGGTCATGTCCGCATAATTCACAAACCGTAGGGAGACACACTTAAGGATTCGATGTTGTTTAGTATATATGAAATGTTAGTAGGGATACCGAATGTTGTTCGGAGTCTCGGATGGGATCCGGGATATCACAAGGAGATCCGTAATGGTCCGAAGAATAAGATTCATATAAGGAAAGTCCGTCCGGAGTTCAGGAAAGATTCCGATGTTTTCATCATAGAGGTTCTAGAAGGGTCTAGAAGGTTCACCGGACCGGAAGGGGAATGGTCCGTGAATGTGTCATGGATAAGTGGAATGATTGGATCATATCCTAGGTCACTTGGTGTGGGCATTTGCAAGAGAGAATTAAAGCTCTAAATTAAAAGTCAAACTGGAATAATGGTTTCCTAGTGGAAGAAGAAACAAGTCTTTCTCTCAATCCAACTTGGGTTTGGGTTTGGATTCAAACTCACCCCTCCCAAGGCTACCCCCTCTCATAAATAGAGGGGGAGGGCTGCCCCAAAACACCAAGCCCTAGCCCCTCCACACCCGCGCCGCCGCCGACACCTCCTCCTCCTCCTCCCGGTCTTCTAAACCCTAGATCACCGGGAAACCCTAGATCCACCATCGAAGCCCTGTGGGATCTTCCCTCTACTTCCAACACCACGCCGTCGTGCTGCCGGAATCACGAGGGGAGAACTACAACCTCCGCTGCCTGCTGGAACAAGGGAGAGGAATGACTTCATCGAGTACCGAACGTGTGACCGGCTGCGGAAGCGCTGCCGGAACGCAGCGCCGGAAGGATCGTCTACGCGATCTTGAGATCGGCAAGTGTACGACTACATCACCCACGAGAATCTGCTCTCGTTGACCGCTTTGGAATCTTCGAGGGTGAGTGCTTCTATCGACTCGTTGCTACAATATAGTAGATAGATCTTGGCTTGTTTGTGTGCATGCGGTAGAAATTTTTTGTTTTCCAT
This sequence comes from Avena sativa, assembly GCA_916181665.1. Lineage (NCBI taxonomy): Eukaryota > Viridiplantae > Streptophyta > Magnoliopsida > Poales > Poaceae > Avena > Avena sativa. The sequence continues at coordinate 381,808,151 of OV702280.1, read as the reverse complement.
GCTACGAATCCCTACAGTGGTATCAGAGCCGTGTCTATATGTAGATCTGTTGCACGAGTAGAACACAATGGTCATTATGGGCGGTGGTGCTTTTATTATCAATTGCTTTTTATGTACTTTGCATCTTGCGGTATGATAGGATGAAGCGGCCCGGGCTAACCTTACATGACATCGTTCATGAGACTTGCTCCACGCTTAACATGCAACTTGTATTGCATAAGTGGCTTTGGGGTGTCTGTCTCTCCCATCATAGTATAGATTCAATTTACAACGGGCACTTGATAGTTCAAACATCAACGTTGTGGTTCTTGTTCGTAAGTTAGAACGACACTTATTGAAAGCCCCAAACCACGTAAAATATGCAAAGAAAATTAGAGGCGTCTAACTTTGTTTTGCAGGGGTGTGCTGTGATGTGATATGGCCATGATTGTGATTATATATGATGTATGCAATGTTCCTTATTGTAAGTTGGCAACCGGCAGGAGCCATATGGTTATATTTTAATTCCGTTAAGACCTGCGTGTCTATTCAAAGTAGTTGTAATAGTTGATGCTGGTGGACGACAACCATGAAGCGGAGCCATTGACCTTGACGCCACACCGGTGATGATGGAGATCATGTTCGTGCTTGAAGATGGAGATCGGAAGCACAAGAAGAAAGGCCATATCATATCACATATTATGAATTGCATGTGATGTTAATCCTTTTATGCATCCTGTATTGCTTAGTTCGCGATGGTAGCATTATAATATGATCCCTCAAGCACAAAAATTTCAAGTTATAAAGTGTTCATCCTTAGTAAGCACCATTGATAAAGCTCATTGTTTCGAAGCACCACGTGATGATCGGGTGTGTTAGATTCTGCGAGTGTATACAACATGAGCAAGCCAGATTTTCTCATGCGGAAGCTAAGGTTTGATCTTGACGAGCCTAGCATGTACAGACATGGTCTCGGAACATGGATCACCGAAAGGTAAAGCATGAGTCATATAGTAGATATGATGAACATGTTGATTGTTCGCCATTGAAGCTATATCAACTCTCGTGATGATCGGTTTTGGTATGGTGGATTTGGTTCGTGTGATCACTAAAGCAATGTGAGGGATATTGTTTTGAGTGGGAGTTCACCTAGATTAATTTAACTATTAATTAGAACTCAATTTGTCATAAACTTAGTCTAAACTATTGCAAATATGTTGTAGATAAATGGCGGCCCCTACCATCAATTTTAATGCGTTCCTAGAGAAAGAAAAGTTGAAAAACAATGGAAGCAACTTCGCGGATTGGTTCCGCAATTTGAGGATTGTCCTCAATGCTGGTAATTTGACCTATGTGCTGGATGCACCGCTGGGTGACCCGCCTGCAGCTGATGCTACTGATGAGGTAAATAATATTCTCCTCGCTCGGAAGAATCAATACTCCACAGTTCAGTGTGTTATCTTGTATGGTTTAGAATCGGAGCTTCAGAAAAGGTTTGAGAACCATGACCCACATGATATTGTCCGTGAACTCAAAATGATTTTTGAGGCTCACGCGGCAGTTGAGAGTTATGAGGCTTCTGAAAAGTTCTTTAACTCCAAGATGGAAGAGGGCAGCTCCGTTAGTGAGCACGTGATTAAGATGTCTGGGCACACAAGTAAGCTTTAAAGCTTAAGTATAGTGATTCTTAATGCTTTGGAGATTCACCGTGTCCTCCAATCACTACCACCAAGTTACAAGAACTTTGTGATGAACTACAATATGCAAAACATGGACAAGTCGTTGCCCGAACTCTTCTCCATGTTAAAATCTGCAAAAGTGGAGATCAAGAAAGAGAACCAAGTGTTGTTGGTCAATAAGACCACCAAATTCAAGAAGCAAGGCAAGTCTAAGAAAAAGGGAAACTTCGAGAAGGGCGGTAAGAAAGTTACCGCGCCGACGAAGAAGACCAAGGCTGGGCCTAAGCCTGATACTGAGTGCTTTTACTGTAAGGGAGAAGGTCACTGGAAACGGAATTGCCCTAATTAAGTACTTGGCGGATTTGAAGAACGGCAACATCAAGAAGAAAGGTATATCTGATATACATGTTATTGATGTGTATATCACTAGTACTCGTAGTAGTGCCTGGGTATTTGATACTGGTTTGGTTGCTCATATTTGTAACTCAAAACAGGTGCTGCAGAATAAACGGAAGCTAGCGAAGAACGAGGTGACGATGCGCGTTGGAAATGGATCAAAAGTTGATGTGATCGCGGTCGGCACGCTACCTCTTCATCTACCATCGGGATTAGTTTTATACTTAAATAATTGTTATTTGGTGCCTGCGTTGAGCATGAACATTATATCCGGATCATGTTTATTGCGAGACGGTTACTTGTTTAAGTCCGAGAATAATGGTTGTTCGATTTATATGAGTAATATCTTTTATGCACATGCACCTTTGATAGATGGTCTATTCTTATTGAATCTCGATTGTAGTAATACACACATTAATAACATTGAAGCTAAACGTTTGAAATCAAGTGATAACTCGACCTATATGTGGCACTGTCGTCTTGGTCATATTGGAGTGAAGCGTATGAAGAAACTCCATTCTGATGGACTTTTTGAATTACTTGATTTCGAAACACTTGAAAGATGCAAAGCATGTCTGATGGGCTCCATTTTCTGGTATGATGGAGCGAGCTACGGACTTATTGGAAATCATACATACCGATGTGTGTGGTCCAATGAGTGTAGCATCGCGCGGTGGTTATCTCTATGTTCTTACCTTCATGGATGACTTGAGTAGATATGGGTATATCTATTTCATGAAACATAAGTCCAAACCTTTAGAGAAGTTTAAGGAATTTCAAAGTGAGGTGGAGAATCAACGTAACAAGAAGATTAAATTTCTATGATCTGATCGTGGAGGTGAATATCTAAGTTACGAGTATGGCGAGAATTTGAAGAAATGGGGAATACTTTCACAATTGACACCGCCGAGAACACCACAATGTAATGGTGTGTCCGAACGTCGTAATCGAACTCTCTTAGATATGGTTCGTTCTATGATGTCACTTATAGATTTACCGCTATCATTTTGGGGTTATGCATTAGAAACAACTGCATTCAATTTAAATAGGGCACAATCTAAATCCGTTGAAATGACACCATATGAATTGTGGTTTGGGAAGAAACCTAAATTGTCGTTTCTTAAAGTTTGGGGTTGCGAAGCTTATGTAAAGAAGTTACAGCCCGACAAGCTTGAACCCAAAGCGGAAAAATGTGTCTTCATAGGATACCCGAAGGAAACTATTGGGTATACCTTCTATCATAGATCCGAGAGCAAAATCTTCGTTGCCAAGAATGGATCCTTTCTAGAGAAGGAGTTTCTCTCAAAAGAAGTGACTGGAAGGAAAGTAGAACTCGACGAGGTTGTTGAACCTTCTCTCGAACTTGCGAGTAGCGCAGCACCGGAAGTAGTTCCTATGGCGCCTACACCAATAAGGGAGGAAGCTAATGATGTTGATCATGAAACTTCAGTTGAAGTTACTACGGAACCTCGCAGGTCAACAAGAACCCGTACCACTCCTCATTGGTATGATCCCATTATGAGTGTCATGTTGGTGGACAACACCGATGACCCTGCAACATATGAGGAAGCAATGATGAGCCCAGATTCCAATAAATGGCAAGAAGCCATGAAATCCGAGATTGGATCCATGTACGAAAACCAAGTATGGACTTTGGTGGACTTACCGGATGGCCGGAAGGCTGTCGAGAACAAATGGATTTTCAAGAAGAAAACAGATGCTGATGGTAATGTTACTGTCTATAAAGCTCGACTTGTCGCAAAAGGGTTTTGACAAATTCAAGGAGTTGACTACGATGAGACTTTCTCACCGGTAGCGAAGCTAAACTCTGTGAGTATTGTGTTAGCGATCGCTGCATATTATGATTATGAGATATGGCAGATGGATGTCAAAACGGCGTTCCTCAATGAAGACATTGATGAAGATTTGTATATGGTACAACCCAAAGGTTTTTTCGATCCTAAAGATGCTAACAAGGTATGCAAACTTCAACGGTCCATTTATGGATTGAAGCAAGCATCCCGGAGTTGGAATCAACGTTTTGATAAGGTAATCAAAAGCTTTGGTTTTATACAAACTTATGGAGAAGCTTGTATTTACAAGAAAGTGAGTGGGAGCTTTGTAGCATTCTTAATACTATATGTAGATGACATATTGTTGATTGGGAATGATGTAAACCTTCTTAATAGTGTCAAGGATTATTTGAATAATAGTTTTTCAATGAAAGATCTTGGCGAAGCAGCTTACATATTAGGCATAAAGATTTATAGAGATAGATCGAGACGCCTAATATCATTGTCACAGAGTACATATTTGGACAAAGTTCTAAAGAGGTTTGGAATGGAAGATAGCAATAAAGGGTTCTTGCCCATGTTGCCCAATACGACCTTGAGTAAAACTCAAAGTCCTGCAACGGTAGAAGATAGAGAAAGGATGAGTAAGACTCCCTATGCCTCAGCCATAGGATCTCTTATGTATGCCATGCTATGTACTAGACCCGACATTGCATATGTTGTTAGTTTGACTAGCAGATATCAAAGTGATCCAGGAGTGGATCATTGGACAGCGGTCAAAAACATCCTTAAGTACTTGAGAAGAACTAAGGATATGGTTCTTTCTTATGGAGGTGATGAACAACTCGATGTTAATGGTTACACCGATGCTAGTTGGAACACCGATCCGGATGATTCTAAATCTCAATCTGGATACGTATTTACTTTGAATGGTGCAGCAGTTAGCTGGAGGAATGCAAAGCAAAGCGTTGTGGCGAGATCTTCAACTGAATTGGAATACATAGTTGCTTCGGAGGCTTCACAAGAGGCGATATGGATGAAGGAGTTCATGACAGAGCTCGGTGTGGTTCCAAGTACGCTGGACCGAATGTCTATCTACTGTGATAACATGGGCGCCATAGCCAATGCGCAAGAACCAAGGTCACACAAGAAGCTGAAGCACATTAAGCTACGTTTTCATGCTATTCGAGAGCATGTCCAAGATGGTGACATAAAGATTTGCAAAGTACACACAGATCTGAATGTGGCAGATCCGTTGACTAAACCTCTCCCGAGGGCAAAACATGACCAGCACCAAACCGCCATGGGTCTTCGGTATATTACCATGTAATCTAGATTAGTTGACTCTAGTGCAAGTGGGAGACTGTTGGAGATATGCCCTAGAGGCAATAATAAAAGTGGTTATTATTATATCTTTGTGTTTATGATAAATGTTTACATTCATGCTATAACGGTATTAACCGAAAACATTAATACTTGTGTGATTTGTAAACTAAATTAGAGTCCCTGGTAAAGCCTCTTTATAATACTAGCTTGTTGATTAATAGATGATCGTGGTTTCTCGATCATAAACATTGAGATGTTATTAATAACAAGATCATATCATTAGGAGAATGGTATGATGGACATACTCCTATAGATAAGCGTAGCATTAAGATCAAGTCATTTCAATAGTTCGTTTACTATAAGATTTCTGATACATAGTAACCTAATTCCTTCGACCATGAGATCATGCTAATCACCATCACCGGAAGGATGCTTTGATGACATCAAACACCACACCGTAACTGGGTGGCTATAAAGGTGGCATTGAGTGTTCGGAAAGTATGTGTTGAGGCACATGGATCAAGAGTGGGATTTGTCCATCCATATGACGGATAGATATACTCTGGGCCCTCTCGGTGGAATGTCATCCAATTAGCTTGCAAGCATGTGACTGGCTCACAAGGGATCACATATCACAGGAACGAGAAAAGAGTACTTATCAGTAACGAGGTTGAACTAGGTATGTAGAGATACCGACGATCAAAACCTCGGATAGGTAAAATATCGTGAGACAAAGGGACATTGGTATCGTATGTAAGTGGTTCATTTGATCGCAAAGTAATCATAGAAATATGTGGGAGCCATATGAATTTCCAGATTCCTCTATTGGTTATTGATCGGAGAAGTGTCTCGGTCATGTCCGCATAATTCACGAACCGTAGGAAGACATAGTTAAGGATTCAATGTTGTTTAGTAGATATGGAATGTTAGTAGGGATACCGAATGTTGTTCGGAGTCTCGGATGGGATCCGGGATATCACGAGGAGATCCGGAATGGTACGGAGAATAAGATTCATATAAGGAAAGTCCGATTCCAGAGTTCGGGAAAGATTCCAATGTTTTCATCGGAGAGGTTCTAGAAGGGTCTAGAAGGTTCATAGGATCGGAAGGGGAATGGTCCGTGAATGTGTCATGGATAAGTGGAATGATTGGATCATATCCTAGGTCACTTGGTGTGGGCATTTGCAAGAGAGAATTAAAGCTCTAAATTGAAAGTCAAATGGGAAGTTTGAAAAGTCAAACTAGAACAATGGTTTCCTAGTGGAAGAAGAAACAAGTCCTTCTCTCAATCCACCTTGGGTTTGGGTTTGGATTCAAACCCACCCCTCCCAAGGCTGCCCCCTCTCATAAATAGAGGGGGAGGGCTACCCCAAAACACCAAGCCCTAGCCCCTCCACATCCGCGCCACCGCCGCTCGCCGCCGCCGCCGGCTCGTTGCCGTCGCCCTAGCCGCTGCTGACACCTCCTCCTCCTCCCGGTCTTCTAAACCCTAGATCACCGGGAAACCCTAGATCCACCATAACTTGCACCGGCTTAGGCGAAGCCCTGCGGGATCTTCCCTCTACTTCCGACACCATGTCGTCGTGCTGCCGGAATCATGAGGGGAGAACTACAACCTCCACTGCCTGCTGGAACAAGGGAGAGGAAGGTCTTCATCGAGTACCGAACGTGTGATCGAATGCGGAAGCGCTGCCGGAACGCAGCGCCGAAAGGATCGTCTACGCGATCTTGAGATCGGCAAGTGTATGACTACATCACCCACGAGAATCTGCTCTCGTTAACCGCTTTGGAATCTTCGCGGGTGAGTGCTTCTATCGACTCGTTGCTACAATCTAGTAGATAGATTTTGGCTTGTTTGTGTGCATGCGGTAGAATTTTTTTGTTTTCCATGCTACGAACCCCTACAAAGTCACCATGCTAAGGTCCTCCGAGCAACAACCATCACATGGAAGAAACTGGTCTAAAACCACACCAACAAATACGAAGACCAACTGGATCCTAGGAGATTCGCTGGACACACGACTCCACACACCCTCTGTTGGTGCTAGACGCTCCACTGGAGCAAGGATAGGACGGAAAAGATCTTATTATGACTTCAGGATGTAGCTACTTATCATCTTGAATAAGACACTGGAAAATAGGCTAAACAAGAGAACAAAAACCCTCTCGCCGGCGAGGGGCCGTCGTTTGCCACACTTCCAAGACACCAAGAACACTGGAGCAAAGTGTACCGCCAACGTCGCCGGTGAAGGAGACGAAACCCTAGATGTGTTTTAGGGTAGCCGCTATGCATAAACGGAAATTCAATTCTTATAAGTATTACATAGATGGAAGTCATGTTCAGTAATCCGGTTAAGAAAATGTACTTGTATTGTGAGTCCTATTTTTTGAGTGTGAATTACTCGTATAACTCAAATGTCGGGAATTACAAGGTATTGGCATGTGTTAGGTAAACCCTCAGGGCCAGATAATAACTACACCGCCATGCAAGGTTCTTCCTAGCATACTTTGCCATGAAGTGGCTACTAATATTCTTACATATTTTGTCATGAGTAATATAAGATTGTCTAACCTTCAACAAGATCTTTATCTCCTCTATTGTCGCCATTTAGACCAATCTATCCATCTCAACATTATTGACCAACTTGGTTATCTCCAAGCAATCTTTCTCAACTACTAATGGTTAATTGAACCAATGCAGTGCACACAATTCTGCTTCAAGGAATTTTGGCATGACATGAGCCGACGGCATGAGGATAACATAAATGTTACCACTATGATCTCTAACCACCATACCAGCTCGCACTGGCGGACCTTAATGGGGGCAAAATGGGCCATCGCCCCCTAGCCCATGAAGAAATTGCATACTTTTTATATGTATTTAGCCCATTTGTCAATTAAAAGTCAGCCTAAAGCTTAAATTTCGCCCCCAGCCCATTTGCCCCCACAGAATTTCGGCCCAAGGTCCGCCAGTGCCGGCTCGTGCATAAAGTGTAGCTCCAAATGACCCGTCGGTATTTAGTTTGCACCATCCTACATGAGGTAGTTCCCGCTGCAAATCATGGTCTAGCTGGTGCACAGTAGCATGAAATAGCTTAGCTTCATTATTTAGAATGAATTTTTTCTTCAAAATATCCTCAGTTGGATGGTATTTGATTTGAATCAGAGATTCAAGATCTCACTAAAAATCTTTTGGACACATCAGTAGGAGGTGCTGGCTTTTCATATACAACCTTATTGCGAACATATCATGATCGCACGGGATAAGTAGGACCATGTTTATTACGTATATAAGTAAATTAATAGTCAAGTTCAATGAGCCAATCAGATCCACAGTTTAAAACCGATTTCAATAACGAAATTTGCCAATGCTCAACCATCAAACACCGCTCCTCTGCAAAGGTGCAGCGGAAGACCAGATGATAAATTTCTTCAGCTTCAACACCGCATATTGGACATTGGTAAAATATTTTCATGTTCCTTCTAAACTTGTTACGCTAGGTAGGAAGAGAATCAGTTGCAAGACACCAGGCAAACTGTTATACTTTTAGCGGCACATCTGCCCTCCAGATTAGATCCTAGATCTTCTTATTGCCATCTGGTGTCGAACTAGAGGAAGTAGTAGGAGCTTTCTAGGTTTCTTCCATAGCAAACCAATAGGCGCTATGAACGGTGAACAACCCACTCTTTTTCGTAGCCTATGCATGGCAAAAATCCTGATATGCTGAAAAATAGAAATTGAGTAGGTAAATAATCAACCATCATTGCAGTGTCACTATTCAAGCACAAAATCTATCATTTATGTGTATATGCACATCGCACTATCTGGTTCTAACACACCTCTTGACGGTTTGAAGGCGTCCTCGGACCAGTGCTGGATTCGGACCTCGCGGAACTCCTCTAAGGCAAGCAAGGCGGTGGACATCCTAACAATAATGAGAAGAAAACAAAAAAATCGTCAATGAACATGAGTTAACATTATAAACTGTTAGGGTTTCACAAGGCATAAAATGTCTTTATTACTAGATAAGGTTAATGTTAACTGAAATTTTTGCATCCACCAAAACCTAAGAATGAGCATTCAACGTGAAGAAGGAAATTGTCCAACAACTATATAACGAATAGAGGATGTCTTTCTTCCATAGAATATTGTATGCAGTTGTCATGGACCAAGAAATTAGAAATAACTCTACGTGAATAGATCACCAGAATGAAGCAACAAGCAAGACAAGAAGAAACACATAATTTTAATTTGTTCCGTCTATACCGGATTGTGCGATGTGAGGATCCAGATTATGCTGACGCTGCTGCAACCGCCACCAGGCATGGCTCGCCGGATATTTGGCCGCCTGGTGGTCGTGGCCTTGATGGAACTTCGTCCCGTTGTGGCCTTGTATCCCACCGTTGTTGAACCTTCGCTCATGTAGAACCAGATGTGCCCCTATCAGCTCTCTCGCCATCGCCGCCACCCAATATTGGTCGCCTCCGCCGTCGATTGGCGCCACCACGGCGCTGCCGGAATCCGCCCACTCCACCATCTGCTCCCTAGTACATGCGCCACGCTAATTCGTGGCTAACCCTGCCCGCCTCTATCTACGATGAGGAGACACCCAATGCCTCCGCATGGACAACCTCGGATCCCGAGGGAGAGAGGCGAACGAAGAGAGGGTACATATTTCCAAGGCGTCGACGAAAGAGAACGAGAAAACCTAGGCAAAAACAACGGGTGTAGTGGAGGAAAAAACCCGATGGTGTGAAGTTGTCGACAAAAAAACCCGGCAAAGTGGATCCGTGTCAACAAACAAAATGCTTTCCTTTTTTTACTACCTCCGTTCCATAATATAAACTTAGGAAACGGAGGTATAGAGATACATGCTATAGTTCTGTTTCTGTTCTGGCCAATGAACTTTGAAACCAAAAGAAAACTTTTAGATAAACATACACGTTTTAGCCCCCGCAAAAAAAAAAAACACGTTTTAGAGGTTTAATTTTTAATAAGTCTGCTAGAGTTTCTCTGACTGCAATGCATTGTGCGCCGTTTTCTGTGAATTTGTCGTCCATAAACTTCTTCCAAACTCCTCGTGGCATCTAGCACTGACTAGTGCCTAGCGGCTACCGCAGATGGCCGCTGACCAACCTCGTACACGATGGAAGCCCTTCGACGGCGCCCAACCCACGCCCAACGTGTCCTCGACCACCCGCCCACGAAGACCACGTGTGTGCGGCACCTTTGCCACGTGCAGAGGTACGCACTGGAAACGCAAGCGCGGCCTAACATCAAACTCCCCCGGCTGTTTTACTTTTTTCCGCCCCCGTCCTTCCCAGTGCAGACCGGAGAGCTGCATGACTGAACTCCCGAAGAGAAGCCGCACGCGAGCTTCCAAATGAAATTTGCGATAACTAAAGGACCTGTTTGCACAGAACACCGGTGGCGTGCTGACGCGTGCGCGCTCCCGCTAAAACCTTTTTCCTCGGAGTCGGCGAGCAAGGGCAGAGCAGAGCAGAGAGTGCAAACACTGAAACACCGCAAACGATCGAAGGAGCCCTGAAGAATCGGCGTAGCGCTATAGCGCCGCGAGGAGACATGGGAGGAGGTCGGGGGGCTCTGATCGCCGTCGCCGCCGCGATCCTTCTCTGCTCGTGCTCTGTACCGGCCGGCCAGTGCGACCCCGACGCGGCCTCGGCTGTCTCGCAAGAGCAGGAAATCCAGAGGCTCAGGTCCAAGGTCGCGTCGCTAGGTACGGGCCAAGATATATAAATAAATTGTGGCGACGAACAAAGAAATCACAAACTGGCTTTGGTTGGTTGGGCTTTTTTAGAGGAAGAGGTCAGCTGGAGTAAGGACGCGACCTCGCAGCTGGAGGACGTCGTCAGGGAGAAGACGGCGCAGATCGCGGCGCTGGTCGGCGGGCTAGATGCTCTGCAGGTGAGACACGATATGTTTACCCTCTTGTTCTGTTCTGTTCATCATTATGTTCAGAAGAGCATCCAACATATATATTAAGCTCTTGATCGGATCAGGTAAGGAATGCGGCTGACGACGAATCGGTGGTGAAGGCGAGCACGAGCGATGCGCTGCTAGATGAGCAGGTAAGATGACGACGACTATAAGTGACACTGGAAGAACTGCGATGCCTCGAAAGATGGCAGCAAAACTGACAGAGAATACGTGAACAGGTCGAGAGGCTGGGCAATGATTTGGAAGACCAGGTTAGGAAAGGGGAGCTGTTGGAAGCCAGGGCCAGCGAAGCAGAGCGAAGGCTGCTTGAACTTGGGCACAAGTTGGAGCGTGTAAGTACATTCAGGAAAAAGGATTGTTCTGTGCTGGAACAGGTCATACTATCTACGTGTTCTCAGTGTGCATGATGCACTCCATCTTCAGGTCGAGAAGATCAATATGGAGCAGAGGATGAAAATAGAGGAGCTTGAGCACGATCTTCAGCATTCAGAGGTTGTTTGTACTGTAGAACACATCGAAGTCGAAGATGACCATCCTAATGTATTGTGCTAATTCCGTGATTCGCATACTTTTGCTCAGGATAAACTCGCTGAACTGGAGAGAGAAGCAAAACTAACGGCTGAAGAGTTAGCAATGGTACGGAAAGAACAAAGTCTTTAACTAGAACTCACATAAGTGTTGTGTACGATTCTTGGTTGGTCACGCGAGCATCCGATGATCTTCAGAGTTGCTAAGGCAGTGGCGTGGCATGTTTTCAGGTTCGCGGCATGTGGCTCCCGTACTGGTTCGCGTCGCGCTCTGTACATTGTCAGGTACTATATCCGAGTGTTATTAATAAAGGAATTTCTGTAGCTTTCGAGACTCCAGTTTGGGGTTTTATATATTTCGTGCGTTCTGCAGGAACTAGCATCTGCCAAGTGGCAGCTCCACGGGAGACCTGTGTTTGATACTGTGATGCAGAAGGTCTGTTTCATTCATATGAATCTCTGCAAAGAATACTATCAAACATCGTTAGTGTTGCTCCTGCTGTCGCTAGTATTTTTAGCTTATGATGTCTAACGGACAGGTCTCCGAGACGTTGGCGCATGCACAAGCATTAGTGGTGCCACACTTGCAGGCAGCACAAAATGTGGGTTTCTATTTGCCTGATATACCATCTCTAAAACACTCGATCACCTCCAACTTTTGTGTGGACATTCTGACATGACGCGCAATCTTTTTGCTTCTTGAAGAAACTGTTGCCTGTAGCCAAACCTCATTTCAGCTCACTGAAGAACAGCGCCGAGCCATACGTGTCAGAAGTAGCTAACAGATTTACTAGAGCCTACATGGTCAGCAGAGATGCCATCCAACCATGGGTGGCGAAGACACAAGGGCTTGCGGATCGCTACTGGCAGGTCAGGTGACTCTTATGTATAGTTGGCACCCTCAAGTTAGTCTGATTATTTCTGAACAAGGATGAACTGTTTCTCACTGTATCAGGCATCCAAGAAGTTCTCCGAGCCATACATCGCTCGGATCATGGCGGCGTCTGAACCTCGTCTCTCTAGAGCGCGTGTGGTGCTTGAACCTGCTTACATGAGGCCCGTCGCGTCCGCCTGGAGAAGTCTCGTTATGGCGGCGAGCATGTACCATCGTCAGGTTCAGCCTACGCATAGCATATCTCGGGGCTCAAATCGCTGATCATACGATTCACTTTGGTCTTACTGAAAAGGGGGAAAAAATGAATGGCTGGTGCGATGCAGGTTCAGAAAGGAGTCGGTCGCTTCCTGGAGGACAATGGGCTGCTGAGCCTGAACCCACCTTCAGCTGATAGACTGGCGTGGTGGATGGTAAAATCTTATGTCCATCTCAAATTTTGCCATGCTTACTGAATTTTCCCATGCTTACTGAACTCGCCACGGCTCGATGCTGTGTTTGTTCGCAGGCGTCCGCCTTCTTCGTGCTACCGATGCTCGCCATTAGCAAGATCTTCTCGGTCACTTTCCGGTGAGTTTTGCTCGCACTCCATGTATGGTGGTAATGTAATTGTACTACGGTGTTCCCTGACTAATTGTCCATCACGGACCCCTTGTGGCTCTCGTGTACGTGCTTGTCTTGTCTGCAGTAAGAAGAATATTCAGGCGACCCGACGGAGGCACACGCGCAGGGTCGACAGGTAGGTGAGGGGAGACTGAGTCGTGACCACGACCTGGTTTTCATGCTGTCCGTGCACATAGGATCCTCGTCGGAACTTCCCCGATGCATCGCACACGCTACGGCAACAGTCGTGTTAATAGCATTACGATTTAGCGGATGTATATAGACATATTGGTTTTGTGAGTAAGACTATAACTTTATTAAATAGGAAGGGTTGAGATTCAATCAACAGTTATGCAGTGAAAATAATTCCACTTTTTATTGTCTATTTATGCATTTGAGACACTAATAATTACCCTATTTAGTAAAAGTTGTATATGGATGTCCTATTTAAGAAAATTCTGAACGTGATTTTGCCCCGTTTTAGCATTCAACATGTGTTCTTGGATAAAGCCGACATGTTAGAACGATGTGCCGTAACAAAATATGTCAAAATCGAAGGACGTCGTTGCTTATCATATCTACCCTTTTCTATATTCTTTATTGACATCTCGATAATTTCGAGGTTTAATTCTCACCTCACACCTTGTCTAATAGATATACATCAGGAGATAATGGTTTAAAGTTTTTGAACATGATAATTTAGATAAATTTTTACTACATAGGATAATTAGTGTCATAAATGTATAAATAGAGGGTAATAATAGAATTCACTCAAAATAAAATAAAGTAACGAGTGACACAAGGATTTTGAACCAGAGGAGGAAAAATACGAATATGAACCGACCAATCTATAATAAGTTTTACTATAAATAATTTGGATATAAAAATTTCTTTAGAACGTTACTGAAAGGGCATGTATGCCTTCATATGTGGTTTTGGTAATTAATAACAATTTTTATGGACTAATGTGTAATCTGAGTTTTACTTGTAGGTTTGTCCATTAGCATCGCTTGGGCCATGTGTTGGTCTCAAGGCTGAAAGATGAAGAAATGACCAAGGGCTTTGTGCCATTGGATTCATGAAGAAAGAAGGAGGTTGAAGTTTGATCAAGAGAAGTACAAAGAGTTGTATCAAGATGGATCAACATACGCCATCTTTAGAAGATCTCATGCTTAAAGCTTGACATCCTTATGATCATGGTTTCATGAAGACAAGTTCAAAAAAGAGGTTTTTCCATAAAGTATGGGGGAGCAATCTGCAAGTCTTCATCTTTATCAAGCAAGAGCAAACAAGAAAGGTGCTCCCGCTATAGAAGAACAAGACGGTCTACATTAAGTTCAAGTGGGTTTCTTAAGGCAAAGGTATGTTTTTGATAGGGCTTTTCTTTTGCCGGTCTCGTGTTGTTAGTTGGGAGACCGGGTTTAGGATAGATAGTCGTTCTATCAAGAGGGGCTCTCAAGTGGGTGTCTCGTTTGCATCGTTCGGAGAGAGCTCAAACCTTTGTATTCATAGCATCATCTTTTTTGGTTGTTATTTGGTTCTTGTCCATGAGAGGATCTAGAGCTTGTGGTCATCATCATAACAAGCTCTAGTTCATCAAATAAGGATTTCACTTGCATATCTTATTGCGGTTTTTGATCTTGCGAGTTTTCCGGCTCCACACCTTGGGGGATACTTCACATATATATTCATGGTATTTTCTCCCAAGGTGATACCCAATTCTATTCGTTGTTATCTTTCCAACAAAATTAGTTTTATCCCGTTTGGAGTTCGGATGCAAAAGTTATTGCATTTCTGGTTTTCTGGTTCCTGGAATTTCCCTGACCGGAAGTTCCGGCTTCTCATCGGAAGTTTCGCTAGGGCATTTTGTCGCCGAAAGTTCCGGTTCTTCTTCCGCTCACGATCAGTAACTTCTGTTTCGAAAGTGTTTATATGACGGAACTTCGGTCGGATTTTCCATCGAAAGTTCCGCTCCCACCGAAAGTTCCGGCCAGGGACCGGAAGTTCCGCTCAGGCCTAGTTGCCGCCGAGAGTTCCGGTTGAATTTCCGGCTCTCGTTCCGCTCACGTTCAGTAACCTTTCTATTTTTGTTTCATCTATTTGATGGAACTTCTGTCGTTTCGCTCCCACCGGAAGTTTCGCTCCCACCGGAAGTTCCAGTGAACCGGCGAAAGTTCCGACTAGGACTCGCGTTTTCAGTTTCTCGCTTCGTAGTTTTTGACCGTTGGCTGTGTGCCACCGGAAGTTCCGGCCATGGTCGTGAATGCCCATAACGGGCAGATCTGGGAGCCCTTTAAAAGGGGCTTCTCTCCTCTTTCGTGGGCAACAACTCTTTTCTTGGTTCTTGGTTTTCTCTCTCTCCTCCATTGTTGACTTTGAAGAAGCTTTCCCTCTCCCCTTCTCCTTCCTACGATTCTTGCATCTTTTTGAGGGATTTGAGAGAGGAGGTCTAGATCTACAATCCCCCCAAGCTAAATCCCTTCTTTTTGAAGAAATTATTGGGATCTATATCTTGGAGAGTTTTGTGTTCTCCTCTTGTGTTCTTCCTCTCTTATTCCCACAATAGCTTTTGTAGCTTTGTTGGAACTTGTAAGTGAAGGACTTGCCCTTGCATTTGTTGCATAGGTTTGAGTTCTCCTCGGAGATTTGGCGAGTACAAGTTTGAGGGCTTGTTACTCTTGGGTTTCTTGGAACCCTAGACGGTTGTGTGGTTGGATTGTTGACCTTTTATGGTCTTATAGCCTTTTGTGGCATTGTTGGTCTTTTGTGGCATTATAGCCTTTTGTGGCTTTGTTGTTGGGAGCCTCCAATTGAGTTATGGAGTTAGCCCCAATCTTGTACGGGTTCGGTGATCGCTTTCAAGCGTCCCATAGTGGAGCGAGTGCCCGCCTTTTGTGGTGCGCACTCGAAAGAATAGGGTGAGCCTTTTGTGGCATCGGTGAGTTGCGTACTTCCGCATCCGGGGTGAGGCCTTGTGTGACGTTGGGTGAGCATCGAGCCACCACACCTCGAGGTGGGCCATTTGTGGAGAGCGGAGAGCATTGCGCCATCACACCGCTCCAACGGAGACGTAGCTTCTTTGGAAGTGAACTTCGGAAAACAAATCTTCATCTCCGCGTCCATCGGTTATCTCTCAACCGAGCCCTTTACTTATGCACTTTACATTGTGATAGTCATCGTGCTTGAAGTATTTATATCTTGCTATCACCTTGTTCCTTGTATTGCTTAGCATAGGTTGTTGGTGCACTTAGATGAAGTTAGTGGCTAGGTTTTGTGCTCAATAAATTAAATGTTAGTTTTATTTCGTATTTACTTGAGCCTAAACCGTAATAATTTTAAAAGCCTATTCACCCCCTCTAGGCGATGTCCATTGCACTTTCAGTTATCAACCTTGGCAACAAAAACAACCACATGAGGCAAGATTATAGAAAAACTGAGATATCACAGTTTATGTCTTCTTCTATAATCAGCAACCTGCTATTAAACTATAGATCCAATTAGCACAAAACTTGGTACACAAACAGACCTGTAGTTTTCAATATATACACCAAATTTTATCTTAACTGGACACCTTTTGCTTGCTCAATCTGTTCACTACCAAATATGCTTGTGTTGAGACTGCATCGGCCCAAACTGACTAAACCACTTCTGAATCTAATGCTATACTGATCCAAATCTTAAACCATCTGACTATATCGAAGTACTTAAAGTAACACTAGCTCACAAAGTTTGGAGCCAATCCAAACTCGTTTGAGTCTATAATCACTGGCTTAAAAATAGACCGGTCAGAAATTTAGACCGAAATCACCTTTTCTTCTTTTTCCTCTCTTCTCACTAGGTTGTGGTGTTCTGTTCTCTCACATTCACACAATAACCATGATGGTTTCTTGCTCACTCTCACTTCCTCTCTTGGTGGGTATGGTCTTCTTTCCACTCCTCTCTCAAGGAGCACCTCAACTGTTGGATGCGAACCTCGATCAACGTTTAAAATATGTTGGACTTTACGGGCTGTAGTTGACATGTCACTTCACCTCCATATGACAAGGGACATGCCCAACACAGAACTTAACCGAGTCTTAGTATGGCAATGTACGCTCAACAAAGTTTGTTAGAGAACCACTAACACTAACCTGCACTCGTTTCCCCTTTACAAACTAGACTAGATCTCCAATTTCATGAATCAACTGTAAATAAGGTGATCTATTAGGAGCACTCAGATTCCAATCATTCCACAATGATCGGGTAGATGCGAAAGTTGCAATGTCTTCCCAATCCCTCCAAGCGGGCACGAAGTTCATCTTGAACGGGGGCATGACAGTTTTCCAAGGAACTACAAGACATGAAGATTGGAGGGCCATCAACATCTCGTACAGCCATACCAGCCCCAACTGAGCCATTTGCAACACAAAATGACTGATCAACACAGAGCTTACGCAAAGGTTTATCAAGGCCCTTCCTCACATCTATCATTCTAGACATTACTCCAGAGTAACAATTGTACCTTTTCCTTTCAGAATGCACCATGGATTTTGCCAAACTTCATGCACTAACCCCCTCCCTCATGTGTGATGGAGAATACAAGTCGCAAATGTAAACTCATATGTACGACTCAAGAGACCAATACATGGACGGAGGGAGCACCAACATTTTTTATGGAAAAATTGCGTCACACATGACTTGAACTCGAAAACTTGGTTTTGATACAATATCAAACTTTATGCACTAATCAACTATTCTAAGAGACCGATATGATGAAAAGGGCTAGACAAGACTCTTATACACTTCAACAGATTTGATCTTGATATCCCGTGGAAGCTTCAGACATCCACATAGAAACCTCTTAGAACCCTCCATCGTATGGTAGGGGTTTTCATGGGTACCATGCACGCCAAACGACAAAATAATGTGTCTGCCATGTGACCCGAGATGCGTTGCAATACCAATTGAAACCAATTTAATGGAGGGTTTAACATATCATCATCTATAGGTAAACGCTAAACACGACTCATTACCTCCCATAGTGTCTGCGCGAGCAGAGATATAAAGCACGAGACAAATCCTCAAGACCAGATCCACAAATTATAGACATATAGTTATCCGTAGAGTCTCTTGATGTGTTTGACTAGCAGCAAAAGGCGAGCAAAAAAGGAACCGGAGTGTGGACATGCGAGTTACCTAGACCGACCCATGCAGGCTAACACTTTAGACGTTGCGTTGGGAGCACCCCCTCGAGCGATTGGTTGGGACCTTTTCTAGGCCCTACCTACTCCTACAATGCTTTGGATTTGTCCCTAAGTGTAGCTATAGTGATACTATCATAACTTATAAGTAATATCATGTATGCCACCTTAGCAGAAAGCTTACGTGATATTATACAATTAATAAAGAGGTGTTACCATGTTAGTGATATCGTAATATGATAATTACGTGAAACTATAAAATCCGATTGCAAAAAAAATACGATACTTGTCGCTATGCCTAATCTCTGGAGATACTGTATCGGACCTGTCGCGTCGTCTACCCTGTCGCGTCGTCTACCCTGTCGCGTCGTCTACCGTGTCACTAGAGAGTGGAGAATACCAATCGCGTGACATGAAGGCCAATTATCGCTCCGGTTGGTCCGGCATCTGAACCTGGCACGAGGCTAGGCTTGCAGAAGTGGGACAAGTGGGATACTATTTTTAGACTACTAGACTAACTCAAAATTAAGTGGGACAAGTGGGATAAGCTAGATTTGACATATCCCGCTTATCCCACTTATCCCACCTAAATTAGAGTTAGTCTAGTAGTCTAAAAGTGGATCCTGCTTATCACAATTGTCCCACTTCTGCATCCCTACACGAGGCTTTGTTACGGCTATGGCGATGGCGACATCGACCAGCATGTGTACCATGATGAAGTGCAGTCCACTGATCATACAATTTAGTTTGTGCTGGTGAAAATTCCAGCGACGTAGCGCAGGTTCAGTAAGGAATGAGTCGCTCGTTTCATGGAGGACAGCGAGATGCTGAACCTAGTATCTGCTCGTGGACATTCTAATCTTGTCTGTTCCATATAAAAAATCTTTGCTGTCATACACTGATATATATATATATATATATATATATGATAGTAGACCATGGTGAGGTGCAGTCCAGTGATCACACAATTCAGTTTGTGCCTGTGAAAAATCCAGCGACGTAGCGCAGGTTCAGGAAGGAATGAGTCGCGCCCTTCATGTAGGACAGCGAGACGCTGAACCTACTTTCTGCTCGTGGACTGGCCTGGTGCTCGTGGATGCTAATCTTGTCTGTTCTATATAAAAAATCTTTGCCGTCACAAACAGTACACACACACCTAAATTTGCTGTTCTGTCGTTCTGCAACCATGGCGCAATTTGCCGTTCTGCGTCTACGTTTCCTCTAATCCATGTGCCCTGGTCGTTCCGGTGCACTTCTTCTCTGCAGGAAGAACAAAATTCAGGCGTGACCACACAGAGGCAGATGTTCTAACAGCAAGCAAGCACACGCGCAGTGTCGACAGGTAGGGGGGCCGAGTCGGGATCATGTGCTGGTTTCCGTCCTGAACCGGCGTAAACACCTTCGTCGTCGTGTAGAATCCTGATGTTGCCAGAAATCTGGGCCTCTTGGGTGCATCGCAGACGTGACTGCAACAGTGAACAAAAGCATCATGATCAACGGGCCGTGCACATACGCATGTATGTCCGTGTTTTTTTTCGAAAATTTTGCCTATCTATTAATAATCATCAGTAATAGAAATTATAAGTAGAAACTATTTAGCGACGACTATAATGCTAGGGCGAGCCAAAGACACGCCGTTGTCGACGAATCTTTGTGGTACTAGAGCTTATTCTAAAATCGTTAGGCTAAGCCCAAATGACCACTTTATGAAATGGCTATTTAATTGAAACCAGAGTTGGCCTCTACCATCCTCTGACGCGTCTGCCGTGGAAGGCTGGCCTTAGCTCGGAGTAGTACGTAGAAAGGGACAGTTCTTTATTCCCGTTTTGTGCTCTCTGTGCTGTACATCCACGACCCTAGCCGATGCATATGTTTCCTCGTTGAGCCGTTGAGGTAGTGGTACGGCTGGACAGGACTTTGTTGAGACGGCGAGGAGTCGTCGTTGGTTGCACGACGACCGGGTGGGGTGGCTGTCGTCCTGCGGTTGTGGACCAAGTTCCTCGATCCGGGGACTCCATCGACGGCGGCGACGGCTGCCCTTTGACCGGCTACCGGGCCCGGACCTTTCCGCACCGCGTATTTTACGTGACGGTTCGGTCGGAGCCTCGGAGGCGCCGTGGTATCCTGGAGCTTTTCCGCTGGTCTATGACCGAGGTGAGAGTGAGACCGGAAAGGGAGAAGAAGCAGGCGAACCATGTGCATACGGCAGGCAGTACATGTTGACCGGCGATGTGACGCTCACCGTTTCCGTGATGCAACTTAGGTTTTGGATAGACTCGACCGTGAAAGCAATCTGTGACATAAAGAACGATCCAGCTATTTGGGAATGAGATGGAAGCGTCGTGGGAGATTGGCATTTCCCCACTCGTGTGGACCTCAACGACAATTTCGTTTCCGGGAGCACCTCAAGGGCATCTCTAACATGCACAAATATAGAGTTGTTCTAGTATTTAGTAGAGAATGTTGACTTCTATCGCTTCATCCACGAGTACTTGCGATAAACTTGTACTACTCCGTACATCAGTGTGGAGAAATCTCAAATCTCTTACCTAAAAATTGTGAACTAACATGTGCTTAGATAGTTAGATGACTAGGAGGGTGGTAGTAGAGGAATCATGTCAATATCCCACTTCTAGTTTATTTTGTGGTTTCTAGTTTAAAATTTTGTACCTAAACTTGAACTAGAAATCGACGTAGCTGGGATCCCACTTAGGTGGTTATACTCAGCCGACCCAGAGTTCTGACCCTCGATTTGACACCTATGCGTTCTCCTAAAAAGCGGGATAATTTTTTTTACTGGGAGACGATGTTTTCGTACATAGCTAGGCATGTAATGAACCTCGTTTGTACTTGTAATGTGTGTCTAAAGAAAACCTCTTAATTAGAAATTAATGCTCATGCTACATATATGGTTATTTATTTATTTATATTAAAACAGAGAAACAAGAGGCCAAAAGTGGAAGTACAATACGTTGGAGAATACTCATATTTTAGATCTAAATAGACCATATTTTCTAGCAGATAATGCAACAACATATATTTCTATCCATTCCAACTTGATAAAAAGCAGACGAGGAGATGGTTTCCATCGGCTGCTTTAGTGAGGTGGTGGTGGCGGTGCATATTTGGGTTTTCGTTCTCGAGCTTGAACAACATATCGGTGGGGCTTAGTATAACGCCGGTGTGAATCCTTGGAGTTCTTACGCAGGTAAAAGAAGGATTTGATGTTGGGTGTTGTTTCTCTGAGCAATGGCGTGTGTGGAGAGGGCTTCAGATTACCCTAGTGGCGACTTATTCTCCAGGATGTTAGTCCCGTTGGACCTAGTATGCAAAATTTTACTCAACTGCAAAAACGACAAAGGAATAGAGATAAAGAAAACAATAAAAGAAAACCGGACATGTATGTTTCCAAAAGAGGGTGTTGTTAGGTGCACAATATGGACACTTGGAGGACAATGGATGTTTGTGGCGCCACCCAAACTGACACTGTTCATGTCCGATTTTGGTTCGCTTGTTGGAGATAACGTTAGTCCCGATGAAGGAAAGAAGGCTCATGATTGCACAAGGACTTTACGCGAAAAAAAGGATTACACAAGGACCTAGTTGCATTTTTCAATAGTGGAGCCCTTTAGAGCTTGTTTGATTCAAAGGAATGCCATAGGATTTTTGTAAGATTTTGTTCTTAGGAAATTTTCATATGTGCACAGTTTGAAAGGATTTGAATCCTTATGGCTTGTTTGGTTCAAAAGATTTCTAAAGGAATTCTATAGGATTCCAATCCATAGGATTTTTTTCCAATAGGGTGAGATGTTTCAAAAGAATAAATCCTACAAAAATCCTATGCATTGTTTTCCTACACTATAATCCTATAGGATTTCTAACAAGAGGTGAGAGCTCTTAAAAAAATTCCTATGTGTCTATGACATGTATCTAAACCCTATAAATTTCTTGTGTGTTTCCTGCGGTGCAATCAAAAAACTTATCTTACCTATTCTTATATTTTTCAATCCTATAAAATTCTAAGTGTCATGCCATTCTATTCCTGCACTTTTCCTATTCCTATGTTTTACAAATCCTTTGAATCAAACGAGCCCTTATGAATGCATAGGAATTTTTCCTATAGAATTGCATTGTACTATGTTTTGAAGAAGAAAATTCATCACCCAAACCTCATGTTACAATTCTTTTGTATTTCCTGTGAGTCAAACGATAATTAAATTTCTTTTTATTGGTTTCAAATCCTATATGATTCAATTGGACATAACATTCTAATCCTGCAGTTTTTTTGTTCCTGTGTTATGAGAATCCTCCGAATCAAACAGAGCTTTTAACAACTACCAAAAGATCATTGTTCTTTGGAAAAGAATTATGACCAATCGTGAATGCATTTATGCATAGACGAAATCTTTCGCAACACGTGCATGATGCTACTACTCAGAATCGTTACACGAAACGCAGGGTCTAGGACAATAAATGCATTCCTGATTTTCACAACCCACGGTTATGACGAGACAAATTGTAGCGTCCATGTGCCCAAACGATCTGAGAGCCGTCCGATCAAGTCAATCCAGTGGCTCCTATGACATGTGCATCGTCAGCCCCGGTCGGTCATGGCGTCCTGCCAAGTGGCCATCTCTACCGACTAGTACCGTGCAGGCGTCCACCCGTCCAATGGGGGAGCTGGAGCCTGGAGGCGCGACCGAAAGCTGGGCCTATCGGTTACCAAAATCTGTCACGCGTATACTACTACTCTTCAAAATGGCATGTTCGGGCAACCTTCGATCGGCTTCCATAATTCCCATGTTCCATGTTTAGGCAACAAACAAAGCCACCTCCAACACGCCCCGGATTCTTTGAAAATTTCCTAATCTTCCTCCCCGCGCCGCCCTGCCCTGCCCTGATTTATTCTCCCACCGAATTCCTCGTCCCCTCCATCATCATCAGCTCTTGCTTTTGCCCTCCCCCCTCTCCAATTCCCTGGGGCGGCGGCGGCGGCGGCGGCGGGACACAGCGAGCCAGGCTTGCTGATAGCCGGGCTGATTGATCCCTTCGCGCTGGTGAGGAACCCTAGCTTCTTGACCCCCTCTGCTTCGGCGGTTTGAGAAATCGATTCCTCTCTCTCTCTTTCCAGCTACTCGCCGATTCGTTTGCCGCGGTTCCGAGATCGATCTGGGCCGACACCCTGTCCGCCTGCGGGGCGTCGGGGGACAATGAAGGCCGTGCAGCTGCCTCGCCCGAGAGCTTCCGCGAGGCGGCGCGTCTGGATACTCGCCGTCGCGGCTCTAATCTCCGTCGCGGTGGTCTGGGCATACCACTACCCGCCCCAGCATTACGCGTCCCCTATGAAGGACTGGCTCCCCGCCGAGCCCGACAGGGAGCTGACCGACGAGGAGAGGGCTTCCCGTGTCGTCTTCAGGCAGATCCTCCTGACGCCTACGGTTCACTCCAGGAGGTCCAAAGTTGCCTTCATGTTCCTCACTCCGGGCACGCTGCCGTTCGAGAGGTTATGGGAAAAATTCTTCGAGGTACGTGCTCCCTTCCCTTGTATTCTTCTGTTTGGCTTCTTTGCATATCTTGGCACACCACATCCAGGCCACCAAAAGCTAATAGCCAAACAAAACCCGACATACAGAATAGAAAACTCAGGCGGCCTAGTTACAGTGCTTAACCAATTGCAGCTATCAAGATCTATAACTTGACTGCTTGGTTGTGATGCACAACTGTTGCACAGCAAAACCTCTTCCCATAGCTAATAACCTATATATTAGTGATTGCTAATTTTCTATTACCATGCTGTGCCAACAATTTTTATTGTCCATTGTATCGCGTTGAATTTTGGACCTTCTCTCATGATATTTAACAACTATTTTATCGATATAAGGCATCATCTAGAACTACTGATCTATGAAGCAATGTCATAATTTCCTCATCACATTTTCCTCAAAGTTACCGATCTATGAAGCAATGTCATAATTCGTCATCACATTTTTCTCAAAGTTGTCTTTTAATGTCTTCTGCCGCTGTTTCTGCAGGGCCATGATGGAAGATACTCCATATATGTTCACGCCTCAAGGGAGAAGCCAGATCATGTCAGTCCCTTGTTTGTTGGTCGAGATGTACGCAGTGAAAAGGTAATGCCATTGTAAATAATGCACAACTACTTCAGGTGCTGTTATAACAGGGCACATACTGTCCATGGTTTCATTAATAGCTGGCAATACAAGAATGCAGATTACTTTCAGCATTACGTTTTCTGTTTTTGAAAATTACCTCTGCTGTTCCTGGATCGATATTCTGTATGTACCTTGATCTTGTCTTGCACCAGTGATCGGAAGCTAAAGGTTTCATTTTTGTCGCAGGTGCAATGGGGTACGATCTCTATGGTTGATGCTGAGAGGAGGTTACTGGCGAATGCTCTACAGGACATTGACAACCAGCATTTCGTGCTGCTCTCTGACAGGTCAACAAATCATAGTTTTCTCCCATCCCATTTTCCTTTGTGATAAATTCTATCTGATGTTTGAATCTTGTGTGTCGTTACAGTTGCGTACCTTTGCACAACTTTGACTACGTCTATGACTACCTGATGGGAACAAATCTCAGTTTTATCGACTCGTAAGTCCAAATTCCGTCTCAGTTTCCTTTTCAAGGACTAGTCTCAGTACTCAAATAGAACTTTAAGGTTGGATGAATTTAAGCTTCCAGTAGGGCTTCTTATTTTACAATTAAATATGTTGTCAGTGACCAGTAATATTGGAGTTTCTGTTTCTTCTGCTTACATTTTCTATGTTTCTTTGGTCAGCTTCTATGATCCTGGACCACATGGAAATTTTAGATATTCAAGAAATATGTTACCTGAGGTTACAGAGGCTGACTTCAGGAAGGGTTCACAGGTAATCTTATCATACTACCTATTCAATTTATGGGTCAAAGATGTGCATTCTGTTGTCCAGGATCCCAATTGCATTTTGAACTATTTCATGTACTAGTACATTTTAAAGAGGCCAACTCTATGTCTCATTTTAAGCTTTTAATCAAACTGTTATTACCAGATGATAATATTTCAGCCACCCTCTTATTTTACTCCATTTTGTTGATATTTAATCTCATATGGGAAGATGGATTTAAAAAAAATTCGAAATATTTCAGTGGTTCTCAGTCAAGCGGCAACATGCATTGATGACAATTGCGGACAATCTTTACTATACTAAGTTCAAGCTTTATTGTAAGGTATGCCATGTACTTTTGCTCTTGTCTTTTTATGGTACACTTCTTAGACATATCTCCAACCTGTTGTCACAACATATGCGATTTTATATATGAACTGCTAGAAAGGCTTATATTATGGAATGGAGGTAGTACTATATGTGCTAGACTTTATTTCATGACTGGCTATTATCGTGTTTGTTTTAGATATTTATGGGCTGATTTACGAAGTTATCATCCCTGGTTTTGTGCACATCATTTCATTTTGTTTACATCAATGCTATCAGTGCTCATCATTCATTCCTTTTAGTTTTCATCAATGATTTTAGTGCTAATCATTTCCTCTAGTTTACCATAAAAGGCTCAGATGTTTGACATGTGGTTGCCTCTTTGCAGCCAGGGATGGAAGATGGGCGCAATTGCTATGCTGATGAGCATTATTTGCCAACAATATTCAAGGTCAGTATACGACAGCCTTTTATATGTTGACATTTATCGTCATCATTAAAACCATTGTGGCACCTCTGATGCGGTTGTATTTGCAAAAAACAGATGATGGATCCAATTGGAATTGCAAATTGGTCTGTGACTCATGTCGACTGGTCGGAAGGAAAGTGGCATCCAAAAGCTTATCGGGCACAGGATGTCAGTTATGAGCTCCTGAAGAATATAACTGTATGTCTCTGTCTTTTGTTATATATATATGTTCATCTCGTATCATGTCTATTTGTCAAGAGGGTCCTTCTAAGTTCTTCCTTATATGCATGCTTCTAACTCCAATTCGTTGATCTTTCCTGCAGTCTATCGACACGAGCCACCATGTCACAAGTGATAGTCAGGTCTCATCTATCTTTACGTCTCAACGCTTGGCATGTGCACTTACCTGACACCCTTGAGATGATGAAGAAAAGGAACTAATTCTTGATTCTTTTTCTGTGTTCTTGCAGAAAATTGTTACACAGAACCCTTGCTTATGGAATGGTATGAAGAGACCATGCTACCTGTTTGCGAGGAAGTTCTACCCCGAATCCATAAACAATCTCATGAACTTATTCTCGAATTACACCCTCTCCTGAGTCTCTCTGGAGTGGGTGGTGCTCATCCCACTCTCGACATCCCCCACACTACAGGAATTTACAGGCGATATTTTGCTATAGAAACATCTGTACATTGGAGAAGGAACATCAGATTTATTGACAATTGCTGGGTATAGAAAAATAGGGAGGAGAAGGCATTCGCTTCAGTAATTGAGTGGCTCCAATCTCCATGTCAGGCCATCGTGACTCCTGAACATCACATTTTTAGGACCACTTTATTCTTCTTCTTACTAGTTTCTCTAGAGATTTTTAGCAGCAGATTCTGCGATGTATATTAAGCTTATTGTAACTCGGAAAAGCCATTAGAAGAGATCCTATTTTTGGTTATATATATATACCCCTGAGTCTGCCGAAAGCTCTTCATCATTTCAATTGTTCGAGTGGCTGTTATATTTCCGTGTTTCTGCAGTAAAATTTAGCACCTCGGAATATTTTTGACCTATAAAAATATATATCTCGTTGCAAAACTGAAATTTTATTGCGATTTTACTTGCAAAAAAGAGTAGAAAGAGATAACAGCGTCTCGGCACCCAGAGAAACTGTTTCTACTATAGAAAAAAAGAATAGGGGAAATGGGTTAAGTTCAGCTATCGCCTAGGCCACACAACACGGCAGAAGGGAATGGCAGTTTCTGCTCCGCCGTCGTGCGTCCGCATCTCCTCCACACCTCCACTGACCGCTCTCCACCGGCCACGCCGCCGGCGCGTCCCCTCCGTCCGATGCTCCCTCGCCGCAGCCCCCGGTGTCCGAGCGCCGCCGGAGCTCGTCGACTCCATCCTCTCCAAGGTGACGCTCACATCGACCCCCATCTCTCGCTCCCAGCTTCCTACTACTGGTCTGTGTAATGCAATCCTGCTTAGAAGTTCGACATAAATATGCCAAGAAACCACCAAACTTCGAAGTTCCACACTGAATTTAGTCCCGATTAGTTCGCTCCAATTTCAGTGTGATATATCTTACTAGCAATTAGCATGACGCCGACAGGTGAAGGGAACTGACAGGGGAGTGCTGCTGCCAAAAGAAGGCCACCAGGAGGTCGCCGATGTTGCGCTGCAGCTGGGGAAGTACTGCATCGACGAGCCCGTCAAGTCCCCGCTTATATTCGGAGGTGAATCCCTCTCCCTGCCTCGCGAACCATACCATAGTTTCATCTTTTCTGGTATTGTGCTGTGGCTGTGCCACTCACTGACACAGTGTAAAAATGTCAAACTTGCAATTCGGGACTTGCATAAGTGGAATAGCATTGCATGTGTTCGTATGGCGCACTCAGGATTAATCAGGGATGTAGTGTTAGATGTAGTATCTTGTTAACCACCCTGATTAAGTTTCTTGTGTTGTTGTGATATGTGCCTGACCAGACTGGGAGGTGGTGTATTGCTCTGTGCCGACATCCCCCGGAGGGATTTACCGGACGCCCCTTGGCCGGCTGGTGTTTAAAACCAACGACATGGTTCAGGTTGTGGAAGCCCCTGACATCGTCAGGAACAGATTGTCCCTCTCCATCTTTGATCTCGACGGCGCGGTATCTTTGAAAGGTAAACCAGATGTTGGTTCTTCGGTCATTGAATTTGGATTATGCGTGACCTTTGCAGTAAAATCCAAGCTGGCTTTAAGCCCTTTGTAGTGCCGACCAAAGACAGTTATATAACATAGTGTGTCATGTGCAAGTGATTCATTAATTCTGCACTGGTCATGCAGGCAAGCTGAATGCATTGGACAGCAAGTGGATTCAGGTCATATTTGAGCCCCCGGAACTGAAGTTAGGCTCCTTGGGTTTTCGATACGGTGGCGAGAGCGAAGTCAAGCTGGAAATCACCTATGTCGACGAGAAGATCAGGCTCGGAAAAGGATCCAGAGGCTCCCTCTTCGTTTTTCTGAGACAATGATAGCAGGGATAAGGGCAGGCAGTACCATACCGCCATTGGATGTGCTTAAAGGCCAGAAGTAGGCACATATGGTACCACACCGCCATTGGATGTGCTTAAGGCCACAAGGTATATCAGCCATATGGTCGTCTGCACAGTAACTGTATTCAGATGTAAATTCAGAGTCCAAACCGTCGAAGTAGTTTCATGAATATTCCCACCTGAACCAAAGCAATTGCCTTGTTATCATGGACAAAAATGTTTGCAGTATTATCGCTGACCTTGTTCTCGGATGTACTTTATGATAACGTTGTGGGGTTTATGAGCAGGGCAATTTTGGTTTGGGGAACTGAGTGTTATGGCTTTGCTACCTTTTGAAATTTGAAACGTTTCTTTCCTTTTGGCAGGACAATTTTGGTTTGGGGAACTGAGTGTTCTGGCTTTGCTACCTTTTGAATTCTGAAACGTTGTGGGGTTTATGAGCAGGACAATTCTGGATTTTTTTTCTCTGGTTACACATTAGTATAGGAGCAAACTTTGAAATGTACATTTTCCGTTGTATATAGATACCTATTTGCACGCAACGACCATACTGTTTTGTTATACACACAACTTGGCCATGGCGTGCACGGAGGTGGGACGTTGGCGGCGGCGGAGCGCCGCAGGGCAGACAGACATGAAGGCGAGAGCTCCCGGCAGCTCCAGGACTTGCAGGATGCTCGTACAGGGTCCTGCTGCCATGGTGGATCTTTGCGTCATGGGCTCATGGCATGTGCTTGTGAGCAAATCTATAATAACACAATAAACAAACTGTCGGATATTTCAACCTGAAGCAGGTTCTCTCGTCGCTCTGAACAAGATGTTTGTAGCGTTGGGATTTCTGCACAGGAAGCTGTTGTTTTGAATTTCGAAATGTACATATTGTTCTAAATTTTATTTGATACATAAATCTTGAGGACCTTTTAGGGTATCTCCACCGGCAAGACTCAAACGATCCGTTTTAGTCCGTTTGAGTCGAGCCACCAGTGCTTTTGGGTCATGGTTCGACCTGTCCGACCAGCGCGTACAGCAACGCGACCTAAACGGACGATACGGACAAGCCATCCAAAAGAAGAAGGCCCACGAGTTACTACATCTGGGTCAGTCCGTACAGCAACGCGACCCGCATCAGATCTGGATCACAAATGAATCGGTCCGGCCTGGATGGATCATGCCGCTGAGGTGTCGCGCACGTCCTGCGCTCCATTCGAACACGCTCGGACCGTTTGGATAAATACGGTGGAAATGCCCTTATACTTTTATCTCCAAAAAAAAAAGTGGAGTCGACACAGTCAGTCTATCACTCCACCACTCGAGAGGCCAACAGTATGTTTTCACCGCAGGAAGACGCCTTTCTTAATTTGGTTTCTTCTTCCCAGCAGAACGGCGGCGTGCACCCCATCCCACCAGTCGCCCGCCACCACCTCGTAAGCCTCTCTCCGGCCCTCCGGTCTCCTCGATGGGGGTCTTGTCATGGAGCTGCAGCTGCGGGCTCAACCCTTCCCCCAGCAAGAACAGGGGCGCGCCCGCGCGTCCTCCCCCTCCTGGTACAGCCTCGGACCCTTCTTCCGATCCTCATTTTGCTGCTTCTCGAGTCTAGCTGTCCCCAAATTTCTTATCACTTCTTGATATTTTTTCTCTAATGTGGTCTCTATTATCTTCTGCTCTCGGATGTTCTTCAGCTTACCGAGGCAGGAGATCCAAATACACGGGACAATCTGTGGTGAGGAGCTCCAGATAGCCTGTCTCTCATTGCTATTATCTGTACATCTATCCTCAAGGAAAAGCACTCAGTTTTGCAATTTTCTTTCTCCGGTGGCACTTGCAGGCAACTCTGCTTGTTCGTACTGGATTTACCTTCAAGAGTAGATTTTAACTGAATAAGGCAAGCAAAACCGAAAATGCTTCCAGAGTTCAGAGATGCACATTGTGTAAAATGTAGCTGTAGTATATCGTCCTAGGATTGTGAACCATCGACGGCCTGTGCATGCTTGTAAATTTGTCTTCCGTCGTATCGTGTAGCTGGTTTAATGTCCAAATATGTGTGATCTGGTCTAGTTTTGATTCTGTTGGTCTATGTTTGTAGCGAAAGATGCCGATGCGTGTGCTAACAGTCGGCAAGAAGAGGTCTCAAGGAACACAACTTCTTGTTGAAGAATACAAGGAGAAGATTGGTCATTACTGCGATGTTGAGGATAGCCTTATCAAATCCAACCCAAAACTTACAAGGTAGGGCATTGTTGCATGATGCTATGAAGATAGTGGTCAGTACACCGCATAGGCCATCTTGCACTGCTGTATAGATGACTATATGGACGCTGTCTTGTTAGTTGTTTCCTTTCAACGTTTCGTCGGAAAATGAGAAGTTTTAGATTTTCCTGGTGCTGTGACATATATAGTAAACTATTCCTGTCAAGTCGACTGTTGATGCTGGTCTCTGATATCCTTCTGTTTTCACTTTTCAGTGATGTGAAGGTACAAATTGATTCAGAAGACGCGTCTATGATGCAGCAGCTCAAGCCTGACGATTTTGTATGTTTCAGTGTCTTATTGTCTTCACCTGATAAATAGTTCACCATCCATTAGGTTTATCTCTATAAGTAGAAATATTTTTGTTCTGATGCTAGTATGCATGATTAGGTGGTTGTGTTGGATGAAAACGGGAAGGATGTCATGTCTGAGCAGATAGCTGATCTCATTGGGGACGCTGGCAACACGGTATGCTTCGAGCTTTGGTTCACCAGATATTTTAGTCGCCAAGTTCTTGATTTGAAGTTCACACTGCTGGAATTTTCTTGGGAAAACATACATGTTGGTTATATGTTTTTTCCAAATGTTTTAGGGATCATCAAGGCTCACATTTTGTATAGGTGGACCATATGGTCTTGGGGTACAAGTACGAGAGCGGGCGGATGCAGCAATTAGGCTATCCTCACTGGTTTTGAATCACCAAGTCGCTTTAATAGTTCTAATGGAGCAGCTATACAGGTGAACAATGAGCTTCTATTATGTGGTGATGTCATTTCTACATTTGAACATACTTCCGTAACTCCAATGGAGCAACTCTACTGTGATATAACATGCATAATCAAAGCAACGAATCGCATGACACAGGTAAGGTCTTGGTGGATAACCAGGCATATTTATCAGCATTAGTAAGTTCTTGCTGCTAATTTGTATATCAATCGCTCATTCATTAGGTGTCATGATTTTGTAGGGCATGGACAATAATCAAAGGACAGAAGTATCATCACTAGGTTCGAGTTTGAAAAGCATCATCTGGTGCTCTTTGCACGCGTGGCCACTGGACACTTAGTATGGTTTGAGGTCGTTTTGCTAGCCCAAAGGGCCTAGCAATCGTATAGGTTTTGTTTGTTCTGCAGTTTTAGCTTATGTTTAGTACATTTTTTTGTCAGTGTGAAGCCTTGAGCATTGTTGTAATTTCCAAGGTTTTTTTTCTTCTAATACAAAGCTGGGCAGGCTGCCCGTATACTCGAGAAAGTAAGTGTTGGTTCAACTCTTAGGAACTCATGCTAATATTTCATTTTTCGTTCATCATAAAACCACATTATCCAAAATGAATTACTTACATGTTCTTGTGTTGATATCGTCATGTTTCATAGCAGCACTATGGACAAGCGATGCATTTCCTGGAGTTACTTCACTGATTCATCATGAAAAATAAATAAGAAAGCCATTGATCCGGTGGTGCATTTGAATTTCCTTCCCACCTACTTGTGCACTTTGGAGTGCAGAAGGGTACTACCTCCACCGTGCTCCTGAGATGCGGGACCATGGGGAAAAAAGCACCTGCATACTGGCTGGCCGACGACATGGAGCTGGGATGCAGCAGGTAGCTGGTGGAGGAGCCTGGAAGGCGGCATTGACCATGATCTGCCCTCGGCGGGCAACGGCGCTGGTCAACCTAGCGGCTAGAATAGAGGTCTCTCTCCTATCAATTTCTAAGCTTGCGGCAAGCATTTTTGCAAACAGAGCATAAGAAAAACCAACCTCCATGATTCGTGCATCAAATAAAAGTTCATTGAAGGCAAAATGCCAACCACTTTCCACCATCTTGAAAGTATATGTCAAGATGCATCTAATGACATTGATTTGACATGGTAAGTGTATAGCATTGGTCAAAGTTTGCATTGTTTTACCCACAAAAAAAAGTTTGCATTGTTTGATTTTTGAAAAAAAATCATGCGCCTTGTTTTGCGAAATTGAAATAGTAGTTGTTGAAGTGCGAAATCAAACAAACAAGTTGGCCCAAACGAATCAAATAGCAATGGTAGTCTTCTCTTCTTTACAAAATCTTTGGAGAGCACTAGGTGTGAAAAACTACCAAGATCTTGGCCTCACGCTCTCGAACAACACGGTGAAAACCGATTAATGAGCTCATCTGTGTCAGTATTGTACATGATGACCTCGTTGATTAGCGAATCAGACAATCCTTGATCGGAAGCAAGACATTGACCATTCTTGTTCTGTTGTCTATGGAAGGTCGGGATAAGCTGGCTCACTACTAAGTTGCCGATCACTATGACAACAGGTTGGCGGGGTTGGGGCCAAATACCTCCTAATCATGAGAGAGAGATGACCATCAACACGAGTCCATGCATGGAATGATGTTTGCATTTATAATGTCACATCATTGGCCGTTTTAAGAAAAAATTGACCCGACATAAACTAAATAAATAGCAATTTGTACTGAACTATTATAGTTTATTAAAAACATTTTTTCTATATTCTACATTGTTTAATACATATAGTTTTCTATTATTTATTGTCATAGTTAACCACATAGTATCAATGTTGCTAAATGTTACTTAATGTATCTTTTATTATGCAGTCTAATGCATATCTTCATAGAAACTTGTGTCGTGCTAAATTTTGAACTGTATTTTTTATCTGAATTTTGAACTGTATTTTATAGAAGTTCCATCTTTAATTATGCTTTTGTAAATTTCATAAATTATATAGTGTATATGCAATAATGGTAAATATATTAAAAGCGCATAAAACTAATAGATATCCTAAAGGAGGTTTCTATTAGATAACTAGGAATATTTATTGGAATTTCTAGAGTAAACCGTTGGCATGTTGTTTACTGTTTATGAGGTTGCCGAGGATCATTACTGTTCAATAATGCTTGGTGGAATTTGCAAGGGTATATAGGGGGGGAGGCATGGAGAGTGTACTTGTTTGCGAAGTTGATTGAATGATTAAACGGACGGGTGATGTTTTGGCTCCCATATACAAACAAACCTATTATAAAAAATAAAATTTAAAATGTTAAAAAATTCTGGGATCTGATGTCTTTGAGTCTCTGACCGACTTATCAGCATCATTTCGGGACATGCGCTAGAAATTGTCGCATTCATTTTAAATATGGCGTCATCCAAGTCTATGGAGCCGTATGCCATATAAGATATGGCATGGCACGGAGCCGAAGTTGTCATTCATGAATGTTTGGGGTTGTGAGTCTTATGTTAAGAAACTGAAACTACATCCCAAAAAACTCGAACCGAAAGCGAAAAAGTGTATCTTTGTATGGTATTCAAAGGAAACTATTGCATACACCTTCTACAACAAGACCGAGGGCATTTTGTATCTAAGAACGGTACCTTCCTCGAGAAATAGTTCCTCGCGAAAGGTGTAAGTGGAAAGAAAGTAGATCTCGATGAGATTATTGATCCCGACCTCCAAATACTGAGTGGCACAACGGAAGATGTTAAGGGACCATCCTCGACAATTGGAGTGGGAGCAAATGATGATAATCATGACAATCACATCGAGTCACCTACTAAACCTTGTAGGTCTACAAGAGTTCATACTGCTCCCGAGTGGTATGATAATCTTGTTAACATGCTCGTGTTAATTGAACAAGACGAACCCGCGAACTACAAGGAAGAAATGAAAGGCCCCGAGTCCGAGAAATGACTTGAAGCCATGAAATACGAAATAGGATCCATGTATGACAACCAAGTATGGACTTTGGTGGATGGTCTCGAAGGCTGCAAGCCTATCGAGAATAAATGGATCTTTAAAAAAAGAATGACGCGGACGACAACATGACCGTCTACAAAGATCCACTTGTCGCAAAGGGTTTCCGACAAATTCAAGGAGTTGACTACAATGAGACATTTTATCCCGTAGCGAAGCTTAAGCCTATTCGTTTTTACTAGAAATTGTTGCACATTTCGATTATGAAATATGGTAGATGGATATAAAAACCGTGCTCCTAAATATCAACATTGAGGAAGAGTTGTATATGATGCAACTGGAATGTTTTGTTGATCCTAAGGATGCTGCAAAAGTATGCAAGCTTCAACGTTCTATTTATGGACTAAAGCAAGCATCTCAGAGATGGAATCTTCGCTTTGATGAAGTAATCAAAGGTTTTGGATTTGTCCAAAATGAGGAACAAGCTTGAATCTACAAGAAAGTGAGTCAAAGCTTAGTGACATTTCTAGTACTATATGTGAATAACATATTACTAATAGGGAAAGACGTGAATCTTCTGAATAGCATGAAAGACTATTTGAATAATAAAATTTCCATGAAGAACATGGGTGAAGGTGCTTACATATTAGGCATTAAAATCTACAGAGATAGATCAAAATGCCTGTTAGCACTAAGTCAGATTACTTACCTAGATAAAGTTCTGAAGAGGTTCAGAATGGATGAGGCAAATAAAGAGTTTGTGCCCAGTGAAAGGTAAACCGCTGAGTTTGACTCAATGTCCAAAAACGGATACTGATAGATAAATGATGACTAACATCCCCTATGCTTCAGCCATAGGTTCTATCATGTATGTCATGATGAGTACTCGACCAGATGTGACCCTGGCTCTTAGTTTGACGAGTCGTTTCCAAAGTAACACAGGGATTGTTCATTGGACAATAGTTAAGAATCTCCTAAAGTATCTGAAAAGAACTAAGGATATGGTTCTTGTCTTTGGAGAAAGTGAAGAGGAACTTGCCGTAACTTGTTACATTGATGCAAGTTTTAACACTGGTCCAGATGACTCGAAGTCTCAAACAGAGTATATGTTTTTGGTAAATGGTGGCGAGGTCAGCTAGAGGAGCGGTAAGTAATCCTCGGTAGCTCAATCTACAATGGAATCATAGTACATGGATACTTCAGAAGCAGTGAATGAAGCTATGTGGCTAAGGAAGTTTGTCATTAAGCTTGGAGTGTTCCCGAGTGAAAGTACAAAGGAAGTCGCCTAGAGGGGGGGGGGTGAATAGGCTTTTAAAATTATTACGGCTTAGGCTCAAGTAAATGCGGAATAAAACTAACGTTTAATTTATTGAGCACAAAACCTATCCACTAAGTTCACCTAGGTGCACCAACAACCTATGCTGAGCAATACAAGCAACAAGGTGATAACAAGGTATAAATACTTTAAGCACGATGGCTATCACAATGTAAAGTGCATAAGTAAAGGGCTCGGTTGAGAGATAACCGATGGACGCGGAGACTAAGATTTGTTTCCCGAAGTTCACTTCCAAAGAAGCTACGTCTTTGTTGGAGAGGTGCGATGGCGCAATGCTCTCCGAACGCCACAAATGGCTCACCTCGAGGTGTGGTGGCTCGATGCTCACCCAACGCCACACAAGGCCTCACCCCGGATGCGAAAGCACGCACCTCACCGACGCCACAAAAGGCTCACCTTATTCTCCCGAGTGCGCACCACAAAAGGCAGGCACTCGCTCCACTATGGGACGCTTGAGGGCGGTCACCGAACCCGTATAAGATTGGGGCTAACTCCACAACTCAATTGGAGGCTCTCAACAACAAAGCCACAACAAGCTACAATGCCACAAAAGGCCAACAACGCCACAAAAGGCTACAAGACCACAAAAGGTCAACAAGACCACAAAAGGTCAACAACCCAACCACACAACCGTCTAGGGTTCCAAGTAACCCAAGATAAACAAGCTCACAAGCTTGAACTCGCCGAATCTCCGAGGAGAACTCAAACCTATGCACCAAATGCAAGGGCAAGTCCTTCTCTCCCAAATTCCAACAAAGCTACAAAAGCTATTGGGGGAATAAGGGAGAAAGAACACAAGAGGAGAATACAAAACTCTCCAAGATCTAGATCCCAATGATTCCTTCACAAAGAAGGGATTTGGCTTGGGGGATTGTAGATCTAGATCTCCTCTCACAAATCCCTCAAAAAGATGCAAGGATCATAGGAAGGGAAAGGGAGAGGGAAAGCTTCTTCAAGGTTAACAATGGAGGAGAGAGAGAAAGCCAAGAACCAAGAAGAAAAGCTAGTGCCCACGAAAGGGAAGAGGAGCCCCTTTTAAAGGGCTCCCAGATATGCCCGTTATGGGCATTCGCGACTCCTGGCCGGAACTTCCGGTGGGAGGCCGGAAGTTCCGGTGGCACATAGCCAACGGTCAAAAACTGCTGAGCGAGAAACTGAAAAAACGAGTCCTGGTCGGAACTTTCGGTGGGAGCGAAACTTCCGGTGGAAGTTCCGACAGAAGTTCCGCCAAATAGACAAAACCAACACAGAAGGTTATTGAATAGTGAGCGGAACAAGAGCCGAAAATTCAACCGGAACTTTCGGCGGCAACTAGGCCTGAGCGGAACTTCCGGTCCTTGGCTGGAACTTCCGGTGGGAGCGGAACTTCCGGTGGAAATTCCGACTGAAGTTCCATCAAATAGCACATATAAAACAAAAGGTTACTGAACGTGAGCGGAAGAAGACCCGGAACTTCCACCGGAACTTTCGGCGGCAAAGATTCCCTAGCGGAACTTCCGATGGGAAGCCGGAACTTTCGGTCAGGGAAATTCCAGAAACCAGAAAACCAGAAACGCAATAACTTTTGCATCCGAACTCCAAACAGGATGAAATAAATTTTGTTGGAAAGATAAAGACAAATAGAATCCAACAAAAGTTCCGGAAGATCAAAAACCGCAAGGTGTGGAGAAAATACCATGAACATATATGTGAAGTATCCCCTAAGGTGTGGAGCCGGAAAACTCGCAAGATCAAAAATCGCAATAAGATATGCAAGTGAAATATGACCACAAGCTC
This sequence comes from Avena sativa, assembly GCA_916181665.1. Taxonomy (NCBI): domain Eukaryota; kingdom Viridiplantae; phylum Streptophyta; class Magnoliopsida; order Poales; family Poaceae; genus Avena; species Avena sativa. The sequence goes on along the minus strand of OV702280.1, from coordinate 381,770,552 downwards.
TAGATCCTCTCATGACAAGAACCAAAAAACAACCAAAAAAGATGATGCTATGAATGCAAAGGTTTGAGCTTTCTCCGAATGATGCAAACGAGACACCCGCTTGAGAGCCCCTCTTGATAGTCCGGCTATCTATCCTAAATCCCACTTGAACTTGATGTAGACCGTCTTGTTCTTCTATAGTGGGAACACCTTTCTTGGATGCTCTTGCTTGATGAAGATGAAGACTTGCAAATTGCTCCCCCATACTCCATGGGGAAACCTCTTCTTTGAACTTGTCTTCATCATTCCATGAGCACGAGGATGGCAAGCTTCAAGCATGAGATCTTCTAGAGATGGCGCATCTTGAGCTCGCCCTTATTCTTCCCTACTTGAGGTTGATCCATCTTGATGCAACTCTTTGCACATGTCTTGATCAACCTTCAAGCTCCTTCTTTCTTCATGATTTCAATGGGCACAAAGCCCTTGGACACTACTTCATCTTCCAACCTTGAGACCAACACATGACCCAAGCGATGCCAATGGATAAACCTACAAGTGAAACTCAATTTACACATTAGTCCATAGAGATTGTCATTAATTACCAAAACCACACATGGTGGCATACATGCCCTTTCACCGAGCATGCAAGATCCTGTTAGCATATACTGCCACAATACATTAGCCATTGCAAATGCGAAGGATCAACTGTTCCACTCCACTTCCAAGCACATACTCTGTCATTACCATGTAATAAGACAGTATGTCAGTGATGGTGACATTAGGGTTTGCAAAGTGCATACCGATCTGAATTTCGTAGATTGGGATCACAAAGCCCCTAACACGAGAAAAGCATGATCGACGCTAGGATGCTATTGCTATAAGATTCTTGCCAGATGTAAACTAGTTTATTTGTACTCTAGTGCAAGTGGGAGAAGGTTGGAGATATGCCCTAGAGGCCAATAATAAAGTTGTTTTTATTGTGATATCTCATAGGTTTGTACTAGTTTTATACCATGCTATAACCGTGTTAAGCGGAAATATTAATACATGTGTGATATATAAACAATCAGGTCTATAGTAACCTCTAGTTGACTAGCTCGTTGATCAACCGATGATCGAGGTTTCCCAATTATGGACATTTATGTCAATTGACAATGAGGTCATATTATTTGATGAATGATGTGATGGACACACCCCCAACCATAGTATTGCAATGAGATCCAATCACAAAGTTCAACATTGCGATAACCAGTAAAGCATAGTAACTCACTCCTTTGATCGTGTATTAACCATCACACCATAATAGGGTGATTATAAAGCTGTATATTGGGTATTCCAAAGGGATAGGTTGAGGCATATGCATCGATATCGGAATTTTCTTATCCGGGTGATGGATAGATACTCTCCCACTTGGTGATATTACATCTATGAAGCTTGAAAGCATGTGACTAGGTCACGGGGATGTAATATCATGGGAATGAGTAAATGTGTTTGTCGGTAACAATATCGAATAAGGTATGTCGATACCGAAGATCAGATCTTGGACAAACCAAGTATCAAAGAGCAAAGGGAATGAGACTCGACGTTTAAGGTTCAATCAATCAAGTAATTCATGGAATGCATAGGGCACATCATGGGCTTCCAGATCCCATTGTTGTTCATTGATCGAAGAGATGTCTCGATCATGTTTGGGCATTCCCGTACCGTAGGGTGGCACACTTAAGGGTAGAGACGCTTAGGGTTATCCAAGATCGTAAGAGAAATATAAGAGAGAGAACTGAAATCGTTCTAGGGAGAAACCGAAGTTGTTCGGAGGGGTTTGAAAGGTGTTTCAAAGTGAAAGGAATTAATTAATATGTATTTATTATTAATTTAATGAATAATAATTAAATATGAATTTTAATTAATAAAAAGGAGCAACCCACCTACATGGGCTTTCCCGGAGGGAAGGGCCCATGGGGGCTTGGCGTGCGGGGTGGGGGCCTCCCTATCGCCGGCGTCCAAGGGGACCTAGGCCCGCGTGGAGTGGGGCCTACCCACCGTCGGCGGTCGCCTCCTCCTCCCTCTTGATTAGTCTCACCCCGGGACTTTTTAGGGAAGGGGTACTCCCCCTTTTCCTATATAAAGAGGGGAGATCCTCTCCCCAAATCAATCCCATTGGTTTTGTCGCCTCCTTTCTCTCCCTCTCTTCCTCACGCGTGTGTTCCCGCAGTTTGGAATGTGCACAGCAAGATAGATCTTTCCCCACCATACGCACACCGTCGTTCCATTGGAGTCGGTCCGGATCTTCTTCTTCTGCTGCTTCGCTGGAACGGGAACATAATCCCGCTTTCGGTCTTCAAGGGTATGAATACCGAATCCCTCTCGTTAATTTACATATGCATAGATAGATCTGGGCTATGTTGTTCTAGTTGTTATGATTTTTTTTGTTTTCTGCAACATAACCCCTTCATTTAGAGCCTTAGAATTGCTTCTCCAAGGCTTATATTAATTCTTTAGTAGTATCCTTCTTGGGGAGAGCCCACTATTTTTGTTACATAATTTTGCTATGTACGCTATTACATATGTTGAAATCCCTTCTTGGGAAAAGCCCCTAAATTCTCCATTACCATAGTTATGTACATTAAAATCCTAAATGTTGCTTCGTGGGTCTCTCTTTATATTTTTCTACTTTTTTTTGAAATTGGGTTGGACCTTGACCTCTACATCTATGGATACACACAACCCTTATCAAGTGTATACTTATTACAGCTCAAGGGTCAGAGAGGGTTGATACAAACGCCAACCATCTGAAAATGACAAGAAGTTTGGAAGTGCAAAGCATACAGTAGCTAGACACCCCCAATCTACTAGTATGTCGCCATGAAGCCTAGGAGTATATATCCTATGCGACCATCACCATACTGTTGCATCCACAAACCATCATTGTGTGTTGGTACTCTGGGAGTAAGAAAGCCTAGAGTTGAATCCAATGCGACGTCGATATAATAACCTGCAAAAAATAAAATTCGGGCCTTGTTAAAAATAATACCATTGCGGTATTTCCAAATGGACCAACATAAAGCCGATACACCTATACGTATTTTAGTTTTGTTAATCCTATCCATATCATTCAACCAATTCCCAAACATATTAGTAATATTGGTCAGAGATGAAATATCATAAGTAAAGAAAACAATACGCCATATATTTTTTGCAAAGGGGTGTGAAAGGAATAAGTGTTCAATAGTTTCATCTCCATTAGAGAAACAACACTTCTTGCAACCTTTCCAATTCCTTCTTGAAAGATTGTCTTTAGTCAGCAAGACTTTTTATTTAAAACCACATGATGATCTTAATCTTTAGTGGTATTTTAAGCTTTCATAAATATTTTATGGAGAGTCTCCGATGATCATTCATGAGATCCTCATACATCGGTTTAACCGTGAAAACCCTATCCATGGACAGGTTCCACTTAAACGAATCAGGTTCATCAGTCAATTTAACCTGCATGAATCTCTCACATAGATGCAACCATGCATCCCATTTCGTCCTGCACAAATTCCTCCTAAAACCAATATTAAGAGGGTTGTGAGATAAGATTTCATGTACAAAGACGTTTTTCTTGTCCATGTTTAGCTGATAGATCGACCAACACTTTCCTCCTGAGGGCCTTGCACTAGTAGAAAACAAGCCTTTCATTCGCTCGCGCCCAAAGCATTTGTCCCGGTCGCGCCACGAACCGGGGCAAATGCTTGCATTTATCCCGGTTTAAGCGTCCGGAGCGCCGCTGGGGAGCCGGGGGTCACTGGTCCCGGTTCGTAAGGGACCATTCGTCCCAGTAAAGATGTGCAGCAGGCCACGTGTCCTGCCACACAACTTTAGTCCTGATTTGTGTCACAAACCGGGACGAATAGTCTGCCTGCCTATAAATACACATCCAGTCCTCTCCCTTCCTCCTTTTATTTTTTTGGTGGAAGGTGTGATATGTGTTTGCTAGTTTGTTTTTCCTATGCACGCGAGGTGTTCGATGAAATGCCTGAGGGAATGATGCCACTTGATTTTACACAAAACAAAAATGATATGAGGTGCCCGAGCCACACTTGAGCTTTCTCCTCTTTCTTTCCTCCTCGAACTAGGTTAGCAACCTTATCCTTTCATTTGTCATTGATACAATGCATGTGTCGATGTAAAGTGATCATTTCACTATTCATGTCGTTCTGTAATGGTTTTTGATAAACTTAATTATATGATGCTGATGAACATGCGGGAAGGGTTTACGGTGACCGACATGAATTCGAGTACATTAAGGGCATGGATAAATTTATCGATGTGGCTAAGGCAAACAAAGAGAATGGTTTTATGTGTCGTCCATGTGTTAAATGTCAGAATGACAATGAGTACTCTTCCTCAAAAATCATTCGCGGCCACCTGGTTCAGAAAGGTTTTATGCTTAGATATAATTGTTAGACCAAGCATGGAGAAAGAGGGGTTATGATGAAAGACAATGAAGAAGAAGAGGGTGATAATAACAACTATCCTATGTTCCCTGAATATGGTGATACTGCAATGGAAGGCAATAAATAGGAAGGAAGTGAAGAACGAGCATCAGATGAGCCTGCTGATGATCTTGGTCTAGTCATTTTTATGCAAAGCGAGACAGTGAAACAAAAAAAGAGAAGTTGAAGTTGGAGAGCATGCTAGAAGATCAGAAAAAATTGTTGTACCCAAATTGCAAAGATGGCAACACAAAGCTCGGTACCACACTGGAATTGCTGAAATGGAAGGCGGAGACTGGTCTAACTGACAAGGGATTTAAAAAGTTACTGAAAATAATGAAGCCGGAGCTTTCAAAGGATAACGAATTTCCCGAGAGTACGTACGAAGCAAAGAAGACTCTTTGCCCTCTAGGATTTTATGTGTAGAAGATACATGCATGCATTAATGAGTGCATCCTATACCGCGGTGAGGAGTACGGGAATTTAGATAAATGTCCAGTATGCACTACACTGCGGTATAAGATCAGACGAGATGACCCTGGTAATGTTGAGGGTGAGCCCCCCAGGAAGAGGGTTCCTGGACTGTGACTCTATGTATCTACAACCTTCCTCCTTGGTTGTGCATGAAGCATAAGTTTATTATGGTGCCAGTGCTCATTCAATGCCCGAAGCAAATCGGCAACGACATTGATGTGTACCTAAGTCCATTAGTTGAAGAATTCTTATAGTTGTGGGGCAAATCAGGTGTATGTGTTTGGGATGAGCACAAACAGGAGCCATTTGACATACGGGCATTGCTTTTCGTAACCATCAATGATTGGCCTTCTATTAGTAACCTTTCAAAACAGACAAACAAGGGATACAAGGCATGTACACACTGTTTAGATAAGACTGAAGGTACATATTTTCATAAATGCAAGAATGTTGTGTACCTAGGGAATCATCGATTTCTTCTGACCAATTATCCTGTAAGAAAAAAAGGCAAGCATTTCAAAGGTGAGGCAGGTCACCGGAAGAAGCCTGGCCTCTGTACTGGTGATGATGTATTTGGTATGGTCAAGGACACATAAGTAATCTTTGGAAAGGGTCCTGGCGGTCAATCTGTTCCGAACGACATCGCTACCAGAAAAAAGATACAACAGAAGCACGGGAGGAGCAACAACTAATGAAAGATCCAGAGAACATGCATACACAAAACAAGACAGATAAAGGGCGTCACTTAAATCGTGTCAGCTATGCTCTTACCAAAGCAGAGAAGGGAATCTTTTTTAAAGTCCTTTAAAGTATCAAGGTGTCGTCTGGCTTCTCGTCTAATATAAAGGGGATAATAAATATGGCAGAGAAAAAAAATCCAAATCCTGAAGTCTCATGACTGTCACGTGATTATGACGCAATTGCTTTTGATTGCATTGAGGGGGCTTCTACCGGAAAATGTTCGAGTATCCATTGTGAAGCTATGTGTATTACTCAATGCAATATCTCAGAAGGTAATCAATCCAGATATTCTGCCAAGATTACAGAAGGATGTGGTCCAATGTCTTGTTAGTTTTGAGTTGATGTTCCCACCATCCTTCTTCAATATTATGACACATCTCCTGGTTCACCTAGTGGAAGAGATTGCCATTCGCGGTCCTATATTTCTACACAATATGTTCCCCTTTGAGAGGTTCATGGGAGTCTTAAACAAATATGTTCATAACCATGCTAGGCTAGAAGGAGTCATCTCCAAGGGCTATGGAAAAGAGGAGGTCATTGAGTTTTGTGTTAACTTTATTCCTGACCTTAAACCAATTGGTGTTACTGACTCGTGGCATGAGGGGAGATTGAGTAGAAAAGGCACGCTGGGAAAGAAAGCAATAATATGTAGGGACAGACAATCTTTCACTCAAGAACACTATACAGTTCTACATAATTCCATCTTGGTAGCTCCGTATATAGAGGAACACAAGAATATTGTACGCTCCAACAACCTGGGACAGCCTGACTCCTGGATTAGAGATGAACGCATGAATACTTTTGGCAGTTGTTTGCGAACACATCTCATGAATGACACCACTATTGGAGATCATCTCTACTTGTTGGCTGGGTCACCATCTTCTATTATATTTAATTTCCAAGGGTACGAGATAAATGGGAATACATTTTACACGATCACCCAAGATAAAAAGAGAACCAACCAAAATAGCGGTGTCCACTTTGATGCAACAGACGAGAATAGGAAAAAGGACACATACTATGGTTACATAGAAGAGATATGGGAACTTGACTATGGAGTTTCTTTTAAGGTCCCTTTGTTTCACTGCAAATGGGTCAACCTAAATGGAGAAGGGGTAAAGTTAGACCAGTTGTACGGAATGACAATAGTGGACCTCAACAATCTTGGTTACAGAGACGAACCATTCATCCTAGACAAGGATGTGGCTTAGATTTTCTATGTGAAGGACATGTCCTCCAGACCAAAAAAAGAAAAAAGAAAAAAAACGAATACATCATACGATGAGTCAAAGCGTCACATAGTTCTTTTCAGGAAAAACAAACATCGTGGGAGTCGAGGACAAGACAGACATATCATAAGATTATAATAAGTTTGATGAAATTCTGCCCTTCATAGTGAAAATTAACCCCAAGCATCCTATTAAATAAAGAAGATGCTCCATGGTTATGGCCGAAGCGATCATAAGCAAGGGACATACGCCAAGAAGTTCATGGCCTCATATTGTGCATCTCTAGTTCAAATTTTACCGGCCTGATATCGTAAACCAAAATGCCATGAAACATGATAGCTCATTTTGTGAAGGATATTTTTTGATGTTTGCAATTTTCCAAAATTTAATATTTTTCCTTGCAACTATAACACGTAACATAACACCACATGAAGGTTTAGTATTTTTGATAAATGGGTAAAACTTTAATTTGGTTGTTGCTTCATAAAATATGACACCGTTTCCCACCGCTTCCCGCCATGTTTTCCCATCCTTTCCCTCTAACTGGGGCTTTCAATCCGGGTTGGATCCACTAACCGGGACTAAAGATATTTCCCGCCATTCCCACTGTTTCCCGCCATGTTTTCTTGCCCTTTCCCTCTAACCAGAGCTTTTAGTCCTGGTTGCAGCCACTAATCGGGACTAAAGATATTTTCCGCCATTTCCCACCGCTTCCCGCCATGTTTTTCTGCCTTTTCTCTCTATATCTAGGCCGACCGCGCCATGGCTATTCACACATCCACACCTTCCTCTCTCACAACAATGGACAGCGCATACTAGGCCATTCTGACCCTCGAGGAGACCGAGGCGCTGTGCGCCTCCAGCTACCCATGCCCGTCGGGCTACCAGCTGCCCGCCGGATGGATGTTGAGTGCTAGAGGGGTTCCTGTCCCTCCTGTGCCTCAAAATTCTGCCCACCAGGCGGCCATCACGAACCATTTCTACCACAAGCTCAAGATGTATCAGCGAATGGATCCTCATTAGGATCTTGACAACTACGACACCTGAAATGCCTTCTTCGCTAACCGACGGGAAAAGGAGCTCACCAGGTATGAGGGTGACGGTCCTCCCCCGATGAACCACAACAAAGTCTCTAGCTATCTCACCTTGTTTATTCATACTATATTATGCAGAATGAAGATTTTCGAATGCAAAAGAGGACGCATCTATGACATTGGGTTCATTGAACCATATTTTGTTCATGAACGTAATCTCAAAGAAAAATCCAAGGAAACAGAGGATAATATTGTAAAGGCGTTAAGGTTTTAAGAAACCAAAAGGGAAATACTATTTCCTTATAGCTTCGAGTGAGTGTTATTGTCTTGTACACATTCTATTTCGCTTACTCGGTGTTAATTGTATAATTGATGAGTTATGTGTGCGCAACTTTTACCATATTCTGCTAATCATTCAACCTGACAAAGGGGTAGTACAAGTCATGGACTCGAAACATAAACCCCTTAAGCAGTGGGTGGACATGCAGATGATGCTCCAGCGGTAATTTCAATAATTATGGCACTATATCGGCAACTTTCGTAAATTTCCTAATATCAGATAATTAATAACTCCTTTTATTCGTTTTCTTTGCCGGACAGTGCTTGGAAACGGTTCACCAAGAAGGCTAAGGATGCCTAGAAAGAGGAGCTTACATTCGAACCACTAGATGTAAGTACTACTAGCTAGATCCGTGCATCTATTTGATTCTACTTTTGATATCATTATCATGATTGATTATTATTTTGATTGAACTATGTTCTCGTAAAGTGCCTGATGCAGGAACCCGGAAATAATTTATGTGGATAATATGTTTGCGAGTTTATTTGTTAGACGTGTTATGAGAAGGGCAGAAATTTAGAGCAACTTCACGTACGTAAACAATATTCACAATTTTTTTATACCATCAATTGTGTTTAATTTTATTCATATATGTTGACTTCTTATTTAAATCAGATCAAACGGCTGCGGGATGGTCTTCTACCAAAGGACAGCGTACGAGCAATTCAAGAGGAATTGGCGGAATTCTTAGATGCAGAGGTCTTACAACCAAAAGGAGAATACTATCGAAAGTTCTATATAAGACAATAGGGACCGTAAAAGATATTATATTGTATATATGCATGAAACTCGTGTACCGAATGTAATATGTTCGACACTTCGATCTCTATATTCATGATGATGTCGTGTAATTTAATGGTTCCTTCATTGCCGAGTGCAAACCACAAAATAAAAAGGAAAACAATAAGTGGAAAAATAAAAAATAAATTCTCTGCCGCGACACAAAAAATGGCCAAAATAAATTCTCTGTCGTGGCATAAAAAAGTGCCTAAAATATGCCGCGACAGAGAAACATCTATCCCGATTCACGAATGATCCTCCCCCTCGTGCCAGACAGCGGCCACGTGGAACTCCTTTCGTCCTGGTTCATAGCTCAATCGGAACTAAAGGGGAGGCTTTAGTCCCGATTGCCCGTCCCGATTGCGCAACCGGAACTAAAGCCTCTTACAAACCGGAACAAGAGGCCTTGTTTCCACTAGTGTTTCCACCTAGCCATGTGTACCACCCACTTGTCTCCCCGATGCCTACTAACAGGTGGTCGGATGGGTGGACCATAAGGCAAGGAAAGAAGAAAAGGAATTAAGGAAAAACCGATCGAATGACATATGAGTTCCATTTGTCAGCGTGAAGGGAAAAAATAAGTTACTAGAAGATAGCAGTTGTTGCTTGAGTCGTGCCACTCTTGGGGGCTGACAAAAATGAGGGCAACCACTAAAAATTGTTTAATAGTTCCATTTTTAAAGCTAGTGATTGAGATGTTGTAATCCTTTGCATGTTCTAAGTCTAAATAGTCATGTGCACGTACATATCCGACACCAATTTTCTACATCATATGCATAAGTTTCTTGAGAAAAATTAGTCGACATGCCTCTCACATACAAGATTATGGAAGTAAGCCATTAGTTTGCGGTATCTACACATGTATATGTGACGCAAAAGCTTACCGTGCCATTCAGACATGCTTTCACAAACATTGTGTAAGTTGCCAAAAAATTTATGGGAGGGGATTATGGTGTTAGTTGATTTATGTGAACTCTTAGCTTTTGCACAAGGAGGTTAAGTTTAGGTTGAGCTAATAGGTTTGCATGAAACCTATGTTGCCGGTGTACTTGTCCCATCGCCGGATCGTTTTTTTCTTGGCCGTGGAATGTTTTTTTCGCGGAAACACAAAAGACTTTGTGTTTCAATGCAAAAATAAGGTTATATGTACAAGTCTGAGAATGGACTAACACTCCACCATACAACTCAATCCGCAAACTAATTTTGGAGAGAAGTTGGTGAAGCTCTCGGGCTCCCGATGTTGCCTAAGGCCTCGTCTCTACTTTAATCTTGCCGACTAGAGATGACATCAAGGGCGCATGTTGTCAAAGAAGGTTGTGTTCCTATGCTTCCATATCACTAAGCCATTAGCATAATCAACGGCGAGGTTTCTTTGCACATCTACCAAGGGGTGGATCGTAGTGCCAGCGACAAACAATTCGAAAATCCACCCTCAACAACAGGAGAAGGGGCTGCAGTGGATCCGGTCCATGACAAGTTGTACCACACCGTCCTCGGGATCGAGAATCATGTAAGTAGACGCACCATTTTTTCCTCCGACTGGTTGCATAGCGGGCATCTCGATGGGTGTGGGAGGGAACGCCATGCAAGCCGTTCACCCATCCAACGCCTATCTTGGCATGCTGGCCAGACAAAGAATCTCGCCCTAGGAGGCGTCCATGTCTTCTAGTTCAACATTCAGGATCCTAGTACGATCGATCCTTGGAAGAGGATGTCATAGCAGGACCAGGTGGTGTACTGGTTGTCAATCGTCCACCACCATACTAGCATGTCTGGCTCATACTTGAGTAGCACTCCTGATAGCCGTGTCCACAACTGAACATATTACCAACCAGCAAGCGAGATTAGAGCCTATGAGGTATCGGTAAACCAGTTGCGATCGACCAACGCCTACTGCACCTTGCAGCGATTTCTAGGTCGTCTCGGTAATAAATAAAGTGTTGCCTCCTCAATAAACATCCCGCTGATCCACCTGTCCTCCCAAAGTGCGGTCGTCCTGTCACCCCATGATATCTTGGTGGAAACATGGAACACAACACACTCATCCCTAGAGAATTGCACGTTGAGCCCGTGTCAAGGCCATAGGGGGTCGGTGTGCATCCTCCATAACGAGCAAACCCTAAGGCGGGAGGTCATGCATGGTTTGTCTGGAATACCCGAACCATTGTACCACAACGACCGATGGACCTTAGCCAAGTTCACATGGTAGTGGCCACCCTTGACTTCCTTTGTGCCCATGGAATCCACACAAGATCTTGTTCACTTGCTTAAGATCTTTCTTTTTAAGAGACAACACTACGAGATGGTGAAGTGGGATCACAACGAGCACCAATCTGATAAGAGTTAGTCATCTTGCTCTAGACAGCATTGAGGCCTTCTAGGTAGGCAGTTTATCAGTGATCCAGTCCACCAATGGTTGAATGCTTCACTTGGAAGTCTCCTAATTGCAAGGGGGTGCAAGGTATTTGACGGGGCAGGGTGCCAACTAGCACTCCATAACCGCCGCCGCTCCACTGGCTTCTTCCTCCGAACATGCAATTGGGGATACCAAGCACTTCACGAAATTGGTGCCAATCATGATGCATGGACGAAGAGATCTGGGGTGGATCCGGGTGGCAAAAGATAACCGCATTGTCCCGTAGAGCCAAACTGGTTGTGGAGAGTAGTCTAGGACTAAGCGTATAACTACCAGTGATGGATACATTTTGTGTCAATTCAGGATAATTGGTGAGTGTGACTAAGCAAAATATTATCTTAGTCCTAAGTGATGTGTCTTTATGCCGAGGTCGGTGTTATATATGGACCTAAGATGTTGATTGCTTCATAGAAGAAAGAAAACGATATTTGTAAGGCTACTCAGGTTGGGATTCTAAGCCCTATAAGATCTCGGTCGACTACTTGCAAGATCTCCCTCTACGCCGACGATGCTGAAATCTTCGTGAACCCAATAAAAGAGGAACTCTAGGCCATGGCTACCATTCTGGACTGTTTTTGGAAAGCCAATGGCCCCGTTACAAACATGTCCAAGACGGAGGTCTTTCCGGTGAGATGCGATGAAAGCAACCTTGAAGACATTCTCCACACTTTACCTGCCAAGCTCGTGTAGGGTTTCGTAGCATGAAAAACAAAAAATTCTACTGCATGAACACACACAAGTCAAGATCTATCTACTAGATTGTAGCAACGAGTCGATAGAGTACTCACCCTCGAAAATTCCAAAGCGGTTAACGAGAGCAGATTCTCGTGGGTGATGGTAGTCGTACACTTGCCGATCTCAAAATCGTGTAGACGATCCTACCGGCGCCGTGTTCCGGCAGCACTCCCGCAGTCGGTCACACGTTCGGTACCCGATGAAGACCTTCCTCTCCCTTGTTTCAGCAGGCAATAGAGGTTGTAGCTCTCTCCTCGCGATTCTGGCAACACAACCGCGTGGTGTCGGAGTTTAGAGGGGAGATCCCGCAGGGCTTCGCCTTAAGCCGGAGCGGGTAGGTGGAGTAGAGGGGTTCCTCGGTGACTAGGGTTTACAGTCCAAAGAGGAGGAGGTGGGGCCAGCGGCGGATAGGGCGGCGGCGTTGGGCGGCGGCGGCTTGGGTAGGGCTAGGGTTTGTCGTGTGTATTAAGGGGCAGCCCCCTCCCCTCTATTTATGAGAGGGAGGGGGAGATAGGGGAGGGGGAGGTTGTTTCCTCTCCTCCCTCCACCAGGAAACATTGTCCCAGTTTGACATTTTAAACTTGCCTTTTGACTTTCAATTTTGGAGTTTGATTTCTCTCTTTTATTTGTGCAGCCTAGTGACCTAGGACATGATGCAACCATTCCACTTTGTCATGACACATTCATGTACCCTTCCCCTTCTGGATCGGTGAACCTTCTAGACCCTTCTAGAACATTCCGGTGAAAACACCGGAATCATTCCCGAACTCCGCAATTGTACTTTCCTTATATGAATATTATTCTCCGGACCATTCTGGATCTCCTCGTGATATCCCGGATCCCATCCAAGACTCAGAACAACATTCGGTCTTCTTACTCACATTCTATATCTACTAAACAACATCGAATCCTTAAGTGTGTCTCCCTACAGTTCGTGAATTATGTAGACATGACCGAGACTCTTCTCCGATCAATAACCAATAGAGGAATCTGGAAATTCATATGGCTCCCACATATTTCTACGATTACTTTGTGATCGAATGAACCATTTACATACGATACCAATTTCCCTTTGTCTCGTGATACTTTACTTATCTAAGGTTTGATCGTCGGTATCTCTGCATACCTAGTTCAACCTTGTTACCGATAACTACTCTTTACTCGTTTTTGTGATATGCGATCCCTTGTGAGCCAGTCACATGCTTGCAAGATAATTAGATGACATTCCACCGAGAGGGTCTAGAGTATATCTATCCGTCATATGGATGGACAAATACCACTCTTCATCCATGTGCCTCAATACATACTTTCGGAACACTCAATGCCACCTTTATAACCACCCAGTTAAGAAGTGGTGTTTGATGTCATCAAAGCATTCATCCGGTGATGGTGTTTAGCATGATCTCATGGTCGAAGGAATTAGGTTACTATGTATCTGAAAGCTTATATCAAACAAACTATTTGAAATGACTTGATCATTATGCTACGCTTATCTATAGGAGTATGTCCATCACACCATTCTCCAAATGATATGATCTTGTTGTTAATAACATCTCAATGTTCATGATCAGAAAACCATGATCATCTACCAACCAACAAGCTAGTATTATAAAGAGGCTTTACTATGGACTCTAACAAGTTTACAAATCACACAAGTATTAATGTTTCCGGTTAATACAGTTATAACATGAATGTAAACATTTATCATAAACACAAAGATATAATAATAACTACTTTTATTATTGCCTCTAGGGCATATATCCAATAGCTCGCATCATTTCCCGGAAAATATCCAGGCCTCCCTCTCCATTTCCGCCGCCTTCGTAAAGTGCACTTGCAACCTCTCATCCACAAGATTGCCGAAAATCTCCCAAGATGGATGGGCAAAAACCTCGCATGCCCGGGAAGAATCACTCTTGCGAAGACGGTGCTCATGGCCACTGCAGTCTTCCATGCCACTTCTATTCCTCTATCTAAGTGGGCTTGTAAGAAGATAATAAAGATCAGTAGGAACTTTATTTGGGCTGGAGAGGAAGGGGAGCACGCTACGGGTGGACATGCGCTGGTCAACTGGAAGACTGTTTGTAGACCCAAGAATTTGGGGGGCCTTGGAATGCCTGATATGGAATACACTGGCAGAGCCCTCAGGCTTAGATGACCATGGCTTCAATGAAAAGACCCACATCGAAGCTGGGCTAGATTAAAGCTACCTTGAGACAACACTGATATGACCCTCTTTCGAGATTCGACGAAGATCACAATCGGTGATGGGGAGATCGCTTCCTTCTGGCACAACAGCTGGTGCCGTCTTGGCCCTCTCAATCTTTGACCGCCTAGCCTATACAATATCGCTTCTAGGAAAAATCGAACTGTCGTAAAAGAATTTAGAAAAAACAACCGGATCCGCTCCATTGTTAGGCTCAACACCCCTATGCAACTCGTCCAGTACCTCCAAGTCTGGGACATCATTGAAGAAACCATTCTGACTCCTCAACAGCCGGACTCCATCATACGGACTCTCACCACGGACGAATCATACAACGCTCGCTCGGCTTATCAAGTGCAATTTTCAGCTGTTTCCCTAAATTCAAGGACCAAAAGATCTGGAGCGCGCTCGCTGAACCTAAGTGCAAACTTTTCTCCTGGTTGTCCCTTCATGGGAAATTACTCACCACGGGTAACTAGCCATCGAGGATGGCCCCATGATCCTACATGCATGCTCTGTCGAAACACCCAGAAACAGCCCTCCCCCACCTCTGCAAAGATTGCTCTTTCACTATGGCTGTCTAGAACACCATTCAAAGGTGGGAAAATGACGCTACTGGAAACTATGGCCACGACTTCCCTTCCACTTCGAAATGGTGGGATGACTTAATTGAACCCCAAAAAGAACAACGTTGCCTAAGCGGTCACCTTCTCTACGTTTGGTGGAATGCCTAGAAACAAAAGAATCGCAGAATCTTCAAAGGACAACGACTAACTTATGTTGAGGCCGCCGTGATTGCTAGAGAGGACATCCTTCAAAGAGAACGTGTCTTTGCGGTCTTCATACCGCCTATCCCAGCTGAGCCACGCCTTTTGGGTCTTGTGATTTTGGCATGTTCCACATTAATATAAACATGCCATATGTATTGGTTTTTGGCCAGTTTTTCTCATAAACTGACCAATTCTGTTTCTACTTAATAAAAAGGTAGAGCTTCTCTCGGTTACTCGGAAAAAAGGACGTTGCTACATAGCAACCGGTCTCATGAAGTCAAAACCTGACAGGCATTTGGACAATAATTGGTCCAATAAATACATGTACGGTACCTTGCTAGACACTAAAAGACAAGATTTCTAATTAGCCAGCTCAATTTAAATATAAAAATTTAAAATGTTTTCTAGGTCAAACCGTTTGTCTGAATTAAGATCCGTTTTCACCGTTAGACTAGTCGTGACGAGATCTTCAAAACTAGATCCCATGTTGGTATATTCTGACAATATTTTTTTGACAAAAAGTTATCCATCCGTAACACGCGAGTTATCCAGACTTCAACATGTAAGTTCCAATAACATGTAAGTTATCCATTACTATCAAATTTACCTATAGATCATGTGTTAAAGATGGGTAAAATTTTTTTGTTTACCAATAAGTTACCCATCAGTAACACGAGAGTTATCCAGGCTTCAACATATAAGTTACCCACCAAATAACGTAAGTTATCTACCACTATAAGAATTTATCCACGGATAGAATATAAAAAGTTCTTTTAACTACACAGCCTCATCGTCCGTCGCTCTCTCACAGCGTGGACTACTCAATCTCGAAAGCTATCGTGTCAAACATCAAACATAATTTTTTAAAGGAACTAAATCTAAGCTTTTTTACATACTATATATATTAACGGGGTCTTATGACCATCTACCACGTGCAACCAGTAATCTAGTGACTCGACTTCATAGACATCCGTTGCTGCTACCGTAGTGGACGGGTGATGAAATCTTGAAGGGTTTTAAGATACCGAGCTCGTCGACGCTAACACGTTGATGGCAATAAAGTTTCAGTACCCTAACAACTAGCCTACCACTTTTCAATTAAACTTGTTCAATACATATGCGAGAACGCCTATAGCCAATATGTTTATATGGTGGGTAATTTATGTGTTACTGGATGGATAACTTATATATTATAACATGGATAACTCACGTATTTGGGGTGGATAACCTTTCGGTCCGAATTTTTTTTCATCGAAACATATCAACATGGGATTTAGTTTTGAAGATCTCGTCGCGACTAGTCTAACGGTAAAAACGAATTTTAAATCGGATAAACGGTTTGATCTATAGAACATTTTAAATTTTCGATATAATTCTAAGCTGACTAACAGCACGTCGTTCACACCTTTCTGCCAAGTTTTGCAATCTAACGGGGTCTGAGAATAGAATTCCCCAAAAAAATGTACCAAACGCCCAGCTGCGTTCCTAAGTTTGTGAATGATCAGTTTCAGACTTTCAGTGTAGATGCGGATGACCGAACATGAGACCTCTCAAAGGTCAACATCAAAGGCTTTTCGAAGCAGGTCACAAGAGAGTAGGACTTGACCAGGAGCCTGCTCGTTTCACATGTAACAACGTGTACGTAGTGAGAGGTGAAAGAACATCTGATGATGTATGTGCCTCCCACTCCCAGCGGAAGTGCCGATTTGATGCCTCCGATCAACTTCTTACTTCTGGCTGATGAAACCTGTCAACCTGCCGGAGCCGTCCAGGGATTTCAGCGACTTGCCACGGGTGCCGAATGCAGTTGGTAGCCTCATAGAACAATTCAAAAAACTCATGCTAAATCGCCATACTCTTAACAGCGCAATTGAAAATAAAATAGTTCCAACAACCAGAACATTGACCGACTAGTTCCTGTTTTCAGAGCTTGTAACCCTGCCAAAAAAAGAAGAAGAAGAAAAGATTAGTCAAAGACCAACGTTAAGAGATATACTATTCCCTCCTACCCATATTAATTGACTCAAGTTTGTCTAGATTTATAAGTATCTATCTAGATGCATTCGTATCTAGACAAAGTTGAGTCAACTAATATGGATCGGAGGGAGTAGTAGGAACTAGAACTTGCTCTAGTCCTGACAAAAGAAGAAAAAGATACTCCCTCCGATTCATATTACTTGTCACTAAAATGGATGTATTTAGACATGTTTTAGTGCTAGATACATCCATTTCAATGACAATTAATATGGATCGGAGGGAGTAGATCTTTTTTGGAGAAGGGGTAAAAAAGGTTAAAGGTGCCGTTCTTAGTGAAGTCGTCATATCCAAAACATTTGAAAAAGTTATTTTAGTGGAGGCATGCATGGAAAATGACAAGACTATTGGAGTTGGAGCTTAGAAAACAAAGAGTTAGACCGAGCTCGGTCCGGTCCAGGCACCAACCCCCATTCTCACCCACCACCCAATTTCCTTATGATCTCAACACATTTTGCTCGTTCTCACTATCTCACTATCTCAGTGCCTCAACTCTCAACTGCCACGACGCTTCCTCGTCTTGACCAACGACCATCCCTACACGATGCCTATTTAAGCCCAGCCTCCACATCCATTCCAATCCAAGAAGAGCTGCAGCAACACACACCAGCTTAGCTCTTCTGCAGAACTCCCAGTTAGAAATCACATACTCTGCTTAAGCTCTCTTATCCTTCAGCTTAGTGATTTCGTTAGCTGCTCCTGTGCAATTGCGATGGAGGTTGCAGCCAACGGCGACGGTCTTTGCATGGCGGTGCCCCGCGCTGACCCGCTAAACTGGGGGAAGGCCGCCGAGGAGCTGACGGGGAGCCACTTGGATGAGGTGAAGCGGATGGTGGCGGAGTACCGCCAGCCTATGGTCAAGATTGAGGGGGCCAGCCTGAGTATTGCCAAGGTCGCGGCGGTGGCCGCTGCCGGTGAGACTATGGTGGAGCTCGACGAGTCGGCTCGTGAACGAGTCAAGGCCAGCAGTGACTGGGTCATGAACAGCATGGAAAATGGCACCGACAGCTACGGTGTAACCACGGGCTTTGGTGCCACGTCGCACCGGAGGACCAAGGAGGGAGGTGCTCTGCAAAGGGAGCTCATTAGGTAAGCATTCAAGCTGTTTTCAGATACTCTGCTTTTCTTTAATCTGATATGACTACTGTATAGGAGTATAAGATTTGTAAACCTGTTCAAATAATTAACATGGTGAAAATGCTTGTCTTTTTAACAGATTCCTCAATGCTGGGGCGTTTGGCACTGGCACCGATGGCCATGTTCTGCCTGCTGAGGCGACACGTGCAGCCATGCTTGTCCGCATCAACACTCTCCTCCAAGGATACTCTGGGATCAGGTTCGAGATCCTCGAGGCAGTCACCAAGCTGCTCAATGCCAATGTCACGCCGTGCCTGCCTCTTCGGGGCACCGTCACCGCATCCGGTGACCTTGTCCCGCTCTCATACATCGCTGGTCTTGTCACTGGCCGTGAGAATTCCGTCGCGGTTGCACCTGATGGCAGGAAAGTGAATGCTGCAGAGGCGTTCAAGATAGCTGGCATTCACGGTGGCTTCTTCGAGTTGCAGCCTAAGGAAGGTCTTGCCATGGTGAATGGCACGGCCGTGGGCTCTGGTCTTGCATCAACCGTGCTCTTTGAGGCAAACATCCTTGCCGTCCTTGCCGAGGTACTTTCAGCTGTGTTTTGTGAGGTCATGAACGGCAAGCCAGAGTACACGGACCACCTGACCCACAAGCTGAAGCATCATCCTGGACAAATAGAAGCTGCTGCTATCATGGAGCACATCTTGGAGGGAAGCTCCTACATGAAGCTTGCCAAGAAGCTTGGCGACCTAGACCCACTTATGAAGCCAAAGCAAGACCGGTATGCACTCCGCACGTCACCTCAGTGGCTCGGTCCCCAGATTGAGGTTATCCGTGCCGCTACCAAGTCAATTGAGCGTGAGATCAACTCCGTCAACGACAATCCACTTATCGATGTCTCCCGTGGCAAGGCGATTCACGGTGGCAATTTCCAGGGTACGCCCATAGGCGTGTCCATGGACAACACCCGACTTGCTATTGCTGCCATTGGTAAGCTCATGTTTGCTCAGTTTTCAGAGTTAGTCAATGATCTCTACAACAACGGTCTGCCATCAAACTTGTCTGGTGGGCGCAATCCGAGCTTGGACTATGGCTTCAAGGGGGCTGAGATCGCCATGGCCTCTTACTGCTCGGAGCTACAGTTCTTGGGGAACCCAGTGACAAACCACGTCCAGAGTGCCGAGCAGCACAACCAGGACGTAAACTCCCTTGGTCTCATCTCGTCCAGGAAGACTGCCGAGGCCATTGATATCCTCAAGATCATGTCCTCGACGTTCTTGGTTGCCATATGCCAGGCCATTGATCTTCGCCACATCGAGGAAAATGTCAAGAGCGCTGTCAAGAGCTGTGTGATGACAGTGGCCAAGAAGACACTCAGCACCAATTCTGCTGGTGGTCTCCACGTGGCTCGCTTCTGTGAGAAAGATCTTCTCCAGGAGATCGACCGTGAGGCCGTGTTTGCTTATGCTGATGACCCATGCAGCGCAAACTACCCACTTATGAAGAAACTACGCAGTGTGCTCGTCGAGCGTGCCCTCTCCAACGGCATGGCCGAGTTCAATGTGGAGACCTCTGTTTTGGGCAAGGTTGCCCAATTTGAGGAGGAGCTTCGACAGACACTGCCGATGGCGATCGAGGCTGCACGTGCCGCTGTGGAGGCTGGCACAGCTTCAACACCGAACAGAATCACTGATTGTCGTTCATACCCTCTGTACCGGTTTGTGCGTGAGGAGCTCGGAACAGCATACCTGACCGGTGAGAAGACAAGGTCACCCGGTGAGGAGCTGAACAAGGTTCTCCTGGCCATCAACAAAGGCAAGCACATTGACCCACTGCTCGAGTGCCTCAAGGAGTGGAACGGCGAGCCCCTACCCATATGCTAAACTGAGAACAGGCCAAGGAGAAAACAAGGGGGTGTAAAACTGTAAGCTATTGGGTCAAATTGTGATCCTGACTGATAATTTTTTTCTCTATTGTTATGTCATAGATTCTATTGTATGGTACACGGGTCATGCTCATGGCCATAAAGAAGCTAAAGGATTCTTCTGTTCAGACGAACTAAATGAAATTTGGGCAACTTGCGAATTCCAGAACTTGGCATTCTGAAGCGAAATTTTTCTACATGTCACTGTTGATATACAAATATAATATTTACTTCACAAGAAATAATAAGTAGATATAAAAAATAAGATTAAGTAGTAACTAACCAAGAATAGTAATGAGATATTAGAAATTCTGGTAGATTAGCCACAATGATGGAATGACCATTATCAGTTGACAGACCATATTATCATGGAATCAAATATCTACCTTGCACTGTAGAAACAAAAAAGAATCAACAGCTTGCACAGCAGGGGAATTTACCTCAAATTTACCTCTGAGTAGTGTCGTCCAGAATAAGCACCAAGAACAAACCGTTTCAACTCCCATTGTGGCTCCTTGGAGGCACATTATGCTTAGACGATCCTTGCAAGAAAGGAGCTGGCTGAACAACATTATTTGATTACTGTAGCTATTTGCCAGATGATAACAGCTCCCTCCTTCAAATGTCCATTGGGCTAGTTCAAAATACTATGTAGGTTCGCTGTTATGTTTGATATTTCCTACTGTGTAGGAACATTGATCTTCTATCTACAGGTTTCAATTCAGTATTATTGTTTTGTACAACAGAGGCTTCAAGATATGATTGGGACTGAACACAAAACATAAGTCTTACACACTTGCGATGATGTTATGTTTATCACAGGCACTTACCTGAAATAGAAATGATGTTGCACTGTTCCAGGCGCTTGCCTGAATCATGTGTCCCGTTTATAAATAATTTTTATGTAAAGTATATAAAAGCATGTTTAAATTATTTTTTAGCTCAAGGCAGAACTAATTTGTTCATCTTTGTTCATACAGTTTAAAGGAATTGTTCACGTCTACATGTTCATCTATTTCTAAATAAATTTTATATATATTAAAAATAATCTTTATGCATTTCTAAATTAATGTTCATATACATAAAATTAATATTAATACTCATCAAAAAATGTGTCCATATACATCAAATAATGCATTCATTAATTTTAAAAAATATTCCTGTGCATATGAAAATAGGTAAATAAGGAAGAAGAAAAATAAAAACAAAGAAAATGATAACAGTACAAAAGGTTATGTATTTATGGAGAAAAAGAAAATCATGTACTTCAAAAAAAAGTTCATGTATTTGCTGAAAAAGGAAGGTAGCGCAAACAGGAAAATATCAAAATACAAAATACAAAAATGTTATGTATTTAGCATTGTACTGATGTCAGGTGTTATGGACTTAACATGTTGATTACTTCATAAGAAAATAATGATCCCCATTTTTTCCCCTCCCCTCCCGCGGCGTGCCCCAGGGCGCCGCCGGGGGGCCCCCGTCGCCGCCGCCAAGTTCTCCCTCCATCTCCTGTCTCCCTTCCGCCGCTGCCGCCGACGTGGCCGCGGTGGCGGCGGCCCCTGGTGCCGAAGGCGCTATGGGAGGGGGGTGACGAGGACTTCGACGGGCTGCTGGGGCGGCACCAGCGGATGTGCTCGGGCGCGGTGGTCGGACGGCGATCTGGACCAGGCGGCGGCCATTGCCGTCCTTGGCTCGTCCTCTCGGGCGGAGGAGGCTGGTCGTGGATCTCGATTCCCATCTAGAGCCGGTGCTTCAGGCCTAGGCCAGTTGCGGCGCGGTTGGGAGGCTAGTGCGGAGCCGATCTGCACGAATCGGCGGAGATCTAGCCGGCTGTGGGTGTTGAGAGGCGAGGGATCTGGTGAAAACCGGGCTCTTACTCGATGACGGCGGGCGATGGCGGCGCAACAGCGCCGTTACATTGTTGGAGGCATCGACCTTGCAACCTTCGTCTCTTCGTCGCTCGAGCTGCTCCGGGGGAAACCCCAGATCTGGGCCTTCCCGGATCAGTCGATGGCGGCGCGTTCAGCATCGTCTCCCTCTTGAGGGCATCGTTCTTGGAGCAAGTGCTGGATGCGGAAGGAATAAGGTGGAGCGGTCTTTCATCGGTGGCGTTGTAGACGGCGAGTCTCGGCGGCAAGGTGTCACAGAGTCTCGTGTTGGATGTGGCCTGATGGACTCGCGCAGGTTGGTGGAGCTGTCTGGCGTCGAGGTGGCGTCGATGGTTGGCCTGGCTTGGTCCTTTGGTTTCTTTCGCACGAAGACGAAGATCTGCTTGATGTCTGCCCTCGTGGATCTGGTCTGGGAGGCGGGTTCCGGAAGGCTACGTCGGCGAACTCCCATGGGCGTATCATGTCTGGAGATTGCTGGATCGGAAGGTATTCGGTCGTCCGCACCTTGTTTTTCTGGCCGTTTGGTTTCAGCAGGAGCGTTGCGAAGCTCTGTTGTTTGTTCCCACCAAGTGCCATCTTAGAGCCATGGTAAAGTCAGATGCGGAGAATGTCAGGAAAGCGGAAATATGAGGGTAGCGTTGGTGATTTTTGTTCTTGTGGCGACGGAGATCTGGCTGCGTGATTTAGGACTCGTTGCAGTGACTGTTGGTGCGGAAAGACAACACAGGGGGAATTCCCAGTCTTACCTTGCAGGGTGAAAATCCAAGGTCTGGCCTTAACTGGTTATGCCTGGCAATGGCCTTGTTGAAGGCATTATTTTGTAAGCGAGGACTTAGGACTACTGGTGTTGTTTTGATGGTGTCAGTGTCGTTGCTTTGAGGATTAGTTTTCTGTAGCAGGACTTTTCTTTGTAATTCTTCTTTCTTTTTTTTGGGCTGTGTGTATCCGTAGAGCCGCTAGGACATGCGTTGTTGCAAAGGCTGAGTGTAATTGGTATCCCTGTGATATTAATATATACTCTTTTCCAAAAAAAAAAAAATTTCTACGAAATGCCCTGCATTCATAGTTTGTGTGTAGATGCGGATGACTGAACAAAAGACCTCTCAAGAGTCAACACGAAAGGCTTTTTGAAGCAGGCCAGAAGAGACTAGCACTTGACCAGGAGCCTGCTGATTTCACACCACGTGACCAAGTGGGAGAAGTAGGCCTTGGAGTTCCAGCGAGCTACCATGGGTGCTGAATGCGGTTGGTAGCATATGCTAGGATGAGATGGTGGTCCTCCCATAGACCATTTCAAGCAAACGTAAGTTGAATTGCCACACCAATAACAGCCCAATTGAAAATTGTTCCAACCACCAAAACTTTGACTGACTAGTTCCACCTTTTACAGCTTATAACCCCAGCTTTTAGTCAAAGACAAATGTTCAGAATATACTGGTAGGAAAGGAACGTGTATAGATACATATGAATCTAGATAAATATGTGACGTCTAATACAGGACGGAGAGAGTTCAAGTGTCCAGTAAGATCATTTTAGTGGAGGCTTGCATGGCTAAATAATAGCATAGAAAATGCTAAGACCATTTGGAGCTTAGAAAACAAAGAGTTAGACCGTGCTCGGTCCAGGCACCAACCCACATTGCCACCCACCACGAAATTTCCACCTACAAGCCTTGGAAAACACTAATCAATTTTCCTTCTCCCAACTCATTTTGCTCGTTCTCACTACCAAATTGCTCAGACAGTGCGCCAGTGCCTCAGCTGCCACCACGCTTCGACTGTCTTTAACCAAAGACCAGCGCTACATGCTGCCTATTTAAACCCAGGCTCCTTCTAGAGGATCACATCTGCCACCATGCTGCCTATTTCCTTGCTCAGACAGTGATCTCTATTCCAATCCAAGAAGAGCTGCATCAACACACACTATCGAGCTCTTCTGCACAACTCCCAGCTAGGAATCACATATTCTGCTGCAACTCTAATCCTTCAGCTTAGTGACTTCGTTGCGATGGAGTGCCAGAAAGGCCAAGTTGCAGCCAGCGGCGATGATCTTTGCATGGTGGCACCCCGCGCCGACCCGCTTAACTGGGGGAAGGCCGCCAAGGAGCTGACCGGGAGCCACTTGGATGAGGTGAAGCGGATGGTGGCGGAGTACCGCCAGCCCGTGGTCAAGATCGAGGGTGCCAGCCTGAGTATTGCCAAGGTCGCGGCGGTAGCTGCTGCCGGTGAGACTATGGTGGAGCTTGATGAGTCAGCTCGTGAACGAGTCAAAGCCAGCAGTGACTGGGTCATGAACAGCATGGCGAATGGCACTGACAGCTATGGTGTCACCACCGGCTTTGGTGCCACGTCCCACCGGAGGACCAAGGAGGGAGGTGCTCTGCAAAGGGAGCTCATTAGGTAAGAATAGATATTCTGCTTGTTTAATCTGTTTTGGGCTAGATACCGTATTGTATAAGCTTCGCAAACCTGTTTAAAATAATTAACATGGTAAAATTGCTTGTCTTTTTGACAGATTCCTCAATGCTGGTGCGTTCGGCACTGGCACCGATGGCCATGTTCTGCCGGCTGAGGCGACACGTGCAGCCATGCTTGTCCGTATTAATACTCTCCTCCAAGGATACTCTGGAATCCGGTTTGAGATCCTTGAGGCAGTCACCAAGCTCCTCAATGCCAATGTCACGCCGTGCCTGCCTCTTCGGGGGACGATCACCGCATCTGGTGACCTTGTCCCACTCTCATACATCGCTGGTCTTGTCACCGGCCGTGAGAATTCCGTCGCGGTTACACCTGATGGCAGGAAGGTGAATGCTGCAGAGGCGTTCAAGATAGCCGGCATCAAGGGCGGTTTCTTCGAGTTGCAGCCTAAGGAAGGTCTTGCCATGGTGAATGGCACGGCTGTGGGCTCTGGTCTTGCATCGACAGTGCTCTTTGAGGCGAACATCCTTGCCGTCCTTGCCGAGGTACTTTCAGCTGTGTTCTGTGAGGTCATGAACGGCAAGCCAGAGTACACGGACCACCTGACCCACAAGCTGAAGCATCATCCTGGACAAATAGAAGCTGCTGCTATCATGGAGCACATCTTGGAGGGAAGCTCCTACATGAAGCTTGCCAAGAAGCTTGGCGACCTCGACCCACTGATGAAGCCAAAGCAAGACCGGTATGCACTCCGCACGTCACCTCAGTGGCTCGGTCCCCAGATTGAGGTTATCCGTGCCGCTACCAAGTCAATTGAGCGTGAGATCAACTCCGTCAATGACAATCCACTTATCGATGTCTCCCGTGGCAAGGCGATTCACGGTGGCAATTTCCAGGGTACGCCCATAGGCGTGTCCATGGACAACACCCGACTTGCTATTGCTGCCATTGGTAAGCTCATGTTTGCTCAGTTTTCAGAGTTGGTCAATGATCTCTACAACAACGGTCTGCCATCAAACTTGTCTGGTGGGCGCAATCCGAGCTTGGACTATGGCTTCAAGGGGGCTGAGATCGCCATGGCCTCTTACTGCTCGGAGCTACAGTTCTTGGGGAACCCAGTGACAAACCATGTCCAGAGTGCCGAGCAGCACAACCAGGACGTAAACTCCCTTGGTCTCATCTCGTCCAGGAAGACCGCCGAGGCCATTGATATCCTCAAGATCATGTCCTCGACGTTCTTGGTTGCCATATGCCAGGCCATTGATCTTCGCCACATCGAGGAAAATGTCAAGAGCGCTGTCAAGAGCTGTGTGATGACAGTGGCCAAGAAGACACTCAGCACCAACTCTGCTGGTGGTCTCCACGTGGCTCGCTTCTGTGAGAAAGATCTTCTCCAGGAGATCGACCGTGAGGCGGTGTTTGCATATGCTGATGACCCATGCAGCGCAAACTACCCACTTATGAAGAAACTACGCAGTGTGCTCGTCGAGCGTGCCCTCTCCAACGGCATGGCCGAGTTCAATGTGGAGACCTCTGTTTTGGGCAAGGTTGCCCAATTTGAGGAGGAGCTTCGACAGACACTGCCGATGGCGATCGAGGCTGCACGTGCCGCTGTGGAGGCTGGCACAGCTTCAACACCGAACAGAATCACTGATTGTCGTTCATACCCTCTGTACCGGTTTGTGCGTGAGGAGCTCAGAACAGCATACCTGACCGGTGAGAAGACAAGGTCACCCGGTGAGGAACTGAACAAGGTTCTCCTGGCCATCAACAAAGGCAAGCACATTGACCCGCTGCTCGAGTGCCTCAAGGAATGGAACGGCGAGCCCCTGCCCATATGCTAAAATGAGAACGGGCCAAGGAGAAAACAAGGGATGTAAGACTGTAAGCTATTGGGTCAAATTGTGATCCTGAATGATAATTTTTTTCTCTATTATTATGCCATAGATTCTATTGTATAGGTTGCCTGTCGTGCTCATGGCCATAAAGCAACTAAAGGATTCTTCTGTTCAGATGAGCTAAATGAAATTTTGGCAACTATCGAATTTAGAACTTGTAATTCTGAATTAAAATTTTCATAGTCACTATTCACATTTCACATACAAGTATCATATTTACTTCACAAGAAATAGTTAGTAGATATAAAAACATAAGATTAAGTAGTAACTAACCAAGAATAGTAATGAGATATTAGAAATTCTGGTAGATTACCCACAATGATGGAATGACCATTATCAGTTGACGACCACATTATCATGGAATCAAATATCTACCTTGCACTGTACAAACAAAAAAGAATCAACAACTTGCACAGAAGGTGCATTTACCTCAAATTTAGCTCTGAGTAGTGGCGTCCAGAATAAGCACCAAGAACAAACCGTTTCAACTCCCACTGTGCGCAGAAATATGACTCAAAAATCAATCATTGGATGGAGGATGCCTGACGATTCACAATAACAATCAACTGGACATTGGCTAGTTAAAAATTACTAGAGAAAATTAAAGCCTTTTTCATTGACACTCCATCTCTCCAGCTTCAAATCTAAACCACTACTCGCATTATGAAGGCTACATTTCTTAGGTATCTGTATATGCAAATAGAATTGAGGAATGATCCATCATGCAGGTTTTCTGCTTTGCTTCTATCAGTGATATTTGCATAAGATTTGCCAGTAGTGGCATTCCTAAATTTATTAACTACTAGTGCAAATTAATGGAATGAGACAAATATTTGCAACCTTTTCAAATAGTTAATACAAACTCGGTGTGATCCCACCTGCGGAGGAGGCTTGATGGTGATCAAACGTGCTACTCTTCATGGGTCCATGGACCCTTACACCTCCCACAGTCAAGCGAAATTTCTTGCTGCAATCCATCCTCTCTGGTAAGCAACTAAGCATACGAACTGATTTAGTCGAACAAAGTGCACACCGAGTCTCCCTGCAATCCATCCTCCTTGCATCCTTCGGAACCAACCTTGTGAAACTCAGACCACGCACCATCTGCATACATGAAAGCAAAAAACAAATTCTTGAGTTGGGGGTGCAATGCAAGTAACCCCCATATAGCATTTGCCAGATGATAACAGCTCCTTTCTTAAAATGGCCATTGGGCTAGTTCAAAATACTATGTAGGTTCGCTGTTATGTTTGATATATCCTACTGTGTAGGAATATTGATCTTCTATGTACAGGCTTCAATTCAGTATTATTGTTTTATACAACAGAGGCATCAAGATATGATTGGGACTAAACACACAAGTCTTACACACTTGCGATGATGTTATGTTTCTCACAGGCACTTACCTGAAATAGAAATGATGTTGCACTGTTCCAGGCGCTTGCCTGAAGCATGTGTCCCTTTTCTAAATAATTTTTATGTAAAGTACATAAAAGCATGTTTAAATTATTTTTTAGCTCAAGGCAGAACTAATTTGTTCATCTTTGTTCATATAGTTTAAAGGAATTGTTCACGTCTAAATGTTCATCTATTTCTTAAAAAATTGATATATATTAAAAATAATGTTTATGCATTTCTAAATTAATGTTCATATACATAAAAGTAATATTAATATTCATCAAAAAATGTGTTCATATACATCAAATAATGCATTCATTAATTTTAAAAAATATTCCTGTGCATCTGAAAATAGGTAAATAAGGAACAAGAAAATAAAAACAAAGAAAATGATAACAGTACAAAAGGTTATGTATTTATGGAGAAAAACAAAAAATATCATGTACTTCAAAAAAAAGTTCATGTATTTTCTGAAAAAGGAAGATAGCGCAAACAGGAAAATACAAAAATGTTATGGACTTAAAATGTTGATTGCTTCATAAGAAAATAACGCTATTTCTACCAAATGCCCTGCATCCATAGTTTGTGTGTAGATGCGGATGACTGAATAAAAGACCTCTCAAGAGTAAACATGAAAGGCTTTTAGAGCAGACCAGAAGAGACTAGGACTTGACCAGAAGCCTGCACATTTCACATCACGTGACTATGAGGTCAGAACATGCCATGCTCTGTATGGTGATTCTTCCCAGGAGAAGTAGGCCTTGGGAGTTCCAGCGAGCTACCATGGGTGCCGAATGCGGTTGGTAGCATATGCTAGAATGAGATGGTGGTCCTCCAATAGAACATTTCAAGCAAACGAAAGTTGAATCACCACACTCATAACAGTGCATTGAAAATTGTTCCAACCACCAAAACTTTGACTGACTAGTTCTCCCTTTCACGAGAGCGACGTAATGGAGACCGGGCTCCAGGTAGCCCGGTACCTTTTTTTCCTTTAAACCTTTGAAATATTTCAAATTTGAAGATTCAAAAAATACGAGCATGTATATCATGATATACACTACACGCGTGCCAAAAAATGTGTGAAAATACATTGTATTTTGGGCTCAGAAACAAAGAGAAATTTTCAGATCCGTAGCGTGACAGTACACATACGAAATTCATTAAATTTGTCTTTTTTTGTGCGCCAAAGGTATATGAAATTTGGGATTGAAACTTTTCAGATGTGTAGTGCGAGTCCTTTGCTACATGTAGGTATTTTTTCCGAATTTTTTGAAGATTTTTCGAAAGACCAAAATCAGCAAAAGGGGAGATGGACGGCCGGGATTGAGCTACCTGTAGCTCACGTCCCATTGTGCTTATTCGCCCCTTTCACATCTTATAACCTCAGCTTTTAGTCAATGACAAATGTTCAGAGATATACTAGTAGGAACAGGAACTTGCTTTAGTCCCTCCAAAAATAGAAAAAGGCTAAAGGTTCCGTTTTTAGTGAAAGGCATCATATCCAAAACTTTTGATACAAGTTTCGAGTAAGTTCATTTTAGTGGAGGCATGCATGGCTAAATAAGAGCTTAGAAAATGCTAAGATCATTCGGAGCTTAGAAAACAAAGAGTTAGGCAGAGCTTGGACCAGGCACCAACCCACATTGCCACCCACCACGAAATTTCCACCTACTAGCCTTGGAAAACACTAACCAAGTTTCCTTCTCGCAACTCATTTTGCTCGTTCTCACTACCAATTGGCTCAGGCAGTGTGCCAGTGCCTCAGCTGCCACCACGCTTCGTCTGTCTTTGACCAAAGACCAGACCTACACGATGCCTATTTAAACCCAGCCTCCTCCTCCATTCCAATCCAAGAAGAACTGCAGCAGCACAAACTGGCAAGCTCTTCTGCACAACTCGCAGCTAGCAATCACATACTCTGCTTCAACTCTTATCCTTCAGCTTAGTGACTTCGTCAATAGCTCCTGTGCAATTGTGATGGAGTGCCAGAACGGCCAAGTTGCAGCCAACGTCGACGATCTTTGCATGGCAGCACCCCGCGCTGACCCGCTAAACTGGGGGAAAGCTGCCGAAGAGCTGACCGGGAGCCACTTGGATGAGGTGAAGCGGATGGTGGCGGAGTACCGCCAGCCCGTGGTCAAGATCGAGGGTGCCAGCCTAAGTATTGCCAAGGTCGCGGCGGTGGCCGCTGCCGGTGAGACCATGGTGGAGCTTGACGAGTCGGCTCGTGAAAGAGTCAAAGCCAGCAGTGACTGGGTCATGAACAGCATGGCGAATGGCACTGACAGCTACGGTGTCACCACGGGCTTTGGTGCCACGTCCCACCGGAGGACCAAGCAGGGAGGTGCTCTGCAAAGGGAGCTCATTAGGTAAGCATAGATATTCTGCTCGTTTAATCTGATTTGGGCTAGCTATTGTATTGTATAAGCTTCGCAAACCTGTTCAAATAATTAACATGGTAAAATTGCTTGTATTTTTGACAGATTCCTCAATGCTGGGGCGTTTGGCACTGGCACCGATGGCCATGTTCTGCCTGCTGAGGCGACACGTGCAGCCATGCTTGTCCGCATCAACACTCTCCTCCAAGGATACTCTGGGATCCGGTTCGAGATCCTCGAGGC
This sequence comes from Avena sativa, assembly GCA_916181665.1. Lineage (NCBI taxonomy): Eukaryota > Viridiplantae > Streptophyta > Magnoliopsida > Poales > Poaceae > Avena > Avena sativa. Next base: position 381,740,106 of record OV702280.1, on the reverse strand, counting down.
AGTCACCAAGCTGCTCAATGCCAATGTCACGCCGTGCCTGCCTCTTCGGGGCACCATCACCGCATCTGGTGACCTTGTCCCACTCTCATACATCGCTGGTCTTGTCACCGGCCGTGAGAATTCCGTCGCGGTTACACCTGATGGCAGGAAGGTGAATGCTGCAGAGGCGTTCAAGATAGCCGGCATCAAGGGCGGTTTCTTCGAGTTGCAGCCTAAGGAAGGTCTTGCCATGGTGAATGGCACGGCTGTGGGCTCTGGTCTTGCATCGACAGTGCTCTTTGAGGCGAACATCCTTGCCGTCCTTGCCGAGGTACTTTCAGCTGTGTTCTGTGAGGTCATGAACGGCAAGCCAGAGTACACGGACCACCTGACCCACAAGCTGAAGCATCATCCTGGACAAATAGAAGCTGCTGCTATCATGGAGCACATCTTGGAGGGAAGCTCCTACATGAAGCTTGCGAAGAAGCTTGGCGACCTCGACCCACTGATGAAGCCAAAGCAAGACCGGTATGCACTCCGCACGTCACCTCAGTGGCTCGGTCCCCAGATTGAGGTTATCCGTGCCGCTACCAAGTCAATTGAGCGTGAGATCAACTCCGTCAATGACAATCCACTTATCGATGTCTCCCGTGGCAAGGCGATTCACGGTGGCAATTTCCAGGGTACGCCCATAGGCGTGTCCATGGACAACACCCGACTTGCTATTGCTGCCATTGGTAAGCTCATGTTTGCTCAGTTTTCAGAGTTGGTCAATGATCTCTACAACAACGGTCTGCCATCAAACTTGTCTGGTGGGCGCAATCCGAGCTTGGACTATGGCTTCAAGGGGGCTGAGATCGCCATGGCCTCTTACTGCTCGGAGCTACAGTTCTTGGGGAACCCAGTGACAAACCATGTCCAGAGTGCCGAGCAGCACAACCAGGACGTAAACTCCCTTGGTCTCATCTCGTCCAGGAAGACCGCCGAGGCCATTGATATCCTCAAGATCATGTCCTCGACGTTCTTGGTTGCCATATGCCAGGCCATTGATCTTCGCCACATCGAGGAAAATGTCAAGAGCGCTGTCAAGAGCTGTGTGATGACAGTGGCCAAGAAGACACTCAGCACCAACTCTGCTGGTGGTCTCCACGTGGCTCGCTTCTGTGAGAAAGATCTTCTCCAGGAGATCGACCGTGAGGCGGTGTTTGCATATGCTGATGACCCATGCAGCGCAAACTACCCGCTTATGAAGAAACTACGCAGTGTGCTCGTGGAGCGTGCCCTCTCCAACGGCATGGCCGAGTTCAATGTGGAGACCTCTGTTTTGGGCAAGGTTGCCCAATTTGAGGAGGAGCTTCGACAGACACTGCCGATGGCGATCGAGGCTGCACGTGCCGCTGTGGAGGCTGGCACAGCTTCAACACCGAACAGAATCACTGATTGTCGTTCATACCCTCTGTACCGGTTTGTGCGTGAGGAGCTCGGAACAGCATACCTGACCGGTGAGAAGACAAGGTCACCAGGTGAGGAGCTGAACAAGGTTCTCCTGGCCATCAACAAAGGCAAGCACATTGACCCGCTGCTCGAGTGCCTCAAGGAATGGAACGGCGAGCCCCTGCCCATATGCTAAAATGAGAACGGGCCAAGGAGAAAACAAGGGGCTGTAAGACTGTAAGCTATTGGGTCAAATTGTGATCCTGAATGATAATGTTTTCTTTATTAGTTTGCCATAGATTATGTTCTATGGTACGTCTGTCATGAAGGTTCTCTGTTTTGTTTCTATTATGTATAGATTTGCATAAGATTTACCAGTAGTGGCATCCTCTGTTCTGTCAATTCTCTAGAAACTTCCAAGCATCGTTTCTTCTCATGCCCCTTAAGCCTGACTGCTAGAACAAAATTGGCATGTACTTAGAGAATCCTCTTCCTATAGCCAGTTAGTTACTACATCGAGTATTTTACTGCAGACCTTGTGACAGACTCCCATTCACGCGAGACAAATAGAAACACTTATAGATCATATACAACAAAAAAGTAAAATCAGATCTTGCGTCAATGTTGTATGTTTTACTCAGCGGGTGGTGCCAATGATGATATAGATGCAACAAAACATAGAGTCCTGGGCCATGACCAGAGTACTACATTTCGTGTAGAGATATTCTTTCTTGCACTTGTGCAGAACAATTATCAGGTCATCCTTAATGCTTTAAGATGGTGGTGGCAAGGTCAGTAAGCAAAGAATTGGTACGATTCACCTGAAAACTCATTGTCGTAAAGAACCAAACGAATCATAAGCAGGTGCAGTGGTGTCTGGAAAATAAACACTTGCTGTTGGAGAATCAGATACTGAGGGATCAGTGTAGGAGGATTGGATCTGGCCAATACCTGAGTTCAGTAGAAGACGGTTTCAGAGATGACTGGTGCTGCTGGTTCCTCTCATATGCTTCCTGCAAGAAAAAAAGAAATCAAGTGAGCATTGGACAGCCAAAACAGTAGGAGACCCGTAATTTTGACCAAGACAAAATCAGGTGTATAAATATCACAGACGTGCAGATCGATGAAGATCCGAGAACTGAGCTTGACCAGAACGCATTGTGAGTTGGTTACATGGCACTGAGTAAACATGTTATAGCGGTAGGGGGTAAGGCATAAAGCAAGAAGGGCTCCATTGCTCGATTGCATGAAGGAAACTAATCTGAAGCGGTGCTAGTGTGCATGTAGACATTTCATCAAACACATGGTGCGCGCCTGATTTACAGGAATGTACCTTCAATGCGATGGCTCCCGATGAAGCCACCGATTCTTCCGAACACAATGTAGTGGTGGTGGCAGCGACAGGGCGGAGAAGATCTCTCTAGTCGGTGATGGCGCAGCCTGATGCCTAGGAGAGGACCCTTTGGCTGGCAGCTCCTCCTGCATCCTGACACGGGCCGTGGTCCGCGTGCCCATTCTCGTGCTCATCGTCCACAGCCGTGTGCGCGACTCGTTTCAATGCAGGTGGAGGAACAGACACAGGCCAGGTGAGGAATCGTTGCGTTACGGGACGCTGGATGCGTGTGGCCACTTGAACGGAGGGAAATTAGGAATAAGGGGAAGCCGAAGCTTTTTTTTTTTTTTGGACTAAAGGAGCTTTACTGATCGTATATACTCCCTATATTTCAAAATATAAGATGTTTTAGGTTTATCAAGAAAATGAATCTAGACTTGTTTTAGTATATAGGTTCACTCAACTTTAGAATGAATCTACAAACTAAAAAAAAAGTCTAGATTTATTTTTTTCACAAACCTAAAACATCTTATATTTTAAAACGGAGAGAGTACCATCTAAAAAAGGTGAGGTGCAGTTAATCCATAGACACCTCCTTATAACTGAACTATTAGCTTTTTAACACGAATGGGCAGCTTCATTGGCCAGCCGGCTACTAGGAACTACTTCCTCTCTTCAGGGTTATAGGTCTTACGCGTATACCTAAATTGTTAATTTGATCAATAAGTTGTTAATTTGATCAATAAAATATAATATTTAAAGTTTTTAATGGTATAATTTTTATGTTATATTATTTATATTTTGTTATTTATTAAATTGACAACCTAGTTATCCGCGCGGGACTTATAATCCCAAACGGAGGGAGTACACCGCTTGATCCGCGCCCGCCGTCGGTGAGACTCCAATCTCTCGTTTGTTGATTTACCGGTAGAAATTATTAAGATTATATTATTACTTCTTCCGATCAATATTAATGTTTTCAACTTTATCTAAATTTACATGTTTAAGTATTATAAACTAGATGTATTCGTATCTAGACAAAGGTAAGAATATTAAACTAGATCTAAGAGAGTAGATTAATTTAGTTTGTGTAATGACTTGTGTGAATGTAATGAGTGTAATGGCATGTATGAAGAGCCCGTGTTCAAGTCGATCATGTCAAAAGAACACGTAAACCAGCCACCCTATCACCTGACCAAGAATTAAATTAATTCTCAGCTAGTTGAGGATTAGACAGATCAAAATGGGTTTAATATACAAAAAAAGGGTTAATATATGAAAAAGTATACCGTTGAATACAAAATACCCTACAAGAGAAGGATAATGAATGGTTCATCTGCTCACTAACTTTAACTTTCCTCATATGTACTCCCTCAGTTCAGAAATATAAGACATTTTAGTATGAAATGAATGTATTTAGACGTCTTTTGGTATATAGGTTTACTCCAAACGAAGAGAGTATATTTGTTTCACAAAGAACGTCTAGATACATTCCATTCATATTTCTAAACGGAGAAAGTACCTATGTAAATGGCAACATGGGATCTTCACACAAGCCATTACACAAATTATTCAAGCATGGCATTACACAAATTTTAAAACCTACTTGTAACTAGAGGCCCCATTTGCAAGTGAAAAAAAACATATTTACAGCCTTACTTGTAGCAGTCGGTTGCAACTGAAAATCCTCGATTGCAACCTCATTTGTAACTGCAAAAAAACTTAGTTACTACCCTACTCGCAATTAGATTTTTTTATTACAACCTCACCTGCAGCCGGGAAAAGCTCTACGTGCAACTAAAAGAATGTAAGTTACATCCCCAATTGCAAATCAAAAATCTATGTTGCACAGTGTGCAACTAAAAGAATGTCAGCTACAACCCCACTGGCAACAAAAAATCTTGGTTGCAATCTCACTTGCAATTGAAAATTCTTAGTTATGACACATGAGTTGCAGGAAAAATCTTAGTTGCAACCCATTGCAATTGAAAAAACACAATTGCAACTCCCAAGCCACACGAATTATCACACAAATTCAATGGTGTAGGACTTGACCGACCGAGAATTATAAAAAAGACATAAGGGTCACAAGGATGTCGGGTTAAAAAGGGCCAACAAGCTGGAGAGAGCGGTATCAAGCGGAAACATAACACTATATATAGTGGCGAGTGTTGATCGCGCACTCTTCATATAGGCGAAAACCTGGGAGATACGGTCTTGCAACGTAGTCAGCACAACACCTCGATTCTGATCTGTCCAGAAGAATCTGCCAGCTTCTAGATCAACATAGCTCAAACAATTTAGTTGAAGCCCGATACGTTGTTCCTCATCATGAGGAATGCTATTCACAACTGTGCAATACAAAATATTCACCTCAGGCAAGGAAAAAACAACTCATCAACAATCGAAAGCTCTGCGAGTGCTTACATTGCAGTTACTCATTGATCTGTGTCATTTCCCCAAGGAGATACTGTAGGGGTCCGTAGCATGGAAAACAAAAAAATTCTATCGCATGCAAACAAACAAGCCAAGATCTATCTACTAGATTGTAGCAACGAGTCGATAGAGGAACTCACCCTCAAAGATTCCAAAGCGATTAATGAGAGCAGATTCTCGTGGGTGATGTAGTCGTACACTTGCCGATCTCAAGATCGCGTAGACGATCCTTCCGACGCTGCATTCCAGCAGCGCTTCCGCAGTCGGTCACACGTTCGGTACTCGATGGAGACCTTCCTCTCCCTTGTTCCAGCAGGCAGCGGAGGTTGTAGCACTCTCCTCGCGATTCCGGCAGCACGACGGCGTGGTGTCGGAAGTAGAGGGGAGATCTCGCAGGGCTTCGCCTTAAGCCGGGGCGAGTATGGTGGAGTATGAGAGAGGCCTTGGTGATCTAGGGTTTAGAGGGCACCAAGGGGAGGGTTGTTGGAATTATGCCCTAGAGGCAATAATAAAGATGTTATTATTATAATTCTTGTTCACGATAAAGTTTATATTCCATGCTAGAATTGTATTAAGCAGAAACTTTAATACTTGTGTGATTTATGAACAACACCGTGTCCCTAGTACGCCTCTATGGACTAGCTCATTGATTAATGATGGTTAAGGTTTCTTAACCATAGACATGAGTTGTCGATTAATAATGAGATCATATCATTGGGAGAATGATATGATGGACAGACCCAAACTAAGCGGAGCAATTAGATTGTGTCATCGTGTTCATCTTTGTGAAGCTTTTCTTATGTCAAATTTTGTATTCCTTAGACCATGAGATAATACAACTCCCTGGTATCGGAAGAAAGCTTTGAGGTCATCAAACGTCATCCTATGAGAGGGTGATCATAAAGGTGTCTCTCAGGTGATCGGAAAGTACCAGTTGGGTTGTATGTATCGAGATGGGATTTTTCCCTCCCAAGTCGGAGAGATATACTTCGGGCCCACTCGGTAATCGATATCAACACCGCTTGCAAGCATGTGGTTAATGAGTTAATCACAAAGTGATATCGGATTACGGAACGAGTAAAGTACTTGCTGTGAACGAGGTTGAACTAGGTATGACGGTAGCGACGATCAAATCTCGGGCAAGTAAAATATCGCGAGACGAAGGGAATATATATATATGGGATTGATTTAAATCCTGGCATCGTGGTTCATACGATATGATCATCGATGAATGTGTGGGAGTCAATATGGGTTTCCAAACCCCGATGTTGATTATTGATAGAAGATCATGTCTGCATATTCTCGAACCCGAAGGGTCACACACTTAACGTGTCTCGACGCTAGGATAGATTGGATAATTGGTTTGTGAGTTTTTGTTCGGAGTCTTGGATGAGATCCAGGACGTCACGAGAGGTTCCGAAATGGTCCGGAGAATAAGATTCATATAAGGCAATGCAGTTTTTGGAGTTCGGAATTGTTTTGGGTTAATCGGTATTGTACGGGAAGCTTCTAGAACCTTCTGGAGTGGGACCAACGTGGCCCCACTTGTAGGGAGGGGGCATGGGCCTATGAGGGAGTGCCCTGGCCGCATTGGGCCAGGGGCACAAGGCCCCATAGGTCCCAGTCGGCCAAACCCTAGGGAAACCCTAGGGGAGCTTCTAGAAGGGGGGGAAACTTGCCCCCCCCACTCCTCCCTCCTTGGCCGCCGGCCTAGGGATTGGGAGAGGGGCAAGGGCCAGCCGCCCACCCCTCTATATAAATAGGGCTGGGGGCGCACCCTCCCCACACCTCCTCCTCAACCCTAGCCGCCCTGCTGCCCCTCCTCTCTCTCCCTCCCTCCCGACTGCGCGTAGGCGAAGCCCTGCCGCAGAAACTCTCCACCGCTTGCACCGCGCCATTGCGTTGTAGATCCAATCCATCTCTCCACCCTACTTGCTGGACCGAGGAAGGAGGAGACGTCGAGGTTCCGCACGTGTGCATCTCTCGGAGGCATCGCCACTTGCGGTGTTAGATCGGATCGGATCACGAGGAGGAGAAGCGAGTACGACTACATCACCCACGTTCCGTCGAACGTTCCGCTGTGCGAATCTTCAAGGGTATGAAATCTCATATATTCCCCCTCGTTGTTTGCATCTCCTAGATTAGATCTTGGCTTTCCCGTTCGCATCCGTAGAAATTTTTTGATTTACTATGCTGCGAAACCCTTCAGTGGTATCAGAGCTAGATCTATGCGTAGATGTGTTTCATGAGTAGAATGCAACATGGTTGTTGCGGGCGTTGATGTTTTCTGTTGCAAGCCTCTTGTTTATGTACTTCTTATGACGCAGGATAGTGAGATCGAAGCGGTCCAGGCCAACCTTACGCAACCTCGTTCGCGAGACCGGCTCCGCACTTGACGTGTGGCTTGTTCCACACATGCGGCTGGTGGATGCCAGTTTCTCTCACTATAGTTGTCATGGGATTTACACCGGAGTTTGGCAACCATAATATCACCGTTGTGGATTTCCGTAGGTAAGAATCGTTCTTAGCTTGCTACTCCCATAAGCCACGTAAAACATGCAACAACAAAGTAGAGGCGTCTAACTTGTTTTTGCAGGGAGTGTTTTCTGTGATATGGTATGGCCCAAGATGTGATGTGTATGTTGTATGTGATGATCATGTTTTGTAATGTTTCACGACTTGCATGTCGATGAGTACACAAGCGGCATGAGCCATATGGTTGTCTTTATAATTGTGTATGACCTGTGTGTCAACTTCTTATACGCCATGTAATAGCTTTACTTTATCGCTAAGTAGTTAGCAATAGTTGTAGTTGCTATTCATGGTGGAGGCAATCATGGTGGAGTGATAGAGATCATGCCGGCACGCACAAGATGGAGATCATTGCGCGAAGATTGGCTATACCATGTCACATAAAGTTATATGCATGTGATGTTTATCCTTTTATGTATCTTATTATGCTTAGATCGCGACGGTAGCATTATAAGATGATTCCTCACTTAAAGATCAAGATAAAACTGTGTTCTCCCCATGTATGCACCGTTGCGAAAGTTCGTCGTGTTCAAGCATCACATGATGATCGGGTTCTATAAACTCTACGTTCACATACAACGGGTGCAAGCCAGTTTTGCACATGCGGAAATACTTGGGTTTGACTTGACAAGCCTAGCATGTACATACATGGCCTCGGAACACATGAACCGAAAGGTTAAGCATGAGTCATATGAATGATATGATCGACACTTTGTTGTCCACCATTGAAACCACATCTCTTCTCGTGAAGATCGGATTAGGTGTGGTGAATTTGGATCATGTTCACTAAACAACTTGAGGGATGTTGAATTTAGTAGGAGTTCATCTAGTAATTTGATTAAGTTGAACTAGTTATCATGAACATAGTCTAAATTGTACTTGAAAATTTTGTAGATCAAATGGCTAAGTCCAACTTCAACTTCAACGTTTTTGCTGAGAAAGAAAATCTTAAGAACAATGGGTCTAACTTCACCAACTGGTTCCGCAATCTGAGAATCATTCTCTCTGGCGGACAAAAGGACTATGTCCTTGAGAAAGCTTTAGGTGACGCCCCTGTTGTAGATGCGCCGGTTGATGAGAAAGTTGTTTATCAGTCGCGCAAAGATGATTATGGTGTGATTAAGAGCACCATGTTGTTTGCTATGGAATCGGACCTTCAAAATCGTTTTAAAGATTTCCCCAGGCCCTTTGAGATCCTTGAGGAACTGAAAACTATGTTTCAGACTCAGGCCCGTTCTGAGAGATATGAGATCTCTGAGAAATTCTTTAACTGCAAGATGGAGGAAGGGAGTTCCTTTAGTGAGCACGCCATTAAGATGTCGGGCTACACTCAACGCCTTGAGCAACTGGATTGCAAGATTCCAGAGGAGCTCAACATTGACAGGGTTCTGCAATCACTCCCTCCTAGCTACAAAGGTTTTGTAGTTACTCATAATCAGATTGGTTCCACTGATACGATCACCGAGCTCTTCGCTAAGCTGAAAGCTGCGGAGGTGGACATCAAGAAAGATAATCATGTGTTGATGGTCAACAAGCCCCCCAGCTTTAAGAAAGGTAAGGGTGCAAAGAAGCCCTTTAAGAAAGGCGGCGGCAAGCGCGTTTCCCCTGCTGAGAAGAAGCTCAAGTCTGGACCTAAGCCGGACACAGAGTGCTTCTATTGCAAGGACAAGGGTCACTGGAAGCGCAACTGTCCGAAGTACTTAGCGGACAAGAAGGCTGGCACCATCAAAGGTATATTTGATATACATGTTATTGATGTTTTCCTTACTAGCCCTCGTTGTAGTGCTTGGGTATTTGATACTGGTTCAGTTGCTAATATTTGTAACTCGAAACAGGAGCTACGGAATAGACGGCGGCTAGCGAGGGATGAGGTGACGATGTGCGTTGGCAACGGATCAAGAGTTGATGTGATGGCCATCAGCACGCTCTCCTTAGTTTTACCTTCGGGATTAGTTTTAAACCTCAATAAATGTTATTATGTGACTGCGTTGAGCATGAACATCATATCTGGATCGTGTTTATTGCAAGACGGTTATTCATTTAAATCTGAGAATAATGGTTGTTCTATTTATATGAGTAACATCTTTTATGGTCATGCAACTGCTGTGAATGGTTTATTTCTTCTGAATCTCGAAAGGGATGAAACACACATCCATAACATTGAGGCTAAGAGATGCAAGGTAGATAGTGATAATACTACTTATTTGTGGCACTGCCGTCTAGGTCATATTGGTGTAAAACGCATGAAGAAACTCCATTCTAATGGACTTTTGGAGTCTCTTGATTTTGAATCATTTGACACATGCGAACCATGCCTCGTGGGCAAGATGATCAAAACCCCGTTCTCCGGAATGATGGAGCGAGCAACAGACTTGTTGGAAATCATACATACCGATATATGCGGACCGATGAGTGTTTCGACGCGCGGTGGATATCGCTACTTTCTCACTTTTACCGATGACTTAAGTAGATATGGGTATATCTATTTAATGAAACATAAATCTGAAACATTTGAAAAGTTCAAAGAATTTCAGGATGAAGTGGAAAACCATCATAACAGAAAGATTAAGTTTCTACGATCCGATCGTGGAGGTGAATATTTGAGTTATGATTTTCTCACGCATCTTAAAGCAAGCGGAATCGTTTCGCGACTCACGCCACCCGGAACACCACATCGCAATGGTGTGTCTAAACGCCGAAATCGAACTCTATTAGATATGGTCCGATCAATGATGTCTCTTACTGATTTGTCGTTATCATTTTGGGGTTATGCATTAGAAACTGTTGCATTCACTTTAAATAGGGCACCATCTAAATCCGTTGAGACGACACCATATGAACTGTGGTTTGGTGCTAAACCTAAGTTGTCGTTTCTTAAAGTTTGGGGATGCGAAGCTTACGTTAAGAAGTTGATGCCGGACAAGCTCGAACCCAAAGCGGAGAAATGCGTCTTCATTGGATACCCTAAGGAAACTATCGGGTATACCTTCTATCACAGAACCGAAGGCAAAGTGTTTGTCGCAAAGAACGGATCCTTTCTTGAGAAGGAGTTTCTCTCGAAAGAAGTGAGTGGGAGGAAAGTATAGCTAGACGAGGTTGTTGAACCTTCTCTTGAATTGGAGGGTAGCGCAACACCTGAAATTGTTCCAGTGCCGCCTGTACCAACAATAGAGGAAGCTAATGACGAGGATCATGAAGCTTCGGACGATGCTACTACTGAACGTCGCAGGTCGACAAGGTCGCGTGCCCCTCCTGAGTGGTACGACAACCTTGTCTTAACTGTCTTGTTAGTAGACGACAGTGAACCTGCGAACTATGAGGAAGTGATGATGAGCCCAGACTCTGAGAAATGGCTAGAGGCCATGAAATCCGAATTGGGATCCATGAGCGAAAACCAAGTATGGACTTTGGTGGACCCTCCTAGCGACCGAAAGGCCGTTGAGTGCAAATGGACCTTCAAGAAGAAAACGGACGCGGATGGTAATGTTACCGTCTATAAAGCACGACTTGTCGTGAAAGGTTTTCGACAAGTTCAAGGTGTTGACTACGATGAGACTTTCTCTCCCGTAGTGATGTTTAAGTCCATTCGGATTTTATTAGCAATTGCTGCGTTTCATGATTATGAAATATGGCAGATGGATGTCAAGACTGCGTTCCTCAATGGCAACATTGATGAAGAGTTGTATATGATGCAACCCGAAGGTTTTGTCGATCCTAAGGATGCTGATAAAGTGTGCAAACTTCAGCGTTCCATTTATGGACTGAAGCAAGCATCTCGGAGTTGGAACCTTCGTTTTGATCAAGTGATCAAGAGCTTTGGATTTGTTCCAAATTGCTACGAAGCTTGTATCTACAAGAAAGTGAGTGGGAGCTCAGTGACATTTCTGGTACTATATGTGGATGACATATTGATTATTGGAAATGACATTTACATGCTTAACGATGTGAAGAGTTATTTGAACAAATGTTTTTCAATGAAAGACCTAGGGGAAGCTGCTTATATATTGGGCATCAAAATCTATAGAGATAGACAAAGACGCCTGATAGCTTTAAGCCAGAGTACATACCTAGACAAAGTTCTGAAAAGGTTCAGAATGGATAAGGCAAAGAAAGGTTCAGTGCCTATGTTGTCAGGTAATATATTGAGCAAGGCTCAGTGTCTAGCTACGGTAAATGATAGAGAAGCTATGAGCAAAGTGCCTTATGCCTCGGCCATAGGTTCTATCATGTATGCCATGATGTGTACTAGACCGGATGTGTCCAATGCTCTTAGTTTGACGAGCAGGTACCAAAGTGATCCAGGAGTGGAACACTGGACAGCCGTAAAGAATATCCTAAAGTACTTGAATAGGACTAAAGAAATGTTCTTAGTCTATGGAGGTGATGAACAGCTCGTCGTAAAGGGTTACGTCGACGCTAGTTTCGACACCGACAAGGATGATTCTAAATCTCAGACAGGATACGTTTATATTTTGAATGGAGGAGCTGTGAGCTGGAGAAGCTGCAAGCAAAGCGTGATCGCGGGATCTACAGTAGAAGCGGAATACATGGCTGCTGCAGAAGCGTCAAGTGAAGGATTTTGGATCAGGAACTTCATCACTGAGCTTGGCGTGGTTCCAAGTGCCTTGGACCCACTGGAGATATTGTGTGACAACACTGGCGCCATAGCACTAGCTAAGGAACCAAGATATCATCCAAAGACCAAGCATATCAACCGCAAGTTTTATATAATCCGAGATTATATAGCAGATGGAGATCTGAAGATTAGCAAAGTACATACAGATCTGAATGTCGCAGATCCATTGACTAAACCTCTTCCACGTGCAAAACATGATCAGCACCTTAGTGCCATGGGTGTTAGATTGTTTCCAGATGTAAACTAGATTATTGACTCTAGTGCAAGTGGGAGACTGTTGGAATTATGCCCTAGAAGCAATAATAAAGATGGTATTATTATAATTCTTGTTCATGATAAAGTTTATATTCCATGCGAGAATTGTATTAAGCGGAAACTTTAATACTTGTGTGGTTTATGAACAACACCGTGTCCCTAGTACGCCTCTATGGACTAGATCATTGATTAATGATGGTTAAGGTTTCCTAACCATAGACATGAGTTGTCGATTAATAATGAGATCATATCATTGGGAGAATGATATGATGGACATGTTGGAGATATTCCCTAGAGGCAATAATAAATGTAGTTATTATTATATCTTTGTGTTTATGATAAATGTTTGCATTCATGCTATAATAGTATTAACAAGGAAACATTAATACTTGTGTGATTTGTAAACTTAATTTGAAGTCCCTAGTAAAGCCTCTATATAATACTAGCTTGTTGGTTAATATATGATTGTGGTTTCCCTATCATGAACATTGAGATGTTATTAACAACAAGATCATATCGTTAGGAGAATGATATGGTGGACATACTCCTATAGATAAGCATAGCATAAAGATCAAGTCATTTTAATAGTTCAATTGTTATATGCTTTCTGATACATAGTAATCTAATTCCTTCGACCATGAGATCATGCATATCACCTTTACCGGATGGATGCTTTGATGACATCAAACACCACACCGTAACTGGGTGGCTATAAAGGTGGCATTGAGTGTTCGGAAAGTATTGGTTGAAACACATGGATCAAGAGTGGGATTTGTCCATCCATATGACGGATAGATATACTCTGGGCCCTCTCGGTGAAATGTCATCCAATTAGCTTGCAAGCATGTGACTGGCTCACAAGGGATCACATATCACGGGAACGAGAAAAGAGTACTTATCGGTAACGAGGTTGAACTAGGTATGCAGAGATACCGATGATCATAACCTCGGATAAGTAAACTATCGTGAGACAAAGGGAAATTGATATCGTATGTAAGTGGTTCATTCGATCGCAAAGTAATCATAGAAATATGTGGGAGCCATATGAATTTCCAGATTCCTCTATTGGTTATTGATAGGAGAAGTGTCTCGATCATGTCCGCATAATTCACGAACCGTAGGGAGACACACTTAAGGATTCGACGTTGTTTGAGTAGTTATGGAATGATGAGAAAGAGTCCGAATGTTGTTCGGAGTCTCGAATGGGATTCAAGATATCACGAGGAGATCTGGAATGGTCCGGAGAATAAGATTCATATAAGGAAAGTCTCGTTTCGGAGTTGGAGAATTATTCCGGTGTTTTCATCGGGAATGTTCTAGAAGGTTCCGGAATGTCCGGCACTACAGAGGGGAAGGGTACATGAATGTGTTATATCAAGTTGGTATGATTGCATTATGTACTCGGTGTCATCGCTGAACAAAATAGAGGGTTTATTCAAATCCTAGTTTGAAAAGTCAAACGGCTAGTTTGAAAGTCAAACGGCTATTTTTGGGAAGTGGAAAAAGAGGAGGAAACCGAGTCCGCCGGCGCCCCACCAAGCCGAGTTGGGGAGGGACTCCTCTCCCTCCCCTTGGCCGGCCGGCCCCTCCACCTATATAAGGAGGGGCAGGGCTCCCTCCTAGAGACACACAAGATCCTCTCCTCCAAACCCTAGTACCAAGTCGCCGCCGCCTCCATAGCCGCCGCCGGCCCTAGGGCAAACCGCCGCCGCCACCTAGCTAAACCCTAGCCGCCGGCTTGCCCCTCCTCGGCGTGTCTAAACTCTAGATCGTCGAGGGACTCTCTCATACTCCACCATACTCGCTCCGGCTTAAGGCGAAGCCCTGCGAGATCTCCCCTCTACTTCCGGTACCACACCGTTGTGCTGCCGGAATCGTGAGGAGAGTGCTACAACCTCCGCTGCCTGCTGGAACAAGGGAGAGGAAGGTCTTCGTCGAGTACCGAACGTGTGACCGACTGCGGGAGCGCTGCCGGAACGCAGCGCCGGAAGGATCGTCTCCACGATCTTGAGATCGGGAAGAGTACGACTACATCACCCACGAGAATCCGCTCTCGTTAAACACTTTGGAATCTTCGAGGGTGAGTTATTCTATCGACTCGTTGCTACAATCTAGTAGATAGATCTTGGCTTGTTTGTTTGTATGCGGTAGAAAATTTTTGTTTTCCATGCTACGAAACCCTACAGTGGTATCAGAGCCGTGTCTATATGTAGATCTGTTGCACGAGTAGAACACAATGGTCATTATGGGCGTTGATGCTTTTATTGTCGATTGCTTCTTGTGTACTTTGCATCTTGCGGTATGTTGGGATGAAGCGGCCCGGGCTAACCTTACATGACATCGTTCATGAGACTTGCTCCACGCTTGACATGCAACTTGTATTGCATAAGTGGCTTTGCGGGTGCCTGTTTCTCCTAGCATAGTTAAGATCCAATTTACAACGGGTGATTAAAATTACTAGTATCAATGTTGTGGTTCATGTTCGTAAGTTAGAACGACATTTATTGAAAGCCCCAAACCACGTAAAACATGCAAAGAAAGTAGAGGCGTCTAACTTTGTTTTGCAGGGGTGTGCAGTGATGTGATATGGCCATGATTGTGATTATATTTGATGTATGCAATGTTCCTTATTGTAAGTTGGCAACTGGCAGGAGCCATATGGTTGTTTTTAATTTATGTTAAGACTCGCGTGTCTATTCAAAGTAGTTGTAATAGTTGAAGCCGGTGGACGACAACCATGGAGAAGCGTCATTGACCTTGATGCAATGCCGGTGATGATGGAGATCATGTTCGTGCTAGAAGATGGAGATCGGAAGCACAAAGAAGAAAGGCCATATCATATCACATATTATGAATTGCATGTGATGTTAATCCTTTATGCATCTTGTATTGCTTAGTAGACGACGGTAGCATTATAAGATGATCCCTCATGCACATGAATTTCAAGTCATAAAGTGTTCACCCTTAGTTAGCACCGTTGCTAAAGCTTGTTGTTTCGAAGCACCACGTGATGATCGGGTGTGTTAGATTCCGCAAGTGTATACAACGTGAGCAAGCCAGATTTGCTCATGCAGAAACTAAGGTTTGATCTTGACGAGCCTAGCATGTACAGACATGGTCTCGGAACACGGATCACCGAAAGGTAAAGCATGAATCATATAGCAGATATGATGAACATGACGATTGTTCGCCATTGAAACTATATCGACTCTCGTGATGATCGGTGTTGATATGGTGGATTTGGTTCGTGTGATCACTAAAACAATGTGAGGGATATTGTTTTGAGTGGGAGTTCACCTAGATTAATTTTATTATTAATTTTAACTCAATTTGTCATAAACTTAGTCTAAACTATTGCAAATATGTTGTAGATCAATGGCAGCCCCTACCATCAATTTTAATGCGTTCCTAGAGAAAGAAAAGTTGAAAAACAATGGAAGCAACTTCGCGGATTGGTTCCGCAATTTGAGGATTGTCCTCACAGCTGGTAATTTGACCTATGTGCTGGATGCACCGCTGGGTGACCCACCTGCAGCTGATGCTGCCGATGAAGTAAAGAACGTTTACCTCACTCGGAAGACTCAGTACTCCACAGTTCAGTGTGCTATCTTGTATGGTTTAGAATCGGAGCTTCAGAAAAGGTTTGAGAATTCAGACCCATATGATATTGTCGAGGATCTCAAATTGATCTTTGAGACTCATGCGGCAATTGAAAGCTATGAGGCTTCTGAAAAGTTCTTTAACTGCAAGATGGAAGAGGGCAGCTCCGTTAGTGAGCATGTGCTTAAGATGTCTGGGCACGCAAAAAAACTTCAAAGCTTGGGTATTGTGAGTCCTAATGCTTTGGGGATTTACCGCGTCCTCCAATCACTACCACCAAGTTACAAGAACTTTGTGATGAACTACAACATGCAAAACATGAACAAGACGTTGCCAGAACTCTTTGCCATGTTGAAATTTGCAGAAGTGGAGATCAAGAAAGAGCACCAAGTGTTGTTGGTCAATAAGACCACCAAATTTAAGAAAGGCAAGTCTAAGCAGAAGGGACACTTCAAGAAGGGTGGTAAGAAAGTTACCACGCCGACGAAGAAGACCAAGGCTGGACCTAAGCCTGATACTGAGTGCTTTTACTGCAAGGGAGAAGGTCACTGGAAGCGGAATTGCCCAAAGTACTTGGCGGATTTGAAGAACGGCAACATCAAGAACAAAGGTATATCTGATATACATGTTATTGATGTGTATCTCACTAGTACTCGTAGTAGTGCCTGGGTATTTGATACTGGTTCGGTTGCTCATATTTGTAACTCGAAACAGGTGCTGCAGAATAAACGGAAGCTAGCGAAGAACGAGGTGACGATGCGCGTGGGAAATGGATCAAAGGTGGATGTGATCGCGGTCGGCACGCTACCCCTTCATCTACCATCGGGATTAGTTTTATACTTAAATAATTGTTATTTGGTGCCTGCGTTAAGCATGAACATTATATCGGGATCTTGTTTATTGCGAGACGGTTACTTGTTTAAGTCCGAGAATAATGGTTGTTCGATTTATATGAGTAATATGTTTTATGCACATGCACCTTTGATAGATGGTCTATTATTGTTGAATCTCGATAGTGGAAATACACATATTAATAACATTGAGGCTAAACGTTTGAAATCGAGCGATAACTCGACCTATATGTGGCACTGTCGTCTTGGTCACATTGGAGTGAAGCGTATGAAGAAACTCCATTCCGATGGACTTCTTGAATCACTTGATTTCGAATCACTTGAAAGATGCGAAGCATGTCTGATGGGTAAAATAACTAAGGCTCCATTTTCTGGTATGATGGAGCGAGCTACGGACTTATTGGAAATCATACATACCGATGTGTGTGGTCCAATGAGTGTAGCATCGCGCGGTGGTTATCGTTATGTTCTTACCTTCACGGATGACTTGAGTAGATATGGGTATATCTATTTCATGAAACATAAGTCCGAAACTTTCGAGAAGTTTAAGGAATTTCAAAGTGAGGTAGAGAATCAACATAACAAGAAGATTAAATTTCTACGTTCTGATCGTGCAGGTGAATATCTAAGTTATGAGTTTGGCGAGCATTTGAAGAAATGCGGAATACTTTCACAATTGACACCGTCGGGAACACCACAACGTAATGGTGTGTCCGAACGTCGTAATCGAACTCTCTTAGATATGGTTCGTTCTATGATGTCACTTACATATTTACCGCTATCATTTTGGGGTTATGCATTAGAAACAGCCGCATTCACTTTAAATAGGACACCATCTAAATCCGTTGAAACGACACCGTATGAATTATGGTTTGGGAAGAAACCTAGATTGTCGTTCCTTAAAGTTTGGGGATGCGAAGCCTATGTAAAGAAGTTACAGCCGGACAAGCTTGAACCCAAAGCGGAAAAATGCGTCTTCATAGGATACCCGAAGGAAACTATTGGGTATACCTTCTATCATAGATCCGAAGGCAAAATCTTCATTGCCAAGAATGGATCCTTCCTAGAGAAGGAATTTCTCTCGAAAGAAGTGACTGGAAGTAAAGTAGAACTCGACGAGGTTGTCGAACCTTCTCTCGAAATTGCAAGTAGCGCAGCACCGGAAGAAGTTCCTGTGGTGCCTGCACCAGTTAGAGAGGAAGCTAATGATGATGATCATGAAACTTCGGTTGAAGTTGCTACAGAGCCTCGCAGGTCAACGAGAACTCGTAGCACTCTAGATTGGTATGATCCTGTTATGAGTGTCATGTTGGAGGACAACACCGATGACCCTGAGACATATGAGGAAGCAATGATGAGCCCAGATTCCAATAAATGGCAAGAAGCCATGAAATCCGAGATTGGATCCATGTACGAAAACCAAGTATGGACTTTGGTGGACTTACCGGATGGCCGGAAGGTTGTCGAGAACAAATGGATCTTCAAGAAGAAAACAGATGCTGATGGTAATGTTACTGTCTATAAAGCTCGACTTGTCGCAAAAGGGTTCCGACAAATTCAAGGAGTTGACTACGATGAGACTTTCTCACCAGTAGCGAAGCTAAAGTCTATGAGGATTATGTTAGCAATCGCTGCATATTATGATTATGAGATATGGCAGATGGATGTCAAAACAGCATTCCTCAATGGAGACATTGATGAAGAGTTGTATATGATGCAACCCAAAGGTCTTGTCGATCCTAAAGATGCTAACAAGGTATGCAAACTTCAACGGTCCATTTATGGATTGAAGCAAGCATCCCGAAGTTGGAATCAACGTTTTGATAAGGTGATCAAAAGTTTTGGTTTTATACAAACTTATGGAGAAGCTTGTATTTACAATAAAGTGAGTGGGAGCTCTGTGGCATTCTTAATACTATATGTAGATGACATATTGTTGATTGGGAATGATGTAGACCTTCTTAATAGTGTCAAGGAATATTTGAATAATAGTTTTTCAATGAAGGATCTTGGCGAAGCAGCTTACATATTAGGCATAAAGATTTATAGAGATAGATCGAGACGCCAAATATCATTGTCACAAAGTACATATTTAGACAAAGTTCTAAAGAGGTTTGGAATGGAAGATAGCAAGAAAGGGTTCTTGCCCATGTTGCCCAATACGACCTTGAGTAAAACTCAAAGTCCGACATCGGCAGAAGACAGAGAAAGGATGAGTAAGTCTCCCTATGCCTCAGCCATAGGATCTCTAATGTATGCCATGCTATGTACTAGACCCGACATTGCATATGCTGTTAGTTTAACTAGCAGATATCAAAGTGATCCAGGAGTGGATCATTGGACAGCGGTCAAAAACATCCTTAAGTACTTGAGAAGAACTAAGGATATGGTTCTTTCTTATGGAGGTGATGAACAACTCGTTGTTAATGGTTACACCTATGCTAGTTGGAACACCGATCCGGATGATTCTAAATCACAATCTGGATACGTATTTATTTTGAATGGTGCAGCAGTTAGCTGGAGGAGTGCAAAGCAAAGCGTTGTGGCGAGATCTTCAACTGAATCGGAATACATGGCTGCTTCGGAGGCTTCACAAGAAGCAATATGGATGAAAGAGTTCATTACAGAGCTGGGTGTGGTTCCTAGTGCGCTGGACCCAATGTACATCTACTATGATAACATGGGCGCCATAGCCAATGCGCAAGAACCAAGGTCACACAAGAAGCTGAAGCACATCAAGCTACGTTTTCACGCTATTCGAGAACATATCCAAGATGGGGATATAAAGATTTGCAAAGTACACACAGATCTGAATGTGGCAGATCCGTTGACTAAACCTCTTCTGAGGGCAAAACATGACCAACACCAAACTGCCATGGGTGTTCGGTATATTACCATGTAATCTAGATTAGATGACTCTAGTGCAAGTGGGAGACTGTTGGAGATATGCCCTAGAGGCAAAAATAAATGTAGTTATTATTATATCTTTGTGTTTATGATAAATGTTTGCATTCATGCTATAATAGTATTAACAAGGAAACATTAATACTTGTGTGATTTGTAAATTTAATTTGAAGCCCCTAGTAAAGCCTCTATATAATACTAGCTTGTTGGTTAATAGATGATTGTGGTTTCCCTATCATGAACATTGATATGTTATTAACAACAAGATCATATCGTTAGGAGAATGATATGGTGGACATACTCCTATAGATAAGCGTAGCATAAAGATCAAGTCATTTTAATAGTTCAATTGCTATATGCTTTCTGATACATAGTAATCTAATTCCTTCGACCATGAGATCATGCATATCACCTTTACCGGATGGATGTTTTGATGACATCAAACACCACACCGTAACTGGGTGGCTATAAAGGTGGCATTGAGTGTTCGGAAAGTATTGGTTGAAACACATGGATCAAGAGTGGGATTTGTCCATCCATATGACAGATAGATATACTCTAGGCCCTCTCGGTGAAATGTCATCCAATTAGCTTGCAAGCATGTGACTGGCTCACAAGGGATCACATATCACGGGAACGAGAAAAGAGTACTTATCGGTAACGAGGTTGAACTAGGTATGCAGAGATACCGACGATCATAACCTCGGATAAGTAAACTATCGTGAGACAAAGGGAAATTGATATCGTATGTAAGTGGTTCATTCGATCGCAAAGTAATCGTAGAAATATGTGGGAGCCATATGAATTTCCAGATTCCTCTATTGGTTATTGATCAGAGAAGTGTCTCGATCATGTCCGCATAATTCACGAACCGTAGGGAGACACACTTAAGGATTCGACGTTGTTTGAGTAGTTATGGAATGATGAGAAAGAGTCCGAATGTTGTTCGGAGTCTCGAATGGGATTCGGGATATCACGAGGAGATCCGGAATGGTCCGGAGAATAAAATTCATATAAGGAAAGTCCCGTTTCGGAGTTGGAGAATGATTCCGGTGTTTTCATTGGGAATGTTCTAGAAGGTTCCGGAATGTCCGGCACTCCGGAGGGGAAGGGTACATGAATGTGTTATATCAAGTTGGTATGATTGCATTATGTACTCGGTGTCATCGCTGAACAAAATAGAGGGTTTATTCAAATCCTAGTTTGAAAAGTCAAACGGCTAGTTTGAAAGTCAAACGGCTATTTTTGGGAAGTGGAAAAAGAGGAGGAAACCGAGTTGGGGAGGAGTCCCTCCTCCCCACCGCCAGCGCCCCACCAAGCCGATTTGGGGAGGGACTCCTCTCCCTCCCCTTGGCCGGCCGGCCCCTCCACCTATATAAGGAGGGGCAGGGCTTCCTCCTAGAGACACACAAGATCCTCTCCTCCAAACCCTAGTACCAAGCCGCCGCCGCCTCCATAGACGCCGCCGGCCCTAGGGCAAACCGCCGCCGCCGCCTAGCTAAACCCTAGCCACCGGCTTGCCCCTCCTCGGCGTGTCTAAACTCTAGATCGTCGAGGGACTTGTGGCATCCCGCAAAACCACTACTAGAAAATCGCGTTATTTTTGTGCATTGCATCATCATGACCGCATGCTCATGTCATCATGCCACATTGCATTTGAGCATCGTCATCGTCTTGCATTTGCTTACATCAAACTATTTTCGGGAAAACCTATTTTTGTTTTCTAAACGCCCCGTCTTTGTTCAAATGCAAAACCCGGGTCTCCGGATTATTTTATTTTGTCTGCTATCGGTTTGCAGAAGCCTTGTTTTAAACAAATAAAATTATTAAATTATTTTAGTGGGGGCAGTCGAACGGGCCGATTCGACCCAGTCGACCACCCCCAGTTCCAAAACGGTCCATCCCAAAATCCCTTTTCTACCTGTCCTATTATACCCAACCCCCCTCCACCTCACCCCAACCTATCCCGTTGCGCCACATCACCTGACCCAATCCCCCCACCCAACCCCCATCTGCCACCTCACCCACCTGCCCACACTCTCTCCTCTCACCCCACTCCCCACTCAACCCTGGCCCAAGCACTCACAAACACGCACCCCACCTGGGCGCGCCCTCCCCCGCGTCGGGCCCCACCCCAGACCCACTCGCCCCGGTCCACCCCCTGCCCGCGGGACCCGCCTGCCCCAACCTCTCTCCGCCCGCCTCCCTCCTTCTTCTCCCTCCGCCGCTCGCCTCCCGCGCCACCGCCTCCTCCCGCCCGCGGTCTCTCCCCCACCTCTCCCCTCACCGCGGCGCCGCCCTGTCCGCCCGCGTCCTCTGCCCCGCCTCGCCGGCCCCGCGCGGCCCCGTTCCCCACCAGCGCGCCGCGCAGCCCTCCTCCGGCCCGAGCTCGCCCCGCCTCCGCGCCTCCCCGCGGCGCCGTCTCCTCCGCCTCCGGCCCCGCCTCCGGCCGCATCCCGCCGGCCCCGCCGCCTAGCCGCGACTCCCTCCTCTCCCCGGCGCTTCTCCCGCCTCACCGCCGTCCGCCTCACCGCCGTCCGCCTCGCCGCCTCCACCCTTCCGCGCCCGCGGCCTCCGTCCCCGCAGAAGCTCCACCGGCCGTGGCCCCCTCGCCACCTCCCCGTCGGCCCCGCTCACCTCCTCCCGCGGCGCCTTCCTCCCCCGCGTCCCCGCCGGCGAGCTCGCCCCGAGCCCGTTCCCGCTCGTCGACCGCCCGCCTCCGCCGCCAGGAACCCTCTGGGCTCGCCTCTCCAACCTGGCCTCGCGCGCGTCCCTGCAGCCGCGACCCCCTCGCCGGCTCCTTCCCGAGCCTCCTCGTCACCCACCTCATCCCCGCCTCCGGCCGGCGCCCCTCGCGAGGTCGGCTCTGTCCCCTCCTCCGCAGGCCGCTGCGGGCCCTCCATCGCCGCCGACCCGTCCGCGCGGACGTCCCGGTTCGTGCGGGTACCTCCCCTCTGCTCTGCTGCGACCATCGGTTGGAGGCATCCGTCCTGTGTCGTTGCTGTAGTGATGCCGATGACACCTGCAGGCAGACTGATCTTCAAGTCCAGCGGATGCCCAGGGGCTCTGCCTGTTGCTGCACCATTCCCAAGTCGAAGACCAAACCCCAAGCTAATCTTGACAAGACCGGCCGAGACGCTATGTAGACAAGGACCACCGACAACGAACCCGTCGGTACCTCAAGATCTTCCTCGCGGCGTCCGAAGACCCGAACCCTGTCGAATCCCTCTCGGTGAACGCCAAGATCGCCTCGTGGACACCATGACCTCCTTCAAGGATCCGATGGCCGAGACCCCGGCGCGACAAGTACTCCTTCCCGGACCCGAACCCCGGTACCGGACAAGTTCGCCATCGACCTCGAGAACGCCTACACAGAACAACAAGACCGCCACACGGACGCGAACCCCAAGACCCTGAGGCCCCGAACCGAAGACCGATCCGAAGCGCCAAGGCCTCCGACAGGGAACCGACCAGTTCGCCGAGGACCGCATCCGAACCTGAAGAACGCCAAGATCGCCGACGCGGATACGCCAAGTACCTCGCCCGAATGCCAAGACCGAATCGATGGCACGGACCCGAAGACCACGGCGACGACAAGATCGGCACCGACCCGGAAGAATCCGATGCGCCCCGACACCGACCCAAGTCCTGCTTCCCGGATGCGACAAGATCGACCTCTGTTATCCGAGAACGATTCCGCCGAGACCGAACCCCAGATCCGGACCCTGAGACCAAACCCCGAACCCCGGAACCCCAAGATCTGCCGAACCCTAATGTGTGACCCCTTTTCTCGAACCCTATTTTATAAATGATATTAATTGTTGTATAATAATTGTTCATGCATGCATACTTATCTTGTGGTTTGGGGGCCTTATGCCGATTCACCTCCTAATTAAATAAGGGCCCATATGCGGGCAAATCCAGTCTCATATCGGCCTCATTTAAATTTGTGTAGCGAACCGGTGCTATATTTTGCCTTGTTCAAACAACATTTAATTTGCGGGGATTCTAAATAACTTGAACCGTTTAATTAATTGTCGGGACCCCGGTTCCGCTTAATATGACCTAATTGCATCGCATCTTTGCCATGCCATACATCCTACATGCATCATGCCCGATCTTCGGCCGTAGTATTAAATATTGCATCCGGTGTTTATTCTAGTGTTTTGCTTCTTCGCGGATAAGGCCATTGAGTTGATGTGAGCTTCGCCCCGATCTTCGGTTGAACCTTCGGCAATGTTTTTCAGGCGAGCATCTCCCCCTTTCTACCTATCTTACTTTTATAGTATTTATTCCCTCCTGTTGATCTATTGCTATCCGTGTTGCGATGCTCTAGTTTTCCGTACCCGTGATATCCCTCGCAGCCTTATATTGCCTTGGACACTTCCTATTACCTGTTGTTTGGTAGATAGTTGGACTTGTGCGTCGTAGTCGCTTGCTCAAGTGCTTTTGCGTGTCAGCAAGAACCACAGTTGTTGGAGAATTGCCGCCTGTTTAATGTTGGAGATGATCATGGCTTTATTTATTGCTCACTTTAATTATTGTTTAACAACTAAAATTGAAGTAGGTAAGCAGAGGCACAGGTGGGCAATAGATGTTATTTGGTTGTTAACCATCCACTTGTGTCCCGTAGGACCCCGAGTGCTTGATACCTGTTCCTTGATTTATCGCGCTATCCACATCCGGGAGGCTTATGGGACCCCTCTTAGCCAGAGCTTGATTCATTCTTATTTCTTGGGGCCACAAACTAGTTTGGGGTTTTATTACTATCCTGTACTTATGCCATGCTTTACTGCTTTATTTACGATTGTGCGAGGAGCACACTGTACTGTTTAGGATCGTGGCACGATTCCGCGCTGTCGACAAGCCCAGTTTTGGGTTCCCAGTCGTTCACAGCCGTCCCCACAACCTTGAGTCTGTCTCGGAGCCGGCCGGCTTCGTTGCGGGTCTACTTTAAGGGGTGGCCCCCTGAAATATTTCTGAATCCTGTGATTGCTTTGTCGTGAAAGCCTCGTTGGGTTTTGATTTGGTTTTTCCGAGGTTGATCGAGTGTGTGTTGCTATTGGTGCACCCCGGCCGGGTAAAACTTTCTGAAAGCCGTGTCCGCGGTTATGGACGACTTGGAGCACATTATCTCGATCATAGACAAGCATAACTAAAGTAGTACTATAAATTTGACTTTATAATGACTAGTAATCAGCTTCACTATAATGGAATGGCTAAATAATACTGCCCACAATTGCTTGTTTGGAGTGTCGCTTGCGACCATTGTACCTGACTAGTAAATATTGTAACTATAACAGAATGGCTAAATAAAAGTACCAACAGCTGCTGGGTTTTGGGTTATCTCATGCTAATTGTATCTGACTAGTAAATGTTGCAACTACAACGGAATGGTTAAATAAAAGTGCCCACTGCTTACTTTATCAGAATGATTATCTATACTCGACTAGTAATTACTGCAACGATAACTGAATTAATAAAACTGCCAACGGTGTGAGTTCCTCGGTTGACTTCCTCGTTTGGTCTCGAGGGGGAAACACCAGGATGGGTTTGTATGATGGTAGTATCAGGTTGGTTCCGGATAGGTCTTTCTTACCCCTCTCTGATAGTCGCCAGTTGTACCGAGTCTCTATAGGTTGTTTAGTGCATGCTGCCGCTGCCGCTTCAGTCCACCATACCTATGTAGGCGAGGACCGCCGAATTCTAGCCTCGCCGTGTACTGGCCTCAGTACTGACGCTCCTCTTTTTCCTTTGCCCTTTGTCGGCACCCCTTTTGTTTAAGCAGGTTTTGAGATCGACGCCGTTAGCAGGGTTACCCTTCCGGCTTGGCCTGGGCAGGGTTATGGACGCCGTTGGTTATTCTTCAGGGCTCTTAGCCCCATTTGCATCTTGTCCGTAGCTGGACGCTCTATCATTTTTAAGGTGATTTGGATCTTTGTATATTATATCTGTATTCTTGACTCATTGAGTCGCTGTTATATATATCTGTTCTGTGGGTCCCATCGAGGACTGTTGTGTAATGTTATTACTTCGTTTTCCACCCGCACGAAAGTGCCTGGTGGGCACCTTTGAATCGTTTCTATGCGGGTTTGGCGGGTTTCGCTAAAACTTGCATAGGGCCGATTCTGAGGGTGTTACAGAGTGGTATCAGAGCTCAGCAGTTGCGATACCCCACAAGTCCAGCCTGTAGGATAACCTAGCTAACGGTCGAAGTAGAGTGTCAAAACTATTTTTGCAAAAATCGGTTGGATAGTTCTGATTAGTTCTGATTTTACTCCTTACCCCTCTGCTGCTCTCCTCTCACCTCTGCGTGTTTTGAATCCACCTCTTATCTTTTCTTCGAGTCCAGGATTTCTCGTGGTTGGGTTCCGTCGTACCTTCAGGGTTTCGCTTCCTCCTTTGGTAACGGTGTTGCTACATCTGGTCTTCATGCTATCCGAGGAATCCTTCGTCTGTGGTACCATTATTTGTTCCTTGTTTGTGCCTTCTGGTGTTTTCCGACGCGACGACATCACCTACGCCAGATCCGATGCAGAGTCTGCATCACTCCTTTGTTTCCGAACCTCGCTTGTCGAGATCTTCAGTCTGATTCCGAGAGTTGGTTGCATAATCCGCCTATTCGTGTGCAGAGTAATGGTTTGGGTGCGCGATGGACTGATCACCATCCGACTACTCTTATCATTCGCTCTTGTACATCGAATCAGTGGGTCCAGCAATTTTACTCCGTCCACGGAAGCTAGAGGTGGTTTTATTTGTGGATACCTCTACCTTCGGCCTTTTGTTCCCGGAGTGTTCTCTCGACGGTCACGGACAACGACCTCTTGTTAGTGGTGTCGCGAAGATCTACACGAAGCGAGAAGACGCAGATCACCGACCTTTTTTCCGGTACCATGAGGCGGATCTCGAGGGCGAGATCCATTGTTAGTGGTGTCGAATTGTGGCATCCCGCAAAACCACTACTAGAAAATCGCGTTGTTTTTGTGCATTGCATCATCATGACCGCATGCTCATGTCATCATGCCACATTGCATTTGAGCATCGTCATCGTCTTGCATTTGCTTACATCAAACTATTTTCGAGAAAACCTATTTTTGTTTTCTAAACGCCCCGTCTTTGTTCAAACGCAAAACCCGGGTCTCCGGATTATTTTATTTTGTCTGCTATCGGTTTGCAGAAGCCTTGTTTTAAACAAATAAAATTATTAAATTATTTTAGTGGGGGCAGTCGAACGGGCCGATTCGACCCAGTCGACCACCCCCAGTTCCAAAACGGTCCACCCCAAAATCCCTTTTCTACCTGTCCTATTATACCCAACCCCCCTCCACCTCACCCCAACCTATCCCGTTGCGCCACATCACCTGACCCAATCCCCCCACCCAACCCCCATCTGCCACCTCACCCACCTGCCCACACTCTCTCCTCTCACCCCACTCCCCACTCAACCCTGGCCCAAGCACTCACAGACACGCACCCCACCTGGGCGCGCCCTCCCCCGCGTCGGGCCCCACCCCAGACCCACTCGCCCCGGTCCACCCCCCTGCCCGCGGGACCCGCCTGCCCCAACCTCTCTCCGCCCGCCTCCCTCCTTCTTCTCCCTCCGCCGCTCGCCTCCGCGCCTCCCGCGCCACCGCCTCCTCCCGCCCGCGATCTCTCCCCCACCTCTCCCCTCACCGTGGCGCCGCCCTGTCCGCCCGCGTCCTCTGCCCCGCCTCGCCGGCCCCGCGCGGCCCCGTTCCCCACCAGCGCGCCGCGCGGCCCTCCTCCGGCCCGAGCTCGCCCCGCCTCCGCGTCTCCCCGCGGCGCCGTCTCCTCCGCCTCCGGCCCCGCCTCCGGCCGCGTCCCGCCGGCCGCGCCGCCTAGCCGCGACTCCCTCCTCTCCCCGGCGCTTCTCCCGCCTCACCGCCGTCCGCCTCGCCGCCTCCACCCTTCCGCGCCCGCGGCCTCCGTCCCCGCAGAAGCTCCACCGGCCGCGGCCCCCTCGCCACCTCCCCGTCGGCCCCGCTCACCTCCTCTCGCGACGCCTTCCTCCCCCGCGTCCCCGCCGGCGAGCTCGCCCCGAGCCCGTTCCCGCTCGTCGACCGCCCGCCTCCGCCGCCAGGAACCCTCTGGGCTCGCCTCTCCAACCTGGCCTCGCGCGCGTCCCTGCAGCCGCGACCCCCTCGTCGGCTCCTTCCCGAGCCTCCTCGTCACCCACCTCATCCCCGCCTCCGGCCGGCGCCCCTCGCGAGGTCGGCTCTGTCCCCTCCTCCGCAGGCCGCTGCGGGCCCTCCGTCGCCGCCGACCCGTCCGCTCGGACGTCCCGGTTCGTGCGGGTACCTCCCCTCTGCTCTGCTGCGACCATCGGTTGGAGGCATCCGTCCTGTGTCGTTGCTGTAGTGATGCCGATGACCTGCAGGCAGACTGATCTTCAAGTCCAGCGGATGCCCAGGGGCTCTGCCTGTTGCTGCACCATTCCCAAGTCGAAGACCAAACCCCAAGCTAATCTTGACAAGACCGGCCGAGACGCTATGTAGACAAGGACCACCGACAACGAACCCGCCGGTACCTCAAGATCTTCCTCGCGGCGTCCGAAGACCCGAACCCTGTCGAATCCCTCTCGGTGAACGCCAAGATCGCCTCGTGGACACCATGACCTCCTTCAAGGATCCGATGGCCGAGACCCCGGCGCGACAAGTACTCCTTCCCGGACCCGAACCCCGGTACCGGACAAGTTCGCCATCGACCTCGAGAACGCCTACACAGAACAACAAGACCGCCACACGGACGCGAACCCCAAGACCCTGAGGCCCCGAACCGAAGACCGATCCGAAGCGCCAAGGCCTCCGACAGGGAACCGACCAGTTCGCCGAGGACCGCATCCGAACCTGAAGAACGCCAAGATCGCCGATGCGGATACGCCAAGTACCTCGCCCGAATGCCAAGACCGAATCGATGGCACGGACCCGAAGACCACGGCGACGACAAGATCGGCACCGACCCGGAAGAATCCGATGCGCCCCGACACCGACCCAAGTCCTGCTTCCCGGATGCGACAAGATCGACCTCTGTTATCCGAGAACGATTCCGCCGAGACCGAACCCCAGATCCGGACCCTGAGACCAAACCCCGAACCCCGGAACCCCAAGATCTGCCGAACCCTAATGTGTGACCCCTTTTCTCGAACCCTATTTTATAAATGATATTAATTGTTGTATAATAATTGTTCATGCATGCATACTTATCTTGTGGTTTGGGGGCCTTATGCCGATTCACCTCCTAATTAAATAAGGGGCCCATATGCGGGCAAATCCAGTCTCATATCGGCCTCATTTAAATTTGTGTAGCGAACCGGTGCTATATTTTGCCTTGTTCAAACAACATTTAATTTGCGGGGATTCTAAATAATTTGAACCGTTTAATTAATTGTCGGGACCCCAGTTCCGCTTAATATGACCTAATTGCATCGCATCTCCTACATGCATCATGCCCGATCTTCGGCCGTAGTATTAAATATTGCATCCGGTGTTTATTCTAGTGTTTTGCTTCTTCGCGGATAAGGCCGTTGAGTTGATGTGAGCTTCGCCCCGATCTTCGGTTGAACCTTCGGCAATGTTTTTCAGGCGAGCATCTCCCCCTTTCTACCTATCTTACTTTTATAGTATTTATTCCCTCCTGTTGATCTATTGCTATCCGTGTTGCGATGCTCTAATTTTCCGTTCCCGTGATATCCCTCGCAGCCTTATATTGCCTTGGACACTTCCTATTACCTGTTGTTTGGTAGATAGCTGGACTTGTGCGTCGTAGTCGCTTGCTCAAGTGCTGTTGCGTGTCATCAAGAACCACAGTTGTTGGAGAATTGCCGCCTGTTTAATGTTGGAGATGATCATGGCTTTATTTATTGCTCACTTTAATTATTGTTTAACAACTAAAATTGAAGTAGGTAAGCAGAGGCACAGGTGGGCAATAGATGTTATTTGGTTGTTAACCGTCCACTTGTGTCCCGTAGGACCCCGAGTGCTTGATACCTGTTCCTTGATTTATCGCGCTATCCACATCCGGGAGGCTTATGGGACCCCCCTTAGCCAGAGCTTGATTCATTCTTATTTCTTGGGGCCACAAACTAGTTTGGGGTTTTATTACTATCCTGTACTTATGCCATGCTTTACTGCTTTATTTACGATTGTGCGAGGAGCACACTGTACTGTTTAGGATCGTGGCACGATTCCGCGCTGTCGACAAGCCCAGTTTTGGGTTCCCAGTCGTTCACAGCCGTCCCCACAACCTTGAGTCTGTCTCGGAGCCGGCCGGCTTCGTTGCGGGTCTACTTTAAGGGGTGGCCCCCTGAAATATTTCTGAATCCTGTGATTGCTTTGTCGTGAAAGCCTCGTTGGGTTTTGATTTGGTTTTTCCGAGGTTGATCGAGTGTGTGTTGCTATTGGTGCACCCCGGCCGGGTAAAACTTTCTGAAAGCCGTGTCCGCGGTTATGGACGACTTGGAGCACATTATCTCGATCATAGACAAGCATAACTAAAGTAGTACTATAAATTTGACTTTATAATGACTAGTAATCAGCTTCACTATAATGGAATGGCTAAATAATACTGCCCACAATTGCTTGTTTGGAGTGTCGCTTGCGACCATTGTACCTGACTAGTAAATATTGTAACTATAACGGAATGGCTAAATAAAAGTACCAACAGCTGCTGGGTTTTGGGTTATCTCATGCTAATTGTATCTGACTAGTAAATGTTGCAACTACAACGGAATGGTTAAATAAAAGTGCCCACTGCTTACTTTATCAGAATGATTATCTATACTCGACTAGTAATTACTGCAACGATAACTGAATTAATAAAACTGCCAACGGTGTGAGTTCCTCGGTTGACTTCCTCGTTTGGTCTCGAGGGGGAAACACCAGGATGGGTTTGTATGATGGTAGTATCAGGTTGGTTCCGGATAGGTCTTTCTTACCCCTCTCTGATAGTCGCCAGTTGTACCGAGTCTCTATAGGTTGTTTAGTGCATGCTGCCGCTGCCGCTTCAGTCCACCATACCTATGTAGGCGAGGACCGCCGAATTCTAGCCTCGCCGTGTACTGGCCTCAGTACTGACGCTCCTCTTTTTCCTTTGCCCTTTGTCGGCACCCCTTTTGTTTAAGCAGGTTTTGAGATCGACGCCGTTAGCAGGGTTACCCTTCCGGCTTGGCCTGGGCAGGGTTATGGACGCCGTTGGTTATTCTTCAGGGCTCTTAGCCCCATTTGCATCTTGTCCGTAGCTGGACGCTCTATCGTTTTCAAGGTGATTTGGATATTTGTATATTATATCTGTATTCTTGACTCATTGAGTCGCTGTTATATATATCTGTTCTGTGGGTCCCATCGAGGACTGTTGTGTAATGTTATTACTTCGTTTTCCACCCGCACGAAAGTGCCTGGTGGGCACCTTTGAATCGTTTCTATGCGGGTTTGGCGGGTTTCGCTAAAACTTGCATAGGGCCGATTCTGAGGGTGTTACAGAGTGGTATCAGAGCTCAGCAAATGCGATACCCCACAAGTCCAGCCTGTAGGATAACCTAGCTAACGGCCGAAGTAGAGTGTCAAAACTATTTTTGCAAAAATCGGTTGGATAGTTCTGATTAGGTCTGATTTTACTCCTTACCCCTCTGCTGCTCTCCTCTCACCTCTGCGTGTTTTGAATCCACCTCTTATCTTTTCTTCGAGTCCAGGATTTCTCGTGGTTGGGTTCCGTCGTACCTTCAGGGTTTCGCTTCCTCCTTTGGTAACGGTGTTGCTACATATGGTCTTCATGCTATCCGAGGAATCCTTCGTCTGTGGTACCATTCTTTGTTCCTTGTTTGTGCCTTCCGGTGTTTTCCGACGCGACGACATCACCTACGCCAGATCCGATGCAGAGTCTGCATCACTCCTTTGTTTCCGAACCTCGCTTGTCGAGATCTTCAGTCTGATTCCGAGAGTTGGTTGCATAATCCGCCTATTCGTGTGCAGAGTAATGGTTTGGGTGCGCGATGGACTGATCACCATCCGAC
This sequence comes from Avena sativa, assembly GCA_916181665.1. NCBI lineage: Eukaryota > Viridiplantae > Streptophyta > Magnoliopsida > Poales > Poaceae > Avena > Avena sativa. The sequence goes on along the minus strand of OV702280.1, from coordinate 381,708,118 downwards.
TACTCTTATCATTCGCTCTTGTACATCGAATCAGTGGGTCCAGCAATTTTACTCCGTCCACGGAAGCTAGAGGTGGTTTTATTTGTGGATACCTCTACCTTCGGCCTTTTGTTCCCGGAGTGTTCTCTCGACGGTCACGGACAACGACCTCTTGTTAGTGGTGTCGCGAAGATCTACACGAAGCGAGAAGACGCAGATCACCGACCTTTTTCCCGGTACCATGAGGCGGATCTCGAGGGCGAGATCCATTGTTAGTGGTGTCGAATTGTGGCATCCCGCAAAACCACTACTAGAAAATCGCGTTGTTTTTGTGCATTGCATCATCATGACCGCATGCTCATGTCATCATGCCACATTGCATTTGAGCATCGTCATCGTCTTGCATTTGCTTACATCAAACTATTTTCGGGAAAACCTATTTTTGTTTTCTAAACGCCCCGTCTTTGTTCAAACGCAAAACCCGGGTCTCCGGATTATTTTATTTTGTCTGCTATCGGTTTGCAGAAGCCTTGTTTTAAACAAATAAAATTATTAAATTATTTTAGTGGGGGCAGTCGAACGGGCCGATTCGACCCAGTCGACCACCCCCAGTTCCAAAACGGTCCACCCCAAAATCCCTTTTCTACCTGTCCTATTATACCCAACCCCCCTCCACCTCACCCCAACCTATCCCGTTGCGCCACATCACCTGACCCAATCCCCCCACCCAACCCCCATCTGCCACCTCACCCACCTGCCCACACTCTCTCCTCTCACCCCACTCCCCACTCAACCCTGGCCCAAGCACTCACAAACACGCACCCCACCTGGGCGCGCCCTCCCCCGCGTCGGGCCCCACCCCAGACCCACTCGCCCCGGTCCACCCCCCTGCCCGCGGGACCCGCCTGCCCCAACCTCTCTCCGCCCGCCTCCCTCCTTCTTCTCCCTCCGCCGCTCGCCTCCGCGCCTCCCGCGCCACCGCCTCCTCCCGCCCGCGATCTCTCCCCCACCTCTCCCCTCACCGCGGCGCCGCCCTGTCCGCCCGCGTCCTCTGCCCCGCCTCGCCGGCCCCGCGCGGCCCCGTTCCCCACCAGCGCGCCGCGCGGCCCTCCTCCGGCCCGAGCTCGCCCCGCCTCCGCGCCTCCCCGCGGCGCCGTCTCCTCCGCCTCCGGCCCCGCCGCCTAGCCGCGACTCCCTCCTCTCCCCGGCGCTTCTCCCGCCTCACCGCCGTCCGCCTCGCCGCCTCCACCCTTCCGCGCCTGCGGCCTCCGTCCCCGTAGAAGCTCCACCGGCCGCGGCCCCCTCGCCACCTCCCCGTCGGCCCCGCTCACCTCCTCCCGCGGTGCCTTCCTCCCCCGCGTCCCCGCCGGCGAGCTCGCCTCGAGCCCGTTCCCGCTTGTCGACCGCCCGCCTCCGTCGCCAGGAACCCTCTGGGCTCGCCTCTCCAACCTGGCCTCGCGCGTGTCCCTGCAGCCGCGACCCCCTCGCCGGCTCCTTCCCGAGCCTCCTCGTCACCCACCTCATCCCCGCCTCCGGCCGGCGCCCCTCGCGAGGTCGGCTCTGTCCCCTCCTCCGCAGGCCGCTGCGGGCCCTCCATCGCCGCCGACCCGTCCGCGCGGACGTCCCGGTTCGTGCGGGTACCTCCCCTCTGCTCTGCTGCGACCATCGGTTGGAGGCATCTGTCCTGTGTCGTTGCTGTAGTGATGCCGATGACCTGCAGGCAGACTGATCTTCAAGTCCAGCGGATGCCCAGGGGCTCTGCCTGTTGCTGCACCATTCCCAAGTCGAAGACCAAACCCCAAGCTAATCTTGACAAGACCGGCCGAGACGCTATGTAGACAAGGACCACCGACAACGAACCCGTCGGTACCTCAAGATCTTCCTCGCGGCGTCCGAAGACCCGAACCCTGTCGAATCCCTCTCGGTGAACGCCAAGATCGCCTCGTGGACACCATGACCTCCTTCAAGGATCCGATGGCCGAGACCCCGGCGCGACAAGTACTCCTTCCCGGACCCGAACCCCGGTACCGGACAAGTTCGCCATCGACCTCGAGAACGCCTACACAGAACAACAAGACCGCCACACGGACGCGAACCCCAAGACCCTGAGGCCCCGAACCGAAGACCGATCCGAAGCGCCAAGGCCTCCGAGAAGGAACCGACCAGTTCGCCGAGGACCGCATCCGAACCTGAAGAACGCCAAGATCGCCGACGCGGATACGCCAAGTACCTCGCCCGAATGCCAAGACCGAATCGATGGCACGGACCCGAAGACCACGGCGACGACAAGATCGGCACCGACCCGGAAGAATCCGATGCGCCCCGACACCGACCCAAGTCCTGCTTCCCGGATGCGACAAGATCGACCTCTGTTATCCGAGAACGATTCCGCCGAGACCGAACCCCAGATCCGGACCCTGAGACCAAACCCCGAACCCCGGAACCCCAAGATCTGCCGAACCCTAATGTGTGACCCCTTTTCTCGAACCCTATTTTATAAATGATATTAATTGTTGTATAATAATTGTTCATGCATGCATACTTATCTTGTGGTTTGGGGGCCTTATGCCGATTCACCTCCTAATTAAATAAGGGGCCCATATGCGGGCAAATCCAGTCTCATATCGGCCTCATTTAAATTTGTGTAGCGAACCGGTGCTATATTTTGCCTTGTTCAAACAACATTTAATTTGCGGGGATTCTAAATAACTTGAACCGTTTAATTAATTGTCGGGACCCCGGTTCCGCTTAATATGACCTAATTGCATCGCATCTTTGCCATGCCATACATCCTACATGCATCATGCCCGATCTTCGGCCGTAGTATTAAATATTGCATCCGGTGTTTATTCTAGTGTTTTGCTTCTTCGCGGATAAGGCCGTTGAGTTGATGTGAGCTTCGCCCCGATCTTCGGTTGAACCTTCGGCAATGTTTTTCAGGCGAGCATCTCCCCCTTTCTACCTATCTTACTTTTATAGTATTTATTCCCTCCTGTTGATCTATTGCTATCCGTGTTGCGATGCTCTAGTTTTCCGTACCCGTGATATCCCTCGCAGCCTTATATTGCCTTGGACACTTCCTATTACCTGTTGTTTGGTAGATAGCTGGACTTGTGCGTCGTAGTCGCTTGCTCAAGTGCTGTTGCGTGTCATCAAGAACCACAGTTGTTGGAGAATTGCCGCCTGTTTAATGTTGGAGATGATCATGGATTTATTTATTGCTCACTTTAATTATTGTTTAACAACTAAAATTGAAGTAGGTAAGCAGAGGCACAGGTGGGCAATAGATGTTATTTGGTTGTTAACCGTCCACTTGTGTCCCGTAGGACCCCGAGTGCTTGATACCTGTTCCTTGATTTATCACGCTATCCACATCCGGGAGGCTTATGGGACCCCCCTTAGCCAGAGCTTGATTCATTCTTATTTCTTGGGGCCACAAACTAGTTTGGGGTTTTATTACTATCCTGTACTTATGCCATGCTTTACTGCTTTATTTACGATTGTGCGAGGAGCACACTGTACTGTTTAGGATCGTGGCACGATTCCGCGGTGTCGACAAGCCCAGTTTTGGGTTCCCAGTCGTTCACAGCCGTCCCCACAACCTTGAGTCCGTCTCGGAGCCGGCCGGCTTCGTTGCGGGTCTACTTTAAGGGGTGGCCCCCTGAAATATTTCTGAATCCTGTGATTGCTTTGTCGTGAAAGCCTCGTTGGGTTTTGATTTGGTTTTTCCGAGGTTGATCGAGTGTGTGTTGCTATTGGTGCACCCCGGCCGGGTAAAACTTTCTGAAAGCCGTGTCCGCAGTTATGGACGACTTGGAGCACAGTATCTCGATCATAGACAAGCATAACTAAAGTAGTACTATAAATTTGACTTTATAATGACTAGTAATCAGCTTCACTATAATGGAATGGCTAAATAATACTGCCCACAATTGCTTGTTTGGAGTGTCGCTTGCGACCATGTACCTGACTAGTAAATATTGTAACTATAACGGAATGGCTAAATAAAAGTACCAACAGCTGCTGGGTTTTGGGTTATCTCATGCTAATTGTATCTGACTAGTAAATGTTGCAACTACAACGGAATGGTTAAATAAAAGTGCCCACTGCTTACTTTATCAGAATGATTATCTATACTCGACTAGTAATTACTGCAACGATAACTGAATTAATAAAACTGCCAACGGTGTGAGTTCCTCGGTTGACTTCCTCGTTTGGTCTCGAGGGGGAAACACCAGGATGGGTTTGTATGATGGTAGTATCAGGTTGGTTCCGGATAGGTCTTTCTTACCCCTCTCTGATAGTCGCCAGTTGTACCGAGTCTCTATAGGTTGTTTAGTGCATGCTGCCGCTGCCGCTTCAGTCCACCATACCTATGTAGGCGAGGACCGCCGAATTCTAGCCTCGCCGTGTACTGGCCTCAGTACTGACGCTCCTCTTTTTCCTTTGCCCTTTGTCGGCACCCCTTTTGTTTAAGCAGGTTTTGAGATCGACGCCGTTAGCAGGGTTACCCTTCCGGCTTGGCCTGGGCAGGGTTATGGACGCCGTTGGTTATTCTTCAGGGCTCTTAGCCCCATTTGCATCTTGTCCGTAGCTGGACGCTCTATCATTTTCAAGGTGATTTGGATCTTTGTATATTATATCTGTATTCTTGACTCATTGAGTCGCTGTTATATATATCTGTTCTGTGGGTCCCATCGAGGACTGTTGTGTAATGTTATTACTTCGTTTTCCACCCGCACGAAAGTGCCTGGTGGGCACCTTTGAATCGTTTCTATGCGGGTTTGGCGGGTTTCGCTAAAACTTGCATAGGGCCGATTCTGAGGGTGTTACAGAGTGGTATCAGAGCTCAGTAGTTGCGATACCCCACAAGTCCAGCCTGTAGGATAACCTAGCTAACGGCCGAAGTAGAGTGTCAAAACTATTTTTGCAAAAATCGGTTGGATAGTTCTGATTAGGTCTGATTTTACTCTTTACCCCTCTGCTGCTCTCCTCTCACCTCTGCGTGTTTTGAATCCACCTCTTATCTTTTCTTCGAGTCCAGGATTTCTCGTGGTTAGGTTCCGTCGTACCTTCAGGGTTTCGCTTCCTCCTTTGGTAACGGTGTTGCTACATCTGGTCTTCATGCTATCCGAGGAATCCTTCGTCTGTGGTACCATTCTTTGTTCCTTGTTTGTGCCTTCCGGTGTTTTCCGACGCGATGACATCACCTACGCCAGATCCGATGCAGAGTCTGCATCACTCCTTTGTTTCCGAACCTCGCTTGTCGAGATCTTCAGTCTGATTCCGAGAGTTGGTTGCATAATCCGCCTATTCGTGTGCAGAGTAATGGTTTGGGTGCGCGATGGACTGATCACCATCCGACTACTCTTATCATTCGCTCTTGTACATCGAATCAGTGGGTCCAGCAATTTTACTCCGTCCACGGAAGCTAGAGGTGGTTTTATTTGTGGATACCTCTACCTTCGGCCTTTTGTTCCCGGAGTGTTCTCTCGATGGTCACGGACAACGACCTCTTGTTAGTGGTGTCGCGAAGATCTACACGAAGCGAGAAGACGCAGATCACCGACCTTTTTTCCGGTACCATGAGGCGGATCTCGAGGGCGAGATCCATTGTTAGTGGTGTCGAATTGTGGCATCCCGCAAAACCACTACTAGAAAATCGCGTTGTTTTTGTGCATTGCATCATCATGACCGCATGCTCATGTCATCATGCCACATTGCATTTGAGCATCGTCATCGTCTTGCATTTGCTTACATCAAACTATTTTCGGGAAAACCTATTTTTGTTTTCTAAACGCCCCGTCTTTGTTCAAACGCAAAACCCGGGTCTCCGGATTATTTTATTTTGTCTGCTATCGGTTTGCAGAAGCCTTGTTTTAAACAAATAAAATTATTAAATTATTTTAGTGGGGGCAGTCGAACGGGCCGATTCGACCCAGTCGACCACCCCCAGTTCCAAAACGGTCCACCCCAAAATCCCTTTTCTACCTGTCCTATTATACCCAACCCCCCTCCACCTCACCCCAACCTATCCCGTTGCGCCACATCACCTGACCCAATCCCCCCACCCAACCCCCATCTGCCACCTCACCCACCTGCCCACACTCTCTCCTCTCACCCCACTCCCCACTCAACCCTGGCCCAAGCACTCACAAACACGCACCCCACCTGGGCGTGCCCTCCCCCGCGTCGGGCCCCACCCCAGACCCACTCGCCTCGGTCCACCCCCCTGCCCGCAGGACCCGCCTGCCCCAACCTCTCTCCGCCCGCCTCCCTCCTTCTTCTCCCTCCGCCGCTCGCCTCCGCGCCTCCCGCGCCACCGCCTCCTCCCGCCCGCGGTCTCTCTCCCACCTCTCCCCTCACCGCGGCGCCGCCCTGTCCGCCCACGTCCTCTGCCCCGCCTCGCCGGCCCCGCGCGGCCCCGTTCCCCACCAGCGCGCCGCGCGGCCCTCCTCCGGCCCGAGCTCGCCCCGCCTCCGCGCCTCCCCGCGGCGCCGTCTCCTCCGCCTCCGGCCCCGCCTCCGGCCGCGTCCCGCCGGCCCCGCCGCCTAGCCACGACTCCCTCCTCTCCCCGGCGCTTCTCCCGCCTCACCGCCGTCCGCCTCGCCGCCTCCACCCTTCCGCGCCCGCGGCCTCCGTCCCCGCAGAAGCTCCACCGGCCGCGGCCCCCTCGCCACCTCCCCGTCGGCCCCGCTCACCTCCTCCCGCGGCGCCTTCCTCCCCCGTGTCCCCGCCGGCGAGCTCGCCCCGAGCCCGTTCCCGCTCGTCGACCGCCCGCCTTCGCCGCCAGGAACCCTCTGGGCTCGCCTCTCCAACCTGGCCTCGCGCGCGTCCCTGCAGCCGCGACCCCCTCGCCGGCTCCTTCCCGAGCCTCCTCGTCACCCACCTCATCCCCGCCTCCGGCCGGCGCCCCTCGCGAGGTCGGCTCTGTCCCCTCCTCCGCAGGCCGCTGTGGGCCCTCCATCGCCGCCGACCCGTCCGCGCGGACGTCCCGGTTCGTGCGGGTAGCTCCCCTCTGCTCTGCTGCGACCATCGGTTGGAGGCATCCGTCCTGTGTCGTTGCTGTAGTGATGCCGATGACACCTGCAGGCAGACTGATCTTCAAGTCCAGCGGATGCCCAGGGGCTCTGCCTGTTGCTGCACCATTCCCAAGTCGAAGACCAAACCCCAAGCTAATCTTGACAAGACCGGCCGAGACGCTATGTAGACAAGGACCACCGACAACGAACCCGTCGGTACCTCAAGATCTTCCTCGCGGCGTCCGAAGACCTGAACCCTGTCGAATCCCTCTCGGTGAACGCCAAGATCGCCTCGTGGACACCATGACCTCCTTCAAGGATCCGATGGCCGAGACCCCGGCGCGACAAGTACTCCTTCCCGGACCCGAACCCCGGTACCGGACAAGTTCGCCATCGACCTCGAGAACGCCTACACAGAACAACAAGACCGCCACACGGACGCGAACCCCAAGACCCTGAGGCCCCGAACCGAAGACCGATCCGAAGCGCCAAGGCCTCCGACAGGGAACCGACCAGTTCGCCGAGGACCGCATCCGAACCTGAAGAACGCCAAGATCGCCGACGCGGATACGCCAAGTACCTCGCCCGAATGCCAAGACCGAATCGATGGCACGGACCCGAAGACCACGGCGACGACAAGATCGGCACCGACCCGGAAGAATCCGATGCGCCCCGACACCGACCCAAGTCCTGCTTCCCGGATGCGACAAGATCGACCTCTGTTATCCGAGAACGATTCCGCCGAGACCGAACCCCAGATCCGGACCCTGAGACCAAACCCCGAACCCCGGAACCCCAAGATCTGCCGAACCCTAATGTGTGACCCCTTTTCTCGAACCCTATTTTATAAATGATATTAATTGTTGTATAATAATTGTTCATGCATGCATACTTATCTTGTGGTTTGGGGGCCTTATGCCGATTCACCTCCTAATTAAATAAGGGGCCCATATGCGGGCAAGTCCAGTCTCATATCGGCCTCATTTAAATTTGTGTAGCGAACCGGTGCTATATTTTGCCTTGTTCAAACAACATTTAATTTGCGGGGATTCTAAATAACTTGAACCGTTTAATTAATTGTCGGGACCCCGGTTCCGCTTAATATGACCTAATTGCATCGCATCTTTGCCATGCCATACATCCTACATGCATCATGCCCGATCTTCGGCCGTAGTATTAAATATTGCATCCGGTGTTTATTCTAGTGTTTTGCTTCTTCGCGGATAAGGCCGTTGAGTTGATGTGAGCTTCGCCCCGATCTTCGGTTGAACCTTCGGCAATGTTTTTCAGGCGAGCATCTCCCCCTTTCTACCTATCTTACTTTTATAGTATTTATTCCCTCATGTTGATCTATTGCTATCCGTGTTGCGATGCTCTAGTTTTCCGTACCCGTGATATCCCTCGCAGCCTTATATTGCCTTGGACACTTCCTATTACCTGTTGTTTGGTAGATAGCTGGACTTGTGCGTCGTAGTCGCTTGCTCAAGTGCTGTTGCGTGTCATCAAGAACCACAGTTGTTGGAGAATTGCCGCCTGTTTAATGTTGGAGATGATCATGGCTTTATTTATTGCTCACTTTAATTATTGTTTAACAACTAAAATTGAAGTAGGTAAGCAGAGGCACAGGTGGGCAATAGATGTTATTTGGTTGTTAACCGTCCACTTGTGTCCCGTAGGACCCCGAGTGCTTGATACCTGTTCCTTGATTTATCGCGCTATCCACATCCGGGAGGCTTATGGGACCCCCCTTAGCCAGAGCTTGATTCATTCTTATTTCTTGGGGCCACAAACTAGTTTGGGGTTTTATTACTATCCTGTACTTATGCCATGCTTTACTGCTTTATTTACGATTGTGCGAGGAGCACACTGTACTGTTTAGGATCGTGGCACGATTCCGCGGTGTCGACAAGCCCAGTTTTGGGTTCCCAGTCGTTCACAGCCGTCCCCACAACCTTGAGTCCGTCTCGGAGCCGGCCGGCTTCGTTGCGGGTCTACTTTAAGGGGTGGCCCCCTGAAATATTTCTGAATCCTGTGATTGCTTTGTCGTGAAAGCCTCGTTGGGTTTTGATTTGGTTTTTCCGAGGTTGATCGAGTGTGTGTTGCTATTGGTGCACCCCGGCCGGGTAAAACTTTCTGAAAGCCGTGTCCGCGGTTATGGACGACTTGGAGCACAGTATCTCGATCATAGACAAGCATAACTAAAGTAGTACTATAAATTTGACTTTATAATGACTAGTAATCAGCTTCACTATAATGGAATGGCTAAATAATACTGCCCACAATTGCTTGTTTGGAGTGTCGCTTGCGACCATTGTACCTGACTAGTAAATATTGTAACTATAACGGAATGGCTAAATAAAAGTACCAACAGCTGCTGGGTTTTGGGTTATCTCATGCTAATTGTATCTGACTAGTAAATGTTGCAACTACAACGGAATGGTTAAATAAAAGTGCCCACTGCTTACTTTATCAGAATGATTATCTATACTCGACTAGTAATTACTGCAACGATAACTGAATTAATAAAACTGCCAACGGTGTGAGTTCCTCGGTTGACTTCCTCGTTTGGTCTCGAGGGGGAAACACCAGGATGGGTTTGTATGATGGTAGTTTCAGGTTGGGTCCGGATAGGTCATTCTTATCCCTCTCTGATAACCGCCAGTTGTATCGAGTCTCTATAGGTTGTTTAGTGCATGCCGTCGCTGCCGCTCAGTCCACCATACCTTTGTAGGCGAGGACCGCCGAACTCTAGTCTCGCCGTGTACTGGCCTCAGTACTGACGCTCCTCTTTTTCCTTTGCCCTTTGTCGGCACCCCTTTTGTTTAAGCAGGTTTTGAGATCGACGTCGTTAGCAGGGTTACCCTTCCGGCTTGGCCTGGGCAGGGTTATGGACGCCATTGGTTATTCTTCAGGGCTCTTAGCCCCATTTGCATCTTGTCCGTAGCCGGACGCTCTGTCGTTTTCAAGGTGATTTGGATCTTTGTATATTATATCTGTAATCTTGACTCATGGAGTCGCTTGTATATATATCTGTTCTATGGGTCCCATCGAGGACTGTTGTGTAATGTTATTACTTCGTTTTCCACCCGCACGAAAGTGCCTGGTGGACACCTTTGAATCGTTTCTATGCGGGTTTGGCGGGAATCGCTGAAACTTGCATAGGTCCGATTCTGAGGGTGTTACACATCCGTAGAAAATTTTTGATTTACTATGCTGCGAAACCCTTCAAGGGCTTGGCCGGCGGCTAGGGTTTGGGGAAACCCCAACTCGCCGAGTTGGAGGTGCCCTAGGCGGCGGCAGCACAAGGAGGTGGTGGCGCCGGTGACTTGAGGCTAGGGTTTTGAGTGTGAGGGTAGGGGGCAGCCCTACCCCTCCTTATATAGGTGGAGGGTGGCGGCTTGGGAGGAGGGAGCCCTCCTCCAACTCGCCCTCCTTGGCCGGCGTGTGGAGGGAGTGGGACTTCCTCCCCAAGTAGGTTTCCTACTCTCCCTCCACCAAGCAAACTTGGCGTTTGACTTTTCAAATTGGCGTTTGACATTCAAACTTGGATTTCATTTCTCTCTCCATATTGTCCAGCCAAGTGACCTAATACATGATGCAACCATTCCATATTGTCATGACACATTCATGTACCCTTCCCCTCCAGAGTGCCGGACCTTCCGGACCCTTCTAGAACATTCATGTGAAAACACCGGAATCATTCCCCAACTCCGAAACAGGACTTTCCTTATATGAATCTTATTCTCTGGACCATTCCGGATCTCCTCGTGATATCCCGGATCCCACCCGAGACTCCGAACAACATTCGGTCTCTTACTCATCATTCCATAATTACTCAACAACATTGAATCCTTAAGTGTGTCTCCCTACGGTTCGTGAATTATGCGGACATGATCGAGAAACTTCTCCGATCAATAACCAATAGAGAAATCTGGAAATTCATATGGCTCCCACATATTTCTACAATTACTTTGCGATCGAATGAACCACTTACATACGATACCAAATTCCCTTTGTCTCACGATAGTTTACTTATCCGAGGTTTTGATCGTCGGTATCTCTGCATACCTAGTTCAACCTCATTACCGATAAGTACTCTTTTCTCGTTCCCGTGGTATGTGATCCCTTGTGAGCCTGTCACATGCTTGCAAGCTAATTGGATGACATTCCACCGAGAGGGCCCAGAGTATATCTATCCGTCATATGGATGGGCAAATCCCACTCTTGATCCATGTGTATCAACCCATACTTTCCGAACACTCAATGCCATCTTTATAGTCACCCAATTATGGTGTGGTGTTTGATGTCATCAAAGCATCCTTCCGGTGATGGTGATTATCATGATCTCATGGTCGAAGGAATTAGGTTACTATGTATCAGAAAGCTTATAGCAATTGAACTATTAAAATGACTTGATCTTTATGCTACGCTTATCTATACGAGTATGTCCATCATACCATTCTCCTAATGATATGATCTTGTTGTCAACAACATCTCAATGTTCATGATGAGTAAACCATGATCATCTATTAACCAACAAACTAGTATTATAAAGAGACTTTACTAGGGACTTTAAATACTGTTATAGCATGAATGTAAACATTTATCATAAACACAAAGATATAATAATAACTACATTTATTATTGCCTCTAGGGCATATCTCCAACAGTCTCCCACTTACACTAGAGTCAACTAATCTAGATTACATGGTAATATACCGAACACCCATGGCAGTTTGGTGTTGGTCATGTTTTGCCCTCGGGAGAGGTTTAGTCAACGGATACGCCACATTCAGATCTGTGTGTACTTTACAAATCTTTATGTCACCATCTTGGACATGTTCTTGAATAGCGTGAAAACGTAGCTTGATGTGCTTCAGCTTCTTGTGTGACCTTGGTTCTTGCGCATTGGCTATGGCGCTCATGTTATCACAGTAGATAGACATTGGGTCCAGCGCACTTGGAACCACACCGAGCTCTGTAATGAACTCCTTCATCCATATCGCTTCTTGTGAAGCCTCCGAAGCAGCTATGTATTCCGATTCAGTTGAAGATCTCGCCACAATGTTTTGCTTTGCACTCCTCCAGCTAACTGCTGCACCATTCAAAGTAAATACGTATCCAGATTGAGATTTAGAATCATCTGGATCGGTGTTCCAACTAGCATCGGTGTAACCATTAACAACGAGTTGTTCATCACCTCCATAAGAAAGAACCATATCCTTAGTTCTTCTCAAGTACTTAAGGATGTTTTTGACCGCTGTCCAATGATCCACTCCTGGATCACATTGATATCTGCTAGTCAAACTAATAGCATATGCAATGTCGGGTCTAGTACATAGCATGGCATACATTAGAGATCCTATGGCTGAGGCATAGGGAGTCTTACTCATCCTTTCTCTATCTTCTGCCGTTGCTGAACTTTGAGTTTTACTCAAGGTCGTATTGGGCAACATGGGCAAGAACCCTTTCTTGCTATCTTCCATTCCAAACCTCTCTAGAACTTTGTCCAAATATGTACTTTGTGACAATGATATTAGGCGTCTCGATCTATCTCTATAAATATTTATGCCTAATATGTAAGCTGCTTCGCCAAGATCTTTCATTGAAAAACTATTATTCAAATAATCCTTGACACTATTAAGAAGGTCTACATCATTCCCAATCAACAATATGTCATCTACATATAGTATTAAGAATGCTACAGAGCTCCCACTCACTTTCTTGTAAATACAAGCTTCTCCATAAGTTTGTATAAAACCAAAACTTTTGATTACCTTATCAAAACATTGATTCCAACTTCGGGATACTTGCTTCAATCCATATATGGACCGTTGAAGTTTGCACACCTTGTTAGCATCTTTAGGATTGACAAAACCTTTGGGTTGCATCATATACAACTCTTCATCAATGTCTCCATTGAGGAACGCCGTTTTGACATCCATCTGTCATATCTCATAATCGTAATATGCAGCGATTGCTAACATAATCCTCACAGACTTTAGCTTCGCTACTGGTAAGAAAGTCTCATCGTAGTCAACTCCTTGAATTTGTCGAAACCCTTTTGCGACAAGTCGAGCTTTATAGACAACAACATTACCATCAGCATTTGTTTCATTCTTGAAAATCCATTTGTTCTCGACAGTCTTCCGGCCATCCGGTAAGTCCACCAAAATCCATACTTGGTTTTCGTACATGGATCCAATCTCGGATTTCATGGCTTCTTGCCATTTATTGGAATCTGGGATCATCATCGCTTCCTCATATGTCGCAGGGTCATCGGTGTTGTCCACCAACATGACACTCATAACGGGATCATACCAATCAGGAGTGGTACGATTTCTCGTCGACCTGCGAGGTTCTGTAGTAACTTCAACCGAAGTTTCATGATCAACATCATTAGCTTCCTATCTTATTGGTGTAGGCGCCACAGGAACTACTTCCGATGCTGCGCTACTCGCAATTTCGAGAGAAGGTTCAACAACCTCGTCGAGTTCTACTTTCCTTCCAGTCAGTTCTTTCGAGAGAAACTCCTTCTCTAGAAAGGATCCATTCCTGGCAACGAAGATTTTGCCCTCGGATCTATGATAGAAGGTATACCCAATAGTTTCCTTCGGGTATCCTATGAAGACGCATTTTTCTGCTTTGGGTTCAAGCTTGTCCGGCTGTAACTTCTTTACATAAGCTTCGCAACCCCAAACTTTAAGGAACGACAATTTAGGTTTCTTCCCAAACCATAATTCATACGGTGTCGTTTCAACGGATTTAGATGGTGCCCTATTTAAAGTGAATGCGGTTGTTTCTAATGCATAACCCCAAAACGATAGCGGTAAATCTGTAAGTGACATCATAGAACGAACCATATCTAAGAGAGTTTGATTACGACTTTCGAACACACCATTACAATGTGGTGTTCCCGGCAGTGTCAATTGTGGAAGTATTCCGCATTTCTTCAAATGCTCGTCAAACTCGTAACTTAGATACTCACCTCCACGATCAGATCGTAGAAACTTAATCTTCTTGTTATGTTGATTCTATACCTCAGTTTGAAATTCCTTAAACTTGTCGAAAGTTTCGGACTTATGTTTCATGAAATAGATATACCCATATCTACTCAAATCATACATGAAGGTAAAAACATAACGATAACCACCGTGCGATGCTACACTCATTGGACCACACACATCGGTATGTATGATTTCCAACAAGTCGGTAGCTCGCTCCATCATGCCAGAAAATGGAGTCTTAGTCATTTTACCCATTAGACATGCTTCGCATCTTTCATGTGATTCAAAATCAAGTGATTCAAGAAGTCCATCGGAATGGAGTTTCCTCATACGCTTCACTCCAATATGACCAAGACGACAGTGCCACATATATGTTGTGTTATCGCTCAATTTCAAACGTTTAGCCTCAATGTTATTTATGTGTGTATTACTACAATCGAGATTCAATAAGAATAGACCATCTATCATAGGTGAAAGTGCATAAAACATATTACTCATATAAATCGAACAACCATTATTCTCGGACTTAAACAAGTAACCGTCTCGCAATAAACATGATCCAGATATAATGTTCATGCTCAACGCAGGCACCAAATAACAATTATTTAAGTATATAACTAATCTCGATGGTAGATGAAGAGGTAGCGTGCCGACCGCGATCACATCAACCTTTGATCCATTTCCAACGCGCATCGTCACCTCGTTCTTCGCTAGCTTCCGTTTATTCTGCAGCACCTGTTTCGAGTTACAAATATGAGCAACTGAACCAGTATCAAATACCCAGGCACTACTACGAGTACTAGTGAGATACACATCAATAACATGTATATCGGATATACCTTTCTTCTTGATGTTGCCGTTCTTCAAATCCGCCAAGTACTTTGGGCAATTCCGCTTCCAGTGACCTTCTCCCTTGTAGTAAAAGCACTCAGTATCAGGCTTGGGCCCAGCCTTGGTTTTTTTCGTCGGTGCGGCAACTTTCTTACCACCCTTCTTGAAGTTTCCCTTTTTGCTTAGACTTGACTTTCTTGAATTTGGTGGTCTTATTGACCAACAACACTTGGTGCTCTTTCTTGATCTCCACTTCTGCAGATTTCAACATGGAGAAGAGTTCTGGCAACGTCTTATCCATGTTTTGCATATTATAGTTCATCACAAAGTTCTTATAACTTGGTGGTAGTGATTGGAGGACACGGTGAATCCCTAAAGAATTAGGAATCATTATACCCAAACTTTGGAGTTTGTTTGCGTGCCCAGACATCTTAAGCACATGCTCACTGACGGAGCTGCCCTCTTCCATCTTGCAGTTAAAGAACTTTTCAGAAGCCTCATAACTCTCAACTGCCGCGTGAGCCTCAAATATCATTTTGAGTTCACGGACAATATCATGTGGGTCATGGTTCTCAAACATTTTCTGAAGCTCCGATTCCAAACCATACAAGATAGCACACTGAACTATGGAGTACTGATTCTTCCGAGTGAGGTAAACATTCTTTACTTCATCGGTAGCAGTAGCTGCAGGCGGGTCACCCAGCGGTGCATCCAGCACATAGGTCAAATTACCAGCATTGAGGACAATCCTCAAATTGCGGAACCAATCCGCGAAGTTGCTTCCATTGTTTTTCAACTTTTCTTTCTCTAGGAATGCATTAAAATTGATGGTACGGGCCGCCATTGATCTACAACATATTTGCAATAGTTTAGACTAAGTTTATGACAAATTGAGTTCTAATTAATAGTTAAATTAATCTAGGTGAACTCCCACTCAAAACAATATCCCTCAAATTGTTTTAGTGATCACACGAACAAAATCCACCACATCAAAAAACCGATCATCACGAGAGTTGATGTAGCTTCAATGGCGAACAATCAACATGTTCATCATACCTACTATATGACTCATGCTTTACCTTTCGGTGATCCGTCTTCCGAGACCATGTCTGTACATGCTAGGCTCATCAAGATTAAACCTTAGCTTCCGCATTAGCAAATGTGGCTTGCTCACGTTGTATACACTCGCAGAATCTAACACACCCGATCATCACGTGGTGCTTCGAAACAACGAGCTTTAGCAACAGTGCTTACTAAGGATGAACACTTTAAAACTTGAAATTTGTGTGCTTGAGGGATCATCTTATAATGCTACCGTCGTTAACTAAGCAATACAAGATGCATAAAGGATTAACATCACATGCAATTCATAATATGTGATATTATATGGCCTTTCTTCTTGTGCTTCCGATCTCCATCTTCAAGCACGAACATGATCTCCATCATCACCGGTATGGCGTCAAGGTCAATGGCGTCGTTTCATGGTTGTCGTCCACCAGCTTCAACTATTACAACTAGTTTGAATAGACACGCGGGTCTTAACGGAATTTAAAGACAACCATATGGATCCTGCCGGTTGCCAACTTACAATAAGGAACATTGCATACATCAAATATAATCACAATCATGGCCATATCACATCACAGCACACCCCTACAAAACAAAGTTAGACGCCTCTAATTTTCTTTGCATATTTTACGTGGTTTGGGGCTTTCAATAAGTGTCATTCTAACTTACGAACAAGAACCACAACATTGATGCTTGAACTATCAAGTGCCCGTTGTAAATTGGATCTATACTATGATGGGAGAGACAGGCACCCGCAAAGCCACTTATGCAATACTAGTTGCATGTTGAGCGTGGAGCAAGTCTCATGAACGATGTCATGTAAGGTTAGCCCGGGCCGCTTCATCCCATCATACCGCAAGATGCAAAGTACACAAAAAGCAATTGATAATAAAAGCACCAACACCCACAATGACCATTGTGTTCTACTCGTGCAACAGATCTACATATAGACACGACTCTGATACCACTGTAGGGGTTCGTAGCATGGAAAACAAAAAAATTCTACCGCATGCAAACAAACAAGCCAAGATATATCTACTAGATTGTAGCAACGAGTTGATAGAGGAACTCACCCTCCAAGATTCCAAAGCGGTTAACGAGAGCAAATTCTCGTGGGTGATGTAGTCGTACACTTGTCGATCTCAAGATCGCGTAGACGATCCTTCCAGCGCTATGTTCCAGCAGCGCTTCCACAGTCGGTCACACGTTCGGTACTCGATGAAGCCCTTCCTCTCCCTTGTTCCAGTAGGCAGCGGAGGTTGTAGCACTCTCCTCGCGATTCCGACAGCACGACGGCGTGGTGTCGGAAGTAGAGGGGAGATCTCGCAGGGCTTCGCCTTAAACCGGAGCGAGTATGGTGGAGTATGAGAGAGGCTTTGGTGATCTAGGGTTTAGAGGGCACCAAGGGTAGGGCTTGGCCAGCAGCTAGGGTTTGGGGAAACCCCAACTCGTGGAGTTGGAGGTTCCCTAGGCGGCGGCAGCACAAGGAGTTGGTGGCGCCGACGACTTGAGGCTAGGGTTTTGGGTGTGAGGGTAGGGGCAGCCCTACCCCTCCTTATATAGGTGGAGGATGGCGGCTTGGGAGGAGGGAGTCCTCCTCCAACTCGCCCTCCTTGGCCGGTGGGTGGAGGGAGTGGGACTTCCTCCCCATGTAGGTTTCCTACTCTCCCTCCACCAAGCAAACTTGGTGTTTGACTTTTCAAATTGGCGTTTGACTTTCAAACTTGGATTTGATTTCTCTCTCCATATTTTCCAGCCAAGTGACCTAATACATGATGCAACCATTCCATATTGTCATGACACATTCATGTACCCTTCTCCTCCAGAGTGCCGGACCTTCCGGACCCTTCTAGAACATTCCTGGTGAAAACACCGGAATCATTCCCCAACTCCGAAACAAGACTTTCCTTATATGAATCTTATTCTCTGGACCATTCGGGATATCCTCGTGATATCCCGTATCCCATCCGAGACTCCGAACAACATTCAGTCTCTTACTCATCATTCCATAATTACTCAACAACATTGAATCCTTAAGTGTGTCTCCCTACGGTTTATGAATTATGCAGACATGATCGAGACACTTCTCCGATCAATAACCAATAGAGGAATCTGGAAATTCATATGGCTCCCACATATTTCTACGATTACTTTGCGATCGAATGAACCACTTACATATGATACCAATTTCCTTTTGTCTCACGATGGTTTACTTATCCGAGGTTTTGATCGTCGGTATCTCTACATACCTAGTTCAACCTCGTTACCGATAAGTACTCTTTTCTCGTTCCCGTGGTATCTGATCCCTTGTGAGCCAGTCACATGCTTGCAAGCTAATTGGATGACATTGCACCGAGAGGGTCCAGAGTATATCTATCCGTCATATGGATGGACAAATCCCACTCTTGATCCATGTGTCTCAACCCATACTTTCCGAACACTCAATGCCATCTTTATAGCCACCCAGTTATGGTGTGGTGTTTGATGTTATCAAAGCATCCTTCCGGTGATGGTGATTAGCACGATCTCATGGTCGAAGGAATTAAGTTACTATGTATCAGAAAGCTTATAGCAATTGAACTATTAAAATGACTTGATCTTTATGCTACGCTTATCTATAGGAGTATGTCCATCATACCATTCTCCTAATGATATGATCTTGTTGTCAACAACATCTCAATGTTCATGATCAGGAAACCATGATCATCTATTAACCAACAAACTAGTATTATAAAGAGACTTTACTAGGGACTTTCATTTAGTTTACAAATCACACAAGTATTAATGTTTCCGGTTAATACTGTTATAGCATGAATGTAAACATTTATCATAAACACAAAGATATAATAATAACAACATTTATTATTGCCTCTAGGGTATATCTCCAACAAATACTTCTCTCGTTCAAGTGCCTTCTCATCCTTGGACTGCCAAACATCTGTGTTGCCTTTGACGACAGCAAGGGACTTTTCCAAGTCCTTCACATGGTCCCGCGGCAGCGGAAACTGGAACAATTCAGAGGCCCTTGGCGACCACACCTGGACTGGAGGAACGACAGGAGATGACGCACCTGGCGCGCCACCAGCGGCACCCTGCACAATAGAAGGATACAAACCATAAACATCCGACATAGATACTCAAGCAACATGACGATATCTTCAAGACAAGAACAAGTAAAGAATACATGTGCATAGACAACATCCGACGACACTTCATATTACAGCTAAAATAAGTTCTGAGGAATAAAATAGCAAAGCCGGACAGTACGTACGAGAAGAAGTCCAACTACATCATCAAAAGGCAACAACAAAAGTAATTACCCTACGATGATACTCTATGCGTAAGTATCTGATGGTTTGGCGCCTTGGCGGAGTCATCTACAACACTAGAGGCAGTCCGCCGCTTCTACTTTTTGATATACTTCGCGAGCAAATCAATAGTCTGAGGGCCATACTTCTTGCACTTCTTGGCATAAGGGCGAAATTCTACCTCCTGACCATCGACAGTCACGGGCATCGCGGATGTAGCCTTGCTGATGTTGAGGTTTGAGCCGCAAGCCTGAGCCATTGCGAATGCCAAGGTAGCACCAGTCGCTTTCTACGCCTGCTTGTACTCCTTCGTTGGATCGTCAACTGCGTTAAAGGCATCCTCAAGGCCTCCGAAATACTCGATGGCAACAGCCTTCAAGAAGATCTCTCGATGGAACCGCACCAGCACATCCTTGGCCTTGAGGATCACGTCCTTCACATAGGTGTTGCGGTCTTCGACTATTACAATCCACCAAAGGATCCGCATGCACAATGGCGTGGCTATACAGGGGAATGCTGGAAGCATCTATAGGTGCAAGCAATCAGATGGTCAAAACCCACAATCACAGTGATCAAAGCAAATATTCACTACCAGACAAATCTTGGGCAACTGACATGAGCTGCTCACTTAGTGCTTTCTCCCGCTTGGTAGCCTCCGCCAGGAGTTCTTCCTCATGATGCCGAGCTTTAATCTTGAATTGCTTGAGTGCATCCTTGAGCCGCAAGCCTGAGCCATTGCAAATGACAAGGTAGCACCAGTCGCTTTCTACGCCTGCTTGTACTCCTTCGTTGGATCGTCAACTGCGTTAAAGGCATCCGCAAGGCCTCCGAAATACTCGATGGCAACAACCTTCGAGAAGATCTCTCGGTGGAACCGCACCAGCACATCCTTGGCCTTGAGGAGCACGTCCTTCACATAGGTGTTGCGGTCTTCGACTATTACAATCCACCAAAGGATCCGCATGCACAATGGCGTGGCTATACAGGGGGATGCTGGAAGCATCTATAGGTGCAAGCAATCGGATGGTCAAAACCCACAATCACAGTGATCAAAGCAAATATTCACTACCAGACAAATCTTGGGCAACTGACATGAGCTGCTCACTTAGAGCATGTGCAGTGTGCTAAGGCTTGGGCACGAGCTAAGAAAATAACTAGACATGTGTCTAGTAAAATCAAAACCGCTCCACCGTTTAGCCCCCTTGTGTGGGTCCTATGTAGCAGCTTTACTCTCTTTTCTCTCCAAAATTGCTAGTGCTCTGGCCAATGTAAAGACCTCAAAGTATTATATAAAATATTTTAATCAACTAGACTCAGGGTCTTGTACTAGACACAAGTCCAAGAATATTTCTCTTAGACCTATCTTCTCCAACGTTTAGACATAGGTCTAAGGAATGAAAAGCTTTCTTAGCCATCCCAATTTGTATGCGCTGCACATGCTCTTAGTGCTTTCTCCCGCTTGGTAGCCTCCGCCAGGAGTTCTTCCTCATGATGCCGAGCTTTAATCTTGAATTGCTTGAGTGCATCCTTGGCGCTCTTATCCTTACTTTCGACACCTTCAATTTTATTTTCAAGCTCATCAAGACATCACAAGGCCTCGTTGTTTTTTACGAAGAATGGAACCAGAGCATCAAAGAATAAACACAAAGAAGCACAAAGAAGCTTATGTTGTAGCTGGTTGAAATCCGCCTCCAACTGTACGTACCGGTGTCCCATCTGCACCATGTTATGCAAGTATGGCTGTAAAAACACTCTAGTCACAAACAAGGACTCGGAAGCTCCATGGACAGAACACAAAGGACACCATCAAGCAAGAAGATCAGAACATCATCAAGCAAGAAGATCATCAAGCAAGAAGATCAGAACATCATCAAGCAAGAAGATCAGCTAACGAAACGGTAGATGGCACGGTGCGTAATATGTGTTTTGGTAGGAGGGAAAAACCGTCCAGAAAAAGACTGGTTAACAGAATTGTGGCTTTCCTTTCTTTATTATTAGGTATATATAGATAGATACATTTGAACTTTTTTTAGGATAAACGAATCTAGACAAAACCAAGTCAGTTATTTTAGACAGAAAAAGTACTAAAAGAAAGAAAAGATAAATCAAGTTCACTAATCTCATCTAGGATAGGCTTGAATCGACATTGTTTGGTTGGGTGAAAGTTTTCAATAACCAAAACGACCCTGAGTGTAAGTTGTTTTAGCAGTTAAATTTTCTATATTTTAGAATGGAGGTAGTAGTTTGCATTCCCTCTAACCCATGAAAAAAAGACAAACTTTTTTCTTGAAAAAGGAAAGTCTTTTCTGTTGTGGACCTATGGTGTAGCAGTGGTGAAAAAACGAAACTTGAAGCCAAATAGATTTCCCCCATTACAAATCCTGATAAAAGAAATTCATCTGACAGGAATGGACCTGGCACGCCAGCCACCGATTTCCCTCACACGAATGACACGAGGGCCCTACGCGCATCTCCATCGTCTTCGTCTCCGTCTCGGGAGCAGGTCGCGTATCGAGTCTTCCCACTAGACGCGCCATCCCTAGCCATCTACCATGGCTCGCCTCCTCTCGCGGACCCTAACCCTAGCTCGCCCGCCCGCTCCTCGATCCTCCGTGCGCTCCCTCCGCGCGCTCTCGGACAAGGTGGAGCTGATCGAGATCGACCTGTCCGAGGACTCCGCCTCCTCCTCCACATCGGGCGCCGCGGGCGACTCCCCGGAGGAGCCGATGGGGATGCGGCGCCTGAACGACGCAATCCACGGCGTCATGGTGCGGCGGGCCGCTCCGGAATGGCTCCCCTTTGTGCCGGGAGGGTCGTACTGGGTGCCCCCGATGCGGCGGCCGCTCGGGGTGTCCGATCTCCTCGGCACGGTCGTCTACAACGCTAGCGGCACCGTGGATACGGCGGCGATGGCGAGGGCCGCCGTGGGTCAGGCCGCGATGACGAAAGAGGAGGCGATGTGCTTCACCACGCCGCGGGGTTGGCCGTCAGAGGCCTACTTTGTCGAAGGTGAGGTCGATTAGACATGTCTCGAGCTTAGACGTGTGGTCCGTAGATTTAGTTATATCTTGTTGGTGCTGCTAGAAATGACGGTTTGTTATGGGTGCATAGATTTCGAGCTGCCAATTTGTGGGGTGAAGCGTAAGAATTCACCTGTGGAAACTGGAAAGAGCGAGTCTAACTTAGTAATCAAAAGAAATGTCAGAGACCTGAAATGAAAATCGTACAATGATGTCCTGACATGCTCTATCCTCTAGCTTGGAACTCGATCTCTCGCTCTTATAAATCATGGATGATTTTGAGCTTCATAATGCGTTCTTCGAATTTTGATCATTTTACAACTGAAATCAATCCTAACAAGCCACGATACACAGTACATACCATTTGCCTTTGTATATATGATGTGATGCCTGATGAATTGTTTGTGGGGAACATTTGATATGTATTGAATGCTTTAGTTGAGGCTTTGTATCGCTTCTCCGCAATATTTGGAATTTAATATTGGAGATATGCTACTTGACACAGAATGTATTAATAAGCTGTTTTAATAGGCTTAGGAAACTAACAGGATCATTCCGTAGTGGATTGGATAGTTTGTGGGGTACAGAAAACAACTGACATATCATCTATCTTGTTACATTTCATTCTTTTGCCAGTGCCATTCTCTTGTTTAGATTTATTGGTTCATCAAATATGTACTGCATAGTTATAGTATGATTGCATACACACTAAAAATTGATAGTGGTTTGTGTTTTTCCGGAACACACATCTAGTTGCGTGTCATTGTAGTGTAGTGATAGTGATTATTGCCCTTTTTTTTTGAAGATCGATGCTTTTTTGTTAGTTTATTCAGGGCATGATGATTCTTGTAGCTGACTGTACTTCTTATGCAATTTTAGGTTAATTAGCCCATGCCTTTGGATGTACTTACCTGACAGATCAACATATTCTAATCCACAATTAAATACTAGAATTTTTTGCCTTTGATTGCTAAAGCAAATTAGTTCAGTCAATCAAAGAAGTGCAGAAAGGTTGGCTCCAGTCGTTCTGGATTTCTCCACATAACTGCTAGGGAAAAGACTGTCTTTTTCATTAGACAGTCATTTACTCATTTACTTTCATCTAGTGTCTTTTATTCTGTCTTATGCTAATTATCCTAGTAGTATAACTAGGCCCAGGAGTGGTGCCCTTAAATATTAGCTCATTGTTCGGTTAGAGGTATAATGTCACTATTTGTTGAGGTTAATTGGTATAAAACTGAGAATGATTCGCATACGACTTCATATATATGATGGTCGTATACCATGTCAGTCGCAAGAGTGAAAGTCCTGTGTGTTAGCCTCCATGCTCATATACTAACATATGCTCCTTCTGTTTCTTATTCTTTATTTGTGCCCAGTATATATAGGTCTTAAACGTTGTCGGCTGAAAAACACATCCTTTGATCTTCTTATATCAAAGAGAAGAGAAACTTTAGATTTTTTTCTCAGAAAACCTTGACTTTTAGTAGAATCTAAAATCTCGTGTGCTATATATACAGCATCTATTTATTATTTTATTTTTAAATTGGCGAAACAATGTTGTACTTGACGGAGTAATATAGTTGCACAATGCTGTCACATGCCAGATCAATATATGAAGGTTCTCATGTTTTCATTTGTCTAGAAAATGATTTTGAGCAGATTGGTAGATGGTAGCATAGACTGCACGAGAATGTGATATGGCGGTGCCCAGCAGGTTGACTGCAGGAGAGAATGATGGGCCTGAGCATTTGGACTCTTCTTCTTTTCCACTCTAGGAAGAGCTTCGTGATATTGGTCTGGCATGTGATGCTTGTCGTGGCGCTCATACATCGTAGGTGAAATATCGGAACATCATTTGTATAGTTGCACCAAATGAAGAAAACCTGGGTTGGTCTAGTCATATATTCCGTAACTTAGGAGTTGTTGTTTGATAAACATTGGAGGGTGGGATTATTGTTATGTAGGGTATATAGTGGTTCTAGCCACTACTCCCCTGGGGCCCAAAATGGTTACAGTTGTCTTGTACATACCACATATGATTCGGTATGTGAGGCGTGTCGAGTACTACATGGTTTGAATTACATTTATATTTTGGAAGAGGTGAGGACTGATGGTAGTTTGGTTGCACTGGTTACAGATTGTCCATGAATTACTAGATGCATGTGCATCCCTGACTTTGATTGTTAGATTGGGTCTTCCTGTTTTGGCTCTACTCTTCAGTATTATTTGGTAGGCTAATAGTTAATTTCTGTTAAAAGGGAAACTTTGGCATCCAGTGAAGAGGTCAAGGAAAGATGCTACTCAAACTGATGATGAGGATAGCTAATTTGTCCTTGCAAGCTTACCTGGGGTAAGTTTATTCACATGCCTCTAGAAAATGTTGAGCAATTACTATATCGGTGTAGCTGTGACTGGTATCCTCAAGTTTATTCACGTTCCTCAAGTAGGTATCTCTTGTCTTATTGCTGCAAAGTATTATGTAGCCACCTACTTCTGATATCATCCCATTCATGCCTATTCTGATGATGTTAAGTTGTTAACACTAATACTAATATCCTTTTTTGCTAGAAATAATAGAATAATACAGTAGGATACGACAGGATTCGTGATAGAAAAAATATGTTGCTAGCCTGTTTCACTACCTGGTAGGTGACTATTGCCACTTTTGTGCAAGTGTTGTAACAGGTAGTGTTCATATCAGTCTATCTGAAAGCATTTGTCCAGTAATCCAGTACAGAACCTTTCATAGTAACACAGAGCATGACTTGTGAGCTAACATTCCAATTGAATACCTGCAAGTATAGTAATTTGATAAGGAATCATTCTCTCAGCAACCTGAATGAGCCTGAACCTCGTTCAGAAGCAAATCTGAGCCTAAGATGGTATGTTGTGCAGGTCGCCAGGTCCACACAGGGAAGCTCGGCTTGGAGAAGTAAACCTCTGCTGATGTCTCGTGGATGTACATAGACGGGCTAGGGACCCTGCCGATAATAATAAGGAGCCGCCTCGTCACCTGTCTCTTTCCTCGGTGCATCATGCGCGCTTAAGATGAATACTGATTTTGTATCTCACACAGCCCTGTGTATGTGCCCTTGATTGCTCTCTGAGCTGTAATGTAATGTATGATATGATGTACCAGCTAGTCTTTGTGGATTGGTTATGCTTGCACGGACACCAGCTGACACCTGGGTAATGCCTCAGCTAGTTTTCTCATCTCTGCCACTCCAAATATCTCCCATGGCAATAACATTATTATCATGAGGTGTGCTTCGGTGTCCTCCCAAACTCTGTTACTATCATTTTCTTAACGAATCTTTGAAGCTATCAGTCCGGGAGACTAACAAACATGTAATAAGTTATTTTTTCGATCCTATGTGCAATGGTGTGCTACGTCTATATCGTTGGTTTTAAGATTGCATCTTTATTTATTTATTTTGTGCTGCGACCGTTAGGGCGATGTTGATGTCACATGATTTTGTTTGCTAATAATAATACTACGATGGTTTGCTTTCAGAATTAGCTTAGTGGGTTCCCATTTATAGTATACTAGCCTATTAGAGTAGTAATTTTTCTACATTAGGCCGGCGGGTGGCGCATCGCGTCAGTCAGCTAGTTGATCTTGACAGGAAATCGTTGTCATTGTTGTTGGTATTCTGGGAGCACCAACCAACCATAGCCAGCTTTCCGTACCTTGGACGTCGAAATGCTTTGGACCTAAGCAGCCGTTTCCTTGAAGAAACGTCATTGAGCATACATACCGCAGAGCAAGCTGCTTTTTATTCAAACACAGTAAAGCTTTACAGAGCTACCTGAATTGCAATGTGTCCTGTATTATAGCATCTCCAGCAGAGGTTCTATTTTAGCACGCCGCAAATATCCGTGCAAAATACAGCGCCCAAAAACTGCGCGCACACATAAACACACACATTGCAAGATCTAAAAAATATTTATAAAACATTTTAGGACGAACAGAAAATAAACAGAAACTAAAACTGACATCTACGCGTGACATCTACGGGCTACAAAAACTAGAACTACTCCTCGTCGTCGGAGGTGGTGTCGTCGTACTCCAACCACATGTCGTCCTACTGCGGATCCTCGTCCGGCCGGGATGGTATGCGGGCCTTTGATTGCGCATTGATGAACTCCTTGCGCCGGCGGCGGTCCGCGCGCCGCCGCCCTCCGTTCGGCCCTCCTCGCGGCGTAAAAGTTCACTTCCGCATGCACGTCCCGCGGGAACTGGCGGCGCCACTCCGCCATGGCGTTTTCATCGTGCTCTGCGATGGCGAGGCGCCGCTGCAGCGCGCGGTGTCGGCGGTGGTCCTCCTCGGTGATGAGTGCGGGCGTCGGCGCGAGGAACTCCGCCTCCACGAGAGGCTCCTTCTCCGGGAAGTTCATCTCGCGCCGCGGGCGGCCGACATGCCACGCCGCCGTGTCGTACACGCGGGCGGCCTCCTCCAGTGACTTGTACGTGCCGAGGGTGAGGCGGAACCCGCCGGCGCGTAGCTTGGCGTAGAAGGTGTCGTTCAGGCGCGGGCGGATGCCGCGGAAGCCCAAAGCAGAGGGGCGGCGAGGTGGCATGTCGGCGGAGCGGTGGCGGAAGGGGAAGCACACGTGGCGGAAGAGGAAGGGAGAAGAGCGGCGCTGAACTTTCCGGAATTGCGCGCGCGGCGGTTGGGCGCGGGCGCCGCGCGCAGTTTATAGCGTGCTCGAGTTGGCGTGGCAAATCTTCCGCACGAGATAGCGCAAAGCGGCGCGCGCGTGCTATTTTTCTGCCGTTGTTGGAAGCGTTTCGAGCACGTAAAATTTTCTGTTATTGTAGCGCATCGCTATTTTAAAGCGGCTGGAGATGCTCTTAAGAACTCAGCTGTGGCGGAAAAAACCCTGCGAAAATGAAATGTCGTCTGAATAAACACATGGATTATGCGAGACAACAGTTGGATTCACATGTCCCGGAACCGAAGAGATCCTTCAAATAGTTCGAGTTCAGGTGCCCGTGGTGGCCGTCTGAATCGTGGAGTGACGCCCGTTGAAAGGCATATGTCCCATTGATCACGGCGCACTTTCAGATCGACACGGTAGTAGGTCGCCCTGCACTGCTGTACATCCACATTCGGGGGTCGACTGATTGGTTGATTCTACACGTAGCTCGATCGGGACGAACGAAAAGCGCTGGGATGGGAGGCATCGATCGTGCGCTCGCCCCCATTATTTCTGTGACATGACACGGCCTGCAAAAACAGCAAAATCCATATCCGTCTCGACTCCCAAGTCAGCTAGTACTAGCTAGCTAGTAGCAGCATTTTCTCGTAGCATCGTGTGCTTTTTTGATTTGCCATTGGAGCTAACTGATGAGTAGCGAGGAGCCTCTCTTAGCTAGGACGCTAGCGCCATGTTCTCCCACAGTGGTAACTCGTGCCCTTTTTCTGTTTAGCTGTCTCCTATGCTCCGATCAATCATGCTCTGATGAAACCCTCAACTGTTCTGAATGTGAAATGGCGAGAGGTTTGGACGGAGGGATTTTTTCCTTTCTCTGGTGCTGTGTGGTGTGGGAGCAGATGGTTTGTTCTGTGTCCCCGCTTTCTCCATTGTGTCATGATCGATTCTTTTTCTCAAGAAAACTGAGGCTCCACTGTGTACCCTATGTTCTATGTAGTACACTAACACTCTTCAGGCCAGACCCTAGTGTGATCCTTCTAGCCGTGGTCTGTATGACCAATGCGTACACTACTAGTCAGTTCCCAGTGTTCACAACCTCACATCCCCCAATAGATTCAATAGGAGGAGTTTTTTTAGGAGCAACCGGCTGGAACTCTGTCTTTTCATTTAGAAAGAGAGAAAGACCTAAACATAATAATGTAGAAAAGACATGTTTTGGTTAAAGTGAAAACATACCGAAAACACTGAAACCATCAGAAAAAAACGCGCTCTAGTCTGGCTCCGCATGAATGGCAAGCCCAAAGACCGCGAAAGCTCGTGCTCTCTGGCGAATGTCCTCCCTGGCAATCTCCGCCACCTCCACGTAAGTTAGACGCTGACTTGTGAAGATCCTTCTATTCCGTTTCTTCCATATGTTCCAGAGGATGTAAAGCGGGCGTCCACTGATTCTTCGTTTGTCGTTCGTGGGCCGACCGGCTATCATATTGTCCCACCAATCCGAAATGGAAGGGAAATCCCGGCCATTGATTCCGCCCTCTGCGTTGTCCCATATCTGAGCAAGGTTCCAGACCGCCATGGTGTAGGGGCAATCTTTGTATAAGTGTGCGGCTGTCTCAGGTGCACCACGACATAGAGCACATATGGGATCATGATTCCAACCTCTAATTGAAAGGTTATCGGTCGTGAGAAGCTTTCCATGCATGGCCAGCTGGGCGAAAAGCTTGCACTTTGGTTTAGCGTGAGTAACCCATATTTTCTGGGCGATGAACTTGGGTGGCTACCATGAAATTGCACATGGTAGGCCGAGATGGCACTATAGGATCCATCTTCGGTTAAGGTCCAGGAGATCGTATCAGGCTGACCAAGTGATACATGTGTTCCTTCCACCATGTCCCAAACCCTGAGATATTGGGAAAGCTGCACATGCGAGTTGAGACGCGCGATGGAGCGAATCCAGTTGCCATCAGCTAGCTCTTTGGCCATGCTTCTGTTTTTTCTCGTGGCAAGATCAGGCGCCCACAGCCTGATAGGGCCCAACTCAGACCAGTTGTCATGCCAGAAGGAAGCAGTCTCGCCGTCTTCGATGCTGATCTTCATGGAGGCTCTAAAGAGGTCCATGTCGGCGTCATCACATGGGAGCTTGGATCCCACCCAAGTACGATGTGGGTCTGTCCACTGAAGCCAAGTCCATTGAAGTCTGGGGGCGCGACCGGTCCTTTGCAGCTCTGGCATGCCGAGGCCGCCCAGTTCCTTAGGTCTACAAAGCGTGGTCCAGCTGACCAAGGCCTTCCCTTGCGCCGCATGCTCGCCTTCATCGCCCGCCCATACGAAGTTTCTAGCGATGTGGGTAATCTTGTCCCGAGCCCACTTGGACAGCGGGATGACCCTGGCATGGTAGATTGCGATGGCCATCAGGACGGACCCGACGAGGGTGATTCTACCAGGACGAGCCAGGTTTTTTCCCATCCACCCAGGCAGCTTTTCGGCAATTTTATCAATCAGGGGCTGAAGGTCGACCTTGTGAAGCCGTCGAAAGTGTAGGGGCAGACCCAAGTAGTTCCTAGTAAACGAAGCAATCTTTGCTGGAAATGCCGAAAGGATGTCTGAAAGATCAATGGCTTAACATCTGGCAGGAAAAACCTCCGTTTTGGCCAAGTTGGTAACAAGGCCACTTGCTTTCCCAAAACAATCAAGGATGGCAGTGATGGTCTGCAATTCTTCTTTCACAGAAATTCCAGCATCATCTGCGTGCAACGAGACTCTGCAGCAAGGCACACGGGATCTGATTTGGCTGAGAATTTCACGATGGCTAGCAATGAAAAGGATGCGCAGGAGAGGATCAATAGCCAGAATGAACATCATAGGTGAAAGCGGGTCACCATGTCTAAGCCCCCTAGCATGGCAGCAAGGCATTCCAGGATCCCTTTAGAAATACTCTGGAAGTGGCAGAGGCACACCCAATCCCTCCATCTGACCGGACCCAAGAGCCCGACAGGACCTCGAGTTGGACTCCATCAACATGGCATATAGAGTGTCCCTGACTCCGGATCTAAACACAAACCACGAATTTGTTTAAATGTCTAGTCGTGTAGGTATACTGCTAGCAGTATATATTTGGTGACTATTCTCTTCTCTTCTCTCCTCGAGTAGACCCATGTGTAATCAATGTACCAATATCCCCAGCCCCAGGCGACTAACCGGTGTCCGACAAGCTAGCTAGCTATCTGTCTTTCTCCACCTTCTTCTCTCTGGGCCGCATGTGCCGGAGGAGACTGATCCTGTTTGTCGTGTTTTCTAGGGATAGCCATCCAATTGAATACTCGCGTCTGCGGCTGTTTCTTCGAGGTAGACTGCCCATTTCCTTCGTACCAACCATCCCTGCTGATAGTATTCTTCGGTTTAGTTCATATATATATACACTCCCAAATAATACACGAAATTTGCTCGCGCCATACTACTTGGTTTTCGGTGCTTTATCTCTGGAAGAATTTTATGTGGTCAGCATGGCCGTGGGAGAGGAAGATATTTGCACATGCGCATAACAAAAAGTGAAAGAGCAACGTATGCCACTCATTTTCTTCCGTGGTCTCAAACCGAATCGAGAATCCTCTGCCAGCATTGCTCCCCGGGCCGTCTCATATGATCGGTCCCGTCTGTCGTTTTCCTGAGGCAGCTAGCCATCAAAATATTTGACGCTGCCTGGGGGAATCACTGCATGTGAGGCTCTCTGTGCTAAACCGTCCTAAGCTGAAACAGGTGTAGGCTGGTGCACCGAACCTATCTCAGCAGCTGGATGAGCTTTTTCATTCCAGTTGATATCTGTTACTGAATTATTTGTCGCAGATTTTTCTTCGTAACAATATATTTTACTACTCCCTCCGATCCATATTAGTTGACTTGGATTTGTTAAAATTTGGATAAATCTATATACTAAATAGTGTCTAGATTCATTCAAATCTAGACAAATGTGAGTCAACTAATATGGATCGAAGGGAGTAACATGTTTTAGCAGGAGCACTAGCATTGAGGCTTTGACTATAGCATGTGCCACACACCGATTGCCGGTGATGCTCGTTGGTCGTAGACCCAACCGATCGAAATTGTAGTTTAGGAATTTTGTCGGTGCGACCGGACGATGTAAACGTGCTGATCCCTTTTGCACAGCTGTCGAGACCCCCGGCCTATCACGGCGAGTCATGTAGTAAAAGTATTCACAGATTTTGAAGAGGAAAAAAAATCAACCGTTCGGTGTTATTCTACTGCCTTCATCCCATATTAGGTTGTCCATAATTTTATGTGCAAGTCAAACTTTATAAAGTTTAATCTTAAATATATAAAATAATATAATATAAAATATGTATATTATAAAAATATATTTTAAGACAATTTAATAATACATATAAGTTTATAGTTGATCAAATATTATATAGTTTGATTTAAAAAAAATTATATGCAACCTAATTTAGGACGGAGTACTACAACTCTCTTTCTAATTTGACTCGAGCTACTCGCGTTCCGTTGTTTTCTCTCTCAACCACTGTCAGAGGAGATGTCATCATCACTGTTTTCTCTAGTACTACAAATTTTTTCAATCCAGCCTTTTGATCTGTAGTTTGTTTCTTAATCTGATAAAAGGTACTAGTACTACAGTATAAATAAACAAATTTAAGCTCTCGTTGGTTGGTCGGAGTAAACAAATGGGTGAATGACTTGGTGGCTCGCCACTCATTGAGAATTAACACATGCAGTTCCTTCTGAATGATTAACATATCTCTGAATAGATTAATGTGTTCTGCTTGCAAAGGGTACGTGAAGGCTCGCATCATCCTAGCACATTAAATAGCGGTCAAGCAATCAGGAGATCCAGCAGCAGTTCCACACAATACCAGCAAACGATATTATAACCTCTCAAAAAAAAAGCAAACAATCTTAATACTTAATCCATCCTTCCCTGCAACAAAATGAAAAAAAGCCAGTCGGCGTGGTGTGGCACAGTACGTGTTCGAGGAAATAAAGCGGCTAGAAAATACGAGGGAAAATTTCAGAATCGGGCACGCGTGCTGATCGTGGGAAATTCAGGTCGCTACAGTGCACGCGAATTATTGGGCCGGTGTATAGTACAGAGAGGTACACGTACGTCCACGATGTATGCAGAGAGGCCGGCTCGTCGTCCGGACGGTGCCCTGGCTGCCCATGCATGTGCCATGTCTTCCATCGGCCAAACTAGGAGAGCCTGTAGCTAGCTTACACGTCCTACTCTCAAATTGAAAATACAGTTTAATTAGTATATACTGTATGTGTGTGCATATGCATCTAGATACTATGAACAGAGCATGTACATGTTGTGTAGACTGAACGGACGGACCTGTGCTGTCGTATCTAATGTGTCGAGTTAGATTATTTTATATTTTATAGTTATAAAATAGACTATATTTTACACTAGAAATCACGAAATAAATTAGAAATAGACTATATTTTTTATGTTTATAAAAAAATGTTAGCTCTTTTAGTATCTACTCCCTCTGTTTAAAATATAAGATGCTTTAGCTTTTTCTAAAATATATGTAGATACTTTTACTCTGTTAGTTCAGAACAAAATGAGTGAATCACACTAAAAACGTCTAAATACATGTGTTTCGAAAAAAAACTAAAACATCTTATATTTTAAAACGGAGGGTGTAGATACTATCACGCAGAATGAATTAGAGGGTGGGCACACTTCAAAAAAAAAATACTAACACATGTGGAATACAAAATCTGTCTAAAAAGTAATATAAATAGCAGAGTGGAATCTCATAATATTATAGTTCTATAATATGTTCTAATTTTCAGGTCAAAAATATATTTTCATTTTATAAGTTATGGTACGCCATAGACAAAAGTCTTGTATTGTATTCATTGACAGGGGATTACAAAGTTTATATACTCCCTCCGGTCCAATTTAATGGACTCAAATCCATTTAGATATGAATGTATCTAGCACTAAAATATGTCTAGATATCCGTATCTAGATAAATCTGAGTTCATTAGTTTTGATCGGAAGTAGTACATATGATGACTGTCTAAAAAGTGATATTTGCTAGAATAGCCGACGGTAGTAAAGGATGTATGGTTTGTATGTTTAGTGGCAACTACTAGTTCGATTTGAATCTCTCCCACCCTCACGTAGATTCGAGATCCCGCGACTTCCACTGTCCGGGTCCCCCGCATGCGTGCAACATTTGCATCCATGGTATGTCTCCTAGAACCTCATCTCCTCCACGACTCCGGTGAGGCTCTAAAAAAAATGTCTCCGACAAGATATGTCTTAATTTTTGTCTCATGGGTGAACTTTTTTCCAACATGCGAAAGCGGGACATTTTATAGTAAAAGGGTGGTTTTGACAAAAAAGTACAAGACAAGTGTGAGCGGGGAGAACCAGGTATGGCAGCACACCATCAACTCGAGGACGCTTAGTGATGTCTCTATTTTTATGCAATCAACTATTCCTACAACTGAAAAATGAATACTCCCAAACTGGTATACGATCTGAAAATCAGATTATTTTTTTAATAATAAATATTAGATTTGTGGTAGTCTATTTATTCTCTATAATTCTGGGTGGGCCACAGCCCACCCAGCCCCACCCGTGCATACGCCCATGGATACTATGAACAAAGAATGTACATATTGCGTATACTGAACGGACGGGCCTATGCTATCATTTTATGATTTTTAGCTTAAAAAGTAGATTAAATTTTGCACTAAAAATCACAAAATGAACTAGAAATGGGACTTATTTTTTGGCAGGATCTCACTTGCATCATCTCTGGTCATGTCGGTCTGCCTGCCATAGTGTGCCATCCATGATCAGAAAAACTTTTGTCACGTGTTAGCATGTTCCGAGGTTTCCAGGTTCTGGCTGGATTTCCTGGCCAAACCCTTTTCCTTTTGGACGATTACCCGAGGGATTTATCTAGACGTCTTTTTCTTAGAACACAGCCAGTTTCAGTTGAAAAAAAGGCAGAGACAGACAGGGTGCGAGTGGCGTGTAAGGTGTTTAAGGACACCTCAGCGCGAATTAACGCGTGGATCGAGCGGATAAAGCAGCAGTGATCATGCATGTATCTGCGTGTGAAGGGAAGAAGAGAAGTCGACTGGTCGGCAGGACGTATACATGCGTGGGACTGATCTTTCTCATTTTCTTTTAAGTTGATCTACGCGCACGCATGTGGTATGTACTCCAATTGTCCACGGATCAGCTAGCTATTGAGTGCACGTATGTATCATGATTCACATGGATCATGGCTGCATGCTTCTGAAGAAGCAGGCTCTAATTTGATCCGTTGCATGCTAGTAATAACAAAAGAGAATAATAGCTCAAATTTTGTGTATGACCACCCCCCCCCCCCCCCCCCTCCCGGCCGCATCCACAACGATCTTATTCAGCCCTTCGAAACATAACTCCTCAACTCTCATTTACTTGTCTTAATCAACAAGCCAAGGACAAACTTTAGAGATGAAGCAGTTAGATGATGAAAGATGATGCCGAATTAGGTGGCACCAACCAGGGCCATGCATGATAGGGTGATGACGGGCCCCACGTCGCCCCCTAACCATGTGAGCTTGAACCCCAACGCCAACGGCAATTTGCATTGGAACGGCCTCCTGTTTTCCACTTTTAAATTTGCCCGTTTATGTATGGCCGGTGGACCAAATGCATCATCATGCTTAAATGGTTTCTCTATTAATATACCGATTTGTTAGTTCTCATGCGCCTGAGAACTTCTTAGTTCTTAGTCACCTCTCTCGCCATTAGATTTACCTCGTAATTCGTGCAACATGAGACTTTCACATGAGTTGCAACTGGATTTTAATGAGTTGCAACTGAGAATTAGTACAAATTATATAAGTTGCAACTAGGTTGTAACTAGCACAAATAGTAGAATGATGTCAGTGACTTAGACATAAGAAGTTCTCAGGCGCTTGAGATCTAGGGACTCCCATTAATATAACCTTGATTAAACCAGTTTTCTTTTCATGTATTTAGTCCACATATTTAAGGGTTTCTCTACCAAATTTTTTTTGGAAGCTTGTGATAGTTATGTCCTCTTTGATACGCATGGTTCCCAAAACATGAAAACAGAAAAAAAAACATGATTAGATTGCCATATCCTGTTGAATCGTACATGGTAGCAATTAAGAAAACTATACAATTTTGCATGAAAAGCGTTTGACATCACATGGAAACAAAACAAAAAATATAGCAAGAGGTTAACAAATATTTTAACTAATACATAGTGCAATGTAATCCTTAGAGGGAAACATTCTCAGGACTCCAATGCTACAAATCAAATGACATACACAAGAAAGTTACTAAGGATCGATTATTCACTCCTAAAAGAAAATATACAAGAAAACAATAAAAACTAGTGTTCCTTGGAATGTTAGGCCCCGAGGCTCTTGGTTGGCGGCCAAAGTTTTTGGTTATGCACGAGGATTTTCCCAACCGTTTTAGATTATTTCACATTTCATGCCAAACTTTTTACCAAATTATTTCACATTTCATGCCAAACTTTTTACCAATAGAGGCTCCAGGAATCTCTAGCCTTAAACTCAATACAATTATCCGACAAACTAATAATAGTTGGCAAAAGGGCATCAATGCATGTTATGATGCCATGACATCAATTAAACATATGCCCTTGTATATTTTCTTTCAGGAGCCGTGAGAGAAAAACCCTCAAGATAGACAACCGTTTTTTGAACGGTAATTGCCCCCCAAGGACATAGAATCTACATTATATCAGTGTGGTGTACATTTACAAGAAGGACCCCAAGTGAAAGGAAATTACAACATAGTCCCGCACTTTTGCAGTAACACCCTAAACAAAAATGCAAAAAAGCAATCAAGTCCGCTTTTCTTTCAGTTTTCTTGAAACAATAAGCCCCTTTATCGATTTCCATTAAAGAAACACTAGTTTTTATTGTTTTCTTAAAACGACAAGCCACTTTGTCGATTTTCGTCAAAGAAACGCTAGCTTTTATTGTTTTCTTGAAACGACAAACCACTTTGTCGATTTTCATATAAAGAAACGCTAGTTTTTATTGTTTTCTTGAAACGACGAGCTGCTTTTTGTCGATTTCCATTAAAGTAACGCTAGTTTTATTGTTTTCTTATTAACTAGTCACTATATGTGCCACCCACCAGAGAACTTCGGTTTTATCGAAACTCCTACAATATGAGCGCTTGGACTAGTTTAGGTTTCGGCCACCTTTTCCATTTGATTTTTCGGACACTTGTTGTGAAGTTTCACATACACTTATGTTGTTGGTTCTTTAGTTTATTTATTAATGGTGCTTAGTAATTTCAATTTAATAGTTAAGTGACTAAATGTTCCTAGTGTTCAGCTGACACCTATGTTGTAAATTGTCGCTTGTAAAAAAAGCAGACGAGATACAGGAAAACTTTTCTCTCAAAACAATCACGTGCCCCGCTTTATAAATAAAGCAGCGGTACAAGAAAACTTCAAAGAGAGCCTGACTATATGTTGCCCGTTTTCCTTTTAAATTGGAAACTTCATTCTTTCACTTCAAAACTTTTCCAAAACAAATACCAGTACATATACATATAAATTTCTATAAAAATCATGTTTTCATACACGGCCTGCACAAACATTGACAAATGTGGAGACCGAAATGAATTTTTATTCTTACCTAGGGTCAATTTTTTGTGTAGTTAAAAATACACGTATTGCTCAACAAAATTGTACACGTTCTTATAAATCATCTACCTGAAGATGAAATAAAAGTCCTCCCCGTCTACCCCCTAGTCGGGATGTGCGCATAGCGTCGTCGGGGGAGGGGTGAGGTGTGTCTCCGATCGGTGATAAGCTTTGCCCAGCTCCACAGAGGGAGGGGCAAGGACGACAACACTCCTTGGGCTTGCTTGAGTGTTTGTAGTCGTCGCTATGTGGTCAAATGACATGTTTGTAATTTTTATTACTTTTAAGATTCATTATACTATTTTTTGAGGATTATGAATAGACTGGTGGACTTGTGGCAATCAAAAATCATCTCTATGCATCTACTGTAGAAGATTTATGTTTGCGGCTTACACAAAAATAACAAATGTAAATATTAGAAATGATTAATTTTTAATTAGCAAAACACTCTCCCAACGTTCCCCCATGCCAGAGCCCCCATCACCCCAGATCTAGCCTCTCCGTCCGACGGCCACGCCGACGGAGAGAGGAGTGGGGCCCCGCCCTCTTCATCGTTTGCTTTTGTAGGTCTCTTTTCTCTTGGTTTTGTCTCCCTAGCGGTATCGGCGAGGTGGTGGCGACGATGACGTGTTGGAATAAGATCTCTCCGGCCTCTCCCTACCTTGTGGGTGATGCAGCCCGTCCTACGACCGCTACTACATCTACTCCCACAAGCTCCCCAAGTGGACCCATGACTCGCGCCCGAGCCAAACTCCTTCAAGCTAAGGTGAACTCGCTCCTCTCCTTGTGTGACTTCGATACACCTTTGGATGGCCTGCTACTTCATACCCATACCTTGTGCATCATCAGGTACGAAGAGAAGAACCCACAGGACGGAGGAGCGCCAGCAGACAAGACCAAATGCTCTCTGTCGCCAGCGGTACTACCGGACCTGGCGACCGGTACTACCGCTTGGCGGCACTACCGCCAAATGCTACTGCCAACAACAGAAGGTTTCAGAGCTGCCCAAGTACTCTCTGTCACTGGCGGTACTACCGGCCCCGGATCCGGTACTACCGGGCTGCGGTACTACCGCCCCCTGCTACCGCCACCAACAGAAGGCCCCAGCGCAAGTCCCAGGACGACAAGCGGTACTACCGGCCAGGAAGCGGTACTACCGCATGACCGGTACTACCGGTCGGGCTGGACCGGTACTACCGGACCTGGAAAAGCCTAAACGTGTTAATTCGGCCCAGCGCCTTGTAACCCTCTCTATATTTCGCTATTTGTTCCCAAAATACCCCTGTTTATGTGGTTGGTCTATATATAGCCCCCACCCTCTATTGTAAACCCTAGACTTGGATAATAATAGATATTAAGGAAACCCTTTGAGGAACTTATATCTATTGGTCTCATGCTCCTACCAAGGAGCACCGGATTATCCACCCCCCTCTTGGATCTTGCCTAGTGCGTTCAAGTTGTACAAGGCCTTGGGTTCTCGGTTTCTCGCCCCCAAGTCGTCAAGATCTCACCAAGCACCTCATCCCCCGTTGTTGGCGTGGAGAGCGAGCTTCGCCCAACACCGATCCTAGGGATTATGTTGGACCGGTTGCCACCGGCGTGAGGAGTAGGCGTGTATCGTGTTTTGGAGTGTGTGTTCGTGGTTTTCATCGCTTTCCTCGATTTCATCCCCCGACCACCTCTTCCCCCTCGTTTCTCGTGGAATTCGTGAAAGATCGGGCCAACCCCAGGGTTACCCCCT
This sequence comes from Avena sativa, assembly GCA_916181665.1. Taxonomy (NCBI): domain Eukaryota; kingdom Viridiplantae; phylum Streptophyta; class Magnoliopsida; order Poales; family Poaceae; genus Avena; species Avena sativa. The sequence goes on along the minus strand of OV702280.1, from coordinate 381,669,776 downwards.
AACATATTGGTATCAAGAGCACGGTTGATCACGAATTTCCCCCCAATTTTTCTTTTATCCACCTTAAAATCGAAAATCTCACCAAAAAGAGCCCCAATTTGCCTTCGGATCGATCTCTGGATTTGGTGCGTTTTTCGTGGTTTTGGTCCATAGATCTGTTGCTGTGGGAGTCGATCTATAGCCCCTGTTGTTCCTAGCCAGCCTTTCGGTCAGTTTTCCCACGGATTTGAGGTTTGTGTCAAGTGGATCTCGTTTTCGTTCGTGTTCTGTGACCAGCGGTACTACCGCCCGTGGCAAGCGGTACTACCGCCGTCCGGTACTACCGCCTGTACCAAGCGGTACTACCGCCAGTAACAGAAGGTTTTTCCTTCTACTTGACACCTCATTTTCGCTTGCTGACTTTTACCCTTTAGCTTGTTCGTGTTTCGCGTGTTTGTCGCCATCTTAACACAAGCTTCCGCATCCAAGTCATCCGCGCTCATCGACACCGCGACACTCGAACATCATCCACCACCAACGGTTGCAAGTCCTCAACAATACCAAAGGTATAACTTGCGCCACTTTGACAACCCCATATCTTCCTTTGTGTGTATCTATCCTTTGAGAGCAACTCATTTTGTGTTTGTCTAAGCATTGTGCATTTGCCTTCGGAAAGTGAGAGTGTGAGGCCAAATACAAAAGCTAACATAGTAGCATAGCAAGGGAGAAAAAGGAGAAAGAATCAAAAAAAAAAGAACAAAAGAAAAAGGAAAAAAAAAAGATACATAGTCTCCCCAACCAAAGAGAATACCAAGCTTGTAAGCCAAGAAAGAGAGAAGAAAGAGCGCACCGAGGCAAGTGCACAAATCTATTGCTTATCCTCTATTAGCAAACGAGTTGTGGTCTCTCCTTGAGTTGGCACGACAGCCGAGTGTAGTCTTCGTTAGGCCCTTTTGTGCTCATTTTCATAGTCGTGCTAACCCCGTTTTTCTCCACGTGTGTGTTTTCCGTGTTTTTCGTAGATCGTATCCTTTTGCTTTTGATCTTTGGTTCTTTACCACGTTAGACAATAACCTTTTGCTTGGATCGTTTTGTTTGGTTTTCCACAATCCTAACCTTCCACCAAAAGCCTTTTGAGAGTTGTAGCATATTTGTGTGTGAGTTTCTTGCCATTTCACTTTGCACGCTTTTCGCTCATTTGTGTGGCAATTGGTTTGATATAATCTCCAAGGTGAGGTAAAAGGCTAACTCTACGCACCCTTTCTCTCCATATACAACCCTTGTGGCTTTGCATCATGGACAGGCATGGAGAGCCATCCCAACCACCACCTCCGGAGGATGACACACAATTCATGACAAGATGGGACCATTGGAAGGTCCGAGGAGAATTCAACTATCGTTGTGAAGCTCTCGAGCGGCGCCAAGATGAACAATTTAGCGAGGCCCGCGTGGAATTCAAGAACATCGACAACCGCTTCGAAGAAGTCCATGGCCAAATGCATGCCATGCAACACAACCTCGGTCATCAAAATGAAGCTCTTGGTCGTGCACTCGCCTCAATGGATGAGAAGCTTCAACGCATCATCGATGGACTCGCAAGGCCACGCTCGCGCGAATCAAGCTCATCTCGGCACTCCTCAAGTGAATCAAGTGCACCTCGCCGTCACGCTTCAAGGCATCGGGATGGACCCGTTCTTCAATCCATGAGCTCTTCGCAAGCGGTACCATCTCCGCGTCACGCCGCAACGTCAAGCTATGATGGTGACCTCTCCGCAAGACCTCCAAGGCGCGAAGCGACCCGGCCACAACCAAGGGCACTTGTGATTCAACAAGAGCCTCGCATGGACCACCAAGGCCATCGACGTCGACATGTCCCTTCAACAACAAGTGAAGCTTCCGAAGAGGACGAACAAGATCACCGTCGACGGGAAGCACTCGAAGATCCTCCAAGGCGTCATCATCGACATGATCGTCCACGTCGGCAACATGATGGTCATGACGAGCCTCCCCTACACCAAGAAGAAGAAGAGCAGCCCATTGCGCACGCGGCTCGACGTCCTCCTCGCCATATGGCGCAAGCTAATGCGCCTCGGCATCAACCACGACAAGAACAAGAGCAAGCTCCCCAAGCTCGTCGTGAGGAACATCAACCTCCTCCTCGTCCTCAACCGCGTCAACAAAACGAGCAAGCTCCCCAAGCTCGTCGTCAACAACAAGTTCCACCACCAAACGTGGCACCTCATCAACCGCAAGAGCAACGCAACAATCACCAAGCAAGACATGAGAGCTCGGATGATGATGATGACCGCCAAAATCATGGCAACCGACGCAACCGGAACTGCAATGGAGAAGAAACTTTTGGCAAGCTCAAATTCACCATGCCCAAGTTCACCGGTTCCAATGAGCCCGAAGAATATCTCTCTTGGGAACTCAAGGTCGACAAGATCTTCCGCATGCACAACTATAGCAATGAGAAGATGATGGCCATGGCATCCCTCGAGTTTGATGAGTATGCCAACCTTTGGTGGGAACAAGTCCAACTCGCTCGCGAAGCAAAAGAAGAGCCTCCAATCACAACTTGGCAAGATATGAAGGCTCATATGAGATCCCGCTTTGTTCCTTCACACTACACGTGTGACCTTTTCAACAAGCTTCAAACGCTTAGTCAAGGGACAAAGACCGTGGAAGAGTACTTCAAGCAAATGGAGCTCAACATGATCCGTGCCAACATTGAAGAGAGATATGAACAAACAATGGCACGCTTCCTCAATGGCTTGAACCATCCCATCAAGCGCATCACCGAGTTCCAAAGGTACAACAACATGGTTGAGCTTGTGCACATCGCATCCAAGGCCGAGCGTCAAGTGCAAGAGGACATCAAGTACAACAAGCCAAAAACGTACTTCACCTACAAGCAAGCATCAACCACTACCCCAACAACACCAAGTGGAAGCTCCTCAAGTACCACCAAGCTTCCCTTCAAGCCCACTCTCCCTCAAGGAAAACAGCCCCCAAGTGGCAAACACACAAGGGATGATCTACCATTCAATGGTGAATGCTACAAGTGTGGAGGCAAAGGGCACAAGTCAAATGCATGTGGAAACAAGAAAGTTTTGTTCATCCATGACAACGGCGATGAAGAATACTTGAGTGAGGAAGAATTTGATGCAAGAGTGAAGGAGGCTATGGCAAGGCAACATTTGGAAGAGGACCAAGAACTTCTCGTGTGTGAGCATGACGCAAGTCCATCGCTTGTGGTCACAAGGGTCTTGACTACCCAAGCCAATGAAAATGAAGACCAACGCTCGAACATCTTCCAAACTCGTGCCGGCATCAATGGGAAGTCCATCAAAGTTGTCATCGATGGAGGGAGTTGCCACAACCTTGCAAGCACGGAATTGTGTGAGAAACTCAACCTCACCCTTCATCCGCATAGACACCCTACCATATCCAATGGCTAAGTGACCAAGGATCCGTCAAGATCAAGCACACCGTCTCGGTGACGTTCTCAATTGGGCACTATAAGGACACGGTAGAATGTGACGTGGTCCCAATGACGGTTTGCCACATGTTGCTCGGAAGGCCGTGGCAATATGACAAGTGTGCTTTGCATAATGGTCACTCAAACACTTACACCTTCAAATGGCTTGATAAAACTTGTGTGTTGCAACCAATGACTCCTAGCCAAATAATTGCGGACAATGCAAAGGCTTTAGCGAGGGCGCAATACACAAAAACACCTTGTGAGAAGAGTGGTGAGCGAGAGAACCACACCATAGTGAGTGAGAGCTACAAGCCAAACTCGAGTGGAAAAACTAAGAGTGTTCTTCTTGCCACCAAAAGTGAGATGAGAGAAGTGCGGAACAACCCATCCATCTTGCACTATGTCCTTGTTTGCAAGGGACTAGCGCAAGGAACTAACGACTTGACAAATGTTCCTCCTTCTTTGATGGCTATTTTGCAGGAATTCCAAGATGTATTTCCCGAAGAGCTTCCTCATGGCCTTCCTCCTCTTCGTGGAATCGAGCACCGCGATGTAAAATTCATGAGCTATTTCTGGAAGACTCTCATGGCCAAGCTCGGCATCAAGCTCCTCTTCTCGTCCGCCTCGCATCCTCAAACCGATGGACAAACCGAGGTCGTCAATCGAAGTCTTGGAACACTCCTCCGGGTGTTGATAAAGAAGAACCTCAAAGACTGGGAGGAATGCATTCCACACGCCGAGTTCGCCTACAACCGCGCCAAGCACTCCACCACCATGAGGAGCCCGTTCATGATCGTCTACGGTTTCGAGCCTCTCACCGCGCTCGATATACTTCCACTTCCACTTCATGAACGTGCCAATATGGACGTTGTCAAGCGTGCCCAAACAATGAAGAAACTCCATGAAGACACACGAGCTACTATCGAGCAACAAGTCCTTCGCCAAGCATCAAGGCTAAACAAGACCAAGAAAGAGATGATCTTTGATGAGGGCGACCTTGTGTGGATCCACTTGAGTAAAGACCGCTTCCCCAAGGAACGCGACTCCAAGCTAAAGCCAAGAGGTGATGGACCATTCAAAGTGCTCAAGAGAATCAACAACAACGCTTATGTCATCGATATCCCAACATCAAAGTATCTTGTGAGCTCGACATTCAATATCAAGGACCTCTCACCCTACCATGGAGAAGATGAAGTTGAGAAGGTTGAAGAGTCGAGGACGACTCTTTTCCAAGGGGGGGGGGGAGCTGATGCAGCCCGTCCTACGACCGCTACTACATCTACTCCCACAAGCTCCCCAAGTGGACCCATGACTCGCGCCCGAGCCAAACTCCTTCAAGCTAAGGTGAACTCGCTCCTCTCCTTGTGTGACTTCGATACACCTTTGGATGGCCTGCTACTTCATACCCATACCTTGTGCATCATCAGGTACGAAGAGAAGAACCCACAGGACGGAGGAGCGCCAGCAGACAAGACCAAATGCTCTCTGTCGCCAGCGGTACTACCGGACCTGGCGACCGGTACTACCGCTTGGCGGCACTACCGCCAAATGCTACTGCCAACAACAGAAGGTTCCAGAGCTGCCCAAGTACTCTCTGTCACTGGCGGTACTACCGGCCCCGGATCCGGTACTACCGGGCTGCGGTACTACCGCCCCCTGCTACCGCCACCAACAGAAGGCCCCAGCGCAAGTCCCAGGACGACAAGCGGTACTACCGGCCAGGAAGCGGTACTACCGCATGACTGGTACTACCGGTCGGGCTGGACCGGTACTACCGGACCTGGAAAAGCCTAAACGTGTTAATTCGGCCCAGCGCCTTGTAACCCTCTCTATATTTCGCTATTTGTTCCCAAAATACCCCTGTTTATGTGGTTGGTCTATATATAGCCCCCACCCTCTATTGTAAACCCTAGACTTGGATAATAATAGATATTAAGAAAACCCTTTGAGGAACTTATATCTATTGGTCTCATGCTCCTACCAAGGAGCACCGGATTATCCACCCCCCTCTTGGATCTTGCCTAGTGCGTTCAAGTTGTACAAGGCCTTGGGTTCTCGGTTTCTCGCCCCCAAGTCGTCAAGATCTCACCAAGCACCTCATCCCCCGTTGTTGGCGTGGAGAGCGAGCTTCGCCCAACACCGATCCTAGGGATTATGTTGGACCGGTTGCCACCGGCGTGAGGAGTAGGCGTGTATCGTGTTTTGGAGTGTGTGTTCGTGGTTTTCATCGCTTTCCTCGATTTCATCCCCCGACCACCTCTTCCCCCTCGTTTCTCGTGGAATTCGTGAAAGATCGGGCCAACCCCAGGGTTACCCCCTAACAGTGGGCGTCCGATTTGGAGTCAGCGAAGGGCCCGTGAGGGTTAGCATCGCCATATCTGTTGATTCTCTTCGGATCATGGCAATTGGTGTGTCTATCAAGGGGACTTCTTCTTACTACGGGGATCTACGAATCGCCAAGGAGCTTCATCGACGGTTACTTCTTCCTCTTCGTCTCTGGGATGAATGTGGTTTTTTAGACCCGTTCAGTGACTTCCCGTCCGCAATCAACGACGTCAGGTCGGCTCAGGGAGGAGCGGCATTGACACCGCCCTGTCGACACGGTCTGGAGGTTGAAGACGAAGGACATTTCTAGGATTTTGTTGTAATTTTCGTTTTCTTGTGATGCTTTGTACTTTCGTACATTTCTTTTAATATCAGGGTCGTTTTCGCAAAAAAAAATCAGCAAAAAAAGTTTACACGCCCGTAAAAGACTCGGATTTTTTTAAAAAAAATTTAAATACATGGGTGCGGTTGGGGTCGAGACAAAAATATATACAGCCGACCGTTGGTTAGCAGCACACACGCACATACAGTGTGTCGCTTCCTCTATAATTTCTTGTTGCAACTTGCCCCCAGCTCCATCCGTCGCCCGGTTCGTTGGCACCGTGTACGTACGCCGTGGGGCTCTGCGTGCGAGAGACACGGCCTGGCCGGAGACTTCCAGTGCAATCCACTCAAACGCTAGCAGACCGGTCGGGTGACTAAAACACATTATGACACGGATCGAGTTGCTTGCAAGCGAATTAGCAGTACCAGCTAATGGCGCACCTGGGGTTCGTTCGTTCGTTCGTGGCTGTTGCTCTCACAAATCTTTATATTTCCAAAAAAAAACTACTACCATCAGGATTCAGGTTGCACGTATTCAGGGGAAGCGTTGCTGCAGAAACGGAGCAGCAATTGATGAGCGACGCGCCGTTAATGGGGAAAAAAATGGGGGAGACGCAGCGCGCACGCACGCACCGTCGCGATCATTCATTCCCTGAATGCTCGGGCGGCCTAATCAATCGCCATTAGCAGGGGTGATTATTATGGAGACGGAAATAATGCCAGGGCATTTCGGTCTTTTCCGAGCCACCAACAACAACGCAGCAGCAGTACCAGCAGCAGCGTCCGTCGTCGTTGTAACAGACAGCAGAGAGAGAGAGAGAGAGAGAGTACGCGCTCCCACCATCCCCTCCCTCTCCCGCCTGCATTATTTCTGCCCTCTCTCTCTCTCCACCTCCCCCTCCCCGTTTATTCTCCCTCCCACCTTCCTCCTACTCTCTGTCCCTCTCCCCCATTGCTGCTGCGCGCTTTTCTTCCTTCCTTCCCCACTCCCTCCTCCCCCGCAGAGCACACACTCCGACCAAGCTCACTCCCGCACCAGCCCCCGCCCGCGGTTCTCTTCTCTCCAGGTATGCGCACATCTTCCTACTCCGCGTCCCCCCCGAACCCACTCTTTTCCTGCTTTTATTTTCTGCGGTTTCTTCGTCCCTCCACGCGCCATTGCCGTCTCCTCCTCCCCCATGCCTGCTTCTTCGTTCCAACGAGCACCAACAAAATCGGTGTCCATGTACTACAAATCTTGACAGGGGAAAGAACTCTTGAGATAGACCTGCCAAGGAGTGGTTGCAGAAACCGTCCTTTTTACTGCTGCTTCCCTTATTATTATTATTACTGGTGCGGTTCTTCAGATCTAGGGACGGACCCATCTCCCCGCGAGCGGCGTGGTAATGCGCTGCTTCGGGTTCTGCTGTGTCGGTGGAGCCACAGATTCGTAAACTTCCGTTGGATTTGGGGAAGGGATGCAAGGGTTGGGCCTTTCAAGAATTGTTTTATTATCACCAGATTATTATTTTTGGGGGCGGGGCTTAGTTCAGTGCTGGCTGGGACACTTGCTTCCAGCAAGCCGAGAAATCATTTGCCAGCTAGTTCTTGGCTGTGCTACATCTAGTACTACCAGTAATTTCCTGAAAAGGCAGATGCCGTATTTGCCTCCTTCGTCTCCGAGGCGGATATGTCTGGATCTGGCACTAGTTACTCCTTCGATCTGATGAAACGGCCATTCAACCCCGTGTGCTTTGCTGTGATTTGTTTTCCAGCTTTGCTTTGTTCCTGTCCACACGTCCTGCTTGGGGGGCTAGAATCGGGTACTGGAGGGTCTGTGTTTTTATTTACCCTTCTGGTTGCTGCAGATAATTGTGCTGCCTAGTACAATGCCCAGTTCTTTGCTGACAGCTCAAGCTAAATACTATTAAGATCTGGTAGTGGAAAACAAATCTATGGTCCAGTAAAATTTTCTTTGAGGAGTTGGTTCTTGTTCTACTACTACTGCTCATCTGAGTCGAATTTCTAATTAGCTCATGTATGTTATTGTAGTTATAAACCACGATGATGTGTTAGAAGGTCATTCGTGTAACCCTCCCTAGGTATTCTTGATCAGTACTATGGTGGTTTTTCCCATGAGTGACCCATTTTTCTTTCATCTGCTGTTTATTCTTAAATCAGTATCTCTTGGTCACATAATGCCAAATTGTACCTGACGTATTATGTCCATTTTCAGGAGCTGATGCAAGGTGTAAGCTGTGCACGTCAAGACCAAAATTAGCCTAGCTTGATTACACGGCAGCTGTTTCAGGACTAGCATATACTTGATTCTCCTCTGGTTCAAAACATGGGTTCTAGATTTCCATCACATCAGCTGAGCAATGGCCTGTATGTATCTGGCCGAAAAGAGCAGCCTAAGGAGAAGGCACCCACCATTGGCTCCAATGTCATGCCATACACTGGCGGTGACATCAAGAAATCTGGAGAGCTTGGCAAGATGTTTGACCTTCATGCTGAAAAGTCTAGAAAATCGGGTCCTCTTGGCAGCGCGCCGTCCAGAAATGCTTCGTTTGGGGGTGCTGCTTCAAACTCTGGACCTGTCCCTAATGCTGGTGGCCGGTCAAACTACTCTGGTTCACTTTCATCTTCAGTTCCTGGCGCCGGCGGATCGGCAAGAGCAAAATCTAACTCCGGGCCTCTCAATAAGCATGGAGAACCAGCAAAGCGGTCGTCTGGTCCCCAGTCTGGAGGTGTGACCCCAATGTCTCGCCAGAATTCTGGCCCCCTCCCTCCCATGCTTCCTGCAACTGGCCTTATCACATCTGGGCCTATTTCTTCCGGACCACTGAATTCCTCTGGTGCCCCAAGAAGAAAAGTATCTGGATCTCTTGATCCTGCTGCATCCATGAAGGTGCGGGCCACGTCGTTTGCTAACAATCAGGCTGTTACTACTCTTACCACCGAAGGTGGTTTCTCAATCAAGGGAAGCTTTTCGAAGTGCATATTGGGGGTGGTGTTCGGAAGCTTGATTGGGGGGTTTATATTGGGTGTCTTCATTCTTGCTGCTGTACACAATGCAATTCTGCTGATAGTTATGGTGGCGATGGTTGGTGCCGTTGCTGCACTTCTGTCTTGGAATGTTTGGCGGGGGAGAAGAGGAGTGATTGGGTATGTCAGTGGCTATCCTGATGCTGATCTCAGAACTACAAAAGATGGAGAGTATGTCAAGGTTACAGGGGTACGTGAAATGTTTCTGATATTATCGTTTTATTCTACTATGCACATGTGGGTTAATGGCACTAACCTGAACATAGTTGAGTATTCCATTGTTCTTGTTTCGGTTTATGCGGTATCTATATTATCAGGTGCCGTGTTCCTTTCTGTCATGTGTGCTTTGAACCTCTATGTCAGCACAAGATATCACCAAATTACTGTATTCTGTATTACTATCCGTGGTAGAATTTTCCTGGTAGTTATAACTGGAGTCTTTGTTTCCATGACTAGCATAAAACTACTTCCACGTTTGGAGATTGCATACCTTTATTTTCTGCAGGTTGACAGCATATCATTTTGAGTTCTCATTATCAGTTTGCATTCAGTAATGACCAGTATGCCAAACATCACAGGTGGTTACCTGTGGAAATTTCCCTCTGGAGTCCTCATTTCAAAGAATTCCGAGATGTGTGTACACTTCAACTAGCCTTTATGAGTATAGGGGATGGGGCTCGAAAGCCGCAAATGTCAAGCATCGGCTGTTTAGTTGGGGATTAAGGGCAGCAGAGGTGAGTTTTGTCTTTTCATGAATGCTAAGCTGTAAATATCTAGAAATAGGATGTCCAGATTAAATTATATAGAATTGTACTTGAAAAATGTAACTTCTGCAATTATATTACTCTGACCTTAACTGATAGTGGCCTTGACATTTCACTGAACTTTGGCAGCGACACGCGGTTGATTTCTACATTTCAGATTTTCAATCTGGGCTTCGAGCATTGGTGAAAACAGGGTATGGTGCGCGGGTGACACCATATGTCGACGACTCTGTAGTAATTGACATCAATCCTGACAACAAGGACATGTCTCCTGAATCTCTAAGATGGCTACGTGAAAGGAAGCTCTCAAGTGATGGGCAGACAATGCGACTCAAAGAAGGGTATTATTTTCTTTATCTTTGTTTCCACATTGAAGGCTGGCAATGCATAAGCTAGAAATATTTACCCCTGTCTGAAGATGTGCCAAAAGGTATCAGAGAATCATTGCATTTCACTTGTACCTGCAGATACATCAAGGAAGGCAGCACTGTGAGTGTGATGGGGGTTGTTCGAAAGAATGAGAGCGTGCTGATGATAGTTCCTCCATCGGAGCCCTTCTCAACTGGTTGCCAGTGGGGGAAGTGCTTCTTCCCATCGAACCTTGATGGACTAGTCTTGAGATGCGAGGATACTTCAAATATGGATGTCGTACCAGTATAAACAAGCTGGACGCTGGAATAGTTGCTGCTGAAAGGGGAAAATCGGCTTGTCGAATCTTTTGACCTCGGGTTGGGTTTGCTTGGTAGAGTATTAGAGTTGAGAAAAATGTACAAATGTTAGGTGTGATTATGGCTAGTAAAGATCGAGGATGGCTGGTTAATCTGGGGTTTGGCTGTATAGTCCTTTTTTCAATGTATTTGTCCTCCTTTCTGCTTTCCATTTTCGGTTATCGCTCTCAAATACTTGTGGAACATGATGGCTTTGTTGGTGCTGTCTGAAGACTAGTGGAATTGGGTTTATGTGTTATCTAGGATGGATTTGCACTGCTGCTAAAGACCTTGTTGCTGTTACATTTTTATGTCTACATTATGTATGTGCTGGAGATTATCAATTGATTACGCTAACTGTAACCTGCTTAATTTTGTTATGGACCATTTATAGCTGAAAGTTAATTGTCTTGCCGTTCTCCTCTGAATGACGCCGCTTCTGTCCACATAAAATTATCTTAACATCGTATATCCCACTGGGAGAGAAATTTAGAGGTTGCACAGATTTTTTTACGTGGGTTTAGATTGTGGATTTCGGGGTCTGACTACCGAAGACAGCAGGTGGTGAGGGCAAAATGTTTAGCGTAAGAAGAAATGGAAAAGGGTAACCAGCAGCGCCATAGAGAAAAGAAAGCTTCATTAGGACTTGGTTGTGAAGGTAAGAAGGATCTGATAACAGATCAGGACCTATCTGTATCAGAACTGAGGATTTTCCGGGCATAATTGTAAAAGCAAGCAGGCCCAAGGGACATATCTGTGATAGAAAAAGGGCACCCAGGGACCGGGGTTTGAAATCCCAAAAAAATTTGGACCATTTCTCGATTTATGCGTGTCATCCTTGCACAGGGGCCATGCTAATCTTCTCTGTATCATTCCAATTTTATCGGATGTCCCCGAAGGGACGGTAGAAGGTGCAGCGAGCAAGCTTATAAGCTGGTCGGAAGTCTGTTGGATTGCCGAGGTGGGACTAAACTGCCGACCCGGTTGCTCTCCACAGCCGCGCGTGTAACCGTCGGAGCGAACCAGAGCCCCATCCAGCAGACCCAAAAACCCAGCAATAAGCCTCGCTGTGGACTGCATCCCTCTACATGGCCCGTAGGGAGCCAGAGTCTCCAGACGTGAGGTCCATAAACACAGTACTGTACTAATTTTATTTTTTGGATTTAGACTTCCAGTTTCATTTTGGCCAAATGAATGAAACTGGAAGTCTAAATCTTGTGGGTTGTGGCGATCGATTGCTGAAGGCTAGGGACACGCAGATCACAGCAGGACTTCCTCTGTACTCTGAAGAATCTCGTGATCCGACAATCATTCCTAGAACGGTCGACAAGTTGAACTCACGAACGGAACGTCGCCACGACATTGATGTGCGCACGTTGATCATTTTAATATCTATCTACGCACCCGACAAGTTAAACTCACGAACTAGCAAATCCATCTTTGACTCCAGTTCACACATCCAAACGCCTCCCCTCCCCTGCAGCCGGCGAGGAGCGCGGCGGCGTGAGGCTGGCAGTCAGGCGACGGCACGCGGCAGCTCAGACCAGCGACAGCGCAGCAGCGAACGTGCTCACACTTGAATAGACAGCGCGGGAGCGCCGTTCGATCGAGATCCGACGGTGCAATAGGTAGAGAGCTGTTCCTTCTGGACCGTCTCCAGCTCGTGCGAGAGAAGGAACAGAGGAAAATAAAAAATTAAATTAGAAGCAGCAGGGGTTTGACCGGACCCTCCGCCCTTTCTGCTCCCACCCCCACTCCCACGACTGCCGGCCGGCCATGGCGGCGACGGTGCGGTTCGGGCTCCTGGTGTCGATGTTCCAGGCCATGTCGCAGGACCGCACGGCGGCGAAGAAGCGGGGCCGCCTCCGGACGTTCCTCGGCGACCGCGTCTACGGGGCCAAAGGCCGGGACGACTACTTCAGCGCGCTCCGCCTCCTCCTCCCTGGGCTCGACCGCGAGCGCGGCTCCTACGGGCTCAAGGAGGCCTCCCTCGCCGCGGCCCTCGTAGACGCGCTCGGGATCGCCAAGGACTCCCCCGACGCCCTCAGGCTCACCAACTGGCGCCGTGGGGGCGGCGGCCGCAACGCAGGCAACTTCGCCCTCGTCGCCGCCGAGGTACTGCCACTTTTGTTTTACCATCCAGCATTGTCTCTCTCTCGATAGTCGCTATAATATAATCCCTGTGCGGGCTCACTGAATTGCCTATGGGGTTTAGTAGCAGTTGAGGATTAGAGCTTTGACCTTTCAGATGCGTGATTGGCATGATGCTTTGTGATCTGATGCATAGCTGATGATGACAATTTTCTCACGCCTCAGAGAGTACAAGGGCTGGAATCTTGAGTGGTCTTCATATGGTTTCATTGGTTTCATGGTGTAGATAGATGGATAAAAAAACGCCGATTCATCAGATCAAAATTTGTGTAGCTGGATTGACTAGTAATCAAAATGCTGATTTAATTGTGGTTGTTATAGCAGCTTATCTTGCCGGTTCTTTTTCAGTTCGTGCTTAACATGAATTTCCTTTTCTACTCAGGTACTGCAGCGGAGGCAAGGAATGACTTCTGGTGGGCTGACGATAAAGGAGGTTAACGACGCACTCGATCGTCTAGCTGCAAGTGATAATAGGTAGCTTATAGATCTATTTCGTTTGCGTTCGTGTATGACTGCAAAGTCAGAAACCACAAGTTCTTCCTCATTCTTGGCAGGTCTGAGAAGGCTTCGATTCTTTCAAGTCTTATCAAGAAAACCAATCCCCTTGAAATGAAGTGGCTTTTAATGATTATTCTTAAAGGTTTGCTTGTTCTAGCCATTACCTTTTTTTCTTCACATTTTCTTACAACTTTTTTATATACATTTCAAAAGTGCTTTTGCATTCCTTTTGATGTCCTGTACCGTCATAGATTTAAAGGTGGGGATCAGTGAGAAGAACGTATTCCATGAGTTTCATCCTGATGCTGAAGACCTGTTCAATGTCACTTGTGACTTAAAGTTGGTCTGTGAAAAGCTCAATGATCAAAGTCAAAGGCATAAACGTCAGGTGATTATACTTTTGCATTGTTTCTCATCATTATGTAATATTCGGGGCGCAACACTTTAAATCCTGAAATTATAGTGTTATTTCAAGGCTTTTATCATGTGTTTTGTCTATGCATGGAATCGTCCATGTTCTTTTGGATGGACTGAGCGTTTGAATATCATTCAGGAATATCACACAATTTTCTCCTTTCTTCTGTTATTCCTATGTTCTATGACCAGGATATAGAAGTCGGAAAGGCTGTGAGGCCTCAGCTAGCTCTGAGAGTCAGTAACGCTTCATCTGCTTGGAAGAAGGTATTTCCTTGTTTTTCTAGCTCCTAGTATGACACTGAAAATTTTACTATTTGTTAAGGAAATACATTCTTTGTATTTCTCTTCTGCATCACCTGAATCTGCTTGGTCTAACGTGGGACCTCCCTCTCTCCAGTTTCATGGCAAACCAGTGGTTGCTGAGTGCAAATTTGATGGTGAGCGTATCCAAATTCACAAGAATGGGGAGGATATTCATTTCTTCTCAAGGTAAATTAAATGGTTCCATATTTACTTCTTGCACATTATTCGGAAACATATTGGTTTCTATTGTCAGCATATTTTATGTTTCTGTCTGCAGTTGTTTTCATACTGCAGAGAGGATCATTTTAGCTTACTAATGTTTTCTATACATCAGGACCTTTCTTGATCATTCTGAATATGTACCTGGGATGTCCAAATTTATTAAGGAAAATATCCTGGTTGACAGGTATTGTTTATTATTACTAATCAGTAGTATCCTATCTTTTTTTATGGGTACTTGAGCATGATAAGAACTAGGGCCAGGCTTTGCATGAAAGAAGAAATATCCATCACAGGGCTTAGTCTCATCATAATCAATTGAACAAAATCTTGCTGATGATTGTAGCAATACACACTTAGATTGTTAGTCCTCTTCGGCTGTAGTTAGCCAGATAGGCCTGACACTTCCCTATCTGGATGATCATGCCTCGGGAACAGAGCCCAAAATAAGTCTAAACATGCCGAGTTATTATGGGATCTTCTTGCTCTTAATATATTATTTCGTAGACAGTAGTAGCTCTTTGTGGGAATGAGATCAATCCTTGCCTAGATTATTTCATAATACAGCTTGGTCATTCATTCTTAACTCTGATATGAATTCAACTGAATCCTCAGATGTATTTTGGATGGAGAGCTGCTTGTGTGGAACAATGTGCTTAACCGGTTTGATGAATTTGGCTCAATCCAGGAAATAGGTTTCTAAAACTTCTGCAGAAATAGTAATGTTTTGCATGTTCTTTTGAATGTTTACATCAAACTCAACTATTTAATTCGCAGCAAAGGCCGCTAGCGAGGGGCTGGAGACTGATCGACAGGTTTTATCATGCATTTTATTCACTATATATTTGGTTTATTTCAGATTGGCCCTGGTATGGCAGTCCTTATCTCACTGAATTTACTTTCTTCTCCCTTGCAGATGTGCTGTATCCTTCATTTTAAGTGCTTCTTACATCTTGCTTCTGTCTTGATACCTTTAGCTGCCAAATTGGTAATGAAACACCTTTTGGTTTCAACGTCCTGGAGTGTCTAGCATCTATTACTCGGTTTTATATCTGTAAGAATTTAACACCTGACTTGACCATTATTTTCCTTTGTTTGCAAATACTGATAAGGACCATTATTTTTCCCTTCAGTTTTTCATATCCCTTTTTCTTTTCATGCTTGTCATGTTCTTCTTGACACTAGGACTGTACAGATATTGCTTTTGACATTCTTTATTCTGGAGACGGTAGTATTATCCACCTAAATTTGACAGAGCGGCATGAAATTCTGCGGAAGTCTGTTAAACCTTTAAAGGGCCGTCTTGAGATTTTGGTCCCAACAGGTGGTCTGAACATTCATCGCCGTCCAGGTAGCTCTAGATAATTTATATTCCTACCTCAAAGCTACCTTTAACTCAAATAAGTTGATCTAGATAGATGGCATCATAATTTTTTTTACCACAGGGGTGTTAACAGAACTATCTTTTTTTTGAAATATACTTTTTTATCTTCTCAAATTTATCTTGTTGTAGTGCATAACGAGCTTGATTGTTTTTTCACTACTTCCCCTTTCTGTAATATGAACACTAGTTATGTATGCAAATTGTAGATGAACCATGCTGGTCTATTTTTGCTTCCAGTATTGAAGACATCGAGAAATTCTTCAAGGAGACTGTTGAAAACAGGTTTATTTCCACTTCCTAAACACAAAATAATAGCGACCTGTTTGTAATACTAATAACTAAATTTAGTCACTTATGATTATTTAATCCGTTATTTGTGCTTAGAGATGAGGGAATTGTACTAAAGGACCTTGATTCCAAATGGGAACCTGGTGATCGAAGTGGAAAGTGGCTTAAATTAAAGCCTGATTATATAAATGCCGGTGCTGATCTGGATGTCATTATTATTGGTTAGCATCGTCCCGCTTACTTGAAATACTAGCTGCAGTCTTTTCTACCTGTTGATTGAATGCTGTGATTGAGTGTATGTCTATTCCTTTGTTTTTAGGTGGGTATTATGGAGCGGGGCGTCGAGGAGGAGAGGTCTTTACATGTGCTTATATTGAATTTCACATATTTCTTTCACTGTTATGGTTTCAACATTAACACTAGCTGAATATGGTGGTTATCAGACGATGCAAAATTTTAAATGTGCACTCTTTTTTTATCTGTTATTACATAGTAACTCATGGCTATTATATTGCAATTTTCTTGCACTGCTAGCTGCTAAGATCATATTTGAATTGAGTCTGTTTCTCAAGTGGGTGCTATGAAGGAACTCTAATAATTCAAAATTGATTTATAGGTTGCACAGTTTTTACTTGGTCTTGCAGTGCCTTCAGATGATAATAGTTACCCCAAAAGGTAACCAAACCTTTCCCCTACCATTATTTGTATACCTTAGTACTTTTCAGTGTGGAAAAGCTATAGGTGGAAATCTGGTTAAAAGACGGAATTCAATTTTCTTAATAGCTAGGTTCTGCTTGATTTCAAAAGAAAAACAAAAAACTTAGTTTTGTTCTTAAGTAAAGAAATTAAAATAGCCTTTTGACTATGCAGTTTTTCGTGGTCTAATAGTACTTTTTGTGTTCCTTGCGAGCTTTTAATATGGTGAGGCTGTCAGAGCTATTGTTTCCTCATTTTATGTTCTTTGTTTTCCTTGCAAGATTCCTTTCTTTTTGTCGAGTTGGTACTGGTCTTTCCGATGAAGAACGTGCCACTCTAGTCGCGAAACTGAAGCCCCACTTCAGGTGTTTATTGTCTTTGTTTCTCCTGTTGTATTGTCATTACTTTAGTATTTTACGTGTTCGAATCTATTTGTTAGGGTATTCTATTCCCTTCTGGTGACCGGCTATTTTTGAATCAGGAAAAACGAGTACCCCAAAAAACCACCCAGATTTTATGAAGTAACAAACAATTCGAAGGAGCGGCCAGATGTTTGGATAGAAAGCCCTGATAAGTAAGCTTTATTAACGTTTGGAGTTTTGGTTTCTTGCTAGCCAGTCTCAGGTGTAGTAAGCATCTGATCTTTTAACTCACAATTGCAGGTCAGTCATAATGTCTATAACAAGTGATATTCGAACAATCAAATCCGAGGTAATTCATTTGAAGGATTGAATATTTATTGTATTACAATCTTTAAAAGCATTATGCTTAAGAAATTTGTGTTTTTTTTCCAATTTAGCTAATCAGTGATTTGCTCTCCAACTGGGTTTTGACACTTCTTTCCAATTATATTAAAGGTATTTGCTGCCCCATACTGCTTGAGGTTCCCTCGCATTCAACGAGTGAGATATGATAAGCCATGGCACGAGTGCCTTGATGTGCAGTGTAACTCTCTCTGCCCTTCCAGTAGTTTTTGTTTTATCGAATACCCTCATTTTAAATTTGAATATCCCATAGTAAGGTAAATTTCTTTTGATGCCTTGCATATTGATGTATATTTCAAAGATGAACTCTCAGTGAAATATTGATCATCGCAGCACTTATGGACATTGTGCATTCAAATAATGGGACAATGCACAAGGCAGAAGATGATAAGAGTCTGAAAAAGGACAACTTAAAGAACCCGAAAACAAACAAAAGGGGGGAGAAGAAGAATGTATCAATCATCCCTTCACATCTTATGAAGACTGATATATCAGGCTTAAAGGGAGAAACCCTGATATTTGCAAACGCGATGTTCTGTATCCTTTTTTTGGCATATTTGTCAGCACCTACACTATCGTGTCGACGGTTGAACAACTATATCTGTACTTTTTACAGCAGACCATATTTTGAAATGGTAAATTCCTTATTATACTTAGATTTTGTCAACACCCCTCCATCATATAACCTCGACTATTTCCATAAACTGGTTGTGGAGAACGGAGGATCTTTTTCAATGAATCTTAATGACTCAGTTACTCACTGTATAGCAGCGGAGAAGAAAGGTATTCCTTTTTTTTTTGTGCAGGACTACTCTTTTTTCTTGTTCTGAGTGTTGAGTACATACAGTTTAGAGGCTTTTTTTCTGCTTTCTCAGGTATCAAATATCAGGCAGCCATACGCCACGGAAGGATCATCCATTATTCCTGGATCTTGGACTGTTCCAAGCAAAAACGTCTTCTTCGTTTGCAACCCAAGTTCGTCCCTTGGTTACATCTGATATTTCTCTCTTCCATCTGTTCACCGTACTTATTCTAACGCAATTCATTGTACAGGTATATTCTCTTTCTTGCAGATTTTGCCAGGCAGAAATTTCCTGAAGAGATTGACTCATACGCTGACTTTTACTACTGGGACATCGATGTTGCTGACCTCAAGCAGGTTTGGAGCTTATTTCTGTATGCAGCAAACGCTTTATCTCATTAGACGCACATGATAGTAGTTTGAAAGTCAAGATGTGTTATGGGGGTCTGAGTTAATCATGCTATCAGTTATATAGCAGAACTCCACTAACCAGGTATTAGAACCTGATCACATTTTTATATAAGTACGATCTGAGACACCAGGCACCACGATAGTTGAACCCTGGTGGGCATATGTGAGGTGTCTCTATGGCCATGCTGTGCCATGGTCCGGGATTACTATGCATTAGTTTTAATAGCCCAGCCTTAATTTTGGCCCACGTTCCTCGTCTGTTGGTGGGCAGGTTGACACCCACACGGCCCCACGAACTGATTGGTGCCCAGTTTTCCCAGTCAGCTATATAGTGGAAGGTGCACATACTACAGTACACCCTATAGTTAGCTGGGAACTACATGGTGAATTGTATAGTACATGTAGGCTGAAGAATGTCTAGTACTACATATTTCTTAGTGTGCTAATTTGCGAACTCAACATGCGCGCATGCGCCTTGGGATCAGATAAATCTGGAATAGACTAGCTTTAGGAGATCTGAGGATCACATGGATGTACATTCTGTTAATAGAGCCTCGAAGATAGAGAAATCACTACTGGATATGTCTTAGGCAGAGAAATCATGTTGTGATATCCCTTACAGATACAGAAATTGTTTGACGGATTGCACCAATTTAAATCTTTCAAATAATGTCCATCTAAAAACTCATCTAACTATCAATGTTGAGCTTGGTATGAAAGCACCCATAGATAAGTTTGCATCGGTACTTTCCCATAGAACCATGTATTATTTTCGTCCGCTGGCATTTAAGTTTGTTTTTAAGGGGTTTTATCACTTTTTTTGACTTGTAGTCTCATACTAAGAAGGCTGATCTGAGTAGCAGCGAAGGTGTTGCAGGCAGTGACTCGAAATGTTGATGTTTTTTTGTCCTTTTCTACAAGGACTAGTTTATGATGATTCGTTTGATTTTTTTTTTTCATTGGCTCATTGTTCAGATTTTCAGCAACATCGACAAAGTTCCTGTCAATCCAAGCATGGTTCATCGGTACAAAAAGAAGTATTATGCAGATGAAAGATTCTGCTTTTTCCAGGGTTGCTGCATTTACTTGTATCATGCACCTTTAGTGTAAGTTCCATTTACTGTCAAATATCATCATCCATGTAATGTCACTACTTATTTGTTTCTCTCCTTTTTTTGTTCTCTTCCTGAAGGAACGAGGACTACAATGTAATATCTGATCTTGCACTCAAGAGGGTGAAGCAGGACCTTACCATGCACGGCGGTCAGTATTGCAGCAGCCTTGCTCCTGCTACCCATTTGGTTATAGTTTCAGTTCTTCAGGTGTACAATTTTGACATAGTGTACAAGAGGTAATGATTTAATGCTTATAATTATTTGTCTATTATGTGAGAGACAGGAAGTAGGAACAATAGTCACTCTGTTGTTTATGCAGCTTCCCTCCAGCTGAGAGGCGCTACCTACATGACAAAAGATTGCATGTAGTCAGTAATAAGTGGTTAGAAGATTCAGTGGATAAACAAATGAAGCTTCCTGAAATTGCCTACAACCTTAAACCGGATACATTAGAAGAAGTACAAATTGAAAGGAGGTACCACATTTGTTGGATGTTCACACTTTAAGCTTATCTACCACTCTATCTACATAAAAATATTATTTACCACTTTATCCTGATATTTTATTTCAGCGAGGAGAATGTCCAGCCCTCTGATGACAAGCATGTGGAAGATGGGGAGGTTGAAATATCTCGTGTTAAAAATGCAAGGAAAAGGGGCAGGCCAGCGAGCAGTAGTTCAAGAACTGCACGTGCTGCTCCTAGGCCGGTCCGAAGAACAAGGGCTAGAAGAGGAAATAAGCGTGCAAAGATCGATGATGTTGAATCTGAAGAAAGTGGCCCTGGTGAAGCGGGCCAGGATGATCAAAAGCTAAACACAGATGGCATCTCTAAGATGGAAGAAGATAGCAGTGACAAAGACCACAGAGCACCTCGAGCTGCTCCTAGACCAGTTCGAAGAACAAGTGCTAGAAGAGGTAATCAGCGTGCAAAGGTAAATTACCATGAATCTGAGGAAAGCGAACCTGGTGAAGGTCAAGAAGATCAAAACATGGACACAAAGGAAGATAACCTGGACAAAGACCTAGGACCACCTCCAGGTGCCCAGTTTATTGCGTTGGACGAGCAACGGCCTGAAGTTGTCAAACTGAGTGCCTCTGAGGAGCCAACAAGCAGTCCAAAGTACGAAAGCAAAGGAATTTCTGAAAGAAGAAACGCTGACGAGGGAACAGGTATGGCCGGCGAGAAAATAGAACAGATGGTTGATCCTTTGCACGCGATGCTTCTGGACATGTTACCGGCACTTAGGCAGACACAGGGAGGCGAAGCGAGCCGTGATTTCCTAGCCAAAGTCGAGCATGATCCACCACGGGTGGGCAGTTCCACATCGAATTACAGGGTTCCAGTGCCCGAGACAGCAAGTTCTGTGTCGAACTCAGGTGCTCCGGCAATGCAGGCAGGAAGTTCGACGTCGGGTACCAGAATTGCAGCCCCAGATCCAGACGGTGTTGCTCCAAAGAAGAAAAAAGTGAGCTACAAAGATATGGCCGGCGAGCTTCTGAAAGATTGGTGAGAGCGTTTTTCTCCTGTTTGGGCTCGGGGTAATCTGTACGCCGCACTTGTCTGCTGCCATGTTCATGGTCCTGTAAATATGACAAATGCTTGTAAGGAGGGAGTAAACCTTGTCGGTTACCATCGACAAACACGTGAGCTGTGCCCGACAAAACTGACGTTGGACCAAACTGTGACGGCCTCAGCACTGTTTCGTTGCAGATAGTCGTGGTGGCTGCTGCTGGAACCTGGTTCAGCCGACGGTGCGGGGATTGCTATTGGAGATGTTTATTTATTTCTGTTGCCAATTGTGACAGTTATATATAGAAAGCTCTACACTGAACCCGGCCAGCTTCCACCTCCACTTCTCCCTCCTCAAGAGCTCCACCTTAATATAGACGGCTATTCTTCCATGCAGGAGACCAGGTCTCCCTCGCAACGAGCGATGGAGAGCAGCCTCTTCCTCCCCATATCCCTACCCTTGTCGCGTCATTACTTGGTTTGCAAACCATCGCAAGCGACCGTCCATGGACGAGCTGGCGACGTCCAACTGAAAAGCTATGCTATGCGTGCAACAGGTGCTAACAAAGAAAGAAACCCGCCGACGAGAGAGAGCCAGATAAGGAGCTAGGAGAAAATGTCGAACACGCAGGGGAAGAAGGGGACCAAGAACGCGGGCGGCGCCCCGGCGCCGCGGCCGTCGTCTGGGCAGGGGCTGAAGTTCGCTCGTCGGACAGCGAGCGGGCGGTACCTTAGCCTGTCACGCGAGGAGCTCGACTACACGGAGGGCGAGCTGGCGGCGGACTACGCCAACTACACGGTGCAGATCCCGTCGACGCCGGACAACCAGCCCATGAAGGACGGGTCGGAGCCGACGACCGTGGCCATGAAGGCCGAGGAGCAGTACGTGTCCAACTCGCTCTTCACCGGCGGCTTCAACAGCGTCACGCGCGCCCACCTCATGGACAAGGTCATCGACTCCGAGGTGACGCACCCGCAGATGGCCGGCGTCAAGGCCGCCCGCTGCGCCATGCCGGCCTGCGACGGCAAGGCCATGCGCAACGAGCGCGGCGAGGACATGGACCCCTGCGAGTGCAGGTTCAAGATCTGCCGTGACTGCTACCTGGACGCGCAGAAGGACGGCTGCATCTGCCCCGGGTGCAAGGAGCACTACAAGATCGGCGAGTACGCCGACGACGACCCCAACGACGTGTCCTCGTCCTCGGGGAAGCTCCACCTCCAGGGGGCGGGCGCCGGCCTTCTGGCGCGGAACGGCGAGTTTGACCACAACCGTTGGCTCTTCGAGAGCTCCGGCACCTACGGCTACGGCAACGCGTTCATGCCCAAGGGCGGCATGCACGACGACGACGACGACCCGGACGAGGAAGGGCACGGCGGCGGCGGCGGCGGCGGCGGCGGCCTTCCGGAGCAGAAGCCGTTCAAGCCACTGACGCGTAAGATCCCGATGCCGGCGTCCATTATCAGCCCCTACAGGATCTTCATCGTCATCCGGATGTTCGTGCTCATCTTCTACCTCACGTGGCGTATCCGCAACCCAAACATGGAGGCGCTCTGGCTGTGGGGCATGTCCATCGTCTGCGAGCTCTGGTTCGCTTTCTCCTGGCTCCTCGACATGCTCCCCAAGGTGAACCCCATCAACCGGAGCACCGACCTCGCCGTGCTCAAGGAGAAGTTCGAGACGCCGTCCCCGTCCAACCCGCACGGCAGGTCCGACCTGCCGGGCCTAGACGTGTTCGTGTCCACGGCCGACCCGGAGAAGGAGCCCGTGCTCACCACGGCGAACACCATACTGTCCATCTTGGCCGTGGACTACCCGGTGGAGAAGCTCGCGTGCTACGTGTCGGATGACGGTGGCGCGCTGCTAACCTTCGAGTCCATGGCGGAGGCGGCGAGCTTCGCCAACATCTGGGTGCCCTTCTGCAAGAAGCACGACATCGAGCCCCGCAACCCGGACAGCTATTTCAGCATCAAAGGAGACCCGACCAAGGGGAAGCGGCGGTCGGACTTCGTCAAGGACCGGCGCAAGGTGAAGCGGGAGTACGATGAGTTCAAGGTGCGCATCAACGGCCTCCCGGACTCCATCCGCCGGCGCTCCGACGCCTTCAACGCCCGCGAGGACATGAAGATGCTCAAGCACCTCCGCGAGTCGGGCGCCGACCCGTCTGAGCAGCCCAAGGTGAAGAAGGCGACCTGGATGGCCGACGGCACGCATTGGCCGGGCACGTGGGCCGTGTCTGCGCCGGACCACGCCAAGGGCAACCACGCCGGCATACTGCAGGTACAACTCTTGTTGTTTCCCTGCATGCATATATCCACCAAACATGTACTACAAACATTATACATTCTTGATGATTGACATCCATTAAATTAGGTGATGCTGAGGCCTCCGTCCCCCGACCCACTGTACGGGATGCACGACGAGGAGCAGCTGCTCGACTACAGCGACGTGGACATCCGGCTTCCCATGCTGGTATACATGTCAAGGGAGAAGCGTCCCGGTTACGACCACAACAAGAAGGCTGGCGCCATGAACGCGCTGGTTCGATGCTCCGCCGTCATGTCCAACTTCCCCTTCATCCTCAACTTCGACTGCGACCACTACATCAACAACACGCAGGCCGTCCGCGAGGCCATGTGCTTCATGATGGACCGCGGCGGCGAGCGCATCTGCTACATCCAGTTCCCTCAGCGGTTCGAGGGCATCGACCCGTCCGACCGCTACGCCAACCACAACACCGTCTTCTTCGACGGGAACATGCGCGCGCTGGACGGCCTCCAGGGGCCCATGTACGTCGGCACGGGCTGCATGTTCCGGCGGTTCGCGCTCTACGGCTTCGACCCGCCCCGCACGGCGGAGTACACTGGCTGGACCTTCAGGAAGAAGAAGGTGACCATGTTCCAGCAGGACCCGGAGTCGGACACGCAGTCGCTCAAGACGGAGGACTTCGACGCGGAGCTCACGGCGCAGCTGGTGCCCCGACGCTTCGGCAACTCGTCGGCGATGCTGGCGTCCATCCCCGTGGCCGAGTTCCAGGCGCGCCCCATCGCGGACCACCCGGCGATACTGCACGGCAGGCCACCGGGCTCGCTCACCGTGCCGCGCCCGCCGCTCGAGCCGCCCGCCGTCGCCGAGGCCGTGTCCGTCATCTCCTGCTGGTACGAGGACAAGACCGAGTGGGGCGACCGCGTGGGGTGGATCTACGGCTCCGTCACCGAGGACGTGGTCACCGGATACCGCATGCACAACCGCGGCTGGCGCTCTGTCTACTGGATCAGCAAGCGCGACGCCTTCCTCGGCACGGCCCCCATCAACATGACCGACCGCCTGCACCAGGTTCGATCGATCGATCGATCGATTCCCCTCAGTTGTCACCCTAGCTGCCTGCATCAAATTGAATTGAATTGAATTGTTCCTCAAAATCTCGAAGAGCTAACATACTAGTACCAATAATCTTCGAGCCATATATCGATCTTCTCAGGTGCTGCGATGGGCGACGGGGTCGGTGGAGATCTTCTTCTCGCGGAACAACGCGTTCCTGGCGTCACGGAAACTCATGTTCCTGCAGAGGGTGGCGTACCTCAACGTCGGCATCTACCCGTTCACCTCCATCTTCCTGGTCACCTACTGCTTCATCCCGGCGCTCTCCCTCTTCTCGGGCTTCTTCATCGTGCAGACGCTCAACGTCGCCTTCCTCTGCTACCTCCTCACCATCACCGTCACCCTCATCGCGCTTGGTATCCTCGAGGTCAAGTGGTCCGGCGTAGAGCTGGAGGACTGGTGGCGCAACGAGCAGTTCTGGCTCATCTCAGGCACGCGCACACCCACACCAGTTAACGACTAGTAGATACCTAGAGCTAGGATCCAGCTGATCGATATTGACGACCTTGTCTATTTGGTGGACAATTGATGCATGTGATGGCTGCAGGCACAAGCGCCCACCTTTACGCGGTGGTGCAGGGGCTGCTCAAGGTGATGGCCGGGATCGAGATCTCCTTCACGCTCACGGCCAAGGCGGCGGCCGAAGACAACGAGGACATCTACGCGGACCTCTACGTCGTCAAGTGGTCCTCGCTCCTCATCCCGCCCATCACCATTGGCATGCTCAACATCATCGCCATCGCCTTCGCCTTCGCACGCACCATCTACAGCGACAACCCGCGGTGGGGCAAGTTCATCGGCGGCGGTTTCTTCAGCTTCTGGGTGCTCGCGCATCTCTACCCGTTTGCAAAGGGCCTTATGGGACGTAGTGGCAAAACGCCCACCATCGTCTTCATCTGGTCGGGACTCATCTCCATCACCATCTCCCTCCTGTGGGTCGCCATCAGTCCGCCGGATGCAAATGCCACCGGCGGCGTGCGCGGCGCCGGATTCCAGTTTCCTTGATTCATTAGTAGAAGAATGCTCTCGGATATGTTACTTCCTTGTTGTATGTGCCAAAAACAGTGCCTATACGTGGTGTGATTAGGATCGGGACAGTGTTTCTGTAGAGAAATGGGCTTCGTAAAGCTTAAGTGGGTCGAACTGTGAAACAAAATCATATAAAGTTGTATACTACATTGAAATGTTATATTCTCCTGACCAAAGCTTAAGTGGGTCGAACTAAAGAAAACAAATGTAATCGTATAAAGTTGTATACATTGAAATGTTATCCTCCTCACCAAAGCTTGTTTATCTCATGCACGGGTAATCGATACCTGAGGATAGGAGATAGAGGCGAATCGTGAGATCGGCGCGCTAGAACGCATCTAGGCTTTCATCCCTCTCGGTGGTGTCGGTCCGCTTCGCTCCGCCTCAGGTAGCCTTGGGCCTTGGAGGTGGGGAGAGAGGGGGGACCATGGCCACTCGTTGGTGGGAGGGTTCCCATTCATTGTTTAGATTTTTTTGGATAATTAGCAGAAGGTCTGCGGTCATTGTACTAAGCTTGATAGAGGGGTTTACAGAGGGAACACGTTATAATGGACTTAGTGGCACATAATCGGTTGCAAGTTCAACCTACATGCCTTAGCCCTCTTAGGGGCTACGCAACCACCAAATATAAGCTTAACATATCCCTCTAATAGCTCTACATCGACCTTTCTCTCGCACTCAGCCAATCCTTTCACTCATACGCTTCACGAATGATAATGGTTGTCACAGTGTAGGCGTTGTTGTCAAAGAAGCACACATTGCGCGCAAGGTCATCAAGATTAGAGAGTTGGTCAATCTCCACTGCTTGCTCACCACCTGAGCAGAAGCATCCGGCCACCAAGATTTCAACAAGGCTTATGCATAAGAAAGCAGCCGCTAAAGTCTACATCAACCGCTGCAGCCGCTACAATCTACATCAACCAATGTCAGACTAGGACATCGGCCTTCGACGCCCTCCCATAGTTAGGTACCCTCTACTAGTGACACCGTGGCTTCCGAGGGGAGGACGAGGAGGGGACGGTAGAAGACCCCCTAGAGAACGAGGAGAGAGGAGGAGGATAGTGAGAGGAAGCGGGAAGACGAGATTCATGTGGAGGAGGAGGAGGAGCGGCTGGCGTAGAACAAGTCCGAGAGCTTGTGGGTTTGTGGACTAGCTAGTCTCCCAAAAGAACCAACTACTGATGCGGAGAAAACCCTCATTGCGCTGACAAAGAGAGATTAAGTGGCTATCTCGATCATATTTGAAACATATAGTTTCATTTTGATAATAACAACTTAGCACATACTAATATTTTGATTCCTGTGCAGTAATTTTGCATTTATTGGTCGAAAAAGGCACCTTCTAGTCGCCTTGCTTAGAGTTCTACTAAAGAAGTTTTGGCTGGGCCTCTACAAGGTGAACCTAAACGATGAGCATTGCTAGAAAAGGAAGTTAGCTCTCAAATGGGAGGACTATGAAGCTGCTCCGGTGGCCAACTTCAAGACTTGTGCTGCAGCTGCGGTCACCAAGTTTTGGTTAAGACTTTTTTTAAAGCACACAAGTAAATATTTTGTTGATTTTTCTTCATAGTTTGTCACCCCACTGTGATAACTCATGATTCACACCATTTTTTTTTTGTTTTATGCATGATTGTAGGATTATCATGAAGTGGCTCTCGAGGATAAGGCCATGTGGACAAGGTCTTGGTGGTGCTTGCAAGGAAGTTTATACGCTCGCACTTGAAGTATGATGTGTGCATCATGGTCATCTCACACTTCATACTTCTACGTTGAGATAAAGGCCGTTGGAGATATGTCCTAGAGGATAATAATAAAAGTGTTTTTATTGTAATATCTCATATGTTCATAATGGTTTTATACCATGTTGTAACTATATTAAGCGGAAATATTAATACACGTGTGGTATTAAAAAAACCAAGTCCCTAGTATCCTCTAGAAGACTAGCTCGTTGGGCAGCCGATGATCGAGGTTTTCTGATTATGGAAATTATGCCAATTGACAACGGGGTCATGTTGTTGGATGAATGATATGATGGACACACACCCAGCCATAGTATTGCAACGAGATCCGGTCACAAAGTTCAACACGGCGATATCTATCAAACGTAGTAACTCACTCTTTCGGTCGTGAGATCATATGTAATCACTATCACCCGCGGCTTCTTAGATTGCATCAACCGTCACACCACAGTAGTATGATCATAAAGGTACATATTGGGTATTCCAAAGGATATGTTGACGCGTATGTATCGAGATCGGTATTTGCCTATCCGAGTGACGGATAGATACTATGGACCCACTTGGTGAGATTACGTCAATAATGCTTGCAAGCATGTGATTAGGTCTCGAGGATGTAATATCACGGAAACGAGTAAATGTGTTTGTCGATAACAAGATCGAACTGGGTATGTCGATACCGGAGATCAGAACTTGGACAAACCAGACATCGTAGTGCAAAGGGAATGAAACTTAACGTTTAAGGTTCAAGCGATCAAGTAATTCATGGAATGTATGGGTGAAGGGAATATGCCCTAGAGGCAAATAATAAATGGTTATTATTGGCATATCTCAAATAGTTCGTAATATTTTCATATTGTGCTACAACCGTATCAAGTGGAAACATTGATATAGGTGTGATATGAAACAGAAGTCCCTAGTAGCCTATATTCATACTAGTTCGTTGGGCAACCGATGGTCAAGGTTTCATGATCATGTGACTTCTATGCGAGTTGACGACGAGGTCATATCATTAGTGAATGATATGATGGACATCACCCAAAGATTGCGACACGATCAAGTCGCGAAGTTCATCATTGCAATAGTTAGAAACGTAGTCTCCTTCTCCTTAGACCATGAGATCATATTTATCACTGTCTCCCGAGGCTGCCTAAACTGCATCAAACGCCATTTTCTTGACCGGGTGATTATAAAAGTCTACGTTGGGTATTCCATAGGTACAATTGAGGCCTATGAATCAAGACCAGGATTTTTTCACCCTGTGACAGGTAAGATACATAAGGCCGACTTGGTGAGATTACATTCATAATGTTGCAATATGTGACTAGGTCACGGAGATGTAATATCGCGGTAAAAAGTGAAACAGAACTTGTCGATAACGAGATTGAACAAGGTATGTGATACTAAATGGTCGGATCTCGAAAAAGTCGTATCGGAAAAACAAAGGAAATTGGACTCGACGTTTACGGTTCGAATGACATTATCATTGTGGAATGCACATGGGTCATTATGGGATAGATATCATGTATATGTCATTCCCGAGCCATGGGGAAATACACTTAAGGGTATGATGAGCTAAAGATCATCTGTTAGTTGGAATCACAGTAGAGAAAGAGAAAGCTAGAATTGTTCCAAAGAGAGATCTGAAGTTGTTCGGAGAAAGAAAGAAAGGAAAGGACCGAAAGGTGTTTTAGATAAATGGCAATTTATAATATGCATTTATTATATATTAATTGTGAAGTAATATGTACTAAATAAATATTTAAATTAAAATTTATATGGCAACTTCCTCGTTAGGCCAAAACCCAGGAGGGAATTAACCTAGGAGGAAGTTATCCTGGAAAATGAAGAGAAAATAGCAGCCACCGAGGAGAATCGTTCTGAGAGAAATTGAAGTTATTCGAAGTGATTCAAAAGGTGTTTCAAAGTGTAAGGAATTAATTCATATGTATTTATTATTAATTATTTGAATTAATTAATAAATATTTATTTAATTAATAAAAGGAGCAAAGCCTACCTAATGGCCCTTCCCCGGGAAGGGCCCATAGGGGCAATAGGGCACGCGGGGTGGGGGCTTCCCCACCGCCAACCGACCAAGGACTTGGTGCATGCGGGTGGGACCCACCCACTATCATCCGCCTATCCCTCCTCTTCCCTCTTGAATAGTCCCACCTCGTGACTTTGAGGGAAGGGGTGCTCCCCCTTCCCCTATATAAGAAGGGGACATCCCTCTCTCCAAAACCATCCCATTGGCTTTTGACCTTCTCCTATCTCTCCCTCTCGTGCGTGTTCCCATTGTTTGGAACATGCGATATGAGGTAGAGTTTTCTCCACCATACGCACATCGTCGTGCAATTGGAGTCAGTACGGATCTTCTTCTTCCGCTGCTTTGCTAGACCGGAGCCTGGGAGACGCCTTTACATCGGACATGTGTAGAACTTCGGAGGCACCTCTAATTATGGTGCTAGATGCTTTGACGCCTACATGACCTTGAGGTCAGCGTACGCTACATCGACAATGTTTGAACGAGTGTAATCCCGCTTTCGGTCTTCAAGGGTATGAACATCGAATCTCTCTCGTTACTTTATGTCCTCATAGATAGATCTTGGCTATGTTGTTTCTCATCGTTAGGAAAATATTTGTTTTCTGTTATGGAACCCCTTCAAGGGCGAAAGGGCATGTATGCCCCCATGTGTGGTTTTGGTAATTAATGACAATCTCTATGGACTAATGTGTGAATTGAATTTCACTTGTAGGTTTGTCCATTGACATCGCTTGGACCATGTGTTGGTTTGAAGGTAAACAAAATGAAGAATAAGATCAAGAGTGTCTTGAATAAGAAGAAGATGGAGTTCCTCATGTGCATATTCAAGAAATCATCCTGATGGGGATAGAAGAAATTAAGGGAAAGCTCAAGATGCACCATCTCTAGAAGATCTTATGCTTGAAGCTTACCATCCTCGGTGATCATAGATTGATGAAGATAAGTTCAAGGATGTGGCCTACCTATGGTGTATGGGGTATCAATTTTCAAGTCTTCATCAAGCAAGAGCAATCAATAAAGGTGTTCCATCTTGAGAAGGACAAGACGATCTACATCAAGATCAAGTGGAATTCTCAAGGCAAAGGTATGATCTTGATAGGGTTTCTCTTTTGCCGGTTTCATGTTGTTCCATCTTGAGAAGGACAATACAATCTACATCAAGCTCAAGTGGAATTCTCAAGGCAAAGGTATGATCTTGATAGGGTTTCTCTTTTGCCGGTCTCATGTTGTTAGTTGGGAGACCGGATTTAGGATAGATATCCATACTATAAAGAGGAGCTCTCGAGTGAGTAGCTCGATCACATCTTTCGGAGAGAGGTAAAACCTTTGTTGCATACATAGCATCATCTTTCTTGGTTGTTGTTTTGATCTTATCCACGTGAGGGTCTAGAGCTTGTGGTTATCTTCATAACAAGCTCTAGTTCATCAAAAAACGGATTTGCCTTGCATATATTTTTGTGTTTTTGATCTTGCGGGTTTTACGGCTCCACACCAGGGGAGGTATCTCACATATTTATCTCATTTGGAGTTCGGGTGCGAAAGTTATGGCAGTTTTGGTTCTGAAGTTTCAATGGGCAGAAGTTCTGACGCGCCACCGGTAGTACCGCTAGGGCATTTTTTCCGCCGGTGGTACCGGGGGATGTACCAGGCTAACTTCCTCTCAACCTAGTTCTGGCTCAGTAACCTCTCTGTATGTTGTGTGATATTTGTCAGAACTTTGATCGGAAGTTAATGCGGTAGTACTGTCCCCGACAGATGTACCGCTGCTCCGCCGGAAGTATCGCTCGGGCACTTGCCATATGTAGTACCGATGGTAGTTCTGGCCTTGTTCTTTTTCTCTCTTTTGCGTCATTGCCTGTGTTTTGACCGTTGGCCGGCAGCCAGCGGTAGTTCCTCCCACCCACCGGTAGTATCGACTAGGGTCTCAAATATTCCAAAAGGTTAGATTTGGGAGCCCTTTCAAAGGGGATCCTCTTCCCTTCGTGGGGTAAGCTTTTCGGGTATGTTTTCTCTCTCTCTCTCCTTCCTCCATTGTTGACCTTGAAGAGTTTTTCCTCTCCTCTTCTCCCTCCTTTGATTCTTGCATCTTTTCGAGGGATTTGTGAGAGGAGATCGAAATCTACAACCCCACCAAACCATATCTCTTCTTTGTGAAGGAATCCTTGGGATCTAGATCTAGGATAGTTTTGTGTTCTCCTCTCGTGTTCTTCGTCCCTTATTCCCCCAATAGATTTTATGACTTGGAGCTTTGGGGCTCGGGGGCTACAATGTGATAAATATAAGAAAGAAAATTGAGTAGAAACTTACTGCGGCAACAATATTCATAGTGCCGGAGCATGCAATAGCGTTCCTATGGAAAGCAGAGACTCCGACTATCATGCATGTTGTTTTCCGCCTTAAGGAGATCTACGACATAAGGTGTCAAAGGAGTAGAAGATGCATGAATGATACCGATGATCATATCTTGTATGATTTATGTATTAAAGTAACAAAAGAAATTAGACTCGGCGTCTACGATTCAAACAACAATAACATCGTGGAATGCACATGGGTCATTATGGGTATCCAGATCCCACTGAAGATCATTGATATGAGAGGTATCTCGATCATGCCTGTGATGTCCCCGAACCGTAGGGTAACATGCTTAAGGATTCTACAACGTTTGGAGATCGTTTTGGAATCGTCGGGATCACCGGAAGAAAGAAGAGAGAAAACCGGAAGTGTTTCAGATAAAGTACGAAATTGTTCAGAATGATCGAAAATAAGTTTTTGATCATGAGGAAATGTAAATGTGATTTTTATATTAATTATATGAATTAATAAATAAAAATATCATTTAAAATAATTTTTGGGGCAAATCCTCACTAATGGGCCACTTCCCGGAGGGAAGGTCCCATATGGGGGCGCCGCCTTGGCCACCCACCCGACCGTCCTTGGGCCTTGCGCGGGGTGGTGAGAGGCCCACCCGGCCATCCTCCTCCCATTGCACGCCACCTCTCCTCCTTTTGTCCCATCTTGCCAGCTGGCAGGTGGGAGTCCCTCCCCTTCTCTTATATAAAGAGGGTCCAAGGGAGAGGGAAAATACCAATAAATGCATTGAGAAAATCCTAAGACATATTTTCCTTGGGATTTCCCTCTCTCTCTCATATTGGCTCTTGTGCTTGCAGTTCTAAGAAGAACTGCGTGCATGGGAGACGACACCACTTCGGCACGCTGTCACGCTGCTGGATCCCAATTCTAGAAGGTCTATTTCCGAAATCTAGGCTAGATCGGGGAGAACGGGAGTCGTTGTTGAGCATCGGACATGTGCAAAACTGTGAGGGTGCTACCACTTGTGGCGCTAGGATTGTCGTGCAAGGATCAGGGGTGACGTGAGAGGAGCAACGCGATCTTGTGGTCACCTACGAGTATGACTACATCATCCACATTCTTTACGAACGTTAAATGATATCGGTCTATAATAGTGTGTTTGGTAGCCCCGTTCATCTCAGATATTCCCATCTCACCGGAGATTTGGCTGTTTGTTAGATCGGTTTAGACATCTAGGCAGTGCCTGCTCCGTCCCGAAAAGCTCCCCCGGCCGGGCTGACGAGAGAAGCTCGATTCGAGCATCAGGACACAGCCGGGGCGAGTCCATCCCGAAAAACCATCCCGCGCGACACCGAAAAAATTCCACGTGACTGCCCCGGCCCGCTAGGGTAACCTCTCCCCAATCCCACCTCTCTTCCCGTCGCTCCCTCTCTCTCTCTCCCGAGAAATCACCCCTCCCAGCCGCTGACAACCACCTGCGGCCACGCCGCCGTCTTCCCTCCCACTTCCACGCCATCTGCCCGCCACCCTCTTCTGTAGGTTCCGGCCCTCCCGTGGACGTCGGCGACCTGCGTTCCTCCCCCATGGAGCCTTGCTGACGCGCAAGATCTGAGGGCGAACCAGGCGCAAGATCGCGAGCAGAGGCAGGATCTCGAGCAGCAGCAACATGTACGCACGTACGACACGAGCAGCAGCAGCAGCAGGATCCCGAGAAGAGGAAGGATATCGAGCAGAGGAAGCACGCACGCACATACGGCACAAGCAGCAGCAGGATCCCAAATTCCCAAGCAGCAGCACGTCCGGCCGCGTCCCTCCCGAACAGTACGCACGCACGCACGCACGCATCTACAATGCACAACTCCACGCATCTGCCCAACTCCATGCATCTGCAGCTGCCCAACTCTATCCAAACGCACAAAACAAGTCCTATAGGCTGAGGTAACACATATATGAGCATTTTTTCTTCTCTGTCTATGCAATATTTCTCAATGTAAATAT
Source organism: Avena sativa (assembly GCA_916181665.1). Taxonomy (NCBI): domain Eukaryota; kingdom Viridiplantae; phylum Streptophyta; class Magnoliopsida; order Poales; family Poaceae; genus Avena; species Avena sativa. Next base: position 381,636,112 of record OV702280.1, on the reverse strand, counting down.
CAGCACTATATTAGGCTTTTGTAGCTAGTACTTGTGATATGTGCCATGTTTATTGTTGTTGACATTGCATGTTCTTATACAAGTTTTATCTGTTTAGATGGATGATTTGGCAAAAAAACGCCGGCAACTAATTGTGAAAGCAGCCGGTCTTGCAGCTGTATTGGGAGCTTACATGATATTTATGTCAAGGAGAGCTAGAAAACAAATTCCAATGATAACATTCGGTCGTAGGATTGATATGGATATAGCTAGAGAATCTAATTTAAGATATATCTATCATTCTACGCACATAAATTGCTCAAATCGGCTAAGAATGAGAAGAGCTCCCTTTTTTCGTTTGTGCACTTTGTTTAGAGAGAGAAAGTTGCTGAAAGATAGTATTCATACTTCTATAGAGGAACAAGTAGCCATGTTTCTCCTAGTAGTTGGCCACAACACAAGGTTTAGAGCTCTACAACCGATTTTTAGAAGATCTATTGAAGTAATTAGTACGTATTTTAAAGTGGTGCTATATGCGGTTGGAGAGTTGCGAGCTGAGATGGTCCGTCCTCCCTCCACTCACATGCACCGTAAAATTCAGGAAACCAACCGCTTCAATCCTTACTTCAAGGTAATATTAGTTATTTCAAAACTCTAACTATTGTTATTTCAGAACTCGTCTTATTGAATAATAATACTTTATGTATTTATGAATTAGGATTGTATTGGAGCAATTGATGGAACACATGTCATGGCTAGAGTCCCAAAAAGTATCTCGGCAGCCTTTAGGGGTAGAAAAGATGGAACTACCCAAAATGTCATGGTTGTGGTAGACTTTGATTGCAAGTTTACCTATGTACTTGCTAGATGGGAGGGGTCAGCCCATGATGCCCTCATACTTGCGGATGCTGTGGAGAGGGGTGATGGGTTGTTACTTCCTCCAGGTAATAAATAAAACCTAGAAGCTACATATATCTCCATAGATTTTGCTATAGCTAATAGTTCCAATTTTAGGAAAATTCTACCTTGTTGATGCTGGGTATGTTGTGAGACCGGGTTTCCTTCCACCATACCATAAGACAAGATACCATTTGAAGGAGTTCGGTGCAGGAAATCATCCTGAATTTTTTTAAAGAATTGTTCAACTTAAGGCACTCTTCTCTAAGGATAACAATTGAAAGGGCTTTTGCTGCATACAAGAACCATTGGAAGTTTGTTTACAATAGGCCATTCCATCCTTACAAGACCCAAGTAAAAGTAGTGATAGCTTGCGCCATTCTCCACAATTGGATACTTCAATTTGGGGAAGATGAATATTTCCCATCGGAGGACACATGGGAACCCGAAGATAATGATGAAGAGCACGTTGACCCTGCTTATGATAATCAATCTTGGAAAGAAAAGAGAAACAAATATGCACACGCGATGTGGGCAAATAGGGGGCGGCACATATTTGATGTATCTTGTTGTGACTTGATGTAATAATTGCACTATGAAATTGTGACTTCATTTTGGTGCTGAATTATCTCATTTTGGTGCTGGAATATCTTATTTTGGTGCTGAATATCTCATTTTGGTGCTGAATTATCTCATTTTGGTGCTGGAATATTTTTTTGGTGCTGAATATCTTATTTTGGTGCTGAATTATCTTACTTTGGTATTGAATATCTCATTTTGGTGCTGAATTATCTCATTTTGGTGCTGGAATATTTTATTTTGGTGCTAAATATCTCATTTTGGTGCTGAATTATCTCATTTTGCTGCTGGAATATTTTTTGGTGTAGATGGCTGAATATGTGCAGGAAGTTCCGGATGTGGGTGCTAAACAAAAGAAGGCTCCAAAGGTGATGACTTGGACCCCTCTCATGTCAGCATGCATGATGCGATGTCTCGCCGTCATAGCAGCAAAAGGTGTGAAGACCGACAAAGGATTCAAAGAGATTCATATTGCAGAAGCGGCAAAAGCTTTGACCCAACTCGTCGGTTACGATGTTACTACCATTCAAGTGACGAATCATCTCCGCAAGTGGAAGGTTAGGTATCAAAGAATCGAAAAACTGAGATTATTAAGTGGGGCACTTTGGGATGATGATTAGAAGATGATTGTTCTAGAAGAGCAACATTACTTGGGCGGTTGGGCCACACCCAGGTATGTACATGTTGAACTCCTCTATACATGGTGAAATATGAATATGTATGTTGGACTCATGTTATTTTAGTGCTGAAATGTATATTTCTTGATGATATGTGTAGGAGACTCCTAAGGACGCTGAATTTTTTAACACACCACTTGTCAACTTTGAGTATATGGAAAGGTGCTTTGTTGATAAACTAGCCACGGGAAAATATGCTATGGGGTCTAATGAACCTTTGGGAAAACCCATTGACGTAGAGGGTTCTATTGATTTGGAGGGCAAAGAAACAAGTGGTGAAGGTTTTGTAGAAGGTCAAGCTGCCTTTAGTTTAGGTGTTCAAGGCGTCGCTGCAACTACTCCTTCACCTACTGCCGCAGATAATAAGAGGAAAAGTCCTTCTATTTTATCTGATGAAGATACAATCCAGGTAAACAACATGTCTGATGCATTGCGTGATATGGCTGGTGCTATCAATAATACTTGCCATACCGAAACACACCCTGATTTGTGTAAGACTATTATGGACCTCGACTTCGACATGGATCAAAAGTTGGCTGTTTTAGATTACTTGACGGAGCATAAGGGTAAAGGCCTCAATTTTATGAAGATGGACATTGATGTCCGTGAAGCCTCGTTCAAGCGTATCTTAGCAAAAAATCCTGATATTGTTTGACTAGGTGTTAGTTGATGCAACTTGAAAATCTCTCTTGTAATGCATCTTGTTTGACTCGTTGTCGATGCTACTTGAAATACTCTCTTTATGTAATGCATCTTGTAATTTATTATGTACGGAGTTTGTAATATAATTTACTATGGAGCATGCGTGTATTTTGGATATTCTTACGAGTTGACTCTTATTTATAATGTAAAAATGTTGCTGCAAATATGCCATATATTTAAGTTATGACATGTTGGCTGATGTTTGCGTTTGTTGGTGTGGTAATCTCACAAAGTCAGGGAAGAGGTAACCACATCCAACTCTCAACATACACATATCTCAACAGACCCATGCTGCCAAACACCATCTCATCTCAGCTTATCTCAACACACACAGGCTGCCAAACACATAGACAAAATCTGAGATCAACTTGGGTAGGGTCATCATGTATGGGGTGAGATAGTGATTCTAAGGTCACCCGGCCTACCAAATACACTCTAAGGGTATGCCACTGATGGCTGTGAAATATAGCCATCCATGTCCGCATTTAAACTAGATATTATTCATATATTTGATGAAATATCTCTCTAAAACCTGTCACTAATGCCTAATGATCAAAGGGGTATGCAATCCTTTCTTGTTATTTTTGCATGTGCAGATAATGACGTATTATGATGGGAATCACTACATAAATGCCAAAGATAAGAGATTTCCAATATGCCAAAGAAACCAGGAGCCGTGAAGATATTACTGCAAGCTTAACGACCAACTATACGGCCCGCCGCCGTATAGTTGCCGCCATATAGTTTGCACCGGCCTCATTAGGTCAAACAGAACAACTTTCGTGAAGGGACCCCTATATAAAGAGGCTTCAGGTGACGAGAAACAAGCCCCCCGACTACACAATCTCGCTTGTTTTCGACCTCAACTCTCCCTGCCGCCACACCGGAGGAATAGATCTAGATCTAAACCTCTAAACCCTTCTCCACCACCATAGCCATCTTCCACCACTTGTAATAGTAGATCTCATGTCCAATTGGCAACATTGTAAGACTATTTGCTATCAATCTTATGATCTCTATTACAATGTTTATGATTGTCGATCTCATATCTATGTATGAGTAATTCTCCTTGGGCTAAGGGCTTCGGCCTAGCCATGTAGCTTTTGTGCATGTTATTTATCATAGATGGGATCATGTATTAGTTTGTATGACATGATGATTGTAGTACCCTCTCTTGCCTCAATCTAAGGACTTGCCATGTACCTAAGACCCCGAGGATTGATCCAGGTAAAGGGAGTATGAGTAACGACTGATCTGCAGGATAGGACCCAGTGATAGAAAGGGTAGTACGGTGATGACACACAAGTATAGGGGGTGTACCGTAGTACTTTCTATAAATAGGAGTGTCGATCCCAACGAGGAGCAGAAGGTGTTGACTAGTGGTGTGGAGCAGGAAATCTTTGTAAATACTTAGCAAACGGATTTTAGGGGTTTTATGATAAGGCAACAAAACAAGTTGCAAGTAATAAAGACAAAGAACAAACGCAGCAAGTGGCCCAATCCTTTCTTAGGAAAGGACAAGCCGGTGGAAATACTTATAAGGACCAAACGTTCTCGAGGACACATGGGAATTCTGTCAAGTGCTTTCGCTTCAAATAGCTAAGTACTCTTCTTTAGTGTTGTAAGTGTTGTGTGGGTGAACCTGTGCTAATGTACCGACCTTACTTGGACTAATACATACTTGTAATTAAACCTCCTGCAAGCATCCGCAACTACAGGAAAGTAATTAAGATATAAACCTAACCACAGCCTTAAACTCTAGGATCCTACACTCTCTTGTGCAAAGGTGTCCTAACGGGGGTTTAGGTTTCTGTCACTCCGGCAACCCCACAATTAGTAGCCAAATACACAATGCATTCCCCTAGGCCCATAACTGGTGAAGTATCATGTAGTCGACGTTCACATGACACCACTAGAAGTATAGCACCACAACTTAAATACTAAACCATTAAATAATAACTCAACACAAATCCACTACTAACAACATGACTTCTCCCATGTCCTCAAGAACTAGACGAACTACTCACAAGACATCATATGGATCAAGATCAAAGATGATATGGTGATGAATAACAATCTGAACATAAACAATAATCCAATGGTTCCACTCACAAGCATCAACTATAGTAGTAATTAACACCGGGAAAGTTTCCCCTAAGAACTAATGCAAGATCCAACACGATTGTTGCAGCGGGATGGAGTGGTGATGATGGTGCTGGTGGAGATGATGATGTGGATGATGATGATCCCGATGAAGTCTAGCTTGATGACGGTGTTGACGCTGATGATCTCCCCTCTCCGGGAAGGAATTTATCTGGCAGAAATCTGTCTGCAGGAGAGCTCTTTCTCTCTCGGTGTTTTCCGCCCCGCAGAGGCGGCAGACATATTTCTGTGGCCCCCTGGTATTAGGGTTCCGTGGGGAAGATATAGGCGAGAGGGTGGAGTCGGGAGCCGGCCAGGTGGGCCACACCTTCCCTAGGCGCGGGGCAAGGTGGGCCCGCGCCTAGGGGGGTGTTGGCCCCATGTGGCCCGGCTACGCCTCCCCTTTCGGCTTCCTCCGTCTTCTGGGAAAATATAATTTTTCAATATTTTTCTGGTATTTTTCTGATCTTCACGAAATTGCATCAAAACACCTCTTTTTCCATCAGAAACCTGACTCCGGCAGTCCATCCTCCAAAAATCATCAGAGGAAAAGACATAAGTAACACCTCATAATAAGACATATATCAATGAATAGAGGCAAATTATGATATAGAATGGTGATGCAAATTGGACGTATCAACTCCCCCCAAGCTTAGACCTTCGCTTGTCCCCAAGCGAAAACTTCGCTAAGTAAACATGTCCACTGGTTTATGGAGTGAAGTGTCGATAAAAGAATACGGACAAGAAACGTCACACTTACCATTACACAACTCATAGAAGAAAGCAACTCACTATTATATAACTTAGCTTGCAACAAGTAGAGGAGTCACAATAGAGATGCATAAAGATAAACCATAATTGGAATTGGCAAACTCTTGTTCTTGTTCAGAGAACAACTGGCAAACGGTTTCACAAATAAAGCTTTTTGAAGAAGTTTTAAAAACATGAGTACTCTTTGCTCAAAAAGGTTTTTCACAATGAAGGCATTCAAAGTAATACTCAATAGATAAGAGTTTTGTGCAAACAAGTAAGATAAAGAACATGATTGAATAAATCACCATATGAATGCTTGCAACACAACAACTCAAATGCTTGCTAGAGATAGAGAGGAAGTAGGTTTACTGACTCAACTTAGAAAATAGGAGAAAGGTCCCTTCATAGAGGGAAGCAGGGATTTCAATTCATAAAGAGCTTCCAAAAGATTATGGTACTTACTAGCTTTGAGCCCTCATTGCCCCTATCATAGGCATCTTGAGATGATTAAGGTTAAAGTGCACAAATATGGAGTATATGCTTAATGAAATATAAGTTGGCAATCTCATGTCCCTTGAGTACGAGGGTCGCTCCTCATGCTACTCAACTTTGGTTACCGATAAGTTCTTATCATTGTAAGTACATGCGTATCATAGATAACCGCAAAACGGGGTACCCCTTTGTAACACCCTCAGAATCGGCCCTATGCAAGTTCCAGCGCTTCCCGCCAAACCCGCATAGAAACGATTCAAAGGTGCCCACCAGGCACTTGCGTGCGGGTGGAAAACGAAGTAATAACATTACACAACAGTCCTCGATGGGACCCACAGAACAGATATGTATACAACAGCGACTCAATGAGTCAAGAATACAGATATACAGAACAAAGATCCAAATCACCTTGAAAACGATACAGCGTCCGACTACGGACAAGATGCAAATGGGGCTAAGAGCCCTGAAGAATAACCAATGGCGTCCATAACCCTGCCCAGGCCAAGCCGGAAGGGTAACCCTGCTAACGACGTCGAAACCTGCTAAAACAAAAGGGGTGCCGACAAAGGGCAAAGGAAAAAGAGGAGCGTCAGTACTGAGGCCAGTACACGGCGAGGCTAGAATTCGGCGGTCCTCGCCTACATAGGTATGGTGGACTAAGCGGCAGCGCAGCATGCACTAAACAACCTATAGAGACTCGATATATCTGTCGGCTACCAGAAAGGGATAAGAAGGATCTATGCGGAACCAACCGGATACTACCATCAGGCAAACCCATCCTGGTATTTCCCCCTCGAGACCAAACGAGGAAGTCAACCGAGGAACTCACACCGTTGGCAGTTTTATTTATTCAGTTATCGTTGCAGCAATTACTAGTCAGGTACAGATAATCATCCTGATAAAATAAGCAGTGGGCCATTTTATTTAACCATTCCATTGTAGTTGCGACACTTACTAGTCAGATACAATTAGCATGAGATATTCCCAAAACCCAGCAGTTGTTGGTACTTTTATTTAGCCATTCCGTTGCAGTGAAGCTGATTGCTAGTCATGTCGGATACAAGTCAAATTATAACAGTAAACTTTAGTTATAGTTGTCTATGATCAAGCACTGTGCTCCAAGTCGTCCATAACCGCGGACACGGCTTCTCGAAAAGATTTAACCCTGCAGGGGTGCACCAAAGTATCCACACGCACTTCGACCCTTTTTGCCAGATCAATTAACATACACCCATCGGTATGTCGGCGGGGCCTAAGTCATGACGTTTCCCAGACCCAAAGCAAGCACGGGGGGCCACCCCACTAAGTCTACCCGCAACAAAGTCGGCCGGTCTCCGAGACGGACTCAGGGTTTGCGTCAGTGGCTGTAAACGACTGGGAACCCAAAACTGGGATTGTCGATACCGCGAAAACACTCCGCTTCCAAAACAGTACAGTGTGCTCCTCGCACAATCGTAAATAAAGCAATAAAGCATGGCATAGGTACATGATAGTAAATAAAACCTCAAACTAGTTGTGGCCCCCAGTACAGTACTTTGAAATCAGGTACTAAATCGATGGGGTGCCCATACATCCCACATGTGGTTAGCGCGCTCGATCTCGGAACAGGTGTCAAGAACTCGGGGTCCTACGGGACACAAGTGGACGGTTAACAACCAAATAACAACTATTGCCCACCCGTGCCTCTGCTTACCTACTTCAATTTTAGTTGTTAAACAGTAATTAAAGTTATGATAAGTAAAGCCTTGATCATATCCAACATTAAACATGCGGCAATACTCCAACAACTGAGGTTCGGGACGAGACGCAACAGCGCTAGAGCAAGCGACTACGACGCGCAAGTCCAACTATCTACCAAACAACAGGTAATAAGATGTGTCCAAGGCAATATAAGGCTGCAAGGGATGTTCCGGGTACGGAAACTAGAGCATCGCAACACAGATAGCAATAGATCAACAGGAGGAAATAAATACTATAAAAGTAAGATAGGTAGAAAGGGGGGAGATGCTCGCCTGAAAACATTGCCGAAGGTTCAACCGAAGATCGGGTCGACACTCGCATCAACTCAACGGCCTTATCCGCGAAGAACCAAAACACTAGAAGAAGCACCGGATGCACTATTTAATACAACGGCAGAAGATCGGGCATGATGCATGTATGGTGTATGGCATGGCAAAGGTGCGATGCGATTAGGTCATATTAAGCGGAGCCGGGGTCCCGACATTTAATTAAACGGTTCGTGTTGTTTAGATACCCCACATTTTAAATGTTGTCTTAACATGGCAAAAGATAGCACCGGTTCGCTACACCAATTTAAATGAGGCCAATATAAGACCAGATTTGCCCGCATATGGGCCCCATATTTAATTATGAGGTGAATCGGCATAAGGCCCCCAACCCACATGACAATATGTATGCAAGCATGGCAATTTAATATGCAACAATTTATATAGATGGCATTTATAAAATAGGGGCTCGGGAAAAGGTGCACACATTAGGGTTCGGCGATCTTGGGGTTCCGGGGTTCGAGGTTCGGTCTCAGGGTACGGATCTGGGGTTCGGTCTCGGCGGGAGCTTTCTCGGATAACAGAGTATATCTTGGCGCATCCGTGGTCTTCGGGTCATGTCGACGGTCATGGCGTTCGGGATGAAGTACTTGTCATATCCGAGAAGAAGAACTCGTCGCCCCAGGAGAAGATCTTGGGGCTCCGCGGGGGTCTTGGCGTTCGGGATGCAGAACTTGGTGTCCGGGACGAAGTGCTTGTCGCCCCGGGGTCTCGGGTCGAAGAACTTGGCGCGCCCGGGTTCGGTCTTCGGATCCGGGAAGGAGGGCTTTTGTTCGGCATCGGTACCGGGCACATGTCTTCTCAGAAGAACTTGGCGGAGGACATCAACGAACTAGTCCCCCATACACCAGGAGGATTGTCTCCGAGGCCGTGGTTCCATCTTGTAGCTCACATCATTAGCATCTCTCCAACATGCTATCATGTCACCACCAGGACATCCACATAGCACCCACAAGCGACGCAGCGAATCCTTGAGAACCAACTATAGCAGGGCAACACATACAGGTATCGGGCATGTCCTCGGTTGAACAGGGATTGGCACAACACAGACCACCGGGCTGGGCTCCCGAAGCCATGCGGGACAGACATAGCTGGCTAGCAAAGAACCTTCCATGGGGCCCACGCGCACGATGGTGGTGGCTCGCACGCGCTCGCGAAGACGGTTGGCAACGGGCCGATGATGGAGCTTGCAAGGGGGTGGAGCTTGGGGAGCCTGCGAGGGCATCGGCCGGAGGCGGGGAGGAGGACGGCCCGGCGGCGGTGGTACAGGGGAGCTCCTGGCGGCGGGGTCGGGCGCTGCAGGTCGACGGTCGCGGGGGCGAGCGAGGCCGGGCTCGGCCGGAGGTCGCGCGCAGGGCGCCGGAGGCGGTTGAGGCCAGGCGGCGAGCTGGCGGCCGAGCTTGCAGAGGGTGGCGGCGGTGGGGCGTGGAGAAGAGGGGGGGCACGCCGGCGGCCGGAGGCGGGCAGAGGCGGTAGGGAAGGGGGTGCCCTGGCGGCGGACGAAGGGTGGTGGTCGGGGAGAGGGCCGGGACGGAGCGGGCCCGAGGCGGAGGGAGCGGGGCCCGCGGCCGGGGTGAGAGGCACAGGGGGAGGGAGCCCCAGACGGCGGCGAGGCGCATCGGCCGGAGAGGAGGGAGACGGCGACGGCCGCGCGAGGTCGGGGAAGGCCGCATGTCGGCGGACGGCGACGGAGAGAGAGAGGATGGGGAGGGGAGCCGGCGAGGCGGTCGGGCTCGGGCGGCCTGCGGCGGCGCGGGAACAAGGGCGCGGGGGAGGGCGGAAGAAGGGGGCGAGGCGTCGGGCTAGGGAGAGAGAGAGGATGGTGGGGGAGGCGCGAGCGGGAAAGGTGGGAGGTGGGGCCGCAGGGTGGGCCACGCGGTCGGACGGGTGAGGGGAGAGACGGGGAGGCGTGAGTGCGGGGTGGGTAGCGTGTGTGTTGTGGGTGGGGCCAGGGGGTGAGTGGTGTGGGGCTGCTGGGTAGGCAGGTGTGAAGGGAGTGGGTGAGGTGGCGGTGTTCGATTGGTTGGGGATAGAGGAGAGATGAGGTGGCGACCAGAGATTGGAGGGGGTGAGGTGGAGGGGGGGTTGGGTAGATTAGGGTTGGTAGGAAAAGAATATAGGTGGCCCGATTTTGTACTGGGGGTGGCCGACTGGGTCGGATCGGCCCGGTTTGGCTGCCCCCCCAAAATAATTAAATATTTTATTTACTTAAAACAGGGCTTTTGCAAACCGTTAGCAGACAAAACAAAATAATCCGGAGACCCGGGTTTTGTGTTTGAACAAGGACGGGGCGTTTAGAAAACAAAGATAGGTTTTTCCGCAAATAGTTTTATGCAAGCAAATGCAAGATGATGACGATGCGCAAATGCAATGTGGCATGATGACATGAGCATGCGGTCATGATGATGCAATGCACAAAAACAACGCGATTTTCTAGTAGTGGTTTTGCGGGATGCCACACCCTTGCACATGGTACAGGAGCTATCCCATAACCAAAATGACAAGGCAGGCAGACAATGAACATCTCAGCGATCTTTTTATTTACTATGTGCATAGATTTTTATTGAGGATGCTTCATAGATGCTCATTATGGTGATGCTGCAAGTTTTCACCATGATTAGGCATGGCTTAGGCTAGCGGCCCAGGCGTTTCTCTAACACACATACATCACTCCATGGACTTACAAGTTCCCTCTTTATTTCACACCGTCGATATCCGCAAACAAAAGAGCTTCATGTGCCCATGCCACTTGCAGTTGAAGTAGAGGCCACTCATGCCCGACGGGATCCCACGGGCACCATCCCGCAGCTCCGTGCGACAACACCACTTGGCCCTCTTCGATGGGGGCGCTGCTCCCAGCCCAGACACTCGCGGGCAGGCACCCTCCCGACGGCCAGTGCCTCCGCAGCCGCCGCAGGACGGGCCATGCCCACGCTGCCCCCAGAGGAGGCCGAAGAGATGCCCATGCCAGAGACATACTTCGCGCCGCAGGGGGCCAAAGAGAACGACTCCGCGCTCGCCTCCCGCTGCTAGAGGTGTGGGAAGCCCGGCGGGGGAGAGGTTGACGACGCCATGGCAGGGGGCCGACGGCGGCGGCCGGTGGCGGAGACACACACGAACCCTAGAACACACTCGCTTACCTGGAGACACGCCTAGAGTCTTCAAGATCCATATTAATTGACTTTGATTTATTAAAATTTAGATAAAACTATATACTAAATAGTGTTTAGATTCATTCAGTAGATAAATTTGAATCAATTAATTGCCGTACGGAGTAAATGAAATGAATCCGCCTATGAATAACTAATGCCAAACGACCTCTAACTTTGATCCTCCCCATCTTTCGACGGCCGCCGCCTAGCACCGTAGCCCTGCCTCGCGCTCGCATACTCCGCCAGCGCCGCCCGTTGTTGTCGCGGTCTGCCACCGCTTCTCCCCCTTCTCCCTTCCGCCACCGCCACTGACGTGTTCCCGTGCCGCTCACACATCCATAAGACACCGTGCCGCCGCTGCCGACACCTCCCTGTACCGGCACCGCCCTTGCACTTGGGCGGGCACGGCCGGGAGCCCAGCACACCGCACGCCCAGTCATAGCAAGAAGCAGTGCTGCCACAGTGAGTCTTCCAACTTCTCAGCTTACGATTTCCCCCCTGGAGAACAGAGGATGATCCCTGTTTGAGTTCAAGCAGAAATTTATCAGTGTATATTTCTCGATACCAAAAGGGAGGCCATATAGTTAACTGTATTTTCTCATCGTTCTTGCGACACAACTAAATTATCAACATTCTCGCTGCCATGAAAAATTTGTAGTTTATTCCTCAAAGTTTCATGTTTTCTATTATTATGCTGCACAGAGAAACTAACTCCACATACCCATTTTGAAAAGAAGAAGCAGACTACTACGGTTGGTAAGGAGCGGGCGGGAAATTCTGGCGCGATGGCGGCAGAGCCCTGGTCGGAGCCTGCTGAGGGTGATATGAGCAAAGCCAATGTGAAGAAAGACAAGAAGAATAAAAAGAGAGAGGAGGAAGCTGAAACGAAAGGGCAGAAACAGAAATTGGATGCTGCTGTTGAAAGTTTAGTGGCAGAGGGAGACGGGGTTGAGAGGAAACGATCTAGAAAGTCAAAGAAGATCAAGTGCAAGCACGATGATGATGGCGATACTTCTGCTTGTGATGAAGTTGTGACAGGAGAAGGTAAGAAGAGAAAGAAGGAGCATCCAGTTGTGCTGGAAGAGAGCAGCCGGAAGCAGACATCTGATACTGCAGTTGAAAATTTAGTGGCAGGGAGAGACAAGGTTGAGGAGAAACAATCTATCAAGTCAAATAAGAATAAAGTCAATTGCAATGGTGCTGGCGAGGCTTCTGGTGGCGATGAAGTTGTGACGAGAGAAGGTAAGAAGAGAAAGAAGAAAAAGGAAGGCGATAAATCCAGTCCAGAATTTTGTGAGAATGCATCTGCTGGGGGAGAGGAAGCTGATGTAGAAGTAAAGAATGATGTGAAGAAAAAGAAGAGCAAGGAGGGGACATTGGGAGGAATAAAGGAGAAAGAGAAGGCAGCTCAGTTGAAGAACAAGGGCCTTGAACTTCTTTCATCTGTACCTTCCCATCTTTGAGAATCAACTCCTTAGGATGGATCCTCAACTCATACATGTACAGGTTGAGGACATCCGCAGAGGAATCCTCCATGGGTGATCCAGAGGAAGACATTGTAGCTCCAAAATTGAGAATTTGCCTGACAGAAGCAGATCGAAACAAAAACACGGCGAGAACTCGATACAAGAACCTCAGGGGATCCGGGGGGTTATATATTACGAAGTTTCAATGCATAAGGAAGGTGTCGGTACGAAAAGGAGGCGGAGACGGAGCTCGGGGGGTCACACCCCCTCCAGGCGCGGGGCAAGGTGGGTCCGCGCCTGGGGTGGGTTTGGCCACCCCGGATTCCGTTTCCTTCTCTGTTTCGTCTCGTAACTTTCCTTATGTAATAAAAATATCGAAATTATAAAAAGAATAGGCTTTCATGAACCTTCTGTTTTCACCAGTTTTACCTATTCAAAGACGAACTCTGCAGTTTCTGGTGTTTGGTTCCTAATAAATTCTTCCGGAGTCACCATTTGAATAATATCAACATCTTCATTATAAGAATCTCCAGAAATTTAATGTTTTAGTCTTTGACCATTCACCACCTGTGTTGTGTCATCCTTCAAAGAAGATATTTTGATAGCACCTGAACGATATACTTCCTCAATAACAAAAGGTTCTTCCCATTTTAGAGTAGTTTCCCTGCAAAAAATCTGAGACGAGACCTATACAAAAGAACTTTCTCGCCAACATGGAACTCCCTTTTGAGAATTCTCCTATCATGCCATATCTTTACTTTTTCCTTAAAGAGTCTAGCATTTTCATAAGCTTCACTTCTCCACTCATTTAAGGTACTCATGTCAAGCAGTCTTTTCTCACCAGCAAGTTTAAAATCTCTATTCAACTCTTTCACTACCCAATAAGCTTTGTGTTCTAATTCTAAAGGCAAGTGACAAGCTTTCCCATAGACCATTTTGTAAGGAGACATCCCCATAGGATTTTTATAAGCAGTTCTATAAGCCCATAAAGCGTCATTCAACTTTTTAGCCCAATTTTTCCTAGATCTATTGACAGTGTTTTGCAAGATAGATTTAATTTCCCTATTGGAGAGTTCTTCCTGCCCACTGGTTTGGGGGTGATAAGCTGAAGCAATTATATGGTTTACATCATACTTAGCGAGAGTTTTTCTAAAAAACCCATGAATAAAATGAGCTCCTCCATCAGTCATGAGATATCTAGGCACACCAAACCTAGGAAAAATAACATCCTTAAGCATTTTTAAAGAGTTCTTACCATCAGCGTTGTTTGTAGGTATGGATTCTACCCACTTTGTAACATAGTCAACGACAACAAGAATATGAGTATACCCTTTTGAAGGAGGAAAAGGACCCATAAAGTCAAACCCCCAACAATCAAAAGGTTCAATAACAAGAGAATAATTCATAGGCATTTCATTGCATCTAGAAATGTTACCAACTCGTTGACATTCATCACATGAAAGGACAAACTTCCTTGCATCCTTGAAAAAGGGTAGGCCAATAAAATCCAGATTGTAAAACCTTTTGTGCAGCATGATGTCCTCCATAAGCACTGTCGTGACATTTTCTCAATATCTTTTGTTGTTCAAATTCTGGAACACATCTTCGCATAATACCATCTACTCCTTTTTTATATAAATGTGGGTCATCCCAAAAGTAATGCCTTAGATCATAAAAGAATTTTCATCTTTGCTGGGCTGTAAAAGTTGGAGGCAAATACTTGGAAACAATAAAGTTAGCATAATCAGCATACCAAGGACTCTCATGCGGACTTACCCTTATTGCAGCCAACTGCTCATTTGGAAAACTATCATTAACATGCAAGGGGTCGAAAGAAATGTTTTCCAAACGAGATAAATTGTCAGCAACAGGAATTTCAGCACCTTTCCTGTCTATAATATGCAGATCAAACTCTTGTAAAAGCAGCACCCATCTAATAAGCCTAGGCTTAGCATCCTTCTTTGTCATTGGGTACTTAATATCAGCATGATCAGTATGAATAGTGACCTTTGAATCAACAATATAAGGTCTAAACTTATCACATGCAAAGATTACAGCTAAGAGCTCTTTCTCAGTAGTAGCAAAATTCTTTTGAGCAACATCTAAAGTCTTGCTAGCATAATGAATAACAATCAACTTCTTATCAACACGTTACCCAAGGACAACACCCACAACAAAATCACTAGCATCACACATAATTCCAAAAGGTAAACTCCAATTAGGTGGTTGAACAATAGGAGCAGTAGTCAAGGCTTTCTTCAAAGTTTCCAAAGATTCCTTACGATCATCATCAAAAACAAAAGGTACATATTTTTTAAGAAGATTAGTAAGGGGCTTTGAAATTTTGGAGAAATTTTTAATAAACCTCCTATAGAAACCAGCGTGACCAAGGATACTACGAATACCTTTTATATCTCTTTGGCAAGGTATCTTCTCAATTGCTTCAATTTTGGCTCTGTCAACTTCAATGCCTCTTTCGGAGATTTTGTGTCCAAGAATAATCCCTTTATTAACCATGAAATGGCATTTCTCCCAAGCTTCAGTGTTCTCTTGAATAAGGTCTAGTAGATCCTATTTAGCTTCTTCCTTTATACGTGTGAATGATCTAGCATAAGAAGCATCTAGTAAATCTTTATCATGAAGAGAAAGCCTAGCATAAAATTTATTGATAATAATATTGTTAGGAAGTTCATGAATAGGACATTTAAGCATAAGTAACTTCAATCTCCCCCAAGTTTGAGCTGTACTCTCTCCATCACGAGGCCAAAAGTTATATATCGGATTTCTATCCTTATGAATCTCACTGGGAGGATAAAATTTAGAATAAAAGAGAGATGCCATTTCCTCCCATTCCATGGATTGTCCATTCTTAAGCAGCTTATACCATTCTTCAGCTCTCCCTTTCAAGGATATAGAGAGTAACTTCTTCTTCACCTGTTCAGTTGTGATACCTGCACACTTAAACAACCCGCATAATTCATGGATAAAAAGCAAATGATCACCACGATGGACAGTTCCATCCCCAAAATAATAATTATCCATAACACGATCAACAATACTTGTAGGTATCTTAAAAGGATCTATCTCAATAGGTGGTGGTTCATCTACTACCCTAACAGTGGTAGTAGTTTTCCCAAATAGAAAACCAAGTGGGTTATCCATATTGGAAACAAAGCAACAAAAATAAATACTCATAGTAGAAGTTTC
Source organism: Avena sativa (assembly GCA_916181665.1). Classification (NCBI taxonomy): domain Eukaryota; kingdom Viridiplantae; phylum Streptophyta; class Magnoliopsida; order Poales; family Poaceae; genus Avena; species Avena sativa. The sequence continues at coordinate 381,620,000 of OV702280.1, read as the reverse complement.
CTTTACCAGTTCCACTCTTCAATAGCGCTTCACTCCCCGGCAACAGTGCCAGAAAATAGTCTTGATGACCCACAAGTATAGGGGGTGTATCGTAGTACTTTCGATAAATAGGAGTGTCGATCCCAACGAGGAGCGGAAGGTGTTAACTAGTGGTGTGGAGGAGGAAATCTCTGTAAATACTTAGAAAACGGATTTTTAGGGGTTTTCTGATAAGGCAACAAAACAAGGTGCAAGTAATAAAGACAAAGAACAAACGCAGCAAGTGGCCCAATCCTTTCTTAGCAAAGGACAAGACGGTGGAAATACTTATAAGGACCAAACGTTCTCGAGGACACATGGGAATTCCATCAAGTGCTTTCGCTTCAAATAGCTAAGTACTCTTCTTTGGTGTTGTAAGTGTTGTGTGGGTGAACATGTGCTAATGTACCGACCTTACTTGGACTAATACATACTTGTGATTAAACCCCCTGCAAGCATCCACAACTATAGGAAAGTAATTAAGATATAAACCTAACCACCGTCTTAAACTCTGACATCCTACACTCCCTTGTGCAAAGGTGTCCTAACGGGGGTTCAGGTTTCTGTCACTCCGACAACCCTACAATTAGTATCCAAATACACAATGCATTCCCCTAGGCCCATAAATGGTGAAGTATCATGTAGTCGACGTACACATGACACCACTAGAAGAATAGCACCACAAATTAAATAGTAAACAATTGAATAATAACTCAACACAAATCCACTACTAACAACATGACTTCTCCCATGTCCTCAAGAACTAGACGAACTACTCACAAGACATCATATGGATCAAGATCAAAGATGATATGTTGATGAATAACAATCTGAACATAAACAATAAACCAATGGTTCTACTCACAAGCATCAACTACAATAGTAATTAACACCAAGAAAGTTTCCCCTAAGAACTAATGCAAGATCCAACACGATTGTTACAGCGGGATGGAGTGGTGATGATGGTGCTGGTGGAGATGATGGTGTGGATGATGATGATGATCCCAATGAAGTCTAGCTTGATGACGGTGTTGATGGTGACGATCTACCCTCTCCAGGAAGGAATTTCCCCGGTAGAAATATTTCTGCCAAAGATCTCTTTCTCTCTCAGTGTTTTCTGCCCCGCAGAGGCGGCGGAAATCTTTCTATGGTCCCCCTGGTATTAGGGTTCCGTGGGGAATATATAGGCAAGAGGGCGTAGTCGGGAGCCGGCCAGGTGGGCCACACCTACCCTAGGCGCGAGGCAAGGTGGGCCCACGCCTAGGGGGGTGTGGGGCCCCTGTGGCCCGGCTACGCCTCCTCGTCTGGCTTCCTCCATCTTCTGAGAAAATATAATTTTCCAATATTTTTCTGGTATTTTTATGATCTTCGCAAAATTGCATCAAAACACCTCTTTTTCTATCAGAAACCTAACTCCGGCAGTCCATCCTCCAAGAATCATCCAACATGCAAAAACAAAGGAAAAGACATAAGTAACACCTCGTAATAAAACATATATCAATGAATAGAGGCAAATTATGATATAGAATGGTGATGCAAATTGGACGTATCATACGGCTGTATGTGAGGAACTTACTTGGGATTAACGATGACATCACTATGCATATCATTAGTTCTCTTTCTTCTATGGTTGAGGCTAGTAGGTTATTGCCATAAGCGGTTACGGAGGCGATAGCATTTATGGATGCACTGCTCACATATAATTATCTTGCTCTAACAATTACATGAGTACTTTATTATTATATGTTATTCCCATCAGATGTTTTGCACAGCTACTGGTGAAAACCAAAGACCCTAGGCCCTCTCTCTCCATCATCAACAACAACAACAACAACAAGATCGCAAACTCTTGGTTCGATGAAAATGCAATAGGAATTCTAAAACTCTCGAAGGTTCGTTTAAGTAATATCACTTTGCTTTCTGCTTCCCTAGGATTCGATAAACCTAGGTCTACTAGAGAAAAAGAGTTATAATACATCCGTAATCCGGATCGAAGGTATCAATCCTTTTTCTAGCGCTGTTGCCGAGGAAGAAGTAACTACCCTGGTGAGGTTATTAGGAACCTTGCTAGTTTAATTCTCGTTTTTAATTTTATTAGTTTGCTTTCAGTTTTTATTAAAACCCAAAAAAATTAGTTAGTTTTTTAATTATTGTTTTATCATCATTAGTACTCGTTTAAGAAAATCCAAAGACATAGGAAGTATGGCTAAAATGAAACTTGGGGAGTTTACAACTCCTAACAATGATTATTTATGTACTCCTATTACTCAGCCAGCAATCGCTGTTGAAGATTATGAAATTAAGCCCCATTATTTAAGTTTGGTTCAACATAATCAATTTAGAGGCTCTGCTGTAAAAGATGCAGGTATGCACTTAAATACTTTCACTGAAATATATGATATGTTGTGCATTAAAGATGTCGACCCCGGTGCAGTTAATTTGCGCCTATTTCCTTTCTCTCTTAGAGGAAGAGCAAAAAAGGATGCTATCTTTGCCTAAAAATACTATTGCATCATGGGTGGAATGTACTTCTTTATTTATGACTAAATTCTTTCCACATGCAAAGACTATGCAACTCAGATCTAATATTACTGGTTTTAGACAGGAAGAGTGTGAGCCACTACCGCTTGCACGGGAGATAATGAAAGAATGCATGATAATCTGTCCCAGCCATGGGATGGAAGATTGGTTAATTCTCCATTTATTTTATAATGCTCTTAAACATGTTTCTAAGTCTATGCTAGATACTGCAGCTGGAGGAACATTTATGGGTAAACAAATTACCAAAGCAAAGCAGCTGCTAGACAATATACAAGACAACCATGCCCAATGGCATGTGGAAAGGTCAAACACAAAGAAGGTGAACTCCGTCACACCTCAAGAAAATGAAGAACCCAATAATAAGTTGGATGAGCTCATATTAGCCGTTAAAGGTAAGGAAACCCCGGTAAGAGCTAATCCCGAACCAACTATTGAAGAGGTAGACTTCGTAACTCGTAATGATTATCCCTGCTTGGAAGAAGAATTATAATCCAAACTTTCAGAAACATTACTCTAATCCAGCAGGTAAATCTAATAATAATATGGCATCAAGTAATACTAGTCTCCAAGAAACTCTTAAAGCTTTTATGGAATCACAAAATGAGCAAAACAATATTCTAGTCAAAATTATGGAGACTCATGATGCTATGCTTGGTAAATTATCTAACCAAGTTGTTAGTTTGAGAAATGATTTGCATGCCCTCCAAGAAAGAACAAGGATCGTTGAGGCACAACTGGGTAAGATAACCGAGAGTCAAACTCTCATTCTAGGTAAATTTGCAAGTAAAGGTGAGCCCAACCCAGTTGTAGACCTCAAGATGATAAGAATCCAATGGGAGGAGCCCGAAGAACTTGACTATAACAATGCCCTTCACCAAACTACACAGTTGAAGATCTTGTAAAAAGGATCAACTTCAAGATTCCGGTAAGTGAAGGAAATGAGGAAGCCATGTATCAACACTTCGTTAATCCGGTAGCAATAAAGGTACATGAGCTTGAGGAAGAATATAAGAAAATTGCTAAAAAATTGCCTATTAAGCTATATGATATATTTGAGCCCACTATTAAGATTAAAATTGAGACTAATTAAATAGCTACACTGTGTGATCTAGGTGCAAGTGTTTCAACAATTCCAAAGAGTCTTTTTAACAAGTTAAATCTTGGCTCCTTTGAAATCACCGAACTAAAATTACATCTAGAAGATTTTACTTATAAACAAGCAGTAAACATTAAAGAAAATACTTTAGTATACATTAAAGGTTGTCCTCCTCTTATTAATTTTGTTATTGTTGACATGCGTGAAGATGCTACTACCCCTATTATATTAGGCCGTCCTTTCTTAAGAACTATTAAAGCTTTAATTAATTTGCATGAAGGGAACATGAAGCTCCAATTGCCTTCGCGAGATTCTTTTGTTATTCATTTCCCCAGGAAAAGGAAAGCCAAGCAGATGATAAGGAGACTGTCACTTTGAAGGCCAACTATTTTGGAGTGGGTGTTCCACTCATATGGCCTAAGTGAGCAATATCAAAGGTCAAGCTATTAACCATAAAAGAGCGTTGCATGAGAGGCAACCCATGTGAAATAAAGGTTTGAGTAAGTTTTATATAGAATAAAGAGTGCTAGAAAACTACAGTGAGAAAAGAGAGATTCTTCGGTACTAAAAATCCCTGTTTTATATGCCATAGTTGGTCAAAATTTTAGTCTATCATTTTTCTGTCAAAACAAGGTGTTTCGCTAAGTTTTAGTCTAAAAAGTAATCCTCGAAGAAATAGAAAATTTTGATGTGTACAGAAAGGTTAACGACCAACTATACGGCAGGGATAAAAATTCCCGCCGTGTAGTTCCAGGCGTATAGTTATGTTACACATCGACAATTTTTCATCCTAGGATACAGAAGGTTTGACGACCAACTATACGGTGGGAACAAAAGTTCTGGTTGTATAGCTGTCACCGTATAGTTACAGCCGCCAGAAAGAAATTCTAGAAACCCTAAAATTTTGCCGTCAGACCAACTATACGGCGGGGACAAAGTGTTCCGGCCGTATAGTTTCCGCAGTATAGTTGCGTTCGACCACTTAAACGCACGGAGAGGTACCTAAAACATCAATCCTTTTTCTCTCTTCTACCTCCAAACTCTCTTAAAACCTCAAGGGATATTCACCCCTACTCAATTTCATTTGAATTCCTCGCACACAAGTGATCTACGGTATGTTTCTCCTCCGATCCTCCAATTACTTTTTGTAAATTCATCTCTGATCTATTGTCATTATCAATCTAGGGTGAGACTTGTTTTGAACTATTTGGCATGATTATCTTGCCTAGATTAATATGTTGAGGAGATTCTTTAGTGTGCTATGATGAGGATTATGCTATGACTATTACTGTTGGAATGAAAAAGTTTTATATTTGTCTCTCTTATTTATTTTTGGAAGATGAACACGAGGAGCCAGACACGTGCTCTTGCCGCAGCTAGTTCTTCTCGAGCTGCAGCTCAGGAACGCATGGGGATTCAATTAAAGAACGAATCCCACCGTGATCGTTTTGACAAGATCAAAAACCTAGAAGTCAAGGCAACCAAGTGGGCTTGCCCCGTCACTTTGAACCAACTCGGTATTTCTAATGACTTTAATTTGCTTTGCAATAGAGTTGTCCTGCAAACCTTTATATTTCATGATGCACCAACCTATCGCCGGTTAACCATTGAACTTCTTAGCTCTTTGAATAGCACCGTTAAGACATGGCATGGGGAGGATAATATTTCTTTCCGACTCATGAACAATAATTATTCTCTAACACTTGATGAATGGTGCAATTGTTTTGGTTTACCCAACAATGATCCTAATGCTCTGCGCACAGCTTTTACCGACATGGAACCTTCCCCTAAATACTGTTATAATAAAATTAGCTTTACTTATAGATCAGTAAAGGGAAGAATATTCAACATCCTGCTATTTGTTATTTGTTCTATGTTATTGCTAACACTTTGCAGACGCGCATTGATTTTACAAGACTCAATGAGGAGGACATCTTAGTCCTTGCAAAAGCCACTCTCAACTTTGACAACTTGTCACTTCACTTAGGCGCAATACTTGTGCACTACTTGGAGTACCAATCCCACCAAAGCCAAGGACCAATCACTTGTGGACGCATCATCACTGTGCTTTACAATGCATTAGGCATTGACCTAGGTGAGTTACAGCCGGTGCTAGGCGAGCGACGTGTTGGTTTCTCTACTTTGAAGGCTTGTGGAATGCTCACTAGGAGAGGTGGTGTTTATTATCTGCATATTGCTGGAGTTGGGCGCATCTACCCCGCTCCTTTGCCTAATGGTATTTTCTCTATCGAGGAAGGACATGTGCTTTATGACTTGCAGATTGAGCAACACCAACCCGAGGAGGAGATTCCAGAGGAGGATGAGGACCAAGAAGTCCACCATCAGGAGGAGCAGCCACCAAACCAGTTCGCTACATATCAAGATTTCCAAGAACTTGGAGGAACTGTGGGGAGAATGCATAATCTCGTCCTGAACCTTCGAGAAACAACAAGTAACCTTTCAACTCAATTTGCGGACTGGAGTTACGACTATTTTCCCCCAGCATAGTGATTTGAAGGGCTTTCAAAAGCCTAAGCTTAGAGAGGTTTTCTATCTATTTTATTTTGCTTTCATTTGCTTTATCTTATTTTCGAGGTTATGCTTTTATTTGAGTTTATAAGCACTCGTGTTGGTTTCTCCAACACTTTATCTTAGTTATTTTATTTGAGATTTTTAAGCCGAGCTTTGCCGCCAATTTTCTATTCTTTAATCACCCTTCTCAAAAACCACAAAAAGATTTCTCCTTTTATCCTTATTTTCCCTCTCTCTTTTTATTTTCGCCTTGAAGTTCTCGTTGATTTGCAGGAGAGTGATTGACTTCGAGTTTCCAAGAAACAAATAAAAAAGGGAAGAGAGAAGTGGAACCAAACATGAGAGGTATGCCTTCTGACTCCCCACTTTTGAAGTTTGAGAAACCCATGCTAGTTAGTAGTAAAGTTGAGATGTTATATCGGTGGAGTGAGTCTCTATATTGTAGTAAAATTTTGTTTGCATGGGTATTTAATTGGGTACATTTTGTTCTAGCTCTTGTAGTTCACCAAGTCTTGCCTAAAAATTTGCTAAACAATTGAAATAAGAAAAAGTCTCACAAATTGAAGACTTGGGTGTTGTAGTGTTTAGTCTTGAAAGCTTATTTCTAGAGACACTCAACACCATAGAAAATAATGATTAACTTGATAGCTCTCTTTGAAAAGATTTGTTCAATTGAGTTAATGTTTAGCGGTTTTTGTGAGCATATAAAAGTTTGACTTGTAAATAAGAATGATATAGCTTTGTGCGTGTCAAAACTTCATGGGATGCCAACAACTCCGCTAGCCTACGGACGATCTTCATGGAGGAAACTCCTAGATTTCGGCTATGAGTTGATTAAACATATGTAGCAGCAATGCTATAATAGGTAAGATTTTTGGCACTCCCGAGTAGGTGTAACATGATGGAATCACTCCTCTGGATGATATGAGTAATCATTATGCAAAAGGAACAAAAACCTTAGTGATGCCACGAGTGTCCATCTCAGCCCGATAAACTAATAATTTTTTTTGGCATGCTCTCAATTACTTAAGAACTAAATTTTTTGAAGGACAATGAATAGAAAAGTAGTGCTTGAAAAGTCTTGATTTATTGATGTGGGAGAATTGAGATACTTTAGTGTATATGCTTTTCATGACAAACTCTCACACCCTCAATTTTACATGATTACATTTTATTGTTCAAAGGCAAGCCTATGAGTTGATTACATGACATAGAATAAAGTTTACTCTTTTGAATCACGCATGCTTACTATAATTTTGCTGCACTATAAGGATTCATGAAACCCGTATGATATGCTTGCCATTACTCTATCTATGCTAAAGTTTCCAGATTAACAAAGTGAAGGAAACATGAGACTACCAATCATGAGTAAGATCATCATCTCGTTATTTCGGTTTAAATGTTGAGTTCCCTTTTTATTTTGGTTTTCTTGCTCGGGACAATCAAGTTTAAGATTGGGGAGGTTGATGGCTGTGAAATATAGCCATCCACGTCCGCATTTAAACTAGATATGATTCATATATTTGATAAAAATATCTCTCTAAAACCTGCCACTAATGCCTAATGATCAAAGGGATATGCAATCCTTTCTTGCTATTTTTGCCTGCGCAGATAATGACGTATTATGATGGGAATCACTACATAAATGCCAAAGATACGAGATTTCTAATATGCCAAAGAAACCAGGAGCCGTGAAGAGATTACTGCAAGCTTACCGACCAACTATACGGCCCGCCGCCGTATAGTTATCGCCGTATAGTTTGCACCGACCTTATTAGGTCAAACAGAGCAACTTTCGTGAAGGGACCCCTATATAAAGAGGCTTCAGGCGACGAGAAACAAGCCCCCCAACTACACAATCTCGCTTCTTTTCGACCTCAACTCTCCCTGCCGCCACAACGGAGGAATAGATCTAGATCTAAACCTCTAAACCCTTCTCCACCACCATAACCATCTTCCACCACTTGTAATAGTAGATCTCATCTCCAATTGGCGATATTGTAAGACTATTTGCTATCAATCTTATGATCTCTATTATAATGTTTATGATTGTCGATTTCATCTCTATGTGTGAGTAATTCTCCTTGGGCTAAGGGCTTCGGCCTAACCATGTAGCTTTTATGCATGTTATTTATCATAAATGGGATTATGTATTAGTTTGTATGACATGATGATTGTAGTATCCTCTCTTGCCTTAATCTAAGGACTTGTCAGGTATCCAAGACCCCGGGAATTGATCCAGGTAAAGGGAGTGTGAGTAACAACTGATCTGCTAGATAGAAACCCCAATGACAGAAAGGTTAGTACGTCTGTATGTGAGGAACTTACTTGGGATTAACAGTGACATCACTATGCATATTATTAGTTCTCTTTCTTCTATGAATGAGACTAGTAGGTTATTGCCGCCATAAGCGATTGCGGAGACGATAATATTTATGGATGCACTGCCCACATATAATTATCTTACTCTAACAATTACATGAGTACTTTATTATTATTATCTGTTATTCCCAATAGATGTTTTGCACAGCTACTGGTGAAAACCGAAGACCCTAGGCCCTCTCTCTCTCCATCGTCAACAACAACAAGATCGCAAACTCTTGGTCGGTGCAAACGCAATAGGAATTCTAAAACTCTCGAAGGTCTGTTTAATTAATCTCACTTTGCTTTCTGCTTCCCGAGGATTCAATAAACCTAGGTCTACTAGGGAAAAAGAGCTATACTACATCTATAATCCGGATCGAAGGTATCAGCCACCAAAACCTCTCTCCTTTACTGCATTAACTCATAGATATATCTTGGCATTGGTGTTGTGCTAGTTAGAAAAAATATCTTTTTTTTGCTACGAACCATTTCACTTAGATCAAAGAATGATAGTTTGGAGGGCCAAGATCCAGTTAGGAAGTCTATATATTAAAAATGGACACATAGTTTATAGGAAGCCACCTTTGTGCACGAACTTATCACCATCATGATTGTCATCTACAAAATGGAGATTCATCTAAAACATGAGAGGAAGGCCAAATAAGAAGGGGTGGAGGGAGTGGCACAAAAAGAGTCGTCCGACAACTAGTGACATGGTTGTCACTGCCTCCCTCTCTACATCCTCTAAGTGTACCATCTCCCCATTGTTGTCTTCCCCATCTTCATCACATATCCACATTGTAAACCATTGGCAAACATGATATCTTGTGATGTACATCATTTCCCCCTGAATTCATTCTCTTTACATCCATGTTTTAGTTGTATTTTGTGTATGTCATTGGTGAAATGACATGATTTTTCTTTGGTACAGGTTTGTTACTCTCTATGCTATTCTTTTGTGCTAGTGTATGAGTGCACACATATGGTAGCTGATCAAATATAGACATACACAATATCTCTGATAATTGAGTAAGGACCTCGGGCTAAAGAGACTTACACCCAGACCCTAGATTCATGGCATATGTGAGTTATGGGTCCTTATGCCGTTGATGTATTTTATATTTCCTTTAGCATTTGCTTTTGTAATTGGTTTGTCTAACTCCCAGTCCTGTACTTTAAACTCAACTAATGTATGTTTTGTTTGCAAAAATCCAAAAAAGCCAAACACTTCCCAACGATGATGTGCCCAGTCCGACCAACTCGTTGCATGCATGACACCACATATCCTCCTACCACATGTTGCCCCTTGTCACAAAATAATATAAGGGCAACTACAACGACCCCCCGTATTTCGAACACCGAATCGAGTCGGTCCATTTGTGGTGGCCCTTGGACAACCTTTGTCGCCTTTGTTCGTCCAAGCAATGCCATTGCACCCACCGGATCGACCCATTTTCCCGCAGCTGCACTTCTAGACGTTCTCTCGAGGAGGCAAACGAGTTGAACGACTTTGACTTCGAGGCACCGACGACCTATAGACTCCGAGAGTTTGTGGTGGCCTGAAGGAGGAGGAGGACGATACCGGTGGCTAGCTCGTGGCTGCCGAGTGGTAGCACCTGACGGGACTGGTTGCACCAGGGTTGAGGAGATAGTGGAGGAGGCTACCCACTTTGCCGTGGCGAAACGGGACGAGCGATGTAAGAAAGTGGCGCTCATGGAGTCGACCGGGAGGGAGGAGCTTGACCGCATCATGGAGATGCTGGCAACCCGACATCGGCGTGAATAAAGATCCAAAGAAGGCGTGGAGGCCAAGGCTTACGTGTTTTGGGCGGCCCTAGAGGCACATGCCCTATACCACGTGGCGACGACGACGAGGGATCAGCCCAGAACGATGGCCAGGGCACAACGAACAGGTGGTGGCAACGACCGTGCAGGAGGGTAGGGCGAGGGAACACATGCCCCTCTCCAGTATCCAACGCCAATCTGCAGCTGCCAAGGATGAACAACTGGTGAAGGAAGCCAAGGCATCATTGGTGGCGACGACCAGGGCGACAACGGAGGTGCTTCTATGTAGGTATAGTTTAGTTGTTAATGTATTTATGATTTTACCTAGTAATAAAAATTTGGTCATTGACTAGGGGACCCCGATAAGATTAGAGTGGACATGCACGGACGCACGGGCTGTCCGCACCACCGTAAAGCAACCAAAAAATGAGCTAGGAATGCACAAAACGGACTGATCCGCGCCACGCAGTCCGTTTGAGGGGTGTCGTTGGGCCTAGCCATTGTCCGCACGAATAGTCTAAATGATCCCTCTGTTCATTTGTGGGGTCTGTTGGAGTTGCCCTAAGAGCCTCATACGTGAATCACCAACATTTCTTTGCCAATGGGGTAGAAGAGAGTTAGCTAACCATTGGGTTCTAAGCTTCATACCTTGTCCATATCACTAATTTGAAATACTCTATCAAATCTTACTAACTTCGACCAAATATTTAGAAAAATATATCTACATCTTAATAAAAACATTAAGAAAATATTTGCGAATCTAATGATATTGATTCAGTATTGTAATGTTCATTTTTTTGTAAAATCTTAGTCAAACTTAGAAAGTGTTGAATTTTGACTAATTCTTAGACGCCTTATATTTTGTGAGTGAAGGAGAACTACATTTTACAAGCACAATCCTCAATATGCATCCATTGAACCACAAATTTCACCATGAAATGGTGTACTCTCTATGCTCCTATGCATAATCAAATTAATCATTGCAAGTTTGACCAAGATTTTGGATATATCATCATATATATAATACCAAATTAATACCATTAAATCTAGTCTAATATATTTTATAATATATTAATTGGATATTGTGATTATTAATATATTTCCATATAAACTTGGTCAACCACAAACATGTTTGACTTAAGATAAGATTAAGCTACTTTGTATATTTTTTAATAAAAGATATTTTATTAAACTTATAAGTTAGCATCACGCCGATACAGTTCATAAGAACTCACGCCCAACTTTGTACATAGCGATTAGCGAGAGAGTTTTATATAATTTCATTTCCATGATACTACCTTGTCTATCTATTATTTATACATGGTTTTCTTGTTTGCATGATTTTTATTGATCATCAGTATCAAATAATACATAAGAACTGTGTCACATTTTTTTTTGTAAATACAAAATTAATAAGATAAATTTCATAGCACATAATCCACATTTTGTTGATTGAATTGATAGTCAAAACTAAATCACAAGATACCTGTATTTTTTGCCACATAAATAGGAATGGAGGTAGTGTAACGGTAATTAATATTCCAAAAATGGAAGAGCATTTAAATTTCCAAAATGTGAAAATAAACATTATTCACCGCACTTCTACTACTACTCCAGCATTTAAGTGGTTATTTACCAGAAGTAGGCCCCATTTAGCGACGACCGAGACCCTCAAACATTGACGGACACAGAAGCACTGAAACACACGCATCGACGCGGGGACTCACGACCGCCCGCACGCCCGAATCTCCGACGACGTCACCGGAGGGAGACGGCGACGAGCTTCGATTCCGGCGCCATCTCTCCGGCCGGAGTCAGCGCCGGGCCGTGCCGTAGGCGCACGCCATGGCTCGCCGGTCGTCGTCGTCCTCGTCGTCGGGGGCCTTGCGGTACCTGAACCCCGCGTACTATCTCAAGCGGCCCAAGCGCCTCGCGCTCCTCTTCTTCGTCTTCGTCGCCGCCACCTTCGCCTTCTGGGACCGCCAGTCGCTCGTCAGCGAGTACGAGGTGCGTCACCCCTCTCGCCGCTGGAAATTCTCCCTGATCCGGCTTGGAACTCCGGGGATCTGATTGGTTGCTGCTGCCTACCAGCTTCGAATTCGTTACGGGGTTCTCTGGTCGCTAGATCTGGGCATAGATGACTTGTGATTAAAGCTGCAGCTCACTGCAATAGAATTAGTGTACTCGGGAATTAATGGGTTTAGTTTGACTTATGATGTGCCTGCCTTTCGGGGATTCATTTGTGTGATTGCGTAGAGGATCTGGCATTCGGTCAGAATCTAACCTTGATAGTTTGGTTCGTGCTTTGATATTTGAGCGAGTTGGACCTTAGGAGGGACCAATATGATTAAAGTACAGCTCTACGTTTGTATAACGATTGTTCTTGTTAGCTTAGCTTTCTCGCTTGCTTTGGCTGTAATTCGCAAAGAATCGTGCATCTTTCCAGTTCTAGAATTAGTGGGATGATATGGGTATAGTGAGCTATTTTTGTCAGCTTAGATTTCTCCCAGGCGGGAAGTTCTTGACGTTGCCATGTTGGGGGAATACTACTGCTGTGCATTTGGAACTGAATTCTACTCAGAACATTGTACAGGACACTTGCTGACTTGCACCTTTGTGGTTATGGTTTGTAGCAGAACTGTTTGATAAATAACTGTTGTATATTGAGGAGCCATAGTAATTGTGAACCCCCCTGTTTGATAATACCCACTGTCGTATTGAGACTCATCTTGGTTTATGTTTGGAAAGATATGGTCAGGTCGGTATTTCCCGCTGGTTCATTGGGATTTGTTGTAAGTAATTAAATAATCCGATGGATGCGGCACGTTGCTGTACTATAAGTTAAACCATTTATTGGATTCACTAGTTAAATCAATCCAATTCCTCAGTAATAAATGAGGGAAATATCTAGTTAGAAATGCGATTTATTTGTTCGTTTCTCTCTGTAGTGCCCTTCTTGTCTTTGAGTGAATGAATGTATAATATTCAGGCACGAAATTCTGGTAACGGCTCATATCATTGACGTCATCACATATGGCAAGGTATACTGTGGCATTAGATTGATGTAGTTCATTGTCAGTGTTACTGTGATCAGTGGGTATAGTTGGGAGTTGTGTGTGTATGGCTGTATGCTTGCATATCATTTGATTTAAGTTGACTAATATAAATCTTTCTTTAGGTATGCGTCTACCTTTTACATTTCTATATCACTTGGATTCCATGTCAAAATGTAGAACTTAAGAACCGGAGCATAACTACAACTGATGCTTTGCAAAAGCAGCATATGCTGAAGTTGAATTGTGCTTGTCAGCCATTAAGTTTCATACACCAACCAGTAGAACAAATAGTCGAACTGATGGAGAAGGTTGGGAAATCCACATATACTTTAACACTGCCTCTCACAGGTGCTCGATAGAAAGAGGGCAATATTTTTTTTCCTAAATTGTGAAAGCCAATACTTAAACCCAAGACCTCTGCTCTGATACCATATTAAGTTTCATGCATCAACCAGTAGAACCAAAAGTCCGAAATGATGAAGGTTGGGCAATACACATATATTTCAACATCGGCATGATACTATAGCTGCTAAATTGAAATGGATACTGAGATGAGGTTTTGTGATAAACTTGATAAATGCATTCTTGCCATTTCATTTATTTGGTACCATCTGTACACTGTAGACATGCAGTTCAGCTTCTCTGTTTTTTGTTGAAGAAAGACATTGCAGTTGTCGTTTTACACTTTACTATTCATGTCTGGTTTTTTGACCTTGTTTACCATATTAATTTAGTTTTTTTGTTTTCTCCATTGCAGTCTGAGATTTCCCGATTAGAGAATCAAATAAATCAATTGCATGGTCAGGTAAATACTATTTCACTTTTTAAAAGTTCCATACTAGTTTACTATTTCTTTTAGTCAAATTATTCTTTTTTCTTTGAAAATTCTGATCTTCATATTTCGTGCCTTTTCTGTAGTTAAGAAAGGCCGGGGTTCATCTGGACGAAAATCCAACAAGTAGCGAAATGTCCAGAAAAGAACTGGTAGAAATTGATCCTATTAATACTGAAAGGAGAGAAAAGGTTAAGGATGCTATGCTCCATGCCTGGAATTCCTATGTAAAGTATGCGTGGGGAATGGATGAGCTTCAGGTCTGCTTTAGTAATTCTGTTATATTTTTTCATTTTTTGATTCACTCCCACAAACTCTAAAATGTTTTTCTTTCTTCACCTTCCCAGCCACAGTCAAAGAATGGTGTTAATAGCTTTGGTGGTCTCGGGGCAACCCTTGTGGACTCGCTCGATACACTGTATATAATGGGCCTAAAAGATGAGTTTCAGAAGGCTCGAGAGTGAGTTCCACTTTTCTTTATCCACGCAGATCTTTCTAAATGCCCCACTTGGTTATTTCATTCAGTCCATTACCGAAATTAGCATTTGATTTTAATTTGCTTTTACGGGCATTCAGTTCTGTACACAAAGTTGTGCCATCATCGGCTTTTGTATTAGATGATGTATAAGTATAAATTCCCTAAATTTATAATGTAAGCTCCTTATATACTAGAATTAGATGGTCTTGTTATCAAGTAGCTTATTGGCCCATTGATGGAAGGCGCACCATGAGGTGGAAAGGGATGACAAACCGTGCTTGTATAGCTGGCCACCTAACAAGGATATCTGAAGTTACCTGCCAAACTGTTAAATATAGATCCTATTCGGTCCATCAGAACATAAAGATATGGATCTAACTAATTAGGTTACATTATGTTTAACTTCCTAATGTGAAGATATGCATCAGACTAATCCAATTATGAATATATCCTACTAGGTAGGCATTTAGGTGTTCTGTTCATGCATATGTTCATATATTCCCTCTATGATATATGATAATTAGATGGGTCTTCTTGATTCTCTACTTATTGTCCATTCTATCGGCTCCATGGCTTTGTTCTATCCATGTGATAAAAGGCTTCTGTTTATTATTGTAATAGATCTTTCGTATTCTCATTTTCTTTTGTATCACTTCACATCATAATATTCCTTGTGACCATTTCAATATGTTCTTTTGATTTATGTCATACTCTTGATATGGCTTGTGTCTATTTCATGATAACAGCTGGGTGGCAGAGTCATTAAGCTTTGACAAGGATTATGACGCAAGTGTTTTTGAAACGACCATAAGGTTGCATTACAAGGTTTATCTTTGTTATAGTATATCCTTGCTTGCAGGTCTATGCCATGGACGATATCACGTTATGGTCTAATAGCCAAATTGTCTAATCTTCTGTTATCTATTCATTTTCAGGGTTGTTGGAGGTCTACTCAGTGCATATGATATGTCGGGTGACAAAGTATTTCTCGAAAAGGCAAAGGATATTACTGATCGATTGCTACCTGCTTGGGATACACCATCTGGTATCCCATATAATTCAATCAACTTAGCTCATGGTCAAGCCCATAATTTTGGATGGACCAACGTGAGTAACTGTTGTTTTATTTTGCATTGAGAACCTGCTTCCATTGCAAGTTCCTTCTAAAACACGCTAAGCTTACAATCCAATGTATTACCAGCATCCCGTTAAGCTTCACTTTTATACCAAGGCTTTGCAATACATCTCAAGCTTCAATGCTTGAATACACAAGTCATTAACATGCTACTGAGCATTGATCTCTGCAGTACAACTTGCCATTGAGAACCACTAGATCGTAGTTGTCTTCTTTTTTCTAAATCATTTCACCTTGACTAGTGGATGATGAATCAAATGCTCTTATATTTCTGCAGGGTGATAGTATCCTTGCAGATTCTGGAACGGAGCAACTTGAACTTATAGCTTTGTCCCAGAGAACTGGTGATCCCAAGTATCAGCTGAAGGTTAGTAATTCTTGCATCCTTCCAATGTTATGTAATTAGCTGGATAAATTCATTGTTGGTAAGGGTTGTAACTAGTTTTGTGCAAAACATAGCTACCGGCCTAGCACTCAAGAATGGGAAGTTTTCTTGTTTGATGCCTAGTCCTGAGCTACTGCTTTTCTTAGCTAGTAAAATTCACACGTATGTTTAGCATGCTTATACATTCAAATCCGTCATATATATATCTTCTTTTAGCTCACTTTTTCTTAGTAATGATCTCTCATGTAAGTTGCCAAAATACGATTGTAGGCAGAAAATGTCATCCTACAGCTTCAGAAGATATATCCAAGTGATGGCTTACTCCCTATCTACATAAATCCTCAGTCAGGAACATCATCATACTCAACAATAACATTCGGTGCTATGGGAGATAGGTAATGTTCTTCATCCTCTTGTATTTGAACCTATATTCTTCCTCAAATGGTGGTGCTCTATTTTGCCATTCAACCATGTAATTTTTTGCAAATCTTAAAGCAAGTGCGCTCTATCTTATTGGACCATTGCTAAGTTTCTATCGCATACTCTAGTTGATATTGTCCCCAAAAGATAACAGAGAACTAACATGTGCATGCGCTTTTCAGCTTCTATGAGTACTTGCTAAAGGTCTGGATTCAGGGGAACAAAACCGAGAGTGTGAAACATTACAGGTTCAGGCCTGACTTCACAATCTATCATTGATGTTGAGTGAAAAGTCCATAGTTCCATACATTCTGCTTTCTAACGTGATTAATTTCCATTTGTGGTGTTTAACTCAGACAAATGTGGGAGACATCAATGGAAGGTTTAATAAGTTTGACCAGGAAAACTACACCCTCTAATTATTCATACATTTGTGAGAAGAATGGTGGCGCATTTTCTGACAAGGTAAATTTCCCCATTCTGCTACTGTCAGCAGGATGCATTTTGAAGCTTACCTTACATTGTTTCTCTATAGTTCTGACTGGTTTAACTTGCGACTGACACAGATGGATGAACTTGCATGCTTTGCCCCTGGTATGCTGGCACTTGGAGCTTCTGGATATGGTCCTGAAAAAGCTGAACAAATTATGAATCTTGCGGAAGAGGTAAATCCTCTAGGGAATTTCATTTTTGTAATATTTTAAATTTCTTGCATCCGTTTTTTTGTTGTGTTTGTCCATCTGATTTCTTTGTTCATTCTGTTTATAGCTTGCTCGAACTTGTTATAACTTCTATCAAACAACTCCGACGAAGTTGGCTGGAGAGAATTATTATTTCCATCCTGGGCAGGTAGGGTAGCCTCACCTTTCTTGTTTCTAGTAATTCCGTGTCAACAACTATTCTATTCAAAAAACTATTTTATCAACTAACTGGTACTTTCCGACTTTATAGGATATGAATGTGGGCACATCATGGAATATTCTGAGACCAGAGACTATCGAATCACTTATGTACCTGTGGCGCCTTACGGGGAACAAAACATACCAAGACTGGGGGTGGGACATATTCCAAGCATTTGAGAAGAACTCTCGCATAGCATCTGGATATGTGGGATTGAGAGATGTAAGTTTTCAGCGATGCCTTCGGTCCTTGAATTTCTACTGAAAGCACTCGCCTTATCCAAACCTTCCTGAAACATTTCGGTCTCCAGGTTAACAGCGGTGAAAAGGACGACAAGATGCAGAGCTTCTTCCTAGCAGAGACGCTCAAGTACCTCTACCTGCTGTTCTCCCCTCCGTCAGTCATATCCTTCGATGAGTGGGTCTTCAACACCGAGGCTCACCCATTGAGAATTGCTCCCATACATGATAACAAAGGCCACTCAATTGACATTGCAACACCGGTGGTCAGACCGTTCGGGAGAAAGCAGGGGAAACAGGGGTAGACCTGAACAATAGAGCAGATGATTTTTGCATCTGTCGTCTGATTTTGACCTGCCTTGTTGAAAACAAAAACGTTACATTACAAGGGAAATTCTTTCCTGGAGTAGCAAGGGTTGCAAATTTCAGCATTAGGCAATTTAGGCTACAAAACTATAGGTAGAGCAAGATGAGGTAATCTGGGGGCGCACTGATCCTTTGGGGGTGAAATTAAGGTTCAGCGGCCACATGAAAGATTTCATCTTTGAACTTGCTTACGCTCCATGTGTTATTGATTTGCGGCATACATGTAACTTATTGTCCATATGTTGTTGCTTTCCTAGGGCTCTCATGTGGAGTTGTATGGTCATTATTTTTGTAAAATGATATATAAAAACGGGCTGTGAGTACATTCAAAAGAATAAGGTTCGAGAGGCCTATATGTTGTAGATGACATAATGCACCTTAGAGATGTTACTTCCGCAACAACTGGACTCGTAAGCAAGAAAATAAAAACGGCAGCAGCTAGCATGTGAAGTTTGGTGAAACCACGAAGTCTGCACTTGACACCCAGTCTATAAATAACTAGCTTAGCTTCCTCATGTCGCAAAAGCAATGCTGAAGTTTGGTGAAACCATGAAGTCTGCTCTTGGCACCCAGTCTATAAATAACTAGCTTATCTTCCTCATGTCGCAAAAGCAATGCTTGGAACTACAGTTGAGGTGTGTGGTGTAGTCATGCAGTGGTACACTTGGCCAACACAATGGATGCAGCACCTGCCTGTACTTGAATGGAGATATCTTATAGAAATGGGATGCATGAGAAATTTCATCGAAGTTGTCTACTACTCCCTCCGTTTCAAAATATAAGATGTTTTGGCTTTGTGAAAAAAATGTATCTAGACTTTTTTTAGTGTATAGGTTCACTCAAGTTTGGAATGAACCTACTACTAAAAAAGTCTAGATATATTTTATTTACAAATCTAAAACATTTTATATTTTGAAACAGAGGGAGTAGTAGGAATCCTGGATTTGGGATTAAACATATAGTAGGAACCTAGTGGATAAGTGCCTCTTGAAACTTCAAAATGAGAAAGACAGGAGAAGGCACTGGTTGACTCAAAAAATCGAGCCCCTCGCTTCGGCCTGTCTCGAGCGCTACATGGGACTTCTGAGGACGGCACTCAAGTACGCCTTACTCTCTGAGGTGAGAGACTTTATTAAAAAAAGGGGGGTTTGAAAATCATCTATGGAATTTGTTCCAGAATGGGCATCTGTCAAAAAGGTGTATTCTGATGCTCCGATTCAAATTAAACAAACGATTACAGGAGATGAAAACTCTGTTTAAAGATATCTTCCTTTGGTACTTGCAATGGGAAGGGTTTTTACTCGGGACAATCTTGCTAAGAGAGGCACATTTGTTTTTCTACCATCACTTTGCTCACTTTGCATCGAAATACTTTAACTGAACAAATAAACGTGTACTCCCTCCGTGACGTTTTAGATTTGTGAAGAAAATGAATCTAGATTTATTTTAGTGTTTAGATTCATCCCAAAGTTGAGTGAACCTATATATAAAACAAGTCTAGATACATTTACTTCATAAAACTAAAACATCTTATATTTTAAAACATAGGGAGTACATTTGAAAGATAGGGGAAGCAATAGACGGAGGAGGACCCGGGGACATGATAATTCTGTTTTTAAGCCTGTGACCATATTGGACCTGGGTAAATGTATTTATTGTGCCATGGTTATTTTCACAACTAAGGTGGAGGTTGTGTGTGAGGTTTAGTGAAGGCTTTAGTAGTCAGGCTGCATACATCCCATACACCATAACGCATCTTAGAAATGTTAATTATTCAAACACAACTAGACTGATAAGAAAGGAAATTAAAAGGCAGCAGCTGGCACATGAAGCAATGAAATCTGCACTTAACAACCAGTCTATAAGTAACAAGCTTTTCATATAGCAAAAGCAATGCCCGAGTTCTTTCTACCGTGACATGCACTAATGGGGATACAACTGGACCCCGAGCATGAGGACGCGTTGAGCTGGCGATGGTCCAGCGATGGGTGCTATTTGGCAAAGTCCGCTTATATGGCTTTCTTCGCAGGCACAACCCTTGCACCGGCGGCCAGTCAAATCTGACGGTCCAGGGCGCCACACAGGTGCAAGTTCTTTGCATAATTGGTTTCTCGTAACCGCTGTTGGATGGCGGATCGGCCGGAGCGCCGAGGATTAGCGGGCCCCTTGTGTGACCAGGAGCCAGAGAGCATCCAAAACTTGCTCCTCGGTTGCGTGGTGGCATGGGAGGTGTGGACTTGGATACTTCTTAGTTGGGGCGTGTTGGAGTGGGCATCGTCAGTCGACACTGACCTCCTCCACTGGTGGACGACGAGACATTGTCCCCAGGCCCACAGACGGGACCTCTGGACGACGATCATTTTGGTCTTCTGGTGGAGGCATCAGAACGATGTGGTGTTTAACAACGTGATACCGTGAGTGGATAGCATCAAGATGTGGATCAAACGCGGATACAAGCAGTGGCGCACAACTAGGCTTTTTTGTTCTAACTTCTTTGGCTTTCTGGAGCCGTCACCTTTGTTGTTGATGGACAGAGAATAGGCTTAGGCTCGGGGAGCTGTCACCCCGTTGACAGCATAAACAAGCCGCTTCGCGGTGTTGTAACTGCCCGTTGGCAACTCTTTTATATGTTTGGTAACCTCCCAAGGTGTATCCTAGGAAAATATAGCAAAAGCAATGCTTGAAACGACGAGGGAGGTCTATGAAGCAATCATGAACAATGGCAGTATACACAAGTCTAAGAGGAAAAAAATGGCCAACGGGAATGCACGAAGAATGAGGCATCGGTAGTTGAATGGAAACAACTTCTACAAATGGGATACATTGGAAATTCCAGCGAGAGATTGATGCAATGAACATGTCCAATGTTTCACAGAAACAGTTATCTCCAGCAGGGGATTAGTATAGTAATCCATGACTTGGAGTTAAGATTATCGAGAGTAGAACAGTAGAGTTGAAGGACATGCTAGAATCGGATCAACTCATGTATTAATCTCTTGGCACTATATACACGAAACGATAGGATTTCCCCGGGGATCACGCGACTCATGTCCCCCAGTTCCGACGCGAAACACGCGTCCCGCCGCGTGGAGAAAAACAAGCTAGCCCTATCTTATTGCGTTGTCTCTCCCTACTTTCTCGTCCCCGACCACTCGTCCTTGCACGTTCTTCTTGCTTGGGGGAAGATGGGCAGCCAGCACTTTTCCTCTCCCACCATTGCGCCCCCTCCCCTCCTTCCCTGACCGACGCGCCACCACGCCGTCGTCCTCCGACTGCCCTATCACCCATATCCTCTCAATTTTTCGCTCCCCCTTCTACTCTTTCTCACGAAGGCAACAATTAATCCCTTCGCTGCATTAGTGCTCCAACCGGCGATTTGCTACCAAGGCACGATGTGTGCTTGCTACTGAGGCACCACAGACTTGCTACAGAGGCACAACTTGCTAGAGAGCACGGAGTCCACGGTGGCCTTGCTACATAGGCACGGGGGCCTTGCTACCTAGGTGCGGCAGGCTTAATACAGAGGCACGGCAGCCGCGGAGGCTTTGCTGCGGAGGCACGACAGCCTCGGGGGGAGGGGGCTTGCTAGATAGGCGTGGCGTCCTTGCTACATAGGCGTAGGGGCTTGCTACAGAGGGCGGTGGTCGCGGAGGCCTTGCTATAGAGGCGCGGCGACATTACTACAGAGGTGCAACGAGCATACTACAAAGCCATGGCAGGTTTGCTACAAAGGCATGGCAGATTTGCTACAGACCCCACTAGAGTTGCTGCAAGCGGCGCCACCGTAGCGCATCGTCGGACTACAAGCTTCACCTTTGTTTGCTGCAAGTGGCCGGAAAAATTTGCTACAAATCCCCGCCACAATTGCTACAAGCAATCCACCACTGCTGGTGGCAGCGCGACCGGAGCTATGAGCACGCCGTCGTTAGCATCGCTCCTGCAAACCGCTCGTCGACCAGAAGTTATGGCCAGGCTAGTCGCTGCCCATCTCTCCTCACGCGAGAGAGGTTTTTTGGCTTTGCTTTTTTGGAGACGCTAATGCTATAGGAGAGCGCCGACGACACTGTGCGGCCGGGCGAGCGCTATCGCGCATCGCTGCGGTGAGCGTCTTCATTGCTACATATGGGATGGGTGTCACCGGCTGCAGGGTTCTTCATGTGCTGTGTGGTTGGAGGATAAAGGCAAAGGAGATTAGAGCATCTCCACCCGCGTTCCCAGGAGGGCGTTCCCAGGGCATTTTTTTTGTATGGACGACGAAATTTTGCCCAGTCGTGTTCCCAGGATGCCGAATAGCGCCGGATTTGGACCAACTTTCATTCGGCGTTCCCAAACTGAACCCGGGGCGTTGGAAACCGCCTAAGAATGTCGGACGCAGTGAAAATAGGGAGGGCCAACCCTGTCGGCGAGACAATGCCATTCCCCACTACCAATCGCCTCTTCTGCGGCAGAGAGCTTCCCCAGCTGCCCCTGTCGGCATGTCTTCGACGGCAAAGCTCCACCACGCCAAGCAAGGCACGCCTTTAGATAGGTCTGCTACTATCGCCGCATCCTTTTCCCCTCGGCCTAGGCCTCCTTTCGCCGTCCCTCCTTTGCCACAGCTCGGCTTCGCTTCGAGATCCCGCCACCTTTTCCGCCAAGTGTTCGACATTTTTCCCATTCGGCCATGGACTCTGACAACAAGGATATGTTCACCCTATTGCTGGAGGAAGAGACCACCACAACCGCTGAAGTTGCAGAGCACATGTAGATCCTCGCCTCTCTGGCTCGGTTATATGTGCAGACTGCAGCATCGAAGCGTGTAGGCTCAACGAAGGGTCGCCGGAGGGGCAAAGCAAGGAAGCGGACGGAGGGCTACTGCATGCTATACGCCAACTACTTCGCCGATGATACCTTCGATCCGGATTACGGATGCGGTAACTTTTTCCCTAGTAGACCTAGGTTTATCGAATCCTTAGAAAACAACGCTAATATGAATAAAAATAAGGACACATATACAAGACTTTGTTTTGTAGATTTTATCTTTGTTTACCGGACCAATCTAGTTACTTTATATTGTAGTTGAATCAATGAATGGAGACAGTTCAAGGTTGAAGATCCACATGTAGCTGCATAACATATGGGGTAAAAGATAATAATAAGCATAGTCATGTGTAAGGTTCCAATAGAGATAATCTTTTGTGGACAACACATCCTAATATACTAGAGCCCCTGAGAGGCCACAAGCATAGCAATAGTCTTTTGATCCAACCGAGTGTACCATGAAGCACCAGGCTACACACAATTATTAAGTGCAAAACACATATCAAAGCATTAAGTGGTGATGTTGTTATGATCCCAAATGGATCGCTAAGCGAAGACCGTACTACCCTTGCTATCACCAAGGTTTCTATGAGATCGCCGCTAGCCAAGTATCTCACATCAAGGCTTGATCAATCTCCGGAATCTTGGGTACCTACAAGTCCAAAGTTCGAGGCAAGAGACAAAGAACAAATGATACAAATCCCTCTTAAAACCAATACACAATTCTCCCATAGATTAGATACACATAAACGCTGTGAGGTTTCTCCCCAACTCGCAACCCGTGAGGACTACTCACTCATAACAATAAGATCAAGTATAGAAAATATTGTGCAATACTTAGACTGAAATCAAATATTCTTACAATGGTCGTCGAATCATAAGGAGATCTCAAGTACAAAGTAATGACTATGGCTAATGGAGAGTATGGGGGATGGACGGGATGAACTATGATGTGGATCTCCTTTGGTGATGTTGTGATGCATTCTGAGAATGGCGCCTCTGCGCGGCGAGTGGGACCTTAAAATATATAGGCGTCTTCACGAGTATCGTAGGGTTTGACGAGACGAAACCGCCGCCACACCATACGATCGTGCAGTGTGGGCGGGTTGCGCCCGTACTAGTGGTTGTTACACTGGCTGGCGCCTGGCTTCAGCTCCTAGAATACTTGGTCACCAATACCACCATTCAAAAAATCGGTCGATATGCCGATTAATCGCCTGATTTATCGCTACTCGTGGGTGGACGATATGCCATTTTTCTGGTTTATCGTCTGATTTTCCGATTTATCATCCGATAAATCGGCCGATATGCTGAAAAATCACCATTTTTGAGCCGACCGATAAATTACCGATAAGCGATATCATGAACATTGGTCAATACTTTCTCAAAATCATCATTTATAACTTCAGATTTCGCAATAAAAGCGTGATTTCCTGCACAACATCAATCAAAGAAAGGATTTGCATATCTTTGCAATAATTAGTCATTAGTGGCAAATCAAGAGAGAATAATGTCAATTGCTTGACAAAAAATAATGTTTAAATACGGAGAAAGATGACGCTTTTTGGAGCCATCAGCCGATGAGCCGCTATATGAAGAGGTCGTGTTTCGGTGCCGTTTCAGGTTGAGCCGAAAGCTCTTCCTCAAGATCTTGCATGCCAACTGGGTGTTCGACCCCTATTTCATTTGCAAGAGGGACTACATCGACATGGTTGGGTTTTCCTCACTTCAGAAGTGCATAGCGGGGATGAGGTTGCTTGCATACGGAGCTCCGGGTGATAGTGTCAATGACTATCTCCGCATGGCCGAGTCCATCACCATAGATTACTTGTACAGGTTCTGCAGGGCAGTGATTGGAGTGTTTGGGACACAGTACTTGAGAACACCCACTTCTGAAGACATTGCTTGGATCCTCACAGTCAATTAAAGTAGAGGATTTCCTGGTATGCTTGGAAGTATGGACTGCATGTATTGACACTGGAAGAATTATCCATTTGCATATCAGGAAATGTACAAAGGACACAAAGGAGGTTGTAGTGTGATACTCGAGGTAGTTGCTATACATGATCTTTGGATCCGTCACTCCTTCTTTGGCATGGCAGGATCGAACAACGACATCAACTTCCTTCAGTCCTCAAATGTCTTTGCCAAGATTGTTGAGAGTCATTGCTCCCCCTGTGGACTTTGAGATCAACGACACCACTACAACAAGAGATGCTATCTTGCAGATGGCATCTATTCAAGATGGCCAACATTTGTGAAGACTATCTCGAACCCGATGCTCCCCAAGCATGCTCAATTTTCCAAGAAATAAGAAGCTTGTAGGAAGGACGTAGAGTAGACATTTGGTGTGCTCCAGCAAAGGTTTGTAGTTGTCTAGTTCATTGTTATGACCTGGTCAAAATATCAGATGTGAGAAGTGATGAAATGTTGTGTGACCTCGCACAACATGATGATTGGCGATAAGAGGAAGGACCCGGTGAATTTGGTCGAGCAGAACAAGCCATACTACAGACAGAGACCTCTTGCAGAGACTGATCACCAGGTGCTGCCAACCTAGGCTGCCTTTATCGCCATGCGTCAGGAGATCCGAGACCCAGTAGTGCATCAACAGCTGCAGGATGATCTGGTTGAACACATATGGACACGCATGAGCAACATGTAGATGCCGAGCATGAACTGGCCGAACTAGGCCGAACTATATTGTATTTTTAGTCTATGTTAAACTATGTTTAATTTCATGACGAACTATGTTTAAATTCATACTGAATTATGCCAAACATTGCTCTGTATTTATATTCTGTTGAACTACGCCAAAATCTGGTCAAATTTGAACCGAATTTGGATAGGAATTTGCCGAGTTTGCGTCGTCTGGAAACTCGAGTGGGAAACTGGATGGCGAAAAACACCCAACGAGTGGAGGTGCTCTTAGTCATAGAAAACGACGGGAACATATTAAACATCAAACATTTAGGAATTCTCGAATCTGATGGCTCCACAACCGGGGGATCGGGGAGTCGGATCCCCGGGGGACGCTCACTCAGCTCTGTCCGTCTCCAGCAAATATTAGCCAGCCGCTGGTGGATCCCTACTCCCTTCGTGACTTCAGCAATTTCTCTAGGTTGTTTGTATCTATCATTTGGGTCTGAAATCCTGAAATTTATTGGACGCGACTACCTGGCGGACGCCCTGAAAACTAACAAATCCGGCGAGCGCTTCCGACAGTGACCCCGCGTTCCGACAACGATCCCGCGTCGCCCCGCGCGCCCCCCTCCCACACCAGTGGCGTGACCAGGTCCAAAAAAGGAAACCTGGCTGGACCATCTTCCTCTCCAAGCAAAAACCCGAAATCCCCCCAGATCTAGCGTTTTACCCTTCCCCGATTGCTCACCTGCCCATCTCGCATTCATCCTCTAGCGTCGTGCTACTGAAAAGCGCCATTGAAGCTCCACCTTGACGCCATTGCCCAGCGACCTGCTACTGAAAATAAAAAAAAGGAACACACAGGCAAAAACAACAGGTACTTCTCAAAATCATCTCTTCAAATCACCAGGATTTTGGTAGAAACGTCTCTATATTGTTCTCAATATGAAAATATACTACTGCACAACATGGATCTAAACAAGAAACAAGTAATCTATAACTACTCCTCAGTTTTGCATCTGACATATGTCCAATCTTGTTCAAACTATAAGAAACCAATCATCCTAAGCTTCATTGACAGGATATGTTGATTCCTGCATTAAAAACATCTAATTTAGGACAACTAACAACTAAATAGACATGATTTCCTATTAATTGCTTCATCCTAACAACTTAATCTTATAACATCATGAATATTTTGGTTGAACAGATCCGAAACCATGGATATCGACCTAAATGCAGAACCAGATCAAGAAATAGAAGAATACAATGTTGATGGTTCACACACAAATGCCATCGTGCAAGTTGAAAATGAAGGTATGATGATTATATGCAATCCAGCAGTATTTTAACATAAGTTATCCATGCTTGCATGCAGAGGTTATCAACAAGCTAGAACATAAGTTATCCATGCTTGCATGCAGAAGTTATCCATGCTTACATCCATATGTTATCAACTAGCTAGAATAGAAGTTATCCATGCTTACATCTATATGTTATCAACTATCTAAAATAGAAGTTATACATGCTGTAGATGAAGGTATGATGATTATATGCAATCCAGCAGTATTTTAACATAAGTTATCCATGCTTGCATGCAGAAGTTATCAACAAGCTAGAACATAAGTTATCCATGCTTGCATGCAGAAGTTTTCCATGCTTACATCCATATGTTATCAACTAGCTAGAACAGAAGTGATCATGCTTACATCCATATGTTATCAACTACCTAAAACAGAAGTTATACATGATTACAAAAGCAGAAGTTATCAACTAGATAGAACATAATTTATCCATGCTTACATCCATATGTTATCAACTAACTAAACCATGGATATTGACCTAAATGCAAAACCAGATCAAGAAATAGAAGAAGGCCATGTTGATGGTTCACAAACAAATGCTATCGTGCAAGTTGTAAACAAAGGTATGATGATTATATGCAATCAACTTATCCAGCGGTATTTTAACATAAGTTATCCATGCTTGCATGCACAGGTTATCAACAAGATAGAACATAAGTTATCCAAGCGTGCATGCATAAGTTACCCACCATATAGAACATAAGTTATCCACTATCTAAAACTGCAGTTATACATGCATATGAGCAGAAGTTATCCATGCTTACAGTTATACATATATATGAGCAGTACATGCTTAAATGCACAAATTATCAACTAGCTAAAACAGAACTTATCCATGCTTATATAAAGAAGTTATCCACTATATTATACTACAGTTAAACATGCTTACATACTAGAATAGTTATCCAGCAACATGAGTAGAAGTTATCACTAGCTAAAAATATAATTATCCAGGAACATAAGTACACATTATCCACTAGTTAAAGCTACAGTTATCCATGCCTATATGCAGAAGTTATCCATAACTATGAGTACAACTTATCGATGTAGACCATTGCAAAAAACAGATGACATGTTCACAGAATACTTGCTAGTATAAAAAGTTACCCACCTATTATAAATGGTGTTATCCATGACTTCTCATTATATAATATACCCATTCCTGCAAAAAAACAGAAATGATAACTTGTGTTTATTTGCATAACAGGTGATGTCCAAATTGAAGAACATACAGACAATGACTACATGTATACTATAGTTGAACAAGATGCACAAGAAACAATAACAGGTGGGACAATCTAAGAAACAGCAGTACACACAGCAGATTCAAATGAGGATGGGTAGAATAATGCAGAAAATAATGATGCAAGAGATGAAGTACATTCCACACCGCAACTACCAACAAATGGAATGCGCTTTGACAGTTTTGAATCAGCTAGAGAACACTACATGGCGTATTCACAGCGGAAGGGTTTTGGAATAAGGATAGATTGGTCAAAAAAAGACGCAAGAAATTAGCTAAACAAGGCATATCTTGTGTGCACAAAAGCTGGTAAACCTCACGAAGAAAAGGAAGACACCCAGAACCAAAAATCATGTGTCAAGAAGAGGAAAAAAAATACACATCCAAGGACTGGTTGCACATCACACTTGTATGTAAAGAGACATGATGCATGGTGGTATGTTCAACATTCATCGGATGATCATAACCATCCCCTGATAATAAAACCTTCATTAACGAGGTTCTTGCGTTCACACCGAAACATACCAGCAGAAGAAAAAGTGTTCTTGCGGATGCTTCATGCATGCAACATCGAAAAATGCCGACAGATGCAGCTGATGGAAAGTTTCTACGGCAGTCTGAATGATGTGCCATACATAGAAAAAGACGTGGAGAACCTAAGAGCTTCTTTTCGCAGTGAAAACAATCACCATGACATGCAAGACACCTTGGCATACTTCGAAAAGATGAAGGCAGAAGATCCAGATTTCTTCTACAAATTTACACTTGATGAAGACGACAGGGTTGAGAACCTGTTTTGGATAGACGGGGCATCATGAAGAGCATACAAGTCTGGATACAACGATGGCATATCGTTCGACACTACCTACCTAACGAACCGGTATAAACTACCATGCGCTCCATTTATTGGGATAAACAACCATGGACTACCGGTTCAGTTTGGATGCGGGTTCGTGCGTCGAGAGCTCAAGGACAACTTTGTGTGGCTGTTTCAAATATTCAAACTGGCAATGGACGGCTTAGCACCAAAAAATATAATAACATATCAAGACGCTGCCATGGCTGGTGCTATAAGCGCTGTTTTCCCGGATGCAACTCACAGGAATTGCAGATGGCACGTCATCCAGAATGCAACTGAGAAAATAGGGACATTCATGGCCAACCACCCAGAGCTGCTCGACGCTTTCAATGCATGTGTGAACAACATCTTGTCACCCGAGGAATTTGAGGAGGCTTGGATGCATATGATAAACACTCATAATGTCCGTGACAATGTGGATTTGTTCTCACTATGGGAACAAAGAAAGGTTTGGGTACCAGCGTACTTTATGCACGCCTTTTTCCCATTCCTTCAGACTACAACAAGAAGCGAAGGGTTCAACGCAGTGCTCAAGCATTACGTCACACCAAGCAACTCCATTTATGAGTTTGTACAACAATACATGTCAGTACAAGAAAAGATTTACAATGCTGAGCTAAAGGCAGAGTGTGATATAGCTTTGACAGACCCGGACTGGTGGTGTGGAAGCATTATGGAGAGACAATGGCAAAAGCATACACAAGGAAAATCTTCTTCAGGTTTCAGAGCGAAATGCGAAAGAGCATGTCATACCAATGCGACCACCTCAACGGATACCAATTTGAACTGAGCATAACAGGGATACCAGTTCCACACTATGGTTACAGAAGTTATAGGGTATTCGCAAACTGGGAACAAGGAACATATGAATGCAACTGCTGCAAATTCGATCATGATGGTATGCTATGCTGCCACATTATAAAAGTGATGACGCATATAAAAGTCCATCAAATCCCAGAAATGTACATACTGAAAAGGTGGACATTGGACGCGGAAACTATCCTAGCTGAACTACATGACAAACAAAAACAAGGGAATAAAGAGATGCCTGAAGACTCAAGAAATATGATGGTGTTTGCATCTTTCAGACAAGAGTTTGCCAGAGCTGGAAAGATAGGAGTAAAGACAGATGATGGAAGAAAAATCATTAGGAAACACTTGAAGGAAATGAAACAAGAGCTATATGTGATAGCAAGAAGAGAAGAGAAGAAGAAAAGAGAGGCCAAAAATGAATCGATTACTATGCCATCGTCTAGTGCTCCAAACGAAGCAAGCATGACACCTTCGACAACTGCCCCACCAAACAGGGCACAGTCAACAAGCAACTATGCAGCACTTCAAACAACAAGCACATCAGGATCTCACATGTCATCAACAAAGCACATTCAAAACCCAGAGAAGTCAGTAACCAAAGGGAGACCACGACAAATAGCAAACAAAAATCCACTAGACCTTGCTACAAAGAAATCAAAGAAATGCATCCACTGCGGTGCAGAAGGTCACACCATCCGCAAATGCCAGGAAAGGTTGAAGCTCCTAGGATATCAAATCTAGAATGTTTGTGTAACACAAAATGATAACGATATATTTGTTGTTTCTATATATGATAGTTCATGATGTACATTCTGTGGTTTTCAAGTTATACATGCATATGAGTACAAAATATCCACAAGATAACACATAAGTTATCCATGCAAATGAGTACAAGTTATCCATCACATAACACACCACTTATCAATGCATACAAAAATAAAAGGTTAACCACTGGTTAAATCTACAGTTATCAATGTGTATATATAAAAAGTTACCAAACACTAAACATTAATATACTATTTAAAAACAGAAGTTATCCAGACATATGACTACAAGTTATCAACCAACGAACACAATAGTTATCCATGCATACTAATAGAAGTTATCAGGCAAATAAAAAGTACATTTATCCATAACTATGTGTTGAAATTATACCACAAACAAATTAATAGAAAAATTATCAAACATAATTGACACTAGAAACAAAGCATAAAAAACACTCATATATACAAAAACCCCGTATAAGGTGGATAATTTATTTAACACGGTGTGGATAACTAACATAAATATGACATGATAACAAACATTTAAGAGTGTGGATAACAAACATGTAAAAGTATGGATAAATTTGGGAAAAATATACCTCAGAACTTATTTTCTTCCAAAAGTGACTTCCAATTAAGAAGAACATTACGAGGATGGTTCAACCAAAAAGAAGTCATCTTTTTCTTAATTCCCGGCATCATATCTTGAGAAATACAAGGCACAACGCTTCCATTCCACAATTCAAGGTTCTTAAGCATGAAGAACCCACAATCAGTGCTGAAAAACAAAAAATAAACAGTGAATAAACAAACATAGTATCAATGATTATACAAAAACAAAATAAAATTACATGCGTACAAATCTAACCGACCAACTAACCTATCAACTTGACTCGGAACAGGGACATGCATCAACTCAAAATATTCAATCTGTCTTCTAGAATCAGAATAATTGATGATATATATTTTCTTTATTGCTTCCATTAGTTTGGTCGCATGTTCAATCATTTCTACATTAGCTTCACCACGGAGCGAGTCAAGAATCTCAAACCTTTTGGCAGACATATTAACAGAAAGCATGTACCAATGGTCCAAAGGGTCCTTTTTAGTCCCTAGCTCCTGAAGGACAGCAAAACAAAGCTACAGAAAAAAATGAACATAAGATAAGTAAATGCACGCGTAAAAAAACAGTGGTTATCCAGACAGAAATGAAAGAGTTATCAACACAACATAAGCAATGGTTATCATACACTATGCATGAACTTATCAACTGCATACTATAAAAATAAAAAAAATCAAATTAGACATCATACCATATGTTTGTGGCTCAGTTTATAGTTATCATCTCTCCTGAACGACCTCCGAACAAGGTTTGCAATGAATCTTCCCTCCAACAGATATTTAGTAACGATATAAGGAAAAATTATCTTGTTGGATGGGCAATTATCTTGCATTGCAGAAATAGCAAGATCACACATATTGTTAGAAAGCTCGCCATATGGCATCACACTTTCAGCAAAATCACTAGTTATCACCCACATTGGATCAATGTTACAAGTTGATGTGCTGCAAAAAACAATTAATGATTAGAATACAAGTTATCCAATATGAAAACCAGTAGTTATCACCAACAAACAGTGCAAGTAATCAACCTGTAGTAATACAAGTTATCAAACCAGTACAAAACAAAGTTCAACTTATCCACTGAAATAACAACAAAAGAGTTACCAAACAAAACTAGTACTGACCAAACAGTATTAGTACAACTTATCGAGGTACAAATAAAAAGGTAAAGTTATCAACCCTAAATATTAAAAATGATCCACAATGAAAATCATAAAGTTCAACAACTAGAAGAATAAAATGATACATAAGTAGTAATATAGGTTAGTAAACAACTAACAACAAAGAAAAGGTCCAAGTTATCCACTGTTAAACTAAGAGTTATCCACTAAAATACTACAAGTGACCCACCAGTAATACTAAAGTCAAGTTATCAAGCATGAAACATTAGAAGTGACCAATGGTAGCATTTAAAAGTTACCCACAGATAATACTAAAAAGGATATAACATTATAAAAAAGAACATGTACATACTTTTTAATCTTCGACTTATTCGCATTACACGTGTCTATGATAATCTTCTTATACAATGCATCTTCTTCTGCAGTTGTCTTAATATAGGAGAACAGAGGAAGAAGAGACTTGGCAGGATGAATAAGTCTAACAGTACACAACCGTGTCGCAGGTGTAACACTACCAGCAACAGCAACTGGAAGAGCAGAACTTATACCAGGAGTAGAATAATCAGGAACAACTACAACAAAACAAAAAAATTAGTACAACTCATAAAAATATACATTCAAATACATAAATAGTAACTAAACAATTTTGTTTAGATACCTAGAACGGAACAACTAGTCCGGTTTAACTGTTTGGTGTCTTTCGTAAAACTCCGAACAACTTGATAACCAATCTTTTCCCCCAACAGATCATCAAGAGAAATAACTACATTTTCATCATTTACCGCCTTTTTGCAATTACAATCAACTTTTTATTGATACACTACAAAAAGAATAAAGAACGGACAAAAGAAATGTCCAAATGAAAAATGATAGAAATGGCAGAACCCACGTGGAAAAAGAAAGAAAACTACATGTTTACCACCATAAAGAAAAAATTAAAAAACATAACATATATAAAACAATAAAAGGTAGTTTAATTACATCACACAAACATAGAGTCATACAAATTACAGCACAAATTGTTTCATCAACGACATATCACAAAATAAAAGTTTCCATAAGTTGAAACCTAATTTTAACTACGACTGTCATAAAACAGATCCAAATAGCCATGAAACCGAATCATGATCTTCAAGTTTGAAACCTAAGCCCCAAAACAGCCATCGCAACGATGATCTTCAATTTTCTCATCCAAAAGGGACATTTAACTAGATCCTTCCGCACCCTTATTTTTATCACCACCCGATTTTGGTAAGTTCAATAAGTTAACAGCTGCATAGAATATGTCCCAAAAGAAAGACAAGAAGAAAAAGGGACAAAACAAAACAAATTGTTAATATCATATAATCTGTTACTAAAAGTTATCAGCATAAAAACAGTGTAGGTTACCAACATAAATAAGCTAAAGTTAAAATCACTGGTATATAAAAGTGATCAAGGGCATATAAATGAAGTTATCAGTACAAACCAAAATGCACGAAATGATAAAGACACATCATACACTATGAAATAAATCATAATTAAGAGAATAAAGTTTTACATTACAAAAAAATCATATAAGACAAATATATAATAAAGTTGCAAGCATTTTAAAACTTTGAAAAACAAAAAACAGTGTAGGTTACCAACATAAATAAGACACAGTTATCAGCACTAATATAAAAGTGATCCAGGGCATATATATAAAGTTATCAGGGTGAAAGTGTGTACCAGTGCTGGGAGAAGGTGCCCAAGATAAAGGAAGAACATCTTCTGCTTCAAAAACATGGAATAAATCACCGGGATCAGCAGAAATGTGATGAAAAACAGGGACAACACTAGAATCACCTTGTGCAACAATACGAAGATCAGGCTGAGCAGGAGCAGGCTGCGCAGGTGCACTAGCAGTAGCAGCAGACTGCACAGAGACACCAACAGTACGAGCAGGCTCTGCACGGGCACCAGCAGTAGGAGAAACAGGAGGATCCGCATCAGGCACAGAATACGACACATCATCCCTATAAACATGCAATGGTATCCCAGCAGCAAGACTCAACTTTCCATCACGAGCAACCAATTTTGCTTTCTTGATAACAGTGACTTCAGCTTCAGAACTTCCATCACCACTCGAAGGACCAGCAGATGTCTCGAGCACACTGGACTGCCTCCTAACAGGGGGGTCGAAAAGACTAGACGCAGGAACGAAAAGAGCAGATAAAACAGGTTGTACATCTTCTTGGGTACTATCATCCAAGACAGAAGGCTCCTTTTCACTCTCACCCTGGGTTGATGGATCTCCAAGCGAGCAAACAGTAGGACTTGCAGCAACATCAACAGAAGTAGCACCTGCTGCAATGTTGGTGAACAACGATGACGCAGGAACAAGAACAACACCATCAGGACAAACAAAACCACCTGCACCTGCATCAACATTGGCATCAACTTGAGGGGCATCATCAACATTGGCATCAACATGAGGGGCATCTCTAGTGGCATCAGCAACTTCCGTGATGTTCTCCGTCTCGTTTGCCATGATATTTACAAAGCTGCTGCTAACAGGCTGATCAATGGTATGCATAGTTACGGGTGGGCAGAAAAACCGATAACCGAAAACCGAACCCGAAAAGACCGAGACCGAAACCGAATAGACCGAGACCGAAAGGACCGATTAAAATATTGGGTAGCAAATTTTGTAGACCGAATTTAGGTTAATTCGGTCATTAATTCTTGCTAACCGAATGGACCGAACTGACCAAACTTTAGGTGAGAGTGACCTGGTTTAAAATCCCTAGTTGCTCATAACTATATATTTATCTTTCTCGACTAAGACAAATTTAGTATTATTGAATTTTAGTTTCCGCCAATTAATATGACTATATGAAGTGTATTTTATATTCAAATTATAACTGAAATAGTACCAAATGGTTTACCAAATATTATCCAACTTTGGTATTTGAATGTCTACCACACAATTCGGTCATGACCGAACCCGAACCTGAATTATCGGGTAACCGAATTTGTCGGTTAGTAAAACTAACAAGTAAATTTCAGTCTTTATTTTTTAAAGACCGATATGCAAAAACCGAATTTTCGGTCATGACCAAACGCCCACCCCTATGCATAATCACTGCAGCTCCCGAGACTGGTTCAGATACATCAATTGCCACATCAACAGATAATCCTACTACAACTGTAGCAGGTGCACTCGTCACAGCAACGTCTTCAGAAGCACCACCATTGCCACATGTTTCTCCACCAGATATAACCTCTTCAACATTCAAAACAGGCGCATCCACAACATCAGGAGTTGCAACAACATTAGAATGTCCTTCAACACGACTAGGCGAAGGAATAGGAGAGGATGCATCAACATCTATAACAGATGTGCCTTCATCTACAGAACGCTGTTTTGCCAACCGTGGTGAAGACCTTGTAGCAGGCACCAATGCCTTCTTCGGTAATTTCTTGCTGTAATAAATAATTGTCAACAAAAAACAAAAAATCAGAACATAATAAACAAAAAACAGAAAAGTTACCAACATGAACAGAAACAAGTTATCAGATGAAATATACTACACTTATCCCGTGAGAAATGCTACAGTTATAAACACTAACATAAAGAAGTTATCATGTGAAAAATGCTATAGTTATCAACAATAACATAAAGAAGTTATCATGAGAAAAATGCTACAGTTATCAGTATAAACATAAAGAAGTTATCAGATGAAAAATGATACAGTTATCACAATAAACATAAAAAAGTTATCGGATAACAAATGATACAGTTATCAATATACAGTTATCAACATAAAACAGAAAGGTTATCCACATTAATTAAAACAAGTTAACAGATGAAAATGATACAGTTATCAACACTAAGGTAGTAAAGTTATCCAATGACTGAGATAAACAATTATGCCCACTCATACCTATCTGAAACAGCAGCCCACATCATGGCAGAAGTAAGGCCCAAATCTTTGCAGACAATAGACTTGATCTCATTATCAACATCTTCAACAGTACGCGAATTGATCACATTATCAACATCCTCAACCGGACGTGACTTCTTCTTCCTAGACCTTTCATACACACGAATAGGTTTTTTTTTCACAACAGGAGTATCAGTCACCCGGTTTACAGGTGACACAGGATCTACAACAGGTGACCTAGCTTCCGGTGGTGACACAAGATCTACAACAGGTGACCTAGCTTCCGGTGGTGACATATGACGATCATCAGGTGATCTTGCTCCTGGAATATTATTGTGCTCTTCATTAGAATCCGGGAAAGTCAAAGATAGATGGAGATTGGAAGAACCACCAGCACGACCACAAACAACACCCTTACCCTTCCTGTCAGCACGGACAAAACGTTCAGCATCATCATCTCCAATGCTGTCAGAACTGCTGTTGTCTGAATCCCTCAGAATTGTATTATCACTAGGAAGAATAGGAGACAAGACTTCATTAGTGCGTGGAACATTCCTTCCACGAGTGATAGAACGAGTAAGCCTAGCTCCACGGACACCACTTGAGGTAGCACCACGGGCACCACCTGAGCTACCACCACGAGCACCACTTGAGCTAGCTCCACCCATGAATATTCCTCCAATGGGTTGCGTTGCAAGTTGACCACCAAACTGGGCAGTAAACTGTTTCGCCATTTCAGCACCAGCATTGCCTTGCACCGCCGTCAAGCCTTGCACAAGGTTACTCATTAACCCAAAAATACCGGATGCAAAACTGTCAACAAGATTTGCTATATGCGACTTTTGCTGCACAAATAAAAAGAAAGGAAACAATAAGAACATTACCAAAACAAGAAGCAAAAAAAAGTAACATGACAATAAAAAGATAAGTACAATTTCAAAATGCTAAAAATATCACCTCATTTGAACAACTAGGGTTTGCACAAGTGTCAAACCATTTGTTAAACCCTTGCACGCCACCAAAAAGACCAAATCTCATGCCATACTAAGGCTTCAACTGCATAAAGAAACAGATACAGAATTAGCAAATGTGATCAACCAGTTTTCTACATATTACCCAACTTAATCACATGATAACCTACATGTTACCACCCAATAAACACATAAGTTACCCACTATTTATACTCAATGTAATCAGACAGACATACAACATGTTACCAACAGTTAAACATAAAAAGTTATCAACAACATAAAAACACAAATGCTACAAAATATATTACACACCTCAAGCTTTCCATATGCATTCCCATCATTCTGCAGATCAGCAATCAACACTTCATCAATTAACTCTCTTGACCATATGTTCACAGCATAACGCCCTTCCGGCAAATCAATATCCAAACTACTAACATCTAGTGAGTCAACATAAAGCAGCTGCAAAAAAAACAAATTAAAAAACAGAAAAGGAATACAATAAGTACACTAACTAAAACATAAAACAAATTTCAATATAGAAAATAGTATTGACACAATATAAAAACAGCAACGTGTACCTGCAATAGAAAAAGGCAAGCCTGCGTATGACTACCATTAGAAAGCTCCTCATGCAGCTGGTCAGCAACAAACTTGCACCACTGGAACTTGGACATATTTCCAATATTGTGCTGAAATTATAGAATAAAAAAGAAACTATCAACATAACATCAAAACATGCACATATATTACACACCACCACAGAAACATAAAAAAATGTAACCACCCCTATAACACACAGGTTATCATCACAACAAACAGAAAGTTATCAACACAAAAATATATAAGTTACAGCCAAACTCATATATTGAAAATGAACAGACATTACACCCAAAACTTACCATGATAGGGTAGCACTTGTGGCAAACACGGTTCCGGGTGGTGGGTGATAAAAGTGTAGACACAATGTACATCACATATACTTGTTTGAACTCATCTCTAGATAAAGTCATATCCTTCAACATTTCGAAAACTCGAGTTCTCAAAGGTGTGCCAGAATCATCAGGAAAAAGAGCAGGGGCAAGAGCACCCTGAATTTCTGCATCAGCATAATAAGGAACCGGCTCTTCACCAAGCGACAAACCCAAACATCTGAATACACTATCCTCGTTGAGGGATATCCTTCCTCGACCCGGCACAACAAATTCACGTGTATGCTTGTCATATAAACTAGCAAACCAAGTCATAACTGCGTCATGCAGTGATGAACACTTGATATCTAGCAAACTATCAAACTCCATTGATTCAATTGCTGTCTTCTGATCATTCGATAGAAAATCCAGTAAACCGGTCATGGCAGAAGGAGATGCCCTGTTATGTTTATGGGCAGGTTGTTTTTCACCCTCAACAACATTACCAGCAGCCTCCCGTTTCCTCGGCATCATGGCAACTACAAACAATTTAAAATGAAAAAATAAATGCAAAACTAAACCATAATGATACACAAGAATTCATAGAAAAAATAAAACAATACCATCAGTACACAAGTTATCAATCATAATAACTTAATGTTATCATGCAAACAAAACACAAATTACCCATGATAATAAGCTAATGTTATCATACCAACATAACACTAGTTATCCATGTCAAAACACACACATTATCATGCATTTTTCTCAAAAATAGACATGAATAATTTTTTTACCATATAACAGTTTACAACTGCTGTTATCAACATATCCTGTCCAATGTTACCCATGCACATTTTTGATGTTATCAAGGGATCATATAACACTGTTACCCATAGATACATCAGTTGTTACCCATGCAATAGATCTGTTGTTATCAAGCAATAATGTTTAGAATCCCCATTAGACCATGATGTTATCATACCAACATAACACTAGTTATCCACGTCAAAACACACACATTATCATGCATTTTGCTCAAAATACACATGATTAAAAATTTTAGCTAATAACACTTTAGTACTTCTGTTATCAACAGATCCTGTCCAATGTTACCCATGCATATTTTTGAGGTTATCAAAGGATCATATCTCACTGTTACCCATACATACAACAGTTGTAACCCATGCATAGATCTGTTGTTATCAGCCAAAATGTTCAAAATCCCCATTAGACCATGATATTATCATACCAACATAACACTAGTTATCCATGTCAAAACACACACATTATTATGCATTTTTCTCAAAAAACACATGATTAAAATTTTTAGCACATAACACTTTAGTACTTCTATTATCAACAGATCCTGTCCAATGTTACCCATGCATATTTTTGAGGTTATCAAGGGATCATATCCCACCGTTACCCATACATACAGCAGTTGTTACCAATGCATAGATCTGTTGTTATCAGCCAAAATGTTCAAAATCCCCATTAGACAATGGGAGGGTCAGCACACATGATCACATCATCTGAACATCAAAACTACAGCAAAACGCAGCAGATCTGACAAGGCAACATTACTCAAAAAGGGGATCAGAGGCAGCATTTCAAACCCTTTGTATGCAGGAGCCAGACAAAATTACAGGGCAAAAACGCACGCAATAGAACTTACACACGACCTTAATCTGCAGGACCTCAGGAATCAAATCTAACCACAAACCCGACGAAATGGAACCGTCGGAAAACAGAGAATGACAGAGGACAAGGGTGGAAGCAGCGGAGGAGAGAAACTGGAGGAGGAGGAGAGAACTTGCGAACACACCTGGAGGAAGTAGACGCGTCGGCGACAACAATGGCAAGCAGAATCGACGAGCAACCGACTGTAACTGCAGTATCCGTCTTCAAATCACCGTAGGAGAAGAAGAGGAGAGAGGACACCGCGATTCCCGAAACGGTCGGGAGAAGTGGGAGGGGTGGAGAGGATGACGAGTGGGGGCCCAGGTGAATAGAGAAAAGGGCCCAGGTGTGCCGCATTGATAGAGGGCAACCAACCGCGCGGCCCGCGCAACGTTGTTCAAAACCGTTCGATGCGAGATCGATGGCTCCTAGCGGTCCGCCGGGTTTTGCCAATTTCAAACTGGTCTGAGTCTAGAAAAACCGAATTTATTTTGTAATTTCATCCTTACGCTGTTTAGTTGGTATAGAATTGGACCGTCGTTTCATTTGGCAAATACGTTGAAATATTTCAATAACTGGATGCCAAACGAACTCTAACTTTGATCCTCCCCATCTTTCGACGGCCACCGCCTAGCACCGTAGCCCTGCCTCGCGCTCGCATACTCCGCCAGCGCCGCACGTTGTTGTCGCGGTCTGCCACCGCTTCTCCCCCTTCTCCCTTCCGCCACCGCCACCGACGTGTTCCCGCGCCGCTCACACATCCACAAGACACCGTGCCGCCGCTGCCGACACCTCCCTGTACCGGCACCGCCCTTGCACTTGGGCGGGCACGGCCGGGAGCCCAGCACACCGCACGCCCAGTCATAGAAAGCAGCAGTGCTGCCACGGTGAGTCTTCCAACTTCTCAGCTTACGATTTCCCCCCTGGAGAACAGAGGATGATCCCTGTTTGAGTTCAAGCAGAAATTTATCAGTGTATATTTCTCGATACCAAAAGGGAGGCCATATAGTTAACTGTATTTTCTCATCGTTCTTGCGACACAACTAAATTATCAACATTCTCGCTGCCATGAAAAATTTGTAGTTTATTCCTCAAAGTTTCATGTCTTCTATTATTATGCTGCACAAAGAAACTAACTCCACATACCCATTTTGAAAAGAAGAAGCAGACTACTACGGTTGGTAAGGAACGGGCAGGAAATTCTGGCGCGATGGCGGCAGAGCCCTGGTCGGAGCCTGTTGAGGGTGATATGAGCAAATCCAATGTGAAGAAAGACAAGAAGAAGAAAAAGAGAGAGGAGGAAGCTGAGATGAAAGGGCAGAAACAGAAATTGGATGCTGCTGTTGAAAGTTTAGTGGCAGAGGGAGACGGGGTTGAGAGGAAACGATCTAGAAAATCAAAGAAGATCAAGCGCAAGCACGATGATGATGGAGAGACTTCTGCTTGTGATGAAGTTGTGACAGGAGAAGGTAAGAAGAGAAATAAGGAGCATCCAGTTGTGCTGGAAGAGAGCAGCCAGAAGCAGACATCTGATACTGCAGTTGAAAATTTAGTGGCAGAGAGAGACAAGGTTGAGGAGAAACAATCTAGCAAGTCAAAGAAGAATAAAGTCAAGCGTAATGGTGCTGGAAAGGCTTCTGGTGGTGATGAAGTTGTGACGAGAGAAGCTATGAAGAGAAAGAAGAAAAAGGAAGGCGATAAATCCAGTCCAGAATTTTGTGAGAATGCATCTGTTGGGGGAGAGGAAACTGATGTAGAAGGAAAGAATGATGTGAAGAAAAAGAGGAGCAAGGAGGGGACACTGGGAGGAATAAAGGAGAAAGAGAAGGCAGCTCAGTCAAAGAACAAGGGTAAGCGGGTGAGCTTTGCTGATTCTACGGAGGTGTTTAGAATCGAAGGTGGTGATGGTGAGGAGAAAGAAGGAGGAAAAAAGAAGAAAAAGACATCTAAGTCAAAGAACAAGGGTAAGCCGGTGAGCTTTGCTGATTCAGCGGAGGTGTTCAACACTGAAGGTGGTGACGATGGAGAGGGTGGCATCAGTGATGAATCTAAATTTGTGCACGGAAAGCGGTTTACCCCAGAGGAGGATGCCACCCTCATGGAAGCTATAAGGGATTTCATAGAGGTTTCATCTTTTGCTTTAATTTTCTGCATTTGTAGCTTAAATTAAATGGAAGCAATGCCCCTGACATGAGGGTGTGAGACAAGAGTACTTTATCATTTAGATGGACGATTTTTATTTAACTTGAAATGATTGCTTGTAACTTCCAACCATATATTCTTTCCATTTGATCCAATCTGCACATGAAACTAATATCAGTTTGCTTTTTAAATCACAGCATATCTATGGCAACAGGAATTTGTTACAGTTACTTATTACTCATGGTTGCATGTGCCATGGTTTTAAATATTTAACATTGAATTTTTCTCTACCAAATTAAAATATTCTTTGCTGAATTGAAGTAGGCCATATGCTGTCTTGTAAATGAGACATTCTTTCCATTCGCTGGGAAAGTTATCAGGATTACAGTTGTTATACTTTTCGAATAGTCAAATATGTAGTATTTTTTTTTGCATTTTCACATTTTCTCCATTGTCTTCACTGCTAAGAAGTAATCATTTTATTTTTCCTGTGATTTGGTGTGATTTGGTTGAACTTCCTGTTTGCTACAAAACTGTAGTTTGATTCTTTCAATCAAGAAAATAATTAAATGCATGTATAATATATCCTCAAGTATGTGTGAATATTCATTTTGGACAAATGGATACAGACTACATTGACCTCATCATGAAGTTAAATTGATTTGAATTTTGCACATATGTCATATCAATATTCTATTTCACTCTCTATCTTCCCTCTGTCGATTGATGTTATATTGTTCTTTGTGCTTGGGGTTTATGTTTAGATTTTACTTTATTCATGTACAACTAAATTCTCTCATGCTTATAAATGCCATGCCCATCATATTTGATACAATTTTCGCTGTGTTTCTTATTTTAGATGAAGCAACTGGGAGAAGAAGGTTTAGAGATACTTCGGTCTCGTAGTCGTAGTAAACCCCCAGAATTCAAGGGTTGTTGGACTGAGATAGGTAAGACAAAAATATTTGGACCTAAGCTCTTCAATGTTTTTCTCTTCATATTAGCTCATCTTGTTGTAACAATGTCAGTTAAGCATGTAACCTATAT
Organism: Avena sativa; assembly: GCA_916181665.1. NCBI lineage: Eukaryota > Viridiplantae > Streptophyta > Magnoliopsida > Poales > Poaceae > Avena > Avena sativa. The sequence goes on along the minus strand of OV702280.1, from coordinate 381,576,960 downwards.
GACAAAGTATTTCTTGAGACCCACCAATTCACTTTGAATTTCCAAGCAATCCACATTTCATCTGTTTTCCTGACCTGGATAGCAGCTAACTTATCATTCTTAATTCTTGATGCACATTCTTTGCAGGAAAATCGTTACCCCATAGACCCCGCACTGCCATATACATGCGGGCACGTATATTACTGTTAGGTATCAAATAGTCAATTCACACAATCTAGCAACTGTTACAAGGATTTGCTAGATACAAGATGAACAAGCAAGAAGGAGAATGGGGAATCAGAGCCTAGATGGGAGAGAGGAGCCGCCGTGCCATTCGCCTGATCCAACTTGGATGCCTTTCCTCGTTGCCTCTCCTGGTGTATAAGTAGCATGCAGCCCAGGGAGCTGGCCACACGGGCCGGGTCGGCGTTGTGGCCCAAAAGGCCAGCCCATATACGTGGTGCATTTAGATGTAGAAGAGGATCCTAACATCCCTCCCTCCTTGAAATTCGGCTTGATCCCAAGCCGACACCAGAGCCTGCCAGGATCCCATTGCAGGCGATGTTCGTTGATGTGGTCGGTCTCGAGCAGCCATTGATCCCAGACGGTTGTAGCTATGAGATCCCTCCCCCCTTTAAAAGATTCTTGATCATAGTATGTAGAAAACCACAACAAGCGACACGATGTAGAACTGCGAGGATCCCAAAGGATGTGAAGTGAAACTTCTTGGAATGTAGCAGGAAGTGCAGCATTACAAACGGCGGTGTAACATGGCACCTCCGTGTGACACACATGATCAATTCCAGCCTGCTTCCTTGTGGCCACACCATTGTCAACACTTGCAACTATATCAATACATGCAGCGAGAGCACAAATATCCTTATTGCTTATTTCAGATCTTATCTGAGCAGCATTTCCTATAAGAAACCCAATCAGCAAGGCACAACTTTGTATCTCTGAATTGGAAAAATAAGTCAAGTTGTCCCTGGCAAAGCTGAACATTGTTGGTGCCAAAATACTCTCGCAGACCATGTGCATCACACCAATGAAAAGATACTGAATATGCATGCACCAATCAACAATGGGATCATAAAGAGTAGTACCACAGGTAACCGTAATGCAGTACCAGTGAGCTGCCTGAACCAATTGCTCCCAGCCAAAACTACTATATTGATAAGCATGATTGAACATCAACTCTGGTTGGGTTGAAGATGTAACATCCATTTGTACAACACTGAATATGTTCATAATTTCAGTCAATGTAGCATTTGTAAACCACCATAAATCCATGTATTTCAGAGCAGCAGACTGGAAAGGAACGACAAGGAAATGCAGACCAGTTTTTATTCCAGAAGAACTCTCGGTGTACTCATCTTCCATGCAAGAAACCCAGTTGTTAAACTCCAGCTTTCTATCACAGAATATACCAGCACTTGTATGAGAGATGTTTGAACAGTATGGGGCCAAATCATCAGGATATGCAATAATTGACTCAGACCACTTGAGCATGCAAGTATTCACGTTGATGATACTGTTAATAGACGCTCCTTCTATTCCACTTTTATCCATCTGTAGCGCTCTCAAATACACAAAGTGACTGCCACTTCCGGTGAACTGCAGTTCAAGCATTACCACTTGACGAAAATATGATGAAAATTTACTTGGAAACAGATGTCGTGTGAAAGATGCAGCAGTAACTTGCAACTGTCTGTAAGTGAAGAAATACCTAGGTACACAAGATGTATGCTGATCTGCACAAGCAAACTGGTCATATGAGACATCCGACTGTGGTCCAGAATCCCATGGTGATAGTACCCATTCATCACATAGGACAGTGAAGGGAGAACTCATTGGAGGACCACATATACAAGAAACAAGCCAACGTAAAGCTCTACTAATAGAAAGAAACACAATGTTGATCTCACTTTCAGTAACAAAATTCCCAGGCCAATAAGAGGCATCCCAAATTGCACAAGAAAACTGATCATACAAGCTATTTGACCTTCTCATTGAATTCCGAATCAGTGATTCCTTCGGTTGAGAACTGTAGAAATAATGGTCCGGCTCTTGGATACAAGGCAAACAAGCTGTTACAGTTGACCTGCCAAGGAAATCCAGTGGGTGCCAATCCATAGTACTAAGTAGCCCAGCAACAAATTTTATCGCATTGTAGAAACCCATTAAAAAATATATTGAAGACTCACAGCACACAACAAGCGAACAACCAGCAGATAACCGTGAACCAACAGATAACCATGAACCAGCAGATCCCCAATATTCAAGAAAGAGGAGCACATCATCCAAGCATATCCATTCACTAATTTTTGTACTGGAACTATAAAACATGCACCGCCCAGACACCTTCTCATCATCGCTTGGAAACTCACAGTCATTTATATCCCTGAAGGATGGCCATGGCTGGGGCCGTGTCTCATCTCTATCTGCATGAAAACCCATGAAAGAATGCCAATGAATGGGCCGATGTATGGGGACCTCACTTCTGATGCTCCTGCTAGGATTCAGCTTGAAGAGCGCACGGTCGCTGTACTTGCTCGGAGATGGTGGTGAGGATGCAACCATCCATTGAACAACCCATGGCTGCCGGATGATGTTGGCAGGTGATGAAACACCGTTGGGCTCGTTGTCGAGTGTTCCGCCGCTTGCTGCCACGGAAGTGAGCACATGGATGACACCAACGGTGGCCATGGGCGACGTCGGCGTTGCTGCTAGAGTGGAAGCAAGTGCTGGCGTGTTGGCGTCGTGGCTTGGGTCTTTTGTCGAACAGGTCACATGCACGGTGGCAACGCCTTCCCGAGCCATCACGGTGACACCACTAAGCTGGATGGTGTCGTCCTGCGCTGGCTTGAAGCCCGTGAGTGTGGCTACCTCCATGATGATGGCCGTTGACACCACATCGACGGGTAAGACGTGGCCCCCTTCGATTGAGTTTACGCAGGAGGTTTGAGCCACTGGTGACCCGTTCTCCCATACCGTGGACAGGGTCGGTGAAGCGGACGATGAAGAGGATGCGGGCGCCATCCCTTCCACTATGATGGCGAGCTCGTCCGTGACAGATATGGCCGGAACGGGCCCGGTGACACCAGCGGTGGTGTCGAGAAGATAACAGCAAAGTGCATTGAGGCTAGCTTCCCACTTATCGAAGCATGTCTTGAGCTCGGCATCCATGGCGATGTATGAGGTGGGTGAACAAAATTTGGGGAAAATTGGAGAAAGATGGTAAGTGGCTCTGATACCAGATGTTAGGTATCAAATAGTCAATTCACACAATCTAGCAACTGTTACAAGGATTTGCTAGATACAAGATGAACAAGCAAGAAGGAGAATGGGAATCAGAGCCTAGATGGGAGAGAGGAGCCGCCGTGCCATTCGCCTGATCCAACTTGGATGCCTTTCCTCGTTGCCTCTCCTGGTGTATAAGTAGCATGCAGCCCAGGGAGCTGGCCACACGGGCCGGGTCGGCGTTGTGGCCCAAAAGGCCAGCCCATATACGTGGTGCATTTAGATGTAGAAGAGGATCCTAACAATTACTCCATAGGAGTGATGAACGTAAATGGACACAAGAAGAATAGATTCCTTTAGCTGAAATAAAATTATATTTATTTCCTGCATGACCATTTACCATTGATAAGTAATCATATTGTTATCCAGTATGATTTTATCGAACTTCATGTTTGCTGCTACTTCGCAATATGTGTTTTATAAGTCTTTATACTCCTTTTAAAGATGTCAATTGGTGACGGTGTTCGCTGACCTCCTCCCCCCTCCTGATGCTCATACCTCTTGCATGGTGGTTATGTGTGCCACCAAAGTTGGATATAACAACCCGCAAGTGCTACTAATATATGTTAGCAAACTGACTTTAGGTAGTCTAATTTGCTTATCGAGAGCAGCCCCCAGGTATTTAGCTGATCACGAAAATAGTTAAATGCATGAATTTATATTCATGTACCATTGTCACATGTTGCTGTATGTTTAATATTTGTAATTTGCCTGTAAGTTTTCTTTGTGATCTCATTCCATTTGTTACTTGATACTTGATGCATAGTTTTTGGTTCATGGTATTAGAAAATATGGTTCTCCCGCTGGAAAGTTCAAAAATTCGATAGTTTTGTTTCATAGGCATTGATTTGCATGCATTAGTTTTGCGTTGCAGATGATATAGATCTGATTATTTGGGAGTTGAAATTAAAAAGGAAGGTATATGTTTGTTCAGCCAGCCTGGCTCTATCGCTTGAGGTAGATGGAGTAGCCAATGCAGTTTTTCCATGTCCGTGCTTGGACTTTTATTGCTGCACTCTGTCAATCTGTCTACTTTGGCTCACCCTCTCATACCCACTTCCTTCAAGTGACCCTCCCTTTATCTTGCTGGACGACAACCCTCTCTTCTAGTGGCAGAGGAAGGGGGATGATACGCTTGATTGACAGGAACGGTGTTCTGGTTTATCATTGGAGTGAGATCTGATGGTGATAAAGGCTAGTTGCATTTGTGAGGATGGTGGCTGGTACAAACCTCTCATGGGATAGCCACTCCCCACAAGTAGTTGTGTGCACCAGCACGTATCAGATTATGGCGCATCATGAATGAGATTGTGTGCTGGAGGTTTCTGTTTGCCTGCTGCGAGTGTGATGCAAGGATTATGAGTTGACGAGTCAATCCGGGATAGCGACTCATAGACTAGCCGTGACTAGTTAACATGAGTCCAGGAATAGATTCTAAAAATACAACAGTACTCCCTTCGTCCCAAAATGTAAGGCGCCTAAGCTTTAGTCAAAAGTCATCATATTTTAAGTTTGACCAAATTTATATGTAAAAATATAAACATCCGCAATATCAAATCAATATCAATTCATTCAGCATAAAGTATAGTTTCCCAATATGTCCATTCGATATTGTAGATATTCGTATTTTTTGTATAAACTTGGTCAAACTTAGAAGATGTTGACTTTTGACTAAATCTTAGGCGTCTTACATTTTAGGACAGAGGGGGTATATGACTACTAATAGTCTAATACTAGTATGCTATCTTTTGCGGGTTAATACTAGTATGTTAATATGTAATACAATAGAAGGCTGGGGACTTGGGGAGTCGGGGGAAACCTGTGCAATTCCATACAATGGCCAAGGGAGAGGACTGGAAGAGCAGAGCAGCAGCCGCTGGCAGAGGAGCACACCAGCATCCAGGGGAGGAGCCGGCGGAGGAAAAGATCAGGAGCCGGCAGAACAGGCGCTGGTGGCAGCCAGCAGGCCTGTGGCAGTGGCAGCGACTGAGGTAGAGGACTGGGTCGAGACTCTGGGAGGCTTGATTTGCTTTCACTGGAGAAAACCGTATCAGGATCTAGGTTTCCAAAACTAGGCACGAGTTCTTTAAAAAATTATGATAGATGGGATTATTTTTGTGGTCGCTCGACTCAGAAAGTTTGACTAGCCAAGATTAGTTGTGACTAGTCGAATGGGTCACTTGACTTTGTCCATGAGTCGAGTCGACACATCGAGTCAACCTCTGAGAAACGACTCGTCGACTAGTTGCTTGACTCGTAATCCTTGGTGTGATACTATGATTTAGATTGTGTCGCAACTTGTGAAGTGATTAATATCTCTCTTTCTCTCACACATGGCGGACCATGAATGAGATTGTGCAGTGGAGATTGCTGTTTGCCATCCTGCGAGTGTGATACAATGTTTTAGATTGTGTGCAACTTGTGAAGTGATTAATATATCTCTGTTACATGTAGCATATCTTTTTGATCTTTGTTATTTAGAGAAGTTCTAGTATGCCCTGTTTTTGCGTCAGGTAATTAAGATTAGGGTATTATGATGCAGGTTTGTCCAAAAAAATGGCACGAATTGGAAAACATTGGCACATGAACTTGGGAAGTGGGATGTCCATGTAAAAGATACTTGGAGAAGAATAAAATCTGAGAACTTGAAAAAAGGTGCCTGTTGCTATTAAATTCTAATATATTATAGCTAATTTATCTGTGTGAACTGTAATACTTCATCACATGTTTGACTTTGATATGCACATGTTTATTTTCTTCTTTTGGATAACTCTTTTCCATAGTCAGTTTTATTCTCCGGGTATGATTTTTCTAACATCATTTTGTCACACTCGGGCGTATTAGTGGTGTTAAAGTATAATCATGGCAGTAGTTTTTCCCAACTCTGCATACTAGTGAATATTTGGTGCAGGTATGGAATGTGCAACAGGAACAAAACCTAACATATTTGGTTTGCGGTAATATTAAAATTACTTACAAAAAGTTGAAACAACACGATTTTTATGTAGTGGGCTGATATGACACTTACGATCACAAAGACACAAACTGTGTCCGTAGATCATTATTTTTCCAGTTTTAAGTTGTTGAGTATCAGTTACAGTAAATGGAAAGCTTGTTCACGAGATAGCTACGGAAGGATTGTACTGATCAAAACTCTGTTAATGGAGCTTCGCTATGCAAATGATCCCCCCTATTCTTTGGATGCAGTATCATCATGTGATAATTTTTGTACGTCATAACTAGTATGCAATGTGATAAAATTTAGACCTTCTTGCTTACTTTTTCTATTCTGCGCTTTCTTTGACTGGTAATTCTTCAGGCAAATGGACACAGGATGAGCACCAACAGTTATTTGATTTGGTGAACCTTGACTTGCGCATGAAAGCTCATCAAATAAAAAATCCTACTAATCGGAAGGTTTGTAAACACTGTTCCTGATATTGTGTATTTCAGTCCAGCTTTCATGGTTTGAACTGTGTATTTTATACTCCATTCTGTCTTCCATGTTTGTAACTGTTTGTTGGAAATTGGCCCGATATGCGACGCCGTTCGTCGAGTACTTTCCGACGACAGCCGACGCGTAGCAGTAGCGGCAACTCTGATCAACTTCCGGCAAGATCGTACACAAGGACAAGTCGCCGAGATACACGTACGTACTAATAAGCTGCCCTTAACTAGAATCGATCAACTAGTAGAGCCGAGCTGGCTCACGAAACACACGCACGCACACGGAAACGATCGGTTATTGCCACAGGAGCATATCGCTCCTGTCTCTAGTATTTTTATTGTTTTTGTCTCTCACGGGTTGTTTTTACACGGGCCTTACACACGTATATATAGCAGATTTTGTATAGCTAACCTAGTAGGATTAGGACATCTAATTCCTACTCTATTCGGCTACCCTTGTCTACTCGGATACGTACGCCCGTACCGCACACGGTGCCGCTTCGGTGTCCGTCGTGCTTATTCCTAACAATCACCCCCTAAGCACGACATGCACTTCATCTCGACCTGGATCCCAAATACGCCAGCTACTCCCCGCGGGCGTTATCCTCGACATTGCTTTTGCCGCTCGCTTCCTCAGCACCCATGTCACCGACTTTGCTTTTGTCGGCTTCTCCATGACTTCACGCCGATAACCTTTTTTGTCCGCGCTCTTCTCCATGCCTTCACGCTGACCGTCCTTTTTGTCCGCGCCGTGAGACATTATACTTGGTTCAATGAAGTACTTTCTCATCGATGCCTCGCATATTTGATCTACCGCTTGCCGGTGCTCTTGGATGCAATAGAACAAATATGTAAGAGGTAGTTCAAATTGATTTTCTTCTAGCTTCTCTATACCACGTGAAAAGAATCTTGATGGATCTGCACCCCCTATTGTTGGTTCTCCTTTATCTGTCTGGCCACCAGTCCACACTCTTGGACCATCGCCTTCTGGCCTTGCTGGCCTGTTTGCTGGGCTCGCTTCAGCTCCCCCTCCTTCTCTTATAATTGCTGGGCAAACAAGTGTAGGTATCGCTGCGCATGCATCTGCGCACCCTTCCAGTTCCATATCTTCTGGCCATGGACTAGCCTTTTCTTCAAACTCTTTGTCTTCTGGGAGAATCCCTAGTGCTTCTGGCCTGGTGTCCACGCTTGGAGCTGCCCCTAGGCCTTCAATGTCTTCTGGGTCGGAACTTGCTGACAAGGATAAGCTCGATTGATCCATATTTTCTTCATACTCAAGATCCCACGTGACGTGAAAAGTTGAATATTCCGGTTCGTTGTAGCCCCAATTCCATGACTTGCCTTCCTCAAAGATTACGTCTCCCTTGAAAACCACCTTATTGGTATAAGGATTGCACAAGCGGTATGTCTTTGAGCCTTCATAGCCTGTCATGATCATCGGAATACGTTGCTCCGCCAATTTCGTCTTTACATGCGCCACACATCCAAAAGTACGAAGATGATCAACCGAGGGCTTCCATCCGTACCATGCTTCGTACGGTGTTGTACCAACTCCACTCTCAGTAGATTCCATGTTCAGCAAATACACAGCCGTATTGACTGCCTCACCCCAGAATTTTCCTGGCAAGCCTTTACTCTTCATCATGCTCCGTGCCATGGTCAACACAGTTTGATGCAGCTTACCCCCCTCATCAATGCGTAGGGCTCTTATCTTTGCCTCCACCTTGAACTCTTTGGCTTCCTTGATCTTCTCGAATGCTTGTTGAGCTTGATCCTTACTTTTCAGCAACCCAATCCACATGTATTTACTATGATCATCCACCACAAGCATGAAGAACTTATTGCCAGACGGAGTTGCAGGTGAGATTCCAACGCATAGATCGCTATGAACAAGTTCCGAGGCTTCACTTGCCTCAAACTTGGCTTCACATGGGAACGCGGCACTCTGTTCCTCATGATGCACACACGGTAGATCGTGATCTACTTGCGCCACAATCTCCATAGCCGGTGACGGAGGATCCTCCTCATCCTTCAACTCAGTTACTTCGAGCATCAGCATCATCGGTCCATCATATCCTTCCTGGGCGATGAGAGCCCTCTCCTTTTCCTTTGGTGCTTTCCGGCAATCAGCCTTGAAGTGACCGAGCTCGCCGCAGTTATGACACCTTACTTTCTTTATGTCAAACTTCCTCCGCAGCGGGGCGTCATCTTCATCCTCCTGCCCCGCGATATACTTTTTCGCTGGGCGTTGTTTCTCCTTGCCGCTCGTGGAGCCTCCTTGCTTTTCTTTTGAAAGAGTCATCCATTGCTGCTTTGTGAGCATCAGGTGCTCAACCTGTTCTGGATCACCGAAGCTGATCCGGATTCTCTCATCGTGTGCCTTGAATCTTCCGACGAGATCCTCAACCGTCAATGTATTCAGGTCGAGACATTGTTCGATTGATGTAACGATCTGCATGTAGCGCGCCGGTGCCGTACGCAGGAACCTTCTGACGTTCTTGATCTCATCCAATTTCTCGCCATATCCCCTGATTGCGTTGACAAGGGTAACGAAACGGGCGGCAAACTGATCAACCGTCTCGCTCTCCTCCATCTTCAGATCTTCATAGCTTTTTGTCAAAGTTTGAAGATGCGCTTCCTTCACGCGGGCATGACCTTGGTGCAAGATCTTGATCGTCTCCCATGCATCCTTCGCCGATTTCTTTCCGACGAGGTGCTGCATCACGTCCTTCGGCACGACGGAATAGAGCGCCGTTAACGCTTGGCGATCCTTCCGGTACTTCGCACCTCCCTTGACGTACTCGTTGCCTCCTGGATCGACGGCCTCCCAAACCTCCTGAGCCTCCATGGCCACCTCCATGTTGAGTGCCCATAGCCCGTAGTCCTTGCGATCGAGGCGCGGATACAAAGCCGCCCCCACCGTCTCTGTCACCGATGCCGATGCCGAGTTTTCGCCAAACTTCACCATCGCCATGACCTCCTAGTACTTTCAGCAGATCACGGACGACAACCTTGGCTCTAATACCAATTGTTGGAAATTGGCCCGATATGCGACGCCGTTCGTCGAGTACTTTCCGACGACAGCCGACGCGTAGCAATAGCGGCAACTCTGATCAACTTCCGGCAAGATCGTACACAAGGACAAGTCGCCGAGATACACGTACGTACTAATAAGCTGCCCTTAACTAGAATCGATCAACTAGTAGAGCTGGCTCACGAAACACACGCACGCACACGAAAACGATCGGTTATTGCCACAGGAGCATATCGCTCCTGTCTCTAGTATTTTTATTGCTTCTGTCTCTCACGGGTTGTTTTTACACGGGCCTTACACACGTATATATAGCAGATTTTGTATAGCTAACCTAGTAGGATTAGGACATCTAATTTCTACTCTATTCGGCTACCCTTGTCTACTCGGATACGTACGCCCGTACCGCACACGGTGCCGCTTCGGTGTCCGTCGTGCTTATTCCTAACACTGTTCATATTGTTAAATGACATGAATCATGATTGAGTCTAATGTGTTGGTTTACGTACCTTCCTTGTCAGCTAAGGGATAACATTGCCTGGGAGGCTATCAGTGATAAATTAACCACCCGTAATCACAAGAATTGCTGCCTGAAGTGGTTAGGATTTCTGTTTGTTAGTATAGCTTAGTTTTCTCACTCAATCTGTAGTAAAGACAATGTACCTTGCAATCTGCAATGCTGGTGATTTCCCCATCTTTTTTTTTTCTTCATTTCAATAGGTCATTTTGACATTTTCAGAGATAGAGTGCAGTTATTGTTGTTGAATTGCATCATATTGGTTTCACTATTTAATTGAGCATGCTTGAACTTGCATACTTGGAAAATGTGGATTATTAGCTTCTAAATGTTTTGGGTAATGCAATAAATGGAAATTAACTATTTTAACCATGCTTCATACAGCTAAAATGAGTATACTGTTTGGGGTAATGCGATAATATGGACTTCGTGGAAATTAACTAGTTTCACCCATGCTTCATACAGCTAAAATGAGTATATTTTATCTTGAGACTGGGTTTCTATTGCATGGAAGTTATGATTGTTGGCACCATGGCCACTAATTTCTGATGCACTTTCAGGTACGATACATTAGCATCTCCGCTGGTTAGGGAAGGAATCTGGGCAGATGTTGATGATTATCTACTGGTGGAAGCGTAAGATTTTACAGACGTGTGCTGATTTTTTTTTTTGCCATTAGAAAACACTGCATATTATTTGCAACCGAGTTGAAAAAACAGTTGTTGCTAAAGTGGGGCTTAGCCTGCTAATGCAAGTGCCCCGGAACGTATGATTGATGCTAATAATGCTGTGGTGTACATAGTACCATGAAGGCATGAACTGCAGAAGTAGGAACTTCAGTATAATGTCTGGTTGCTCATGTGCTCCTCTATGGAACATGATTTTGATAAGTGACGTTGTAGAGCCAATGTTACACTTCTACTGATTGCCAAGTTATTCATTGCTATTAGTTTGCATTGCAGTCAAAGCTATAGTGTATCAGATGATACATTTAGTTTTTCAGGCTTAGGTTTCCTCTACGTGTTTCAGTGCGTTATACTTCCATGTGCTAATTTTTCTTAAAAATATCAGGCTCCAGAAGGATGATGCTGTTTGTGTCGAAGATGTTGACTGGGACAGCCTTATCGATCACAGGTGAGTGATGACTGGTGATCTGGCTCGCAACCCTCAACTGCCATGTTCTTGATCACGTAGTAGTTTGGTGAACTTGCCCCATTTTTAGTTACAACAGGTCGATTGAGTTCTCTTCAACAGTCCCAGAAATTCCAATTCAAATTAAGATGGCCTTGTTGTTGGATTAAATGATATTTGTTTTGAAGGATATGAAGCAAACGCCGGCGTTTTTTCCCTCATCATTCGATGAGTTGGCTAACTGGATGAATTTTAACATAACTGTTAGCTTTATTTGTTTGGATATATCATTAGATATGAATTTAAACTGGATGAACTAGTAGTGACCTTATGCATATGAAGTTCAACGAAATGTGAGAGTTTTCCTGTCACCAGTACTGGTCATTTCTTCGTGTGCTGGATCACCGGTACTCGGTGTTCCAAAAAAAAAAGACGAATTGTGCTACTGCTACTATCCTCTCTTTGTCATAACAAGGGCAGTGTTTTTATTCTCCTCTGCTCAGGTCTGGGGAGGTCTGTCGCCGGAGATGGAACCAGATGGTCCGCGGCATCGGCGGCCACAGGGAGAAGCCCTTCATCGAGCAGGTCGACGTTCTGTCCAGGCGCTACTGCACGGAAATGATCGAGTACAGGAAACCCAAGGAATGATGGTCGGTGGAAGCTGTATGCCCTGACAAGACGGCGCGATGCGTCGTCTGTGACACCCTGCCTGCAACACAGTTGGGTTTACGGAATGTAGGCGGTACTACATGGTTTTTACCAGCTATAAGCACTGAGCAAAGCTAGGTATCGTATCTAGTTTTCCTTCAACTGGTGAACCTAGAGTTGCTGACTTAGGAAATTTGGAAGTTATATGAGTATCGTATCTAGTTTTCCTTTGCCTGGAATCCAGCTCAATTTGTTCATTTAAGAAGCGTTACCCGATAAGCTGCTGCATTCTGTTCATGCACCGCATCGATCAATCAAGGGAAATTACGTACTCTCGCCAGCATTTTCAGCTGGAAAAAATAAGTGTTTTCACCCTGCGTGGTGATCGTCTTAAACCCGAGAATTAATTGGTTTTAGGGAAATGTGACCCAGCGCTCTTCAGCAGGGGCCCACCGCCCGAGCTGCTGCTGTCGCCACGAGCCACCGCCCACCGGCAAGGTCCTCTGTGTGCCCGCCGTGATCTCCACCGCCGCCCACTCCCTCACACGTCGCTGGCCTCCCATCTTTGACCACGACATGCGCCGGCCCCCTCTGCTACCTCCATGAGAGTGCCCCACCGTTGGACCTTCATGAGAGCACCCCATCGTTGAGAGGGCCCACGCCGCCCCACGTTGTTCCTCCCCTCACCTCCCACCTCGTGAGCGTGCCTCGCCGCCGGTGACACCTCCCGTGAGCACGCGCACACCTCCACGAGCTTGCTCGCCGGTGGACGCCAACACACCTGCCATGGGTGGGGACGGTGCGAGGTGGTGCTATTGACCATCGATGGGACGAGTTTACAACAGTACAAACTTTTTGCTACTTTTGTTTTGTGTTTTTGCTAGAACAATATAACGTTTTTGCTACAATGTGTTTGGCGAAATTCTCCAACAAAGTTGGATTTGCTACAATTGTTGAATTGTTTTGCTACCGTCGTTTTGTGATGTTGCTTCAGTAGCGCAAAGTTTTTCCTACAAGGTATTCGGCGAGTCTCCGGCGATGTATCCAGCGAGTTCTATCTGGCGAATCCTGGTTTGCTACAGTTGCTGTTTTTTTGGTACAATAATTTTGTGGCTTCGCTACAATAGCGCAAAGTTTTTGCTACGAGGTATCCGCCCAAGTCTCACGATAGAAGTCTCAGGTGATGTCTCCGGCGAAATTGGATTTGCTACATTAGTATAACTTTTTTGCTACAATGTCTTCAGCGAGGTCTTCGATAAGGTCTCCGGCAAGGGTAGACGTTTTGTTCTGTTTTTGGAACGAACCGTTTTTACTATAGTATAGCAAATGCGAGAGAATATAATAAAAGCGAGTCAAATATAGCAAAAACAGGATTAAAAAATGGGTCGTGAAGATCTAACTGTTGATCCGCCTAGATCCGACGGCTAGGAACCGGACGGGGACGCGTAGCACCTCACTTTAGAGCATCTCCAACATGCGCACTATATTTCGGCGCGCTAAACCTCGCTTCCGTCGCGCTGTAAACGGATAATGCGCTACGCTGAAATTTGCCCCACCGGATGCTCTATTTTACAGCGCGCGTTGGAGCGATAAAAAGCTCCTCCGCTGGGCGCTCCATTATGCAGCGCGCAGCGCGACGCAAACAATAAACACACACAATTATGCATCAAGGAAGATCAAACAACCATCTAAATTCATAAATAAAATGTACCATACAAATACAACAAATTGTTCATCACAAATACAACAAGTATATGAAATACGACTGCATCAACTTCTCATGCCCTTCAATCCTTTCTCTCCACAACTTCTGTCTACCGCACACCGATCCATCAATTTTTGGCTTCTTAACGGCGCGGTATGCTAATACTAAGGATATGTTCTCCTCTTCTCTTGGTCGTACTCGTCATTCGATGAATCGTATGATAAACTCTACAAACATATATATATATATATATATATATAATTACTTAATTACAACTAAATAGACAAAATCATGGCGGCCGGCCGGCGGAGGCGCACAACTTGCGATCAAATCGGCGAGCATCTTGGCTACGCCATGTCGACAGCAAGCTCGAAGACGACGACATGGCGACGGCGGCGCAGGGTATGTAGAGGAGAAGACGCGGGTGAGGCGGGGAGAAGCGCCGGCTTGTGCCCGTCGATGGCGACGGCACCCGTTCAGTATAGCGCGGTGGAGCGGCCGCTACTGCCGAAAGGAGGCGCGAGCGAGGTGGATCTATGGCACGGCGGCGAGTGACAGCGGGGCCGGCGGCGGAATAGATCGGAGGCGGCGGGATTTCGCGGCGGCGGAGCGATGGGAAATGGAGGGCGCAGGCGCGGGGGGATTTTCCAGCCGTTGGGTATTCGCGCGTGCGCCGAACAATGCCGCGCGCTGTAGCCGACACGTCACATTTGGCGCTCAGGATTATGCAAAAAATCGCGCGCCCCAATTTTTTTACAGTGCCGTGCCGTTAGCACGTCTACTAAAGAAGCGATTTCACCTCCACACACTGCAAATCGACGGTTTATATAATGCCCGGCCTATATAGCGCGCATTGTTGAAAATGCCCTTAGGGCAAGCGAAGCCAAGCTGAAACCGGCTTGCGCCGCGGTACTGCTCTGTCCGCAGTCTACTCCCATAGTCCCATCTACTCCCACGATTCGATCGAGTAGGATGCGCTGCACCACCACCAGGTTCCCAAGAATAATTAATAAGCACGACCGCAGGGTCTTTGAACGTTCAAACTCGGAGCACGAGGTCTGCACCGCACTTGGATCGATCAATCAACCTGTAAGAAAAACAGCAACTTGTGGAGGTGCATGCATGTATCATGTTGTCTCGAGATCCCCCTTGCAAAAGGCACATAACTAGGATTTTTTTACAAATATACACCTCTGCAAATTGGTATTGCTGAAATTACCCTTCTCTCAAATCAATTGACAAAATTACCCTGGCGGAACGTGGAAAAGGTGCCACGTGGCACCTCACGCCTCGGCGCATGGCGGAGCTGACGTCCCGCCACCGGGAAAGGCGGAAGGGCCATCCCGCCCTAGGCAACAGCGGGATGTAGGTGAACCACGTCGATGCATGGCGGAAGGAAATTTCCCGCTGGCGGAGAGGCTTCCCCGCCGTGGCCTTGGGCGGAATCAGAGGGACAGGCCCTGGACGCGTACAGGATTACCTGGCAGTTATCCCTAGCAAGACAGGTAGCGACGTGGTGTACTAATTGGTGCGTACTTATGCAGATTCCGTAGTATAAATTCCTGCTGATCTGGGCCGCAATTTATCTGCTAAGAGCGTTCCCATTCGTTGGGAGAACCTAGACCAAAATTTAGATATTTTTTGGCTAGATGAAACTCGTTTTCGACCTGAAAACGCCGAGTTTCCCACTCGTGTTCCCAGACCGAGTTCTCACGTTCTGCGAAATTTAGTTAAACACTGCGAAATTTGGGCGAATATAGACAGATTTCATTAATTAGGGAAAGAACGCACATATTATATCGAATTTAACTAGGAAAATATTAAATTGAAACTAGGAAAAGGCTGATGCCGCCGTGGTCGACGACGGACACCGCTTCTACAGGCCGAGGCGGGGGTGGTTGCCATCCACACCCACTCTCCCACTCTAGTCCCCACTTCCAAACCCTAAAACCCTAGCTGCTCCCTCCCTGCCGACAAGCTCCCCTCGCCGGCCCTCGCCGCTGCGATAACCAAGGACAGTTGGAAGTCCTGGTTCCGGCGCGGCCAGAACGACCACAATGCCGGCTCCTCCAGCGGCGGCGGTCGTGGCCGCCATTCCTTCTCCCGCTCGCCGCCCCGGCGCAGCTCCTCCTCCTTCTTCCGCGGCCCACCGCAACGCCCGCGCTCCGAGGGGCCCGCCATTGCGCCCGCGCTCCGAGGATGTCACTACCGCATCGATGCAAACACTAGTGTGTTCCTACCCCTACCGATGGTACCTACTCACCGGAGCTCTGTAACACCCTCGGAATCGGCCCTATGCAAGTTTCAGCGCTTCCCGCCAAAACCCGCATAGAAACGATTCAAAGGTGCCCACCAGGCACTTGCGTGCGGGTGGAAAACGAAGTAATACCATTACACAATAGTCCTCGATGGAACCCACAAAACATATATATTCAACAGCGACTCAAAGAGTCAAGAATACAGATTTACAGTACAGAGATCCAAATCACCTTGAAAACGATACAGCGTCCGAGTACGAACAAGATGCAAATTGAGCTAAGAGCCCTGAAGAATAACCAATGGCGTCCATAACCCTGCCCAGGCCAAGCCGGAAGGGTAACCCTGCTAACGACGTCGATCTCAAAACCTGCTTAAACAAAAGGGGTGCCGAAAAAGGGCAAAGGAAAAAAAGAGCGGTCAGTACTGAGGCCAGTACACGGCGAGACTAGAATTCGGCGGTCCTCGCCTACATAGGTATGGTGGACTGAAGCGGCAGCGGCAGCATGCACTAAACAACCTATAGAGACTCGATACAACTGTCGGCTATCAGAGAGGGATAAGAAAGACCTATTCGGAACCAACCTAATACTATCACCAAGCATACCCATCCTGGTATTTCCCCCTCGAGACCAAACGAGGAAGTCAACCGAGAAACTCACACAGTTGGCAGTTTTATTCATTCAGTTATCGTTGCAGCAATTACTAGTCAGGTATAGATAATCATCCTGATATAATAAGCAGTGGGCAATTTTAGTTAACCATTCCGTTGTAGTTGCGACACTTACTAGTCAAATACAATTAGCATGAGATATCCCCAAACCCAGCAGTTGTTGGCACTTTTATTTAGCCATACCGTTGTAGTGGAGCTGATTACTAGTCATATCGGATACAAGTCAAATTATAACAGTAAACTTTAGTTATGGTTGTCTATGATCAAGAACTGTGCTCCAAGTCGTCCATAACCGCGGACACGGCTTTTCGAAAAGATTTAACCCTGTAGGGGTGCACCAAAGTATCCACACGCACTTCGACCCTTTTTGCCAGATCAGTTAACATACACCCATCGGTATGTCGGCGGGGCCTAAGTCACGGCGTTTCCCAGACCCAAAGCAAGTACATGGGGGCCACCCCACTAAGCTACCCGCAACGAAGTCGGCCGGTCTCCGAGACGGACTCAGGGTTTGCGTCAATGGCTGTAAACGACTGGGAACCCGAAAATGAGACTGGGCTTGTCGATACCGCGAAAACACTCCGCTTACCTAAACAGTACAGGTGCAGTACTTCGCACAATTTAAATTAAGCAGTAAAGCATGGCATAGGTACAGGATAGTAATAAAGCCCCAAACTACTTGTGGCCCCCAGTACAATACTTGGAATCAGGTACTAAATCGATGGGGGTGCCCATACACCCCACCCGTGGTTAGCGCGCTCGATCTCGGAACAGGTGTCAAGAACTCGGGGTCCTACGGGACACCAGTGAGCGGTTAAAAACCAAATAGTGTCTATTACCCACCGGTGCCTCTGCATTTACCTACTTCAATTTTAGTTATTCAACAGTAATTAAAGCCATGATCATCTCCAACATTAAACATGCGGCAATACTCCAACAACTGTGGTACTTGACGACACGCAACAGCACTTGAGCAAGCGACTACGACGCGCAAGTCCAACTATCTACCAATCAACAGGTAATAGGATGAGTCCAAGGCAATATAAGGCTGCAAGGGATATCACGGGCACGAAAACTAGAGCATCGCAACACAGATAGCAATAGATCAACAGGAGGGAATAAATACTATAAAAGTAAGATAGGTAGAAAGGGGGAGATGCTCGCCTGAAAACATTGCCGAAGGTTCATCCGAAGGTCGGGTCGACACTCGCATCAACTCATCGGCCTAATCCGTGAAGAAGCAAAGCACTAGAAGAAACACCGGATGCACTATTTAATACTACGACAGAAGATCGGGCATGACGCATGTATGATGTAATACATGGCAAAGGTGCGATGCAATCAGGCCATATTAAGCAGAACCGGGGTCCCGACATTTAATTAGGTGACTTATGTTGTTTAGAAACCCCGCAATTTAAATGTTGTATTAACCTGGCAAAACATGGCATCGGTTCGCTACACACATTTAAATGGAGACAAACTAAGACTGGAATAGCCCGCATATAGCCTCCCTATTTAATTATGAGATGAATTGGCATAATGCCCCCAAACCACAGACAAGTATGCATGCATGAACAATTTAATATGCATCAGATGATAATGTAATATTATAAAAATAGGGGCTTAGGGCACACATCTGGGTCGGAAGATCTTGGGGTTCCGGGGTTCGGGGTTCGGTCTCAGGGTTCAGGGTTCGACGGGATCGGTCTTGGCAGAAACATTCTCGGACAACGGAGTAGATCTTGTCGCATCCGGGAAGAAGGACTTGGTTCGGCGTCGAGGCGCATTGGATTCGCCCTGGTCGATGTCGTTCTTGTCGTTGCGAAGATCTTGTCAGGTCCGCGCCATCGAGTCGGTCTTGGCATTCGGGAAGAAGAACTTGGCGTCCTCGAGGAAGTACTTGGCGTATCCGTGTCGATGACCTGGCGTCCGGGTTCTCGGGCATCAGATCCGGGAAGAAGTACTTGTCGCATCTGTGGCCTTCGGTTCGAAGAATTTGGCATGCCCGGGTTCGGTCTTCGGGACATCGGATCCATTCGGGTCGGTGTCGATCTTGTTGTCGCACTCCGGTGGTCTAGGTTGGGGTTGTTCCGAAGATCTTGCCATGCATCGCATAGTCGATGTATTTCTCACCCCATCGGTACAACATCGAGTAGATCTTGAAGAGCTCTTTATCACCAACATGACACCTTGATCTCATAGAACATGGTACCAACAGAAGCTTTCGATGTGGTCCTATGAAAGGCAGCTGGCCCACGAGCAGCTCGAGACGGTGTAAACCGCAGAGAGGAGACGGCTTGTTGCTGGCGACGAGGTCGGCGAGGCGGACCGGGGCCAGAGGTGGCGACTGGCGATGTTGGGCGGCCGTAGCGATCCAGAACGGCGGCCGCATGACGCGGCCAGGAGGAGACGGCAGGTACCCGACGCGGATGACAGGGAATAGGGAGGCGGCCCGGCAACGAGCGCGCATGGCGTGGCCGGCGCTAGCGGCGGAGGGTGGGTGGACAAAGGGGAGCAGCAAGCGGCGCGGTCAGGGAGCTCGGGAATCATGCGTGGCGAATCAGGACGCCGGCAAGGTGCATCCCCTGGCGGTGGTCCGCTGGCGGCGGTAAAAGGCAGGGACGAGCGGGGAGATGGGGTTTGATGGATAGGGGTTGCTGGCGGAGGCGAGCTCAGGGCGGGGACGGGCTCGCAGGCGCAAGGGCGGCCGGGTGCAGGCCGACGAGGACGCCCAGGTGCCGGCGGCGATGCCGCTTGATGGGGAGGCGGGCTCGGCCTCAAGGTGGCCAGGGATCGTGCGTGTGTGGAGAGGGGGTGGCGGCGGCAGATGGGGAGGCGCGAGCGAGGACGGGCAAGGGCGGCGGCTCTGGCGGCGACCGGGAGGAGGGAGGCGGCGCATCGAGGCAGAGAGGAGGGCGCAGCCGCTCGGGAGGAGGAATAGGTGTGGTGGACTGGGACTTGATCGCGTTTTGGAAAAGATTAGGAGGGGGTGGCTGCAAAGTGTCAAAGAGGAGGTTGCTGGGATGGTTCGGTGCGTGCATGGTGTGTGGCTGCAGCGTGGTGGGGCCCAGGGGTGACGGTAGGTGGCGGGCTGGGATTGGATGGGGGAAAGGGAGAGGTGAGGTGGCGGGTGGTGATTGGTCGGGGTGATGTGGAGGGGGCTGGGTAGGATAGGATTGGGTGGGAAAAGGGTTTAGGTAGTCCGGTTTTGTACTGGGGGTGGCCGACTGGATCGGATCGGCCCGGTACGGCTGCCCCTAAAAATAAAATAAATATTTTAATATTTAAAACGGGGCTTTTGAAATACATTGGTAGACGAAACAAAATAATCCGGAGACCCGGGTTTTGGATTTGAAATAAAGGCGGGGTATTTAGAAAACAAAATATGCTTTTCGAAAATAGTTTCAGACAAACAAATACATGATGATGACGATGCTCAAATGCAATGTGGCATGATGACATGAGCATGCAGTCATGATGATGCAATGCACAAAAACAACGCGATTTTCTAATAGTGGTTTTTGCGGGATGCCACAAGCTCGCTCCCGCGGCGCCGCGCCTACTTGCTAAAGTCGTCGTTCTCGTCATATTAGTTCATGACGAAGAAGACGAGGCGTGCCTGGTGCTCGCGCTGGGTGCGGCGCATCGCACGGTGGAGCTGCCGTTGCTTGGTCTCCCGCGTGACGCGGCGGCGCTTGGCGTGGTCCCACACATCGGAGACAACCGTCCCGGGCAAATTAAACTTCGCCTCGTGGACGTTGACGTTCGCCGTGACCGCGTCATTGTCGTCCTCGTGAACGGAGTTGTCGGCCGCCATGCGAGGAGTCATCCGTTTGGGATAGGCCGACTTGAGCTTCACGATGCGCTCCGGCGGTGGTGTGTGTGTGCCTATGTGGCTAGCTAGGATGGTCGACTGCGCCTCGCGACGATCATGTTCCATGATGGTCAATGAGGATACTTGTGCTGGTTTTTGGCCGGTTTTCCGCTAATAAACCAGCCATCTATGTACTTTTGCTTTATTAATAAAATGGCGAGTCTTTTTTTGGCTTGAATTTTCTGAAACATTAAATTCAAACTTTTAAAGTTTGAAAATAGAAAAAACTTAAAGGCTACGGGGATCCCATGTCGATTAGGTCTAATCGTTCTTATATACTTCCTCTGTTTCAAAATATAAGATGTTTTAGGTTTGTAAAGAAAATGAATCTAGACTTCTTTTAATATATAAATTCATCCCAAACTCGAGTGAACCTACGTACTAAAACAAGTCTAGATTTATTTTCTTCACAAATCTAAAACATCTTATATTTTGAAACGGAGAAGTAGCTTTAAATTAGCTAGAAAATTAGCGCCCAAATCAGCAGAAATTACACCACGGAATCTACATGCGAGTGCACCAACTAGTATTCTTACAACATCATGTCGCTCCTTGTCTCGCTACTCGCTAGCAACAACAGCCAAGAATCCTGCACGCGCGGCAGGGCGTGTCCCTCCGTTTCCGCCCAAGAGCAGGGCGGGAAGTGTTTCCGTCAGCGGAAAGCTCCCTTCCGCCATGCGGCGACATGGCCCAGCCACATCCCGTTGCTGCTGAAGGCGGGAAGGCTCTTCCGCCATGCTCCGCGGCGGAATCTATGCTCCGCTATGCACAGTGGCGGGACGTGGCACGTGGAGCTTTTCCCACCTTCCGCTGGGGCATTTTTGCCATTAGATTTGGTAAAAGGGTAGTTTTGGCTATATCAATTGGCAGAGGGCTATATTTGTACAAAAATCCATAACTAGTACCCCGCAAAAAAAAAGCCACTCCCTCGCCCGGTTGTACATGTAGACAGTGTTTTATATTTATATTAAGCCGAACTTTGTTGAAATCTAGTCAAATTTAAATCGAATTTGAACTTGGAAACTTGGTCTGAGAACACGAGCGAAAAACTCGTCGTTTCCAAGCCGAAAACATGTTTCGTCTGGCCAAATTTAGGTCCGGATTTCGGCCCGAGTGAAGATGCTCTGACGCTTGTATGTCTTTTTAGTTTTCTACTCCGTCCCAAAATAGATGTCTCAGATTTATCAAAAATTTAATAAACCTAGACACTATTTAATTTATAGATTTATGTAAATTTTAAAATCTGCAGCATCTATTTTAAGACGAAGGGAGTAGTATTTTTTGTCTATTTACATATAAAGTAGACGTCATGCATCAAGGTAGGTCTATCCTGGTGGATAGTGGAAATCCTAGACCTACGGGCTGTTGGGCTACGGAAAATCTTATGGGCATACATGTTTTGATTTGGTTGGCTGAATTCTAGTGCTTCCCCCAAAAACCGGACCACGTTTCCTACTCCTACCCTTGCCTGATGAGTCCGTAGGCAGTTTTTATAAAGCCTCTCCGTAGATGTAGAATTGCTCGGTGGATAATGAGTAATGCTACACCTACGGAGACTTTTTTTACGAATCCATCGTACAGACTGATGTGGCGAGGCGTGGTACATCATCATGAGCCTTTTTCGGAACAAACCAACAGATTTCACCAACTGCGTGAGGCCACGTCTGTCCATAAGTTTAGTCCGTAATCAGTTTTCCGTAGGTCTAGGATTACCGGTGAATAATAAACCGGATCTCGTAGAATTTGTTTCCACCACGTGCGGCTGCCCATTCAACACTTTCGCCACTTTTTATGTTTATTTTCACCAGAATCAGATCAGATGATGGATCCAAAGGACATAATTCTTGGAGCAGTTGTACTAAAGAGAAAATGAGCCAAAAACTACGTAAATCGCTTATTTGGGGAATATGAACAATACCAGAAGAAAACACGAAGCGAGAAGTGGAGACAGAAGAGTTGACGACCAACTATACGGCGGGCCGCCGTATAGTTCCCGTCGTATAGTTGGTGCCGCCTCCGCCTCCTTAAATAGTTTCACCCCGTGCAACTGGTTCGGAGAGACGACATACAGAACACCCAGAAATCGCCGAAACCTCACCTCCGGAAGGCATCTGGAGGGGGAGCTTGCCCTAGGGATCCATCTTTGCCCTACTCAGATCTGGGAGGCCAAGGCATCGATCTCCATCTTCATCAACCGCTGCATCTTCATCACCACCATCACCTCCTTCCATCCCATCTAGATCTTGTTGTAATTATTGCACTAGTTATGGATTTATACAAGTACTATTCATCAATTATCGCTTCCATTACCATTACTATGATGCTGTCTGCCTCCATGTCTGAGTAGATCATTAGTTCTTGGGGAAATGGAGAAAACCTAGTATGAGATTGGAATAAGATAAAGTTTATTATGATATTCATCGCTGTGATCATGTGTTAGATTGTCTGCATCTTGATGTTGGTAGAAGTAGACCTCTCTAATATTTTCCTCTTGCGGGGACTTGATGTAGAGAACTACTTATTGGTAGACAGAGGGATGTTAGCACGTACAGTGACTATAAAGCTGTTGGCATCCCTTACTATCAACTTGGAAATCGAGTAAACTCACAAAATACTATCCATGTCATGAGATACGTCCTGCGGGATTACGTCCCTTAATAGCGCGGTAATTCAATTGATGTTGATTGATGTCTGCTGTGGTTATGAGGATGATCTAAGCAGTGGTTGCTGCCTCTTTGTCTAAATACGGAGTTCCTCCCACACATATATAGTTGAGAAATTTCATGATGATAATCTTTACCTTAGTCCTTTATAATGCTAGTGGTGTATCTACCAATCCCTGAGAACGCTTTCGCCCGCTGAAGTTTTAAATCTAATTTACATACGCGATACTTATTTTCTGTAGTCGGTTTTATTTACTTTACGTATTGTTCTCTTATATCAAAAACCCCAAAACACCTTTTTACACATTACTCGTATTTTATCTTGTCACTTAGAACTTTATTTAGCAATTCTATTTTTAGTTTTTACTTCAAGAATTCTTAGACTTCAGACTCCTGCTCCCTGTGGGATCGATATCTTTATTTTGAAACTAGCTACATCCGATTTGTGCACTTGCAGTCATCAATGAAGAAAATCTTGAGGAAAGGAAAAAAGAGATCTGAAAAGGCTGGAAACTAGACATAAGAAGGTGCAAGAGAAAGGAGGGACAGAGCCTTTGCAACCTCGAGTGCAGCCACCAAAACCAAGAAAGAGAAACAAAACAAAATCACAGGTTTCCTAGCCGAAATGATTGTCACACTTAAAGGAGATAAATTTTTAACATCCTAGGATAAGAGACTAGAAATAGAGAGGACACAGGTGTGTGCATCGCGTTCATGCATAAGAAAATCCAGACAATTTTCGCGCAAAATTAAAAGGGTGTAAGGGGAGGATCTCTCTTATGCTAATGGAAACATTAGGGCAAGTGCGATGGATTTCAACATGACCCTTGTTGATTTCTTTGACTTGGATAAAATAATTCAATTTGGAATATTTAATATCATATTAAATTCAAAACAAAATTAAATTGGTTTATGGATAATTAAAGCATTTCATAATTGAAATACAATTATGAATAAATAATATATACTTTATTATAATAAGAAGAATACATTGTTGCTACAAAATACAAATAAAAGAAAAGATTAAACTTCACTAGTGAATATAGAAATTACATTGTCTTTTCAATAAAGAATGGAATACTCCTTTGTTATTGAGATATAATATTTACAAACTTTAAACTACAAAAAGAACGAAAGCTTATAGATTTATTAAGTAAGATATAAAACTTTACAAGATTCTACTAAGAAAAAGAAAAGGAAAAGGAACTTTATTACATTAATATAAGAGTACAATATTAATTACAATGTTTTTACATTTACATGAAAGAAGGAACTTACAAAAATAGTTAAAATAAAAGAAATTACTAAGTAATGTAAAATGATATTAAAATGAAGAAATAATACTCCCTCCGATTCATATTACTTGTCACTAAAATGGATGTATCTAGACACGTTTTAGTGCTAGATACATTCATTTCAACGACAAGTAATATGGATCGGAGGGAGTATATAAGAATGAATTGATGGAAAGTGGTAAACTTTATTACATAAACAATATTACAATGTATTTACAATTGTCTAGATAGAAAAGAAAGCTTACAAAAGTATAATAAAAAGGAAAAGCCTAAACTAAGTCATATATGAAGGAACATGTGGGCCCCCATGTGTGATTTTGGTAATTAATGACAATCTCTATGGACTAATGCTTGTATCAAGTTGTACTTGTAGGAATTGTCCATAGTCAATGCTTGAACCATATGTTGGCTTCAAGGTTTGGAGAAGAAGCAAAGAGGATCATGTGGTGACCAAGGTGTTCAAAGAATGATCCACAGATTGGTCATGTGAGAATTAAACCTATGGCAAGTATGCCTTGAAGAATAAGATGGAGTAATATCTCTGGTGTACCTTCAAGGCATCAACATAATGAAGAAAAGAATAAATGATGTGCAAGCTAAAGATGTGCAATATCTAGAAGATATCATGCTTAAAGCTTGCCATCCTCGGTGATCATGGATCGATGAAGACCAAGGTCAAAGTAAAGGTTTCCCCATGTTGTATGGGGGAGTAACTTGCAAGTCTTCATCAAGCAAGTGCATACAAGAGCAATCAAGAAAGGTGTTCCATCTTGACAAGGACAAGACCGTCTACATCATAATCAAGTGGAATATGCGCAAGGCAAAGGTATGATATTGATAGGTTTCCTTCTTACCGGTATCGTGGTGTTAGTTGGGAAGACCGGTTTATAGGATAGATAACCGTACTATCAAGAGAGGCTCTCAAGTGAGTAACTCGATCATATCTTTTTGAGAGAGCTCAAACCTTTGCATACTTAGCATCATCCTTTCTTGGTTGTTATTTGGATCTTATCCATGTGAGGTTCTAGAGCTTGTGGTAATATTCATAACAAGCTCTAGTTCATCAAAAATGGATTTCCCCTTTATATCATATTGCGTTTTTGATCTTTGAGGTTTTTCCTGTTTCTCACCAAGAGAGGTATCTCACATTATAATACATGAAATGTTCTTTCTTGGTGGTAATATAGCAAGTCCAACATTATTGAGGATGATTGTGTTGCTTCCACTTCCGGTCGAGATGAGTTCTCATCATCTACCACTTCACCAACATGTGATTTCTCACAAGGTAATGATACGGTGAGTGGTGATAGAAATTGCAATGTGGATAGTGTGCTTACTATTTGTAATCCTTCATCCCTATCTAGTTGCAATGTTCTATCTTGGTGGTATCCAATATTTTCACTTTTTTTGGGTAACTCTTGTTGTCCTCTTTCCAAAAAAATTGGTTTCAGGTCAATCGGAGTTTCCAAACTCTAGATATTGCCATTTGAAGTTTGCCTCTTATTTGTTCCAGACCGGAGTCTCTGGTGTGGTCCGGAGTGTCACCTGGAGTCCCCGGAGGGGCTCCAGAATTCAGCCTGGGACAGTCTGATAGGTGGTCCGGAGGCTATTCCTGAGGTTGGGCCAGAATCTCCGGTGTAGATCGGAGTCTCCGGTCTGACTTTTCCCCAACAGGCAAAAAACAGTCAGAAATCTGTGGGCCTTTAAAAAGGGGCCCTTCTTCCCTAATGTCACCGCTAGAGTTTAACAGGCTTTCTCCTCCATTATTGACCCTCTTGAGCTTACTCCCCCTTCAATCCCTCCCTTGATTATTGTATATACTTTAGGGATTTGAAAGAGGAGATCTAGATCTATAATCCCACCAATCCATCTCTCCTCTAAGTGAGGGGAACATCTTGGGATCTAGATCTTGGAGTCTTTTGTGGATTTCCTCCATTGTTCTACCTCTCTTATTCCCCCACAAGCTTTTATAGCTTTGGTGGAATTTGGGAGATAAGGATTTGAGCACTACTTGTGTTCTTGCCATTGCATTTGGTGCATCGGTTTGAGTTCTCCCCGGAGGATTTGGTGAGTGAAAGTTGAGAAGCTTTTTACTCTTGGGTTCTTGGAACCCTAGACGGTTTGTTGGTGTTGCAGGTTGTGGCCTTGGTGGTGTTTGTTGGGAGCCTCCAATTAAGTTGTGGAGAAGTGCCCCAACATTGTGAGAGGTTCTGGTTTGCCACCGACAAGTGCACCGATAGTGGAAGTGTGGATCGATTTCGTTGGGGTAAGATTCACTGGAGAATAAGGGAGGCCTTTTGTGGCGTAGGTGGTTAGATACCAGCCCCTCTCCAAACGGAACGTACTCCATGTTGGGAGGAACTCGGTAAAATATCGTCGTCCCTGCGTGCCTCGGTTATCTCTATATCCGAGCTCTTACTTATGCACTTTATTTTTTGATATCCTTCGTGCTTAAAGTATATATCTTGCTATCACATAGTTGTTTGACTTGCTTAGCATAAGTTGTTGGTGCACATAGGTCCCTAGATAGTTCTAGGTTCTATGCTTAACAAAGTAAACACTAGTTTAATTCCGCCTTTGTTGAGCCACTCTCGAAAAGTTTTAATCGCCTATTCACCCCCTCTAGGCGACATCTGTATCCTTTTAATATATTATTACTCCATCTTGTATCCCTTCATGTTTTCTTATTCTTACTTCCTGCAAACACAACAAAAATAAAATAAAATATAACAAAAATAAAAGAATGTTAGTTGGGTAGTGTTTTACTCTCAGATTTGGTCTAGAGATGCTAGTGCCTAATTCATCATTGAGTATTTATTTAAAAGTAGCCAGTTAAGTATCTGTTCTAGTACCAACCATGCCTCGACACAGCATCATTGGTCAGGGTCAAACACTAGAGAGAAGGTTAGAATAATAACAGTAAAATCACAGGAGTCACTTGATCTGATGGCCAAACTCATCTGTATGCACCAGCTGTGCTGTCAACACCATAGGGAGGGTGACTTATAAAAACCTAACTGCAAAGCAGCAGCCATGCCAAAAACTCCTTCATTCCATTTCTCATGGCCAAACTCATCTCTCTCCCAAACACACCACTATTTTCACCAGTTCATCATACCACTTCATCACTAGATATTTCCAACACCACCAAAAGCCACCCTTATTACTTAGAACACAAGATCTTTGGTCAAGAGGAGGAGAAAGTCACCAGACGAGGAACAAGTACAACACAAGCTGATCCATTTAACCACAAGAAACATATTATTAAGGATCCAGAAGAGTAAGATCGAGAATCTCAAGATACAGAAGAACAAGACAATAAGCTACTCTAACAATAGGTTGCTGGATAGTAAAAATTCTAGTTTTAGTGCATCTTTCTTCTCTGGCATAGGTCACAAGGATCTGTTCTAGGTATCTATTGGTGCTAGGGGCTCACAGGGACAACGAGCTCACCGCCCTTCTCTGCTACTGCTACCCCCTTATCCCTCTTCTCAAATGAAAGGAAGGGCGGTGCTGAGTTGCTGACAACTCGTTTCCAGAACAAAGAAAAAGAAGGATATAAACAAGACTAAGCTCTAGATGAGGCAAGATAGCGTTTGAACCAAAGTAAAAGGCACTTAAGTTTCATCAGATTCAGACTTACGGTCAGTGCTGAAACCAATGGCCGAACGGTTGGGATCTTATCTTAAGTGAACCCACTTCCTTTTTTAGGAATCTGTTTTGCAAGGACTGTCCCGCTACTACTTCCTTCTGCTTGATCCTTTTTCTACAGGTTGGGATGTCATCAAAGCCAGGGCTTCTCGCCTTTACTTTTGACGGCTCCTATCCCTAGACACCGCCCCCCTAGAGATTTACCTTGAGGCATTGGTTGGAAGGTTATGTGGGACCATACAAAAAGAGGAATAGACATACATAAAAAATTCAAAAATACAAAGACAACGATGGCACAATTCAAAGGCCCAATGTAAACAAAAGGCCCATCTAGACGAGATAAAAACAATACGGGCTTACAGAAAAGCAAAGACGAGATACATACGACGCATATTGTGACGTACTGACCATCGACTGAGACTTAACAGAAAATCGGTCGACTATTGTTTAACAACTCCGTTAAAATTAATATTATTTATACTAAAATTTTATACTTTATGCTTAACTATTGTTAAACAACATTATGTTTTCTCTTAGTTATCATACATGGAATTATTCGGTATGTTATTTATTATACATATCTTTGTTATCACCAAATAATACTCTTACCCTATGATAAGCTGAAATCTTATTTTGTTGTGAACGTTGTGTGTGTACTTGTTTCGAGAAATTCAACTAATTCTCAAACCGAATCCTCTTGGTAACTAGAAGATCATAACAAATACAGTGGAAACCTCCACAAATTAATTTGTGAAGTATGCATGGATTGTATAATAAATATCATGGTAGATGTAGCACCCCGGGTAAAACCACTACTAGAAAATCGCGGTTAAATAATACTTTGTGCATCATCATGACATCATCATACATGTTTTGCCTAAAACTATTTTTCCGAAAGCATGTTTTTGCTTATCAAATACCCCCTCTATTTTAAATGTAAAACCCTGGAATCGTCCGGATGTTTTATTTTATCTAAATATTAGTTCCAAAAGGCTTTAAAATAAAACAGGAACAAAAATAAATAAATAAATAAATATAAAAATTATTTTTATTTAGGGAGGCAGCCAGCCAGGCCCAAAAGCCCAGCCGGCCACCTCCAACCTATCACTTAACCCCAAACCCTAGACTACCTAACCCTAACCGAAACCACTCCACACCCCACCCGCCGCCAGCCTTGCCGCACCCATCCCGGCCACACACGCAACACACGCCCACCACCCGCAACCCAAACCCACACACACCGACGCAACGCACCCACACAGTCAAAGACCCCTGGCCCCACCCTGACCCCGCGCCTTCCCCCCTACCCGATTCCCCACCCCACGCGCCCTCGACCTCCTCCCTGCAACCCGTGCCTCCCTCCTCTCTGACCAACCGCCGCTACCTCCCTCTCCCGTGGTCGCGTCCCCGGAGCAGCGCTCACCTCCGGCCTTTCCTCCCTCTCCTCCACCCTCCATCGCCAGTCCCCGCCACCTTCCTATCTGCTCTTGGCTGCCGCCGCCACAGGGTCCCTCCGCCATCGCCCCTCTCCTCCTGGCCGCTCACCTATGTAGTATGGAGCCGCCATGGAGTCTGGCCGCGTGCGCCGCCCGCCGCGACCTGGGCCGCTCCATCCATCGCCGAGCCCCGCCAGCGCCTCCTCTCGTCAACTTCTCCGGCCCGAGCTTCCTCGCCGCGCCCTTCCTCGCCCAGATGCACGCCATCGTTCGACCGTGTCGGCCGCCGTCCTCCTTCCTCGAGCGCCGCCGTCGCCCTGTTCTCTGCCATGTCCTTGGGCCACGTGCGTGCGTCCTGTTTTTGGACAGCCCCACCTCGTTCCCTGCTTGTGCTCCGGTCGCGCGCCTTCTTCCTTGACTTTGAAGCCGTGACCTTTGTCCACTATGTCCCACGCCTGGTGGACTAGCTTCACCCTCTCCCTCAGTACCACCACGAGTATCGCCGCAGACGCCTTCTCGTTAGGCCACCGCTCGAACTATCGAGCCCGTTGCCTTGTTCTCTACCCTGACGGCAAGGTGTATGTGCTATTGTACTAACAAGACAAGACCGTGGTGAAGCGCCAAGTTCGTCCACCGTTGACGCCACTCGAGACCGACAACGACAACGGCCGTCGGAACCCCAAAATCTCCTTCATGTATTGGATGAAACCACAAGATCGCCGACATGGATCCGATGGTCGAACCCTGAAGCCTCGTGTCCGAAGACCGATCCCGGCGTCGAGACCGAACCCACGACCCTCGTAACCCCAAGATCGCCGAGACCCCCCCATGTGTGATCCCCTTTCCGAGCCCTATTTTATAAATTGTAATATAAACTCATGCATCTTAAATTGACATGCTTGCATACATATTTGGTGGTTTGGGGGCATTATGCAGATTCACCTCATAATTAAATATGGAGGCCATATGCGGGATTTTCCAGTCTAATATTGGTCCCATTTAAATTTGTGTAGTGAACCGAGGATATAATTTTGCAGTGTTAAGCCAACATTTAAATTGCGGGGTATCTAAACAACTTGAACCTATTAAATAATGTCGGGACCCCGGTTCCTCTTAATATGGTCTAATTGCATCGCACCTTTGACGTGTCATACATCATACATGCATCATAACCGATATTCTGCCGTAGTATTAAATATTGCATCCAGTGTTTCTGCTAGTGCTTTGCTTCTTCACGGATTAGGCCGATGAGTTGATGCGAGTGTCGACCTGATCCCCGGTGAACCTTCGGCAATGTTTTTCAGGTGAGCATTCTCCCTCTTTCTACCTAATTTACTTTATAATCTTTATTTCTTCCTGTTGATCTATTACTATCTGTGTTGCGATACTCTAGTTTTCGTACCCGTGATATCCCTTGCAGCCTTGTATTGCCTTGGACACATCCTATTACCTGTTGTTTGGTAGTTAGTTGGACTTGCCTGTGGTAGTCGCTTGCTCAGGTGCGGTTGCGTGTCGTCAAGTACCACAGTTGTTAAAGTAATACCCCATGTTTAATGTTGGAGATGATTATAACTTTAATTACCGTTTAATAACTAAAATTGAAGTAGGTAAATAATGCAGAGGCACAGGTGGGCAATAGATGTTATTTGGTTTTTAACCGTCCACTTGTGTCCCGTAGGACCCTGAGTACTTGATACCTGTTCTTTGAATATTCGCACTATCCGCATGTGGGACCATGAATCCCCCTAGCCAGAGCTTGAGTCATATTTATTTCTTGGGGCCACAAAGTAGTTTGGGGCTTTATTACTATCCTGTACTTATGCCATGCCTTACTGCTTTATTTACGATTGCGCGTGGAGCGCCTATACTGTTTAGGTAAGTGGAATGTTTCCGCGGTATCGACAAGCCCAGTCACACTTTCGGATTTCCAGTCGTTTACATCCATTGACACAAACCTCTGGGTCCGTCTCGGAGCCGGCCAACTTCGTCGCGGGTTGCTTAGTGGGGTGGCCCCCTGAAATTTATATGAATCTTGCAATTGCTCTGTCGTGATGCCTCGTTGGGTTTTTATTTGGTTTTTCTCGAGGTTGATCGTGCGTGTGTTGCTATTTGTGCCCCTGCAGGGTAAAACTTTCTGAAAGCCGTGTCCGCGGTTATGGACGACTTGGAGCACAGTATCTCGATCATAGACAACTATAACTAAAGTAGTGCTATAAATTTGACTTTATAATGACTAGTAATCAGCTTCACTATAATGGAATGGCTAAATAAAAGTGCCAACAATTACTGGTTTGTGTTGTCACCTATTACCATTGTATCTGACTAGTAAGTATTGCAACTACAACGGAATGGCTAAATAAAAATACCAACAACTGCTGAGTTTTGGGATGCCTCATGCTATATGTATCTGTCTAGTAAGTACTACAACTACAACGGAATGGTTAACTAAAACTGCCCACTTCTTATTATATCAGGATGACTCATGCTATCTATATCTGACTAGTAGTTGCCGCAACTATAACGGAATGAATAAAACTGCCAACTGTGTGAGTTCCTCGGTTGACTTCCTCGTCTGGTCTCGAGGGGGAAATATCAGGATGGGTATGTTTGGTGATAGTTTTAGGTTGGATCCGAATAGGTCTTTCTTATCCCTATCTGATAGCCGTCAGTTGTATTGAGTCTCTATAGGTTGTTCAGTGCATGCTGCGCTGCCGCTTCAGTCCACCATGCCTATGTAGGCGAGGACCGTCGAATTCTAGTCTCGCCATGTACTGGCCTCAGTACTGTCCGCTCTCTTTTTCCTTTGCCCTTTGTCGGCACCCCTTTTGTTTAAGCAGGTTTTGAGATCGACGTCGTTAGCAGGGTTACCCTTCTGGCTTGGCCTGGGCAGGGTTATGGACGCCATTGGTTATTCTTCAGGGCTCTTAGCTCAATTTGCATCTTGTCCGTACTCGGACGCTGTATCGCTTTAAAGGTGATTTGGATCTTTGTATTGTATATCTGTATTCTTGACTCTTTGAGTCATTGTTGTATATATCTGTTCTGTGGGTTTCATCGTGGACTATTGTGTAATGATATTACTTCGTTTTCCACCCGCACGAAAGTGCCTGGTGGGCACCTTTGAATCGTTTCTATGCGGGTTTGGCAGGAATCGCTAAAACTTGCATAGGGTCGATCCTGAGGGTGTTACAGTAGAGTATCTAAAGGCATGGTCTAATGAATATATTTATAGCGGTATAAGAAATCTAAACTTCTAGAGTATATAGGGTGTTTATGAAGAGCGTGTCATCAAATCCTTACCATGCTACTTGCTTTATTAGTTTTTTTATGGCGAACCATGACCTAAGTGTTCAGGTTTGTCCAATAACAAGCTGATAACATGTGTATGCTATATGTACTCCCTCTATGTTTAAACACAATGTCACAAGGAAAATCCATCTTGCCGCAAATACAAGGCCACCTACTGGCCTGACATAGAAGATTGAGCCAAAACCCAGGGTCAGATGTCAGGCTAAGTACAAGACCTAGGAACCAAAAGGTGATCAAGCACGAAGAACAAGACCAAGAGGGCACGTGCCTACCGTGCCGCGGCTACCAGTGCGAGGGGGAGGAGGACCATGTCATTGAGGTAGAGGGAGAGATCAGGCTAAGAGAATTTTCCTTAGGCCCCAGAGAGACTAGGGATATAGAGAGGAGATCCACGGTGAGTTAGCACCGGGAATAGTAGTTCATCCTTTATCTTGGTATAACCAGGCAAGGGATTACAACCAGTGTAACTCATTTCATCCTCTCCGATGAGAAATATAATCACACATGGAGGACGTAGGTATGTTAGCAGCCTGAACTTGGGTAAAATATCTCTTGTGTAAACAATCCTAAATCGAGTTCATACTAGACGCTAATTGTTGAACAAATAAAGGGAGTATATGCAGTATTCATGGTGTCTGAGTTCCCGCACACGACAGAGATGTTGCGCGAATGAATTATCCGTGCGAGTGATAGTCCTTTTGCATCACTAGTTATGTTGGTTAAGAAGAAAGATGGGTACTGGCTCTTCTACGTGGATTACAGACATCACTAGTTATGGTGGAAATGTTTGGTTAATTGGGACTCGTGGGCATGGCGCAGCCGTGGTGGCCTAGACAACAGGCGCGTGGTCGCCACATACGGTATGGAGGAGTAGTACCTACTCCCTCCGTTTTAAAATATAAGATGTTTTAGAGAGTCTAGATTTATTTTCTTTACAAACTTAAAATATCTTATATTTTAAAAGTACCAACGATCACCAATCTCTTTCTGAAACAGAAACAAATATCCAACCTCTATCTAAAAAAATCCAATTAATACGGTAAGAAAAGTCCAATGAAAACATCTCCAATCTAGTCCGACTCCTTGCACGTGCCACGCACTACTAGCTTGTCATATCGAGCCCGGACATCGACGTGCCCTGCCGTACCTGGCCACCACACGCCCTGTAGGTGTCTAGGCCAGCCACGTACGGCTGCCCCACTCAAACACTTCCACCGTGTGTCGAGCCAAGCACTCGATCCTGCTGCAAACCCATTACAGCAACGAAACGTGTATGCACACCAGAGACGATACACTTTGAGCAACTAGATTTCATGTACTTTTTTCCGTTCTAAAACAGATGTTTTAGTTTTGTTAAATTTTAGATGAATCTAAATACTATTTAATACTACATATAGGTTTATTTAAATTTTAATAAATTAAAGACATCTATTTTGAAACGCGGAAGTACATAAAATCATCTAAAATTTGATAAATCTAAAACATTTATTTTAGAACGAAAGAGTAGTCAAACAAAATTTCCCTTGTTCCCGGCAGCAGGGAACTAGTGGACGATCGAGTGGCTGCGCCTGCGTCACGACCCTATATCATGATCCGTTTACCAGCCCCTATGTTATGTCGTGAATACTCCCTCTATTTAGAAATATAAGGTGTTTTATGCTGTAAATTTAATATATCTAGACACCTTTTAATAGATAGGTTGAAATGAATCTAGACAATAAAAAATGTCTAGATATATTTTTTCTTTGGCCAGAAATAAGTGAGTTGACTTTGGCTAAACTCGTACGTATCTAGACATGTTTTAATGTATAAATATATTTAAATCTAGACAAAACAAGTCATTTATTTCCGGACAGAAAATAATACTCGCCTAAAACCTAAACCCTAAAACCGAGTAGCAGAGCACGCCAAACATACATCGATTGGAATTAACTTCAGTCTGAAACAACATTGTTACTACTACATCATGTCTACCGGAACTAAAAACATCCAACACAAACGTTCGGGGAAAACACTCGATGGCTACAGCAGCGCACGCTGAACTTAACGCATTGCAAACTCGTACATGCCTGCCGCTGGCAGGCCGGCATGGCATCTCTAGCTAGCTCCACCGATTAAGCCGAGGCGGCGAAGCCCTCCTCCTCAACGGCGTCGATGACGACGACGGTCTCGATGCGCTGGGCGTTGGTCCTGAAGCAGCTGAACCGGCGGATCTCCCCCTTGTTCCCGTCCGGCTTCGGCGCGTTGGCGAGCTTGGCCATGGACTTGGCGAACTGCGCGAAGAAGGCCTCCTTGCTCTCCGCGAACTGCTTCACCATACCCTTGGTGGCCCCGTCCTTGATGAGCGCCATGTCGGAGGTGAACACGCCCTGGTTGAAGGTGAGCGCCCTGAAGTATCCGTTGTCGAACAGGTCGGGGGTGACCACGTCCAGGTTCTGCAGCATGTTGGGCCATTTCGTGCAGTTGGCCGCGAGCTTCTTGGAGAATGTGTCGTCGCTCCGTTTCGTGCGTTCGGAGAAGGAGCCGCACTGTGACCTGCCGATGGTGTGGGCGCCGGAGAGGGCCACGAGGTCGGCGGCGTCGCCGAGGCCACGGGTGGCGAACTTCGCCACCAGCGCCGCCACGCTGTCGGTGGCCGGCCCGGGGAGCTCGAACACCTTGCTCTGGGCCGCGGGGGCGAGGCTGTCGAGGTTGCCCTCGGGGACCGGGAACCACGGCCCGCCGGAGGCGATGACGGCGGCGCGGGTGGCGAGCAAGGTGATGTCGGCGCAGGAGACGGTGGGGCCGCATGCGGCGTGGGCCTTGGCGCGGATGAGCTCGATGAGCTGCATGGCGCGCGGCTGGATGGTGAGGTTGGGGCCCCGCGCGGTCTCCCGGTCGGAGGTGGTGTTGAGGAGGATGGAGGCGTCGCAGCCGTTGGGGAAGCAGTCGTGGAAGAAGATGCGGAGGAGGCCGGCGGCGAGAGCGATCTCCCGACGAACCGCATCTTGCACGGTGGACCGCACGATGCCATCGAGCTGCGGGCAGGCTGCTGCTGCCGGGGAGAGCAGCAAGGAGAGGGTGGCCAGGACGGCCAGTGCTGAGCTGCTCGCCATTGTGTTGGGCCTGGTGTAGCAGAGTTTGAACTGAAGCTGGAGTGCAGTCAGTGGTAGTGCGCTCGTGGCTTCCTCACGCCAAGAAAGGGGCGTGATTTATAGCGGGAAAAGGTGCAGCGATCCAGGCCTAGATCACGCAGCAACCACTCCAGGCCGCCCATGTGTACGTCCCAAATATTGAAACGGAAAGATGTAACTCAGCCACCTGCTCACTCGTGATATCACGTGGTGAGAACTTTAGCTTGTCCTGTCCTATCCTTGCGTCTAGTAGTAACCACGGTTGCCGATTCAGCCCTATAATAGGTCGATTAATCGCGAGACCTGACTGTGTCCATTATCACTAATTTATCGTGTTAATAGTTTAGCCCGACTAATAGTTCTGACAGTCTGATTACTAGATATGTTTCTGATTACTACTGTACTTGGTAAAAAAATTACAGTATAAAATTTCGTATATCGCACGTCCAGTCGCTAGCCCTTTCCAATGAAGTAGTGTTTGCGAAACTCCTGCTCGATTCCCACGTCCAGGAGATACCCGCTATCACCAATCAGTTTCTTGTCGTCGTTGACTAGTTCCTCGCAGCTACCTACCAGACATCATCAGATAGAAGAGCACGAGCGCCTTGAGGAGCTCGTCCGAGAGCTTGAGGATGCCTTTAATAGGGAAGATGGTCGAGGTGCAAGAGGAGTACTGGGAGAAGAGCAATTTCAGATGTCCCTTAGACACAAGGTTTTGCTTCACAACAAGCATTATGACGAGGCTTTCTTTGCCAACGGTTTGTTGCATAACATGCCAACGAGGAAGTGAAGAAGCAAGAAGAAAAGCCACCCTAGGCTGAGAAGATCCGATCCTTCAAGGCTCAACATAGAGCTCGTGAAGAATGCTTTAAATGTGGTGATAAATACCAACACGGTCACAAGTGTGCAAGATTTATGACACTGATCGTGGTGGAAGAACTCTGGGACATGTTGCGAATCAACTCAAGAGTCTGATGATGAGAAAGGGACGGACTCCCCATTATGGAGATGCAATTTGCAAAATTCGATCCCCATTGTCATAATGGAATTACCTTGTCGACGTGCTTCATTTTTATGTAGAACTTATTTACAATTGAACCACGATTATGCTCATTAGGAGGGATTAGAAGAAAGAGTTTAAGGAAGGTGAGAGGAAGCAAGATCAGGTAAACATGTTGCATCACTGGAGAAAAAACAAACACTGTTAATTCTGACTGCATGACAATCACAAACGTCTATGCGCCGTGCGATGAACAGGAGAGACGACTGTTTTATGAAGATATGCGACTGATGAAGCAAACCATTGATGTTCCGTGGGCTCTCATAGGGGATTTTAACATCTACAGATTTTTACATGAGAAGAATAATGACAACATCGCGTGGACCGAGATGGAGTCATTTAATGACTAGATCAATGAACTGGAATTGATGGACGTGGATATATGCAACTCCAAATTCACCTGGACGAATAAAAGGAGAGTGCCAACTCTTTTTTAGGCTAGACAGAATCCTGATCGATGAATGTTGGGGTCAGAAATTCATCCACTCTTAGTGCAAAACTCTATGCAGACCGACCTTTGACCATAAACCACTGCTTTTGGACAGTGCCAACACAACACCACCCACCAGGATTTTCCGCTATGAGGAATACTAGTTGCAATCTACATAGCTAATGCAAATCACAAAGAGCTTGCTGCAGCGTCCTAAAAGGCCAATGTCGGCCATAACGAAGATCAACTACAAGCTCAAGTCAGTCAGAGCTGCCACCAGGGCTTGGCAAGGAAACAAAAGCTTAGCCAAGATTCTACAATCCAATGTCAACCATGCACTTCTCTTCTTTGATGCAATCGGAGAGTGGAGATCCCTGACAGATTGGGAATTTGTCGTGGTGGTATCACGGCATATGCCTTGGGTAGGTGATACGTCGGAAACGTATCTATAATTTTTGATGTTCCATGCTTGTTTAGTATCTACTTTGCTTTGCTTAGTCCACACTTTGAGGTGTTTTTATATGTTTTCTGGTACTAACCTATTAACAAGTTGTCACAGTGCCAGTTGCCTGTTTTCTGCTGTTTTTGGTTCCAGAAAAGCTAGTAAGGAAATATTCTCGGAATTGGACGGGACAAAAGCCAAAGTCAATATTTCACCAAGAAGAACACGAAGTCCAGAGGATAGACGGAGGGGAGCCACATGGTGGCCGCACCCCCCCAGGCGCAGGCCCACCCTAGGCCGTGCCTGGGCAGGGTGTGGGCCCCCTGGCTGTATCTCCTATGACTCTAGTAGCTTTCTATCTGAGAGCAGACGAGGAAGAAGGTGAGCTCCTATCGAGCAGAGAAGTGAGAAGCCCTTCGGGGCCTCCTCTGGAACGATCCCCTGGTGCTCCTTATAAAGGGGATCCCAGGGGACAAGACTTGTTCCTCACGGTTGGTCCTAGTCAGGCTGGTTTGTCTTGTAGTTCTTGTCTTCGGTATCTATTCAGCATATTCCTAGCATCTTCCTGAGATGCTCAACATATGCCTTAGCATCTCTAGAGATGCCTCGCATATTCCCTAGCATCTTCCTAGGATGCCAAGCATATCCCATGGGACATCTGTCAGTCTGACCCAGGGGCGTCCCAAGACTGGCACGTGAATGTGGGGCTTGACCTGACTTTCTAGAACTTGGCCCATGGTGTGACTGATTTGGATTGGAGAGAAATTGCAAAGAGTGATCCGGCCCGGCTACACTTGATTCGGCCTGGGGGTCAAATGCCTCGTCCTAGACAGAATAGCAGCAGAGGAAGTGATGTGGCTCGGTTGTAGAGCTTCGTTGGGAGACCCCAAGAGGAAGGTGTGCTGAGCACATCAGCAAGTTTTCCCTCAGTTATAAAACCAAGGTTATCGAACCAGTAGGGGCAACGAAACAACTCCAAGGTTTGCTAGCAACTTGGAATCCTACACAACATAAACTCAAGACTCTGCCCCAACTTATAGTGAGGTTGTTAATTTTACTGGTTTGTTGAAAACAAAGGATTAAACGTATAGTGTGGAAGGTAATAGTTTGCTGGTAGAAAGTAAACGGTAACAGTAGATGATGTAACAATGGTAAAGATTGGACCGGGGTCCATAGTTCACTAGAGGTGTTCTCCTTAAGATAGATAACATGCTGGGTGAACAAATTACAACGGGGCAATTGACAGACTAAGCAAGGCATAACAATACAAATACTGGACATCATGATTCCTATGAGATTTGATTAGGCATTACAACAATATACATAGACCGTAATCAAACAACATCTATGACAAAT
Source organism: Avena sativa (assembly GCA_916181665.1). Classification (NCBI taxonomy): domain Eukaryota; kingdom Viridiplantae; phylum Streptophyta; class Magnoliopsida; order Poales; family Poaceae; genus Avena; species Avena sativa. The sequence goes on along the minus strand of OV702280.1, from coordinate 381,537,644 downwards.
AATACACCTTCAGGTTATCATCCGAACCCCTTCTAGTATTAAGTTGCAAGCAACGGATAACTGCATTAAGAAATGTGTGTAAAGTAAACAATACAACTGTTCCATGAACAAAAGATTGTTATTTTCTCCCTAGTAGCAAAAGCACATCTACAACCTTAGAGATTCCTGTCACTTCCCCAGATTACTAGAGGCATGAACCTACCATCGAGCATAAATACTCCCTCTTGGAGTCACTAGCATCTACTTGGCCAAGATAGCTACTGGCAACGGAGAGCATGCAAGATCACAAACAACACAGACATGATAGAATCAATAATCAATATGACATGATAGAATCAATAATCAATATGACATAGTATCTCAATATCCATCGGATCCCCACAAACACAACATGTATGATTACAAATAGATGATCTTGATCATGAACGGAGCTCACAAGATCTAAACATGATAGCACAAAGGAGGAGAAACAACCATCTATCTATTGTATGAACCCATAGTCCAAGGATGAACTACTCACGCATCATACCGGAGGCTGGCATGGTGATGAAGAAGGCCTCTGGGATGATCTCTCCCCTCCGGTAGGGTGCCGGGAAGAGCTTCAGATCCCCCGATCTAGGGACGATGGTGGCGGCGGCTACGGACTGTTTCGTGGAGATCTGATCGGGTGTTTAGGGTTTCTGCATTGGGGGGTTTTATAGGCGAAGAGGAGAGGCAGGGAGGATCCCAGGGCGCCCACACCATAGGGCGACACGCACTAGGGGGCCCACGCGTCCCTAGGGTGTGGCGGCCCCGTGGGTATCCTTCGGTTTCCCTTCATTCTCTGTGTTCTCTTCGGTGAAATATTGACTTTGGATTTTGTCTTGTCCAATTCCGAGAATATTTCCTTACTAGCTTTTCTAAAACCAAAAACAGCAGAAAACAAGCAACTGATACTGCTGCATCTTGTTAATAGGTTAGTCCCAGAAAATGTATAAAAATACCTCAAAGTGTAGACAAAGCATAGAAAAGTTGATACTAAAAAAGCATGGAACATAAAAAATTATAGATACGTTTACGATGTATCAAGCATCCCCAAGCTTAACTCCTGCTCGTACTCGAGTAGGTAAGTGATAAAAGGAGTAATTTTTTAGGTGACATGCACCATCACAATCTTGATCAAACCATTTGCAAAGCATTAAAAGCTGGGATCAAAGTACTCTAAACATGAGCATGAAAGATGAAGTTCTAACAATAAGACATAGTAACTATGTTGCAACATGAAAGGATACAAACAAAGATCATGAATACAATGCATTGAAAGACGTTTGTTTGTTTCACATATAGAAAACATAGCATAGTGATATTCATCTTGTCCCTCATGGAGTAGCAAAACATAAATGCATAGGATACCTTCAAAGTTCATAAGGGTGACTAGATACAAATAGTTTAAGAACAAGCAATATCAACATTATGAATCAATCAATAAGTTTTGGGACAATGCACATAAAACTAAGAATGACAACTATGCTCTCTTAATTGGTGCATAAAAATAGAAGGTGGCGACTCAATATGAAAGTGGGAAGAAAGGCCCTTCAAAGGGAAGCAGGGATTTCAAGTTTCATAAAGAGCTTTAAAAAATTATGGTACTTGTTAGCTTTCATCTCGCATTGCTCGTATCATAATCATCTTGAAGTGATTAAGGTTAAAGTGAACAAAGTATGAAGTATATGCTTGACAAATCCTAAGTTGGCAATCTCATGTCCCTTAAGTACGAGGGCCGTTCCTCATGCTACTCAACTTTAGTCACCGGTAAGTTCTTGTCATTGTAAGTATATGTGTATCATAGAGAACCGCCAACGGGGTACCCCTTGCCCCATGACACATAAGCTATCCCATATCAAAATGACAAGGCAACAGACAGTGAGCATCTTAGCAATCCTTTTATTTACCATGAGAATGGTGCATATTGTTTTCCTTTTCTCTCTATTTTTTTCTGAGGATGCTTCATGGATTGCTCACTATGGTGATGCTGCAAGTTTCTACCATGATTAGGAATGGCTTAGGATGGCGGCCCAGGATTTTCTCTAACATATATACATAACTCCATGAATTTACAAGCTCCCCTTTTATTTCATACTGTCGACATCCATAAATAAAAGAGCATGATATCAACTGGGTAGATATTTACAGGTGTTGAAAGTGTTCCCTGTGACAGCACGGTTCTGCTAATTCCCAACTTAAAAGTGCAAGCATATAGAACATATATGACACAATGGTTCAAGTTTATTAGGGGCAAGAAAAATAAAGTGTGCCATCAAGTTTGTGAGAGCTTTAATCACTAATTTTCACATAACAAATTTAATTTGGAAGATAGATAAAACAAGAATATAATTGGAATGGTGTAACACACCATGCATAGGAATTTATAATTGACTCTTTGGAATAACTTGGTTTCTTGGGAGTTGGATGCATGAGTAGAGCTTACTCAATACAAGTGGAGGCTAGCAAAAGACTGGGAGCGACCAACTAAGAGAGCAATAATGGCCATAATCATGCAGAGCGACAAAACATTATCAATCAAAGCATAAAGTGGTATCACAAATCAAAAACTAAATGATCACAGAGGCTAAGGTGACTGATTCATAGTCATAACATGGTGTGAGCATGTGCCAAGTCAACCCAAACAAAGCATCAAAGGAGAATACCACAATATTATGCTTTTGTATGCTAAAACAACGCTTGATTCTTTCAAGGCACATTAAGAAATCTCAATTGCTTCGAAAAAGTCATGCTACAACAATAATCACTAAGCATAAGATCAAAACAACATCTAGCATGACATGATAAAGTCTAAGTCATAGTCAAAACAAGCTCCCTCTTGTACCACTATAAACATGAAACTTTCTACTCTTTTCCAACACCAATCAACTTATTTGAAACAACACGGCGAAAGCGGGGGTCCAACTACTTTATTCAAGCAAACTAAAACCAAAAACAAAAACTAAGACGCTCCAAGAACAACACAACAGTGCATGAAACAATAAAAACAAAGTGTCTAGAAAGAGACTTGAGATTTTTATTGATGAACTTATTTGAAACAACACGGCGAAAGCGGTGGTCCAACTACTTTATTCAAGCAAACTAAAACCAAAAACAAAAACTAAGACGCTCCAAGAACAACACAACGGTGCATGAAACAATAAAAACAAAGTGTCTAGAAAGAGACTTCAGATTTTTATTGATGAAGAAGGGGATGCCTTGGGCATCCCCAAGCTTTGACGCTTGTACCTCTTGAATATTTCTTGGGGTGACACGGGGTGGCATATCCAAGCTTGAGATTTTTTCCATTCTTCATCTCATCATATCATTCTTCCCCTACACTTGAAAATTTCCTTCATACAAAACATCACACAATCTTCATTAGCAACATTAGTACATTCAAGATAATAAACCTTTGGTTTTAGTTTCAACACAGCAAAACTTTCATTAAAAACACAAGCTACTGTAGCAATTCCTTTAAAAATCTCAAGTGATCAAGAAGAACTCAAAAAGAAACCGATAAAGAGGCAAATGCAAATAATGGCAGAAATCTGTCAAAACAAACCAGCAGTTAAGAACTGATTTTTTTGAAGACCTTCTGTTGATAAAATCGAAAAGTGTTGAACTAACGAAAGTTATCTAACAACCTAGGGAATTTACTCAGAAAATTACAGCTTAATCCGACATACAAAGATTTTTCACGAATTTTTACAGTGAAGAACAAAATCTGTTTCAGGACAGTAACTTCCCCAAATCTTACTTATCTCTCATTAGAGGTTATTCTTGGCACAAAAATCAAACAAAAAGGATAAGGAGAGGTTATTACAGAAGTAATAACTTCCAAGACTCAATAAAACTATTGGGTTATCTCCCAAGAGGTACTTTTCTTTAACGCCTTTAAGTTAGGCACAAGAATCAAGAATTTTCAAATGAAGAAGCATCGACATCAAATTTTGCTTTAAAAGGAGGAGCAAAAGGTAAATTCTCTCTTCTTATAGGGAAGTGTTCTATACCTTTCTTGAATGTATTTAATGGTGCCTTCTTTCATATCAATAATGACACCAACAATTCTAAGAAAAGGTCTTCCCAAAGTAATAGGACAAGAAGCATTGCATTCAACATCCAAAACATAGAAATCAACAGGGACATAGGCATTGTTAACCATAATAAGAACATCATTAACACTCCCCATAAGTTTCTTTTTAGCATTATCATCAAGTGGGACATCTAAATAGCAATATTCCAAAGGTGGCAAATCAATCATTTCATAAATCTTTCTAGGCATAATGGAGACACTAGAACCAAGGTCACATAAAGTTTTGAGATAAAAATCATTCACTTGCATATTAATGATGGGTTCCCAACTATCTTCTACTTTCCTAGGAATAGAAGCTTTATGTTTTAATTTTTCTTCCTTAATTTTAATGAGAGCATCTATAATGTGTTTTGTAAAAGCCATATTCATAGCACTAGCATTAGGACTTCTAGCAAGCTTTTGTAGAAACATAATCACTTCAAAAATATTGCAACCATCAAGATCAAAATCAAACGTAGCATCATAGGTAGTAGACTTATTGTTTCCCATATTTCGAAAAATTTCAGCATTCTTATTGGGTTTAGGCATTGTTGTAGGAGGAATGGGGACTTCTTGTGGTTTGGTAACATCAACATTGGTGGTGGTAATAGTACAAATACTATTGTTTCAAGAAAATTTATCTTCTCTTTCCCACTTAGCATGCAATTTAGCTAACAGTCTAACATTTTCATCAATAGTAACTTGTATGGCATGAGTAGCAATAAAGGTACTTTCCAACGTTTTAGGTTTAGCAGCCATTTTATTAATCAAAGAGGATCGTGCTTTAGAAAAATATGAAATATTTTTCTCAACATTCAAAGGCTATTCCTCCACTGTCTTGTTGAAAGTAGTTCGTTTACTAATAGAGTCTTTAAGCACGACTTCAAGTTCAGAGGGAGCACTTCTATTGTTGTTGTAGGAATTTCCATAAGTATTACCATTATTGGGAGGATAAGGCCTATAATTATTATTACCAAAATTATTCCTATAGGCATTGTTGCTGAAATTGTTATTTCTAATGAAGTTCACATTAAATTGCTCTTCTTGAGCAACCAAAGAGGCTAAAGGAACATTATTTGGATCAATATGAGCTTTTCCATTAACAAGCATAAACATGATAACCTCAATTTTATCACTCAAGGAGGAGGTTTCCTCAACGGAATTTACCTTCTTACCATGTGGAGCTCTCTTAGTGTGCCATTCAGAATAATTAACCATCATATTATCAAGGAGCTTTGTTGCATCACCCAAAGGAATGGTCATAAAGGTACCTCCAGCAGTAGAATCCAACAGATTTCTTGAAGAGAAATTTAACCCTGCATAAAAAGTTTGGATAATCATCCAAGCAGTCAGTCCATGAGTGGGACAATTCTGTACCAAAGATTTTATTCTTTCGCAAGCTTGAGCAACATGTTAATTTTCAATTTGTTTAAATTTCATTATTTCACTTCTCATAGATATAATCTTATAAGGAGGATAGTATTTTCCAATAAAAGCATCTTTGCATTTAATCCAAAAATCAATACTATTTATAGGCAAGGATAGCAACCATTCTTTAGATTTTCCTCTCAAAGAGAAAGGAAACAATTTGAGATTAATAATATCTCCATCTACATCCTTATATTTTTGCATCTCACAAAGTTCAACAAAGTTATTAAGGTGGGCAGCAGCATCATCAGAACTAGCACCAGAAAATTGAACTTTTATATCAAGATTCAACAAAGCAGGCTTATTTTCATAAAAGGTAGCATCAGGAGCAGGTGGAACAATAGGTGTACATAGGAAATCATTGTTTTTTGTGCTAGTGAACTCACACAACTTGGTGTTCTTAGCATAATTCGCTTTTGCAAAAGTGGAGCAAGCCAACAGCAGCAGCAACTAGAGCAGGAACTAATTTTTTGTGTGTTTTTTATAAGAAAAGGCAAACCAAATGAAACTATTTTTTTGTATTTTTGGTAAAAATAAGCAAGCAAAACAAAGCAAAGGGAACTAAGCAAAACAAAAACAAAGTAAAGAGAGTGGTTGTGAAAGACTCCACTTGTGAAGCTGTCCTTAACTCCCCGGCAACGGTGCCAGAAAAATATTGACGTGGCTTAGTTGTAGAGCTTCGTTGGGAGACCCCAAGAGGAAGGTGTGATGAGCACAACAACAAGTTTTCCCTTAGTTATGAAACCAAGGTTATCAAACCAGTAGGAGCAAGGAAACAACTCCAAGGTGTTGCTAGCAACTTGGAATCCTGCACAACACAAACTCAAGACTTTTCCCCAACTTACGGTGAGGTTGTCAATCTCACTGGTTTGCTGAAAACAAAGGATTAAACATATAGTGTGGAAGGTAATGGTTTGCTGGTAGAAAGTAAACAGTAACGGTAGATGATGTAACAATGGTAAAGATTAGACAGGGTCCACAGTTCACTATTGGTGTTCTCCTTAAGATAGATAACATGTTGGGTGAACAAATTACAGCGGGGCAATTGACAGAATGAGCAAGGCATAACAATGCAAATACTAGACATCATGATTCCTATGAGATTTGATTGGGCATTACAACAATATACATAGACCGTAATCCAACTACATCTATGACTAATAATCCACCTTCAGGTTATTATCCGAACCCCTTCCAGTATTAAGTTGCAAGCGACGGATAACTACATTAAGAAATGTGTGTAAAGTAAACAATACAATTGTTCCATGAACAAAAGATTGTTGTTTTCTCTCTAGTAGCAACAACACATCTATAACCTTAGAGATTCCCGTCACTTCCCCAGATTAATAGAGGCATGAACCTACTATCGAGCATAAATACTCCCTCTTGGAGTCACTAGCATCTACTTGGCCAAGATAGCTACTAGCAACGGAGAGCATGCAAGATCACAAAAATCACAGACACAATAGAATCAATAATCAATATGACATGATAGAATCAATAATCAATCTGACATAGTATCTCAATATCCATCGGATCCCTGCAAACACAACATGTATGATTACAAATAGATGATATTGATCATGAACGGAGCTCACAAGATCTAAACATGATAGCACAAAGGAGGAGAAACAACCATCTAGCTATTGTATGGACCCATAGTCCAAGGGTGAACTACTCACGCATCATACCGGAGGCTGGCATGGTGATGAAGAAGGCCTCTGGGATGATCTCTCCCCTCCGGTAGGGTGCCGGGAAGAGCTTCAGATCCCCCGATCTAGGGACGATGGTGGCGGAGGCTACGGACTATTTCGTGGAGATCTAATCAGGTGTTTAGGGTTTCTGCATCGGGGGCTTTTATAGGCGAAGAGGCAAGGCAGGGAGGCGCCCGGGGCGCCCACACCATATGGCGACACGCCCTAGGGGGTGCCTGACATGGTTATACCCTACGGGTACACGACATTAGTATACCCGATGTAGCCCAAGGAAGGCCCATAAAAACATACGCGGCCTGCGGAAACTTTCGGATGGCCCAAGCCCATGACGCCTTCGGATCCTTGGAGAACAAGACTAGAGTAGATAGAATTTCAAAGGATCAAACCCTAATCTGTAACCAACTCGACCTAATGCCCGAGACCTGCCTATCTATATAAAGTCTAGGTGGACACGGCGAGGAGGACGACTCAACTCACCTCATACGCATACCACGCTAGATTACATCTGCGCACCCCTGTAACTTTTGGTTCCACCGTAATCAAGAGTTGACAAGCAGGAGTAGGGTTTTCCCTCCAGGGGCCTGAACCTAGGTAAACTTCGTGTCCCCGTGTTACTTGTTTGCTAACCGTTCCGTGATCTCCAACATCCCCATCTTCTCCAAAACCCAAGTCCATAACAATGGGCATTAATGAGATCGTACCTCGTCAATTGGCGCCGTCCGTGGGGATAAATTTTTGGATGTTGTGTCTACGACGCAACGATAAGACCTACAGATATCATCTAATGGCCTGGTAACGCACCTGACTATGCTCTGCCAGTAAAATACCGTGTCAACAGACACGATGAAAAATCATGACGGACGTGTTGGGTACATCAGTCGAAAACTACTGGGATTCGACTCATGTAAGACCTTAGCGGCCTGAGTTGAATTGCGCCAGCATCTGTTCCAGATTCGAGTCTGGGGACTCGAGTCTGATGAAGATCATGTTGTTTTGTCCTATGACAGTTAACTGACCATGATCCGTCAGGAGAGTCAGGCATACACATCAACAATCCCTACGAACTAAATCATTTTCTCTTATGAACAGGATCAACTGCACCCAAAAGATTGAAGAGTCCTCAGCCGAATCTATGATTCGACTGAACACTCGGGGGCTACTGACATGGTTATACCCTACGGGTACACGACATTAGTATACCTGGTCCAACCCAAGGAAGGCCCATAACAACATACGCGGCATGTAGAGACTTTTGGATGGCCCTAGCCCATAACGCCTTCGGATCCTTGGAGAACAAGACTAGAGTAGATAGAATTTCAAAGGAGCAAACCCTAATCTGTAACCAACTCGACCTGATGCCCGAGACCTTCCTATCTATATAAATGCTAGGAGGGCATGGCGAGGAGGACGACTCAACTCACCTCATACGCACCCCACGCCATATTGCATCTGCGCACCCCTATAACTTTCGGTTTCGCCGTAATCAAGAGCAGACAAGCAGGAGTAGGGTTTTCCCTCCGGGGGCCTGAACCTGGGTAAACTTCATGTCCCCGTGTTGCTTGTTTGCTAACCGTTCCGTGATCTCCAGCATCCCCATATTCTCCAAAACCCAAGTCCATAACAATGGGCATTGACAAGATCGTACCTCGTTAGTGCCCGCGCGGCCCTAGGGTGTGGCGGCCCTATGGCCCTCCTTTGGTTGCCCTTTGGTCTCTGTGTTCTCTTCCGTGAATTATTAACTTTGGCTTTTGTCCCGTCCAATTCCGAGAATACTTCCTTAATAGCTTTTCTGAAACCAAAAACAGCAGAAAACATGCAACGGGCACTGCGGCATCTTGTTAATAGGTTAGTCCCAGAAAATATATAAAAATACCTCAAAGTGTAGACAAATCATAGCAAAGTTGATACTAAACAAGCATGAAACATAAAAAATTATAGATACGTTTATGACGTATCAGGAAGCCCAACCGGATTACTCCTTCGGCCTGGAGTCTTTGAGTTGGCTCCGACCTGCTTGGAGCGAAGAAGGCCCAGCCGGGGTCTCCTCATTCGGCCCACGGGGTGCGGATCTGTGGTGAAGTGGTCTGTCGGTCCGTGGTGGGCTAGGTTTGGCCTTAGCTGGCCCACCCGGGCGAGCTCGGCGCAGCAAAACGGGATGGTGCAGGGGTCAGGTGGCGACGACGAAGTGCGAGGTGACACGGTGGTCCAGTTACTCCCTTTGCTGGCCCAACCGGGAGAGCTTGGCGAGGTGGAGAGACCCATGGTGGGCCGGATCGATCCCGTGGTGGCCCACCCTGGGAAGCTGGAGTGCTGGCGACGTAGCTAGCTTGGTGGGAGTGGGGCTTTGATGATGCGTGTGTAGCGAGAGGAGCAATGTAGGCGAGGCAGGAGGTGGCGTCGGGGTGGAGCGGCGTCTGATTCGACTGTAGGAGTAGATGGGCTAAGGTTTTATGATTCGTCCCATCTAGCATTTTCTCATTTCGCCTTGGGAGAAAGCAAATCCGTCCTGGAAAGTTATTTGCCAGACCGAGATATCTATGATTTGGCCCGGTTTGGCTTTTTTCCTTCATCCTTTTCTATTTGACTTATCTACTCATATCAAATATATTTTTCTTATACATGTCCCTTATTGACTTACTTATAACCTAACTCTGGGATATCTGGGGTCATATCCTCGACATAATTCATTATTAGGAATCTGTGCACACAGAAGATGGATCAACTATGCTTAGCTGAAAAGAAGAAATGGACATGTAGATGTTGGAGATATGCCCAAGAGGAAATAATAAAGAGGTTATTATCATATCTTCACGCTTATGATAAATGTTTACATACCATGCTATAATTATATTAACCGGAAACATTAATACTTGTGTGATTTGTAAACATAAAAGAGTCCCTAGTAAAGCCTCTTGTTAAACTAGCTTGTTGGTTAATATAATGGTTTCCTGATCATGAACATTGAGATGTTATTAACAATAAGATCATATCATTAGGAGAATGGTGTGATGGACATACTCCTATAGTTAAGCATAGCATAAAGATCAAGTCATTTAATATAGTTCAGTTGCTATAAGCTTTCAGATACATAGTACCTAAATCCTTCGACCATGAGATCATGCTAATCACCATCACCGGATGGATGCTTTGATGAAATCAAACACCACACCGTAACTGGGTGGCTATAAAGGTGGCATTGGGTGTTCATAAAGTATGTGTTGAGGCACATGGATCAAGATTGGGATTTGTCCATCCATATGACAAATAGATATACTCTGTGCCCTCTCGGTGGAATGTCATCCAATTAGCTTGCAAGCATGTGACTGTCTCACAAGGGATCACATACCATAGGAACAAGAAAAGAGTACTTATCGGTAATGAGGTTGAAGTAGGTATGTAGAGATACCGACGATCAAACCTCGGATAAGTAAACTATCGTGAGATAAAGGGAAATTGGTATCGTATGTAAGTGGTTCATTCGATCGCAAAGTAATCGTAGAAATATGTGGGAGCCATATGAATTTCCAGATTCCTCTATATGTTATTGATCGGAGAATTCTCTCGGTCATGTCCGCGTAATTCACGAACCGTAGGGAGACACACTTAAGGATTTGATGTTGTTTAGTAGATATGGAATGTAAGTAGGGAGACCGGATGTTGTTCGGAGTCTCGAATGGGATCCAGGATATCACGAGGAGATCTAGAATGGTCCAGAGAATAATATTCATATAAGGAAAGTCCAATTCCGGAGTTCGGGAATGATTCCGATGATTTCATCGGAGAGGTTCTAGAAGGGTCTAGAAGGTTCACCGGACCGGAAGGGGAAGGGAACATGAATGTGCCATGGATAAGTGTAATGATTGGATCATGTCCTAGGTCACTTGGTTGGGCATTAGCAAGAAAGAAATCAAGCTCCAAATTGAAAGTCAAAAGGCAAGTTTAAAAAGTCAAACTGGGACAATGTGTCCTAGTGGAGGAAGGAAAGAATCCTTCTTTCCCTCCACCACAAACCAACAAGTAGAGGGAATTGGGGAAGGATTCAAACTCCCCTCTCCCAAGCTGCCCTCCCTCTCATAAATAGAGGGAAGGGGTGCCCCAAGAGACACACAACCAGCCCCTCCCCACACCACCATCGCCGCGCCGCCGCCCAGCGTCGTCGCCGACACCACCTCCTCCTCTCCGGCCCTCTAAACCCTAGATCGCCGGAAACCCTAAATCCACCATAACCTGCTCTAGCTTAGGCGAAGCCCTGCAGGATCTTCCCTCTACTTCCGACACCACGCCGTCGTGCTGCCGGAATCACGGGGAGAGAACTACAACCTCTGTTGCCTGCTGGAACAAGGGAGAGGAAGGTCTTCATCGAGTACCGAACGTGTGACCGACTGCGAAGCGCTGCCGAAACGCAACACCGGAAGGATAGTCTACGCGATCTTGAGATCGGCAAGTGTACGACTACATCACCCACGATAATATGCTCTCGTTAACCGCTTTGGAATCTTCTAGGGTGAGTACTCTAATCGACTTGTTGCTACAATCTAGTAGATAGATCTTGGCTTGTTTGTGTGCATGCGGTAGAATTTTTTTCTTTTCCATGCTATGAACCCCAACAGTGGTATCATAGCCGTGTCTATATGTAGATTTGTTTGACGAGTAGAACACAATGGTCATTATGGGCGTTGATGCTTTTGTTGTCGATTGCTTCTTGTGTACTTTGCATCTTGCGGGATGGTGGGATGAAGCGGCCCGGGCTAACCTTACATGACATCGTTCATGAGACTTGCTCCACGCTTGACATGCAACTTGTATTGCATAAGTGGCTTTGCGGGTGCCTATTTATCCCAACATAGTGAAGATTCAATTTACAACGGGTGATTGACAATACTAGTATCAACATTGTGGTTCTTGTTCGTAAGTTAGAACAACACTTACTAAAAGCCCCAAACCACCTAAAACATGCAAAGAAAATTAGATGTGTCTAACTTTGTTTTGCAGGGGTGTGCTGTGATGTGATATGGCCATGATTGTGATTATATATGATGTATGTAATGTTCCTTATTGTAAGTCGGCAACCGGTAGGAGCCATATGGTTGTCTTTTAATTTCGTCTAGACCTGCGTGTCTATTATTAAAAGTAGTTGTAATAATTGATGTTGGTGGACGACAACCATGGTGCGGCGCCATTGACCTTGATGCCACGCCGGTGATGATGGAGATCATGTTCGTGCTTGAAGATGGAGATCGGAAGCACAAGAAGAAAGGCCATATCATATCAGATATTTTGAATTGCATGTGATGTTAATCCTTTTATGCATCTTGTATTGCTTATTTCGCGGCGGTAGCATTATAAGATGATCACTCTCACAAAATATCAAGTTACTGAGTGTTCGTCCTTAGTAGGCACCGTTGCCAAAGCTCATTGTTTCGAAGCACCACGTGATGATCGGGTGTGTTAGATTCTGCAAGTGTATACAATGGGAGCAAGCCAGATTTGCTCATGCGGAAGCTAAGGTTTGATCTTGACGAGCCTAGCATGTATAGACATGGTCTCGGAACATGAAATACCGAAAGGTAAAGCATGAGTCATATAGATGATATGATGAACAAGATGATTGTTCGCCTTTGAAACTATATCATGTCACGTGATGATCGGACTTGGTATAGTGAATTTGGTTCGTGTGATCACTAAAACAATGTGAGGGATATTATTTTGAGTGGGAGTTCAACAGAAATATGATTAAAAGTTGAACACTATTTATCATAAATTAAATAAAAGTGAATTTTCATAGTTGGTGTAGTCATTGGCATCCGTTTACCACCTTGCGCTTAGTTATAATTGAGATAATAGAACTATAGAATTCTGGTTAATTACTTTACGAACTGATATCATATTATTTTAAAGTGTTAATCTAATGTTTAAAAGTCCTATTGCAAACTTTCAGTAAGTTCCGGTTACTCCGTGAAGTTTAATAATTGGTATTAAATCAAGAGTAACAATTCTGGTGTTAGTATATAAGTATCATGTTTATCTGCATGATTCTTGATATTCAAAAGATTGTTTTAATATCTAGGAACATCATATGCGGAAGATATTGCGATATCTGAAACGATGTTTTTGATTATTACATGGTAGAGTATAATATGGCAAATTTTATGTTCTCATATTTGACGGGAATTTTCAAAAGGTTGGAGACGCTAGTCGTCCTAATCCTCCAAAAGGTTTTGGAGAACAACATTATACTCACAATTCACTGTTATAAGCTAAAGCAGCTTTATCATGAATAATTCCATGATAAGGATGAATATTTGATGTAGGTAAAATGTTTACTACACCAAGAGATTACTAAAGAATGGAATTTGAAAGAACACCAAACATTTGATGATGGTGATCTACTTCAAAGTGCAAGTCCAAAGATATTGGTATTTAACTATACATGCTTTGGACTATGTGTCATGTGTATGGCTCCACTATTGATGTTGATAGACTCTTTCAAACAGAAAAGGAAATACTGAAAGAGAATCTCATAAATATTGGCAGAAAAGAAAAGACCAGAATTGTTCAGCTTAGTTATATAGAGGATATGTGTGTTATGGCTGTATTCTTTGCTTGTTAAATAATGTGGTTCTTAAGTATTAGATACTGAAATTGTTGGTGTGAATCGTCATACGAAACAACACAATTCATGAACTACAATGGCCTAAGTAACCAACAAAAGAATATGTGATGATGTTCATCGAGAACAATAAAGGGTTATTGTGTTGCTCGTTGAAATCAAAACTTGCCTTCAAGATTTGTTTTATCAGGTATTATGAGAACAAAAGGGTTGTTCAAATAATTGTCGTAATCCATAAAATATGGATGATTTACAAATCTAGTTGGAGAAATCATATCCATAAAACTAGTGCTAAAAATGTTGAAAGACAAATTGAAAGATCACTTAGGAAGCGACATCGCTGTTTAAATTATATTGGAAAGTAAACATGAAGAAACTCCATGTGGATGGAATTTTGGAGTCTTTTGATTTTTTATCAAATGACGCTTGTGAAACTTTCCTAGAGATAATTAAAACTTCGTTCATAGGCCAAAAGGGAACGAATGACTAGCTTATTGGAACTTGTACATATTGTTGTATGAAGTCCATTATGTGTAGTAAAGAGCGATGGATTTCAACTTCATATGCTTTCTCCGAAAATTTGAGTGAATATATGAATATTTACTTAATAAGGATGGAAGTTTGAAACATTTGAAAAATTCAAAGAGTTCCAAGATGAAGTGCAAAATCAATGTAACAAGAAAATAAAGAATTTATGATAGGATCATAAAGGAAGATTTTTTGAGTTACAAGTTTAGCATACCACCCAAGATTTGAGGAATCGTTTCATAGATTTAAGTTTCCCGAAAACACCATAGTAGTATGGAGTGATCGAGATATGTAATAAAACCTTGTTTGACATGGTAAAATCAAAGGTGTCATTTATAAAACTGCCATTATATTTTAAAGACTAAAGCTTTAGTGACTATAACTTATCTACTGAAAAGAGCTCCATCATGATCCATTGAAATGACACCATATAAAGTTATGGTTTGGGATAAAACCCAACTTGTCCCTTCTTAAACATTGGTATGCTATGCATAAGTAAGATGTTACAACCAAAGTCGGGTGAGTGTGTCTTTGTAGGTTATTTCGAATAACCGTTGAGTATTCCTCCATAACACCAAAGACAAAAATGTTTGTCGCTTGGAACGTCAAGTTTCTTTTAGATGGAATTTTCCGTGAAAAGTTAAGTGGAAGGACAATAGAACTTTGATAAGGTTAAAAGAACCTTAGCTATGCATAGTTGCGCAGCACCGAAAAATATTCCGGAGGCAGCAACAATGCTCATGGCTCACGTGCCTCAAAGGTTGTGATCACAGAGGTCAAAGTAACTATTGAACCAAGTAGGCCGGATAAACAATCAAATACCAAGATTTGAGGGTTGAATCATTATTTGACAATAATGAACCGACTACATGCAAAGAAGCGATGATGGGCCCTGACTCCTTCAAATGGCTTGGAGCCATAAAATCCATGATAGTTCTATACACGAGAAATCAAGCTTTGAACTTGAAAGACCCTCTGGAAAGGTGCAAAACCTTACAGTCGTGTTTGGATCTATAAAGAAATAGACATGGATGTTTCACATCTATGAAATAGTCGACATTTGGGAAAGACTTCACAACAATGTTCAAAGGTTGACTATGACAAGATTTGATCTTTCATAGCGATGTTTAGTCTAGACGGATTAATGTAGCAACCACTACATATAATTTTTTTATGTGGGAGTTGAATAAGCAAAACAAGTTCTTCTGATAAAATTGTTACCTAGGACGTGTGCATAACACGGTCGATAGGGTTTTGTTAATTCAAAGGATATTAAAAGCGTATGCAAACTACAATGGTTGAAGTGAGCATCGCGGAGTTGGAATCTTCACCATGATGAAACTATTAAAAGAGTTTAAATTCATCAGAGACGATGAAGATGCTTGCATTTGCAAGAAATTAAGTGGGAGTGCTAAGACATATTTCTAATACATTATGTGGAAGATATATTGTTGATTGAAAATTATGTATCTTTTATTAACACATGTTAAGAATTTCATCTCGGTGAAAGACTTAGGCAAAACCCGAATATTTGGCATCAATATCTATATAGATAGATTGAGACGCTAATATGGTTGTGCCAAATGTAAATAGATGAGATATTGAATGAGTTCAATATGGAAATGACAAGAAAGGTTCTTGCCACATAGAAAGGATTAAATCAAAATTCAAGTGTATTGACACTTGATAAGTGAAACAAAGATTCAAGTATAGGTTGATGCTTGATGTATGAAATCACAAAGAGTATTTATATCAATCATACTGTGATATGTACAAATCCAGATATGTCCTATGCTCTAAATGTTATGAGCATATACCAGAATGATTCATAAGATGATCATTGGACGATAATAAGGATATTCTTATGATCTTTTGAAAGAACTAAGAATATATTATTTTTGTAGATGTGACAAATAGATGATTAGTTCATTGTAAAAGTACAACATTGATACTAGTTTTGTCACAAAGTACAAATTAAGTTTATCTCAATCTAAACTAAGGGTGGCACAAAATAATGGAAAGTAAGTTCCATAATGGATTTGGATGAGTTCCAAAGTTAAGACATTATGATAGATACTACAACAAAAGGCTAAGTATATGACTTCTATTATACCATAAAAATAGGGCATTTGTGTTAAGTAGTTTGTTATCAAACTAGGTGTGGTTCACAGCGGGATAGTACCATGAAGATATATTGTACGACAATATTATCAACATGTTTTAACCCCAAGGAACCAAAGGTCTCACCAAAGGACCAAATTTATACAAAGCCATCTCATTAGAGAATGAGTGATGCATAGAGACGCAAAGACATGCAATTACACACGGACCTGAAAGAGTCATATCTAAAGATCAGTTGACAACTAGCAATCGTGTAAATACAACACCGGAAAGCCATAGGTGTTGAATACACAAAGATTTGAAACTAGATTATTGTCTCTAGTGCAAGTGGGAGACTGTTGGAGATACGCCCAAAAGGCAATAATAAAGAGGTTATTATCATATCTTCACGTTTATGATAAATGTTTACATACCATGCTATAATTGTATTAACCAGAAACATTAATACTTGTGTGATTTGTAAACATAAAAGAGTCCCTAGTAAAGCCTCTTGTTAAACTAGCTTGTTGGTTAATATATGATCATGGTTTCCTGATCATGAACATTGAGATGTTATTAACAACAAGATCATATCATTAGAAGAATGGTGTGATGGACATACTCCTATAGTTAAGCATAGCATAAAGATCAAGTCATTTAATATAGTTCAGTTGCTATAAGCTTTCAGATACATAGTAACATAAATCCTTCGACCATGAGATCATGCTAATCACCATCACCAATGGATGCTTTGATGACATCAAACACCACACCATAACTGGGTGGCTATAAAGGTGGCATTGAGTGTTCAGAAAGTATGTGTTGAGGCACATGGATCAAGAGTGGGATTTGTCTATCCATATGACAGATAGATATACTCTGGGCCCTCTCGGTGGAATGTCATCCAAATAGCTTGCAAGCATGTGACTGACTCACAAGGGATCATATATCACAGGAACGAGAAAAGAGTACTTATCGGTAACGAGGTTGAACTAGGTATGTAGAGATGCCGACGATCAAACCTCGGATAATTAAACTATCGCGAGACAAAGGGAAATTGGTATCGTATGTAAGTGGTTCATTTGATCGCAAAGTAATCGTAGAAATATGTGGGAGCCATATGAATTTCCAGATTCCTCTATTGGTTATTGATCGGAGAATTGTCTCGGTCATATCCGCATAATTCACGAACCGTAGGGAGACACACTTAAGGATTCGATGTTGTTTACTAGATATGGAATGTAAGTAGGGAGACCGAATGTTGTTCGGAGTCTCGGATGGGATCCGGGATATCACGAGGAGATCCGGAATGGTCCGGAGAATACGATTCATATAAGGAAAGTCCAATTCCGGAGTTCAGGAATGATTCCGATGATTTCATCGGAGAGATTCTAAAAGGGTCTAAAAGGTTCACCAGACCGGAAGGGGAAGGGAACATGAATGTGTCATGGATAAGTGGAATGATTGGATCATGTCCTAGGCCACTTGGTTGGGCATTAGCAAGAAAGAAATCAAGCTCCAAATTGAAAGTCAAAAGACAAGTTTGAAAAGTCAAACTGGAACAATATGTCCTAGTTGAGGAAGGAAAGAATCCTTCTTTCCCTCCACCACAAGCCAACAAGGAGAGGGAGTTGGGGAAGGATTCAAAATCACCTCTCCCAAGCTGCCCTCCCTCTTATAAATAGAGGGGAGGGGGTGCCCCAAGAGACACACAACCAGCCCCTCCCCACACCACCGCCGCGCCGCCGGTTCGTCACCGCCTCCCTAGCTACCGCCGACACCACCTCCTCTTCTCCAGCCCTCTAAACCCTAGATCATCGGAAATACTAAATCCACCAGAACCTGCTCTAGCTTAGGCGAAGCCCTGCAGGATCTTTTCGCAACTTCCAACACCACGCCGTCGTGCTGCCAGAATCGCGAGGAGAGAACTACAACCTCCACTGCCTGCTGGAACAAGGGAGAGGAAGGTATTCATCGAGTACCGAACGTGTGATCGACTGCGGAAGCGCTGCCGGAACGCAGCGTTAGAAGGATCGTCTACGCGATCTTGAGATCGACAAGTGTACGACTACATCACCCACGAGAATCTGCTCTCGTTAACCGCTTTGAAATCTTCGAGGGTGAGTACTCTAATTGACTCGTTGCTACAATCTAGTAGATAGATCTTGGCTTGTTTGTGTGCATGCAGTAGAATTTTTTGTTTTCCATGCTACGAACCCCAACAGTAGATCTAAGATTAAATGATGTAAACTTGGAGACGAAAATATGAAGTTCTTCGACACCATAGAGACATACAAGTTCAAGAAAAATAAAATAAGAGTCTTTAGGAATGGGCAGCAGGTATACTTTGCTGAGGAGGATAAGTTGAAGATTGCAACTGAATATTTCAGAGATCTTTTCTCCGAACGAAGGGCATGGAAACCATGCATTGACATACACCACTTATATAGTCAGCAATCACATAGCCTGTAAAATTTGACTGATCCATTTACCTAGGAGGAAATTCAGCAAGCTGTTCAAGAGTACCTGCCAGTAAAAGTCCTAGATCGGATGGCTTCACTAACGTGTTCTATCAGTTATACCTACCTGAGCTGAAAGACAATATTATGGAAATGTTCCAGGCATTCCATAATAAATCCATCGACCTGAACAGGGTGAACTCGGCCTTCATAGACCTGCTACCTAAGAATGAAACACCACATGAAGTAAAGGACTATCGACCAATCTCTTTGAAACGCTTAATCCCCAAACTAATTGCCAAGCTAGTCGCCCAGATGCAGTTAGGCTTCATCAAAAATAGAACTATTGTTGAGAACTTTTCCACTGCTATCGAAATGGTCCAGTGTGCTAATAAATTCAAAAATAAGGTGCTAGTACTGAAACTTGATTTGACAAAGGCCTTCGACTCTATCAACTAGAAGGCGATCCTGCATACTATGGCTGCCAGGGGATTACCTGAACTATGGATACACTGGATCAAGGTTTTGTTGGAAACCTCCAAAGCACAGTTCAAGGATATGCTGGTAGCGGTGTTAGTGTTGATGGCTCTGATGTGTATTTCGGGAGTAGCAAGGCTGATGAACTATGGTTGCGGTGACTCCTGAACTTTGGTATGTATATTTTGGGAGGTGGTATTCAGTTATAACCCCTCCGTATGTGATGAACTAGTGCTATATCACGGGCAGTTGCTCGTTAACTCGTGCTATAGCACACACATCACGAATTATTATGTTAAACCTCTGTTAATATAAGCTAGCAATTCTCCGAATTGCACTTGTCTGAACTTTGTTCTCTTGCTCAATGATGTTGGGTAAGCTCACTTCACTAGCCTGGAGGTAAGGCTAGCAAGGACAATACAGCTCTCCAAACGAGCACCATTTTGCTGAAATCCATAAATGCATGAAATCAAACGACTGGGGCTTGGCTTCTCCCAGGAAACGAGAATACAAGAAACCAAACGAGAAACCCCCTCTCCGCCCCGGCGTCCTGTCCCCGGAATCCCTGATCGGCTGATCTCCTCAGTCCTTATTTCCAGTCCGCCAGTCCAGGGAAGAACGGAGGCCAGCGGCGCATCCAAAACCGTGGAGGTTGGCGAGCTCCGAACTTTCACCGGCGAGAGCGGATCCGGCGGTGGCAACACCGGTTTCGGGGGAGGGCACGGGGAGAAGGGGCTCCGGCGAGCGGGCGGAAACGGCTGACTACCTTCACCTGGTGCGCAGGGAAGAGGAGGACGGCGCCCTGTCGCACAAACTTGCCGCGGCGGCGGTCACGGGCGTCCACGACCACGCCGCAGCCGTTGAGTAACACCAGCCATCCCTCCGCCGGGCGCAGTACCACTATTGTCGGCGACCAACCTGGGCGGCATCCCTTGAACACCGAGGCGGACGAGGCCCGCCAGCGAAGGGGAGGCATCGCCGATGAGGACGGAGGGACGTGCATCCATGGCCTAGAAGAGGTCACCGGCGGCTCACCGCGTCACCGCGGGTTCAGAATTCAAAATCGACCGCTCCCCCCCCCCCCCCCCCCCCCCGCTACCGTCACGCTCCCGCAAACGGTTGATTTTTTGATCGTTTCATCCGATGATTGCTCTTACAATGGTTTGGAAAAATTATGTGTATTCCCCGGAACAACATTACCTCTTCTTTTCCAGAGGCAGCGAGCTACTGGAGAATGACTGGAGTATGTTTTTCGTGTTACTTGTTCTGAACCTTTGCCTTCCTAGTGATTTGTGAGATCGATGGATCTTTTCCAGTGTGTTTGTTTGTCCCGCCGGATGCCGATAGTGTAGTGATGGACGTAAATTTGTGATATGGACTTAGGAGTAGTTAGCTTGCATGGGGTTTATTTTGGGGGATAATAATGCAGCGTGTACAACTGAAGGAACACCTCCTTGCTTTTGGGATGTGAACAGCACATAGGCACTAGAATTATGCTTTTGGGATGTCAACAGCACATAGGCACTAGAATTACGTATGTGGCTTAGTTACAGATAGATTCATCATGTAGTTTGTCACAACAATCTACAACTATTTGCATGTTCTCTGACTATTGTATCTACTCATTTTTTCTAAATTAGTTGTCCTTTGCAATGAGTGGCACTTGAAGTCTGGATTTTGTCTCGCGCTACCAGCCCAACTAGCTGGTTGTGGCTGACAAGATAAACCAGTACTCCTACTACTGAACTTTCTTACATTATTACTCCCTACTACTGTTTTCTTGCATTATTGCTATTGTTGTGTTGCTGTCCTTAGATGCACTAGTGCTATGCATCAGCAAGCATATGTATCATTAACTGTTGTGTTTCTTTCTTCTACTCCAACGTTCCTCTGAAATCTACTCCTAAATTTTGGATTTTGGAGTTTGACAAAACTATGTAATGCTGGAAAATTACTCCTTCATTAATTTTCTTGCATTATTTTCTCGACCAAGTTTCTTACTCCTATTCAACATCTAGTACTTGTGGTTGTGAAAAATAGTAACAGTAAATAAACAGCTGAGCTAAACACTTGATTACCTATAGCATCCTGCTCATCATGATCTTCCATTTCTTTTTCTTCCATTTCTTCATCTACACCATCAAATGAGCTAAACACTTGCTAAACACTTGATCTCTATAGATGACACATCTACTCTTCCGATACTTCGGTCTCCATTCCATAGATGTTTTCGTAATTGTCCCCTTCGACACTTCCGAATACTTCTGGTTCCTCATAGCGGAATTATTCTTGGTCATCAATTGGATATAGTATTTCCTCTTCCTGATCTTTAATGTCTTTAGAATCTAGCAAGGGTTAAGAAGATACATTGAGTATGAGCATACACAGCAAGTTCACTAGAAAAGAGTGTTTGATGCACTATATCTACAGCTATAGACCATAGGTCATACGCAATGCAAGTTTTTGTAAACATTTTTTCAAAGGTTGCTTTTATTCTGAAAAGCTATGTCCGTCAGCCTTCACAGGTTTACATGAACTTTCATGAAGTTCCTTTCCTGCAGCGTTCGCAGCTCCTTCCCGAAACAGGGAATAACAAGTTACAGTTCTTACACTCTGCAGATGTGCGTTTCTTTACGCATGAGAGATCTTAGCTTTATTGCACATCCGGGCGCGCATTCCCGTTCACACTTCCTTGGTATGAGGCCCAGACTAAGATCCAAGCCAATCACTGTCCTTCTCCGCGACCCTGCATACATCGTAATTGTTGTAGTCTCAAACTCAAGGTAGACTTTTTCCCGTATAAAACGGCTATAACCACGATCTACAACTAACAAAACACCCAGAACAGTGTCTAATGCATGCGAAAGGGAGCCGATCCAGCTGACTTCTTCGTTCTATTCCAAATCTCATGATTAACGCATAATATACGGCGCAAGAATCACTGGCAACATTGGTTGTTAAGTCCTAGATAATATGTTCCTTTACCACCGGAACTTTCATAGTAGGTTATTATCTCATGGTAAATAACCTATAATCATATTATTATAAAAATAGTGTTTTCTGAACTTTTTGAAATGTAGTAGATAACAACACTTGATTTGCAAAATACTTTACAGAAAATAATCAAAGGACATGAGCAAGTGTGAACTTGCCTTAATATAGCGGAGTATTGTAGTCGAATGTCTCGACTTGACCCTGGACCTCGGCTTCTACAAGAATACCATCATTGCCCGGTAAGGACAATGTTTAAAGAAGCGACATGCTGTTATGCATAAGTAATGAGATGCATAATGTAAAGTCCCAATTAATTACCCAACCATTACAAGTGAGTTGTATTTAAATTATTTGCTTAAGATTTTTATTTTATTTTTAAGTTTACTTCACAAAAGGTATAGTTGCTAGGACTCTAAGATAAACATATAAAATACGAAAGGTAAAGTATAATCAGAATACAATTCTAAGATTGAGTGGTATCATGTAATCATTACAAGTTTATGTTTTAATTTTGTTATGACTTAAAAATAATGGTGTAGTGTTTCTTTTGAAGTGGCAAAAAGAATAACATTTGAAGAAAATATTATTTATGTTAAGTTAATCAACTTTGAAGATTAATAAGATTAAAGTTATGGTTTCTGATAAGGTTTAAATGATCTTGAGCCATTATATATCTAGCTTATGACATATCACACCAAAGTTAACTATAAAGATATAATTGGAGTTGGGATATAACATTTATGGCATTAACAACAATAGAGTTTTTCTAAGCATAATGAAACTTAGTCTTAAAGAATTAAAGCTAGCATATTTAATATTTATAGATTCTACTATAATATTTTCCTATATAAAGAAAATAGGTGAATTTCTTTTATGATATATTTACTGAATACCAAGTTTGCTAAATATGATTATATATGAATTGAGATCACTTACTTCTAGTTTAAGTTAATGATTTGCAAAACTAACTTTGTAAATCTTGGACTTATATCAAGATGGCAACAGGGCCGGGTATG
Source organism: Avena sativa (assembly GCA_916181665.1). Classification (NCBI taxonomy): domain Eukaryota; kingdom Viridiplantae; phylum Streptophyta; class Magnoliopsida; order Poales; family Poaceae; genus Avena; species Avena sativa. The sequence goes on along the minus strand of OV702280.1, from coordinate 381,514,221 downwards.
GCTCCACCGTACCCGCCCCGATCCCCGCAAATCCCCATACCCGTGAATCCCCGCTAGACTATCGGGGGTAAACGTCCCCCGTGCCCGCCAACAACGGGTACCAGATACCCGCCGGGGACTCCACGGGGATGGCCTAATGCAGGAGGACACCGACGACGAGCTGGTGTGGGCGGGCGTATGCAGGGGAATCCCACGACGTGGGCGACAAGGAGATGCAGGGGACGCCCGTGACTAGGAGATGCAGGGGACGCGAGCGACTAGCTCCTGCTTGCATCTGCGTCGGCGCCGCCGGTGTGAATCTCGAGTGCAGGAAGGAGGGGTTAGGTGCCGGTGTTGGTGCCGATGTGGACAGGAGGTTGGCGATGGCGAACTGGCGGCGGCGACTCGTGTGGGATGGGAGTGGAGAGAGGAGGGGAAAGGAATGGTGATTGGTGGGCCGATGGTGGTTGGTGGGCCGATGGTGGGCTATTCGTCTAAGATTTTATTAGACTGACAAGTGGGGTTTGATATCCATGGATCCTCCACGGAGGGAATTTTCTCCCCATACCCACCCCGCCAGCTTATCGGGTACCCGCCCCGATATCCCCATGGGGCCAATCTGTTCCCCATCCCCGGTTCTTGGCGGGTATATGCCCGCGGGTACCCGGCTCCACGGGGAAAATTGCCATCTTGAGACTTATAGTTGGTTAAAGATTTTAAAGGAATATTATAAAATTGATGGTTTATATTTGGATAGTATCCTAAATTATAATTATGGTTTAGACTATTTTAGAGTTAAAAGATTGTGTTTTGAGCATGATTATTTCTTACTTAGGAAATAATGTCAAATAATTAACAAAACAACTATCTCATTTTAATAACTTAAATAATTGAAGATATATGATCTAAGAATTTTAAAATGTTTTTGGAATAATATATTTAGTATTTTCCTAGTAAGTATTCTTACTTAAAATCTTAAAATTGAATTTTATTTATTTTTAGGTATTATCTTGATTTTAAAATTTCTCAATTATTGAATGTCTTTAAATATTCGTTTTAAGTTTTATTTGTAAAATTTTAAGTTAGTATTTTATTAGATAAGAGATTTATTTTTATGCATGAAAGTGATATTTATTTATTTTTAGGAATTTTTCTGAATTTATTAAATTTTATTTAGTTATTTAAGGGTGTTATTGTTTATCTGCATTTTATTAAACTCAAATAAATATGATTATATTTTTCTTAGGTGGAGATTATTTTAATAAACATTTTTTCTGTATTAAATATATTTTTAGGATTTTTCTACATTTTTCTAGGACTTAAAAATTTACAGGGGTATTTTGGTCATTACTTTATTCTAGCCTTTTCTTATGCCTTTTTTTGGTCTGTTTGGTTAGTAACATGATTGGCCCGACCCAGTGTAACATCCCAGCATTAGATCTTAGAAATAAGCTGAACCCATATGTGTGCATTGCATTCATGCATAGAAAATCCGAATAATTTTCGCGCTTTTGAACAAAACTTGTCAAAGTGATTGAAGCTTCTCTCAACCTGATGGAATTGAAGTAGATCGTCAAGTTTAGTACGATAAGTTTCAATATGACCTTTGTTAAAACCTTATTTTGGGTAAAGGTGATTTCATCTAAGGGTAGATCAAATGTAATAAAAATAAACCACAACACAATATTTAATGATTAATATCATAAACTTGAGGGATCATATCATAGTACTCATTACACAACTCATGAATACCAAGTTATAAACATAACTTAAGTAATAGGAATGTAACAACTACATCTTGATCTATCTTAATCTCTTCTACTTATACCATGAGTATCATGGTAATACCTACTCTTTAGTGAGTTTGAGTTGGAAAGAAATAAAGTCAAGATCATTCACCATATATCTTTCTTTCCATATCAATCCTTATGGAATCCTATCTCAGTATCTGTTGTTCATCAATGTTGAGTAATCAACTATTGATTCACCAATTCTTCATCTATCAATTCTTGATCTATCAACTCTTGACCATATCATAGCATTCACTTAAGGCCTATAAAGAAATAAGTAAGAAGGGGTAAATAGTAATGCTAGATTTGAATATCATTTATAGGATGGGAGAGTTGGAAGAGAATAAGATCAATGTGATAATTGATGGAGTTAACCCACTCCTGTAATGATAGAAGAGTTAATTGGAATATATATTTATATGGTGATAAAGAAGATTACAAGGATGAATCCTGAAGGAAGTTACCAGGAGTAATCCTATTGAATAAAGTAGGTATAGTAAATGAATAATCTCTCTTAGTCAGATAGATACACTGAGAAGATAATTATAATACAACTATAATGTTATATGGATGAAAGCCTTGATTAGCCAACTGGAAACCTAAACCATAAAGGATCAAAGGATTATAATGATCATGCTTTAGTCACCAAGATTGAATGCTTATATCATGTATAAGTGACATTGGTGGATAGGACATGATTGAACCCTAGTATAGATATGTCATTCTAGGTTAGCCATGAAAAGTCACATTAATATAATGTGAGGTTGGAGCATTAGATACTGGAGTTAAGTAGAGACAAGATAGTATGATTAAGATGATGTTACAGAAACATTGGATTAAAGAAGTAGTAATTTTCCTCTTTGGAAATACTAAGCACTTGAGGTGAATTAGGATTTGATGTATACATCTATTGAAGTATATTAGTGAAGGGTGATTAAGGAAGAGTATGAAAGTAGTTAAAAGTAACCACTTGTTGGATTGGAGGTTATCAGCAGTAGAGTAGTTGATATACCCAAGTATGGATATGAGAAGATTATGAAAGCTTTAGTGTTAAGCTCATTGCATTTATAAATAGATTTAGAAGAATAAAAGGTGGATAAGAAGATTCTTGTGAAGTAAATCTCATCATGATTAACACATGATGATGGATAGGAAGAAGTAATATATCTAGGAAAGGAATTCCTTAATTAGAAGTCCAAGAATTATGAAGTAGGGGGAATAGGAATTCTCGGTAAACACTCAAATTTAAATATTTAACCAAACATAATATCCATTTCATATAATTAATTTATCATCTTATTTCCACAATGGTTTATAGGAATATTTTCCTATAGCAAATCACTTAAGCACATCCTTGTCATTTCCAATTATCATAACCATATGTGCTCAGGAGCTATTTTTATCAATTCTTTTCCATAAGATATTCCAGAAAATAACTTTCTATTTTAAAGGGTGATATCATTAAAGATTACAAACATAAAGACAATATGTTTAGCCATTAATCTTTATTCACATCAACAAAAGAATATAAGTATATTAAGAACCCTAAACCCTAGGGTAAGCATTTACAATTCAACCACTAACTACTATGTTAGTTATAATAAAATATATATACCTTATTATTCCCTAGATCTATGGGAGTAATATTAACCAAATGATTTTCTTTGTATATCATGCATCAAATAATGATATATGATCATTATATAAAAATTTCCATCCAAACTATGAGCTAACTAGAATTAAGTTTTATAAACAAATAAGGAAATATCATATAATAAAGCCATGGTTTATTATAGAAATAAAATTAATAACAAAGGCTTCTACAAAATATTAAAAGGGATTCATATAAAGAAAATAAATAAATATAAAAATATATATAATAAAGGTTCACAAAATGATACTTAATACATTCCATTATTGCTGCAACTATCTAACAAATAAATTCTATAAAGTAAATTTGAAACAAATGTGTAATACATAAATTTGAAAACGAAACAGAAAAGAGAAAAGGAAAACAGTAAGAAAAAAACTGCAAACAGGCCGCAGCCCATTTCTCCTCTCCACTGTCTACCACTCACGTGTAGCCCAGTTTCGGCCCAACAGCGAGCCCAGCTCGTCACCACAGTGACTGAGGGGTGGGACACAGGTAAGGACTGCGGGTTGAGTTTAAATTTTTGCCAGGGGGTTTTCCGCAAAATTTTGGCCGTCGTCTTCCTCCCCAACGTCACAAGCAACTGTCTGGCGGCATCACCGTCGTTCGCCGCCGCGCCATGACGTCCGCCTTCGTCTAGATTCGTACCGCCGCTGATCAACGTCTATAAAAGCTTCAGCGCCGCTGTCAAGGAACCCTAGACTCCAATTCCCCTTCTCCCTCTCAAAATTCCTCTCAGGCCGAAACCCTAGCTCACAGGAGACATTTGTCGCCGTCGCTCTGAATCTCCCCTTGCCCTATTGAGCTCACCGTTGGAACCGCCGTGCTTCCCTGGTTCATCTCGTGGAAGGAATCGGCCGCGCATGCCCTTAATCGAGCTCACGGTCTCGTCTTCCTGAAGTCCGACCATCATCGATTCACCGTCCTCGGGCCTTCCTCGTCCCCATCGACCCTACTATCATGTTCCTGGTGAGCCCCTGATTCCTCTAGTACCTCCCTCGCCCTTTCTCTAGCCTTACATCATCACCATGCCGTGATTCGTTGTTGGCCGCCGTAGTAGGTCGTCGCCGGAGTAGCTCCGGTGACCATTTTTGGGCGACGCTGCCACAGTTAGCTTCGCCTCGTCGCACTGATTCTAGCACCACCCTTCATAATCGCGCACGCGCACACAATCGATCGATTGATCCTCAACCTGTGAGGATCATCTCGTGTGATGTCAGCATGACATCATGCCGACGTCACCTCAGCCCAGTCAACACATTTGACTTGGTTTGTGCCCATGTGGCATATGAGGTGTACTCGACCCCACTAGTCAGCGACTAGGGCAAGATAGGTGTGTGGTATAAAACGTTTAGTGTCTCTTTAGTAAATTGATAAAACAATATTAATTCAAATATAATCATTCCATAAATTGAAATAAAGTAATTAAATCTTAGAAATTCGATAACTTTAGTTTTGTAATTCAAAAAATACATGTAATATATGAAAATTTTCAGAAAAATAAAATCTTCAACTTAAAATTATTATCAAACATTACTATGTTAATTAATTAAATAAATATTATTTAATAAAGATTTTATAAGTTTTAATACTTTGAAAATCATATTTTAATATTAGTAAATATTAAAAATATAAATAAAATACCAAAAATCTTAGACAAATAAGAACTATAATTCTAAACTATAATCATGCATTATTATTTCACTTAATTAAATATTTGTTATTTATTAAGTATTTATAAAGAAATAAATATTATCAAAATCATATCTTATTGTTTTTAAATCACAAAAATAAATGTAATATACCAAAATAATCACAAAAATAATACCTACATGTTAAAAATATAATATTCCACTTTTAAAGTAAATACAAACTTAATACTCTAATAAATTGATTCTAAATCTAATTTCCTTAATTAATAATTCATATAAGGGTAAATAAAATTTGCTAATATTTCTAAAATTAGCCAATTAAGGTCTAATAAATAGTATTAATCTTAAATATTGATAATATGAAGTCAAAATGGTCCAACACATTTTAAATACAAGTTGATTGAATTATCATTCAACCATATGTGTAGTTTATTTTCTAAAAAAGATCTTTATCAAGTATAAAATCTTCAAGAATAATATGGAATTAAATAAAACCTTTTTACTTACCTCAACCACAAGTTTTATAAACAAATCAAAACACTATAGTGAATCCTTAAGTAGTTAAGTAATGTTACTTCCTTGATTACAAATTATAACCATTCATTCACAAGAAGATAAATGATTCTATTCCATTATAAAATCTAGAAACCACTATACCAAATAAAAGTATAACCATTCTTAAGTAACTTAAAGGAAACATTATAAAGTGAACAAGGTACAAATAACATAAGCAATATACCTTAAGTCCATCTATGTCTTTAAAGTTAACTTTAGTCTACAATACTTTAAGTACTATGCTAAAGACTTTGTTATGTGTTTTATAGTTAACTTTGGCCTGTTATAATTAAGTTATAAGCATCTCAAGTCCATACTATTCAAGCAAGCATAAACAATATCAATCACAATCTATCAACCATATTCTAAAAACTATCAGGATTATTTAAACCTTAATAAAGAAACTTTTTCTTCAAAAGTTATTCGTTTTGCCACTTCAGTCAAAAGATGACAATTAATCATAATCATATTACTTTATACTTTACTTGTATACTTAGGATTGATAACACTTAAGTCCTTTATAAGTGACATTACTTGCAAAATAAAATTTGAAGATAAACAATTATTGTATAAGCAATCTTGAGTAGCATTCCATATTTGTGTATCTCATTATTTTATGATATTATACATGCATGTTATTTCACACACACTCACAATCCTTAATAAGAAGCACAAGTATGAAACTTATCAAAAAATACAACACATTCTAAAGAAACCAATTCCAAATATCCAAACCCTAGAACAACGTTATTCTCGGGATTCACGTTTATCAATTGCATTACATTACTTATACATAATAGCATCTTGCTTCTTTAAACATTAGTCCTTACCGAACCAATGATGTTTATTTCAGATATTGGATCTTATATTGTCTCGAATACCGTGAGTGCATAATCTTGCAATCACAAAAGGCAAGTTCACACTTGCTCATGTCCTTTGATTATTTTCTGTAAAGTACTTTGCAAATCTAGTGTTGTCATCACCTGCATTTGAAAAAGGTCAAAAACACTATTTTCATAATAATGTGATTGTAGGTTATTTACCATGAGGTAATAACCTACTATGAAAGTTTTGGTGGTAAAGGAACATATTATCTAGGACTTAACAACCAATGTCGCTAGTGATTCTTGCGCTGTATATCACGCGTTGACCATGAGATTTGGAATGGGACAGAGAAGTCAGCTGTATTTTCTTCCTCTCGCATGTAGCCAGATGTGCAGGTCGTGGCTATTATCACTCATAGCGTGCATATTAATTGGTAATTCGTAGAGGATATACAGCATATGGGTAGGAACCCTCAATGTCCCACGATAGTTCTGGCATCTAACGGTCTGTACAAACCATTGTCGTAATTCAATGGGTGGGCATGGTGTACACCAAGGAGGCATGCGAGGTCGCGAAGGGTGCAGTGATTGGCTTGGATCATCTACTAGGCCCCACACCATAGGAAGTGTGGACGGGAAAGATCACCTGGTTGTGCAACAAGGATTTGATCTCTCATGGGTAAAGTAACGCACCTCTGCAGAGTGTAAGAACTGTAACTTGTTACTCCCTGTTCCGGGAAGGAGCTGCGAACGCGACGGGAAAGGAACTCCATGAAAGTTCTGGTAAACCCGTGAAGACTGACGGACATAGCTTTTCGAAATAAAATAAATCTTTGAAGAAATGTTTACAAAAACTTGCATTGCCTACGACCTACGGTCTGTGGCTGTAGATATAGTGCATCAAACACTCGTTTTCTAGTGAACTTGCTGAGTACGCTCGTACTCAACGTATCTTCTTAACCGTTGCTAGATTCTGAAGCCATTAAGACGACGTCTACATCAAGTTATGCTCCAGGAACCATCATCAAAAGTTAAAGCTCTTCAATGAAGTCAAGAAAGTCAACATATACACCAACTCAAGTGAAGATGATTAGTTAGGAATATAATCTCTAGCCAAAGAACCTATTTCTGTAGTGTATTGCGATAGCAGAAATGCCAGACCATTAGTTAAGATACTAGTCTTAATAGTATGATAGTTTTTGAGTTATTTATTTTTGATTCTTCTTTGTAAGAAGTTTCTTTCTCTCTCTTTAACCTAGAGTGTTCTCTGGATCTTGTGTAAAGAGTTGAGTTATAACCTATAGTCATGTCTTGGACCTGCTGTGTTTCTGTTGTACCACTCTGAGAGATGTAATACTAGTGAACGGTGTTTCATTGGTGTTATATCAACGACTATAGTGTACTACATCATGAAGTGGTATGCTGGGTCACTGCACCTAGCCAGGTCTGGCTCGAGGTCAACATGACCCATGCCCCTTCACCCCTTTCGCATCTCCCTCCTGGAAACAATCTCGACCTCTCCCCTGGTAGCGCTCTCTACCCGCCGCTTGCAAAAATGCGACAAACACCAGTTGTTGCGGCCACCGCCGCCAACCACCATAGCTCTGCCTATCTGAGACCTTCTCTTCCATCCAATTCTATTTGCAAATGGTGCCCTATTGATCTCGCCCCCCTTCGATTATCTGGTTCTAGGGTTCTCGCCACCCATGGCTCTAGAGGTTGATGGCAACCTCGTTGTTTTGTGGTGGTGACCTGGTGATGCGTAGAGGGTCTGGTGGTGGTGTTTTCGTGGTTGTTGGCCACAGCTGCTTGCGGTGACGAGCTGGTGGTGCTGATTGCCGCAGGTTGCAGCTCGGCGTGGGGTTAGCACTCGGTGCTCCCTATGCCGCTGCTCGATTTAGGTTTATCTTTGCCTCCTCTTCGATGAGCAGTAGCTTGCCAAAGTTAGGTGATCCTTTACTCACCCCCCTCATAGTTTTACTCCTCCTACTTTATCTGTGTCCAACCCTAACTAGGGTTCCTCTCTCTGGTTCCTAAGCATATTACAGTAGCTTTGCTACTGAACCTGCCTAGCAGGTTTGATCCTAAAATTTTACTTATCTGAATTGAGCTAGTGGATGATATAGGCCTATGATTACATCATGATGATGACACTAGCTAATGATGTAGCTATAAGCACAAATGGATCTAGTTCTTCTAAGTGGAATTGTCACCTAATTTCAGTAGAGGAACTATTGGAGCTATTGCTGTCACCCTTGATAGTAAATATATGAGATATATTGCTCCACTATAAAATGATGGCTCTGTTTGAATGAATTTATCATCCCATAAATGTATGATTTGCTATGGTTCTATCCCTAAACAAATTATCTTTATTGAGTGGTTAACTGAACCTCACTTGCCAATACTGAGGATGAAGTTTGCTGTTGGATATAAAATTATTTAGCTGATGAATGTGTTTTCTATACTGCTGAATTATAGAATGATGGTTGTGACTTTGCTACTAATTTGGAATTTGGGAAAAATATCTGACTACATGTCCTTATTGATAGTAAAAGAATGTATACATTTGATTCCTAGATTCTTCTACTAGGAAAATGATATGTGTTGATTGGATTGCCATTGTTGCTTAAAAATAGCTTCTGTAATATGACTATGCTGTTGTGGAACCTCCCTAGAGGATGCACAACAATATAGATCCTTCTACATAATTTCTGTAAAGCTTGGTTGGCAAAACCAGATTGTGGCTGGTAATGATAAGTATCCTTTAAGTGATATGTTGGAATATAAATTGAGTGGTGATACTTGTAACTAATTGATTCCTAGAATTTCTTACCAGGTAAGTGATAGAAACTGTCTTGTTTGAACAATCTTGATGACTAGCTAATATGGAAACTCACCCTTGTGGCTTCTGCTGCCCTGGGCTGCTGCTGTGGTGCCTCCAATCTTGGAGTGTGCATAGTGGTAGCCTAGGTAGCATGATTTGTTGTTGGGAATCTACTACAATGATGTAGTTGATGTTGATATATATATAAATAGAGATTTATCTCATGATGCAAAAGGCTGAAGCTAAATTGGTTGGTTAAAATGATTAAGTGTACCACTGTGGTGCCTCCCCTAGGAGTGTGCACAATGGTAACATCTCAGATGTGGTCTGCTGGATTTCTTTACTTGGCCTGTGATGCAAAAGCTGAGGCCAAATCTTTTAAGATAAGAACATATGTTTGTGTTGGCTCTAAACCTCTGTGATGAATCTTGCCTGGCATCTCCATGAAATTTTGAGAGGACCTCTCTATTCAATCCTCCTAGATAAAGATCTAGTTGAAGGATAGATGGAATTTGTTAATTTGTAGTTTTCCCTTGGTATTTCCAGATCTATGTGTGAGATACAAGAATGGTTACTACATGATCCAATGGTTGGTTCTGATGATTTTTACCTGATGCTGGTGAGTGTCTTATGGCCTGTTGTAGATCTTCTACTTGCCCTTGATTAGCTGTTGGAACTCCTCCTTGAGCACCTGGATGGCTTTCCCAAGCAACCAGAATGCTTGTGGTGTAGATATGATGCATCAAATTGACCTAGGAATGAACCAGTGTTTGTGTTCCTGATATAATGGAAGCAGTGTTCTTGACACTCTTGTACTACTGAGATAGAGGACTGTGGTTTCGGCTGGAATGTTGGGGTAAGTGAGAAAGAATCCTGGAATTCCCTCACTGCTACCTTTGTACTGCTGTACTGGTTGCTGTGGTGGTGACAACACATGTTATGCATGTATTGTGTAAGTTGTTTGTGTGCTTGCCTCTTGCGTGTTGATCGGATTAAGTAGATATTGGATATTTGCTGATGGTTTACCTTTATTACTTACTATTTTGGTGAAACTTGCCCCACTTCTGTCAATGATGCTGTGCTGAGACCAGTACTATACTGATAAGAACAGATATTATTTTTGGTGAAACTTGCCCCTCATCAACACTGCTCAGTGATGTAATGAACAGTGCACCTCACTGTTATATTGAGAGCAAAATTACTAACGCTAACCCATTTTGTTTTTATCTTTTATTTATTTGTTTTGCAGGAATCAAAAGAATGTCCAGGAATATCAAGGCTAGATGTAGGAGTTGTAGTTTAGTTTTAAGTTACTATAATTTTCTTATTCTTTTGTCATAACCATGTAATACTTATATTTTTTATTAAAGTATTTCTTTTTCTTTACTTGTAATTGTTAATCTATGTAATTAATTACTTGTATTCTTTCATTCTTTGTAGTATTAAATTCTACTTATTTGTATTTGTTTGAAGTTCTTTATTGTATTTGATTTACTTCATTACAGTTGCTTAATTGTAATTTACTGTTATTCTTTTGTTGTAAAAGAACAATGTAATATTTCATGTATTCTTATTAATAAAGAATTATTTTATATCATTATTTTAATTTTTTTACTTAGTTATGGTATTATTATTCCTGAACTTTTAAATTCAAATTTGAATTCAATTTGGATATTCAAAGTAGAGTTCAAATCCTACCCCCCCACAAACACAAATAATACCTAAACGTCATGTCAAAATATATCGCACTCACTGAGATGGCTAATTTCTAATCCATCAAAGCAAGAGAGATTCTGATCACTCTAGGGTTTTAGTTTGCGAAAAATTTACCCGAATTTTCAGATGCATGCATGCAGATGCACAAAATCATAAATCTACCCTTCGTTTAGTCCTAAATGCTGGGATGTTACAGAGGACGGCACGAGAGAGCGAACTGTTCGTGCGAAACGCGAGCTAGGGGCCAAACTAAAAACTCAGGAAATGTTGTAACGTGACGAAAGTTGTACTACAAATTCTAAAACATCTTATATTAAGAAACATAGGGAGTAGTTAGTTGTATTATTCCTTTATACCGTATATGTAGATATGGAGCAGTACTCCACTCTACAATACCCCCTAACCCCTGCCCTTGTACTTTGCCACGCCAGGGGCTTTTCCCACGTCTATATTAACACGCAACCGATGTTCCGAGAGGATACGCATCGTTCCCCTATTGAGCTTGATTGTATCAAAGCCGGTCTTCCCTAACCTAGCTGCCTAGAAAAATTTGCCGATGCCACCACTGCACCTTGTCGTCGCCGCCAAACACCACAGCCAAAAACCAACACATCCTGCCGCAACCACAGATCCTCTCTGTTGTTGCCGCCACAACCACAAACCCTACACACAATCTACAAAACTCAACCAAAAATACACTGTCGCCGCTGTATATCAATGTAGCTGACGCCAAAAAAACCAATACACCACCACCGATGCAGATCGTTGTAGTCGCCGCCAAAAACCCCAACACACCATCTGCCGCCGCCGCAACCTGGCGTCGTCGATGGCCTCTTCGTCAACATCCATAACCTCTCTGGCTGCTGCTCTTGGAGATCCGCCTCCATAACTTCTCACACGGGGGAACGCTCTGGTCTAGAAGGCCTTAGTCACCCATGCTCTGTGTGGTGCTCATGTGCTCAATCTCATCAAGGGACTCGAGGTTCCCCCGGCAGAGGAGGTGGAAGTGGAAGATACAAGTGGAAAGAAGATCAAGGTTGAAAACACCATAGGTCAAAAAAAGGTTGAAAACACCGACTACATCGCATGGGTTAATTGTGATCAGCAAGTTTTGAGGTATTTCTTGAGTTCTGTGTCACCGGATATTTTGTCCCATGTCACTAGTCTTGAAACCTCGACTGAAGTGTGGAAGGCTCTTGATTCTCTTACGATGACCCAATTTCGTTCTAGAACTCAACATCTTCGTTCTGTACTCAATGACACCAAGAAAGGTGATGTCTCTGCTGAAAAATAATTTGCTAAGATCAAGACCATATCTTCTGAGATTGTTCTAGCTAGAAAGCCTCTTGAGGATTATGAAATCATCTGGACAAATTTGCATGGTTTGGGAGATTCCTACAACACCTTGAAGACCGTAGTCAACGCCAATACTAATACCACTATCACGGATTTATTCAGTTAGGTGCAGGCCTTTGATCAACTTCACAAGATAGATAGCGGAGGGGAGGGCTTCATGTCGTCTCCCAACATGGAAATGCATGACAGCAATCGCCATTCTCCGTGTGTTGCATGCCAAGATGATAGGCGTCTCGATGACCGTGGCCACCGAGATGACCACGGTCGTCGTCACCACTATGAGGATGACCGCGACCGCCGTGCTCGCTACAACAACCGCCGTGATCAGAGTCTCTTTGATGATCGCTGTGATGGTGGTGGTGACTGTGATCATCACTATGATGATAGTCCGCATCATCATGATGATGATGGAGGGAGGCGCCGAGATTATGCTGGCTGTGATGATGGCCGCCCACCCCCTACATCATTGTTACATGCCAAATCTATAAGATTCATGGTCATCCTGCTAATGACCGCCGGTGGAGGTTTCAGAAAGACCACCATGATGATGATGGTGATAGAGTTGAGGCGTGGTCCTAACATTGCATCCTATGATGTGGACACCAACTGTATCTAGACACTGGTGTTACTAATCGTGTTACTAGCGAGTTGAGAAAGTTTTCCATCTGCGATAAGTACAATGGGCATGATTGTGTCCACACGGCCGATAACAGTATGGAAATATCTCGTATTTGTCATTCTATATTCTGCACTCCCCATAGTTCCTTACAACTCAAAAATACCCACCATGTTCCTAGTGCATCCAGAAACTTACTTTTTGTTCATAAGCTCCCACATTTCTTTATGTTTAAGGATCAGGCCACAAGAATAACTTTGTTTGAGGGACCATGTCACGGTTGTCACTACCCGCTAGTGTCTTTCTCTACCGGGTCTTCCAAGCAAGCCTTCATCATAATAAAACCGTATTCTTCCACATGGCATCGCCGCTTAGGACATTCTTCTTCATTTGTGGTTCGTCAAATCCTTAGGAAAAATAATATATCGCATTCACCTAAAATAAATCCATACACTTGTGATCTTTATCAACTATTTAAAATTCACTAATTGCCATATCCTGTCTCTACTAGTGTCTCCACTGTTCCTTTGGAACAAGTCTCGTCTGATGTATGGGGTCCAGCACCTCTTTCTGTTGACAAACACTTATACTATGTAAGATTTATTGATGATTTCAGTAAATTTACTTGGATCTATTTACTCAAGAAACGTTCTGATGTTTATTCATTTTTTTCTCAATTTTCAGCAATAGGTTGAACACAAATTTGATAGGATGATCATTACTATGCAAATTGATTGGGATGGTTCATAAGAAAAACTCAATGGTTTCTTTCAAAATTTTGGCATTACTCATCATGTATCTTGTCCACATGCTCATCAACAAAATAGTTTCGCTAAACGCAAATATCGTCATATTGTTGAGATGTGTCTTGCTCTATTAGCTCATGCATCCATGCCTCTTAATTTTTAGGATGAAGATTTTTTCACGACCACTTTTCTTATAAACTTGCTCCCTAGTAAAGTTATAAATTCTGAAACACTTGTTGAACATCTTCTCCACACTAAACCCAACTATGACCCTCTCAGAATTTTTCTTTTCTATGATTTTCTTATCATGCAATTTCAAAATAAATTTTCTATAGATTCCAACCTCATGGTAATTAATCTTTATTTTAGCAAAATAAATATGGCATGCACCTGATGCTTTACAAAAACAAATGCTGATCTTGTTTCCCTACAACGTAACATAAGAGCATGTGTTTTCGGTTCACCATGTCATGACATAAATCTCATTCATGTATGATTTTTTATAAATATTCCATGAAATGTATATGTTAATTTGTAATGTTAAAATGTAATCCTTAGGTTTCATATTATTTGAGATATTATATTTGGTAAAGATAAAACATTAAAAGTTATATGATATCATGAAATAGCATTGGCAACATTGAAAACTTATTTATTTGTTAGAATCATCATGAAATATGCTATCATGCTATATGCATTTTATATCGTGGATTTTGGTATATTTTTCTATATAATTGGTCAAACTTTATCTATACTATTAAAAAGATTGGAACCGTTTGTCACCACCCAAAAGATTCCGTCTGCCTTGATTTGACGAATTTGCCCCTGCACGTTTGATCATATTACAGCCACTGCCACCGCCAAGTCAAAGTATATGATTCCTTTCATCCCTCCCGTCGCTCTCTTTCCCCCGCAAGGATTCTTGCGCGCCTCCACCTCGTCTGCTGAGCCGCCGGGGTGCTCTCCGCCCACGCGCTGCTCCCTTCCTTTGCTGCGCCGTCCCCTCCTCTGCTGCACCTCCTCCGCCTCCTCATCCTCTGCTGCGCCGCCGCACTTGTCTCCCTCCGGCGGGAGGACGGGAACCAGCCGCTGCCAAATTCTTCCCTCGAGATCCGGCCAGGTATCGCTGCAGAGCGCCTATCTCTGTCGCTGGCGGGTGGGGCTAGGGTTTCGGATAAGGGGATGAACGACTTCAGGCATCGTGTCATGGAGCTCGTTAGCCAGGTGGTAAATCTGGTCGCAGGGACCCTCGATTTTGCCACGGTGGAGCACTCTCTGGTCGGGGCCGCTCAATTTGGCGGCGGTATATTCTTAGATGCCGCAACCTTAGCTCAAACTTTACTTCTAATTAACTACTGTGCTTGATTTTGTTGGTAGGCTTCATGTCCATTTGTTGTGGTAAGAATCGAATTCCTGTACTCATTTTAACATTTTTCATCCAATTCACGGCAACACATGTGTACTAATTTCCTATGAACTACATCAAAGAAATATGTCCTACATTAGGCAGACAGTATTTGTGCAGTACTTTTGGTGATGTTTGTTGTGATGCTTGTAGATATTGTGCGCCTATGGGCTTATCTGCTCCGGAAGTCTCATTAGTAAAGTATATTTCTGAGTGTTTGGAAGAGACCATTGTTGTTCAGCAGCGATTCCTTTGAAGAACACATCCACTCCTTCCTTGTGCTTTTTGGTTCAGCTAATTTGCATCCTCTATTCTTTTTGCACCAGTGCTCGTGAGTTTTGTTTATTTAAAGATGGATCTTTCCAAATGTATCGATAAGATGGAGAGCTAGCGGCACAGCTTGATGATGGCGTGTTTCCTAGCTAAGCTGAATCTAATTGATAACGTCCTATCAAATGCAAATAACTGAAGTCACTAGCTACACGAGCATGAGGTCGCTTGCAATATTTCCTTTTGGAGACCAAAGTTCAGTTGCAAATGTATACCACGTTTTATCTTCAGAGCGAACAACTCATGTGTCATATGTCCTAATCAATTTTTCTCATCAGCGCAGGATCTTGCTTGTCCAGGTATCCATATTTTCTTTTGGTCATCAGCGCATGATCATTTTTATAGGGGCAAGCACTAAACACCATAATGGTATGGTATCGAACAATAATTCACTGACTGACATTGAGAACGTATTATTTCGTACTTACCAAACATGAGAGTATCTTTTGGAGTATATAATAAACAACACCTGTGCCTCAAGAAGAAGCGCAAGTACTCCTGCTCCAGGTGCCTCCGCCGCCTCGTCACCCTCTACAGCTAGCAGCTCCACGACCAAGCTGCCTCCTGTCCTGTCTCGAGGCTGCTCAAATGCTCATCCATCGATTACAGCCACCGAGGCACCGACTGGCGACTGGCGCACAAAGTGAACAATCACGTCTCTGAGTTCTTTGGTTCTTGTTGGCAAAAGGCTGACTCGATGGTGATGTGATCTTTAGTTTAGAAATTCTAAGGAGTAGCTAGCAGCCTAGCAACATAGTACTAGCTGGTTGATTAGTTTGCATTTTTTTATGGATAAAATCGGATCATATTAAGTAGGGGAGATTACAAGTTGTTCTAGTTCGCGTTCCTTAAAAACAACATCAGTAGGCCGAACCAAGCCACACCATAGTTCTACATTTCATTCTTGTCCAATTGGAAAAAACAGTGGCTAATCCTAACCTGTCCACGATCCACTTATACAAAGTTGCACTCTCTACCACCACGGGCTAACCACTTAATATCTGAGATTAAATGAGTATGAGGCGGGCGGTCTTGTTCTTCCTTCAATACAGCCATGACCAAACGAGCACAGTCTATATCAATGATTATTGGGAGTAGACTCTATTGAATAGATAAGCGCAACCCTTCAAGATATGCTCGTAGTTCTGCCTCCAGCGCATCATCACATGTTTCCATGAACCGGCGAGACTAGAAGATGATAGTACCAGCATCGTCACGAAGCATCATACCAGTATCTGCCATACCACTCTTAAAGGAGCCATCAATTGTAAGTTTTACCCATCCCGGCGGCGGTAACACCCAGGGTTTATCAGGTGGCTCTTTCTCCCTCCTTGCCGTGATCGAGGCCCTTGTTAGATCCGCTGGTTGCTTGCCTTTGATAATCTGATCCCCAGGGAGCTCATGCACATGCTGCAAAGTACCCCGATAACTCAACAAGAACCTCTTGGACCCTTCCACCGATGGCAAGGGTTTCTCATGTGTAACCTTATTTCTTGCATACCAAATTCTCCAGGTAATAAATAACAGATTCTCAAGTGTATGGTCAGAAGAGTTCAGCAACAGGTTCCTAAAACCACTCCAGCTCATTGTAAATAGGTCGTCAGCCGAAGGTACTGACCAAACCTCATGCATTGATTCCTAGAGTCGGCGCGCGTGAGGGCACCTAGTGAGTGCATGCATCACATCCTCTGTCTCCTGATGGCAGATATTGCATGTGCCCAAAACCTTTATTTTCCTACTTAGCTTGTTTTCCTCTGTGGCCAAGGCATTAGAAATCACCCGCCAGGCACACATGCTCTTTGCCGTGTAGGCAAAAGACACGGCAAAGGCCTTCCGAAACACGGCAAAGGCTTTGCCGTGTGTATACACACGGCAAATGCCACACGTCAACGTTTGCCGTGTGTCTCATACATAGACACGGCAAAGTAAGTAAGATAACGGTTCCCGCGAAGATGACGGTGTCTATTCTTTGCCGTGTGTCTTCTCGAAAAGTACACGGCAAAGAAATTGTGTTTGTCGTGTGTATCCTCGAAAAGTACACGGCAAAGAAGCTGTCTTTGCCGTGTGTCTCATGGAAAAAGTACACGGCAAAAAAACTGCCTTTAAAAAAAAATTGTTTCAAACTTTTTTGAATATTATTTACTTGATAATCATATAGAATATTTTAACCCTTTGTATGTTAAATATTAGGTCAAATTACACTCATAATCAAACTTCCCCTATGGTGACCCATCCTAAAACTACTCTAGCTCTAGCACGCTTAACTTCTTCGTTTCTTCCGAATGACCTTCCAAGAAAAAAATCATACCTTGATGCTAATACTTTCATATCAATCCTATTAACTCTTGGGTCATGATGTCACACATCTCAGTTTTAGATTCCAAACAATTATTTAAGTAAACAATAATGAAAAGTAATAATAATCTTGAATCCAAATAAAAAATAAAATGATTTTATTTTATTTCCTTTTTCTATTTAATATGGAATAATTCATATATTTAAATCCGTAAATTGGAATTCGACAAATAAAATGTCTAAATCGATTAGAAAAATGTGAGGAATCCAAATATGACATCCATATAATCTTGTGAAAATGGGGTGGTATCATTTTGAATTATCCATTTGGTGGTTGCTTCATAAAACCCCTAGTTTTTTGTGTTCGGAAAATAGAAAATGTCTTTTTGGTGCGAGGAAAAGAAGAACTTCCTCCAGCAACATTATTCGCCATTCCATGATGCACATGCATGCACGATATGGGCACATTATCACAAATTATGCCTTGATTCTAGCCATAATATTGTTCATTTGACCCGAAAGCCAGGAAACCTCGAATGAGATAGGCCATTTGGTGGTTGCTTCATAAAATCTCACGTTTTTTCGCTCAGAAAATAGAAAATGGCTTTTTGGTGCGACGAAAAGAAAAACTTTCTCCTGCAACATTGTTCACCATTACATGAGGCACATGCATGCACAATATGGGCAGATTATCACAAACTATGCCTTGATTCTAGCCATAACATTGGTCATTTGACCCGAAAGCCAGGAAACCTCGAATGAGATAGGTCATTTTGTGAAGGTTTTTTTGAGAAATATTCAATATAACAAGTTTGATATTTTTCCTTGCAACCATGTCACATAATATGACACCACCCAAAGGTTTCGCATTGTTTCGATCATTTTTGAATTTTTTATGATTCTTTTAAACTATCGACAAACTTTGTCGAACGACGGGTATGAAGATTCTTAGCTCGGAGCTGAGCCTCTCTAAACTTTCATTGGATCTTTAATGAAATAGCATATTGCGAATCTAAAAATGATTTTTATAAAAAATCATGCCCATCCGATCATGTACTGTAGTTCATATCTAACCCACTTCCTACTAGTTCGGCAGGAATTTGTCTTTTTCACCTGGACTGGACGAAAAGGTTTGATATCCCTCCGTGGGACATTGTACATTTAAGGTGGTCTAGTATTTTAAAAAAATAGGGTGGTAGAATTTTGAATTAGCCATTTGGTGGTTGCTTCATAAAATTCCCCTTTTTTATGCTCGTAAAATGAAAAATGGCTTTTTGGTGCGACGAAAAGGAAAACTTCCTCCTGCAACATTATTCTCCATTCCATAATGCACATGTATGCACAATATGGGCATATTATCACAAACTATGTCTTGATTCTAGCCATGACATTGGTCATTTGACCCGAAATCCAGAAAACCTCGAATGAGATAGGTCATTTTGTGAAGGTTTTTTCAGACATAATCAATATACGAAGTTTGATATTTTTCCTACGAACTATGTCACATAATATGACACCACACGAAGGTTTCGCATTGTTTCGATCATTTTTGAAATTTTTATGCATGTTTTGATCGAACAAAGTGAACAATCACGTCTTAGTTCTTTGGTACTCGTTAGCAAGGCTAGCTCGATGGTGATGTGATCTTTAGTTTAGAAATTCTAGGGAAGTAGCGAGTTGCTAGATTAGTTTGCACTTAGCAGGACCCATCGATCGATGTAGATGCCGTGCATGTGCGCATCGATCACGTTGTGATGTGGTACTAGGCTCTCACTACAGGAATGGGAAGCTACGCCGACGGGCGGTCGCTACGTCGACGGCCAAACGTCGGGGCCGTCGGCATAGCCATCATCTAGGCTAGCTCCGCCAAGCAGCCGTCGGCGTAGAATTGCCCTCGGCATATCCTATGCTACGCCGACGGCTGCCCTCGGCGTAGCATACGCCGATGGCTGTCTTCGGCGTAGCTATTTTTATTTTATCTCATTAAAATTTGAAAAATCATAACTAAATCATTCTAATTCGGAAAAATACAAATAATATATCAAAATTTGCAGAAAAATAAGATCTATCTATCTACAATCAAATATTACACATTTGTAAATAAAAATTAAGTAAAACATAAAATATTATATATAGTTTAAAACGGGCATAAAAAATTTAAAAATGATCGAAACAATACGAAACCTTCGCGTGGTGTTATATTATGTGATATAGTTAGAAGGAAAAATATCAAACTTGGTATATTGATTATGTCTCAAAGAAACCTTCACAAAATGACCTATCTCATTCGAGGCTTCTTGGCTTTCGGGTCAAATGACCAATGCTATGGCTAGAATCAAGACATATTTTGTGATAATGTGCCCATATTGTACATACATGTGCATCATAGGATGGCGAACAATGTTGCAGGAGGAAGCTTTCCTTTTTGTCGCACCAAAAAGGCATTTTTCATTTTCCGAGCATAAAAAACGGACGGTTTTATGAAACAACCACCAAATGGCTAATTCAAAATACTACCACCATATTTTACAAAAATAATAGAGCACCTTATATGGACAATGTCCCAACAGGGGGATCCGAAACCTTTCCGTCCACCTTTGGTGAAAAATACAAATTCCTGTCGAATCGGTAGGAAGTGGGTCAGATATGAACTACAGGTACATGATCCGATGCTCATGTTTTTTTACAAAAATCATTTTTAGGTTCACAATATGCTATTTTATCAAAGATCCAATGCAAGTTTAGCGAGGCTCGGCCCCGAGCTAAGAATTTTCATGCCCGCCGTTCGACAAAGTTTGACGATAGTTTAAAACGGGCATAAAAAATTCAAAAAACGATCGAAACAATGCGAAACCTTCGTGTGGTGTCATATTATGTGACATAGTTATAAGTAAAAATATTAAACTTGATATATTATTATGTCTCAAAAAAACCTTCACAAAATGACCTATCTCATTCGAGGTTTCTTGGTTTTCGGGTCAAATGACCAATGTTATGGCTAGAATCAAGGCATAGTTTGTGATAATGTGCCCATATTGTGCATACACATGCATCATGGGATGGACAATAATATTGCAGGAGAAAGTTTTCCTTTTGTCGCACTAAAAAGCCATTTCCCATTTTCTGAGCATAAAAAATGGACGGTTTTGTGAAGCAACCACCAAATGGATAATTAAAAATGGTACCACCACATTTTACAAAAATACCACCTTATATAGACAATTTCCCAAGAGGGGAATCCGAAACCTTTCCATCCACTTCTGGTGAAAAAGACAAATTCCTGCCGAATCGGTAGAAAGTGAGTGAGATATGAACTACAGGTACATGATCCGATGTTCATGTTTTTTACAAAAATCAGTTTTAGGTTCACAATATGCTATTTTATCAAAGATCCAATGCAAGTTTAGCGAGGCTCGGCTCCGAGTTAAGAATCTTCATGTCCGCCGTTCGACAAAGTTTGACGATAGTTTAGAACGGGCATAAAAAAATCAAAAACGATCGAAACAATGCGAAACCTTTGCGTGGTGTCATATTATGTGACATAGTTATAAGTAAAAATATTAAACTTGATATATTGATTATGTCTCAAAAAAACCTTCACAAAATGACCTATCTTATTCGAGGTTTCTTGGCTTTCGGGTCAAATGACCAATGTTATGGCTAGAATCAAGGCATAGTTTGTGATAATATGCCCATATTGTGCATATACATGCATCAGGGGATGGCGAACAATGTTGTAGGAGGAAGTTTTCCTTTTCGTCGTACCAAAAAGGCATTTCCCATTTTCCGAGCACAAAAAACGGACGATTTTGTGAAGCAACCACCAAATGGCTAATTCAAAATTCTACCACCACATTTTACAAAAATACTATACCACCTTATATAGACAATGTCCCAATAGGGGGATCCGAAACCTTTCTGTCCACCTCTAGTGAAAAAGACAAATTCCTGCCGAATCGGTAGGAAGTGGGTCAGATATGAACTACATGTACATGATCCGATGCTCATGTTTTTTTACAAAAATCATTTTCAGGTTCACAATATGCTATTTTATCAAAGATTCAATGCAAGTTTTCCTTTTCATCGCACCAAAAAGCCATTTTTCATTATCCGAGCGCAAAAAAGGAATTTTCTAAAGCAACCACCAAATAGATAATTCAAAAACGGAGGGTTTGTGATTAGTTGATATGGATATCATATTTGAATTTCTCTCATTTTTCTGATCAATTTAGACATATTATTTGTTAAATTACGATTTACAGATTTGAAGATATTAATTATTCCATATTAAATAGAAAAATACAAAAAAGTAAAATTATTATATTTTTATTTGAATTCAATAATATTTTTACTTATTCATTAATGTTTACTTAAATAATTGTTTGTAATTTCAAAAAAAAAGTGACATGTTGATATAAGGGTTAATAGGATTGATATCATAGTATTGACAACAATGTATGAATTACTTTGCGGAAACCGATTCTGAAGGAACGAGGAAGTTAAGCATGCTGGAGCTAGAGTAGTATTAGGATGTGTGACTGGCCGGAAAGTTTGACCAAGACTGCAATTTAATTAAATATTAAGTATAATTAGTGTTAAAAATGTTTAAAGTGAGAGATTAACAAGTCAAACAATTCAAAGATTCAAAATTTGAGAAAAAAATTTAATTTTTTTTTTAAAATGTTTTTGCAACCTGTCGACAAGCTATGCCGACGGCCGCTACGCTATGTACTCCGCCGAGGGAGCCCTTTGCCGAGGAGGCTACGCCGAGGGCAGCCATCGGCGTACCATACGCCGAGGGCTTTTTAGCCTACGCCGACGGCTTTTTGCTCTCGGCGTAACGCGCGCGTCCTGTAGTGTTTGTAAATGGTGGCCTCTGCTAGCTTAGTAACAAGTACTACCATCTCCGTTTCAACATATAGGACGTTTTGCTAGACTCTTTTTAACATACCAAAACATTTTATATTTTAAGATAGAAGAGGTAATAGCAACTAACTTACTCTATAACATTTTCGCATATACTGTCTTCGATCCGAGTAGTACGCTTGCAACTACGGTAGGTGGTTGCTCGAATCCTTGACGTCATGGCTATCCTTGTATGTTATACTAGTTGATACCCCGCGCATTGCTGCGGAAATAAAATATAATTTTCATATATGAAAAAATAGCATAAATCGGGTAGCTTGTACTTTATGTGAAAAAAAACTTCATGAGTACATGGTCATTCGGATAATAGGGGTCGACTAATGTGGACACTCTGCATGTTTGCAGCTTGCGAACAATAAGGTTACATGCACCTTGCAAGAATGACACTCACCCGTACAAACTAAAATGTTAAGACACGAAATTACAAATACATGTCACTATATGATTATTCTAGAAATTTTAAAATATGGTACCCATATCTGGACATATTACAGGGCATACGAAATTACTGCAAAGACATATATACCAGACAGAATCCGCTATTGCATCCCTAAATTTATATAGAAATTCTACATGACAATCTTACTCTCCTCCCTCAAAAGAATTTATTGCTAGTTGATCCAACTGCTAGTATATCTTGATATATACCTTCATACAAAAAATCAGAAGTACTTGTGGCACACTTATATACCCTAAAAGAAATATTGAAACCTATCAATTTAGCATGCAAAAAAAAAAGAATATTTCAGCAGAATGTCAAGGTGAAGAGAAATTGCTACGAACATAGCAGCAGGTTCGTCTTTGAAATAACTGCGCCAAGAATCATTGCCTGACTACAAAAGCTTGTTGTATTAATTCAGAGCAAACATTTGAACTTCACATGATGCGAGGGAGTCCAAAAAGTGCAATTTTGCTGAAAAGACCAGAGACTTCAATCTATTGTTTGAAACTTTCTTGCAAAAGAGGAACAAAAATAATCAAGACTATAAATCTAAATGGGAATTATTTTGAAAATGAGTGTGAGTGACATACCAGTTAGAAAATGAAACTACGTGCGTCATTTGTGTGTAGGGATGGAACTGTAGCATCCATCAAAAAATACTACATCCAAAAGGAACAATCAGAAGCTTGGATCAGTAAGTGTGATGTCATGAAGTTGCAATAACAAAAAATAGGTATTTCAGTACCTCAGAGAGACCATGGCAATATATTTTCTGTTTGGTTAATATCAAATATAATAACTCGCCAAGAGTACATGGAACCACAACTTCCTTGCAGGTGTTGCCCCTGTAAATAAAATCCTCGCATAGCAGGTCTTCAGCACTTTGGGGACAGCGATGTGCTTTATCTGATCATTGCTCAAAGGAGTACGTCTTATTATGTCTGGCACAGATAGTATAATTGGGAGTTTGGGACACAGGTTAGATCAGCAAATACTTTGACCATGCAAACCATAGTAGGAGGAGGCAATCGTCCTGCTTATGTTCGGTAATAAGGATATAAACAGCAGTCAAATAAAATGATGACTTCAGAAAATACGTACCCTTGGCGTGGAAAGTGGCGATGATCCATATGGGACTGATTCTTCCCCTGATTGATCACGGGTGCCTCCACACCATATCAGAGCTCGGATGGAATCATACATTGGAGGGCGCAACGTTGTTTGGGCGAAAGAGTAGAGAAGACATTGTTTTCATATTGCAACTGAGAGTGATGTGCTTGTACCCCGATGGGTAGCTAGACTGCCGCTGCCGGTGCCTAGAGGAGGTGGTGCATGAACGGTGGCTGAGGAGAGTAGTGACGACGTGACTGGGCCAGTGACCATACATTTGAAATCCTGACGGATAGCAAGAATTGGGGTGATGTGGCTGCACCAGAATTCAGCTTGCAAACATTAAATGCTTTGTAGTGGGGATGAACTTATTTATTTGTTGAAACCGCAAGAAATCGCGTGCGACACTCAAGAAATGTGTTTATTGTTTCGGCCAAAAAAAGAGAAACGTGTTTATTCTTTCCCGGTTCATGTGCTTGCACAAACTATTGAGTTTTTCATTGTCAAAATGCACGACATAAATAAATATACAGTACTTTTTTGCCGCACATTTTATCAGAAGAGATACGAAGAAATGCACAAGGAAGAAGTGTCGCATACAACCAAAAAGTATTTCATGGTTATTACAAGCATTACACAACTCAGAATCTGAAATTCCATAAGCTTAAAGAAGGGAGAAAAAATTGTTTCTAGAGCTTCTCCCCATAGGAGTTTATCACCAACGGAATCCATAAGTCGGCTTCTCTATATTCATAAGCTCAAAATAAGTGGCCCTAAACCTATAAGAGTACCCGTATAACACTTAGTGCACTAAATTCCTTTGGCAGGAAGAAAGATCGTGTACTCCCTCCGTTTATAAATATAAGATGTTTTAGGTTTGTGAAGGAGATGTATTTAAACATGTTTTAGTTATAGGTTCAAACGAATCTAGACACTAAAAGATGTCTAGATACATCTCACTCACAAATCTAAAACATCTTATATTTCCAAACGGAGGGAGTATGTGAGAAAGAGAGGGAAGCAAAGGACAAAGGCGGGCATGCATAATAATTTTTCTTTTTAAGCCCGTGACCATATTATCACACCATAGTTATTCTCACTACTAAGATGGAGCCGTGGCAGACTAATACGTGAGGTTGCATATATTTGATATGCCATGATGCACCTTAGAGATGTTAGTTCATCACCAACATCTTGATTAAAAGAATGAAAATAAAAAGGTAGCAGCTGGCATGTGAGGTTTGGTGAAGGCAATGAAATCCGCACTCAACACTTGGGTCTATACATAAGTAGCTTTCTCATGAAGCATAAAGCAATGTCTGCAACTAGGGTTGAGGTGTGTGAGCCAATCATGTACAGTGCCGGCAAGAACAAGTCCAAGAAGGAGAGAAAAATGTCAAACACAATGAGTGTTGCATCATAGTTAAATGGAG
The DNA here is from genome assembly GCA_916181665.1 of Avena sativa. Classification (NCBI taxonomy): domain Eukaryota; kingdom Viridiplantae; phylum Streptophyta; class Magnoliopsida; order Poales; family Poaceae; genus Avena; species Avena sativa. The sequence goes on along the minus strand of OV702280.1, from coordinate 381,488,568 downwards.
ACACCTTTTAGAAATAGGATGCATTGGAATTTTCAGTTAGAGATGACTATCATCAAGAAGTCCGACTTCAGGTCCACATCCCATGACTCTATGTTGTACGGTAATCCATGACTTGGTGTCAAAATTAATGGTGATAGAATGATAGAACCGATAGATTAAATTTCATCCGGACCGAATCTTGTGTTAATATATTTTGACTGTTTACATATATACATGGCAAAAGTCAGATGTTTGCTTGGATATACCAAACAAACGACAAAAAAAGGTTGAATAATTTGTCCGACACACTTTCCTTGGTTGATCAATCATGTGGAAAAAATATGAGAAGAAATATAATATGGAGTAGTATCATATGACGTGTTGAAAAAACTCTAAAGTCCATTAAAAATATAAGGACAACCATAGACATCATTCATACACAACCATAGACATCATCCCTATAACTATGGGGGAGACGGGGTGAACTCGAGATCTCCCGTGGTGAGAGAAGGCATCCTGAGGCGAGGTTGCCGTCCAGTAGAAGCAGCAGAAGAACCACCAGGCGAGGGATTTATGGGCGAACCACCACCGACAGAAGGATCGGGAGAAGCACCAGCAGAACGGCCAGGCAAAGGACCATCGGGGTGCGTGGGTGTGATCATCTGATGGCTACCCGACGAGGCATGACCAAAGTGCTCGTTCTCGGAATATCCCGTCCCCTACAAGTTCCCTACATGTTAGCAACTAGCCGAGGCAAAGTAAAGCGGTAACCGGTGGTTTGGCAAAGAACTTACCGATGACGCTGCATAGTATGTCTGATGGAAACTTTCCCTCGATGGCAGGAATGGGCGCCGGCCCCGGCATGGGAGATATGGGCCCTAGGTCATTAACACTCTGACCCGTTTGCATATCCACAATCACCGCCTACAAGATAGTTTAGATGTCAGGCCCTAAAGTACCAAACTAGGGGAAGTGGGACTTGTATGTTTTGCAAAAGTAAAAGTTCAAACTTACATTTATGTACTGCGTGTAGACCGTACTCGCCGCCTGATGCTGCTGAAAGGCCACCTCATATTCATTATGAGCAACATCGTAGGTCGCGTCAAACTCAGGCTACAATTTCAAATATAATGAATCTCGTCAACACTTAGCCATGCAGGAACGAAAGGCGTAAAAATGATGAAAATAAGGAAAACTTACATCATCTGTGTAGGTGGATCGACGAGGCCAGCCACGAGGCGGGATAGGGGGACCATCGGCAGGGTAGGTAGCCTTGAGACGCGTGAAGCTCGTGTTGAGGGTAGGCTTGACCTTTTTATTAAGAATCTTGAGACGTCCATGCTCCAATCCGTGGCTAAATAGGAGCAACGACTCCTCGTCGATCTCCGCGTTAATGGGGTCATCCACATGCGGGTGACGAGCCTTCACCATCGTGGTGTAGGACTACAAGTGTTCCTGGGCATTTCCGAAGAACACGGGGAGCGAGGGCTGAGGCTTCGAGAGATCGGGCTTCTTGTGCACACTCGGATCGTCTACCCGTTCCACTAACAGGGGTAGCCCGACGTAGCTCTCTCTTGTTTTATGTTTTTTTAGGTCATGAAGTTCAGCATCCTCCAAAAGCTTATGGTCTAGTGCAAAGTTCATACTTCCATGGTCTCAATCCTTATGAAGAGCTGGTACATGCTATATCTATAAGAGAAACTATCGTTCGCTCCTCAGGAGGGTTGACAGAACCAGGAACTCTGTTCAAGAGTCTAATGACCATCTTGCGAGATGTAGTTATATGCTATGATGGAATTGTATAATTCAATCTTTGCAACTTATGTATAGATAAGGTGATCTCACAGATTTTCCAAGTGCTATAACTCCTGGAGAACCGGTGGTCTATCCCTATAGCTTTCTCAATACGAGGGTAGCCTAGTGGACTTTTCTTTTTGTTTTGGTTTTGTTTAGGACATATGTACATGGAAAGCAAATGTTGGGCCAACTTTGCCATAAAATAGGCTCTGGTTGCCCCGTGGCGGGAGTTTCCACGTATATATCCAGGATTTTACTAAGTGTTAACGCATGTCTACAAAGGGGGTCACACTTGGGACTTACACATGGGACCTACCAACCTTGCACCACACTCACAGACATATGCTAGGGACACATGCAAGTTTTCATCTGATTCCGACGTTCTCGTGGTCTTCCTCCGGCGAAACCCTGATCTGCGGGACTCAGATCATCTACCCCCTAGACATTCTTCTGACATGGGTAGCCCAGCGTAGCTCTCTCTTGTTTTGTGTTTGTTTAGGTCATAGGATGATGTAAAACCATGTTGGTTCACGAGGTGCGGCACTATCCTACCCGGTTTTACCTGAACGGGGAGTTTCCCCCTTATACAAGTCCAGAACCTTCGCTTCTAGGTTACAGCGCATGCATGCACCTAGAGACTAGTAGGTTTTGGATGTTTCAACACAACACCACACCTCCATGCATGTGCTAGGGCCACATGCAAGTTTTTGAGGTATTCCTACGCCTCGGAGCGCGGTTTTTCGCGGAACCCTGATCTGTGCACACTCGGATCGTCTACCCCCTAGACGTTCCTCTGACATGGGTAGCCCGGCGTAGCTGTCTCTTGTTTTGTGTTTTTTTAGGTTATATGATGATGTAAAACCATCTTGGTTCACAAGGTGCGGCACTATCCTACCCGGTTTCACTTGAACGGAGAGTTTTCCCCTTATACAAGTCCAGTTTAATGTATCTTTTCAACTCAGCGGTTCTATGTACTTGAATGCAATGGAATAAAGCTTTTTTATGATCAAACATATGATCCCTCTCCCACTTGCACTTGCTCTTGTCAATCTGGCACCTGGTTCAGTAACATGGTCTATTGCATCGCATAGCACTTATTATATCGATCTGGTAGTTTTCCAATGGTTGGTAAGGAATGGTGTAAAAAATGGGTTGGCGTAGAAAAAGCATTGAATCTTTGAACAACTTCTCCAAAATGTGTGATACATAAAATTCACACATATGCGGTAATAACAAATACAAAGATGCAATTTTCTCGGGGTGTGAGAAAATTCGCAACGTCATTTCATGTGGGCATGGACTGTTATTCGGAGGGTACGAATTCATCTAATTAATAAAAATAGAACATAGATAATTAATAATAGTAAATAAATACAAATACAAAATAAGATCATAATTTGGTGCAAAATAAAAATAAAAATGCAAAGGAGGTACGCCGAGGGTGGCCGTCGGCGTATCTGGGTTGACGCTACGCCGACGGTAGCCATCGGCGTAACGTTGCCGCCGTTAGGGGTCCGTCCTTTCGTGGCCGGCAAATGCCACGTGTCTGCGACCTACGCCGAGGGCTAGCATGCGCCGAGGGTAGCCGTCGGCGTAGGGTCTCCTACGCCGATGGCGCGGCTACGCCGAGGGCTGGCGAAGGGGGCTGGCCTGGTCCGGTCCTACGCCGATGGCCCCGACATTTGGCCGTCGGCGTAGCGGCTGGCCGTCGGCGCACCTCCCCATTCCTGTAGCGTTGGTTCTACCATGTGACGAACTGAGTAGATTCTACAAGTATAAGAATCGGCGACCATCTTATCTACAAGTGTAGATTCACCATAATAATTTAGAAGAAGATTCTCTCATGATGTGGCATTCATAATTTGTCTCCTCGAGCTTTGGGTCAATGAACCATCCGTCATAGCGCTTTAAAGAGAAAGGAGAGGAAGGTGATAGCGTCAATGGTGATGCTCATCTCTTGGGAAATTTAAAAGGAACCAAATGCTAGCGTTTTACCATTTATCTTCTCCTATATGGCCATTTTCATCACTAGGGTCAAAGTTGAGGCGAACGCTTGGAGCCTTGCCGGAGCTAATTTTTTTACTAGATTGAAGTCCTAGGGTTTTTCCTATGCATGTGTTATAAGAAACTTCTTCTCTATTAATAAAAATATCAAATCTTTTGTCCTGTTTCAATAAATGTCCTAAGATGGAGCCATGGCAGCCTGAGCCGTGAGCCTACATACATTTGAGATGCCATAATGCACCTTATTGATGTTAGTTGATCACCAACAACTCGACTCATCGGAAATAAAATAAAAAAGCAGCAGCGGGTGTGTAAAGTTTGGTGAAGCAATGAAGTCTGCACTAAACACTCGGTCTATAAATAAGTAGCATCCTCATGAGGCAAAAGCAATGTCTAGAACTAGGTTTGAGGTGTGTAAGGCAATCATGTGCATTGGCAGCGTGGACAAGTCCAAGAAGGAGAGAAAAGTGTCCAACACAATGACTCTTGCACTGTATTTGAACGGACACACCTTTTAGAAATGTGATACATTGGAAATTTCAGTTAGAGATGACTATAATCAACAAGTCTGACATCACATCGCCATGGTCGCCCGATGATTCCATCTTGTTCGGTGATCCATGACAGGCGTCAAAATTACTAGTGGTAGAATGATAGAATCAATAGACGAAAGTGTCGGGACCCAATTTTGTGTTAATATCCTTGTATTATTTACAGATATACATACATGGGAAAACTCGATTTTGATGGAGCGCATCTAAAGTCATGTGTTTGCTTGAATACCAAGCCAGTGAGAAAAAAGGTTGATCAACTTGTCTGTAACACTTTCCTTGATTGATCAACATAAACACCTGTGAAACCACGTCGAAAAAAAAAAGAAATATAGTACTCATATGCTGTGTTGAAAACTCATCTAAGGTCCATTAAAAAGGGAGAATTGCAATACGAACACTTGTATTTGTATTGACATGATCATAAATAGGTTAAACTTTGACAGCTTACTCTATCTAAAATTTGTTAATCTAAACTTCATGAACATAATTTAGAGAACGACGTGTCTCCCCGCGGTGGAGGCCGCCCTCCTGCTCCGTCGGGTGCTTCGTGACCTCTCGGTCTTTTGGCAAGTGCGTGTCCGCATCCTCGGCTTCGGTGGCGGTTTGCACGGTCTTGCCTATGTGTCACATCCTAGATTTTAGAAATTGGAAGTTGAATAGGATTCATGGCATTGCATCATAAACATCATGCAAAAAATTCAATTCCAAAACTATTTGGTGGATTTATATTTCAAAATGCCATTTTGTTCCTATAAAGGAATTATACAAGGTTGAGTAAGACCATAAGCTAGGAAAATTATTGCTAAATAAGATCCTATTTGGATCCCTGAATTTTAGAAAAATCTGGACACAAAAATCATCTCATTTGGAGTTCATATGAAAAAGATACAATAGAAATAGTCAAACAGAAAAGAATAAAAGAAACAGAAAAAAATAACTAGACTAATCTACCCGGCGAGCCCCCTCCCCCCCGGCCCAGCCCACCCTCCTCTCTGCCGCGCGCCTCTTCCACGAGTAGCGCGCAACGCAGCGGCAGCGCAGCCAGCGGCCCATGCAGCCTAGCGCGCAGCCCACTTCCCCTCTTATGTTCGCTGGCAGGTGGAGCCCACCTATCAGGTCGTCTTCCTCCTTGAACCAGACACCCCCCCGCACACGTCGCATCGACGCCGATCAATTTCCCCCGCGAAATCAGTGTTTCCGTTCGGATTTCTTCTCCCTTGCGCAATCAACCACCTATAAAATCCCCCCTCGCCTCCCCGTGCTCCCTTTTTCGCAAACACCAAACCCTAGCCGCCCTGCCCACCTCGCCACCATTATCGCCGCCTGCAGCTTCAGATCGAGGTCGAAGACGATGCCACCGACCTCACCCGCCTCCCCTTTTCCCTCTATTAGACCACCCTCGCTTTACCACGTCGCCCTGACCATCTATTCCCCGCGTAGGAGCAGCCGACCGCGCACAATCCCTCGCCGGAGCCCCACAGTCACCGCCGACTCCAGCCGCCCGCCGTCGCTGCCCAGAGAGGAGACACAGAACGAAGACGCCGCTAGGGAGATTACCGTACTCGCCCGCATCCCGTGGACCGCCTCACCTCTTCTAGTGACCACCGGAGCACCTCCCGTCGCCACCGTCTGAGCCGCCGCTGCCCCACCATCAGCGCCGGTGAGCACCACGTTCGGCTCATCTCAGCCGTCCGATCCCATCTCTGCGGTTGAGAATAGAACCCTTAGCCTAAGGGGTATCGACGAGCCACAACACGCCACGTCGCCGACCGCGTCAGCGCTGACTGAACGGTCAAAGTTGACCCTCTGTAAAATAGAAAAGGGATTTAAAAATTGCAGAAAAAGGATAAAACTTGTAAAATCTATAAAAATTGATCTACTGGTCCAAAAATCATAAATAATGTACCATTGGATTCACAATTTTACGTAGAACATTGTGAGACCCTGGCACATGGATCAATAGGATTGATAGAAAACCCATACCAACAAAGTTGCAACTTATTTTCCGGAAGTTCATTCGAAAGAACACTAAGGTTAAGCGTGCTTGGCCTAGATCAATTCTAGGATGGGCGACCAATCGGGAAGTGGCTACCAGGTGTGCACCAGTGAGGACAAACTGCGCAGAAAAGACTAGTGTTGGTCTGTGGGGTTACTCTAGAAATCCTATTGCGCTGCCAGAAGTGACAGTCGTTGGTCCGGAGTGACCAAGGGGTGTTACAAACATGGTCACGCAATTGTTTCAGACTTTTACTGTAAGGTTTTGCAGTAATAAATTAAATGGTTTAATGGCTTATTTAGAGTAATAAATTCATAGTAAAATAAGTACTGCTCAGAAAATTGCAAATAACATGTCTACGGATTCACAAGAACTTGTAGAATCTGTTTATGAATTAAAATAATAGCCTTACAGTACTTAAATTTGCAGAAGCAATTAAAAGGCTTTCTGAAGTAATTTAATTATACAAAAAGTTCTGCAAGTCCTTTTTGCGTGATTCCAGTTGGCCCTGGCTCTATTTTACTACACAGTAGTGATTTTTCCTAGATTTTACAAACTAGTCAATAGAAGAGGCTTAATAATTTGATTAGAGCTCCATTATTTGGCCATTTAAATTGCATGTTTTGTTTTCAATACTTTAAAAATGTTTTCCATGCATGCATACAGTAGGTATATTGAACAGAGGTTGTACAATTCTACTGAAGCTTTGTTCAACTTGTCATGCATGCATCTTGCATTATAATAGTTGTGTATGATTGTTTATATGTTGCAATTGTGTATCGTGTAGATTGTGACGAGTGCAACGCTTGCTTATGTGAGGACTGTACTCTCGACTCCTACCGTCAAGGCAAGTAGTTGCTATTTTGTTCATGAATTTGTCCTACTATTTTATCTTGTGCATGTGTAGTGTATTTTCGTAGCTACATTTGTAGGAATTACTATGCTATGCTATATCCTATGTATTATGGTAGGGAAATCCTTTGTGGTTGAGCCCCCGTATGGTAGATGTGCTTAGCATTGCTGTAGATGCGAGGAAGGGATCATGCTTTGGTAAAGTAAAGGTTCTGTTCTACTAAAACAACATAATGTCAATAAACTACCTGGGCAAAGTGGCTGGATTAGTCATCGGATTATGAATAATGGTGGGGAATGCCGCCCAGGGCATTGAGAAGGATTAGTTGTGTTTATTCCAGTAGCTTACGTGTGCAACCATGTGCCAGTGAGAATGGGTGGATGGTTGGACTCACTAGGCCGTGGTGACCCGAACCCAGCATAATCAGAGATGTAGTGAATGGTAGGTTGGGACCGATGCGCAGTGGGGTTTGGGGATCTACTTCCCGAACGGTCTCTTCTTGGGCTTCTCCCTATCACCACTCAATTTGAGTGTGGTGGTACGAGCTGGGCTGTCCAAGTCACATGGGTAAAGTGTACAAACTCCTGTAGGGTGTATAAACTAATTGCTTAGACGTGTCCCTGGTTATGGACAAATGAGTTGCTTGATGTTGATGCTATGATATATTCTCGCTCATCCTTATTTCTTGATTTCTAAAACTTGATGGATGAACCTAAAAGGTTGTTGTAAATCAAATTGGTTTGATAAAGTAGGACAAACTGTTTGGAAAATGCAAGCTAGCCACAGCTCCACCAGCCAAATAAGCATATAGTTGCTAGGTCTATTGTCTCCCTATTTAGCGCTACTTGCCATACATTCCATCTATTGACCCTTTGGGGTTGCTATATTTTATGTTGCAGGTTATTATTCCAATTCTGAGTGATTGAATAGGTCGCGGTACTCTACTCAACGTTTGTTCGCTTGTGGGCAATTGAAGATGGAGTCTACTATATAATTATGCTTTTGTTTGCTATTAAACTATTTGAGCTAGCATGTGTGCTAAGTATTATTGTAATAATTGCAAATTCTGGATTAATTCGTTATTTATGATGCACTGTTAAATTCTTTGGTATTCATCTGTACTGTGTGTGCTAGTGAACCGATCCAGGGATTGATATTATAAACATGAACTCAGCCTTATCAGGCGAGGGTGTTACATGATGGTATCAGAGCAGTGCGTTGAATATAGGATCGTAACCTAGCAATGGAATAGTAAAGCCATATGAAAAATTATAAACACTATTTGATTCTATCTATTCTCTTCTTACACTTTTGTCTAGTATCATCTTATCACTTTAATTCCCATACTCTTCTCTTTTAAAATAAGAAGGAAGGCTCTCTCTAGGAATGAACTCATAATTTTATACTTATTAGATTCTTTTAATCCTTCATCTATCTTTTCTAATCTCATCTTGTTCAAACTTGTTGATGACCACTTGTGCAAGAAAGTGCAAGATGAAAGAATAGTTAGATGATGACCACCATATAGTTTGATATGATCTCGTTTAGATATAGCAACCGTTTATTGCAAGAACTTGTGTGATAGTTGTTTTGTTATGTTTAGGTTATGCTATTTGATACCTTAAAGTTTCAGGAATATTTGTGCGAATTTCTAAATAAGTTTTGGCAAAGTTTTGGTTAAAATTTGTGATTTTCCTGCTGCAGTTTTCTGCTGAACCTGCAGTACTGTATAATTTTTCATGTTTTTTTGGTAACTTGGAAAAATCTGAAAAAATAGGGTTTGGTGCGAAACTTCCTGTACTATTTTTACAAAAATCAGATATATTTTCTGATGAGTTTAAGGTTCCCAGAAAAATTCGTGAACACTGTTGTAGTTTCAGGACAGATTTTGTCCATTACTTTTATGATTGTAGGTTCACCCCCAAACGAATATTAGTCAATGGAAAACTATTCTGTGCATGGCATGCCACTAAAACAAAACTTTTGGAACATAAACAAAACTATTTTGGCTTGAGTGTTGTTTGCAATGATTGTTTGCTTCATGTATTTATGGGTAATATTACTTCTCTAGTCTTTCTATCTATAACTTATCCATGTTGTCCCAACAGATGTCGCCCTGCCGCCAACCCACTGAGATGGAGCAACTGATAGCAGCACAAGCACAACTAGCTCAGGTGATGACATAATTCATGGCTGCCTAGAACAACAACAACAACAACAACAACAACAACAACAACAACGACAACGACAACGACAACGACAACGACAACAACAACAACAACAACAACAACAACAACAACAACAACAACAACAACAACAACACCAACAACAACAGCAGCAACAGCAACAGCAACAGCAACAGCAACAGCAACAGCAACAACAACAACAACAACAACAACAGCAGCAACAACAACAACAACAACAACAACAACAACAACAACAACAACAACAACAACAACAACAACAACAACAACAACAACAACAACAACAACAACAACAACAACAACCGGAGGATGCTCTCACCAGGTTTCTGAAACTGAGGCCAGCTAAGTTCTCCACTGCACCTAAACCTATGATTGCTCTTGACTGGTTGCGCTCGGTGAACAAATATTTAGTGACTGTTGAATGCACTGATACTAAGAAGGTGAGATTTGCTGCTCACCTACTAGAGGGACCAACTGCTTCTTAGTGCGATACTTTCCAGATCACCCACCCACTAGATAATGTTACTTGGGACATGTTTGAACAAGCATTCAAGACCAACCATGTCTCTTCAGGGGTCCTGAGTCTGAAGAGGAAGGAGTTTTGAAACTTGCGTCAAATCAATCGCATAGTGGCAAAATATATAGAGGAATTCAACAATCTGTCACGCTATGCACCTAAAAATGTTGACACTGATTCCAAGAGGAGAGAAAGTTTTTGGATGGCCTTAGTGATGAGCTCTCACTTCAACTATTTGTGGTCCATTGCCCTACCTTCCAGGAGATGATGGACAAGGCTAGAATTCTTGAAGGAAAGCACAAGCAAGTGGAACGACGCAAGAGGAAGCACAATGATCATAATTCAGTATCACACCATAAGCATACCTACCATGATGGTAATGGGAATTTTGGGCACCACAAGCATGGAGGCAATGGACACAACCACAATGGAGGCAATGGCCACAACTCTAGAGGCAACAATGGTCATAACCACAACTATCATAAGAAGGATATTAGCCAAGTGATATGCTTCAAGTGGAACCAGAAGGGACACTATGGTGATAACTGCCCGGGGAAGAAGATTGAAGCTGGAGCTGACATGGTTATACCCTACGGGTACACGACATCAGCATACCTGGTCTAGCCCAAGTAAGGCCCACGAGAATATATGCGGCCCATGAAGATTTTCGGGTGGCCCAAGCCCATGACATCTTCGGATCCTTGGAAAGCAAGACTAGATTAGATAGAATATTCAAAGGGGCATACCCTAAACCTATAACCGACTCGATCTGTGCCCGGGACCTGCCTACCTCTATATAAAGGCAAGGAGGGCACAACGAGGAGGGCACCTCTCATACCACCGCATACACAGCTCCACGCCAGATTGCATCTGCGCATCCCTGTAACTTTCGGTTCCGCCGTAATCAAGAGCAGACAAGTAGGAGTAGGGTTTTCTCTCCGGGGGCCTGAACCTGGGTAAATCTCGTGTCCCCTGGTTGCTTGTCTGTTAACCGTTCCGCGATCTCCAGCACCCCCATCTTCTCCAAAACCCAAGCTCATAACAATAAGCATTGACGAGATTGAATCTCGTCAATTGGCGCCGTCTGTGGGAAATGGGGGCGCTGATTGTGCGATCGTGACGGTCCCAACCAAAGCGATCTTCAATTCCTCGGCGATGGAGAGCCATCTCCTCTTCGGCGCTTTCGACTTCACCACCCACTCGCCAGCCACCATGAAGGACTTAGAGCCCATAGGCGACGGGCTCGAGATCCTGTTCGGGAGCTTCTGCTTCCAGGTGGGACACACCGACACTCTCCGCCTCCCAGAGCGAGTGCCACTGCCATCGATCAGGCCCGCCTCATGGGCTCCGCATCCCATGCTACGCACGTCAACATCGACAAATGAGTCATACGACAGCAGCAGCTACAACTCAGATCTGTGCGATCCTCCATCGGATGAAGGAACCTACGGTTCCAGATCCAAAAGTTGCGGCAGCAGCGATCCGACCTACGAACGCTACCAATGCACCGTGGTCATCCAAAGCGATGGGGAGCAGCAGCCACCAGGTTCGGATGCTCACGTACCGCCGCCCAACCTGCAGGGTAGAAACGGCGAAAACAGGAGAAACCAATCCCCCTACCCAACGAGGACGACCCTGAGGCCAATAGGGTAATCCACCTCAGCGAGGAAGGATGGAACCAAGCACGCGAAGCTGTGGCAGGCAACAAATTTTTTCCTGTGGGTGCCTCACGGGACCTACTGATGGCATACCACCTGCTCCTCATCGAAGAGCACAAAAAGCAGGTGAAGATACAAGAAGTGCTCGACAAACGCAAGCAAGCGGCCTCGGAGTCCAGCGCGCGGCGAGCTACGCTCTGCGCCATGGGCGGCTCCATCTCGCACGGCAACAATGCCAACAAGCATCGTTCTCGCGTAGAGAACATGGACCCCACTGCGCGTCACGAGGTGACCCGAACCCTCAACACGTCCTTCATGGAGATGGACGCCAACGACAACGTCATCCCGAAGACGCGCAAGCTGCGATCATGGCAGCCACCACATACCTTGCGTCCCATCCACCTTCGGTGGGGGACCCGAGAAGGGCCATGCACAACTCCGCACTAGCCGGACTCGGACTCTTTGGAGCTGCGCTCCACGGAGAAGCTCCTGCGGAGCCGAAAAAGAAGGATGCGGTCAGATTCAACCGCAGCCCCACACCCTCATCCGACGAGGAGGAACACGACCTAACTCGATGGCACAAGAGCTCACGACGTTGCAGCCGCGACTACGACGCCCAAAGCGAACTCACTCAATACAAGATCGACAAGGCACGCGCCAAGCGCGTGTGCTCATCCGAATCTGAAGAGGATGACGATGAAGGAGAACTCTGCGGAGCTCGATGCTTCAGCAGATCTGTTCGGCGGACGCGGATGCCAAAGAAATTCAAGCTTCCTTCGGACACTCCAAAGTTTGACGGTACACAGGACCCTAAGGCGTGGCTCAGCGACCACCTGTCGTCCGTCAAACTACACGGCAGCAACAAAAACACTGCCCTACAATGCCTTCAGCTGCAGCTGACTGGCGCAGCCCGGATCTGGCTCAGCAGCCTATCCTCGGGATCCATCCGAAGCTGGGAGGAACTAGCGTACAGTTTCATCCGAAACTTCAAGGGCACCAGCAAGAGGCCAGCCTCGATCAAAGAGCTGCGGGCCTACACCCAACGAATGGGCGAATCCATTCGCTTGTATATACTACGCTGGTCCAACATCAAGAACTCCGCGGCACACATCTATGAGGAGAGAACAATCGATGCCTTCAAGGATGGCGTCAAACGCCAAGACTTCAAGGAAGAACTTGGGCGCATCAAGCCCAAGACACTCGACCACCTCATGGACATCGCCAACAGGTGGGCAGATGGCGAGGACTCCGTCCACCGAGCACATTCGGAAGAGGAAGATGACTACGGCCACCGACGCGAGCGCTGTAGCAAGCGAAGATCATGCATTTACGACGATCGCGATGGACCCGACATGGTCGCGGCTGGCTACTCTGATCGCCGCAACAAAAACAACCGCAGCAGCGGCGGATACTATGGAAACAACTTCGCGATGGAGGACGCCAAATGCAAACGATGAGCCTTCGGCATACGACAAATTGTCGGGGCCCTGCACCATCCAATTCTACATCGACAAGTAGGATGGCAAGAAGAAGGCCAACCACATGCTCAAATATTGTCGCGAGTTCCAGAAACTCAGCGAGAGCATGTCCCAGATGAGACAGCAAGCCCCAAACCCTGGGTACGGGCACGCACCCGCACTAGGTGACATCGCCCACGGAGCTCCTCCACCACCACCTGTGGGACCTTCCAATCACCTAATCGCACCGGCGCAGAACAACAGTGGAAATGGGTACCCCGCGCCGAAAGGGTCATTGATGATCCAAAAGGGGCGCCCAACAAACAGGGTTCAAAAGAAAATCACCCGCCAAGTCAGTTTTGCTGTGACCGCTCCACCCGTCATCCCTGAGTACCTCAGCGGTTCGGAGTCCTGCATCACGTTCAGCCGTTCGGATCACCCCCGCCAGATCCCTCGCCCAGGTCATGCTGCCCTGGTGCTCGAGGAGCAGTTCATAGGGTTCGAGATGAGCCGCGTCTTCATGGACGATGGCAGCAGAATCAATCTGATGTTCGCTAGCACCTTAGCAGCAATGCGGATCCCGTTGTGCAGCCTATAACAATCCGACACAACGTTCCACGACATCGTCCTAGGGAAGGGCATATTCCCCCTGGGAAAGATATGGCTCGACGTCATCTTCGGCAAGCTCGATAACTTTCGGTGCGAGCGATTAGAGTTCGAAGCGGTGGATTGGCCATCACAATACCACGCCATCCTCGGGCGCGTGGCATTCGCACGGTTCCTGGCAGTACCTAGGGGTGTCATCACGGTCCACAAGAGCTTCACCCGATCGGATCACTACGATAGGGACTTCAACAGAATCTCCTAGTCATTCGGCATGCAGGAGGAGCTCATAAGGCTCCGAGACATGACAGACAACGGGGCACCCCTAGTCTCAAGGCAGAACGCACCCGACATGTCGTTCGACTCAACACAAAGAAGGTGCAGGCCCACCCGACGGACGCCTCCAAGACGACGCTGATTGCCAATGACCTCAGCCCCGCATAGGAAAGCGTGCTCATCGAATTCCTCCGTGAGCGCTGGGAAATCTTCGCCTGGTGTCCTGCGGACATGCCAGGAGTTCCCAGGGAATTCGTCGAGCACGCACTCAACATGTTCCTAGATGCCAAGCCCGTGAAACAGTCCATCCGACGACTGTCCGAGCCACGGGCCGAAGCCATTGGAGTCGAAGTCAACAGACTACTCGACGCCGATTTCATCAGGGAGATCAAGGAAAGCGAGTGGCTAGCCAACACCATGATGGTCCCTAAAAAGGACACTGACATCCTGTGGATGTGCGTGGACTTCACCTTGCTGAACAAGCACTGCCCGAAGGATCACTTCCCTCTCCCTCGGACCGATCAGATCATCGATTCGACTGCAGGATGCGAGAAACTCTCCTTCCTCGACGCCTATTCAGGCTACAACCAGTTTCGACTGAAGGTCGAAGACCAGGAGAAAATGGCGTTCATCACGTCGTTCGGAGTATTTTGCTACAACACAATGCCCTTCGGGCTGAAAGAACACGGGTGCCATGTACCAGCGATGCATGCAGGCATGCCTGAAGAGCCATATCGGCCGCAATATACAGGTCTATGTCGTGGACATAGTAATCAAAACAAGGGAGGCAAAGACACTGATAGACAATCTCCATGAGACGTTCGACAACCTTGATCACTACAAGATCAAGCTGAACCTAGAAAAGTGCGCCTTTGGCGTCCCATCTGGCTAACTACTTGGCTACTTCATCTCCCAGTGAGGGATTGAGGCGAACCCGAAGAAAATTCGGGCCATAATGGCCATGGAGAAACCAAAGAACCTCAAAGGGTCCAGCAGCTCGCTGGACGCATCACGGCGCTGAGCAGGTTCATCAGCCGCATGGGTGAAAAGGCCCTGCCTTTCTACCAACTGCTACGCAAAGCAGGCAAATTCGATTGGACGCCTGAAAAGGACGACGCATTCGAAGATTTGAAGCGGCTGCTCTCCACCTCGCCCGTCCTGGTCACGCCAAAGGAACGCGAGCCCCTACTGCTATACATAGCAGCCACACATCAGGTGGTAAGCACCGTACTCGTGCTCGAATGGCCCGAAGATGGCAAGACTCATGGGGTCCAACGCCCTACCAGAAACTCACCTACGCGCGTGTTCATGATGGCTCGTCGGCTGAGCCACTACTTCCAGGAGCATCAGGTGATGGTCGTCATCGAGGCACCCCTGAACAGCATCCTGAACAACCCGGAGGCCACAGGACGCGTGGCCCTGTGGGGCATCGAGCTGTCCCCTCTAGACATAGTCTACGAGAAGAGCCATGCGATCAAGTCGCGGGTCCTACCGGACTTCCTCGTCCACTGGATGGAACTGCAGCTTCCGGACACCTCGGACATGACACAGTCATCGACAATTCACTTCGATGGCTCCAAGCGTGAGGCAGGAGCAGGAGCCGGGGTCATACTGACCTCCCCGCAGGGCGACAAGATGAAGTACGTCCTCCGGATGAAATTTCGAGCTTCCAACAACGAAGCCGAATACGAGGCCCTCATCCACGGCATGAGGATGGCCAAGATCTGCGGCGCAACGCGCCTGGTCATCTACAGTAACTCGAATCTCGTCGTCTAGCAGACGATGAACGAGTGCGATGCGCACGCCGCCAACATGATCGCGTATCGCGCTCTCTACAATTCACTCGAAGGAGACTTTGACGGCTGCGAGTTTTGACACGTTGGAAGAGAAAGCAACAAAGAGGCCGACAGACTCGCCAACATCGGCTCCACCTGCGCACGGGTGCCATCAGGTGTGTTCCTCGAACAGATATGTGTGCCATCCATCAAAAGGAAATTCCCCAAGGGATCACCCGAAGAAGCCGAGCACTCGGGGGCTGCGCTACCCGAAGGACAGGAAGGACCCGAAAAGCTCGACACAGAGGTCGAAGTGGTCAACCTGATGCAGGTCATGGCAGTAGAAGAGACATGGACGCAGCCGTACTTGCGGTACCTAATAAACAGGGAAATACCTAATGACCCGACAGATGCCCGGCACATATCTCGCCGGTATAAAGCCTTCACCATCATTAATGGCGAGCTGTACAAGCGCAGCATTTCGGGTGTGCTCCAAAGGTGCATCACCATCGGTGATGGCAAAACTATCCTCCAAGACATCCATGAAGGCATCTGCAGCCATCACGTAGGCAGTCGCGCCCTCGTAGCCAAAGCTCTACGAGCTGGGTTCTACTAGCCAACGGCCATGAATGACGCCAAGGACATCTTCTGAAGATGCAATGGGTGCCAGAGGATCGCAGACAAACCGCATGCACCAGGATCGGAGCTCAGGCCCATACGCTTGGCCTGGCCCTTCGCCCAATGGGGTCTCAACATGATTGGGAAACTGCCCAAGTCCTCGAAAGGAGGTCACGTCTACCTCCTGGTAGCAGTCGACAAGTTCACCAAGTGGATCGAAGCCATGCCCGTCACCAACCAAAAGGGTAAAACAACCATGAAGTTCTTCCAATACATCGTCTACAGGTTCGGCATGCCGCATAGCATTATCACCGACAACGGGTCGAACTTCATCTCCAAAGAATTCCAGGACTTCTGCGAAGGCCTCGGGATCAACATATCATACGCCTCCGTGGCGCACCCGCAAACCAACGGACTGGTCGAAAAGGCCAATGGCCTCGTCGGCGGTGTCATCAAGAAGCGCCTACTGAGCCCACTCGAGCGGCTCGCGGGAGCATGGGCAGAAGAGCTACCCTCCATCCTCTGGAGCCTGCGCACAACGCCAAACAGCTCAACTGGCTACACGCCCTTCTTCATGGTGCACGGAGCCGAAGCCGTGTTGCCTGCAGAGGTACGCCATAAGACCCCACGGGTCATCGCCTACAGCGAAGGCGAATCGACGATCGCACTCAAAGACGCCGTCGACACACTCTACGAGGCACGCGACATCGCCGTGGCTCGATCGGCAGTCTACCACCAGAGCCTCTGCAACTATCACACCCGTCGGCTGCGCCCAAGGTCCTTTGCCGAAGGAGACCTTGTCTTACGACTCAAGCAAGAGCGGCCGAAGAAGCTCGAGTCACCCTGGGAAGGACCCTACGTCGTCACCAAAGTCATCCCAGGTGGCGCCTATCGCCGCAAGCACGTGGAGTCTGGAGTCACATACTCCAACCCATGGAACGTCGCACAACTGCGACGCTTCTACCCCTAGCTATCCCCCCTTTACTTTCAATAAGGCTATTCAGCCAAGGCTACTCAGCCGAACAATGTACCTCCTCATTACGATATGAATAAAGCTAAGTGTCTCGCCCCAAAATCTATCTCTTTCTCGCATTCCTTTATGCTACAAACACACTCGGGGGGGCTCCCCCTCAACTCATGACTTCATCGAATGAGGATAACGCATGTACACCTGAGTATCTGGTCACGTCAGACTAACGAAAAGGGCATGCATACAACCAAGCACAACGTGCTAAAAACAATGAACCTTTACAACAAAGGGCACAACACGCTCAGTCAAAATATATACAAATTTTACATCTATCTTTTTTACAGGTCCTACCTATTCTGAAGGATCACCTGCGCACGGTGCTCAAAGAGATCTACAACTTCCTCGGCATACTGCCTCACAGCCGCATAGTGCGGGCGCATATCCCATAGGCCACCATCTGGTCGAGGGGGCGGCCCAGCTGCCACAACCGCAAGATTTACTTCAGGGCGATGCAGCCACACAAGGTAAAGAGCGGCCTTCACCCCCGCAACTAACTGGTGCCGCACTAGCTCCCTGACATGACGCACATCTCAAAACTTCGCCAACAAGCCCCAGAGCGTCGATGGCGCCTCATCGAGAGGAAACATGACGTACATGATCGACGCCAAGGAAGTCTTCACCTGTCGCAGCACCCATGACACTTGGTGGGCATGATCCTGCACAGTCGCGAGGACCATGGCATGGTCGCGATCCATCCAGAAAAAGCCACCAGCCTCCATATCTTGTTGGGTCAGGCAATTGATCCGAACGGCAATGCGCTCCTCCTTCCTCGGAACAAGGTTAGCACCTGCAACAATTACAAAGTAAGATGGCCCGCCAACAAGCGCATCCGAAAATGAGCAGCAGCTCGAAGAAACTTACACTGCAGCTGCTCGGCCAACTGTCGCAGCTCCCCCATCAAATATTCCTCTCTGGCGGTGCCCCGCTCTGTCTTCGATTTCCAAACGTCTGCGTGGCCTCGGATGCCAAGCAACTCCTTCTCAAGACTACGGACGTGGTCACGAAGAAAAACAAGCTGCGACACATCATCCAAGGATGGTCGCGGTTGCGGAGCAGACGAAGTATCGACGGGGTCATCACCCAAAGGTCCCTAAAGGAAAACAAACAAGGATATGAATAACACACGATTGAAGAATAGCACGAAGGCTCATTATATACAACAGAAAGCCACTGCGTGGCACAAGAAATGTTCATCAAGACATTACAGCAAAAGTCTATGACAACTACCCTACAACTAAAACAACATAGCCTAAGCATCCTGAGTGGCCTTGGAACCAGAGTATCTGCCCTTGACCTCTTCCTGCTGCTTCACCGCATACTCTGCGAGCAGGTCAATCAGCTTCGGCCCATAGAGCTTACAGCGAGCAGCCTAGAGAGCGAAGGCTACCTCGGAACCGTCGGGAGCCATTGGCATCTGGGAGGTGACCTGATGAAGATCGAGCTCTGCTCCGGACGCCATGGCCATCGCCAGCCCCATGGACGCGCCGATGCCCTTCTGCTTGCGCTTGTACGTCGTAGGCGCATCCGCTGACAGTGCATCCGCCAACAAGTCGACATCCTCAAGGGCAACGCCCTTGGGGACGAGCTCCTTGTAGAAGCGCTCGAGAACCTCCTTGGCTTTGGCGAGAGAGCCAACCACAGTACTGCACCGGTCTTCGACCGCCGCAGTAGAATCATCCAGAGCACTACCGTGCTCCAAGGCACTGCAGTTGAACTCAATCCCTGCGGCATCTAGAGAAACAAAAAAGGTACAGTAAGAATCAAGCAAAGGCAGAGAGACAAGGCAGTTGAAATAGAACATACGGGCGAAGTTACTCACCCGAAATAGCTTTGGCGGCAGCCATCAGCTTCTCGGCCACCTCCTTCTCGCGCGAAGCCACGGCGGTAGCGAGCTGCTGCTCGCGGTCCGTAGCTTCCTGCTGCAGACGCTCCTTAGCCGCAGCTGCATCAGCAAGCTCTCGCTCAAGGCGCTCCTTCGCCCCGACGGCATCTTCGGACTTTTTCTCCGCTTGCCCAAGGCTCTTTTTGAGAGCATTGAGCTCGTGGAGGGCGGTGTTATTTTCATCTGCAAAAAGCAACAAGAGCATGCATGAGCCTCACAAGCCAGCAAGCAAAAGAAGAAGTAGATGATCTAGTTAAGAATGCACCTTGAAGCCGCTGCAGGCTGGCCTCCAGCGCCAGGTGGTGCTTCACCAGCTAGTAAATAAATCAAACACACGAAATATGCTCGGGGGATCCTCCCGGGACACGCACAAAACAAAAGTAAATATCAGCAGATCACACAAAAATGTGGCTCGGGGGCTCCTCCCACGGCAAGAAGCGAAACACTTACATGATCAGACGGAGACTCCGAAGGTCCGGCTGTAGTCTTCTGGGAGACGACCACCCGAACCTCCTGCTAAGAAGGGTTCAGAGCAACGCCCCCAGAGGTGGCCACCGTCTGAGAGCGAGTAAGCGTTATCTTCGACTCCCCCACCATCTCCTGAGTGGCATCGCTAAACGAGCTCTCAGAGGAGTGGCTGCAAAGGAAAACACTAGTCAAAGACAAGCAAGCAACAAGGAAAGGTAGTAAAAAGCACCCGAAGGAACTTATGAGTCCATATCGCTCAAGTTGAAAATAGGCAGGGCCCTCTTGCCCTTCTTCTCTTCCTTCTTCTCTTCCTTCTTCCGCTTCGCCGGTGGCTGCGGTGCTACAGCCCGCACAAGCACAGCCAGAATGGGGGAGGAAGAGGCACCATCACCTCCACTGCGATGGACAAGGCACGACGGGTCCCTAGGAGTTGGCAGAGTCGAGGCATCCCAAGATTTGCTCGAGCTCTGTGCCCGCTTTCGGTTCCGCCCCTCGCTCGCCTCGGGGGCTTCCTCGGTTGGTGACTGCGCCGGTGGAAGCTCGTACACGGAGTCCACGATTTCATTTTCCGGCACATCCGAAAACCGTTCGGGTAGAGGGGGTACCATGCCAGGCACCCTGAACTCCTGCACAACAAAGAGATATTTCAGAAAAAATAACTGCAAAGAAAACGCACTCGAAAATAGCGCTACGCGCACGTCCCAGATCTACACCTGCGGAACGGGCCGAGAGGCACTGGATGGAGGGGTTCGCGACTACCCCGAAAGGTCCTCGTCAGTTTTGTACTTCAGCAGAGGACGAAGGACCCTGTCGAGGTCCCCTTTGGAGAGCTCCTCAGCCGCAACTCTCGTCGGGTCGTGGCGGCTAGAATAAAGGAACATCGGATGCACCCTAGCCTAGAGCGGCTGCACCCGATGTTTGAGGAAGGTGCGGATGATATCCACACCGTTCACCTCCTTCTCCAGAATCACCTGGAGGTCCTCCACCCGACGATAGAGCTCCTCTATCTCCTCCACCTCACCCTCCAGGATATGGTTCTTCCCGGATCTCTTCGGCTGGATTTTTTGGGTGGAGTCGAAAGGGGCAAGGCCAAAGTTTTGCCCGTCCACTGTGGAGTCGCGAATATAAAACCACTTCCTCCGCCAGTTCTAGACGGACTCGGACATAGATAAAGAGAAGAAAAGAGTAGTGGATCGAAGAGAAATGACGCAGCCGCCAATCGGATAAACTCCGTCGGAGCCGGATTTCCTCTTCATGGAATAGAGCTTACGGAAGAGACCAAAGTGCGGCTCAATACCGAGCCAGCACTCACAAAACGCAACAAAACAAGCAATGTGAAGAAGAGAATTGGGGGAAAGATGGTGGAGTTGAATGCCATAGAAGAACAACAGTCCATGAAGGAATTCGTGGACTGGGAAAGAAAGGCCGTGAATTATGAAGGCGATGAACATCACCCGAAACCCTGCAGGAGGACGGGGAAATACCTCGTCGCTGGGGACCTTGACGGCCTCCTTGTCCTGTGGGATTAAACCCCGCTCATGAAGCTTGCGCAGGTCGCCCTCGCACGTCTTCGTGCGCTGCCACCCACCATCGGTGACACGACTGGCGGCGGTTCCCTTCTTGCCGCCAGCGGCGGCACTGGTGGAGGTCTTCTTTGATTTCACCATGGCAGCACGACGACGGCGGTGGTGCGAGCGCGGGAAGGATGAGGCGAATGATCAGAGAACTTCCAGCGCGCGGGAAGAAAAGATCAAGAAAATGGACGCAATAGAAAGCAAGTGGCTGCGGTGAAAACAAACAAAAAATTTCCCCATAGTTATAAGGACGAAGACGATGAACAGGGATCGTTCATCGGGAAGCCCTAGCGCCAGCATCAAATCCAACAGTCCACGTGTTAGCACGGCAGCGAACCGTCGCTTGCAGGCCGTCCACTACGCACAGAAACCGAGGAGACGCCATAATTATTGCCATGTCACGCGTGACCAGTCAACTCCAAGTCAGAAAGTGGGACCCACGTTCGTCCAGTCACGTCACCTCTTGCGCCGCAGATGCTTGAGGTCACTGATCGTCAGCATTGACGTCATCAAAGCTATACAAGCAACGGTTACAAATTTTCGGCTAAACAGCTAAAGTACTCACTCGAATCTACGATTCGAGCAACTACTCGGGGGCTACTGGCAACGCACACGACTGCGCTCCGCTAGTGAAAATCCGTGCTAACAGGCGCGATGAAAATCCCGACGAACGCGTTGGGTACATCATTCGAAAATTACTGGGATTCGACTCCTGTAAGACCTCAACGGCATGAGTCGAATTATGCCAACATCTGTTTCGGGTTCGAGTCGAGGGACTCGAATCTGAAGAAGATCGTGTTGTTTTGTCCTAAGACAGTTAAATGACCCTGATCCGTCGGGAGAGTCAGGAACGCGCATCAACAATCCCTACATACTAAAATCATTCTCTGATGAACAGAAACAGCTACACCCGAAAGATTGAAGAGTCCTCAGCCGAATCTACGATTCGACTGAACACTCGGGGGGCTACTGACATGGTTATACCCTACGGGTACACGAAATCAGCATACCTGGTCCAGCCCAAGGAAGGCCCACGAGAATATACGCGGCCCATGAATATTTTCGGGTGGCCCAAGCCCATGACGTCTTTGGATCCTTGGAAAGCAAGACTATATTAGATAGATATTCAAAGGGGCAAACCCTAAACCTGTAACCGACTCGATCTGTGCCCGGGACCTGCCTACCTCTATTAAAGGCTAGGAGGGCACGACGAGGAGGGCACCTCTCATACCACCGCATACACACCTCTCACTTTCGGTTCCGTCGTAATCAAGAGAATACAAGCAGGAGTAGAGTTTTCCCTCCAGGGGCCTAAACCTGGGTAAATTTCATGTCCACTGGTTGCTTGTCTGTTAACCGTTCCAAGATCTCCAGCACCCCCATCTTCTCCAAACCCAAGCTCATAAGAATGGGCATTGACGAGATTGAACCTCGTCAGGAGCCAAACCAAATTCATCCCCGAAGGAAACTGTGAAACATGTGAGCATGGGGAAAGAACGCAATAAATCATGACGTGTGACTAGTAAGTTCCTGCTAATTCATGCATCACACTCGTAATGATTTTCAATACTGGTGCATCGTGTTCATTCATATTGAGGCATTCATGGATAAGAATAGTTACATATGGAGTTACTTAGAGGACCTGTTGAAGAGAACCCACTGGAAAGGATTGATAGCTAGCACGAGATCCCACTATTAAGTATTATATGTTGGAGATGCCAAGTTTAGTTTTCTTAAGGGGGTTAGCCTCAACAACAACACCCATAACCTTGCTAGCCATTCCAAATCTCGGGACGAGATTCATCTTAAGGGGGTTAGTTTGTCACATCCTAGATTTTAGAAATTATAAGTTGAATAGGATTCATGGCATTGCATCATAAGCATCATGCAAAAATTTCAATTCCAAAACTATTTGGTAGATTTATATTTCAAAATGCCCTTTTGTTCCTATAAAGGAATTATACAAGGTTGAGTAAGACCACTATTTTAAGCTACGCAAATTATTGCTAAATAAGATCCTACTTGGATCCCCTGAATTTTAGAAAAATCTGGACACAAAAATCATCTCATTTGGATTTCATATGAAAAAGATACAATAGAAATAGTAAAATAGAAAAGAACAAAAGAAACAGAAAAAATAACTAGACTAATCTACCCGGCGAGCCCCCCTGGCCCAGCCCACCTGCCCCACCCTCCTATCTGTCGCGCGCCTCTTCCTCGAGCAGCGCGCAACACAGCGGCAGCGCAGGTCGCTTCCCCTCTTGTGTTCGCTGGTAGGTGGAGCCCATATGTCAGGTCGTCTTCCTCCCTAAACCAGAGACCCGCCCACGCATGTCGCATCAACGCCGATCGATTTCCTCCGCAGAATCTGTGTTTCCGTTCGGACTTCTTCTCCCTTGCGCAATCAACTACCTATAAAATCCCCCTCGTCTCCCAGTGCTCCCTTTTTCGCAAACACCAAACCCTAGCCGCCCTGCCCACCTCGCCACCATTATCGCCGCCCGCAGCTTCAGATCAAGGTCG
Organism: Avena sativa; assembly: GCA_916181665.1. Taxonomy (NCBI): domain Eukaryota; kingdom Viridiplantae; phylum Streptophyta; class Magnoliopsida; order Poales; family Poaceae; genus Avena; species Avena sativa. The sequence continues at coordinate 381,464,800 of OV702280.1, read as the reverse complement.
AAGAAGATGCCACCGACCTCGCACGCCTCCCCTTTCCCTCTATTAGATCCCCCTCGCTTTACCGCGTCGCCCTGACCATCTATTCCCTGCGCAGGAGCAGCCGACCGTGCACAATTCCTCGTCGGAGCCCCACAGTCACTGCTGACTCCAGCCGCCCGCCGTCGCCACCCGGAGAGGAGACGCAAAACAAAGAAGCCTCTAGGGAGATCACCGTACTCGCTCGCATCCCGTGGACCACCTCACCTCTGCTAGGGACCACCGGAGCACCTCCCGTTGCCACCGTCTGAGCCGACGCCGCCCCACCATCAGAGCCGGTGAGCACCACATCCGGTGATGTCTACACACTTCTATTCTTATAGACAGTTGTTGGGCCTCCAAGTGCAGAGGTTTGTAGAACAGCATCAAGTTTCCCTTAAGTGGATTACCCAAGGTTTACCGAACTCAGGGAGGAAGTGGTCAAAGGTATCCCTCTCAAGCAACCCTGCAATCAAGATACAAGAAGTCCCTTGTGTCCCCAACACACCCAATACACTTGTCAGGTGTATAGGTGCACTAGTTCGGCGAAGAGATAGTGAAATACAAGTGGTAACAGTGCTAGAAAAAGCATCTGACTTGTTGTTGACGTGGGAGAGACTAAAAGCAAACTGAAATAAAGGTGGAAGCAAGCAAACATGTGACAGATCTAGATGCAAATGGTGTTTTAATGCTTAGAAACAAGGCCTAGGGATCATACTTACACTAGTGAAAACTCTCTCATATAAATAACTTCTCTTAATGATAACACTCTTAACTACTCTCCGATTGGACACTCTAATCCACGGTAGGGCCTTCCCCAATCTAGATAACCCCACACTGTCACCTTGAGCGCTAGATGGTTCCAACAAACACCAAAATTTCATAAAGACATCCAACTCCAAATATAAATCATGAATATATATGTAACCTATCTTAAGTGCCACACACGGTGTGCATGCTGTCACTTTCACACACGTGGGGAAAAGCATAGATCTATTAAAGCACGATGAGTATTTATGTAGACTCTAGCCTAAGTGCCACCATGGCGTGCATGTTGTCACTTTCACACACATGGGGAGAGCAGAGATCTATTGAAGCACTTGAGTAGCAAGGTAGATCTACTTGATTACAAAGCTCATGACCACAAGATCATGCATCGAGAGAGAGATGAACACATAGCTACCGATAGAGCCCTTAGCCTCAAGGAAGAACTACTCCCTCCTCATCATGGAATCAGCAACGGTGATGAAGATGGCGATGGAGATGGATCCGGGGGCACTTCCCTGTCCCGGCAGGGTGCCGGAACAAAGACTTTCTGTCCCCTGAATCTCCCCTTCGGTGACGGCGGCGCTACGGAGGTTTTCATGAATTTCTTCTGGATCCTTTAGGGTTTTGTCATCGGGAGCTTTTTATAGGCGAAGGAGGCAAGATCGGTGGAGGGCCAGGGGGCCCACACCCCCTGTAGGCGCCACCAGGGATGGCTCGCTCCGGGAAAAATAATGATTTTTGCTTTTGTCCCGTCCAATTCCGAGAATATTGATTTTCTGCCTTTCTAGAACCAAAAATAGAAGAAAACAGACAACTGGTATCATGGCAACTTGTTAATAGGTTAGTTCTAGAAAAGATATAAAAACACCTCAAAGTGTAGACAAAGCAAAGCAAAGTAGATACTAAACAAGCATGGAGCATCAAAAACTATAGATACGTTTTCAACGTATCATCCGGCTCATCGCAGCCGTCTGATCCCTTCTCTGCGGTCGAGAATAGAACCCTTAGCCAAAGGGGTATCAGCGAGCCAGACCACGCCATGTCACTGGCCGCGTCAACGTTGACTGAACGGTCAAAGTTGACCCTTTGTAAAATAGAAAAGGTATTTAAATTTTTTGCAGAAAAATGATAAAACTTGTAAAATCTATATAAATTGATATACTAGTCCAAAAATCACAAATAATATACCGTTGGATTCAAAACTTTACGTAGAACATGGTCACGCAATTGTTCCAGACTTTTCCTGTAAGGTTTTGCACTAATAAATTAAATGGTTTAATGTCCTATTTAGAGTAATAAATTCATAGTATAATAAGTATTGCTCAGAAAATTGCAAATAATATTTCTACGGATTCACAAGAACCTGTAAAATCTGGTTATGAATTAGAATGATAGCCTTAAAGTACATAAATGTGCAGAAGCAATTAAAAGGCTTTATGGAGTATTTTAATTATACAAAAAGTCCTGTAAGTCCTTTTTGCGTGATTCCAGTTGGCCCTGGCTCCATTTTAGATTGCCTACACGGTATTGATTTTTCCCAGATTTTACAAACTAGTCAACAACAATGGCTTAATAATTGGATTAGAGCTCCATTATTTGGCCATTTAAATTGCATGTTTTGTTTTCAATGCTTAAAAATGTTTTCCATGCATGCATACAGTAGGTATACTGAACAGAGGTTGTAGAATGCTACTGAAGCTTTGTTCAACTTGTCATGCATGCATCTTGCATTATTATGGTTGTGTATGATTGTTTATATGTTGTAATTGTGTATCATGTAGATTGTGACGAGTGCAACACTTGCTTCTGTGAGGACTGTACTCTCGACTCCTACCGTCAAGGCAAGTAGTTGCTATTTTGTTCATGAATTTGTCCTACTATTTTATCTTGTGCATGTGTAGTGTATTTTCGTAGCTACATTTGTAGGAATTACTATGCTATGCTATATCCTATGTATTATGGTAGGGAAATCCTTTGTGGTTGAGCCCCCGTATGGTAGATGTGCTTAGCATTGCTGTAGATGCGAGGAAGGGATCATGCTTTGGTAAAGTAAAGGTTCTGTTCTACTAAAACAACATAATGTCAATAAACTACCTGGGCAAAGTGGCTGGATTAGTCATCGGATTATGAATAATGGTGGGGAATGCCGCCCAGGGCATTGAGAAGGATTAGTTGTCTTTATTCCAGTAGCTTACGTGTGCAACCATGTGCCAGTGAGAATGGGTGGATGGTTGGACTCACTAGGCCGTGGTGACCCGAACCCAGCATAATCAGAGATGTAGTGAATGGTAGGTTGGGACCGGTGCGCAGTGGGGTTTGGGGATCTACTTCCCTTACGGTCTCTTCTTGGGCTTCTCCCTATCACCACTCAATATGAGTGTGGTGGTACGAGCTGGGCTGTCCAAGTCACATGGGTAAAGTGTATAAACCCCTGTAGGGTGTATAAACTAAGTGCTTAGTCGTGTCCCCGGTTACGGACAAATGAGTTTCTTGATATTGATGCTATGACATATTCGCTCATTCTTATTTCTTGATTTCTAAAACTTGATGGGTGAACCTAAAGGGTTGTTGTGAATAAAATTGGTTTAATAAAGTAGGACAAAGTGTTTGGAAAATGCAAGCTAGCCACAGCTCCACCAGCCAAATAAGCATGTAGTTGCTAGGTCTATTGTCTCCCTATTTAGCACTACTTACCATACATTTCATGTATTCACCCTTCAGGGATGCTATGTTTTATGTTGCGGGTTATTATTTTGATTCTGAGTGATCGAATAGGTCGCGGTACTCCACTCAACGTTTGTTCGCTTGTGGGCAATTGAAGATGGAGTCTACTATATAATTACGCTTTCATTTGCTATTGAACTATTTGAGCTAGCCTGCGTGCTAAGCATTATTGTAATAATTGAAAATTCTGGATCAATTCGTTATTTATGATGCACTGTTAAATTCTTTGGATTCATCTGTACTGTGTGTGCCAGTGAACTGATCCAAGGTTTGGCACTATACACATGAACTCAACCTTATCAGGCGAGCGTGTTACACTACGACGCCGGCTGCTGGACACCATGGTGGTGTCAGCGGTCGGCCAGACGGCGGTTGTGCTGAATCCCACCATCCAGTCACGTCCGGGGCTTCGGATAAGGTGGCGGTCCTAGGGTTCTTACTCCCACCGATATGAAGACTAGCCAGATGCATGTCCTTATCGATCCGGTTGCAGTGGTGTGTTTCGGAAGGCTCCGCCGACGACCTCCAGTGGGTGACTCATGGCTGGAGATTACTGGATTGGGAGATTCGATCATGTGTTGGGGATATGCTAAATGGGTATCACCATTGAATGTCTCTAATCCGGCTAACCCGGGTGGCCCACAGTTAGTAGCAAGGCACATGGCCTGCTGGGCGACCTAGTTAGACGGATCCAGAAGGGCGACCCATGTTAGATAAAGAAAGGCTATGATGCAAACATAATCTAACCTGGAGCCTTCGAGTTCAAGGCACGTAAGACCAGTTTGTGTTAGTGTAGAACTCTATAACATGTCGAGATAGGACTTTTCCCCGTTACCCTAGGTTCTGGCGCCCTTATAAGCCAGACCTCTAGAAGCCTTTAGGTTAACAACTCATATCACCTCGTGATACGTCCAAAACGTATCTACTTTCTCGAACACATTGTTATTGTTTCTTATCTAAACTTGTGTGATTTGGATACAACTAACACGGACTGACGCTGTTTTCAGCAGAATTACCTTGGTGTCTTGTTTTTGTGCAGAAAATGAACTATCAGGAAAAATCCCGGAAAATATGCCAAAAATTATATTTCACCAGAAGATCCACGGAGCCAGAAGAAGAGATGGAGGGGAGGCCTGGGGGCCCAGACCCACCCCAGGCGCGGGCCCACCTGACCCCGCGCCTGGGTGGGGTGTGGCCACCCCAGGCAACTCCTCGGCCTCCCTCTGCGCCTATAAGTTGCCTTTCGACCTAAAAACCGGGGGGGGGGGGGTCGATAGTTTTCCAGAAAGAGTTCCGCTCAGCCGCCACCACCAGAAAACCAAAATTCGGATCCAGAAACTCCGTTCTGGCACCCTGCCGGGACGGGGAATTTGGAGAGGATCATCGCCATCATCATCACCAACGCATATCCATCAACCACTGATGTTTCCCTCATCCATGAGTGAGTAATCCCCCGCTGTAGGTTTGGGGATGGTAGGGATTGGATGAGTTCTATCATGTAATCGAATAAGATCTGTTAGGGCATAGTGCCTAGTTTCTCTTGTGCTATTTGACTTTGTTGCAACTTGTTGTGCTTAATGCTTGTCACTAGGGCCCTAGTGCCATGATCTCAGATCTGAACTTATTATTGAATAATTATGATAGTATTGTTTGTGATCTTATCTGCAAGTTATGTACACATATCATTATCCGGATCCAAAGGCCCCAAAGTGACAATAATTAGGACAACCGGAGGGGATGGCTGTGGTGTGAGGATCACATGTGTTCAAGGAGTATTAATGCTTTGCTCCGGTTCTCTATTAAAAGGAGCACCTTAATTGCCAGTAGTTCCCTAGAGGCCCCGCTACCACGGGCTGGCTGGACAGAAGATGTTGTGCAAGTTCTCATTGCGAGCACGTATGACTATATTTGGAGCACATGCCTAGGATTGTTTAGTATTTGGATGCTTGTTATTATTTATCTGCAATGTCCTAGATCTTGAAGTTACATGTTTAGACTCGTCCATGCAACGCCCGTCCATCAATCCCTATGTCTACCACACTCGAATCCTACTGTTACCGTTACTATTACTATTGCTCTTGTTTCACTGTTGCTTTTGCTATTGCTGTTGCTATTGCTGTTGCTTTGATGTTGCTACTGATAAACTTCTGTGAGCAAGAACTATTTCCAGGTGCAGCTGAACTGACAACTCAGTTGTTAAGGCTTGCATGTATTCTTTGGCTCCCCTTGTGTCGAATCAATACATTGGGTAATACTACCCGTGAAGACTGTTGCGATCCCCTGTACTTGTGGGTCATCAAGACTATTTTCTGGCGCCGTTGCCGGGGTGCATATCATTATTTGTAAGTTCACTTGGATCTATTATTGTTCACTGCTACTCCTTTCATCATGGGGAAGTCTCGTGATGGAAAGTTCCCTATTTTACCATCCACTAAAAGAAGAGGTACAGTCCTAAACACCTCTGCTGCTCTTGATTCGCCGTCTATTATAAGTAAGCTTGTCACACCACCACCACATACTCATGCTACACACACTGCTACTACTGCTGAGTCTGAAACTGCTTTTGATGCTCATGATGTTACTTCTACTGTGCGTGAAGCGAGTGGTTCATTAGGTCCTTTTCTAGATGCTACTATGGCTGGTCTAGGAAATACCGAAACTCCTAGTGAAGACACTATTACACCTGTTAGCTCACCTGAGGCTAGTGAGAGTTATGATATTAATGATGGTTACATTGAGTTCACTGATGATTTTGTTGAAGAGTGCCGAAACACACATGGTACTAGTGCTATGAAGAGTCTCCTTGCTAGAAGTACTGTTATGCCTAAGTTATCCTCTGATCCTAAGTTTGCCACTTCTCCCATAGATATTAAAGATGAAGATTATGATTATGATTTCTCTCTTGGTTTATCTTATTTAGATATTGCTGAGAAAAAACCTTTTTGTGGTACTGAAAATAAGAGTGTTGTGGCTCATATGAATGATCTTTCTACTATGAGTGCTTTATTCTCTAATGATTTTAAGATGCGCAAGTACTTTGTTGCTAAGATCTTCCCTTTTTCACTAAAAGGAGAAGCTAGGGCTTGGTTTAATAGATTACCTCCTGGTTCCATTGATAGCCCTGATTGCTTGATTGCTTCTTTCTTCCAGAAATATTTTCCTCCCATTGCTAGACATGCTGCTGTGCAGATACTTTTTGATTTTAAACAGGGAGAAGAAGAGAAATTGCCTGAGTCATGGACAAGGTTTTGTGCCTTGATTCATGCACATCCTAGATGTCCATTACCTAAGAATGAGCTTCTTGATATTTATTATAATGGACTAACTGATGATTCTAGGAGCTACCTAGATAGCTTTGATGATTGTGTTTTCAGGAAAAGGACTCCTACAGATGTTGAAGAATTAATGACTAAGATAAGCAAGAATTATGATGATTGGACTTCAACTGAGCTGAATACACCTGAGCCTATTACTCCTGAACCAGTTGTTCCTGAACCAGTTCCAACACCAACAACAAAGAAGAGGGGAGTTATTACATTAAATGATGAAGTGATGAAGGAAGCTAAGAAGTGTCTAAAGGAGAAAGGTATTAGAGCTGAAGATGTGAAGAATCTACCTCCTATAGAAGAATTATGTAAGCCAATTCCCCACTCATCTAATATTGAGGTACACTCTCTCCAACACTTTGATGAAGGTGATATTCCTTATGGTAAGCCTCCTGATCAATGCTTAGAGGAACTTGACATTTTTATTGTTAAACAAGGTCATTTTAACAATCAGATTCAGAATCATTTATTGGAAAACTCTAGAGCTATCCATGAGTTGAAAGATATTGTGGAAAGAACTTCTAATGATATTAAAATGCTTTGTAAATACTTTCAAATGGTTCAAACCCAACTTGACCAACTTGCTAAGGTGCAAAAGGATATGCTAGTTAATGCTTCAGGAAATAAACATGCTTATGGAATTAGAACTAGGAGTGGTATAGCTACTCAAGATCCTTTATATCCTGAATTACACCCTAAAATAATAGAGCAGGATTCTCAACAAGGTGAGGATAGTGGTAGTACTCGTAAGAGGAAGAAAAAGAAACATAAGAGAGTTGAGGAACCACTTGAACCTGCTGTAGATCCTAATAGTATATATGTCTCTGATGCTGAAACTGAGAGTGGTAATGATAAAAATGAGTCTCCTAATAAGCAGGAAGGTGAGGAAGAACCTGAGAATCACACTAAGAACACTAGGTACACAAAGGAAGATTTTATCGCTAATAAACATGGTAAAGAGAGGGAACCTTGGGTGCAGAAACCCATGCCTTTTCCAGGTAAGAAACACAAGTCAAAGGAGGAAGAACACTACAACAAGTTTTGTGAGTGGATTAAACCTTTATTCTCGCAAATTCCTTTAACTGATGCTATTAAGTTGCCTCCTTATTCAAAGTATATGAAGGATATTGTTTCTAATAAAAGGAAGATTCCTAATGAGGAGATTTCTACTCTACTTGCTAATTATTGTTTCAATGGTAAGGTTCCAAAGAAACTTGGTGATCCAGGTATACCAACTATTCCTTGCTCTATTAAGAATAATTATGTTAGAACTGCTTTATGTGACTTGGGATCTTGAGTTAGTGTTATGCCTTTTTCTCTCTATAAGAGACTCCAGCTAGAAAAGTTGATACCAACTGATATATCTTTGCAAATGGCTGATAAGTCAACTACTATTCCTATTGGTATATGTGAGGATGTTCATGTTCAAGTTGCTCATAATTGCATGGTTCTAACTGATTTTGTTGTGCTTGAAATGCCTGAAGATAATAATATGTCTATTATTCTTGGGAGACCTTTTCTTAATACTGCAGGTGTTGTCCTCAATTGTAATCAAGGAAAAGTAACATTCAATATTAATGACAAATAACACACTGTCTATTTCCCCAAGAAGGTTGTTAAGATCTATTGTCTGAATTCCATTGAAAATATTGAGGACATCAAGGTTGGATAAATATATTGTCCCATTCCACAAGAAAATTTTGAAACTACTATGATTGGGACAATTGCTATCAAGTATGAGGTAACATAATCACCTAGTGGAATGCAAAGTTTTGTTTCATATAAGATTGTTTTGGTAACAAGACTTGATCAACCTTGTTAACAAAAGGATTTTAATGAACAAAATAATGTTTCCACTGTGGTTATACTTGCTTTCTTTTCCCTTTCTCCTTCCTAGTCTTTACTTTAGCTTTAGTTTTGCTAGTTCTTTGCTTGTTTGAGTTTGTTAGAGCTCATGTAGTTTGGCTTTTGGTTTGCTTTTTCTTCTTCTGAAAAAAACTGTTTCTGCAAGAAAATCAATTTTCATATCCTGAAAATTGGCCAAAAATAAAGTTTCCCAAAAAATCCTAGAAAATTCAAAATAAAGTTTCCTCGAAAAAGGGGCAACGTGGCACCTAAGATGACCCAGGACACCAGACCCCTGGTAGGCGCGGCCTACTATGTGGCGGCGCCTGGGGGAGGTCTGGCCCACCTGGGGCCCTCCAGGCTGCCTCCTCAAAGCCACCTTCTTTATCTCTCCCAAAAAACACCGGAAAACTTGCTCAAGCTCGAGTTCTTACTGTTCTTGCTCGTGATTTTTGATCTCCTTGTTTGGCCCATCTCAAGTGCTGATTTTTGGAGATATTGCTCCTTGGTATGTGCCTCCTCCACTTGTCCAATTAGATTTGTGATTGGTAGATTGTATCTTGAGTATTTTGCTGCTATAGGTGACAGGTTGTTTGAGCTTGCATGCTTGTTCTTTGCTTAGAAACTTTGTTTTGATGCATGTGTAGTCCTCTAGCAAGTTCCTATAGTAGTTGCTCATCATTTATCAACTTAGAAATCACTTGGTTTGATGGTTGTTTAAAATTTCAGAATAGGGAAGTAATGGACCACCACACCTTTGGTGACATATTTGAGAGTGATGCACCTAGAAGGGGAAGGCTTCCAAGGTCATCTACTAGTACTAGACCCTCATACAATGAGGATCTCATCACTCCGCGATTTGGTGACAAGGGAGATGAAGGGTATGCACACCCCTCCACCTTTCCTTGCCAAACTTTCTTGCAAGCTGCTGGGACTCTTAATGATTTTATGACTTTGGTGCATAGGGATGGACTAACAAGTTACATGCATGATGAGAGTGCACAATATTCTTTGCTTACTAAAACATTTGTGGAGAGTTTCTCCTTTACCAATAGTTTGTTCAATCCTTCTGTGTCTTTCAAAATTTATGGCACGGCTCATTCTATGACATTGAAGAAATTTTGCAAGGCCCTAGGACTTGGTACATCTAGGTCATCAAAGAAGATTCAAGATCTACCCGCTGATTTGCTAGAGCTTTACCGAGGAATAACCAATGATGATGACCGTAGAGCTCAACGAGGGAAGATAAAGAACATTCAACTTCTAGCCATCACGTATTTTGCCTACTATGTTGCCACCAGTGTTCTTGGTAGGGAGAACACTAGTAATATTTCCAACTATCAATTGGCCTTCTTAGCTGCTGCACTCAACAATGAGGACAAGTATAATCTTGGTTCTCTCATTGCTCGTCATCTAGCTGCTAAGGGACCCATTTATGGGAGAATTATTGCTACTTGTGTTGTTGTTGCCTTGGACATTGCTGTTGACCCACATAATACAGTTTTGGCTCAGAGGCTTGATCTTGCTGCCATGAAGTCACACCACTTTGTCACCACTAGCTCTACTCTTGAGAACTTGGTTTATAGAATGTTGTTTACTGACAGGGAGGAGAGAGAGAGATACCTCTACCCCAGACCACTTTGTTCAGTACTTCTCAGGGACCTTGGTCACGCTCGAAGGTGGAGATGGATGACAACCTGCGTTCTCTCAACTTCCATGGGCACTATCAGGAGGAAGCACCATCATACGACCCCCCCTACGTATTACACAGGGGAGGCCTCGAGCTCGTACTAGGACGAGGGAGCTTCCTTGACGTACTACAGGGATGCATCTACTTGGGCACCATGGGATTGAGCCCCACTTAGGCCAAAAGCCTAAGCTTAGGGGGGAGGTATACCGACATCACACTCATATATATATCATGTTCGGTCGGTTCTTTGTTTATCCATTGTTTTGCTTTCTTTTTGGTTTTTGTTACTTCTTTCTAAAAACCTAGAAATACCAAAAATATTTTTGTTGTTTTTCTTGGTTTGTTTCATTGTTTCTTTGCTTTGGTTTTCCTTAAAAGAAAAATCCAAAAAGATTTTGCTTTGTTTGGTTTGCTTTGTTTTTGTTTGGTTTTTCTTTGTTTGCTTGGTTCTAAAAAAATCGAAAATACCAAAAATATTTGTTGTTCTTATTTGGTTTTGTGAGTTCTTTGTAGGGTTCAGCCGTCCTCAGTGGTTTTTGGTTTCATGTTAATTATTCAAGTCACACAAGTGAAGGGCAATAATGAAGATTAAGACAACTCGAGGTGTGGTAAGAGGTTGGTAACGAACATTCATTTTTGTACATATACTCATCATTGTGAGCATGCTTAGCCTATTTGTGTAAGGTGTATGTCATTATGGATGCTTAGTAGTTCTTGCTTGTCTATGATTAGCTCCAGCCTACTAATAGTTTGTAGCATGTCATATGAATGTTTGCTTGCATTGTTTTATTCATACTTTGGTATGATATTGTCTTATCCTCCTCTGAATGTTCATGTAAATCGACTTGGCACATGCTCACGCATGCATATGACTAATCAATAGTCAGTAAGCCTCGATGATTTATTTTGCCTCAGAGTTCTTGTATCACTTTCATGCCATAGTTAGTCCTGTTTTGTTGCAAGCATGATTATGAGAGCTATTGCTCTCTCGTTTGTCGCTCCCTCTCTATTGCTAGCCTTCACTTGCACTGAGTATGTTCCCTACATGTGCTTCCAACTCCCCAAAACCAATATTGCCAGTTGTATCCACCATACCTACCTATTAGCATCATTTGCTATTTCAGTGCATATTCCATATGCCGTGTTTTCTTCCAAAATAAAATGTTTGTCTGTTTTGAGAAAGTTAGTTAGTAAAGCTCTCACGAACTTGATGGCACACTTTATTCCTTGCGCTTAATAATCCTGAACCATTGTGACTAGTCCATGAAAGTTATATGCTTGCTAATTATATACTGGGAGTTAGCAGAACCGTGCTGTCACGGGGAACGCTTTCAACACTTTTTGGATATCTCATCCAGTTGATTCCTTACTCTTTTGTTTACGGATGTCGATGATGTGAAATAAAAGGGGATGTTGTGAGTTCATGGAGTTTATACATTGTATTAGAGAAACGCCTGAGACGCTAGCCTAAGCCATGCCTAATCATGGTGGAAACTTGCAGCACCACTATAATGAGCATCTATGAAGCGTCCTCAATAAAAAGCTATGCATATGGTAAATAAAAAGATTGCTGAGATGCTCATTGTCTGCTTGTCTTGTCATTTTGGTTATGGGAAAGCTCCTGTACCATGTGCAAGGGGTACCCCGTTGGCGGTTCTCGATGATATGCATGTATTTACAATGACAAGAACTTTCAAATGACCAAAGTTGAGTAGCATGCGGAGCGACCCTTGTACTCAAGGGACTTGGGATTTCCAGTCTATGGTCTGTCAAGCATATGATTCAGAGTGGACCTCACTTTCACCATAACCACATGAAGATGCTTATGATAGGGGCAATGAGAGCTCAAAGCTAATGAGTACCTTCCTTTCAGCATTGGGAAGCCTTTCAAACCTTTCAAAACCGTTTTCACAACCTTGTTGGGTCACCACTTATTCTATGAGCACCTTCTTGAGAGCATAGTTGTCATTCTTGTGTTTGTTCCAAAACTTGGTTAATTATGTCATGACTTTGATGCTTGTATCTCTGATATCTTTATCTCTAGTCTTCATGTGAACTTCAGAGGTGCCTTGGCATTTATATTGTGCTCTTCAAACAAAGGCAAGCGAGATACCACTCTATCATACCTTATTATGAGCATTGCAATGTTGCTTATGTTTATGTTTCATGCTACTTATTATTATTGAGTTGGTTTCTCTTCATAGCTTGCAAAGACTATTGAGTAGACTTAGTTGCATATTCTTATTATGAATTGTCTAAGAATCTACTCCTGTGCTGAGAATATTTACATCATATGAAGCAAAGTGTTCGTGAAAGTTCTTGTATCGCACTCAGTTTTCAACTGAATTGCTTGAGGACAAGCAATAAGCTAAGTTTGGGGGAGTTGATACGTACAAAACGTATCTACTTTCTCGAACACTTTGCTATTGTTTCTTCTCTAAACTTGTGTGATTTGGATACAACTAACACGGATTGACGCTGTTTCAGCAGAATTGCCTTGGTGTCTTGTTTTTGTGCAGAAAATGAACTATCAGGAAAAATCCCGGAAAATATGCCAAAAATTATATTTCACCAGAAGATCCACGGAGCCAGAAGAAGGGATGGAGGGGAGGCCTGGGGGCCCAGATCCACCCCAGGCGCGGGCCCACCTGACCCCGCGCCTGGGTGGGGTGTGGCCACCCCAGGCAGCTCCTCGGCCTACCTCTGCGCCTATAAGTTGCCTTTCGACCTAAAAACCGAGGGGAGGGGGAGATAGTTTTCCAGAAAGAGTTCCGCTCCGCCGCCACCACTAGAAACCAAAATTCTGATCCAGAAACTCCGTTCTGGCACCCTGCCGGGACGGGGAATTTGGAGAGGATCATCACCATCGTCATCACCAACGCATCTCCATCAACCAGTGATGTTTCCCTCATCCACGAGTGAGTAATCCCCCATTGTAGGCTTGGGGGTGGTAGGGATTGGATGAGTTCTATCATGTAATCGAATAAGATCTGTTAGGGCATAGTGCGTAGTTTCTCTTGTGCTATTTGACTTTGTTGCAACTTGTTGTGCTTAATGCTTGTCACTAGGGCCCGAGTGCCATGATCTCAGATCTTAACTTATTATTGAATCATTATGATAGTATTATTTGTGATCTTATATGCAAGTTGTGTACATATATCATTGTCCGGATCCAAAGGCCCCAAAGTGACAATAATTGGGACAACCGGAGGGGATGGCTGTGGTGTGAGGATCACATGTGTTCATGGAGTGTTAATGCTTTGCTCCGGTGCTCTATTAAAAGGACCACCTTAATTTCCAGTAGTTCCCTAGAGGCCCCGCTGCCACGGGCCGGCTGGACAGAAGATGTTGTGCAAGTTCTCATTGCGAGCACGTATGACTATATTTGGAGCACATGCCTAGGATTGTTTAGTATTTGGATGCTTGTTATTATTTATCTGCAATGCCCTAGATCTTGAAGTTACATGTTTAGACTCGTCCATGCAACGCCCGTCCATCCATCCCTATGCCTACCGCACTCGAATCCTATTGTTACTGTTACTATTACTATTGCTCATGTTTCACTGTTATTGTTGTTGTTGTTGCTACTGATAAACTTCTGTGAGCAATTCCAGGTGCAACTGAACTGACAACTCAGTTGTTAAGGCTTGCAAATATTCTTTGGCTCCCCTTGTGTCGAATCAATAAATTGGGTAATACTACCCGCGAAGACTGTTGCGATCCCCTATACTTGTGGGTCATCACCTCGCACAGTGAATCGATCCATGTAACTCGGTGTATTGCCATTATAGTGATTTATAGCAGGAGTAGGATTCCGCCACCATTGTGGGATCTGAACCTGGTTAAGCTATGTTACCTCCTACCCGCCAACTTGCCGCCATCCCCCACCTCTCTAAACATGCTCTGTGAGTACTCCTCCATGGCGTACTCGTCGGCAATACCACGACAGTTTGTGTCCATCATGGGGCAAGAGACGCTTCGAGCTCTACATCGGGCGAGGTCCAATATCTTTGCGGGAATCGGTGACACCGTAGCCATCGGGCGGATCTTCTTCTCTAATAATGTTCTGATCGTCCCACCCGACGAGTTCTGGATCCCGGCGAACTCGAACCCCACCCGCTGCTCAATTCTTCTAATCGGGGACATCCACCTCTTCATCGGCAAAACCAGCTCGAGCACTAGTTCCCAGGAAGTCGGAGGATCGTCAAGGCTTACATGGACCACCTTCGGGAAGGATACGTTCGTGGAAGGATCAAAGTCAGATCTCTCTTTGGAGTTTGGCAGCTTAGATCAGAAAATTTCAAGGCCCACTCAAAACACCCCTATGCAGGATATAATGGTGGAAGACCAATGCAAATCCGTCGGCTTAGCCCGTGCGTCTGGAAAGCAGCGGTCGCACTTTGTGGGCTTCGTGACCATCTTCGACCTGGCCCGTTACGTTCAGAGAGAGGGTGAAAACCCCCGAGATTACCACACGATATGGCTCCGACTGAGGGCCGACTTGGAGGGATATCCTAGCAATGACGCAATCTACCACTTCGTCGAAGGGCTCACACGTGGCACACTTCTCTGGCATTCCCTCAGGAGGCAGCAGGGCCCTGGAAACCTCAGTCTCGCTTAGATGGTTGACACTATTAATAGTTTCGCCGCTGCTGATAAACAGGCCCAGGTCGTCCTTACTGCCTTACCGGGGCCGCCGCCACCACCTAACGGCCCTGCTTCCCCAGCATCGTCCTCCTCCATCGAAGAAGCTTCTGCTCCCTCCGACTCCATCCTAGACGCGCTTTATGTCGACATCGGCGAGGACTCGGAAGATGTTGACATAAACACGGAAGAACTCGACACTGCCATGAAAGAGATGGAGGAGGAGATCAAACGCGAGGAGCGCACCGACAAGGTTGTCACCTCCCATCAGGCGCTAGTCGCCATCGGGAGTGTGATCGAAGAAGATCAGCAAACCAGAGCAGCTCCGCCAAAGCCATGTGACACTGGGAAGGGACCAGCCGACAATGCCGAGGATCTATCGGCAAAGGCCATGCCCCCTCCGGCTATCCCCATGCAGTAGCTGCAGGAACTCACGACCGGGCCAAGTAACAGCAATCTCGCAAATTTGTCGCCACCGCCATCTATGTCTGCGGTCGCCCAAATCACTCTAGTAGATAGAGTAATGTACGACAATCTACTCGTTGAGCCTATGACCATATGACATATTCGGTTCGTCGTCCAGCTCGATGAGAAAAGGCAGCTGCTTCTAGAGGAGGCACAGAACATCGCGGAGCATGGCGCAAAGCTAGATCGAGATCTGGCTAGGGCGCAGAAATCAATCGAAGCGGCTAAAGCCATGGATACAGAATACAAGAATTTGCTCAAGCAGTAGAAGAACAAGAAGGCTCCAGCTCATGTCGTCAACGATCCCGGCGTACGGCGCAACTTGGGGTGGGCTCCATCGAAGCTGGCACAAGATAAGCCATAAATTGACAAAGATGGAAAGAAAGTCATGCCCACGCCCGCCCTCAACTTCCGTCGCCAAGACTTTACTCGAGCAGGATAGATCACCCGCGGTTGCGGATCATGTCTACGACCTTGTCTCCAAGGCTATCAAACAGCAGGAAAAGGCCACCTCTCAGAGGCTGGAGTCTGACCCGACATATTGTCAGTCTAGAGCCTGTAAGCAACATAGGGCAAGATCTCCTCACGATGTCGGATCTCAAACGGGTTCATCAGAACAAACATGAAGGGATACACGCAACATGATTGACACTATACACATATCCTCTGACCATGGAGGTAAGGCTTAGCCCCGTCGCTTGCCCCCGCCGCCCCGACATTCTTGGCATCACGAAGACCTAAAGGCTCACCATCGCATGAACATGCCTCCACCTAGATGCGCCCAAGGCAGCATTGTCATCCGCGATAATGTGGAGCAGCCTCAGCATGATGGAGACCGTAGTGGCAACCATGGGCACAGGAGCAGGTCTCATCATGACCCTCTGCGTCCAACAAGCAACCGTGACAGACGTGAGGGGTAGCAGGAGGGTAACAGCAAGAAGGCTAACCCACTGCCGCCTCCACCACCATCGCCACCTGATGACTGAAAGTGCACAGATCAATTGTAGCCAGTTTCGAAGTGAAGATATCGAACCCACAGAGAGCTATTGGTAAAGGTCTTTATGCCCCTCGTCACTATCTACCAAAGGATACTTATAAGCTGCCTTTGATCTAAAGTAAAGGGTGTTCGAAAGGTTTTTGGTTGTTTGCAGAAAATTACTCCCTCCGATCCTAAATAAGTGTCATGGTTTTGAACTAGCTCTAGTGCAAACCCGTGACACTTATTTAGGATCGGAGGGAGTAATTAAAACGAGTAAAATAAAGCAAGTAATAAGGTTGTGTGAAAGCGTGGTTGAACTCAATAGGGCTAAAACGTTCTCGGGAATGTAGGATACACCTCTAGCATGGTATTGTTATTATTAATTATTTAAGATAACATACTTCTTGTGTCATGAGATGTGTGGAGAAAGCTCCATAATAAGATGTTCATTACAAGGCTTGTAGGAGGCAACTTTGTTGAGCCAAGAGTGAGGTAACCTATAAATAACCACTATGATGTCTGAGAGCAGTCATCCATACAAACCACCGCAATTAAGGATTTCTCTGTGGATATCGTAATTAGCTTAGGGAGTCCCTCTTTATTTCTCCTTTGACCATGTAGATCACGAGCCGGCGCCAATCTGTCACGGGACCATTTAGGGTACAATCCCAAAACGCGAACATAAGAATTCCCCCCCCCCTTTAGTCCCAATGGCAAATGATATGTGGATGACTCGACATACCATCTAAAGAGAGAGATCAAACACACACCATAAATCTATCATAGACATGCAAGTCATATGGACACAAGAATAGATCATCTTTATTGCAAATTCAGAGTAGTGCTAGGGTTTCTCCATCTCCCCAAGAATAAAGGAACTGCTGACACATGGAAGCAATCCACAACATCATCATAATCTAATGAATGGATAAAAGTATGGAAATAGATCTAATGCAAACCACAATTGAATATGGAATTACAACAAGATCTAATATAAGAGAGATGGGGGTAATGGTGGTGATGTAGATGTCGTGGTTGATGATGAAGGGATGATGCGTTGTCCTCCAATGATCCATTAAGCAGCTGGGATTTTATCTCAGCCAAGTTCCTCCTTTAGATCCCTTTCACATGTGGTTTTTCGTGGTTTTGGTGGCTGCGAATGTTGGATCTCTCTCTTGTCTTCGCCAGGAGAAAGTATTTGACGAGGAGAACGCGATAACACATAGTACGGGCGGACGGTACGGGCGGGCTCCACCCGTACCACCGGTCGTTATTGGTGCTGATTGATCCTTCTCGTTTGGTATTCTCCTGCGAAGGTAAATCCATAAAATAACTTTTATCACTTAAAAATAGCATATTATAGCATAATATGACAGTTCTAATTGATATGTTCATATAAGACTTAATGATTCCAGATCCTGTTGAAACAAGGATAAAAAAAGGTGCGTGCAAATGCAGTGAAATACAAAAATCCCTACTCTATTTATGCAAAAACAAAAGGTAAATATGCTTCAATTTTGGACTCATCAACTCCCCCAAGCTAGGATCTTGCTCGTCCCCGAGCAAGATTGTGGCTTATGGACAAGATCATCATGTTCATGAGGCACGAGTCGTTACAATAAATGAGATAGAAATTGAAGCAAGATTACAACATCGGATGTAGAGATACTTCGGGGGTATTATCATACCCTTACACATTACATGAGTTAGAGGCTTCCACACCTGCTCTAGTATTAATAAAATTGTAAGAAGCTTCTAGTGATTCAATATATCATATAATTATAAAATTTAGAGATATCGAGCACTTAGTTTAGTAATGAAGATTCATGATCATTCTTTTTCTTCTACTCTTGATTCTTTTCATAGATGTTCTCTCTTATTTCTTTCTTTTTTTATCTTTTCTCTCTCTACATACATATATATCTCATTTCTCTCTTTTTGAATACAGCCATTTGATCATGCTCACTACTTTGATGGCTCTAAAAACTCCTAATTATGATATGCTACCGGAATTCGTTTTCTCATAGCCTAATCAATACTTTTATTGGTGTGGTAGTCCCTAAAATCATGATAACTGTACAAGTATCATAACACTCAACCTAGTTCAATCATCTAATATAATAATCATGAATCTAAACAGAACTTCAAATATCATAAAGTCTCACAACTCAATGAATATATATCTTATTTTAAACAAAGGGAGCTCGAAGTTGATGCAACTAATGGAAATTCTGAAATTAAAGTTTAACATATGTGCAGTAAAGTAAACATGCTGAAAACTGTAAGATAGATTATAAGGCTCTTAGAGATCTACCTAAGCTTGGAATCAAGCCGGGTGGATCAAATAATTCCTTACACTTATTTGATACCATGGCGCGCCCGTCAGTCCGCAGACGGGTAAACCCTTGAATCAAGAAGGCTTGCTCGAAGCGTCTTGTTTGATGCTTCCAATATCAAGATTCGGATTCGACGCTGCTCGCTAAATTTCTCCAACTGCTCCACAAGAGCTTTGTACATCTTTATTGTTTGCTTCTGCGTGTTGATGGACCGACTGATGCTGAGATTTGCCGCTAACTTTTTTGCTTCTGCGTGTTGTTCGGATGTGTGCATCCATATTATCGCTAGGGTGATACGCTATTGCAGAGGCTAACTGTAATTTGTATCTCTCTAATATTAATATATACTCTTTATCAGAAAAATTAGGGGATATATATAATTGAGTTAGATTGTGACATGGTAGCTTGTCGATGAAACCAGCCTCCTGTACGTGAAGAAAGAACACTATCAAAATCCGGTATGCTTAAATTTGATCCTCTCGCGCCGGTGCTACCGATTGATGAGAAGCAGCCGGTGATCCATCTACCGCATGCACAAGGCGACCGGCCATGTGAAGTGCTTCCACCCGCTTTCAACCACATATATGCTGCTCAGCCGAACGTGTTTGCTACCGTAGTACGAACTGAAAAATGACAATGCACCATACCAGAAATTACAAGGCAAACCACGGCATGCAAGGTTGAACCACAAGCGTACGGCTGGCGGCCTCGCAAGGGAGACACGGCCTCGGCCGTTTTGTCTTTCCCTTAGAGCATCTCCACTCGTCGTTTTTAGGCTAAAATGTAACCGTAATTTTGCCGAATGAAACTACTTTTTGTCTGGGAACACCGAGTTTCCCACTCGTGTTTTCAGACTGAGTTTTCCGGTTGGTTTTTCTCAGCCAAATTTGGCTCAAATTCGACCATTTTTGGCATAGTTCGGCATAATATGAATACGGAGCAATGTTTGGCCTAGTTCGGCATGAATTTAAACATAGTTCGCACTAGTGGAAACAGCCCCATGTGTCCCGGTTGGTAAGGGGCTTTAGTCCCGGTTCCCCAACCGGACGGGACAATCGGGACTAAAGCCCCAACATTTAGTCCCGGTTGCCCCACCAACCGGGACAAAAGGGCGTACACGTGGCCGCGGTAGAGGGCGAGGGGGAGGAGCAACCGTCCCGGTTCGTAACACGAACCGGGACAAATAACCCTCTGCCGCGGCAGAGATTTGACACATTTCTCTGCCGCGGCAGAGAATTCATTTTGGCAACTTTTGTTGCCGCGGCAGCATTTTGATCACCTTTTGTGTCGCGACAGAGAATTCATTTATGTTGTTTTATTTTTTATTTAGTATTTTGCACTCATCAATAAAGGAACCATTATATTACACAAGATCATCATGACAATATAGATCCAAGTGTCGAACATATTACATTCGATACACGGATCGAGTTCATACACTACATACAAAATAAGCTCTTTGTACAATCCCTATTGTTTATACACACCCGAATAGTATTATCCTTTTGAGTTTAGGACTTCTGCATCCAAGAATCCCGCCAATTCCTCCTGAATTGCTCGTACGCGATCCCTTGGCAGAAGACCGTCCCGTAGACGTTCGATCTGATTTAAAAAAGGAGTCAACCTATATGAATGAAACTAAACACAATTTGATAGTAACTAAAAACTATAGAAATTGTTTACGTACGTGGAGTTGCTCTAAATTTCTGCCCTTCTCACAGCACGTCTGACGGATGAACTCGCAAACATAGTATCCACATGAATTGTTCCCTGGTCCCTGTGTCAGGCACTTTACGAGAACAGAGTTCAATCAAAAAAATAATCAAGCATGATAATAACGGTATCAAAACTAGAATCAAAGAGATGCGCGGATATAGCTAGTGGTGCTTACATCTAGTGGTTGAAATGTAAGCTCCTCTTTCTAAACACCCCTATCCTTGTTGGTGAACCGTTTCCAAGCGCTGTCCGGCAAAGAAAACGAATAAAAAAAGTTATTAATTACTTGATATCATAAAATTCACGAACGTTGCCGATATAGTGTCGTAATGATTAGAATTACCGCTGGAGAAGCATCTGCATGTCCTTCCACTGCTCAAGGGGTTTATGTTTCGAGTCCATGACTAGTACACGCCCTTTTTCAAGTTGAATGATTAACAGAATATAGTGGAAGCTGCGCATGCATAACTAATCAATTATATATACTTAACATCGAGTAAGCGAAATAGAAAGTGTATACAAGACAATAACACTCACTCGAAGTTGTAAGGAAATACTATTTCCCTTCTGGTTTCTTGAAACCTTAACGCGTGTACGATATTATCCTCCGTATCCTGGGGGTTTGTTTTGAGATTAGCTTGATGAACCCAATATGGGTCAATGAACCCAATGTCATAGATTTGTCCTCTGCTGCATTCGAGAATCTTCATTCTGCATATTATAGTATGATTATATACATGCAATATACGAGATGAGATAGCTAGACACTAAATTAATTACAGAATTAGTACTTACAGACAATAGGCACCGATGATAGATTTGTCCAAGGCGTCTTGATTTAATAATTGAAATAGTTCATCAAATTCAATGGATATCATGTCATCTATTTCTTTCACATAATGCTTTTTTGTAACCCTCAGCACTATCCAGTTAGCCCCGGCCTTTGTGGCATACATGTACCAGTTATGCAATCTTCGCATTTTTGTTGGAAGATTATTTACCTCCTCAGGTTTGACGAGAGGTTTGTCGTACTGGTATTTGTATGCTACTTCACACATGGGGAAGTACTCTAACTGGGATAAGTACTGGGAAATACTCATACCTTGAGCAGCGGCAGCTTCTCCGTATTGTGCAACTACCTATGGATCATACTGCTCTTCGGCCTCATATTTGCTCGACCCCACATTGGTATGGGAAATCACCTTGAGAGGGGCGCAAGACTGTTTTGCTTGTTCTCCAAGCTGGGCAACAGATTTCTCGCTTGCATCAGTACTGCTCTTCGAGGCTTGTTGTGCCACATGTGACTTGAGAATATAACGATCATAGTCTGATGACAGCTTTGGCCCGGGTTGATGAAGAGTCTTTAGCATTTTGAACACTCGGCCTTTTTCTTCTTTGGTGCTGGGGAACTCTGGCTCTTTCGGCCGCCTCAGCTTAGCGACAAACGTTGTCGTTTCCGCATCAACGATAGCCGTAGTCTCCTCTTCAGTATAGTCATAAGCTCTCTTGGAAGGAACCTTTGGTACTTTTGGAAGAGGCTCTTGTTTACGTTTTGGCGATCGCTTACCACGACGCAGCGTAGCGGTGGTACGCTTACGCTTTTTATCCTGAGGCGTCGGCGATGGCTGCCGTGGCGATGGCTGCGCCAGAGATTTGTGAGGCGACGGAGACGGGTGAGGCGACGGAGCCGGGTGAGGCGACAAAGACGGCTGCCGCGACGGCGAAGACCTCGCTGGAGACGGGTGAGGGGGCGGCGAAGATGGCCTTGGCGTGTGATTTTGAAGCACGAAACATTCCTTTGGCCATAGAATGGTGACGTTTGTTGCGTCTCCCAGTTCAGTCACATCCCCTACACCTGCAGGGTAGTCAAGCTTCAAAACTTCAAAGGTGGGCATGATTTCATCCACCCCGACAACAGCGTAGCCCTGTGGAACCGGACGACAGTGGTAAGTTGGTGTGGGTCCAATTGGTAAGGCATAGCCAACCGCCACCTTCATTGATATGTTCACAACTTTGACATGTAGCTCGCAGTGTGTCATATCTGTGATATCATCCACTTGGTAGCCAACAGGAGCCATCGTAGGTGCACCATTGTCATCGTCATTGTCATCACCCGGGACCACGGTGGAAGCCACACTGCTTTTTCGATTATTCGATAGGCCGGTAGCATCGAATGCAAGTTCTACCACCATGTGCTGCTGAGATAGGCCGGTAGTACTTTGCTCTTTAAGTGCGTTAATTTCATCTTGGTGTTGCTTTATTCGTTCTTCAATTATACGCATTCGCTCTTTCTGAATATCTGCTTCAACTTTCGCCTTGTCATTTCTCCTCTGACGGCTTCTATCAGGATATTTCTTCCTCTCTTCGGGAAACCCAGTCCTCCATGGTTTGGAGCCGCTTGTGCCTCGTGTTCGTCCATCATGTTCCTTATTTCCAAGGGCGAGTGTGAGCTTATCATTCTCTCTATCGGGAATGAAGTCCCCATCTTTAACAGTCTTTACTGCTTTTCTCATCTTCTCGATTGGCAAGGGGTCTTCTTTATGTCGTATGTTATATATACACTTCCCTTCCGAGTACAACGTGCCCCCATGCCCGTAAAACCAATTCCTTGCACGTTTGATCCAATCTTCTGTCTCTGGGATGATCTTTTTAGCACGCAGTTCATCCTCATGTTTCTTCCACTTAGGAATGCCAGCCATGTAGCCACCTTGCCCCGTAGTATGGTGATACTTCTTGTTAGCAGCATTCAGCTTATTCATTGCAGACATTTTCTTAGCTTTTTCTGATGTCTTGTAATTCACAAACTCAGCCCAGAATGGTTTTATCTTCTCAAACTGAATCTTCTTGAAATCCGGAGTCTTCTCTTTCACGACATAGTCAAGGTGCAATCTTTTCTTCCAGTTGGTGAAACACTGGGCCATCTTCTTCATAGCCCACTCCCTGACCTTAGCCTCCATGGCTCGCGCATGTTCTAAGGCGTCCTCAACTGGATCATCCGCATTTCGATCCAGCTCTATCTTTGGTAGTTTGAAATTCACCATGAGCCTCTTCCACGGTAAATCTTTGGCCACGGTAGGGAGAAATAAAGACGTTCCCTCTTCTTCCGCATCATCGGGCCTATTCCAATTTCGAACGGTGATCGGGATGAAGTCCCTAACGATTACGACGCATTGTGCCACAAATTTGTTTGCGACAACTTCGGGAGCAATCGGTTTGTCGTCTTCACCGATATCTTCGACCCTGAACCTCGCATGGTCTTCCAACTTTTTGGTTGGGCCTCGTCCGCTCTTTTCAGTAGATTTCTTCGATCCGGAGGGCTAAAAGAAGAAAGATCGTCGTTACTATTTCTATATAGATAGCAGATGATTAATTAATGAATTAATTATATTACATGCACCTCGCCAGAGCGGTCGTCTTCTCGATCACACAAGGCATCGCCTTCTCCCTCGCGGAAGGCATCACCTTCAACCTCAAACAAGTCGTCTCTTCTGGTAAAAAGAGGATCACCCTCACCGGAGTTGTTCAGAAACGTTGATACATCTAAATTTTCTTCCCCGCGGATCACACCTTAGATCAACACTTCCTTTTCTTCGTCTCTGTCGTGTGGGTCCATATTTTCTGCATAGGTGGAAAAACGGATAATTCAAAGCGGCTAAGGGAGAATGTTAGGTAGGGTGTTGAGAGATATAAACCCTAATTCAGAGAAACCCTAATATATACATACACAATAATAAAAATGAATTTACAATATTCACAATAATAAAAATCAACTAAAATCAATATTCCGGAGTTCCAAGGGGTGTAAGACCTAGTTCGGAGAAACTTCGGATGCATATGAGAGGGGTCACTTAGGTATACTATTTTCGTATATTATTTATACCAAAATTTTGGTATATAATTTATATTTTTCTCAGTTATGAATATTAAAATCTGAATTTTCAAAGTATTAATACTTATAAAATATTTATCAAATAGTAATTATTTAAATAGTTTACATAATAATGTATGGTAATAGTTTTAAGTTGTACATTTTAGTTTTCTGATTTAAAATGAATTAGTTATGAATTTCTCCATTTTTAATTCATTTTAAATCATTTTTAGAATATTATAAAATAATTTACATTTTTGGAATTACTTTTAACATTTTATTAAACAGAAAACATTTCTGAATATGTTTATACCACTTACAGGGTGGACCCACCTGTCAGCAATAATCAATTACACAATAATTACAGAAATCATTTCAGAAAACATTAACAGAAAACAAAAAATGATGATGTCACGATGACATCACCCATGGTGGTGGCGCCACCAGCGATTGAGCCCGCGCGGGGCAACGAGAGGGGGAACGTTGGAAAGAGCTCGTCGAGGCAAACCATATGGTGGTGGCGCCGCCCATTATTGGTCGCCGGAGCGACGAGCACATCGGCGGACAGAGGCGGCGGCGATGGATGGTCGTCACGGTAGAGTTAGAGAGCGAGATGGAGTACGTGAAGAGGTGCTAGAGCACCTGTGGCTCACCACGAACGCGATGCCGGGGTCGGGGAAGCAAGGGGTGGTCGTATGGAGGCGAATCGACAGCGGCCGGAGATCGAGAAGATGGGATGCAGAGCTTGATTAAGGCCGAGCGGGGCCGATTCCTTTGGCGTAGAGACACAGTCCAGCACGGCGGAGATCCTTGGCACCTTGGCTTGGCTCGGGGAGGCTCTGAACGACGACGACGACGAGTTAGGGTTTCTGCTCAAATGGGGAAGAACGCGAGAAGAAACGAGAGGGGATGAGATTGGTACTGGGAGAGAGAGGGGAACGCGACGGTTCCTATCCTTGCATCGAAAAACGGCGGCGAGCTCGGCGGGCAGCCTGCCGGGGTCGTGGGGGGGTCCTGTGTGCGCGTCGATGAATGAGATGGGGAAGAAGAAGAAGAAGAAGAAGAGGTACGAGCGGTTATTAAGGATGGACCTTTTGTCCCGGTTGGTGGCTCCAACCGGGACTAAAGGGTCATACGTCCCGGTTGGAGCCACCAACCGAGACGTATACTCCACTTTTTTCAGTAGACCAAGGGGCGCGCCCAGGGGTCTTTAGTCCCGGTTGGTGGCTACAACCGGGACATATGACCCTGTTTTTAAAAAAAAATCAGAAATTTTTTCTCTGTTCCCGCCTTATTTTTTATTTTGGGGTTTAAATTTGTAATGTTTTTTAAATGATAGTTACTTTGGAATTTAGAAAAACTTTAATCATAAAAATGGTTTGAATTTGAATAACTAATTCAAAAGCATTTTCTGTTTTTAAAAATAATTAATGTAACCATTTAAACTATGAACCATTTAAAATTAAGAATGAATTAACTTATATTTTTTGAATATTAATTTGGAATTTAGAAAAACTTTAAACATAAAAAGTGTTTGGATTTGAATAACAAATTCAAAACCACTTTCTGTTTTTAAAAATAATTAATGTAACCATTTAAAATTAAAAATGAATTAACTTTTATTTTTTGAATATTAATTTGGAATTTAGAAAAACTTTAAACATAAAAAGTGTTTAAATTTGAATAAATAATTTAAAACCATTTTCTGTTTTAAAAAACAATTAATGTAACCATTTAAACTATGAACCATTTAAAATTAAAAATGAATTAACTTATATTTTATGAATATTAATTTGGAATTTAGAAAAACTTTAAACATAAAAAGTGTTTGGAATTTAATAACTAATTCAAAACCATTTTATGTTATTAAAAATAATTAATGTAACCATTTAAAATTAAAAATGAATTAACTTATATTTTTTGAATATTAATTTGGAATTTAGAAAAACTTTAAACATAAAAAGTGTTTGGATTTGAATAACTAATTCAAAACCATTTTATGTTATTAAAAATAATTAATGTAACCATTTAAAATTAAAAATGAATTAACTTATATTTTTTGAATATTAATTTGGAATTTAGAAAAACTTTCAACATAAAAAGTGTTTGAATTTGAATAAATAATTCAAAACCATTTTCTGTTTTTAATTTGGATTTGAATTAACTTATATTTTTTATATATTAATCGGCGGGAAAAAAGGACGGGAAATAATGGGCGGGAAAAAAAAATTATTATGATAGAACTGGTATTAAAGTACATAACGCAACTAACACTAAGTTACATAAAGCACGACTGAAGATTAAGTTACATAGAAGAACTGAAAATTAAGATACATGGCCAGATTAAGCCACAATCGGCCGAACTTGTTTTGCAATGTTGGAGTGATTCAGTCATGCTCCTGCCTACACCTGTAATACTCGCCACTGTAGTCGTCGTACTCGCCGCGGCCGTCGTTGCTGTCGTCGTTGGGGTCGCCGTAGTTGAACCTTGAAGGCTGAGTACGAGTGGGCTGGACTTGAGGGTAGCGCAGGCGAGGGTTAGAGTCGGCGGTCGTGTCGTAGGACATGACGCTCTGGAGAGTCCGGTCGCGCCACCACAGCCGACGGCCGGCCTCGTTGAAGTTCGTAGGAGGTGGGTCGTACTTCTCTTGCCTGGCGAGTGCCCTCTCACACCGATCCACGAAGAAGGCTTCCCAAGTCGGGAAATAGTCGGGATGCCATCTAGGATTCCTCCGCTGCTCCGGTATGAGCTCGAAGTAGTAGTGGTTCGTGATGGCCATCCGGCGTGCCACACCTAGAGGGACAAGAGGAACCGGCATGCCTCCGGCGCTCAGCATCCAGCCGACGGGGACAAGTAGCCCGGTGGGCAGGGGTAGTTCGAGGCGCAAAGCGCCTCCGCCTCCCTGGGGGTTAGTGCTACGGTGGAAGCCATGGGAAAGAGTGATGAGGTTGCAGATATGAGTCCAGAGATGTGCAATGATAATGAAGGCCAACCCTACATATATATAGTGAGAAATGGCAGGAAGATAACTGGAGGGAAGAACTGGCAGGAAGAACTGGTGGGAAAAACTGGCGGGAAGAAATGGTGGGAAGAACTGGCGGGAAAAAATGGCGGGAAGAAAAATGGCGGGAATAAATGGAGGGAAAAAATGGCGGGAAGAAACTTGGGTTTAGGTTTAGGGTTTAGGGTTTTGTGAAGGTTTTTTCGAGCAACGTTAGAACTTGCATTGGATCTCTGAAGAAACCACATATTGTGAGTCTAAAACTGATTTTTTCAAAAAATCACGGGCGTTAGATCATGTACCTGTAGTACAAACCAGACCCACTTCCTACCGATTCGGCAGACATTTGTCCTTTTTACCCCGGATGGACGAAAAGGTTTGAGATGTCCCGGTTGGGAGATAGTCCATGTAAGGTGGTCTAGTATTTTAGAAAAATGGGACGGTAGCATTCTGAAACAACATTTTGGTGGTTACTTCACAAAACAGCCCGTTTTTTGCACTCGGAAAATGGAAAATGGATTTTCCGTGCGACGAAAAGAAAAACTTCCTCCTGCAACATTGTTCTCCATACCAATATCCACATGCATGCCTAATATGAGCACAGCATCACAAACTATGTCGTGATTCAGCACATAACATCGGTCATTTGGACCGAAAGCCATGAAACCTCGAACATGATAGTTCATTTTGTGAAGGTTTTTTCGAGACATGATCAATATACCAAGTCTGGTATTTTTTCCTTTCAACTATGTCACATAATATGACACCACGTGAAGGATTTTCATTGTTCAGATTTTTTTTGAATTTCTTATGCCCGTTTTGAATTTTTTGAATTTTCTAACTATGGTCGAACCGGCGTGCATGAAGATAGGGGACGAGCATCGTTAGAAATTGCATTGGATCTCTAAAGAAACCACATATTGCGAGTCTAAAAATGATTTTTTTCAAAAAATCACGGGCGTTAGATCATGTACCTGTAGTACAAACCGGACCCACTTCCTACCGATTCGGCAGACATTTGTCCTTTTTACCCGGGATGGACGAAAAGGTTTGATATGTCCCGGTTGGGAGATAGTCCATGTAAGGTGGTCTAGTATTTTAGAAAAATGGGATGGTAGCATTCTGAAACAGCATTTTGGTGGTTACTTCATAAAATGACCCGTTTTTTGCGCTCGGAAAATGGAAAATGGCTTTTCCGTGCAACGAAAAGGAAAACTTCCTCCTGTAACATTGTTCTCCATACCAATGTCCACATGCATGCATAATATGGGCAAAAAAACATTGATAGGTTCATCTTTAGTCCCGGTTGGAGGGATTTCGGCAGGCTGGGCCAGGCAGCACTAATGATAGGGGTGAGTGTCGACATTATGTCGTGCGGCGTGTACCTTGTCCCAGATGGTGTCACCAACCGGGACTAAAGATGAACCTTTAGTCCCGGTTGGAGACACCAACCGGGACAAAACACGAGTTAGCACTAATAATAGGGGTGAGTGTCGACATTATGTCGTAAGTGTCGACACTATGTCGAGCTGCTTGTACTATAAATAGGCATCCTTGTGAGTCCAGTCCTCCAGCCAGATTGAGGCATCTCCAATATTGTTTTCGAGAGCAGGGACACCACTACGACCAGTTTCAGGGAGATGCCTCCGGATCCCAGTCCTCCGGCATCTCCAAGAAACTGGTCATAGAGGCACTCCCTAATATGTGAAATTAGTTAGCTCCCAGGTGTATTGATCTAGTTAGAGAAGTTACAAGCTGCAAGATGGTGTGCGAGAGCAGGGACACCACTACGACCATTTTTAGGGAGATGTCGCCGGATCCCAGTCCTCCCGGATCCCAGTCCTCCGGCATCTCCAAGAAACTGGTCATAGAGGCACTCCCTAATATGTGACCACGCGCGTTTGGAGATCAGATCTTAATGGTAAGTACGAATCGGGACAACTTCTTCATAGTTCGGGAAAGTCGTTCTACGAATCGGGACTAAAGGCCCCCTTTAGTCCCGGTCCAGCCACAAAACGGGACTAACACTCAAGACATTTATTAATATTAAAAACCAAGACTACAAAACCGGGACTAAAGGCCCCCCTATATATAGTCCCGGTCAAGCCACAAACCAGGACTAACACTCAATACATTTATTAAACTTGGAAAACTGCAAACATCATAAGATATCCCGGCCAGACATGAACTAGAGTTACACAATATGAGCATGAACTTCTTGTCATATGTCCTTCCTTATGATCGCTTCAGACGTAACCATGGAGCATCTCCTTTACTTAATGGAATGCTTGGGTCAGTTTTCACTGTGAAGGGCGGAATTTCATCAAACTTATTATAATCTGCTGACATGTCTGTCTTGTCCTTGATTCCCACGATGTTTCTTTTCCCTGAAAGAACTATGTGACGCTTTGGCTCATCATATGATGTATTCGTTTGCATATTTTTTCTTTTTTTTTGGTCTGGAGGACATGTCCTTCACATAGAAAACCTAAGACACATCATTGGATAGGACGAATGGTTCATCTCTATAACCAAGATTGTTGAGATCCACTGTTGTCATTCCGTACAACTGGTCTATCTTTACCTCTTCCCCATTCAGGTTGACCCATTTGCAGCGAAACAAAGGGACCTTAAAAGAGACTCCATAGTCTAGTTCCCATATCTCCTCCGTGTAACCATAGTATGTGTCCTTTTGTCCATTCTAGTCTGTTACATCAAAGCGGACACCACTATTTTGGTTGGTGCTCTTTTTATCTTGGGCGATCGTGTAGAATGTATTCCCATTTATTTCGTACCCTTGGAAATTCAATATAGTAGAAGATGGTGACGCAGCCAACAAGTATAGCTGATCTCCAACAGTGGTGTCATTCAAGAGATGTGTCCGCATCAAACCACCGAAAGACTTCATGTGTTCATCTGTAATCCATGATTCAGGCTTCCCCGGGTTTTTGGAGCGTACAATATTCCTGTGTTCCTCGATATACGGAGCTGCCAAGGTGGAATTATGTAGAACTGTGTAGTGTGCTTTAGTGAAAGAATCCCCGTCCCTACATATCATTGCTTTCTTTCCCAATGTGCCTTTTCCACTTAGTATTCCCTCATGCCGCGAGTCAGAAACACCAATCGGCTTAAGGTCAGGAATAAAGTCAACACAAAACTCAATGACCTTCTCTGTTCCATATCCCTTGGAGATGCTTCCTTCTGGTCTAGCATGGTTATGAACATATTTTTTTAAGACTCCCATGAACCTCTCAAAGGGGAACATATTGTGCAGAAATACAGGACCGAGAATGGCAATCTCTTCCACTAGGTGAACCAGGAGATGCGTCATAATATTGAAGAAGGATGGTGGGAACACCAACTCAAAACTAACAAGACATTGTACCACATCCTCCTGTAACCTTGGCAGAATATCTGGATTGATTACCTTCTGAGATATTGCATTGAGGAATACACACAGCTTCACAATGGGTACTCGAACATTTTTCGGTAGAAGCCCCCTCAATGCAATCGGAAGCAACTGCGTCATAATCACGTGACAATCATGAGACTTCAGGTTTTGGAACTTTTTCTCTGCCATATTTATTATCCCCTTTATATTAGATGAGAAGCCAGACGGCACCTTGATACTGTAAAGGACTTCAAAAAAGATTTCCTTCTATGCTTTGGTAAGAGCATAGCTGGCATGACTTAAGTGACGCCCTTTATCCGTCTTGTTCTGTCTATGCATGTTCTTTGGGTCTTTCATAATTTGTTGGTCCTCCCGTGCTTCTGGTGTATCTTTTGTCTTCCCATACACGCCTAGAAATCCTAGCAGGTTCACGCAAAGATTCTTTGTCACGTGCATCACGTCGATTGAAGAGCGGACACGTAGGACTTTCCAATATGGCAGCTCCCAAAATATAGATTTCTTCTTCCACATGGGTGTGTGTCCTGTAGCAACGTTGTTCGGAACTGATTGACCGTCGGGACCCTTTCCAAAGATTACTTCTATGTCCTTGACCATACCAAATACATCATCACCAGAAGGGAGTTCAGGCTTCTTCCGGTGATCTGTCTCACCTTTGAAATGCTTGCCTTTCTTTCTTACGGGATGATTGGTCGGAAGAAATCATCGATTCGCCAGGTACACAACCTTTTTTTCATTTATGCAAATATGTACCTTCAATATTATCTAAACAGTGCGTGCATGCCTTATATCCCTTGTTGTTTGTCCTGAAAGGTTACTAAGAGCAGGCCAATCATTGATGGTTACGAAAAGCAACCCTCGTAGATCAAATGGCTCCTGTTTATTCTCATCCCACGCATGTACACCTGGTTTTCCCTACAGTTGTAAGAGTTCTTCAACTAATGGCCTAAGGTACACATCAATGTCGTTGCCCGGTTGCTTCGGGCCTTGGATGAGCACTGACATCATAATGAACTTACGCTTCATGCACAACTAAGGAGGAAGGTTGTAGATACATAGAGTCACGGGCCAGGTGTTGTGACTGCAGCTCTGCTCCCCAAAAGGATTCATGCCATCCGTACTTAGACCAAACCATAAGTTCCTTGCGTCACCTGCAAAGTCCGGGAAGTCTCTCTCGATTTTTCTCCACTGTGACCCATCAGCAGGGTGTCTCAACTTCCCGTATTTCTTACGGTCTTCTTTGTGCCATCGCAACAACCTGGCATGCTCTTTGTTTCTGAACATGCGTTTCAACTTTGGTATTATAGGAGCATACCACATAACCTTAGCAGGAACCCTCTTCCGGAGGGGCTCTCCCTCAACATCACCAGGGTCATCTCGTCTGATCTTATACCACAATGCATTGCATACCGGGCATTTATCTCAATTCTCATACTCCTTACCGCGGCAGAGGATGCAGTCATTAATGCATGCATGTATCTTTTGCACATCTAATACTAGAGGACAGAGAGTCTTCTTTGCTTCATAGGTACTCTCGGGAAGTTATGGAAACTTCGGCTTCATTATTTTCAGCATCTTTTCAAATGAGGAGTCAGTTAGACCACACTCTGCCTTCCATCGCCGCAATTCCAGTGTGGTACCGATCTTTGTGCTGCCATCTTCACAATTTGGGTACAACAATTTCTTGTGATATTCTAACATGCCATCTAACTTCAACTTCTCATTTTCTTTTTCACAGTCTCACTTTGCATCAGAAATGACCCTACCAAGTTCATCAGCGGGCTCATCTGATGCTCGTTCTTCACCTCCTTTCTCTTCATTGTCTTCCATTGCAGTATCACTGTATTCAGGAAACATATGATGATATTTGCTATCATCTTCTTCTTCACCGTCTTCCATCATAACCCCTCTTTCCCCGTGCTTGGTCCAGCAATTATAGTTGGGCATGAAACCTTTCATAATTAGGTGGCCGCGAATGATTTTCGAGGAAGAGTACTCCTTGTTGTTCCGACATTGAACACATGGACAACGTATAAAACCATTCTCTTTGTTTGACGTAGCCACATCGATAAATTTATCCACGCCTTTAATGTACCCGGGTACACGCCGGTCACCGTACATCCATTCCCGACCGTTCATCTGCATCATATAAGTAAGTTTATCAAAAACAGGACATCATAAATAGTGAAATGGCCAATTCACATCGACACATGCATTGTATCAATGATAGAGAAAAGATAAGATTGCTAACCTATCATAAATAGTGAAATGGCCAATTCACATCGACACATGCATTGTATCAATGACAGAGAAAAGATAAGATTGCTAACCTCGATCGAGGGAAATAAAGAGGAGAAAGCTCAAGTGCGTCTCAGACACCTTCTATATTTTTGTTCTGTGAGAAATTGAACGAGATCATTCACTCAAACATTTCATCAAACACCTTGAATGCATGCATAGGAAAAAATAAACTAGCACACCTCTCACACCTTCCACCAAGAAAAAACAGAGGGGAGGCAGAGGGCTGGGGCGTCGCATTTATAGAGAGCGGGATCATACGTCCCGGTTTGTAACACAAACCGGGACTAAAGGTGTGTGCCACGCCACGTGGCTGACGCCCAACCTTTAGCCCCGGTTTGTGTTACAAACCGGGACGTATGACCCCTTACCAACTGGAACGCATGCCTCCGGCCACAGTGCCCGCTCGAACTGGGACGCGTGCCAGCATTAGTCTCGGTTCGTGGCGCAACCGGGACTAATGTTGTTAGGGGGCACGAACGGATAGCATATTTTCTACTAGTGACGGCATAAAATTAAACATAGTTCGGTATACAAAGACAATACAATATATATTGTACTAGTTCGATCAGTTCATGCTCGGCATCTACATGTTGCCCATGCATATCCATAGGTGCTCAACCAGATCATCCTGCAGCTGTTGATATACTACCGGATCTCGAATCTCCTGACGTATGGTGATGAAGGCAGTCTAGGTTGGAGGCACCTGATGATCACGATCTGCAAAAGGTCCATGTCTGTAGTATGGCTCGTTCTGCTCGACCAAACTCACTGGGAACTTTCTCTCATCCTCAGTGATCATGTTGTGCAAAGGCCACACGACAGTTCATCACTTCCCACATCTGATCTTTCGACCGGGTCAAAGCAGGGAACCGGACAAATGCCCGCTCCACGTCTTCTGCAAGCTTCTTATTCCTTGGCAAACTGAGCATGCTTGGTGAGCATCGGGTTTGCGATAGACTTCACAAATGTTGGCCATCTTGGATAAATGCCATCTATAAGATCTATAAATTCATCGGCACTCTCATCCGGCGCTCCATATGCAAGCAACCTCATCGCCACTGTGTACTTCTGCAGTGAGGAAAACCCAACCATGCCGGTACAGTCCTTGCACATGAAATAGGGGTCAAACTCTCGGATGACATGCATGATCTCGAGGAAGAGCTTCCGGATCATCTTGAAACGGCACTGAAACACTGCCTCTTTGTGTAGCGGCTCGTCGGCGAAGTAGTCGGAATACAACATGCAGTAGCCCTCCATACTTTGCCTTGCTTTGC
Source organism: Avena sativa (assembly GCA_916181665.1). Classification (NCBI taxonomy): domain Eukaryota; kingdom Viridiplantae; phylum Streptophyta; class Magnoliopsida; order Poales; family Poaceae; genus Avena; species Avena sativa. The sequence goes on along the minus strand of OV702280.1, from coordinate 381,430,438 downwards.
ACTTTCGGTGACCCTTCGCCGAGCCTCCATGCTTCGGCGTTGTCGCCTGCACGTACAGCCGGGCGAGGGAGACGAGGATCTGCATGTTCTGTGCATCTTCGGCGGCAGTGGCTTTCACCTCCTCCAGCAACACTACGAACATCTCCTCGTTATCGGAGTCCATGGCCGAACCGGCAAAACGCCAAACACTTGGAGGGAGAGGTAGTGGGAGCTCGCGGTAAAGCCGATCTACGGCGAAAGGGACGGCGACGGCCGGCTCGGCGTGGTGGAGCTTCGCCGGCGAAGCCATGGCGTCACGGGCAGCTGGGGGAGCTCTTCGCCGTAGGGGAGTGAGTGGATGTGGGGAAATGAGATTGTATCGCCGACAGGGTTGGTCCACACCCATTTTCGCTTTGTCCGGCGTTCCCAAGGCGTTCCCGTCCCTCCGGGATCGGTCTGGAAACCCCGGACGAAAGTTGGCCCAAATCTGAACGAAACCGAGGTCTTGAGAACGTGACTGGGCAATTTACAGCGTTCGGGCCAAAAATTTGTTCTAGGAACGGCGTCCTAAGAATCCGGGTGAAGATGCTCTTAGCCTAAGACGGAAATTCGCCCATATGCATACATTATCTTCGCGGTCCCAGCAAGCAGGTTTTATCAGAAATTTGATGCATGGATCTCGATCGCCCGTCACTGGGATATGTATCTGACTAACTAAGCAAGAGATAGTGGTAGAAGGGTACTGGTTAGCACGTTTCTTGATTAGCTTAGCAACCACACCGTTCTTGAAATCTTCCGTCTGCTCCGATTCTCCAGCTAAGCTGCTGCTCCTGTAAGAATGGTGGCTGTCAGACTGCATACTCCGGTGAATATACGGTGCTAGGGAAGAATATACTGGTTTGATTAACACTTCACATGTCCTGACTAACAACCAACTTAAGTGTCCTCGTAACAATTCACAAGTCACGTCGCTTGCAAATTAACGTGCTGTTTCCAATCTGTAAAGAACCGTGGCCACTGCTGAGTCGCTTGGCTTATGTAACGTGCATTCATATCTCGTCATCAGTACATCACGCTGCATATTCCGATGAATATACCCTGCCGGGGAAGAGTATACTCTCACTACCACACACAAGTACTACCTCTACTTTGGGATTATAGATCCTATGCTTTGAGATTATAGATCCTACGCATATAACACAGGGCCACTTAATCAGCGAAAACATAGCAAAAACGTTACAACAACACCAATACCACGCGCGTCGGTGGATGTAGGAAGAAGGACCACGATCTTGAATGCTGTTTTCGACTTATGTAATGGTGCTTTTGTAAGGGTTTGGTCTACTTAATATATTGGCCTTTTTGTAAAAAAAGAAAGACGAACTGAGAGGCGAGAGAGAGATCAATGCTTTATTGTCACACGCAGATTGTCGTCATCTCAGAAGCAACTAATTAATCTGCAAATGCACGGGAAAATGAGTAGCCGTGACGTCGAGATACGCGTGCGCCTTATCCTCAAGGAAGTAAGCACAAGCGACATGACTTGGTACCGACTTACTCAGAATCAGATATTTCTTTGTATTTTTCTCCCCAGGGTCTCTTTGCGGATTGGAGACGGCATGCTAATTTGCAAGCGACGTGTCATGCGAAAGTGTTACGAGGGCAAGTCGTTGTTAGTCAGGACATCGGGAAATGCATGTGAAGTCGGCAAGTCGTTGTTAGTCAGGACATCGGGAAATGCATGTGAAGTCTTAATTACACGAGTTAGTTCTACTCCCTCCGTCCCGGTTTAAAGGACACAATTTGCAATTTTCTGGGCCCTAGGTGTCATCTAATTGGTTCATTTAATAGTATGGAGTAGAACATGCATAAGGAGAAAAAGAGTTAGAAAAGTGTTCACATTTGTTCACACATGTGCATGCAAGCATTTTTTTGCTTTTACACAGAAGTAATTATAGAGATTAAATACTTTTGTGTCTGGGATTGCATGGTTTGCAAATTGTATCTTTTAAACCGGGAGGGAGGGAGTAGGTTCACTCACGGTTAACTAGGTTGTCAATTTAACCAATAAAATATAAATAGAATAACACAAAAATTATACCATAATAAACTTTAGATGCTATACTTTTTAATGGTATAATTTTTATGTTATTGTAATTAATATTTTATTAGTCAAATTAACAATTTAGGTATACTTGTGATGAGATGGGAATGCACGTTACATAGCGAAAACGATCTAGGTGTCCACTTAATCAGCGAAAACATAGCGAAAACGATACAATAACACCAATACCACGGGGCCACACTCACACTCACCACGGGACAAACTACCAAGCACAAACACCACTCCGTTGAGATTAGGCGACCTTTCATTATCGTTAGAGAGAAACGCCATGACGGCTATGGGAAACTATCTATTTTGGATTTGGAAGAGATGCGGAGAAATTGACATGGATGCCTGTGGATAAGCGCCCCCATCCGTAAATTGCAAAGAATGATGTAGTACATCAATGAAACCTTGACCATCCAATCGGCTCGATCATACGGTCTAAATATGATATACTACCTAAAATTTTTGGTAGTATATTTCGTCCTGATTGGCATTTTCAGTATAAAAATGTTTAAATAGCACATCCCGTTTTGCCGTCTAAGGCTAAGGTTGTATTTTCACTTAGTAAAACGACAATTTTAGCCCTAAATGTTTTTACATAAATTCCTAAATGTTTTTACATAAATTTTCAATTAATCAATGGCGGCCTAGTTAATTTAAGGAAAATGATAGGACTACCCCGGGAATCAATCCCCCAGGTCCGTGTTTTCTATGCCACCGCACTGGCCCACCAAGCATTCCGTACGCTGCAGCCCGTCGCTCGCACGCGCCTGCAGGTCGCGTATCCGCGCCGCAGGATGGAGGTGCTCCAAGCGGCATGGAGGTTTGCTACCATTCGGCAACGAAGAGTCGTGATGCTACCGACCAATAATGCGTTTTTTAGATTTTGCTGCAGGGCGATGCTACAATAGTAGCAAATTTTTGCTATTTTTGTTCTATGTTTTTGCTATAATAGCACAAAATATTTGCTACAATATTTTTGACGAAAGTGCTAGCAAAATCGATTTTGCTACAACAGCCACCGGCGATATCTCCGACAATGTCGTTTTTTTTGCTATATTAGCATATTTTTTTTGCTACCACAGTTTTGCGCTTTTGCTACAATAACGTAAAGTTTTTTGCTACACGGTCTCCGGCGAGGTCCACCGGCGAATACCTCCGGCGAGTCTCTGGCAAAGTCAGATATGCTACATATATTTATTTTTTTGCTACACGGTTTTCGGCGAGGTCTCTGACAAAATCTCCGGTGAGATCCAGTTTATTTTTCTATTTTTTTAGACCGAACCATTTTCTGCTACACGTAGCAAAAACGGAACTATTCGTAGCAAAAGCGGATATATTTATAGCAAAATGGGATTTAGAAGCTTTTAGGGGACACGTGTCAGGAGGAGAACCCGAAGTATTTTAGGAAATTATCTTCTAGGAGACGCATAGTACGATCCTAATTTAAACCGTGCGATCAGACTATATACTACAGCCCATAAATGTGTAGTCTGATACACCGTAAATTCTTCTATAGTAGCACGAACGTGTGGGTGCTATCCCGATATCTTCTCTACCGTATCATGTTACACGGTATGCATGTGGGTAACGTGACAGGTAAATTCGACTAAAAACAGGTTTCTAGATACATGACTGGACTAATTTTCGGTCTTGCTCTTACACGGTATGCATGTGAGTACTTCCCATGCGCTACGTAAGCTCGGCCGTCTCACATACGTACCGGCCCAACACGAGGTGAGGGACCAGTCCAGCGGTCCGGCCCGTCGCGTACCGTCGACGAGATACGTACTGATCCGAGGTCGTGGTTGGCGCCCGGCAACGAACGATAGCCGTTAAAAGCGGTCTCCTCACGGGCCTGCAACGGCCGGATCTGTCCGCCCATGCTGCACGGTAGCTAGTCTGGTCCCGTCGCTGGATCGATCGGGTCCATCCCCGACGTGACGCCCACGGCGTGACGGCGACCGGACGACCCTTTTCTTTCCTGCTGAGCGTCTCGTACGTGCATGTACCGTAGGGCGCTCACCGGTTTGCTAGGAAGCCACACCCTACGTTGTACGACTAGGAGACGTGAAATCCATTCTGGGATAGAGACACGGTGGTGGGAAAAGGTGGCCACCGCCTTACCGGGTAAAAACGTGACGAGATGTAACATTGTGAATTTATTCCACTTCACGGCCATGTACGTGCATGCATGGACTTGATGGTAATTTATTTTCCTCATCATCACGTATTGGACTCAATCGATGGCTTATACAATACAAACCCATCTGATTATTAATCATGTACTTCATATCCACGCTAAAAGTAAAATATTTAGTTTTACCTTCGATGGATGGGTGATTGTAGAAGTTAACTTTGCCCAAGTGAACATCCATTAAGACCTAATAACAACCCTCGTGTCATCCTCCTAGGACAATCGATGGCATATATAGTGTCACAAACCCATCTTGATAATGTGCATATCCATGCAAAAAGCAATATGGAGTAATAACCTTCATATATAGGATCAGTTGAGTGGTAGTAAAAGTTAACTTCACACTACGAACTATTCAATTTCAACTAATAAGACGTGAAGACTTGCTTCACATATCGAATTATACAAAAAATAATTTTTCATCCGAACAAGACATCGAGGACATTTGGAAAAATATTGACTTCTGCAGGCTACAAAGAAATTTCACAAGAGTTCTTGAGTATTCTATTCTATAGAAATTTCCCATTTAGCATGTTTCGTTTTGTTGGATTAGTTAGCTAGAAACTTTGGAGCATATGATTTTCTTTTCTATGATTGTGGAGTCTAACCTCACGGAAATTTATCTTATTTTAGCGACAAATAAGGCATGCACCTGATGCTTTGGAAGAAAATCTTGTGTTTCCCGACAACGCAAATAAGAGCATGTTTTTTTGGGTTTGCCATGTCATGGCATAAAATTTCCTCTTCTTATTCATGTATGCTTTTATTTTTAAATATATGAAATGGATACGTTAATATGTAATGTTTTGTTTCATATTATTTCACATATTATATTTGGTCAAAATCAAACATTGAAAAGTTTGGCCAACCAAATAGCATCATTTGTAGTGCCAAATGCATGCCATGCAAAAGAATATTTCTTGATGGTTTAAACACTATACTAGTTTTATACTATAGATGTTGGTATTTTATATGCTTGGTCAAACCTTATTAAGCTCAACTTTGATCAAAACTTGTGAGCAGAGTAATTTTAAATGGGACAAATAGTTGGAAATAGGTTCCACAATAGCTAGCTACAAGTTCAAGCTGGACGCAAAGCCTCAAAAGACGTGATTTAAACCTTTTCTTCAACAAATGTGGTGAAGAGGAGTAATAAACTAAAAAAAAGAATTCGGCATGGATTATATATCTGGTAGTCCCTTTGTTTGGGATTGTTGGGCCGAGGAGCATTTTCAGATATTTCAAAATTATAAGACCGGAACATTAACTTTCCTAATTTCTAGCGCCCTGATAAAAGGCAGCCACTAATTTATATTGCCGACGTCCCCCTTTCTCTTTTGATAATAACCCGCAGTGAGACATGACAACCAGAAATCGGTTGGTGCATTCGATACAAATAAGTAATTGGTTGGCCAATTCTTTCCTTGAACCATGTGAGAGAAAAGGAAAATAAAGAGAGAAAATTTAGGAGGCATTAATGAGGGGAGTTGAAACAATGCCAAGAATTTTCTTGGTCACACCAATATGGCCATCCGGCCTATTAATCACAAAAGAGGGAGTACATGTGGATAGCATAATTTTGAACTTTTAATCGATTTACTTCCTCCTTCCCATGCTAGGATGCCTATTAGTTTTAGTCAAAGTTAAATTTATAAAGTTTGACCAAAGGTATGGAAAAGATATCAATATCTACAACATGATCATAATGTTATCAGAATCATCATGAAATATATTATCACATTATATGCATTTGATATTGTAGATATTAATATATTTTTTCTATATAATTGGCCAAACTTTATGATGTTTCACTTTGACCAAAACATTTGAAAGCGCCGGGCGGTAGACTTTGATTTGCGTGGGGTTTTCCAACTAGTATAAACTTGGCCCAACAAAGCCATATGTTAGCGTATCATTCAACTACTAGTCTAGCCACGTGCACATCTTGTCCATTTTCTAATAGTCCGTTGGCAATTAGCAACATAAATAGATGGAGTGCTAGCATGTGACAGTCGAGCCAACTATATATCTACCTAAAATGCCCTTAAATAATAGTATATGTAGGCCATGTTGTGCTCCATGCTTAATTAGTCCAAGACTTCATCTTATCATGTGCATATATGTACGAAAGCCCAACGGGCACGCATAAACTTCAATTCTTATAGTCAATAAATAACTATACTCGTGTTAGTGTACTCCACAAATACTAATGGATCTTTTGTAGTGGTATTTTTTTGACATGTTGATTTTGGAGGATCTTTTGCGATCAACAAATACTCGTGATCGTAGAGTATGTATCGTAGGACTGGAGGGCCGCACATGCCTGGCGCTAGCAAGCTGCCAGGAAAGCCCCCAAATGGATACCGACAGCTGTCACAACCGCACACGCACGTAGCGGTCTCAGCACGATCCTCCCTCCACCCTCGATCGTCCGCTATATATTTTCCACAACCGGCCGGGCGCCGGCCACTCGCTCGCGATCCCCAAAAGTTCCGAGATCTCCAAACCTGAAGTTTCCACCTTCCTTGCTCCCCTATCTTCCTCGACACCCGGCCCGTCCCCGTCCTTGTTCTCGTTTCGTTTCTTCCAACCACACGGCTCACCGGCAGTTCAGAGAGGAGGTATGGCAATGGCGGTTGGGCGGGTGGGGGTCGCGGTGAAGGTGTTGTGCGGCGTGGAGGAGGAGCGGGTGGTGGGCACTCGCAAGGCGCCCGGCGCGTGCCCGTGCTGCGGGGGTCCGGTGGTGGCGACGGACGTGGAGAGCGAGCGGCGCATCCTGTGCCTCCCGCTGTGCCTGAAGAAGAAGCGCAAGTACTCCTGTAGCAGGTGCCTCCGCCGCCTCGTCACCCTCTACAGCTAGCAGCTCCTCGGTCAAGCCGCCTCCCCTCCTGAGGTTGCTCATCCATCGACTAGCGCGCAGAGTCTATTGACCAGCTCAAGTTCTTTGGTTGTAGCCATGGCCAAATCAATGGCGCTGCTATGTCTTCTTCTACTAGTAGTAGTTTAATTCTATGGAGGAGTAGAGTAGCTAGCTGATTACTAGTAATTGGCAGGCCCGATAGATTAGGACTTAGGATGCGGTGCATGTGCCTCAATCGATCACGTGAAGTGAAACCCTTGTGTGCGACTGGCACAACTCTTTTGCGATGTAGTACTAGCTATGATTAGCTAGCTGGGTGTCTTGCAGTGACCTCTAGTATGGTGGCAGGGCTCGATCCGTCGATCGTGCCTGCCTCTGCCTCGCAAATGCACAGGGAAATCTTGGAGGAATCAAGTTACTAGTAGTACTAGTATTTACCACCGTAAATCTACGACTGCGAGCAGTCCCCCAACGACCAGCGAGACGAGTCGGTCATACGCAGTGGCTTGACCGACGGATTGACCGGTCTCGATCGATCCCCCAACCCCAAATCCTAGCCCAAATTAAGCTGTTCAACTTGTACTGGTGCACAGTAGCTAGCGGCCACAGAATCCACCATGACTGCACATGCCCAAAGCTCTTCAATTCAACCCGTGTATACGAATACGATACTGTATGTATTGCACAGGGTGGTGTACAGTGTTAGCAGCCACAGATCAATGGTGGCTGGCTGGCTAGGCTTTGGCTGGTACTGCCATGCATGCTCCCAACGGCGGTGTCCGATCCGCCCGGTGGTTACCTGTTCCTTTCGCGTGCAGCACGTACGCACGGCACGTACGTACGAGATACTACTACCGCTGGGTGGATTCCTTGTCGTTGGCAACAGGACCGCACCTACAGGCTACATGCATGTGCGTACGAGCCAATCTGAACTCGCAGGCGTGTAAGCGAGTGTATCAGCACCGCCATGGAATTAGTGGAGATAAACTACCTAATCGGTTCGGCAAAGCCAAAGAAAATTGCTGCACCGAGAGAAAGGGTGACGTTGTTTTCAGCAAGCCGGCACTACGGAATATCCGTTCAGGGTTACGATTATTTTACTTTATCCTCCAAAGAGAGATACACATTTATTCAGTGCTTAATCAGAGATCATCGCAACACATGCGAAACACGACGACTCAAGTCAGCCTCAACGACCAACTTCGTACTACTAATGTACATGTAAGAAATGAGGAGGAAGAAGAAGGGAAGCAGGTAGGTAGCCGGAAATGAGGGGGCTGAGACTTGAGATCGAGGCCCGGTCTACTTTGCCCGGCACGTGTGTCATAAAAAAAAGGGAAAGGAATATAAGTTCATGCTTCCATCACAAGTTAAGGATAGTAGGAACTAAAAAAAGCTGTAAAATGCAGATTCATTCATCGGATCGCATGGTTTTGGTTGCTAATTCCAACCGACACGTGGCGGCGCACTACGGAACTGCGCCGAAGGAGTAACAGGAGGCAAACCGAGCTGCTGGCTAGCTAGCTAGCTGCTGATTTTTACTTACCGATCGATGCCGGCCGACAAAAATTATATATCACGAGTGACGATGTATATCCAATTGTCCATGGTTTCTTATATCTACTCCCTCCGTTTGGAAATATAAGATGTTTTAGATTTGTAAATGAGATGTATCTAGATATTTTTTAGTATCTAGATTCATTTAAACCTATACACTAAAAGGTGTTTAGATACATCTTCTTCATAAATCTAAAACATCTTATATTTTTAAATGGAGGAAGTACAGACGAAATCACCAGTTCCGGCGCAGACTAGGCAAAAGTAGCAGGCAAGAAGCTTCCGCGCACGTACGAAGACTCGTTCTGGGTGGAAACAGAAATTAAGGAGCAAGAATGCGTACGTGCCGGCTATAGCAGGAAGCTGCTGATTCGCTTGACCATGAGCGGAGTGATTCCTCCTGAACTGATCGAAAGCAACAGACACACAGGCCGTACCTCGCTCGTCACAACTGCTACCAAATGTTCAAAGCCCAACTGCCGAGACGGAAAGCCCTAGACCGGAGACCGGAGTCCGGAGTCCAGGGAGGTCGCTATCGCCTGAATGTACTCGTGTCTCCTGATCGATCGATCCATCTTCTCCTACTAGGAGGTATCAGAGCATCTCCACTTGTTAGTTTTTTTTAAGGCTGAAATCCGGATTAAAATATGCTTGGACGAAATACGTTTTTTAATCTAGGAACGGCAAGTTTTTTACTCGCGTTCGCATGCTGGTTTCCCAGAACGTCTTTTTTGTCCAAATTCGACTCAAATTTGACCAGTTTTCAGCATAGTTGCATAATATGAATACAGAGCAATATCCGGCCAAGTTTGGTATAAATTTAAATATATTTCGGCGAAAAATTAAAATAGTTCGGCATACACTAACAATACAACATATTTCGGCCTTGTCCGGCCAGTTAATACTCGGCATGTGTTGCCCCTACGTATTTATAGGTGCTCAATCAGATTATCCTGCAACTGTGGATATACTATCGGATCTCGGATCTTCTGGTGCATGGTGATGAAGGCAGCCCAGGTTGGAGGCACCTGGTGATCAGGTTCGACAAGAGGTCCCTGTCTGTAGTATGGCTCATTCTGCTCGACCAAATTCACTGAGTCCTTCCTCTCATCCTCAATAATCATGTTGTGCAAGATTACATAACAGTTTATCACTTCCCACATCTGATCTTTCGACCAGGTCATAGAAGGGAAGCGGACAACTGCAAACCTCTCTTGGAGCACACCAAATGTCCGCTCCACGTCCTTCCTCCAAGCTTCTTGTTCCTTGGCAAACTGAGCATGTTTGGGGAGCATTGGGTTTGAGATAGTCTTCACAAATATTGGCCATCTTGGATAGATGCCATCTGCAAAATAGTACCCCTTGTTGTAGTGGTGCCCGTTGATCTCAAAGTCCACAGGAAAAGCATGATCCTCAACAAGCCTGGCAAAGACATTTGAGGAGTTGAGGACATTTATGTCGTTGTTCGATCCTGCCATACCAAAGAAGGAGTGCCAGATCCAAAGATCATGTGTAGCAACTGTCTCGAGTATCACAGGACAACCTCCTTTGTGGCCTTTGTACATTCCCTGCCATGCAAAAGGATAGTTATTCCAATGGCGCCAATGCATGCAGTCTATGCTTCCAAGCATCCTAGGAAATCTTCTACTTTCATTGATGTGGCATCCCGCAAAACCACTACTAGAAAATCGCGTTGTTTTTGTGCATTGCATCATCATGACCGCATGCTCATGTCATCATGCCACATTGCATTTGAGCATCGTCATCATCTTGCATTTGCTTGCATAAAACTATTTGCGGAAAACCTGTTTTTGTTTTCTAAACGGCCCGTCTTTATTCAAACGCAAAACCCGGGTCTCCGGATTATTTTGTTTTGTCTGCTATCGGTTTGCAAAATCCCTGTTTATAACAAATAAAATATTTAATTATTTTAGGGGGGCAGTCGAACGGGCCGAACCGACCCAGTCGACCACCCCCGGTACAAATCGGTCCACCCAAAATCCTAAAACTACCCAACCTATTCTACCCACCCCTCCTCCACCTCACCCCCACCAATCTATGGCTGCCACCTCACCCTCTCCCTCCCCTCTACCCAATCCCAGCTCGCCACCTGGCCACCTCCTCTCACCCCACTCCCTCCCTCTTCCCTGCACACGCCAGCACACACGCACACCGCCCACATCCCCACCCTCTAGCCCCTGGGCCCGTCCCCACCCCCGACCCCACCTGGCCCCACGCCCGAACCCACTTCCCCTGGCTCCTCCTTCTCCTCTCTCCTCCCTCCCGCTCCGCCTCCTCTCCTCTCTCCTCTCCGGCACGCTCCCTCCCCGTGCTCCGCCCGCGAGCTCCGCCCCTTCCTCCTCCGGCTGCCGCCGGCGACCCCCGCTCACCCCGCCCTTCTCCTCCGCTCGCCGCCGAACCACCTCCCCCGCAGGCCTCTGCCCGCCGCTCCTTCACCGCCTCCTTCCTTCTCCGCGCGGCGCCTCCGGCCGCCCCCTCCTCCTTCCGGCGCCGCCAGGCCCCCCATCTCCACCGCCCTGCCACCTCCCTCCTCCGCCCGCATGCGCGTTCCCGCCTCCGCCCCGCCTCTGCATCTCCCCGCCACCGGCAGGCAGCGCCGCTCCGCCCCGCCTCCCATCCTCGCCGGCCACCGCCTCTCCCCTCCCCGCCTCGCCGGAGCCGGCCCGCTCCTCTCCCCCCACCTCCCTACCCGACACGCCCCACCCCTTCACCCTCCTCTCCGGCGAACCACCCCGTCGCCGCGGCCGCCGGAGCCGAGCCGGCCCCGTCGGCCGCCTCCGGCCGGTCCACGTCCGCCGCTCGCCCCCGCCCCTCCGGCCGCCTGCGCCCCTCCGCGTCGGCCCTCTCTGTCCGCAGGCGCGGCCTGCAGCAGCTCGCCGGCGTCCCCTCCCGCGGCCCCACGCCCTCGTTCTCCGGCGCGTCGACCGCCCGCGACCTCCCCGAGCGCCGTCGTCCTCTGTGTCCCAGCGTCGCCGAGGTCCCTGCAGAGCCGCTGCCCTGTTCTAGCTGTGCTTCTCTGGGTCGCAGATGCCAAGATAGTGGGAGGACGGACAAGGGATACTCTGGTTCGGTGCGACCTAAGACCATCGGCTAACGATCCACGAACATCACCGACCACAAGATCTTCAACATGGCCCCGATGACAAGATTGATTCTGTCAAGTACCCGCAAGATCTTCTAGAGTCACTGCCGCTCGAAGGCCATCGACACCAGTTCCAGTTCACGAAACAACAAGTACTCCGACATGGAACCCTGAAGACCCCGTTGTCGAGCCCCAAGTTCGCCACCGATGATCAGGATGATACCCAAGATCGCCTTCCCGGAATTTGACGCCTCGATCCTGTGGGCCCGAAGACCACGGATGCGACAAGGTCTACCTCACGGAACACCGAGAACGTCCCCCCTGAACGCCAAGGCTGCCGACACGGATACACCGAGTTCTCCATCAAGGACACCAAGACCGTCGACATGGAACCAAATGACGCCAAGCACTTCGCCACGGAACGCCAAGTTCTGCATCCCGAGCGCCAGGACCGACCCGATACGCGGACCCGACAAGATCTTCGCCACGACAAGAACGACAGCAACCAGGACGAGTCCGATGCCCCGACGCCAGACCAAGTTCTCCTTCCCGGAAGCATTGACGCTCGTGCGACAAGATCTACTACCCCGATCCGAAGACCCTAAATCCCGGAGTCTGAACCTCGCCGTCCCCGTCGGACCCTGAACCCTGTCGAACCCCGAACCCCCGGAACCCCAAGATCGTCGAGACCCCCTAATGTGTGAACCCCTTCCCGAAACCCTATTTTATAATATAATACAACTTGTCGCATATTAATTGTTCATACTTGCATGCATATTGTCTGTGGTTTGGGGGCCTTATGCCGATTCACCTCCAATTAAATATGGGGCCCATATGCGGGCAAATCTAGTCTCATATTGGCCTCATTTAAATTTGTGTAGCGAACCGGTAACTTATTTTTCCATGTTCAAATGACATTTAAATTGCGGGGTATCTAAACAACTAGAACCATATATTTAATTGTCGGGACCCTCGGTTCCGCTTAATATGACCTAATCGCATCGCATCTTTGCCATGCCATACATCATACATGCATCATGCCGATCTTTTGCCGTAGTATTAAATAGTGCATCCGGTGTTCATTCTAGTGTTTTGCTTCTTCGCGGATAAGGCCGTTGAGTTGATGCGAGTGTCGACCCGATCTTCGGTTGAACCTTCGACAATATTTTCAGGCGAGCATCTCCCTCTTTCTACCTATCTTACTTTTATAGTATTTATTCCCTCCTGTTGATCCATTGCTATCTGTGTTGCGATGCTCTAGTTTCGTACCCATGATATCCCTTGCAGCCTTATATTGCCTCGGACACATCCTATTACCTGTTGTTTGGTAGATAGTTGGACTCGTGCGTCATAGCCGCTTGCTCAAGTGTTGTTGCGTGTCGCCATGTACCACAGTTGTTGGAGTATTGCCACCTGTGTGATGTTGGAGATGATCCTGGCTTTATTTATTGTTCACTTTAATTACTTTTTAACAACTAAAATTGAAGTAAGTAAGCAGAGGCACAGGTGGGCAATAGATGTTATTTGGTTGTTAACCGTCCACTTGTGTCCCGTAGGACCCCGAGTGCTTGATACCTGTTCCTTGATTTATCGCGCTATCCACATACGGGGAATTATGGGCCCCCCTTAGCCAGAGCTTGATTCAGTCTTATTTCTTGGGGCCACAAACTAGTTTGGGGTTTTATTACTATCCTGTACTTATGCCATGCTCTACTGCTTTATTTACGATTGTGCGAGGAGCACACTGTACTGTTTAGGATCGGGACACGATTCCGCGGTGTCGACAAGCTCAGTTTTGGGTTCCCAGTCGTTCACAGCCGTTCACCCAAACCTTGAGGCCGTCTCGGAGCCGGCCGACTTTGTTGCGGGTCTACTTTAAGGGGTGGCCCCCTGAAATATTTCTGAATCCTGTGATTGCATTGTCGTGAAAGCCTCGTTGGGTTTTGATTTGGTTTTTCCGAGGTTGATCGTGTGTGTGTTGCTATTTGTGCACCCCAGCCGGGTTAAAACTTTCTGAAAGCCATGTCCGCGGTTATGGACGACTTGGAGCACAGTATCTCGATCATAGACAACTATAACTAAAGTAGTGCTATAAATTTGACTTTATAATGACTAGTAATCAGCTTCACTATAATGGAATGGCTAAATAATACTGCCAACAATTGCCTGTTTTGGGTTGACGCTTGCGACCATTGTACCTGACTAGTAAATATTGCAACTATAACGGAATGGCTAAATAAAAGTACCAACAATCTGCTGGGTTTTTGGGTTATCTCATGCTAATTGTATTTGACTAGTAAGTGTCGCAACTACAACGGAATGGTTAACTAAAACGGCCCACTGCTTATTTTATCAGGATGATTATCTAAATTTTACTAGTAATTGCCGCAACGAAAACTGGATAAATAAAACTGCCAACTGTGTGAGTTCCTCGGTTGACTTCCTCGTTTGGTCTCGAGGGGGAAACACCAGGATGGGTTTGTCTGGTGTTAGCTTCAGGTTGGATCCGGATAGGTCATTCTTCTCCCTCTCTGATAACCGCCAGTTGTACCGAGTCTCTATAGGTTGTTTAGTGCATGCTGCCGCTACCGCTTAGTCCACCATACCTATGTAGGCGAGGACCGCCGAATTCTAGACTCGCCGTGTACTGGCCTCAGTACTAACGCTCCTATTTTTCCTTTGCCCTTTGTCGGCACCCCTTTTTGTTTTAAGCAGGTTTCGACGTCGTTAGCAGGGTTACCCTTCCGGCTTGGCCTGGGCAGGGTTATGGACGCCATTGGTTATTCTTCAGGGCTCTTAGCCCCATTTGCATCTTGTCCGTAGTCGGACGCTCTATGATTTTCAAGGTGGTTTGGATCTTTGTATATTATATCTGTATTCTTGACTCTTTGAGTCGCTGTGGTATATATATGTTTTGTGGGTCCCATCGAGGACTGTTGTGTAATGTTATTACTTCGTTTTCCACCCGCACGAAAGTGCCTGGTGGGCACCTTTGAATCGTTTCTATGCGGGTTTTGCGGGAATCGCTAAAACTTGCATAGGGTCGATTCTGATGGTGTTTCAGAGTGGTATCAGAGCTCAGCAGTTGCGATACCCCACAAGTCCAGCCTGTAGGATAACCTAGCTAACGGCCGAAGTAGAGTGTCAAAACTATTTTGCGAAAACGATTGGATAGTTCTGATTAGGTCTGATTTTACTCCTTACCCCTCTGCTATTCTCCTCTTACCTCTGCGTGTTTTGAATCCACTCTCTTACCTTACTTCAAGTCCAGGGTATCTCGTGGTTGGGTTCCGCCGTACCTTCAGGGTTTCGCTTCCTCCTTTGATAATGGTGTTCCACCATCCGGTGTTCAAGCTGCCTGAGGAATCCGTCTATGGTGGTACCATTCTTTGTTCCTTGTTTGTGCCTTCCGGTGTTTTCCGACGCGACGACATCATCTACGCCAGATCCGATGCAGAGTCTGCATCACTCCTTTGTTTCCGAACCTCGATTGTCGAGATCTTCAGTCCGATTCCGAGAATGGTTGTGCGCTTTTCCACTGATTGTGCGGAG
Source organism: Avena sativa (assembly GCA_916181665.1). Taxonomy (NCBI): domain Eukaryota; kingdom Viridiplantae; phylum Streptophyta; class Magnoliopsida; order Poales; family Poaceae; genus Avena; species Avena sativa. The sequence goes on along the minus strand of OV702280.1, from coordinate 381,415,080 downwards.
TAATAGTTTGGGTGCGTGATGGATTGGCCCCCATGCCGACTACCCCTTCTATTCGCTTTTGTACATTGAAGTGGATGAGAATGCATCGGTTCCCCCTCTCCATCGGAAGCTAGAGGTGGCTTTATTTGTTGATACCTCTACCTTCGATCTTTTGTTCCCGGAGTGTTCTCTCGACGATCACGGACAACGATCTCTTGTTAGTGGTGTCGCGATGATCTACCCGAAGCAAGAAGATTCAGATCGCCGTCCTTCTTTCCGGTACCATGAGGCGGATCTCGAGGGCGAGATCCATTGTTAGTGGTGTCGAATTGTGGCATCCCGCAAAACCACTACTAGAAAATCGCGTTGTTTTTGTGCATTGCATCATCATGACCGCATGCTCATGTCATCATGCCACATTGCATTTGAGCATCGTCATCATCTTGCATTTTCTTGCATAAAACTATTTGCGGAAAACCTGTTTTTGTTTTCTAAACGGCCCGTCTTTATTCAAACGCAAAACCCGGGTCTCCGGATTATTTTGTTTTGTCTGCTATCGGTTTGCAAAATCCCTGTTTATAACAAATAAAATATTTAATTATTTTAGGGGGGCAGTCGAACGGGCCGACCCGACCCAGTCGACCACCCCCGGTACAAATCGGTCCACCCAAAATCCTAAAACTACCCAACCTATTCTACCCACCCCTCCTCCACCTCACCCCCACCAATCTATGGCTGCCACCTCACCCTCTCCCTCCCCTCTACCCAATCCCAGCTCGCCACCTGGCCACCTCCTCTCACCCCACTCCCTCCCTCTTCCCTGCACACGCCAGCAGACACGCACACCGCCCACATCCCCACCCTCTGGCCCCTGGGCCCGTCCCCACCCCCGACCCCACCTGGCCCCACGCCCGAACCCACTTCCCCTGGCTCCTCCTTCTCCTCTCTCCTCCCTACCGCTCGGCCTCCTCTCCTCTCTCCTCTCCGGCACGCTCCCTCCCCGTGCTCCGCCCGCGAGCTTCGCCCCTTCCTCCTCCGGCTGCCGGCGGCGACCCCCGCTCACCCCGCCCTTCTCCTCCGCTCGTTCCCGCGCCTCCCCTCACCGCCGAACCACCTCCCCCGCAGGCCTCTGCCCGCCGCTCCTTCACCGCCTCCTCCCCTCTCCGCGCGGCGCCTCCGGCCGCCTCCCTCCTCCTTCCGACGCCGCCAGGCCCCCCATCGCCACCGCCCTGCCACCTCCCTCCTCCGCCCGCATGCGCGTTCCCGCCTCCGCCCCGCCTCTGCATCTCCCCGCCACCGGCAGGCAGCGCCGCTCCGCCCCGCCTCCCATCCTCGCCGGCCACCGCCTCTCCCCTCCCCGCCTCGCCGGAGCCGGCCCGCTCCTCTCCCCCCACCTCCCTACCCGACACGCCCCACCCCTTCACCCTCCTCTCCGGCGAACCACCCCGTCGCCGCGGCCGCCAGAGCCGAGCCGGCCCCGCGCCCCGTCGGCCACCTCCGGCCGGCCCACGTCCGCCGCTCGCCCCCGCCCCTCCGGCCGCCTGCGCCCCTCCGCGTCGGCCCTCTCTGTCCGCAGGCGCGGCCTGCAGCAGCTCGCCGGCGTCCCCTCCCGCGGCCCCACGCCCTCGTTCTCCGGCGCGTCGGCCGCCCGCGACCTCCCCGAGCGCCGTCGTCCTCTGTGTCCCAGCGTCGCCGAGGTCCCTGCAGAGCCGCTGCCCTGTTCTAGCTGTGCTTCTCTGGGTCGCAGATGCCAAGATAGTGGGAGGACGGACAAGGGATACTCTGGTTCGGTGCGACCTAAGACCATCGGCTAACGATCCATGAACATCACCGACCACAAGATCTTCAACATGGCCCCGATGACAAGATTGATTCTGTCAAGTACCCGCAAGATCTTCTAGAGTCACTGCCGCTCGAAGGCCATCGACACCAGTTCCAGTTCACGAAACAACAAGTACTCCGACATGGAACCCTGAAGACCCCGTTGTCGAGCCCCAAGTTTGCCACCGATGATCAGGATGATACCCAAGATCGCCTTCCCGGAATTTGACGCCTCGATCCTGCGGGCCCGAAGACCACGGATGCGACAAGGTCTACCTCACGGAACACCGAGAACGTCCCTCCTGAACGCCAAGGCTGCCGACACGGATACACCGAGTTCTCCATCAAGGACACCAAGACCGTCGACATGGAACCAAATGACGCCAAGCACTTCGCCACGGAACGCCAAGTTCTGCATCCCGAGCGCCAGGACCGACCCGATACGCGGACCCGACAAGATCTTCGCCACGACAAGAACGACAGCAACCAGGACGAGTCCGATGCCCCGACGCCAGACCAAGTTCTCCTTCCCGGAAGCATTGACGCTCGTGCGACAAGATCTACTACCCCGATCCGAAGACCCTAAATCCCGGAGTCCGAACCTCGCCGTCCCCGTCGGACCCTGAACCCTGTCGAACCCCGAACCCCCGGAACCCCAAGATCGTCGAGACCCCCTAATGTGTGAACCCCTTCCCGAAACCCTATTTTATAATATAATACAACTTGTCGCATATTAATTGTTCATACTTGCATGCATATTGTCTGTGGTTTGGGGGCCTTATGCCGATTCACCTCCAATTAAATATGGGGCCCATATGCGGGCAAATCTAGTCTCATATTAGCCTCATTTAAATTTGTGTAGCGAACCGGTAACTTATTTTGCCATGTTCAAATGACATTTAAATTGCGGGGTATCTAAACAACTAGAACCATATATTTAATTGTCGGGACCCTCGGTTCCGCTTAATATGACCTAATCGCATCGCATCTTTGCCATGCCATACATCATACATGCATCATGCCGATCTTTTGCCGTAGTATTAAATAGTGCATCCGGTGTTCATTCTAGTGTTTTGCTTCTTCGCGGATAAGGCCGTTGAGTTGATGCGAGTGTCGACCCGATCTTCGGTTGAACCTTCGACAATGTTTTCAGGCGAGCATCTCCCCCTTTCTACCTATCTTACTTTTATAGTATTTATTCCCTCCTGTTGATCCATTGCTATCTGTGTTGCGATGCTCTAGTTTCGTACCCGTGATATCCCTTGCAGCCTTATATTGCCTCGGACACATCCTATTACCTGTTGTTTGGTAGATAGTTGGACTCGTGCGTCGTAGCCGCTTGCTCAAGTGCTGTTGCGTGTCGCCACGTACCACAGTTGTTGGAGTATTGCCACCTGTTTGATGTTGGAGATGATCCTGGCTTTATTTATTGTTCACTTTAATTACTGTTTAACAACTAAAATTGAAGTAAGTAAGCAGAGGCACAGGTGGGCAATAGATGTTATTTGGTTGTTAACCGTCCACTTGTGTCCCGTAGGACCCCGAGTGCTTGATACCTGTTCCTTGATTTATCGCGCTATCCACATACGGGGAATTATGGGCCCCCCTTAGCCAGAGCTTGATTCAGTCTTATTTCTTGGGGCCACAAACTAGTTTGGGGTTTTATTACTATCCTGTACTTATGCCATGCTCTACTGCTTTATTTACGATTGTGCGAGGAGCACACTGTACTGTTTAGGATCGGGACACGATTCCGCGGTGTCGACAAGCTCAGTTTTGGGTTCCCAGTCGTTCACAGCCGTCCACCCAAACCTTGAGGCCGTCTCGGAGCCAGCCGACTTCGTTGCGGGTCTACTTTAAGGGGTGGCCCCCTGAAATATTTCTGAATCCTATGATTGCTTTGTGGTGAAAGCCTCGTTGGGTTTTGATTTGGTTTTTCCGAGGTTGATCGTGTGTGTGTTGCTATTTGTGCACCCCGGCCGGGTTAAAACTTTCTGAAAGCCGTGTCCGCGGTTATGGACGACTTGGAGCACAGTATCTCGATCATAGACAACTATAACTAAAGTAGTGCTATAAATTTGACTTTATAATGACTAGTAATCAGCTTCACTATAATGGAATGGCTAAATAATACTGCCAACAATTGCCTGTTTTGGGTTGACGCTTGCGACCATTGTACCTGACTAGTAAATATTGCAACTATAACGGAATGGCTAAATAAAAGTACCAACAATCTGCTGGGTTTTTGGGTTATCTCATGCTAATTGTATTTGACTAGTAAGTGTCGCAACTACAACGGAATGGTTAACTAAAACGGCCCACTGCTTATTTTATCAGGATGATTATCTAAATTTGACTAGTAATTGCCGCAACGAAAACTGGATAAATAAAACTGCCAACTGTGTGAGTTCCTCGGTTGACTTCCTCGTTTGGTCTCGAGGGGGAAACACCAGGATGGGTTTGTCTGGTCTTAGCTTCAGGTTGGATCCGGATAGGTCATTCTTCTCCCTCTCTGATAACCGCCAGTTGTATCGAGTCTCTATAGGTTGTTTAGTGCATGCTGCCGCTGCCGCTTAGTCCACCATACCTATGTAGGCGAGGACCGCCGAATTCTAGACTCGCCGTGTACTGGCCTCAGTACTGACGCTCCTCTTTTTCCTTTGCCCTTTGTCGGCACCCCTTTTTGTTTTAAGCAGGTTTCGACGTCGTTAGCAGGGTAACCCTTCCGGCTTGGCCTGGGCAGGGTTATGGACGGCGCCAGCTAGCCGGACACAGTACAATTGGTAACACATTTCATCAAATTAAAAAGAAAATAGGAAGTATCAAACAAATTACCACAAACTACTGAGAGTAGGCTTGTTTTTATTAAACCCTTTTAATTTTTGTTAATTATTCGCTTAATTAATATAATGGGGCAAAGCTTTTTCCCCACTTTAGAAAAATAGTTTAAAGACCATACTACCGAATCATAGTGCAAAATAACATAAGTTTGCAAAAAATTGTGCAAAAGAAGTAGATCTCATGGCGATAGATCATAGGTGAGATCCATTTTGCGGTCACAGATGTCGTTTTGCTCTTCTCAAACCAACTCCTTTGAGCCAGATCCATGATGGTCAATTCAATCATCATGAGCTTGGTCTCCTCGGCCATGATCTTGTCCTCGGCCTCCTTGGCCCTTGACCGAGCTAGCATTGGCCTCTTCCACCTCAAGAGCTCTCTTTGTCAGGTCAACAAAGCAACCAATGGTGGCCTCTTCCTCTAGGCGGCGCCTCTCCTGCATCTTGGCATTTGCCTTGTCCTTCTCCGCAAGCAACCCTTTCAAGGTCTCTTGACAATGCAAGTGTGGTGGCTAGGTGTTGGAGATCTTTCTTGCTATCCTTGTGGCCTCTTGGACGAAGGGCACAGCCATTGTGCATCAAGATGGTGATGGGGACGGGGATCACCGAGGGACACGCCACCATCCCCGCCACCATCCCCGCCAGACCCGCCAACATTCGCGGGGGGGGGGGCAAACAAGCCCCATCCCTGCTAATAGTGGGTACCCGATCCCCATGGAGATTAACAACAGAAAAGGCAAAGTAGTATATTAGCGATACATACCAAGACAAATGTTGAAAGATTTGACCACACACTACATATAGCATCAACATTGTATCATAGAACTGATAATCTCAAGTCTCAACCATCAATAACGATTCATAGTTTCATACAAGTTATATACTGAACAAGTCTGAGCATCAACAAACGAAAATACTTGGTGTGATTATTGCAAACTAAAGATCTCAAGTTTTTGCATGGTAGGCACTAGGCAGAATGAATGAAATGAAGACTTGAAGAAATTGTTGACTGCATGGACTCCATTCTTCACGGTATTCAATTTTCCTCATTCTCGAATCCATGAAGCTCAATGCAACAATTATAGTCATTATTGCATGTGGACAACTCCTCATCCTAAAAAAAGCAAAGGAACTGTGCAAGATAGTTTAGAAAGTTCCAACTGACATCAAGACATAAGGTGTTAGTTGAGATTTGAGAATGCCAACTTGTCATTGGCTCATTTTCATCATCAAGACAAGTCTGAAACTCAGTAGAGAGTGTTGAATGGTTCTGACCTAAAATTATGAACAGTGTAAATTTAGACGACAACATATTGACATATTTAGGTGTATATTGCACTAAAGTATTTAAGAAAAAATATCAGTCTAACAATCTTGCATACAAGTCTAATTATTGATGTAATACAGTGTATTACCTAGCATGTCAACATTAGACCAAGCTTGCATACACATTATAGCTTCAACCATATTTGGTGCAAGCCTACTAGGGTGAGGTCTGAGGATTCTACCACTTGTATAGAATGCAGATTCCGATGCTACCGTTGTGACCAGAATAGGCAAGATGTCATAAGCAATAAGCTACAGAGTAGGATATTTTATCCCTCCAAACTTCCACCAATTGATGATATCAAAATAATTTGTTCTAGACAAATTTGGCTCCTCTAAATACAAATCTAGCTCAGTATGAACCAACAAAGATGAAGCAGCGGGCTATGAAGACATATACCATTTAAATATGTCAAACACTTCATCCTGTGAAGATGAAGGAGTAGATTGTGATGCACTAGAATCATTTGATGTTCCTATAGAAGAGGCAACTTGGTATTCAACCAACAACTCACAAAGCAATTGCTTAACTCGTGCGACCTCCACATTAGCAATCTTAGGTCCATAGAGAGAACCGTACAGAACCTTGGCCATATGGAGTTTGTATCTTGGGTCCACGAATGCAATATTCAGTAAAAGACTAACAGTATAACTATATCCACATATACAATATTCACTAATGCAATATATAGTAAAAGACTAATCATCTAACTATATCAATATTCAATAATTGGCATCACCAAATAACAGTGAAAATATGAGTAGCTGGAGCTTACATTGGCTCATCTTTGAGTGGCCGGTCACGGTCGGATATGTTGGAAATGTATCTATAATTTTTGATGCTCCATGCTTATTTAGTATCTACTTTGCTTTAATTGTCCACACTTTGAGGTGCTTTTTACATGTTTTCTAGTACTAACCTACTAACAAGTTGCAACAGTGTCAGATGCATGTTTTCTGCTGTTTTTGGTTTTAGAAAAGTTAGTAAAGAAATATTCTCGAAATTGGACGGGACAAAGGACAAAGTCAATTACTTTCCGTGGGGAACAAGAAGTACAGAGGAGAGCCGGAGGGGCCAGCCAGGGGGGCCAGACCCACCCTAGGCGGGTGGGCCTAGCCCCGCGCCTGGCTAAGGTTTCCCACCCCTAGTCACCTCCTCGTCTCCCCCTTCGCCTATAAAAAGCCCCCGATGCAGAAACCCTGAGGATCCGATCAAATATCCATGAAACCGTCTGTAGCCGCCGCCACCAACTTCTCTAGATCGGGGGGATCTGAAGTTCTTCTCGGCACCCTGCCGGAGGAGATATCATCCTGGAGTTCTTCTCTCCGGTATGCTGCGTGAGTAGTTCCACCTTGGACTATGGATCCATGTAGTTGCTAGATGGTTGTATCTCCTCCTTTGTGCTTTCATGTATAGATCTTGTGAGATCCGTTCATGATCAAGATCTAATCTATTTGTATCCATGCATGTTGTGTTTGCGGGGATCCGATGGATATTGAGATTATTATGTTGGTTTGATTAATGGTTTTGTCTTTATGATTCTATCATGTCTATGTTGTTTGTGATTTTGCATTGCTCTCCGTTGTTAGTAGCTATCTTGGCCAAGTAGTTGCTAGTGACTCCAAGAGGGGGTATTTATGCTCGATAGTGGGTTCATGCCTCTAGTTTCCGAGGGAACTGACAATAATCTCTTTGGTTATAGATGTGTTGTTGCTACTAGGTAGAAAACAACGGTCTCTTGTTCATGGAACATGTGGACAGTTTACCTTACACACTTTGCTTAAAGCAGTTCTCTGTTGCTTGCAACTTAATACTGGAGGGGGTTCGGATGATAACCTGAAGGTGGACTTATAGTCATAGATGCAGTTGGATGGCGGTCTATGTATCTTGTTGTATTGCCCAATCAACTTCATAGGATCTTTCTCACTAGTAATTGCATTGTTATGCCTTGCTCAGTTCCTGTAAATCGCCCTGCTGTAAATTGTTTACCCTTCATGCCATGTTGTTTATCTAAGGAGAGCAGCTCTAGTGAACTATGGACTCCGGTCTAATATTTACCATTGATACATCTTCCACTGTTATTTGTTTACTTGCTGCAAACCATTATCTTCCACACCATACGTTTAATCCTTTGTTACAGCAAACCGGTGAGCTTGACAACCTCACTGTTCGTTGGGGCAAAGTCTTGAATTTGTGTTGTGCAGGTCTCCAAGTTTCTTGCAACACATGTGTGACGTTTCCTTCCTCGTTCTGGTTCGATAACCTCGGTCTCAACTGAGGGAAAACTTGTTGCTTGCTGCTTCACACCTTGCTCTTGGGGTTCCCAACAGGCTGTGCGTAGACAGTCGTCAAGCTTTTCTGGCGCTGTTGCCGGGGAGGCCAAGGACGACTTCACTAGGGGAGTCCTTCACTTCCTTTCTCTTTACTTTTTTTAGTTTGCTTTGTTTCTTTTTCTTGGTTTTGTTTGTCTCTTTCCAAAAAACACAAAAAAATAGTTCCTGCTCTAGCTGTTGCTGCTGTTTTTGGCTTGCCCACCTTTGCCAAAATGAACTCCGCTGAGAACACCAAGTTGTGTGACTTCACTAGCACCAACAACAATGATTTCCTTAGCACACATATTGCTCCACCTACTCCTGATGCTACCTTTTATGAAATTAAGCCTGCTTTGTTGAATCTTGTGATAAGAGAGCAATTTTCTGGTGTTGGTTCTAATGATCCTGCTGCTCATCTCAATAGCTTTGTTAAACTTTGTGAGATGCAAAAGTATAAGGATGTAGATGGAGATATTATTAAGCTCAAGCTTTTTCCTTTCTCCTTGAGAGGAAAAGCTAAAGAATGGTTGCTTTCTTTAGCTAAAAATAGTATTGATTCTTGGACTAAGTGCAAAGATGCTTTTATTGGAAAGTACTATCCTCTTGCTAAGCTTATTTCTATGAGAAGTGATATTATAAAATTTAAACAGCTTGATAGTGAACATGTTGCTCCAGTTTGGGAAAGAATGAAATATTTGGTTAAAAATTGACCTACTCATGGACTCACTGCTTGGATGATTATCCAGACTTTTTATGCAGGTTTGAACTTCTCCTTAAGAAATCTGTTGGATTCAGCTGTTGGAGGTACCTTTATGAGCCTCACCTTGGGTGCTGCAACAAGGCTCCTTGATAATATGATGGTTAACTACTCTGAATGACATGTTGAGAGAGCTCCACATGGTAAGAAGGTAAATTCTGTTAAGGAAACTTCCTCTTTGAGTGAAAAGATTGATGTTATTATGGCTATGCTTGTTCATGGGAAAGCTCCTCTAGATCCTAATAGTGTTCCCTTAGCATCTTTGGTTGCTCAAGAAGATCAAGTTGACGTGAACTTCATTAGAAATAAAATTTCAACAACAATGCCTATAGGAGTAATTTTGGTAGCAACAACAATTATAGGCCTTATCCTCCTAATAATGACAATTCCTATGGAAGTTCCTACAATAATGCTAAAAGTGCCCCCTCTGAACTTGAAGTCATGCTTAAGGACTTTATTAGTAAACAAACCACTTTCAATAAGACTATAGAGGAAAAGCTTTTAGCTGTTGAGAAAAATATATCATCTTTGTCTCAAGCTCACCCTTCCTTGATTAATAAAATGGCTGCTAAACTTGAAACTATGGAAAACACCTTTGCTACAGCTCATGCCATACAAGTTACTATTGATGAAAATGTTAGGCTGTTAGCTCAACTCCATGCTAAGTGGGAAAGGGAAGCTAAAATTGATAGAAACAATAGTGTGTGCACTATCACCACTAAACCACCAGTAGTCCCTATTCCTACTCCTACTATGCCTAAGCCTGTTGAGCCTACTACTAGTGATGCCAAGTTTGAATTTGATATTGATGGTTGCAATATTTTTGAAGTGATTATGTTCTTGCAAAAGCTTGCTAGAAGTCCTGATGCTAGTGATATGCATGTTGCTTTTACTAAACATAGCCAGATGCTCTTATGAAAATTAAGGAAGAGAAGCTAAAACACAAAGCTTCTATTCCTAGGAAAGTAGAAGATAGTTGGGAACCCATTATTAATATGCAAGTGAATGACTTTGATCTCAAATCTTCATGTGATCTTGGTTCTAGTGTCTCTATTATGCCTAGGAAGATTTATGAAATGCTTGATTTGCCACCTTTGGAAGATTGTTATTTGGATGTCCCACTCAATGATAATGCTAAGAAGAAACTCATGGGGAGTATTAATAATGTTCTCATCATGGTTAATAATGCTTATGTCCCTATGGATTTCTATGTTTTGGTTATTGAATACAATGTTTCTTGTCCTATTACTTTGGGAAGACCTTTTCTTAGAACAGTTGGTGCCATAATTGATATGAAAGAAAGCACCATTAAATATTATTTTTCATTCAAGAAAGGTATTGAACACTTCCCTATGAGGAGAGAGAAGTTGCTTTTTTATCCTCCTTTGAAAGCAAGATTTGATGTTAATGCTTCTTCATTTGAAAATACTTGATTCTTCTTGCTTCTTGTGCCTAACTTAAAGGCGTTAAAGAAAATTACTTGTTGGGAGATAACCCAAGAGTTTCCTTGATTATTGGAAGTTATTACTTCAGTAATGACCTCTCCTTATCCTTTTTGTTTGCTTTTTGTGCCAAGAATGACCTCTAATGAGAGGGAAGTAAGATTTGGGGAGTTGTTGTCCCGAAACAGATTTCTGTCCTCCACCAAACAAATTCGTGAGGAGCCTCTGTAACTCGGATTGACCTCAAAATTTATGAATAAATCTCCCAGTATGTTATCTAACTTTTGTTAGTTCAACACTTTTTTATTTGAGCAACACAATATGTTCGAAAAAAAATCGGTTTCTACCTGCTGGTCTGTTTTGATAGATTTCTGCCATTATTTGCATATGCTTCTCATTGATTCCTTTTTGAGTTCTCTTTAGGTGAATTGAGATTTTTGAAGGATTTACTACAGTAGCTTGTGTTTTTAGTGAAAAGCCTTGTTGTTCCAAAGCTTTGCCAGTGGTCTAATATCTTTTGAATACACTAATGTTGCTAATGAAGATTGTGTGAAATTTTGTATGAAGGAAAATTTCCAGGTGTAAAGAGAGAATGATGCAATGAGATGAAGAATGGACAAAAGCTCAAGCTTGGAGATGCCACCATGGTGTCATCCAAGAAATATCCAAGAGGTACAAGCGTCAAAGATTGGGGATGCCCAAGGCATCCCTTTCTTCATCAATAAAAAGCTCAGGTTTGTCTAGACACTTCATTTTTATTGTTTCATGCATAGTTTTGTTGTTCTTGGAGCTTCTTAGTTTTCATTTGCTTTGCTTAGTCTGTTTAGTTTTCTAAAGTAGTTTGGACCCCCGTTCTCTCTGTGTTGTTTTGCAAATAAGTTTGCTTGGTGTTGGAAATGAGTAGTAAGTTCTTGCTTGAAGTGCAAGAGGAGCTTGCATTGACTGTGACTTAGACTTTAGCGTGACATGCCAGGTGTTGTTTTGACCTTATGCTTAGTGATTATTGTTGTAGCATGTTTTGTTACAAACAATTGGGATTGCTTAGTGTGCATTAAAGAAATTATGTGTTGTTTTAGCATGCAAAAAAGCATAGTATTGTGGTATTCTCCTTTGATGCTTTGCTTGGGTTGACTTGGCACATGGTCACACCATGTTATGACTCTTACAAAGTCACCATTAGCCTCTATGATCATTTAGTCCTTGACTTTTAGTACCACTCTTTGCTTTGATTAGTATGCTTTGTTGCACTGCATGATTATGGCCATTATTGCTATCTTAGTTGGTTGCTCCCAGTGTTTTGCTAGCCTACACTTGTATGAGTAAGTTCTACTCATGCCTCCAACTCCCAAGAAACCAAGTTATTCCAAAGTGTCCACTATAAACTCCTATGCATGGTGTGTTACACCATTCCAAGTATATTCTTGTTTTCAACTATCTTCCAATTAAAAAACTATTTTGTTATGTGAAAACTTAGTGATTAAAGCCCTCACGAACTTGATGGCAAACTTTATCCTTTGCCCCTAATAAACTTGAACCATTGTGACAACTTTATTGTATATTCTTGCACTTATAAGTTGGAGTTAGCAGAACCGTGCTGTCACGGGGAACGTTTTCAACATTGCACTTGTACCTTGTTGTACTCAGTTGATATCATGTTCTTTTGTCTATGGATGTCACCGGTGTGAAATAAAGAGGGGACTTGTAAGTCCATGGAGTTTGTATTCCGTGTTATAGAAACACCTGGGCCGCTAGCCTAAGCCATGCCTAATCATGGTGGAAACTTGCAGCATCACCATAATGAGCTATCTATGAAGCATCCTCAATAAAAAGCTATGCATATGGTAAATAAAAAGATTGCTGAGATGCTCATTGTCAGCTTGCCTTGTTATTTTGGTTATGGGAGAGCTCATGTACCATGTGCAAGGGGTACCCCGTTGGCGGTTCTCAATGATATGCAAATACTTATAGTGACAAGAACTTACCTGGACCCAAAGTTGAGTATGCATGAGGTGTGGCCCTCGTATTCAAGGGACTTGAGATTGCCAACTTATACTTCGTCAAGCATATACTCCAGCTTTGCCACTTTAAACTTAACCACTTCAAGATGCTTATGATAGGGGCAATGAGGGCTGAAAGCTAACATGTACCATAATTTTTGGAAGATCTTTTTGAAACTTGTAATCCCTGCTTCCTTCACAAAAAGACCTTTCTTCCACCACTATTGAGTCTCCACCTTCTACCTTTAGGCACCATTAATAGAGCATAGTTGTCATTCTATGTGCAGTGTTCCAAAGCTTATTAATTAATGCATATTGTGATATTACTTGTTCTTGTGCTACTTGTTTCTAGTCACCCTTGTGAACTTTGCAGGTGTCCTATGCATCTATTTGCTACTATATGAGGGACAAGATGATTGCCACTATGCTATGTTTTCTGCATGTGAAACAAACAAACGTTTTTCGATGCATGTTATTCATGATCTTTGTTTGTAGCCTTTCATGTTGCATGCATAGTTACTATGTCCTATTGTTAGAACTCCATCTTTCATGCACATGTTTAGAGTTCTTTGATCCTAGCTTTCAATGCTTGCAAATAGTTGGATCTTTATTGTGACGGTGCATGTCACCTCAAAAATTATTCTGTTTATCACTTACCTACTCGAGGACGAGCAGAAGTTAAACTTGGGGATGTTGATACGTTGCAAACATATCTATAATTTTTGATGCTACATGCTTGTTTAGTATCTACTTTGCTTTACTTGTCCACACTCTGAGGTGCTTTTTACATGTTTTCTGGTACTAACCTACTAACAAGTTGCAACAGTGTCAGATGCCTGTTTTCTGCTGTTTTTGGTTTCAGAAAAATTAGTAAAGAAATATTCTCGGAATTGGACGGGACAAAGTCAATTACTTTCTGTGGGGAACAAGAAGTACAGAGGAGAACCAGAGGGGCCAGACCCACCCCAGGCACGGATGGGCCCAGCCCCGCGCCTGGCTAGGGTTTGCCACCCCTGGCCGCCTCCTCGGTCTCCCCCTTCGCCAATAAAAAGCCCCCAATGCAGAAACCCTGAGGACCGATCAAATATTCGCGAAACCGTTTGTAGCCGCCGCCACCATCGTCCCTAGATCGGGGGATCTAAAGTTCTTCCCGGCACCCTGCCGGAGGGGAGATCATCCCGGAGGCCTTCTCTCCGGTATGATGCGTGAGTAGTTCCACCTTAGACTATGGGTCCATGTAGTAGCTAGATGGTTGTATCTCCTCCTTTGTGCTTTAATGTATAGATCTTGTGAGCTCCGTTCATGATCAAGATCTAATCTATTTGTATTCATGCATGTTGTATTTGCGGGGATCCGATGGATATTGAGATTATTATGTTGGTTTGGTTAATGGTTTTGTCTTTATGATTCTATCATGTCTGTGTTGTTTGTGATCTTGCATGCTCTCCGTTGTTAGTAGCTATCTTGGCCAAGTAGTTGCTAGTTACTCCAAGAGGGGGTATTTATGCTCGATAGTGGGTTCATGCCTCTAGTTTCAAAGGGAAGTTACAATAATCTCTTCGGTTGTAGATGTGTTGTTGCTACTAGGGAGAAAACAACGGTCTCTTGTTTATGGAACATGTGGACTGTTTACCTTACACACTTTGCTTAAACTAGTTGTTTGTTGCTTGCAACTTAATACTGGAGGGGGGTCGGATGATAACCTGAAGGTGGACTTCTAGTCATAGATGCAGTTGGATGGCGGTCTATGTATCTTGTTGTATTGCCCAATCAACTTCATAGGATCTTTCTCACTAGTAATTGCATTGTTATGCCTTGCTCAGTTCCTGTCAATTGCCCCGCTGTAATTTGTTTACCCTTCATACCATGTTGTTTATCTAAGGAGAGCACCTCTAGTGAACTATGGACCCCGGTCTAATCTTTAGCATTGATACATCTTCCACTATTACTTGTTTACTTGCTGCAAACCATTTCCTTCCACACCATACGTTTAATCCTTTATTACAGCAAACCGGTGAGCTTGACAACCTTACTGTTCGTTGGGGCAAAGCCTTGAGTTTAAGTTGTGCAGGTCTCCGTGTTGCTTGTAACACTTGTGTGACGTTTCCTTCCTCCTTCTGGTTCGATAACCTCGGTCTCAACTGAGAGAAAACTTGATGCTTGCTGCTTTACACCTTGCTCTTGGGGTTCCCAATAGGCTGTGCGTAGACATTCGTCACGGTCGTCATGGAGCAGCTCGAGGAGGACTGGAGGAGAAGAGGACCATATGGGTAGGGACAACGGCTGGCGGGGTGGATGTGCGTGAGGAGGACCAGAAGGGAAGGGCGACGGCCGGAGGGATGGACGTGCGTCGGCGGCCTGGCGCAGTTGGTCACCGGGGTGGATTGTGGACATGCTTGAGGAGGACCAGGCGGGAAGGGGTGGCAGCCGGCGGGGTGGACGTGCTTGAGGAGGAGTGGAGGACCAGAGGGGAAGGGGCGATGGCCGATGGGGGCCGTGCACCGACACTACCGCCCGCAGCGCCTGCTGCTGTGCCTGTGCAGTGTGCTATCGAGATTGGGGTTTGGGAAATGGGTAATGGGGGCGGCGACTATGAGGGGAGGGGAAAGAAGATGGAGCGGATCTTCCCTCTATGGTTGTCGGTCTAGTGTTTTTTTGCTATATAATGTGTCTTCCGTTTGACTGACATGTGGAGTCTCGGGTATCCATGGAGCCTCCATGGGGCAATTTGCCCCCCCCCCCGTTCCGTCCACACCCCACGAGCTTATCGGGTACCCGCCCCGTTATACCCATGCGTGGAAATTGTCCCCCATCACCGTTACATAATGGGTAAATCTCCGTGGGTACCCGTATCCACGGATAAAATTGGCATCTTGAATTTTGTAGGGCGCCCATGCTTGGTTCATCATTGTCAAGGTCGGTGACATCCGACTCATTCCCACGCTTCATGCATCCTTCGATACTCTTTTTGTAGAGAGCAAACCTTGTTTTCTACTTTGGGAATTTCTTGATATTCATCCAACAATGGGACAAGGTGAATGGCCTGTTATCACAATTTTCTTTAAAGTACTCCATAGCTTGGGTCACTTACACAAAAGGAAGAAACCCATAATATATGCAACAATTGCAAATAGGACATATGTACAATGGCGATCGAAGAATGGCCTAGCCATTACCGTGTCTCCAATGCTGGTGCTTTTCACGGGGCGGCCAACCACATGCCCGCATGCACCAAAAAACTTGTTGCACTCGGCATGATGAAACCCCATCTTGGCTTGGCGGCGGCTTCGGCGACGGCCTTGGCCCGATGCCGGTGATGACCTTGGTGCTTCATTTTTGCGAGGGCTTCTAGTACTTCCTCCTTCCTTTCCTTCAACAATGAACACGGGCGACGCGCTTCCTACTCTGCTTCGCCCGCTCCTCGGTTGTCTGCTCCTTCTTGATGGTTGGCACGTCCTTGGGCTTGGCCACCCTCTTCACCTTGGCCGTACATTTGGTGGTTGCGATTGGGGATGGTTCGGCAACGACGACGGCCTGGGCATCCTCCATAGCATGCTAGGAACTTTCAGCTCCATCCGATTTCGCTTTTGGTGTGAAGTCGAAGGGGTAGAGATCGATTGTTGGGTGAATGGGGGTTTTACCCACTGGATGACATGATGGTGATCCAGGGGAGGACAAGGAGATGACGTGTGTGTTGTCCGAACCGACGCAAAACCAGCACAAATTCAGGCGGGAAATCAGTCAACGCATACTAGTCCGCACCGTGTTGGTCGAATGGGTCGCCCCGTTGGGCTAGGCCGATCCCCATGTCTGCATTGATATATTCGGACACCGGATGGTCGAATGAATCGATCCAGTGAAAATACCCTTATGAAGTCTTCATCAACTAAGTCGGACGACTGCATAGACATCTCTTCCTCCGCACCCTGCACCCCCGCTGTGAGAATGTCATCCTGTAAACCACATCTTATCATGCAAGAATGCATATCTATCTGCGTCTAACTATTGCATCGGGCGCCAGGAGCTGGATCAAAAATTTGGGCTGAAAATGGATCATCGTGGACCAGTCCGCGCCACGTTGGTCAAATGAGTTGGTCTAGTAGGACGACCCCTTGTTCGCACAGACATAATTAAACACCAAATGGTCGAATGGGTTAGCCCGTTGGAGATACCCTTATCGAGTCATCTTCAACTAAGTTGAATGACTGCATCGACATCTCTTCCTCGGCACCCCTACACCCCCACTGTGAGAAGGTCATCTTGTAAACCACATTTTATCATGGAAGCAGAATGCTTATCTATCTAGTGCATCGGGCCACCGGGAGCTGGGTCGCAACGCAAAGCTTGTTTTTACGCCGGTAATATAGAGATGTTTTATTTCACTCGTGAGACTGGCACCCGATCTGGCAATTTTTTTTAAAATAATACGAATTAATTATTTAATTTGAGTTCTATTATGCGTTTTTTCGAAATTCCAGATGTAGCGCTTTGTCGGCCAGGGGCAAGCCGACTGGTCCAATCGGCCTGGCCCTGGCCGACTGCATGTGGCACCATGCAGTCGACCCTGTCCCACACATGCAGTCGGCCAGGAGCAAGCCGATTGGCTCAGTCGGTCTGGCCCAGGCCGATTAGTGCAATCGGCCAGACCTAGACCGATTCCTTAATCGTCCTGCCCCTAACAAAATCCTGCATGATCAATGCAGCCCTAATCGTCCGCCGCTGTTTTCCTCGCCAATCCTTCGCGCCGATTTTTCCCGCCATCGTGCCGATTTTTCCCGCCAGTACTTCCCGCCCTTTGTTCCCGCCACTACTTCCCGCCCTTTTTTTTCCCGCCCTTTTTTTCCCGCCACTACTTTTCGCCTTTTTTTCCCGCCTATTCGCTTCGGTGCCTCTATAAATCCGGGCAACGAGATGTATCCTTTACCAGTTCATCTCTTCCTCCTCTTACTCTCTCATTTCCCTCCTCTCCTCTTGCTCTCGCATTTCCCTCCACTCCTCTCCACTATGACCGACGCATCTCCCTGGCCTGTAGATATGTCCATTGGGCTTTTCTTCATAGCCAGAACTGTTGAGATAGACGATAAACCAGCCGACTGGGATACGTTGGTATCGAACTATGATGCTCTCGTTATACTTGGTAAGTCACTTTATCTAAGAGGGTGGAAACTGAAGACCCCAAATCAGGTACGAGCAGAGCTTCTCAGGATCAAGGCAAGGTGGGACAAGCTCACCTTCAAGAGTGAAGCTCGCATGATGGAGCAGGCTAATGCACCTTGGTCCTGGATAGAAGAGAGCGAAGATGAAGATGATATCTTCATGCCGCCACCCGTTGGAAGCAAGGCAAGAGCTGAGTGGGACAAGAGGCAGGAGAAGAAGAAAGCGCAGGCCAAGAAGAGTCAAGCTGACATGACGGAGCAGGTTGTGGCACCTAGGGCCTGGATAGAAGAGAGCGAAGATGAGGATGATATCTTCATGCCGCCACCCGTTGGAAGCAAGGCGAGAGCTGAGTGGGACAAGAGGCAGGAGAAGAAGAAAGCGCGGGCCAAGAAGAGCAAGTGCGAGGGATCGTTCAAGGGAAAGGGCGAGGCATCATCGAAGGGAAAGGGAAAGGCATCATGGTAGGGATTGATAGGACTCTTATTTATGTACCGCAAGTTATGTTGAACTGTGTTGCAAGTTATGTTGAACTGTGTTGCAATAAAAATCGTGAAATGATAGAATGATGTCTCATATATAGGTAGATATATGTCTCATACATAAGTAGATGTCTCATGCACAGATAGACATGTCTCATACATAGATAAATATATGTCTCATGCATAGATAAATATATGTCTCATACATAGATAAATATATGTCTCAGCAACGTCGTCTGCCGCGACGCTCGGGTGGTGGGTTAGGAGGCGTCGTCCAACCGAACCTGTGGGGCGGCCGAACCTGTCGGGGAGGAATCACCGACCCGTGCTCATCGTACTGAGTCTCCTGTGTGGGGTCAGGTGCAGGAGTCTGAAAAATGTTCAGCCAACTGCTCTGCATCATGAAATCATGAGTGCTATGATCAACGTCCTGATCAGTCCAGGCGGATCCGGACACAGACGACTGATAGCCAGGCATAGACCCCTGCATTTCGAATGCTCCTACACATAAAAACAAAGTATGTAAGAACTTGACATGAACTGAGCCTCGACGCTTATCTTGTAAGACACATACCCTGTGGCTGTGGCTGTGGGCGAAACCCGTAGTTTGGCATGGGAGGGTGGCCCCAAGGCTCCTGCTGCTGGTGCTGCCACGACGAACCTCCATCGTGCAAAGGTGGCTGCTGCTGCTGCCAACAGTCGAAAGAAGACTGTTGATGCCACGTCGAACCTCCAGCCTGGTCTGGGGGAGGAGGTCTCGGAGCCGTCTGTGGTGTAAGCCGTGGACGGGGAGCCTGTCGTAGGGCGAGGGTGGCTGCTGCTGCTGGTGGTGCGTCGAGTGCCGCGGAGGACGCTGTGGTGCCGGGTGGTGAGCAATGTCCGAAGGGCGGGTGCACGTGATAACCCCGTAGATACGACGTATCTTCTCCTCCAGGCGACTCAGCCAGGTCTCCTGGTCCTGCCGGTGAATAAGTAGGGGTCCGGACGAAAGAGAGCGTCTGTACTCAGCACTCTCCGTCTCAAGATCGACTAACAGCTGTGCCTGCAAGAGACACCACAAGGTTCGCCATATATAGATGGAAAACTATGTAATAAATAGGTGCATTAGATGAAGAACATACCGCGTGTTGTCTGCTGCCCACAGTCGACTGGATCGGATAACTATCCCAAGTAGCCGCGCCCGGCATCTCCTCTGGGTGAGATTGCTGCGTGATGCGTAGTCGTGTGGCGCTCATGTAGCTATCCAAATACCTATTGAACTCTTCCATGTCAAACGCGTCGTTCGAGTCCCAGACTCGGGCTGTAGCGGTGTCCCACTCTTGAACGTACAACCCTGTGTAGCCAACCCGTGGCGGTCTTGCTACTTCCCTTCCTCGACAACCTAACATTTAACATGGTTAGTGTCATGCAATAAATCATGTTAATATGGAAGTAATGTGTAAATGAAACATACGTGTGTACGACTGAAGGTATGGCGCTTTCCGTAGGACGAGGATCAGCCAACTGGCGAAGACCAAACTGCCTCATTACTCTATGTAGGCTCATCTCCTCTGCCTGCATATCGAAGATGATCTTCGATTTTGTGAGCCAATACGGCTCGTCCCTGGCGCATAGTAAAGACATTTGTACGGCGTCCCCATCCCTCTGGAATCTAGCAGCGACAGCTTCATTACCGTAGGGCTCCCACATCACCGAACTCGCTAGCAGTACGTCAAACTGCTCGGACAGTGCGGGGTAGCAACCCCTCACCTGACTGTGAGAAAAGCGTCTCTGCGAATAATAATTTGTTAGCTCCATGCATAGTTTATGTCAACTAAATAATGAATGTAACAAGTAACTTTGCACATACCTGGCGATGTGTCCAAACTGAACCGAAAGTAGGCAAGTCAATGTGGTCTGGATCTGGATCCAACAGTCCAGTCAGAGGGTCGCCCAAAGTAGCTGTAGGGTAAGGCGTCTCAACCATAACGTCCGGCCGACCGATAGGAAACCGTTCCCAGGACCAAAGCTGCAACAGTAGTGGGCATCCAAGCAGGCATGACTTCGGCGCCCTCTGTTGGCAACCGCTGCACATACCTCGGTACGTGGCCGCTAAGACCGCAGAACCCCAACTCCTCTGTATAATCGTGATTGTCGAGGGATTAAAGTTTACCCTTGAAGCGAGAGAAGACGCTCGGTCCACCACCACAGCTCCACCACAGACAGCCTCAGCTCCTCCACCACAGCTCCACCACCATTGCCATTGCTCCACCACAGCTCCACCATCGTTCCTCCAACAAATCAATACCAAATCGCGCTATGAGCTAACCCATCCGTAGATCGGGCTTCCACTATCTATCTACTGGCTTTGGATTGAAGTTTATGTGGTCAAATCTAGCCAAATCGGGAAAAAAGGTGGTTTTTTGGGCTAGAACGACGAACAGGAGAGAGAAGGAACGGCTGGGCCGCGTGGAGAAGAAAGGGCGCTGGCGGCGCGGGGCGCGGCGACGCTCGCCCCTTATCCTGGCCCCAGTCGGCCTGTGCCTGGCCGATTGGGCAGTCGTCCAGCGCCTGGCCGACTGGACCAATCGACCGTTGTGGGTCCCGCGGCCCCACTGGCCGACCTGCTGTCGGCTATCTGCTGGACGATTGGGCTGCAGTCGGCCAGGGCCTGGCCGATTGGCTCAGTCGGCTTGCCCCTGGTCGACAAAACGCTAGATCTGGAATTTCCTAAAAACGTATAATATAACTCAAATTAAATAATTAATTCGTATTATTTAAAAATGTGACACGATGTAGTAGTACTACCTAGTAGTACAGTGACCTCTCTGTAAGTAGTGGCAGGGCTGGATCGTGCCTGCCTCTGCCTAGTAAAACAACAAATCTACGGCTGCGCGGCGCAGTCCCCCATCACAGTCGCCGGTGAGACGAGTCGATCACGCGCAGCGGCTCACGTGCTACTCAAACGTACGTACGTACCTAAAGCTACTCCATGGAGGCATCGACCAGTCTCGATCTATCGACCCCACGAAGCGGTTCGATTTGTACACCATCACTGCCCGCCCAATCTCTTCGATTCAACCCCTGTGTACGATACGTCTGGATGTACTGTACTGTATATGCATTGCACCGAGTTATGCGTACAGTAGTAGCAGCAGACACAATCGATCAAATGGTGGTGTTGCTCCGCCATGCTTCCACGGCAGGCAGCAGCCGGCCGGAGCGGTGTCCGTCCGGTGGTTACCTGTTCCTTTCGCGTGCATCAGGTAGAGACATACTCTACGGTCGAGTAAATCCCCAGGATTCGATCGGTGGATTATTCACCGGCATTGCAAAACAGGCTGCGGTGCATACTAGCCGTCTGGACAATCTCAACTCGCGACCGTGTAGACAATTTGTACTAGCACCGAGGAAGAGGAATGGATATATATAGTGATCCGGTAATGATATCTACACTGGGACTGGGATCGACCCCGACTGGTTCACTTTGCCGGTGGGCGGCCGGGGTTAAACTACTTTATCCGTTCGCCAAATCATAGTATTACTGGATTAGAGCATCTCCGCGCGCAGCTACCCACTGCGCCGATTCGGACGATCGAAAATTGTTTTGGACATAAATTTGGTCCAGTCATATTTCCAGCAACCTTTTTTCGTCTGGATTCAGGCGAAGTTTAGTTCGGGCTTTTCAAGCCGTACCCAGAATCCCGAAAACGCTCTGAGAACACCGGACGAAGCAAAAACGGGCATAGGTCAGCTCTGTCGGCGAGAGAAGGCCGAACTCTCGCCCTTTTCTTTCTCCCATCCTGCCTTTCTTCCCCATTCCCCCCACTCCTGCCACTTCGCCGAGCTCCCGCCCGCCATGCCACCCAAGAGTTACATCAAACCCAGATCAAACCTCGGCGAGGCTTCGGGGGAGAAGAAGACGAGAAAGCCGAGAGCGCCGATGGCGAAGCCGGAGGGCATGTCCAGCGCCGAGTGGGCGGCCAAGTCGGTGAGGCGGAAGATCATGTCGGATGAACGAAAGGATAGAAAAGAGAGGGCGAAGCTTAGGCAAGAACAAGAGCAGGCGGCGGCGGCGGAAGAGCAGGCGACGATAAGAGCGAACCAGGAGAAAAAGGCGGCGGCGGCGCCGTATCCTCCCCTCCCCCACTGGGGAATCCAGGCAAGCGTCGGCTCGCCGGCTTCCAGGAGAGCCAAGCGAATGCTCGGCAGAGGTACTCCTCGTCCCCCGAGTTCGACGGCGGGTTCAACCCGAACATGGTCTTCCCCTTCCTCGCGCCGCACCCTCCTTCGGACTTCAACGTCAAAATCAACATCCCCTACTTCACCTCTCCGGCGTACGCATGCCCTTCGACGATGCGCCGCGGCCCACTTCCTTTCGGCGGAAGCTCCTCGCAAGCAACCTACGGCGAGGCCGAGCGCGCAGCATGTTCGGCGGAATGCCAATCGCACTTCCGGCCGGCATGTCGGCCGAGACATACATGGAGGACATGATCGCCCAAGGCTCGGCCGCCAACACCTTCTTCACGCAAGAACAGTCCTAGGCCGATGCCGAACGCGGCATCGAGTCTCAGGATTTCGCCAGCATCGACGCTAAGGAGACGCAGGCCGAACCGACGCAGGTCGAGGACGCCGAGGATGATGCCGCGCTTTTGGCGAAGGGCAAGAAGAAGCTGGGCACTTCGGCGTCGGAGCCACGGATCAAGTGGACGGTGCCCGAGGACCTCTTTCTCGCCGAAGCCTGGAAAACGGTGAGTATGGATCTCATCACCGGTGCTAAGAAATTCTGACAACTATTGGAGGCGCGTGAAGCTAGCGTTCGACGAGTGTATTCTTTGCGACCCGAAGTATAGCAAAATTTATATGGAGCGAGGGGAGAAGGCTATTACCAACCATTGGGGGATCATCCAGCATGTGTGCAGCAAGTGGCATAGTTGCGTGGAAGAGGTGGAACGGACAAAAGCCAGCTGGGAAAACATGGACAACAAGGTATTCACGAACACTAGCCGAAGTTATGACATGCTCAAGCATATCTTGACACACTTTGTATTCCATTTTGCAGCTTCTTCATGCACCCGCTTTGTATCAAGAGGACATGAAGGCAGAGTTCAAGTTCCACCATGTGTTTCACGAGATCGAGAACTGCGAAAAATAGCGGGACACTCGCATGAGCCTCGCCAAGACCAAGGACGGCGTACAACCCGGAGGCCCCTCCCGCTGCTACTGGCGATGGAAGGCCGGAGATCGGCCAGAAGAAGGCGAAGATGCTCAAAGCCACCGGACCTCCCGCCGAGCGTCTCCAGGCTTCAATCAAGAAATGCATCGCCGACACGAGGGCGCCCGCCGAGAAGAGGGCCGAGAAGCGCGACGAGGGGTGGGCGCAGCTGATCGAGACCCAAGGGCAAAAGGTGGCCCTCCTCAAGGCCAACTATGCCGCCAAGAAGAGGAACACGGATCTCAAGTTCCTGATGGGCGGCGAGGACATGTCGACGATGAGTTCGCCGGTCAAGGCCTGGTACATGGCGCACCGCCAGGCCATTCTCCAGGCCGAGATCACGCCTGCCGCTGCGCCGATCGCCCCTGCGTCGAACGCCACTGCTACGCCGAGCTCCGCTTCCACCTCCTCCAACCAGTCGGCAGGAGACGCCCGACCCCGCCGCATCGACCATGCCACAGGATCCCATCCCCATCGACTACTAAGAGATGGTCGAGCCTTTTTACCCTGTTCTGTAATAATTTGTCGCCGGACTTGTGGGCGTAATTCTGTCGAATACCTTCTGGCCAAGCTCTCGTCGACGGAAACGATAAAAATTCGAATATGTCGCCGTTTTCTCTTCGCCTGGAAACTCGGCCTAGGAACGCGAGTGAGAAACTCGGCGTTCCCAAAACGAAACCGAGTTTCGTCCGGCCAAAACTTGGTCCGGATTTTGGCACGAGAACGCCTAACTGAGTGGGATGCTCTTAGAAGCATGTTTGAGTTCCCACTTCCTAGCAGGCCGGCACTAAGATGCGTTCAGGGTTTAATTAATTATTACGGTTATCTTCCACAGAAAAAAGATAGGTATCCCGAAGAAGGTTTGTGCGTGCGCGCGAGTGCCACACCACGCGCGGCTCGTTTTGTATTCAGTGCCTAACCAGAGATCTCGACATGGTTTTAAAAAAAAAGAGTTCTCGACGCGTGTAAAACATGACTCAACTCGGCCTATGAAATGAAGAGGACGGGGGGCGGGAAGGTCGGTAGCAGAAAAGAAAGGAGGTCGATAGGCCCAGTCGGTCAACTTGGCCCAGCACGTGCGTCAGCGGAGCAGAAAAGGGTGGGAATTAATACATGTTCATGCATGCTTCGATGTTTAAACTGTACAATGCAGATTCGTGGTATGGTTTGGCGCACGCCAGGAAAAAGTGCGCCGCCTGGAGTAACAGGGGCAGACGATCGAACTGCTAGATCGTTGTGCATTTGTACCCACGTGGCTCTAGAAATAACTTGCTTATTTGTCACAGCGATCGAAGATTCAAGATATGAGTACACTATTGATTGATATCCATGGTCCATGGACCTTATGCTATATTCAACACCGATATCGATATCACACCAGTTCCGCGCAGACTAGGCAAAAAGCAGCAGCAGGCAAGAAGCGTCCACGCACGTACCAAGGCTCGTTCTGGCTGGAGGAGGAAGCTGCTGATTCGGTTGACGATGAGCGGAATGACTCCTCCAAAACTGAAAGAAACAGACACAGGCCATACGTCGCTCGTTGCAACTCCTACCAAATGTTCAAAGCCCAACTGCCGACACGGAAAGCCGGAGACCGGAGACGGAAACCGGAGTCCAGTATTTAAAAATAATCGCATAATCCCAGGTGGACAAGCCAACCGGTCCCAAACTATCGGGAGAGGGACGAATGGCACCTTCGACTACATTGATCGTCCGCTTTACTCTTGCCCCAATCTATTAATTATAAAAATAATTGTCCAGTTAATTAACAAAAACTGGGTAAAAACCGTTAAAACAAAACCACTGGAGACCAACACCTAAAGCATGTCACCTCAAACCAATAAGCACTATCAAGATACTACAACTGCGAACTAACAACAACTAGAGAGCAACACGCCGCAAAAAAGACCGACTGAACACGCAACCCAAAAAAGGGTCCATCAATCAAGGAGTTGCCTAAGCTTTCCTTGCTCCGCCCCTCTTACTTATTTTGCTCGTGAGAGATACCTTCCTAAGAGACTTCTCCACCTTCATCATGTCCTTTGAAGCCTTTCTTGCCAAAACGCAAGAAATGTCCTTGCTATATCCAGGGCTAGCCGTCCCAAACTAGCGACTAAGCCATAAACCTCTTTAGCAAAAAGAACCTCGGAGCTATGCGCCAACACTCCTCCACCGTCAAAAGGGACGAGTGACTGCGGTGGCAACTACATCATGGCCACAACTAAGGCCTCAACCTAGCCCAGCTCCAACAGACCCCACACAAATCGTGAAGCTTTGGTGTGATCTGCAGCACCGGAGCCATGATCTCATACATGTCGTCTCTCTCAGAGACAGCCGATACATCAGCTACGGCGACGGGCAAGGACAAAAAGCCCTAGACTGTAGTCCAGTATTAAAAATATTGGCATAATCCTAGGTCCCGAGCCGTGTATTTTACGGTGGACAAAGGGGTCCCATACTATCGGGGAGAGGGGTGAATGGAACATTCGACTACATCGATCGCCCTCGTTATCGAGTCTTCATCCATCAAGTCGGACTACATCAATATCTCTTCCTCGCTCGACATCTTTTATGAAGAGAGGTAGTAAGAAGATACGGTTGATTTTGAAATGAGATAGTAAAAAAGGAATATGTAAACAAACAAGAAGGGATAATCCTGATAAAATGTAGAACCCAAATATTTTGTTGTGTTTATTTCGTTAACCCTAATACATAAGTGTTTATATAGAAGTATAGAAGGGGAGAGACTTGAGTACAAAAAGATCATATCTCCTAATCTCATGGGTATATATAGAAGTACAAAGGGATGTTCTTGAAGTACAAGGAAAGTCTAGAGTCTAACTCTAACTGTAGAATACTCCAATGTCTCTACGTATTATATTTCTAACAAGTCCATCTTTGTCTCTCATCCAAAATTAGCGCCATCATCTAGGCCTTCCGGATGCTTTGACTTGTAGGCAAATTGGCTACCAAATAGCGAAGCACAGTAGACAAGACTCCCTCGCTACAAAGTTGGATTTAAATAAAAAATACTAACACACTACTCCCTCCTTAAAATAGATGCAGCAGGTTTTTAAAAATTTGGATAAATCTATATATGAAATAGTGCATAGATTCATCAAAATTTTAACAAATCCATGACATCTATTTTGAGACGGAGGAAGTATAAGAGAAGAGGGTTTATTTTAAAGTTGGGTTTTTCCTGTAGTTTATAGATCAAAAAACAGCAGACGTCCTAAATTATGAATTGTCCAGCGTCGCATCACATTGTATCTGAACACTACCAAAGCCCAAAGGTTTATCCTCTTCAGGTTTCTCCTCAGTACTGCACCAGGTAGATGATCAGAAATTGCTCAGATGACAACATAAACCTTATTTTCGATTCAAGGCCGCTCACTGTGAGTCATCGACGGTAGAGGCATCCACTCTTATTGCTGTGATTTTATTCGATTAGGCAAGATTCTGGAGAACATTTTCAACGTACTCTCTCCTTTTCAAAATATAAGGTGTTTTAGGTTTGTGAAGAAAATGTATCTAGACTTCTTTTACTATGTAGACTATATAGATTCACTCAGGTTTGAAGTGAATCTACAGACTAAAAAAAGTCTATACATTTAATTCACAAAGCAAAAACATCTTGTATTTTGAATCAGAGGGAGTAGAAATTTTTACAATAATTGAAAACAGAAGTTGGTTCTGATCAGATAGTGTAGCAAATAAGGGAGATTAAGCAGGTAAAGACTTAATGCACAAGAACAGAAGCAACACATGCTAATTATAATTCTGAAACTCCAAATAAAAGGCCAGATTTTCTTCCAGATGTCTAGTTCTGAATACCAAAATTTCATGCATATTAATCTTCCACTTCCTAATGTAAAATAGGATCAACACAGAGAACATACTTCGAACAGAGGGCATTATCGATGCACAACAACCTAGTTCATCCTTCTAACGAGCTGGTTGATGTAGTTCTCACGGTTACCGGCGTCACCACCCTCAACGTAGTGGTTCCTCTTCTTCTTCAGGCCACCGAGTGGTGCCTTCAGCTTGAATGGCCAGAGGAAGTTGTTGGCCTCCTTGAAATGAGGGCCAACAGTCAAGATCTCGTGAACAAGATCCTCGATGCAGATGATGTTGTGCTTCCCAAGGCCCTGATAAGAACACAAAAATGGCAACGATCACTTAGTATGGATGTGCGACATAGAAGAGAAACAGGGGGCCATGGTTTGAGAATCAAACCTCCTCGATGACTTTGTTGTTGGTCAGAGGAATCCTTTGCTTGTTAAGCTTTCCATAACCCCTCTTGTAGATCAACTCACGGACACTCTTCAAGTTAGGGTACCTATACACGCCATGAAATTAAACAAGTTAGCAGAAGCGCAACAAAAGACAAAAATGCCTGGTATAGTTTATTCAAACAATTAACAACTACAGCTAAACAGAAACAGCTAAGAAGGAAAAGTATGGAGGTTGTTTACAGGACTTCATACTTCAAGTAATGGCTAAACAACATATCCTGAACTACTATGATGGCAATGTAGAGAGTTGATAGTTTGATACCAGGACTGATATTAAATAAATAAACACAGGTGTATTTCATTTTCAACGACACAAATACAATAATTAAATTGAACAGAATCACAGTTACTACAGAGAACATACCCGTATGCAACATATGGCTCAACCCTGCGTAGCATGTTAATGGTGGCCTTGTTGACCTTCAGGAACACGCCATTGAAGATCTGCAAAAGAAAGATTTAGCAGTGAACAAAAGTAGCTATAGTTTTCAGTTAGTGGTGTATTGTACATTGAGGGAGCAGAAATGAATTCACAGATGCAACTGATTGACCAACACACCTGCCTCAGACGCAAAAGCTGCAGGATTTTCCTTGTCTTTGGGTGCATAGCATTGATACTGTAGTGAATCCCAAGATTAAGATCAAATGTGAACAGACAGACACATACAGAAACAATGATACTGTGGTAAGGTCGGGACATACCCACGGATGCGGACAACAAAGAGCAGCTTTGCCTCAGGACTGACATAGAACCCACCCTTCAACCGGGCCTCACGCTTAAGCTGCACCAGCTCCTTGTCCTGCTCACAACACCAACGTCAGCATATGCAAATCAGTACTTGACAAGTATTAAGTCTTCAATGTTAAGAGCACGGTTAATAGTGATTCTATCAGGCAGAAGAAAGAACTATCTCAACGACCACAGTCAAGGGGTTGAAGTACCATAAGCACACTCAATCTCAGTGGCTAATCAACTACCAATAATAACCAATCTCCATCAATCCGGAATGAGACACATTATTCACAGTATTATAGCATCATAAAAATGGACAGGTGTGAATAAATCTGCCATTGAAAAGATGTAAAACTAGCATAGGTCATTAGATCTAAGATGACATGGAAGCATGCAATAAGCATAACAGGCGCTGGCTGCCTGTACACAAACGGCTGCTCATACAAGCTAATAACTAAGTCGAGTTACTGCTACTATTACCGGAGTTCTGGACGGCATTTCTAACTCTCAAACCTAAACAGGCGAGGTTTCACTGGGCAACGCACCGAAGCCTAATCAGTTCTAGATCCGCAAAAAGTAAGTTCGTAGGGCAAGAGTAATACAGTCTAGAACCACGAACGACTGAAAAGGGGCATTGGATCGAGAAGTGACCTGAGAATCGTACTCCTCGGCGTACTGCTTGGCGTTGGCGTAGATGACCTTGCGTGTCTCGACGTCCTTCTTCTTCTCGGCGATGGCCTTTTCCTTCTTCTCGGTGGCCCAGAGGTCCTCCCTCTTCCGCTTGCGGAGCACCGACTCCGGCACCACCACCTTCGCCGCCACGGACGTCATCTGCAAGGTCCGGAACAAACGATAGTCCGTCAATGGAGAGCTCGGATCCAGACGACGAGGGGACAGCGATGGCAACGGCTTAGATCGACGGCGGGTACCTCGACGAGCTGAGCTTCGTGAAAGAGGAGACGGCGGGAGATGGGGAGAGGCGGCAGCGGCAAAGGAACTGAGAAGGCAGGTTAAGTAGGAGGGGTTTGGTTGCTAGGGTTTGGAGAGGGATCCGACGGCTGCGATTAGTTTGACGAGTACGCGGCCTATGGTGCGCCGTGCGCAAGGTTATTTGCATCCAGACGGGCCTCGTGGGCTTGGGCCACCGTTTCGTTCGCCCTAAAATATTTTGTTCTTCCACTAGAAGCGAATGGGGACGCAGTCCAAACTAAGTCGGCCTGCAAACAATACCCATGATGAAAAGGCATCGTTTCCGTCTTCACGTCATTTTTGCAAAATTCCACCAATTTATTAATACTTATCAATAGCAGTATAAAAAGTCTTAAAAGTAATAAAAATTACAAGTAGGTCATTGGACCACATAGTGACGACTACAAGCACTAGCATGAGCCGAAGGCGCGCCACCGTCCTCGCCCCTCTATCACCGGACTCGGGCAAAACTTGTCGTAGTAGAGCTTGTTATAGTAGACGGATGGAAAGTCGTCGTGCTAAGACCCGAAAGGACCAACGCACCAGAGCAGCAACCGTCGCCGAAGATGAAAACCATAGATCGGAAGAGGCTGACTTCAAACAACACTGACGAATACGAAAAATGACCGGATTCAAAGAGATCCGCCGGACACACGACTGCACGCGCCCTCCGTCGGTGCTAGACGCACCACCAGAGCGACGATAGGACAGAAAGGATCTTATTCTGACTTTAGGACGTAGCCGCCGTCTCAACATTCTAAAAAAGCCACTCAAAAAAATCTTAAACAAAGGACGAAAACCCTCCCGCCGGTGAGGCCATGGTCCGCCACAACTTCAAGGCCCTAAGGCCAACGGAGGAGGAACGGACCGTAGGCGTCACCGGCGAGGGAGATGGAACCGTAGGTGGGTTTAGAAGAACCGCCTCCTGGACGCCTTTTCTGTTGCTCAGGTCCGTACGGGTTCGGTTCCTTTTTTTTAGTGATACGTCTCCATGTCATTTTGGCTCCAATGATTTGAGTTTGAATTCATAAAGGCAGGATTTTTGGATCTAAGAAATACTAGATTTCCCACTTATCTTTTCCACCATATCGTTTGTGGAATAGCAAAGATCGTCCGCCTCAAAATCCAACTTCTGCTCCCAACACCTCCAGCCACCACTCTGGTGTTGCGGGAAGGAGGGAAGAGTATCATCGCCTCTTATTCATGGAGCAAGATTTTCCTTCTACGCTTTTGGTGTCATGGCGGCATGCTGAGACAGTGATGTTGATGTTGCCTCGAATAAACGTCATCTGGCTTCAAAGTCCTGTATCGGTGAAGCTTGGCTTGGCATCATCGGAGAGTTTTGGAGGTTTTGTCCCTGTCGTTCTTCATGTATGATGGGTTTGTTTTATTTTCTTTCAGTTGGCATGGTACCATGGGTGCCATCCGTCGCCATTTTCAACAACCTTCTCTTTTCAAGCCTCTATGAGTTAAGTATATTGACGTGGTTTGGCAATGCTAGCGCGGTTGTTTGCCTAGATCTGGGTTGTGCCCCACCGATACGCTAGAAGCTATTGCCAATCTCAATCGTACATGGCAGTATGCTATTGTGACGATTCAAATTATCCTTTATAGGTGTTAGCCGATATTTCAGTGGGTGAATTTTTCAGTATAAGACCAAGAGCTATGGTGGCGCAATATACGCCTTTGGTGAGAAGTTTGGGGCTTAGGCCTTTTTTTCAATGGAGTGTATCTTAGTACGTTTTCTTTGGAGCTATGAAAACTTAAGAAACAATTATCGATGAGGTGTATCTTAGATGGTGTTTCTTAGAGATGTTGTATTTAATGATTTTGTGCTCATGCATGTGTGTGATTGGACTAGACAAGTTTTTTGCCTATGATAGTATGTAAGTGTTGTATCTTAGCTTGAAAAGAGAGAATATGTAAAAGAAGAGGTGTTAGCTCTCATGCAAAAGGCGTCTCTAGCACATGCTCGTAGGCAATATATGAGAGTAGGAGGTGGGCCATCAATTAATAAAGTAGTACATTTGTAAATTTTACTGTTGTACATATTAGCTATTAGGTTGGTTGTAGATGATGTGGCGGCGGTTTATAGCCGGCTATTACCTCTTTTATTGTTCTTGCTCTAAGAAAACAACACACTTCTCTTTCGCCATTAAATAGCGTGCCACATACGCATTTTACCTAGGATAAAGCGCTAAGACGCTAAGAGACTTTCATTGTGAAAGACCTTATAACAATGATTTAGAGATTTTATGAGTCTATGGGTTCAGTTACCAAAGCCTTTTTCCTTATATTGGGTTTAGTTACTCCAATATAAACTAGATAAGGGTTGTTGCCCTTTTTCGCTTTGTTCACAATGTTGTAAACGAGTCGTTACCTTTATTTTATATAAACCAGATTAGTTTCAAAAGTGACATGTTGCGCCGTTTTATAGTTTTTTACATAAATTTCTTATTACCAGGGAATTTGAAGAAAATAACGTTAATTAAGCTTATAAGGAAATATGAGTTAGCTAGCACGGCGCTAATAGGATAGAGGTGTGAATCTAAAGGCACGAACTTTTTGTACAAACGAAGAGGAAAGTTTTGCCTCGATCTACTAAGGATAAGTTTAGAGTTTAAAGTTTACACCATTAAAAAAGGGAAACAACCACTAAGGGTTTTATCCTACAAATGGCCCAAATGTTTTGCAACCCATGTTCGTCCAATATGTCGCACGGTTCTTTATTAGATCAAGGTTGTGGAAGGCAATGTTAATGTCCCTCGAAAAACCTAGCATTTCCTTCGGCCCACAACTCCCACGAGACGAAACAAAATGAAGGAATCTAGCTAATACTCTCCCATGGTGGAAATTTTTCAAGTTCATAGCCATGTGTGCCCACTTACTTTGGACGAATTCATCCCAAAGGGCCATGACAATGGAAGAGAGATCGAGCAAATCTTTTGTCATGCGCCATATTCTGAGGCAGAACTATCAGTTGAATATAAGATACATTGTCGTTATTGGACTTGGTTGCATGGCGAGGATGGTGTTGATGATGACAAGGATGAGGTGGACGGTTCGTCGGTTCCCATCCACAAGAGAACATTGAACTACACGTCATTGGAAGATGTCACTTCTATCAACATGTGGGAGAGTGTCTCTCTCGATGTCGTGACCGAAAACGACCAAACCAGGAAGCGCTATTGGCAAAGGATCGAGAAAACCAGAGTTCAAACCCCAGGTTTGACGCTTTGGTGTCTAATAAAGACGGAATATTCTTTCAGTGGGAGGCGACGTTCCCGTCGATAGCGAGGCGCCTGCGGTGACTTCGTCAATCTCAAGACCCGCCGACTCAGTCTCTCGGAGATGCTCATAGGGATAGGGTGTGCGTGCGTGTGTTCAAATGGGTGAGTGTATGTACGCATTGTGAGCGTCTGCGTTTGTACTGTGTTTCTCAAAAAAAAAAAAACTTGCCGCCCGCCTCAAGATCCAATTTCTGCTCCCCAACACCTCCATCGCGGGATGGAGGGAAGAGGATCATCGCCTCTTATTCATGGAGCAAGATTTTCCTCCTACGATTTTGGTGTCATCGCGACAACTCTCAAACAGTGATGCTGGTGTTGCCTCGAATAAATGTCATCTGGCTTCAAAATCCTGCAACGGTGAAGCTTGGCTTGGCATCGTCGGGGAGTTTTGGAGTTTTTGTCCCCGTCGTTCTTCATGCATGACAAGTTTGTTTTATTTTCTTTCTGTTCGCATGGTACCATGGGTGCCATAGGCAAGGTCGCCATCTTCAACAACCTTCGTTTTCAAGCCTCTATGAGTTAGGTATATTGACATGGTCTGGCAATGCTAGCGCAGTTGTCTGCCTAGATCTGGATCGTGTCCCGCTAATACGCTAGAAGCTATTGCCAATCTCAATCGTACACGACAGTATGCTATTGCGACGATTCAAATTATCCTTTATAGGTGTTAGCCGATATTTCAATGGGTGAATTTTTCAGTATTGTTCTTCAAGACCAAGAGCTATGGTGGTGCAATAACCGAGAAGTTCAACTACGGCTTTGGTGAGAAGTTTGGGGCTTTAACAACGATTGTGATTTTCGCTTTGTTTAGAGTTCTGTGAGTCTATGGGTTCAGTTACCAAAACCCTTTTTCTTATATTGGGATCAATTACCCCAATATAAACTAGATAAGGGTTGTTGCCCTTTTTTCCTTTTGTTCACGATGTTGTAAACGACTTGTTACCTTTATTTTATACAAACCAGATTAGTTTCAAAAGTGGCATGTTACGCCACTTTATAGCTTTTTACATAAATTTCTTATTACCTCGGAATTTGAAGAAAATAAAGTTAATTAAGCTTATAAAGAAATATGAGTTAGCTAGCACGGGCGCTAATGGGATAGAGGTGTGAAGCTAAAGGCACGAACTTTTTGTACAAATGAAGAGGAAGGTTTTGCCTCGTTCTACTAAGGACAAGTTTAGAGTTTAAAGTTTACACCATTAGAAAAGGGCAACAACCACTAAGGGTTTTAGCCTACAAATGGCCCAAATGGTTTGCAACCCATGTTCGTCCAATATGTCGCACCGTTCTTTATTAGATCAAGGTTGTGGAAGGAAATGTAAATGTCCCTGGAAAAACCTAGCATTTCCTTCGGCCCACAACTCCCATGAGACAAAACAAAATGAAGGAAGCTAAGCTAATACCCTCCCATGGTGGAAATTTTTCAAGTTCATAGTAACGTGTGCCCACTTACTTTGGACGAATTCATCCCAAAGGGCCATGACCATGGAAGAGAGAGATCGAGCAAATCTTTTGTCATGCGCCATATTTCGAGGCAGAACTATCAGTTGAATATGAGATACATCGTTGTTATTGGACTTGGTTGCATGGCCAGGATGGTGTTGCTGATGATGAGGACGAGGTGGACGGTTCATCGGTTCCCATCCGCAAGAGAACATTGAACTACACGTCATTGGAAGATGTCACTTCTATCAACATGTGGGAGTGTGTCTCTCTCTCTCGATGCCGTGACCGAAAACGACCAAACCAGGAAGCTCTATTGGCAAAGGATCGAGAAAAAATTCTTTCAGTTCATGCCTCTTCTTTCTACCACGGTTCCACGCACCTATCGATCACTCCAAGGTTGTTATGATGTGATCAAATCGAGTTGTAGCCGTTGGAGTGGATACTTGGAGCAAGCGCGCGGTGCACCACCAAGTGGTACAAATAAAAGTGATTTAGTGAGTATCTTTTCACATATGTGTGCACATTTTTTAATGTAATGTTGCATTTGACATGGTGTAGTATCTTGTATGAAAGAAATTTGCTAGAGACGCTCTAAACGGCTAATCCGCCTTGTGTATTTCCAATCTGTTTGGTGGTGTCGACCAGGATCCAATCCGTTTGGTGGTGTCGACCACGTCCTGGTCCAGCGGCACGAGGAGACGCGCGACAGCGAGGGCCGTACATCTCTGTCTGGCACGCGAGGGCCACACAGCGTGCCGACTGGATCCACTCAAAAAGAAACTGGTGCCGACTAGCCATGTAATCCAGTCCGGTTGTGTACAGTAGATAAGCTAGGTATTGTTCCATTCGAGAAAATAAGCGTATCAGACACCAGCAGCAGGGAGGGCTTCGATGCGAACAAGACGAGGGCGAGCACACGGAAGCGACTGATAGGTTTTACCATATCCCCATTTGACTGGAGCTGATCGAACTGCTTCCGCGCGGTCCACAAACGCTACAGGTGTGTATGTGTACGACCTGTCATAGTGTCATGTGAACCAAAGTTCAGAGGTGCTGTCATGTCCAGCTCCGATTGGCACGAGACATGCCTCACACGACAAGCAATGCAGTACTGCTTCACCCTCTCCACACAGCTACACGAATAGTCATGTCACCTCTTAGAGAAAATGCAAAGATTTGCCCTGCTTTAAGCAAACGAAATTACAAGAGTTCTCTGGGTATCAAACGCAGTTTGAGAAGAAAACAAACAGCACCAGCAACATTGTTTACGCTGCTTACACTTACCTGGTAACAGAAAACACAGCAGTCCCACAGAAGCAAATAAAAAAGCAAGCTAAGCACACCAACTATGCCAAAACACCTTTGTAATGATGCTAGCTATTGTCCTCCACTGAACGCCTGAAGCGTGATTACTGCGATGGCAGCTCAACGAGAACGATGCGGCAGCGGATTTCTGGGACCGGAGGGAGCCGCTCCCGCTCCGAGCGGACGAGAATTCTATTTGCGTAGAAGATGTCTTGTGGGCTCGTCGTCACTCGTCACACAGAAAAAGCGGTAAAGTGTACATTAGTTTCATCTCTTTTTTTTTGCAAAGAAGAGTCCCTCGAAATAAGTTTTCACCTCTTTTTATAAACAAAATTCAACCGGCCAAACCGTTACATAGTAGGGCGGAAATCACCATCCAAGCGAGCTAAAAAAGAAAAGAATGATAAAAGAGATGAAGGCGAGTCACTAACTCGAAGTCGAACGTAAAAACATGAGACCCCGCACCTAACAAGAGGCAACCTAGACTAGTGAACAAGAAATGAGACATGCCGCCTAGAAAGACCACTTGGCCCTGATGCACGGACAACACAAGGCTATCGCTGGCGAGGGTCGTCTGCCCTCACGCTCCGGGCCGCACAACAACCAACAACCACTACCGAGGACGGTTACAATGTAGGCGCGTGTAGAAGATAGGAGACCAACGAAACGACTCCAAGTCGAAGACGAAGAATCTTCACACCAATATGATGAGTCCAACGTGTTGCACACTCATGAAATTTGGCTCCCGACGACGCCCCTAGGAGGGTAACGATGCGACATGCCACCACCGTCGAGGTCGCAATGACGATCTATGGTTTTCATACGGAACCTAGTCACACAGAGGACACCCACAACAACACTCCAAGAGGGTAATGATACCCGAAGGCGTTACCGTCGCCAGCGCCAAAGGGCCGAGCTTTCGCTTTGATCCTCACCGTGTGATTAACAATACCAATGCATAGACCCAACCAGAGAGGAGGGTCACCTTGCCAGCACGAGGCTCCAGATCTTGACCACGGAGTCGTCGTCGCCAAAGCCACAACGACACCAGGACCACCTCCTGACAAAACCCTTGCTATCCACATGGCCAAATGGAGGGCCACCACCGTCGCAGTCTTGCCTATCAAAAGCATCCGTGCAGTCTCTCCTCCCAGGATTGCCTCCCCAACATACTAGATTGTCACGCCACCACCGCTTGAGAACTAGGATGCCGCCAACTGGGAAGGGGTAGAAGGCATCTCCTTCCACGAGGAACAAGCTTGCTGGCACGCAAGAGGCCGGGTCAAGCAGGCACGGGCCATAGTAGAGTGTGCAAGTCTCAGTAGAGAGAGACCAGCGGTGGCCACCTTCCATGTCGTGGCCACCTATTTGCACAACACTCAGGGATAGGGGCCACCGTCATGCGGCGACGACAAGGCCAAGAGACCCACTTTCTCCCTCCTAAAGTGCCAATGCCACATATCCTCCATGACTGCCGGATTTCATTGTGCATACTTGTTGTCACCGTCGTCCGCCATTGTCATGCCTCTAGCGTCAAGCATCCAAGTCCCACACGAGAGATGAGGATCAGCCTCGTCGGCCATGGTCCACCGTACAACTCAGAGTTACCGCTCTACAGACCAGAGGAAGATCATGACCAAGCGAATCAGGTTTCCTCCACCACATACCCCACCACAAAGCCCTCAACTCCGCCGCGCGATGCTCACGACCTCCATGGCAAACGCCTGCCACAACACCATCACGCTCCACACCAGGATGCCGCCACCATTCGACGCCACCTTCCCATGTGACCATCACTGAGTTTGGGGAGAGACAACCCAACCATCGTCGACGACTTTAGCATGCCCCGATGAAGACGAGGAGAAGGGAGGCTATGAACATTACTTGTTTGAATACAAACTATAAAGTGCTACGTGTGCCTAAAAGAAAGCGCTACATGAAAGAAGTTTCTAAAGCCTTGATTACCAAACAATAATAAGATGGTTTTGTTATTGATATTTCCTGGGAAAGAAGTAACGTTTGGAGAAGCATTACTTGTTGGCGTGCTAAAATAGCGGGGTACAGTAGTAATATTTGCATCGGACGAGTCAAATAGCATTCTCGTAAATAGCGGTGTCTGTTGTGGATTTGTCAATTTTGAGTTACTATATCACTTAAATCACTACGAAGAAATTGCGTGGGTTTACAGCTTATATGTACTAGTTCGTGTAGTGGTTTGCGTAAGTTGCACGCCCGAGTCTAAGTATTATCCTTGTTTACAAGAGAAAACAGTAGTAATAAAAAAGCACCATAGGTAACCAGTTGCTTTCTACACCACATATTCTATTTTCTGAGTCTTCTAAAAGTTGTGAAATAAGTCACCGGTGATCGTTGGTTCAACTAGTTACTGCAAGATCGCTCCGTCCCTTTCCGGAAGATAGCTAGCCTAGGCAAATTTAAACACCACAAGACAAAAGCGAGATTTGGTTGGAGTCCTGTTTACTCTTGTGAGAAGTCAAGTCAAGGGCGTGACGGATAAAGACCGGCGGTCAAGTACTCCCTCTGTTTCAAATTACTCCGCGCGCACGCTTACCTAGGTGGCCTAGTATTCTTTTATTTTTCATCAAAAAATTCTTAGAATTTTTGGTATACGTAGTACATATTTTATACTATCTATTTCAAAGATTCGAGGATTTTTTGAATGAAAAATGAGGAAGTACTAGTTCACCTACGTAAGTAATTTGAAACAGTAATAAGCTTTGTCGGCACCGATGTGCAGAGTCGGGGCAGTTGTGCAGAGGAGTGGTCCCTAGCAGCAGGGCAGACGTTTGTGCATGTCGACACTCGGTCCTGCAGACCGAGAGTGGCAGCGAGACTGACCGGCAGAGCGAGGAACGTGCTGCGTGCGTGCCCGGCCGACCTGCCTCGGGCTCCGCGCCCACGCCACCTCCACGTCTCGACACGTGTACTTCTGTCCAAAACCGCGGTAGCCCGAACGCGGGCGAGAGTCGCTAATCTAGGGTAGCCCGCACGCCACGTCCCGGCCCGTCTCAGGATTCCCGCTCTCTCTGTTTATTGCTGCCGGGTCCGACGTCGTGGTCTCTCTGTGAGGCTCGTGGTGGGTGCCACTCACTTCCACCTGCTACGCCTCGTGCCAGTTCCTACTTTCGCCCGTGGAGCGGACCACGTACGGCTCGGCTCTCTCTTTTGTGTATTTTTTGCAAAATCTGTTTTTTTGAGAAACTTCAACAGAATCTAACCCTTTTTTAAAACTAATTCGAAATCTGCGAGGCTCGTGGTCTCTCTGCAAGGCTCGTGGTAGGTGTTATTTTAAACGGAGCTGAAGTTATATAGGTCGGCGCAACATTGAAAAACAGGGGCAACCTAGGAGGACGACGCCATTTTAAACGGAGCCGACGTCGACGCCGTTTTAAACGGAGCCGACCACCTTTGGTTCGGTTTTCATATGTGTGCGTGCCGATCTGTACAACTTCGGCTCCATTTAAAATGACGTTGATCCAGGGGTCAGATTTCGAATTATTTTCGAGGAGGGGTCAGATTTGGTTGAAGTTTTCAGATTTGGGTAGATTTGGCAAAAAATACGTCTTTTCTTTCCCGCATAACTCCTAGACGGTCGACATACATGGAGGGGGGCGGCCTCATTGATTTGGCAAAGCTAACCATATGAGTTTTTCTCATACTAGGTAGGAAACGCGGCTTGCCGCTCGCTAGCCCGCTTCGCGGGCGACACGGTATAAATAATCGGTTTGAAAGACAATGAGGCTAAGACATTATACATAGGTAATTCTATTAGACAGAGAGTTTTTATTTATCATAAGAAAAATATAAGCATTCTTGCAAGTTAACCTTCTGTGTTGGCAAATATGAGCAAACAAGGCAGTGCCGCTTGTAGCTATGTTGACAGGTTGGTGGCGATGGTATGTAGCACCGACGTGGGTGTCTTGCGGCACCACCGGCAACCCATGTAAGTTTTGAGGTTAAATAAAATATAGGTTACAGAATAAACTAAAGACACCTAAAGCAATCATGTGTCTACATAGAGATTCAATGACATAGCTTGCATATTACCTCCTGCTTTGTAGAGATGAACTGCCCGTTGGCTGCAAATCGAAGTTACCAGCCCAACTTATTTCATAGTAGCCAATACATGATGATGCAAGAAAAGGGAATGGAAAAAACAGAACATTTTGACCAGAAGTATTTGAAATATAAGTTAGCGTTAATGCATAAGAAATCAGGCGATGTATTAAGAGGAAAATCACATATAGGTACTAACTGGAAACCAAAGCCATGTCATCTCCAGTATACAGGGTAAGGCTACAAATATCCTGCCTTCATTTCGCAATATAAGCTTTTTTAGCAAGCTAAAACAACTTTCTAAAGAAGTTTATATTATAGAACAGAGGTAGTGACTTAGAATGGGACTTGAGAAGAAACCGGTGCCAGACACATGATCCCTTCCTCCCTGCACAAAAGTTAGGGGACAACTACACATAGACAACTAAACATATTTTTCTTAGTAAGCGCTGACACTACAAAAGAATCGAGATGAAATAAATTTAACTGAAGAATGTGCTAGTATAAAGTGGTCTAGCGAACAAATAATTTAACTGAAGAATGAAGACAATGGCTAACTTTCAGGTATTCCCTTCGATCCATATTAGTTGACTTGGATTTGTTTAAATTTGGATGAATCTAGACACTATTTAATATATAGGTTCATCTAAATTTTGACAAATCCAAATCAACTAATATGGGTGGGAGGGAGTACTAAACTAAGAAACACGATGAATAATAGCATGCTATGAATATTGCACATGATAATTTATAGGATCCGGAATATAGACATTACAGACCTGTAGTTTTGAACACTACTATCAAAAACACACAATCCTTTTTTGCAGAATACATAGTTCTACTCTTAATATATTTCCAGATCAGTTAGGCTTGAAAAGTGTAGAAAATTAACATAAATTGGTAGGTCGTCATATTGATCTAGAAAATTAGTTTATACCCCCTCCGCCACGTGGGAGTTCTTTTAACTGAGTCCATTTTACATAGACACCCCAGAATTAAAAGAAAGACAACATACTCCAGAATTCAAATTTCAACAAATCGATCAATCCCCAGGTTTGACAGCTCCGCTCGATCCTCAGACCCTGCAGCTTCGATCTCCGATCGATCCCCAAGGTGCAGCAGCTCCAATCAATCGCCAGG
The DNA here is from genome assembly GCA_916181665.1 of Avena sativa. Taxonomy (NCBI): domain Eukaryota; kingdom Viridiplantae; phylum Streptophyta; class Magnoliopsida; order Poales; family Poaceae; genus Avena; species Avena sativa. The sequence continues at coordinate 381,374,520 of OV702280.1, read as the reverse complement.
TCCGGTAGTTCCCAATCCATCTCCATAGTCATGGTCAACATCATCATCTCCATTGATTGATCGCCAGGATCGGTCGGTCCTTCGCTAGCACCTCCGCCTCCCTGCTCGTTGCAAGCACACAAAATACACGCACCTACATCATCCCCGACTGTTTTGGCAAGCATGTACGCACAAACCATTTCCTGTGTGCTGAAGCCATGTCCCGGTGAGATATCCGTCTAAACTATAAGGAAAATACAGTTTAAGTGTATGCTTGTGCTATGAGATGCACATAATCTCCAGAAAGTGAAGGGGTATCAATAATACTCAGGAACGCTTGTGCTATGAGAAAACATTTTTATGTATGCAGAAATGTGCAGCTCATAACAAAGGTCCCTTCATCAAATAAATAAATAAGGTGTATGCTTGTGAAGTCTGCACATAAAGCTCACGTCGTTTCATTCAAAAAAAATGAATGTGGAGAACCGTACCACATATGGAGCATCATGTCCTTTCAAGAAACCTTTAGTGCCCTCAATTGGATCAAGTACCTTCAAAACAACATCATCTTTACTCAATGGAACTAACTTTCACATATTCTAATGTACGATTAATGAAACTTGGCAGCGTACCCAATAATTAGCAGGATTTGAATCAAAGGAGACATCATCCTTGTCTCCTTGGTCAATAGCTCTAAGCACATCATCATGAGTTAAAGGAGAACAATTGTTATTCACTTTGTCTGTGATAGCACCTGAAATTGACTCAATGAGTGCATTACCACTGTTATCATCAGGATTAAATGACTTTACAAATATTGAGTCCTCTTCTGCCACCAGAGGTATTGATGGAAACAGTTGATGGGGCTCTTTCAGTAGAACCAGGGTAAACATTGGATCAGAGGAAGGTGCAAGGTGCATATGGTAAGCTGACCTGGAGCAAGGTAATGGAACCATTACATATTTGGTCTGTATAAAAGGCCACAACGAACAAGAATATCCTGATAGCAGTGTCCTATAGTAAAAGAAACCGTCAAGTTTTAAACCATATGTCCTGATTTTGATGATAATATAAAATGAATCTATTCTATCAATGGGTCTACATATGTCATTCACTGAGTGGAAAACTGAAAACGGTTTAGAGCAATGAATGATACATATATCCATTCTACATTACAGATGTGACAAGAAAAATACATTAGTAAGCTTTGTTGGCAAAATAAAATTTAGAAGGGCATACCCTCCCTAAAAAGGTATACACGTTCACTTAGACGAAAACTATGTGAAGTATGCAATGGACACTACGGAAAAAATCTTGGCATTGTCAGAAAGACAATACCTGAAGGGTAGCACAAATGTAACAGAGATTTAACAATAGCACAACAATTACAGAGTTTTTCTAGACCATGGTTGCCCAGAATCGTTGTACGAACTTTAGCATTGACAATCTTCCATTTAGAAAGACTGAAGTAACTAAGTTGCTTCAATATGGTTTTCCAGTAGATATATTGTGGGTTCACGACCGAGACCTTGCAGTGAAGTACTGAATCAGACAGAACTAAACCCCGGTCCTTTCTATCTTCTGTGTAGTTCTACTTTTTGAAAGCGAAGTAGCCCTCCTATTCCCGTTATCAGAAACTAAGGCACTACTTGATAATTTGCTCCTATAAAAAACGAATAAAATAAAAATGCACACACCCAGTGAATGAAGATGACAATAGTTTTTATTAATATAGTAAAGCCAAATTAGCTACAATACAGAGCAACGAAAGCGTACTCTGTAACAACTGAAAGAACAAAATAGGAATGGTCAAGTTTAGCTATATAGTGACAAAATGGGAATGGTAAATATTATAACCCAGAGAATCATCGTATATCATATAGTTAATTCACTAACCGAGGAATTTGGTATCTTGGGGCTTGGGGACAATAAACACAATACCATTTCATGCTCGCGCAACACCATCTCTTGCTTACCACAGTCTAAGACTACTACAATTTTCATGCTGCTTCGACATGAGATATATTAGGCTGGCGAAAGGATTGGTATTTTTTTTGGTTATATATGTTTTTCTCATAATTTCCGGGTTATTTTATGTACAATGGTCTTAACTCTGTGCTAAGAGAGCAGAAAAAATGGAATCTAGAAGCCATCAATTGGTCCCTACAGATCCTTAAATAATAGCCAGATACATATGAGATCCACTAACCTCTAGATACAAATTGACTATTTTGAACGTCATTTGTAATGGCGCAAAGGAAGAGACTTGTGTCCCTCTAAACATGATGACTGGTACCCATGAATCCATGAAGACTACCATTTTATCGTGAGAAACACCCATTACAAACACCAGTAGGACATAAGAACACGAAAGTGTGAAATGCACAGGAATCACACATTAGTAGCAGAACCTTTATCTTTCCACTAATATGGTGTTTTGAAATATAAAAGAACATGCTATTACCTGCACAACCTCTATCTTTCCACTAATAATAAATTTCTAAAATTCAAATTTAAAACAATATGCTATTACCTTCACAACCTTTATCTTTTCGCTAATATGATGTTTTCCAGGCTTTCATTACCCTTCACTTTGTATGTTCTACAGAAGAAACAAATCATTAACATTACTGAAACTGAGACTGAAACAAAACTGAAGTGTTAAGCTTGCTAGAAATATATACTTTTACGTAGGCATATATCGGCGAAGGCACCTACGTTTCTTATTTAGATATCTACATTTCTAACAAAACTATGAAGAACATGAAGTACAACTTGGTTCATGTCAAACAAATATACCATGTGAAAAAGAAATCATGATTTTCAGTATTATGGAATTATAGGCTCATCCAAGTATTACCGCTTCATATGCCATGATTACAAAACAAATACAACCAAAAAAGCCGACCAGACGAACCACTGATCAACTATACAAGCAGGTTGATTTGATATACTTTCCTTTTAGGAAAAACAAAAACACACCACAACTGATTGTAATGGAAAAAGAGAAACTTCCAACATAAATAATCAAAAATAAAAAACAATAAGATATTTGGCATGTGACCGGCTTACATGAAAGTATCACGTGGAAATATTCCATGTCATGTAAGACAAGCATTACATTATTAGCCTATGGAAGTGTAGTCTCTGTTCTTACAGTAGATGGAATAGATCTACCTTCTGAATATTCAGGATGATAGTTAATTGAGATTTGAAATACTAAATAGACAATAAGTAGCGAGAGCTAAATCTGAACCTGAACTCACCAAGAGGAAATAAGCTAAAATAATCCGAAAAGCACATAATGGAAGAAGTGGTCCTGAAACACATAAAGAGGAAATCCCGAAACACATAAAGAGGAAATGAACCAAACTAAAATTATAATTATAGCAAGCAATCAATCCAGCATATATATGAACATGCATTTACAATCTTGAGATAAGTCACCATACCAAATAAGTGCACATGATCAGCAGGATGGAATAGCAACTTCAAATATATTTGCATCCAAGTATATTTATATCTAACATAGGAGACGTAGATCGCGATGAAAACTCGCTGGGAGGTCAAGAAACATTTAAAGACACAATTTTATCCAAGTACGATACCTTCCACAGGGCCCAACATATATAATAATTACATCATCCTAAATTTACCATCTCCAAGCGCACACGATCTGGCGACAATAACCATGCAACCAAGAAAATCAAAAATAAAGGAACTAAAAAACTATCACCAGGGCATAAATGAATCACTCATACGAAAAAGAGTACCACGATTTGCATAGCTTCATAAGAGCCACCTGCCGCAACAGATTGAGATCAGGAACGGCTAGAGCTACAAGTGTGGCATTCTCTCATGTGGTGTTTATCTCTGCCGCTTCACGCCTCAACCCAGAAAGCTCTATTAAACCGAAATAAACAATTATGTTTCTTTAATTTCCTCTTTATCAAGACAAGATGTTGTTTCTAGGAACATGGGTTTAATGTATAAGACCGTAATTGTACTGTTTTATAAGTAGCACAACCACTACAGTGACAACTATGTAATTTCTCGTCCTATTTTCTCAAACCAAATGGTTCAGCTCATTTCTAAACTTTACACTTTAATTAAACATCCATTAAACAAGGAAAATAAACACAAACTGCACTTAATGTTGTGTAAAGAAAAGCATATGTACATGGCTTTATGTATACAATGGTTTGCTTGTTTCTGTTAGTCATGCCCAAGGCTCCAACCATGATTCTATTGGTATGACAAGGAGGTGGTGCTACCTCTATAGAAACTATAAAGCATGAACTTGGCTAGACAAGCATACAAAAAGTTCTATGGATACCAAAAACTGAAACTTCGTAGTTTTTCTCACTTAGTTTTTCTTCTTTCTCACCATGCATCAGATTCACACACTACCAAGCATGGAACATATTTACTTCTGAATCCAAGATCCGGAACAATAGAATAATATTCAAGCAATTTCGTTGGAAGGTCAAAATCTGGTTAAGGAATGGTGCTTAACCTCCTAACGTCCCCATCCCCATTGCTTTGAATCCCATAATCTGTGCCAAGATATTCTGAAAAATTTGCATATGTGAGAGTCAAAAGGGGCTGGTGCATATACTTGCATAAAAACAATTTATCTGCAACAAGAAGCATAATTACTAATAGACATGTAAAGGAGTAAATTTGAGGACCGAAATTTCTTCTCACAGAGAGAGAGGGGACCTGTAGGTGGATCAAAAGCGTTGAGGTTGAGCCAAGGACAAATGGGAGTAGAGGCACGTCGTGCTCCCATGCTCCTCCCCACGAGCCAGTCTGATGAAGGTGCTGCTCCTCGCGTGCGCCACCTATGCCTCGTTGCTTCCGGCTGCTTAGAGAGAGGGAGGAGTGAGACGGGAGAGAGAGAGAGCAGAGATGGGAGAGGCAGGAGAGACCAGGAGGTCGTACCTCTAGGCGAGCACTGCGGGTCGACCCCGAATCATGCGGAGCGGCGGCGGGGCGCTTTGGGCCTGGATTCGTCGGTGGCCGTCGTCGTTCTCCACTTGAAGCCTGGAGAACCCAATGCGGGTGAGGCTCCTCTGCTCCATGGTGAACCCTAGATGGAGGGAGGTGCCGGGGAGCCTCTGTTGCGTCTGGGAGCGGAGGCCGTCGCGGCGTCGCGTGAGCTCCGCGTCGCCTGCACGCGAGCTGGACGGGGACAAACCAACGACAACGACCTCTAGTTTTTTTGAGCTAGCGGCGGCTAGGTTTTTGAGAAGGGGAAGAGGAGTAGTCCCACGGGAGCACAACCAGGCGAGAGAGACGGAAAGACCAATTTGCCCCCATCCGCCCATGGAAAACACGGGACAGCCACCGCGCCAACGCTCTCTTCCTGTGCTCACGCGCATGCCACGCTCGCACGGTCTCTGACGAGTGGGGCTCGCAAAATGCAGGCCCCCACAGTTCAGGGAGGGTAGCTAGCGGGCATGCCTGTGCGAGTCCAAATGGTGGAGGGAGCGGACGGCCAGGATTGGTTTGGAAAGGCAATCGGACGGCTCAGAGGGCACATGGCCTCTAAAAGCTCGCTTGGGGGGCTAGAATATTACTTCTTGATCAGATTAATCAATGACCACCGGTGTTAGTGCCACCGGCACCACCTAAACGGTTATGACGTGTTTGATCTGCGCGCACGCTCTAGGGCGCAACCTAAACGGACCGAAGGGGGGCGAGGGGGCAACCTCATTGATTTCGCAAAACCAGTAGTAGTATGAGTTTTTCTCAGATTAGATTAATCAATGACCACCGGTGTTTAGGGCATCTCAACGACACCATCTAAGCGGTTCTTCGATCCGTGGGCCAACGGTGTAATCCAAACGGACCTAAGCATTCTACGTGATCCATCGGTTCATCAAAACTACGTAACAGTTGCGTTGGGCTAGACGCTCTGTGAACGAAGTGCGTGTCCGAGTGTTGGCCGACGGGTCCATTTGTTAGTGGCACATATTGGCCGATGGAAATTAACGCTCACGCTATCGTCACTAACTGCCTGCGACACCGCTTGCGCCATTGGACGACAATCTAGTTTCTGTGTGTTTCACCGCTTTCCCGCATGTTCTCCCCTATAGCACTGGCTATATCTGGCCCACTTTCGGCTAGTCCTTCGCCATTGTCGTCTACCTCTTATAGTCGAAGCAAGGGAAACAAACCAGAGACCACCCTCGTGTACATCGCTTCAGGTTTGGGAGGCACACGTCTTGTACAAGGCGGACTATCCTGCATTTTAGTAGACTCCTTCTGTCTTAGCGGGTGGGCGCGCCGAGCGCCAACAACGCTTGCGTCGCGATTGTGGCGCCCCGCAAAAACCACTACTAGAAAATCGCGTTGTTTTGTGCGCTGCATCGTCATTATCATGCATTGTTTGTCTGAAAACTATTTTCGAAACGTCTAGTTTTATTTTCTAAATAACCCCCGTCTTTATTTCAAATTAAAACATCGGTCTGTTCATATCTTTTATTTGTCTAAAAAGTATTTACAAAAATGTTTTACAAATAAAATTAAAACAATAAAATATTTTGTCCGGAGAGGCAGTCCGTCCAGTCAGGCCAGAGACCCAATCGGACCAGACTACCTATAATCCGATCCACCTAAACTATATCTAATCCTAAAGCTACCCATCCTATTCTACCCACCCAACCAGCCACATCACCCCCACCAATCACAGCTCGCCACATCGCCTGGACCAATCCCCCCACCCAATCCCCATCTGCCACCTACCCTGGAGCCAAACACACCCACACAGCCGGCTGCCACCTCACCTCCTGACCCACCCTCTCCTTCTCTCCCTGCCACCACGGGCCCACGCCCCACCTGCAGCCCCACTCCCTCAAACCACCCAACACCACGCACGCCACCCGCCTGCTCCACCCCGGTCAACCACCCCGGCCCCACCAACAACCTCTCTCCCTGGCCCACCCCTCTCTCTCACCCACCCCGCGACAACTCCCCTCCCCATCCTCCTCGCCCCGCTTCGCCGACCGCCGGGGGTCGCCGCCTCCACCCTGCCCTTCCCCCCGACGCCGCCACCACCCCGGCAGCAGCCGCCGCCCCCGCTCGCCGCCCGGGGCTCCCTCTCCGTCGCCTCTCCCTCCCGCAAGCTCGGCCGCGCCGCCGCGGGACCCCGCCGTCCCGTCCTTCCTCCGTCGGGCCGCCTCGCCTCCGGCCTTCCTCCTCCGCCTCGTTGCCCTGCACCGCCGCCCTCTGCTCCTCCTCCCCGCCGGTCGCCTCCGTCCCGTCGACCGCGTCGGGTCGACCCCGCCCGAGCTCCTCCCGGTGCCGTCGCCCGGCCCGGCCTCTGCCTCCCGCGCCTTCCGCTCACCTTCAAAGCCCGCCGACGCTCTGGCCTGCGGCCATGCCGGCCCCTAGTCGTCCTCACCGTCCCTCCCGGTGGCCGCCTGCGCGCTCCTCCGCTGGACAACAGGAGCTCCACCCGAGCCTCTGTCTCAAGTGCTTCTTGTTCTTCTCCTCTGTTTTGTCAAGCCAAGATCCCCCGAAGAGTACCGAGGACCAAATGTAAGAGACGTTTTGCCCCGCTAAGTTCGACAATACGGATCTAATGGATGAGACCCCGTACCCGGAGACCGCCACCTGGATGTCAAGATGTCCTTCCTGGACCATGTTCTCCTTCAGGAACCCGAAGCAGCCCAAAGTACCACTCCAAGGCCACCGACAAGATCTTCGACACGCGTCGCCATACTCGAAGCCCACTTCGCGGACCCGGCAACCACACATGCGACAAGACCTTCGTCTCGGATGCGAAGTCGAGAACCCGAACGCCAAGATCGCCGATGCGAATACGCCAAGCTCTTCATCCCGGACCCAGTAGCCCTGATCCGCACCTGATTCCCGTCGAACCCTGAGACCGAACCCTGTCGACCCCGAACCAAGACCTTCGACCCCAGATGTGTGACCCTGATCCGAGCCCCTATTTTATAAATGTCATCTATATAAATTGTTGCATATTAAATTGTCATACTCGCATGCATATTGTCATGTGGTTTGGGGGCCTTATGCCGATTCACCTAAATTAAATATGGGGCCCATATGCGGGCAAATCTAGTCTAATATTGGTCCCATTTAAATTGGTGTAGCGAACCGGTGCTATCTTTTGCCATGTTAAGACAACATTTAAATTGCGGGGTGTCTAAACAACTTGAACCATCTAAGTAAATGTCGGGACCCCGGTTCCGCTTAATATTGCCTAATTGCATTGCACCTTTGCCATGCCATACATCATACATGCATCATGCCCGATCTTTTGCGTAGTATTAAATATTACATCCGGTGTTTATTCTAGTGTTTTGGTTCTTCGCGGATAAGGCCGTTGAGTTGATGCGAGTGTCGACCCGTTCTTCGGATGAACCTTCGACAATGTTTTCAGGCGAGCATCTCTCCCCCTTTCTACCCATCTTACTTTTATAGTATTTCTCCCCTCCTGTTGATCTATTGCTATCTGTGTTGTGATGCTCTAGTTTTTTTCGTACCCGTGATATCCCTTGCAGCTTTATATTGCCGTGGACACCTCCTATTACATGTTGTTTGGTAGGTAGTTGGACCTGTGCGTCGTAGTCGCTTGCTCAAGTGTTGTTGCGTGTCGTCAAGTACCACAGTTGTTGGAGTATTGCCGCATGTTCAATGTTGGAGATGATCATGACTTTCATTATCGTTTACTTTAATTACTGTTTAACAACTAAAATTGAAGTAGGTAAGCAGAGGCACAGGTGGGCAATAGATGTTATTTGGTTGTTAACCGTCCACTTGTGTCCCGTAGGACCCCGAGTACTTGATACATGTTCCTTGAATATTCGCGCTATCCACATCCGGGAGGATTATGGGACCCCCCTGAGCCAGAGCTTGATTCATTCTTATTTCTTGGGGCCACAAACTAGTTTGAGGTTTTATTTACTATCCTGTACTTATGCCATGCCTTACTGCTTTATTTACGATTGTGCGAGGAGCACCTGTACTGTTTAGGTAAGCGGAGTGTTTTCGCGGTATCGACAAGCCCAGTTTTGGGTTCCCAGTCGTTTACAGCCATTGACGCAAACCTTGAGTCCGTCTCGGAGTCAGCTAACTTCGTTGCGGGTGTACTCAATAGGGTGGCCCCCTGAAATATTTCTGAATCCTGTGATTGCTTTGTCGTGAAAGCCTCGTTGGGTTTTGATTTGGTTTTTCTGAGGTTGATCGAGTGTGTGTTGCTATTTGTGCACCCCTGCAGGGTAAAACTTTCTAAAAGTCGTGTCCACGGTTATGGACGACTTGGAGCACAGTATCTCGATCATAGACAACTATAACTAAAGTAGTGCTATAAATTTGACTTTATAATGACTAGTAATCAGCTTCACTATAATGGAATGGCTAAATAAAACTGCCAACAATTGGTTGTTTGGGTTGTCGCTTGCGACCATTGTATCTGACTAGTAAGTATTGCAACTATAACGGAATGACTAAATAAAAGTACCAACAACTGCTGGGTTTTGGGTTATCTCATGCTAATTGTATCTGACTAGTAAGTATTGCAACTATAACGGAATGGCTAAATAAAAGTACCAACAACTGCTGGGTTTTGGGTTATCTCATGCTAATTGTATCTGACTAGTAAGTGTTGCAACTACAACGGAACGGTTAAATAAAATTGCCCACTGCTTATTATATCAGGATGATTATCTATACTTGACTAGTAATTGCTGCAACGATAACTGAATAAATAAAACTGCCAACTGTGTGAGTTCCTCGGTTGACTTCCTCGTTTGGTCTCGAGGGGGAAATACCAGGATGGGTATGTTTGGTGGTAGTATCAGGTTGGATTCGGATAGGTCTTTCTTATCCCTCTCTGGTAGCCGACAGTTATATCGAGTCTCTATAGGTTGTTTAGTGCATGCCGCGCTGCCGCTCAGCCCACCATACCTATGTAGGCGAGGACCGCCGAATTCTAGCCTCGCCGTGTACTGGCCTCAGTACTGACGCTCCTCTTTTTCCTTTGCCCTTTGTCGGCACCCCTTTTGTTTAAGCAGGTTTTGAGATCGACGTCGTTAGCAGGGTTACCCTTCCGGCTTGGCCTGGACAGGGTTATGGACGCCATTGGTTATTCTTCAGGGCTCTTAGCCCCATTTGCATCTTGTCCGTAGTCGGACGCTCTGTCATTTTCAAGGTGATTTGGATCTTTGTATATTATATCTGTATTCTTGACTCTTTGAGTCGCTGTTGTATATATATCTGTTCTGTGGGTCCCATCAAGGACTGTTGTGTAATGTTATTACTTCGTTTTCCACCCGCACGCAAGTGCCTGGTGGGCACCTTTGAATCGTTTCTATGCGGGTTTGGGGAGAAGCGCTAAAACTTGCATAGGGTCGATTCTGAGGGTGTTACAGCGATCCCACTGGTGCTTCTTGGTGCAGAGATGTAGGCAGACATAGAACACAAGTACGCACGACGAAGCATCGGTCGGATCTAGTTTAGATCCAGACAACCTAACTGGCTCGAGTTATTTCACAAGCGTCGAGAGAGGGATCTCGCCAGGTATTACGGCAAAGATCCACCACCGGCGGACAACAACACTGTCGGGCGTAGGTTCTGGTGAAGAGTTTCGGGTAGCATGATGGCCTATGTCATGGACTACATCGCGACAAGAACGTGTCTCCAAGAGCCTTCGCTACCGCCTCTTTCCTCTAGCACGTCGTTATTCATTGACGTTACGGAGGACAATGACGAGTAGACTCATCTGCTGGAGTAACCGTAGGAATAGGAGATCACCAGAAGCCAAAGTCCATGTATCCCGAACGCTTCATTTTCAATTTGGGTACAACAATTTCTTGTGATCTTCTAACATGCCCTCTAACTTCAACTTCTCATTTTCTGTTTCACAGTCTCGCTTTGCATCAGAAATGACCCTACCAAGTTTATCAGCCGGCTCATCTGATGCCCGTTCTTCACCTTTTTCCTCTCCATTGTCTTCCATTGCAGTATCACTGTATTCAGGAAACATATGATGATAGTTGTTATCATCATCTTCTTCTTCACCATCTTCCATCATAACCCCTCTTTCCCCGTGCTTGGTCCAGCAATTATAGTTGGGCATGAAACCTTTCATAATCAGGTGGCCGCGAATGATTTTCGAGGAAGAGTACTCCTTGTTGTTCCGACATTGAACACATGGACAACGTATAAATCCATTCTCTTTGTTTGCCGTAGCCACATCGATAAATTTATCTACGCCTTTGATATACCCGGCTACCCGCCGGTCACCGTACATCCATTCCCGACCGTTCATCTGCATCATATAAGTAAGTTTATCAAAAAACAGGACATCATAAATAGTGAAATAACCAATTCACACCGACACATGAATTGTATCAATGACCTAGAAAAGATAAGATTGCTAACCTCGATCGAGGGAAATAAAGAGGAGAAAGCTCAAGTGCGTCTCGGACACCTTCTATATTTTTGTTCTATGAGAAATTCAACGGGATTTTTCACTCAAACATTTCAACAAACACCTTCAATGCATGCATGAGAAAAAACTAGCACACACCCTTACACCTTACACCATTCGAAAAAACAGAGTGGAGGCAGAGGGGGCTGGGGCGTTGCATTTATAGAGGGCAAGGGGTCTTTAGTCCCGGTTGGAGCCAGCAACCGGGACTAAAGGTGCGTGCCACGCCGCGTGGCTGTGGCCAAACCTTTAGTCCCGGTTGGTGGCTCCAACCGGGACGTATTCCCCCTTACCAACCGGGACGCATGCCCCTGGCCCCGTGCCCGCTCCAACCGGGACGCGTGCCAGCATTAGTCCCGGTTGGTGGCGCAACCGGGACTAATGCTCCGAGGGGTCGCGAACGGATGGCCCTTTTTCCTCTAGTGTTGCTGTGTTGTTGTATCCATTTAACAAATATATATTGAAAAAAAGGACCGAGTAGTATAGGGCTGGATTTCGAACCGAGCCGAGCTCGGCTCGACTCACTAAAGCTCGTTCAACTAACAAGTTAGCTCGACTCGATTCGTTTACAGAACGAGCTCATATTTGAAACTCGGCTCGACTCGGTAAACTTAGGAGTAGCTCGCGAGCAGCTCGTTTAGATTGTTATAAGTTATGAATATGAGCATATATAAGAAAAACTAGTAATTATTCTACTAATTTGAAACTAGAACAACAATAGTACTTCCATAATAACACGAAAAAAGATCAATAAAAAATATAGTAGCTCTACACCATTACATGTTCAAGGAACATTCATAGTATGGCACTTATCGATGGAAATTTTTATACTCTATATTTGAACGAGTTTAACGAGCTAAATGAGTAGCTCGCGAGTAGCTCATTTAGCTTGGGTGAACAAACAAGCTCAAATCAAAAACTTGGCTCGACTCATTAGACACCGAGTTCGAGACGAGTCAAGTTATATCACGAGTTATTCATTTAGCTCGCGGGTTTCGAGTTATAATTCCAGCCCTACCGAGTAGGGCTTGAATGACCGTGACTTAAATTTTAGCCGTGGCACAGTCCAAGCGGACCAAATGTCCAAATGGAACGATTTGGATGTCAGAATAGTTCGCGTCGCTGGAAATGGCGGTATACACGTACTTCCTCCGTTTAGAAATATAAAATATTTTATGTTTGTGAATGAGATCCATCTAGACACGTTTTAGTATCTAGATTCATCTGAACCTATAAGATATCTAGAAACATTTTCTTTACAAATCTAAAACATCTTATACTCCCTCTGTTTTAAAATATAAAATGTTTTAGCTTTGTGAAACAAATGTGTCTAGACTATTTTTAGTATATAGGTTCACTCATGTTTAGAATGAATCTACACACTAAAACAAGTCTAGATACATTTTCTTTACAAATCTAAACATCTTATATTTTGAAACGGAGGAGTATTTCTAAAGGAGGGAGTAGGCTTCTTGGCGGATTACAGTTACGGAAAAAAAACCTCGCACCCGTCCGCCCCTCTCGCCCCCCCCCCCCGACGGGCGACGGGGGCGCCGCCACCCCCTCCCCGGCCGAGACCCCTCCCCTCCTCTCCTCCCGTCGCTGCCGTCGGCGGGATCCGCCGGGCCCAGCCCGTGTGGAGCCGGCGGCGGCGTTCGGCCTGTCCCCGTAGCTTGGAGGCGGGGTCGGGGACCCATTTCTTCCGGCGGCGTGCTCCTTGGGCGACAGCGGTCCCTCTGCGGCGGGAAGTCTCCTAAGTGGTGGCTAGGGATGTAAATGGTACGGATAATTTCCACTCCAAATCCGCATCCGTGTCCGTTTTTGAGGATACGGTATGCATTTTTAGATATCCGGCGGATATGGATGCGGATGCGGATATTTGTCGAGCTGAAATCCGACAGATATGATAGCGGATATGGTATTGATGATATCCGACGGATAAGGGTAATCCGATATTTTATGCAGATTATCCGAGGTACTCAAATAGGATAATCCGATAAAATTAACAAAACCCCAATATCAGGACAATATAGTTAGTGTATCGGCTAGTTATGCATGCTACATATGCATGTTATACTATGCTATTACCAATCTTGCACTTTTATACTATTGCTATCTAGTGTTGCACGCTTTCTTGTCATTTATTTTGTATAAACTAAATAAAATTTTATTTTTCTACGTGTATTTTTTCGATTATCCTCTTCTGATCCGAGTCCGCTCCGAATCCGCTCGAAATCCGCTCCATATCCTTAATCCGGTATAATCCGCATTCGAATCCGCATCCGGCTATTATCCGCTCCGATCCGAATCCGCTAAAAAATATGGTAAAGGATATGGTAATAGCAATATCCGATCCGATCCGTTTACATCCCTAGTGGTGGCGTGGCTGCGACGGCGGGGCAGCGCCCGACGGCAGGCAGAGGAGGGGCGACCTGCAGGCCCTGCCAGCACAGATCGGGCCCTTCGGTCCAGATCGGGCCAGATCTGGGGCTGGGGCGGGTCGGTTTGCCCCTTCTTCGGCCCTCTGCAGGTTTTGGCGAGGGCAGCTCGAGCTGGGAACGACGGTGACCATGTCTGCCTTGTTGCAGCGCAGATGCGGGCTTTACGGGCCCATTTGGGCCTGGCCGGACCCTCTTGAACTGGTGTGCCCTGCTGGGGCTTTACGGGCCTGTTGGGCCCGGCCGGTTCTGACGGGGACTGGTATGCCTGCAATTGCGTCCGGTCGACTACTGCCATTTGTAGTGGAGGTAGTTCCCTCCCGCCGGTCGTGGTTCTGCTAGTCCCGATCTGAGGTACCTTCTGTCTCTGCCACGCAGACTTCGCAATGGTGTTCTTGGTGAGACGATGATGATGACTTCGTGACCGGAATGGCGCATGCTCGTGGACGGCAAGATTGGTGGTGGCGAGGCTTCTTCCTCGCGGTGCTTCTACGCAAAGGATCGCCCGAGGTGACAGATAGGGTTCTCAGGAGAAATCCTTGTTGACTCGATCAACACCGACGCGGTGCCGCCCTCGGGTGGCATCATTCCTTCCTGGGGGGGCGTCATGGCTACCCTATCATTGCCCTCTGTGTGCTGGGGGAAACCCTAGGACCAGCTATGGTCCGGGCAGCAGCGTTTGCTTTCCTTCTTGAAGGTGCTGCTTGGTGCTTGACGAGCCGTTGCTAGGAGTGTGGTGGTACTTCTCCGGGGGCGCAACGGTTGCGGGTCATCGTCATTTAGTTGAACCGCCTTTGTCTCCATTTTGTTTTCCTTTTGTAGTTCGGACGTGCGTGTGCTGCTGTCTCAGCATTTTGTATCAAGTGGTGTCTCTTTTTAAATGTTGCGTTGTCTGGCCCAGCAGCTGTCTCACCTGTATGTTTTATTTATAAAGCGGAGGGAAAGGCTGATTCGAGAGAGAGGCTTCTTGGCTGGCGTATCACCCGCCCTGGCGTGTTCAAAAGAGAAAATCCGGACATGTATACTCTATTATTTCACCCGGCTAGTCGGCCAGATATCTGCATTTCTTGTGGCTGGCTGCCTGTCAACTGTCCTCGTCGCCACTGGTGGGCACCAACCAGAACATTTCCTCCGCATCTATTCGCCGTTGTTCCAGCGTTTCCTTTCACAACCACCAGCCACGTGACCACGTAGTCACGTTCGACGAGCTTCGCATGGAGTTTGCTCCGTGTTGGCGCCCTGCCACGTGCTAGCCTCCATTTGTTGTCGGCAAGCCTTCTTACTCCACACTAGCATGTCCAGAAAAGGCAAATAATACGACCGTTGTATCTATCGAATACATCGGGACAAGAACATTCCGTGCGCACCAATATTGGCTATTTTATTACACCTATATAGAGCGGCGAAAGCAATTTTGGACCCATGCGATGCGAGTCGATCAGCGGACGCCAACCGTCATTCCCATGTACGTTAGCGAGTACTAGTAGACGCGTGGCCCGAAATCCAGAGAGACCAGTGCCACGTGGCGAGGAGTGGTCGACCAGTGGCCAGCCTCGAGTTTTCCGGCAGGTCGGATCATTTCTCGTGGAAAAAGAACGAGGAAAAGGCAGCTCGATAGCTCGTTCGTGGTGCGTCTCGGATGCTTATCCGGCGGAAAAGAGGGAAACGCTGAAGCAGACGATACGTGCGTGGACAATGCGATCAGTTGGATTGCAACATTTGTCTCGCCAGACTGAGACTATTAATTGTTCTCTTTTTTTATAATGGATGATCGTCAAGCTATGATCGCCACGTCCTGCTCTTCTTTCAAAAGTGACATCTATCCGTCTCTTTGATTCCAAGGATTTTCAAAATACAAAAGTGACTCTTTTTTAAAGAAATAGGTGCGGATGATTTTTTTCTACAAAACAAAGCAGAAAATTATCTTACAAATCATGGTAGGATTCATGCATACAAAATATCGGGAGAGGGCGGCGGGTGACGGACGACGCCTCTACCTTGTTGGAGGCGTCACTTTGAAGTTTTCTTCGCTACCGTGGTGCGACTGGTTCGTGGTGGATGTGCAAGGATAGCTCTGCGATGGACGTCGAGCGTCGTACCCGGACGGTGGATGTATGTCAAGGCAGCGATCGACCTTGAACCACTATGTAGCGACGGTCCTATGGGGCAAAACCGTGGCCTTGCATGGTTTTGGGTGGCGACTTGGAGTTGAAAGCGCAACAAGATCGCCAATCCGGCTTGTTCGTCTTCATGCAATGTGAAGTTCGATCCGGTTACTTTGTCGAGGTGTGTGGCCCTGAATTCGGCATGGCATTCGAGGTACGCTGGTGGTCGCCTCTTAGCGAGGGCTATGAGACTGCTACAGCTCGTAGCGAGAGCTATGAGACTGCTGCATCGCATGACGTCTTGTGCAGTTTTGGTGTCGCGTGGTGTAAGTCGGGACAGCGCCCCAAACTTAAGTGTGCTTGTTGCGTTTGGTGGCCGTGCGGACGACGAGCTCCTTGTGTGTATGGTTTTTTTTTGGCCCGATTTATCTTATAAGGCACGGTATAATGTGTATCTTTTTTGCCAAGTTTACCTTCTAAACTGAGTAACCTCCGTTCTATAATCGAGCGGCTGATGACGACTTGCCATGAGCCCAAAAATATATACCCCCAATCCGAAGAATGATCTCGGATTAAAATGTGTCTAGATAGATTTTTTTCCTTAACGTGTATCTGTATTAGAAAATTTCTAATGAAATTTGACAACTCCAAGTTTCTTCAAAACCACACACATCTCTGGCTTTCACCATCGACCAGACGTTCGATGTGACCGTCTCGACGACATACATTCCATAGGCACATTGCTTCGACCCGGAGTTCTCCCTTTCTTACGTACCAGGGCGATCGGCATACGATCTCCCTTTTCCTAAACATAGTCAAACAAACCATTGGCTTTCGATCCGTTGCGCCTACCGCTACCCCTTTCGGAATGTGAATGTGTGCATACAGCTAGTTCCCCCTCCTCTTTGGGTTTGGTTTGTGCTTTCCTTCTCTTTTGTTACCGAGAAACTATTGGCCGGTCTCGGGAGGTCGACGTAACAGGGCGGCGAAAGACGTGAACTCACCTGCATGGTTTTCGTCTTGGAAGTACAACTCGCTCCACGCTTTCGGAATGCCGTAGAGAGGGCACTGTGGTATCATGGAAAGTGCTGGGTGGAGGTAAGGAAGAAGTAAATAAAATAAGTAAAGTGCTTTCGAGTTGTTGTCCCATTTCCATCCGATCCTTTACTTTACTTACTGATCAAGTCCGATCCAACGCGGCTTGGTTAATTAATTTACCAGCAGCTTCTGGGTTCGTCGATTTGCAAGGTACGACTAGCAGTACGTGTAAAGTTAAAAAGTACGATTAGCTGCTTTGAAAAATGCTATTAGGCTCAGCTTCATTGATCTGTTACGTTTGCCCGTACGTGTGAAGTTAGAGACTTTAACCGATCAGCTCGAGGAAAAATGCCAGTGAGCTCCTCTTTAATAAAAGCACTAAGAAAAAAGGAGGCCAGTCCTCTCCCGATGATCAAAGTCCACGAAGAAGAGCGCAAACCATGTTCCGCTCCGGCCGGCGTGCCACGCGATCGAGAATATATGCTTTGAGTTAGCAGTACTGTTACATCGACGTGGTCACGTTAGTATTAGGCCTGTACGTACGCTACCCTTCACGAGGGGCCACATGGACAGCTTAAACTCGTTCATTCATGCATGCATGTACCCTGGCTATCATCAATTCTTTGACTCCAAGATTAAATGATTAGATTGGTCGGTTGGGCTGGATCCAGCGCTCCCTATTTTATTTTTTGAGTTGATAATAAGGTGAATAGATTAACACCAATTTTTTGAAAAATGATGATGAATTACGTACGTTTAGTGTGCTGCATGTGACGGCTTCGGTTGGATGGCCAATTGGCAACGGCTGACCCAGGCCAACATACATAGCCGCGTCCGTGTGGCCAGGAAATTATATGACCCGACGCCTACTACTATCATGGT
This sequence comes from Avena sativa, assembly GCA_916181665.1. Classification (NCBI taxonomy): domain Eukaryota; kingdom Viridiplantae; phylum Streptophyta; class Magnoliopsida; order Poales; family Poaceae; genus Avena; species Avena sativa. The sequence goes on along the minus strand of OV702280.1, from coordinate 381,356,614 downwards.
AAGGAAATAACATACATGCATACGCACGTTATTCGACTAACAAACCGGTCGCAAAGCAAAACGCGTTGTTGCACTACAAGAGCAGTGGTAGTAGGACGACATTTCACGGGCGTGTAAGCTTCCTGTTGGGTCCACGCAAAGTACTAGCAGAGAAATGCACCATTCTTGGTGGCCGACTAGAGCTCGCAATCAAGATCTCACACGAATATATGCTAGGACCTACAGCCGTACACACGGACGATAGGTTACGGTCACGAGAACAGTGCGGAACCGTCGACGAGAAGGAAGTATTCAAAAGGAAATCAGCATCAACGAAGGCAGGAGAAATAATCACAAACCATCAGCAAAATGACTCGGATTATGTTTTTGGAAGAAAGCAAAGTTATTATTGTATGGAAAGTTCATATGCATGACAATCATCGTAAATGCTTATTATTAGACAATTCCTAGCCGCCGGTGCAGGCGAATCAGGAGGCTTACCAAACCCTAGTAAAAAGCTCCCACATCTTGGCCATCCCTAGCCATTGCTGCCGCCGACGATGGTGGCGGCGCCAGGCCGTCTAAGGCGGAAGGTATGGTGGACGCTCCCCAACGTCTCCTCTACGTGTGGAGGGGAGGCGGTGCCCGGCCGTCTAAGGCGGAAGGTATGGTGGACGCTCCACTACGTCTCCTCTACATGCGGAAGGGTGGCGGTTCCTGGGGTCGCGTGGTGAGGCGATGCGGTAGTGTGAGGTCGATCTGTGGAGGTGAAGGCTGAGGTGCATGTGTTGGGCTGCTCCGGTGATGGTTGCGGCCGTGTTAGGCAGGTACTCCGATGGTGAGGCCCCATGCAAAGGATCGAGTCGCGGCGACACGAGCTTGATCTGGGCCCAAAGGGTGGCGGTTGTTGCATGCGCCACTCTGCTCGGTGGATGTCACAGTGCGTGTGGCCTGCAGGTACACGGCTGGAGGAAGAACAAGAGAAGATTAGCACCGACCATTGTTACATCCTCCCGTTGCTCATGTGCGGGGGAAGAATGGCATGCTTTGTGTTGCATCCTCTGGTCTAGCAAGCGTTGGACGTACGGGATCTAGATGTGAAGGCGGGGAAGGAGGTGCGGGCGTGTGTCATGGCATCCAGGTGCAATGGAATTCCCATGTGGGCGACAAGGGCCCGATCTGCGTCTAGAGGATATCAGGATCTCCATGCATCTTGCTTGCTTCGGCCTACAGAGGCATGAGATGAATGGCACCGTGGTGAGGTGTTGCATCCTCTCCCACCAAGTATGAAGAAGAGAAAGGGCGTTGCGAGCAGGGTAGCGTGCCTGGCTATGCAGTGCCGACCAGGTCAAATGAGAGCGGCCGCTGAGGCAATTCGATCGGAAGTTTGTTCCGGCGAGAAGAATGGCACCGTTAGGGTGTTGCATCCTCTCGTCCGGCGATATATGAGAAGAAGAGCCAATGACGAATTGGCTTGCCGCGGGGTGGCTTTGAGGGCCACGGATCCACACATGGCATCTAATCGGGTCCTGGTTGGGTTGGTGAGGCTGTCAGGAAAGCCGTAATCTAACCGTGTCTATAGTGGTCAATGACAGTCCCTACGGCTGTAGTTTCCTTGTTGAAGACGTCGAGTAGCTGCTCTCACCTGCTTACCACCATTACAACAAAAACCTTCCATAGAGATATTCTCCTTGAGCCACTTCTTATTTTGTCTCTTTAGAAATCAAGTAGAGATATTTTGCACCCTATAGATACAATTTTTGAGACATTTAAGGACGTATCTCAAATATAGAGACACCGGTTAAGACATTTTTCTAAAGGAATGGAATTTTTACTCTACGGACACCTTTTGAGGCATTCTAAATTGTGTCAATAAGTTATATACATGCAATCATTGAGACACATTGCAAAAGGTTTATGAGGCATTTTGCGTGTTCTCTAGAGACATTTGTTTTATGTTTTAGTTAGGTTGTGCAATACGCAAAATAGGTAGTAAGGTTGAGATGGTTAGAGAAATAAATCTTTATTATTAAGGTCAAAAGTTCATGGATTGCTTTTGATATATTTTTCATAATATTTTTACTCCACATGTAGAGACATAATATAATGCCTCTTTGTTACATCTTATAAGATATATGGAAAATAGCCAGCTAAACACAGGCATAGCTGCGCATAGCCTATCCACCGTTGATGCATGTATCCAGACCCAGGATGTTGGCTCAATAGTAACGCCGTTAGTGTTCCTTTGATGCATGTATGAAGCCCTAGCAAAACAAAGCTTATCAAATTTCATTTAGGTGAGGCAAACCCTAATATACAACATGCGGTAAACCCTAACCTAATATACTACACGGTAAACCCTAATATACTACATGCATGAAGCCCTAGCAAAACAAAGCTTATCAAATTTCATTTAGGTGAGGCAAACCCTAATATACAACATGCAGTAATCCTAACCCTAATATACTACATGGTAAACCCTAATATACTACATGCATGAAGCCCTAGCAAAAAAAAGCTTATCAAATTTCATTTAGGTGAGGCAAACCCTAATATACTATATGCGGTAAACCCTAACCAAACTAAGCCTTATTTCATTGCCGCCGCAATAAACAAAACAACCTTTATTTTGTTTTCTTCACATTCTCATGGATGCATGCGGCCACCAAACACATACAAAAACAACCTTTGTTAGGGCACTCTTTTGCATGGCACATAGTCTAAAACTTCTGCATGCAAAACCTATTTTAATCCTTGTTCTCAATCCCTTCTCATTTTAGATGCTAAAACTTCTAATTTTAGATGCTAAAACTTTTGTAGCCAAAACAGTGTGCTAAATTGGAACCCATACCAAACCCTAGATTCTTGCATGCATGCACAAAACTAACACCGTTATCTCAGCCATGTTCCACCCCACTTCCATCTAGAGGTTGCATGCATTTGATTCTTAAATCGAACGGTGCCCTGCCTATGCGCAGCTACGCCTGTGAGTAGCAAATCCGCGTCGTAAGATGTATAAACATTATTGCTAGTGTCCCTGCCACATAAGAGACACTGCATGTTGACGACTGTCTACGCACAGCCTGTTGGGAACCCCAAGAGCAAGGTGTGAAGCAGCAAGCAGCAAGTTTTTCCTTAGTTGAGACCGAGGTTATCGAACGAGAAGAAGGAAGGAAACGTCACACAGGTGTTGCAAGCAACGCGGAGACCTGCATAACACAAATTCAAGACTTTGCCCCAACAAACAGTGAGGTTGTCAAGCTCACCGGTTTGCTGTAATAAAGGATTAAACGTATGCTGTGGAAGGTAATGGTTTGCAGCAAGTAAACAAGTAACAGTGGAAGATGTATCAATGGTAAAGATTGGACCGGGGTCCATAGTTCACTAGAAGTGCTCTCCTTAGATAAACAACATGGCATGAAGGGTAAACAAATTACAGTAGGGCAATTGACAGGAACTGAGCAAGGCATAACCATGCAATTACTAGTCAGAAAGATCCTATGAGGTTGATTGGGCAATACAACAAGATACATAGACCCATCAAACTACATCTATGACTAGAAGTCCACCTTCAGGTTATCATCCGAACCCCCTCCAGTATTAAGTTGGAAGAAACAGACAACTGCTTTAAGCAAAGTGTGTAAGATAAACAGTCCACATATTCCATGAACAAGAGACCGTTGTTTTCTCCCTAGTAGCAACAACACATCTACAATCGAAGAGATTATTGTCACTTCCCTTGAAAACTAGAGGCATCAATCCACTATCGAGTATAAATACCCCCTCTTGGAGTCACTAGCAACTACTTGACCAAGATAGCTACTAACAACGGAGAACATGCAAGATCACAAATAACTCAGACATGATAGAATCATAAAGACAAAACCATTAATCAAACCAACATAATAATCTCAATATCCATCGGATCCCCGCAAATACAACATGCATAATTACAAATAGATTAGATCTTGATCATAAACGGAGCTCACAAGATCTATACATGAAAGCACAAAGGAGGAGATACAACCATCTAGCTACTACATGGACCCATAGTCCAAGGTGGAACTACTCACGCATCATACCGGAGAGAAGGCCTCCGGGATGATCTCCCCTCCGGCAGGGTGCCGGGAAGAACTTCAGATCCCCCCGATCTAGGGACGATGGTGGCGGCCGCTACAGATGGTTTCGTGGATTTCTGATCGGGTTCCCAGAGTTTCTGCATCGGGGGCTTCTTATAGGCGAAGGAGGAGACCGAGGAGGCGGCCAGGGTTGGCAAACCCTAGCCAGGCGCGGTACTGGGCCCACTCGCGCCTGGGGTGGGTCTGGCCCCCCTGGCTAGCCCCTCCGGCTCTCCTCTAGACTTCTTGTTCCCCACAGAAAGTAATTGACTTTGTCCTTTGTCCCGTCCAATTCCGAGAATATTTCTTTACTAACTTTTCTGAAACAAAAAATAGCAGAAAACAGGCGTCTGACAGTGTTGCAACTTGTTAGTAGGCTAGTACCAGAAAACATGTAAAAAGCACCTCAAAGTGTGGACAAGTAAAGCAAAGTAGATAGTAAACAAGCATGGAGCATAAAAAATTATAGATACATTTCCAACGTATCAACATCCCTAGGCTTAACTCCTGCTCGTCCTCGAGTAGGCAAGTGATAAACAGAATAATTTTTGAGATGACATGCACCCTCACAATAAAGATCCAACCATTTGCAAGCATTGAGAGCTGGGATCAAAGAACTCTAAACATGTGCATGAAAGATGGAGTTCTAACAGTAGGACATAGTAACTATGCATGCAACATGGCAAGCTATAAACAAAGATCATGAGTAATATGCATTGAAAAACGTTTATTTGTTTCAGATGCAGAAAACATAGCATAGTGGTAATCAGCTTGTCCCTCATAGAGTAGCAATTAAATGCATAGGACACCTGCAAAGTTCACAAGGGTGACTAGAAACAAATATCACAAGAGCAAGTGATATCACAATATGCATTAATTAATAAGCTTTGGAACATTGCACACATAATGGAAATTATGCTCTCTTAATGGTGCCTAAAGGTAGAAAGTGGAGACTCAATGGTGGTGGAAGAAAGACCTTTTTATAAAAGGAAGCAGGGATTACGAGTTTCAAAAAGAGCTTCCAAAAATTATGATACTTTTAGCTTTCAGCCCTCATTGCCCCTATCATAAGCATCTTGAAGTGGTTAAGGTAAAATTGGCAAAACTGGAGTATATGTTTGACGAAGTATAAGTTGGCAGTCTCAAGTCCCTTGAATACGAGGGCCACACCTCATGCATACTCAACTTTGGGTCCAGGTAAGTTTTTGTCATTGTAAGTATTTGCATATCATTGAGAACCGCCAACGGGGTACCCCTTGCACATGGTACAAGACCTTTCCTATAACCAAAATGACAAGGCAAGCAGACAATGAGCATCTCAGCAATCTTTTTATTTACCATATGCATAGCTTTTTATTGAGGACACTTCATAGATAGCTTATTATGGTGATGCTGCAAGTTTTCACCATGATTAGGCATGGCTTAGGCTAGCGGCCCAGGCGTTTCTCTAACACAGAATACAAACTCCATAGACTTACAAGTCCCCTCTTTATTTCACACCTGTGACATCCATAGATAAAAGAACATGATATCAACTGAGTACAACAAGGTACAAGTGCAATGTTGAAAACGTTCCCCGTGACAATACGGTTATGCTAATTCCAACTTATAAATGCAAGCATATACAACAAAGTTGTCACAATGGTTCAAGTTTATTAGGGGCAAAGAATAAAGTGTGCGATCAAGTTTGTGAGGACTTTAATCACTAAGTTTTCACATAACAAAATAGTTTTTAATTGAAAGATAGATGAAAACAAGAATATAGTTGGAATGGTGTAACACAACATGCATAGGAGTTTATAGTGGACACTTTGGAATACTTGGTTTCTTGGGAGTTGGAGGCATGAGTAGAACTTACTGATACAAGTGGGGGGTAGCAAAAGACCGGGATCAACCAACTAAGAGAGCAATAATGACCATAATCATGCAGTGTAACAAAGCATACTAATCAAAGCAAAGAGTGGTACTACAAGTCAAGGACTAAATGATCATAGAGGCTAATGGTGACTTGTCATAGTCATAACATGGTGTGAGCATGTGCCAAGTCAACCCAAGCAAAGCATCAAAGGACAATACCATAATATTATGCTTTTGCATGCTAAAATAACACATAATTTCTTCAAGGCACTCTAAGCAATACCAATTGTTTGGAACAAAACATGCTACAACAATAATCACTAAGTATAATGCCAAAACAACACCTAACATGTCATGCTAAAGTTTCAACAATTTCTTCTAATGAGCTTCCAGTTTCAACAATTTCTTCTTCCATAAGCTCCTGCAAGGCATTAGTCTTTTTCAAATGTGGAAAGCACCTATTAAAATATTTAAGAATATAGCCATTTTCTTCCCTGTAATTATCAAAGCAAAATTTAAGTATCTCATAAACCTCAGATTCATAAGGTGCATCATCAGTATTTTCAAGCAAACTGGCAAGTACAAATGCACCCTTGAAGGCAATAAATTCCTATAACATAAGAAGATATGGTAACATTATCATTATACTCACATTGAAAGGGTAGGTGTTTATACCTCCTACAGCAACAAGCTTTATCAAAGCAATAAGTAATATTATAAGTAGATCACACGTCTCTAGCAATAGTATTCAACTTATCAATTTGTTCCCATAAGTGTTTCCCTTTTTGTGAAAAACAGTGTTCCTTATAATAATACTTTTGATATTCCGTGAACCCACCTTGCCAATAAGAACTAGATTCAAAGAAACCATCCATTAATAGAAAGCATGCCCAAGCAAGGCAATAACAGACCAGCAACTGGAGTAGTAACTATTTTTTTGTGTGTTTTTGAATAAAGAAAGCAAACAAAACTAGACTATTTTTTTGGGTTTTTTGGAAAGAGGCAAACAAAGCAAACTAAAAACAAAGTAAAAAGAAAGGAAGTGAAGGACTCCCCTAGTGAAGACGTCCTTGGCCTTCCGGCAACGACGCCAGAAAAGCTTGACGACTGTCTACGCACATCCTGTTGGGAACCCCAAGAGCAAGGTGTGAAGAAGCAAGAAGCAAGTTTTCCCTCAGTTAAGACCGAGGTTATCGAACCAGAAGGAGGAAGAAAACGTCACACAGGTGTTGCAGGCAACGCGGAAACCTGCACAACACAAACTCGAGACTTTGCTCCAACGAATAGTGAGGTTGTCAAGCTCACCGGTTTGCTGTAACAAAGGATTAAACGTATGGTGTGGAAGGTAATGGTTTGCAGCAAGTCCACATGTTCCATGAACAAAAGACCGTTGTTTTCTCCCTAGTAGCAACATCACATCTACAACCGAAGAGATTATTGTCATTTCCCTTAGAAACTAGAGGCATGAACCCATTATCGAGCATAAATACCCCCTCTTGGAGTCAGTAGCAACTACTTGACCAAGATAGCTACTAATAATGGAGAGCATGCAAGATCACAAATAACACAAACATGATAGAATCATAAAGACAAAACCATTAATCAAACCAACATAATAATCTCAATATCCATCGAATTTCCGCAAACACAACATGCATGATTACAAATAGATTAGATCTTGATCATGAACGGAGCTCACAAGATCTATACATAAAAGCACAAAGGAGGAGATACAACCATCTAGCTACTACATGGACCCATAGTGTAAGGTGGAACTACTCACACATCATACCGGAGAGAAGGCCTCCGGGATGATCTCCCCTCCGACAGGGTGCCGGGAAGAACTTCAGATCCCCCCGATCTAGGGACGATGGTGGCGGCCGCTACAGACGGTTTCATGGATTTCTGATCGGGTTTCCAGAGTTTCTGCATCGGAAGCTTCTTATAGGCGAAGGGGGAGACCGAGGAGACGACCAGGGTTGGCAAACCCTAGCCAGGCACGTGGCTGGCCCACCTGCGCCTGGGGTGGGTCTGGCTCCCCTTGCTGGCCCCTCCGGCTCTCCTCTAGACTTCTTGTTCCCACGGAAAGTAATTGACTTTGTCCTTTGTCCCGTCCAATTTCGAGAATATTTCTTTACTAACTTTTCTGAAACAAAAAAACAGCAGAAAACAGGCGTCTGACACTGTTGCAACTTGTTAGTAGGTTAGAGCAGAAAACATGTAAAAATTACCTCAAAGTGTGGACAAGTAAAGTAAAGTAGATACTAAACAAGCATGGAGCATAAAAAATTATAGATACATTTCCAACATATCACCTGTAGCGACACTTTTGAGACAATGTTTAGAATGCCTCTATAAGTACGTAAAGACAATAAACGTGTTCTATAGGACCAAAACAGCGCCTCTACAGATCAATTCTCTTGTATTGCATGACATGCTATAGGGGAAACCCCACACACGGTCTCCGGATGGGACGACGACGCTACTTGGCGTCGCGCTCGCTCTTGAGGGCATTGTTTGGAGTTGGATTTAATCGGAGGGACACATGGCTCGTGAGGTTGCGTGGCGGCAACAGCAGGAGCCCCTCGACATGCAAAGAGCGTCAGATGAACCCTTTGATCTTTGCTCGTGGGTTCCGAGAGGCACGTGCCCTTTTATCTTGACACATCGTTTCTATGGGGTCGCTACCCATGGTATTTAATGTTTTGCTCATCAACGGATAGGGGAGCAGCACCCCTTCTCCTGAAGTTATAGGGTTATTTTGCCGAGTTCCTTCAACATGGTTAATGGTTAGCATCGTTGAGGTTGGTGCAAATGCTTATAGGAGATGTTCGGTTTGGGTTTTCGTCTGATTTTTCTTTAAACCAATCGGTATTTTTGTTTCTATTTAATAAATTTAGCAACTCTTCTTCTAGTATTAAAAAAAATTCATATGCAAACAAGCTCGCATTGGGTGTTAAGTAAAGATATCCCGACGTTCATCGATGCAAATCCCGGCCATCAGACGTCTCGACACTGACACCGTTTTGTCCGGCATCGGGACCACCGGTCATAGCGCGCGTCGGAACAAGAGTTGTTGTACGTGGAGAGAAGACGATGCTGTAATATTTTTGGGCAACAGAGGCGGGTGGCGATTGACAGCGAGGCGACGAGGCCCACCCGTCAGCTGGCCAGCACCCCCACTACCCCGTCTCGTCCGTCTCCATAAAAGCAGCACGCCCGCGGTGTGACACTGTTTTGTTGCTGGTAACCGCAGCAACTCGGCACACCCAAAGCCACTCGCCTTCTCCACCTCCTCCCCCCCCCCTTCGCCGGAAAATATCTTCGCCACGTGCTACTGTCTGCGCTGCGGCCGAGTTGAGGATGGACACTTCATCGTCGGGCGCCGCCAAGGCGCGGCGGGAGAGCGGCAGCGACAGCTGGGGCAGCGCCGGTGGCGGCGGCGCCGACACGTTCGACATCCCCGCCAAGGGCGCCCCCGTCGAGCGCCTGAAGAAGTGGAGGGTAAGCTCCCGCTCCTTCCTCTACCTTGTCTGCCTGCCTGATGCGAGCTTCGGCGAGTTTTGGGTGGTTTTGCGGGGAAAGCGAGTTCGTATTTTGGAAACCGAGGGTTTCTGCTGCCCCTTTCCTTAGTTTTCTCCCCGTGTTTTACGAGGATTTCGGGCCGTAACTAGGGTTTTGATTTCGAAAAATATGGCTAGTTTCGTCCACAGTTTCCTGTTTCGGTGTTTACGGTTCACAATCTCGTGGTTTTTTGTTCGACATTTTGAATTTGGGCACGCATCTGCAGATGAATAAGGTGGGTTCCCCCACTTTTGGTAGCTGCTAGGGAGCGGAGAGTAGGGTTCTCTCCACTTTTGAGGATTTCCTGGCACTTAGGGATGTCAATTCGTTAAATAACACCGCTAGTTTCGTCCGCAGCTTCCTGTTCCCGAGTTTGCAGTTCGTAATCTCGTGTTTTTTTTTTGCCTCGACATTTTGAAATCGGGCCTGCATCTGTAGAAGCATAGGTGGTTTCTCCTTCAGATGCTTTTCTCTTCTGTTCGGCTTTTGCTTCCGCGGCGAATGTGCCTCTGTTCTTCGATTCGATTTCTCCTTCGGTGTGTCGCCATTTGTTTAGGTTTGATTCAGTATAAGGTGCGCTTGCCTGTTATGGAATTTGTTCGTTCTTCCACCTGCGTTGCCCTCACTGCTTGCTTTCGAATTGTTCCGTTGCTTTTGACGCGACCCGGAAGTTGCGTTAGATTTGAGTTGCTGTTCCCTTTCTTAGGATACACCTCGCTTTTGCATAAATTTCTAAATGTACTGGCGTTGTTTAGAACTCTGTAGATTCGCATTATAATATTCTGTTGTAGCCACGCGTCGAACTGCGGCCGTGTTGGAGCTGCCGACCTGCACTCCTACTCTGTCGTCGTGGCGTCCCGCATTGGATAGGACAATACTACTGTAGTAGTCTCTTCCATTTTTCTTTTCAGATGAGATGATAGGTAGTAGTAGTATAGTATATCTGGGTTTGACTCACCAGTAGGGGTCAAATGCTGCAGTCAATAGGTTCACCAGTAGAGAGTACTAGTAATACTGTATTAGTTTCCTGGTAGATACTAGGTTACACTTCATTGTCATCTTCAACCAGTGCGAAAATTTTGTTCCAACTTGTCTACTATTTGACAATGTTCGCTTAATTCAGTACAGCACTCCCAGATATTGCAAACGACACATTTCTGTTGTTACCATGTGCGATTTCTTCAGATCTGCTTTAGGGTGGTCTTTTCGCAAAGGCTTATTGTATCCGGGGCCAGTGACCACAGCTGTCGTACCCCATTCAGAAATTTAATAAAAGTGGGAGACATTAGATGGGCCTTTTCGTAATACTTGGTTGTAGCTGGATTTGATCCCCAATGGTGGCCCCTGGTGGCCACATACAAGTGGTTGCTGGTCATCAGGGTGTTGATAGATTTTTTTTCTTGAAAAATGTTCTTTAGTATGTTTTGTTGTGTTTGTGTCTAACTAACAGCTTCAAGGAGAGAGGAAGACAAAAAAAATCGTAGTAGCGTCTTCAGAAAATATTTTATACCTGTGATCAATCTCCTCAAACTCTAGAGTTTAATATCGCAGCTGGCTTCACAAAGTTTATGCTTATTGCCCATCGCTTTGCTACTGGTTTTAGAGAGATCACCTTCGAACATTGTAATCCGGAGGCAAATGGGGTTGCTCATGAGCTAGCTAGGTATAATTTTAGTGATCATATTGATTGTATTTGGGACAATGACCCCCCTAGCATTTTATTTGCTGGGCTCATAAACATTATGACTATGTTTGAGAATAAACAAAGCTTGCCGAATGGCTTTCCCTAAAAAAAGCCATCAATACTGAATTTCGCTTACAAAATGGCAACAGTTGCCAGCCTATATATATGTCACGATTTTAATAAGATCACATTGCTTATGGTCATCCAGAAAAAATTGGATATTGATTTTATGTAGTCTATTTGTACTAGTGCATTATGTACCCTGCTGGATGTCATCAGCAACTGGAGCTTCTGTTTGTAGGAGACTGGACAATGCGATGTTTTCTGCTATCATGTCATTGACTGTCTATCATCTGGACTATTTCAGATCTAATCACTTTGACCTACTGTTTGCTGCAGCAAGCAGCTCTTGTGCTAAATGCATCAAGGCGCTTCCGGTACACCCTTGATTTGAAAAAAGAAGAGCAAAAGGAGGAAGTCAAAAGAAAAATTCGAGCGCAAGCTCATGTCATAAGGGTATTTTATCGTCATGTTCTATCTGTATTTAATTTTTGTTTACGTATGCTGATATTTTCACTTTTCTCTTCAGGCAGCGTATCGTTTTAAAGCGGCGGCCCAAGTCAATGTTCAGCCAAAGGAGACAACAGGTACTCTTTCTCTTGTTATCTAGTCACCTGTTATTAGTTTTGCTTGTGCTCCTCCATATAATTGCCCTTAGGGTTTGAGGTGCTTCATGTATTCCATCCAAGCAGACCATTTGTGAATGCTATGCTGGTGTACTGTTGCTAATCTGTACTATGCATGATTTGACACTGGTCATGCGAATTCAGATTCAGTTCCACATGTCGATGGTGCACTTGGTTTTGGAATTAAAGAAGAAGAGCTCACTGCACTGTCCAGAGATCACAACTTCTCTGCTCTACAGCAGTATGGAGGGGTGAGCTAATTCTGCTTTTGCTGCGTTTGACATCCATCTGTGATAGATTCCACCTTTTAACTTCCCTACAGATTTCAGGGGTAGCAAATATGCTAAAGACAGATACAGAGAAGGGAATAAGTGGAGACGAGCCAGATCTGAAGGCAAGGCAAAATGCATTTGGGTCCAATACATACCCCCGCAAAAAAGGGAGAAGCTTCCTGGTATGCAGATGGTTCTCTTATTAATTGTATGGGAGTTCTCATCTCTCTGGGGTGCTCACTCCTGGTGTCTTGTCGCTGTTATTCAGACTTTCGTGTGGGACGCATGTAAAGATTTGACGCTCATCATCCTCATGGTTGCTGCTGCTGTTTCACTATCTTTGGGCATATATACAGAGGTGTGCATCACATCTTTAGTTCTTTCCTTACATCTGAATTGGCCAAGCATCATTTCTTGTTCAATTTACCTCCTGGCTATTTATCTGCCATCATTACACATTTCAAATTTACGCTCCTTTGTTCAATTTTTGTTCACTCGTAGTTTTGAAGCAAAACATATCCTGTTTTCGTTTCATTTCCACTATTTGTTCACCTGCTAACTGTTAACTTGATCATTCGTTGTCATTTTCTTCTCTTGTTATGGCTGTATAACTCACATTATGACTTTTCCTGGTATGTAGGGGATAAAAGAAGGGTGGTATGATGGAGCGAGCATCGGCTTTGCTGTCCTCCTTGTTGTATTTGTTACAGGTATTGCCAGCGCCAATCACATTTCCTGTCTAAGGTTATAGTTGTGAGCAGTTGTAAACTTGTAATACATATTGATTTCATTGCAGCTACTACTGATTACAAACAGTCACTGCAGTTCCAAAATTTGAATGAAGAGAAACAAAATATCAACTTAGAGGTAAACTTGTGGCACACCACATTATAGATAGTTTATTCATTCCCAAATAACGGCCCGAATAATCTCATTCAGGTAGTTAGAGCTGGAAGGCGAATCAAGGTGTCAATATATGATTTGGTTGTTGGCGATGTCGTACCTCTTAAGATTGGTGACCAGGTAAAAGACAGTTGACCATCATTTTATACCAACTGGCTGCAAGCAGTTTAGAAATATGAGGGACAATTCATTGTTCAGGTACCTGCTGATGGTATCCTTATCAGTGGTCATTCCTTCTCGATAGATGAATCAAGTATGACAGGGGAAAGCAAAATCGTGAGTTCACCTCATACATACTTTAAGGACATACTTTCGGAACTAACTTACTTGGAAAGTTCTAAGCTTATACTGCAAGGACGTGGTTCATTTTAGGTAAACAAAGACCAGAAGTCACCGTTCATGATGTCTGGTTGCAAAGTTGCTGATGGCTACGGTACAATGCTGGTGAGTTTGTCTCTGTTCCTCCAAAATGGAGAATGAAACATGCAGCTACTGTTAAGGTCTGAAACTTCTTGTACTCTGGAAGTAGAAGTGGAGCGAATCTCAATACAGTTAACTGATATGATTATAAGATGACCAATTATTGCCGCTTGAAACTATTTCTTTGTGAGATTAGAAGGTATCCTGATGCTACATTAGTTGGTAGTATGTGCTGATTTTGGAAGTTTATTGTAGTCAATAAAAGTTGCATCTATTATTTTTTTTGTAAGTTAATCTTGCATACCTCATGTACTAAAATGTTAATCTGTAACGAGTCTTATGATTTACATCTGTAAAGCCCAGCTTGGAATAGAGCGTAGTTTGACTGGTGAATATAATTGACTCACACCTGTGTGAGCTTGAGCTCATAGCGCAGTTATTTTGGGTTTCGTAGTATGTATTTTGAATAAGCTCTTTAATCAGTATATAATGTAAGGGCTGGCGACACGCTAGTGAGGGCTCTTATGTGAACATTGATCATGAGTCTTATAATATCCAGGTGACCGCTGTGGGTATTAATACTGAATGGGGATTGCTAATGGCCAGCATATCAGAAGATTCTGGTGAAGAAACACCTTTGCAGGTTTGATCTCATAATTCTTACTAACCTTGCATGAGCACATGCGTTGGCATGCTTTTTTGAGCACACGCGTTGGCATTCTTGTATTCTCATGTAGGTCCGCTTGAATGGTGTCGCTACCTTTATTGGAATAATTGGACTTTCTGTTGCTGTTCTTGTTCTTGTTGTCCTCGTGGCCAGGTATAATCGATGTATGTTTTAGTTTGCCAAGTACCTTTTTGGCTTATCTGTGTCACTGCGCTTTCTTCTAGGTACTTCACTGGGCATACGTACAATCCGGATGGGTCTCCGCAATATGTGAAAGGAAAGATGGGTGTAGGCGCAACAATACGTGGAATAGTTAAAATCTTCACAGTGGCGGTAGGTATTAGCTTTACTGTTCATGGCTGCCAATTCAGTTTTGACATTTTCTGTTACCTTACCATCTTGGGATGTTATTAGGTCACCATTGTGGTTGTGGCTGTTCCTGAAGGACTTCCTTTGGCTGTCACGTTGACGTAAGCATGAATTTACTATAATTTACTAGTAGCACTACTAGCAATAATTTACGCTGAATATTTCTTCCAGGCTTGCTTTTTCAATGCGTAAAATGATGCGGGACAAAGCTCTGGTATGTTGCCATTGCTTGCATGCTTTGGGGTACTTGTTGTGACTTGCAACAGGTTGTCTGATGCATTCTCTCAACTTGTTAACACTTATAGGTCAGGAGGCTTTCAGCATGCGAGACAATGGGATCCGCAACAACAATATGCAGTGACAAGACTGGAACTTTAACTTTGAATCAGGTGAAATGCTGTCATAACTTTCTCAGTACTGTTCTCTTAATACTTGGAAATTCAAGATAAGGAATTGTGATTCTTCAAATATGCTTGGCCTTGACTTTCCTCTTTCTTCACTGTCAATGTTAAAGATGACTGTTGTCGAGGCATACTTTGGTGGGAAGAAGATGGTTCCTACTGATAACACTGAGATGTTATCTGCTACTGTATCGACCAAGGTTATTGAAGGAATTGCTCAGAATACATCTGGAAGCATATTTGAGCCTGAGGTCAGTCAATACTTGTATTTTTTTCCCGTTGATGTTCAGTTGATTGTTCCTGCTTGTCATTTACGTAACCTTAACCTTTTCTTCCATGAAACCAAACATCAGTTTTGTTTTTCGCTCTTGCGGTATGGATTAACCTGGTGGCTACTGACTTTTGTTCAATGTTGCAGGGTGGTCAAGCTCCAGAGGTGACTGGATCGCCAACTGAAAAGGCTATATTGTCTTGGGGGTTGCAGGTACATATACGGCCTTTTAGTGGCCTCAGTCTAGATTCTTTCTGCCTGACGCTTGCTAACGATGATCTGCATATTTCTACAGATTGGTATGAAATTCAATGAAACAAGATCGAAGTCCTCTATTCTTCAAGTCTTCCCATTTAATTCGGAAAAAAAGAGAGGCGGAGTTGCAGTGCATGTGGTAATTCATTTTATCTGAAGCAATGTCAACTCGCTTCTGGATATAAGCAATAATGTTTCATTGCATCTTCCTCAATGTACCTTCCCATGATAGGCTTATAGGATCCCTGTCGATAGTGTACTACCAACGCCCTCAATTGTTCAAGCATTATCCTTTGTTACTTTGCACTGGAATCAACACCTAGTAAGGTTCCGGCAGCAGGTTAATTATGTCTCATTCCAATGGTGTTAGTATGTACATTTACAACTGACTACAACTAACCATGCACATCCTCGCCTTCAAAGGCTTTAACAAAATATGAAAATAGGGCTGTGCCATGAACTGTTATTTGCTAATCTGTGTTCTCATGCATCTGATTATTTTCTTTGTGTCTTTTCGTGATTTGATTAATGCTCTTTCTTCTATTTCTGGAGGGTGACTCTGAGGTTCATGTATACTGGAAAGGAGCTGCTGAACTTATTTTGGAGTCATGCACAGATTGGCTTGACGCAGATGGCGCAAAGCATTCAATGACCCCTGAGAAAGTAATTTATTGTTCTAATATTAATCATTCATTCAAGTACAATATGATTTAAGAAATTTATAGAAGACATGGCCGTTGTCGCAGGTTGGTGAATTTAAGAAATTTATAGAAGACATGGCCGTTGCTAGCCTTCGATGTGTTGCCTTTGCGTACAGACCTTGTGAGATGAGTGATGTTCCAAATGAGGATCAGAGGGCTGAGTGGGTATTACCTGAAGATAACCTGATTATGCTTGGTATTGTAGGAATAAAGGTAATTAGTGAACATGCATTTTATGCTTTTAATGACTGCTATTGATGGATTATTTTTATTTGATCGACGATCATTACTTGTCGTGATTAGAGGTTGACACTTGTGGTAGTATTGCTGCACATTTGCATGATCTGTTACTAAATTCTCAATTTAGTTCCTGCCACATGTCTATTATTAGTTCTACAGGAACTCACTCTTGTCTTACGGCCACATACTTCTGTAGTTGCTCTATTTGTATGTATTTTGTAACTTGTACCCAAGTTGTTAATAATACACTGAGTTGGATAATTACTACTCACATCTCAAACAAGTACATGCTCACGTGAAGTAAAAACTAAAGAAAAGTAACCATGTGGTAGTAGAGAAATTTTCAGTGATAATAAGATTTGTATGACATGCACGGAGATCATTCCCTTTTATTTCTTGCTTAGTGATTGCTGTAACATTTGTGGACTGTGGCATGCACAAGATTTGCTAAGCAAAGTTAACATATGTATGACCTGCGTGATATCTCATTTTTTATTGCTTTGTTATTACTGTAACATTTGCTGACATCACGCAGCAGCTTTAATGAGGCATTAGTCATCTAGAATGGTGCTTTAAAGAAAATAAGTGCATTAGTCTTCAAGAAATTTACTACTAGTTTGAATTATAGGATCCCTGCCGCCCAGGAGTTCAAGATTCTATCCGCTTGTGTACGGCAGCCGGAATTAAGGTAATTCTTGCATATTCTCATGAATAGTGAGGAGTCACTAAAAGTAAAGAAGAGATGTCTTTTATTTTGATGAATTCTATACCTTTTCCTTCAACCAGCGACATTACTTAGATGTTCTTCCTGGTCACTTTTATTTAGTGTATTGTTTGAATTGTTGTTAGGTCCGCATGGTCACTGGAGATAATCTTCAAACTGCAAGAGCCATAGCCTTGGAATGTGGAATACTTACTGATCCCAATGTATCGGAGCAAGTCATCATGGAAGGAAAGACATTTCGGGACCTGTCAGATCTAGAGAGGGAAGAAGCTGCTGAAAAAATTTGTGTATGTTTATTCTCCTTGACTCTCTGGCATTGTGTTGAACTGCTTCTTTTCAGTGAATATGGACTTAGACGCTAATGTTTTGGTATGTAATATGTGCATTAGGTGTGAAACCGAACTGTTATACCAGTCCACAACTTTCAGGTCATGTAGAAAAAACCCAAAGAGTGTTTTGTGTTTGTTTGTAATGTTTCTTGTTCCCTATGATGATACTTGGACCTAGAAGGTGAGACGTGTGAAACCAAATGCCAAGGAAAATGATCAATATCTTTCATGTTGTGCGGATGGTTCATATTAACTAGAAATTAAGTGAAAGTTCTGACATATTCCCTAATATATTGACACACTTGTATCTCATTTGTATGTTCTGGGGTCTTGTTTTTTATCACCCTCTGTTATGTGCTAAATTGTTAAGAAATATAGCATACAATGTTCTCCGCACACGTAAACAAGGTCTACTTTTCATAATCATATTTATCGTGCTGATTGTTGTCCTTATACAGCCTGGTTCATACCTATTTCTGTATGTTTTGCATATAATTATTTGTTTTAGCCGTACAATTAAGTGTACTCTATGTAACTTGTAACAGGTGATGGGGAGGTCTTCACCAAATGATAAGCTTTTATTTGTTAAGGCACTGAGGAACAGAGGTCATGTTGTTGCTGTAACTGGAGATGGCACAAACGATGCCCCAGCACTACATGAGGTTTGGGAATTACTAATGTTCATTTTTGTTGGCAAGTTGTGGAACAATATTCTTACACAATTCTCGAACTTTTAGGCAGATATTGGTCTCTCAATGGGCATTCAAGGGACTGAAGTTGCCAAGGAGAGTTCTGATATTATTATATTGGACGACAATTTTGCTTCTATTGTGAGGGTATGCATGACATGTTCTCTTGTGTTTGCCTTCCACTATTGCAACATCTGATATCTTGCTTGTGGATTTAGGTTGTCAGATGGGGTCGTTCAGTTTATGCGAACATTCAGAAGTTCATACAGTTCCAGCTAACCGTAAATGTCGCGGCATTGATAATTAATGTTGTTTCAGCCGTCAGTTCTGGTGATGTTCCCCTGAATGCTGTCCAGGTTTGATTCCTTAGTGCCTTGGAACTTCTGGATTTCAGCAGTGTTCTTTTTTCACTATTTTTCAGTTCTCTGCTGTTGTTTTTGTATGTTAACTGTAATTTTTTAAGGCTTCTCTTATGCTCAGATTCCTTATTAGACAAATATAGGCTCCTCGCTCTAGTTTCTGTAACGGTGAATATACTGTCTGTTGATTTTACTCCCTTTATTTACAGTTGCTCTGGGTTAATCTAATCATGGACACTTTGGGAGCGCTTGCATTAGCGACCGAGCCACCAAACAACCATCTTATGCAGAGACCACCGGTTGGACGGAGGTTTGTTCTCTGACTTCTGACATTGTTCTTCAGATATTTTTCTTGGTTTCTTGAGATAATATTTGAATTGATTTACCAATTTTTCTGGGCTTGATAAGAAGTCATGTTTTCTTGACCTAACTTCCTTAAGTAGTGACTGTTTACAAACAATTTTTTTGAAGAAATGGATATACTATATTCTTTTCATTTTTCTTTTTTTGGATGTAGCTGTCAACCACTGCGGTAGTGACTATATATGAACAATTTTGTGAAGAACGGATACACTGCGGTAGTGACTGTATACGAACAATTTTGTGAAGAATGGATATACAATATTGTTTTTCATTTTTCTTTATTGGATGTAGCTGTGAACGGACCGAGGTTGAGTGAGCCTGGAGCTGGGCTCAAACCGCTGTTCTATACTTTTTTTTAACAGAACTGCATTCCATTGAACCACCCACAAAATAAAAAAAAGAATCTGGCATAGCCTGTGGCCCAGGGTCGTTTTCGCTTGGTAACAAAATCACGCATGGTTCATATGAGTACTAGAAATTGTAGGGATTCATCTCTGATCACTCCAGGACACCAAGGCTAAAAGATTCACCAAGACTAGGAGTCGGTGCTCCTTCCTTGACATCTTTTGGGAGCCAGGTCACCGAGGAAATCGTACTGCTAATTCATCCAGACCATTAAGATCTTTATCTGCCCCCATCGTTAATCTATCAAGACCAAAAGTTGGGACGTGTGTGGTATGTTGTTACTTGGTTCTGCGCGCTGTGCTGCCATAGTGTAGTGTAGATGTGACGGTTTGTGTGGGGTTACTCGTCTTGCTGGGCTTGCGTAACTTCTTGTCAGGCTTGAGCTCGGGTTGAATCTAGACCAGTGAGCTCAAGTAGTTTGTGTTAGTACTAGTTGCATAAAACTGCTTGATGACTTGCAGTTGTACTAAACATCTTCCAATACGTTTGTGTTGACACTAGTGGTAGCTTAATGATATTTATGACTCCCTCCGTTTCAAAATATAAGATGTTTTAGCTTTTTGAAGCAAATGAATCTAGACTACTTTTAGTATATAAGTTCACTCATGTTTGGAGTGAATCTACACACTAAAACAAGTCTAGATACATTTTCTTCACAAACCTAAAACACCTTATATTTTGAAACGGAGGGAGTACTTCACAAATGCATTTGTATCACGTGCTGTGTCGGCAGCTTCTATTCTGCAAGTACCAAAATAGTTTGCTTTGTGCCTGCTGATGGTGTCCCAACCTGCTTGTTTTCAGGGAGCCTCTGATAACAAATATCATGTGGAGGAACTTGCTCATAATGGTATGCTACTTATGCAATGCACTCTTTTCATATTGGAATCTGAATATCTGATATCTTTCAAATGGCAACTTCTTCCTTCAGGCTTTCTATCAAGTTGCAGTTCTTCTCACTCTTAACTTCAAGGGTCAGAGCCTTCTGCAGTTGAAACATGATAACGCAGCACATGCTGAAACATTGAAAAATACCTTCATATTCAACACATTCGTTCTGTGCCAAGTGAGTTCTTTCCTTCTGCGCTAATCTGACTAGGAGATATGCATACAGTTGATGCGTGGGGTTAAACTTGGTCACTCAATCTTGTCTTCCTCAGGTGTTCAATGAGTTCAATGCTAGGAAACCAGATGAGCTAAATGTATTCAAGGGTATTACTGGCAACCATCTCTTCATGGCCATTATAGCGATAACAGTTGTACTCCAGGTAAAGGCGCTAAAATAGTGTTTCTTTATGTCACATGTGGCTATCTTGGTTTTTGCTGTTGTCATGGGCTTATATTCCTATATTGTGTCCAGGTACTTATCATCGAGTTCCTTGGCAAGTTCACATCAACAGTCCAGCTGAGCTGGCAGCTGTGGTTGGTGTCAATAGGTCTTGCTTTTGTCAGGTATAATTCTTCAGTTAGTAAAGAATGGAAGGTTTATGATTCTGATGTTTCTTGTTGTGGAATGATTTTTTGGTATTATACAGTCAATTTTTATGAAGATTTTGTTGGCACTTTCGTTTTGATGAAAATTAGCTAATGAATTTCTTGTATTTTATGCAGCTGGCCATTGGCACTCCTGGGAAAGCTTATCCCTGTTCCTGACCGTCCGTTGTCAGATTTTTTTGCGTGCTGCTGCCCGGGGAAGAAACCGGGTATGTTTGAATTGCATCCAACAGTGTACTCCCTCTGTTCTATAATATAAGATGTTTTAGCTTGTGTGAAACGAATGAACCACCCATTAGGGTACCCTTTACCTTACTTAGTACCAAAAAAATGAACTAAGTTTTGGCAAAACACCACTTTTTGAGAAAACTAGTTCATTTGTTTGAACTAGGCTAAACTAGAGGGTACCCTTCCAAAGTTCCATCTCTACCGAACCTACATACTAAAAGATGTCTAGATACATACGTTTCACAAAAGCTAAAACATCTTATATTTTAAAACGGAGGGAGTACTTGTTTGCCGGTTCTCTAGGGAGTGGAGTTCATACTTATGCCATGGACCAACCATCTTGTGCAAATCTCCCTTGCGGGGCACAACCATCTTGTACAAATCTTCCCATAATGACAATTTTTTTGTGCAGCTGATGATGCCAAGGAGGAGGGCAGTGCTAAGCATAGTGAAGTATGAACGAAGGATCGGCATCGAGGACCTTATGCTGTTTTTTTGGTCGAGGTTTAACATGATTGAGCTGTAGTTATGTGGTGATTTGTTGCTCCTGTAGATACTCTAGGCTTATGTGGATAGGTCCTCACTTTTGGAAACTTTTCACGCTATCTTAACCTCACGCGTCACTCCTGAAGGCTGACTTGGAAACTGGAATTAATCCTGTTTGTGTAGACGAAGCTTAAATGGATGTTTGAGAGAAGTACTTGTGATTCTCCTTTGCGTTTGTTCCACAAGCCCATCTATCTGGTTTTGTCATCTCTGGCAGCTTTGCTTGTGCTTTCTTTGGGCAATGCGTGGAGTATTGTGAATGCACTATTCCCTTCTCTGGTGCTGGGCTGGATTGGAAGTACATTTCAATGGGCTTCACTTGCCTAGCTACTGGATCTATTTTGAAAACTGCTACATACACTTTAAAACAGAGAATGGACCAAGATAATGGTTCGATAGCTAAAGGTAGAAACTTGTTTGACATGTTTGCAGTCAACCTACAGTTAACTGTTTTCATCTGGAAAAACAAATACAGTCAACTGTTTTTCCCTAGATGCAAGCTTTTGTGCATTGGGATCGATTTTGCTGCCCAAAGACGCTTTCTATTGAATCCTGCACGAGAAAGAGAAAGCCTGACGGCAGTTATAATCTGCTTCGATGTGGCGCGGTAGGAACTACACAAACGAGCAGTCTTTGCAGTTCGCACCTCAGTTCCCTGGGCCGTCTGGGTTGTGAACTTCTGATGGGGCTACACGTTACGTGCAGGGATCTCTTCGTTTCCTACTCTACTCGTGACACGGCCAAATCGATCACGATAGGTTCCACATTTTCCTCAGCTCTTGTAGTAGATTCAATGCATCCCGACGTGTTCCTCGTTTTGCTCACGGGTCAGAACTCTGAAACAGCAGCAGCAGGAAGCTTATTAGGTACTACGTACATGCATGATTCACGAATGTACAGTGTGGGTTGAAAATTTTGTCACGGAAAGACTGGTGGAAGGCGGTGAAAGGGAAGGAACACCACACACAAGGACAGACATGGGATTCAATGGCAATACACGCGTAAGGTGACGATTACCACACGGAGAAAACGGGACCAAGATATGCAGCGTAGTACTGTACGACGTAGCAGCCGGACCGGATCCCACGGCAATTGTTGACGTTTTAACAGCTCGTGGTTGGTTTCACAGGAAAAAGATGAAGACATGGGCTTCACCTGCTGCAGTCACACACTTCTCTGTTGTGTCGGTCTATTCTAATAAATGCAGTTTTCATCTTTATCTGGATATCTAGTTGGACTTGACCCTTTTATGTACTATACTTACCAGTTGTTGGCTCGGCGAATGAAACAGCAAATGGCTGTTCTGCAAGTCTGGATCGCTCATGGTCGTTGTAGACCTGTTGCGATTCATGATCCGAATCGATCTCTTCGGTAGAAGATAGGACCGAGTCAGATGGAAGGGTCTGTAAACTAAGGTTTGGGAACACACACAGTACATAAAATATGCATGTGTCTAATGCTGACATGTTAAGTACTTCCTCTGTCTCAAATAGATGTCACAGTTTTGCCAAAATTTACTTAAATCTACACACTATTTTAGTATATAGATTCACCCAAATTTTGATAAGCCTGCGACATCCATTTTCAGACTGAGAGAGTAGTGTAGATTAATAGACCATGAAATCTGCATTATGAGGTTTGCTAATTCTTGTAAAATGATAATCTCCAAGAATTGCACGTACGTGAGTATGTCACCGGCCTAACAAAGTCCATCTCTATTTTGAGTGCGCATCACCACACTAGCATGCTTAGGTGTGAAACGTAGCATCCGATCGAGACATTCGTACCGTGCAGATCTGGGGCACGATCGGGCCATACGAGACGCTGCCGGCTGCGGCGACCGCGACCAGGACCCGATCAACAGCGCCGCGAGCCGTGGCGCTTCCTAAACCACCACCTTCTCAACAAAGGATGACGGCGTGCGTGGGGTCAAAGGATGACGGCGTGGGGTCCCCCCAAACTGAACGTCGCCGCCACCACCGCCCGCGGACAACAACGGCCGCGCGCGCGTGCAACGAGATTTCGCGGGCATTGAATGCGGGGTTCACACTTCGCCACCGGCGTACAGGGCCGGCCGGGGAGATCGGATCGCCGAAGGCGACAACACGTACCGGCGACAGACAAACAATGCCCTCGCCGCGCGCTGGCGCGTCGCCTCGCGAGAGCCCCAGCTCTACACACCTATCCACCCGTAAACCCGGCGATCGCGCGCGCGCGTCGCCTGTCGCACTTGAAAGCTTTCCTTCCCGTCCACGCGAGGAGTATTTAAGACCGATGGGGATGCGGCCGGGAGACGATCGACCTGGCGCCATCGTATCCGCCATGGATGCCCGGCCGGGAGCGATCGGCATCGGAAGTTCAGAAGAGGATAGGCGCATCGCGGTCACGGGGATAGAGACCGTCCGGCGGCTGCTCGGGACTAGCTAGCTAGACCGGGCGTTTTCGTTCCGTTATCTTTAGCTTTCCTACGACCATCCATTCGGAGCCGGCGGCATCTTGGCCGGGGTAGATCCATCGAGATCGAGCTACACGCCAGATTGTAGATAATGCATGGAATCGACCTAGTATGCATTACTGGTTAAAGGGGCGTGTTTGCTTGGGGCCCTTCTCTAGCCAAAAACAAACACGCGTTTGGTTCTCCAGTCCATCTCTAAATCTTGGCATGCATGTTCCTTAAAGCACATTTTCTTGGTATAAGCGGCGGCATATACCTCGATGTTGTAGGACGATAGAGGCAAGCGGTGTTCCACTTCTTCTCCAAGATCTTCGCTGTCTACTCCGCTACTCCGATGCCGATGAGCACTACAAGCTGGTAGCTAAGATATTTGAGCATGTGTTAGATATGAATATAGGACGTGGTAGATCTGTTGCAGTATGGCTCTTGATGTGTATGATGTTGTGATAGATCGAATATTTTGTGATCATATGACATCTTGTGCTTAGTTGGGAGCGAGCATATGTCGAAGGTATGAGTATGTTAATGTGTCATGTGTTGTTGTTTAGGCGCTGAATTGTGCAGATGTCGATTATGCATGCCTATATCATAAATAGGGTGTCAAGCGGGGCGGGTTGCGGCATAACTTTTAAACTAAACCTTTATTAATTTTGTTAGACTTTGGGACCTTCTTTTGCCTATATTTTCTTTTGCGGGTCATTATGCGGGTGCCGCTTGCAACCCTAATCATAAATCGACTACACATTATTTTTTCTTCGCGTCACCCGTAAACCAGTCCGGTGTCCGGGTATCTGTCTGACCTTTTCTTGCACGCACGGAAGTTCGTGCGCATGTAACACACGTACGACTTGCTGCTGCCTGCTTTGACTTTTGAATAGCTAGCGACGGGCGGCAGTGCTACGCATGTACGGCACGTTCGTACTTTCCTACACTTCCACGTCAGGCCTTCCAGATTTATTCTCTTCTGAACATCTACTACTAGTACAGCGATCGTACGGATACAAAAGTCAAAACATGGCATGCGACACCGCATCGCCGGTCGTGTCAGCAAATCATCGCAGATAATGTTACCCACATGGATTAATCGCGAAACAGACTACATGAGCAATTAATCAATTTTCGGCTCGCCATCACGACTTTGATATTACACCGTAGACTATAACGAGGATGACATGGCTAATGACGTCGCGAACCAATCAAAACAAACGGAGCGATTAATTTGATACATATATTTTTGTTTAGACCCAAGGCCAGAAGACAATGAAGCAAGCAGCCGTACGTTTTGTACATTTGATTCCTCGAAATCTGTTGGCGCCTACCGAGCGAGCGTACATAAGACAGAAGAAATCATGGCCGCATTATCATCTGTAATCATGTTCGGTTGTGCTAATTCTAACCAGCATATGTACTGTGCGGACGGCAGCTTTCATTCCGGCCGGAATCAAGGTTGGTCAAACGGCCGGCTGCTTCAACGGTCAACTGTCGATCCTCCTGCCCCCGCACAGACCGGAGTAGTGAGCAGCATGGAGCTGGTAGTGGCCCACATGTACAAATCACAAGGTCAACTTCTCTGCAAGAGAGCTTGTACAATATTTCAACTTGGCAACAATTTTTTATACTACATCTCGGCACTTTCTTTGCAAACACGTACTACATGGCTCAGAACAGACATCATGGAGATGTTACGTGTTAATTAATTCACCTTCATACATTTGGAAAAAGTTGGCCACTTGGTTGTAACTTAGCTACACCAAGCAAGAAAAAAACTTAGCAATCAAACCCACCAACGGCCTCCTCTGTGCTTCCCATAATAGTGAGAGTAACTTAGATGCCAACTAGGCATTTTGATGACATGATATATCAATTGATAAGAAAAGAGAGCCTTGTGGTAACTAGCTATGTTACCATAACATCACACATTCTAAAACAATATAAGTCTATGAGCTAATAAATAAGCCATTCTAAGTTACTACCATTAAGTTTCTATGCACTATAAAGGTATTAACATAGACTAATAACTCATGCATATTACTGGTCTATGTTACTCTCCACTATGATCAGCCTAAAATTCTCGAGCTGAAAGTTTGGAATTTGAGCTGGATCTTCCAAGTTTTGAGTTTTTTTTTGTCTTTTTTTTGTAGTGTGAGTGAAGCATTGTCTTTTTGGTTAATAAAAAACATACCGGCCTGGTTTGTTGAATGGAAATGCAGAAAAAACCCCAACCATAAACCTTAAACAAGCTAAGAACCTTTATGGAATTGGATGGTGTGAGGATCTTGGGATGAAGTGAGGTGAGCATGCTACTAAGGATGCAAAGGAGACATGATAAACAAATCTTGAAGTTAAAGTGAGGTGAGCATGCTAGTATATTGTTATCGATCGGAGAGGCATACATAGACATAGTTACAACGACCTTACATTTCTATCATACTTTAATATCTGCTTGCTTGCTTGTCCGCTTTCTAGTTGCTTGTCTATTCTTTATACTAGCTAACTTTTGTATAGCTTGGTAAGTTTGCAAGTGGGAGGGGTGTACAACTGCAAGCAATAGAAGAAAATACAAGTATATAGGACTATTTTGAACATTGAAAGGTCTCGAAGGACCCGGAATATGCCTTAATTCAACCGTGGACATATAATTACAAAACAGACCTTGCAAAAATATAAAATTACAATGTGGCCTTTAGTTTTTAATAAAAAACCTACAAGATATAACGAAAACATGATCTTAAGTCGCAAACATTCCGCCGATCACGTTTGCCCCTGCCGCCGCCGTGGACATAGCCACTTGTGCTAGCACGACGATGTCGCGCCGAGGCTGGAGAAGATCCTTTGAAGGGGGTCGAACAATCTCGAGCATCACACATGCCACCTGCTTGTAGACCGAAACTGATGAGTTAAGTACGCCCAACACATTGACTCCTACATCTTACCACGGCGCATACTTATCGATCATTTGCTCGTCCTTACTATAATCCGGTACGGGGAGCACGATCACATCACATGGGAAGCTGATCTAAGCACAGAAAGATAAGAAATATCAATGCCGTTGTGACACAACCTTATTCCAATATTCCTCTTTGTCAAACGTCATATCCTTAACCGAGGTGTTGGTTTCTATCATTTTCTATTTCAGCTTGGCGTCTAGCAGCTAGCTGGCTAGTGATGCAAGTCAATTTTGCAAAGGAGACAACATCCTTGTCTTACTGTGATTTTTGTCTTGAGGTATTTGTATAAGTTCATTGAACAAGACCTAGCTCTCTCTGTCTGGTCCGTGTACTACGGTGTAGGACTCTTGGGAGAGATAGCTACGGACCGAGCTTGAATTTCTGACGAGAGGAGATGCATGGAACCTGACTTAGCTTTTGTGGGTAAAGAAAGCTAGCGATGAGCCTGAATTTTCTTTTTGGCAAAAAGCCTGCCTGAGGTTGCTAATTAACTTAGCTCTCCATGTCAACCACGTCTACATCGGCCATGGCCTTTTCACTATTTTCTCTTTAATCTCAGATGACTTAAACGCCATATCAGAGCTACTTACTCATCCTTATCTATGTTTTATTATTTTAACCCTCCTCAGCTAGAGCGGCAAGAACTAGAAGAGAAGTACTTGACGAGTCAGACAACAGGTCATCTTTAACTTGAACAGTACTGACCCCGACCTTCCCTAAATAAGTACTTTTCGTTCTGCAAAGCGACGTATACACACCCAGCTAATTTAAGCTACTGACCTTGACATATTAATACCTTTCCGTAAGGCGTGGTCATGCCTAGCTAGAACGTACTGCCAGTACAGACGTACGACGGCTACGGCTGGCAGAGACATATGACTTCTTTTTTCTACCTACTGATCTTAATCTCAATGGATGAATTGCAGCCACTAAGTGCATCTCTAATCACCCAAAAACCCGTTAGAGGAGTAAAAGATGCATTTTTACTCTTTTATTAATCGGACCTAACCAAAGCCAAAAACGTTTTAGTGGAGTAAAAAATTACTCATCGGCTCCGTCTATTCTTATATTTACTCATCCCACTGATGGATGAGTAGAAGAATTCTTCACCGATTCTGTGTTCACACATACTCCGCCTCGCCCTCTTCTCCACCTCGCGACCACCGCCACCCTAGCCACCACCAGAGACCACCAATGGCCGGATCCTCTCGCCGGCCATCCCCTCCACCCATCCCCAGCGTGCACCGCCGGCGAAGCCCCCCGCTGCAGCCCCGCGTCGCTCCCGCTCCCCGCCTCCAATCCCCTCTTCGATTAGCGCCCTCAAAACGGTGGCTTCCAGTCGCGGAGCAGGCGGCGCTGGCATACGACGTGAAGAACGTCGAGCTCCACAACTCTAACTGCGGCGAACTCAAATTCCCGCTAGGTTGCAGTGGCATGGTGCCGGACTTGGAGCCGGCCGGCCTCCGACTCATCTCCGACCGCGAGTGGCGGGAGGACAGTGAGGCCCGCGAGCGCCATTAGGCAGAGCGCCGCGATATGGCGATGGCGGCAGCGCTCGCTGGGCTCAACCCGGAGCTCGTCGAGAAGGAGTGACAGCAGCTCGAGGAATTTGCCGAGGCCAAGCGGAAGGCGGACGCGGCGAAG
Organism: Avena sativa; assembly: GCA_916181665.1. Taxonomy (NCBI): domain Eukaryota; kingdom Viridiplantae; phylum Streptophyta; class Magnoliopsida; order Poales; family Poaceae; genus Avena; species Avena sativa. The sequence continues at coordinate 381,328,043 of OV702280.1, read as the reverse complement.
AAGAAGGGGGTCGCCAATGCTGTGGGCCCGTCGACAGCTCCGACGCTGGCCAGGGTAAGGGAGGAGGACATCGGTAGCTCCGCTGGCCCGTTGACGGCGCCGGCGGTCATCGAGCTCGACGGCGACTCCTACTCCTCCTTCGAGTTGGATGAGGATTAGGTTAGGTTTTTTGAAATCCGGTTGAATTTAGTCAAATTCTACCGACTTTTGGTTGTACTATGTATATATTATGTTAAATAGATGTGTTAGTTTCAAATTTGGTTTGAATTTGATCGGAGTTAGAGGTGATCGTTTGATTTACTTCGCTAACTTTAAGAGATCGGTTAAAAACTGTTATCGGTTAGTGGAGTATTTTTACTCCTCTAACCAATTTTGAGCAGTTTACTCCTCTAACCGATTGGGGATTGGCTTGAGATGCCCTAACACTTTTCCTCGACTTTTTTTGCAATACTTTTTTTTCGAATAAAAAGAAACTTTATCAAGCATGAAGGTTTACATGACGATTATTTCCCATCGCATGAAAAACATCATCGAGGCCACATCCACGCCCCATATAGTACGGCGTTATGCTCTCGCAAAATTTGTGAGGCAATGAAGATCCCTAGTTTGTCATGAGTGGCTTCATTTCTCACGAACCACGCCCTCCACTCCACTTGAAAATTTGTGTAAATCATATGATCTCAGGGAGGAATGATTTAATCCAGCCATTTGGTGGTCCTAAAAGACCAGCATCAGAAAGTAAGCCCCTCAAGGCCCTCATCTTAGTCCATAGATTTTATGCATGTGGGCATCCAAACAGAGCGTGGGCAACATCTTCGACCTTTGAACATCAAATATTGCAGTACCCCGATAACTCGCATATGATGTTGCAGTTTATTCTCATCCAACTCAATACTTCTCCTAGTTCCACAAGTAAGGATCTTATTCCTTGCTTGTTATCTATTCTGAATTTCTCCAGAATCTTAACTAGGATATTATGAACTTGTTTCAAAAATCTTTGAAGCATTTCGACATTTATCAAAGGTCGAAGATGTTGATATATGTTCGACATAGCTTGTCCATTTGAGACACCCTTCCAAGCAAAGAGTTTAACCTTCGGTGGAACTGAAGATTGCCATATTCTTCACCAACATCGGTTCTGCCCATCTGGATTGGAAATAGTCCCGATGATGCCACACTAATATGGTTGTTCATCGAGGGCCAACTTATATGTAGACCACAATATAAAGATTGCAAAAGCCTCAGGTTGTCTTGGCATGACATCATCATCACCTCTTCTAGACGATTTAATTCTGAGAATTGCATCAACATTGTGTAGGAAATTCTTTCAAACTATATTTAATACCTTCCAATTACCCTAATCATCTAGGAGCTCTGAAACGTGTTGGATGTGTTGATTACCACACAGAGAGAGTGCCTTGAAATAATAATTGTGCGGTATCCATCTGTCCATCCAAACCATGATGCTTCACCCATTACTCACGTGCTACACAATGCCTTTCTCAGTAATTCTAGGCTGTAAGAAATAGCCGACCACGTAGAAGATGGATTACCAGTAAAATTTGTGTACACAATTTATCCACTGGGATAGTGTTGTGTCTTTACTACCTATTATGTTGTATTGCAATGATCCTTGTGGAGATTTATATAGAGTTACACGGAGGTAGGTGAAGACTTGGAGTACAGGATGTAGAGTTCTAGTCTATCTCTAGCCTATACATGTATACGTATTTTAACATCCTCCCTCAGTCAGAGCAGGAGTGGAGCGAACACTTCACACAAGCTTCGTGGGTGTGCAACAAATGCCAAGATTGGTGTACAAAAAGTGTCTAGCTAAATAACCACATGTCACGGAAATCGAGTCCACCTTGATCTTTAGAGAAATTCAACTTTGGCCAGTTAATCCAATGCATTCTTTGCTTCCCTTTCTCTACGTCCCACCAATAGTAACGTATTAACTTAGGGAGGTCATCACAAACAAACATGGGAAGCTTAAAAACTCCAATGATGTATGTCGGCAACTCGGGCAATGGCTTTAATAAGCACCTCACATGCACTTTGCGTTAGTAGGCTGTCCCAGTGCCCGATCAACCTTTTGCATAATCTGGGTCGAACATTCTCAATTTTTCCTTTGAGCTTACACCCATTAGGACTTGGCAATCCAAGATATTTTGCTTCAAACTCATGTTTCTCAATGTTGAAGTGTATAAGTGAATTGCACTAGTCCTTTCCATCAGTTCGGACTTTTGGTTGCGTTGGCTAGTGCATGAAGCTTGACATGGTATCAGAGCCTAAGGTCTCGAGTTCGTGTCCTGGCTTTCGCAATTTATCCTAAAATTGTTGTTAACCCCTATATGTCCACGTATAGGCCTCTTGAGTCATACGTGAGTTTTGCGCGCCATCGCTCTCTTCCGGTTGCACGTGCTGACTTCTCCCCGTCACACGTGAGAGGGGGTGTTAAAGTGTATAAGTGGATTGCACTAGTCCTTTCCATCAGTTCGGACTTTTGGTTGCGTTGGCTAGTGCATGAAGCTTGACACTCAACACGCAATATAGAGCGAACACTGCCACTTGAATATCTTGCTGTCAATGATCGCTAAACAATATGGAACACTTTGTTAGGGGTCAATAATTTGATCCTTACATGACGCATACTCGTGTAATGTATTCTTTACACATAAAGCTTAATCCTACAACTCCTTGAAGAATAATAGAGTATTATCCGCATAAAAGGAGGTGAGAAATATCAGGAGCTTGATGACACACCTTAATATGTGTAATTCGTTTTTGATCAACTTTATGCTTCAGAAGTATAGATAAACGATTCACCATAAATACGAAGAGAACAAAGGGAGGGATGATACCCTTGTCCTATCCTTCTAGTAGGAGGAAAGGCTTCCAACGGATTATCAGAAAATTTGAGTGAGTATTTAACATTGTAACACATGACATAATCTATTGTACCCAAGGTGCGAGAAACCCATCTCATGCATTGTACTCTCCACAAAAGGCCAATTTACCCTAGCATAGGCTTGGATAAATCCAACTTATATGAACAAGAAGGACGAATAAGTTGATTTTATGATATAACATCTCCCTGGAAAGGGCTAGCCTATTATATGCGCATTTCAAAACAGCCTTATATAAAATACTGCACATCGCTATTTTGCAGGAAAAACCTTTAGCTCCATAGGATTATCATTTTTTTGGAATTAGAACAATAGACATGTCATTAACCCCTTATGGCATGAGAATCAGGCGTTGGTGTAACATCCCAACATTAGAGCTTAGAAATAAGCTGAACACAGATGTGTGCACTGCATTCATGCATAGAAAATCTGAATAATTTTCGCGCTTTTAAATAAAAACTTGTCAAAGTGATTGAAACTTCTCTTAACTTGATGGAATTGAAGTAGATCATCAAGTTGACTGCGATAAGTTTTAATATGACCTTTGCTAAAACCTTATTTTGGGTAAACATGATTTGATCTAAGGGTAGATCAAATGGAATAAAATTAAACCCTAATACATTACTTAATGATTTATATTTGATCCTTAGGTGATCATATCATGGTATTCATTTTAATCACTCATGAATACCAAATTATAAATGTAAAACAAATAATAAGAATGTAACAACTATATCTTAATCTCATCTACTTATACCATGGGTATCATTGAAATATCTAACTCTAAATCTCTAGTGAGATTAAGTAGGAAAGAAACCTAAGTTAAGATCATTCACCACACATATTTCTTTCCATATCAATCTTTATCATCTCTATTGCATCCTATCTCAATATCTATTGTTCATCAATGTTGAGTAATCAACTATTTATTCACCAATTCTTAACCTATCAACTCTTGTCCTTATTATAGCATTCACTTAAGGCTTATAAAGAAAGAAGTGAGAAGAGGTAAATGGTAATGCTAATTTTAGATATCATCTATAGGATGGGAGTGATTGAAGGAAATCAAATCAATATGGTAACAAAGAAGATTACAAGGATAAAGTTTAAAGATAGTTACCAGGAGTAGTCCTATTGGATCAAGGGGGTATAATCAATGAATTATATCTCTTAATCCAATAGAGCTAAACAGAAGATAATTTCAATACAACTGTAGTGTTGCATTGATGAAGCCTCGATTAGCCAATTGAAAACCTAAACCACAAAGGATTATAATGACCATGCCTTATTCACCAATATTGACTGCTTATACCATGTATAAGTGACATTGGTAGATAAAACCATGATTGAACCATAGTATAGATTTATTATCCTAGATTAGTCATTACAAGTCACATTAATATAATTTGAGGTTGGAATGTTAGATATTGGAGTCAAGGAGAGATAAGATAGTAGGATTACAATGATGATTAGAGCAACATTGGATTATAGAAATAGTATTTTCCTCTTGGGAAATACTAAGAACTAGAGGAGAGTAGAACTTGATATAAACCTCTACTAGAGTAGTATTTGTGATGGATGATTTAAGAAGGGTATGGATGGAGTTAGGGGTAACCACTTGTTGGGTTAGAGATTATTAATAGTAGAATAGTTGTTATAGCCAAGTATAAATATGAGAATATTATGAAAGATTTAGTGTTAAGCACTTTGCATTTATAAATGGATTTAGAATAATAAAGGGTGGATAAGAAGTTTCTAGAAAGCAAAGCTCATCATGTTAGTACATGATGCTGGATATAGTGAAGTAATATATCTAGGAAAGGAATTCCTTAATTAGAAGTCCAGAATTATGAAGTATGGAATATAGGAATCCTTGTTAAACACTAAACCCTAATTCTAGAACCAAACATATTATCCATTTCATCTGAATGATTTATCATCTTAAATTCACAATGGTTCATAAGAATATGTTCCTATAACAAATTTACTAAGCATATCTTTATCATTTCTAACTATCATTATCATATGTGCTTAAGAATTAACTTTATCAATTCTTTCTCATAATTTATCCTAGAAAATAATTCCACTATTTTACTTTGAATGGTGATGTTATTAAAAATCACAAACAGAAAAACAATGTGATTAACCATTAATCTTTATACACATCAATAAAATAAACTTGTGAATATTAAATCTTCTAAGAACTTATGGTAAAGTATTTTCAATTCAAACTTTAACTCACTGTTAGCAGTAATACATTCTATAACAAGTTTATGAATTTATGCCCAATTAAATTCATATTAAATGCTCTCACAAAAAATAATAGAAAAGGTATCTATATAATGAAAATAAAGAAACCCTAAACAATATATAATAAAAGTTCACTAATTGATTCTTAATAACTTCAATATTACTGCAATTAATCAGAAAATAAATTTCATAAAACAATTTCAATCAAATGTGTAATATTCAAACCTGAAAACAAAACAGAAAATGAAAAAAGAATAAAACCAGGAAAAAATAGAGGGAAAACCCAATCTGGCCCATGGCCCATTTCCTTTCCTCTTTATTTGTCGCCCGCTAGTCACAGCTAAAACTCACCGCACACTCCGCAACAGCCCACCTCGGCCCAACACTAGCCCACCGGTAGCTCGTACCGCTTCGGCCTTGTATTCGTCGTCGTCTTCCGCGACGGCGGAAGCTGCTGCCTGTCACGCCGGCGGCCGTCGATCGGACGCTGCGATTCCCGCCGCCGCTGAGCTCCTGGGGAAGGGATAAGAACCGCCGGGATATCCTCTCTCATTCTTATCTCCCCAACATCTCTCTCTCAACCCCTCTCTTCCTCTTCCTCTTCCTGTTCCGCAAAAATACCGAAACCCTAACCGCCGTGCTTCGACCCCGAGCTCGCTCCCGGTCTTCCCTTTCCATTCTGAGGCCACCATGATGACCGCGGTGCTCGACTGCGTCGTTTGCCCCAAAGCACGCTTGTCGGGGAGGTCCCTAACTACGGAATTTGGTCCATCTTCTCCGACCCCTACGCCGTTCGTCGACGTCAATCGCCGCCGTCTCCAGCTGCACCTTGCTTCCTCGACCACTTCTCTGCATTCTCGGTGAGCTGATGGTCCTCTAGGACCCTTTCTTTCTTCCCATGCCTCTCTGAGTAGCTCTGGCCTCGAGCGCTGCCGTGCTGTCTCCGCTTCGGTCACCGCCGGCGAGGTTCCCGGCCACCCCTAGACTCTACACCACCCTAGATAGGTTACCCAGATTCATGCGCTTCTGATTCACTAACAACCGCATCCACTCGTGCGTCGTAGCGCCGCCGCTAGATGGTCGCCGGCGACAACCACCGTCCACCGTGTCTACCAGACCCAAGTCCACCCTGGTGTGGGTCTCGTTCCTGACGTGGCGCACCAACGTGGCCTAAGCCCCACCTGTCTGTGACCGTGGGTAACTCCAATCTGAGTGTAAAAAGTTTCATATCTTTTTAAGAAAATAAATAAAAACAAATAGAATTGACCTGGCAATAGGTCCCACCAGTCAGTGACTGGGGGTAGATTAGGCTCTGGTGAGAAAAACCTTTCAGTCTATGCTGACATCAGCATTACCTAACAAACACATTTAGTTATTTAATTAAAAAATTCATAAAATGATTAAATCTTGTAAATTTGATATCTTTTGTTTTATAATTCAGAAAAATATGTTTAATATATGAAAATTTTCAGAAAAATAAAATCTACAACTTAAAACTATATTAAATATTATTATGACGATTATTTAAATAAATATTATTTAATAATACTTTATAAAGTCTTAGTACTTTGATAATTAATATTCTAATAATGGCAAATGATAAAAATATAAATAAAATACCAAAAATCTTAGAAAAATAAGAATTAGAGTTTAAAACTATAATCATGTATTATTATTCCTCCTAATTAAATATTTATTATTTATTAACTATTTTTAAAGTAATAAACCTTATTAAAATCATATCTTATTATTTATAAATCACAAAAATAAAAGTAATATACCAAAATGATCACAAAAATAATAACTGCATGTTAAAAAATGTAATATTCCATTTTTTGTGTTAAACAAAAATCTAAACACTTTTATAACTTGAATTTAAACCTATTTCCTTAATTAATAATTCTTATAAAGGTGAATAAAACTTGTTAATACTCTAAAAATTAACCAATTAAATGTAATAAATAGTATTAATCCTAAATACTAATTTTATGAAGTCAAAATGGTTTAACACATTTTAAATATAACTTTATTAAGTTATCCTTCAACCATAAGTATGAATTATTTTATAAAAGAATTCTAATTTAATATAAAATCTCTAAGAATAATTATAATAAGATAAAACCCATTCTTTATATTCAACTACAAGTTATAAACAAACCAAAACACTATATTGAACCCATAAGAAGTTAAGTAATCTTATTTCTTTGTTTACAAACTATAACCACTCATCCATAAAAAGGAAAATGATTCTATCCCATTAAACAATTAGGAAACCACTGTTCAATAAAAGTAATGCCATTCTTAAATAACTCCAAAGGAAACATTATAAAGTAAATAGGCTACAAATATTATAAGTATAATACCTTAAGTCCATCTATGTCTTTAAAGTTATCTTTAGTCTATCATATTTTAATTAATGCTAAAGACTTTACTATATGCTTTATAGTTAACTTTGGTATGTTGTAATTAAGTTATAAAGCATCTTAATACCAAACAAACTCAGTTAAAAACCAAGATAAATAAGTCTCAAATACTACTAATTTTATTATTCCAGTAAAAGCAAATCTTTCTAACTTCAAGACTATAACTAGAAAGAACACCTCATAAGATTAACATAAAAGCTTAAATGCTTCTGTTTAGTTAAACAATATTTTCTTAAAAAGTTATTCATTTTGCCACTTCAATCAACATATGACAATTAATAGTAAACACTTTACTTTATACTTTACTTGTATAATAATATTGTTCATACTTAAATTCTTTATAAGTGACATTACTTGTAAAGTAAAACTTGAAGTTAAACAATTAAGATATAAGCAACCTTAAGTAGCATTCCATACTAAGTATTTTATTGTTGTATAAATACATGTTGTATTCCACACACTCACAAGCCTTAACAAGAAGCACATGAGTGAAACTTAATCTAAAAGGGCAACACATTCCAAGAAAACCAATTCCAGTATCCAAACCCTAGAACAACGTTATTCCCGGGATTCGCGTTTAACAACTTGCATTACATTACTTATACATAAAATCATCTTGCTTCTTTAAACATTAGTCCTTACCGGACCAATGATGCAGATTTCCGCTATTGGATCTTTTATATTGTCTTGAAGACCGTGAGTGCATAATCTTGCAATCACAAAAGGCAAGTTCACACTTGCTCATATCCTTTTGATTATTTTCTGTAAAGTATTTTGCAAATCAAGTGTTGACATCACCTGCATTTGAAAAAGGTCAGAAAACAACTTTTGATAATAATGTGAACTATTGGTTACTGATCCAGGGTGATCAGCTAATCTATTAAATCTGGCAGTTGGAATACCACCGTTCAGGACTATATCACCTAGGATTTAATAACCAATGTCGCCAGTGATTCTTGCGCCGTATATTACGCGTTGACCATGAGATTTGGAATGAGACAGAGAAGTCAGCTGTATCTTCTTCCTCTCGCATGAAGCCGGATGTGTAGGTCGTGGCTGTTATCACTCGTAGCGTGCATATTAATTGGTAATTCGTAGAGGATATGCAGCATATGGGTGGGAACCCTCAACATCCCACGATGGTTTTGGCATCTAACGGTCTGTACAAACCATTGCCGTAATTCAATATGTGGGCATGGTGTACACCAAGGGGGCATGCGAGGTCGCGAAGGGGGCAGTGATTGGCTTGGATCTTAGGTTGGGCCTCAAACCAAGGAAGTTTGAACGGGAACATAATCCCGGCCGTGCAACAAAGCCTAAGGTCTCTCATGGGTAAAGTGACGCATCTTTGCAGAGTGTAAGAACTGTAACTTGTTACTCCCTGTTTCGGGAAGGAGCTGCGAACGCGGCGGGAAAGGAACCCCATGAATGTTCTCGTAAACCCGTGAAGGCTGACGGACATAGCTTTTCAGAATAAAAGCAACATTTTAAGAAATGTTTACGAAAACCTGCATTGCCTACGACCTATGGTCTGTGGCTGTAGCTATAGTGCATCAAACACTCCTTTTCTAGTGGACTTGCTGAGTACGCTCGTACTCAAAGTATCTTCTTAACCCTTGCTAGGTTCTAAAGCCAGTACAGATGACGTCTACATCAAGTTATGCTCCAGGAATCATCATCAAAAGCTAAAGCTCTTTAATAAAGTCAAAAAAGTCAACATATACATCAACTCAAGTGAAGACAAAGTTGCTACTTAGATAAGAATAGAATTTTTAACCATAAAACCTACTTCTGTAGAGTATTGTAATAGCAGCAATACAAGCCAGTAGTTCAGCTGCTAGTTTTATAAGTATGGTAGTTATGAGTTATTTATTCTCGATTCTTCTTCGTAAGAAGTTTCTTTCTCTCTCTTTAACCTAGAGTGTTCTCTGGATCTTGTGTAAAGAGTTGAGTTGTAACCTATAGTCATGTCTTGGACCTGCTATGTTTCTGTTGTACTACTCTGAGGGATGTAATACTAGTGAACGGTGTTTCATTTGTGTTATGTCAACGACTATAGTGTACTACATCATGTAGTGGTATGCTGGGTCACCGCAGTTGGCCTGGTGGCTGACACTCCGGGTGTGGAGGCCAGCCCGCCCGAGTTTGAGTCCCAGCATTGGCAGACTTTCGAGTCTTCGCTGAGGCATGAATAAACCGGGTGTCTCACCTACCTAACAATATATAACCAAGGGAGAGATCATTCCTCCGTTGGCAACGTTTTTTATTAACCCCTTATGGCATGAGACTAGTAACAAAGAAGTGGTTCACTAATGGGACAACCTCCTCACTTTTTTGTTTTGTGAAATTTCATCGATCTATTAATAATCATCAACAGCGGTACGGAGATTTCCAAAAGAAATAAAAATTATAAATAGGTCAATGAAACACCTAGCGAGGACTACATACACTAGCAGGAGTCGAACACTAGAAACAAGAAAGCCACCCGACCAGGCGCCTTGATAGGCTCAATATGAAATAATGTGTATGCAATTTCATCATCCGAGAAATCCCTGCATACCTGAATATTCATATCATCCTAATCCAAAACGGAGTCAATTTAGTAATAGCCTCACAATTAAGAGTAGGACCAGATACATGTCAACAATAATAAAAAGAGTAGGATCAGATACATGTCAACTAGCATCAAATACATGTCAACAAAAATAAAAAGGAGTAGGAACAGATATATTACATCCAATTGATTAACCAAATCTAATTGTCTACCAAAAAAAATGACTCGATGGACTCGGCGAGTTATTCATGAAAGTAAACGCACGAGCTAAGCACACGTAGGTGTAGACAAAAACAGCCATGTCGGACTCAGAGCCCTGTCAATCGCTCCAAATAATGGGAGTTGGAGAGCTATACAAGCTAGCGCAACGGAGCTAGGATCATGATCTCTCTTCAACCGGCCACTAAATCTAATCCGATTGTGCACCACACCATTTTTGCGCCTGCCGCCCAGCATTAAATTCGTGATCGACCGGGCACCGTAGAACTAACGTTAGGCTTACGCTGCTGGAGCTGGGGAGAGCGTACGTGCGTGATCTCATTTGTGCGATAGGATACATCTTTCTTAGGGGACTTGGTTCATGAGTCTACGTACAGGTTCTGTCTGTGGAGTGCAGACTCATTTTGTGATGGAAATGATGGGAAGGTGACAAAAGGCGACGATCACCGTACCTATACAGTGGAGTGATCGACGGGATAAAGTAGTACTTACTTTGTTCCTAAATATTACTAGTAGATGCTTTGTTGATAATACTATAATATAGCCTATCAAAACGTTTTATGTTTTGGAACAGATGTAACAAACGCGAAAGACACGACTCGCAGCCATTGTTGACGTAGTACGTAGCAGCCGGATCCTCTCGAATCAGGCTTTCGTCCCGCTTTATAAATAAAGCACACAGGTAAGACCGTTGCTGGGCCAGACAGCACAACGCGTCAACGCCCAAAGGAAATTCCGAACACTGCTAGGGCCAAACAGCACAAGCCAAGCCCAAAAACAGATAAAAAAACAAAAGAGAAACAAAGCCAACATTGGTAGCTCAACGAAACAAGGATGGCCCTCAACCACTGCGCCCTCCGGAAAAGTTCCACCACTCCTCTGGCATTTCAAACCGTCGTGTACCAAGCAACACCTTCAACAAGGGATGTGACGATGACGCCACTGCTGCCCGGACCATTCCTAGAGTTTCCCCCGGTACACGGAAGGGGATGGAGGGGGGAACCCGACGCCCTTCAGGAAGGGATGATGACACCCGCAGGCGTCACCGCGTCGGTGTCGAACGGGGCCGACAGAGATTTCGCCCACCCCAAACAACCAACACCCCGGACAGTCCGAAGCACTCCACCACGCCCACCGCCAACCAGCAGACGCCACCATGGAAAGGAGCCAACTTCTTCATCTCACTGAAGATATCGGCGCAAGGTCTCGAGGCACAAGCGAAGGAGGCAATGGGCACAAGGGGATAGTAGCATCGCAGCCGAGCGGGAGGGAAATACCTCCACCGCCGTGGCAGTAGCCGACCGATCGCAGCAACAGGGGCACACCAGGTCTCGGGCCCGGCCGGGCCCATATGGGCCCGCAAAGCCCCCATCGCCACGATGCAGCAAGGGCAGCCGCAACGCCACCACCACCCCCGAACCACCGTTGCCCCTCCTCCACCTCCAGAGAGCCTAAAGGGCGAGCACAGGAGGCTGGCCCACCCCAACTCAGATGGGGCCCGATTAGGCCGAGATCTGAGCCTAGGAAGGCACCAACCAGCCGCCATGGCTGCACCCGACCAGCCCTGCCGCCAACGCCAGCGCCGCCGCGCTCCAATCCACCCAGCCCACGGGTTCCACGCCGCCGTGCGAGCTGCTCCACTGACCTTCGGGACCCCGCCTTCCTCCAAGCAGACGGGAAAAGGCCAGCCCGCCGCCGCCAGCACCGTGCGGGAGACTCCCGGCGGCCCACGCCGGCGGCGGCAGGGGAGAGCGGGGGAGAGGGGGTGTTGGCGACAAGAAGATGCGGCGCCCACGGTCGCCCGCGGGGGGCGGGAGGGGGGGGCGAGAGCGGGGCTCGGTCGCGGGCGAAGCGTTTTTTCAGCAGCCGGATCCCACATCCATCCATTGTTGACGTTTTAACAGCTCGACGGGACTCACAAGAAATGAACGATGAAGATGCATGTGAGCATTGGAGCTAGCCCTCCCTTGTTCTTGTCACACTTTTCCTAGCTGTATATCTGTTCCTGCCCTCCCTTTCGCGACGGTTGTGAGTGCAAGTTTGAAGTTTGAACCCTTAACTAGAGGGATAAGAAAAACGGACCCCCTTCGTTCTCCTCCTTGCTACAGTTTTTGAGCGTTCCGTTGGGAGAGCCGCGCCGACCCAAAGCCTCTCTCACCCGTGCCGTTAGTCGAGATGGGCGGAGGGGAGGTGGCGGTGGTAGTATTTTAGGTACGATTTGCGGTGCTTGCTAGTAGTGGGTTTTATGCCCGGTAGTGGAGGCGGAGCTTCGGATCGTGGCGGCCTGGTCTAAAGCTTAGGATTAGGTTCTTCTCTCTGTCTTCCTTTACTTCATAGGTTGAAGCATGGAGCGATGGAGAGGGAAACTGTCTCCTCCAATAAATCCAAGACCGTTGGTTTCCCCTTGATTTGTGCTGCTGTGCCGATGTTCCTTCTTCACCTGGCCGACTATGGTCGTGAGGGGGGAGGAGAGGTGGTGTAGTCATCAGATCCGGTGGGTGGTGGGGTGCCTTCTCCGTCCTGGCTTTTTGGCACGACGCTGGGCGGTGGTCTCCTTTGTACTTCAGCGAGCTCCGGAGGTGGGAGACGATGGAGTGGTGCTTGAGACGGCCCCCAACTGTTCTCTCAAAGCGACATCGTTTCCTTCTCAGCAGACTAGCTCCTCTGCCCTTTCTCTCGGTCGGCCTCGGTGGCGAGGGAGAGGAGGGTGGTGGGTATTTTGCTGCTGTTGGTGGGAGGCGGCCGTGGTGGTCGATGGAAGCTGCGACCACCCTTGTAGTTCCCAAGCGGAGCCGGTGGGTAACCGCTATCCGTGGCTGCAAGGGCGTCCCTGCAACAAGCTTCAACCTCCCTCATCACGCAACCAAGTGCTTTGTACCCGGCGGTGCAACGACGGCCGGTGATGGAGGATCGCTTGCGGCGGAGAAGACCTAGGATTCGATTGCTCTTTTAGATTCTATCCTAGTTTTTTTTGCATTTTCCAAGGTCTTATCTTCAAATTTCAAGTTCTTTTGGGCAAGAAATGTTAGGGGCCTCAATGTAATATTGTACCCACCTGATGTTTAGTGAACATCTTCTAGGCCTTGTTGGCCTTCCTCGTTCAAAAAAAAAACACACCACCTTATAGTAGAATATATTACACATTCCTATTTTGGGCAAAAACCCTTAGCTCCATAGGATTGTCTATTTTTGGAATTAGGACAATAGACATATCATTAATGCCTTTTGGCGTGCCACTAGTAACAGAGGAGTGATTTACTATTGGGACAACCTTCTGATCGTGGCAAGTCCATATTTCTTTGCTAGAAGCAGAAAAGCCATCCGGACAAGGCGCCTCCTCCAATCAGAAATAATGCGTCTGCAATTCATCATCCGAAAAATCCCTGCATAACTGATTATTCATCAGTAATCTGATCCGAGGTCAAACTAGTAAATAGCCTCACAACTAAGAGGGGTCAGAATGTTTGTTAACGAAATCAGAATGTTTGCAAGAATAAAGAAAATGGCTCGATGATCGACCCTGCGAGTTATCCATGAAACTAAACACCCGAGCGCGCTAGCACACGTACACGTGTGGACAAAAACAGCCATGTCGGAGTCAGAGCCTGTGAACTGCTCCAAATAATGTGAGTCGGAGAGCTACAAAGCTAGCGCAACGGAGCTAGGATGATCCTGATCTCTTCAGCCGGCCAACAGCTAGCCTAATTCGACCGTGCACCACACCTTTTTGCGCCGTCCAGAATTAACTTTGGAGGTCGACCGGACACTGTAGATCTGTCGCCACTCTTATAGCGTCTCCAGTGGAACGTCTGGACGTCTATATGTCCATATAGACAATTGTCTAAAAAAAAGAAAATATAGACGATCTTAGTTTTTTTGCGGAACATTCTTTCTTCAATATTTTAGTAATTTTTTTTATAACTACCGTCAAAATTTAGAAGCAATATACAGTAGCAAACAAGACAACAACATGATTATCAATACAAACAAATATTTGTATATTATGCAATGATACAAGCAATATTCAGCAACATACATTAGTACATCACTCCATCTCTATATTCTGTATCGATGCACAAGAAGCAACAAGTTCAGTACTAAACAAGCCTCCTCTCTTCAACATCGTCGGAGTAACTGCAGCCCTCCACTCCTGCCGCTGCTCCTCCCCAACCGCCGCCATGCCCCTTTCCATTCTCCTCCCTGTCCGCCGCTAGGCCGGACGCCTCGCGCGACCCCATGCCCTGTTTGAAATATAAGCAATAATCCATATGATTTAATCCGAATAATAAACTGATAAAACATGATCATACAAACGGTACTAAAACCAATTATGCAGATCAACAAAGTAGATAAACAGATTACATCTATAGGAGATAAACCTATCACATCGACACCAAACGCTAGAATAAAGAACTCTAGCATAATCTGAAAAAGACAGTTGACTATTACGTACAGTGTAGGCTGAATAGCAGCCGTAACGGTTGCAGCAGCGTCGCCCATGTTGAGGTTGTCGAAGAGGTCGCTGACGTCCGGGAAGAAGTCGTCGTCAGGGAACTCGTCGTCGGACGATGTCGTGGTTGCCAGTAGTCGCGCTTGAGCGCTCCCCAAAAACCTGATCGCCCCTCACCCGTACAGGTTCACGAGAGGCGGGGTTCCGGAGGCCTACTGTCCCGATCTGCGGTGCACGCCGCAAGCCGGGATGGAGAAGACGAAAGCGGCGGCGCAAGGTTCTGGAGGTAGGCGCGTGTGTGGATTGATTTCGTACCGATTAGGTTTAGCCCGGACGCTTTATATAGTGTAGGTTAGGAGGATCATGGGCTCAGCCCACGTCCGAGTCGGTAACAGCCACGTCCATAAAAACTGGAAACGGCTGTAATTAACGCGTCCGTTAATGACTCATAATCAATTTTCCCAACAAGCAAAATAAAGCTCGGCTCGGCGAGATTCCCGCAACCCGTGGCGCGCGTCGTGACGAGGCGAGGCGTGGCGAGGCGGGCGGCGTCGGAGGAGGAGTGCGCGAGGGCTACTCTTCTTGTCACACCTTAGTGAGTGGTGCAACACTCTACTATATAAGGTGGTCCAACTCCCCTTCAACTAGCAATGTGGGACTAAACTTTAGCACCACTAGCACAGCCATATGCTGCCATATACAAGTGGGCCAAAGAGAATTTCAGAATTTGTCTAATGGGCCAATAGCCCAATATAAACCAAATTCCAACAATCCCCCACAAAGTCTCATTGGCACATCACAACACTTTTCTTTCAGAACATTGTTTTATATACCGGTGTGTAGTGGAGACTGTTAAGTTGAACTTCCACGTTAAACTTCATGCTACACTAGCTTGCAACTTGAATAGTGGACTATGCCTTGAACTACAAGTTTTCTGCGCGCTAGTTTCACACAAAATCTAGACCGGTACAGGGCTACCGTCGGCTTCCCCGCGGTTTGGAGCTTATGCGTCATACTCCAGGGCCTTTCATGAGTTTATTAGAGAGCACCCAACTCTCACGGACTGCGACGTTTGACAGTCAGACTCATATAGGTGTGTTCCTCAAGAGATGTTCTGCAGGACAACATCTCCGCTTATAAATGTTGGAGATATGCCCTAGAGGCAATAATAAATATAGTTATTATTATATCTTTGTGTTTATGATAAATGTTTATATTCATGCTATAATAGTATTAACAAGGAAACATTAATACTTGTGTGAATTGTAAACTTAAATTGAAGTCCCTAGTATAGCCTCTATACTTCACTAGCTTGTTGGTTGATTAAATGATTGTGGTTTCCATATCATGAACATTGAGATGTTATCAACAACAAGATCATATCGAGAATGATATGGTGGACATACTCCTATTGATAAGCGTAGCATAAAGATCAAGTCATTTCAATAGTTCAATTGCTATATGCTTTCTGATACATAGTAACCTAATTCCTTCGACCATGAGATCATGCATATCACCTTTACCGTATGGATGCTTTGATGACATCAAACACCACACCGTAACTGGGTGGCTATAAAGGTGACATTAAGTGTTCGGAAAGTATTGGTTGAAACACATGGATCAAGAGTGGGATTTGTCCATCCACATGACGGATAGATATACTCTGGGCCCTCTCGGTGGAATGTCATCCAATTGGCTTGCAAGCATGTGACTTGGTCACAAGGGATCACATATCACGGGAACGAGAAAAGAGTACTTATCGGTAACGAGGTTGAACTAGGTATGCAGAGATACCGACGATCATAACCTCGGATAAGTAAACTATCGTGAGACAAAGGGAAATTGGTATCGTATGTAAGTGGTTCATTCGATCGCAAAGTAATCGTAGAAATATGTGTGAGCCATATGAATTTCCAGATTCCTCTATTGGTTATTGTTCAGAGAAGTGTCTCGATCATGTCCGCATAATTCACGAACCGTAGGGAGACACACTTAAGGATTCGACGTTGTTTTGAGTAGTTATGGTATTATGAGAAAGAGACCGAATGTTGTTCGGAGTCTCGGATGGGATCCGGGATATCACGAGGTGATCCGGAATGGTCCGGAGAATAAGATTCATATAAGGAAAGTCCCGTTTCGGAGTTCGGGAATGATTCCGGTGTTTTCATCGGGAATGTTCTAGAAGGTTCCGGATTGTCCGGCACTCCGGGGGGGGGGAGGGTACATGAGTGTGTCATTGAATGATTGCATCATGTACTAAGTGTTCTTGCTGTTCCAAAAAGATGAAAGTCAAATTGCCAGTTTGAAAGTCAAACGGCTAAAACAGGAAACTGTGGGAAACAGGAAACTGTGGGAAACAAGCAAGAGGAGTTGGAACCAACTTGGAGGAGGAGTCCAGCTCCTCCAGGCCGGCGCCCAGCCCTAGGCCGAGTTGGGGAGGGACTCCCTCCCTCCCCTGGCGCGCCAAGGACCCTCCACCCATAAAAGGAGGGGCAGGGCTCCTCCTTGAGACACACAAGTTTCCACCTCTAATCTCAGGTTTAGAGCCGTTTGGTTTAGAGCTTCTAATTGCTTTAGCCTGCGGTTTAGAGCCTTCTAATTGGTGAGTCTAATCTCTAGACCACTAATAGCCCTCTCTCATAATCCACCATACTCGCTCCGGCTTAATGCGAAGCCCTGCGGGATCTCCCCTCTACTTCCGGTACCACGCCGTTGTGCTGCCGGAATCGCGAGGAGAGTGCTACAACCTCCGCTGCCTGCTGGAACAAGGGAGAGGAAGGTCTTCGTCGAGTACCGAACGTGTGACCGACTGCGGGAGCGCTGCCGGAACGCAGCGCCGGAAGGATCGTCTACACGATCTTGAGATCGGAAAGAGTACGACTACATCACCCACGAGAATCCGCTCTCGTTAAACACTTTGGAATCTTCGAGGGTAAGTTATTCCATCGACTCGTTGCTACAATCTAGTAGATAGATCTTGGCTTGTTTGTTTGTATGCGATAGAAAATTTTTGTTTTCCATGCTACGAACCCCTACAGTGGTATCAGAGCCGTGTCTATATGTAGATCTGTTGCACGAGTAGAACACAATGGTCATTGTGGGCGTTGATGCTTTTATTGTAGATTGCTTTTTGTGTACTTTGCATCTTGCGGTATGTTGGGATGAAGCGGCCCGGGCTAACCTTACATGACATCGTTCATGAGACTTGCTCCACGCTTGACATGCAACTTGTATTGCATAAGTGGCTTTGCGGGTGCCTGTTTCTCCTAGCATAGTTAAGATCCAATTTACAACGGGTAATCAACAATGCTAGTATCAATGTTGTGGTTCTTGTTCGTAAGTTAGAACGACACTTATTGAAAGCCCCAAACCACGTAAAATATGCAAAGAAAGTAGAGGCGTCTAACTTTGTTTTGCAGGGGTGTGCAGTGATGTGATATGGCCATGATTGTGATTATATTTGATGTATGCAATGTTCCTTATTGTAAGTTGGCAACCGGCAGGAGCCATATGGTTGTCTTTAATTTATGTTAAGACCCGCGTGTCTATTCAAAGTAGTTGTAATAGTTGAAGCCGGTGGACGACAACCATGGTGAAGCGTCATTGACCTTGATGCAATGCCGGAGATGATGGATATCATGTTCGTGTTTGAAGATGGAGATCGGAAGCACAAAGAAGAAAGGCCATATCATATCACATATTATGAATTGCATGTGATGTTAATCCTTTATGCATCTTGTATTGCTTAGTAGACGACGGTAGCATTATAAGATGATCCCTCATGCACATGAATTTCAAATCATAAAGTGTTCGCCCTTAGTTAGCACCGTTGCTAAAGCTTGTTGTTTCGAAGCACCACGTGATGATCGGGTGTGTTAGATTCCGCAAGTGTATACAACGTAAGCAAGCCAGATTTGCTTATGCGGTGGCTAAGGTTTGATCTTGACGAGCCTAGCATGTACAGACATGGTCTCAGGAACACGGATTACCGAAAGGTAAAGCATGAATCATATAGTAGATATGATGAACATGATGATTGTTCGCCATTGAAACTATATCAACTCTCGTGATGATCGGTGTTGATGTAGTGGATTTGGTTCGTGTCATCACTAAAACAATGTGAGGGATGTTGTTTTGAGTGGGAGTTCACCTAGTTTAATTTCATTAATTAATTTGAACTCAATTTGTCACAAACTTAGTCTAAACTATTGCAAATATGTTGTAGATCAATGGCAGCCCCTACCATCAATTTTAATGCGTTCCTAGAGAAAGAAAAGTTGAAAAACAATGGAAGCAACTTCGCGGATTGGTTCCGCAATTTGAGGATTGTCCTCACAGCTGGTAATTTGACCTATGTGCTGGATGCACCGCTGGGTGACCCACCTGCAGCTGATGCTCCCGATGAAGTAAAGAATGTTTACCTCGCTCGGAAGAATCAGTACTCCATAGTTCAGTGTGCTATCTTGTATGGTTTAGAATCGGAGCTTCAGAAAAGGTTTGAAGAGTCAGACCCATATGATATTGTCGAGGATCTCATATTGATTTTTGAGACTCATGCGGCAATTGAAAGCTATGAGGCTTCTGAAAAGTTCTTTAACTGCAAGATGGAAGAGGGCAGCTCCGTCAGCGAGCATGTGCTTAAGATGTCTGGGCACGCAAACAAACTTCAAAGCTTGGGTATAGTGATTCCTAATGCTTTGGGGGTTTACCGCGTCCTCCAGTCATTGCCACCAAGTTACAGGAACTTTGTGATGAACTACAACATGCAGAACATGAACAAAGAGTTGCCAGAACTATTTGCTATGTTAAAATCTGCAGAAGTGGAGATCAAGAAAGAGCACCAAGTGTTGATGGTCAATAAGACCACCAAATTCAAGAAAGGCAAGTCTAAGAAAAAGGGACACTTCAAGAAGGGTGGTAAGAAAGTTGCCACGCCGACGAAGAAAACCAAGGCTGGACCAAAGCCTGAAACTAAGTGTTTTTACTGCAAGGGAGAAGGTCACTGGAAGCGGAATTGCCCAAAGTACTTGGCGGATTTGAAGAACGGCAACATCAAGAAGAAAGGTATATCTGATATACATGTTATTGATGTGTATCTCACTAGTATTCGTAGTAGTGCCTGGGTATTTGATACTGGTTCGGTTGCTCATATTTGTAACTCGAAACAGGTGCTGCAGAATAAACGGAAGCTAGCGAAGAACGAGGTGACGATGCGCGTGGGAAACGGATCAAAGGTTGATGTGATCGCGGTCGGCACGCTACCTCTTCATCTACCATCGGGATTAGTTTTATACTTAAATAATTGTTATTTAGTGCCTGCGTTGAGCATGAACATTATATCAGGATCTTGTTTATTGCGAGACGGTTACTTGTTTAAGTCAGAGAATAATGGTTGTTCGATTTATATGAGTAATATGTTTTACGCACATGCACCTTTGATAGATGGTCTATTCTTATTGAATCTCGATAGTGGAAATACACATATCAACAATATTGAAGCTAAACGTTTGAAATCAAGCGATAATTCGACCTATATGTGGCACTGTCGTCTTGGTCACATTGGAGTGAAGCGTATGAAGAAACTCCATTCTGATGGACTTCTTGAATCACTTGATTTTGAATCACTTGATAGATGCGAAGCATGTCTGATGGGCAAAATGACTAAGACTCCATTTTCTGGTATGATGGAGCGAGCTACGGACTTATTGGAAATCATACATACCGATGTATGTGGTCCAATGAGTGTAGCATCGCGCGGTGGTTATCGTTATGTTCTTACCTTCATAGATGACTTGAGTAGATATGGGTATATCTATTTCATGAAACATAAGTCCGAAACTTTCGAGAAGTTTAAGGAGTTTCAAAGTGAGGTAGAGAATCAACGTAACAAGAAGATTAAGTTTCTACGTTCTGATCGTGGAGGTGAATATCTAAGTTACGAGTTTGGCGAGCATTTAAAGAAGTGCGGAATACTTTCACAATTGACACCGCCGGGAACACCACAGCGTAATGGTGTGTCCGAACGTCGTAATCGAACTCTCTTAGATATGGTTCGTTCTATGATGTCACTTACAGATTTACCGCTATCATTTTGGGGTTATGCATTAGAAACAGCCGCATTCACTTTAAATAGGGCACCGTCTAAATCCGTTGAAACGACACCGTATGAATTATGGTTTGGGAAGAAACCTAAATTGTCGTTCCTTAAAGTTTGGGGATGCGAAGCCTATGTAAAGAAGTTACAGCCGGACAAGCTTGAACCCAAAGCGGAAAAATGCGTCTTCATAGGATACCCGAAGGAAACTATTGGGTATACCTTCTATCATAGATCCGAAGGCAAAATCTTCGTTGCCAAGAATGGATCCTTTCTAGAGAAGGAATTTCTCTCGAAATAAGTGACTGGAAGGAAAGTAGAACTCGACGAGGTTGTCGAACCTTTTCTCGAAATTGCGAGTAGCGCAGCACCGGAAGAAGTTCCTGTGGTGCCTGCACCAACTAATGATGGTGATCATGAAACTTCGGTTGAAGTTGCTACAGAGCCTCGGAGGTCAACGAGAACTCGTACCACTCCAGATTGGTATGATTCCGTTATGAGTGTCATGTTGGTGGACAATGCCGATGACCCCGAGACATATGAGGAAGCGATGATGAGCCCAGATTCCAATAAATGGCAAGAAGCCATGAAATCCGAGATTGGATCCATGTACGAAAACCAAGTATGGACTTTGGTGGACTTACCGGATGGCCAGAAGGCTGTCGAGAACAAATGGATTTTCAAGAAGAAAACATATGCTGATGGTAATGTTACTGTCTATAAAGCTCGACTTGTCGCAAAAGGGTTTCGACAAATTCAAGGAGTTGACTACGATGAGACTTTCTCACCGGTAGCAAAGCTAAAGTCTGTGAGGATTATGTTAGCAATCGCTGCATATTATGATTATGAGATATGGCAGATGGATGTCAAAACAGCATTCCTCAATGGAGACATTGATGAAGAGTTGTATATGATGCAACCCAAAGGTTTTGTCGATCCTAAAGATGCTAACAAGGTATGCAAGCTTCAACGGTCCATCTATGGATTGAAGCAAGCATCCCGAAGTTGGAATCAACGTTTTGATAAGGTAATCAAAAGTTTTGGTTTTATACAAACTTATGGAGAAGCTTGTATTTACAAGAAAGTGAGTGGGAGCTCTATAGCATTCTTAATACTGTATGTGGATGACATATTGTTGATTGGGAATGATGTAGACCTTCTTAATAGTGTCAAGAAATATTTGAATAATAGTTTTTCAATGAAGGATCTTGGCGAAGCAGCTTACATATTAGGCATAAAGATTTATAGAGATAGATCGAAACGCCAAATATCATTGTCACAGAGTACATATTTAGACAAAGTTCTAAAGAAGTTTGGAATGGAAGAAAGCAAGAAAGGGTTCTTGCCCATGTTGCCCAATACGACCTTGAGTAAAACTCAAAGTCCAACATCGGCAGAAGATAGAGAAAGGATGAGTAAGACTCCCTATGCCTCAGCCATAGGATCTCTAATATATGCCATGCTATGTACTAGACCCGACATTGCATATGCTGTTAGTTTAACTAGCAGATATCAAAGTGATCCAGGAGTGGATCATTGGACAGCGGTCAAAAACATCCTTAAGTACTTGAGAAGAACTAAGGATATGGTTCTTTCTTATGGAGGTGATGAACAGCTCGTTGTTAATGGTTACACCGATGCTAGTTGGAACACCGATCCAGATGATTCTAAATCACAATGTGGGTACGTATTTATTTTGAATGGTGCAGCAGTTAGCTGGAGGAGTGCAAAGCAAAGCGTTGTGGCGAGATCTTCAACTGAATCGGAATACATGGCTGCTTCGGAGGCTTCACAAGAAGCGATATGGATGAAAGAGTTCATTACAGAGCTGGGTGTGGTTCCAAGTGCGCTGGACCCAATGTCTATCTACTGTGATAACATGGGCGCCATAGCCAATGCGCAAGAACCAAGGTCACACAAGAAGCTGAAGCATATCAAACTGCGTTTTCACGCTATTCGAGAACATATCCAGGATGGGGATATAAAGATTTGCAAAGTACACACAGATCTGAATGTGGCGGATCCGTTGACTAAACCTCTCCCGAGGGAAAAACATGACCAACACCAAACTGCCATGGGTGTTCGGTATATTACCATGTAATCTAGATTAGATGACTCTAGTGCAAGTGGGAGACTGTTGGAGATATGCCCTAGAGGCAATAATAAATATAGTTATTATTATATCTTTGTGTTTATGATAAATGTTTATATTCATGCTATAATAGTATTAACAAGGAAACATTAATACTTGTGTGAATTGTAAACTTAAATTGAAGTCCCTAGTATAGCCTCTATACTTCACTAGCTTGTTGGTTGATTAAATGATTGTGGTTTCCATATCATGAACATTGAGATGTTATCAACAACAAGATCATATCGAGAATGATATGGTGGACATACTCCTATTGATAAGCGTAGCATAAAGATCAAGTCATTTCAATAGTTCAATTGCTATATGCTTTCTGATACATAGTAACCTAATTCCTTCGACCATGAGATCATGCATATCACCTTTACCGGATGGATGCTTTGATGACATCAAACACCACACCGTAACTGGGTGGCTATAAAGGTGACATTAAGTGTTCGGAAAGTATTGGTTGAAACACATGGATCAAGAGTGGGATTTGTCCATCCACATGACGGATAGATATACTCTGGGCCCTCTCGGTGGAATGTCATCCAATTGGCTTGCAAGCATGTGACTTGGTCACAAGGGATCACATATCACGGGAACGAGAAAAGAGTACTTATCGGTAACGAGGTTGAACTAGGTATGCAGAGATACCGACGATCATAACCTCGGATAAGTAAACTATCGTGAGACAAAGGGAAATTGGTATCGTATGTAAGTGGTTCATTCGATCGCAAAGTAATCGTAGAAATATGTGGGAGCCATATGAATTTCCAGATTCCTCTATTGGTTATTGTTCAGAGAAGTGTCTCGATCATGTCCGCATAATTCACGAACCGTAGGGAGACACACTTAAGGATTCGACGTTGTTTTGAGTAGTTATGGTATTATGAGAAAGAGACCGAATGTTGTTCGGAGTCTCGGATGGGATCCGGGATATCACGAGGTGATCCGGAATGGTCCGGAGAATAAGATTCATATAAGGAAAGTCCCGTTTTGGAGTTCGGGAATGATTCCGGTGTTTTCATCGGGAATGTTCTAGAAGGTTCCGGATTGTCCGGCACTCCGGGGGGGGGGGGGAGGGTACATGAGTGTGTCATTGAATGATTGCATCATGTACTAAGTGTTCTTGCTGTTCCAAAAAGATGAAAGTCAAATTGCCAGTTTGAAAGTCAAACGGCTAAAACAGGAAACTGTGGGAAACAGGAAACTGTGGGAAACAAGCAAGAGGAGTTGGAACCAACTTGGAGGAGGAGTCCAGCTCCTCCAGGCCGGCGCCCAGCCCTAGGCCGAGTTGGGGAGGGACTCCCTCCCTCCCCTGGCGCGCCAAGGACCCTCCACCCATAAAAGGAGGGGCAGGGCTCCTCCTTGAGACACACAAGTTTCCACCTCTAATCTCAGGTTTAGAGCCGTTTGGTTTAGAGCTTCTAATTGCTTTAGCCTGCGGTTTAGAGCCTTCTAATTGGTGAGTCTAATCTCTAGACCACTAATAGCCCTCTCTCATAATCCACCATACTCGCTCCGGCTTAAGGCGAAGCCCTGCGGGATCTCCCCTCTACTTCCGGTACCACGCCGTTGTGCTGCCGGAATCGCGAGGAGAGTGCTACAACCTCCGCTGCCTGCTGGAACAAGGGAGAGGAAGGTCTTCGTCGAGTACCGAACGTGTGACCGACTGCGGGAGCGCTGCCGGAACGCAGCGCCGGAAGGATCGTCTACACGATCTTGAGATCGGAAAGAGTACGACTACATCACCCACGAGAATCCGCTCTCGTTAAACAGTTTGGAATCTTCGAGGGTAAGTTATTCCATCGACTCGTTGCTACAATCTAGTAGATAGATCTTGGCTTGTTTGTTTGTATGCGATAGAAATTTTTTGTTTTCCATGCTACGAACCCCTACAATAAAAAGCCACTTGGAACACATTAAGATAAATATCAACCTGCCATGCAGAATAAGAGAGTATTGCATCTTTATGGAGATGTAAATATAATATAGGGATACTCTCCTCTCAGCTGACCAACAGCTTGTCTCCCAGCTCTAATTCACGGGATCTCCGATCACATAGAGTGGGTTGCCACTGGGATCAACTCATAGCGTGGGTCTCAAACCCATCTCCCTCGATGCATTATCTATCACATTACGTGATAATCCCTTTGTGAAAGGATCTGCCAGGTTTTTAGATGTTTGGATATAATCCAACGCAATAACTCCGGAGTTTCTCAATTTCCTGACAGATTTCAATCTCCTCTTCACATGCCTTGATGACTTCATATTATTCTTAGAACTGTTTACTTTGAAGATCACAGTTTGATTATCACAGTTCATTGGGATGGCGGGTATTGGTTTTTCAACCACAGGTAAGTCCATCAAGAGCTCACGAAGCCACTCTGCTTCAACAGTGGCCGTGTCTAATGCTGTGAGTTCTGCTTCCATTGTTGACCTCGTTAAGATGGTCTGCTTGCAAGACTTCCAGGAAACAGCGCCACCACCAAGTGTAAACAAATAACCACTTGTGGCCTTAATCTCATCAGCATCAGATATCCAGTTTGAATC
This sequence comes from Avena sativa, assembly GCA_916181665.1. Lineage (NCBI taxonomy): Eukaryota > Viridiplantae > Streptophyta > Magnoliopsida > Poales > Poaceae > Avena > Avena sativa. Next base: position 381,302,457 of record OV702280.1, on the reverse strand, counting down.
ACTATAACCCTCAAGTACCCGAGGATACCCAGTATAGTGAATACCATAACTCGCAGTGCCTTTCAAATAGCGCAAAGCTCTTTCAAGAGCATGCCAATGATCATCTCCGGGATTTGACACAAATTGACTCAGTTTGCTTACAGCAAAGGAGATGTCAGGTCTAGTAGCGTTGGCTAAATACATGAGCGAGCCAATAATTTGAGAATATCTCAATTGATCTTTAGCAGTCCTTCGATTCTTTCGAAGTAGCACGCTCGGATCATAAGGCGTTGGAGAAGAATTACAGTCGCTATACCCAAAGTGACTCAATATCTTTTCCACATAGTGAGACTGAAGCAATGTAATCCCACCATTGTCATCCTTTAGTAGCTTGATGTTTAAGATTACATCAGCCACTCCCAAGTCCTTCATCTCAAAGCAACGAGATAGGAACTCTTTGACCTCCTCTATAACAGCGAGGTTGGTCCCGAATATCAATATGTCATCAACATAGAGACACATAATAACTCCCTCGCCCCCACCATGGCGATAGTACACACATTTGTCAGCTTCGTTTACAACAAAGCCTTCAGCAGTTAAAGTTCTTTCAAACTTCTCGTGCCACTGCTTAGGAGCTTGCTTAAGACCATATAAAGACTTTACTAACTTGCACACCTTTCCTTCTTGACCATCTACCACAAATACGTCAGGCTGCTCCATATAAATTTCATCATCTAGCTCTCCATTTAGAAAAGCTGTCTTAACGTCCATTTGATGAACGAGAAGACCATGTGAGGCAGCCAAGGAAAGTAGTACTCGAATAGTGGTCAATCTGGCTACAGGTGAGTAGGTATCGAAGAAGTCTTCACCTTCCTTTTGGGTATAACCCTTAGCCACAAGACGTGCCTTGTACTTTTCAATAGTACCATCAGGTCTAAGCTTTTTCTTGAACACCCATTTACATCCTACAGGTTTACACCCATAAGGACGATCAATGATTTCCCAAGTACCATCAGCTAAGATGGAGTCCATCTCGCTTCGGACAGCTTCCTTCCAGTAGTCAGCATCTTGAGATGCATAGGCTTCTGATATAGAAGTGGGAGTATCATCCACAAGGTACACAATGAAATCATCACCAAATGACTTTGCAGTCCTTTGTCTCTTGCTCCTTTTGGGAGCTTCATTGTCATACTCCACAGGATCATTAGAGTGTTCTATCGGCATAGTGGGTTCAGGAATTATAGAAAATTCCTGACTAGATGAACTAGTCATCTCCTAATTTGATGAGCTAGACATACCTTTCATAGGAAAGATGTCCTCAAAGAAAGTCACATCATTCGACTCCATAATTGTACCAACATGCATGTCAGATACCTCAGATTTTACAATCAAAAATCTATAGCCAATGCTATGAAAAGCATATCCCAGAAAAACACAATCAACGGTTTTTGGTCCAAGCTTTCGCTTCTTGGGTATTGGAATATTGACTTTCGCCAAACAACCCCAAGTTCGTAAGTAAGAGAGTTTAAGCCTTTTCTTTTCCCATTCCTCAAATGGAGTCATGGTTTTATCCTTTACAGGAACACGGTTTAGGACATGACACGCGGTCATTAGCGCCTCCCCCCACCATTCCTTGGAAAGACCAGATGTATCTAACATGGCGTTAACCAAATCAGTTAGAGTGCGGTTCTTTCTTTCGGCCACCCCATTTGACTGAGGTGAGTAGGGAGGCGTCCTCTCATGTATAATACCATGTTCCGCACAGAATAAATCAAATTCATTTGAAAAGTACTCTCCACCACGATCCGACCTTAGCCGCTTGATTTTAAGATCAAGTTGGTTTTCTGCCTCAGCTTTATAGATTTTGAAGTAGTTCAAAGCTTCATCTTTAGATTTCAGAAGATAAACATAGCAGTATCTAGTGGAGTCATCAATCAACGTCATAAAGTATCTTTTTCCACCTTTTGTCAACACACCATTCATCTCACAAAGATCTGAATGTATAAGTTCTAGCGGTGCTAAGTTTCTCGGTTCCGCAGTCGTATGAGACTTGCGGGGTTGCTTTGCTTGCACACAAACTTGGCACTTAGAACCTTTGACAGTGGTAAATTTCGGAATTAAACTCATATTGGCTAGCCGCGTCATGCAACCAAAGTTAATATGACAGAGTCGTGAATGCCAAATATTGGACTCATTATTATCGCAAACATGATTAATAACTTTAGTACATGAGTCTGACAGAGACAAGCGGAACAGACCTCCGCACTCATAACCTTTTCCAACAAATTGTACATATTTAGAAATTAAAACTTTATTGGACTCAAAAACCAACTTAAAGCCATCTCGACATAAAAGTGATCCGCTGACGAGATTCTTATTGATGGAGGGAACATGCTGCACGTTCTTCAGTTGTACGGTCTTCCCCGAAGTAAACTTCAGATCTACCATACCAACACCATGAACAGAAGCACGTGAGCCGTTTCCCATCAGCACGGAAGAAGTCCTTGAGACCTGATAAGAGGAGAACATGGAAATATCAGAACATACATGTGTATTAGCACCCGTGTCTATCCACCAATCAGGAGAATGACATACTGAAAGGATAGTAGGTAAAATACCGTACCCAGCATCCTTCATCTCAGTATCGCTAATAACAACATTCGCGGTCTTGCCGCTGTTCCCATGTTGACGCTTGTCAAAGCGATTAGGGCAGCTAGGAGCCCAATGATCAGGATCACCACAGACGTGGCAAGAGCCTTTCCTCTTATCATTTTTCTTTTTGAAGTTGGTTGAGTGCGTGGCCTTGTTCTTGCCATCGAACTTTCCCTTTCCTTCAATTTTGTTCTTATTCTTGAACTTGTGGGATTGGAAGTTTTTCCTCTGCACTAAATTGGCAGTAGAACCTCCCTCAAGTCCTCGAGCAGTTTTGTCCTTTGCTCTCGCCTTCTCTTCCACATGAAGAGACCCAATGAGATCCGTAACGGAAAACTCTTGTCTCTTATGTTTCAGAGAAGTAGCAAAGTTCCTCCACGAAGGAGGAAGGTTGGCAATAATGCCACCAGCCACAAATTTGTCCGGTAAGGAACACTTGAACTGCTCAAGTTCTTTGGCAAGTGATTGTATCTCATGAGCTTGCTCAACGACGGAGCGCTCATCAACCATCCTGTAGTCATAGAATTGCTCCATGACATACAGCTCAGTGCCAGCGTCCGAGACCCCAAACTTGGCCTCGAGCGCTTCCCATGCGTCCTTGCCATTATCAAATGACATATAAGGGTCAACAATGTTGTCCCCAAGAACACTGAACAAAGCCGCCATAAACATGGTATCGGCTTTCTTAAAGCTCGCTTCCTGCTCAGCAGAAAGATCTCCTTCAGGCTTGCCAAGAGTGACGCTATAGCAGTTTAGGTTTTCAAACCAGAGAACTGCTCTCTTGCGCCATCTCTTATAGTGCATGCCATCAAAAGGAGGCGGCCTAGTAGCCGCGGCTACACCAGTGGAATTCAGTTGCCTATAATCAGGTTTTTGGATTGTTGGAAATATAAGCAATAATCCATATGATTTAATCCGAATAATAAACTGATAAAACATGATCATACAAACGGTACTAAAACCAATTATGCAGATCAACAAAGTAGATGAACAGATTACATCTATAGGAGATAAACCTATCACATCTACACCAAACGCTAGAATAAAGAACTCTAGCATAATCTGAAAAAGACAGTCGGCACGCGTCGTGACGAGGCGAGGCGTGGCGAGGCGGGCGGCGTCGGAGGAGGAGTGCGCGAGGGCTACTCTTCTTGTCACACCTTAGTGAGTGGTGCAACACTCTACTATATAAGGTGGTCCAACTCCCCTTCAACTAGCAATGTGGGACTAAACTTTAGCACCACTAGCACAGCCATATGCTGCCATATACAAGTGAGCCAAAGAGAATTTCAGAATTTATCTAATGGGCCAATATCCCAATATACACCAAATTCCAACATGCCCTCCTCCACGCCCGAGCCTGTCCCCAACAGGACCAGACGAGACCACTCCGGATCCAGCAAAAATTAGCTGTCGGCGGACGGATCTAGCGTGCATCTAGGCACCATGGTTGAGCATCCTCTCGTTCGCGTCCAATTTCTCTCTCCCTCTCGCCAAATCTACATGGAAAATAAGAGTACATGGAGCCGGCGAGCAGAGGGACGCGCGACCTCGCACGAGTGCCGCCCGTATCCTACCTCTCCAACTGCTCCGGATGGGCGCGGGAGTGAGCTCCCGGGTGAGAAGTTGCTTTGGACGGCCGTGGCACCGTTGTCCATATATGGACGATGTGTAGCAGGGTTGGGAGGACGTCTAAATTTAGACCTCCATTTAGACGAGCCACTGGGAAGGTTTTTTTCATCCACGGTCGTCCAAATCGTTTTAGACGGGCATATAGACGAGCCACTAGAGATGCTCTTACGCTGCTGAAGGTAGCTCGATGGAGCGTGTTACTCCCTCCGTCCAAAAATAACAGACTTGAATTTATTTACATTTAAATATATTTAGCCATATTTAAGTATATAGATATATTTTAATCTAGACAAACATAACTCGGTTATATCTAGACGGATGAAGTAGAATTTTTCAAGCGCGGGGTGGGAATCAACAGCATACTACACATCTTACTCTTACTTAGAGCAAGACTAACAGTCCCCTTAAAACGCCGGCACATACAACGTGAGTAAGATGCAGTATTCTCGTTTTACGGGTTGAAAAGTGCTGGCGTATAATAGTTTTTCGTAAAATAGAACATTTCTTTTCTTTTTTCTGTCATCTTCTTTTTGATACGTATCCTCACCGATATGGCTAGCGTCGCTGCTCCTGTCGAGGCCGCGCCACTGCTCCCTGTCCGTTACCGCGCCGCCACTTCCGCCCAAGGCTGCCCGCTCCTACCCGAGGCCGTGCCCAACGCCGCGGCTTTTTGCCAGAGGCCGCACGTGAGATCGACATGGACTATAATGGTGGAGACGGCGAAGGGCCCCAAGGATGGCTGCGGTACAAAAATCGAGAGGCAAAGTAGGAGAATTGGGTCGGCAGCTCACGGGAGGTATACGTGTGTGGTCGAAGATGGCGGCGGAGGCATAAATCGACGAGTTTCACCGGATTCCGGCGAGTATGGGGCACGTCCAAGGATATTTGGCCTAAAAAGCGTGAGTTGACCGAATATAGGCCAGCCCTTAAAATGACCTCAAGCTCTACTTGTAAAGGTCGCGGGCGGGAATACACGTTAGCCTGTAAAGGTTTTACGGATTGACGAGATCTAACAGGCACTGATCTGCGTCGAGATTTTGTCTATCCAATATTGTAAAAGCTCTTTTTTTGGGTTTAACCACTTTTTTACATAGACCGTTAGTCATGCTCTTAAGGACGTACTGTACGTGCTACATACAGGTTATGTCTGCGAGGGTTGTGGGCGCGATAGGTCGGAGAGAAAACGCTCCGCGTCGTCCCCCGCGGGCGACCGGGGTGACGGAACCCTAGCTCTCCTCTCGTCCCCCCGCCTCCCTCCCCCCCCCCTCCGCCGCCGCCAGCGAGGGCCGTCAGGCAAAGCCCGCGCGGTGCTGGCGGCGGCGGCCTTTCTTTCCCCGGACGCCAGGAGGGTCGCGCGGGGCGCGGCGATTGGCGGCGGTGCAGGTGGGCGGGTCCGGCAGTGCTCGGCAAGGTGTGGCCGGCGTGCCGCAGGCGGGGCGGATCCTGCAGCTGGAGGCAGTGGGCGGCGTGGTCGGGGGGCTCCCATGGCGACCTCCTCCTGCTCTGGAGGCAGCGTCGTCGGTGGCCTTCCTGGCACGCGGCGGCCCTGGCCCGCTCGTGCAGGGGCGATGTGGCGGCCGCGATTTCGGACGGGGGTGCGTGAGGGCGGGGACTGCTGGCCCTGTGCGGTGGCGACGACGCGGCCCAGGTTTGGGACAGGCGGGCCTAATCTGGGCTAGGCAGGCCCTTTCCTTGGCTTGGCGGGTGCGGATTTGGGCCAGGCGAGCCTCGGAGGAGATAGTCGTTGCCTCTGGTTCTGCAGGTGCTCGCATACCGCGCTGCTCTCGACTCCCTGGTCATGTAGAGTTGTGTCGGCTGCGTTCGCTTGGCGTGCATGGACGGGTCATGGGGTGTGGCTAGACCGACGGCGGTCTGGTTGGCCCGGGAGAGCACGCTGGTGGTGGCGCTACCACTTGGCGGCGGGGATTTGCAGTACGGCGGGTTCTCTGGTGGGCCGAGGAGTAAGGGTCTCATGCTTGGGTTGGCGGAGACGGTGGCACCCCTGCTGCAGTAAAGCGGTGGGGCTTCACGAGTCTGTTTAGGCTCGGCCGGGCCAGTGAGGGCCCGGTTTGCCCTGCGGTCTCATCCGGTCGGCTATCGCCTTCCGCGGTGGAGGTAGTTCCCTTCCGCGTGCTACTGTACCGCCGACCCTCGCCGAAGCCTCTTCTCTTCGGTCGGACCAGCCTCGCAGCATGGGTCTCGGTGAAACGACGGGGATGACTTCAAGACCGCGGTGGCGTATGTTGGTGGGAGTCGAGATTGGTGGAGCAATCCGAAGCGTTCGTGAGTGTGGTTTTTTGAGGGGTCGGGAGAATTCCTTATCGTCTAGACACCGACGCTGTGACGCCTGCGGGTGTCGCTGTCCTTCTTGAAGGGCATCCGGTGTATCTCTTCCCCACCTCCCGTGGCGTATCGGGGGAAACCCTAGGACCAGTCTGGGCAGCAGCGGCGTTGTCGTCGTTTCCCTTCTTGGAGGTGCTGCTTGATACGCGACGCTTCGGAGCGCTAGGATGGAAATTCTCCGAAGGACGCAGCGGTTGCGGGTCATTCTCGGTTTCGTTGAGCCACTATCGTCGGCTTTGTTTTCTCTTATTTTTTTCTTCTGTTTTTTCTCTTTCTTTATTTTTCTTTTGGGCGTTGTGCTGTCTGACCCAGCAGCGGTCTTAATATCGTTGGCTATATTTATATAGCTAGGCGTATGCCTGTTTCGAAGAGGGTTGTGGGCGCGAGCTTGAAATTCGAACCCTGAAACGAAACGAGGGGGCTAGTTACTCCGGAGCTTAATGAAGAGAAGGTTTCCAGATTTGTCGCGCGGAGTTGAACATCAGCCTCGAAGGAACCGGGCCCATATATATACGAGACTGCTCCCGCAATCACGACAGGACAGCCACCACGCCTCTCCTTGTGTGGCTGCTAGCTTGCTAGCTAGGGCCTAGGTGCCATGTAACCCTCTCTCTAGTCACGACGGCGACGGGCGTCGGCGCCGCCTCCACGGGCTCTCCTAACGCGTGGCGCGGCCCCGCTGGTACGTGGACAGCGGCCGGCGCGAGAAATTCCGCGCGGCAATGAATGCGGGATCGTTCACACTTCGATCGCCACCGGCCGGCGACAGCTCCGTCGTCGTCGGCTCGATCGGCCGGGAATTGAAGGTGGTCGATCGAAGGGGACAAACCAACGCCACGACGTCGCTGCTGGCGCGTCGCGTCGTGAGCCCCGTCCGTGCTCACGACGTCGTGCCGTTCACACCTGTCCACCCATCGCCGATCGCGCGCGCGTCGCCTGTCAGATCGACTTAATGGAAACACAGCCTTCCTCGTGGTGGTCCGTTCGCGGTCACGGGACCGATGGAGATCGAGCCGTCCTGTGCTCGGGAGCCAAGGTCGTTGTCGTTCCTGTTCCTTTAGCTCTTCTACGTACGTTTTCCTTAGCTTTCGACGCCATTGATGTAATGGTGGTGTACTGGCGTACGTACGTACCCCGGCCGAGATTGCATGTAATGCAAGGAATCGGTGCAAGCAGAGCAGAGCAGATTAGAGCGGATCATGCGATCGAGCCCGGTCTCGTGATGAAATCGCGGACCTGACGTGAACAGTCGCTGTAGGTACGTGCGTGGACAATCGTCCAAGGACGCGGTGTAGTTCCTCTCTTTCTTCCGGGCACATTTCGGCTGATTCTGTTTTCTGGAACACGTTTGGTAGCCTGCATATCCTTTGGGCAGGCCAGTGAAAAATGAAAGTGAGCCGTTTGTTTATCTGTACAAGGTGTTTGGCTGCGCCTGCGTGAACCATAAAGTAGCCTGGAGCCAGGGCCAGGCGCTACGCTTTGATCGTTTCCAGCGAGCCACCCTCGTCGAGCGCCCGCTGGATGCAAAACCGACGCTCTCCTGCACGAGCTTGGCCGACGATGGCGCGGGTGGGAGATTCCCGCTGACCGGAAAAGGGGCGGGATCCTTTCCCTCACATCCCGCCAAGACACACCCTACTGGCTCACCGCCGAAACTAGATTCACATTTCCTCCCTTCTCCTTTCCCCGGTCAAATCCGGCCACCGGAAACGATGCCCCCGGCAAGACAAAACCGGCAGGGCGGCGACCATGGCGAACTGGAATGACGACGATAACTCACCCCAATCATATCTAGGTGTGATAGGACATCACGGACATGAACTATGCTCCTGACTACTACTAAAATCCTAGCTTCTCCGGCATAGCGAAAGATTGTCCCGAGCTCTGCCGCGTCCACCAACTTAAGCATGCCAGGTGTGTTGCATTTGAAAGAACCAACACAGGACGCAGATTCTACCTCTGTCAAGTTCAGAACGTAAGGGCTTAGCTTCTTGTGTCACCATTCACTTTTCTGGCAAGCAGTAGGACTATATCAATGAATTTCTAACCCGCAGGAGGTCGAAAACTATAGGTTTGTGGCTTTTTTTTGTTGGGGGGGGGGCCTATGTTGTTGGATTAGGACGTTGGAATCAGCACTACGATTTTTTAATGCTCTAAAACAAATACAGTATGCCAAACTTTATTTCATTCTTCCTTGTAGAGTAGTAGGCTCGACATGGTCGGACCTGAATTTGCATTGTGGCTGACTTTCCCTTGCACAACCATGCGTACGCTATCACATACTCCTTCCGTTTTAAAATATAAGATATTTTAGGTTCGTGAAAAAATATATCTAAACTACTTTTAGTGTCTAGATTCACTCTAAATCTAAGTAAACCTACATATTAAAAATAGTCTAAATATAATACACTTTATTTACAAAGCTAAAACATCATATATTTTAAAACGGAGGAGTACTTCATTTTTTTGTTTGTTTGGGGAAACAACACATGTACTAGCAGATCCTTTGACTTTACAAGCGATCGACGTACGTACGTACAGTAGCCAGTAGTACGGTTTTGTACGGCACCTCAGTACTGTCGCGTACAATTGCAAGTCTTGCCACGTTTCTTAATTTTCTTCTCCTTGCGATAAAATAAAGTCGTACGGAGTACTACTCTGCTCCGGATAATGCGGTTAATTATACACACGGCGCGATTCCTCACTGCCAAAGTCAATCACATGTTGCGAGCCCGGATTATCACTTGCTCCTGCTGTCAGCAAATCGATGCAGACTATACTGCATGCCTATGGATTCAGAGGACAAATTAAGTACTTGTGTTCGACTTGCGAAAATCATCGGACGTAAGCAAGATCACTTTGTTTTCACAGGTTCTCGATTGATCACGACTTCTATCATGCGCAGTGGTTAGACTTGCTGTTGCTTGACTTTACAAGCGATCTAAGCTTTTGTACGGCACGACTAGCTGTAAATACTTGAAAAGTACATGTACGGTCGCGTACACTTGCAAGTCTTGCTTCATTTCTTTAGCTTACGGTCTTCACTCTCTTCTTTTTCTAAAACGAGGCAAAATATTTGTTTCATCATTAATTAAGGAGAAGTTTTAAAAAAGTTACCGGGAGAAAAAGTAAAAAAAGTCTTACAACCCATCTTGCTAACCAGCCAAGACCAAATAAAGCATGCCTACTCTCGCGGCACAATATTACACAACGCCTTTGCCCCGACAAGGCACCACATCATCGCCTCCTCCTTGATTTTTAGACTAGCATAGTCGAAATAGTCGAATTGTTGTGGAAGTTTCTAGCATTCATCCCCTTTCATATCTTTCAAGAGACCAACATAGCAAAAGATGCCATGGCCTTTCTTGATGGTCCAATCTTGTGGACACCTTCTTTCCACCACTCTTGGTGGAGGTCATGGCTTGCCAATTTGTCGTGTTAATATCATGTAGCCCAAATGTCGTTTTTAAGTTACTCCAAACTCTAATAGTGAATCGACATTTGAAGAGGAGATGAGGGGCCGACTTTTGAGTTTGGTTACAAAGCTTGCAAAGCACATAATTTGGCCGTCCTCTTTTTGTGAGCCTATCCGCCGCCCAAACCCGGTTTTGAAGGACTAACCGAGCAAAAACTTTGCACTTTGGAGGTGCCCAAGACTTCCATACCAAGGAAGGCATCTGAGAGATAATTTGACGCATGAATTGCATCTTGTAGGCCGGCTTTGCGGAGTAGCATCCATCATTTGTAAGCTTCCAAGAAATCGTTTCTGTGGTGTGATTGTTAAGTTGAACATTTTGAACCATTCCCATAGCTTGTAGAGTTGCACAATGTGTTCCAAAGCTAGGCTTTATTGAATGTTGATTTGGGAGACCCAAAAAATCATTCTACATAGCTTTCATAATTGTGCACTTCCTTCTCTTAGAGATGTCATAGATGAGTGGAGCAATATCTTTTGGTCTCATCCCATTGAGCTACGCCGCTTCCCAAAAAATTCTTTACTTCTATTTCCAATGGTGACTCTTGTCGTCTCCGCGAAGAGATTTTTATCATGTGGGTTGCAAGGATTACCAAGGCCAACCCATGGTTTGGGCTAGTCATTCCATTCATTCCAAAACCATCTCAACCGAATAGCGGAGGCAAACTTTTTGAGGTTGAGGACACGAAGGCCCCCATGATATTTTGGCTAGAAAACCGACTCCCAATTAACTTTGCATTTTCTACCAGTGACTTTATTGCAAGCTATTCAAAGGAAGGCTCTACGGATGCAATCAATCTTCATGGGAACCTCCAAAGGGATTCAAGCACGGTGATGTACTAGATGATAATGCTAGTAAAGACGAACTTTACTAGAGCATTCAAGCACGGTAATGTCATAGATGATAATGCTAGTAAGGACGGACTTTACTAGAGTTGCACGACAGGACATAGAGACGTGCTTTCAAATCCAAGGCATAAGTTTGGATGCCACTTTGTCCTCTATTGGTTGGAAGTGGATTCTCCGAAGATGTGACACCGAAAGAGGAAGACCAAGGTATCTCATGGGTAGGGTGGTGCGGTTAGATGGAAAGGCTTGGAGGATATCATCAAGGTCAAGGCCCTCGCAACGAATCGACATGGCATGGCTCTTCTCATAATTTGTAAGACCAGTAGCATCACCAAATTTATGCAAAGTGGAAACAAGGAAGTTGGTGTCGCTTTTAATTGGCTTCATAAAAATAGCAGCATCATCGACATAGAGCGATGTCTGCACCATGGACGCTCTCCCAAAAAGCTTGTGCATGTGATTGGGGAATACTCAACCGGGTAGGCCCAAGAGGGGGAATTGCCATGGAGACAAGGGGTGGCTCAAGACCGGCCTAGGATCCAGTCGCCTTACCTAGAGCGGTGATCGCCAGGATGAGGACCACGCGGTGACTCGCTTGAAGCACCCGCTTTGGCCCATCTGGCCTAGTAGGCGACTCCGTTTCCCTTATTGATTCGGGTCTTATCGTTGTAAACCATAGGTCGGAGTATCTATATAAACCCCTACCGGGTACCCTAGAAAGCATGCTCTCAAGCACCCCCATTCAGGGGCGAAGCTCCCCTCTGGGCAAGGTATGGCGTCTGCCCTACCTTAATTTTCACCAAAAAATCGCGTATATATATGTATCTTCTCGTTATATATACAATTTTCAACAAGTATCGCATGATCTGAAGAAAAACCAAAGGAAGCTGAGAGAATGGGCTGCGCTGGAGGGATTTTGGCCATCCCGGGCCTTAGCTGGGCCGCGCACAGGGAGAGGGCAAGCCGGACTATCCCGATCTAGCAATCGTTCCCTTCCACTAAAAAAAAAGCAATCGTTCCCTGGCTCCACTCAAAAAAGAAATATAGCAATCCTTCCCTGGCCCCCAGCCTGTGCGTGTTCGCTTCAGAGTCCCGCGATCGTTTCTGGCCCCGATCGGAACAGGCAGCCGCACGACGAGTCGACCAACGACGAACCAGGCGCCCAGGCAGGAGCGCTGCGCCGCCGTCTGACCTCTCGATCGGACGAGCGACAACTTTCTTCCTCGTCTCGTGACTCCCCCGCCGGCGGGCCACAGGAGTACCCCGCCGCTGCAGGTCCGTCCGCTCCTGGACACCAGTCACACCACCTAAAAATCAGAATTCTCTTTATGGCTTCTCAGTTCTCACCATGGTCTGCCCACCACAGGCCTCACACTGTGCAGATGGACAAAGGGGAAGAAATCTGCAGCTACAATTACAAACGGGGCAGGTATAAATTTTTATTTTGTAGTCAACTGAACTCAATTAGGATTGAACTATTGAAGAAAATTTGATTTTGTGGCTATAATTCAACTGCAGATTTAAAACTTGTTATGAAATGAGCATATCAAGAGATCATGGTCAATTGGAGAAATCATGGTTGGGAGTCACTATTGGAAGATGTTAAATCATTTTGCACTAAAAATGATACTCCCTTCGATCCAAATTAGTTGACTCAAATTTGTCTAATTTTGGATGTATCTAAACTTATTTTAATGCTAGATACATCCGAATTTTAGACAAAATCAAATCAACTAATTTGGGTCGAAGAGAGTATCATAATCCCAAGTATGGATAACATGGTACCAAAATGGTGTAAAACAAGAAAAGGAGGAAGATACATGGTCACCATCATTTTTATCTTGTTGACACCTTCTATGTTGCGTGGAGACGGCATTAAAGTTTAATTATCGGTACATTTGTACCTTCTAATTTGATTTAAATATGATTTTGTTACCATTGTATTAAGTGTTTATGTGATGAGACATTTTTTATCTATTGCATCTATTGTTTTAATGCTGTAAAGTTTGCCCTATCTCAACTTTTTTTCGTCCTTCGCCACTGCCCCCATTCCCCGTAGTCGCCATACCGACTTCGGCACCCTTGTAATCTCAGACTCATAATACATCCAAGCAGAAGTAGGTCTTTACCTCTAGAGGGAGGGCGCGAACTTGGGTAAACTCTGCATTTGCCAATCCTGATCCGAGAGAGCTTATGGCTTCCCACTCGTCCCCTGCTCGTAAGCCACCCTGTGTGGCATCTGTCGGTTCATTCCACCGACAGCATGAGACCTTGATCGATGGCTTTGCTAAGGATGTGATGAAGAATATCAATGGCAAGCACAAAAATAAGCGGTTGTAAGGGGCCACACGTCCCTTTTAACAAAAGCCGAGTGCAGTGGATATATAGCGCTCTATTCTTTGCTATCAAAGTCTGCAAAGACAAACACAAGCTTGTGATGAGTCCAGACGATCATGAGATAGATGCAGATTATATACATTCCCTATGGATACAAAGAAAATCAAAGTAGTCGAAATCCGAAGGATGACTGCATGAACTATGAATCAGTTTTCATTTTCTCTCACGAGAATCACCAGCAATCACTTTTTGACTACTCCCTCTGTTCCTAAATGTAAGCATTTTTGGTAGCTCAATTTAAACTGCTAGAAAGACTTACAAGGGTTCATGTGAAAATTAGCATGGCATCCATGTATACTGACTTCTCCGACTAGGATGACATACCCAATGGCATCGAAAGCCAATCAGGACAGCTGAAATTAGTTAAACCCCGAGTCTAGTTGATGTAGCACGTACATACGACTGATTTGCACCTAATCGATTCTTAACCACGTTGGGTGGCGTAAAAATCCCCATAACTCTCTTAAATTATATGCTATGAACCACATCTGTAGTCCATCCATGAAAGAAACCAATAATACAAAACAAGATGCAACGAAAACCAGGAAGGTGGCCGTACGTTTTGTACTTCGACTCGTTTGGAGTATCTGTTGGCGCGTACCGAACACAACAAGACAAAAATAATGGGAATCGCATTATCATCACCTGTAATCATGTTTGTTGTGCTAATCATATTAACCAGACATATATATATAGAGTACTCTCTCCGGCCGGACGGCAGTCGTCTAGCTTTCCGGTCGGAACCAAAGGTCATCGAAGAAAGTGATTTGGAGCAGACGGCCGGCTGCTGCAACGGTCAGCAATCAATCCTGCGCCCGTACAGATCGAATATAACGAGAGGCATGAACGAGTCAGTCAGATCACGAGGTCAACTTCTCTGCAAGAGAGCGAGCTTATCCTTTACAGAACCTCAACTTGGCAGGAATGGATGAATTAATATTTTGACGCCTCAACCTGCATGTTTTTCTTGCAAAAGCGTGTAGATGACTCAGCCATCATGTGTGTACTCCACATGCACATGCTAACTTCAATTTTGAACTTCAAGAACGTACTTCCTCCGTCCAGAAATAACTAATTTGAGTTTGTCTAGATAAGAACGTACACTAAAACAAGTCTGTTAATTTTGGACGGAGGGAGTACGGATTTTTCGAATTTGAGCTGAATTGATGTTCCTGACTTCATGCCGAAGATTTTGGTCTCAGATAGATGGAGGTATATGTTGAACATGAGGGGAATCTTGGCGCATATCCAACGACTTATGATTGGTCGGTGGTTACCGTTGTCAGAAAAATCCCATCTAATGTTCAGCGGCAGGTAGCCGTGATATGGTAGCAACAACAGTTAGTTTGGAGATTGGATCGATTGACCATCAGATGATGACGCGCCGATCCTATAAAATTCAGGGTTCGGTACCTCCGTACCTGCACGGCTAGCTCGTCGTTACTGTGATGGAGGCGCGCGCATACACATCTGAGCTGACAAGGACCTTAGATTTTTCGTCCTTCTTTATGTTCTCCTCGTTTTAGCTGCTTCTTAATTTAATTCTGTGCAAAACGAGCGTAATACATTTTGGCAAGTTTTAAATAGCGCACTATTTTTTGTTCAAAAAACAGTAGGCAAATGCTGCACATGTGAGATAGTTTCAACTATTGATTGCGGATAGAATATCACAGATCTTTGTTTCGTGTTATTTGCTTGTAGTATTAAGCATGAGGAAAACGAGCACGTTCGACAGCAGCGACGACGACATGCAAGCATGTATGTATCCAGCAGGATGCAGCTATATGAGATCGAAGTAGTCAATTTGCAAGTGGTCAATGAACAGTTGCACATTACTGAATTATATAGGAGTACATAAATTTGGATTCGGTTGCTTCTGAAACTGAGCAGTTGCGCAAGTGTAGTCCTGATTGGCCGTACCCTGCTAGGGCCGGGCTAGCCGACACAATGACTTCGCACCACCTTCTTATCACCGGCCGGCGATACTTATCTCGTCCGCTCCTCGTTATAATCAGGTCGCACGATCACATGGGCAGCTGATCTAAGCAGAGTAAGAAAATGCATATATGTGTCGTTGTGGCACTATATCTTATTTCCTAGCCCCAGATGGGCACATTGTAAATCGAGTTCTAGGTACCATTTTTTATTTCAATTGGGCATACAGCTGGTATCATTATGGAAGCAGTTCTTCTCTAGGCTCTAGCCATCACTAGATGGTTTGCAAAGTCAAGTCTTTGCAAAGGTGGAGACAAAATCCGTATTTTAATATTGTCTTTCTTATTGGGTAGTTGAGCATATATATATAAATTCACTAAACACGACATAATAAAGTATTCCATGTATTGTATCTTTTCTATGGAAGCCAACTTGCCATTTGTTCAAACCTACTATATGTATGAATATGATGAATCCTGCTCCCGCCAATCCCAAAAAGAAGGCGCGCACACTTTTTAAATACAACTTTGAGTAAGAATTATTCCAAGAATACATGATTTATGCTATACCAAATTGACGTTGTTTAATTCATATTCGATAAGTTTTGAAGGAATAATTTTGTGTCATATAACCCACATTTTAAGGACCAAATGCTTGGGAAAACTTAATTTTGGAAAACATGCAAACCTTCTTTTCAGGAATGGAGAGAGTAACTTTGTAGAAAGTCGGATTAGGTCCACCGAAATTCAATGATGGTGCACCTGGGAGCACAAATTCTTGCGTAAAACATCATGTTCTTGGGACACAAAAATAATTTCGTTAGAGTTAAGCCCGCCAGTATTAAAGTTCCCTTTGTGTTGCTCCCTCTGATCCAAATTACTTGTCGATGTTTTAAGCAAACTGTTGCCTATAATATGTCTAGATTCAATGAAATTAAGACAAACAATTTGGATCAGAGGTGGTAAAATAATTCATGTAAAAAATTACAAGTTCGGTTTCTTGCATACAAATACAAATTAAGTGCTAATTCTTGTTTCTATTTAATGGCATCGAGAGTTTAGAGCTCAAATTACATTTTTTATTTGATATTGAAAATTTCACGAAACCACAATTACTACACCTGAAGTTTAGAAAACCACAACAGAGATTTATTTCTTGAGAAAACCACAAGTTTAGAGTAAATTGTTTCAAAGTACCGAGATGATGTGATTTAGTCCATTTGATAACATTTTGATCTATCCCGCAGTCAGGTCATTGTGGGAAAGGTGATTGATTTCTCTCTGTTTTTCCCTATAGAACGACCAGACTTGGATTAAACTATTTGAAAGTTCTATGTTATTTAACTTTCATTCAAAATTAGATAAAATTCTACCTTGTTTGAAAAATTCTAAAAATATATTGTGGCCTGTTCAATTAGTGAATCTAGATAAGATATGTTTTCATAAAATATAAAATTTGACAAAATTTTGGCCGAAACAAAAGCAACTGTAACTTCAAATCGACTAAGAAAAACGAGATGAAAATTTCACGATTTACTCACTACATGTTGTTTGAATTGCTAGAATTTTTACGAGATTTTATGGAAAGTTTGAATTTGAACAAATTATGGCCGTTACAAATAATGAAAAAATAATCGTTGGGAGAAATGTTAAAAGTCTTGAAAACCTTGAAATGGTTCAGTTCTACTCCATTTCGACCAGCAAAGGGAATCGCCGACTATGCCACGTGGAACCAGAGTGATGGGTCCATGTTGTCATAAACATTATCGAACTAACTAAATCGTGGGATTTGGGTTCTATGAAATGACGTGTCATATAAGTTGTGATTTCCTAAAAAATATATACCATTTTTTTATTTTGTGAAATCCTAACCCCCACTAGTTGTAGTTCTTTGGAACTTGGAGTAGCATTATTTTGTATTTGTTCTGCTTTATTGTTTATCCTCGGGAATAATTTCACACCTCCAAGCAAAGGACTCTACCAGATGATTTGTTCAGTTAGTGAATATGGATAAGATATGTTTGAGAACATTAAAATTTAACTAAATTTTTGAAAAAAGTTGCAAAAGCAATGATAACTTTAGCTCGGCTGAGCAAAATGAGATGAAAAAAAATCATGTTTCTGACTATGAAACAGTGGCCAGTAAGTGGTTATGCAACAAGAAATTCTTACATTTAAACGTAGTCTCTGCAGCCATTTTATGGGGCTTGTGGAATTCTGGAAATAGCTCGGTATTTAATAGAACTACCTGGCTTAAGCAGGTTTGGCGTGTTAAACTATTTGAGGAACTGGAAGGTCCCTTCAAAGATCTAGAAGCATGAAAAACCGGTTGCTTCATGGGTTGCCTACAGCAGAAGCTTAAAAGAACGCTGAGACTACCCGTGTGCTGAGCCGCACTAACTTCGGCTGGATTTCCTCTTGGAAGACCACAGCTATATGCAAGAACCATGGTGGGAGGGTATCGTTGGACTATCTGCAGGCTCGCCCATACGAGGATGGCTCCATCCATGTGGTGACCTGATGTTGTTCATTAGTGATGTAAACATTTCCAAGCAGTTGAGCTTTTGTGGCTTAGACTTTCTCCTCTCCATGATTTGTTATGGCTGTGACGATCGTGAGGCAGTTTCTCTCCTTTAGACTTTTGAGCCAATGTCTGGCGGTTTGTTTAGTTTTCTACGTTTTAGTTTTCATGTAAGATGCTGTATGTTTCTTTTCGGTATGAAAGGGAACATGGGAGAAATCCCTTTTAATCTAAAAAAATGAGATGATTTTTTTTCCAATTTACTCACTACATGTAGTTTGAATTACTAGAGTTTCTATGGGATTTTATAAAAAGTTTGAATTTGAACAAATTATGGCCGTTACAAATAATGAGAGAACTTAAGAATAGTTGGGAAAAATGAGCTCAAAAAATTCCATTTAAGAAACATATGTATTTTGAATTGCTGAATTTTTAGATTTTTTAAATTGGATTTTTGAAGTAATTATGGCAAAAGGTTAAAAAATGTGAAAGCTTTCAAAATGTTTGGCTCTACTCCGGTTAAGCCAGCAGAAAAAGAAACTAAAGGGAATCGCCGATTATGCCACGTGGAACCGAAGTGATGGAACTAGGTTGTCATAAACAGTCAAACTAACTAAGTTGTGTGATTTGGGTTCTGTGAAACAAGGTGCCTAAAATTTGTGGTTTCCTGGGGGAAAAAAGCATCCTGTCCTTTTTTGAAACCTTAACCCCAGTAGCTGTGGTTCTTTGAAACTCGCTCGTTGCTTTCCTGTGAATTGTTTTACCATTTTTTATTTGTTTTTGAGTACTATTTATCCTCAGGAATAATTTCATACCTCCAAGCAAAGGAATCTACTATGTGCCTTAATTTACACGCGCGCACACACATGATGAACCTTGACCGTCGTACAAGTCAATCTCTCGAATGCCTTGTTATGTTGCTTTGTAAATGAGTCTTGGAAGATACCTCTACCGTGATCTAGCTTTTCACATTCGGACTAGAGAAACGAGTGTGTGACCTGTAACTTTTATCGTTCAAAGAAGCCATGTCAACTACGCTTCACGTCTCGTGTACGACAAATGGCTCATGGCTAGCCATCCTGCAGATAGCATTTTTCTACTCGACAATTAAAAACACTTGACAAACGAATCGGATAAGTCCTGTTTAACTACTCGAACAGTACCGACGATTTCGCTTAATAATGTTCTTTCTAGGTCTATATTTTTTTTTTTTGCGAAATTTCTATTTTCAAAGCCACATGCATACCTACTGACTTTGCAAGGCTGCAGTGGCGCGACGTCCTGCAAGTACGTACAGACGTACCATGTCAACTGTTACGGCGAACAGGAACCGTCTGTTTAGACTGAAACATCACTGTCCTTTCTGTCTTCTATTTTCTGCACCATATGACAGGGTAGAGCTAGCCACTAAAGTAGAAAGTACAGTATATTCTCTTTTGTCCTTAGATTTTCTGCATTTTAAATACTGCTCGTATATACATTGCAAAAGTCAGAAGCTGGAAATCATCTATATGTGCTAGCTTATCGTACAAGTAATAACATCTATGGTTGTGTTGCCACGTCGCGAGCCGACTCAATTATCGGTTAGAGCGGTAGATGTTTTTCTTCCTGATACTCTCAGCGATTATGTTTTCCGATAATAATGCTTCAGCCAAGAGTTGCACACTGGTACTTAACCACCGAGGGGAATTAATTCAGGAAAACGCACGAGCTAGCACACGTTGAAGAGACAAAAACAACTCTGTCAGAAGTCAGAACCTGTCACTTGCTCCTATTAATTGGAGCTGAATATCGAGCTAGCTAGCGGCCTAGCGCAACGGAGGATCCGCCAAGATCTCTGTTCCATTGGCCACCAAAACTTCGATTGAGCGCCACACCTTTTTGCTGCCGATCGAGAATTTGAGATGCTTATTTGACCACTCGATTTTAGGTTACGGTCGCATTTGCAGTGTAGAGTTACATAGGACTAGGAGATTGCACATGCACCAGGCTAAAAGAAATTTTCCGTACTAATTAGCTTCAAAAACAATGTGTGCGGCATGTTTTTTCTTTTTTGCCAAAAGGATCCTAGCATTAAAAGAAACATATGCTAGTACAGAGCACTACAAGAGAAACGTAAATTATAACAAAATCCTCGATATGTTCTTCGTTTTCAACCTCTAGATCGTGTCGACAGCGCGCCGCCGCTGCCGCTCTTCCTGAGCCAGCCTGAAGTTGTTGGTTACGGACGAGAAGTCGCCGAACAGGTCCAGAAGACCACATCTACCTAGGAGATGAAGAGGAAGACCTAATCATCGAGGGTTGGAGGGGGCCGGAAAGACCGGGATCTCGGGGGGGAGGGGGGATGGTTCTCGCGAGGGCGAGGAGCTTTTTTTCGTTCATGTGTTGTGTTGTCTATGTGCAATGCAACGTTGTGTCCTAAAATGCACCATCGGTTTGAATCTAGCTCTACCACCGACATAGATGAGACATTTGAAGTTCAAATTTTTGTGGCGTATTTATTTCCGAACCGGTGTGTTATTTTTACATGTTTGCCAAATGAAAATTGAGAGACCCTAGTTTTGGGTAAAAAAAAATTCGGCAAACACATGTTGCCGCCAAACTGTTGGGTTGAACCTCTTCCCTGAAAAAAAAAAAGGCAGGTTTTCCGGACCTCCTATGGCTTTAATTTGACCGTCCAGAATTAACCAGAACCGCCGGAACGGGCAAGTAACACGCAGAGAGAGATTCCTCCTCCACGCCAAGCAGTATACGTATGCAGAGGGAGTAGTCGAATTTCAAAATAGAGTGGGCCCAACTGGTGGGTACGTACCACACGTACGGACATGCCGTGGCGGCCGAGACCCAGACCACTCTCGCCACGTCGGCGCCTGCTAGTACTATTCTTTTTTTTTGTAAACTCAAGACCTTTTTAATTTTAATTTAAAAATCAGGATGTATAATTAATCAGGCTACTGGCTACTCGCATATATACGCATAATTTGTTTTTCTGAATCACATATACGCACACCGGAACGTATTGCCAAACCGCGGTGTGGGGATCGAGGACCTGTTCACAGGGTCAGCTCTTTCGTCGGCTCTCTCCCTCTATATGAAGGCCGGCTCTCCTGGTTCCAAGGTGCCATCCGCTCATTCCTCACCCCTCGCTCGCGCCTCTTCCTCTCTTCTCCCTCTTCTTCGCCTAGCGCCTCCTACTTCGCCTGCTGCTACCTAGCTAGCTAGCGACTTGGTCGGAGCTCCGAGCTGACTCCGGCCGGCCAGCAGCCAGCACCTACTACCTCCAGGTGAGATTGAGTTCGATCATTTTGCTTGGCCAGCGGTTCTTGCTGAACTTTTCTTCGAGGATACGCAGGAGATCTTGTGTTCAACTGAAATGGGTCTTCTCCCTTTATTCACATCTTATTCCTTCACTGTCCGTCTGGTAACTTGGCATGAGAGGAACCTTCACCGTGTGCTAGTATCTGTTAGTACGTATATTCTCTCATGCGTGCATGAGAGGCTGGTTGCTAGCTATTTTCATTCCCCGGTCTAAATTTGTTCTTCTGTTTCGTGTATAGGGGAGTACTGCAAGTTTTGTTTCAAAAAAAGGGAAGTACTGCCAGTTTCTCTCTTGGTCTTGTGCTGGTTCTTGTGGTAGAAAACATCTTCTTCTTGTCTGGGAGAGGCTAGCTGGGGATTTGTCTCGCTCTTTCGCTAGCTGTTAACTTTGGCTATTGTTAAGCGACGGCGATTCCCAGAGCTAGTTTTCGCGTATCTACGTAGATGGTTGATGTTCTTGGTCTTCTTCAATTCGGTCATGTGTGGGAGCTAGCTAGTGGTTCTCTTCCGTGTCCGTTTCCTTCTTCTTGACTAGGCCAACTCATAGCAAGATAGACCCTAGACACAGAGACACAGACAGTAGTATTCTCTCAACTTGTTCTACTAATCAATCTCACGACCTTGCTAGCTTCTCTGTTCATAAGCCCATATATTAAAAAAGCAACAATTTCTCTTTTTCCATGACTGGAGGGCACACCTGATTATACCTCCGGGTGCAGCATGCAGTTAATGCTGGTCGTCCTTGTGTACCCTCGCTAAGACGGGCCTCTCCGTCATGTCTCAATCTTTAATTAGTTGCGTAGTAGTACTGTTCAACGGTGTTAACTTACTATACACCTGCAGCGGCTGGTGCGTCAGACATCTCCTTGATCTGATACGTTACCAACGGCTAATTTCCTTGCAGTTGGAGAAGAAGAAGCTACCTTTAATTAGAAGCTGGAAGCGATGAGGGACATGGTGGGAATGGGAGAGAGGAGGTCCAGGCATGGCCATTTCAAAGCTGTCGGTTTCGGAGCAGCCGCAGGGGGAGGAACAGTTAATTTCGGAGCAGCAGCAGGGGGAGGAGGAGGAGGAGGAGCACAGCATGCAGACCATGATCAGGAGAAGCTCCAGGAGAAGAAGCTGGACATGAGCGGCTTGTCCATGGACACTATCCCGCACATCGCCATGACTCTCGGCCACATCACCACCTTGGATCTCTCCAACAACAACCTCGAGGTTTGCATGTTTTTCTTTTCCTTGTGACAATACAGTGCTAGTATCTTTATCTGCTTCGCCGGAAGTGTTCTTGTAAATCTAATCCGAACATCAAGCATCAGCAGAGACTTTTTCTTGTCATTTTGCCTCCATTGTTTTCTCGTCCTTGTCTCTTCTTTCGTCTGCTCAAACGGATAACTAGCAACAACGTATCTCGAATTTTTCTCTTGTGCCATATATAGTGATAAGTTAACTGCACGATAAGCATGGCCTATTATTTATACACGAAGGCTGGTCATGTACTCCTTGGCGATCTTGCATATAGTATCACCAGTGGCAATCTTTTAATGTTCTTCCACTCTGTCCACTCTAGGTTTTGCTCTTGTAAATTCAGGGCTCCCAAAAGTATAATACTGCTTGCATCATGTTGTCTGCGTCCTAAAGCATTTTTCTTGAGGATATGCCCCTTGACAGCCTCACAGGCTGACATCCTAACATGTTTTTTAAAACTACAGAGCATTCCAGAGTCAATGATCGCGCGGTTGCTGAACGTGGTGGTCCTGGACGTGCGCTCCAACCAGCTCAAGTCACTGCCAAACTCCATCGGCTGCCTCTCCAAGCTACGCGTCCTCAACGTCTCCGGCAACCTACTAGAGTCCCTTCCGGCCACCATCGAGGAATGCCGGTAAGCATGCCATCGCAGTTCTCGCTAACTCAACTCACCATTTCACCAGCAACACCCGTCAAGTAGACCAGGAAACTTAGCTAAGAATGGACTGACTAACCACATGTATGCAGTGCGCTGGAGGAGCTGAACGCCAACTTCAATCAGCTGACGGGTCTGCCGGACACACTGGGCTTCGAGCTCCACAACATCCGCAAGCTCTCCGTCAACTCCAACAAGCTCACCAGCCTCCCCTTCTCCACCAACCACATGACGTCTCTGCGGGCCCTTGACGCGCGCCTCAACTGCCTCCGCTCACTCCCGGACGGCCTCGAGAACCTTGTTAACCTCGAGGTGCTCAACGTCAGCCAGAACTTCCACTTCCTGCGGGAGCTTCCATACGGCTTGGGCCTCCTCATCTCGCTCCGGGAGCTCGACATTAGCTACAACTCCATCTCCGTGCTCCCGGACTCCATGGGTTGCCTCGCCAAGCTCAACAAGTTCAGCGCCGTGGGGAACCCGCTCGTCTCCCCGCCGATGGACGTCATTGACCAGAGCCTCGATGCCATGCGGTCCTACCTCAGCTCCAGGATGAACGGCACTGGCGTCAACGCCAAGAAGAAGAAGGGGTGGATGCCCAGACAACTGGTCAAGTACAACACATTCTCTGCCAGGATGAGTATGACGCCTGGTCGCAAGAGTGTTCACGACAACTCGGAGGGCTTCTTGATGTCTGATTACCGTTCACTCAACACTAACAGTGTCGGGTCGCCAGGATTCCTCTCCATGCTGTCGCCACGGAGGCTATTCTCGCCTCGAAGAAATTCTCCCAAGCATCATTAAGGACGATCCTCCTTTGCAGGTTGTTTGCTCTTTAAGTATTCAGATGAAATTGTCTTAGGTGATGCCATTTCTGCAGGTGTGTACATATGTCTGAAGAGGTATATATATAGTAATGTATAGTAGTAGTACAATAGTGCATGGATGTACATATAAACTAAAAGGGTGCTTTGTTTTCCTTCAGCATTTTTGTCTACTCGCTACAGATGCTTTTGTAAATACAGTGTATTTCAGTAAAGGTTGTAATCGTCTATTTGTTGAATGAACATAAAGTTGAGGGTTTTACCTTTTGGTCAACGGCGTCAGGTCGCTAGGATTTCTCTCCATGCTGTCCCCGCGACTCGACGACTCTTCTGGCCACGGAGGGACTCGCCCCAGCATCATTAAGGGTGATCCACGTTTGTATGTTATTTGCTCCTTTAAGTATTCAGATAAGATCATACAAGATCCTCACAGGTCCTGCTGTTTCTGCAGATGCGTACATATGTCTGAATAGGTATATATACAGTAATGTATAGTAGTACAATAGGGCATTGATGTACATAAAAACTAGAAGGAGTGTTTTTATTTTGCTTCTGCATTTTTGTTTCCTCGCTATGAATGCTTTTGAGTAAGAATTGTAGTCCTCTAGATTGATGATGAATAAACATAAAGTTCAGGGTCTTTGGAGTATTTCATGCTGACTATGGTCAATAAAAAACTTGAATATTTATTTAAGATGACAACAGCACAATACAATATCAGTGCTGACCTACACGACGAACAGTGGCATTATTTGTCATCTATCCCTACAAGAATTATGATTAGTGCCATTTCAGCTACATAACTAAGTGGTACGCGGTTACTTAAAAAAAATATGGATTTATGTGTTCAGTTTTTCACCTTTGAGCAATCAACAATCAACATAGTAGAGCAAGTTACCTCCATGATGTCTCCTCGGAGAAACCTCCTTTCTTGCTAAATATAGCCTGGAATCATCCAGGACTGAAGACGTAAATTATGACTGAACACTTTATTCAACTCATTATATTCTTTGCTGAAATAGAATCAATGGAGTAAATCCAAGACAGAAATTCTCCATTATCTATTATTTGTTACTCCAATATACCAGTACATATGTTTCTGAATCAGGGATGACAGTTAATTCAAGACTGAGACAAGTATCAACAATACATGGCTGCTACTAATGCCAATCCACCACACCAAAATCCACAGTGTAAACAAAGCTGGATGGTTTCCAAAGTTTGATGATCCTCACATATAGGGCAAGAAACAGGATTGGAAATTTTCTTCACTCATTTGCAAAGCTTTAGCTTCCTGAAGAATGAAGCAACCTGCGACTTTGGGCAAGGTGCTGTTGCAATGCAAGTCGGGATGTTCTCAGGCTGCTCTATCCACAGCTTGTGCCTGACACCAGCCGCTTCCAGTTTCTCAGCCAGGTTCTTCAGCTGTGTCTCCCCTTTCACCTCCAATGTTACCTGTTCACAAAAAGTTCACGAGATCAAAACAAGGTTTTTTTTAGACGATCAAAACAAGGGTTAATGCAACTGAAACGTTGTAGTAACCCATCAGGACGTAATAAGAAAATACTGAATTAAGGGTAAAACTACTGAAACTGAACTTTTTGTATGAGAGTTTCATTTGGTGTTTTATGTGTTTCGTGACTGGACAGACTAGTGGTCTAGTGCCATCTTATGACATCACAAGCATCTTCTCTGGTGTAGAAATTACTACTAGTCAGATATTTTGCAACTTCCAAGACGTCGCAGAACCATCTCGTTGTTCAAGGCATTAAGGGCTTTGTAGCTTCTATCAAGAAGCACCTCCAAGCTGAATGACGTCATGAACAAATCAGCCGGCTCACGTATGTGGGGACAACGATATACAAACGCTTGCTGTTTTGGGTGATGCGCCATGCGAATGGCATTTTCTAGCGGTGCAGGAAAAATGCTGAAGATAACAGAAAATGTGCAAGGGAACACGTCTGAGGCAAAACGTCGAACATGCCTTGTGCATACTGTCGAGATTCTCGGGCGCGCAGTAGGTGGCGGTATCCGGGTGGTCGCGGTGCGCCCACACGGCGGCCACGGCGGCGTGGCACCCCTGCGCCACCACGCTCCCCAGCGGCCAGGAGTCGGCCAGGTCGCGCCGCAGCACCACGTACTGGACCACCACGTCCTCGGCCTCCTTCCTCGGTTCGCCAACGGCGGCGGCGGGGGACAGCGCTGCATCCGTCGCCGAGGAGGCAGCGGCGCTCATGCTGGCTCGTGGCGGGACTCGGAGGATGGGAATCCTAGTGAGACCTGGGAGGAGGTTGGCGGCGCTTGGGAGCGTGCTTGCAATGGGGGACGGCAAGCGAAGGGAGAGGAGGGACAACATGGCTGTCAGTTTACCGATTGCGATTTGTTTAGCTAGGAGTTTGATTATTTTTGTTTTCTTTTTTTTTCTACTGTATTATTTTTTCCTTCAAAACTGCTTAGTTTAGAGAAAATACAAATAATACACATATGAACATAATCAATAATATCTACTCCCTCCTTTTCAAAATATCTTACATGTTTTTAGTTAAACTATGGAGGCAATAACAAATACGAGAGTCGCGGATTTTTGTTTTGTTTTTTGATCTTGATAATTAAAGAAGTCATCCCATGCATCCTGCCATCAATGTGGAAGTCGTTTGTGAAGCTCTGATTTTATTTAATGACGGTGTAAAAATGCCATAGAGGAATCTACAAGTTAATCACGGTACATGCAAAGTTTCTCACAATGGTAGCAACGCTCGTTACAAACCCTCTAACATTCAACAATATTTTTGTAGTGATTCTTCTAAATGTTAACTTGGCTGAAGTTAATATACTAAGAGGAAATTCAGGACACAAAATGGGTTTGATTGATTTCTGAAACATGCCAAGGATCATAGGGAAACACAGAACCATTTAATACTACCTCTTTTCGAAATAGGACAAATTTTCTACAAGGTCAAACGTTGTATAGTTTGACATGTCTAAATAAAAAAACTATAATAATACTCTGGACCAAACTATAATATGAAAATATATCTCACAATGTATCTCATGGCATGGATTTGATATTGTAAATATTGATATTTTTGTATAAATTGGACCAAACTTTAATTATTTGATTTGTAAAAATATGCCTTCTTTTGAAAAATGGATCGAGTAGTAATAGAAACTTCCAATTGGTGCAATTATGTTAACATGAATTATTCTTTCCTAAGCTCTAATATGGTTTTAATTGATCTAATAATACGATGGTCAGATTATGTATCAAATGTTATAGACCCATTGACTTGATGGCATGACTATAAAGACCGCTAATGTATTTTAGTAATTATCTCCTATAACTCTCAACTCTTAGTCTTTGCTCTTTTATAAGTGTGCAAGCTATTCAGTTTTACAGTGCCATCACCTTTTGTTGAGTTCTTATGCTTTATTCGTTACTTGGATCTTGTGGATCTTCGGTTTTATTGCTTCTCAAGTATTGAATTGATCAATGCCCCGCTAAATGTTTTCGTGTCCTAATTAACGCATGAATGTTGAATACTCAATCCGTCCCGGTTTAAAGGATACTTATTGGAAATCAAGCAATCTCAAAACTCCTCCACCTTCTACACACATAAACATTTAATTTCAATGAAAGAGCCAATCAAAGGATTGGTAAGAGATAAATTAGCCTCAACAAAAATGATTTGCTACACACATGGGTAGACACCCCCCCTCCCCAATGACTGACATGTGGCATGGTTGTCAAACCTCATTAGCCTCACCACAAAAATAGAGTTAATTAATACTTAAACTGCCCACATGCCTACATGTCCACATTATTCATAGCTCAAGCATGCATACTGATCTATGAAGTCCACCCATCATCCACATAGCAATGAAGGAAAAACTCCAGTCGCAGCCAAAACACATCACTGATGCCATGTTTTCAGAAGGAATGAAACGGAGAAGAAGATACACAGTAACACTATGTTTGTCAGATGACCCAAGCATAGTTTTTTATTCCCTTTTGTACGACGGGCAACACCATGACATCAAACGATCCTTTTGCAACATAGACATAGGAATCAAAAGATCCTCTTGCACCGTCAATAATTTTGCAGGATGTCAAACCAGTCAAATCGAGGTATCGAAAGATAAAGATCCTTCACAGCTAGCAATAATGATAAAGGAATCAAAAGATGATCTTTTTTGCAATGTGAATTCACTGGGATGCTGAATTAGTCACCGTGTGAAAAGACGTCTTTTGATGCTTGATCTTGTAGGTGGAATCTTTTGATGCTTCAGCTAACATAAGATTTTACGCGAGAAGAGTATCTTTTTTGGCGCCAATTTCTAACCTGTCAAACACGCATGTAAAATCTAAAACGTTGTCCAACTCCAAAGCAATAATTAGAAAGATTCCCTGCTAAAACCGGTCAACATACTAGCTGACAACAACACACATCTTACACTACATCGAACGTCGGCGGACAGGTGCGTACCTACCCATGTGGGGAGTGATTCCACATTATTAGCCCCAATCATAGGAAGACTAGGACCCGAAGATTTGCTATATGCATCCTTAAAACCGGGACAGAGGGAGTATTTAATCACTCGAGTATGAAGACCGTAATGTATATTTGGTGATTATGTCGCCGATTTTGAGGTTATTGTTAGTTGCCATTTTGTGTTACATGCATCTTTGCCCACTTATCGGCAGGATATACCTCAACTGGTGCAAATGTCTTTTTTCTTAAGCAACACAGTCTAATATAAATGCTTACAAATATGAACGTACACTCACACAATACATTTATGAACATTCTGATAGACTAAGCTAGTATATCTTAAGGTTGATTTTGTCAACATATGCACATGCACATCACTACCACTAAAAGAATAATGTCCATATCCTAGAATAAATATGGATATATGCGACCACCCATGCCAAGTATAAGTCTTGAATCTGAGTATGCTGGTTCCACCAGAATGAACCTACTATGCTCAATTCGCAAATAGTTGAAATGTTTGTTGAGCAATAACTTGAGTTTAAACCATACACAATCTAGATACGGTTTCTTCTACATGACAGGTTTCTCTACTCTTTCACATGTCACTTTTATGTGACAACCAAATTAGATCATACCATTTTCGTGTTCCCCTTCCTCGTGTGCTCAACGTGGAGAACGAAAGTTCACCTATATTTCCCTCATCTTCCTTTTGCGTGTCGGCGCGTCCAGTAGACGAGTGGACCTCCTGTTTGCCGCGCCCAGTATATTTCCCTCATGCTCCTACTAGTCATGCATGCATGTAGCGCCTTCTTCATGGACTGCTTCCAATGCACCCTAATAACATGTAAGACCTCTTTAGATGTTTTAAAGTGGAGAGATACACTCTAAAATAAGTGAACCTACACTAAGACTAAAATTTGGTGAATAGAGGGAGTACATTTGTTCTTTTTTTCTTTTTATTTTTAATTGTTTTCTGTGTTTATAAAACATGATATTTTAAAACTATAAATATTTATAAAAATCAAGAAAAAATTAAAACATTTCCTCCAAAAAACAGAACATTTTTCAATCCAAACAGTTTGGAAAATATGAACATTTTTCTAATATAACCTTTTTCAAATGTAAACTAATTTGAACCATTCAAATCTAAAAAAAATAAAAAATCTAAGCATTTTCAAAATCTGAACATTTTTAACATCTTAACATCTCGAGATATGATTTTTTAAAAATCTAAACATTTTTTATAATTTTAATATGTTTCTAATTTTTGATAAAAATTGAAAATATCAACATTTTTTAGTTCTGAACAAATTGCAAATTATAAAAAGTAAAGTAAAAAGAATAAGGAAAAAAAAAAGAAAAGGAAAACGATGGTAATGGGCCAACCCACTCAGCGCCCCCGAATGAGCGCTTCCGGTGGAGGAGCCAGCACAAATCTGGAGCCCGGGCATTACCTGGGCCTACAGGCTCGAACCAAGACCCAAGAACGCTTTCTCCGTGATTTTTCTTCCTCTTCTCCCTTTCCCTTTGGAGTCCACACTCCTGTCCATCGTCTACCTAGAGCTGCCGCCGACGCCTCAGTCCCGCCCCTACGCCTCCACCCCCACCCCCGCCTCCATCGTTGTTCCCCTCCTTCCTCGCCCCCACGGCACATCGCACGCCTTCCTGCTGCGGTCTCCACCCCGTCCCAGTCTTTGGTTATCGGGTCTCCTTCCAATTTGAGGTATCAGTCATCAGCTAGGTTGTTTTCATCCAGCGAGCAGTTCTCTTAGTTAAATCAATCCAACAAGAGAGGGAACCCTCTTCAATTTCTGGCACACCATCTAGATCCGCCCCTGGTACCAAGAGGCAGTCGGGAGGAGAGGAGATGGTTTTCGGACAGGTGGTCATCGGGCCACCAGGCTGCGGCAAGACTACCTACTGTAACGGCATGTCCCAGTTCCTCTCCCTCATCGGAAGGTACCCGATTACTTCTCCCCCCCCCCCTCTCCTCCTCCTCTGAAATAGGTACTACTCCATCACCACAAGCTGCTTCCCTGACTTGACTGTGTTAGTTTCTTCTGTGTTCCAATGTATGCCTTGTGTTCAGTTCAGTGTAGTACTAGTTTACATAGTAAGGCTTTGTTGATTTCTTCTGATGTCTGGCAGAATGAGGTGAGTAGTACAGCTTTCCTTTCACGACTATGCTCCTAGTGTTATCCGTTCTGGTGCTTGCAGAGGTTTTTCTTCCTGCTATTATGCCAACTACTGTCTTCCTAATTAACAAGGTTATGTGCCCGATTGTTGGTTGCAGGAAAGTTTCGGTTATCAATCTAGACCCTGCGAATGACGCATTGCCGTATCCTTTGCTCTTTGAGCCTTGAAACTGTTTTTTTTTGTCATTCCTTGTATTTTTACCATGTGTTGCAATAGTGGTCTGCAGCTAGACTCAATGTGTCCTTGACGGTGGTACCTAGATATGAATGTGCCATCAACATTGAGGACCTCATAAAACTTAGTGATGTCATGTCGGAGCATTCGCTTGGTCCTAATGGAGGTTGATCCAGTGTTTCAAGAATCAATCAAACGTACTGGTTTCGTTAGTTTCTATGTTTACTTATGCTGTGGTGTTGATATCCTCTGTCAGGGCTTGTGTATTGCATGGATTACTTGGAGAAGAATATCGACTGGCTTGAAGAAAAATTGAAACCTCTTATTGAAGGTGAGTGCAGAGTGCCTTGCTGTAATACAGTCCTTCGGCTGTAAGATCATTTAAATTGAAGATATGTTAGATTAGCCATATTTGCTGGATAGCAAAACAGGATATACCCCAGTACGATCCATAACTAAACCACCACGTACTATTTTATTTTGACATCGATGCTCTCAGAGATAGGCTGAAGTGAAAGACCTTTCCAGAAAACCACGTAACCATACATTTTGTGCATAAGATAATTTTATTATGGCATAATCAGCAAATAAATTGATAAGTAGACAGTGTCGCCTGAGCTGTTTTTTAAATGCTCAACTCACTTTGCTATGATCTTGGATGGAACCTATTTGCTATTCCAAATTATAATTGTGAATCATCTGGACCCTAGGCTGTGTTAATTGGCTGTTTTATTGAGCTATCTTTTGTAAGATTAAAATCATGTTGAGGACTATTGAGCAGCTACACACCAATACTGTGCAACTTGTATTATTTTCCTTTATGACTCGCTGAAGCTTGGTCGTTACTGCAGATCACTATCTTTTATTTGATTTCCCGGGGCAAGTGGAACTTTTCACCCTTCACACGAATGCAAGGAATATTATCAATAAGCTCATCAAAAAGCTAAACTTGCGGGTACATTTGCGTTTTCAATTTTATTCAAATTACTTATTGTGCTAATGAATTGCATTACCCACTCTTTCTTGGTATTTTGCAGCTGACTGCTATGCACCTTGTTGATGCCCATTTATGTTGTGATCCTGGGAAGTATGTGAGTGCTTTGCTTCTTTCACTATCAACAATGTTACACTTGGAGCTACCGCACATTAATGTTTTGTCAAAGATTGACCTCATCGAGAATTATGGAAATTTAGGTATTGTGCTTTTCGGCAGCTGCTTTTAGTTGACTAAATGTTTTTAGCGTGGTTGTTACTCATTTCCTTTATTCTCAGCATTCAACCTTGACTTCTACACTGATGTGCAAGACCTGTCCTATTTGCAACACCATCTTGATCAAGATCCTCGTTCTGCCAAGTACAGGTAAATTTGACAGCAACCACCTAATCTTAATACCTTAGTAAGGTGTGCATGCAATCTGTGCTGTGCGCATGTGCCTATTGAAAGCCATAAACCTGTTCAGACTTGATAATATTCATGTAACATACTTAAACACATCTTTGAAATATAAACAGAATGTTTACTATTATTGTTTTCCCTTTTTGATTTAGAAAATATTCTTAAGCTACAATTAATGTACTTTCAAAAAATTCTTGAAGTCTCCCTTTTCAAATAAGATATTGTGTAGTAATGTGCTTAGACAGTTACACTCACAAGTACTTGTGTACCTCATGCATCTTCAATAATTACAGATGCTGTATCAAATGCTATGAACCCTTAAATGTGGTAACATTGAATTCATTCAGTACAAAACCTGTAATGTCGGTGACCTTATATACTTTTATTTGTGAATCATGGCATGCTACTTTGTCACTTTGGGTTATTTATAACCTTTTTTATTTGCTGACAGGAAACTTACGAAAGAGCTATGTGACGTGATTGATGATTTTGGCTTAGTCAATTTTTCAACTTTGGATATCCAGGTTTGTATTGGAAAGACTTGATTATTTCAACTCAGTTCCATGTTGTTTTGATCCTTACAGCTTTTACCTATAGGACAAGGAAAGTGTTGGTAATCTTGTGAAGTTGATTGACAAGAGCAATGGCTATATATTTTCTACTATAGACAGCAGTGCTGTTGAGTTCAGCAAAATTGCAGCTGCGCCTCTTGACTGGGATTACTACAGATATCCTTTACTACCTCTTCTTGTACTACTAACTTATTCAGCATTTTTTTTGTCCAATTACTTATATGCTATATTTTATGTTGTAGAAGTGCACTAGTTAAATCACCTCTCTGGCATGTACAGGCATGTTGTAGTTTCTTCCCTGTCATTTTACATTCCATGCCAGCAAATTTTTTGCTAGATAACTATAACATATGCTGATGTGCATTTACGGTAAGTATATGGCGGGCTTGATTGCAATACAATGAAATTGATATTCTAGCTCAATATGTAGGCGTGGTATTACTTGATTTTACACTGTATAATCTGCTATGTGTTTTATTAGCCATGAAATGCTCGTAATGCATCAACATCCCATCCCAAGTATACTTTGCCCGTTCCTTTTTTTTTTTCCTTAACACGTGGTTACAACGGCAGCAGTGCAGGAGAAGTACATGAAAGACGACGAGGTCGTGCAAAAAACAAGCAACATGCAATGAGATTGTCGCTGTGGATGGTGGCTCTGTGTTTGCTATGAAAATGTGGATTGTTTTGCCCAGTTGTAGTTGCTGTTTGGAGATTCTCTGCTAGTCCCTAGCTAGATGTGAAGAATTTTTCCATCGTCTCTGAGGTGAAGATGGGTATATGCTGTGAAACTATATGGGAAGTAGTACTACATTTTCCCCTTGACTTGGCTGGTTTGAAGTGGATGCGATAGGACTAGGTGGAACTTTACCCTTTCAGTAGTAGTACATGTACCTTGGTCTTGTAGCTGCACAGACCAGATTTAACTCGGCAGTGAGGCTGTTTCTTTGTTACTAGGACTTCACTAGATATATGTGCTATGATGTACTAGAGTCGACTTACGCGACCGATGTGGTTCAGATAGCAGCAGTGTTATGCTGGTCAGATGTGTTTCGTGGAAAACCTAGTTGGCACACGTTCTGGCAAGGTTTTACTAGTTCAGTAGAGCCTGCAGGAGTCCCAGCAACCGCAACCGTGGGGGACGCCGCCTCCGCAATGGCCACTGGCGCATCCCAGCCTAGTTCCAAGGCTTTGTTACGCATGCTGGATGTCATGCCGTCCCAGCTGGATGCCGATGCCGTTTCCTCGTTCGTGAGGATTCGTGTGTGCACGATGCCCAGGCCTACTGACTCCCCCGCGACGCGCTGAGTCGAGGAACAATACAATAGAACGAATGTTTAACACGTTCGGCACCTCTGCAGGATTGTGCGCTCCCCTTAATTTTATATTGCACGATATTTCAACTCCTTCAGGTCTGTCAGACCAACTCAACAACCTGTCATGGTTCGTTTGCATCTTCTTAAGCAGCTTCGCTTCGACATCCGTCATCACATTGTCAATGGAGCAGTTTGCAGTCGCAGATAAAATAAAGAAGAGGATGAAAAAGGGTGGATCCACGAAACATTTCCTTTGATTTTTCTCAGGGTTGCCGATCCGAATCGCCGAAAAAGAACATGGCGAGCAAACGCTAAACAACATGCAACTTGCTGCGAGGTGAGGGGGCACGCACCATCCTCGTCAACTTGTCCGGTGACCAGCCTCGCTAATAAACTGTTGACATTGCCAATCTGTCCCCCGCTCGTGCAAGATCCCAAACAAAAGTGTGTTACTAGTACTTATCATGGAAATCGCCTCCATTTGGTCCATTTGTTGGCACCCAATCAACTCGAGGCACAAAATTATTTGGGTTTGGCACTAGAAATGCACGAACAAGTCGTCAGGCAGAGGCACCGGTTCCGTGCGGTTAGTCAAATCATGTTGCGCTAGCTACTACTAGTAGACAATTAGCGGCTGCTAATAGGTATCACCTCAGTCTCAAACTTTACATCGATTGACTTTTCAAAAAGTTATACGCCTTAAGCCTTGGGATGGAGCGACTAATTAAGAGCGTCTCCATCCGCGTTTCAAGGGCATTTCTAGAGCGTTTATTTCATTAGGATTGTGAAATTCTAGTCGCGTTCTCAGAACGCCGAATTACGCCGGATTTGGCCCAACTTTCATCCGACGTTCCTAGGCTGAACCCAGGGCGCTAGAAACTGCCTAGGAATGCCGAATGCAGCAAAATAATGGTGGGCCAACCCTGGCGGCGACTCAAGTCCGAGTTCCCGCCTTTTCTTCACCCCATCCCGGCTTTCTTCTCCGTTCCCCGCCATATCTCTCGCTCGTTCCCCAAACTCCCGCCCACCATGCCGCCAGAGGGTTTTGTCAAACCCCAATCCACCGTCGGCGTACTAAAGGTGAAGAAGCCGAGGAAGCCGACGTCGAGGCCGGAGGACTTGACTGACACCAAGTGGTTGTACGAAGTCCAACGCAGGAAGGTCGAAACAGAGAGCCGCAAGGATAGGACAACAAGGTCGAAGGAGGCGCATGCGATGAGGGAAGCGCATGCGGCTTCGGAGCGTGCGCGCCGCATACCGCGATGTCACGCACGACGCTGATCGTCCCCATGCAGCGCCGTGCACTTGGGGAGCCAACCAAGCGTCAGATCTCCGGCCGGGTTCTCGCCGATCTCGTCGGCCAAGTTCCAGGAGAGCCAGGCGAACCCGCTCCAGAGGTACTCGTCCTTCCCCGAGTTCGACGGCAGGTTCAACTCGAACGTGCTCTTTCCCTGTCCCGCACCTCGTCCTCCGGCCTTCAACGTCGACATCAACGTCCCCTACGACAGCTCTCCCGCGTATGCTGGCAACTCGTCCACCATGCGCCGCGGTCCTCTTCCGTTCGCCGGAAGCAGCTCCTCACCCGTTCCCCTTGACCCAGATGCCTGAAACATGTTCGGCAAAATGGCAGGTGATACGTCGGAAACATATCTATAATTTTTGATGTTTCGTGCTTGTTTACTATCTACTTTACTTTGTTTTGTCCACACTTTGAGATGTTTTTATATGTTTTCTGGAACTAACCTATTAACAAGTTGCCACAGTGCCAGTTCCCTATTTTCTTCCGTTTTTGGTTCCAGAAAGGCAGAAAATCAATATTCTCGGAATTGGACGGGACAAAAGCCAAAGTTAATATTTTACCATGGGCAACATGAAGCCAGAATACAAGACGGAGGAGGCTCACCAGGGGGCCACACCCCCTAGCCACGCGGGTGGGCCCACCCAGCGCCTGGGGGGGTTGCAGCCGCCCTGGCTCGCCTCTTCGCCTATAAAGTCCCCCCGATGCAGAAATCCTAAACACCCAATCAATATTCTATGAAACCGCCTGTAGTCGTAGCCACCATCGTCCCTAGATCGGGGGATCTGAAGCTCTTCCCGGCACCCTGCTGAAGGGGAGAACATCCCGGAGATCTTCTTCTTCATCATACCAGCCTCCGGTATGAAGGGTGAGTAGTTCCACCTTGGACTACGGGTCCATGTAGTAGTTAGATGGTTGTATCTCCTCCTTGTGCTTTCATGTATAGATCTTGTGAGCTCTGTTCATCATCAAGATCTAATATATTTGTAATCATGCATGTTGTGTTTGCGGGGATCCAATGGATATTGAGATTACTATGTCAGATTGATTAATGGTTTTGTCTTATGATTCTATCATGTCTGTGTTGTTTGTGATCTTGCATGCTCTCCGTTGTTAGTAGATATCTTGGCCAAGTAGTTGCTAGTGACTCCAAGAGGGGGTATTTATGCTCGATAGTGGGTTCATGCCTCTAGTTTTCAAGGGAAGTGACAGAAATCTCTCCGGTTGTAGATGTGTTGTTGCCACTAGGGATAAAACAACGGTCTCTTGTTCATGGAACAAGTGGATTGTTTACCTTACACACTTTGCTTAAAGCAGTTATCTGTTTCTTGCAACTTAATACTGGAGGGGGGGTTCGGATGATAATCTGAAGGTAGACTTCTAGCCATAGATGCAATTGGATGGCGGTCTATGTATATTGTTGTATTCCCCAATCGAATCTCATAGGATCTTTTTGTCTAGTATTGCATTGTTATGCCTTGCTCAGTTCCTGTCAATTGCCCTGCTCTAATTTGTTTACCCTACATGTCATGTTTGTTTATATTAGGAGAGAACCTCTAGTGAACTATGGACCCCGGTCCAATCTTTACCATTGATACATCTTCCATTGTTTACTTGCTACAAACCATCATCACCTTTCACACCATACAGGTAATCCTTTGTTACAACAAACAGGTGAGCTTGACAACCTCCTGTTTTGTTAGGGCAAAGTCTTGAGTTTGTGTTGTGTAGGTTTCCACGTTGCTTGCAACACCTTTGAGACGTTTCTTTCCTCCTACTGGTTCGATAACCTCGGTTTCTTCCTGAGGTAAAACTTCCTGCTCTGCTGCATCACACCTTGCTCTTGGGGTTTTCCGACGAAGCGCTCCGTGTTGACGCAGCGCCATCAACAGGCGCGACCTACATGGCGGACATGATCGCCTAAGGTTCCGCAGCGGCCGACAGCAGCTCTTTCTTCACTCAAAAACAGTCCCGGACCGACGCCAAACATGACCTCGAGTCCCGGGATTTCACCGAAGGCTAGGCCGACCAGACGAGCACCGAGGAAGGGGGAAGCCAAAGAGGACTCCTTGGCGACGGTGAAGGGCAAGGGCAAGGGCAAGAAGAAGGCGAGGACGTCGGCACTGCCGGAGCCCCGCGTCAAGTGGACACCGCTTGAGGACGTTTGCCTCGCCGAAGCATGGAAGTCGACGAGTATGGATCCCATCACCGGCGCAAACCAAAACTCAGAGAATTAATGGAGGCGTGTCAAGCCGGCGTTCGATGAGCGCAGC
Source organism: Avena sativa (assembly GCA_916181665.1). Taxonomy (NCBI): domain Eukaryota; kingdom Viridiplantae; phylum Streptophyta; class Magnoliopsida; order Poales; family Poaceae; genus Avena; species Avena sativa. Next base: position 381,264,916 of record OV702280.1, on the reverse strand, counting down.
CTCTTGGACCCTAAGTTTAGCAAGGTCCACATGGAGCGTGGCAAGAAGGCCAAGATCAATCACTGGGACTCATCCAGCAGGTGTGCAGCAAGTGGCACGACATTCTCGAAGAGATTGAGCGCACACCGGTGAGCAGCGCAAGCATGGATAGCCAGGTAATTCACTGACATCTAGCCAAAACTATGCCAACTTCATGCCTCCCCTGACACACTTCGCCTTGTCTTTGCAGCTCGTCCGTGCACTCGTCATGTACCCGGACGACACCAAGACGGAGTTCAAGTTCCACCATGTGTTCGCCGAGATACAGAACTGACAGAAATGGGTGGTTACTCGCGTGAGAGTCACCAAAAACAAGGACGATGTGTAGAACCCTAAGGCTCCCCTGCTGCCGGCGAAGGAAGGCCGGAAGTCGGCCAGAAGAAGGCGAAGATGCTCAAAGCTACAAGACCTCCCTCCGAACGTATCCACGCGTCCATCGAGAAGTGCATCAACGACTCTAAGGACCATGCTGAGAAGAGGAAGGAGAAGGCCGATGAGAGGTGGGCGCAGCTACTCCAGAACTAAGACAAGAATCTCAACCTCCTCACGGCGAACTTCGCTGCCAAGAAGAGGAACACAAACCTCCTATTCCTCTTGGGCGACGAAGACACCTCAGCGATGATCCCCTAGGTCAAGGCCTGGTACATGGCGCACCGCACCTCCATCCTCGACGAGGACGTCCCCGTCAGCACGCCGAGCTCTGCTTCCACCTCCTCCAATCTGTCGGCTGGCCCTATTCTAGCCGAGGATCCCATCCCCGTCGCACCAAACACGCCGAAGGAGCCCATCCCCGTCGACGAAGATTTCATCCTGTTTTGCTATAATTTGATCGCTAAACCTTCTTTGGACGTACTTCTATCGAACACCTTTGGGCGAGATTTTGCCAGTGGGAACAAAAATATTAAATATATTGCCGATTTTACCTCGTCTGGAAACGCGAGTGGAAAAACGGCTATTTCCAGACAGAAAGTTACATCCGTCCGACGCTAAATAACGCCGGATTTTGTTCCGGAAACACCCAACAAGTGGAGGTGCTCTAAGGCCTTGCCGGTGGAGGTTTAATTAAAAAGGTAGACCAACAAAAGTCATCAATTAGAGCCTCTCGATGGAGAATACCATCAAAGGTCCAATATTCAACTTACCCCAGCTTATAATTGTTAGATGTATATATTTGTATTGTAGTTTCCCCGTATGTTAGGGGGCTTCCTGCTTATTCACACCTGTACCTGTTTATATATTGTGGCCTTTGGCCCCCAGAGGAATACATGTTGCATATTCCTGACATGGTATCAGAGCTAGGTTAGACAATTTTTCTGCAACATCGTCACAGCCGCCACCGTCCCTGTCGTCGTTGTTCTTCCGACGTCGCCGTCGTCGGTTGCCGCTGTCTCCGGCCATCTCGGATCTGCCGTATTCTTTCAGATTGATTCACGCGCGGTACTGGACTGACGCTGCCCGGCCGGCTCTAGCTCCATCTCCACGCCCCGTCTCCACGCGAGGTCCTCAACGTCGCCGCCTGGGAAGCCACGCCGCACCGCCAACCTCCTGGCTTCACGCACCTGGGCCTCCACGCGCCTGCCTGGCCGGATCTGGCGTCTCCGCCTGGGACTCCACGCCTGTCGCGCCGCCAACCGCGGGACCCGACGCTGCCCCGTCCTGCACGCCTGGCCCGCCTGGCCCGCCGCTGTTCCCCGCCTGCCATCGTGCCGCTAACCTCCTGGCACGGGACCCGCCGCTGCCCCGTCCTGCACGCCTGGCCCGCCGTTGTTCCCTGCCTGCCATCGTGCCGCCAACCTCCTGGCACGGGACCCACCGCTGCCCCGTCCTGCACGCCTGGCCCGCCGTTGTTCCCCGCCTGCCAACCTCTTGGCGCTGATCTCCTCCACGCGCCCGTCTGGCCGGATCTGGCCCCGCCTCGTCGGGCCCTTCGTCTGCTGACGTCAGTTCGCGTCAGCACCGGTCAGATCTAGATCCGATCTGATATGTGTTAAAAAAATGTCTTCTTCATCGGGTTATGTTGCGATTCCTCGCTGCCCGTTGATCTTTGATGGCGCGAATTACCCTGATTTCGCTGCCTTTATGCGCGGTCTCCGTCTTTAGGGTGTGATATCCGGCGAGGTCTCATGTCCGCCGTGCCCCCTGCTCCTGTGGCTCCTCTTCCGCCGACGCCGATTGTTCTCGGTGATGATGCTTCTCAGGAGGCCAAGGATGCTTCTCGGAGTGCTGATGATAGTGCTGTTGCTACTTATGACCTGAAGTTCAAGCAGTACTCTTCTAATCTCGAGGCCTATCGACACGCTCTGACTACTTACACTCAGTGGGTTGATGAGGATGCTCGTGCTGTTGTTGTTCTCATCTCCAGTGTTCTGCCCCAGTATGCTTCTGAGTTCATGAGTCTCCCTACTGTTGCCGCTCAGTGGGCCCATCTTCGTCAGCGCTATCAGCCGTCTAGGGATGCTCTTTACCTTTCTGTGGTTCGCCAGGAGCATGCTCTCTAGCAGGGTGATTCTACTATTGATGAGTTTTATACTCGGAGTGTTGTTATCTGGCATCAGCTTGATTCTCTTTGTACTGCTGTTTTTGGCACCTGCTCATGTTGCCAGATTGTGCGTTCGGATTTGGAGTTTCACCGCATATATGAGTTTCTGTCTCGGCTCCTGTAACACCCTCAGAATCGGACCTATGCAAGTTTTAGCGATTCCCACCAAACCCGCATAGAAACGATTCAAAGGTGCCCACCAGGCACTTTCGTGCGGGTGGAAAACGAAGTAATAACATTACACAACAGTCCTCGATGGGACCCACAGAACAGATATATACAACAGCGACTCAAAGAGTCAAGAATACAGATATACGGTACAAAGATCCAAATCACCTTGAAAAGATGGAGCGTCCGACTACGGACAAGATGCAAATGGGGCTAAGAGCCCTGAAGAATAACCGATGGCGTCCATAACCCTGCCCAGGCCAAGCCGGAAGGGTAACCCTGCTAACGACGTCGATCTCAAAACCTGCTTAAACAAAAGGGGTGCCGACAAAGGGCAAAGGAAAAAGAGGAGCGTCAGTACTGAGGCCAGTACACGGCGAGACTAGAATTCGGCGGTCCTCGCCTACATAGGTATGGTGGACTGAGCGGCAGCGGCAACTTGTGCTAAACAACCTATAGAGACTCGATACACTGGCGACTATCAGAGAGGGTAAGAAAGACCTATTCGGACCCATCCTGATACTACCATCAAACAAACCCGTCCTGATGTTTCCCCCTCGAGACCAAACGAGGAAGTCAATCGAGGGACGCACACAGTTGGCAGTTTTATTTATTCAGTTATAGTTGCAGCAATTACTAGTCAGGTGTAGATAATCGTCCTGATAACATAAGCAGTGGGCCGTTTTAGTTAACCATTCCGTTGTAGTTGCGACACTTACTAGTCAAATACAATTAGCATGAGACAACCCAAAACCCAGCAGTTGTTGATACTTTTATTTAGCCATTCCGTTTTAGTTGCAATACTTACTAGTCAGTTACAATGGTCGCAAGCGACGACCCAAGCAAGCAATTGTTGGCAGTTTTAATTAGCCATTCCATTATAGTGAAGCTGATTACTAGTCATTATAAAGTCAAATTTATAGCGCTACTTTAGTTATAGTTGTCTATGATCGAGATACTGTGCTCCAAGTCGTCCATAACCACGGACACGGCTTTCAGAAAGTTTTAACCCGGCCGGGGTGCACAAATAGCAACACACACACGATCAACCTCGGAAAAACCAAATCAAAACCCAACGAGGCTTTCACGACAAAGCAATCACAGGATTCAGAAATATTTCAGGGGGCCACCCCATTGAGTAGACCCGCAACGAAGCTAGCTGACTCCGAGACGGACTCAAGGTTTGCGACAATGGCTGTAAACGACTGGGAACCCAAAACTGGGCTTGTCGATACCGCGAAAACATTCCGCTTACCTAAACAATACAGTGTGCTCCTCGCACAATCGTAAATAAAGCAGTAAAGCATGGCATAAGTACAGGATCGTAAATAAAACCTCAAACTAGTTTGTGGCCCCAAGAAATAAGACTGAATCAAGCTCTGGCTAAGGGGGGCCCATAATTCCCCGTATGTGGATAGCGCGATAAAACAAGGAACAGGTATCAAGTACTCGGGGTCCTACGGGACACAAGTGGGCGGTCGGAAACCAAATATTATCTATCACCCACCGATGCCTCTGCTTACTTACTTCAATTTTAGTTGTTAAATAGGAATTAAAGTGAACGATAAGTAAAACCATGATCATCTCCAACAATTAACTTGCGGCAATACTCCAACAACTGTGGTACTTGACGACACGCAACAGCACTTGAGCGAGCGACTACGACACGCAAGTCCAACTATCTACCAATCAACCGGTAATAGGATGTGTCCAAGGCAATATAAGGCTGCAGGGGATATCACGGGTACGGAAACTAGAGCATCGCAACACAGATAGCAATAGATCAACAGGAGGAAATAAAGACTAGAAAAGTAAGATAGGTAGAAAGGGGGAGATGCTCGCCTGAAAAACATTGTCGGAGGTTCAACCGAAGATCGGGGCGAAGCTCACATCAACTCAACGGCCCAATCCGCGAAGAAGCAAAATACTAGAAGAACAGCGGATGCAATATTTAATACTACGGCAAAAGATCGGGCATGATGCATGTATGATGTATGGCATGGCAAAGATGCGATGCAATTAGGCAATATTAAGCGGAACCGGGGGTCCCGACAATTAAATATATGGTTCTAGTTATTTAGATACCCCGCATTTTAAATGTGGTATTAACATGGCAAAACATATGACCGGTTCGCTACTCAAATTTAAATGAGGCCAATATGAGACTAGATTTGCCCGCATATGGGCCCCATATTTAATTTAGGTGAATCGGTATAAGGCCCCCAAACCACACAAATATGCATGCGAGATGAATGATTATTATGCAACAGGTTTTATATTTAGCATTTATAAAATAGGGGCTCGGGAAAAGGTTCACACATTAGGGTTCGAAGATCTTGGTCCGAGGGTTCGGGGTCGGTCTCAGGGTCCGGATCTGGGGTTCGGTCTCAGCGGAATCGTTCTCGGATAACTGAGGTCGATCTTGTCGCATCCGGGAAGCAAGACTTGGGTCGGTGTCGGGGCGCATCGGATTCTTCCGGGTCGAGGTCGTTCTTGTCGTCACGAGGACCTTGTCGGGTCTGTGGTTCGGGTCGGACTTGTCGTTCGGGATGAAGATCTTGGCGTTTTCGAGGAAGTACTTGTCGCACCGGGATGAAGACCTTGGGGTGCCATCTCGATCATCGGTCAACTCGTTGGAAGTAGAACTTGGCGTGCTATGGTTCGGGTTCGGTCTTAGGACTCCAGGAGCGAGGTCTTGATGGTCCGGGTTCTACAGTCGACGGGAATCTTGGCATGGCTCCCTCGGTTGTCTCGGTCGCCCATGGGGTACCAAATTCTTGTCGATCTCGTCCATCACAGGGCCTTGAATCAACCTGAACCAACATTGCCATGTCGTCTCTCTATAGCAGCAGCACCACGTCTGCAACACGTGCACGCGGCCAGAGGACGTTGGGGTGAGCAGCGGGGTCGGCGATGCGGGGCCGGAGGCGGTGGAGACGGCTCTGGAGGCGGCGCTTGGTGCCGCGGCTGCGGGGCGCTCGACGGGCGGCCGCGGAGGGGTCTGCGGCGGCGGTGGGCTTGGTGCAGGGCGGGTCCGCGCAGGGCCGGCTTCCGGATGGCGCGCTCGGGGGACGGCGAGGAGGACGCCGGCGGCGAGGGGAGGGCGGTGCTGGCCGGAGGCGGGCGAAGCTTGCGAGGGGGCGGAGGCGAGCATGGCGGCGAGGGAAGGCCGCTTGCGGGGAGGCGAGCTCGCTGGCGAGGTCGCGGTGGTGGCGGCGGGGTACTGAGCGAGGAGGCGAGGCGTGCAGGACGGGGGTCGGGGCGTCGCCGGAGGTTGGAGGAGGACGGGGCGAGCGCGGGGCTCCCAGGGGCGGCGGAGGACGCAGAGGGGCGGAGGGGAAGAGGAGAGGCAGAGCGCGCGGCTCGGGTCGGGGAGGAGCGGGGTCGCGGTGGCGGCGTCGGCGGCCGGCCGGCCGCGGGGAGGTGGAGGAGGCGGCGGCGAGGTCGGGAGAAGGGGAGGGAGCAGCGAGCGGAGGCGGCCAGGGGAGCGGCAGTGGAGGAAGGCGGCGTCGGGGCGTGAGGGGATGCGCGCGGCTCGGCCGGCGACGGGAGGGAGCGGCAGTGAGGGAGAGGGAAAAAGAGGGAGGAGGGAGGAGGAATACGGGGCCAGGGGGATCGCGGGAGGAAGGAGAGAGGAAGGAGCAGGCGGGGCAGGTGGGGAGCGGTGGGGCGCGGGTGGACCAGAGGGAGCCAGGGGTGGGGCCTAGGTGGCAGGGTGGGGAGCGGTGTTGACCGGGTCGGATGGGGGGGTTGGCGCGTGGTGAGTGGGGGTGGGGATGGGAGCGGTCCAGGGTGGAGGGAGAGAGAGGAGAGAGAGGGGGTGGAGGAGGAGGTGGCCAAGTGGCGGCATGGGATTGGTAGAGGGGGGGGGGAGAGGGTGAGGTGGCAGCGTGGGACTGGTCCGGGTGAGGTGGAGGTAGGTCGGGTAGACTAGGTTGGGTGACTTAGGGATTTAGGTGGGACTGGTTAGATATTTTAGTCTAGGGTTTTATTTATTTAGAAATAACTTTTGGTAAATAGTTTTAGACAAATAAAAGACCGGAACAGACCGATGTTTTAATTGAAATAAGACGGGGGCTACTTAGAAACAAAACTAGGCGCTTCGAAAATAGTTTCAGACAAACAATGCATGATGATGGCGATGTAATGCACAAAAACAACGCGATTTTCTAGTAGTGGTTTTGCGGGATGCCACAGCTCCGCCAGGAGTTTGAGCCCCGGCATGCTCAGCTAAATGCTCGTGGTCTTGTTCCGCTCTCTGAGGTGTTGTCTGAGCTTCGGGCTGAGGAGACCCGTCTCCGTGGTGCTGGTCTTCTTGCGGTTCCATCTGTGCTTGTTACTCGTGATCCTCCTATGTCGTATGTTCCCTCTACTCAGCCGCGGTCCTCTGTGCTGCCGCCGATACTACCCACTCCTCCAGGTCAGGGTCAGAGTCAGCACCCGCAGTTTTAGGGTCAGAGTCAGCACCAGCAGGCTCATGGTCAGGGTCGCCGTGGTTCTCTTCATCACTGATCTTACTGTAACAAGGATGGCCACACTTGGGCCACCTGTTATACACAGGATCCCAGTTTACGTCAGCAGCACCAGGCTCGTGGGCAGTTGGCTCCAGACTTCAGCAGTCGCTCTCTCCGATCAGGACATTATCAGTAGTCTTCGCGGTCTGCTTGCTGCTACGGGCTCTTCTTCGACATGCACTGCTGGTTCTGTGACTGATTCTTTAGGCACTGTGCGACCACCACCTCCTACACAGTCAGGTAGGTCCCCATGGTATCTGGATTCTGGAGCTTCTTTTCATATGACCTCTGAGTCTTCTTTTCTGTCCGCTCTTCGTTCTCTCCCTTCCCCTATCCGTGTTTTCACAGCTGATGGTACCTCTCTCCCTGTTTCTAGTCGGGGCACCCTTTCTACTTCTTCCTTTTCTGTTCCTGATATTTCTCATGTCCCTCTTCTTAAGATGAATCTGTTCTCTGCTAGCCAGCTTACTGATTCTGGTTGTCGCGTCATTCTTGATGCTGATTCTTGTGTTGTCCAGGACCGTCGCACACAGGCCCTGGTTGGAGCTGGCCCTCGCAGCCGTGACTCTTCAGGACTTTGGGAGTTAGACTAGCTTCGTGTTCCTTCCGCTGCCACTTCATCTGCCAGTTCTTCTCTGGTCGTCGCCTCTGCTACCAGCTCTTTTCAGCAGTGACATCATCGCCTTGGTCACCTTTGTGACTCTCGCCTGTCGTCATTAGTTCATCATGGTCTTCTGGGGTCTGTCTCAGGAGATGGGTTTTTACATTGTCAGGGCTGTAGGTTGGGTAAACAGATTCAGCTTCCCTATCCTACTAGCGCGTCTGTATCTCAGAGATCTTTTGATTTAGTTCATTCAGATGTTTGGGGTCCGGCTCCTTTCGCTTCAAAAGGGGGCCATCGCTACTATATTTTATTCATCGATGATTTTTCTCGATACACTTGGTTGTATTTTGCGCTCTCGTAGTGAGGTGCTCTCCATATATCAACATTTTGCGGCCATGGTCCGTACTCAATATTCTACCCCCATTCGTGTGTTTCGTGTTGATTCTGCTGGTGAATATATCTCCCAGATGTTACGAGGTGTTCTTGCTGAGAAGGGCACTCTTGCTCAGTTCTCCTTTCCTGTCGCCCATGCCCAGAATGGCGTTGCTGAGCGTAAGCATCGTCATCTTCTTGAGACCACTCGTGCCATGATGATCGCTTGTTCTCTTCCACCGCATTTCTGGGCTGAGGCCGTTGCTACGTCTGCTTACCTCATCAATATTCAGCCTTCTGCTGCTCTGCAGGGTGGTATCCCTCTTGAGCGCCTATCTGGACAATCTCCAGACTACACCATGCTTCGCTTGTTTGGTTGTGTTTGCTATGTTCTTCTTGCTCCGCGCGAATGCACCAAACTGACCGCTCAGTCTGTTGAGTGTGTTTTTCTTGGATACAATAAATAGCATAAGGGCTATCGCTGTTGGGACCCCGTTGGTCGTCGGATGTGTATCTCTCATGATGTTACTTTTGATGAGACGCACCCTTTCTATACTCGTCCAACTGCTGGTACCTACCCGGTGGAAGATATCTCTGAAGGGTTTCGCGGCATAGTAAATCAAAATTTTCTACGGATGCGAACAGAGGGAAAGCCAAGATCTAATCTAGGATATGCAAACAACGAGAGATATTGGATTAGATCATCATACCCTTGAAGATTCGCACAGCGGAACGTTCGTCGGAACGTGGGTGATGTAGTCGTACTCGCTTCTCCTCCTCGCGATCCGATCCGATCTAGCACCACAAGTGGCGGTGCCTCCATGAGATGCACACGTGCAGCACCTCGACGTCTCCTCCTTCCTTGGACCAGCAAGTATGGTGGAGAGATATATTGGATCTACAACACGACGGCGTGGTGTATATGGTGGAGAATTTCTGCAGCAGGGCTTCGCCTACAAACAGTCGGGAGGGAGAGAGGAAGGGCAGCAGGGCGGCTAGGGTTGGAGGGGAAGGTGTGGGGGGTTGGTGCGCCCCCACCCCTCTTTATATAGAGGGGGGCGCAGCCCTAGCCCCTCCCCCAAGCCCAAACCGGCGGCCCCAAAGGATAAGGAGTGGGGGGCAAGGAAACCCCCCTTCTAGAAACTCTATCTCGAGTTTAAACCTCTCTTGGCCGGCTGGGCCCTATGGGGCCTTGTGCCCCTGGCCCAATGCGGCCAGGGCACTCCCTCATAGGCCCATGCCCCCTCCCGGAAGGTGGGGCCACGTTGGTCCCCTTCCGGAAGGTTCTAGAAGCTTCCGGTACAATACCGATTAATCCGGAACAATTCCGAACTCCAAAAACTTCACTGCCTTATATGAATCTTATTCTCCGGACCACTCCGGAACCTCTCGTGATGTCCCGGATCCCATCCGAGACTCCGAACAAAAACTCATAAACCAATTATCCAATCTACCCTAGCGTCGAGACACGTTAAGTGTGTGACCCCGCGGGTTCGAGAATATGCAGACATGATCTTCTATCAATAATCAACAGCGGGGTCTGGAAACCCATATTGACTCCCACACATTCATCGATGATCATATCGGATGAACCACGATGCCAGGATTCAATCAATCCCATATATATATTCCCTTCGTCTCGCGATATTTTACTTGCCCGAGATTCGATCGTCGGTACCATCATACCTAGTTCAATCTCGTTCACAGCAAGTACTTTACTCGTTCCGTAATCCGATATCACTTTGTGATTAACTCCTTAACCACATGCTTGCAAGCGGTGTTGATATCGATTACCGAGTGGGCCCGAAGTATATCTCTCCGACTTGGGAGGGACAAATCCCATCTCGATACATACAACCCAACAGATACTTTCCGATCACCTGAGAGACACCTTTATGATCACCCTCTCATAGGATGACGTTTGATGACCTCAAAGCTTTCTTCCGATACCAGGGAGTTGTATTATCTCATGGTCTAAGGAATACAATATTTGACATAAAAAAAGCTTCGCAAATACGAACACGATGACACGATCTAATTGCTTCGCTTAGTTTGGGTCTGTCCACCATATCATTCTCCCAATGATATGATCTCATTATTAATCGACAACTCATGTCCATGGCTAGGAAACCTTAACCATCATTAATCAATGAGCTAGTCCATAGAGGCGTACTAGGGACACGGTGTTGTTCACAAAACACACAAGTATTAAAGTTTCCGCTTAATACAATTCTAGCATGGAATATAAACATTATCATGAACAAGAATTATAATAATAACATCTTTATTATTCCTCTAGGGCATAATTCCAACAATCTCTTTTCTTCTCTTTCCTGACACACCTCCCTCTCCTCCTATTGTGTCTTCTTCAGGATCTCCTCCCCCTGATGTCTCTTCCTCGCCACCGTCCTCCTCGGCTCCATCTAGTTCTCCTAGTTCTCCGGAGTCTTCCTCTACTATTCCTTCTTCTTCATTGTCGTCTCCTGAGTCGTCTTCCTCTGATGAGCTTCCCCTACTCGTCCTGTTTGTCAACATCGTGCCCCAACCGTTACTCTCCTAGTCCGTATGGTCTTTCTGTTGCCTCTGAGCCGACTTCTTATCGGGATGCTGAGCATCATCCTGAATGGCAGCTGGCCATGGCTGAGGAGATTGCTGCGCTTGAGCGCACTGGCACCTGGGATCTTGTTTCTCCCCCTCCCGGTGTTCGTCCTATCACGTGTAAGTGGGCATGTACCTGTATTATATATTGTGGCCTTTGGCCCCCAGAGGAATACATGTTGCATATTCCTGACAATAATAACAATTCCATCTCCATTCTCAGCAATGCTTTCCGTATATATGGTGCCATGGCGTCACATTAACAAACACAACGCACCGATAAGATCAAGGACCAGATTTATGAGACCGGATGTCGTTCGCATGTCAGCTGTAGTTGTACTACATGGCGACTCGCACCGCTCTGCGATAGAAATTAGACAAACCACACGGTGCCACTGCCACCAAACACAAACAGGGAAAAGTTGAGTTTTGAGCAGTACAAATACATTATTTGATTGACAGATGATGGATCACAAGATATATCGTCCAATCCAACCTAATTCCTACAAGCTAAAAAATCGTATATTGTCGAACAGAGCTAGTATCTAATAATTTTACAAAACAGTCTGATCAGGCCCCGCGTCACCCCCTTGGCGACACGGGGGAAACCCTAGCCGCCGCCACTAGAGGCCCCCTCCACCACCCTCCCCGCGTCGCTGCCGCCGGAGGGTCCGCCGGCAAAGCTGGGCGCGGCTCAGGGATGGAGGCGGTGGGGCATTTCTCCTCTGCCCCGGCGCGCGGGTGCTCTGCTGGATGGCGTGGGAGTGGGCTGCCATCGGCGGGCGTGGCGGGCCGCGCTGATGGTGGAGGCGGTGTGCCGGCATGGGGCGGAGGCCGGGGGTGAGGTGGATGTGCTGGCCCGATCTGGGCCCTGGTCGGGCTGGGCGGGCTACGACTTCTGCGGACATGGAGGATGCCGAGACGGCGGGCTCGGGCACGGGTCCGGTCAGGGTGGCGCCCCTCGACCATGTGGCGGGCGGCAGTGGTGGCCGTGTCGCTGCTCCGGTGTCGGCCGTGTCCGCTGGCTGGAGCTATGGATGCCGAGGCGGTGGCCCCGGGGACGCGGTGGCGGTTGGGTGGTCGGCGGTCAGATTCTGCCTCGACGCGGCGGTGGCGTGGAGGACGGCGAATCTGGTGGTTTCTCGGCGCGGTGGTATCATGGGGGCGCCGCCTGGCTCCGGCGGTGTCTTGGCGGCTGGGGAGGGTCACCGCGGGTGGCTGGCTGGCTAGGACACGGTGGTCCTGGCCGGTTGTGCAGGTCCGTGGCGGAGGTGTGCCATGGATTGAGGACGGCGGTGCGGCGGTGCCACTTTGGTGGGCGAGGCGCTACACCGGCGTCTCGCGATCGGTGGCAGGTTGGTGTGAGGAGCTCCCCTGCTATGCGAGGAGGCTGGAGCGGCGGCTCCGGATTGTGTTGGTGCTGATGCTCTGCCTTTGGCTGCGCGGGCGGCGGGGCAGGGCTCCGTGGGCGTGGGCGTCGGCTCTCTCGCCGGTGATCTTGTTCGTTGGGCGGCATGGACCGTCTCTGGGATAGTCCATCGGAGGTGGTGGCCAAGGTCTCCGGACGAAAGTCTTGCCCGACTTGGTCGGTGCCGACAGCGGCGACGCTTGAGGGCACCGCTCACCCTCTTGGGGGCGTTGTGTGCAGCCCCGGCACCCTTCCGCCCATCACTCCGGGGTGAAAACCCAAATCTAGCTTACTGGATTAGATGACGACGGCGTCTTCTGCACATTGTTACCTCCTTGGAGGTGTCATTTTCGGAGGGAGGGGAGCCTTTTCTTGCGATCTTTGTGATGTCGGTTGAGTCGACGCCTTCGGACCCTGCCGGCGTGCGAGTACCGCTGGCGTGTTTCCCTGCGGCCTGCCTCTCGCCATGAAGCCTGAGAGGCCTAGCCGTTTTCTTCGGCTCTGACTTCCTCTCCAGGGATGTGGACCAGGATTTTCGTAGCAACCGTTGTTGCCGTTGTGCTGGTGTCGTTTCGGCGGTGCTCCAGACCTAGTCATGCTAGGTCGCGTGGCCTCGTCTTGGTTTTTGCCGGTTTTCCTGAAAACTGTGTCGTTTGGGTTTTTTCGGTCCGGTTCCCCTTTTAACCGAACCCGTGTGCATATACGTCTGTATCGGGTTTTGTCCGGTTTCCCTCCCAAATCGGTCAATTCTTTTCTTCTAATATAAAAGGCAGTGCTCCTGCTGATTGCTCTAAACGGTAGTACCTAATAAGCTTCCGGTACTACATCTAGTTTTAGGTCGCACACCCAGCCCACGATGATGAAAGTCCACTTGGTTGGACAGCTCACCCGGAGGGAGGAGAAATGCTGCATTTGTTTATCAAGGTGAGGATCTTGCATTGGTTGATCCGATCAGGGAAGGGAACCGGATTAGCTAAGGATTATCATTTGTTAATTAGCAGCAGCAGCGACATTAAAGAAGGTTGTTTTGATAGTGAGTTAGGCCAGGCTAGTATGTATCTTGCTCCATTTAATTAATATATGTTTGTTTATATTTAATTTTTCAACTCATTCAATGTGTCTTTATGTGGAGATGACTTGTGTTTTTTATTTCTTAATATTACTTAAATAACACACGTGCAAATATCACCTATGAAATGAGTTCACTATTTCTTGTTTATTCTTAGATTGGAAGTATTTCTAGAAATTTTGACTATCGAAGTGAATATCAGAAGCTTCAAGGAATAAACTAATAAGTACGAATGTTTGTACAAAAAATAAAAAAAAACTCGTAATTATTTAGTCTTTTGTATGGCAATTCATTTTGAAAATTTCATAGCAGTATGTTTCTACCAAATATCTAGACACATGGTTTTTATTTATTTTACAAAAATATGTTTCATATGTACCCATATGCTATTATTCTTTTATTTCATTTTTGAAACTTCAAATTTGAGAAAGTTCCTCTATTTGTTTGAAAATTCATTCTATAATGACGTTGTAATCTTTAAAATCTGTCTTCGATACCTAAGATTTTCTGAAATTTTGCAACTTTTAGATTTATGAGAATTTTACAAAAGTTTATAAAAAAGTAAAAAATGGTTTGAAATTTTGGTAAGAGAATTGTAACATATACACTAGAACCACCCCAAATAGAACCACCCGAGTTAGGATATTTATTCGAGCATATGTTTTAAAGAACTCCATTTTGATATTTAATTATATTAAAATATATACATCGACACACATACAGAAGGAACCCTTATGTATTACTTCATAAGTTATTCCACAATGGATAATTTATTAAATAAGATTTTTATTACAACATGTTTATACTTAGAACAATCAAACTATTGAGTGATACATTACAATTTAATAACAAAGAATAATATGACTAACTCACAAACATTGTTATGTGTGTCATCTACCTAAATAAAACTATAATGATGATAGTGTAAGAAATATAATCTTAAATAAGTATAACATTTTAGTATGAATTATATTACTTATATTTTCCCAGGGCCTTTTTTTTGTTTGGACCGGCTCTATGCAGATGCAATGAATGTCCAAGTTGTCCAACTCTCCCTCCCCTTCATTCTCCACTGGCCACCCTCCATCTCCCACGCTCGCTTAGAATAAAAGTGACAGTAATATTTTTAATTTGCAACTGGTCGAGCTAATAGTGAAAGAAAGCTTCAACTGCAAGTACAGTACTCCAAGGTGATCCAGTGACCTGTGTTTCGTATACACTATGTGACACTATGCAGAAAGGTAGTGGTAAACTGAAAGGGGTAGAAACTTAACCTTTCATTAGTACATGTACCTTGGTCTTGTAGCCGCACAGAACAAATATAACTTGTTGATAAAGCTGTATACTTAATACGTCGGAAACGTATCTATAATTTTTGATATTCCATGCATGTTTAGTATCTATTTTGCTTTGCTTTGTCTTCACTTTGAGGTGTTTTTATATGTTTTCTGGTACTAACCTATTAACAAGATGCCACAGTGTCAGTTGCTTGTTTTTTTTTCTGTTTTTGGTTTTAGAAAGGCAGAAAATCAATATTCACGGAATTGGACGGGACAAAAGCCAAAGCCAATATTTTACCGTGGGGAACACGGAGCTAGAGTACGAGACGGAGGGGAGCCACCAGGGGGCCACACCCCTGGCGGCGTGGCTAACCCTAGCCTGCGCCTGGGGAGGGGTGCGGCCGCCCTGGCTGCCTCCCTTCCTCGCCTCTTCGCCTATAAAGACCCCCCGATGCAGAAACCCTAAGTACCCGATCAATATTCCACGAAACCGTCTGTAGCCGCCGCCACCGTCGTCCCTAGATCGGGGGGTCTGAATCTCTTCCCGGCACCCTGCCGGAGGGGAGATCATCCCGGAGGCCTTCTTCTTTATCATGTCAGCCTTCGGTATGAAGTGTGAGTAGTTTTGATGTCTACGCACTTCTATTCTTGTAGACAGTTGTTGGGCCTCCAAGTGCAGAGGTTTGTAGAACAGCAGCAAGTTTCCCTTAAGTGGATTACCCCAGGTTTATCAAACTCAGGGAGGAAGTGGTCAAAGGTATTTCCTCTCAAGCAATCATGCAATCAAGATACAAGAAGTCTCTTGTGTCCCCAACACACCCAATACACTTGTCAGGTGTATAGGTGCACTAGTTCGGCGAAGAGATAGTGAAATACAAGTGGTAAGAGTGCCAGAAAATAGATTCTGACTTGTTGTTGACATGGGGTAATGGTGCCAGAAAAGAGCTTGACGTGGAGGTAAAGACTAAAGCAAACAAACATGCAACAGATCTAGTAGCAAATGGTGTTGCAATGTTTAGAAACAAGGCCTAGGTATCATACTTTCACTAGCGAACACTCTCTCATATAAATATCCTCTCTTCATGATACTACTCTTAACTACTCTTCGGTTGAACACTCTAATCGTTGGTAGGGCTATAACAACACACCTCAAAGTCTGCCTTCCCCAATCTAGATAACCCCACACTGTCACCTTGAGCGCTAGATGGTTCCAACAAACACCATAATTTTATAGAGACATCCAACTCCAAATATAACTCATAACAAATATTCAATCTAGCCAAAGTGCCACACATGGTATGCACGTTGTCACTTTCACACACGTGGGAAAAAGCATAGATCTATTAAAGCACAAAGAGTATTTATGTAGACTGAAGCCTAAGTGCCACCATGGCGTGCACGTTGTCACTTTCACACACATGAGGAGAGCAGAGATCTAATGAAGCACTTGAGTAGTAAGGTAGATCTACTTGATTACAAAGCTCATGACCACAAGATCATGCATAGAGAGAGATGAACACATAGCTACCGATAGAGCCCTTAGCCTCGAGAGAGAACTACTCCCTCCTCATCATGGGAATCAGCAACGGTGATGGAGATGGTGGTGGAGATCAATGGAGATGGCTCCGGGGGCACTTCCCCGTCCCGGCAGGGTGCCGGAACAGAGACTTTCTGTACCCTGAATCTCCCCTTTGGTGGCGACGGCGCTGCGGAACTTTTCGTGGATGTTTCTAGGATGCCTTAGGGTTTTCTCATCGGAGGCTTCTTATAGGCGCAAGAATCAAGGTCGGTGGGGGTCCAGGGGGCCCACACCCCCTCCAGGCGCCTCCAGGGCTTGCCCGCGCCTAGGGGGATTTGGCCACCCTATGGCCCCCCTCCGGCTCTGCTTCGTGGTTCCGTGTTACTCCGGGACTTTGGCTTTTGTCCCGTCCAATTCCGAGAATATTGATTTTCTGCCTTTCTGAAACCAAAAACAGAAGAAAACAGGCAACTGACAGTGTGGCAACTTGTTAATAAGTTAGTTCCATAAAAGACATAAAAACACCTCAAAGTGTAGACAAAATATAAGACAAATTATATAAAACAAGCATGGAGCATCAAAAATTATAGATACGTTTCCGACGTATCAACATCCCCAAGCTTAACTCCTGCTCGTCCTTGAGTAGGTAAGTGATAAAAGAATAATTTTTGAGGTGACATGCACCCTCACAATAAAGATCCAACCATTCGCAAGCATTGAAAGCTGGGATCAAAGAACTCTAAACATGTGCATAAAAGATGGAGTTCTAACAATAGGACATAGTAACTATGCATGCAACATTAAAGGCTACAAACAAAGATCATGAATAACATGCATTGAAAAACGTTTGTTTGTTTCACATTCAGAAAACATGGCATAGTGTCATTCATCTTGTCCCTCATAGAGTAGTAATATAGATGCATAGGACACCTTCAAAGTTCCCAAGGGTGACTAGAAACAAATAGCACAAGAACAAGTAATATCACAATATGCATCAATCAATAAGCTTTAGAACACTGCACGCATGATAACAACTATGCTCTCTTATTGGTGCCTAAAGGTAGAAGGTGGAGACTCAATAATGGTGGAAGAAAGGCCTTTTATAAAGGAAGCAGGGATTTCAAGTTTCAAAAAGAGCTTCCAAAAATTATAATACTTGTTAGCTTTTAGCCCTCATTGCCCCTATCATAAGCATCTTGAAGTGGTTAAGGTTAAAGTGGCAAAGCTGGAGTATATGCTTGACGAAGTATAAGTTGGCAATCTCAAGTCCCTTGAATATGAGGGCTACACCTCATGGATACTCAACTTAGGGCCCAGGCAAGTTCTTGCCACTGTAAGTATTTGCATATCATTGAGAACCGCCAACGGGGTACCCCTTGCACATGGTACATGAGCTTTCCCATAACCAAAATGACAAGGCAAGCTGACAATGAGCATCTCAGCAATCTTTTTATTTACCATATGCATAGATTTTTATTGAGGATGCTTCATAGATAGCTCACTATGGTGATGCTGCAAGTTTCCACCATAATTAGGCATGGCTTAGGCTAGCGGCCCAGGCGTTTCTCTAACACAGAATACAAACTCCATGGACTTACAAGTTCCCACTTCATTTCACACCGGTAACATCCATAGACAAAAGAGCATGATATCAACGGAGTACAAAAGTACAAGTGCAATGTTGAAAACGTTCCCCGTGACAGCACGGTTCTGCTAATCCCAACTTATAAGTGCAAGCATATACAACAAAGTTGTCTCAATGGTTCAAGTTTATTAGGGGCAAAGAATAAAATGTGCCATCAAGTTCGTGAGGGCTTTAATCACTAAGTTTTCACATAACAAAACAGTTTTTAATTGGAAGATAGTTGAAAACAAGAATATACTTGGAATGGTGTAACACACCATGCATAGGAGTTTATAGTGGACACTTTGGAAAAAATTGGTTTCTTGGGAGTAGGAAGCATGGGTAGAACTTACTCATACAAGTGGAGGCTAGCAAAAGACTGGGAGCAACCAACTAAGAGAGCATAATGGCCATAATCATGCAATGCAACAAAACATTACTAATCAAAGCATAGATTGGTACTATAAGTCAAGGACTAAATGATCATAGAGGCTAATGGTGATTTGTCATAGTCATAACATGGTGTAAGCATGTGCCAAGTCAACCCAAGCAAAACATCAAAGGAGAATACCACAATACTATGCTTCTGCATGCTAAAACAACGCATAATTTCTTCAAGGCACACTAAGCAATCCCAATTGTTTGGAACAAGACATGCTATAGCAATAATCACTAATCATAAGGTCAAAACAACATCTAGCATGACATGATAAAGTCTAGGCCACAGTCAAAGCAAGTTCACTTTTGTACCACTATAAGTATGAAACTTTCTACTCTTTTCCAACACCAAGCAACTTAGTTGAAACAACTCAAAAAGATAATAATCAACAAAGATCAGTGAGCTTGTCTCACAAATCCACAAAGAAGAACTAAAAAGTTCTAAGCTGAAAGCACAAGAAAACTAAGGCTAAACACACATCTAGCAAAAGAGAACACTCACAAAAGAGTAAGAATGAAAACTAGAGTGTTCTAGGCAATGAAAACAGAGTGTGCGTCTCTCCAAAAGAAATGTGTTGTGATCCAACCAACTTACTCAAGCAAACTAAGAAAACGAAAACCAAAAACAAAAACTAAGACTCCAAGAACAACACAATAGTGCATGAAACAATAAAAACGAAGTGTCTAGAAAGACCTGAGCTTTTTGTTGATGAAGAAGGGGATGCCTTGGGCATCCCCAAGCTTTGACGCTTGTACCTCTTGGATATTTATTAGGGTGACACCATGGTGGAATCCCCAAGCTTGAGATTTTGTCCATTATTCATCTCATTACATCATTCTCTCTCTACACCTGAAATTTTCCTTCATACAAAACTTCACACAATCTTCATTAGCAACATTAGTGTATTCAAAAGATATTAGACCCTTAGGCAAAGCTTTGGAACAACAATACTTTTAACTAAAAACACAAGCTACTGTACTAACTCCTTCAAAAATCTCAATTCCCCAAAAGAGAACTCAAAAAGGAAACAATAAGAAGCAAATGCAAATAATGGCAGAAATCTGCCAAAACAGACCAGCAGGTAGAAACCGATTTTTTCGAAGATCTTATATTACTCAAATCAAAAAGTGTTGAACTAACTAAAGTTATCTAACATACTCGGAGATTTATTCGTAAAATTTCAGCTCAATCCGAGTTACAGAGACTCCTCACGAATTTTTATGGTGGAGGATAGAATTCTGTTTCAGGACAGCAACTCCCCAAATCTTACTTCCCTCTCATTAGAGGTAATTCTTGGCACAAAAAGCAAAAAAAAAGGGATAAGGAGAGGTTATTACTGATGTAATAACTTCCAAGACTCAAGAAAACTCTTGGGTTATCTCCTAATAAGTACTTTTCTTTACCGCCTTTAAGTTAGGCTTGTAGTTTGAGAAGATGCTCACATAAGAAATATCAATTTAAGTAAAAGAGAGCATCAAGAAGCAAATTAAAAGAACATTTAAGTCTAACCCACTTACTATGCATAGGAATCTTGTAAATAAACAAGTCATGAAAGCACAAAGCAACAAGCATAAGGAAGAAAAACAAGTGCAACTTCAAAATTTTCAACATAAAGAGGGCAAACTTAATATTATTGAGATGCATAAAACCATGTTTCCCTCTCTCATAATAACTTTCCGTAGCAACATGAATAAAGTTAACAATATATCTATCACATAAAACATTCTTATCATGAGTCACATGCATAAAATGATTATTACTCTCCACATAAGCAAAGTCATTCTTACTAATTGTAGTGGGAGCAAATTCAACAAAATAGCTATCATTGTTATTCTCATCACCATAATCATCAAATATAGGAGGCATATTATAGTCATAATTAATTTTCTCCTCAATAGTAGGTGGACTAAAAATAACATATTCATCATTGTAATCATCATATACTGGAGGTAAACTATCATCAAAGAAAATTTTCTCCTCCATGCTTGGGGGACTAAAAAGATCATTTTCATATAAACTAGCTTCCCCAAGCTTAGACTTTTCTATAGCATTAGCAATAATGGTGTCGAAAGAGTTCATACTAATAACATTGCTATTAGCATGCAAATAAAGCTCCATAGGTTTTTTAATTTTCTATCCAAACACCTCATGTCCTAACTCAAGATAAATGCTATAGAGCTCTCTAATTTTTTTGTTGTTTTCCATTAAGCCTAACTAGTGAAAACAAGAAACAAAAAGACAAAACTGCAGAATCTAAAGGAAATAACTTTGAGCACTCACACCGGAGGATGTGAGTACCTTTTACCTTACCTCCCCGGCAACGGCGCCAGAAAAGAGCTTGATGTCTACACACTTCTATTCTTGTAGACAGTTGTTGGGCCTCCAAGTGCAGAGGTTTGTAGAACAGCAGCAAGTTTCCCTTAAGTGGATTACCCCAGGTTTATCGAACTCAGGGAGGAAGTGGTCAAAGGTATTCCCTCTCAAGCAATCCTGCAATCAAGATACAAGAAGTCTCTTGTGTCCCCAACATACCCAATACACTTTTCAGGTGTATAGGTGCACTAGTTCGGCGAAGAGATAGTGAAATACAAGTGGTAACGGTGCCAAAAAATAGCTTCTGACTTATTGTTGACATGGGGTAACAGTGCCAGAAAAGAGCTTGACGTGGAGGTAAAGACTAAAGCAAGCAAACATGCAACAGATATAGTAGCAAACGGTGTTTCAATGTTTAGAAACAAGGCCTAGGTATCATACTTTCACTAGCGAACACTCTCTCATATAAATATCCTCTCTTCATGATACTACTCTTAACTACTCTCCGGTTGAACACTCTAATCGTTGGTAGGGCTATAATAGCACACCTCAAAGTCTGTCTTCCCCAATCTAGATAACCTCACACTGTCACCTTGAGCGCTAGATGGTTCCAACAAACACCACAATTTCATAGAGACATCCAACTCAAAATATAACTCATAACAAATATTCAATCTAGACAAAGTGCCACATACGGTATGCATTCTGTCACTTTCACACACGTTGGGAAAGCATATATCTATTAAAGCACAAAGAGTATTTATGTATACTCAAGCCTAAGAGCCACCATGGCGTGCACGCTGTCACTTTCACACACATGAGGAGAGCAGAGATCTAATGAAGCACTTAAGTAGCAAGGTAGTTCTACTTGATTACAAAGCTCATGACCACAAGATCATGCATAGAGAGGGAGAGAGATGAACACATAGATACCGGTAGAGCCCTTAGCCTCGAGAGAGAACTACTCCCTCCTCATCATGGTAATCAGCAACGGTGATAGAGATGGTGGTGGAGATCGATGGAGATGGCTCCGGGGGCACTTCCCCGTCCCGGAAGGGTGCCGGAACAGAGACTTTCTTTCCCCCGAATAACCCCTTCGGTGGCGGCGACGCTACGGAAATTTTCATGGATGTTTCTGGGATGCCTTAGGGTTTTGTCATCGGAGGCTTCTTATAGGCGCAGGAATGAAGGTCGGTAGGGGTCCAGGGGGCCCACACCCCCTCCAGACGCCTCCAGGGATTGACCGCGCCTAGGGGGGTTTGGCCACCCTGTGGCCCCCCTCCGGCTCTACTTCGTGGTTCCGTGTTACTCCCGGAAAAATAAAAACTTTGGCTTTTGTCCCGTCCAATTCCGAGAATATTGATTTTCTGCCTTTCTGAAACCAAAAACAGAAGAACACGGGCAACTGGCACTATGGCAACTTGTTAATAGGTTAGTTCCAGAAAATACATAAAAAACACCTCAAAGTGTAGACAAAACATAAGACAAATTATATAAAACAAGCATGGAGCATAAAAAATTATAGATACGTTTCCGACGTATCAAGTTCCAGCTTGGACTACGGGTCCATGTAGTAGCTAGATGGTTGTATCTCCTCCTTTGTGATACCATGTTTAGATCTTGTGAGCTTCGTTCATGATCAAGATCATCTATTTGTAATCAAGCATGTTGTGTTTGTGGGGATCCGATGGATATTGAGATTACTATGTCAAATTGATTAATGGTTTTGTCTTATTGATTCTATCATATCTATGTTGTTTGAGATCTTGCATACTCTCCGTTTCTAGTAGCTATCTTAGCCGAGTAGATGCTAGTGACTTCAAGAGGGAGTATTTATGCTTGATAGTGGGTTCATGCCTCTATTTAATCTAAGGGAAGTGATAGAAATATCTAAGGTTATAGATGTGTTGTTGCTACTAGGGAGAAAACAACAGTCTCTTGTTTACGGAACAAGTGGATTGTTTATCTTACATTTTTTGCTTAAAGTAGTTATGTGTTGCTTGCAACTTAATACTAGAGGGGGTTCGGATGATAACCTGAAGGTGTATTACTAGTTATAGATGTAGTTGGATGGCGGTCTATATATCTTGTTGAATTTAATTGTTATGCCTTGCTCAGTTCTGTCAATTGCCCTGCTGTAATTTTTTTATCCAGCATGTCATGTTTGTTTATCTTATGGAGAACACCTCTAGTTAACTATGGACCCCGGTCCAATCTTTACCATTGATACACCTTCCACTATTACAGTTTAGTTTATGCAAACCACCATTACCTTCCACACCATACAGTTAATCCTTTGTTTTCAGCAGACCGGTGAGATTGACAACCTTACTGTTCGTTGCGGCAAAGTCTTGAGTTTGTGTTGTGCAGGTTTTCAAGTTGCTAGCAACACCTTTGAGATGTTTCCTTCCTCCTACTGGTTCGATAATCTTGGTTTATTTCTGAGGGAAGACTTGCTGTTGTGCTCATCATACCTTCCTCTTGGGGTCTCCCAACGAAGCTCTATAGTGATCTGAGCCACCATCAATACTCGGGTATAATTTTTTTGTAGTAGGACTGAACTAATAATTTATGTGATATGCTGATACAGAGTGAACCTACGCGTCTAACGCATGGCTGATTTGGGTCGCTACCAGTCGGGTAGAAGCAGCATTATGCTGGTCAGATGTCGTTTGTGGAAAATCCAGTTGGCACACGTTTTGGCAAGGTTTAGTTCAGTAGAGACTGGAGGAGCATCTTGGTTTGTGGACTCCACTGTTGTTCCGGTCCAGAAACGACCATGTCTTCATGATGGTGAACAACGGAGGAGGCCCCGTATACTTCCCACTCTACTCTTGGGGACGACGATATACGATTCTTCTGGGACCGTGCACAATCCCAGAAGCAGCACGGGCCCGTCTCTTGTCTTGTTGGTTCTGCCATCTCATGTCCCAGCAACCGCAACCGCGGGGGACACCGCTGCCGCAATGGCCACCGGCCCGTCCCTCGTCTCCATTCCTAGTTCTGAGGTTAGTTCACGCTGGACGTCACGCCGGCCGCTGCCTCGTTCGTGAGAATTCGTGAGTGCACGATCCTAGTGACTCCCCCGCAACGCACAAGTCGAGGAACAATACAATACAATACAATACAATACAATACAATACAATACAATACAATACAATACAATACAATGAACGTTTAACACGTTCGGCACTTCAACAGGCTTGTGTGATCTCCTTAATTGTCTTAAGCCAAACAGATTCTCCCGTACGTAACCCTCCACCCCAGCCACCACGGGAGGGCCCCTAGATCCCGGTGCCACCAACCTCCCCTATCCTCCAGATCGCCTCCCTCCGTTGCTGCCGTCGGCGTCGGCCGCGGTGGCGGTGGCCCCCTAGTACCTAAGGTGCTAGGGGTGGCGGCTGCGGCAGTCTTCTTCAATGGGGTGGTTGGGGTTGCGCCATTTGAAGGAGGCCCCAACAATGGTCAGGACAGCGCTTCCTGGCTAGGCGGCGGCTGCAGCCGGACTCTCCTTCCTAGGCGGTTGTGGGTGATGGTGTTGTGGCCGTGGGTCTAGGGTTCCTCCTAGACCCGCCGTCCTCATGGCGGCGTGGTGGGACTCGGGGCGCCGATCGCCCGACGGATGGTTCCCTAAGCGAGCATGTGAAGGGCGAGGGGATCGGGTCGAAGCGCTGATCGCGAGTTCGACCTCAGATCTAGGCCAGGATTGGTTGTGGATATGTGAGTGACGTTCTACGACGGCTTTCTGGTTTGTTGTCTTCTCCACATGCTCGGCTTGAATAAAAGGTGGTGGTCCTAGGGTTCCTACTCGTCGCCTAGGTGAAGATGTGTCAGTTGCCTTTCGTCATCGATCTGGCTGAAGCGTCTTGTTCCGGAAGGCTCCGCCGACAAACTCCACAGTGCGGATATGCCGAGAGATCGCTGGATCAGGTGGGATTCGATCGTGCGCACCATGTTTTTACTCTGGCCGTTTGGTTTCAGAGGGAGCGTTTCGAAGCTCCATTGACTGTTAATATCATGGGGCATGTTCTCGTCTCATGGTGCCGACGGAGAATGTCATGAAGGCCAAGATGTGAGGACTGATAATGGTGGTTCGAGTCCGGACGGTGATGAGGAATTGGCTTGGTGACTCATGACTTGGAGCAGTGGTATGCAAGCGGGGCGATAATACAGGATAAGTTCATGGTCTTATCTTTCAGGGTGAAAACCCAGGGTCTGGTCTTAATTGGTTGTGCCTGGCAATGACCTTATTGAAGGTATTATTTTAAGAGCGTGGACTTTCTTTAGGGTAAAAATCTAGATCTTTGATCGGACGATGATGGTGTTTTGCACTGTTCCTTTCTTGGATGTGCCTTTTTTAGAAAAGATGGACTTCTGGTTCTCTCATGTTGTGGTAGTAGTGATGTTTCAATAAATGAGGAACTGTAACAAGACTTTTTTTTAATTCTTTTTTAATGTGTGCATCCGTATATCCGATAGGTCAATGCATTGTTGCAGAGGTTGGGTATAATTGGTATTTTTAATATTAATATATGCTTTTTTCCCAAAAAAAAATGTGCACAAAATTTCAACTCCTCCATATCTGTCAAACGAACTCAACAACCTGTTATGGTTTGCATCTTCTCAAGCCGCTTCGGCTTCGCTTCGACATTCGTCATCACATTGTCAATGGAGCAGTTTGCAGTCGCAAATAAAATAAAGAAGAGGATGAAAAAGGGTGGATCCGCGAAACATTTCCTTTGACCTCAGCATCACCGATCCGAATCGCTAAAAAAGAACATGGCGAGCAAACACTAAAGAACATGCAACTTGCTGCGAGGTGGGGGGCACGCACCATCCTCGTCAACTTGTCCGGTGACCAGCCTCTCTAATAAACTGTTGACATTGCCAAGCTGTCCCCTGCTCAACTCATGCGCGATCCCAAGCAAAAGCGTATTCCTACTTCATCACACGGAAATCGACTCCATTTGGTCCAATTGTTTGCGCCCAATCAACTCAAGGCAGAAAATTATTTGGGTTTGGCTCTAGAAATGCACGAAGAAGTCGTCGAGCATAGGCATCCGTAGCATGGCGATTAGTCAAATCATGTTGCGCTAGCTAGGGAGTTAGCAGCTGCTAATAGGTAATTAAGGCCCTGCCGGTGGAGGTTTAATTAAGCAAGCTAGACCGGCAAAAGTCAGCAATTGGATTGGAGGGCGGCCTCTGGATGGAGAAGAGAAGACCATCCAAGGTCCGATATTCAACTTAACCTCAGTTTTTAACAATTCCATCTCCACTAGTATGAGGAATGCTTTTAGTATATATATGTGTGGTGCCATGGTGTCGAATGAACCCCCAAACCACCGATAAGATCAAGGACCAGATTTCTGAGCTTGGATGGATGGCGCTCGCATGTCAGCTGCAGCTGTACTACATGGCGACTCGCGTTGCTCTGCAGCAGAAATCAGAGAAACCACGGTGCCACCAAACACAAACAGGGAAAATTTCAGTCGAGCAGTACAATTATATTACTTTGATAGATGATGGATCACAAGATGTGTTGTCCAACCCAACCTGTATATGGAGTACTTAAGCTCGCGACAGTCCATCTAGCTTTAGGTCGCACACCCAGCGCGCGCCCACGACGATGAAAGTCCACTTGGCTGGACAGCTCATCCAGGGAGAGGAGAAATCCTGCATTTGTTTATCAAGGGGGGAGGATCTCGCATTGGTTGATCCGATCAGGGAAGGGAGCCGGCTCAGCCAAGGACTATCACTTCTTAATTAGCAGCAGCAGCATTAATAAAGAAGGTGGTTTTGACAGTGGGTTAGGCCAAAAGTGGGGGCAGATGCGAGGAATGTCCCAGTTGCCCAACCCTCTCCTCCATTCTCCACCGGCCACGCTTCCCTCTCTTCCTCTCGCTGGCTCGCTTAGAATAAAAGTGACAGCAATGGTTTTACTTTGCAGCAAGTACTTCGGTAGGGGGGATCCATTGACCTGCAACAGTAGTGTTGCGTAGTACGCAGGTCGGGTCCTTGTGCCACTATGCAGAAAGGTAGTTAAAGTGAAAGGGGTAGTACTCCAAGCAAGTACTCCCTCCTCCATCCCGGTTTAAAGGACACAATTTGCATGGTTTGCAAATTGTGTCATTTAAACCGGGATGGAGGGAGCAGTGGAAACCAATTAAGCATTGTTGATACTTGATTAATATTCTACTAGCAGAAGGCTGGCCTGGCTGCTATAAACAAGTAACAAGTTGCCAGTTTGTTCTCTGTGCTCCGATGGTGCTAGTGGGGGGCAAGTAAAATAAGCGCTAATCCAGCTAGAATTCTCGGTTTGACTGGTTTTTTTAATCTGGAGAAATCGTCGCTTGATTCACACTCGGCCACAGGAGTCTTCTCCAGAAGCATATGTTAACCGGTCGAATCTACGGCCACTAATACGCAGCACTCGTGGTTAAGTTAAGTTACGGACGGGCGGAGTAGCTGCTAAGCAAAGACTCCGCTGCACCGCACGGCATGGCAGCGGGAGTCAACGGATGGTACTACTACTACTACTACTGGAGAAAGAAAAGAACAAAAAAAGAGGCGGACGGATGGGCGAGCAAACCGAGGAGTTGAAACAAATAAAACGGCGAGCGATTGAGCGAGCTGGCCACATCAGTCCATGGACCTGCTGCGGGCGGCGGGGCCCACCCACGCCTCCCCATCCGCTTTTATTAAATGAGAAACCCACCACAAAGTAAAAGCGGTGGGACGGAGAAGAGAAGTACTCCTCCTGCTCAGCCTCTGCTTTCTCTCTCTCACTCCTAGGTGGTGGTGGTGGCGGTGGTGGGCTGCGCGACGTGATGAGATGAGATGAGATAGGGGGGCATGGGCAATGGGGGGTGCGGTCAACCGCGGGGCGCAGCCTGGAAAGCGACCCCTCACCCGCCACCTTTGACCGGGAGCCAGCGTCCCAGTCACGCGGGACCCACCACCATCCCCACCCGTCCAGACGACGCGAACAAATCGGTGCGGTGCCCACCCTTGACCTCTGCACAGGGGACGCGCCCCAGGACAAAGTGATGAATTATTGCCGCTTGTTTATTTCTTTATGCGGCCGCGTATGACTTCTTGTTCTTTTCTCCACTCCCCTGATTTTTTTAAAACATCTACTAGTAGATCAGAGGTGGTACAGTACAGCCTGTAGCTGTTAGTGTAATCAATCGTTTGAGTCAAAGTATGCGTAATTGCCCCGTCGTTATTAACTGGCCGAGGGGGCAGTTTACCGGGTCGGTCGCCGCTGAATTTCGCTGTCTAAAATACTACTACTCCAGCTCAAGTAAACACTCCAGGAGGAGTCGTCGTTGCATAAAATTTCTCGATCCGTCCCGTACCATACCATACCATACGAGGTCCGTCTGTTCTCGCTTCGCCCAGAATAGCTCAAAGCTGGGACTATTATCACAGAAACGGAAGACAGAACTGAATCTAAATTTGAGTCCGGAGATAGGAAAATGTCTGGTGGCACCATCGAGTTCCACTCTCCCTCCTCTTTCTACAACCTTTCTTCTTTACAACCACATCATCAGATTGATCGAGATCGGAAGCCACACCCCACCCACAAGGAGGGGGGGATGAACAAACAAACAAAATAATTCTAAGTTAGACATGCCCGTTCCCGGCTGACACGCTAGCTACTACGGCCATCGGCATCGCCATCGGGACCGGCGAGTGGCGGTGCTCGCCCTCGTAGGTCACCACCAGCATCGCCGGGTCGTCCAGGGCGCGCTCCACGTGCTTCCGAGCCGGGCAGCCTCGCACTGTGCTGCACTTGTAGTAGCCCCTGCAAAACAGAGCAACAACTGTCAGATCCTTGCACGGAAGGGGATGGTTGTTTACTCGAAGGATATTTGGTGGATGAGGAGATTTACCGTGGGTAAGGGGATCCCTTGATGGGCTTCTGCCCGTACTTCCTCCACGAGAACTCGTCCGGCGGGATGTCCGCGATCTTCGCGCTCACCGCCGGAACCCTGATTGTCGTCTTCACTCTGTTCTTTCTGTCAAACCCAACAATCCACACTTAGAAATTTGCTAAAAAAAAGAGAACTGCTATTTTCACGTCCTAGTAAGGATCCGCTGGGGGATAGTCCGTGTGTTTACCTTCTCTTTGAGCAGTGGCATCGGCTGCCGGTCGTATTGGCTTCAGAGTGCCCGCCGGCGCACGGCTTCCTCTTGTGCCCGGACAGCGGCGGCTTGCCGGCGGAGACCAGGCTGCGGCCCTTGGAAACGCTCCCCTCGCCGGCGGTCACGGACGAGAAGAACGAGGTGGACGTCACGGACGTCGCGGCAGACGACATGGTCAGGTTCGGCTTCGTGAAGTCCAGCGTCAGGCTCTTCTGCGGATGCGGGAGCGCCGGCGCCGGTGGCGCCACCGAAACCGGCGCGACGACCGTCACAGGAGCTTCTGGCGGCGGAGGGGTGGGAGCCACAGGTGCAGCCGGACGCGCCGGCGGCGACTCGACGGGGCCGCGGCGGAAGCGGGCGTGGCCGGTGCGGTCGAGGATGGATATCACCTTGCGGAACTTGGAGACGGCCTGGTCGGCGATCTCCCCGAACGGCTGTTGGTGCTGCTGAGGAGCCTTGGACGGCGCCGCGGCGGAGAGGGAGGACACCAGGAGCTCCAGGCTGCGGAGGCCCGCGGTGGCGGCCTCCTGGATGGCGAGCTGGTCGTCTGCGCGGCGCGGGGCGTAGCAGCCCATCAGGTCCACGGCCATGGTCGCCGGATTGAGCTCGCCTGTGCCTTGTGCAGATCTTGGCTCTCTCTGTGCCTTCTTGGTCGAGTTCTTGGTTTGGTTGGGAGTTGGAGGTGTGGCCGGAACTGCCTTTATAGGTGGAAATTGGGGGAGGAGAAGAAGATGCGAGTCAATGATGGTTGTTGCGTTTCTAAGTAGCACCCTGGATCCTCTATAAATCGTTGATATGTCCCATATTCGAAAAAATCTGTATCATTTGGGTGAGTGTAAGTGTCACAGTTTTTACATGAGCAACGTAGGGCCTTCTACAATTTGATCCACACTGTCATGGGAAAAAAGTAGCTACCAATATGGAATATCTATGCTTCGTAAAACAAAAACACTAATATGATCTTTTCAATTCGTCTATTTTCTTGAATACTGTGGGCTGGACATAAACATTGAGTTGTTCACCATTGAAGCTGGGGGTTCCTACGATATCCTGAAAACCAAGGGACCTCTACCATCACCTGTGCGTTGTGAGGACCTCTTTAGAAAAAACACCCAATGCGGTGTGATAATGACATCTTCTTGGCCATGACCCACGAGATAGTGGACTTTGGGGATAAGAATAAATCTTTTTTTTATATCCGTTATTGCTAGCATCACAGGAAATATCATATTGCGTATGTGTCTTGTGCCTTGGCTCCAAAGTCAACTATGGAGAGAGGTGATGTCCTGGGCCATGATGATGTGTGCACTTCATCAATTCTAAACAGAAAAAAAGTTGGCCATGATAAAAAGCAGCATTATTTCTTTCTCCCCTAGCTTAGCTAGCTAGCACCACTATCCTCTTGTGATATACGTTGTCTCTTTAATTAATATATGCATTCTTTTTTTGCTGATTGAAATTCGGGTGAGCCATTCTGGACGCCGGCTTTCAGAACTTTCCCACCACCCTCCGCTTTCTCTTTGTTTAGCCCGTTGACGGACTGTCTCTCAGAGCTGCCATATCTTTTATCGTGATCAGGAGTTGAATTATATTCCATATCTTCCACAGGAAATATGATAGTTTTTTGGTGTTTTTTAATTTGTGCGCGTTAGTGCTATCTCGCTACTACTAAAGTTTTATAATGGGACAGGTGGCGAAATAATACTTTTGCAGATTGAAATATGTTGCACTTGCTTCATAAAAAAATATTTCAACGCAGTGCATTCACACCGAGACAATTAACGAGTTAATAATAATACAACTAGGACAAGAGGGAACATATGAACATGGTGGGTATAGCTAGAGTAAATTTTGAGAAAGTTGCCTTTGACATTGCCTCTCGATACAAGCATGTACACTTTTTTTTATTTGATGTCCTAACTAGAAAAAATGTGTATCACATGTATACTTGTCGACGGTTGGCATTCGGAAGCTCCGAGGGAACGCCGCGCACCGGATGATGACGTTAAATGCGTTCGGGCAAGAGTAGTTGACACCCAGCGAACTAAGCGAGTGTCGCGGGTACTTGTCCTCCCGACTACCACAACTCGGCCTAGGGCATCTCACTGCTCTTCGTGGCTAGCCCTGCGCCACCCATCCTATTAAGATCCCGGGGGACCCTATGGTCTACTGCGGACCGCCAAAATTGGGGTCTCTACAACACTCTCGTTGCGCGGCGACCTAGCACAATGTCGTCCTGCCCATCGTGGTATTCTCCACGAGAGTCGCTCCAAGTCCTCATGGTTAGAGGTGAATCTGCGCCAACATATTTGCTAAATTCTCGTGGCGGACGGCGAAAAGAAAACTAAGGTAGACATAACTAAAGTTGATGTAAATATGATGGCTGTAAAATACAAACATGTATCTCCGTATTGAAATGGTATACTTGTCAAGAATTTGAGGAAATATCTTTCTAGCATTGGCACTAATGATTAATTATTGTATAAATGTGTAAATCTTCTCTTTGATCTTTCTCCTTGCGGAATTGGGTACTTTTATGACAAAATCTGGAGCAATTAATGGACAACTATGAGTTTCAAATACTCCCAAGTCAATTATGCTTCGGAGTAGGCGTCCAGACGCTTTAACGAGCACCCATACGGCTTGCCCATATGATGCGCCGGAGGATCCGCAAAGTCAAATCCAACAACTTTCGTGAAGGAGACTGTATAAGCATCGGCTTGCAGCCGCCGAAAATAACAACGTCAGTTTCAGACACATTTGACACCATTCGCATCCGAGGAGAGGAGATCCCAACTTCATCACCATAGCCACAACTCCTCCTCCTTCATCTCCACTCAGTAGCCATAGTCATCTTGTTGTAATCTTGCTCTCATCACGATTGGCAGTATTGCAAGACTATTTGCTATACAAGTTCGTTTTCAACGTATGACCATTCAGATTGTTTAGAAAAAGCATGCGCATCTCATGTTCTTTTTTGTAAAGCCCTACCGGGAGATCCCCCCACCCCCCATGACTGCTGATGCTTGCCGCCATGGACACTTTGCCGGAGGGGTTGTAGCTCGACCCGCTACTGGTAAAGCTTGCACCATGGCTTCGGGCCTGGAATTGGTAGCCATAGTTATCTTGTTGGAATTGGTAAAGCTTGCACCGCCTTGGCGAACCTAGATCTGTGCACAAACTACCAATCATACTCTACATGGTCCGTGTTCCTTGGTGGCGACGACCAGTTCAAGCCTGAGTTGGACGTCAATTCTAGCGCTTGATTCCAAGGATTAAAACCATATGAATGTATGTGCTAAGTTGAGAAATTCTGCCAGGTGCACGGGTTATAATTTTGGAGATTCGTAGTTTGTGGCTCGATTTAGCTAACCACTATAAGTTTAAGGTTTAGGATGGACTTCACTCCTTTTGTTTCTTCGACGAGTGCAGCGGCTATGCCAAATGCCCAACCTATTAATAAAATTCCCACTGTTTTTTATGTACAATATAGCAAGTCACTTACTCAAATGCCATCCTAATCATTTTTTATGTTCTTATGTGTGTGTGTTTTGCGGGTCTATCTGTTTCGATACCTATGGATCTGCCTCGGAAAAATAAAAAAATAAAAAGAAAAAAACTACGAATCAAATGCACTAGATATGGGCGTGAGATATTTCTCATCATCCTTGCTCTTATTTCACGTGCCAGCAAGGGCCTAGCCACTTTATCTTTTTGACCTTGTGTCCTGGCCTTTATTTGTTGCCACGATTATAAATCTTACCTGATTCAACGGCGCTGCTTTGTGTTTCGCTAGACTGGGAGCTCTTGTTCACTAGATCCGCTGTCCCAGCACAAAATGCTGCTCTTTCTCACCCCAAAAAGGAATGCATGTTTTGTCAAACCGGCAGCACCGTTTTTCAACGGTCCAATCGCAGATCGGGTGGTGCACATTTCAGTGACGCTTGACTTCTGGCAAGTATCTCCCGCGCGCGCGCCATGATTTCGAAACAGATGTAGAAGAACTGTCCTCTCCCTCCCACGCCACCGGGCAGCAAGTCTTGAGGACGCCGCATGCCGAAGATTACTTTGCGTCGCCAAAGCAATTCTCTTTCTAGAAAGAATAGAGCCATGGATGAGGGGAGACGGGTCCTACTAGAGGCTAGAGGGGAGAGGAGCGCCAAATTTGGTCAAGCGAGCAAAAGTCATCGGAGTGAGCAGCGCTGGCCTAGCGTGGAGGAAACAAAAGTAAACGTGGTTATGAAGGCAGGTATACTACTATGCGGCGCACACCGGCCTTTCTTGGTGCGTGGAGCCGGGACGACTTTGGCCGACTGATCGAGGTGCGAGGTGAGCTGATCCGTCCGATCCGCTCTGTTTGACCGTTGGGTGGTGGGCCTGTGGGGGGTCACCGAGTCACCTTTCGTGTCGTGTTGCTCGGTCTGAATAATACTCCCAAAAGCCCTTTTTTTAGTAGTAGTAGGAGTAGTATATCCTCGTTGTATTTTTAAGTTTTGGAAATGTTTGTGTTCAAAGGAAAAAAGTTGTAGAAATGCTCAAACGGAAGATAGACCACACTTGGAAAAACTTAACAAGCACAGATGTTTTTAAAAAAAGTTCGGTCAGACGCTAGGCGTTAGCCGTCCAATCTGATTTTACTATCAACCGGGTCTATCACTGTAAGATCTACGTGCAGCTGACGATCTACCATGCTTCTCTAATTTCCTTTTATACGAGCCTACTTCCATTCTTCGCCGCTGCAACCTACCTGTCGCCTCCTTCTCTCATACTTACGCATCATAGAAGCAAATCTCAGTTTCATACATTTGAAAGAGCCTTTGCAACAAATAGTAAAGAATAATGCCACATTCGCTTTATGATCTTACAAAAAGCAGACATCTGTAGCATACCGATATCCTTTAAGCAGATATGTTGAGCAGAAAAAATGACCCATAATAAATGTGGTAAAATAAGAGATACACGCCAACTTTGTTCTTCTTGTATATCATGCATCAGCTCTTTACAACAGATGGCACTTGTAGTTCGCAAGGATTTTATATGATTCGTGGAAATTTTTGATCCTTATGAATTTCGTCAGGATTCAGTCGCGCACTACTTTCGTAGGAAAGTTTCCATCCACTTAAACCTATAGATGCAGATGTTTTTCTTTTACTGTGTATCATTAGATATGTCGCTCTAATCCTAAGAGCGTCAAATATCCCTTAGATATGTCGCTCTAATCCTACGCCTTTTTCCTATTCTTGTGAAGCAAAGAGGCCCTAAGAGCATCAAATATCCCTCACATATGTCAAGTAATACTTGTGTAAGTTAAAAGAGCAAGAATGAAGAAAAAATAAAGGAAATATTTCTCTTAGTTAAGGGTGGTCCCTCGCGCTATAGCTAAACCATTTTTCATATTTATTCTAGAATATGACATCTCTTAGTCACATACTTTTTATTTGCTAGTTAAAATTTTAACCACAACCAAAATTCAGTCATGAACTATTAATTAATAATCATAACGGTACTCCCACAATTTTGGAACGAAGTGATGGATGTGTCCCATATCAAGTTTTTTAAAAATATTTAGAGTGGAATTAAATGCTAAGATTGGTGGTCAAAGCTGCAATGCATGTATTGTAAATTAGTGGTCAAAGTTGTATTTCGTAAGAAACAACGCCAACATTTTTATGCTTTTCAACATAAAGTAGAGGGTATTTTCCATTGTCATGTCGAGATGAAATAAAAAGCTAGTATAAAGAACCATGTCCTCAACCACCAAGCAAGCCATCAATAGGTCGATACTGCCGTGCTAGTACTAAAGGTCTGCATCCAGTTGCACGAAAGGTCAACTCTACAGTTGTGCATCCAGTTTCATCGAGCACTAAAACTCTAGAAGATTTTTTGAAAAGGAATTAGACCTTGATTAGTGCTAGTACAACAAGTATTAAGAGCATTGATTTGATTAGTTTTATTGGTCTTATAAACATGTTGCGGTAGAAATGAGCATTCAAAGTTACATTCTGAAGACAGCATCAATGCCGTAAACATCATTTTGGTGATATAACTTGTTGCACAACATATTTTGATTTTCATATCTAGATGGCATGGAAAGTTAAATTGTATTTCGACTGATCGGCATGGAATCAAATGCCGAGATCGGCGGTCAAAGTTAGAATTCAAATATATTGAAATGTAATAAACAGTGGCCAGAGCTGCATTTCGTAAGAAACAACCCCCATCATTTTCGTCGTTTTCAACCTAAAGTAGAGGGTATTTTTCAATTTCATTGTAAGTTGGCATAGCAAGCTATAAAAAAACCATGTGCTCACCCACCAAGCAAGCCATCAATATATAGGTCAAAGCTAGTAGTACCGCTGAAACTCTGCATACAGCTGTAGGAAAGGTCAACTCTACAGTTGTGCATTGGTTTATTCCCACACGTTTCATCCACCCCTGCTTTTCTGGAAACTCTACTAGAAGATTTTGTATAGAGAAAGATTTAGACCTTGGTTAGTACTAGTACCAGTACCACAGGTATTAAAACGGGGGATAAAGATCGACCTGCATCAGTTGACTCCAGCACCTTCTTTAAATGACAGCAATGATTGCGGACTTGTCTACGGATACTCCAGGTCAAACCTAATCGTGCGTCCAGGTACGTTTTGCCAATCTCCGCACGCAGCTGCCGTCTCGCATCACATCATTTCTGTCGACCAGGCCCGGTTAAGAAGGCTTTTCCAAACGAAATTCATGCCTGCGACGGTCGCTTCCAGAAGCACCGCGTGCGTAATCGGCCCAACATTTCGTCGAGCAAAAGACTTCTGCTCGAGCATAGGCGAGACACGGTTCACCGGCCGGAGACGGTCGGTTGAGATCCTGAGATCTCTCCAGGTCGAGGCCATGGATCGGATCGATCGGGTGTTTGACATCGCTCTGGCCATGGCCACGAGCGGCGCGTGGGCGCGCGAAAAGGGTTGTATAGCCCGGCGGCCACAAGCGCGTGCTCCGCTTGCGGTTGGGATCCGATTCCTTCTGACTTTTTTCTGGGGAGCTCGTCCGTTCGTCCCTCTCGCACCACTTGTTCCGTGAACTCGTGGCGCAGATGCACGCACGCACGCGCGCACGGCAACGTACGTGCATACGCAGCTGTCGTCTTTTGTCGACCCGTCAGCCTCCTCCTCCTCCGTGGTGCTGCTACAGGTCTTCTTTGGGAGCGAGTTTGGGGGAACACGTCTGTATGTATGGTATGCGGTTGACATTTCTGAGCACGACCTGGCGTGTACTACCGCTCTGTGGTTGACAATCTGCCAAATTTATAAGTATTTCACTTTCACGCCACGTCGTGATGTAAACTTGTTAGAGAGAGTAAAGTCAGGCAAGTGGGGCCTAACTGTGCAGGTTGTCAGGTTGACAAGTTTTGCCGGATGGATGGATGGATGGAGTGGTTGATTCGCAACTTCGCATGTGCGTGGTGAACTTGATCTGGACGCTATTCTAGTTGTGGTTGATTCGGTCGACCGAACGTGGATCCGGCACGTGCCCGTTTTCTTGTTCCAGACAAGGCTATTTTTTTTAAATAATAAATCTTTTTAATCAATTCCAAAAAATATTACACAAAATCGAAATTTTGGATTCCAGCACGGTGTACGGTACACCGATAGACACAAAATCATACACATGTCCGAGCAAGGAATGCATCTAATCGGTGTACCATACACCGATACGGTAATACCAATTAGTACCTATCATTGTAACAACCGTGCAAAATTCCAAATTTTATGTACTATTATTTTCAAAAAATTAGCTAAAAAATGTATTATTTTTAAAAAATAGCTATACATCGATGGGCATCGGACCGAGCGAACAATGGACACACACTTTATTTTTTACTTCGGGTGCCAGGTTGCATATATATATTTACGAGTAAAATGCATCTATAATCCCTAAACTTGCTAACTACCTCCAAAACAACCCTAGAACTGCCGAAATGCCTCACTTCATTCATTAAACTTGTTTGGGATGTCCACGGACCTGAGTGTGTATGGGTGCACGCGGATACATACTTAGGACCGTACTTGAACGTCCACAACAAATTTAAAGACTGAAGTGAGGCATTTCGGCAGTTCTACGATCAGTTTGAACGTAACCAACAAGTTTAAGACTGAAGCTGCATTTCTCCCGCAGATCGACGGTGGGCCAAATGTGGTAGAGGACGGACTCTCATATCCTGACATAAGAAGAAGAGCAATGACGAGAGAGCCTGTGGGTCAGAGTCGAAACGCTATCCATGTCATCACTTATGACAAGTTGACATCCTCTGCCGGTGGTATCTTCTTCTCTGGCCAGCTACTAGGTTAGGTCTGAGCCCATGGCAACCGGCAAGGAGTTCAAGACCGTGGCATCTTTCGAGACGCTTCACCCATAAATCTTGTAAGTGCACCCTTGGCGCTCCAATGTTTTATTTAGGATAAGAGCTCCAATCTTATTATACACATAGATAACAAAATACACAGAAGTGCATATAGAAAATCAAATAAAACCCTTGTTAGAATATTATTTTGAATTGTCAAGTCTAGGGAATATTGGACAACATGGTTTGCATGCAAAATGCGTCTATGGTTTCTAAACTTGTTGGCTACATGCAAAACGATCCTGGATGTGACATGGCTATTTATGGCCTTGCGGGTCCATTCTTTGCCACATCACCTCCATACGGTATCCATACGTATTTGGACCATACGTGGACGTCCACGACAAGTTTAAGGACCAAAGTGATACCTTTTATTAATTTGTTTCGGACGTATTCAGCAAGTTTAAGGACGGGAGATGCATTTTACTCTATATTTACCGTGTCCTCGAAATGTCAAAGGGCATTGCAGGTTCAACGCACGCGGAGTTGGAAGATCAACCTGACATCCACAATTAAAGTATATACGTACAGGCCACGACATGTAGGAAAACGGTGGTCGACACTAGGGCAAGTCGGCATCCGGCCGGGACGGCAAGAGCGACGCAGAGTAGAACTACAACGCGTGCGTGCACTGAAGTGGTACGTAGCATCCACTGATCACTGATCGTTCATGGTTCAAAGTTCATTGATCAAAGAGACTAGCCAGAGGGCTAGTGGTTAGCAGCATGAGTATGCTCGCTAGCCCGGAGACCCGGGTTCGAGTCTTGTCCCGGTCGTCTCGGCTCGGCAGCTCCCTTTCTTCTATATAAAAATAAAAATAAAAATACACCCTGGGTGCTAGTGCCCATTGGCCTTGTTTTTTTCGTTTTTTTTTAAAGTTCATCGATCACTTTCGCTTTTCTTCTTCCAGGGCATGTGTTATGTGTAGCATTCGTCGCCATCATATAATTTATGAGATTTTAGATAGACAGATTCATCATTCGAGGACAAGTTGCCTCTAGCAGTAGTAAACTTATAGTACCTCAAGGTGAAGATGGAAATGGCGAGCATAGAAGAGCATGGATTAAGCTTGATATGGATGACATAGTTGCTGATCCAGGGCTTCGGAAGCCTATTGAAGATTTTGATCTGAACATTAGAGATGAAGCTAGGAGAGCATATTTGACTATGGGTCCATGTCAACCAACAGTGCATAATTTTCCAAAAAACTCCAATTAAAGCAAATGAGGTCATTTATCGAAACTTGGTACAGGAGATTTGATTGGTTAGAATATAGTGTGGAGAAAGATGCAGCCTTTTGCTTTTATTGTCATCTCCTTAAGCCAC
This sequence comes from Avena sativa, assembly GCA_916181665.1. Lineage (NCBI taxonomy): Eukaryota > Viridiplantae > Streptophyta > Magnoliopsida > Poales > Poaceae > Avena > Avena sativa. The sequence continues at coordinate 381,226,564 of OV702280.1, read as the reverse complement.
CAAGGATAGGAAACTATGGTAATGATACATTCACTAAAAAATATTTTGTTAATTGGAGAAATGGCTTAGAAACATTCGCCGCTCATGTTGGGAAAGTTGACAGTATTCATAACAAGGCTAGAAAACATGCACTTGCTTTTAAAAACCAAAGACAAAGTGTGGCTCATGTATGGTCTGAGAAAGGCACATAGAAAGAGAAGTTATATCAAGCTCGCATGATTATCATTTTAGGTGTTGTAAGATTTCTCCTTTTACAAGCTCTTGCTTTTCGTGGACATGATGTGTCCTCGGGCTCGAGAAATAAGGGGAACTTTCTAGAGATGGTGGGATGGTATAAAAACAAGGATCCCCAAGCTGCAAGTGTGCTTGGTGAAAAACAAGGAGCCCCAGTGGTCCGGGAGAGCAGCCGTCGGTGACGGCGTTGTTCAAGACCTAGATCGTCTTTCCGAATGAAAAAAAAAAGTTCCACAGGTCCTTTGGGAGGTTTTCTGGTAGAGCCTTTTAGTTTGGAGGAGATTAAAGTTGCTGTTTTCCAAATGAAACCTAATAAAAGCCCAAGACCTGATGGCCTGCCATCTGAATGTTACCAAAAGTTATGGGGTTTTGTTGGGCCTGATTTATTAGCTTTGTTTAATGACATTTTCTGAGTACGACATGGCGTGTACCGCACTGTGGTTGACAATCTGCCAAATTTATACTATGAAATGTTTCACTTTCACCCTAGCTACAACGTGATGAGAACTTAGAGTGAGTGTAAAGTCAGGTTGCATGTTTGTATATGGCCAGTGGGGCCTAGCTATGCAGGTTCTCAGGTTGACAAGTTTTGCTCGATGGGTGGAGTTGATCGTTGGCATGGGCGTGCTCAAGTTTAGCTGGATGATAGTATTCTAGAATCAACATAGTACTCCCTCGGCCTTGGTCGTTGGCATGATTCAAGTAGTAGTAGTATTGTTGATTCGGTCGACCGAACGTGGATCCGGCACGTGCGCATTCCTTGTTATAGATTAGCTTTTCGGAACCGGACTGGCGAACAATGGACCTACGACATTTGCTTTACTCCGGGTGCCTGGTTGCATATACATTCACCGTGGACTAGTTAATCAAGGGTGTACTCTCTCGTTTTGGAATTACATCTCCTACGCCTATACTTAAGTCGTTAATTTAACTAACAAAATATATATTATATATTATAAAAATTATACCATTCGAAAATATAGCATCTAAAGTTTTTAATGGTATAATTTTTATGTTATTCTATTTATATTTTATTAATTAAATTAGCAACCTAGTTAACGTGTGGGACCTATAATCCGAGCAGTGTATAGTGGAGTTTTAGTGCCCTCGAAATGTCAAAGGCATTGCCGGTTCAAGGAACGCGGGGTTGAACGATCTACCAGCTGACCACATGATTAAAAGTACGGTAGAGGCCACGGCATGTTGGAAAACTCTGGTCGACACTCGGCATACTAGTCGGCATCCGGCCGGGAAAGCAAGAGCGACCTCGCAGATTATAACCACAACCTCTCTTTCGTACGCGCGCGTGCACTGATTGACTGATCTCGACGGACGATTCCTGGTTCCCTGCACCCCGCCAACGAGTTGGTACATCGCCAAAGTCCACCGATCACTTTCGCTTTTCTTCTTCCACCAGGGCATTCCCGAGAGCTGCACTGTGCATTGGCCGGCCATCGACGTTTCGCGTCGGCTCTCTGTTTGGCCGACCGGGCAGGCAGCAGGGCACAGTGCCGCCGCTGTTGGGAACCTGACGACGCAGCGGAGCCATGTCGGGCATGTGCGTCAGGACTCAGGACGGGACGTGACCGTTCATACGTTCAGGCACCAGTAGTTTCGCAACAGTTCTTCTCCGACGAATCTCGTCTGAGATCTACTGCTCCGGGACTCCGGTCTCCGGCGGAACAGTCCGCGATGGGGCGCTCGGCTTGTCAGCAGCTGATCGGTTAGCTGGGGCTTCCGAGTGACTTTTTCCTGTGCGCGTCTTCGTCCTGTCAAAGTTATTACTGCTCACGAGTAATAGATATAGTATACTGTAATTTTTTTTGTAGAGTAAGGTTTAATCAAACGCATTGGTTCGGTTCACCGTGGCGTGGTCTGCGTTGTCTGATTTCATTTCACGCGGTATATATGAGCCTAAATGTTTTTCATTTTTGATAGAATGCGGTATGATCCAAATGTTAAAGGCCCAAAGTCATGTGAAGCCGCGGGCCTAGGCCTACCAAGTACCAACAGTTCCAGCGTCATACGGTTTAATCAAACGCATCGGCTCGGTTCACGGCGTGTGGGTCTGCGATGTCTCGTTTCGTGCCACTAGTAAGTTTGCACGTGCAATGCACGCATAAACTAATACGTATTTTGTTAAAGATGACACAAAATCAAACACGCAAATAGTTGCATGTCATGAATCAACATGTCTAATGTGTCGAATTACAACAACAACAACAAAATACTTAACAATTATACATATCTTATTCCGAACTATATATGTGTCGGTTTCCATGTTGAAGCTAAATACTCCCTTGATTTAGGTTAGTGTAGTTGAGTCTGTCCCTTGATTTATCCTTATAGTGAGTTCTTAGTAGGTGAAATACTGTCTTACATAAATAGTGGTAGAACGTTTGTTTACTTACGTGCATTTATTTTAACTGAAGGATAAACCGCTTAGGGTAGAGAATATATCATGATATCTTATGCTATTTGTTGATCATAATAGTAATGGGATACAGTGGATACATACATAGTTGGAGAACATTTTAAGCCGCCTAGGCTCCTGTGTGGATATCAGGCCGAGTTGCACTTCCTCTGACCATGAAGATGACTACCGAATGCAAAACTGAATAACCATCATTATGCAACAAAACTAAGCACTAACAGTTTAACCCGCAATCTGAACAATGGCCAGGAATACTATTTCGTACAATGGTTGAAGGTGTTGACCCATTGACCTAATCCATTGTGTACCACAATACTATTCGGTACTTTGTAATATTAATTGCCAACTTTTATGAAGTAAATAGAGTTGGTAACACAATAAAATAGCCCTTTTGAACATGAACCAACAATAACCCTATAAGTACTCTTCATATTATTAAATACAACTTAATTCAAAAGCAAAGGATATACTTTGCACACCTAAAATAGCATGCGTTTCAGCAGCCAGTTGTTGAACACAAGCATGAGAACTTGATTGTTTGCCACTCCGCGACACAAAAACAAGATTGACTTGGCTGGAGAAGAGCACCCAAATATGGCACATAATGCCCATTACCTTCCAAGCACTGGGTGTTCTGATCATCCAGTGTTCACCTGAAAAAACATTTGTTCAAGATAAAGGGATCAAACATGAAAATGAATGTCTTCTTCATCGTGTGTCACAAGAGTGAAAGGAATAATATTATCATAGTAGAATGTACTGCATGAACTTAATGTTCTTGTATATACATGAAGAGTGCTATTAGATTCATAATGTAATTACTTTAGTGTCATATTTGTATGCAAGTCCATCATCTTCTCTAGCGCACTGCACTTTTTTTCCCTAACAAAAAGCAGTTTCATAAATGATACAAACTCGAAAGGAAAACAAATAAACCACATTCATGATAAGATAAATGGTTTGGAAGACCATACATGCCTACCCCTAGATATATCACCAAATTATACTATCTATTTCGATTTGAAGCAGCACGCATCACCTACAAACTTCGACAATACCTACAAGTAGCAAGAGAGATATGTAAGAGCACGTTTACTGTTTCAGTACTCATAGTAACTAATATTGGCTTGCTTGAAAGCTAAACCTTGACAATGTCACCCTACAATAAAAAGCATGAATGTTTAGAGATAAATCTAGTCATCCTTTTTGCAGCATCTCATTTCTTACAAATAAATTTAACCTTGTAGTAGATCTCAACCCATCTAGAGAAATTTACTGGTGTCTCGCTTTAATACCTCGATTCTTGAACATAATAGGAGTTCTTGCAGCAGTGTTGAGCTCCATCGCATGGTGGAAGAAGATTAAACATGGTACTGTAGAAAAGGAGCCCTATTGTTATGCTTACTAACAATACCAGCTACAAAACCATATAAAAAAGAACAAACATATTTAGCGGTCCACGAACGAAACTACTCCTCTGTCTCAAAATAGATGTCAAAAATTTGTCTAAATTTGGATGTATCTAGACTAAATCATGTCTATATACATCCAAAATTACAAAAAAAATGAGACATGTATTTTGAGATGGAGGGGGTATTAATGATTAAAAAGAGGTGATAGCATGGCCTACAAATGGTTGCTCTGCTCAATTCTAAAAATAATAATTACATGGATTTCGAGGATGAATATCCGCTGTTGAGGGCGTGGGAGGTTGACGGCCCGGTGACAGTAGCCTGTCGGAACTCAGGGTTGTGGCCTACTGGTGGCACATGCCATAGCCAAGGGGAAAAAATGAGACATTATAAGGAATCTTGAAGCATGTACACTCTAATTGCAAACAACATTAAATATTATTCATAGTACATAAGTTCCAACAGTTTAAATCTTTTATTTTACTACAGAAATTATACATGCCAAGGTCCTCGAGATGCTGCATTATAAATTCTATATGAACAATAAACTGGATTTGATTCCTACTAAGAATTATTTTCTTTTTGCAGAACATATCAGTTGTTCCATGTGAAACATTTCTTAAATATGACAGCTTGTATTGTATATCCCAAATGAAGAGTAAACAATTTGCTTATAGCATCATATATGTTTTCAGAAAAGTAAGTGGCATCGAAATCTCATGTCTTCAGTACAATGTCTACAGAAACGGTAAGCAAATATTACAAAGAGGTTATCATATATGTAAAATGTCAAATTGGATTAACTAACTGTGGTGTTTAGTGAGAATTTGGGGTATCCCATCACTCCCATGCTATACCTGCCCGCTATTCAGACAGAATATTTGGTTGTAATCATCCGTATCAGATAACTTGGATCAAAATTTCACACTCACGTTGAAAGAACATAGGAGCATTCACTGTCCGTCTTTCAGAAAACCATCAAACACATACCGTGCAAGGACCCCACATGAGACAATCTCTACTCAATTTCATCGCCAAGCTTCTAGTAATGATTATTCTCATTCAGAGCAGGATTCAGAATTGGCGATCGTAAATCTGCATAAAGCCAAAACGTTGATGTTGCAAAAACATAAGCTGCGGGACTCCCTCTTTGATGCAATAACGAAAACATACGTTCAGAAAAGTCAACTCGGACGATTCCGACGACGACATGGGCAGGGCAGTTCCCTCTCATGGCGAGGATGGGCGCCCATGGCAACCTTGGCAGAGATGACATTGGTGAGCACCTCTCATTGAGGAGCAGAATGTCGATGAGCTCCGCGCCTCGGGGAACAGGACGCCGATGAGATCCTCGCCTCCGGGAGCAGTACGGAGGTGCGATGGCGCCCAAGAAGAGGGCGGACTGCGATATGGACACGCGATATGTAGGGAGAGACACAGCCCTATGACGGGATTGGGAATTCGATGGGATGGTGAGCTTCTCCGCGTGAATACCAGCCGGACCGCCGATCTCCATACCGTCGTTCGGGATCATTATGACGGGAGGAGGCGCCTGAATGATCGTTGTTACCTAACGTGATTACAGGAGATCAATGCGTGGCTGGATTCGGAGGTCAATAAATGGGGAAGGAATAGAAGAATTAGCGGCACAGGAGGGACGGGCTGGTGGAGTATGGTCGCCAATGCTAATTGCTAAGTGCACACAGGACCCAATTAGGCTCTGCTTACTATGCACTTTGTTTTCTGAACAATCTTTCTACAGCAGCGCTTGATCCGAATTAGCATGTAAACCAATTCATTGTGAATCTATTATCTTCTTGCATTCATGATTACCATGTAATATTCTTGCGTTCTGCTGATGGCATATTCATTGCTTCTCTGAATTCTGATCGCACATGACATCTGACTATAGGCTGACGCGGCGTTGGAGGACATCGCCGGGCACTTGGCCACTCGCGCGGCGTCGGAGGACAATAGCCGCTCGCGGGGCACCTGGCCACTCACGCCGCTTGCGGGGCTCCTGGCCACTCGCGCCGGGCCGACAAACATCGCCGCTCGCGGGTCTCCTGGCCACTCGCGCAACGCCGGAGGACAACGCCGCTGGCGGGGCCGATATACACGACGCCACAGTCGGCCGGTACAGAACAGAGAAGGGGGATGGATTGGGGAAATTTTTCTCGCGGGGAGATGGACATCGCTGGGCCACTTTCCTCTTTTTTTCCTGGCCACTTCGTTCTATTTATTCTCACGCAGCAAATCATGAGCCCAGGTTGGCTTCCACGTCATCCCGTAGAGTTTCTTCCCGTAAGTTTTTATGTAGGTGTAGCATTACTGTTAGATTAATGATGGCTGTTAGATTGAGTTTATTGGGTCTAATTGTGCGGTGCTGATTAGTGGGCGTGAGTTGAGCGGGGTGCACCTAAGAAAGATCTTGTTTGCTTCTTTAATAGTAGTGGAGATAAGAGGCCTGACTTTTTCTTCTTTTTTATTATAAGGGAGTGCGGCCTAAGAGCATAACATCTCCACCGGTAGCGCTATATATTAAATTAGTTTGCAGCGCAGGGTGCTAGGTTAGAACGCACGGCGAAACTGTATTTTCCGCCTGATGTTTCATTTTCCAGCACGCGTAGCTGCGCCAAAACAGCTCCCTCACCTGCCGCTGCAAACTACATCATCGCGCGGCGCTGACGCAAACAACAAGCACAATAAACTACCATATCAATAAAAACCAAAATAGAACAGAAAATCAAGAACAACTGGCTCTAAAATCTCCAAATGTCAAACTAGATAGCATAGTTCGACTCAATAACATAGTTCAAATACAAAGGACAATATCATTCAAAAAAAGTTCATCACAAATGAGCCTGAAGCATACACATATATCATCACTTGTCAACATCTTCATAGTCATTGTTATCTCCATTTTGTGCTCCTTCATCGGAATCTTGGATGATAGTGTTGGTAGACGGCGGTGGATCAACCAAGGAGGCCATGAATCCTCCAGCGGTGCTCTCATACCCCCCATGCGGCCATGCCATCCATGCCACCCATGCCACCCATGCCACCCGAAGTGCCTCTCATCCCACCCATGCTTTTAAGTCGTATGCGTCCCATGTCATCCATGCCACCCATGCCATCCGAAGTGCCTCTCATCCCACCAATGCTTTCAAGTTACCGTCGGACGTGGAGGAGGCGAAGCGGAGGTGTCTGCCCCCCTGGGGTTTGGGCAGATGCTAGCCGGGACTCCGGTCTCCGACGGAACAGTAAGCAATGGGGAGCTCGGCTTGTCAGCTGATCGGTCCACTGTTCCAGCTGGTACTTTCTCATGTGTACTTTCGACCTGTCAAACTTGCTGGCCCACGTGTATGATAATTATTAGCTTCATACGGTTTAATTGAACACATTGGTTCGTTTGACAACCAAAATACCCCACATGAAAACCGAGAGCGCCAAAATTGCACACACGAAAACCAAAGTGCCGAAATACCACACATCTTCGGTTTGTTGATGCCAACATAGCACTATCATCTAATGTCAAACGAATTCCCTTAGTCAAACTTTGAGATTTTCGTAACTTACCAAAACTGCCCCTGTCTTCATATGTTAAAAAAAACTATGTCTCTTATCCCCTTCACGTACCCTTTGCGTGGAGGCCGAATGGCAGCGCTGGTGCCGACGCTAGACTCCTGCATGCCCAACCGCTAGGTCGCTGTCGTGCCGGCGCACCACTCCCTAGGCCCCTGTCGTCTCCCGACTCCCCTAGCCCCGCCTAGCCGCCACGTGTGTGTGTGTGTGAGAGAGAGAGTGGTGTGAATCTGTGGATGGCAATGGCGGCCACGCTAGATATAGCGGGAAAGGGCGAGAAACCTGGGTGGGAAGAGTTGGAAAGGGCGAGAACGCAAGGTTGCGCCACCGTGTGGCCAGGCGTCGGGACCCGTTGGCTCTATAAACGAAGCACCTATCTCACTGCCAGGGCTACTTGCGTCGTTTTCAGCTGCATCCAGCGCTCCGCTAGACCTCCTATGGGTTGGGGGTCTAGGGGAGTTGGATAATAAAACGGGCAACACCGGTGCCAAAAATGAATTGGAGCAGACTGAACGTGATTTTTAGTGTCGATGTCCGATATCCTTTTATGATGCCTTTAGAAACCTCGAGTGGAGATGTCTAATGGGTAACCTAGATTAGAACATTGACTAATCTTTCCTGGCCCTTCTATCGTGGCATACCCGCAGCCTCTACTGCATCTGGGCGTGAGAGGGAGTCGAATTTAGCCATCCTAGACAACTCCAACTCCTTAGTGGAAATCCGCGCCTTCTCTTGCGTGAGGCCTTTCACAATGGGCTGTATCTTAACACATTTTCATATGTGCAATTAAAACTTAAGAAACAACTAGTACATTGCATTGTTTCTTAAGTGGAGTCTCTACATTTAACGATTCAGAGGGTATGCATAATGCATGCATGTGATTAGTCTAGCAATGTTTTTTGCCTATGGTTCCATGCAAGTGATGTTTCTTAGCAATAGTGCCACATAAGCAAAGTGTCTAGGATATAGAGCTAAGAAATCCCATTGTAAAAGGTCTGAATGGAAGGATGATCTCACCTTTGGCCTTGGACTCACAACAAAAAGTCAAACCCAAGTCGTGTGGACAAGTGTGCACCAGGGAACTATCATAATATTGCAAACTTGTAAGCATCATTCCTATGTGAACCGGAGGACCGGTTCCACAAAGCTAGTCATAGAGCAAGTATTAGGATAATACTACTCTCTCCGTCCTATAATAAATGCCTTGGATTTATTTAAATTTAAATGAATCTCTATATTAAATAGTTTCTAGATTCATCTAAATTTTGATAAATCCGAGACATCTATTTTATAACGAAGGGAGTAGTTCATTATATTGTATCATCTACTATATAGTTGCCTTCTATTTTATTATTTATAAAATCTCAATACAAATTATTATGCAATATCTGTTTATTATTAAATAATCTAATTTTACATGTTATGAATCATACGGTACTTTCTCCATCAAGATTTATAGGTCCTACGTGTATCTATAAATTGTCAGTTGACAAATAAAATACTATAACTTGTATAACAGAAAAGCATAACATCCAAATTTTCTAATGATATACTCGCTCCGTCCAAAAATAATTGATTTAAATTTGTTTAGATTCGTATATATCTAGACATATTTTAGTGTATAAATACATTCGAATCTAGATAAATTAAAATCACTTATTTCTAGTCAAAAGGAGTATATTTTTGTAAAATATAACTTATCTTATGTTGGCACACATAATCACTTTTCTCTCTGTTAAATTAACAATACTCCTTCCTCTTTAGTTTATTAGGTTTGCACGTCTACCTAAGTCGGCAATTTGAATAACTTAAGGTAGATAGTAGTACTAGTGTAAAAAATATATCATTAGAAATTTAAAATGTTATAGTACTTTTAATGTATAAGAAATATAACTTAAGGTCTACCTAACTCTTTAATTTAAAATGTTATAGAAATTTATAAATCATACAATTCTAAAATATTTAGACATAAAAATATTGAATCTCTATAATTACTTCGGTGTGAACAACCGTGTGTAAACAAATGTGAACGCTTTAATGGCTCTTCTTCTTCTCACGCATATTCTTCTCCACACTATAAAATAAACCAACTAAAAGACATCTAAGACTAGAAATTGCAAATTATGTCATTTAAATCGAGACCGAGGGAATACGACTGTGGTTAGCCAAGTCGTCGCTCCAAATGAGTACTCCTTTATTACCCATGAAAAGTATCACGCTGCCGTACTGCTTCCTTTTACTGTCTACAGCAACAACCCCTAGGCTCGATCAGACCTTGTGGGCTGTGGCTGCGTGGAGTGCGAAGAGTCGGAGTACAGCTGACGGTTTCCTGAGGTAGAAATTTCAATCCTCTTGTTACATTCCTGGATGAGTTGAATTCGTCGCTGATTTTTCTTTCAGTCGAAATTAAGTTTAGCCGCCGTTGCAACTGTTCTTCTCGATAAGATTCGGCAGCCTTAGCCCTCGTCGACGGTTTCCTTTCCCTTCTTCGGAGGTGGCGAGATTTGTCAGCTTAATGGCTCACTGGCTCGATGCAAACCTTTTTGTCAGCGGCCCAAGCCTTCTTTTTGGTCCCTGCTGCTACCTTCTTCGAGCTCATGCAAACCTCACCGCCGGTCTCGGCCGGCGTCGCGGGCTTGGCTGCCGGGCCAGATCGGATCGTTGCCCCCGCTGACGTTCTCTCTTTGGGGTTCGATGCTGCGCCTCCTCCCGAAGTCTCCCCTCTTCTCTTCGAGATCTGTTTCGACTTTCGAGGTCTCGCACGAGGGAGGAGGGATGCTAGTGGCCACATAGTGGGAACTCACCACGTGGCTGCTGGAGGGTCTGGGCGGCGCTGCAGCCTGCTGCTGGTGTGGGCTCTCTCGCTGTCGACAAGGTCTTGCTCCTACTGTCAGCGCCCGATGTGGCGGGTCTCGCTTTTCTTCGTGCCGCGCTGCTTGAGGTCCACCATTGATACTTCTCTAGCTCCTTGCGCATTCCTCCCCTGCGCCGGCCGTACTATTTCTCCAACGCCAGCCCACAACGAGCACCAAGTGGCCGCCAGATTTGCCGCCGCATGATCGATGCTAGGTAGTTCAACTCCATTCCTTATCCGGGACGAGTGCTAGGTAGATGCTGCTTGGTGGTCTCCAGCCATGCACATAAGGTGTTTGTTGTTAATTGTTATTACTAGTTTGTAAATTTTGTGTGCCGATGCTCCGGAGAAACACCCGAGCCTACAAAAACGAGAGCAACTCTGTGCCAATTATAGAGGAAAGTGGCCACCGTTTGGGTACCCTCTACTCTTTTTTGTTCAGAAAAGCTTCTCCAACGACATCATCATTTTTGGAAGAACAGGGTTTCATATTGTAATAAATTTGTAATAATCAATAGATGAACCACATGTGCTCGCGTTTTTACCTGCATTTGCTTTGTTGGATCTGAAAGGACAAGGTTTCATTTTTATCATTCTTACTTTTTTTACTTTTATGTGCTAAGGAATGATGAAATCATTAATTGTTCCTATACGTGTTAAAGCCTTGATGTTCACTCTATTGACTTTAAGTAGGTACCAAGTATGACATTCCATTTGAAACACCATAAATATTTACAAATATATATTGTAATCTCCCCATATATGAATGTTTTTTATGCACAAATAATGCATGTTTCATTTTTGCCGGCTGCTTGACATATAGGGTGAAATAGGGAGAACCAAGCGGTCTTGTGTAACATGGTCAAATATGAAAGAAACACATTGTCGTCGACAAGGGCATCCACAAAATAGAAACCAAATTAAACGATGTCTCCATACATTTAGTTATCCACTAGCAACGCACGGGTAAAGCTAGTGCGTTCTACTCCCTCCGTTCCAAAATGTAAGACATCTAAGATTAAAAAGTCAAATCCTACTAACTTTGACCAAATATTTAGTAAAAAAAATCGACATCTACACCGCTGAATGGACACATTGATAAAATATACTTCATAGGAAATCTAGTAATATTGCAGATGTTCATATTTTTGTGTATAAACTTGACCGGACTTAGAAAACGTTAACTTTTAACTAATCTTAGACGACGCCTTACATTTTGGGACGGAGGGAGTACATTATTGATGACATGTATTACAAAATATGTCGAATCGTAAGCTACACTAAATTTGTGGATCTATAAAGCAAATAGCAGATCCTTTTATCCACATATTTGTCTTACTAGGGTAACCCACAATTGAAAATATATATTTATGAATGTTTGCAAGTATATAGTTCACATCTATATACATATGTAAAAACAAATTTTGACTTTTTCCGGATATTAAATACTGGTATTGACTTTTGTTAAAGAGTGGGGCTCCGTGGAGCTGGCGATCCATTGTGCATTTTGGCAAATAACCTCATTAATAATGTGTTTCCTATTATTTCAAGGTTATCAGGATAGCGTGTAATTGCAAATGGATCTGGAAACTACTAGTAAACACAATGTCCTGGAACACATGCTACTTAATGAAAGTGCAGAGCCGACGGACCTGCCATTGTCTCTTTTAAAAGACATCACAAATGACTTTTCAGATCACAGGGAAATTGGCAGAGGTGGATTTGCGGTAGTTTATCAGGTACGATGTCTCTCTTTACTGCCAGGAGTCTTGATCACAATTGTTGATCTAAAACACAGAAGACCCAAGTTGTTAATGTTGACAAGGTGTGTTGCAACTGCAGGGAGTTCTCAGAAATGGGACAGTGGCAGTGAAGAAGTTGTCCAATTCACATATGCATGAACTAAAATTCCACCAAGAGGTTGAATGTCTGTTGAAGGTGAGGCACAATAATATAGTACGATTTCTAGGATATTGTGCGGACACACAAGGGAAGGCATCAACTTATGAGGGAAAATTTGTCATGGCCGATGTACAAGAAAGAGTGCTCTGCTTTGAATTCATACCTAAAGGGACTCTTCGAGATTATATGAACGGTAGGATCAATTGGCACCTAGCATTTCTTCTTCTCTTTGTTTCCTTGGGTAAAAATTATTTACCTCAAGCATCTGATGCGTAAAACATAAATTACTTTGTCTGGATTTTCAAGATTTAAGACTTAGAAAATCATAAGTTTTGTAGCACCTTCTCATTTCCTTTTTATAGGTGCATCTGGTGGTCTTGAATGGAAAATTTGGTACCAAATAATTAAAGGAATTTGCAATGGTTTACATTGCCTTCATCAGAATCGCATTGTCCATTTAGATCTCAAACCCACAAACATCCTGTTAGATGGTGATATGGTACCGAAAATTGCCGATTTCGGACTTTCAAGGTGCTTTAACGAACAACAAAGCCAAGCCATCACTTCAAAATTGTTCGGATCAGTGTAAGCTGGCTAAGTCTCTTGGAAACCCACTTTTTTATTTTGCTATATACACACATATTATATTTCATATCCTTTGCCCACTCATCGACAAGATGTAATTCAACACAGGGGATATTTTCCACCAGAGTTTTGCAATGGACTAATTACATTCAAGTCAGATATTTTTAGTCTTGGCGTTATAATCATAGAAATATTGACAGGAGAGAAGGGGTGTCGTGGTGTTGAGGAGGTAAGAACAATATATGTGACTTCCAATATAAAGGCTAAATTTTAAAATAAATGTGTTACACTTTTCTTTACATGTCTTTATTCTACAAAAGCAGCTTAATATGATTCTTTGAAGCATTTGTAATCTAGTAGTAGAACACAAATTATCTTGCCTATGAACTTAAAGAATACACAGAAAATGAGAAATTAAAAAAACCATTGAAATACATATATAGTAGTGCTTTAAGTTAGTATCTGTAGGAAAAAATATACCTTTCCTTCCTACTGGTTCCAATCAAATGGGAAATGTAATTTATAATAGGCTTACTGTATTACTAGAATTTGTAGGGGTACTTTGCTTTTTGAAGAATTTTAATTTGTCATTAATTTGATGTCTCAGTTGATGTGTTTTTTTGTGTTGACATCAGTAGCACATGTAAGTTTTGTATGTTTCATACTTTAAACTCTTACGAAGATCTTATCACGACTATTAACTCATGACTACAATGTTGTAGGTACTCGAAATTTGCAGGAATAGGTTGGAGATATCACCGGCCAGTGACATGCAGTTAGAACAAATAAGAGTATGCGCTGAGATAGGGATACAATGCACTGAATTTAACCCAGGGGAGAGACCAGTTATAATGGATATAATCGATAGGCTTGAGCTTGATGAAACGGAAAGCATGGACAAATCTTTTAAATTCAGTGTAAGTAGAACATCAGTAGCACATGTAGTGGAAGTTTTGAATAGTGAAATAGTGTGTGTGAGAAGTATTTGAATCCAATGCGTTTGTATGCTATATTTTGGTCATGTGTGTCCTTGTAGAGAAAGCAAACTTAGGTCTTGTGTTCATCTTAGACCATCATAATTTAGACCCAACAAGATCAGCGACAAAGATATGTTAACCTATGTGTAGGATTATCTTTTTTTTTGTAATTAATAATATGATAGATAGATGCTTGAATATGTGGAAAATTTCTAGTTTGGAGTTGCTTGTCCATATTACATTTTTTCTTAATATCATTGTATTTATTGATAAATTTGCAGTTACAGCGGCCAAGCATGGATAACAACCATAATGTAGCACCCGATCATAGCATGCATGCTGAAACTAGCCGAGGGGTGACAATCCAAGATTTGGTCGTAAGGGCATGTGAATATCCCCTTGCACCTACTGAAACTAAGGTTCACTTCAACTCTTATTTCAGATAGATGTTTTGATGTTAAGTGATTAATTATTGTTCACATGATGGCATGATCACTAGCATTATGCACTGTAATTGAAGAACTTAGTAGTTTATTAAGATAATGATATGTTGAGTATTTTTGACACCTCCCCCTTTTATTGTTGGAGTTGCTTGTCCATAACCTTGCACAACTCAGGTTCTTCAATATTCCTTCTGTGTCAACTGCCTTCTTGCTAGTTTCAGTTCATTTTTGCATCCCTCTCCAACAAAAATGGTTTGTATACTATGTTTGACAATTTGGACGATCATTAATCCACTCTCGACTCCTTTCCCATGCTTGGAGAATTGTTCAATTGCCCTTCTCAATGAGTTGAAGGCCACCAACTGTTGGGTTTTGGGTTGTAGCAGATCTTAATTAGGTCTAAAGACTAGAACTTTATTAAATTGGAAATTCGGTGTTTTATTAAGTTGGAAGCATAAAGTTATTCTTGTAAGTGCCGGTTCAGTTAGTGATTTGGTAACCTTTACGACAACTCTGAACACCGAATGCTTTGTTACGTTTATAAATACCTAAGTTACCACTTCTGTGCACCTTTTTAGTTTGCAACTGCCTTATACAGTAGGCTCTCACTTCATAAAGTGACAACACTAAGAGACAGTTCTTTACATTGTACTGGGTTGATTATAGTGATTCAACTCTTCGTGAAGACATTAATTGCAACAATGGCTTTTTTTAAAAGTGTTCAGTGGCTTGCCCTTACCCATGCCGTGCTACTGTACTGACAGTATTTATTTTCTCGAAGAGGCATCCAACACCGCTTTTCACAGCAACAAGGAAAGGAACTGCACATAACAGTAACTAAAAAGGAAGAAAAGGCCAAACTAAGAGGGGAAAAAACACCCACATTCACTAGCTAGTCAGGCTCTAGGGTATAGTGTCATTGTTATGCTATATTATTACTATGTAGAACAGTTCTACGCCTGATGGATTTATTACTTTTTACAGAGAATTGTGGTAGAATTGCCCAAGGATTGGATACTAATATACAATTGTGGGGTGACACTAGAGAACTTCCCTGTATGTAATCCTGATAACACGTTGAACTTTTTCTATGTTCATGTCAAAGGTCTAAAAGTTATTTTTGTTCCTTCAGGGCCTTGTTGAACATAATCCATCTATTGCTGCTGAACTTCTTTCAAAGCTGATCAACTCTCCAGACATATATGCGTATGTATAACAAATATTATAAATATTTCAGATATTTTCTTTTCAGTATTTTTTATCTATATAAATTCTACTTCTTACAAAGAACTTGCTCCAAAGTTACGTATTTTGCAAGATTTTAATTTAATCTTGTGACACAACTTGCTATATTTTACAACCTTAGTTATTGTTTTCACCAGATTTAAGAATAGGAATAGATTCTAACAGCCCTGCCCAACATGCCAGGCAGATCTTAATCAGTATATAGGCCCTTTCCACTTTGCCTCTGAAAAACAGAGAAGCTGAGGAACTAATCCTCATCGAGGGCAGTCTCCTTGTGCCTTTAAGCTTGTCGACTAGTCTTACAGATTGAAAACATTGATCGTGAAGAGAGAGCTTAGATAGTTAGTGTCAACGCCTGCCTGAAAAGTCGGCAGGGCCAACAGGTTCGGTTGAAGCTAAGGTGGTGCCAGATCACCCAATGATCGGGTTCAGTTGTCAGACTTCATCCCCAAATTTAAATATGGTAGAATGAAATTACGGATATAAGATCTGATAGGTGTCACAAAATTTAAAATTTGGTAATATCACATGTGGCTGCTAACAATGGAATTTATTCGTAGCTTTTAAACAGTGTGTTATCACAATCTTTACATGCTTTACATTTTCCCTGACAGTTACGTTGCAAATCTTATGGATGAGGAAACGGGCATATATTTAAAGAAATTTGATAAGAACATTTCTCCGTCAAGATTAATGCCTGAATGCGTATCAAAATGTATACGATTATGTGGATATACCAAGGTATGGTATTAAACTATTAATATTCACTAAATTTACGTCGTCGTCTTTGATTATTACAAGTTAAAATATTTCCATGCATTGTCGCACTAGTATTCCTTTGTGTTTTGCTTTTGGACATCAGGAATAGGCAATAGAATTGCTGTGTCGTGGACAGCTTTTGTAAATAATTGTTTTTTTTGTGTTGCTTCTTTTGTGAATACAAAAAGGTAAGCAAGATTCGGAACATTATTTGCTTAATTCATGCTAATGGTAAAATGGTACATTGTCATTGTGTTATTCATTAATTAAGTGACGATTCAAATGGATAACATTGTCTATTTGTTTTCTCTTGTAGCTTGATATACTTTCCCTAGATGAGATTTACCTCAGTCAAGTTCTATTGTCTGTCAAGAATTTTGTCAGTGCATCGAAGTACATAGTATTGCATAATTGCACTTTGGGCATCATTTTTTCTTGTTCTGTATATGTATTTGCAAAACGCAAATAAATGTTCTTACCAGAGATTACTAAAGTTTTCAACTGAGCGAAAGCACTATATGGTCTGATAATTTTTAAAAGCACCAAATAAAAATAAATTATATGTATATATATTAAGCATAAATTCGAATTTTATAAATATATTATTTGAATTCAAATTTTTGGAATAAGTTCGAGGCACTAACACTGTAAATTTCATGAACCCTGGTTGGTGGTTGGTATCAACTATAGCATCTTTCTCTCCATGTCAAACCCAAATGCTGATCACCTTTTGTAGTCCTCTTGAATATGCTAAATTATGGACACAATTTTTCCATCGACTCTTTGATGGGGGAAACGTGATATTCTAAGGTTTTGATTGATGGCTGTGCTGCATAAGGCATAAAGACAAGCACATACCCCAAGAATCTTGACGCGGTGTGAACCTGCTTCCATTTTTGTTAACTTATATCCAGGAGCACTCCATGCTTAGCTACTTCATCCCGTTGGACATCTCAGTTCACATGTCTTATCGTTTGCATTTCTAGGTATAAAAAGTATATAAAGGATTACCTGTGTTAGAATCGAGACTTATTTAAAAACTGGGTTCGTAAATGTATTCCCCTCCTACTCACCCCTAGCTAACTAGGCCAGCTCAAACTTCTGAGTCAGCCTTGGACTTGGCTGTGGGAAAAAACCAAGTATAACTTCTCCCTGGTGGAGACGCATAGCCTATGCTACTTGGTGATTAGCATGTTCAGATGCACTAGACATTTTGACATGAATTATCTAATGCATATTAAGAATTACCCTAGTGATCATTAAATGGAACAATATGCTTAGCTTTGGTATTATTTTCAATCCTAATATTTTTCTACTTACATACTCATGTTTTTTGAAATGGGGGAAGATCATCCCGGCCCTGCATCCAAGAGATGCACATAACCTGTTTTATTAGATTATTCTCAATACCTTACATGAGGGATTACAAAGATCAAACCGAAGACCACCGAACAAGCGACATCTCGCTAATCCTACAACACTGATGAAGGGGGTGTCCATGAACAGAGCCAACACCCTGACATCACACCAACACGCATCATCTAAAAACCGAAGGACTCGATAAGTCGCCCATCGGCGAGCAAGTGGCACAACCGGTCCGGCAGACTCTCGGCTCGTATTCAGCATATGCACTCCAGAAGTCCTTGTCGCCATCGTCTTCCGCATATCCATCTTTAGGAGAAATCACTGCAAAGACCTTGTGAGACCTGCCGTCAACGCTACCATGACGCCAAACAGCTCCACCATCCTGCGCACATCCACCACGCACACACGGTCGACATCGAGCCCCCTCGCCACCATGCTGCTGAGTCTCAACATCCAACACAACTTGAAACCACTAGGAGATCCGTCGTGCGTAGCACCTACCAAACCAGGCATGACTGAGCGCACCTGGCGGTTAGGCATGACTTGACATCTCCCCCCGAGTCTCTGTGCAAGACGAAGCTGCTCCTGCAGTTGCTACCACCAAATCAAACCACTGTTCCAAAAACGATGCCCCCAAGAGGGAAAACGACACCGAAAGCGCCGCCATTGTCCGATCTGGATACAAATCTGGGGTTTCCCCCGGAGAAGCACGAATAAGAAGATGCAGACTGCAATGGCGATGCCCTCAACAAGGTAACGACGCGTGAACGCCGCCATCGCCCGCCATGACCGAGTCGAGGCTCGGTTTTCACCAGCATCTGTGCCTTCCAAACTCGCCGTTGAGACCAACCGGTCGACCCCCTCCGACGGAGGAGGCAACCACCACCACCATACCGGGGCAGAGCACCCGACATCCTCAAACTGCATGGTGAAGCCTAGGAGCGTCATCGACGTCGGAAGAGGGAGAGAGAAGCGTGGGAACCGTGGCCCGGCCGAGCCCATCTGGACCCAGATCGGACCCAGCCACCGACCACCGTATCGCCGGCCGCCGCCGCTAGACCGGTGGGCCTGGCTTCTGCTACACCGCGGCCTGGCGTTGGGATGGTCCAAGCGGGCGCCACCGCGTCGGATCAGGCCGCCACCGAGGAGAAAGGCCGCCGCCGCCACCGCGCCACCTGAGCTTTGCCTGGCAGCGGCAGCGGGGGAGGCGTTGGATGGGAGGAGGGTGGGGGCGCCCCGGCGTGCCCTGGCGGCTGGCGCCACTGCGCGGGGGTGAGATCAGGGGAGTAGTAGTCTAAATAAACAAGGTTGTGTGCACCATGTAACCGACCAAACAACCACACATACTTGTATCTCTCAGCTGGACCAAAAAATCAGCATTGCTCAACCTAGCCTGGCCGAGGTTATACAAGCAACTATTTGCAGTTGAATGGTTTAATTGTTGTATTTCGTATCATTGAGTTCTGACATTTGATTACCTAAAGTGCACATTACTTTCTTTGTTTTGTGGGACATTTACAAAAAATGTGCAATTATTGCTTGCAGGAAAAGCATGTGAAAAGGAGGCTAGTGAGACTTTTTTGCGTATTTCTACATAATATCATTAAAAACAAGATAATAAATGGTGAGTGTATCTTCTCTACTATTCTGTTTGGTATGGGTGAGTACATTTTTATGCTATTTAACGTACCTTCTCTATTCTGTTTGGTATGGGCCTAACCATCTCATGATACACGAAACTATTTAGATTCTTAAATCTTTTAAGCTTGCATGTTCTCTGCATGCTAAGTTCGTTTATAATCAGCCGAGAGATATACTAATTAGCAAGCTTGCGTGCAGATAGCACTGTAAGCTTTTGTTCTTGGAAAATAATGTACATGCTATGTTACTTTCAAACCAATACATGTTGAAGTTCTCGCCATTTTGACTTATTAGTGGATATTGAATATTTCCTTTACCCACAAGAAGGAAGAATATATCCTTCAATTACTGAATGCTTTGGTTCAACATGATGTTTCTTTTCGTGCTAATATAATTATATGTTTTCGCCAGTTCCCAGAAATGTTTCAAAATAAAGTAGATGGTTAATTTGTTTTGCTAGGATATTGGAATATGTGTTTGTTGTGTGGCCAATAAATTGAGTTGGCATTCGATTGGAAACTATCTCGATTCAACTCACAGATGCATGGACTAAATGGCATATAAACTGTTTGCTCCCAAACTAACCGGTTACTCGTGATTTATGCCTTCAAAGGTTCATGTTTTGATCATGTGTCTAGGAAGTGATACATCGATTTATAATCTAACAAAACTTTGGATCACACTGTGTGAATTAAGCCTTGAACTGTATACTTTCGAAAATTTGGACTGTAATCTGGACCAATCACACCGTGTTTCTTGAATGCTGCTTAGAAGTGTTAAAATGTCACACCAGAGACAAAGAATGTTTCCCTTTATTAATTGTGGATTTTTTTTTTGTTTTATTCAGCTCCAGATCTATTACTTGAGGTACAAGCATTTTGCATGGAGTTCTCAGGAATAAGAGAAGCGGCTTGCTTACTCCAGTTTCTCAACTGTGAGGGTCGAAGTGGCCTTTAAAGCCAAACCTTGATTTGCAAGGGATGCTGTCGATTTTCATCGAAGACTATTTTTGTTTTTATAAAAGGGAGTGATCCTTGTAGGAATTTGTGGCTTGCAATATTTTTATGTTCGCTACATTGTTATACTCCTGAAATCAAAACCTTGATGTGGAAGTATACATTGAAATAACAGAGAATAATATAATTTATGCTGAATTGTACTTAAAGAAGCCGGTAAGGCTATACTGAAATACAGTGTATATAAATACAACATAGAGTGAAATGTCAGGTTGTCTATAGGTTGTTAAAACTTGATGTGAGTTTGAATTTGAGTTCAAACTTGACGCATGACTCACACATACGTGCCTGGGGCCTAACGGATTAACAGTTTAGGGCTCAATAACTAATGTTAATTATTGTGGTTGGTTTAATAAGTCATGAGTTCTATCTAAAAACTGATAAAAATATCTGAATTAGGAGTCTATATAAAGGTTCCATTCTCTAGCCTGAATATGCGTTGTGAGCGGTACCATCGTTAAGACAAGCAGACAGGACATATGAATGGAGGAGGGTAGGCCAAATAGCTAGACAAACCCTTAATTTCTTACATGCATGTCTACGGGCTGCACAACAGACTTGACTTGGACCCGGTATCATCTAGCTTCCCTAGGGCCATGGCCCCCCTACCCCCAAAATTTCTCAAGTTATATTTCTAATATTAGTCAAAGTTTATGCATGATTTATGTTCTTTCTTACCCCCTCAACGATCGATCTCTATTAGTCCGCCATGTCATGGTCTCATGGATGTACTTAGAGCATCTCCAAGAGCCTTTCTATATTTGCTTTCAATTGCTATTATAGCAATCCTTGTCTAAAAAACAGTTCCAACAGCCTTTATATAAGTGGTCCTCCTACAAATTTTTTTTGGAAGCTTAGTATTTTTTTTGAGGTAAAATCACAATATATTAAGCCAGCGAGCCTCATTAAAAACCTTCCAGTCCCCTTAGGTATCCTGAAAGGAAAAGTGTGCGTCTGAAACTTGCTGCTTCCAAATCAAACAATAGTTACATCGTTTACGAGGGAGTCTAATAAGAGGGGCTCATCGACCCAATTACAAGAATTTTTATTCTCAAAGCAAGACCTAGCTATCTCGTGCGCCGCTTTGTTTGCTTCCCTCCTGCAGTGTTGGAACATTGTATTTCCAATAGAAGAAGCAATGTTTATGCAATTGCAATATATTGCCGCTGCCTCTGTCCACCACTGCTCCTGTCCCGAACAAGTATCAATAGTCTCGGTAGAGTCCCCTTCAGCAATCACATTGTTACAGCCTATCCTTTCAGCAAGTTTAAGTCCTTCTAGCATTGCAATAGCCTCTGCCATGGTAGCAGAAGAGACATTTGGAATAAACTTACATTCTGCTGTGATAAAATGGCCTTGGTAGTCTCTTAAAATCATCCCCACCGCTCCAGATTGTGACTCCTCATGAAAAGAAGCATCGACATTCAATTTCACCTGACGGGAGTTGGGATTCTTCCACTGCATATCTGAATCAATCGGTGGTTTTGACAGTTTTGCGGAATTAGCTACAATGGCCAGAATTGACATTTTGCAATTGATCAAAGACGGGACATTTTCGTCGTGTGTTCTTCTTCTCCGAATCCACCATAGGTACCAAGATGTCACTGTAATTAGTTCCTTAAGGCTCACATTGTTAATGAGTTGTGGTCCAATGTCTGGTTGGCGAAGTAGCATCTCAAGAGCCGCCGAACCCGACCTATCTTCCGTTAAGGCCTCGTCAATGAGGTTAGACATCCCCAACAGCTCCCACAACTCTTTTGTCGGTTGACATTGGAATAAGAGATGCCTGATGTCTTCTGGTTCTTTAGAGCATAAAGGACAAAGATCCGACGTACCTATGTGACGACTGAAAAGAATGCTTTTCAGAGGTAAGATCCCATGCAAGGTACGCCATACAATTTTTCTGATTTTCCTGGTATATTCATTTTCCATACAACCTTCCATACTGGATTAGTTGCCGCTGATCCTGGGAGAGCCAGTTGATTCGCCATTGATCCAAATTGATGTTTCCATTGAAGATGGTATCCAGATCTCACGGTATATCTACCATGTTTGGTATAATGCCAAGAAATAAAATCCTCAAAACCATGCACATTGAGTGGGATCTGCAAAATCCGGTAAACATCCACTTGTGAGAAAAGATTCCGAATTATATCGATGTCCCACTGTTCAGTCATTGGGTCAATCAGCTCGCTAACTCTAGTGTAGACCGCACCTCCGTGAGGCGATGTGATCATTCTATTTGGACTGCTTGCAATCCAGGGGTCTTTCCAAATATTGATGTTCTCTCCGTTTCCCACTCTCCACACATATCCCCTTTTAAAAGTACATAAACCAGCGAGGATACTTTGCCAAGTAAATGAGGAGCCCGCCTTTGGCCCCGCTTTGAGAATATCACCACTTGGGTAATATTTAGCCCTAAGAACACGAGCACATAGGGATCCTGGTTAAGTAATTAGTCGCCAGGCCTTCTTGGCTAACATAGCCAGATTGAAAGAATGAAAGTCTCTAAAACCCATTCCTCCTTCACTTTTCGGGAAGCACAATTTCCACCAAGCATACCAATACATCTTGTTACTATTGGCGTCATCTTCCCACCAGAATTTTGCTATGGCATCTATCATCCTCTTACACACTCCAATAGGAATTTGGAAAGCAGACATAGCGTACACCGGGATAGCTTGTGCCACTACCTTTATAAGGATTTCCTTTCCTCTAATGGATAAGTGTTTTTCCTTCCAACCATTGATGCGTTGAATTATTCTCTCGATAAAATGCACAAACGAGTCACTTCTATCCGCTCCAACAATAGCTGGTAAGCCTAGATATTTATCTGACAAGGCTTCTGTGTCAATATATAGAGCCTCATGAATCTCTGTTCTTGTTATCGCATGTGTGTTTGAAGAGAAAAAAAATGCTTGACTTAGCCAAACTCACCAGCCGCCCTGAATTTACACAATAGGAATCCAACACTTGTTGCAATGAAGTTGCATTTTTCATATCCGCCGTCATGAGGATAAGGGAATCGTCAGCAAATAAAAGGTGTGAAACTGACGGTGCATTCCTGCACACCCGTATTCCATCAATGCCACCAACTTCTTATTCGTGCAAGAATAAGCTAGAAAGACCTTCTGCACACAATAGGAACAAATAAGTTGCATTTTAGGAAGCTTAGTACATTGGCCTCTCCACTTGGTATATATGCAAAGTCAAGAGACCAACCCCAAAATTATAGCAATCTGGTTTGTTGTGGTTCTCTTTAATTTTTAGTCACATTGACATGTGGGTCCGGTATGTGTGGGATTTGTTGTGTGGCTAGTCATGTGCCTTGTCCCCACATGTCATTGTATGTGTTGGACAAATAT
Source organism: Avena sativa (assembly GCA_916181665.1). Taxonomy (NCBI): domain Eukaryota; kingdom Viridiplantae; phylum Streptophyta; class Magnoliopsida; order Poales; family Poaceae; genus Avena; species Avena sativa. The sequence goes on along the minus strand of OV702280.1, from coordinate 381,202,747 downwards.
AGCAATCCAGTTTAGAAATACTGCCAAAACAAAATCAGTTGAGAATTTCTCTATCTCCTCTCTCATATTGCTATACTTATTTTTTAGCAATATACATTATAGGAAGTCTTTTGGAGATGCTCTTACAACTGAGCATATTTTGAGAGGTGGCCGTCATCAGGTATCAAAGAACCAATTTTATGGTGGCAGTGCCGCTGTCGCCTGTCGGTCGCAGATCTTAAAATTGTTTGTAACGATCGTCGCCAACATTAACTGATCTATCATTCTATCCACGTGGACTCGAAGACGCTTCGGCGAGATGCTAGAAAGAAGAAGAAAAGACGCTGGCTATTCTCTCTCTCGAAATAGGCTTTCGCCCATCTTTATAAATAAAGCAGCATCCACATACAAGGTTCATACAACACCCGCACTGGCCGAAGCCAAGCAAAAAGAAAAACGGTATGGCAGAATGCTGGGGCCACAGCACAAGCACGCCCAAACAAGGAAAGAGAAAGACAAGATGCGGCGACCGCAGGAGCTCATGCCACCGAGGACGACCGGGCCGGGGCCGAGAGGGGAAGCGCCGTTGCCCTCAAGGACCGAAGAAAGTCGTCGAAGGTCGCCCGGTCACGCTGGCGCACCAGGAGAGACCACTGCTGTAGGAAGGCCAAAAAAGATAAAACTGGGTCAGTCACGCGGGAAGGGAAGACCTTCTCAATCACCATTTTGTTACGCACGTTCCAAAGGGTCCACGAGATGCCCGCAAACACGAGCCAGAAGAGGCGGCGCCCTCCTCCGGCCCTGTAAGCCTGGGTTTGCAAGAACTCCCCGAGCTCCTGCGCCTGCCAAGCAGGCCCCAGCGCCTCCTGGACGAAGGACCACAACGCACGTGCAGCCGAGCAAGAGAACATAATATGGGCACAGGATTCCGGAGTCCCACATAGGGGACACCGGCCGTCGCCCGGGCCCTGCCGCTTAGAGACCTCGACACCCGAGGGGAGTCTGTCCCGCAGCAGCTGCCACACGAAGATCCGAATACTAAGTGGAAGGGGAGCCTTCCACAAGGGGGAGGTCCAGGTCAGCTCCGGGCCCTGGAATAGGTCCCGGTAGGCCGAGCTAACCGAGAATTCCCCCGAGGCCGACAGCTGCCACGAGGCCAAATCCGGGTAGGCAGCTAAGCTTCCGGGGAGGGAGCCCCGGAGATGTAGGAGGTCCGCGGCTTCGTCTTCACTGAGGTAGCGACGGAACAAAATGTTCCAGTGGCCGCCATCAAAGATATCCGCCACAAGCGCCGCGGGGGAAGAGGAGATGGCGAAGAGGCCGGGGAACTGGACCCCCAATGGGATAGGAAGTAGCCACGGGTCCAGCCAGAACCGTTCCCCATGGCCACCCCCCACTGCAAATGAGATCCCCAGGCCAATGAAGTGCTTAATCTCCTGAATGGATCTCCAGAACTGTGAGCCCTCTTGCCGCTCACAAGCAAGCAGGGGACGACCCCGAAGGTACTTGGCCTTGATAAGCTGCAGCCGGAGCCCACCATCATCCCTGAGGATGCGCCAGACCCACTTCAGCATCAACGCCACATTAAAGCGCCGAGAGTCGAGGATCCCCAATCCCCCAAGACACTTGGGAGAACAGATATCTGCCCATTTGACCATGTGGTATCTCTGGTGGCCATCCCTAGCCGCCCAAAAGAACCTAGACAACTCCTTGGCGAAGTCGGCATGGGTCCCTTCCGGCAGGAGGTATAAGCCCATCTGGTACATGGGCAGGCTCGAAAGGCAGGAGTTGATCAGAATGGACTTGCTCCCCTTGGACGTAAGGCGTGCTCTCCAGGGTTCCGCGCGTGAGCGTACCCTCGAGACCAAGGGGGACAGGTCCTTGATCAAAACTCTAGTCTCCCGGATAGGCATCCCCAGATAGGCAATGGGGAACTCAGCCAACTTACAATTCAGGTTATCAGCGATCCTCTAACGCTCCTCCTCAGAGTAACCCAGAACCATCACCTCACTCTTGTCGAAGTTGATCATCACACCGGACAGGGACTCGAAGCAAAGGAGCAGGAACTTCAAATTAATGATGTCGAGGGCCGAGCCCTGGACCATGATCATGGTATCATCCGCGTACTGGAGGTGGGAGATCCCGCCACCGGGGATCAGATGGCTCACCACCCCCGAGATGTGGCCAGCTACTCTGGCCCTATCCAAGATCTCCGCCAGGGCATCCACCGCCGCGTTGAACAGGAGAGGGGAAATAGGATCCCCTTGCCTAACCCCGCAGGATGGACGAAAGTATGGGCCAATCTCGCCATTAATGTTGATTGCCGTCTGTCCGCTCATCACGAATTGCATAATCCAGCGAATCATGCGGTCGTCAAACCCCCGCCTTTCCAGCACCAACCTCAAGAAGGCCCAGTCCAAGCGGTCATAGGCCTTCTGGAAGTCTAGCTTGAGGAACACCCCACGTTGACGCTGAGTCTTGACCTCATGAATAATTTCATGAAGGGCCAGGACATCATCGTGAATGAGGCGTCCCTTCAAGAAGGCGAACTGTAGGGGGTGAGTAAGCCGCTCCAACACCGGAGCGAGTCGGAGAGCACAGACCTTGGCAAAAAGACGCTGGATGACGTTAATCACGGTAATCGGGCAGAATTGGCAAATATCCGTGGCCCCCACTACTTTGGGGATCAGGGTAATCACGCCAAGGTTCAGGCGAGACATCACCAGGGTCCCAACATAGAACTCCTGGAACATCTGGAGAACCACCGGCTGGAGCTGTGGCCAGAACGACTGGAAGAAAGCCACGGGTAACCCATCAGGACACGGGGCCGAACTAGCCTTCATGGATTTAAGGGCTGCCGACACCTCCTCCGGGAGAAAAGGACGGGTAAGGTCCTCATTCTCTGCCGGAGAGACCAATGCCCCAGCCGCCCAGAAGTCTGAAGCAAGCGAGAGGCCCGAGGGGGGAGACGCCGAGAAGAGATCCCGATAGAAGGCGTAAATATGGGCGGACAGGGCCTGGGGGGATTCCAACAGGTCCTCACCCGCCCAGAGGCAGGGGATCGAGCACTTCCTCCTCCTACAGTTCGCAACGGCATGGAAGTAGGCCGTGTTCGACTCCCCTTGGACAGTCCAGTTCTGGCGGCTCCGCTGCCGCCAGAACGCCTCTTCTCCCTTGTAGATCTCCATAATGGAGGACTCCAGGGAGTATCTATGGGACCACTCCTCGGCCGAAAGGCCGTGACGGTCCGCCTCCCGATCCAAGGACTGAATGGCCTCAAGAATATACGCCTTCTGGGCACGCAGGTCCGCCCCCAGATTTGCCCCCCAACCCCTCATGAACTGGCGAGATAACCTGGCACAGTGGTGCCAGATGTCCACAACACAGTAAACCCGAGGGGTCGAGGTGGCCGCCGCAAGCCATCGCGCCCGAACCGCCTCCACAAAGCCTCCACTAGTGCAGAGCCCCCCCTTTAACTCCGGTTGGGAGGGCCCTCTAACAGCGGTTCCCCAACCGCTGTTGAGGGTTCGGTGTTAGAGGGGGGGCTTTAACACCGGTTCTTATACGAACCGGTGTTAAAGGGTGGCGCACGTGGGGCTGCCGCAGGCCTCAGGCCCCCCCCTTTAACACCGGTTCGTATCTGGAACTGGTGTTAAAGGTTCTTCTGCCGCGGCAGAGATTTAGGCCGTTTTCCTGCCGCGGCAGGAAAACGGCCTAAATCTTTGCCGCGGCAGACTTCTGCCTCTGCCCTGTTCTGGGCGTATTTCTGCGGGAGGGGGGGGGAGCGAGGGGGAATCGATCGGGAGCGGTATACACATAAATCGTCATCGGTACATACGAGTACATGAATAATTAAGCAACTATTATTATACACAAACATCGTCATCGGCACATACATCGTCATCGGCACATACATCGTCATCGTTCATTTTGGTGGATATCTAAAGAGTTCTCCGCCAGGCGTGACGACCTCATCAAGTATGAACCCCGCCAATTCCTCTTGAATGGCTCGTATGCGTTCAAATGGTAGGAGTTGGTCCCGCATCCGTTCGATCTGAATATATATGAAGAATGGGTCGTCAATATATATATAAGAATAAAACTCAACACAATTGATGGTAATAAAATAATGTTGTGGACTTTGTTTACTTACTCTAAGTTGTTCTAGTGCAGCTTGGCCCGTCGCACATATCGTGTTGCGAATGAACTCGCAAACATAGTACCCACATAAGTTATTGCCGTATCCCTGATGCGCGCACTTTACGAGAATAGAGAGTTCAATCAAAATAATAATCAATAAAGCATGATATAATGGAATTGGAAGCTAGCTAGTATTACTTACATTTTGGTCTACAAATTTTAGTTCTTCTGACCATTCACCCACGGCCCTGCCCGTGAACATTTTCCAAACCCTGTCCGACAAAGAAAATGGATAAAGGAGTAATTAATTACTTATTGTCACGAAAGTTGCCGATCTAGTGCGATAATATGATTGAAATTACCTCTGGAGCATCTCTCTAAAGTCTGCCCATAGCTCTTTTTCTTTTCGTAACGAGTCCATGACAAGGACTTTTCCTGAGTCGGGTTGAATGACTAGCAGAATAAAGTGGAACCTACGCACGCATAACTCATCATCAGTTACACTTAACATCGAGTAAGCCAAAACAGAATGTGTACAAGAGAGAGGGTAACAGTACTCACGAGAAGTTGTAAGGCAATAGTATTTCCCTTTTGGTTTGTTGTCTCAGTAAAGACTTTAGCAAGTAATCTTCTGTTTGCCCGGGTTTGTCTCTTACCACTTCTTCATGAACTCTATTTGGGTCAACGAACCCAATGTCAAAAGGGCCTCCTTTCATGCATTCCATAACCTTTTTCCTGCATAATAGTATATACATATATGGTGAGCATATATATATACATGCAATTAATGAAGTGAATGAGATGAGATAAAAATTACAGAAATAGTACTTACACACAATAAAGGCTGATGGCAGATTTGTCGAGTTCCTTCTGATTGAATAGAAAATGCAAGTCTTGAATGTTGAAGTCGATCGCGTCGTCTCCGCACAAGAAAATCTGATCTCTTATATGCGTCGTGATCCATTCTTCTTTTCTCGTCTTGCATAAATGAAGGTACCACTTGTGCAATTTTCGCATCTTTGTTGGTAGATTCTTGAGCTCCTCTTTATTGACTAGATTCTTCCCATACTTCCATGGCTGTATGGGGTTGACATCGCATTTGGGCAAGTTGTCTCCCATGACGTTCAAGTATGCAATGTAAGTCATCCCCATCTCATTGGCCTTTCTTTGTAGCTCTGCCTCGTAATCATCTACGGGAGGAGCATCCCGTTTGTCAAACATTTGGAGCGGGGCGCATGATTGGTTTTCCTGCTCTTCGAGCATGGGAACTGTTTTCTGGGGTGCCTCACGACTGCTACTTTCAGTCTCCCTACGGCGCCTTGCATCCGCCTTCAAAATCTGGCGCTTGTAGTCCGGCACAAGTGGGGTTTCAGGTTTCAAAAGATTTTTGTAAAACTTCTCCACCACCGCCGGATCTATTTTCTCCTTTGGCTTGGCCCGTCTAGGTGCAAAGAATTTCTTGACCTGTTCTCCCGAGATCCTATTGGTCTCCTCGTCGCTGCGATTCCACGGTAAAACCGGCAATGGCTTGGCGGAAGGCTGCAGGACGTAGTTTTTTGAACTCTTTGGCGTACGGTTTCCTGCGGATTTCTTTGTGGCAGTGCTACTGATGCTCCTCGTGGCAGTGCTCTTCCGCTTACGCTGAGGAGATGGCTGAAGCACCGGAGATGGCTGACGGGCCGGAGATGGCTGCCGCGCAGGAGATGGCTGACGGGCCGGAGATGGCTGCCGCGCAGGAGATGGCTGACGGGCCGGAGATGGCTGCCGCGCAGGAGATAGCTGAAGCGGCTCAGACTGCTGACGCTGCGGAGACGGCGGGGGTGCCAGTGACCTCCAATTTGGAAGCACAATGTGTTCCTTCTTCCAAAGAATGGTTGTTTTCACTGCAAATTTGAGTTGAGTTTCCCCTTCACCTGTAGCATGGTCAAGCTGTGCTTCCTCATATTCCTTCACAACCTCATCCACCCCGACAATAGCATAGCCATCTGGAATCGGTCGGCAGTGGTAAGTTCCACCAGCTACAGGAGGTAAGGCATAGCCGACAGCCACCTTAATGGATAAACCCATTAATCTCACATGCAGCTCAGCGTGTTCGCTCTCCGTGATCTTATCAACAAGGTATCGAGGACCCGTCATTTCAAGCGTGGGCTGCACGTTCTCCGTGGAAGCCACACTGCTTTTCCGCGCAGAGTCTGGGCCGCGGGCAGCTTCCAATGCAGGCTCTTCGTGCCGCTGAGATGGGCCGGTAGCTTGATGGCTCTGTTGTGCATTCACTTGCGTCTGCAGCGCCGCAAGTGCATGTTCTATCTGTGTCATCCGCTCTGTACGCTCTTTTTCTTTTCTGCCGCGCCATCTGTAAGAGTCGCTCCAGTCGGCAAACCCATCCTTCCATGTCATACCCCCTGTGCCTCGTGCATGTCCAGGGTGTTCTTTTTTACCGATGGCGCGTGTGAGCTGGTCATTCTCTCTGTCGGGATGGAAGGTCCTGGCGGATGTTTCCTCGTATGCCGTGATGAGTTCAGTGACGGGTTTGGCAAGGATGGTTGGGAAGATACACAATCCTGTTTCTGGGTCCAACCTTGCCCCGATTCCGTAGAACCAAGTCTTTGCACGTAGGTCCCACCCATCTGTCTGGGGTGTGATCCCTCTCTCGCGCAGGGCCCTCTCAGCTTCCTCCCACTTAGGCCTCTGAGATATGTAGCCACCTGACCCCGTCCTCTGGTGATATTCCTTCTTCAGGGCATTAAGCGTATTGGTTTCTGACCTCTTTTTAGCTATACCACTTTTTTTATATGTCTCAAATTCGGGCCAGTGAGGTCTTATCTTCGCATAATATGCGTCTTCGAAATCTGGAGTCTCGCCAGATTTGACAAATTTGTTCAATTTTGTCTTCCAGTTGCGGAAAGCCTCAGCCATCTTATTTAGAGTCCACTCTTTGATCTTTTTCTTTATAACCGGGTTGTTTTCATCCTCCTCTGGCGGAAGGGTGAAATTTACCAACAACGAATTCCAAAGCGTTTCTTTGGATCTGTCATCGACAAAGGTACCGTCGCCCTTCTTTTGGCTTATTCCAATTTTCAATTATGATTGGGATTTGGTCCCTAACAAGAACTCCAGCCTGACGTACAAATTTGTCTGCGGCCTTCTTGGGCTCCATCGTCCTGCCATCAACACGGACTGCTTCGATCGTGAACTTTGCACGATCTTTCAACCGCTGGCTCGCGCCTTGCTTGCTCTTTTTCGTAGAAGAAGATGGTTGCTGGCTGATCGATCCAGAGGGCTAAAAGAAGAAAGAAGCGTTAATTAATACATGTAGAAGAAGATTGTTGGTGGAAGTCAGCTGAGGCTTAATCAATGCATATACCTCGCCGGACTTTGTAACCATTAAATTGCGTTCACCGGAGTCTTCATCTTCTCCATGACTAGTACTTGAGCTGTCGTCGTCATGTCCCTCCAAGTTCAGATATTGTGAGGTGTCCTCATCAATAATGTTCTCCATTATTTCTTCTTCTTCAAGGTTTCTACTAAGTGGATCCATAGTTTATAAAACAATAATATTATCTAGAGTAAGAGTGTAAACATTCAAGTGGACTTGGATTCATACACAAATATACATATTATTCATACCAAAATACACAAATAAATACACAAATGAGTCAGAGGTCCAATTTGTATACAAGTTTTAATCTATGCATGTAGTACGTTTTATCGAGCAAACAAGTTTTAATCAGGATGAGTCAGCAATCATACACGTGGCAGACACGTGGCGCTCACCGGTGGGGTGACGTTGTTCTCGTCGGGCGGCGGTGCTCGTCGGGCGGATGCGGCGGTCTCGTCGGGCGGCGGTGCTAGCGGCGGGCTCGTCGGGCGGCGGGCGGCGTCGGCGTTTAGGCGTGGCCTATGAGCTCCGAAGCGGCGGCGGCGAGACGCTCCTGCACGGGGAAGAGAGCGAGGTGGTCAGTTAGGGTTTAGGCGTGGCCTATTATAATATCTTTGCTATAAGCTATTTTATTTTTACTCCACATGCTTCTAATTCACATGTGCAAGGTTTAGATCGTCGGGGGTCGATGTCACTACGTTCATCTCGCCCATCTTTGGCACCCTGGAATCGCTCCGAAGGGGTAGTCATGAGTGTGAGTGGTGGGCTACAGCATCCCCCCTGTGGAGTGGAGTCGAGAGCAGCGAGGAGCTGGCGCCAAGAGTGTGTGTGTGTGTGCTGACTTTTCCCTTTCAAGAAATGCTACTAACACTGGACGGTGACATGACTAGTATTTCCAGCACTCCCCACACCAGCCGCCTGTGGGACAGAACGGCCAGGATGCCATGCCGCTGCTCGGGATGGACTCCCTCAAGGATAAACACTGCAGCTGTGCAGCAACCACAGATCCCGAGTGCAAAGAAGCATGGACAAGATCATCACAAAGCATGGACGATGAGAAAAGTTGGATTCTTTTCTTGCACAAGATCTGGAGCAACTGAGGGATGATGAGTTTGTTGATCACAAAGCTCTTCTTACACATTGCAATGTCACTACTTCACACTAACATACTACTAGTCCTACTACGACTACTACTACTTGGGCAAGAACAAAGCTGAACAAGAACAGCTACTGCATCGCCATCCATTATTAACTCGCCGATTATCATCACCGAACCAACTAATTAGCCGGGAAAACTAAGCATACGACCAGGGGGAAAAAAGGAGCCCATCTTCCGTTTCCGCCTTCGATCTTGGTTTCTGGAGGCATGGGGAGGGGGGCTCAGGAGGCGTAGATGACGCCGGAGGAGAGCGCCATGAGGAGGATGGCGGCCTTCTCCTCCTCGCCAAGGCGCCTCCTGCGCCGCATCCTCCGCCGCTGCTTCAGCACCACCTCCTTGCCGAACCCCACCATGCGCAGCTCCACCGTCACCGCGTCCCGCCCGCCCACGCGCTTGCTCTTCTTCGTCTTCGCCTGCTGCTGCTGCTGCTGTTCTACCCCAGGCGCGGCAATATCCGGCTTGAGCACGAAGGGCAGCGTCCCGCTGGGCCCGCGGGAGGAGAAGGTGACGAAACAGAGAAGGGGGGCGCCAACGACGAAACAGAGAAGGGGAGGAAACAGAGCATGCTCACCACGGCGTCGGCGTCGGGCAGCTGCAACGGCGGCCGGACAGAGGCGGCCGGACAGAGGCGGCCAGACAGAGGCGGTGGCGGTCGTCGGCTTCGGTGGCGTGCGAGGACGACGAGGGGTGGCGGTCGTCGGCTTTGGTGGCGCGCGAGGACGACGAGGCGGTGGCGGTCGTCGGCTTCGGTGGTGGCGAGGACGACGGCGAGGGGTTCGGGCTCTGGCGGCGGTGGCGCGATCTGGCTCTGGGGGGAAGAAAGGAGCGAAGTGGCGCATTTAATACCCCCCTTTAACACCGGTTCGTGGCAGGAACCGGTGTTAAAGGGGGGGAGGAATTCATTTGCGCGCGTATTTATTACCCCCCCCCTTTAACACCGGTTCCTGCCACGAACCAGTGTTAAAGGGGGGGTGGGTGCGCGCGGGAAACGAAATAAATGCCCCCCTTTAACACCGGTTCCTGTCTGGAACCGGTGTTAAAGGGGGGGGCATTTATTTCATGCATTAAAGGGGCTTTTTTAATTCAAAAAATATGATATGAATTTAGAAAATTCATATCTTTTTCATTTCAACTCAGAAAAATATGAATAATATATCATAATTTTTAGAAAAATAATATCTATCCATTCATGTAAATCATTTTATATTTACTTTACATGAAATTTTTAAAATAATTAAAACACTTATTTCATGCATTAAAGGGGCTTTTTTAATTCAAAAAATATGATATGAATTTAGAAAATTCATATCTTTTTCATTTCAACTCAGAAAAATATGAATAATATATCATAATTTTCAGAAAAATAATATCTATCCATTCATGTAAATGATTTTTATTAGATCAAATCATATTTTAATGCCGCATCTTTTGTATTAACATTTTTGAATTGATTGGATATTTAAATGTCGCATCTTTTGTATACACTTGAATCTCACCAAGCCTCTCTCAACTTGCATTGTTTTTTGATCAATGTGTTGGTGGTTTTTTGAATTAGCCATTTGGTGGTTGCTTCACAAAACCGTCCGTTTTTTATGCTCGGAAAATGGAAAATGCCTTTTTGGTGCGATAAAAAGGAAAACTCCTCTTGCAAACTATGCCTTGATTCTAGCCATAACATTGGTCATTTGACCCGAATGAGATAGGTCATTTTGAGACAGTTACATAAAGCCGAACTGGAACTGAAAATTAAGATACATAAAAGAACTGAAAATTAAGATACATAAAAGAACTGAAAATTAAGATACATGGCCAGATTAAGTAACAATCGGCCGAACTGGAACTGAAAATTAAGATACATAAAAGAACTGAAAATTAAGATACATGGCCAGATTAAGTAACAATCGGCCAAACTTGTTTCGGAATGTTGGAGTGATTCAGTCATGCTCCTGCCTACACCTGTAATACTCGCCACTGTAGTCGTCGTACTCGCCGCCGCCGTCATCGCTGTCGTCGTCGGGGTCACCGTAATTGAACCTCTGGAGAGTACGCATGGGCTGGACTTGAGGGTAGCGCGTGGGCTGGACTTGATAGTAGCGCAGACGGGGGTTAGAGTCGGCGGCAGTGTCATAGGCCATGACGCTCTGGAGAGTCCGACCGCGCCACCATAGCCGACGGCCGGCCTCGTTGAAGTTAGGAGGAGGTGGGCCGTCCTCCTCGTGCCTGGCGAGCGCCCTCTCATGCCGATCCATGAAGAAGGCTTCCCAAGTAGGGAAATAGTCGGGATGCCATCTGGGATTCCTCCGCTGCTCCGGCGTGAGCTCGAAGTAGTAGTGGTTCGTGATGGCCATCCGGCGCGCCACACCTAGAGGGACAGGAGGAACCGGCACGCCTCCGACGCTCAGCATCCAGCCGACGGGGACACAGTAGCCCGGCGGACAGGGGTAGTTCGAGGCGCAAAGCGCCTCCGCCTCCCTGGGGGTTAGTGCTACGGTGGAAGCCATGGGAAAGAGTGATGAGGTTGCAGATATGAGTCTAGAGATGTGCAATGACAATGGAGGCCAACCCCCTACATATATATATAGTGAACTAGCGGGAAGAACTGGAGGGAAGAACTGGCGGGAAGAAAAATGGCGGGAAGAACTGGCGGGAAGAAAAATGGCGGGAAGAAAAATGGCTTGATGAACCTTTAGTCCCGGTTGGAGACACCAACCGGGACTAAAGATGAACCTTTAGTCCCGGTTGGAGACACCAACCGGGACAAAACACGAGTCAGCACTAATAATAGGGGTGAGTGCATGTCGACATTATGTCGTGCGGCGTGTACCTTGTCCCGGATGGTGTCACCAACCGGGACTAAAGATGAACCTTTAGTCCCGGTTGGAGACACCAACCGGGACTAATAATAGGGGTGAGTGTCGACATTATTTTGTAAGTGTCAACACTATGTCGAGTTGCTTGTACTATAAATAGGCATCCTTGTGAGTCCAGTCCTCCAGCCAGTTTGAGGCAGGGACACCACTACGGCCAGTTTCAGGGAGATGCCGACGGAGCCCAGTCCTCCGACATCTCCGAGAAACTGGTCATAGAGGCACTCCCTAATATGTGAAATTAGTTAGCTCCCTGGTGTATTGATCTAGTTAGAGAAGTTACAAAGCTGCAAGATGGTTTTCGAGAGCAGGGACACCACTACGGCCAGTTTCAGGGAGATGCCGACGGAGCCTAGTCCTCCGGCATCTCCAAGAAACTGGTCATAGAGGCACTCCCTAATATGTGACCGCGCGCGTTTGGAGATCAGATCTTAATGGTAAGTATGAATCGGGACAACTTCTTCTCATAGTCCCGGTCCATCCACAAAACATGACTAACACTCAAGACATGTATTAATATTAAAAACATGAACTAGAGTTACATAATATGAGCATGAACTTCTTGGCATATGCCCTTCCTTATGATCGCTTCAGACGTAACCATGGAGCATCTTCTTTACTTAACGGAATGCTTGGGTCAGTTTTCACTGTGAAGGGCGGAATTTCATCAAACTTATTATAATCTTCTGACGTGTCTGTCTTGTCCTCGATTCCCACGATGTTTCTTTTCCCTGAAAGAACTATGTGACGCTTTGGCTCATCATATGATGTATTCGTTTGCATATTTTTTCTTTTTTTTGGTCTGGAGGACATGTCCTTCACATAGAAAACCTGAGCCACATCATTGTCTAGGACGAATGGTTCGTCTAAGTTCTTCATAAGATTGTTGAGATCCACCGTTGTCATTCCGTACTTCTTGTCTACCTCAACCCCTCCTCCTGTTAGCTTGACCCATTTGCATCGAAACAAGGGGACCTTAAAATTAGGTCCATAGTCAAGTTCCCATATCTCCTCTATGAACCCATAATACGTGGTCTTTTGCCCATTGTCTTCTGCTGCATCGAAGCGGACACCACTGTTTTGGTTGGTGCTCTTTTTATCTTGGCCTATCGTGTAAAATGTATTCCCATTTATCTCGTACCCTTGGAAAGTACATACAGTCGAAGACGGTGTCCTGCCAACAAGTACAGCTGATCCCCAATAGTGGTGTTATTCGTGAGAAGTCTTTGCAGCCAGCCACCAAAACTCGCCATGTGTTCACTTATAATCCATTCATCAGACTGCCCCGGGTGTTTGAGGCGTATTAAATTCTTGTGTTCATTGATATACGGGGCAACCAAGATAGATCTTTGTAAAACCGTGTAGTGTGCTTGATTGAGAGAATGCCCGTCCCTACATATCATTGCTTTACATCCTAGGGTGCCTTTTCCACGCAGTCTCCCCTCATGTCGTGATTCTGGAACACCAATCGCCTTAAGGTCAGGAATAAAATCAACACAGAACTCAATGACCTCCTCTGTTACATAGCCCTTGGAGATGCTTCCTTCTGGCCTAGCACGGTTATGAACATATTTCTTTAAGACTCCCATGTACCTCTCAAAGGGGAACATATTGTGTAGAAATACAGGACCGAGAATGGCAATCTCTTCTACTAGGTGAACCAGGAGATGCGTCATAATATTGAAGAAGGATGGTGGGAACACCAACTCAAAGCTGACAAGACATTGGGCCACATCTGTTTGTAACCCCGGTAGGCTTTCTGGATCGATTACCTTCTGAGATATTGCATTGAGGAATGCACATAGCTTCACAATGGGTACTCGAACATTTTCAGGTAGAAGCCCCCTCAATGCAATCGGAAGCAATTGTGTCATAATCACGTGGCAGTCATGAGACTTCAGGTTTTGGAATTTTTTCTCTGCCATATTTATTATTCCCTTTATATTCGACGAGAAGCCAGACGGGACCTTGATACTGCTCAGACATTCAAAAAAGATTTCCTTCTCTGCTTTGGTAAGAGCGTAGCTGGCAGGAGTTAAGTGGCATCGTTTACCCTTCTCGTTCTCAGGATGCATAGGCTCTTCAGGGGCCTTCAGACGTTGCTGGTCCTGTCGTGCTTCCGGTGTATCTTTTGTCTTCCCATACACTCCTAGAAATCCTAGCAGGTTCACGCAAACATTCTTCGTCACGTGCATCACGTCGATTGAAGAGCGGACCTCTAAGACTTTCCAATAGGGTAGGTCCCAAAATATAGATTGCTTCTTCCACATGGGCGCGTGTCCGGCATCGTCATTCGGAATAGATAGACTGCCAGGACCTTTTCCAAAGATTACTTCTAGGTCCTTGACCATACCAAATACCTCCTCACCGGTACGGAGGACAGGCTTCCTCCGGGGTTCTGCCAGACGTTTGAAATGCTTGCCTTTCTTTCTTACTGGATGCAGGTTCGGAAGAAATCGGCGATACCCTAGGTACACAACCTTCTTACATTTATCCAAATATACACTTTCAGTATCATCTAAACAGTGTGTGCATGCATTGTATCCCTTGTTTGTCTGCCCTGAAATGTTACTAAGAGCAGGCCAATCATTGATGGTTACGAAAAGCAATGCTCGTAGGTCAAATGGCTCCCCTTTGTGCTCATCCCACATACGTACACCTGGTTTGGCCCACAGCTGTAAAAGTTCTTCAACTAATGGCCTTAGGTACACATCAATGTCGTTGCCGGGTTGCCTCGGGCCTTGGATGAGCACTGGCATCATAATGAACTTCCTCTTCATACACAACCAAGGAGGAAGGTTATAGATACATAGGGTCACAGGCCAGGTGCTGTGACTGCAGCTCTGCTCACCAAAAGGATTCATGCCGTCTGTACTTAGACCAAACCTTAAGTTCCTTGCGTCACGTGCGAAGTCCGGGTACTCTCGCTCGACTTTTCTCCACTGTGACCCATCAGCGGGGTGTCTCAACATCGCGTCTTTCTTACGGTCTTCCATGTGCCATCGCAACAACTTGGCATGCTCTTTATTTCTGAAGAGACGTTTTAACCGTGGTATTATAGGAGCATACCACATAACCTTGGCGGGAACCTTCTTCCTAGGGGCCTCGCCCTCAACATCGCCAGGATCGTCTCGTCTGATCTTATACCGCAGTGCAGTGCATACCGGGCATGCATCCAAATTCTCTTACTTCTCACCACGGTAGAGGATGCAGTCATTAATGCAGGCATGTATCTTCTGCACGTATAATCCTAGAGGGCAGACAACCTTCTTTGCTTGGTATGTACTGTCAGACAACTCATTATTTCTTGGAAGAAGATTCTTCATTTTTACCAACAACTTTGAAAATGCGCTGTCAGTCACACCATTCTCTGCCTTCCATTGCAGCAAATCCAGTGTGGCACCTAGCTTTTTGTGGCCATCTTCGCAAGTTGGATACAACAATGTTTTGTGATCCTTTAACATCTGCTCCAGCTTCTCCTTCTCCTTTTCAGTTTCACATTCTTCCTTTGCATCAGTAATGGCCCGACCAAGATCGTCATCAGCGGGCCCATCTGCTCCCTCTTGATCTTCATTATCTACCTCCGTTGCATTATCATCATATTCAGGATACATATTATGATAGTTTTCATCATCCTCTTCTTCTTCGTTGTCTTCCATCACAACCCCTTTTTCTCCGTGCTTGGTCCAACAATTATAGCTGGGCATGAAACCGGATCGAAGCAGGTGGGCGTGAATGGTTTATGTATTTGAGTAGTCTTTCTTGTTCTGACAGTGAACACACGGACAACACATAAAACCATTGTGACCACGGTTTGCATTAGCCACAACGATGAAATTTTGGAGGCCCGTAATGTACTCGGAAGTGCGGCGGTCACCGTACATCCATTGCCGATTCATCTGCATTAATATGTAGTATATATCAAAAAATAATAGGGAGATGACCATTTATATATATAGTACATCAATGACACATGAAACTATAGTTGCCGACCTCGACCGAGACGGAAAGAGCAACAAGAAAGCTTATTTTGAGCTCTCGGGCATTTCACCGAACACCTCTAGTGCATATGAAAAAAACACAAACTAGCACTCTTCACACCCTCTTGCTAGGCTCCAAAATGTGAAAGAATGGAAGAGTGGGGTGTGTGTGGGCTGGGGTGGTGTCTTATATAGCCCCCCCCCTTTAACACCGGTTCGTGCCACGAACCGGTGTTAAAGGGGGGGGGTGCGCGGGCCACTAGTGCAGGGACCTTTAACACCGGTTCGTGCCACGAACCGGTGTTAAAGGGGGGGCTCCTTTAATGCCGCAGAGGCCACGCTGGTACGGCCCCCCCTTTAACACCGGTTCTCGTAGAAGAACCGGTGTTAAAGCCCATTTTCGGGATCAACAAAAGCCCTCGTTTCCACTAGTGCTCGCTTCTGGAGCCAGAAGGATTCAAAGTGGAAGCGGTTTAGACGAGGAGGGCGGCCCCCTCCGGAAGAGAGGAGGAGCGGGGTATGGTCGGACCCAATCCTAGTGACCGCCTTCAACGAACACAGAGGGAAAGCCACTTCCCACTCAACAGAAACAAAGACACGGTCGAGGACGCTGCGGATGGGATGGAGCTGCTTATTTGTCCATGTATATCTAGCGCCCACCCGCGTAATCTCGCGGAGAGCAAGATCAACGATGCAGTCGTTGAACATACGCATCCTAGGGAGGTCCACGTTAGCCGAGCTCTTGTCCTCAATAGAGCGGATCAGATTGAAATCACCAGCTATAACCACCGGGATCTCCGTCCGTTCCACCTTCGACTTGAGCTCAAGCAAAAACTCAGTGGACCTCCTATGGTCCACGGGGCCATAGACAATAATCACCTCCCATTTGAAGTGAGTTTGTCTATGCGTGAGGGCCATGCTCACGAAAAAGTCCCCGCGGTCCATATCATCAATCTCAAAGGTATCCTCCTTAAACCCCAGGAGGATGCCCCCAGAGTGGCCAGCAGCAGGGAGCCAGGACCAGGAGAACTTGCAGCGGCTAAGGGCCTCCAACTCCTCGATGGAGAAGTCTTGACGAATCGTCTCTTGAAAGCCAACAATATCTGGCAGCTCCTGGCGCATGTAGTCCTTGATCTGGCGACGCCGGCCCTCGTGTCCGAACCCCCGGATGTTCCAAATGAACATCCGGAAGGCCCGAGGGAAATCCATCAGGACCCTCAGGCCGGGGCGGTCCCCTTAGTGGGGACCGAGCGGGCGCGGGGAGGGAGAGAGCGAGACGGAGTAGCCTTGGGAGGTCTCCCGCGTTGCCTACCCGAGGGGGTGGGCACCTGGGAAACCTCCAGCGCATCAAGGGCAGGAGAGGGATCCCTACTAGGGTCAGGCCCAGAGAGCCTGTCCTCCGTAAGGATCCGGGAGCGTTCCCGTTCCCGGGCGTCACGCGCCCGGGCAGCGGCGATCGCCCCCGCGTACCCCTCCCGCGCCTTAATGGCCGCTAGCTGCTCGAGACGCGGGCCCTTCTCTCCCCGAAAAACAATCCCATAGTCATCAGCTACCTCGCCTAGGTGAGAGAGCGAGACCCCTGAAAGAACATAAAACGGAGAACCCGACTCACCCGAGGGGACCGGGGCAGGCGGGGGGTCGACATAAACGGAAGAGGTACCTGAGAACTCGTCGCGCGCCGCGACCCGGCGAGAGGCCCTCTCCGCCACGGTCGGCTCAGGCCCGGACAAGCCTGTCCGGGAGTCAGCGAGGCGTACACTGTGGCGAGAGGGCGGCGGAGGCGGAGGCCTGGGGGCCCTGGCCCGGCGCAGCTTGGAGGCCGCCGCCGGAGTGGCGGGGTCCCCGGTGGCCGGAGAGATACCCAGCGGGTCAGGGGTGTCCGGAGCGAGGGAGTAGCACACCACCCCAGGGGAGCGCGGGGACAGGTTCGGGCACACGACCAGCCCCTCACTCCCCGAGGACTCCAGCACCAAAGGAGACGGAGAGACCGGTGAAGCCGGGCGAAGAGGAGAGCCCCGGGAGAGGTTGGAGCCGTACTGCGCGATGTCGAGGTCGATGGAGGCAGGGGGGTCAGGACGGAGGCAGCGAGGGAGATCCACCGGGGCCATCTTGGCCAGGGCACTCAGAGACAGGGGACGCCTCCCAGGGAAGAAGGGATCCCCTCCGGAGAGACCAGCTGACCGGGAAGGTGCCAGGCCCCCTCCAGTGGCACCCTGGGCGGGGCGCGGCGGTGGCGGCGAGGCGTCGGTGGGGAGAGGCGACTCGGGGTCGGAGCCCGAGTCACTGTCGTCGGAGCGCTCGGCCCCGCGACCCGCCCCCGGGTCGCCAGTGCCCGGGGGAGGGAGGCTGGGCGGGGGACTGACCTCCGTGGTGACCTCCTCCTCGTCTAGCTCCACCAAGAGGTCCCGGCCTACACGGTTGAAGAAGAACCGTGGAAGCGAGACCGGGAACACCGAAGCGGATGGGCAGAGTAAGCGAAACCTGATCGCACCGTGGCCCGCCAGAGACCCCAAGTCCATCTCCGTCAGCTTGTCAACCGCCTGGGAGATAAGCGCCACAACCTCAGGGGAGCGGGCCTCGAAGGGGACCCCGTGGAGGCGAACCCAGACCTCCGAGAGGGTGGCAACCGTCTCCTGAGCCGCCGAGGAAGGCTGGATGGCAACCTTCAGCTGGTGGATAGGGAGCGTGAAGGAGGAACCGAGGGCGCACATGCGCAGGACCGCCACCGAGGGGAAGGAGACCACAAACTCGGAATCAGAGATGCGGCGGACCGGCCACTCGTGACCCGGCAGCACCGCGCGAAGCTCCTCCTGGAGAAGGGACTCCGTCACCGCCACCGAGAGGGGAGGCACCTGGTCCGGGAGGATCATCACCCTCGCCAGAGTCTCTGGCACCGTCATCTGCACCCCGCCAAGGTCAATGAAGTAGAAGCCACCGTCGACGCCGTGACCGTAGTACTCCAGAGTCTCTCTGGGCCGCGGGATGGCGGCCGCCGGAACGCTGCCACTCCTCCGAGGAGCCACGGGGACGGGGGGAGGAACTGCGGTCCCCGAAGTTCCTGCGGCGGCCAAGGGGGTGCCCTTCTTCTTCTTCTTCTTCTTGTTCTTCTTCTTCTTTTTCTTAGGAGCCGCCATCGCATCCACCATGCCCTCACGGCGGGCCGGCACCACTTCTTCGGGATCCAGAGCCGGGGCCTCCCCGCGCCAGGGGCCAGCGTCCGCGCGGCCAGCCCCTTGGCGAGCCGGAGTCGCCCTGCCGCGGGCCTGCAGCGCCGCAGACCGGAGGCGAGCCTCCCGGTTCCTGTCGGCCACGGTTGTCCGCGGGGGAGGAGCGCCGCTGGTCCTCCAAGCGACGCCGGGCACGGGGCGGGGAGCGTGAGGGCCGGCGGGGAGGGGACCTCGAGAGGCGGCGGTCGGCCTAGCCCCGCGCCGGCGGCGGCGAGCGGCGGGCAGGGTGGCGGTATGCCCCCTGCAGGCCCCGCGAGGGAGGCAGACGGTGGCCACGCTCGGGGGAGGGAGAGCGGCGCGGGGGGGGGGGGGGGGGGACCGGCGCGGGAGGCCGGGCGCGACGCCGCCGGCGGGCTGCGGGGACGGGGGCCATCAGGGCGGCGAGGTGTGAGCGACGGGGCGGAGAGCAGGGGGGCGGCGGCGGAGTCGGGGTGGGATGGGGAGAGACCGAGCCGAGACGCTCGCGGGAAGGGGTTAGGGTAACGGGAGTGGTCGAAGCTACCTGGGCCGGGGTGGGCCTAGGCGGGCGACGGCCCACAGGGCCCCCCACCACACACGCAGCAGGCTCCTGGGCCGGACGGGCCACACCACCCGCAGGCCGCGGCCCACAGGTACCCCGGCCACCCAGCCCAGCCACCGCAGGACGCCCTCCCCTCCCAACCCCACCGAGCCCTTGCTGGGGCGCCGCCGGGGCCGCCCTGGCCGGGACCCTCCCCGCCGGCGGGGCCGCCGGGCGGCAGCCCTAGCCAGGGGGAGGAAATCGCCCAGGGAAGGAGGGAGGAGGGGAGACTGGCAGCGGGCCCGTGGCACACCGCGTTCGCCATCGGACGCCTCACCCTCCAAGCGCACCCCGAGCACCGTCACTGGCGCCGGCACCACCTCCGACGAGGCCGCCCCCGAGACGCGCGCCACCGGGTCCTCCTCAACATCACCCCAGGCCAGGCCATGGAGGTCAGCGAGCGCGGCCACCTGCTCCGGCGGGAGCGGGTTGGGGGACGGCGGCGGCGGGCGTTGGCGAGGGCGGGACGGTGGCGAGGAAGGCGACGGGAGGCGGGCCCCCACCTTCACCGCGTGCGCCGGGAAGAGGACGGAAGCCCCCTGCCTCACGAATTCGTGGCGGCGGCGGTCTCTAGCGTCGACGACGACGCCGGCCCCGCTGAGGAGCACCAGCCGGCCCTCCGCCGGGCGGAGGATGAGCGACGCCGTCGACCATCCCGGGCAGCAGCCGGCGAAGCGCGAGGATGAGGATGCCCGCCACCGCAGCGGCGGGAGGTCCGGCGAGGGGCGGCCAGGGACCGACATGGAGGATGGAGGGAGGGGGGAGTGAGGAGGGGGGCGGACGGCGCGCCGGCCGTCCGAGCACGCCGCCGGCAGGGTTCAAAATTTGAAAACCATCCCCGCCCAGCTCAAGTCTCCTACCTCCACATTATGCAATCTCCTCATTCCGCTCCAATGAGGCCACGCTGGCTATTCTCGCAACTGAATTTGACATCTGCGACGAACCTGGTGAGTGGTGAGCATCTGTACTAGTGCCGTGTGGATCATGATTCATGATTTGGCCCCTCATCTGGTTGCAGCCACATCCGTCCAAATGTCCAATTAGCGGAGACAATTAATCTAAAAGCGACTTAGGCGAGACCTCCAAGTTAGGAAGATAAGACGGACACGCGCGCGCGACGTACTCATCGCGTGCAATCTAGCTAGTCCAAATCTCAGTTACGTATTTCCCAGCAAAAAAAAAAAACAAATCAGTTACGTATTGGCTATGTACTCACCTTGCAACTGGCTTAGCTAGCAGCCATGGATGCTGTGTAAGATTTCCCCTTACATGTGTAAGATTTAACAGCGACCCGGGCGCCGTCAGCGCAAATCTGTTCGTTAATTAGTGAATATCAAATAGATTAGAAAATGTTGTGAGATTTAGATTAATTGAATTTATTACTAGTTCAAGACATATTAGAGCCCTAACCATGTTTCGGCTTGTGATCAATCCATAGATACCAATTGAAAATAAATAGACAATCAAAAAAAAGCATGGGCTGCACAACAGACTTGACTTGGACCTACTTGACTTGGACCTGGTATCATTTAGTAGTTGGTATCACTAGATATATTCTCATGGATTAGTGGTTGAGCTAGCCTAGCGCCAAAGGGGGCCATGGCCCCCCTACCCCAAATATTTCTCATGTTTTTTTTATATTTATACTAAAATTTTAAAGATTCGTCAAAGTTTATACTCCTTCCGTTCCAAAATAGATGTCTCAGATAGATCTAGACACTATTTAGTATATATATCGATGGCATCTTCGCGGCCAAGGGCTGAGCTGGATCTAGAATGGGTTCTACCTGACCACAAAGGCGATTGTCTTATTTGTAGCATGCTGGAAAAGACAATGTCTATGCTTTCACTGTTAACGTCATTCGTGAAATGTTGGGTGAGGGAGCTACTAGAGTTGCCAAGATTAACCGAGATGCCAATAGGTTTAGTCATGAGCTAGCTCAGCTAGGTAGAGTGCAGAAAGTACTCCTGTTTGGCACAGGAACTTCCCCATGGAAGTGTCTGATGCTATAGCAAACGATTGTAACCTGGTTGTTGATTAATATAACTCCCTCTTTTCGCAAAAAAAAAAAAAAAAACCGCCACTTCCATGGATGTACAACCGGACATATTTGGGATATGTGGCCACCATCAAAGAACCAATTTATGGTGGCAGTGCCGCTGCCGCAGATCTTAAAATTGTACTGATCTATCATTCTATCCACGTGGACTCGAAGACGCTTCGGCGAGATGCTAGAAAGAAGAAGAAAAGACCTGCTCGTCGCGGGCTGTTCTCGCAACTCAATTTGACATCCGCGGCGAACCCGATGAGCATCTGTACTAGTGCCGTGTGGATCATGACTTGGCCCCTCATCTGGCTACATCCGTCCAAATGTTCAATTAGCGGTGACAGATCTAAAAGCGATCGACTTCTCGAGTAAGTGAGACCTCCAAGTTACGAAGATAAGACGGACACGCGCGACCTACTCATCGCGTGGCCGTACTACGCGTCTTTCGGGGATATTTCCCTCAAATCCTCCGGGTCCTCCTACTAACACGTGTCCACTCAAATCTCGTTTTTGCTATATTTAGACCCGCTTTTGCTACATAATGTCCCGCTTTTGCTACACTGTAACAGAA
This sequence comes from Avena sativa, assembly GCA_916181665.1. Lineage (NCBI taxonomy): Eukaryota > Viridiplantae > Streptophyta > Magnoliopsida > Poales > Poaceae > Avena > Avena sativa. Next base: position 381,180,838 of record OV702280.1, on the reverse strand, counting down.
AACGGTTGACCCAGAAATAGAAAAATAGATTGGACCTCATCGGAGATTTCGTCGAAAACCTCGCCGGAGACCGTGTAGCAAGAAAGTTGGACTAACGTAGCATATTCGACCTCGCCGGAGGCTTTCGCCGGTAGACCTCATCGGAGACCGTGTAGCAAAAACTTTATAATTGTAGCAAAATCACAAAACGTATGTAGCAAATAAAATTTTCTATTGTAGCAAATTTAACCTCGTCAAAGATCTCGTCGGAGATTTTATAGTAAACCATACATACCATTGTAGCAAACCATACATACTATTGTAGCAATTTTTTTGTAGAAAAAATCGACGCTGCGCATAACACCACCGGAGGTCTCGTAGCTCCACCGCCGGCCGCATGTAGGTGGGTGACGCGAGGGCGGCGGCGTGAGCTATATGGACGGCAGCGGCGCGAGCAGCAGGCCGCGGCGGCACGAGCAGCAGAGCCCGGCGACGCGAGGGGCGCTCGCTGCCGTCCCGGGCGGAGGGAGATGGCGCCGGCGCGCAGAAGGAAAGGAGCAGCACGCAGCAGGGAGGCAACGACGGTGCGCAGTAGGGCGCAGCGACAGGAGGAGCAGAGCGCAGTGGCGGGAGGTGCGCTCGCTGCAATCCTGGCGGAGGGAGACGACGGTGGCGCACAGGGAGGCAGTGACGGCGCGCAGCAGGGAGGCAGCGCCGACGCGCAGCAGGAAGACAGGAGGTCATGCGGCGGAGGAGGCAGATACAACCCATCCGTAAAAAAGATAAGGAAAAAGAAGAAAGTGAATGGGCCCACCTACGTTCGGTCAGCGAGGGAAGGAACGACCCGGGGGATCGATCCCCCGGGGGAGTAATATCGTTTTCCTAGTCCAAATCAGTTACGTATCGGCTATGTGCTCATCTTGCAACCGGCTTAGCTAGCAGCCATGGATGTGTAAGATTTCCCCTTACATGTGTAAGATTTTTTTTCTAGAATACTACAAGTGTAAGATTTAACAGCGACCCGGCCGCCGTCAGCGCAAATCTGTTCGTTAATCCGACATCGAACGCACGTGGACGCCTAGAACAACGGCTACAGCCACAGCCACAGCCACGTAAGTTCTGCAGATAGGCACTAGAGGCACGTAAGCCACGCAATTGGCACAAATTCAGAAACTCTAACGACGTCGACAGGAGTTTTTTGTTTTGTTTTGAGGGAAACGTACGTCGACAGCAGTTGCACCGCGTAAATTGAACTATTTATACTGAAGACGGTCGACACAAATACGTTCCATGCATGTGGTCCACTTCACATACGTACGGGAGCTTCCAGAATAAGATCTTTATAGTATATATACCAAGACTAGTAACCACCGAATGCACACACACTTGACTTCCTTCACTAGCAAGACTAGAAAATCCTTTTCTTTTTTTTTGAGATGAGCAAGACTAGAAAGTCTTGGCCGTTCGTTTGCCGCTCTCTGAAAGGCTGGTTTTCGGCTGTGATTTATTATTGTCATATAAAACTTTTCTATTTTAGCAGTAGTAGCACGAGAGAGGTTTCGTAAACAAAATCACTGAGGTTTCACACGTGTTTTAGAATGGACATTGTAGCAAAGTATTTTTTTATAGTGAAACATATTTTCACAATTTTATACAGGAGTTTAATAAAAATAAAACAATATAAAAGTATGTTAGGGAACTTGAAATCAAACATTCTCATGACTGGACCTGTTGATTTAGATAATTCTTAGATTTGTTTTCATATTTTCATTACCATAGAATCGATCCTCTCAAAAGACTTGTCTTGCCAGGAAAATTCACCCCGTGGACTCCACTTCCGGGCGTCCTTTTTTTCTGATAAAACAAATATGTTAATCAAGAAGATACCAATTACATTTGGTCTTTGAAATAACAAAATATCAAGACATTGCTAAAACATTTAAGATGCACACGGCAAAAAAAATCCATCATAGCGATCAGGAAACAACCATCACGGTTGGCAACACTAAGACTTCAGCAAAATTCTCCAACAACAGCGCCTTCAAAGAGATAATGGTAAAGAAACATCACCGTCACAATTACCTTTTGTATATTTTCATACTATGCCTTACTAAAATTTATTGGAGAGCTTGTTTACCACAGAGATGAATAGGATATTCCTTCTCCACAAAGTAAGGACTTCAATAAGTCATCCGTGGGGACGTGAAATCGAGCGCGAGCACAAAAAACAGGAATATCTGCTCGATTTCCATCCATGTAAAAGGCACGCGTAGGCAAAAAAATAAAAGCAGAGCCATAGGTCGCGGCCGACCGGCACTTTCGAGAATCGAACCTGACAATTGGGATGAATCCGTGTGGATGGAAGATGACAATTAACTGCCCCATCCTGGTTGCAACATGGACCCATTTAGCATTAGCTAGATCAACCCAGTAATGGCTAGGTGAGAGTGAGACCTCGGAGATACTCACGAGTGAAATGAAGTTAAAATATGTAAATGCATGCATTTGCTCTATTATACACCGGTAGAAAACAGGTCTCTAGTTTTGGTTATGCATGTATCGGGACTAAAGGTATTACTTTTAGATTCTGGTATAAACTGGAACTAAATGATCTTTACCTGGCTCTTGTGGCTTGTGTAGTGCGCTGGACTGGAGACTTTTAGTCCCGGTTTGTAAAGATTTTCTGTGGCGGCAGCGTTTTGAGGCAATCGGCTGCCGCGGCAGGAGATGGGTTTTGTATTTCTTTTTGTGTTTAATTATTTTTTATTTTATGTTTTCATTTAAAACAAGTTTCCGTATACATATATTACGCTACTACATACTTACTGAATACATTGATGCATATATAATATAATTTCTCTCATGAGCATAGAAACATACATACAACTTGGTATACGAGTCTCAACCAGGACTAGAGTCCGTTATATTACATGAATGCTTTATTTTCTATTTATATTGTATTCTCCATTTGGACGTATGACCTCCTGAAGCAAAAATACTCACAATTCCTCTTGAATTGCTAGTACACGTTCCTGTGGTAGGAGCTTATCTCGCATTGCATCCAACTATATGTAAAGAAGTAGATCATTATAAATGAAACTCAACACAAATTATGGTATAAAAATAAATTGTAAATATATCGTATACGTACTTGAATAAAGTCCTTGTCCTGCGCAGTACACCCGTGAATGAACTCACAGACATAGTATTCACATAAATTAGTCTCCTGTGGCTGTCTCGCGCATTTTTTAAAATAAAATTCAATCAAATAATAATAAAGCATGATAATTATATTAAAATTACAATTAAAGAGATGTGTGAATCTAGCTCTCGTACTACTTACTAGGACCCGATTAAAAGTCATATCCTTGCACCATTGACCGAAAACTTCATTTTTGAACCGTTTCCAAACCCCGACCAACAAAAAAAATGAATGGTTGTGTTTTTAATTACTTGACATCTGAGAGAATAAACGAAAAAGACGGATATAGTGCGATAATGGTTAAAATTATTTCTGGATTATATGAATCATGTCGTGGTACTCTTCCATGCCTTTTTTAACGAATCCGAGATTTTAACTCTTATACAGTCAACGTCCATGTTTAGCAGAATCCAGCGAAAGTTGTGCACGTTTCTATACATGGGTAACTCATCAGTTGCACTTAATATCGAGTAATAAAAAAGTGAATGTGTACAAGACAGTAAGACTCTCACCCATAATTGTAAGGAAATAGTATTTGCTTAGTGTAATTTTGCTCCTTTTAAAACATTAGCAAGTTAAACTCCGTTTGCTCGGGATTCATCCTTAGCGTATATTCATTAACTCGATTTGGGTCAACGAACCCAACACAATAGATTTTTTCTGCTACATTTCAGAATCTTCATTCTGCATAATACCGTACAAAGGATATAGTAAGGATAATTACATGTAATAAATTGAACAGGATGATCCAGAGACTTAATTATAGAAATAAATTAATCGCTTATAGACAATAGCAATTGACGAGGGACTTGTCGAGGGTTTCTTGGTTGAATAAATGAAAAAAATTCACAAAGTTCAATAGAGATTTTGTTTTTATGGAAGTACTCCTTTCCAACTTTCAGTATGAGTTGTAGCTCTTCCTTTGTGCATTTCAATTACCACTCATGCAAATTTTTCATTTGTTTTGGCAAATGCCAGAGTGTCTCATTGCCTACCAAAGGCTCTCCATAGACATATTTCCGTGCTACTCTGCCTTGGCGATTACTCTGCCACCTAGAAATTCTTCAAGACTCATTCTACACTCCTTGGCTAATTAATCGCTTAGCATCTTCCATATTTATTTGCTCTTTGGGCTAACGACTTATCTCCAACAATGGTATCATTCATGAGATGTATCTGCAACCAACAATCGAAAGTCGCCATGTGTTCAACCTTAATCTAGGAGTCAGACTGTCCCCGGTTTTTAGAGCGTACGATATTTTGGTGTCCCTTGATATATGGAGCCACCAAGGTAGAATTTTGCAGAACTATGTAGTGTGCTTTAGTGAAAGAATGTCCATCCATACATATCCTTCTTTCTTTCCTAGCATGTCTTTTCCACTCACTCTCTCCTCATGTCGTGATTCAGGAACACCGATCGGTTTAAGGTCAGGAATAAAGTCAACACAAAACTCAATGACCTCCTCTGTTCCATAACCCTTAGAGATGCTACCTTCTGGCCTAGCACGGTTATGACATATTTCTTTAAGACTCCCATAAACCTCTCAAAGGGGAACATATTGCATAGAAATATAGGACCAAGAATGGTAATCTCTTCGACTAGGTGAACTAGGAGGTGCGTCATAATATTGAAGAAGGATGGTGGGAAAACCATCTTGAAGCTGACAAGACATTGGACCAAATCTTTCTGTAACCTTGGTAGACTTTCTGGATTGATTATATTTTGAGAAATTGCATTGAGGAACGCACATAGCTTTACAATGGATACTCGAACATTTTTTGGCAGAAGCCCCCTCAATGCAACCAGAGGCAACTGCGTCATAAGCACGTGGCTGTCATGAGACTTTAGGTTTTTATTTTTTTCTCTGCAAGATGATGCTAGAGGGACACTGATACGTCCATTTTGCATCACTATTCTATACCACAATTTACTGCTATTCATTGATATATTTCATATTAAGAGATGATACTTATGTTATTTCATCTATTTTTGCATGTTGGATGACTTTTGCAGGATAAACTGCCGGAGTTAGGATTCTGATGGAAAAAGCGGTGACCAGATGCAATATTTGCGAAGATCAGAAAATTCCAGAAAATATATGAAAAATCCTATTTTTCTAGAAGACGAAGGAAGTCAAAAGAGAAGGCAGAGATGGGCCACAGGGGGCCCACACCACCCCCAGGCGCGGGCCCCCCCTGGGCCGCGCCAGCAGGTGGTGTAGCCACCCTGGACCACCTCCCGCGTCTCCCCTTCGCCTATATCTTCTCCTCGAAACCCTAATATGAGGGGGCAACCACAGAATTATTCCGTCGCCTCTGCGGAGTGGAAACTACAGAGAGAGAAAGAGCTCTTCGGCAGGCAGATTTCTGCCGGGGAAATTCCTTCCCGGAGAGGGGAGATCGTCGCCATCAACACCGTCATCGAGCTAGACTTCATCGGGATAATCATCACCTCACCACCATCTTCACCAGCACCATCATCACCACTCCATCCCGCTGTAACAATTGAGTTAAATCTTGCATAGTTCTTAGGGGAAACTTTCACGGTGTTAATTACTTTTGTAGTTGTGCTATTGAGTGGAACCATTGAATTATTGTTTATGTTCAGATTATTATATGATGTCTACGCACTTCTATTCTTGTAGACAGTTGTTGGGCCTCCAAGTGCAGAGGTTTGTAGAACAGCAACAAGTTTCCCTTAAGTGGATTACCCAAGGTTTATCGAACTCAGGGAGGAAGTGGTCAAAGGTATTCCCTCTCAAGCAACCCTGCAATCAAGATACAAGAAGTCTCTTGTGTCCCCAACACACCCAATATAGGTGCACTATTTCGGAAAAGAGATAGTGAAATACAAGTGGTAACGATACCAGAAAATAGCTTCTGACTTGTTGTTGACGTGAGGTAACGGTGCCAGAAAAGAGCTTGATGGTGAGGTAAGGTAAAGGACCAAAACCTCCCCGGCAAACGAAATAAAAATAGAAGCAAGCAAACATGCAACATATCTAGATGCAAACGGTGTTTTAATGTTTAGAAACAAGGCCTAGAGATCATACTTTCACTAGTGAACACTCTCTCATATAAATATCCTCTCTTCATGATACTACTCTTAACTACTCTCCGGTTGAACACTCTAATCCACGGTAGGGCTATAACGGCACACCTCAAAGTCCGCCTTCCCCAATCTAGATAACCCCACACTGTCACCTTGAGCACTAGATGGTTCCAACAAACACCACAATTTCATAGAGACATCCAACTCCAAATATAACTCATAACAAATATTCAATCTAGCCAAAGTGCCACACACGGTATGCCCGCTGTCACTTTCACACACGTGGGGAAAGCATAGATCTATTAAAGCACAAAGAGTATTTGTGTAGACTCAAGCCTAAGTGCCACCATGGCGTACACGCTGTCACTTTCACACACATGGGGAGAGCAGATTGTAACACCCTCAGAATCGACCCTATGCAAGTTTTAGCGATTCCCGCCAAACCCGCATAGAAACGATTCAAAGGTGCCTACCAGGCACTTTCGTGCGGGTGGAAAACGAAGTAATAACATTACACAACAGTCCTCGATGGGACCCACAGAATAGATATATATAACAGCGACTCAATGAGTCAAGAATACAGATATACGGTACAAAGATCCAAATCACCTTAAAAATTATACGGCGTCCGACTATGGACAAGATGCAAATGGGGCTAAGAGACCTGAAGAATAACCAATGGCGTCCATAACCCTGCCCAGGCCAAGCCGGAAGGGTAACCCTGCTAACGGCGTCGATCTCAAAACCTGCTTAAACAAAAGGGGTGCCGACAAAGGGCAAAGGAAAAAGAGGAGCGTCAGTACTGAGGCCAGTACACGGCGAGACTAGAATTCGGCGGTCCTCGCCTACATAGGTATGGTGGACTGAAGCGGCAGCGGCGGCATGCACTAAAGAACCTATAGAGACTCGATACAACTGGCGGCTATCAGAGAGGGGTAAGAAAGACCTATTCGGATCCAACCTGATTCTAACATCAAACAAACCCATCCTGGTGTTTCCCCCTCGAGACCAAACGAGGAAGTCAACCGAGGAACTCACACAGTTGGCAGTTTTATTTATTCAGTTATCGTTGCACCAATTACTAGTCAGGTATAGATAATCATCCTGATAAAATAAGCAGTGGGCACTTTTAGTTAACCATTCCGTTGTAGTGGCAACACTTACTAGTCAGATACAAATAGCATGAGATAACCCAAAACCCAGCAGTTGTTGGTACTTTTATTTAGCCATTCCGTTATAGTTGCAATACTTACTAGTCAGGTACAAGGGTCGCGAGCGACACCCAAACAAGCAATGGTGGGCAGTTTTATTTAGCCATTCCATTGTAGTGAAGCTGATTATTAGTCATTATAAAGTCAAATTTATAGCACTACTTTAGTTATGCTTGTCTATGGTCGAGATACTGTGCTCCAAGTCGTCCATAACCGCGGACACGGCTTTCAGAAAGTTTTAACCCGGCCGGGGTGCACAAATAGCAACACACACACGATCAACCTCGGAAAAACCAAATCAAAAGCCAACGAGGCTTTCACGACAAAGCAATCACAGGATTCAGAAATATTTCAGGGGGCCACCCCTCAAAGTAGACCCGCAACAAAGTCGGCCGGCTCCGAGACAGCCTCAAGGTTTGGGTGGACGGCTGTGAACGACTGGGAACCCAAAACTGAGCTTGTCGACACCGCGGAATCGTGTCCCGATCCTAAACAGTACAGTGTGCTCCTCGCACAATCGTAAATAAAGCAGTAGCATGGCATAAGTACAGGATAGTAAATAAAACCCCAAACTAGTTTGTGGCCCCAAGAAATAAGACTGAATCAAGCTCTGGCTAAGGGGGGCCCATAATTCCCCGTATGTGGATAGCGCGATAAATCAAGGAACAGGTATCAAGTACTCGGGGTCCTACGGGACACAAGTGGGCGGTCGGAAACCAAATGTTATCTATCACCCACCGATGCCTCTGCTTACTTACTTCAATTTTAGTTGTTAAACAGGAATTAAAGTGAACGATAAGTAAAGCCATGATCATCTCCAACATCAACATGCGGCCATACACCAACAACTGTGGCACTTGAAGACACGCAACAGCAATTGAGCATGCGACTACGACGCGCAAGTCCAGCTATCTACCAAACAACAGGTAATAGGATGTGTCCAAGGCAATATACGGCTGCAAGGAATTTCCCGGGTACGGAAACTAGAGCAACGCAACACAGGTAGCAATAGATCAACAGGAGGGAAATAAATACTATAAAAGTAAGATAGGTAGAAAGGGGGAGATGCTCGCCTCAAAACATTGTCGACGGTTCATCCGAAGATCGGGGCGAAGCTCACATCAACTCAACGGCCTTATCCGCGAAGAAGCAAAACACTAGAAGAAACACCGGATGCACTATTTAATACTACGGCAAAAGATCGGGCATGATGCATGTATGATGCATGACATGGCAAAGATGCGATGCAATTAGGCAATATTAAACGGAACCGGGGTCCCGACAATTAATTAAGTGGTGCATGTTGTTTAACTACCCCGCAATTTAAATGTTGTCTTAACATGGCAAAATATATCACCGGTTCGCTACACAAATTTAAATGAGGCCAATATAAGGCTAGATTTGCCCGCATATGGGCCCCATATTTAATTATGAGGTGAATCGGCCTAAGGCCCCCAAACCACAGACAAGGATGCATGCATGGACAATTCAATATGCAACAATTTATAAATATGGCATTTATAAAAATAGGGTTCTCGGATAAGGGTCACACATTAGGGGGTCTCGACGATCTTGGGCTTCCGGGGTTCGGGGTTCGGGGTCCGGTCTCAGGGTACAGGGTTCGACGGGTTCGGACTCGGCGGGATCGTTCTCGGTAACGGGGTAGATCTTGGCGCATTCGCGGTCTTCGGGTCATGTCGACGGTCGTGGCGTTCGGGATGAAGTACTTGTCGCCCCGGGGTCTCGGGTCGAAGAACTTGGCGCGCCCGAGAAACAATCTTGTCGCATCCGCGTCGACCACCTTGGCGTTCAGGGAGTAGTTCTCGGTGTTCCGGGAAGCAGGACTTGGTTCGGCGTCGGGGCGTAGCGGGTCCGCCCTAGTCGGTGCCGATCTTGTCGTTGCGCAGATCTTGTCGGGTCCTCGAGTCGGGTCGGTCTTGGCGTCCGGGATGAAGAACTTGGCGTTTCGCGTCGATGTCCGTACCGTCCGTGTTCTCGAGCATCGCATCCGAGAAGGAGTACTTGTCGCACATATGGTCTTCGGGTCCGGTAGAAGAGCTAGTCGTCCGGGGATTCTCTAGGCCCGCGACCTGCGGTAGCTGGTCTTGGCGTTCGAGGGAAGTACTTGACGTGCCGATGGACCGGTCTTGAATCCGGGAAGGAGAACTCGACGTTCCGTGTAGGCGTCCTCGGAATACGCCAGGTTCATTCTTCTAAACATCGTTATCGAGACGATCTTGGCGTCCAAGTAGAAGACCTACGGACATCGGTTCCATGCTTCAAGGGTTCGCGGCGAGCTTGTCCGATGGCGATAGATCTTGGGGTTCGACTGATTGGTCTTCGGATCTTCGGGATTGTGGGCCTCGAGCTGTTCTTGTCGCCAGACCGTGATGGTTGATGTTGTTGGAGGAAGATCTTGTCGAAAGGTTGAATTGGCCATCTGCAAGAACAAAAGGCCGAAGACGCGCAGGTTGTCGACACAGCAAGCTGGAGGACGTGCCGCGACGGATGAGCTCGGGAGGGCGGCCACCGACGGCCGGCGAGGAGGACGGGCGAGAGGGGACCGGAGCTCGGCGGTGCACGGGGTCGGAGGTAGCCGGTCGGGACGAGTCGCAGGCGGCGGCGGCGCCCGGGGCCGCGGGTCGGGGAGAGGGCGTGGGGCCTACGGGCGGTAGGCGGGGAGGAGGCCGCGGGGCACGGCCGCGTCGGGAGGGGGCGCCGGCGTGGCGGCTGCGGTTGGAGGCGAGGTCGCCGGAGGAGGGGAAGGGCGCAGGACGGCGAGGAGAGGCTCGGCCGGCGAGCACGCAAGGGGGCGGCGGTGGCCGACAGAGGAGAGGCGGCCTCCGGCGGTGAGGCGGGGAGGACGTCGGGGCGGCGCAGCAAAGAGGCCTGCCGGCGGCGGGTCGCGCGGCCGAGGTGTGGAGGAGGCCGCGGGCGGCGGGGAACCGGCGGTGGAGAGAGGAGAGAAAGAGGGGCGGGCGAGAGGAGGGAGAAGAGAGGGAGGCGCCGGGGCTCGGGAGAGGGGCAGCGAGCCGAGCGGCGGGAGGAGATCGTCGGGCTCGGGGAGAGAAACTTGGGGGAGGAAGGGGAGCGGGGCAAGCGCGGAGCAGAGGGAGGGAGAGGCCAGGGGGTGGGTCCGAGCGTGGGGACAGGGGAGTGGGGGTGTCGGTGTGGCCAGGGTTGAGTGGGGTGTACCGGGTCCAGGTGGGCCAGGGTGTGGGGCAGGGAAGAGGGAGGGAGAGAGAGAGGAGAGGTGGGGAAAGGGGTAGGATTAGGTGGCAGGGTTTGATTGGCTAGGGGGAAGGGTGAGGTGAGGTGGCACGAGGGGAGTGGTCGGGGTGAGGTGGAGGGGGGCTGGGTAGATTAGGACAGGGTAAGAAAAGGGATTGGGGTGGACCGTTTAAATTCCTGGGGGTGGTCGTTCGGGTTGAATCGGCCCGTTCGACTGCCCCCACTAAAAATAATTAAATGTTTTATTTATTTAAAACAGGGCCTTTGCAAACCGTGGTTAGTCAAAACAAAATATTCCGGAGACCCGGTTTTGGTTTTGAATTAAAGACGGGGCGTTTAGAAAACAAAACCAGGCTTTTCCAAAAATAGTTTTATGCGAACCGATGCAAGATGATGACGATGCTCAAATGCAATGTGGCATGATGACATGAGCATGCGGTCATGATGATGCAATGCACAAAACAACGCGATTTTCTAGTAGTGGTTTTGCGGGATGCCACAATTCGACACCACTAACAAGGGATCTCGCCCTCGAGATCCGCCCCATGGTACCGGAAAGATGGGCGGCGTTCTGAATCTTCTCGCTTCGTGTATATCCTCGCGACACCACTAACAAGGGTCGTTGTCCGTGATCGGCGAGAGAACACTCCGGGAACAAAAGGTCGAAGGTAGAGGTATCCACAAATTAAGCCACCCCTAACTTCCGTGGACGGAGTAAAATTGCTGGATCCACTGATTCGATGTACAAGAGCGAATGATAAGAGTAGTCGGATGGTGATCAGTCCATCGCGCACCCAAACCATTACTCTGCACATGAATAGGCGAATTATTCAACCAACTCTCGGAATTAGACTGAAGATCTTGACAAACGAGGGTCGGAACAAAGGCGTGATGCAGACTCTGCATCGGATCTGGCGTAGATGATGTCGTCGCATCGGAAAAACACAAACAAGGAACAAAGAATGGTACCACAGATGAAGAAATCCTCGGGCAGCATGATCACCGGACGTAGCATCACCGTTACCAAAGGAGGAAGCGAAACCCTGAAGGTACGACGGAAACCCAACCACGAGAATTCCTGGACTCGAAGAAAGAGACGAGAGCGGATTCAAAACACGTAGAGGTAAGAGGAGAATAGCAGAGGGGTAAGGAGTAAAATCAGACCTAATCAGAACTAACCAACCGATTTTGCAAAAATAGTTTTGACACTCTACTTCGGCCGTTAGCTAGGTTATCCTACAGGCTGGACTTGTGGGGTATCGCAACTGCTGTGCTCTGATACCACTCTGTAACACCCTCAGAATCGACCCTATGCAAGTTTTAGCGATTCCCGCCAAACCCGCATAGAAACGATTCAAAGGTGCCCACCAGGCACTTTCGTGCGGGTGGAAAACGAAGTAATAACATTACACAACAGTCCTCGATGGGACCCACAGAACAGATATATATAACAGCGACTCAATGAGTCAAGAATACAGATATACGGTACAAAGATCCAAATCACCTTAAAAATGATACGGCGTCCGACTATGGACAAGATGCAAATGGGGCTAAGAGCCCTGAAGAATAACCAATGGCGTCCATAACCCTGCCCAGGCCAAGCCGGAAGGGTAACCCTGCTAACGGCGTCGATCTCAAAACCTGCTTAAACAAAAGGGGTGCCGACAAAGGGCAAAGGAAAAAGAGGAGCGTCAGTACTGAGGCCAGTACACGGCGAGACTAGAATTCGGCGGTCCTCGCCTACATAGGTATGGTGGACTGAAGCGGCAGCGGTGGCATGCACTAACAACCTATAGAGACTCGATACAACTGGCGGCTATCAGAGAGGGGTAAGAAAGACCTATTCGGATCCAACCTGATTCTAACATCAAACAAACTCATCCTGGTGTTTCCCCCTCGAGACCAAACAAGGAAGTCAACCGAGGAACTCACACAGTTGGCAGTTTTATTTATTCAGTTATCGTTGCACCAATTACTAGTCAGGTATAGATAATCATCCTGATAAAATAAGCAGTGGGCACTTTTAGTTAACCATTCCGTTGTAGTGGCAACACTTACTAGTCAGATACAAATAGCATGAGATAACCCAAAACCCAGCAGTTGTTGGTACTTTTATTTGGCCATTCCGTTATAGTTGCAATACTTACTAGTCAGGTACAAGGGTCGCAAGCGACACCCAAACAAGCAATGGTGGGCAGTTTTATTTAGCCATTCCATTATAGTGAAGCTGATTACTAGTCATTATAAAGTCAAATTTATAGCACTACTTTAGTTATGCTTGTCTATGGTCGAGATACTGTGCTCCAAGTCATCCATAACCGCGGACACGGCTTTCAGAAAGTTTTAACCCGGCCGGGGTGCACAAATAGCAACATACACACGATCAACCTCGGAAAAACCAAATCAAAACCCAACGAGGCTTTCACGACAAAGCAATCACAGGATTCAGAAATATTTCAGGGGGCCACCCCTCAAAGTAGACCCGCAACAAAGTCGGCCGGCTCCGAGACGGCCTCAAGGTTTGGGTGGACGGCTGTGAACGACTGGGAACCCAAAACTGAGCTTGTCGACACCGTGGAATCGTGTCCCGATCCTACACAGTACAGTGTGCTCCTCGCACAATCGTAAATAAAGCAGTAGCATGGCATAAGTACAGGATAGTAAATAAAACCCCAAACTAGTTTGTGGCCCCAAGAAATAAGACTGAATCAAGCTCTGGCTAAGGGGGGCCCATAATTCCCCGTATGTGGATAGCGCGATAAATCAAGGAACAGGTATCAAGTACTCGGGGTCCTACGGGACACAAGTGGGCGGTCGGAAACCAAATGTTATCTATCACCCACCGATGCCTCTGCTTACTTACTTCAATTTTAGTTGTTAAACAGGAATTAAAGTGAACGATAAGTAAAGCCATGATCATCTTCAACATCAACATGCGGCCATACACCAACAACTGTGGCACTTGAAGACACGCAACAACAATTGAGCATGCGACTACGACGCGCAAGTCCAGCTATCTACCAAACAACAGGTAATAGGATGTGTCCAAGGCAATATACGGCTGCAAGGAATTTCCCGGGTACGGAAACTAGAGCAACGCAACACAGGTAGCAATAGATCAACAGGAGGGAAATAAATACTATAAAAGTAAGATAGGTAGAAAGGGGGAGATGCTCGCCTGAAAACATTGTCGACGGTTCATCCGAAGATCGGGGCGAAGCTCACATCAACTCAACGGCCTTATCCGCGAAGAAGCAAAACACTAGAAGAAACACCGGATGCACTATTTAATACTACGGCAAAAGATCGGGCATGATGCATGTATGATGCATGACATGGCAAAGATGCGATGCAATTAGGCAATATTAAACGGAACCGGGGTCCCGACAATTAATTAAGTGGTGCATGTTGTTTAACTACCCCGCAATTTAAATGTTGTCTTAACATGGCAAAATATATCACCGGTTCGCTACACAAATTTAAATGAGGCCAATATAAGGCTAGATTTGCCCGCATATGGGCCCCATATTTAATTATGAGGTGAATCGGCCTAAGGCCCCCAAACCACAGACAAGGATGCATGCATGGACAATTCAATATGCAACAATTTATAAATATGGCATTTATAAAAATAGGGTTCTCGGATAAGGGTCACACATTAGGGGGTCTCGACGATCTTGGGGTTCCGGGGTTCGGGGTCCGGTCTCAGGGTCCAGGGTTCGACGGATTCGGACTCGGCGGGATCGTTTTCGGTAACGGGGTAGATCTTGGCGCATTCGCGGTCTTCGGGTCATGTCGACGGTCGTGGCGTTCGGGATGAAGTACTTGTCGCCCCGGGGTCTCGGGTCGAAGAACTTGGCGCACCCGAGAAACGATCTTGTCGCATCCGCGTTGACCACCTTGGCGTTCAGGGAGTAGTTCTCGGTGTTCCGGGAAGCAGGACTTGGTTCGGCGTCGGGGCATAGCGGGTCCGCCCTAGTCGGTGCCGATCTTGTCGTTGCGCAGATCTTGTCGGGTCCTCGAGTCGGGTCGGTCTTGGCGTCCGGGATGAAGAACTTGGCGTTTCGCGTCGATGTCCGTACCGTCCGTGTTCTCGAGCATCGCATCCGAGAAGGAGTACTTGTCGCACATATGGTCTTCGGGTCCGGTAGAAGAGCTAGTCGTCCGGGGATTCTCTGGGCCCGCGACCTGCGGTAGCTGGTCTTGGCGTTCGAGGGAAGTACTTGACGTGCCGATGGACCGGTCTTGAATCCGGGAAGGAGAACTCGACGTTCCGTGTAGGCGTCCTTGGAATACGCCAGGTTCATTCTTCTAAACATCGTTATCGAGACGATCTTGGCGTCCAAGTAGAAGACCTACGGACATCGGTTCCATGCTTCAAGGGTTCGCGGCGAGCTTGTCCGATGGCGATAGATCTTGGGGTTCGACTGATTGGTCTTCGGATCTTCGGGATTGTGGGCCTCGAGCTGTTCTTGTCGCCAGACCGTGATGGTTGATGTTGTTGGAGGAAGATCTTGTCGAAAGGTTGAATTGGCCATCTGCAAGAACAAAAGGCCGAAGACGCGCAGGTTGTCGACACAGCAAGCTGGAGGACGTGCCGCGACGGATGAGCTCGGGAGGGCGGCCACCAACGGCCGGCGAGGAGGACGGGCGAGAGGGGACCGGAGCTCGGCGGTGCACGGGGTCGGAGGTAGCCGGTCGGGACGAGTCGCAGGCGGCGGCGGCGCCCGGGGCCGCGGGTCGGGGAGAGGGCGCGGGGCCGACGGGCGGTAGGCGGGGAGGAGGCCGCGGGGCACGGCCGCGTCGGGAGGGGGCGCCGGCGTGGCGGCTGCGGTTGGAGGCGAGGTCGCCGGAGGAGGGGAAGGGCGCAGGACGGCGAGGAGAGGCTCGGCCGGTGAGCACGCGAGGGGGCGGCGGTGGCCGACAGAGGGGAGGCGGCCTCCGGCGGTGAGGCGGGGAGGACGTCGGGGCGGCGCAGCAAAGAGGCCTGCCGGCGGCGGGTCGCGCGGCCGAGGTGTGGAGGAGGCCGCGGGCGGCGGGGAACCGGCGGTGGAGAGAGGGGAGAAAGAGGGGCGGGCGAGAGGAGGGAGAAGAGAGGGAGGCGCCGGGGCTCGGGAGAGGGGCAGCGAGCCGAGCGGCGGGAGGAGATCGTCGGGCTCGGGGAGAGAAACTTGGGGGAGGAAGGGGAGCGGGGCAAGCGCGGAGCAGAGGGAGGGAGAGGCCAGGGGGTGGGTCCGAGCATGGGGACAGGGGAGTGGGGGTGTCGGTGTGGCCAGGGTTGAGTGGGGTGGACCGGGTCCAGGTGGGCCAGGGCGTGGGGCAGGGAAGAGGGAGGGAGAGAGAGAGGAGAGGTGGGGAAAGGGGTAGGATTAGGTGGCAGGGTTTGATTGGCTAGGGGGAAGGGTGAGGTGAGGTGGCACGAGGGGAGTGGTCGGGGTGAGGTGGAGGGGGGCTGGGTAGATTAGGACAGGGTAAGAAAAGGGATTGGGGTGGACCGTTTAAATTCCTGGGGGTGGTCGTTCGGGTCGAATCGGCTCGTTCGACTGCCCCCACTAAAAATAATTAAATGTTTTATTTATTTAAAACAGGGCCTTTGCAAACCGTGGTTAGTCAAAACAAAATATTCCGGAGACCCGGTTTTGGTTTTGAATTAAAGACGGGGCGTTTAGAAAACAAAACCAGGCTTTTCCAAAAATAGTTTTATGCGAACCGATGCAAGATGATGACGATGCTCAAATGCAATGTGGCATGATGACATGAGCATGCGGTCATGATGATGCAATGCACAAAACAACGCGATTTTCTAGTAGTGGTTTTGCGGGATGCCACACAGATATCTAATGAAGCAATTGAGTAGCAAGGTAGATCTACTTGATTATAAAGCTCATGGCCACAAGATCATGCATAGAGAGAGAGAGATGAACACATAGCTACCGGTAGAGCCCTTAGCCCCGAGGAAGAACTACTCCCTTCTCATCATGGGAATCCGCAATGGTGATGGAGATGGTGGTGGAGATCGATGGAGATGGCTCCGAGGACACTTCCCCGTTCCGGTAGAGTGCTGGAACAGAGACTTTCTATCCCTCGAATCTCCCCTTCGGTGGCGGCGGCGCAACAGAGGTTTTCGTGGATTTCTTCTGGATTCTTTAGAGTTTTTGGGTCGGAGGCTTCTTATAGGCGCAAGAATCAAGGTCGGTGGGGGGTCCAGGGGGGCTACACCCCCTGTGGGCGCTACCGGGGCTTGCCCGCGCCTAGAGGGGTGCGGCCACCCTTTGGCCCCGTCCGGCTCTGCTTCGTGGTTTCGTGTTGCTCCGGGAAAAATAATAACGTTGGCTTTTGTCCCGTCCAATTCCGAGAATATTGATTTTCTGCCTTTCTGGAACCAAAAACAGAAGAAAATAGGCAACGGGCACTGTGGCAACTTATTAATAGGTTACTTCCAGAAAAGATATAAAAACACCTCAAAGTATAGACAAAGCAAAGAAAAGTAGATACAAAACAAGCATGGAGCATAAAAAATTATAGATACGTTTCCGACGTATCAACATCCCCAAGCTTAACTCCTGCTCGTCCTTGAGTAGGTAAGTGATAAAAGAGTAATTTTTGAGGTGACATGCACCATCAAAACCAAGATCAAACCATTTGCAAGCATTGAAAGCTGGGATCAAAGAACTCTAAACATGAGCATGAAAGATGGAGTTCTAACAGTAAGACAAAGTAACTATGCATGCAACATGAAAGGCTACAAACAAAGATCATGAATAACATGCATTGAAAAACATTTGTTTGTTTCACATACAGAAAACATAGCATAGTGACAATCAGCTTGTCCCTCATAGAGTAGCAATATAGATGCATAGGACACCTTCAGAGTTCACAAGGGTGACTAGAAACAAGTAGCACATGAACAAGTAATATCACAATATGCATCAATCAATAAGTTTTGGGACACTGCGCACATAATGACAACTATGCTCTCTTAATGGTGCCTAAAGGTAGAAGGTGGAGACTCAATAGTGGTGGAAGAAAGGCCTTTTTGTAAAGGAAGCAGGGATTTCAAGTTTCAAAAAGAACTTCCAAAAATTATGGTACTTGTTAGCTTTCAGCCCTCATTGCCCTATCATAAGCATCTTGAAGTGGTTAAGGTTAAAGTGGCAAAGCTGGAGTAAATGCTTGACGAAGTATAAGTTGGCAATCTCAAGTCCCTTGAATATGAGGGCCACACCTCATGCATACTCAACTTTGGGTCCAGGTAAGTTCTTGTCTTTGTAAGTATTTGCATATCATTGAGAACCGCCAACGGGGTACCCCTTGCACATGGTACAGGAGCTTTCCCATAACCAAAATGATAAGGCAAGCAGACAATGAGCATCTCAGCAATCTTTTTATTTACCATATGCATAGCTTTTTATTGAGGATGCTTCATGGATAGCTCAGTATGGTGATGCTGCAAGTTTCCACCATGATTAGGCATTGCTTTGGCTTGCGGCCCAGGCGTTTCTCTAACACAGAATACAAACTTCATGGACTTACAGGTCCCCTCTTTATTTCACACCGGTGACATCCATAGACAAAAGAGCATGATATCAACTGAGTACAAAGTACAAGTGCAATGTTGAAAACATTCCCCGTGACAGCACGGTTCTGCTAATTCCAACTTATAAGTGCAAGCATATACAACAAAGTTGTCACAATGGTTCAAGTTTATTAGGGGCAAATAATATAAAGTGTTCCATCAAGTTCGTGAGGGCTTTAATCACTAAGTTTTCACATAACAAAATAGTTTTTAATTGGAATATAGCTGAAAACAAGAATATACTTGGAATAGTGTAACACACCATGCATAGGAGTTTATAGTGGACACTTTGGAAAAACTTGTTTTTTTGGGAGTTGGAGGCATGAGTAAAACTTACTCATACAAGTGGAGGCTAGAAAAATACCGGGAGCAACCAACTAAGAGAGCATAATGGCCATAATAATGCAGAGCAACAAAACATTACTAATCAAAGCATAGAGTGGTACTACAAGTCAATGACTAAATGATCATAGAGGCTATGGTGACTTGTTCATAGTCATAACATGGTGTGAGCATGTGCCAAGTCAACCCAAACAAAGCATCAAAGTAGAATACCACAATACTATGCTTTTGCATGCTAAAACGACGCATGGTTCCTTCAAGGCACATTAAGCAATCCTAATTGTTTGGAACAAGTCATGCTACAACAATAATCACTAAGCATAAGGTCAAAACAAGATCTAGCATGACATGATAAAGTCTAAGCCACAGTCAAAACAAGCTCCCTTTTGTACCACTATAAGCATGAAGCTTTCTACTCTTTTCCAACACCAAACAACTTATTTGAAACAACTCACAAAGATAATAATCAATAAAGATTAGTGAGCTTGTCTCACAAATCCAGAATAAATAACTAAAAAGTTCTAAGAAAAAAGAACAAGAAAACTAAGGCTGAACGCAGTGCTAGCAAAAGTGAACACTCACAAAACAATAAGAGTGAAAACTAGAGTGTTCTAGGCAATGGAAACAGAGTGTGTCTCTCTCCAAAAGAAGTGTGGTGTAACCAACCAACTTACTCAAGCAAACTAAACAACTAAGCAAAGCAAATGAAAACTAAGACGCTCCAAGAACAACACAACTGTGGATGAAACAGTAAAAACGAAGTGTCTAGACAGACCCGAGCTTTTTATTGATGAAGAAGGGGATGCCTTGGGCATACCCAAGCTTTGACGCTTGAACCTCTTGAATATTTCTTGGGGTGACACCATGGTGGCATCCCCAATCTTGATATTTTGTTCATTCTTCATCTCATTGCATCATTCTCTCTCTACACCTGAAATTTTCCCTTCATACAAAACTTCACACAATCTTCATTAGCAACATTAGTTTATTCAAAAGATATTAGACCTCTGGCAAAGCTTTGAAACAGCAAGGCTTTTCACTAAAAACACAAGCTACTGTAGTAACTCCTTCAAAAAGCTCAATTCATCTAAAGAGAACTCAAAAAGGAATCAATAAGAAGCAAATGTAAATAATGGCAGAAATCTGTCAAAACAGACCAGCAGGTAGAAACCGATTTTTTCGAACATCTTATGTTGCTCAAATCAAAAAGTGTTGAACTAACGGAAGTTAGCTAACATACTGGGGGATTTATTCGTAAATTTTGAGCTCACTCCGAGTTACAGAGACTCCTCATGAATTTTTATGGTGGAGGACAGAAATCTGTTTCGGGACAGCAACTCCCCAAATCTTACTTCCCTCTTATTAGAGGTCATTCTTGGCACAAAAAGCAAACAAAAAGGACAAGGAGAGGTTATTACTAAAGTAATAACTTCCAATACTTAAGAAAACTCTTGGGTTATCTCCCAACAAGTACTTTTCTTTAACGCCTTTAAGTTAGGCTTGATAGTTTGAGAAGATGCTCTCATAAGAAATATGAATTAAAGTAAAAAAGAGCATCAAGAAGCAAATTCAAAACACATTTAAGTCTAACACACTTCCTATTCATAGGAATCTTGTAAATAAACAAGTCATGAAAGCACAAAGCAACAAGCATAGGAAAGCAAAACAAGTGCAACTTCAAAATTTTCAACATAAAGATGGGAAACTTAATATTTTTGAGATGCACAAAACTATGTTTCCCTCTCTCATAATAACTTCCAGTAGCATCATGCATGAAATTAACAATATATATGTCACATAAAACATTCTTATCATGAGCCACATGCACAAAATGATTATTACTCTCCACATAAGAATAGCCATTCTTATTAAGTGTAGTGGGAGCAAATTCAACAACATAGCTATCATTATTATTCTCGTCACCATAATCATCAAAAATTGGAGGCATATTATAATAATTAATTTTCTCCTCAATAGTAGGTGGACTGAAAATATGATACTCATCATTGTAATCATCATATATTGGAGGCAAAGTATCATCAAAGTAAATTTTCTCCTCCATGCTTTGGGGACTAAAAAGATCATTTTCATCAACACTAGCTTCCCCAAGCTTAGACTTTTCCATATCATTAACAATAATGGTGTCCAAAGAATTCATACTAATAATATTTCTATTAGCATGCAAATAAAGTTCCATAGGTTTTTTAAATTTCTCTTCAAACACTTCATGCCCTAACTCAAGATAAATGCTATAGAGCTCTCTAATTTTGTTGTTGTTTTCCATTAAGCCTAACTAGTGAAAACAAGAAACAAAAAGACAAAATTGCAGAATCTAAAGGAAATAACTTCGAGACCTCACACCGGAGGATGTGAGTACCTTTTACCTTACCTCTCCGACAACGGCGCCAAAAAAGAGCTTGATGTCTACGCACTTCTATTCTTGTAGACAGTTGTTGGGCCTCCAAGTGTAGAGGTTTGTAGAACAGCAGCAAGTTTTCCTTAAGTGGATTACCCAAGGTTTATCGAACTCAGGGAGGAAGTGGTCAAAGGTATTCCCTCTCAAGCAACCCTGCAATCGAGATACAAGAAGTCTCTTATGTCCCCAACACACCCAATATAGGTGCACTACTTCGGCAAAGAGATAGTGAAATACAAGTGGTAATGGTGCCAGAAAATAGCTTCCGACTTGTTGTTGACGTGAGGTAACGGTGCTAGAAAAGAGATTGATGGTGAGGTAAGATAAAGGACCAAAACCACCCCGACAAATGGAATAAAGATGGAAGCAAGCAAACATGCAACAGATCTAGATGCAAACAGTTTTTCAATGTTTAGAAACAAGGCCTAGAGATCATACTTTCACTAGTGAACAGTATCTCATATAAATATCCTCTCTTCATGATACTACTCTTAACTACTCTCCGGTTGAACACTCTAATCCACGGTAGGGCTATAACAGCACACCTCCAATTCCGCCTTCCCCAATCTAGATAACCCCCCACTGTCACCCTGAGCACTAGATGGTTCCAACAAACACCAAAATTTCATAGAGACATCCAACTCCAAATATAACTCATAACAAATATTCAATCTAGCCAAAGTGCCACACACGGTATGCCCGC
The DNA here is from genome assembly GCA_916181665.1 of Avena sativa. Taxonomy (NCBI): domain Eukaryota; kingdom Viridiplantae; phylum Streptophyta; class Magnoliopsida; order Poales; family Poaceae; genus Avena; species Avena sativa. The sequence goes on along the minus strand of OV702280.1, from coordinate 381,159,126 downwards.
TGTCACTTTTACACATGTGGGGAAAAGCATAGATCTATTAAAGCACAAAGAGTATTTATGTAGACTCAAGCCTAAGTGCCACCATGGCGTGCACGCTGTCACTTTCACACACATGGGAAGAGCAGAGATCTAATGAAGCACTTGAGTAGCAAGGTAGATCTACTTGATTACAATGCTCATGACCACAAGATCATGCATAGAGAGAGATCAACACATAGCTACCGGTAGAGCCCTTAGCCCTGAGGAAGAACTACTCCCTCCTCGTCATGGGAATCAACAACGGTGATGGAGATGGTGGTGGAGATCGATGGAGATGGCTCCGGGGGGCACTTCCCCGTCCCGGCAGGGTGCTGGAACAGAGACTTTCTGTCCCCAAATCTCCCCTTCGGTGGCGACGGCGCAGCAGAGGTTTTCGTGGATTTCTTCTGGATTCTTTAGAGTTTTTGGGTCGGAAGCGTCTTATAGGCGCAAGAATCAAGGTCGGTGGGGGTCTAGGGGGCCCACACCCCCTGTGGGCGCCCCCAGGGCTTGCCCACGCCTAGGGGGTGCGGCCACCCTGTGGCCCCCCTCTGGATCTGCTTCGTGGTTCCGTGTTGCTCCGGGAAAAATAATAACGTTGGCTTTTGTCCCGTCCACTGGAACCAAAAAACAGAAGAAAACAGGTAACTGGCACTGTGGCAACTTGTTAATAGGTTAGTTCCAGAAAAGATATAAAAACACCTCAAAGTATAGACAAAGCAAAGCAAAGTAGATACAAAATAAGCATGGAGCATCAAAAATTATAGATACTTTTCCAATGTATCATTATCCATCATCATATCATCTCTGATCTTGATCCATATGATGTCTCGTGAGTAGTTCGTTTAGTTCGTGAGGACATGGGATAAGTCATGTTGTTAGTAGTGGAATTGTGTTGAAGTAATATTCGATGGTTTGATATTTAAGGTGTGGTGCTATTCTTCTAGTGGTGTCATGTGAACATCGACTACATGATACTTCACCATTTATAGGCCTAGGGGAATGCATTGTGTATTTGGCTACTAATTGTGGGGTTGTCGGAGTGAGAGAAACCTGAACCCCCGTTAGGAAACCTTTGCACAAGGGAGTGTAGGATCTCAGAGTTTAATGTTGTGGTTAGGTTTTTATCTTAATTACTTTCTTGTAGTTGCGGATGCTTGCAAGGGGTTTAATCACAAGTATGTATTAGTCCAAGTAAGGTCGGTACATTATCATAGGTTCACCCTCACAACATGTATCCAACCAAAGAAGATTAATCAACTATATGAAGCGAAAAGACTTGACAATATTCTCATGTGTCCTCGAGAATGTTTGGTCCTCATAAGTAGTACAACCGGCTTGTCCTTTGCTAAGAAAGGATTGGGCCACTTGCTGCAATTATTTGTTGTCTTTATTTACTTGCACTTTATTTCCTTGCATTATCAAAAAACCCTAAAAATCCGTTTGCTAAGTATTTACAGAGAATTCTTGATCCAAACCACTAGCCAACACCTTCTGCTCCTCGTTGGGATCGACACTTCTATTTATCTAAAGTACTATGATACACCCCCTATACTCGTGGGTCATCAGACACCACTATGACGGACCTTCTCGAAGATGTCTTAGGATCCCGTCCTCAAACATCTTGGAGGATCTCGCCATAGAGGTACTCCCATATATTGATCCCGAGGAGCTTCTCTAAAATGTACTAAGCTATTGTGTCTTGTTTGTTAACTAACCCTATTTTTGTTACAATTTGTGAGTTTGCTGAAGGTGAGTAGAAGAAGGGCATTGGGTTGTTGGATGGTGGCATGATGCCTCTATGAGTGTGTGCACTAAAAGTTGTAGTATAGGATGAACGCATGTATCTCTGTGTTGTGTAGTAGTTGTACTATGATGAACCAATGTTTCTCTGTGCTGTAGTAGTTATAGTAGCTAGCTAGGATGAATTCATGTATCTCTGTGCTTCTATGAATCAAATGAATTTCGAGACTATATGTCAAACCAAGTTATAGATAGAATCCACATATTGAAAATGATATTTAGCTTGGAGTTCATTACATTAATACAAGATAGATATAATCCAAATTAATACAAGTTCACATGTCATGTTATTATTGCAAAAATTACTTCCAAACTAAACCCACAAATACCTCTATTTCTAGAGAATGAAATGAGCTAAACTAGCAATGAAAGATGAAAGGATGAAGTTGCTAAACTTTTATAACCCTTGGATAGATGTGGAGCCGAAAAATCTTGACAAATCTAAAAAAATGGGCATGAACTCGAGCTTGAAGGAAGGAAAAGAGGGAGAAGCCAACTTGAAATGGAGTATGGCTCGGGCAGGGGAGAAATATGATATAGGAGGGACATTAGTCTTGGTTTGTTACTCGAACTGGGACTAAAGGGTTCATGTAACAAATCGGAACTAAAGGGTCTGGCACCGATCCTAAAAAATTCTTAAACGACAGCGCTTTTAGAGAAATAATAGTGAAGAAACATTATCGTCACAATTACCTTTTGTTTATTTTGATACTATGACTTACTAAAATTTATTGGAAAGCTTGTTACATAGGGTGTCAAGTGGCACTAGTATAAAAAAGGCCTTTAGTTCGCATCCAAGTTTTTCTCTAGTCCCAAGAGTGTATTGGGCCAGGACTAGTGTGAGCACTAGTCCCGGTTCATCCCATTTTCAGTGGCTAGGAGGCTTCCAAACCTCTAGTCCTGGGTCGTTTTGGACCTTTAGTCCCGGTTCGTGATACGGCCCAGGACTAAAGGGTACGGTCACGGGCAACATCCTTTAGTCCCGGTTTGAGACATCAACCGGGACTAAAAAATCAGGCAAAAATAATTAGACGGGTTCTGTCACGGCAGAAAAATAGGCAAAAATCCTACAGACCATCTTTTCTAGTTTCAAAAGCATGCCACAAAATTATAAAAAATTCCAAAAATAAAATCCTTCAAACTATAGTTATATTAAGTGATTTAGTTGTTACGAAAATTAACAAACATGCATTTCGACATATTTTACCAATTTTTTTCATGAAAACTTCAAATGGCTATAACTTCTGTGTACGATGTCAAAAAAAGTACAACCTATCGAAATATGTGGAAAAAAAATTCGAGTTCGATTCCAACGGCTTAGGCTGTTTTAGATTCTTTTAGTTTTGTAAAATTCGAAAAGGAAAAAAAGTTATTTAAAAAATATTTCTTTAGCAAAAAAAATTGTGCCATATTTGGATTCCTCACATTTTTATGATAATAATATATTATTTGTCGAATTTCGATTTACAAATTTAAATATATTATTTATGCCATAAATGAATAAATGGAATAAAATAAATATTATTTTAATTAGTTTTTTACTTTTATTGGATTAAAATATTATTATTACTTATTTATTTTTGTTTACTTAAATAGTTTTTTTGTAATTTAGAAAAATAATGAGGTGTGGCATATTGATATGAGCTAATATGATTGATACGGTAGTCTTGACAACAAGGTACAAATGGGCTTCGCGCGAGGACATCCTGATCGATGTTATCGAACGTCTTGCAGAGATCGTCGATAAGTGTTCGGTTTTTCTTGGTCTTGATTACTATATCATCGACATAGACTTGGACGTTGCGCCCGATCTGGCTCTTCATACATGCCTGCATGCACCTTTGGTAGGTGGCGCATGCGTTCTTGAACCCACAAGGCATTGTGTTGTAGAAGAACACACCGAATGGCGTGATGAACGCCATCTTTTCTTGATCTTCGACCTTCATTCGAATTTGATTGTAGCCTAAGTAGGCGTCAAGGAAGGAGAGTCTCTCGCATCCTGCAGTGGAGTCGATGATCTGATCGATCTGTGGCAGGGGGAAGCGGCCCTTAGGGCAGTGCTTATTAAGCCTGTTAACTTCGATACCAAATGGTTCAGCTTTTTTCTCGGACAGTCGACGCATCGACCGCTTCACCGGCCTTGCATCCGGAAACACATTGAGTGCATGCTTGGAGAATTCTCTGGGAACTCCTGGCATGTCCGCAGGACACCAGGCGAAGATTTTCCAGCGTTCACGGAGGAATTCGACGAGCGCAAGTTCCTATGTGGAACTCGGGTTGTTGGTGATCAGGGCCGTCTTGGTAGGGTCCGTCGGGTGGATCTGTACCGCCTTGGTGTTGACTGTGGAGTCAAACGACATGTCAGGTGCCTTTTTCTTGGTGACCGGGGGAAGGCTGTTGTCTTTTGACTCATTTAGCCTTGCGAGCTCCTCCTGCATGCCAAATGACTGTGAGATTTTATTGAAGTCCCTATCATAGTTATCTAACCTGGTGAAGCTCCCTGGGACGATGATGACACCGTTGGGTCCTGACATCTTCAGCAAAAGGTACGTGTAATGTGGCACTGCTAGGAATCTGTAGGGGTTCGTAGCATGGAAAACAAAATTTTTCTATCGCATACAAACAAACAAGCCAAGATCTATCTACTAGATTGTAGCAACGAGTCGATAGAGGAACTCACCCTCGAAGATTCCAAAGCGGTTAACGAGAGCAGATTCTCGTGGGTGATGTAGTCGTACACTTGCCGATCTCAAGATCGCGTAGACGATCCTTCCGGCGCTGCGTTCCGGCAGCGCTTCCGCAGTCGGTCACACGTTCGGTACTCGACGAAGACCTTCCTCTCCCTTGTTCCAGCAGGCAGCGGAGGTTGTAGCACTCTCCTCGCGATTCCGGCAGCACAACGGCGTGGTACAGGAAGTAGAGGGGAGATCCCGCAGGGCTTCGCCTTAAGCCGGAGCGAGTATGGTTGAGTATGAGAGAGCTTAGTGGTCTAGGATTTAGACACACCAATTAGAAGGCTCTAATCCGAAGGCTAGTGCAATTAGAAGCTCTAAACCAAAGCGGCTCTAAACCGGGGTCTAGGGCTAGGGTTTAGATTTAGAGGATAGGAACTTGTGTGTCTAGAGGAGGGGGCCCTGCCCCTCCTTTTATAGGTGGAGGGGCCGGCGTGCCAAGGGGGAGGGAGAGGAGTCCCTCCCCAACTCGGCTTGGAGGTGGGCCGCCGGTTGGAGGAGGGAACTCCTCCCCAACTCGGTTTGCCCCCTCTTTCCTCTTTCCCTCTCTTTCCTGTTTTAGCCGTTTGACTTTTCAAACTTGCTATTTGACTTTTCAATTAAGGATTCAATTTAATCCTTTATTTGGAACAGCGAGAACACTAAGTACATGATGCAATCATTCCAATATGCAATGACACATTCATGTACCCCTTCCCCTCCGGAGTGCCGGACATTCCGGAACCTTCTAGAACATTCCCGATGAAAACACCGGAATCATTCCCGAACTCCGAAACGAGACTTTCCTTATATGAATCTTATTCTCCGGACCATTCCGGATCACCTCGTGATATCCCGGATCCCATCCGAGACTCCGAACAACATTCGGTCTCTTTCTCATAATACCATAACTACTCGAATCCTTAAGTGTGTCTCCCTACGGTTCGTGAATTATGCGGACATGATCGAGACACTTCTCCGAACAATAACCAATAGAGGAATCTGGAAATTCATATGGCTCCCACATATTTCTACGATTACTTTGCGATCGAATGAACCACTTACATACGATACCAATTTCCCTTTGTCTCACGATAGTTTACTTATCCGAGGTTATGATCGTCGGTATCTCTGCATACCTAGTTCAACCTCGTTACTGATAAGTACTCTTTTCTCGTTCCCGTGATATGTGATCCCTTGTGAGCCAGTCACATGCTTGCAAGCTAATTGGATGACATTTCACCGAGAGGGCCCAGAGTATATCTATCCGTCATATGGATGGACAAATCCCACTCTTGATCCATGTGTCTCAACCAATACTTTCCGAACACTCAATGCCACCTTTATAGCCACCCTGTTACGGTGTGGTGTTTGATGTCATCAAAGCATCCTTCCGGTGAAGGTGATAAGCATGATCTCATGGTCGAAGGAATTAGGTTACTATGTATCAGAAAGCATATAGCAATTGAACTATTAAAATGACTTGATCTTTATGCTACGCTTATCTATAGGAGTATGTCCATCACATCATTCTCCTAATGATATGACCCTGTTGTTAATAACATCTCTATGTTCATGATCAGGAAACCATGATCATATATTAACCAACAAGCTAGTTTAACAAGAGGCTTTACTAGGGACTCTTTTATGTTTACAAATCACACAAGTATTAATGTTTCCTGTTAATACAATTATAGCATGGTATGTAAACATTTATCATAAGTATGAAGATATGATAATAACCACTTTATTATTGCCTCTTGGGCATATCTCCAACAGTCTCCCACTTGCACTAGAGTTAATAATCTAGTTTCAAACCTTTGTGTATTCAACACCTATGGCTTTCCGGTGTTGTATGTACACGATTGCTAGTGGTCAACTGATCTCCGGATCTGACACTTGCAGGTCCGTGTGTAATTGCATGTCTTTGCGTCCCTACGCATCACTCATTCTCTAATGAGATGGCTTTGTATAAATTTGGTCCTTTGGTGAGACCTTTAGTTCTTTGGGGATAAAACATGTTGATAATATTGTCGTACAATATATCTTCATAGTATTATCCCTGCTGTGAACTACACCTAGTTTGATAACAAACCACTTGACACAAATGCCCTCTTTTGCTGTTATAATAGCAGTCATATACTTAGCCTTTTGTTGTAGTATCTGTCACAATGTCTTAACTTTGAAACTCATCCAAATCCATTATGGAACTTACTTTCCATTATATTGTGCCACCCTTAGTTTAGATTGAGATAAACTAAATTTGTACTTTGCGACAAAACTAGTATCAATGTAGTACTTTTACAATGAACTAACCATCTATTTGTCACTTTTACAAATAATATACTCTTAGTTCTTCCAAAAGATCATAAGAATATCCTTACTATTGTCCAATGATCATCTTATGAATCATTCTGGTATATGCTCATATCATTTAGAGCATAGGACATATCTGGATTTGTACATATCACAGTATGATTGATATAAATACTCTTTGTGATTTCATACATCAAGTATCAATCTATACTTGAATCTTTGTTTCACTTACCAAGTGTCAATACACTTGAATATATCATCAATGTTGAACTCATTCAATCCTTTATGTGCGACAAGAACCTTTCTTGTAGTTTCTATATTGAACTTATTCAATACATCATCTATGTACTTTCGGCACAACCATATTAGCGTCTATTGATGCAAATATTTGGGTTTTGCCTAAGTCTTTCATCGGGATGAAATTCTTAATATGTGTTAACAAAAGATACATCATTTTTAATCAACAATATGTCTTCCACATAATGTATTAGAAACATGTCTTAGCGCTCCCACTTAATTTCTTGCAAATGCAAGCATCTTCATTGTCTCTGATGAAATTAAACTCTTTAACAGTTTCATCATAGTGAAGATTCCAACTCCGCTATGCTTACTTCAACCATTGAAGTTTGCATACGCTTTTAGCATCCTTTGAATTAACAAAACCCTATGGACCGTGTTATGCACATGTCCTAGGTAACAATTCTATTAGAAGAACTTGTTTTGTTTATTCAACTACCACATAACAAAATTATATGTAGTGGTTGCTATATTAATCCGTCTAGACTAAATATCGCTATGAAAGATCAGATCTTGTCATAGTCAACCTTTGAACATTGTTGTGAACTCTTTCCCAACATGTCGACTATTTCATAGATGTGCAACATCCATGTCTATTTATTTATAGATCCAAACACAACTGCAGGTCTTATACCTTTCTTGAGGGTCCTTCAAGTTCAAAACTTGATTTTTCGTGTATGGAACTATCACGGATTTTATGGCTTCAAGCCATTAGACGAAGTCAGGGCCCATCATCGCTTCTTTGCATGTAGTCGGATCATTATTGTCAAATAATGATTTAACTCTCAAATCTTGGTATTTGATTGTTTACCCGACCTACTTGTTTCAATAGGAACTTTAGACCTCCGTGACCACAACCTTTGAGGCACGTGAGCCATGAGCATTATTGCTGCCTCCGGAACACTTTTCGGCGCTGCGCAACTCTGCACATATAGCTAAGGTTCTTTTAACCTTATCAAAGTTCTATTGTCCTCCCACTTAACTTTTCACGAAAAATTCCTTCTCAAAGAAACTTGACGTTCTAAGCGACAAACACTTTTGTCTCCGGTGTTATGGAGGAATACTTAACAGTTATACAAAGACAGGTTCATCCGACTTTGGTTGCAAAACATCTTTCTTATGCATAACATACCAATGTTTAAGAAAGGACTACTTGGGTTTAATCCCAAACCATAACTTTATATGGTGTCATTTCAGCGGATTATGATGGAGCTCTTTTCAATGGAAAACGGTAATCTCTAAAGCTTTTAATCTTTAAAATACAATGGCAGTTTTATGAATTACACCTTCGATCTTACCATGTCAAACAAGGTTTAATTACATATCTCGAACGCTCCATACTCTTATGGTGTTTCGGGAAAATGCAAATCCACGGAACGATTCCTTAAATCTTAGGTATTATGCTAAACTTGTAACTCAAATATCTTCCTTTATGATCTTATCATAAACTATTTATATTCTTGTTACAATGATTTTGCACTTCATCTTGAAAATCTTTGAACTTTTCAAATATTTCACACTTCATCCTTATTAAGTAAATATTCATATATTCACTCAAATTTTCGGAGAAAGCATATGAAGTTGAAATCCATCGCTCTTGACTACACATAATGGATTTCGTACAACAATATGTACAAGTTCCAATAAGCTAGTCATTCGTTCCCTTTTGGCCTATGAACGAAGTTTTAATTATCTCTAGGAAAGTTTCACAAGCGTCATTTGATCAAAATCAAATAGACTCCAAAATTCCATCCATATGGAGTTTCTTCATGTTTTCTTTCCAATATAATTTAAACGGCGATGTTACTTCCTAAGTGATCTTTTAATCAATTTGTCTTTCGACATTTTTAGCACTAGTTTTATGGATGTGATTTCTCCAACGAGATTTGTGAATCATCCATCTTTTATGGATTATGGCAATTATTTGAACAACCCTTTTGTTCTCATAATACCTGATAAAACAAATCTTGAAGGCAAGCTTTGATGTTTTACGATCAACACAATAACCCTTTATTTGTTCTCGATGAACATCATCACATATTCTTTTGCTAGTTACTTAGGCCATTGTAGTTCATGAATTGTGTTGTTTCGTATGACGATTCACACCAACAAATTCAGTATCAAATACTTAAGAACCACATTGTTTAATAAGCGAAGAATATAGCCATAACATGTATATCATCTATATACTTAAACTGAACAATTCTAGTCTTTTCTTTTCTGCCATATATTTATGAGATTCTCTTTCAGTATTTCCTTTCTGTTTGAAAGAATCTATCAACATCAATAGTGGAGTCATACATATGACACATAGTCCAAAGCGTGTATAGTTAAATACCAATGTCTTTGGACTTGCATTTTGAAGTAGATTACCATCATCCAATGTTTGGTGTTCTTTCAAATTCCTTTCTTTAGTAATCTCTTGGTGTAGTAAACATTTTACCTACATCAAATATTCACCCTTACCATGGAATTATTCATGATCAAGCTACTTTTAGCTTAGAACGATGAATTGCGAGTATAATGTTGCTCTCCAAAACCTTTTGGAGGATTAGGACAACTAGTGTCTCCAACCTCTTGCAAATTCTCATCAAATATGAGAACATGACTTTTGCCATATTATACTCTATCATGTTGCAACCAAAACTTTGTTTCAGATATCACAATATCTTCCATACATCATGGTTTCTGAAACAACTCTTTCAGATCCTAGATAACCTTGATATTAAGACAATCCTTTGAATATCAAGAATCATGGAAACAAACATGATACTCATACACTAACTCTTGGAATTGTCACTCTTGTTTTAATACCAATTATTAAACTTCATGGAGTAACCGCAACTTACTGAAAGTTTGCAATAGGACTTTTAAACTTTAGATTAACACTTCAAAACAATACGATACCAGTTCGTAAAGTAACTAACCAGAATTATATAGTTCTATCATCTCAATTATAACTAAGCGTAAAGTGGTAAACGGATGCCAATGACTACAACAACTATGCAAATTCACTTTGATTTAATTTATGATAAATAGTGTTCAACTTTTAATCATATTGCCGTTGAACTCCCACTCAAAACAATATCCCTCACATTGTTTTAGTGATCACACGAACCAAATCAACCACATCAAAACCGATCATCACGAGAGTTGATGTAGCTTCAATGGCGAACAATCAACATGTTCATCATATCTACTATATAACTCATGCTTTACCTTTCGGTGATCCGTGTTCCGAGACCATGTCTGTACATGCTAGGCTCGTCAAGATCAAACCTTAGCTTCCGCATGAGCAAATCTGTCTTGCTCACGTTGTATACACTCGCAGAATCTAACACACCCGATCATCACGTGGTGCTTCAAAACAACGAGCTTTAGCAACGGTGCTTACTAAGGATGAACACTCTAAACTTGAAATTGTGTGTTTGAGGGATCATCTTATAATGCTACCGTCGTAAACTAAGCAATACAAGATGCATAAAAGGATTAACATCACATGCAATTCATAATATGAGATATGATATGGCCTTTATTCTTGTGCTTCCGATCTCCATCTTCAAGCACGGACATGATCTCCATCATCACCGGCATTGCATCAAGGTCAATGACGCTGCTCCATGGTTGTTGTCCACCAGCTTCAACTATTACAACTACTTTGAATAGACACGCGGGTCTTAATAGAATTTAAAAACAACCATATGGCTCCTGCCGGTTGCCAACTTACAATAAGGAACATTGCATACATCAAATATAATCACAATCATGGCCATATCACATCACAACACACCCCTGCAAAACAAAGTTAGACGCCTCTAATTTTCTTTGCATATTTTACGTGGTTTGGGGCTTTCAATAAGTGTCGTTCTAACTTACGAACAAGAACCACAACATTGATACTAGTATTGTCAATCACCCGTTGTAAATTGAATCTTAACTATGTTGGGAGAAACAGGCACCCGCAAAGCCACTTATGCAATACAAGTTGCATGTCAAGCGTGGAGCAAGTCTCATGAACGATGTCATGTAAGGTTAGCCCGGGCCGCTTCATCCCAACATACCGCAAGATGCAAAGTACACAAGAAGCAATCGACAACAAAAGCATCAACGCCCACAATGACCATTGTGTTCTACTCGTGCAACAGATCTACATATAGACACGGCTCTGATACCACTGTAGGGGTTCGTAGCATGGAAAACAAAAATTTTCTATCGCATACAAACAAACAAGCCAAGATCTATCTACTAGATTGTAGCAACGAGTCGATAGAGGAACTCACCCTCGAAGATTCCAAAGCGGTTAACGAGAGCAGATTCTCGTGGGTGATGTAGTCGTACACTTGCCGATCTCAAGATCGCGTAGACGATCCTTCCGGCGCTGCGTTCCGGCAGCGCTTCCGCAGTCGGTCACACGTTCGGTACTCGACGAAGACCTTCCTCTCCCTTGTTCCAGCAGGCAGCGGAGGTTGTAGCACTCTCCTCGCGATTCCGGCAGCACAACAGCGTGGTACCGAAAGTAGAGGGGAGATCCCGCAGGGCTTCGCCTTAAGCCGGAGCGAGTATGGTGGAGTATGAGAGAGCTTTAGTGGTCTAGGGTTTAGACACACCAATTAGAAGGCTCTAATCTGAAGGCTAGTGCAATTAGAAGCTCTAAACCAAAGCGGCTCTAAACCGGGGTCTAGGGCTAGGGTTTAGATTTAGAGGATAGGAACTTGTGTGTCTAGAGGAGGGGGCCCTGCCCCTCCTTTTATAGGTGGAGGGGCCGGCTGTAGGGGTTCGTAGCATGGAAAACAAAAATTTTCTATCGCATACAAACAAACAAGCCAAGATCTATCTACTAGATTGTAGCAACGAGTCGATGGAATAACTCACCCTCGAAGATTCCAAAGTGTTTAACGAGAGCAGATTCTCGTGGGTGATGTAGTCGTACTCTTTCCGATCTCAAGATCGCGTAGACGATCCTTCCGGCGCCACGTTCCGGCAGCGCTCCCGTAGTCGGTCACACGTTCGGTACTCGACGAAGACCTTCCTCTCCCTTGTTCCAGCAGGCAGCGGAGGTTGTAGTACTCTCCTCGTGATTCCGGCAGCACAACGGCGTGGTACCGGAGGTAGAGGGGAGATCCCGCAGGGCTTCGCCTTAAGCCGGTGCGAGTATGGTGGAGCTTATGAGAGAGGCTATTAGTGGTCTAGTAATTAGACACACCAATTAGAGGGCTCTAAACCAATTAGAAGGCTCTAAACCAAAATAGCTCTAAACCGGGGTTTAGATCTAGGGTTTAGTTTAGAGGGGTAGGAACTAGTGTGTCTAGAGAGGGGAGCCCTGCCCCTCCCTTTATAGGTGGGAGGGCCGGCGGCCAAGGGGAGGAGTTCCTCCCCAACTCGGCCTTGGGAGGTGCGCCGGCCAAGGGGAGGAACCCTCCTCCAACTCGGCCTCCACCTCTCCTCCTCTTTCTCCTCTTTCCGAAAACTGGCAGTTTGACCGAAAACTGGCAGTTTGACTTTTCCAATTAGGATTTGAATTAACCCTTTATTTCGGACAGCGAGAACACTTAGTACATGATGCAATCATTCCAACATGCAATGACACATTCATGTACCCTTCCCCCTCCGGAGTGCCGGACATTCCGGGACCTTCTAGAATGTTCCCGATGAAAACACCGGAACCATTCCCGAACTCCGAAACGGGACTTTCCTTATATGAATCTTATTCTCCGGACCATTCCGGATCACCTCGTGATATCCCGGATCCCATCCGAGACTCCGAACAACATTCGGTCTCTTTCTCATAATACCATAACTACTCAAACAACGTCGAATCCTTAAGTGTGTCTCCCTACGGTTCGTGAATTATGCGGACATGATCGAGACACTTCTCCGAACAATAACCAATAGAGGAATCTGGAAATTCATATGGCTCCCACATATTTCTACGATTACTTTGCGATCGAATGAACCACTTACATACGATACCAATTTCCCTTTGTCTCACGATATGTTACTTATCCGAGGTTATGATCGTCGGTATCTCTGCATACCTAGTTCAACCTCGTTACTGATAAGTACTCTTTTCTCGTTCCCGTGATATGTGATCCCTTGTGACCAAGTCACATGCTTGCAAGCTAATTGGATGACATTTCACCGAGAGGGCCCAGAGAATATCTATCCGTCATGTGGATGGACAAATCCCACTCTTGATCCATGTGTTTCAACCAATACTTTCCGAACACTCAATGCCACCTTTATAGCCACCCTGTTACGGTGTGGTGTTTGATGATATCAAAGCATCCATCTGGTAAAGGTGATATGCATGATCTCATGGTCGAAGGAATTAGGTTACTATGTATCAGAAAGCATATAGCAATTGAACTATTGAAATGACTTGATCTTTATGCTACGCTTGTCTATAGGAGTATGTCCACCATATCATTCTCCTAACGATATGATCTTGTTGTTGATAACATCTCAATGTTCATGACAAAGAAACCACATCATCAATCAACCAACAAGCTAGTGAAGTATAGAGGCTATACTAGGGACTTCAAATTAAGTTTACAAATCACACAAGTATTAATGGTTTCCTTGTTAATACTATTATAGCATGAATGCAAACATTTATCATAAACACAAAGATATATAATAATAACTATATTTATTATTGCCTCTAGGGCATATCTCCAACAGTCTCCCACTTGCACTAGAGTCATCTAATCTAGATTACATGGTAATATACCGAACACCCATGGCAGTTTGGTGTTGGTCATGTTTTGCCCTCGGGAGAGGTTTAGTCAACGGATCCGCCACATTCAGATCTGTGTGTACTTTGCAAATCTTTATATCCCCATCCTGGATATGTTCTCGAATAGCGTGAAAACGCAGCTTGATATGCTTCAGCTTCTTGTGTGACCTTGGTTCTTGCGCATTGGCTATGGCGCCCATGTTATCACAGTAGATAGACATTGGGTCCAGCGCACTAGGAACCACACCCAGCTCTGTAATGAACTCTTTCATCCATATCGCTTCTTGTGAAGCCTCCGAAGCAGCCATGTATTCCGATTCAGTTGAAGATCTCGCCACAACGCTTTGCTTTGCACTCCTCCAGCTAACTGCTGCACCATTCAAAATAAATACGTATCCAGATTGTGATTTAGAATCATCCGGATCGGTGTTCCAACTAGCATCGGTGTAACCATTAACAACGAGCTGTTCATCACCTCCATAAGAAAGAACCATATCCTTAGTTCTTCTCAAGTACTTAAGGATGTTTTTGACCGCTGTCCAATGATCCACTCCTGGATCACTTTGATATCTGCTAGTTAGACTAACAGCATATGCGATGTCGGGTCTAGTACATAGCATGGCATACATTAGAGATCCTATGGCTGAGGCATAGGGAGTCTTACTCATCCTTTCTCTATCTTCTGCCGATGTCGGACTTTGAGTTTTACTCAAGGTCGTATTGGGCAACATGGGCAAGAACCCTTTCTTGCTTTCTTCCATTCCAAACTTCTTTAGAACTTTGTCCAAATATGTACTTTGTGACAATGATATTTGGCGTTTCGATCTATCTCTATAAATCGTTATGCCTAATATGTAAGCTGCTTCGCCAAGATCCTTCATTGAAAAACTATTATTCAAATATTCTTTGACACTATTAAGAAGGTCTACATCATTCCCAATCAATAATATGTCATCCACATATAGTATTAAGAACGCTACAGAGCTCCCACTCACTTTCTTGTAAATACAAGCTTCTCCATAAGTTTGTATAAAACCAAAACTTTTGATTACCTTATCAAAACGTTGATTCCAACTTCGGGATGCTTGCTTCAATCCATAGATGGACCGTTGAAGTTTGCATACCTTGTTAGCATCTTTAGGATCGACAAAACCTTTGGGTTGCATCATATACAATTCTTCATCAATGTCTCCATTGAGGAATGCTGTTTTGACATCCATCTGCCATATCTCATAATCATAATATGCAGCGATTGCTAACATAATCCTCACAGACTTTAGCTTCGCTACTGGTGAGAAAGTCTCATCGTAGTCAACTCCTTGAATTTGTCGAAACCCTTTTGCGACAAGTCGAGCTTTATAGACAGTAACATTACCATCAGCATCTGTTTTCTTCTTGAAAATCCATTTGTTCTCGACAGCCTTCCGGCCATCCGGTAAGTCCACCAAAGTCCATACTTGGTTTTCGTACATGGATCCAATCTCGGATTTCATGGCTTCTTGCCATTTATTGGAATCTGGGCTCATCATCGCTTCCTCATATGTCTCGGGATCATCGGTGTTGTCCACCAACATGACATTCATAACGGAATCATACCAATCTGGAGTGGTACGAGTTCTCGTTGACCTCCGAGGCTCTGTAGCAACCTCAACCGAAGTTTCATGATCACTATCATTAGCTTCCTCCCTCATTGGTGCAGGCACCACAGGAACTTCTTCCGGTGCTGCGCTACTCGCAATTTCGAGAGAAGGTTCGACAACCTCGTCGAGTTCTACTTTCCTTCCAGTCACTTCTTTCGAGAGAAATTCCTTCTCTAGAAAGGATCCATTCTTGGCAACAAAGATTTTGCCTTCGGATCTATGATAGAAGGTATACCCAATAGTTTCCTTCGGGTATCCTATGAAGACGCATTTTTCCGCTTTGGGTTCAAGCTTGTCCGGCTGTAACTTCTTTACATAGGCTTCGCACCCCCAAATTTTAAGGAACGACAATTTAGGTTTCTTCCCAAACCATAATTCATACGGTGTCGTTTCAACGGATTTAGATGGTGCCCTATTTAAAGTGAATGCGGCTGTTTCTAATGCATAACCCCAAAATGATAGCGGTAAATTTGTAAGTGACATCATAGAACGAACCATATCTAAGAGAGTTCGATTACGACGTTCAGACACACCATTACGCTGTGGTGTTCCCGGCGGTGTCAACTGCGAAAGTATTCCACATTTCTTCAAATGCTCGCCAAACTCGTAACTTAGATATTCACCTCCACGATCAGAACGTAGAAATTTAATCTTCTTGTTACGTTGATTCTCTACCTCACTTTGAAACTCCTTAAACTTCTCGAAAGTTTCGGACTTATGTTTCATGAAATAGATATACCCATATCTACTCAAGTCATCCGTGAAGGTAAGAACATAACGATAACCACCGCGCGATGCTACACTCATTGGACCACACACATCGGTATGTATGATTTCCAATAAGTCCGTAGCTCGCTCCATCATACCAGAAAATGGAGTCTTAGTCATTTTACCCATCAGACATGCTTCGCATCTTTCAAGTGATTCAAAATCAAGTGATTCAAGAAGTCCATCGGAATGGAGTTTCTTCATACGCTTCACTCCAATGTGACCAAGACGACAGTGCCACATATAGGTTAAGTTATCGCTTGATTTCAAACGTTTAGCTTCAATGTTATTAATATGTGTATTTCCACTATCGAGATTCAATATGAATAGACCATCTATCAAAGGTGCATGTGCATAAAACATATTACTCATATAAATCGAACAACCATTATTCTCGGATTTAAACAAGTAACCGTCTCGCAATAAACAAGATCCCGATATAATGTTCATGCTCAACGCAGGCACCAAATAACAATTATTTAAGTATAAAACTAATCCCGATGGTAGATGAAGAGGTAGCGTGCCGACCGCGATCACATCAACCTTTGATCCGTTTCCTACGCGCATCGTCACCTCGTTCTTCGCTAGCTTTCGTTTATTCTGCAGCTCCTGTTTCGAGTTACAAATATGAGCAACCGAACCAGTATCAAATACCCAGGCACTACTACGAATACTAGTGAAATACACATCAATAACATGTATATCAGATATACCTTTCTTCTTGATGTTGCCGTTCTTCAAATCCGCCAAGTACTTTGGGCAATTCCGCTTCCAGTGACCTTCTCCCTTGCAGTAAAAGCACTCAGTATCAGGCTTGGGTCCAGCCTTGGTCCTCTTCGTCAGCATGGTAGCTTTCTTACCACCCTTCTTGAAGTGTCCCTTCTGCTTAGACTTGCCTTTCTTGAATTTGGTGGTCTTATTGACCATCAACACTTGGTGCTCTTTCTTGATCTCCACTTCTGCAGATTTTAACATAGCAAATAGTTCTGGCAACTCTTTGTTCATGTTCTGCATGTTGTAGTTCATCACAAAGTTCTTGTAACTTGGTGGTAGTGATTGGAGGATGCGGTAAACTCCCAAAGTATTAGGAATCACTATACCCAAGCTTTGAAGTTTATTCGCGTGCCCAGACATTTTAAGCACATGCTCACTGACGGAGCTACCCTCTTCCATCTTGCAGTTAAAGAACTTTTCAGAAGCTTCATAACTTTCAATTGCCGCATGAGTCTCAAAAATTAATTTGAGATCCTCGACAATATCATATGGGTCTGACTCTTCAAACCTTTTCTGAAGCTCCGATTCTAAACCATACAAGATAGCACACTGAACTATGGAGTACTGATTCTTCCGAGCGAGGTAAACATTCTTTACTTCATCGGAAGCATCAGCTGCAGGTGGGTCACCTAGCGGTGCATCCAGCACATAGGTCAAATTACCAGCTGTGAGGACAATCCTCAAATTGCGGAACCAATCCGCGAAGTTGCTTCCATTGTTTTTCAACTTTTCTTTCTCTAGGAACGCATTAAAATTGATGGTAGGGGCTGCCATTGATCTACAACATATTTGCAATAGTTTAGACTAAGTTTATGACAAATTGAGTTCAAATTAATTAATGAAATTAAACTAGGTGAACTCCCACTCAAAACAACATCCCTCACATTGTTTTAGTGATCACACGAACCAAATCCACTACATCAACACCGATCATCACGAGAGCTGATATAGTTTTAATGGCGAACAATCATCATGTTCATCATATCTACTATATGATTCATGCTTTGCCTTTCGGCGATCCGTGTTCCTGAGGCCATGTCTGTACATGCTAGGCTCGTCAAGATCAAACCTTAGCTACCGCATAAGCAAATCTGGCTTGCTTACGTTGTATTCACCCGTGGAATCAAAGACACCCGATCATCACGTGGTGCTTCGAAGCAACAAGCTTTAGCAACGGTGCTAACTAAGGGCGAACACTTTAGAACTTGAAATTTATGTGCATGAGGGATCATCTTATAATGCTACCGTCGTCTACTAAGCAATACAAGATGCATAAAGGATTAACATCACATGCAATTCATAATATGTGATATGATATGGCCTTTCTTCTTTGTGCTTCCGATCTCCATCTTCAAGCACGAACATGATCTCCATCATCACCGGCATAGCATCAAGATCAATGACGCTTCTTCATGGTTGTCGTCCACCAGCTTCAACTATTACAACTATTTTGAATAGACACGCAGGTCTTAACAGAAATTAAAGACAACCATATGGCTCCTGCCGGTTGCCAACTTACAATAAGGAACATTGCATACATCAAATATAATCACAATCATGGCCATATCACATCACTGCACACCCCTGCAAAACAAAGTTAGACGCTTCTACTTTCTTTGCATATTTTACGTGGTTTGGGGCTTTCCATAAGTGTCGTTCTAACTTACGAACAATAACCACAACATTGATACTAGCATTGTTGATCACCCGTTGTAAATTGGATCTTTACTATGCTAGGAGAAACAGGCACCCGCAAAGCCACTTATGCAAAACGAGTTGCATGTCAAGCGTGGAGCAAGTCTCATGAACGATGTCATGTAAGGTTAGCCCGGGCCGCTTCATCCCAACATACCGCAAGATGCAAAGTACACAAAAAGCAATCTACAATAAAAGCATCAACGCCCACAATGACCATTGTGTTCTACTCGTGCAACAGATCTACATATAGACACGGCTCTGATACCACTGTAGGGGTTCGTAGCATGGAAAACAAAAATTTTCTATCGCATACAAACAAACAAGCCAAGATCTATCTACTAGATTGTAGCAACGAGTCGATGGAATAACTCACCCTCGAAGATTCCAAAGTGTTTAACGAGAGCAGATTCTCGTGGGTGATGTAGTCGTACTCTTTCCGATCTCAAGATCGCGTAGACGATCCTTCCGGCGCCACGTTCCGGCAGCGCTCCCGTAGTCGGTCACACGTTCGGTACTCGACGAAGACCTTCCTCTCCCTTGTTCCAGCAGGCAGCGGAGGTTGTAGTACTCTCCTCGTGATTCCGGCAGCACAACGGCGTGGTACCGGAGGTAGAGGGGAGATCCCGCAGGGCTTCGCCTTAAGCCGGTGCGAGTATGGTGGAGCTTATGAGAGAGGCTATTAGTGGTCTAGTAATTAGACACACCAATTAGAGGGCTCTAAACCAATTAGAAGGCTCTAAACCAAAATAGCTCTAAACCGGGGTTTAGATCTAGGGTTTAGTTTAGAGGGGTAGGAACTAGTGTGTCTAGAGAGGGGAGCCCTGCCCCTCCCTTTATAGGTGGGAGGGCCGGCGGCCAAGGGGAGGAGTTCCTCCCCAACTCGGCCTTGGGAGGTGCGCCGGCCAAGGGGAGGAACCCTCCTCCAACTCGGCCTCCACCTCTCCTCCTCTTTCTCCTCTTTCCGAAAACTGGCAGTTTGACCGAAAACTGGCAGTTTGACTTTTCCAATTAGGATTTGAATTAACCCTTTATTTCGGACAGCGAGAACACTTAGTACATGATGCAATCATTCCAACATGCAATGACACATTCATGTACCCTTCCCCCTCCGGAGTGCCGGACATTCCGGGACCTTCTAGAATGTTCCCGATGAAAACACCGGAACCATTCCCGAACTCCGAAACGGGACTTTCCTTATATGAATCTTATTCTCCGGACCATTCCGGATCACCTCGTGATATCCCGGATCCCATCCGAGACTCCGAACAACATTCGGTCTCTTTCTCATAATACCATAACTACTCAAACAACGTCGAATCCTTAAGTGTGTCTCCCTACGGTTCGTGAATTATGCGGACATGATCGAGACACTTCTCCGAACAATAACCAATAGAGGAATCTGGAAATTCATATGGCTCCCACATATTTCTACGATTACTTTGCGATCGAATGAACCACTTACATACGATACCAATTTCCCTTTGTCTCACGATATGTTACTTATCCGAGGTTATGATCGTCGGTATCTCTGCATACCTAGTTCAACCTCGTTACTGATAAGTACTCTTTTCTCGTTCCCATGATATGTGATCCCTTGTGACCAAGTCACATGCTTGCAAGCTAATTGGATGACATTTCACCGAGAGGGCCCAGAGAATATCTATCCGTCATGTGGATGGACAAATCCCACTCTTGATCCATGTGTTTCAACCAATACTTTCCGAACACTCAATGCCACCTTTATAGCCACCCTGTTACGGTGTGGTGTTTGATGATATCAAAGCATCCATCTGGTAAAGGTGATATGCATGATCTCATGGTCGAAGGAATTAGGTTACTATGTATCAGAAAGCATATAGCAATTGAACTATTGAAATGACTTGATCTTTATGCTACGCTTGTCTATAGGAGTATGTCCACCATATCATTCTCCTAACGATATGATCTTGTTGTTGATAACATCTCAATGTTCATGACAAAGAAACCACATCATCAATCAACCAACAAGCTAGTGAAGTATAGAGGCTATACTAGGGACTTCAAATTAAGTTTACAAATCACACAAGTATTAATGGTTTCCTTGTTAATACTATTATAGCATGAATGCAAACATTTATCATAAACACAAAGATATATAATAATAACTATATTTATTATTGCCTCTAGGGCATATCTCCAACACCGGCGCGCCAAGGGGGAGGGAGAGGAGTCCCTCCCCAACTCGGATTGGAGGTGGGCCGCCGGTTGGAGGAGGGAACTCCTCCCCAACTCGGTTTGCCCCCTCTTTCCTCTTTCCCTCTCTTTCCTGTTTTAGCCGTTTGACTTTTCAAACTTGCTATTTGACTTTTCAATTAAGGATTCAATTTAATCCTTTATTTGGAACAGCGAGAACACTAAGTACATGATGCAATCATTCCAATATGCAATGACACATTCATGTACCCCTTCCCCTCCGGAGTGCCGGACATTCCGGAACCTTCTAGAACATTCCCGATGAAAACACCGGAATCATTCCCGAACTCCGAAACGAGACTTTCCTTATATGAATCTTATTCTCCGGACCATTCCGGATCACCTCGTGATATCCTGGATCCCATCCGAGACTCCGAACAACATTCGGTCTCTTTCTCATAATACCATAACTACTCAAACAACGTCGAATCCTTAAGTGTGTCTCCCTACGGTTCGTGAATTATGCGGACATGATCGAGACACTTCTCCGAACAATAACCAATAGAGGAATCTGGAAATTCATATGGCTCCCACATATTTCTACGATTACTTTGCGATCGAATGAACCACTTACATACGATACCAATTTCCCTTTGTCTCACGATAGTTTACTTATCCGAGGTTATGATCGTCGGTATCTCTGCATACCTAGTTCAACCTCGTTACTGATAAGTACTCTTTTCTCGTTCCCGTGATATGTGATCCCTTGTGAGCCAGTCACATGCTTGCAAGCTAATTGGATGACATTTCACCGAGAGGGCCCAGAGTATATCTATCCGTCATATGGATGGACAAATCCCACTCTTGATCCATGTGTCTCAACCAATACTTTCCGAACACTCAATGCCACCTTTATAGCCACCCTGTTATGGTGTGGTGTTTGATGTCATCAAAGCATCCTTCCGGTGAAGGTGATAAGCATGATCTCATGGTCGAAGGAATTAGGTTACTATGTATCAGAAAGCATATAGCAATTGAACTATTAAAATGACTTGATCTTTATGCTACGCTTATCTATAGGAGTATGTCCATCACATCATTCTCCTAATGATATGACCCTGTTGTTAATAACATCTCTATGTTCATGATCAGGAAACCATGATCATATATTAACCAACAAGCTAGTTTAACAAGAGGCTTTACTAGGGACTCTTTTATGTTTACAAATCACACAAGTATTAATGTTTCCTGTTAATACAATTATAGCATGGTATGTAAACATTTATCATAAGTATGAAGATATGATAATAACCACTTTATTATTGCCTCTTGGGCATATCTCCAACAGAATCTTGCGAATGCCACTCGCCTGAGGATGGCGTGGTATTGTGAGGGCCAGTCTAAATTTGCTGGGGGTGTCGAACATGACGTCGAGCCATATTTTTCCAAGGGATATATTCCTTTCCCTAGGACGATGTCGTGGAAGGTCGTGTCTGACGCCTCCAGGCTGCATAGCGGGATCTGCATAGCCGCGAGTGTGCTGGTAAACATTAGGTTGATGCCGCTGCTTCCGTCCATGAAGACGCGACTCATCTCAAATCCCCCAATTTGTGCCTTGAGCACCAGGACAAAATGACCCGGGCGAGGTATTTGGCGTGGGTGGTCTGATCGATCGAATGTGATGCATGAATCAGAGTCACTGAGGTACTTAGGTATGGTCGGTAGAGAGGTGACGGCCAGGTTGACCTGGCGGGTGATCGTCTTCTGCACCCTGTTGGTTGGACGTCCCTTTTATATCACCATATCCCCCAGCGGTGGCGGGTATGGATCTGCTCTGTTATTCTGGGCCGGCATAGCCGCAGGATGTGCGGGTTCTCCGGGTGGCAGGGGTGGAGCTACATGTGCAACGGCCCCTGGAGCGGGGGCAAATCCTGGATTCACCGCCTGGCGTCGCATCTGGGCGTAGCCTTTGTAGAGATTCTAAAATTCCCTACAATCCTTAAGCATGTGGTTGGCCTTCTTTTTGCCGTCATGCTTGTCGATGTAGAAGTGGATGGTGCAGGGACCCGACAGCTTTTCAACAGCAGATGGCACGTCATCGCGGTTGCGGCGTTGTCATGTTTGCGTTGGCTTTTCGCTGTCGCGATAATTGCTACTGTGGTATCCGCTGTTGCGGTTGCCATCTTCGTGGTGATCACCGTAGCCAGCCATGACCATGTCGACTTATTCACGCTTGTCATAGACGCGCGCCCTTCTTTTCCCTTGGCGATCGCGTCGGCGGTCGAAGTTGTTTTCATCAACCGAACCATCCTCGTCATCGGCCCAACGATTGGCGATATCCATCAGGTGGTCGATGGTTTTGGGCTTGAAGCGTCCGAGTGCTTCCCTGAATTCGCGGCATCTTACACCGCTGTTGAATGCGTCGATTTCCCTTTCTTCCGAGATGTTCTCGCCGGAGTTCTTGATGATGGACCACCGATGTATGTACGAGCGGATGGACTCGTTGGAACATTGACAACAGGCACGAAGATCCTCGATTGAAGCCGGCTCTTGCTGTTGCCTTTAAAGTTGCGGATGAAGCAGTGCACCAGCTCTTCCCAGCTGTGGATGGATCCAGAGGGGAGGTTATTGAACCAGGCTCTGGTCGCGCCCGTCAGCTGCATCTAAAGGCATTGCATGGCCGTGTTTTTGCTCCCGCCATGGAGCTTGACCGACAAGATATGGTCATCAAGCCAGATCTTCGGCTCCTGTACGTCGAACTTCGGGTTGTCCGAAGGAAGCTTGAAGCCTTTAGGCATTTGCGTTTGTCGTATGGTCCTGCTGAAGCACCTGGCGCCGCATAGCTCTGTATCCTCCTCATCGGACTCCGTGAAACATGCATGTTTTACGCGTGATTTGTCCATCTTATGCTGTGTGAGCTCATCACGGGTGTCATAGTTGCGGCTTCTTCGCCGCGGGCTGCGGCGACGCCGCAACAGGTCATGCTCTTACTCGTCAGATGAGGGTGTATGTCGCTTCAGGTGAATTTTACCGCAGCCTTCTTCTTTGGCTCCGGGGCCACATATTCATGTAATGCGGCTCCGACAAGCCCAAGACCCGCAATCATAGATTTGTGGATTGCGTACCGTGTGTCTCCTGCCGATGGCGGGTTCGATGCCAGGTAGGTGGTGGCCGCCATGATCGCGGCCTACGGTGTCTTGGGCATGATGTTGCCTTGCGTGTCCATCGACATGAAGGACGAGTCGAGTGCTCTGGTGGCCTCGGGCCATGTAGCGGGATCAATGCGCTCCAAGCGGGAGTGGTGCTTGTGGCTGTCATAGCCTTTCGAGGAAGATCCACCAACGGAGGAGAGTGCAGCTCGCCCATGCTCGACTCATCAGCCGCTTTCCTGTGCTGCTCGAGCTCATGTTGCTGCTTGATTTGTCGATTGTGCTCCTATATGAGGAGCCGGTGGTAGCCCATCACCATGTCGTGGGGGCGTCGATCGGCAGAGGATTGGTACCTCGTATAGCTTCTCGCACTCTCTCCCACTGATTGTCGTTGAGGTTGATCTCGTGGCATACGCGATTGATGCCCTCGGCGTTTTTGGGTGGCCTGTTCCCGTTGGGATTGGCTGGGGGTGGCCCGTTTCCTCCGTTGGCGGCATTGGGAGCCTGCGGGTTGGGAGGGGGATTTGGTGGATCGGCGCCTTTGTTGACATCGCCGACGATGATGGCCACGCACATGAAGTGATGGGAGATTCCTTTGCTCCCGCAGCTTTCAGATCCGAAACCATAGGTTCCTTCGTTTGCGGGGGTATCGCACAGATCGGAGTTGCAGATGCTACTGTCATTCGTAGCGTACGTCAGGGATGGTGCATCTAGGACACCGATTGTTGGTACCCATGAGGCGGGCCTGATCGACGGAGGTGACACCCGCTCTGGAAGGCGGAGGGTGCCGATCTGGCCCACCTGAAAGCAGAAGCTCCCGAATAGCATCTCGATTCCGTCTCCTACGGAGTTGAAGTCCTCGCGGGTGTTCGGAGAGTGGGCGGTGAAGTCGAGGGCACTGAAGAGGAGGTGGTTCTCCGTTGTAGAGGAATCGAAGATCGCAACGGATGGAACCATCACAATCGCACGATTAGCGTCCCTAGTTTCCACGGACGGCGCCAATTGACGAGGGTTCGACTCGTCAATTCCCATTGTTATGGACTTGGGTTTAGAAAAGATGGGGAGGCTGGAAATCGTGAGACGGTTAACAGACACGCAGTAAGGGGACACGGTGTTTACCCAGGTTCAGGCCCCTGGAGGAAAAACCCTACTCCTGCTTGTGTGTTCTTGATTGATGGCAGAAGCGAAGGTTATAAGGGTACGCATATTGAATTTGGCGTGAGGTGTGTGTATGAGAGTTGAGAGAGATCCTCCTCGTCGTGTCCTCCTGGCCTTTATATGGGGAGGCCAGGTCTCGGGGTAGGTCGAGTCGGTTACAGATTAGTGTTTCACCCTTTAAAATTCTATCTTTAGCTTAGCCGTGTTCTCTCCGGTCTTGGACCACCCGGAGTCTTCTTGGGCTTTGCGTTTGCAACATGTCCTCGTGTGGGCCTCCATCGAGCTGTACCAGGTAGGCTAACGTCAGGTACCCGTAATGCATACCCATGTCAATGGATGACCGACCGGAAAGTTTGACCACGAGTGTAATTTGACCTAATATTGAGTATAGTTAGTGTTAAAAATGTTTCAAAGGAAAGAATTAATGAGTCAAACAATTCAAAAGTTAAAGGAAAAAATTGAAAAAAAATGAAAAAAAATCTCTAGTCCTGAGCCGTATTACGACCCGGGACTAATGGTCCTCTGTCTTCCCCCTCCTCCGAAAATGTCCACGTGGCGACCTCTAGTCCCAGGTCGTAGCAAACCGAGACTAGAGGTAGGAGCCTTTAGTCCCAATTGCAGTCGTAGGTGCGAAACTGGGACTAATAGCCCTTACAACCCGGGACTATAGGTCCTTTTTCTACTAGTGTGGAATCCTACCAAAATTTCACTTTTAGTTCATCTGCTAAAATTTAGTGTAAATTTTTGTTCAAAATTTAAACTAGATTTTAACAAATAAATTAGAGATGGGACTTTGATGTGATTCCACTTGACACTCTATTTGTTACCACAAAGATGAATAGGATATTCCTTCTCCACGAAGTAAGGACTTCAATAAGTCATCCATGGGGATGTGAAATCGAGCGCGAGCACAAAAAACAGGAATATCTGCTCGATTTCCATCCATGTAAAAGGCACGCGCAGGCAAAAAAAAATAAAAGCAGAGCCATAGGTCGCGGCCGACCAGCAGTTTCGAGAATCAAACCTGACAATATTGTGATGAATCCGTCTGGATGGAAGATGACAATTAACAGCCCCATCCTGATTGCAACGTGGACCCATTTAGAATCAGCTAGATCGACCCAGTAATGGCTAGGTGAGAGTGAGACCTCGGAGATATTTGATGGGTGCCGAGAAAAGATGGAACCCACGAGTGAAATGAAGTTAAAATCCGTAAATGCATGCATTTGTTCTATTATGTAACAATAATTCAAATGTAGATGGATGTTTTTATTTGTAAAAAACATGCGTATATTTTTGGATCGTCGGCCGTTATTTGAGTTTCATTTTCAACATGTTTGTTAGGAGAGCTGCCAAATTTGCACCCACTAAGGATGGAAACTAAACATATCACCAAGCGTAAATGCGTAATTACATGTTCACTTTTTTTTATCTGGTCTTAGGTGTTTCTTATATTTGTTAGTCATATCTTCGGCCAAATTTGTACGTGTTTTTTATCCTATTGTTGGTTCCTAGTTATGATTACACATATCCAACTATGGTGTATGTTCTACGAAAGAAACGGAAATCCTTCCGCCGGCTAGAGGCTGCGGCCTGACGCAACTCCAAATCCCTAAGGGCCACCGGAGACTGGTCGTGGCATTTCCATCAAGGGGGACAGAGCACCTAGATCCCTTATGGACTACCCCCTCACTCGCTTGAGCATATTCATATCACGTTTTGCCTAGTCCCTAGGTGTTCTTTATCCCCATTTGGCAGTTGTGGTGTTTTCTCGACATAGTTGGCGCATGAGGTTGTTGGGTTGGGTAATACAATAACTCTATGTTTTCATATGTGACCGTTTGGCTAAACTATAACTTTCACAATAGATTATAAATTTATCAATGCACAAGATAATTCAAAACCTCAAATTTGAGTCATAGATCATAATCTCCCATGCAGTTTACTACACAATTGGTGAATACTTTCGGCAAGTCTTTCTATTAATCTCCCTCTAATATTTATTTCTTAATTATATTTTGCATTGTGTAATGTGGCATACTAGTGGCATTTAGGGCTGGGCTATGGGGCTAGCCATAGAGGAAGTATCATAGCTAGTATCATGCATGCCATATTGACAAAAATCTAATATGGTGTGCTAATTAATAAAGAAAGAGATGGTGGTGGTATCATATAATGATACGGTATAAAAGCACATAAAACTAGATATTTTAATACAAAATAAATAGATCATGTAAACATATTTATATTGGGATTCTACAGACAATTGAATATTATGCAAATATGATACTACTATATGATACTATGCATATTAGAGGGATGATATCATATGTTAGTATCATAAACATGATAGCAATGTATGATACTCTCCATTATGACTAGCCTGAGTAAATTCAATTAGCCTAACCACAACGACCGAATTAATTATCCTCCTCGATAAACGTAGACTTACTAAATAGAAATATCCAAATATGGATGGTAACTTGGTGATTGGTGAAAAGTAACTAGTTTTGGAGAGTCATGTTAAAAATCAACCTTTAATGTTGAGGTTCGAACACTGACTTTTTCTCTAGCAATGTTCGCAAGATGCTAAAATACGTATTAGTATATTTGGCGTGTAGCTCTCTTGGTGTGAGGGATATCCACTAGTTCACAAAGCAATAGATAGACCCACGGGTAAAATTCCTCTTAGGGTAAGGGTTTGGGACAAATACTTACCATAGTATATAAATGGAAAAATTCTATACCCATCAGGGAACGCGAGTATTGTAATGTACAACCCATACCCAAGTATAAGTAGACAAACCAATCATGTAACCCTAACCATAATTTTCTGGTCTCCACCACCCCCACGAATGTGTGCTATGTATAACATGTGCATGTTGCTTTTATTATGTGTTGTCTATGAGTACATGCTTAGAAACTCTGCAAATGTAGCTGTCGCTATAAGCAGCCTATTTTTAAAAAACAATATCAACACGACATTTTATAGTTTCAAATAAAATCTGAAGGAAATCCTAGTTGTTCATAATGATGTATTCTACCAACTTGCAGGACATAAAAAAGAGACACCTTCTCTAGAATGTAAGGTATTTCTAGCTGAGATTTTGCACTTTAATATAATACATTGTTGCCTAATTTAGGATTTGTTTTAGAATATTTTGAAACATAAAAAATGTCAACTTTTGGAAAAAATGAGCTACTTGTCATAAGTATATGATATTGTTTAATAGTTTTTATGACTATGTGATGCTCAAGTTGATGTGTTGGAAACATGGGGAGGGGGGGGGGTGTCGACGGGTTCCTATTTACCTTGTTGGTGTGCTTCCACCTGTATCCTGATGGGTGCCATCTTGGGTTCATAATTTATGATGGTTGTCTAGTTCAATAAGAGTTATCAATTTAATTCAGTTGCCACCATCAAATATTATATATGTTCATTTCTCCTGAGCTTTGGGTCGATTATATGACCGCAATATGTGCCAATTTTTTACATCTTAATTATTTTCTAGGTTTTTTGGCTTTCTCAAAACCTTTGCCAGGACAGTCGCGGTAGATAAGCTACAAGCATGGTGTAGCTACAATTCACAAATGATTTCGATGTTCGAAACCATTTTCTTGGATGAAATACAACATGGTAGATAAGCTACAAGAATGAAATACTAGGATCAAAAGGTCGAAAGAGCAACCAAATCAACTCAACGTGGCCGGCTATGGTGAGTTTAATAAGTAGCGTCGAAAGGTGGAAATATCAACACGACATTTTATAGTTTCAAATAAAATCTGAAGGAAATCCTAGATGTTCATAATGATGTATTCTACCAACTTGTAGAACATCAAAAAGAGACACCTTCTCTAGAATGTAAGGTATTTCTAGTTGAGATTTTGCACTTTAATATAATACATCGTTGCCTAATTTATGATTTGTTTTAGAATATTTTGAAACATAAAAAATGTCAACTTTTGGAAAAAAAATGAGCTACTTGTAGTTTGGGCTGCAAAACGCCACACTCAAACTGTACATAAGTATACGATATTGTTTATAAATTGTAACTGCATGTTAGTTTTTATGACTATGTGATGCTCAAGTTGATGTGCTGGAAACATGGGGGTGGGGTTGGGGGGGGGGTTGTCGACGGGTTCCAATTTACCTTGTCTCTGTGCCTCCACCTGTATCCTGACGGGTGCCATCTTGGGTTCACAGATTATGTGCTGGATACGGGTGCCACCTGTATCCTGGTCGCAATATGTGTCAACTTTTTTACATCTTAATTATTTTCTAGGTTTTTTGGCTTTCTCAAAACCTTTGTCAGGACAGTCGCGGTAGATAAGCTACACTAGCATGGTAGATAAGCTACAAGCATGGTGCACGCAGTACACTTTGTCCACAAGAATGAAATACTAGGATCAAAAGGTCGAAAAGAGCAACCAAATCAACTCAACGTGTGGCCGGCTATGGTGAGTATAAGTAGCGTCGAAAGGTGGACGGTGAAAAGTAACCTGTTTCAGAGAACATTTTGAAAATCCGTCTTTGGTCGGCAGTTGAAGGCTGAAAAGTGGCTCTCTCGGCAGTTGAAGGCTGAAAAGTGGCTCTCTCTTTTTCAGTAGAACCACGTAGAAACCGTACCTCCCTAACATTGACCATGACCGGTACCAATCTTTATATATAATCTGTGATTATTAAGTACAAAACATGCATATGCTGAAATTCTGCACTAAAATACATTCGATCGTAATCTTTATTTTTTGCAGTATATATACTAGCAATAGTCAAAAAAAGTTACACTTGGAAGAACAGTATATGCTCGTGTCCAAAACATCACATATACGATTACCAGGTAATTAATGATGTACTACTAGTAGTATTATACTGCAATAGAGTAGTACTGACGCATGCATGCATCCAGCCATTTGTTCTAATCAAGTGGAGAAATGTACTACTGGATAAGTACTGCAACGTAAGTTGTATGGATAGCCACGTAACGACCTAAAATTGACTGAAAATAAAAAGGGAAACTCTACGGTAGTCGACAGGATCGACTTCCAGCAAGGCAGGCAGGCAGGCAGGCAGGTTGGACGTTCCAGACACGGCCGGCAGCCCAAGCAACCAGCGTCGCGCACGTACGCAACGTTCCCTGCGTCACTCTTCGGTCGACCGTCGACATGCATAAGTCGGGTACGCATCTCACACACTCTGGAGAACAGTATAAAGCTAGCAGGGCACAGCCATCGTACTTGTATTCTCTCGTACAGTTTCCTTCATTCTTCGCGCCACAAATCTACCTAAGCAGTTACTATTTCTAGCTGAAGATCAGCGTACGTGCAACATGCAGCCGAGGTCGTCTCTCTTCGCGCCGCCGCCGGCTATGACGGCGATAGTGATCGTCGTGGCCTGCTGTCTCGTGGCGTGTGCGAGCTCGGCGGTGGCCGGTGGCTTCTTCGAGGACTTCGAGGTGGTGTGGGGCGACGACCCTCACCCCGAACGGCGCGTGGGCGTGGTCGACGGCGGGCGGCCGGTGGTGACGCTCACCCTGAACAACGTGTCCGGCTCCGGGTTCCAGTCCAAGGACGCCTTCCTCTTCGGCGAGTTCACCATGGCCATGAAGCTCGTGCCCGGCGACTCCGCCGGAACCGTCACAACATTCTACGTACGTAAGCGCGCCCACATCACCTACTAGCTATACATGTCTACCTTTTCTTCCTCTGCTGAATATAGCAGGAGTATCGATCATGCGTGCATGCATGCTTGCATATGCGTGCCAAATCGTACTACCTTTGAATTTTAATCTCTTTTGGACCGAATCTTCCTTTGGATTTTTACACACGTACGTACGTTCTTTTGAATTTTACACACGCCGCAATTAAAAAAAAAATCAAAACTTACACGTCCTTTGAATTTGACGCCGTCAGCTGACCCAATACCACGCCGGCGGCCGGCTGGCTATGCGTATTTTGACTGACAACATCTGCCTGCCTATACGTACGTGTGCAGCTGACGTCGAAGGACCCGACGGCGGATGGGGACGGGCACGACGAGATCGACATCGAGTTTTTGGGGAACGTGAGCGGGGAGCCGTACCTGATGCAGACGAACGTGTTCGCGCAGGGGGTGGGCAACAGGGAGCAGCGGTCCTACCTGTGGTTCGACCCGACCGCGGACTTCCACAACTACACAATCCTCTGGAACCCTCTCAACATCATGTACGTGTGTTCACCGGTCTCCGCGTGCATGCCCAGCAACCAGCATGCATCGTATCGTATCTGAATCTTTTTTCTTCGAGAGAGAGATAGAGAGACGTATCTGAATCATTCTTCGCGTACCTAACACGTTTCATATTTTATTTCTGTGGGTGTGGCAATTTCTATTTTTTTTTTATTTTTTTGTGAAATTCCGCCGAGGCGCCGATCTATTAATAATTCATGTGTTTCTTTCTTTTTGTGTATTTTTATAACAATGATGTGGAAAAAATATTACTAACTCTTATCCGAAGTTATTACAAATTCATTGAAAATAGACATATTTCGGCCACATTTTTGTTTAAATCTTTGACAATTAATTTCGGTCAGAGGAAGCAATGGATTTTTTTTAATTAAAATAATTATTTATATCTAAAATATCGTGTAAATAAAATGCATATTACTACCTTTGATCCATATTAATTGTCACCGAATTGAATATATCTACCACTAAAACATGTCAAGATACATCCTATTTTTAGCGATAATTAATATGGATCTGAGGGAGTAGTAGGCTTTTCTTGTTCAGATATGATTGAAGTTTTTTTTTGAAAAATCGTTCAAATAACATAAATATGCACATTAAAATATTATTGAAATAATATAAGTAATAAATATATTCTCTAATTCGCTCACAAAAAATTTTCATACTACAAAATCGTTAAAATAAGATAAATGTTCTTTTTGAAATATCATCCACATAATCATGCTAAAAAAGAAAAATAAATAAGAAAACAAGGGAGAAAATGGTACCGGTTGTTTGGTCCGGGCTGCAGGTGGCACGCATTCGCTCCATCGTTGAGCGGTGTATATAAGTAAGTAATTGGGCTTTTCTTAGGCATACCTCTGGTTAGTATTGGGCCTTTTACTAACGCGGCCTTTCTCTCTTAATGTGCGATGTGATCTGTATAACTACTAACAAGCTCTGCTAAAAAAAACTCTAAAGCAAAGCAATGATTCTTTTCTGCGATGTGATCTGTATAACGAAAGTTTTCTCTCCAACTAAGATAAGAAAATAATAAGGCGTAATTTTTTTTTGGGTAATACGTAAAATTTCTTTAAAGGAAAAAACTATGTTCAAAATCCTCCACGGTCAGTTTGGACCCTAAAAACTATGTTCAAAATCCTCCGCATCTAAATAGATGTCTCATATTTATCAAAATTTAAATCTAGACACTATTTAGTATATAAATTCATTTAAATTTTTAAAAATCTAAGACATCTATTTTAAGACTTGGTATTTACCAAGACTTAAACAGTAACTCAATTTTTATCGAGACTCTATGGTCAAATCATTCTAAAGCTGCTCCGATGAAAGAGGGGGGCTTAATTAGCCGCGTCCGCATATTTGGAAGCACGAGAACACGACCGAGCTAGTAGTGTTCTTTTAAACCAAGCAAGACAGTACCGGGGAAACGTGAGGATGCACATGACATGACAGCCCCGCGTAGGTAACATGGATGTCAACTTAGCCTCTAAACAAAAACCATCAAGGAAGCAATAACAGTGCTGCGCCAAGTCAAACACTAGATTCTTCTTCTGCCTACGAATTGTTTTCCAACATCTGAATCAAATCTCGGCAAATTTTATAAACCAGGAGCCAGCTGGCCCAGTCCTTGCATCGCATCTCACTCACTCGCTGCAGTGATCGATGGAATTAATGCATCAGATTCCTCATCCCTGCTAATCTCAGCAGTCAGCTTCTAACATTTTTTTCTGTCTCTCTGGTTCGGTTGCTCTGTTTCAGCTTCTCGGTGGACGGCACGCCGGTGCGTGTATTCAGCAACCACGAGGTCCAGGGCCTGCCGTACCTGAGCCGGCAGGCGATGAAGGTGCACGCGACCATCTGGGACGGCGACTCCTGGGCCACGCGCGGCGGCTGGGACAGGACTGACTGGTCCCACGCGCCCTTCGTCGCCTCCTACGGGACCTACGGCACCGCCAGCGCCTGCCGCGTCTCCTCGTCGCCGGCGAGCGACGACGACGGAGGCGCGTTCTGCTGCCCGCGCGACGCAGCGTCGGGAGAGGGCGCGTGGATGACGCGGCGGCTGGGGCCGGACGGCGAGCGCGCGCTGGCGTCGGCAAGGGAGAAGTACATGGTCATGGACTACTGCGATGATCCGTGGAACGTGGGCCGCCCCGCCGAGTGCGACATCGACCGGCTCATCTAATTCTGATCGACCACTGGCCATTCTACTCTAGTAGTCCGTTACGTGTCGTCGTGTATCGGACAGACGTGCTCGACCGGACGATCGTGCCAGTGTCACAGAGCCGTGAGCTCCTGACGTACCGACGTGTACCGTATATATGGACAGATGCAAGCAAAAGGAGTTTCTCTAGCGGACCATTGACAAGGACAAGGATGGTTCCCGAAACCTGCCCTTGCTGTAGCTTAAATGTGACAGTACAGATGCTGAGACAAATGCTCTCGTAATTGGAACAGTTTGAGATCACTAAGCCAAAAAAAAAAAAAAATTCGGTCTGCCTATATGTGAAACTCCAATCTTGATTGATACAAGTGGTCGCCGAGAACGAGAGGGGGTTGGGATCCCGGAATAATGAGAAATCTAATGAAAGAATCAAGCCCGCACGCACGTGCGTACCCGTTTTCTTCAGATGTACATACATGCATAATCATCAATGGACGAACAATAAACCGATCGATCTTGATCATGGCTTGCGCGGGAGCGTGCACTCCTTTGGCATGGGTTTGTCCTTGTACCTGGTGGTGTCTGTGCAGTAGTCGTAGATGACGCATCCGTTGTCGCGCACCCACTGCAGGTCGTCCTTGTCCTTCTGGCTGAGGTTGAAGAGCGTGGAGTCGGCGGGCTCGTCGCCGCACCAGGCCACGCCGGGCGACGGCCGGCACCAGGTGACGTTGTAGTTCTTGTAGTAGGAGACGAAGGGCGACTGCGACCAGTCCGTCTTCACCCGCCCGCCCTGCGTCGCCCAGTCCTCCGCGCTCCACAGGCTCCCGTACACACGCTGCTGCTGCCACGACGGGAACGGGCACCCGTGCTCCTCGTTGTTGTCGAACACACGGATCGTCTTACCGTCAACCTGGATGCTGCATGCATATACAGGGGTTTAGCCTGAGCCTACTCGAAGGTACTCTAGCTAGCTAGTTGAGATGAAATGTGGTTGGTGTGGTGGGTGCTTAATTACATAATCCGCCTGGGGTTCCAGATGATGGTGTAGGTGTGGTAGTCGGCGGTGGCGTCGAACCAGAGCCGGAACTGCACCTCCCGGGCGCCGGTGCCGTAGGCGAAGATGTTGGTGTGGAGCGTGTAGGGCTCGCCGGTGGAGTTGCCCAGGAACTCGAAGTCCACCTCGTCGTGTTTGTCCCAGTCCCCCTCAGAGATGGTCTGCACCCCCCATGTCAAAAGTCAACTCCTCACTACACACACAGGCATCGATCGAACGGTGGAGCAGATCTTACGTAGATGGTGGAGACGGTGCCGGCGGAGTCGCCCTCGACGAGCTTGATGTCCACGTCGATGCGGGCGAAGAGGTACATTTGCCTGGACCGGAAGGTGGAGCCCTGGTTCTTGTCCAGGGACATGGCCAGCGCCTCGACGTCGCCGTCCATGAAGTAGTAGGTCTTGTCCGCGCCCCATAGGACCTCCACCTCGTCGAACATGCCCGCCGCCGCCATGTCTGCCGCGAGGAGGAAGGCCAGGGCTACCCCGATGAGCGGCGCCAAGCCGCAGCAGCGGTGTGGCGCCATTGCAAACCTTAGGATCTGTCTGCAACTCTGAATGGACACTGGAGTCTAGTGCAGGGCGGCGAGGCGAAGGGAGGAACTGCTGAATGCCCCCTCACCCTTGCTAGCTGGGGATCTGTGTGCTACTGCGAATGGGGACACTGGAGTGGAGATGAGGTTCGCGACCTTGCTGTGGCAAAGGGAGGAACCGAACGTCCGCCCTGCTTGCCCACGCGATTGCTGCGAAGCTACGCGAGCAGTCGCGCGTATATAGGCGTTTCAGAAACAGAAACGCTGGTCGTCTCTCTCGGCATGCACATGGTGCTTCCCGCCGTGTCAAATTAAGCGAGGGCAGCCGTAGGTTAGCTGGCTAGATCTCGGTAAACTGATAATCTTATCATTGCTAGGCTAGCTTCTGACCTCACCTCGATCGTGCACCGTCTACGCCTCGACTCAGATTCGCCACTTGTCTAAGAAAAAAACAATGTGGAATCGCCATGAACTGTTTGACTTTCAGAGCTAACACTCTCGGCGAGGCTGGCTTGGGGTCGATCCAAGCAATGCTGGTCGCACGCGACGCCAGTTTAACTCGCAATTGGGCGTTGCCGTACGTACATTGCGCTTCTTGAAAACTGCGTTTAGATGCTGTTAGAAGCTTTTTACTTAATTGGAGAAGCACCATTACTGCTGAAGCTAGCTACAAATTGCACGGTCGCGGCACACGGTTTGTGAAGATCGAACGATGATCCTCGATCCAACACGTACGCAACAGGCTAGTAATCACCGACAGAATCCCAAGCCACATGCTTGTATATGTATTTACAGTCTTGAATGGAGGAGGAGACTTTCTTGATTTCTACATAGACTTCTATACCATCCCGCGACGCTCGGGATGCGCATGTGAGGAATGGAGCACCTAGCTAGCCCAGCCCCCGCGGGGGCAACGGAGATGCTATAAGCATCGATCCGTAATTCCGTTTGAACATGCATGGGGGTCAGCTGATCAGGTCGGTCAGGAATATGAAGGCGCGACGTACAAGTACAGATGTGTGTGATTATCTGTCACAGTACTAGTCCTGTTTCTCAGAGACTCGGATATATAATACGGAATACAAAACTTTCACATTTCACATGTTCTTTTTCAACCGGGCTTCACCCCTTTCCATTTCTCAACCGTAGGGAGTAGCAAAGCGAGTTGAAATCCACCGTTAGCATCATTCTCGAAATAGGATTTTGCCCCGCTATATTAATATAACCATCATCAGATACAAAGATATAGCTGCTGGGGCCTTAGCATAGACTAGTCCAAACAAAAACAAAAAAGAGAAATAAAAGAGAAAACAATGCCAATATCGGCAGATCAACTAAATGGCGATGGCTCGCAACTGCTGCGTCCTTAGAAAAATTCCCACCACACACCTAGACCTCCGAACCGTCGTGCAACAAGCAACACATTCAACAAGGGGTGTGACAAAGACGACGCTGCTGCCAGGGCCTGTCTTAGCCCCCCCCTACACGGAAGTGAGTGAGAAAGGGGTGCATCCGACGCCCTTCAGGGAGGAATGTATGTCGATACCCGCAGGCGTCACCCCATCGGTGTCGGAGGACGACAAGGATTTCTCCCGAACCCCAAAGACCCACTACTCCGAACGCTTTGAAGTCTGCCACCCATCCACGCCGCCCACCAACACGCGCCACCACAGTCTTTACACCACCACCATCATCTCACTGTGAACACCACCGCGAGGCCTAGAGAACGGACTAAGAGAGCACAAGGGATCAGGTGCGGCATCCCCATGGCCATGCGGGAGGAAACTGTCTCCACCACCGTTGCGGTAGCCGACCGGACACGGTAGAAGGAGCACACCTGGCCCAGCCAGGCCTAAAACGGGCCCGCAAATCCCCCGCCTCCATGTAGCAACAAGACGTCAATAGTGCCGCCACCCCCTAGAAACCCTACTCTCCACCTCCGCCTCTAGGGAGCCACTGCAGCGTTAGTAGAGCTATCAGCCTATCCAGGCCCATCTGAGGCCTGGAGAGGCCCAGATCTACGCTAAGCGGGCCCAACCGCCGCCGACCGATGCGTCTAGGATGCCCTGCAACAAGTGATGTGCCACCACGATGTGCGTCACCCTCACCAGCGCCTAGAACCCGCCGCCCCGCTGGACCCATGCCGCCTGGGAGCACCCCCTGCCACCACGCAGCCCCACGCAGATGCGACCACGAGAGGGGAAAAGCTGGGAGCCGCCACCGCCGACGCCACACGAGGATTTCTCGGCGACGCGCGCCGACGGCGAAGGAGAGAGGAGGGAGAGGGAGGGAGCTTGCTGGGAAGGAGAGGGGGAGCGGCTGGTCGCCCGCGGGGGCGAGCCGGTCGCGAGAGTTCTCTAAGTACTGTATCAAGCAAGTTTAGTCTCCAGAAAATTCATTTCACCATCACTATCATTCAAAGAGGTCAAACTAAGAAAAACCAAACAAAACCATATACAGTTCAGCTAGAATAAACCGATAAAACTAAAGAAGCAGGATGTCTATGGCACCAAAACATAGATCTACTCTAGGAGAGAACCGCGGCCAAGAGTCACCAAGAACTAGGCAACAATGATCATTAACAACGGACGAGGACCAACACTAGGGCTTCTATGAGTGAAGACGGAAGCCTTCATGTGCATCAACATGTCATCCCCACCAACGAGCGTGTCCTCGTGATCCCATTTTCGAAGACCTGTCCAGCACATAAGCAATGATATGGAGAAAAAGGTGATTTCACCTGGAGATCTTATTTTGTGTTTATCAATGTTACTTTGTTATGAACATTCCAAATAGCCCAGCAGATGGAGGCGATTAAGACTATAAAAAAATTCTCTACGAGGAAGAAAGGAATGTAACCAAGCCATGTCCTGCTAGAAGTTAGTTGGCACACAACTAACCCCCATGATTTTTCCAAGGACACCCCAAACAATGGGTAAATAATAGGTGGTTGTTTGTCTCCACTTGATCACAGAAAGAACATAAAGGGGAGTTAGTCCAATTTCATTTTCTCATATTTTGTCTTGTCAAACAGCATCCTAGTACAATTTCCACATAAAAAACCTTTATTTTTAAGGGGATCTTGGCATCCCAAATCCATTTGTTGTTGGATCCTGTAATATTCCTTTCATGCCATTTGTAAACTGACTTGGTTGTGAAAAGGCCCCTAGAATTCAAGGACCATGAATTGTTACCAGGAACAGTGGATAAGCCCATTGTATTGACATAGTCACAAATTGAATTCCACTGAGATAACATCTCACCACAAAGGGTACACCAAAATGGGAGGTTAAAATTATCATCAACCAGCTGCTTAATGGTGCACTCCTGTCTCTGACATAAATAAAAAATAATAGGGAGTTTTTCATACAAGGGAAGCCCATCATTAACATGATATTTCCATAGCCTAGTCAAATTTCCATTGCCCAGATTAATTTTCCTAAAATAAATCTCTTTCACTTTCAACAAAGCTTTCTAGCAGGGGGAGTCATTAAATCATTGAACATTGGCGACAATTTTATCTCTAAGGTACTTGACTTTAAAAAATTTCTTCCACAAACCATCATAATTTTCAAGTTTCCGCCACCACTTACTTACATAGGAGGCTAATAATTTGCTTCCTCAAATCCTTAATACCCAAACCACCTATTTTTCCCGGATCTCCAGACTCTACACCATTTAACCATATAGTACCCTCTTTTCTTATTTTTTTAGCATGCCAAAATCTTCTTCCTCTATGTTTGTCAAGTCCAGCGATGAAGGTTTTATTTAACAATAAACAGAGCCATGATATAAGAAGGCAAGTGAGATAGGCATGCATCAACTAGTGTTAGTCTACCCCTAGAGGATACAACCCCTCTTTCCAAGCATCAATTTTTCTGGCAAATTTACCATTAATGAATTCAAGATCAGAGTTTCTTAAGACTCTAAAGGAAAAATAAAATCCGAGGTATTTCATAGGAATCATGCCAAGCTGGCAACCAATCATGGAAGAGTAATTTTCAAGGATACTATTATCACCTCCAATAAGGAATAACTAACTCTTCTAGAAATCGACTTTCAAACTACATCAATTTAAACATATATAGGAGAACCATGAGATATAAGGCTTTTGCATGATCATGAGAAATACACAGGACAATATCATATCAACTCCTTTTCAATAAGATCAGGAGCAAGGCTAGTCAGCAAACCATTTTATTGAGTTTCCAAAACCATTTTAGTAATACATTGCACATCATAGTTAGAAAGAAAACGGGAGAGGTGATCATGTTGCCTCACCCCCTTAGCACTCTGGATATAAAAGGCATTTTTTTGTTTATTTTCACAGAGACAGTACCCTTTTGTAAAATTTGTTTGTTTCTATTATGCCAAAATTCAGCAAAACCCATCGCTTCCTAACAGCTAAGTAGGAAGTCCTAGTTTATCTTACCAAAGGATTTTTCGAAATCAAGCTCCAAACAACACTAACATGTTTATTTACATGTGTGTGGTGAATGATTTCATGTAAGGACATAATTTCATCCAAAATGTTTCTGTTTTTCATGAAGGCATTTTGATTTATACTAATAATCACGTCCAACAAGGGTTCAACTCTAACAGCCGGGATTTTAATGAGCAAGTTATAAATGCATCTGAGTTGGCAAATAGGTCTAGATTGACTATTCTTATCGTCATAAGAAATCTTAGGAAGCAAGTAATAGTTCCATAGTTCAATCTTTGCACATCCAGTGTGGAAGCACGGAAAGCACGGAATACGATTCATAATATCAATCTTTGACTATCTCCCAACGGTGCTGATAAAACTTCATTAAATCCGCCCATGCATATTCAGAGTCGGCCCTCATATGAGTCATTATCTCCCATGTCTTATATCTCATATTACTAGTAGCTTCACCATCAAAAGGCTGGCCTCCAAGACGTATTGTTTTCTTCAGAAATACAATATCAATGTGGTAACGAGAAAATTTGGTGACACTAAAATATGTTGAATTTTTCCAATACAAGTACATGCCCCCACTTCTACCATCCATGCTTACTCCATACACATTATCAAAAACAAGAGTATGGCACAACCTTTCCGACCTTTTCTCATGAACTTGATTTTACAGATAGATGGGCGGGGAAAATATATGCACGATGTCGCGCATTTTGTGAACCATCGCAAAATTGCCAGCTCCACGATAGTTAAAACTTAATTGATTCATTGCTCTGGACGATGCTTCCCGCAGGAGTCCGCCGATCAAGACATGTTCCACTGTTGACTTCTGAAACCGTTACACTATTGGCAAGATTAGTTTTGACTCTCTTTGGCTCTCTCTTCATAGGTGGGCTTGGCGCAACCGTGTGTGCTAACTACCCCCAAGATTTAGACCGCATGAGCATGGTGCCCTTTCCCCGCCTCCTAGAAACCAACTATTTTTCTGCTTTTAGTCCTTGAAAAATCAATATGGATGGATCATGGACGCCAATCCCCACGTTCCTTATGCAGATGTTCTAGCATGCCAGAAATTGCACACCAATCCGAAGGAGCTCGTACTTAACCAAGAATAGTTGCCTCTTCTAATCCAGAATTATAGAGACCTCCCTTCGAAGATGCTTACAAACATCAATTCTAACTCGATCCCTATAATAGTTTCCCACAAAATTCTCCATCCTTACTGGCTAGCGTTTTCAACATGCCTTTAAAACCATCTAGCAAATCAAGGATCTGAACCCACATGAGCTTTTAACTCGATGGTTGATGGCTTGGTAAAACCAACAGATGGACAAAATCGGAACAGTCTTTCCCCTAAACGCACGTGTTCCTCCCTTCATTTTTTTCTCCCAGTCTCATAAACATGCAAAGTGTAGCACGAATAGATTGTATTTGATCCCTATTATCTTAGCTTCCTTGGCGAGATCCCAAGTTGTCCTCATGTTAGTGAAGAACCAAAATTGACTAAATTTTGTCTCCGTGTGCACTTTCGCCACTGCAAGCCTGCATGTAGCCTCCTCCGATTCCTTCGATGTTTCCTTGACAACAACATCATCAAGATCGTCCTCGGTAAGACCGAGCCTTGCCATCATGCTTTTCACATCAGATTGCTCCACCAATCATGATCCAGAAGTATAATTGTCCCCTACCATGAGACGATCAGAACCCTAACACCACCGAAAGTGTAGATTGAAACTTAAAAGCCCCACTCGTATCAACCCAACCAGTGGGTCCAAGGCCGGGTAGGGGTGCCAGAACCATCCTTGATCATCCTGAGACTCTTTGGCGAGCGATAGCAAACAGGAGATCGGAAAAAACTTATTCGTCGTCCTCGCCTCGCCTCTGATCTCTATCTTGAGTGCATACAGAGTCCAAGAGATCGGATATAGCTAGGACTTCTCTCGCCGTCGCCACCAACGTTGAGTCATCTTTGAGGATCACTAAATGAAAACCAATGTTCCTTTGACGGTGCACCGACCCACGCGAGGAAGAAAGGGGGCTTTGGTGGCCTGTAAGAGCAGCCACAATGTGTAGCCAAATCTAGTTCCAAATTCAATATTTGGCTTTTGGAACTAGTTCTATACATTGTGAGGCTAGTTCCAAAACTAACAAAAGTGAGAACCGGAGCAACTCCCTGCTCCGATGCCAAATAGCTCTTTCCAAATAAAATACTATTTTTCTCTATGTACTACGTTCTTGCAGGTCGTGTGTATGAGTTAGGAAACTGGCAGCAGAAGTTCAACTTTCTTGCTATTTTCTATTCGTTGGTGGGACATCTTAGTGCAGATTTTTAGAACCAAAACGTTGTGGTACTCTTGCTATATATCAGGCTATAGACAAATTCAACCCTTTAGCAGATTTAGCCATGGTAACATTGTGGCTGCTCTAATGGGCCTATTTTCGCTATTCTGCAAGAAGGCCCAAGGCACAATGATATAAGCCCAGAATACCACCCGTGCTGCTTTGCTCGTCCTAATGAAATGCTCATCCTCCACCATTTGCTAAAAGAAATATATGCTCATTCTGAAAAAAAAATACCGTGCTGCTTTCCATCGTCGATGGTGGGAGCTGTGCAGGTGTGGTCGGTGCACGAGGAGATAATGTTGAGCATCAAGTTTCAGGTGATAAGTAAAAGAACTGCACCGTACCAATTTTCTAACTGACAGATGTATCGTGGCACATGCCTAAGGTCAATTTCAAACCCACATGGCCGTATCAAAGAGAGCATTAAGAGTTTGTACGATTGTGCCACATTCGTCTCTGCCAATAGCTCTCTCGGGAAGAGATTCGCTCCCTCTCACTCTCTGCAGTATAAGCAGGCATCCGCAGTTAACTCTTTTTCACTACGAAAGAACACACCGAGAGAAATAACAGGTGCCTCTACGAAGATTGGAGAAATGGAGGCCGAGTTTTAGGGAGCCCTTTATTTTAAAAAATTTATATTTATAAGTTTCAACAAATTCAGAAAAAATGTTTGGATATAATCAGTGACATATCCTACAAATGTGTAAAACTTCGTCGCGAAAATTTTATATTCTAGGCTGCACAAAATTAACAAGATAGATTTTTTAAACTTTTTAAATAACCACTATTCACCATATACTTAGATTACAATCCTGTCGCTTTTGTGTAGCCTAAGACATAAAGCATGTTATACAGATATTTTCCTGCTTGTAGCATACATAATTGACTCCCTGCAGGATTTTTTCCACAGAACCTTTGAAATATGATAATTGAATTTCAAGAAATAAAGGCCCGCTGGACCTCGGCCACCATTATATGGAGTTTCTGGTGTCCTCACTAGTACAAAATGGGCTATCCATGGTGCACGTAACATCCTATCCATGGCATTGTCATTACACCACTGATATTTTTTATCCGTGGCGCACGGGCCCGTGCATCATAGATAAGCCCATTTATCCATGACGCATGGGGTATGGTAGGTTACTGATAGCGATTTTAAAATTCAAAAAAGGCAAGATATGAAAAGTTATATGTGAAGCATGTGGGTACGGTGCGTCACTGATAGCAATTTTAAAATTCAAAAAAATACGGGGTATGAAAAGTTATCTATGGCGCATGTGGGTATGGTGTGCCACTGATAAAATTTTCAAATTGCAAAAAAAATCTAGGTCTAGATCTGGAGCCGCCGGTGTCGCCTCTTGATCCGGAGGCTCTTCGTCGTCGTCATGTCGTGTCACCGCGGCCACAGCCTACCATCACATGTAGATGCGGGAGGCCGTGGCCGAGCCGGTCGGAGGCGGGCGCCGGGGAGGAGCTCGAGGATGGCACGATGGGAGGTGGCAGGCCGGGACGGTAGGAGGTGGCGCCCGTGACTGTCGGAGGAGGGCGCAGCCGGAGGAGGGCACGACCGGAGGAGGACGATGCGATCGGAGAAGAAGAGGAGGAGGAGGAGGAGAGGAGATGAGATGAAGAGGAGGAGAGGAGAAGGAGAAGGAGGAGGAGGAGGAGGAGGAAGAAGAAGAGAGTAGGAGGAGGAGAGGAGAAGGAGAAGGAGGAGGAGGAAGAGGAGAGGAGGGGTAGGTGAATGAGAAGAAAAGGTGGAGGAGAAGATTAGGAGAAAGGGTAAATGGCCGAGGTGGAGATTTAAATTTGAATCCCGTCCAAACTTATATGTGACGCACCTCTCCTCT
Source organism: Avena sativa (assembly GCA_916181665.1). NCBI lineage: Eukaryota > Viridiplantae > Streptophyta > Magnoliopsida > Poales > Poaceae > Avena > Avena sativa. The sequence goes on along the minus strand of OV702280.1, from coordinate 381,115,285 downwards.
ATGCCATGCGCCATGGGAAAGTGGTCTTAATTTTTTTTGTAGGATTTTTTTGCTATAACTTTTTTCATTTTGAAATTTTGAGATTCTAAAAAATCTCTAAACGATCTTTGGTGGTTGTGGTGGTGTGCCTAATATGATCGTGTTCCATGACGATATTGATGTATTGTATGGGTTTTCGGCCATCGCAAATGTACCGCTCTATTCCCTTCGACATTTTTAAATAAAATGAGACAAAATTGCCCATTTTGTTCAAGAAAAAGAAATAAAATAGGGATTTTAAAACCGCAAAAGGTTCATTGTGGGCATAGATATCTTTGTGTAAATCTTCATCAATAAACTTTTTTTTAGCTCTGCTGGACAAAAGACAAATATTTGATAGAAATAGAGTTAGTTTCCTCTAAAAAATAAAGAGATTTTCCTTTTTGTATTTCTAGGGCCATAATATTTTCGTTCCTTTCTGTACAACCCCATCAAGGGCTAGATTCCACTGTCGTGGGATAACGGAACAAAAGACATAACCGAGAGTTTTCAGGATCCATGTGCAAGTAATTATTCGTGTAGCCAACAAATTAGTGTATGTTTAAAATGAAATTTACATACATAGAACACGTTTGTATGTTTCCATGGATTTTTTTTGAATTTTTAAATATATAAATATACTTTTGCCTACGAAATAAAAGCATCCTTGTAGTTCACCGGGCGAACTCCAACCGGGCCCCCATTCCAAACACCCAATATGTGCAAATCGGTCCATGCGTGGTGGTCCGCGGACAGACCAGTGCACCAAGGACGCTCCCCGTTCGTTGGAGGCTGGGCAACTTTTGCCATTTCATTGTGCACATTTGCACACATAATAGACTATGGCGGGCACTGGTCGTTCGTTCCATTTGCACCAAGGACGCTCCATTTGCACCAAGGACGCTCCCCGTTCGACGAAATATAATTATTAATAGTACTACATCAGTTTTAAAATATAATTAAACCTTTATTTAATATTTTAGCTTCTGCTGAAAGACATGTATCTTGATGTTATTTAGTGTATGTTCGAAACAAAATAAGTGAAAATACACACTAAAAGGTGTCTAGATACATGTATTTTATAAAAAGTCTAAAACATCTTATATTTTGGAATGGAGGGAGTACTAATTTAGTGAAAATGTTTAGCAAATTAAAGTAGTACTACAAGGTAATTCATGAAACACACAAATTCTTCTTCTTGCTCTACTAGTTCTACTAGCCCTAACCCTAGATCGACGATGTTATTCATCATCTTCGAAGCACATTCCCTAAGGTGTCGAGGTAACAGAAGGCAACATTATTCATCGTCGCTGGAGCGCAGGCCCTCGGATGCTAAGGGAGCAAGAAAACCTCGTTAAGCGGGTGCCTCGATCGAACAGTGGGGGTGGTGTGGCCTCCGTGGATCTAGGGTTCCGTGACAGCGGGTGGCGGCTAGGCAAGGATGGAGGGAGAGAATGTGTGTCGTGGCTGGCTGGAGGGTCCGAGTCGTGCAAAAGGAAGGCGTATTGCGAACGCGCGGGCTGTCCACTTGACCATAAAGCCAGCCCAAGTTAGGACACGAAATCCGGGGAAATGGACCGGTCCGCGCCGCACGGTCCGTTTCCAGGGCACCATTGGGCCTTGCCCTCGGCCGGTAGGACATAATCAGAGGGAGACCGTCTGTTTACGTAGAGTTGCCCTTAGTTCATTCTATAAAGTTAGCCTGTAGGTATACCTGGGCATTTTCCAGGTCGGGCCTAAACAAGCCTGTCCGTGCAAATCCTAGGCCCGAGCCTGGCCCGGCCCGACTGTTGGGCCTGGAAATCGAGCCCAAGCCCGTCCCGTGATGCGCATTTTCTGTCGGGCCGTCAGGCCTCAGGCCAGGCCTTTGCCTATTTTATGTTTTCCTCCGGCCCGAGCCTGGCCCGTGCAACCTTCGGGCCACAGATCTAGAGCCTAGACCCGACCTACCGGTTGGGCTTTTTCGGGCCGGGCTGGCCGGGCCAGGCTGCCCATGCCCACGTATACCTGTAGGTCTGGGATAGTTGAGCTCAAGGACGTATCGACGCGGTTGGATGAGCAAGGACATGCATGCGACCGATATAGCATTGTTTTTGGGTGTGTCTAATTCTCGGTCTTAATTTTCAATCCGACTATGTCATGCAATCTCACTTGCAAGCTTAGTTGCAACTAGAAATATCTACTTCCTCCGTTTCTAAATATAAGATGTTTTAGGTTTGTGAAGAAAATAAATTTAGACTTGTTTTAATATTTTGAAACAGAGGAAATAATTTACAACCTTAGTTGCATCTGAAAAATCGATGTTATAACCCCACTTGCAAGACCACGTGCAACACGTAGCATACGAATCACGATACAAATCCAGTAGATTAGGGCCTAAGTGAGCTCTAAATTAATTCTCAGTCATAGCAAAACTTTTTTTTTTGTTTTGAACATTTCTGGTTTCCGGCGCTGCTTTGATTCATGCGGAAATGCAATTTCAGCTTCAGAAAACAGTGGCCTCCCCGTTTTTGTCGATTGCCATGACCCCGCTTCTCTCGGAGCCCCACGCGCGTTTCACGACGCGCCATGCAACGCAGGCCGCGCGCGCGCGTGCGTCATTTTTCTCAGCAAAAGAGACGCGCGCTGTCCCCGACGACGACGATTCGACGAAGCACGAGGCAATGGCGAGTCTCGCCCATCGCATGCCCCGCCGTCCTCCGCGCCTTGCCAGCCCACATGCTTGTGGCCCGGGATACGATCGAACATGCGCCGCGCCTCTGCTGTGCCTGGGCTGTCATCCTCCTCCACCTCGATCGACTCCCCTCATTCCCCAAACCACCCGCCACCGTCGTCTACCCGAGGCCCGAAGTCTATATAAGCCTGATCGCGAGACACGCACGATCGATCGGTCACTGCGATCCCCTTCACCGACCAACTCTTTCAGCTAGGAGGTGGAGGCAGGCAGGCGTGAGTGAAGCAGCCACGTACCGAAGCTTAATAATTAAGCGATGGCGGTGGGCTCGAAGATGGACGCCTGCTGCGTGCTGGCGGTGCTCGTGGGGCTCTTCAGTGTCGCGCGGACGGCGTCGGCCCAGGGCAGGATCGACGAGCACCTGGAGGTGAACTGGGTCGGCGGTGGCCGCGGGAGCGTGTCGCCGGACGGCCAGGTCATCTCGCTCTCCCTCGACCGCGACTCCGGCTCGGGCTTCCGGTCCAAGGACACGTACATGTACGCGCGCACCGACCTGCAGATCAAGCTCATCCCCAACAACTCCGCCGGCACCGTCACCACCTGCTATGTAAGTCTCCGCGCGCATGATCGAGCCGAATCGATCGATCAATGTGCAATTCTGATAACCTGTATGTACTGTGTCCGCGCAGTTCATGTCGGAGGGGTCATGGGGGAACCACGACGAGATCGACCTGGAGTTCCTGGGCAACCTGAGCGGCCAGCCCTACACGCTCCACACCAACATCTACACCAACGGCACCGGCCACAAGGAGCAGCAGTTCCACCTCTGGTTCGACCCCACCACCGACTTCCACACCTACTCCATCGTCTGGACTTCCCTGCACATCCTGTGAGTAGTACCCACACGCACCAAAACCCCAGATGATCCATCCATGGCTCCTTTACCGAACTGACAGTCAAAGTGAAATTGCTGCAGCGTGCTGGTGGACGGGACGCCGATCCGGGAGCTGAAGAACCACGCGGACAGGGGCGTGGCGTACCCGTCGTCGCAGCCGATGCGGCTGTACGGGAGCCTGTGGAACGCCGACGACTGGGCCACGCAGGGCGGCCGCGTCAAGACGGACTGGTCCGTGGCGCCCTTCGTCGCGCAGTACCGCAACTTCACCGCCACCGCGTCGTCGCCGGGAGGGTACGGCTACTACGACCAGGAGATGGACGCGGCGGCGCAGCAGAACATGAGGTGGGCGCGGGACAACTACATGGTCTACAACTACTGCGCCGACACCAGGAGGTTCTCCGACGGCTTGCCGCCCGAGTGCTACATGCCGTAGCGTACAGATCCGGGTAAGGCTTGGATCGGGTGCACTTTGAGTGCAGCGTCGATCGATTTTACACGTAGAGCAGAGTGCAGTAGGGAGAAGGCAGGGTGTATACACATGCTAGCGTTGACCTCATTTCTTGTAAGGACACATTCAATTTTTATGTAAAAAATAAGAATAAATAGCAATGTAGACATACACAAGATTACGACAGTGGATTCACTAGTCTGGCAGTTGAACTGTAAACTCGTATTCAAGGTACTAAGCGGGAGCTGGATCACATCTCGCTTATGCTTCCTAACATGATTCAGCGGCAACGCGTCTTTTCGCGAACAAGAATTTTCTAAAGTTAACTTCATGTGAAATAGTGCCGACGTCAGCGTGACGTCAGCCACGTGCTATCTAAAAAAACTAAAACATTTATAAAACTTTTAAAACTTATAAAACATTATTAAAACAATTAAACATTTTGTATTGTTTATATACTGTTTTAATGTTTCAGTCTGTTCAATTAGTGACGTCATCCATGTGCGGGCTAGAAAAAACTAGACAAACACACAAATCTCAAAGCGAAAAAGGGACAGTAGATGAGGCTCATTCACGTGAAGTTAACTTTAGAAATGACTTTCTGGTGTTTTTTCACCTCTGTCTCTTCAGCACTCACGGCGTGTGCTACTGTGCTCTAGGAAGTGAGAAGAATGCTCCTCGTATAATTTTTTAAAAAACAAAGACAAAACTTTATCTTTTTCCTTGAGTAAAAAGATAAGACAACTGATCGGTGAATTAACAGAAACCGGCTAAAAGAGAAACAACGTGAGTCAACCCACAGGAACAATACTCTCGAGAATCGAGGCCAAAGTCAAACATCACTTCACCGAAAACAGATGGTATGACACCAAAGTCCAGGAAGAAAACACATAGTCTGTTATGAGAGGAGCAGACACCAGAGAAACAAGGTGAAGAAGCCAACCCTCCTGGAAGGTGACACCACTGACACAGACAAACTATGCACCGCTGCCGAAGAGAAGAAGCCGTGACTGCTATGAGAGGATCAAACCCGGGTTGCTTCCATAAAGTTGATGAAGAGACATTGAATTTCCGGAGCCGTCGCCCCGACTTCCCTTTGCTCACTCGCACCCTACGCAGTCTGCCACACACCACATCTTGACCCACTGCCCCGACATACCACCGCCCACACTCCAGCTAAAACGATGCACGGCATGACTGCTCGCAACCCAAGCTGCATAGGGGGATGCCGCCTCGGTGCGCCGTGCATGATTAGGGCCACTTCTTTTTAGCTTATGATTCCAGAGAAGCTAGCTTTAAGAAGATTGTGGGAAAAAGCTGCGGCAGGAAGAAGTTCAGAGAATCTGGTTCTTTCCATTCTTTTTGGCTTGTGGAATTTGGGATTCCAGATACGTTAAGTTGTGAAATATCTGCAACGTCCCTAAAATTCATACGTGGTCTAAATTTTATAGGTTCATATGAGGAGGGTGTGGATAATTTCTGAAATATGACTAACCGTAATCGTAACATTCTAAAAACATAATTAGCACACACTCAAAATGTAATCCCCGCCAAAAAAAATACTCAAAATGTAATTAGCATGCACCGTGCATGCAGACCATTAGCAATTACTAGCAGAATACTTGGCTGGGAGGACAACGTACGGAGGCCACCACGTCGAGGCCGCGCGCAGCGGCGCTCGCTTTTTGTTGCTAAATTTCTCTGCTGTGGCATTGTTCCGTAAATACAGGCAATAAGAAGGGTATCTCTAGATACCGATTCGGTCTAAGAGAAAAAGCTCGGGAATCTATCCCAGAAGCAAGTCGGAAGCAGATTCTAAGCCTGCGTGTAAAATAAGATTTCCGGTGGAAAAAAGCTGGTCCGAATCGGATCTATTCTTTTGAGTTTGTGCGATTCTAGACCTAAAATCTATTCTAAAATCTGAAAAGAAGTCGGCCTTAAAGGACATTTGAAGTGGGTGCCCATTGAAAAATACTCAAGCACGCCTCTGTCAAGCCCGTCTGGCCTGGCTGATTGGTGTGTTCTCTATATTAGTACTCTGTTTTCTATGTACGCCTCTGTCAAGATTGTGTCATTAATACATTTAGATTAGATGATTCATTACGTTGGACAATACTTAGGACTGCACGGGTAACATCATCTCTGCAAACATCCCAATATTTTCTGAAAAAGAAAGCTAGAAAATCCGGTGCTTTTGTGGAGAACATCTGAAAAAGAGCACACTTAACATCAACTGGATTGTATTGTGCCATCAGAGGCTCATTCATCTCATGTGTAACCTTCCTACAAACATGATTAAGAACTTGGTCGAGACCATGAATCCCTTCAGATGTATATAATTTTTTTTATAGAATTCAGCCGCCATTGCCTGCATTTTAGCGCAATCCTTAGACAACTGACCATCCGACCGTGTGAGAGCCTTGACGAGATTCTTTAGAATCCTCATGCTCGCCTTCTGGTGAAATATTTTTGAGTTTTTATCACCCTCCGAGAGCCATTCCACACGTGACCTCTTCCTCCACATGGTCTCCTGACGGTGGTACATATCAATCAATTGGTCATCGACCTTGATCTCCAAAAGACAAGGGCTGACGCGCCTAGGCAAGTTCCTTAGCCGATCAAGCTCCGATTTAGCCTTTTAATTTCTTTCCTCACACTGCCAAAATGTGCTCACCCCAGCTGCCTAAACCATTGGCAATGTTATTTAGATTACTCCTCACATCATCAATTGACTCGCTGTTTGCACAAGACCATCCAACTGAAATAGTATCATGATGACGATCACATAGTTTCATATCTGAATTGCTTAGGCCCCCTTTGGGCTGGCCTCTCCTCATGAGCTTTACTAGCAGTGCCTGGTGGTCCGACGTTTCCACATTGATATGACACACATTGGCAAAGGGGAATTGCGCGCTCCACTCTGCCGACCCCAAAGCATGATCCAGTCTGACACGGTATAAGTGCCTCCTGCCACCCCATGTCTAGAATTCACCAGAAAATCCGAGATAGATCATATTGCAAACATTAACTGTGTCGTGGAAGCCCTGCATTTGAGATAGAGTTTGGTTACCTATACCAACATATTCATCAGGGTCTCAAAATTTCATTGAATTCATCAATGCAAATCCATGGAAACTGCGAAGCGCCACAAATATTTTTCAAGGTATCCCATGTGTTAAACCTCTGGCCAATTTGCGCCTCACCATAAACCATGGTCATTCTACATTGGTCATCACCGATCCCAAGAACAGATGTATCTATGTGATACTACTTCGAATAGCTCAATATATTGATGTCCACATCATTATTCCAAAAAAATACACATCCCTTCACTCCTTCCTTCACTACTAACCCAATAAGATCTTCCAAAACCGAGTGCCAACGCGCCATTTTTTGTAGTGTCATGTAGCTACTTCCTCCTCTCCATTGATCCTTATTCTCTTTGGATCACGGGCTGGATTAGGGCTTCATTTAGCTCTTGGTCCAGGAAGTTTGTACTGATACTATTTGCATGTTGATCTTAGATGCTCTCGAATCAGTCTTTCACCCTGCTATATTAGTATAGAAAACACATGGTACAACAATGATACCACTGCTGGGGCCAACAGCACAAGAAAGCCCAAAGAAAAAAGAAGATAAACAAGAAAAAAAGAAAGGCCGACCCTAGCGGATCAACGAAAACGAGGGTGATTGGCAACCGCTGCGCCCTTCGAAGTAGTCCCACCATGATCCTAGCACTTGGATTCGCTGCGTACCAAGTAGCACCTCCAAGAAGGAAGCGATGAAGACGGCGTTGCTGCCCAGGCTGATCCTAGGGTTTCCCCAAGTATGCTACGGTAGTGGAGGATAGGGGCAACCGACACCCTTCAGGAAGGAGCAGCCACACCCGAAAGCGTCACCGCGCCGGAGTCACATGACAAGGATTTCTCCCTTCTCCTAGGCACCACAACACCAGACAAAATCATAGTGCTCCACCAATCTCGCCACCCACCAACATACGCCACCACGGTCTTGAACCCACCATCGTCGTATCACCATGGAAAACACCGCGATGCCGGTCGTACTAAGAAGCTGCCTAGTTAAGGAGCGGAAGCACCACAACCACACAGGAGGGGACAACCTCCACCGCGGTGGCGGTAGCCGACCGGACGTAGCGGCAAGAGCACACCAAGCCATTGGATCCGGAGTTGGCAACAACAACCACCTAGGGGACTTCCTCCACCATCGGAGGCGGGTGCCGACCGGACACAGAAACCGGAACATACTAGACCGGGACAGTCCAACCGGGCCCCAGGGCTCATAAAATGCCTACCGCCATGCTGTTGCATCGTATACCACCACCGCCGCAACCCTCTTTGTTGTCACCATAGGCCTGGCCGGACCCATAGATGAACTAAGATGCAAGGCATGCTGCAATATGTCAGCCTATTGGGCCTCAGCAGCCCGTGCTCCATCAGTGCTGTGTGGCGTGAGCCACATGAAATGAGTACAGGAGTTGACTTTATTTAATATCAGCTCTACCTGTTATTCTAAAAAAAAGTACCAGCTCTGCTATGAAAGATAAGTAGAGGTCAATAGTCCATTTGGAATTGGAATGCTTGCAGGTTACCGATAAAAGAGCGTGAGCTGCTCGCAAAATAAGAATGAAAAAAGTCTGGCCCGATGGGAGAAAACGCCCGTTCGCTTCAAGTAAAGAAGTCTACACCAGCGCCTGTGGTCTATGCTGCTCCCTAGCCAGTGCAGTTGAGGTCGGTGCACCAGAAGATTTGACACAAGTTTCATCGGGGTGATAAACAAACCGCCGAGATTTTCGGGTGGCACACGCACAAGTCAACTTCAAACCCCGCATGGCCTTTATCAACGACAACACTATCAAAACGAGGTAGGAGGCACGATTATTAATCCCTGTCATTCCCCTTGGCCTGGAGATACATGCCTCCTTTCCGTATAACTTGCAACTGTCGATTGGTGGCTATGATCGATCCTTATGATTCGATTTGGTTGTCCAAGAAGAGCTTGACAGAGACCCACCGCTGCCCATTCAAAAAACGCGGCTAGGGTTCGTGTCATCATACGTTCAGTGTATTTGTTCATTTTGATGTTTATATAACATCTTTCTTTTTTTCACTAATTATTAATAGCTAGCTGTCGGAAAGCATCACTTCCTTGTAAAGTATTTTTCGTTAAAATGTTTTCCCAAAAAAGAAGTCTGCCAAAACCTTTTTCTCTCTGTTATTAGAACATACAAGCTGTTGGCTGCCAAGAGTCCAACTAAGTACCTCTACTTACGTTTTAGATAAATCTAAGTAAGAAAGCAGAGCTCCTTTCTTCAGCACCGCAACCTAATGATGATATTGTTTCTTCAGGGTGCAACTGATTGATATTGTCGAGCCGGCGGTGCATGCATGTCTGCTTCAAACCAACGTGGCCTTATCAACCAGACTTATCTTGGGGCACGCCTCGGATCATAATCCCCTTGCTTTGCACCCCGGAAAACAGACATACGTCATTCCGGCTGTCAATCATCCCACATCCTCGAACGACTTCCTAACATTTTCGTCCAACCACCCGCAACCGTCGGGCGCAGCTCGTCCCGTCCTGGCCGGCCGAATGGGAACTCGATCTATATAAGCCTTGATCGATCTCGAGAGACGCACCACTGCACTTTTCTATCCATCCATCACACAGCTCTTGTAGCGAGGCAGCAGTGTGCATCCAAGCTAGCTTAAGCTATGGCGGCGAGGTCCAAGACTGAGGCCTGCTGCATCCTGTGGGTGCTCGTGGGTCTCTGCATTGCCGCCCAGCGAACGGCGTCTGCAGAGGGCAGGATCGACGACCACCTGCAGCTGAACGGGGGATTCGGGAGCGTGTCTGAAGACGGCCAGATCCTCTCGCTGTTGCTTAACGACAGCTCCAGCTCGGGCTTCAAGTCCAAGGACACGTACATGTACGCGCGCGCCGACCTGCAGATCAAGCTCGTCCCCAACAACTCCGCCGGCACCATCACCGCCTTCTACGTAAGTCCCTTTCTTCTCTTCCAGGTCGACCAAATCAAATGTACCACCATTTCTAATCTGGATATGCTGAAATAATGCAGTTCATGTCGGTGGGGGCATGGGAGATACACGACGAGATTGACCTAGAGTTCCTGGGCAACTCCACCGGTGAGCCCTACACGCTCCACACCAACATCTATGTCAACGGCACCGGCCGCAAGGTGGAGCAGTTCCGCCTCTGGTTCGACCCAACCGCCGACTTCCACACCTACTCCATCGTCTGGACGTATCGGCACATCCTGTACGTCATCAATCCGCGCCCAAATTACTCACTAATTATATATCCTCGTGCACGATCGACCATACTGATGATTCAAGTGAACTGCTGCAGTATGCTAGTGGACGGCATGCCGATCCGGGAGTTCAGGAACCACGCCAACAGGGACGTGTTGTACCCGTCCAAGCAGCCGATGCGGCTCTTCGGGAGCCTGTGGAACGCCGATGACTGGGCCACGCAGGGCGGTCGCGTCAAGACGGACTGGTCGGCGGCGCCCTTCATCGCACAGTTCCGCAACTATATGGCCACCGCGTCGTCGCCTTGCGGGTATGGCTACTCCGACCGGGAGATGGACGGGACAGCGCGGAAGAAGATGAAAGAGGCGCGTGACAAATACATGATCTACACCTACTGCGCTGACATGACGAGGTCCCCCACGCCACCCGAGTGCTTCATGCCGTAGAGACTACTACATTTTTATATACTATATATGTAAAAGAAGATTCATTATTTCCTTTTTACCAGTAAGCGTGCACATGCCACGTCTTATTAATCAACTTATTAATGCATTTATTCAAAATTTGGGTCAATGTGGATCCAACTGAAAACTAAAAGAAAATTGTCATGCGCGCTCTATCTCGATTTGTCAGTGTTTGCCATGCATGTATGTACCCGATGTCTATCTATCCATGCATTTGTTTTTCAAATTTTTGACAGCCGAATGCGTGTATCCTCTGGTCAGATTGTATGTGTCGTGACTTTCCCTTGTAACTAGAGCTAGGGTATGAAAGACTGCCTTGTTTTTAAGGAATGTCATGAGCTTTAATAAATTTATTAGAGTTTGTGTTTGTGTTATCTTAGGACTCTAGCCTACGTCGATTTGGGTATAATCCTTGGCTGGCTGACCCCCCTCCTCTCTTCTATATAAACATTATAATATTGTCTAAATCAATACAAGTTCTTATTCTCCTAAAATATCATGGTATCAGACGCCTAGGTTTTCCACACCTAGGATGGCTCCTCCGCCAAAACCGCCACCGCCGCCGTCGGCTCCGCTATGGACTGCGGCTGAAGCTCGCACCACCGGCGCACCACCCTCCTCCTCCTACTCCTCTACTCCTACCCACCAAATACCCCAACAAATCCCTCAACTATCTCTTGACGACACGATCGCCGACGTCTCTCCCTTCGTCTCGATCGTCTTGAATCTCGCCAAACACAACTTCTACCACTGGCGCCACCTGTTTCACATGCATCTCGGGTGCTGCGGCTTTTGCAGCCACATCGATCCCGCCTCGACACCGCGTCCCTATGATCCGCGCTGGATGAAAGACGATCTCACCATCATCCAATGGATCTACACGCGGATCTCCACCGAGCTCTTCAACCTCGTCTCCACCGACGACGCCACGGCAGCGCAACTTTGGGTTGTCCTCCAGCAGCTCTTCCAGGACAACTCCGACTCACGCGTCAACTCCCTCCACATCGAGCTCCGCACCAGCACTCAAGATGAATCCCCCGTCACCGTCTTTTGCTAATGCATCAAGGCCATCGGCGACGAACTTAGGGAGCTCGATGATCCGGTTGACGACCGTGCACTCATCAATGCCCTTCTTGTCGGGCTCGACGATCAATTTGAAAAGCAAGTTGCCTTTATTCCTCTGCTGAAACCTTACCCTAGCTTCGCCGAGGTGCGATCTATTTTGCAGCTCGAGTCCCAGAACCAAGCATACATGTCTGCTTCATCAAACCGTAACAACGAGACTTATCTTGCGCCTCGGATCATAATTAATCCCACTGCGTTGCGTCCCGGAACACGGACATGCGCCGCTCCAGTTGTCAATCATCCAACCGCCCGCAACCGTCGCGCGCATCAGCTCTTCCCGGCCGAATGGGAACTTGATCTATATAAAGCCTCGATCGACTTCCACAGATGAACCACTGCACTTTTCTATATCGATCACTTCCATCCATACATCACACAGCTCTCGTACGACGCGGCACTGTGCAGCCATTAAGGTAGCTTAAGTAATGGCGATGAGGTCCAAGAGTGAGGCCTGCTGCCTTCTATGGGTGCTCGTGGGTCTCTGCATTGCCACCGCACGCACGGCGTCAGCCGAGGGTAGGATCGACGACCACCTATAGCTGAACGGGGGATTCGGGAGCGTGTCTAAAGACGGCCAGATCCTCTCCCTGTTGCTTAACCACATCTCCGGGCTCGGGCTTCAAGTCCAAGGACACGTACATACACTATTAGGAAAACAACTATAGGTAATCCACATTTTTGTGGCGTACTTGCTAGTGGTGCCCCACGGGTAAAATAGGCATGACGCACTATCCACAGTTGCCCTACAGCTAACTGTCATAAGCGTGGCGCACATGGGGTGGTGCGCCACAGCTATGTGTGGGCCAGGGCACATGTGACCACATCACACATACCCGTAGCGCACTAGGTCAAGGTGCGCTACGGATGTGTCACTTATCCGTAGGACACCTTGACCTAGTGCGTTACGGGCATGTTTGTTGCTGCAGCCGGGTCAACTTAGCCGTAGGGCACTCTGCCCTAGTGCCCTACGGCTAAGTGGCATGCACCAACTCCACCGCCCCGTGGATCGCCTTTTTAGGTTTTGCAAAAAATAAAAGAAAATAATAAATACTTCAAAAAATAAAATTCTTTCATCTTTAGGTAGGTAATGTGGTATAGTTTTTAGGAAAATTAACAAACATGAGTTTCCACTCTTTCTAAAAAAAGTCATGTCACGATAAAAAGGCCATAACTTTTGCATACATATCGAAAAAAATCGTATAATATACCAAAATGACGAGAATGAGATTTCTCATCTGCTCGCAACTACCTCCAGTCATTTAGCGATTTTTTAGATTTTCAAAATTCGAAAAGAGTAAAAAGTTACGGTCAAAAGACCGTTTTTTCCTGCAGAAAAAAAATAGAGGACAACTTACGCGTAGCGCACCACCACCTAGTGCGCCACGGATAAGCTTGAGCGGGATTCAAATTTGAATCACCATCCCGCCCACCTACCCCTCAACTTTCCCTCCCCTTTTCCTTCTCCTTCTTCCTTCTCCTTCTCCTCCTTCCCATTTTTCCCCTACACCTATCTCTGGCCACCTTGCTCCGGCGTCCTTGCTTCGGCCTCTTCCTCTCCTTCAAGTGACGGTGGCACGGCGACGGCCTTCTCCTCCTCCTCGCAGCGACGACGGGCGACGACGGCCTCCTCCTCCTCGCAGCGACGACTGGCGACGGCGGCCTCCTCCTCCTCGCAACGACGACATGCGACAGCGGCCTCCTCCTCCTCGCAGCGACGACAGGCGACGAGGGCCTCCTTCTCCTCACCTACCTCCCTTCCTCCCTCTCTTCTTCTCTTCCTCCCTCTTGTCGTACCTCCCCTTCTCCAACCATCTACTGCCTCGATGCCGGCAAGGAATACCACGAGCACGGCCTCCCGCACCTCCCTGCGGTGGTAGGTCGTGGCACGACCATGCTCCGGCGAGGCGACACGACGGCGGCGCACGGACCCGATTGCTTTTGCAATTCAAAACAAGGGTATTTTTTGCATTTTTTGTTTTTTGAAAAACACATCCATGACGCACCCTGTACCCCTAGCCGTGGCGCACCTTGTAGTGCGCCACGCCTATCTCGACACAACCGTGGCACACCATGCAGTGCACCACGGCTACGAGATAGCCGTAGCGCGAGGCTCGTGGCACACTGCTAGTGCGCCACGGAAGACCTTTTCAGGTGGGCCGCGAATAGGCGTTTTTCTAGTAGTGATGTATGCGCGTGCCTACCTGCAGATCAAGCTCGCCCCTAACAACTCCGCTGGCACCGTCACCGCCTTCTACGTATGTCCCTTTCTTCTCTTTAAGGTAGAACACCATACATACCACCATTTGTAATCTGGATATATATGCTTGAATAATGCAGTTCATGTTGGTGTGGGAGCATGGGAGATACACGACGAGATCGACATGGAATTCCTGGGCACCTCCACCGACGAGCCCTACACTCTCCACACCAACATCTACGTCAATGGCACCAGCCGCAAGGAGGAGCAGTTCCGCCTCTGATTCGACCCAACCGCCGACTTCCACACCTATTCCATCGTCTGGACTTACCGGCACATCCTGTACGTCATCAATCCGTGCCCAAATCCCTCACTAATTATATATCCTCGTGCCCGATTAACCATACTGACGATTGAAGTGAATTGTTGCAGTATGCTGGTGGACGGCACACCGATCAGGAAGTTCAGGAACAACGCCAACATGGGCGTGCTCTACCCATCCAAGCAGCCGATGCGGCTCTTTGGGAGCCTGTGGAATGCCGACGACTGGACCACGCAGGGCGGCGGCGTCAAGACAGACTGGTCAGCGGCGCCCTTCATCGCGCAATTCCGCAACTACACAGCTACCACGTCGTCGCCTGACGGGTACGACTACTACGACCAGGAGATGGACGGGGCAGCACGGAAGAAGATGAAGGAGGCGCGTGACAAGTACATGATCTACACCTACTGCACGGACATGTCGAGGTCCCCCATGCCACCCGAGTGCTCCATGCCGTAGAGACTACTACATATTTTTATATATTATGTAAAAAATATTCATTATTTCCTTTCTACCAGTAAGGGTGCACGTGCCGCGTCTTATTAATCAACTTATTAATGTATTTTAAATTTATATTTGAAATTTGGGTGGATCCAACCGAAAGATAAAACAAAAAATGTCAATGTGCGAGCTCTATCTCGATTTGTTTGCCATGCATTTACCTGAAGTCTGATCCCGGCTGGCCTCGCACTAAAGCTGTGTCCCTCTGTGTCCTCATCGATACCAACTGGCACAATGTAGAAACTGAGCCGACTATTATCGTGAAGTTCTTTTTTGGCATATTCGCGATAAGACCTTGCTCACGAGGTTTGCTGATGTCGAACCGCAAACAATTGACTGAAGCCACGATACTCATGCACTATAGGATACGGTCACCACACTTGTGCATGCATGCTAGGGCCACATACATGTTCTCGTGTCATTCTGGCTGTCAAATGGTCCTTCTCCGGCAAACCCTAATCTGAGGGCCCCGCTGGTCTATCCCCCTAGCTTTGTTCGTACGAGGGTTGAACAATGTACTTTACTATTGGTCTAGTATTGTTTAGGGCATACCTACATGGAAAACCAAGGTTGGAACCATGGTTCCACTGGTTTCCCTCTGTTTTACCCATCATGGGAGTTTCCTCCTACAGGTTCAACACTTCTCTAAGTGTTATCGCATGCACCTAGACGGTCACACCCGGGAGCTAGGTTATTCATCTAGGAACATTCCACCATACTTGTGCATGTATTCTAGGGCGACACAAATGTTCTCGTGTCATTCCGGTGGTCAGACGGTTCTTCTCCGGCAAAACCCTAATCCGGCTCGCTGGTGTAGCCCCTAGCTTTCTCTAAAAGTTTATTTTATTCAACAAAAATATGTGATATCTGAGTTTAGATAGATAGATCTTATTTTTCTACAAATTTTGGTATATTATATATATTTTTCTGAAGTATAATGATTTAGTTATGAATTTTCTACGTTTATTGTGGCAAAAAGGAAAAAGATCTATGTTGACGGCCTGGCCGTCGGCGTAACATTACATGTTGGGCCGACGACAAAACCGTCGGCATAGCACCGACACCGTTGCTGCGCCGTCATGACTCGACTTGCTAGGCCCACGCGAGGCCCACCTATGCCGACGGCTAGGCTACACCGAGGGTAGTCGTCGGCCCACCTCAGGCTACGCCGACGGCCAGCCTCAGCCTATGCCGACGGCCTGTTTGTTGGCCCGCCCAGCTCGTGCCACTGCACCGACAGCCCCGATAATTTGTTGTCGGCATCTTGAATGCTTCTCGTAGTGATGCATCGAGAAGATAGCATCCAGCTGAAAGAATTTCCCACACCATACTCGCCTTGCCAAATATGCAACAAAAGGAGTAGTATGAACACCATGTGACTAGGGAGTTGGTCAAAGACGGATCGAAACCAATGATCAGTAGACGTGGTTAGACTTTTGATAAAATTTATGTGTCCTATTTTAAAGAACAGAGGTATTACAATTTACAAGTAGAGGCCAATAGTCCATTTGGATTTTGGAACGCATTGAGTTGACCGACAAAAGAGCGTGAGCTGCTCGTAAAATAAAAAATAAAAAAAAAGTCAGGTAGAAAACGCCGTTCGGTTTTTAAGGAAAAAGTCTACACAAGCTAGAGCCGTTCGATAAAATTTTTTGCTACACCAGCGCCTGTGGTGCATGCTGCTCCTTTCCTAGCCAGTGCAGTTGAGGTCGGTGCACCGGAAGATTTGGAGCATCAGTTTCATCGGGTGGATAAAGAAACCGCCGAGATTTTCGGGTGGCACACGCACAAGTCAACTTCAAACCCAGGGTGGCCTTTATCAACGACACTATCAAAATAATGTTTATATACTCCCTCTATCCTAAAATACCCTGCATTTTGGGTTTAGTCAAAGTCAAACTTTATAAAGTTTGGTAGAATATATAGAAAAAACTATAAACATCTATAGCACCGAATGTATATATTATGAAAATATATCTTATTACGATTCTTATGGTACTTATGTTGTATTATAGGTGTACATAAATTTTTCAATATATTTGGTCAAACTTTATAAAGTTTGACATTGACTAAACCCAGAATGCAGGGTATTTCATGACGGAGGGAGTATGAGGCACGATTAGTCCATGTCATCGCCTTGGCCTCGAGATACATGCATGCTTCCCTTCCGTATAACTAGCAACTGTCGATTGGTGGCTCTATCCTTTATGATTCGATTTGGTTGTCCAAGAAGAGCTTGACAGAGACCCACGTCTGCCCATTCAAAAACGCGGCTAGGGTTTATGCACTATAAGGCACGCACGTGCTACGTCAAGGACAAAAAGCCGTCGTCGTAGACCAAAATGCACTTGGCGTATGATATGCCGACGGCTGCCCTCGCGTATGATACGCCGACGGCTCCCCTCGGCGAAGGTCTCTCTCGGCGAAGCACACACAAGCCGTCGGCGTATCGAAATGCCGTTGACGTACGCTACGCCGACGGCTTTGCCCTCGGCGTAACGGCCGTCGGCATAGCCTGTCGCCCGATTGTAAAAACATTTTCTTAAAAAATATATATTTTTTTAAAAAAAAATCTCATTTTTTTTAATATTTGAATTGTTTGACTCATTAATCTCTCACTTTGAACATATTTAACACTAATTACACTTAATATTTGATTAAATTACAGTCTTGGTCAAACTTTCAAGCCGGTCACCCATCCTAATACTATTCCAGCTCCAGCAAACTTAACTTCCTCATTCTTTCAGAATCTGTTTCTGCAAAGTAATTCATACATTGTTGTCAATACTATGATATCAATCCTATTAACTCTTATATCATCATGTCACATGTTTGTATTTTTTGAAATTACAAACAATTATTTAAGTAAACAATTGATGAATAAGTAAAAATATTATTGAATTCAAATAAAAATATAATAATTTTACTTTTTTGTATTTTTCTATTTAATATGGAATAATTAATATCTTTAAATCCGTAAATCGGAATTCGACAAATAATATGTCTAAATTGATCAGAAAAATGAGAGGAATCTAAATATGATATCCATATCAACTAATCACAAACCCTCCGTTTTTAAATTAGCTATTTGGTGGTTGCTTCAAAAAATCCCCTTTTTGTGCTCGGAAAATGAAAAATGCCTTTTTGGTGCGATGAAAAGGAAAACTTGCATTGGATCTTTGGTAAAATAGCATATGTGAACCTAAAAATGATTTTAAAAAAACATGAGCATCGGATCATGTACCTGTAGTTCATATCTAACTCACTCCCTACCGATTCGACAGGAATTTATCTTTTTTATCAGAGGTGGACGAAAAGGTTTCGGGTCCCCCTGTTGGGACATTGTCCATATAAGGTGGTATAGTATTTTTTTGTAAAATGTGGTGGTAGCATTTTGAATTAGCCATTTGGTGGTTGCTTCACAAAACCGTCCGTTTTTTGTGCTCGGAAAATGAGAAATGGCTTTTTGGTGCGATTAAAAGGAAAACTTTCTCCTGCAACATTGTTCGCCATCCCATGATGCACGTATATGCACAATATGGGTATTATCACAAACTATGCCTTGATTCTAGCCATAACATTGTCATTTGACCCGAAAGACAAGAAACCTCGAATGAGATAGGTCATTTTGTGAAGGGTTTTTTGAGACATAATCAATATACTAAGTTTGATATTTTTCCTTCTAACTATGTCACATAATATAACACCACGCGAAGGTTTCGCATTGTTTCGATTGTTTTTGAATTTTTTATGCCCGTTTTAAACTATCGTCAAACTTTGTCGAACGGCGAGCATGAAGATTCTTAGCTCGGGGCTGAGCCTCGCTAAAATTGCATTGGATCTTTGATAAAATAGCATATTGTGAACCTAAAAATGATTTTTGTAAAAAAACATGAGCATCGGATCATGTACATGTAGTTCATATCTGACCCACTTCCTACCGATTCTACAGGAATTTGTCTTTTTCACCAGAGGTGGACGGAAAGGTTTTAGATCTCCCTTTTGGGATATTATCCATATAAGGTAGTCTAGTATTTTTTTAAAATATAGTGGTAGCATTTTGAATTATCCATTTGGTGGTTGTTTCACAAAACCGTCCGTTTTTTATGCTCGGAAAATAGGAAATGGCTTTTTGTGAGATGAAAAGTAAAACTTCCTCCTGCAACATTATTCGCCTTCCATGATGCACGTGTATGCATAATATGAGCACATTATCACAAACTATATCTTGATTCTAGCCATAGCATTGGTCATTTGACCTGAAAGCCAAGAAACCTCGAATGAGATAGGTCATTTTGTAAACGTTTTTTTGAGACGTAATTAATATACCAAGTTTGATATTTTTCCTTCTAACTATGTCACATAATATAACACCACACGAAGGTTTCGCATTGTTTCGATCGTTTTCAATTTTTTATACCCGTTTTAAACTATCGTCAAACTTTGTCGAACGATGGACATGAAGATTCTTAGCTCGGGACCGAGCCTCGCTAAACTTGCATTGCATCTTTGATAAAATAGCATATTATGAACCTAAAATTGATTTTTATAAAAAAACATGAGCATCAGATCATGTACCTGTAGTTCATATCTAACCCACTTCCTACCGATTTGGCAGGAATTTGTCTTTTTCACCAGAGGTGGACGGAAAGGTTTCAGATCTCTCTTTTGGTACATTGTCCATATAAGGTGGTCTAATATTTTTGTAAAATGTGGTGGTAGCATTTTGAATTAGCCATTTGGTGGTTGCTTCACAAAATCGTCCGTTTTTTGTACTCGGAAAATAGGAAATGGCTTTTTGGTGTGATGAAAAGGAAAACTTCCTCCTGCAACATTGTTCGCCATCCCATGATACATGTGTATGCACAATATGGGCACATTATCAGAAATAATGCCTTGATTCTAGCCATAACATTGGTCATTTGACCCGAAAGCCAAGAACCCTCGAATGAGATAGGTCATTTTGTAAAGGTTTTTTTGAGACATAATCAATATACCAAGTTTGATATTTTTTCCTTTTAACTATGTCACATAATATAACACCACGCGAAGATTTCGCATTGTTTCGATCGTTTTTGAATTTTTTATGCCTGTTTTAAACTATCGTCAAACTTTGTCGAACGACGGGCATGAAGATTCTTAGCTCGGGTCTGAGCCTCGCTAAAATTGCATTGAATCTTTGATAAAATAGCATATTGTGAACCTAAAAATGATAAATGAGCATCGGATCATGTACCTGTAGTTCATATCTTCCTACCGATTCGGCAGGAATTTGTCTTTTTCACCAGAGGTGGAAGGAAATGTTTCAGATCTCCCTTTTGGGACATTATACATATAAGGTGGTCTAGTATTTTTTAAAATATGGTGGTAACTTTTTGAATTGGCCATTTGGTGGTTGACTCACAAAAATGTTCGTTTTTTGTGCTCAGAAAATAGAAAATGGCTTTTTGGTGCGATGAAAAGGAAAACTTCCTAATGCAACATTGTTTTCCATCCCATGATGCACGTGTATTCACAATATGGGCATATTATTATAAACTATGTCTTAATTCTAGCCATAACATTGGTCATTTGACCTGAAAGCCAATAAACCTCGAATAAGATAGGTCATTTTGTAAAGGTTTTTTTGAGACATAATCAATATACCAAGTTTGATATTTTCCTTCTAACTATGTCACATAATATAACATCACACGAAGGTTTCACATTGTTTCGATCATTTTTGAATTTTTTATGCCCGTTTTAAATTATATATAATGTTTTATGTTTCACTTAATTTTTATTTACAAATGTATAATATTTGAGTGTAGATAGATAGATCTTATTTTTATGCAAAATTTGGTATATTATTTGTATTTTTCCGAATTAGAATGATTTAGTTATGATTTTTCAAAGTTTAATGAGGTAAAATAAAAAATAGCTACGTCGAGGGCAGCCGTCGGCGTAACATAGAATATGCGGAGGGCAATTCTACGCTGACGGTTGCTTAGCGGGGCTGGCCTGGACAATGGCTACGCCGACGGCCCCGACGTTTGTCGTCGGCGTAGCGACCGGCCGTCGGTGTAGCTTCCTATTCCTGTAGTGATGACACCATACGTTCAGTGCATTTGTTCATTTTGATGTTTATAAGTATGCTTATTATCTCACTAGTTACTTTTTTTGACAGTGTTCTCACTCATTACTAATATAGCTAGCTTTTGGAAAGCATCACTTGCTTGTAAAGTGTTTTTCGCTACTCCAAAAAGAAGTCCGCCGAAACTGTTTTCTCTCTTTTCAAACAATACAAGCAGTTGCTTACGTTAGATAAATCTAAGTAAAAAAGAGGAGCTCCCTTCTTCGGCACCTCTAGGAACACCATCAATGCAAGATTGCAAGTCCTCCTACTTCAAAGATGATGTTAATTGCAATGTATCCTAATTATATTGACTTATCGGGTGCAACTGATTGATATTGATATTGTCGGGCCGGCGGTGCATGCATGTCTGCTTCAGACCGTATCGACGAGACTTATCTTGCGCCTCAGATCATAATTAATCACATTGCGTTGCGTCCCGGAACACGGACATGCGCCGCTCCGGCTGTCAATCATCCAACCGCCCGCAACCGTCGCGCGCAGCTCTTCCCGGCCGAATGGGAACTCCATCTATATAAAGCCTCGATCGACCTCGACAGAAGCACCACTGCACTTTTCTGTATATCGGTCACTTTGGTTCCATCCATCACACAGCTCTTGTTGTACCACGAGGCAGCTAGCAGTGTGCAGCCAAGCTAGCTAGCTTAAGCAATGGCGATGAGGTCCAAGAGTGAGGCCTGCTGGGTGCTCGTGGGTCTCTGCTGCATTGCCGCCGCGCGCACGGCGTCAGCCGAGGGCAGGATCGACGACCACCTGCAGCTGAACGGGGGATTCGGGAGCGTGTCTGGAGATGGCCAGATCCTCTCGCTGTTGCTTAACGACAGCTCCAGCTCGGGCTTCAAGTCCAAGGACACGTACATGTACGCGCGCGCCGACCTGCAGATCAAGCTCGTCCCCAACAACTCCGCCGGCACCATCACCGCCTTCTACGTAAGTCCCTTTCTTCTCTATTGCTTGACGTCGACCACCAATCCACCATACATACCAGTACCATTTCTAATCTGGATATGCTGGAATAATGCAGTTCATGTCGGTGGGTGCATGGGACATACACGACGAGATCGACCTGGAGTTCTTGGGCAACTCCACCGGAGAGCCCTACACGCTCCACACCAACATCTACGTCAACGGCACCGGCCGTAAGGCGGAGCAGTTCCGTCTCTGGTTCGACCCAACCATCGAATTCCACACATACTCCATCATTTGGACGTACCGCCACATCCTGTACGTCATCAATCATCGCCCAAATCCCTCAATAATTATATATCCCCGTGCGTGACCGACCATACTGACAATTGAAGTGAAATGCTGTAGTATGCTGGTGGACGGCACACCGATCCGGGAGTTCAAGAACAACGCCAACAAGGGCGTGTTGTACCCGTCTAAGCAGCCGATGCAGCTCTTTGGGAGCCTGTGGAACGCCGATGACTGGGCCACGCAGGGTGGCCGTGTCAAGACGGACTGGTCAGCGGCGCCCTTCATCGCGCAGTTCCGCAACTACAGGGCCACCAATGACTACTACGATCGGGAGATGGACGGGGCGGCGAGAAAGAAGTTAAAGGAGACACGTGACAAGTACATGATCTACACCTACTGTACGGACATGACAAGGTCCTCCACACCACCCGAGTGCTCCATGCCTTAGAGACTTCATTTATTTATGTAATGAAAGAACTATTTGTTATTTTCTTTCTATTCTAATATTTTAACTTAATTATTTCCTCTCTTTTTTAATTCTGGTTGTTTGTCCATACATATTGTGATGGAGAGATATTTTGTGTTTCCTCTTTTTTAATATTTTGTTATTATTTTCATCTATTTTTCTTTTGTATTTTTTATCTTCAATTTCCTATTTTTCTCTAAAAAATAAATCAACACATGTCTAGCTAAGAAAGATGCATAATGCTCTGGTAGGACTTTTTAAAACTGAAGCATGGGCCTCATGTTGGGAGTTTGGATGCCATTCGGCTGCATCAGTTTCGCCGCCTTCCAAATAAATACTTCAAATGAGAAAGGACCAACACTACAGGAAGATGCTTGTTCCCGATGTCAGAAGCCGTCAGTCGTGAAATGCCCATAGTCTGACCGTCATTTTAGGGTTCTACGACGTGGCTCGATGTGGGAACCGGCTGGGCCGTGCTGATGCTGGTATGACGACAGAAACGGCTCTCTATGCCGACAACAGCCATCGGCATATCTGCCATGTGTTGGCGACTGGTGCCTTCTAGAAACTACTGGAAAATTATGTTTTGGCGAGTGTTACTGTCTTTGCAGAGTGCTTTTTCCTAGAACTTGGCAAACATAGAATTTATCGTGTAGAGCACTCGCCAAAGATTAATAACATGGAAAACTTTGACAAGGCACATTGCAAAGATAAAACACTTGGTAAAATATCGAAACTGCACAAGGCAACGAAGTATTCTCGACAAAGTACCCAAAATACACATGGAATAGTACCCAAAATTCACATGATCTTTGTAGTTTAGTCTGACATATTCCATCATATTTGCATATTATCTTGAGTTAATACCAATATTGTCATTGATTTTGGAGATTTTTTGAATAATTTCCTTTATTTTGGTTCTAACTCGAGAAGGCAGAAAAAGGTTATGTTAATATTTAAGATTTTTAGGAGATTCGGGACTCCAAAACGGGCAAGGTTAAATAACATGCCTTAGAATTTTTGAGATGAATCCAACGAGATAAAATGGGCCAGCAGGAGTCCAATGGTCTGGTAGATAGCACCCATGGTGTGTTGGCCCTTTCTATTCGCGCCATGGGGTCCATCTCCCCCGCCGCGATCCGATCGACCTCAATCTTGTGCTTAGATAGTTCTGTTGATCTTAAACCACCTATATATACCTCCTGGTATTTTATTTTACGGTGGATGAAGGAGGAGGTCGAAAACACATAATCATAGTCTCCACATTGTTCTCTATCATGAACGGGGTAGTCCGCCCCATGTACTATGGGTCTATGGTGGTAGTTTGATCCAATCTCTAAATGTATGATCATTCTTGTAGTCCATATGAGTTACCTTGCATAATTATGGAAGTATCTATGGTGAATATAATATATTGTGGTATTGGACGAGATATGTTATCCATTTACTATTATGTTGCGTGCATGTCATGTTCTGGAAACATATTTTGACATTCGGAGCCTCTACTTTCTGGGGTGTTTTCTATCTAAGGCCTTCCATGCCTCACCGTCTGCTGGATGTGCCATCTTTGCTGGATTGTATCTCTTCCCATGCTTGCACCACGCCATCTGGCTGGCCGATTCCTTGGTCATGTAAGTTCGTTGGATTCTTCGTATGAATGGGAGATACCGAAGAATCTTCGCACGGATGGCCGCCTCGCTAGAGGACTCTCCCATATTACTTTTCATTCTCACACTCCTTCCAAAAAAATGGCAAACTTTTGGACAACAATCTCTCAAAAGTTTCATCGGCTTGTACATGTTTGCGAAAGAACATGACCTTCGGGGAGCTTCTTAGGGTATTCTGTGGTCTATTGTCCTCCTAGGAGGTCACTCTGTAGGCTCAGCAAACAATTTACAGAAGCCATTCAAGATATCCATTCGTCCAGAAGATCTTTCAAGAATGCCCATGTAATGTCGTGCTTGGCCTTGACTGCTAGTAACTGTGAGATGGCATCCAGCTGCGAGATTTTCACATACTATGATCGCCATGTAAATACTACCTCATACTATCTTGAGGTCCAAGACTGAGGCCTGCTACATCCTGTGGGTGCTCGTGAGTCTCTGCTGCATTGCCGCCGCGCGCAAGGCATCAGCCGAGGGCAGGATCGACCACCACCTGCAGCTGAACGGGGGATTAGGGAGCGTGTCTGAAGACGGACAGATCCTCTCGCTGTTGCTTAACCATAGCTCCGTATCGGGCTTCAAGTCCAAGGACACATATATGTATGCGTGCGCCGATCTGCAGACCAAGCTCGCCCCTAACAACTCCGCCGGCACTGTCACCGCCTTCTACGCATGTCCCTGTCTTCTCTTCGAGGTCGACCAAATCAAATGTACCACCATTTCTAATCTGGATATGCTGGAATAATGCAGTTCATGTCGGTGGGGGCATGGGAGATACACGACGAGATTGACCTAGAGTTCCTGGGCAACTCCACCGGCGAGCCCTACACGCTCCACACCAACATCTTCGTCAATGACACCGGCCGTAAGGCGGAGCAGTTCCGCCTCTGGTTTGACCCAACCACCGAATTCCACACATACTCCATCATCTGGACGTACCGGCACATCCTGTACATCATCAATCCGTGCCCAAATCCCTCATAAATTATATATCCTCGTGCGTGATTAACCATACTGACGATTGAAGTGAATTGTTGCAGTATGCTGGTGGACGGCACACCGATCAGGGAGTTTAGGAACAACGCCAACAGGGGCGTGCTCTGTTGGAGACATGCCCTAGAGGCAATAATAAATGTAGTTATTATTATATCTTTGTGTTTATGATAAAAGTTTACATTCATGCTATAATAGTATTAACAAGGAAACATTAATACTTGTGTGATTTGTAAACTTAATTTGAAGTCCCTAGTATAGCCTCTATACTTCACTAGCTTGTTGGTTGATTAAATGATTGAGGTTTCCCTATCATGAACATTGAGATGTTATCAACAACAAGATAATATCGTTAGGAGAATGATATGGTGGACATACTCCTATTGATAAGCGTAGCATAAAGATCAAGTCATTTCAATAGTTCAATTGCTATATGCTTTCTGATACATAGTAACCTAATTCCTTCGACCATGAGATCATGCATATCACCTTTACCGGATGGATGCTTTGATGACATCAAACACCACACCGTAACTGGGTGGCTATAAAGGTGGCATTGAGTGTTCGGAAAGTATTGGTTGAAACACATGGATCAAGAGTGGGATTTGTCCATCCATATGACGGATAGATATACTCTGGGCCCTCTCGGTGGAATGTCATCCAATTAGCTTGCAAGCATGTGACTGGGTCACAAGGGATCACATATCACGGGAACGAGAAAAGAGTACTTATCGGTAACGAGGTTGAACTAGGTATGCAGAGATACCGACGATCATAACCTCGGATAAGTAAACTATCGTGAGACAAAGGGAAATTGGTATCGTATGTAAGTGGTTCATTCGATCGCAAAGTAATCGTAGAAATATGTGGGAGCCATATGAATTTCCAGATTCCTCTATTGGTTATTGTTCGGAGAAGTGTCTCGATCATGTCCGCATAATTCACGAACCGTAGGGAGACACACTTAAGGATTCGACGTTGTTTTGAGTAGTTATGGTATTATGAGAAAGATACCGAATGTTGTTCGGAGTCTCGGATGGGATCCGGGATATCACGAGGTGATCCGGAATGGTCCGGAGAATAAGATTCATATAAGGAAAGTCCCGTTTCGGAGTTCGGGAATGATTCCGGTGTTTTCATCGGGAATGTTCTAGAAGGTTCCGGATTGTCCGGCACTCCGGGGGGGGGGGGGGGGGAGGGTACATGAATGTGTCATTGAATGATTGCATCATGTACTAAGTGTTCTTGCTGTTCCAAAAACATGAAAGTCAAATTGCCAGTTTGAAAGTCAAACGGCTAAAACAGAAAACTGTGGAAAACAGGAAACTGTGGGAAACATGAAACTGTGGGAAACAAGCAAGAGGAGGTTGAAACCAACTTGGAGGAGGAGTTCCTCTCCTCCAAGCCGGCGCCCAGCCCTAGGCCGAGTTGGGGAGGGACTCCCTCCCTCCCTGGCGTGCCTAGCCCCTCCACCTATAAAAGGAGGGGCAGGGCTCCTCCTTGAGACACACAAGTTTCTACCTCTAATCTCCGGTTTAGAGCCGTTTGGTTTAGAGCTTCTAATTGCTTTAGCCTGCGGTTTAGAGCCTTCTAATTGGTGTGTCTAATCTCTAGACCACTAATAGCCCTCTCTCATAATCCACCATACTCGCTCCGGCTTAAGGCGAAGCCCTGCGGGATTTCCCCTCTACTTCCGGTACCACGCCGTTGTGCTGCCGGAATCGCGAGGAGAGTGCTACAACCTCCGCTGCCTGCTGGAACAAGGGAGAGGAAGGTCTTCGTCGAGTATCGAACGTGTGACCGACTGCGGAAGCGCTGCCGGAACGCAGCGCCGGAAGGATCGTCCACACGATCTTGAGATCGGAAAGAGTACGACTACATCACCCACGAGAATCCGCTCTCGTTAAACACTTTGGAATCTTCGAGGGTAAGTTATTCCATCGACTCGTTGCTACAATTTAGTAGATAGATCTTGGCTTGTTTGTTTGTATGCGATAGGAAATTTTTGTTTTCCATGCTACGAACCCCTACATGCTCTACCCGTCCAAACAGCCGATGCGGCTCTTTGGGAGCCTGTGGAATGCCGACGACTGGGCCACGCAGGGCGGCCGTGTCAAGACAGACTGGTCAGCGGCTCCCTTCAACACGCAGTTCCGCAACTACACAGCAACCACGTCGTCGCCCGACGGCTACGGCTACTACGACCAGGAGATGGACAGGGCAGCACGGAATGAAGAAGATGAAGGAGGCGCGTGACAAGTACATGATCTATACCTACTGCACGGACATGACGAGATCCCCCACACCACCCGAGTGCTCCATGCCCTAGAGACTACTACATATTTTTATATATTATGTAAAAAGATTCATTATTTCCTTTCTACCAGTAAGGGTGCATGTGCCACGTCTTATTAATCAACTTATTAATGCATTTTAAATTTATATTTGAAATTTGGGTGGATCCAATGTTGGATTATTAGGCATAATTTCTACGATTAATTCCAGACAACATTAGCTACAATCACGTGAACCTCTAACATACTAGATGTATTGATCAACATGAACATTAGCAGATTATACGCACTAACAGTCATAGTAAAATAACAGATCTGTTGACGGTGTATGTACTGATCGGTTGTCGATGTAGTCGCCGTTGGTGCAGTAGACTGACGAAAAAGTCGACGTTGAAGACGACGCACACGAGGTCCGGATTGACGACCGGGAAGACGCGCCGTGATGACGAACTTGAGCAGT
The DNA here is from genome assembly GCA_916181665.1 of Avena sativa. NCBI lineage: Eukaryota > Viridiplantae > Streptophyta > Magnoliopsida > Poales > Poaceae > Avena > Avena sativa. The sequence continues at coordinate 381,087,141 of OV702280.1, read as the reverse complement.
CGCGCGGAGCGCTTCCCAAAAACCTTATTTGCCTTCTCCCGTATAGGATCATAAAGGCGAGTGGTTCCGGAGACCTGCTCTCCCGACCGCCGGTGCACGCCAGCAAGCGGGATGGACTAGACTACGGTGGCGGTGCAAGCAGAGAAGATGGCAAAACCCTAGATTGGTTTGGTGTCGTACGTTGTGAAAATCGCACAGTCGTTTATATAGATCAACTCGGAAATCCCGTACAGGACACGAAGTGGACCAAGCCCATGATCCGGGTCGGTTACAGATAGCTCATGATCCGGGAGTGACCCGAATCCACTAACTGTTGACATGTCTGTCTAACCGCACACATTTTCCTGAGCAGCAAAATAAAGCTCGGCTCGGCGAGATTCCCGCAACCCGTGGCGCGTCGCGTCACGTCTTGACGTGACGAGACGAGGCGAGCGTGCGAGCGGCGTCGTCGTTGGAGGAGCGCGCATGTAGCTCTCTTATTGTCACTCACTTACAAAATGGTGCAACACTCCACCTTATAAGGTGATGCAACTCTCCTTCAACTTTCCATATGGGACTAAACTTTAGCTCCTACAGCTCTTGCCACACACACATGTGAGCTGCCACCAACTTGGACCAAATCACATATGGGCTTCCACATACATGGGCTTTGAGATTTAGGGAAAATCTGAAATCACACATGGGTCTAATGATTTAGCCCATTTCTAATATCCAACCGAAAACTAAAAGAAAAATGTCAATGTGCGAGCTCTATCTCGATTTGTTTGCCATGCATGTACCTGAAGTCTGATCCTGGCTGGCCTCGCACTAAAGATGTGTCCCTCTGTGTCCTCATCGAGACCAACTGGCCCAATGCAGAAACTGAGCCGAGTATTATCGTGAAGTTCTTTTTTGGCATTCGCGATAAGACCTTTCTCACGAGGTTTGCTGATGTCGAGCCGCAAACAATTGACTGAAGCCACGATACCCATGCACTATAGGAAACGGTCACCACACTTCTGCATGTATGCTAGGGCCATATACATGTTCTCGTGTCATTTTGGCTGTCAAATGGTCTTTCTCCGGCGAAACTCTAATCCGAAGGCCCTGCTGGTCTAGCCCCCTAGCTTTGTTCGTGCGAGGGTTGAACAATGTATTTTACTGTTGGTCTAGTATTGTTTAGTGCATACCTACATGGAAAATCAAGGTTGTGACCATGGTGTGAATTTGATTGACTTGCATAATAATATTGCTTGAGGGGTACAGAGTATATATGGGGTTATAAAACTTGTCGGCCAAGATTACTTAAAACCGACTCTAAAATAACTCTAACAAATCAAAACCGACTCAACATTGTCTAGTCTAACATCCCTCCGCAGTCTCATCGGCGAGCGCAACGACGTTGAGACTGGATCGTATGTCAATAAATGGTGCAGTAGCAAGCCCCTTGGTGAAGATGTCAGCAAATTGCGCCGTGGTTGGGACATGAAGAACACGAACTTGTCCAAGAGCAACCTTTTCGCGAACAAAATGTATGTCGATTTCAATATGTTTTGTCTTCCGATGCTGAACTGGGTTGCCCGCCATATAAACTGCAGAGATATTATCACAATACACAATGGTAGCCTGCTGAATTGGGCGATGAAGGTCGGCCGGAAGTTGACGCAACCATACCGTTTCTGCAACTGCATGTGCAACTGCGCGGTACTCAGCCTCAGCAGACGAACGAGAAACCGTTAGCTGACGCTTAGAAGACCAAGAAATCAAATTATTGCCAAGAAAAACACAGTAACCAGATGTGGACTGACGAGTCTCAGGACATCCAGCCCAATCTGCATCAGAATATGCTGTCAAAGTTGTAGGGGAAGAATAATTAATATGAAGGCAATGATCAAGAGTTCTTTTGAGATAGCGAAGAATTCTTTTGACTAGATTATAATGAGGAAGGCGTGGATCATGCATGAAAAGGCATGCTTGTTGAACATCATAGGAAATTTCAGGATGTGTAAGAGTGAGATATTTAAGTGCTCCTGCGAGACTTCGATATAGAGTGGGATCGGAGAAGGATTCGCCGGTAGAAGAAAATTTAGAAGTGGTGTCGATGGGGGTGTGGGATGGTTGGCAGTCCGACATGCCAGCACGAGAGAGAAGATCGAGAATGTATTGCCGTTGAGAAAGAAAAAGGCCAGGTTACAGCAATGCCCAAAAATTATGAAGCATACCTAGATCAGTCATAGAGAATTCGTGTTGAAGACTAGAGATGATAGAGTTGAGAAAAGTTTGGGTGGAGGCTGTGAGAATAATGTCATCAACGTAAAGGAGGAGATAGGCAATGTTATTATTTGATTGATAGACAAAGAGAGATGTGTCGGAGAGAGAGGGAATAAATCCTATAGTTTGGATGAATGTAGAAAAGCGTTGAAACCACGCACGAGGTGCTTGCTTCAGGCCGTAGAGAGACTTTTTGAGAAGACATACATGATTGGGTGAACTAGGATCTTGAAACCTAAAGGTTGTTGACAGTAGACAGTTTCTTGAAGAGAACCATGAAGAAAGGCATTTTTGACGTCGAGTTGATGAATAGTCCAAGAAGAGGAAACATCAATGCTAAGGACGGTGCGAATTGTGCTTGGTTTGACAACAGGAGAAAATGTTTCATCATAGTCAATTCCTTGTTGTTGAGAATAGCCACGACATACCCAGCGGGCTTTGTAGTGAGAGAGAGTACCATCGGAGTGATTTTTTTTACGAAAGACCCATTTACCAGAAACAATGTTTGAATTAGAGGGGCGAGGAACTAGCTGCCAAGTATCATTGGTGACCAAAGCATGGTATTCTTCTTTCATAGCAGCGGACTAGTTGGGATCGAGAAGAGCGGATTTGTAGGATTTTGGGATGGGAGAAAGGTTGGGTTGAGCTAAGAAATTAAGACGTTTGGAGGGTAGACAAAAACCAAATTTGCCGCGGGTACGCATAGTATGATCATTGGTGGGTGCTGGAATAAGAATAGCATAGGAGGGTAATTGTGGGGAAGGAGACAGATCATGCTCAGAAGTGGGTGCCGAAGAGGGAGGCGTGACATTGGAGTTGGGAGATGCATCAGATGAGGTTTGCGACGGGGCAGGAGAGTGTGCCGTGGGTGGAGAGGGTGGTGCGACAGCAGGCTGCACGGCAGGCTGCCGTGAGGGCGCGGTAGAGCGCGCGATAGGAGAAGTGAGCGAAACGCCCGGCGCAGCGGATGTAGGTTCGGACGTAAGGGGTTCTGTATGGAATATTGGGTTGTGTAGGGGATTAGGTGGTGTAGCTGAACGAGTCGAGGTAGAGGGATCGGTGGAGACGGAATCATGGGGAGATGTATGGGTGGTAAAAGGAAAAGAGTGTTCAACGAAAGTAACGTGACGAGAGATATGAATACGACCAGAAACTGGGTCAAAACATCTATAACCTTTGTGCTCATCGGAATAACCTAGAAAAACACAGGGTAGAGATCTAGGAGCTAGTTTATGAGGTGAAGTGACATAAGTATTGGGAAAACAGAGACAACCAAATACTCGAAGTTCAGGATAATTAGGATGACATAGAAAGAGAGAGTAATATGGTGTGGTTTGTGGGTTAAGTTGGGAGGGACGAATGTTGAGGAGATATGTGGCTGTGCGAAGAGCTTCGACCCAAAAATGTGGGGGCATAGAAGCTTGGATAAGAAGGGTTCTAATTATATCGTTGATAGTGCAGAGAGATCTCTCAGCTTTACCGTTTTGAGGGGAAGTGTAGGGGCAGGAAAAACGGAGGAGAATGCCATGGTGGAGAAAGAAATTATGATTTTGGTTATTGTAAAATTCTTTGCCATTATCACATTGGATGAACCGAATGGGGAGAAAGAAGTGAGTTGCAACATAGCGTTGAAAATTGAGAAAGATTGTGTGCACATCAGATTTTTTGCTTAAAGGAAAAGTCCATGCATAATGAGTGAAATCATCCAAGATCACAAGATAGTACTTAAAACCAGAAATACTCTCAATAGGTGATGTCCATAAATCACAATGTAATAATTTGAAGGGAAAAGTACTAGAAGAAGTAGAAGAATTGAATGGAAGACGCACATGTTTTCCTTGTTGACAAGATTCACAAACTAGAGGATTATGAGTATCACGATTACAAGGAATAGAGAAATCACTAAGGAGAGAATCTAAGACGATTTTATTGGGGTGGCCTAGACGTTGATGCCAAGATCGACCGAAGCAACCATATATGAGGGTTGGGTGGCCGTGGGAACACCATGGAGGGAGTAGAGATCTCCATCACTATTGAAGCGAGCGATCTCCGCCTTGGTTAGAAAATCCTTCACAGAAACACCAAAGGAGTCAAATTCGAGAGAAACATGATTGTCACGAGTGAATTGTCGAACGGAGATTAAATTTTTAATGAGATCAGGTGCAACAAGAATATTGCGAAGGAGGAGAGGTTTTGTGTGTGAGAGAAGTTGTGCATTACCAACACCGGAGATAGGGGTAGTAGAACCATTGCCAAGAGTTATAAAGGAAAAAGGTGAGGAGGAAAAATTTGACAGCATATTATTCGAAGAAGACATGTGACTAGAAGCACCAGAATCGAAAATCCAGTCGGTACCTGAGTTTCCTTGAGCAGCAAAGTGGTTCATTGCCTGGATAAACGCTGCTTGGTCCCAGCTCGGTGATGAGGAAGAGGACGGCGATGGTGTAGGCAGCAGAGCAGGTGGTGATGACGCGTAGATCGGCATGTAGGCACCAGCAGACGTCGGAGGAGGGGCTGGAGCGCTGTACTGCTGGTAAGTCGGACCAGGCATGTAGGTCGGTGCAGTCATGTAGGCTTGGTGCGGAGGGCGAGTGCCGAGGAGGCCCGGAGAGCCGGCGTGGGGGCGCATGCCCGGTGTGCAGGCGCCGGAGTACACCGGGGGAGCACCAATCTGAGAGGACGCGATCCAGGGCATGGGCCAGTCCTGGACAAGCCCTGTCCACGGGTCGTGCACGGGCGCCAGCTAAGAGACGCAGAAGGTGCTGGGGCTGGAGGCGTCGGGCCGCTGGGAGGAGCCGTGGGTGGTCGGGGCGGCCGGAAGGTAGGGTTTTTGCCCCTGTAGTTCGGACTAGGGCGCCACCCCGGAGGTGGCTGCACCGGTATCGGAGGAGGCGGCGCAGCAGAAGCTGGAGGTCGCTAGATCGCGGCAAAAACTTGATGGCGCGCCTCTTTATTTGCGAGGGCACGGTCGGCCCACTGCAGCATAGATCGGACCTCGGCGAAGGTAGGACGGGGCCGCATCATGGGAATAAAGGAGGCCTGCTTTTCGAAGCGGTTACCAAGCCCGACGAGGAGGATGTTAATCAGTTGACGGCCGTCGACGGGGTCGCCGAGCTCTTAGAGTTCATCGGCGATCGTCTTTAGCTTTTGACAGTAGACGCCGACGGGAGAGTCAATTTGGACGGTGTTGCGGAGCTCGGTGTGGAGGGTGTTGATGCGGGCGTCGACGTGTTGGAGATATGCCCTAGAGGCAATAATAAATATAGTTATTATTATATCTTTGTGTTTATGATAAATGTTTATATTCATGCTATAATAGTATTAACAAGGAAACATTAATACTTGTGTGAATTGTAAACTTAAATTGAAGTCCCTAGTATAGCCTCTATACTTCACTAGCTTGTTGGTTAATAGATGATTGTGGTTTCCCTATCATGAACATTGAGATGTTATTAACAACAAGATCATATCGTTAGGAGAATGATATGGTGGACATACTCCTATAGATAAGCGTAGCATAAAGATCAAGTCATTTCAATAGTTCAATTGCTATATGCTTTCTGATACATAGTAACCTAATTCCTTCGACCATGAGATCATGCATATCACCTTTACTGGATGGATGCTTTGATGTCATCAAACACCACACCGTAACAGGGTGGCTATAAAGGTGGCATTGATCGTTCGGAAAGTATTGGTTGAAACACATGGATCAAGAGTGGGATTTGTCCATCCACATGACGGATAGATATTCTCTGGGCCCTCTCGGTGAAATGTCATCCAATTAGCTTGCAAGCATGTGACTAGGTCACAAGGGATCACATATCACGGGAACGAGAAAAGAGTACTTATCAGTAACGAGGTTGAACTAGGTATGCAGAGATACCGACGATCATAACCTCGGATAAGTAACATATCGTGAGACAAAGGGAAATTGGTATCGTATGTAAGTGGTTCATTCGATCGCAAAGTAATCGTAGAAATATGTGGGAGCCATATGAATTTCCAGATTCCTCTATTGGTTATTGTTCGGAGAAGTGTCTCGATCATGTCTGCATAATTCACGAACCGTAGGGATTCCTCCCCTTGGCCGGCGCCTCCCAAGGCCGACTTGGGGAGGGACTCCCCTCCCCTTGGCCGGCCCTCCCACCTATAAAGGGAGGGGCAGGGCTCCCCTCTCTAGACACACAAGTTTCCTACCCTCTAAACCTAAACCCTAGATCTAAACCCCGGTTTAGAGCTATTTTGGTTTAGAGCCTTCTAATTGGTTTAGAGCCCTCTAATTGGTGTGTCTAATTACTAGACCACTAATAGCCTCTCTCATAAGCTCCACCATACTCGCACCGGCTTAAGGCGAAGCCCTGCGGGATCTCCCCTCTACCTCCGGTACCACGCCGTTGTGCTGCCGGAATCGCGAGGAGAGTACTACAACCTCCGCTGCCTGCTGGAACAAGGGAGAGGAAGGTCTTCGTCGAGTACCGAACGTGTGACCGACTGCGGGGGCGCTGCTGGAACGTGGCGCCGGAAGGATCGTCTACACGATCTTGAGATCGGAAAGAGTACGACTACATCACCCACGAGAATCTGCTCTCGTTAAACACTTTGGAATCTTCGAGGGTGAGTTATTCCATCGACTCGTTGCTGCAATCTAGTAGATAGATCTTGGCTTGTTTGTTTGTATGCGATAGAAAATTTTTGTTTTCCATGCTACGAACCCCTACAGTGGTATCAGAGCCGTGTCTATATGTAGATCTGTTGCACGAGTAGAACACAATGGTCATTGTGGGCGTTGATGCTTTTATTGTAGATTGCTTTTTGTGTACTTTGCATCTTGCGGTATGTTGGGATGAAGCGGCCCGGGCTAACCTTACATGACATCGTTCATGAGACTTGCTCCACGCTTAACATGCAACTTGTATTGCATAAGTGGCTTTGCGGGTGCCTGTTTCTCCTAGCATAGTAAAGATCCAATTTACAACGGGTAATCAACAATGCTAGTATCAATGTTGTGGTTCTTGTTCGTAGGTTAGAACGACACTTATGGAAAGCCCCAAACCACGTAAAATATGCAAAGAAAGTAGAAGCGTCTAACTTTGTTTTGCAGGGGTGTGCAGTGATGTGATATGGCCATGATTGTGATTATATTTGATGTATGCAATGTTCCTTATTGTAAGTTGGCAACCGGCAGGAGCCATATGGTTGTCTTTAATTTCTGTTAAGACCTGCGTGTCTGTTCAAAATAGTTGTAATAGTTGAAGCTGGTGGACGACAACCATGAAGAAGCGTCATTGACCTTGATGCTATGCCGGTGATGATGGAGATCATATTCGTGCTTGAAGATGGAGATCGGAAGCACAAAGAAGAAAGGCCATATCATATCACATATTATGAATTGCATGTGATGTTAATCCTTTATGCATCTTGTATTGCTTAGTAGACGACGGTAGCATTATAAGATGATCCCTCATGCACATAAATTTCAAGTTCTAAAGTGTTCACCCTTAGTATGCACCGTTGCCAAAGCTTGTTGCTTCGAAGCACCACGTGATGATCGGGTGTCTTTGATTCCGCGGGTGAATACAACGTAAGCAAGCCAGATTTGCTTATGCGGTAACTAAGGTTTGATCTTGACGAGCCTAGCATGTACAGACATGGCCTCAGGAACACGGATCGCCGAAAGGCAAAGCATGAATCATATAGTAGATATGATGAACATGATGATTGTTCGCCATTAAAACTGTATCGGCTCTCGTGATGATCGGTGTTGATATAGTAGTTTTGGTTCGTGTGATCACTAAAACAATGTGAGGGATGTTGTTTTGAGTGGGAGTTCACCTAGTTTAATTTCATTAATTAATTTGAACTCAATTTGTCATAAACTTAGTCTAAACTATTGCAAATATGTTGTAGATCAATGGCAGCCCCTACCATCAATTTTAATGCGTTCCTAGAGAAAGAAAAGTTGAAAAACAATGGAAGCAACTTCGCGGATTGGTTCCGCAATTTGAGGATTGTCCTCACAGCTGGTAATTTGACCTATGTGCTGGATGCACCGCTAGGTGACCCACCTGCAGCTGATGCTACCGATGAAGTAAAGAATGTTTACCTCGCTCGGAAGAATCAGTACTCCATAGTTCAGTGTGCTATCTTGTATGGTTTAGAATCGGAGCTTCAGAAAAGGTTTGAAGAGTCAGATCCATATGATATTGTCGAGGATCTCAAATTAATTTTTGAGACTCATGCGGCAATTGAAAGTTATGAAGCTTCTGAAAAGTTCTTTAACTGCAAGATGGAAGAGGGTAGCTCCGTCAGTGAGCATGTGCTTAAGATGTCTGGGCACGCAAATAAACTTCAAAGTTTGGGTATAGTGATTCCTAATACTTTGGGAGTTTACCGCATCCTCCAATCACTACCACCAAGTTACAAGAACTTTGTGATGAACTACAACATGCAGAACATGAACAAAGAGTTGCCAGAACTATTTGCTATGTTAAAATCTGCAGAAGTGGAGATCAAGAAAGAGCACCAAGTGTTGATGGTCAATAAGACCACCAAATTCAAGAAAGGCAAGTCTAAGCAAAAGGGACACTTCAAGAAGGGTGGTAAGAAAGTTACCATGCCAACGAAGAAGACCAAGGCTGGACCTAAGCCTGAAACTGAGTGCTTTTACTGCAAGGGAGAAGGTCACTGGAAGCGGAATTGCCCAAAGTACTTGGCGGATTTGAAGAACGGCAACATCAAGAAGAAAGGTATATTTGATATACATGTTATTGATGTGTATCTCACTAGTATTCGTAGTAGTGCCTGGGTATTTGATACTGGTTCGGTTGCTCATATTTGTAACTCGAAACAGGAGCTGCAGAATAAACGGAAGCTAGCGAAGAACGAGGTGTCGATGCGTGTGGGAAACGGATCAAAGGTTGATGTGATCGCGGTCGGCACGCTACCTCTTCATCTACCATCGGGATTAGTTTTATACTTAAATAATTGTTATTTGGTGCCTGCGTTGAGCATGAACATTATATCGAGATCTTGTTTATTGCGAGACGGTTACTTGTTTAAATCAGAGAATAATGGTTGTTCGATTTATATGAGTAATATGTTTTACGCACATGCACCTTTGATAGATGGTCTATTCTTATTGAATCTCGATAGTAGAAATACACATCTTAATAACATTGAAGCTAAACGTTTGAAATCAAGCGATAATTCGACCTATATGTGGCACTGTCGTCTTGGTCACATTGGAGTGAAACGTATGAAGAAACTCCATTCCGATGGACTTCTTGAATCACTTGATTTTGAATCACTTGAAAGATGCGAAGCATGTCTGATGGGTAAAATGACTAAGACTCCATTTTCTGGTATAATGGAGCGAGCTACGGACTTATTGGAAATCATACATACCGATGTGTGTGGTCCAATGAGTGTAGCATCGCGCGGTGGTTATCGTTATGTTCTTACCTTCACGGATGATTTGAGTAGATATGGGTATATCTATTTCATGAAACATAAGTCCGAAACTTTCGAGAAGTTTAAGGAGTTTCAAAGTGAGGTAGAGAATCAACGTAACAAGAAGATTAAATTTCTACGTTCTGATCGTGGAGGTGAATATCTAAGTTACGAGTTTGGCGAGCATTTAAAGAAGTGCGGAATACTTTCACAATTGACACCGCCGGGAACACCACAGCGTAATGGTGTGTCCGAACGTCGTAATCGAACTCTCTTAGATATGGTTCGTTCTATGATGTCACTTACAGATTTACCGCTATCATTTTGGGGTTATGCATTAGAAACAGCCGCATTCACTTTAAATAGGGCACCATCTAAATCCGTTGAAACGACACCGTATGAATTATGGTTTGGGAAGAAACCTAAATTGTCGTTCCTTAAAGTTTGGGGATGCGAAGCCTATGTAAAGAAGTTACAGCCGGACAAGCTTGAACCCAAAGCAGAAAAATGCGTCTTCATAGGATACCCAAAGGAAACTATTGGGTATACCTTCTATCATAGATCCGAAGGCAAAATCTTCGTTGCCAAGAATGGATCCTTTCTAGAGAAGGAATTTCTCTCGAAAGAAGTGACTGGAAGGAAAGTAGAACTCGACGAGGTTGTCGAACCTTCTCTCGAAATTGCGAGTAGCGCAGCACCGGAAGAAGTTCCTGTGGTGCCTGCACCAATAAGAGGGGAAGCTAATGATGATGATCATGAAACTTCGGTTGAAGTTGCTACAGAGCCTCGGAGGTCAACGAGAACTCGTACCACTCCAGATTGGTATGATTCCGTTATGAATGTCATGGTGGTGGACAACACCGATGACCCCGAGACATATGAGGAAGCGATGATGAGCCCAGATTCCAATAAATGGCAAGAAGCCATGAAATCCGAGATTGGATCCATGTACGAAAACCAAGTATGGACTTTGGTGGACTTACCGGATGGCCGTAAGGCTGTCGAGAACAAATGGATTTTCAAGAAGAAAACAGATGCTGATGGTAATGTTACTGTCTATAAAGCTCGACTTGTCGCAAAAGGGTTTCGACAAATTCAAGGAGTTGACTACGATGAGACTTTCTCACCAGTAGCGAAGCTAAAGTCTGTGAGGATTATGTTAGCAATCGCTGCATATTATGATTATGAGATATGGCAGATGGATGTCAAAACAGCATTCCTCAATGGAGACATTGATGAAGAGTTGTATATGATGCAACCCAAAGGTTTTGTCGATCCTAAAGATGCTAACAAGGTATGCAAACTTCAACGGTCCATCTATGGATTGAAGCAAGCATCCCGAAGTTGGAATCAACGTTTTGATAAGGTAATCAAAAGTTTTGGTTTTATACAAACTTATGGAGAAGCTTGTATTTACAAGAAAGTGAGTGGGAGCTCTATAGCATTCTTAATACTATATGTGGATGACATATTGTTGATTGGGAATGATGTAGACCTTCTTAATAGTGTCAAAGAATATTTGAATAATAGTTTTTCAATGAAGGATCTTGGCGAAGCAGCTTACATATTAGGCATAAAGATTTATAGAGATAGATCGAAACGCCAAATATCATTGTCACAGAGTACATATTTGGACAAAGTTCTAAAGAAGTTTGGAATGGAAGAAAGCAAGAAAGGGTTCTTGCCCATGTTGCCCAATACGACCTTGAGTAAAACTCAAAGTCCGACATCGGCAGAAGATAGAGAAAGGATGAGTAAGACTCCCTATGCCTCAGCCATAGGATCTCTAATGTATGCCATGCTATGTACTAGACCCGACATTGCATATGCTGTTAGTTTAACTAGCAGATATCAAAGTGATCCAGGAGTGGATCATTGGACAGCGGTCAAAAACATCCTTAAGTACTTGAGAAGAACTAAGGATATGGTTCTTTCTTATGGAGGTGATGAACAGCTCGTTGTTAATGGTTACACCGATGCTAGTTGGAACACCGATCCGGATGATTCTAAATCACAATCTGGATACGTATTTATTTTGAATGGTGCAGCAGTTAGCTGGAGGAGTGCAAAGCAAAGCGTTGTGGCGAGATCTTCAACTGAATCGGAATACATGGCTGCTTCGGAGGCTTCACAAGAAGCAATATGGATGAAAGAGTTCATTACAGAGCTGGGTGTGGTTCCTAGTGCGCTGGACCCAATGTCTATCTACTGTGATAACATGGGCGCCATAGCCAATGCGCAAGAACCAAGGTCACACAAGAAGCTGAAGCATATCAAGCTACGTTTTCACGCTATTCGAGAACATATCCAGGATGGGGATATAAAGATTTGCAAAGTACACACAGATCTGAATGTGGCGGATCCGTTGACTAAACCTCTCCCGAGGGCAAAACATGACCAACACCAAACTGCCATGGGTGTTCGGTATATTACCATGTGATCTAGATTAGATGACTCTAGTGCAAGTGGGAGACTGTTGGAGATATGCCCTAGAGGCAATAATAAATATAGTTATTATTATATCTTTGTGTTTATGATAAATGTTTATATTCATGCTATAATAGTATTAACAAGGAAACATTAATACTTGTGTGAATTGTAAACTTAAATTGAAGTCCCTAGTATAGCCTCTATACTTCACTAGCTTGTTGGTTAATAGATGATTGTGGTTTCCCTATCATGAACATTGAGATGTTATTAACAACAAGATCATATCGTTAGGAGAATGATATGGTGGACATACTCCTATAGATAAGCGTAGCATAAAGATCAAGTCATTTCAATAGTTCAATTGCTATATGCTTTCTGATACATAGTAACCTAATTCCTTCGACCATGAGATCATGCATATCACCTTTACTGGATGGATGCTTTGATGTCATCAAACACCACACCGTAACAGGGTGGCTATAAAGGTGGCATTGATCGTTCGGAAAGTATTGGTTGAAACACATGGATCAAGAGTGGGATTTGTCCATCCACATGACGGATAGATATTCTCTGGGCCCTCTCGGTGAAATGTCATCCAATTAGCTTGCAAGCATGTGACTAGGTCACAAGGGATCACATATCACGGGAACGAGAAAAGAGTACTTATCAGTAACGAGGTTGAACTAGGTATGCAGAGATACCGACGATCATAACCTCGGATAAGTAACATATCGTGAGACAAAGGGAAATTGGTATCGTATGTAAGTGGTTCATTCGATCGCAAAGTAATCGTAGAAATATGTGGGAGCCATATGAATTTCCAGATTCCTCTATTGGTTATTGTTCGGAGAAGTGTCTCGATCATGTCTGCATAATTCACGAACCGTAGGGATTCCTCCCCTTGGCCGGCGCCTCCCAAGGCCGACTTGGGGAGGGACTCCCCTCCCCTTGGCCGGCCCTCCCACCTATAAAGGGAGGGGCAGGGCTCCCCTCTCTAGACACACAAGTTTCCTACCCTCTAAACCTAAACCCTAGATCTAAACCCCGGTTTAGAGCTATTTTGGTTTAGAGCCTTCTAATTGGTTTAGAGCCCTCTAATTGGTGTGTCTAATTACTAGACCACTAATAGCCTCTCTCATAAGCTCCACCATACTCGCACCGGCTTAAGGCGAAGCCCTGCGGGATCTCCCCTCTACCTCCGGTACCACGCCGTTGTGCTGCCGGAATCGCGAGGAGAGTACTACAACCTCCGCTGCCTGCTGGAACAAGGGAGAGGAAGGTCTTCGTCGAGTACCGAACGTGTGACCGACTGCGGGGGCGCTGCTGGAACGTGGCGCCGGAAGGATCGTCTACACGATCTTGAGATCGGAAAGAGTACGACTACATCACCCACGAGAATCTGCTCTCGTTAAACACTTTGGAATCTTCGAGGGTGAGTTATTCCATCGACTCGTTGCTGCAATCTAGTAGATAGATCTTGGCTTGTTTGTTTGTATGCGATAGAAAATTTTTGTTTTCCATGCTACGAACCCCTACACGACGTTGTCTTGGAAGAGCTATCGGAGGGCCGCCCAGAGGGCGGCTGCGCTGGTGGCGTCGCGAAACACGAGATTGAAGATCTCAGTGAACACCCGCTGGTAGATCCATTTGATGATGGCGAGGTTGTCCTTGGCCCAGCGAGGATCGGTAGGCCGGGGAACGGCGTGGTCGGCGACGTGGTCGAGAAGATTGCACTGACCGAGATGAACCTCGAAGAGATGACGCCAATGGTAGTAGTTATGCTTTGGTAGATCTAAAGTGATTGGAATAAAGGGGCTAACATCTGAGATTGTATCGGCATAGTGGATAGTTGGGAGGGTAGGAGAGGGTAGAGCAAGGGAGGTGTTGGAGGTTTGGCCGACGTCACCCAGGGAAGCAGCGGCGGCGGCGGCCTTTTTGGTGAAGTAGTCAGGAGGGGGAGGAGGGGGCGGCGTCGGTGGCGGCGCCATGCCCTAGGATCTAATTGTCTGATACCATGTGAATTTGATTGACTTGCATAATAATATTGCTTGAGGGGTACAGAGTATATATGGGGTTACAAAACTTGTCGGCCAAGATTACTTAAACTGACTCTAAAAAAAACTCTAACAAATCAAAACCGACTCAACATTGTCTAGTCTAACACATGGTTCCACTGGTTTCCCTCTGTTTTACCCATCATGGGAGTTTCCTCCTATAGGTTCAGCACTTCTCTAAGTGTTATCGCATGCACCGTAAACAGTCACACCCGGGAGCTAGGTTATTCATCTAGGAACATTTCACCATACTTGTGCATGTATTCTAGGGCCACACAAATGTTCTCGTGTCATTCCGGCGGTCAGACGGTTCTTCTCCGGCAAAACCCTAATCCGGATCGCTGGTCTAGCCCCTAGCTTTCTCTAAAAGTTTATTTTATTCAACAAAAATATGTGATATTTGAGTTTAGATAGATAGATCTTATTTTTCTACAAATTTTGGTATATTATATATATTTTTCTAAAGTATAATGATTTAGTTATGAATTTTCTAGGTTTATTGTGGCAAAAAGGAAAAAAGATCTATGTTGACGGCCTGGCCGTCGGCGTAACGTTACATGCTGGGCCGACGACAAAACCGTCGGCATAGCACCGACACCATTGCTACGCCGTCATGACTCGACTTGCTGGGGCCATACGAGGCCCACCTATGCCGACGGCTAGGCTACACCGACAGTAGTCGTCGGCCCACCTCAGGCTATGCCGACGGCCAGCCTCAGCCTATGCCGACGGCCTGTTTGTTGGCCCGCCCGGCTCGTGCCACTACACCGATAGCCCCGATAATTTGTTGTTGGCGTCTTGAATGCTTCTCGTAGTGGTGCGTCGAGAAGATAGCATCCAGGTGAAAGAATTTCGCACCTCATACTCGCCTTGCCAAATATGCAACAAAAGGAGTAGTATGAACACCATGTGAGTAGGGAGTTGGTCAAAGACGGATCGAAACCAATGATCAGTAGACGTGGTTAGACTTTTGATAAAATTTATGTGTCCTATTTTAAAGAACAGAGGTATTACAATTTACAAGTAGAGGCCAATAGTCCATTTGGATTTTGTAACGCATTTAGCTGACCGACAAAAGAGCGTGAGCTGCTCGTAAAATAAAAAATAAAAACAAAAGTCAGGTAGAAAACGCCGTTCGATTTTTAAGAAAAAAGTCTACACCGCTAGTCATGTACGACTAGTCCATGTCATTCGCCTTGGCCTGGAGATACATGCATGCTTCCTTTCCGTATAACTAGCAACTGTCGATTGGTGGCTCTATCCTTTATGATTCGATTTGGTTGTCCAAGAAGAGCTTGACAGACATCCACCGCTGTCTATGCAAAAAACGCGGTTAGGGTTCGTGTCACCATACATTCAGTGCATTTGTTCATTTTGACATTTATAAGTATGCTTATTATCTCACTAATTACTAATAAAATGTCGGAAAGCATCAATCCTGTTTTTTGTTACTCACTCCGTTCAAAATAGATGTCGCAAATTCATCTAAATTTGGATGTATCTAGTTTTAAATAGTGTTTAGGTACATTTAAATTTGGACAAATTTTCTACAGTACTTTTATTTTGAGACAGAGGGAGTACATAATTTCCCCCAAAAAGAAGTCTGTGAAAACCGTTTTATCTCATTTCAAACATACAAGCAGTTGCCTGCCAAAAGTCCAACTACGTACCTCGATCTACGTCGAACTACGTACCTCTGCTTAGGTTAGATAAGTCTAAATAAGAAAGAGGAGCTCCCTTCTTCGACACCGCTAGGAACACCGCCAATTAATGCTATTAATCCTACTTTAAACATGTATCCTAATGATATTGATTTATCGGGTGCAACTAATTGATATTGTCGGGCCGGCTGCGGTGCATGCAGGTGTGCTTCAAACCAACGTGGCTTATCTTGCGCCTCGGATCATAATTAATCAGCTTGCGTTGCGTCCCGGAACACCGACATGCGCCATTCCGGCTGTCAATCATCCCACATCCTCCTAACATTTACGCCCAACCGTCCGCAACCGTCACACGCAGCTGCTCCATCACACGAGAATGGGAACTCGATCTATATAAGCCTGGGTCGATATCGAGAGACACACCAGTCGACTTATCACTTACTGTTGGATTATTAGGCATAATTTCCACGATTAATTCCAGAATATAAATCATGACAAAACCAGCTACTAGCCCATGTAACTCGAACATACTAGATGTACTAAACAACAGGATGATCGGAAACAAACAGCAGCCTAACATATACTCGCAGAACATGATAAATAACCAAACAGGATCACGTAGCACGTACCGTTCGGTTGTCGTAGTAGAAACTTTGGGGAAGAGTGATCGCAGCAGATGGCGACGAAGACGACGGTAGGCAGCACCGCCTGACTTGGATGGAAGACGACCCGTGATGGAGAACTCGAGCAGTCGCGCAGAGCGCTTCCCAAAAACCTTATTCGCCCTCTCCCGTACAGGATTGCAAGGGCGAGTGGTTCCGGAGACCTGCTCTCCCGTCTGCTGGTGCACGCCGGCAAGCGGGATGGAGTAGACTACGGTGACGGCGCAAGTAGAGAGGAAGGCAAAACCCTAGATATAGAGCGGCTCAGGAAACCCTAACGGAGGCGAACGTGGGAAACCCTAGGCTCGGCGAGATTCCCGCAACCCGCGGCGCGGACGAGACGAGACGAGGCGAGCGTGCGTGCGTGCGAGCGGCGGCATCGTCGGAGGAGGAGCGCGCGTGTGTATCTCTCTTATTCCCACTCACTTACAAAGTGGTGCAACACTCCACCTTATAAGGTGGTGCAACTCTCCTCCAACTTTCCATGTGGGACTAAACTTTAGCTCCCACTCCACTCCCATGTGAGCTGCCACAAACATGGGCCCAAACACATATGGGCTGCCACAAATTTGGGCTTTGAGATTTATGGAAAATCTGAAATACTCATGGGCCTAAATGGATTAGCCCCATTATTTCTAACACTTACATCCATCCATCTCACAGCTAGCTCTTGTACAGAGGCAGCAGTGTGCAGCCAAGCTAGCTTCATCAATGGCGGTGAGGTCCATGAGTGAGGCCTGCTGCATCCTGTGGAGGCGAACGTGGGCCGAGTCCATGTTACGCACGTTCGGGTTGGTTACAGTAGCCCACGATCCGGGAGCGACCCGAATAAGCTAACCGTTTGACACGTCTGTCAATTTTCCTGAGCAGCAAAATAAAGCTCGGCTCGGCGAGATTCCCGCAACCCGCGGCGCGCGCGCGCGTCGCGTCGAGGCGAGCGTGCGAGCGGCGGCGTCGTCGGAGGAGGAGCGCGCGTGTGTATCTCTCTTATTCCCACTCACTTACAAAGTGGTGCAACACTCCACCTTATAAGGTGGTGCAACTCTCCTCCAACTTTCCATGTGGGACTAAACTTTAGCTCCCACTCCACTCCCATGTGAGCTGCCACAAACATGGGCCCAAACACATATGGGATGCCACAAATTTGGGCTTTGAGATTTAGGGAAAATCTGAAATACTCATGGGCCTAAATGGATTAGCCCCATTATTTCTAACAATCCCCCACCAGATCTCAAATGCCCATTTGAAGATTTGCCAATCCTTGCTACTTGTTTATATACCAGTGTTTCAGCAGAGACTGTTAAGTTGAACTTCCGCCTAGAATCTTGAAATACGTCTATCAACAACTTGAACAATGGACGAACCTTGAATTGCAAGTTTGGTGCCAATAGATTTCGCTCAAAATCATAACTAGTACTCGGCTGTCAGTAGCCTACCCCGCGGGTTGGAGCATATGCGTCATACTCCCTGGTCTCTTCATGAGTTTACTAGAGATCACCCAGATCTCATAGACCGCGACGTTTACAGTCGAGCTCATATAGGTGTGTTCTTTCAAGAATGCCCTGTAGGACGGCATCTTTGCTAATTAAAGCCAACAGAAACACATTAAGGCATGTTGCCAACCTGCCTTACAGATTATGAGAGTCATGCATCTTCACATAGAGAGGGTTACAAAATACTCTCCTCAGTCAAACCACTAGCTTGTTCTTCCCAGGTCCTAATTCACGGGATCTCCGATCACATAGGTTGGGTTACCACTAAGGTGTGACATCCACGGGTCTCAACCCCATCTCCCTCGATGCACTTTCTATCACATTTCGTGATAGTCCCTTTGTAAAGGGATCTGCCAGGTTTTTGTCTGTTTGAATATACGTAACAGTTATTACTCCGGAGTTTCTCAATTTCCTGACAGATTTCAAACGTCTCTTCACGTGTCTTGATGACTTCGCGTTATCCTTAGAATTGTTCACTTTGACAATAACAGTTTGGTTGTCACAATTCAGAAGGATTGCCGGTACAGGTTTCTCAACTACAGGCAAGTCCATCAAGAGCTCATGCAGCCATTCTGACTCAACAGTGGCTGTGTCTAAAGCAGTAAGTTCTGCTTCCATAGTTGACCTCGTCAATATGGTTTGTCTACGAGACCTCCATGACACTGCGCCACCTCCAAGGGTAAACACATACCCGCTTGTGGCGTAGAGTTCATCAACGTCAGAGATCCAATTCGAATCACTATATCCTTCAAGCACAGCAGGATTCCCTGAATAGTGAATCCCATAGCTCATTGTACCACATAGATAGCGCATGACCCTTTCAAGTGCATGCCAATGATCAATACCCGGGTTAGACATGAACCTACTCAACTTGCTCACAGCAAAAGAGATATCGGGTCTTGTAGCGCTTGCTAAGTACATGAGAGAACCAACAACTTGTGAATATTTCAGCCGATCAGTTGGTTCCTTCTTATTCTTTCGTAATGTCAAACTGGGATCATAAGGTGTTGGAGAATTCTTGCCATCATTAAAGCCAAATTGGCTCAAGACCTTCTCAACATAATGAGATTGCGTTAAAGTAATCCCATTCTCGTTCTTAATAAGCTTGATGTTCAGAATCACATCAGCCTCTCCCAGATCTTTCATATCAAAACTCTTTGACAAGAAAGACTTGACTTCATTTATCACTTTCATGTTTGTACCAAAGATCAGAATATCATCCACGTACAAACATAATATAACACTATCGCCCCCACCATGGCGATAGTAAACACACCTATCAGCCTCGTTAATGACAAAGCCAGCAGAAAGTAGAGTTCTGTCAAACTTCTCATGCCATTGCTTAGGTGCTTGTTTCAGGCCATATAAAGATTTCAATAACTTACACACCTTTGTCTCTTCACCTTTTACCACAAACCCATCCGGCTGATCCATATAGATCTCCTCTTCCAACTCTCCATTAAGGAAAGCTGTCTTCACGTCCATTTGATGAACGAGAAGACCATAAGAGGCAGCCAGGGACAGTAGTACTCGAATGGTGGTCAGTCTAGCGACAGGTGAATAGGTGTCAAAGTAATCTTCGCCTTCTTTCTGTGTGTAGCCCTTAGCTACAAGCCGTGCCTTGTACTTCTCAATAGTACCATCAGGCCTTAGCTTCTCCTTGAACACCCACTTACATCCCACAGGTTTACAACCATAGGGTCGTTCTGATAATTCCCAAGTTCCATTAGAAAGAATCGAGTCCATCTCATTTTGGACAGCTTCTTTCCAATCATCTGCATCAGGAGATGCATATGCCTCAGTAATGGATCTGGGAGTATCATCCACAAGGTACACGATGAAATCATTGCCAAAGGATTTTGCAACCCTATGTCTCTTACTCCTCGTGAGAGGTTCATCGTCATCCTTCTCAAGAAATTCCTCATGTGGTTGTTCAGAATTATCAATAGATGCACTAGATTCAGGAAGTATTTCAGAAGAAATCCTACCAATGCTATGCATATCTTTCATAGGAAAAATATTCTCAAAGAATGTTGCATCACGAGATTCCATTATAGTATCAACATGCATATCAGGTACCTCAGATTTAACCACTAGAAATCTATAGCCTACACTCCGTGGAGCATATCCTAGAAAGATACAATCCACTGTCTTGGGTCCGAGCTTGCGTTTCTTGGGAATCGGTATGTTGACCTTCGCCAAACACCCCCAAGTACGCAGATACGAAAGTGATGGTTTTCTCCCAACCCACTCCTCATAAGGGTTCTTTTCTTTATTCTTGTTAGGAACTCTATTCAGGACATGACATGAAGTCAACAAAGCCTCCCCCCACCATGCCTTTGATAAACCAGCAGTGGCTAACATGGAATTCACCAAGTCAGTCAGCGTGCGGTTTTTCCTCTCGGCAACCCCGTTTGATTGGGGCGAGTAGGGAGGCGTCCTCTCATGAATAATTCCGTGTTCCTGACAGAATTCATCAAATATTTTGGGAAAATACTCACCACCACGATCCGACCTAAGACGCTTGATCTTTCTCTCTAGTTGATTTTCAACCTCGGCCTTATAGATTTTAAAGTAGTCTAAAGCCTCATCTTTAGTTTGCAACAAGTAAACATAGCAGAATTTAGTAGCATCATCTATCAACGTCATGAAATATCTTTTTTCACCTTTTGTCAACACACCATTCATCTCACATAGATCAGAATGTATGAGTTCTAGAGGTGCCAAGTTTCTCTCCTCGGCAGCCTTGTGAGGCTTTCGAGGTTGCTTTGATTGCACACAACTATGGCACTTAGAACCTTTGGCAATAGTGAAATTCGGAATTAAACTCATGCTGGAAATCCGAGACATCAAACCAAAATTAATGTGACATAAACGAGAATGCCAAACACTGGTATCATCATTAACACCACCACAAATATGATTCACGGATTTATTACAAAACTCTGAAAGTGAAAACCGGAACAAGCCTCCGAACTCATAACCTTTACCAATAAATTGTCCATGTTTCGAAACAACGACTTTATTAGACTCTAAGACAACCTTAAACCCATCTCTGCAAAGAAGGGAGCCACTAACGAGATTCTTGTTCATAGTAGGGACATGCTGCACGTTCCTCAGCTGCACGATCTTTCCGGAAGTAAACTTCAGATCCACCGTGCCAACACCACGAACAGAAGCATGTGATCCATTCCCCATTAGGACGGATGAGTCCCGAGCGACCTGATAAGAAGTGAACATAGAGATGTCAGCACACACATGAACATTAGCACCCGTATCAAGCCACCAACACGGTGATTGAAATACTGAAAGAACAGTAAATAAATTACCATACCCATCAGTATTGCTAGCGGACACGACGTTGACAGTCTTGGCCTTTTTCCCTCTGCGGTCTGCGCGTTCTGGACAGTCCTTGGAAAAATGGCCGGGCTCTCCACAAGTGTAACAAGACAGTTCACTCTTGTCCCTGTTCGTCTTCTTCTTCTTGAAGGTTTTAGTCTTTACAGGCTTGTTAAAGGAGGGTTTGAAGTTCCCTTTGTTCTTGCCTACGGATTTGCCTTTCTGCACAAAGTTAGCAGTAGCAAGACCCTCTCCTTTCTCAGTAGTGTCCTTAGCCCGAGCCTTCTCCTCAACATCAAGGGACGCTATCAGATTTTCAACTGATATCTCCTGTCTCTTGTGTTTGAGAGTTGTGGCAAAGTTCCTCCATGAAGGGGGCAACTTAGCAATAATGCATCCCGCCACAAACTTGTCGGGTAAGGTACACTTAAGGAGTTCGAGCTCCTTGGCAATGCACTGTATCTCATGAGCTTGTTGAACCACAAGAAGGTCCTTAGTCATCTTAAAATCATGAAAGCTCTTCATGATATACAGTTCACTGCCAGCATCTGCAGCACCAAACTTGGCATCCAGTGCATCCCAGAGCTCCTTTCCGTCTTTTATGTGCATAAACACATCACACAGACGATCAGCAAGAATGCTCAGAATACATCCCACAAAGACAGTATTAGCATCCTCGAACTTCTTCTGATCCTCGTCAGATATAGTTCCCTCAGGTTTGCCTTTACTGATGTGGAACACTTTCATCGTGGTCAGCCAAAGCTCAGCCTTGTACTGCCACCTCTTAAAGTGCACACAGGTAAACTTATCCAACCTCAGTGCATCGGTAAAACCAGCCATTGTTAATTCAGGAAATTGCCTACAATAAGGTTTTTGGATTGTTGGATTATTAGGCATAATTTCCACGATTAATTCCAGAATATAAATCATGACAAAACCATCTACTAGCCCATGTAACTCGAACATACTAGATGTACTAAACAACAGGATGATCGGAAACAAACAGCAGCCTAACATGTACTCGCAGAACATGATAAATAACCAAACAGGATCACGTAGCACGTACCGTTCGGTTGTCGTAGTAGAAACTTTGGGGAAGAGTGATCGCAGCAGATGGCGACGAAGACGGCGGTAGGCAGCACCGCCTGACTTGGATGGAAGACGATCCGTGATGGAGAACTCGAGCAGTCGCGCAGAGCGCTTCCCAAAAACCTTATTCGCCCTCTCCCGTACAGGATCGCAAGGGCGAGTGGTTTCGGAGACCTGCTCTCCCGTCCGCCGGTGCACGCCGGCAAGCGGGATGGAGTAGACTACGGTGACGGCGCAAGTAGAGAGGAAGGCAAAACCCTAGATATAGAGCGGCTCAGGAAACCCTAACGGAGGCGAACGTGGGCCGAGTCCACGTTACGCACGTTCGGGTTGGTTACACTAGCCCACGATCCGGGAGCGACCCGAATAAGCTAACCGTTTAACACGTCTGTCAATTTTCCTGAGCAGCAAAATAAAGCTCGGCTCGACGAGATTCCCGCAACCCGCGGCGCGCGCGTCGCGTCGTGACGAGGCGAGCGTGCGTGCGAGCGGCGGTGGCGTCGTCGGAGGAGGAGCGCGCGTGTGTATCTCTCTTATTCCCACTCACTTACAAAGTGGTGCAACAATCCACCTTATAAGATGGTGCAACTCTCCTCCAACTTTCCATGTGGGACTAAACTTTAGCTCCCACTCCACTCCCATGTGAGCTGCCACAAACATGGGCCCAAACACATATGAGCTGCCACAAATTTGGGCTTTGAGATTTAGGGAAAATCTGAAATACTCATGGGCCTAAATGGATTAGCCCCATTATTTCTAACAATCCCCCACCAGATCTCAAATGCCCATTTGAAGATTTGCCAATCCTTGCTACTTGTTTATATACCAGTGTTTCAGCAGAGACTGTTAAGTTGAACTTCCGCCTAGAATCTTGAACTACGTCTATCAACAATTTGAACAATGGACGAACCTTGAATTGCAAGTTTGGTGCCAATAGATTTCGCTCAAAATCATAACTAGTACTCGGCTGTCAGTAGCCTACCCCGCGGGTTGGAGCATATGCGTCATACTCCCTGGTCTCTTCATGAGTTTACTAGAGATCACCCAGATCTCATAGACCGCGACGTTTACTGTCGAGCTCATATAGGTGTGTTCTTTCAAGAATGCCCTGTAGGACGGCATATTTGCTAATTAAAGCCAACAGAAACACATTAAGGCATGTTGCCAACCTGCCTTACAGATTATGAGAGTCATGCATCTTCACATAGAGAGGGTTACAAAATACTCTCCTCAGTCAAACCACTAGCTTGTTCTTCCCAGGTCCTAATTCACGGGATCTCTGATCACATATGTTGGGTTACCACTAAGGTGTGACATCCATGGGTCTCAACCCCATCTCCCTCGATGCACTTTCTATCACATTTCGTGATAG
This sequence comes from Avena sativa, assembly GCA_916181665.1. Classification (NCBI taxonomy): domain Eukaryota; kingdom Viridiplantae; phylum Streptophyta; class Magnoliopsida; order Poales; family Poaceae; genus Avena; species Avena sativa. The sequence continues at coordinate 381,063,339 of OV702280.1, read as the reverse complement.
TCCCTTTGTAAAGGGATCTGCCAGGTTTTTGTCTGTTTGAATATACGTAACAGTTATTACTCCGGAGTTTCTCAATTTCCTGACAGATTTCAAACGTCTCTTCACGTGTCTTGATGACTTCGGGTTATCCTTAGAATTGTTCACTTTGACAATAACAGTTTGGTTGTCACAATTCAGAAGGATTGCCGGCACAGGTTTCTCAACCACAGGCAAGTCCATCAAGAGCTCACGCAGCCATTCTGACTCAACAGTGGCTGTGTCTAAAGCAGTAAGTTCTGCTTCCATAGTTGACCTCGTCAATATGGTTTGTCTACGAGACCTCCATGACACTGTGCCACCTCCAAGGGTAAACACATAACCGCTCGTGGCGTAGAGTTCATCAACGTCAGAGATCCAATTCGAATCACTATATCCTTCAAGCACAACAGGATTCCCTGAATAGTGAATCCCATAGCTCATTGTACCACATAGATAGCGCATGACCCTTTCAAGTGCATGCCAATGATCAATACCCGGGTTAGACATGAACCTACTCAACTTGCTCACAGCAAAAGAGATATCGGGTCTTGTAGCGCTTGCTAAGTACATGAGAGAACCAACAACTTGTGAATATTTCAGCTGATCAGTTGGTTCCTTCTTATTCTTTCGTAATGTCAAACTGGGATCATAAGGTGTTGGAGAAGTATTGCCATCATTAAAGCCAAATCGGCTCAAGACATTCTCAACATAATGAGATTGCGTTAAAGTAATCCCATTCTCGTTCTTAATAAGCTTGATGTTCAGAATCACATCAGCCTCTCCCAGATCTTTCATATCAAAACTCTTTGACAAGAAAGACTTGACTTCATTTATCACTTTCATGTTTGTACCAAAGATCAGAATATCATCCACGTACAAACATAATATAACACTATCGCCCCCACCATGGCGATAGTAAACACACCTATCAGCCTCGTTAATGACAAAGCCAGCAGAAAGTAGAGTTCTGTCAAACTTCTCATGCCATTGCTTAGGTGCTTGTTTCAGGCCATATAAAGATTTCAATAACTTACACACCTTTGTCTCTTCACCTTTTACCACAAACCCATCCGGCTGATCCATATAGATCTCCTCTTCCAACTCTCCATTAAGGAAAGATGTCTTCACGTCCATTTGATGAACGAGAAGACCATAAGAGGCATCCAGGGACAGTAGTACTCGAATGGTGGTCAGTCTAGCGACAGGTGAATAGGTGTCAAAGTAATCTTCGCCTTCTTTCTGTGTGTAGCCCTTAGCTACAAGCCGTGCCTTGTACTTCTCAATAGTACCATCAGGCCTTAGCTTCTTCTTGAACACCCACTTACATCCCACAGGTTTACAACCATAGGGTCGTTCTGATAATTCCCAAGTTCCATTATAAAGAATCGAGTCCATCTCATTTTGGACAGCTTCTTTCCAATCATCTGCATCAGGAGATGCATATGCCTCAGTAATGGATCTGGGAGTATCATCCACAAGGTACACGATGAAATCATTGCCAAAGGATTTTGCAACCCTCTGTCTCTTACTCCTCGTGAGAGGTTCATCGTCATCCTTCTCAAGAAATTCCTCATGTGGTTGTTCAGAATTATCAATAGATGCACGTACAAACATAATATAACACTATCGCCCCCACCATGGCGATAGTAAACACACCTATCAGCCTCGTTAATGACAAAGCCAGCAGAAAGTAGAGTTCTGTCAAACTTCTCATGCCATTGCTTAGGTGCTTGTTTCAGGCCATATAAAGATTTCAATAACTTACACACCTTTGTCTCTTCACCTTTTACCACAAACCCATCCGGCTGATCCATATAGATCTCCTCTTCCAACTCTCCATTAAGGAAAGCTGTCTTCACGTCCATTTGATGAACGAGAAGACCATAAGAGGCAGCCAGGGACAGTAGTACTCGAATGGTGGTCAGTCTAGCGACAGGTGAATAGGTGTCAAAGTAATCTTCGCCTTCTTTCTGTGTGTAGCCCTTAGCTACAAGCCGTGCCTTGTACTTCTCAATAGTACCATCAGGCCTTAGCTTCTTCTTGAACACCCACTTACATCCCACAGGTTTACAACCATAGGGTCGTTCTGATAATTCCCAAGTTCCATTAGAAAGAATCGAGTCCATCTCATTTTGGACAGCTTCTTTCCAATCATCTGCATCAGGAGATGCATATGCCTCAGTAATGGATCTAGGAGTATCATCCACAAGGTACACGATGAAATCATTGCCAAAGGATTTTGCAACCCTCTGTCTCTTACTCCTCGTGAGAGGTTCATCGTCATCCTTCTCAAGAAATTCCTCATGTGGTTGTTCAGAATTATCAATAGATGCACGTACAAACATAATATAACACTATCGCCCCCACCATGGCGATAGTAAACACACCTATCAGCCTCGTTAATGACAAAGCCAGCAGAAAGTAGAGTTCTGTCAAACTTCTCATGCCATTGCTTAGGTGCTTGTTTCAGGCCATATAAAGATTTCAATAACTTACACACCTTTGTCTCTTCACCTTTTACCACAAACCCATCCGGCTAATCCATATAGATCTCCTCTTCCAACTCTCCATTAAGGAAAGTTGTCTTCACGTTCGGTTGTCGTAGTAGAAACTTTGGGGAAGAGTGATCGCAGCAGATGGCGACGAAGACGGCAGTAGGCAGCACCGCCTGACTTGGATGGAAGATGACCCGTGATGGAGAACTCGAGCAGTCGCGCAGAGCGCTTCCCAAACACCTTATTCACCCTCTCTCGTACAGGATCGCAAGGGCGAGTGGTTCCGGAGACCTGCTCTCCCGTCCGCCGGTGCACGCCGGCAAGCGGGATGGAGTAGACTACGGTGACGGCGCAAGTAGAGAGGAAGGCAAAACCCTAGATATAGAGCGGCTCAGGAAACCCTAACGGAGGCGAACATGGGCCGAGTCCATGTTACGCACGTTTGGGTTGGTTACAGTAGCCCACGATCCGGGAGCGACCCGAATAAGCTAACCGTTTGACACGTCTGTCAAATTTCCCGCAACCCGCGGCGCGGACGAGACGAGACGAGACGAGACGAGCGTGCGTGTGTGCGAGCGGCGGCGTCGTCGGAGGAGGAGCGCGCGTGTGTATCTCTCTTATTCCCACTCACTTACAAAGTGGTGCAACACTCCACCTTATAAGGTGGTGCAACTCTCCTCCAACTTTCCATGTGGGACTAAACTTTAGCTCCCACTCCACTCCCATGTGAGCTGCCACAAACATAGGCCCAAACACATATGGGCTGCCACAAATTTGGGCTTTGAGATTTATGGAAAATCTGAAATACTCATGGGCCTAAATGGATTAGCCCCATTATTTCTAACACTTACATCCATCCATCTCACAGCTAGCTCTTGTACAGAGGCAGCAGTGTGCAGCCAAGCTAGCTTCATCAATGGCGGTGAGGTCCATGAGTGAGGCCTGCTGCATCCTGTGGATGCTCGTGGGTCTCTGCTGCATTGCCGCCGCGCGCACGGCGTCAGCCGAGGGCAGGATCGACGACCACCTGCAGCTGAATGGGGGATTCGGGAGCGTGTCTGAAGACGGCCAAATCCTCTCGCTGTTGCTTAACCACAGCTCCAGCTCGGGCTTCAAGTCCAAGGACACGTACATGTACGCGCGCGCCGACCTGCAGATCAAGCTCGTCCCCAACAACTCCGCCGGCACCGTCACCGCCTTCTACGTATGTCCCTTTCTTCTCTTGCTTGACGTCGATCGACCACCATAACTACCAGTACCATTTCTAATCTGGATGTGCTCAAATAATACAGTTCATGTCGGTGGGGGCATGGGAGATACACGACGAGATTGACCTAGAGTTCCTGGGCAACTCCACCGGCGAGCCCTACACGCTCCACACCAACATCTACGTCAATGGCACGGGCCGTAAGGCGGAGCAGTTCCGCCTCTGGTTTGACCCAACCACCGAATTCCACACATACTCCATCATCTGGACGTACCGCCACATCCTGTACGTCATCGATCATCGCCCAAATCCCTCAATAATTATATATCCCCGTGCGTGACCGACCATACTGACAATTGAAGTAAAATGCTGCAGTATGCTGGTGGACGGCACACCGATCCGGGAGTTCAAGAACAACGCCAACAGGGGCGTGTTGTACCCGTCCAAGCAGCCGATGCGGCTCTTCGGGAGCCTGTGGAACGCTGATGACTAGGCCACGCAGGGTGGCCGTGTCAAGACAGACTGGTCGGCGGCGCCCTTCATCGCGCAGTTCCGCAACTACGGGGCCATCAATGGCTACTACGATCGGGAGATGGACGGGGCGACCAGAAAGAAGTTAAAGGAGACGCGTGACAAGTACATGATCTACACCTACAGTACGGACATGACAAGGTCCCCCACACCACCCGAGTGCTCCATGCCGTAGAGACTTCATTTATTTATGTAAAGAAAGAACTATTTGTTATCTTCTTTCTATTCTAATATTTTAACTTAATCAGTTCCTCTCTTTTTTAATTCTGGTTGTTTGTCCATACATATTGTGATGGAGAGATATTTTGTGTTTCCTCTTTTTTAATATTTTGTGTTTATATTGTTTTTCTTCAATTTCCTATTTTTCTCTAAAAAATAAGTCAGCACATGTCTAGCTAAGAAAGATGCATAATGCTCTGTTAGCACATTTTAAAACTGAAGCATTGGCCTCATGTTGGGAGTTTGGATTCCATTCGGCTGCATCAGTTTTGCCGCCTTCCAAATAAATACTTCAGATGAGAAAGGACCAACACTACAGGAAAGATGCTTGTTCCTGATGGTCAGAAGCCGTCAGTCGCGAAATGCCCATAGTCAGACCGTCATTTTAGGGTTCTACGACGTGGCTCGATGTGGGAACCGGCTGGGCCGTGCTAACGCTGGTATGCCGACTGCCTGGCAGTCATCAGAAATGGCTCTATGCCGACAGCACCAATCGGCATATCTGCCACGTGTTGGCGACTGGTGCCTTCTAGTCACTACCGGAAAATTATGTTTTGGTGAGTGTTACTGTCTTTGCGGAGTGCTTTCTCCTAAAACTCGGCAAATATCGAATTTATCGTGTAGAGCACTTGCCAAAGATTAATAACACGACAAACTTTGACAAGGCACATTGCAAAGATAACACACTTGGTAAAATATCAAAATTGCACATGGCAACGAAGTATTCTCGACAAAGTACCCAAAATACACATGGAATAATACCCAAAATACTCATGATCTTTGTAGTTTAGTCTGACATATTCCATCATATTTTCATATTATCATGAGTTAATACCAATATTGTCATTGATTTTGGAGATTTTTCTAATAATTTCCTTTATTTTGGTTCTAACTCTAGAAGGCAGAAAAGGGTTATGTTAGTATTTAAGATTTTTAGGAGATTCGGGACTCCAAAACAGGCAAGGTTAAATAACACGCCTTAGAATTTTTTAGATGAATCCAACGAGAAAAAATGGGCCAGAAGGAGTCCAATGGTCTGGTAGATAGCACCCATGGTGTGTTGGCCCTTTCTAGTCACGCCATGGGGTCCATCTCCCCCGTCGGATATCCGATCGACCTCAATCTTGTGCTTAGATAGTTCTGTTGATCTTAAACCACCTATATATACCTCCTGGTATTTTATTTTAGATGGATGAAGGAGGAGGTCAAAAACACATAATCATAGTCTGCCACACTCTTCCTTCACCAACGCCTCCACATTGTTCTCTATCATGAACGGGGTAGTCCGCCCCATGTACTATGGGTCTATGGTGGTAGTTTGGTCCAATCTCTAAATGTATGATCATTCTTGTAGTCCATGTGATTTACCTTGCATAATTATGGAAGTATCTATGTAATTTCTATGGTGAATATAATATATTGTGGTATTGGACGAGATATGTTATCCATTTACTATTATGTTGCATGCATGTCATGCTCTGGAAACATATTTTGACATTCGGAGGCCCTTATTTCTAGGGTGTTTTCTATCAAAGGCCTTCCATGCCTCACCGTCTGCTGGATGTGCCATCTTTTCTGGATTGTATCTCTTCCCATGCTTGCGCCACGCCATCCGGCTGGCCGATTCCTTGGTCATGTAAAGGTGTTGGATTCTTTGTATGAATGGGAGACACCGAAGAATCTTCGCGCGGATGGCCGCCTCGCTAGAGGACTCTCCCACATTACTTTTCATTCTCATACTCCTTCCAAAAAAAAAATGGCAAACTTTTTGACAACAATCTCTCAAAAGTTTCATCGGCTTGTACATGTTTGCGAAATAACATGACCTTCGTGGAGCTTCTTAGGGTATTTTGTGGTCTATTGTCCTCCTAGAAGGTCACTCTGTAGGCTCAGCAAACAATTTACAGAAGCCATTCAAGATACCCATTCGTCCAGAAGATCTTTCAAGAATGCTCATGTAATGTCGTGCTTGGCCTTGACTGCTAGTAGCTGTGAGATGGCATCCATCTGCGAGATTTTCACATACTATGCTCGCCATGTAATACTACCTTATATTGTGAAACAGAGGGAGTATGCAACAAAAAGAGTAGTATGATCGCCATATGAGTTGGGAGTTGCGGTCAAGGACGACCTGAAACCAATGATCAGTAGACGTGATTACAATTTTGATAAAATTTATGTGACTTATTTTATGGAACAGAGGTACTCTCTCCTTCTCAGTTTATTAGCCTTGCACGTCTATTTAGGTCGGTAATTTGACCAACTTATATATTACAAAAAATATCATTATAAACTTTAGATGTTATACTATCTAATCGTATAATTTTTATATTATATAATTTATTTTATATTTGTTAAAATTGATGATCTAGATATACGAGCAAGTCTAATAAACTAAGAAGGAGGGAGTATTATAAATGAAGTTCAATAGTACATTTGGATTTTGGAATGCATGTTGCTGACCGACAGAAGAGCTTGAGCTGCTCGTAAAATATAAAATAAAAACAAATGTAAGACCCGATGGTAGATAACGCCATTCGCTTTAAGAAAAAAGTCTACACTAGCTAGAGCCGTTAGATCAAGAACAAAATTAGTACACCAGCGCCTAGCCAGTGCAGTTGAGGTGAGATCGGCACTATTAGGAAAACAGCAGTTAGTGGCGCACCTGAAAAGATCATCTGTGACGCACTAGCAGTGCACCACGTGCCTTGCGCTACGGCTATCTCCCAGCCGTGGCGCACTGCCTAATGCGATACGGTTGTGTCGAGATAGGTAGCGCACCTGCTAGTGCGCCACAGCTATGTGGGCAGGTGCGCTACGCGTAGGATCTCTATAGTGCGTTTAGGTATAGTGCGCCACAGAAGGTAGATCATGTGCGCCACATGTGTGTTTTTTAATTTCTGAGCCAGATTATATACAATACAGATTATATACAATATTACAGCAGATATACACACAGATACAAGATATACAATTATATATATAAATACACAATTTGAAAAACAAGATTGAAACAAATACATATAGATAAGTCTCATACATGAATACATAGTATAAGTTACATTGTTTCGATCAAGTTACAAAGTAGTACTTGGTGACATGCGAATACATGTGTCGATCGAACAAGTTAGTGCTCGGAAGCTCGCCTAGACATCTAAACTAGCTAGACACAAACGCGGGATAAACAACCAAAGAAGATAAGCATGATCACCGCCGCGACGAAGGTGTAGGTCTTCATCCGGTTCCTTGTCCTAACTCCCGCTAGATAGCGCGTGTATCTAGCTTCCGCCTCCGCCATAGTGTTGTACCCTTTGTAGCTATTGCCGCTGAAACGGTGCACCTATCTTCGGCAGTCTTCCCAATCATCATAGACTCCGGGAACCCGTCCCTTGTACACGACGTACCACGTCATCTATAAGTTGACAATAATAATTAACCGGTGATTGAAAAAACATATATAATTAAAGTCGCATATGAAGATACACTTATAGAAAGTACTCCTAAATCAAAAAGACCAAACTCAAAAAGCATGTCTCATATATAACTAGGTTGTTCGACACAGGAATATGCTACGATGAAACTGTTCGCCAAGTAGGATGCACAACACCTGGAGCTGTGCATAGCACAAGGCGAACAATCCCATCGCAGCACATTCACATATAGTGTGCCACGACATTTCAATCATCGGCATTATTCTAGAAAAAGACCAAAGTAACTCGAAAAGCATGCCTCATATATATACATAGGTCACATGAATATGCTACGATGGAACTGTAAGCCAAGTAGGATGCACAACATCTAGACTTGTGCATAACACAAGGCTTACAGTCCCGTCGTAGCACATTCACATATATATTGTGCCAAGACATTTCAATCATCGGCATTATTCTCGAAAAAGACAAAAGTAGATCGAAAATAATGCCTCATATATAACTAGCTAGGTCGTTGGACACAGGAATATGCTATGACGGAACGGTTAGCCAAGTAGGATGCACAATTCCTGGACTTGTGCATATCACAAGGCTAACTATCCCGTCATAGCACATTCACATATATATTGTGCCACGACATTTCAATCATCGGCATATTCTCGAAAAAGACAAAAATAACTCGAAAAAAATGCCTCATATATAACTAGCTAGGTCGTTGGACACAGGAATATGCTACGACGGAACAGTCAGCCAAGTAGGATACACAATTCCTGGACTTGTGCATATCACAAGGCTAACTATCCCTTCGTAGCACATTCACATATATATTGTGCCACGACATTTCAATCATCGTCATTATTCTCGAAAAAGACAAAAATAACTCGAAAAGAATGCCTCATATATATACATAGGTCGTTGGACACATGAATATGCTACGATGGAACGGTGAGCCAAGTAGGATGCACAAGACCTGGACTTGTGCATATCACAAGGCTCACAATCCCATCGTAACACATTCACATATATAGTGTGCCACGACATTTCAATCATCGGCATTATTCTCGAAAAAAGAGCAAGGAAAAAAAGAAGGACCAAAGAGTAAGCAAAAAAACCAAGCATTGATTGATATATAATATTAATAAGCAAAAGAAGTAAGCGATGATTCATAAACCTAATAAGATAAGTATAGTAGCATGTACACTTGTCCACACACACAAAGGTCATCTATAGTTTGTAACTACAACTAGGCCAACATCAAGCCTTCTGGCTCGGCTTAGGGAACGGGAGGACGCCTTGTCTCGTCATGAACTTCCTATAGTCACCCTGTATCTCTAGGCGATCTTCTATGTCACGGTTATTCGGGATATTTCCTCCGTAGAAGATCCCCCCGAAGTCATGACATCACGAAAGATGATTGCCCCAAACTGCTGCTGGATGCGATACATCTCTTGTCTAATATCTGAATCATTGATCTTGGCCTTTGCTTCGGCCCACTGTTTGAGATGATCTGGCAGCGTAGAATTCTGCTGGTCAAGTAGGAACGCCCTCATGTGATGGAGTGCGTAGTAGGCTTCCTTCTTACTGTTTTCCGGCTGCTTCACGCAGGGGAACTCCATTACATGGTTGAAGACGTGCCTGCCGAACTTGACCTTCGTACGCACGAAGGTGGTGCCTTCCGTCGAGGCAAAGCCAGTGAGAGCATCATCCAGAACTTCCTTGATCTTGTCGTAGTTTTCCTTCTTTTCTAGACTCCCCGAGTCGAAATACGTGGCGTGGGAATGCTTCGGCGATAAGGAGATGAGCGTGCAGTGTTCATCTCTGCGCAAAAAATTCAAATGGAATGTGTTGGAAAAAGAATGATGATGATCTAATAAAGCCAATCGACGGTGGCGAGTGAATAACGACTTACTCGGGAAAGTAAGGCACGAGAATGTATTCCTTTGTCTTGTTTGCCATGAGGATTCTTTTTAGGTACGAGGCCACGATACGTCGTTGGCGGGGGAACCCAAGCAGCCGTCACGCATGTAGTAGGGGTCCACTATAGCGATGCCCGGTGTGTTCTCTCTAATGATCTGCATGGCCAGGCTGAGAGAAAACAGACGGACCATGGTATAGTGCAGCGGGTATAGGTGGAACATATTGAAGATGTCGTCGAACCGCAGGAAGAACAGATCCGCAGGGGCATTGTCAACGAAGCCCAAGCCTGGTGGCACCTTAACCACGAATACCGGTTGCGAGAGATATTTCTCCGATAGAAGGCGTCTCTCTATCGTCTGCACGCCGTCATGCACACTCTGCAGTTCCGAACTGGCGAGCTTCCGCAAATTCTTAGATAGCATGGGCTCACCCGCCACATGAATCCTCCACATAATACCCTCGGGTCTTGGTGGCCCGTCCCGAAACCTGATCGGATTCGCAGTTGTTGACGCCACCGGCTGGCTCGAGCTGCTAGATTTTCTTTTCCTGCCCTTTTTTCCTTTTGGAGAGCGGGCAGGCACCGCAATCTGAGCATCGGCCGCCCTATGTAGTGTGTCAGGGCTTAGAATAAAGGGCCGGTTGGTTGTATCAGCTGGCTCTGTAAAGGCGCAAGCTGGAGGCGTCTCCTGAGAACCAAACAGACGCTTGGTGATAGTGACTTTCTCTGTGGGGCCACCAGCTAGGTCTTCGTTGCTAAACTGAGTGCTGAAGAAGTGATCATTCCAGTCTTCGTCGTCCTCGGCCGGATCTTGCGACATGTGCATATCATCAACATGATCATCCGACCCACCGCGTGGAGGTGACGGCGAGGGCGGTAAGGGGGCCTTGCCACCGCTTGTCGCTGGCACGACAGGCGGTGCTGTTGTCTGTGGCGTGATGGCCCCCACCATCCCCAAACGGATCATGCTCTTTGGCCATAGCAAGAATAAGCCGAAACAAGTTCTGAGGACAGACGACTCTTCTTCATCCGCTCCTGGGGGTTGAATGGGAGGTTCTAGGTCGTCGCAGCCCCTTAGCACCCGACTAATTTTAACCCTGTGCACGCTATCTGACATAGGCCTTGAGTGGAACGTGCGCTGCAAGGGTTGAACGATGGTACCTTGGCAACATCCCTCAGCTCGTTGTTCACGTACCATCGGCCTTGAGTGGAACGTGCGCTGCAAGGGTTGAACGATGGTACCCTTGGCAACATCTCCTCCAGCAATTGTATAAGAAAAGAGCGTCCCACTATCTAACAGAATCACTATCCTATCCTACTGGTTCTGCCCACTACTCTATTCTAAACTTCAGAGCACCCAGGTTTGAATCCTGGTGCCCCCCTTTTTTTGTTTTTATTTTAAAAATATTTTTGAATGTTCCAAAATGCCCAAAAGTGGTAATATATGTCATATTTGTTTTGTTTTTAATTTATAAATACTTTTAAATGTTCCAAAAATTCTCAAAAGTGATAATATATGTCATAAAAGTGGTACAAATAATATGATTCAAAGTATAACTAAATTTCATAATAATTTGTCCATAATAATATGAATCGGGCACGGCCCTACTCGACCACCCGCACTTTACAATCTTTTTCGACCACGCGTTTTACAATATTTTTTGAGCTAGCGTTTTACAATCTTTTTTTTCCTTCTTTGTCGCGGTTGAATAATTTAGCCCCAGCACTTTAATGTTTCTTCTTTTGAACGGGCTACCTTTTTGGGGTAGGGTTGTCCTTTTTCTTCTTGTGATGTATGTTGCTGCATCGTAGTCGTCGTCATCTTCAATCTTTGGATCGCCGTACTGGTCGAAGTCTTGCTCGTTGGCGACTCCATCCATTCCGATGATGTTTCTTTTTCCTCTCCTCACGACAACACGGCTAGGATTTGTCGGGTCGGTAATGAAAAAACATTGGTCCACTTTGGTAGCCAGTACCCACGGTTCATTTGTCGCGGCCACGTTTGCATCGACGGCCTTGGATTTGGCTGCTTCGGGTATAACCATGGTTGTGAAATACCGGTCTTCTCTTTCGACGCTCTTTGCCCATCTAACACGGAACATCGACACCTTTTCTCCACAGTAGTCAAGCTCCCAGATCTCCTCGATTCTTCCGTAGAATCTTTCCTTCACGTTGTCATCGGTGTAGAATTCCGACGTTACGCCTGAGTTCTGATAATCACACTTGTTGTCCTTTTCCTCCGTATAGAATGTGTAGCCGTTGATATCATACGCCTGATAGGTCACCAGGTTTTGCATCGGTCCCTGCGATAAGGTGAATATGATCTTTTCCGTGTCAGAAGAATGCGATCGCGGGGGATTATCAAGGAGCGTATGCCTAAACCAACGCGTGAAATCTGAGTTGTGCTCTTTGATTATTTCTCCCTGTGTTCTCTGTATGCCCTGGTCACTGTACTTCTTATCGATTAACCTTTTGTGCTTCTGTACCCAAGGATCGACCAGTTCTAAATGCTGTAGCGCGACGAGGTTTGCTCGATCAAAGTCTGCGCGTCGAAAATTGAAGTCTGCATGCAGTATGCGACGACCCTCTCGGTGACCAGATCCGTCGAGCTTGCCAAGGTGCCTGTTGACGGGAAGACCGACAGGGTTCTCGATGTCTAGATAATTCGTGCAGAAAGAGATGCACTCTTCAGCCAGAAAGCCCTTGGCTATGCTTCCATCTGGACGGGACCTGTTGCGGACGTATCCTTTGATGTGTCCGTTCATCCTTTCGAACGCCATCATGCTGCGGAGGAACATCGGCCCGAGTTGTATGATGTCCTCCACGACATGGACCAGCAGATGCACCATAATGTCGAAGAATGCGGGTGGGAAGTAGACCTCAAGCTCACATAGTATCACCACGATCTCCTCCTGTAGCCTCCCGAGCTGATTCATGCCCATCGACTTCCTAGAGATGACGTCGAAAAACTTGCATAGGCCAAATAACGTTTCACAGACGTGCTCGTCCATTATCCCTTTTAGTGCGACCGGAAGTACCTGCGTCATTAGCACGACACAGTCGTGAGACTTCATGCCACTGAACCTCTGCTTCGCCTCTTCTAGGTATCTGCTTATCTTGCCCGCGTAGCCGTAAGGAAATTTGACTCCTAGAAGGCACTTGAAAAACTGTTTGATCTCATCCTGGCTTAGAGTGAAGCAAGAAGGAGGGCAGTAATATTCGTTCTTCTTGAACTTTTTACCCTTTCGATGACCTTGTGTCGTCTCTGACTCATGATCATCGTCATCTTCCTGATCATCAGGAGTAGTGCGTCCTCCGTGAAGCTCCTTCCGGATACCCAAGCATATTAGGTCGTGCCTTGCTTTCGGACCATCTTTCGTCCTATCTGGCATGTTGATTATGGTGGCGACCAGACTCTCGCACATGTTTTTCGTGATATGCATGATGTCGAGGCTATGAGGCATGCGGAGAAACTTCCAGTATGGCAACTCCCAGAAAACGGACCTTGTTTTCCATACCTTCATCAGCGGCTTGTCTTGTTGCTGCCTCTTTCGCTTCTTTCCAGGCTTAGGACAATCTTTCCAGTTTTTCAGCAACTCTTCCACTTCTTCGCTGCTCCTACGCTCTGGGATTCCTCGGGTCTCTGATTTGCCATCGAACAGGTCTCCACGTTTTCTCCATGGATCATTCTTGCCGAGCCACCTCTGGTGTGCCATGAACATGGTTTTCGATGACCCTGGATCTTTCTCTAGTTGGAGATAGCTTGTGTTATCCATGCACCTAACGCATGCGCAGAATCCTTGGATAACCTGCCCCGAGATATACCCGCAACCTAGATAGTCTTGCACCGTAGTGACCAACGCGGCTCTCATAGTGAAATAATCTTGTGCGACGGCGTCGTAAGTATTGGCTCCAGATTCCCATAACGTGGCTAGCTCCGCTTTCAACAGCCCGAGATACAAATTGATGTCGGTACCAGGTTGTTTCGGCCCTTGAATTAGCATACTCATTTGTATGTACTTCTTCTTCATGCACAACCATGGAGGAAGGTTGTACATCCATACAAACACGGGCCAAGTGCTGTGCGTGCTGCTCTGGCTACCGAATGGATTGAGTCCATCGGTTCTTGAAGGGTTTCGCGGCATAGTAAATCAAAATTTTCTACGGAGCGAACAGAGGGAAAGCCAAGATCTAATCTAGGAGATGCAAACAACGAGAGAGATTGGATTAGATCTTCATACCCTTGAAGATTCGCACAGCGGAACGTTCGTCGGAACGTGGGTGATGTAGTCGTACTCGCTTCTCCTCCTCGCGATCCGATCCGATCTAGCACCACAAGTGGCGGTGCCTCCGTGAGATGCACACGTGCAGCACCTCGACTTCTCCTCCTTCCTCGGACCAGCAAGTATGGTGGAGAGATAGATTGGATCTACAACACGACGGCGTGGTGTATATGGTGGAGAATTTCTGTTGCAGGGCTTCGCCTACAAACAGTCGGGAGGGAGAGAGGAGGGTAGCAAGGCAACTAGGGTTGGAGGCAAGGTGTAGGGGGGAGGGGGCGCACCAGCCCTCTATATATAGAGGGGGGAGGGGCGGCCAGCCCTTGCCCCTCCTCCAAGCCTTGGGCCGGCGGCCAAGGGAGGGAGGAGTGGGGGGCAAGGACTCTCCCCTCTTCTAGAAACCCTATCTCTAGTTTAAACGATTTAAACCCTATAGGATCGGCTGGGCCCTATGGGGCCTTGTGCCCCTGGCCCAATGCGGCCAGGACACTCCCTCATAGGCCCATGCCCCCTCCCGGAAGGTGGGGCCACGTTGGTCCCCTTCCGGAAGGTTCTAGAAGCTTCCGGTACAATACCGATTAACCCGGAACAATTCCGAACTCCAAAAACTGCATTGCCTTATATGAATCTTATTATCCGGACCATTCCGGAACCTCTCGTGATATCCCGGATCCCATCCGAGACTCCGAACAAAAATTCATAAACCAATTATCCAATCTATCCTAGCGTCGAGACACGTTAAGTGTGTGACCCTGCGGGTTCGAGAATATGCAGACATGATCTTCTATCAATAATCAACAGCGGGGTCTGGGCACCCATATTGACTCCCACACATTCATCGATGATCATATCAGATGAACCACGATGTCAGGATTCAAACAAACCCATATATATATTCCCTTCGTCTCGCGATATTTTACTTGCCCGAGATTCGATCGTCGGTACCGTCATACCTAGTTCAATCTCGTTCACAGCAAGTAGTTTACTCGTTCCGTAATCCGATATCACTTTGTGATTAACTCCTTAACCACATGCTTGCAAGCGGTGTTGATATCGATTACCGAGTGGGCCCGAAGTATATCTCTCCGACTTGGGAGGGACAAATTCCATCTCGATACATACAACCCAACAGATACTTTCCGATCACCTGAGAGACACCTTTATGATCACCCTCTCATAGGATGACGTTTGATGACCTCAAAGCTTTCTTCCGATACCAGGGAGTTGTATTATCTCATGGTCTAAGGAATACAATATTTGACATAAGAAAAGCTTCACAAAGACGAACACGATGACACGATCTAATTGCTTCGCTTAGTTTGGGTCTGTCCATCATATCATTCTCCAATGATATGATCTCATTATCAACTGACAACTCATGTCTATGGTTAGGAAACCTTAACCATCATTGATCAATGAGCTAGTCCATTGAGGCGTACTAGGGACACGGTGTTGTTCATAAACCACACAAGTATTAAAAGTTTCCGCTTAATACAATTTTAGCATGGAATATAAACTTTATCATGAACAAGAATTATAATAATAACATCTTTATTATTGCCTCTAGGGCATAATTCCAACAGTCTCCCACTTGCACTAGAGTCAATAATCTAGTTTACATCTGGCAACAATCTTACACCCATGGCACTGAGGTGTTGATCATGTTTTACACGTGGAAGAGGTTTAGTCAATGGATCTGCGACATTCAGATCTGTATGTACTTTGCTAATCTTCAGATCTCCATCTGCAATATAATCTCGGATTATATGAAACTTGTGGTTGATATGCTTGGTCTTTGGATGATATCTTGGTTCCTTAGCGAGTGCTATGGCGCCAGTGTTGTCACACAATATCTCCAGTGGGTCCAATGCACTTGGAACCACGCCAAGCTCAGTGATGAAGTTTCTGATCCGAACTCCTTCACTTGACGCTTCTGCAGCAGCCATGTATTCCGCTTCCACTGTAGATCCCGCGATCACGCTTTGCTTGCAGCTTCTCCAGCTCATAGCTCCTCCATTCAAAATATAAACGTATCCTGTCTGAGATTTGGAATCATCCTTGTCGGTGTCAAAACTAGCGTCGACGTAACCTTTTACGACAAGCTGTTCATCACCCCCATAGACTAAGGACATTTCTTTAGTCCTATTTAGGTACTTTAGGATGTTCTTCACGGCTGTCCAGTGTTCCACTCCTGGATCACTTTGATATCTGCTCGTCAAACTAAGAGCATTGGACACATCCGGTCTAGTACACAGCATGGCATACATGATGGAACCTATGGCCGAGGCATAAGGCACTTTGCTCATAGCTTCCCTATCATTTACCGTAGCTGGACACTGAGCCTTGCTCAATATCTTACCTGACAACATAGGCACTGAACCTTTCTTTGCCTTATCCATTCTGAACCTTTTCAGAACTTTGTTTAGGTATGTACTCTGGCTTAAAGCTATCAGGCGTCTTTGTCTATCTCTATAGATTTTGATGCCCAATATATAAGCAGCTTCACCTAGGTCTTTCATTGAAAAACACTTGTTCAAATAACTCTTCACATCGTTAAGCATGTTGATGTCATTTCCAATAATCAATATGTCATCCACATATAGTACCAAAAACGTCACCGAGCTCCCACTCACTTTCTTGTAGATGCAAGCTTCGTAGCAATTTGGAACAAATCCAAAGCTCTTGATCACTTGATCAAAACGAAGGTTCCAACTCCGAGATGCTTGCTTCAGTCCATAAATGGAACGCTGAAGTTTGCATACTTTATCAGCATCCTTAGGATCGACAAAACCTTCGGGTTGCATCATATACAACTCTTCATCAATGTTGCCATTGAGGAAAGCAGTCTTGACATCCATCTGCCATATTTCATAATCATGAAACGCAGCAACTGCTAATAAAATCCGAATGGACTTAAACATCGCTACGGGAGAGAAAGTCTCATCGTAGTCAACACCTTGAACTTGTCGAAAACCTTTTGCAACAAGCCGTGCTTTATAGACGGTAACATTACCATCCGCGTCCGTTTTCTTCTTGAAGATCCATTTGCACTCAACGGCCTTTCGGTCACTAGGAGGGTCCACCAAAGTCCATACTTGGTTTTCGCTCATGGATCCCAATTCGGATTTCATGGCTTCTAGCCATTTCTCAGAGTCTGGGCTCATCATCGCTTCCTCATAGTTTGTAGGTTCACTGTCTTCTACTAACAAGACAGTCAAGACAGGGTTGCCGTACCACTCAGGAGGGGCACGCGACCTTGTCGACCTGCGACGTTCAGTAGCAGCATCGTCCGAAGCTTCATGATCCTTGTCATTAGCTTCCTCTATTGTTGGTGCAGGCAGCACTGGAACAATTTCAGGTGCTGCGCTACTCTCCAACTCAAGAGAAGGTTCAATAACCTCGTCTAGCTCTACTTTCCTCCCACTCACTTCTTTCGAGAGAAACTCCTTCTCAAGAAAGGAACCGTTCTTTGCGACAAACACTTTGCCTTCGGTTCTGTGATAGAAGGTATACCCAATAGTTTCCTTAGGGTATCCTATGAAGACGCATTTCTCCGCTTTGGGTTCGAGCTTGTCCGGCATCAACTTCTTGACGTAAGCTTCGCATCCCCAAACTTTAAGAAACGACAACTTAGGTTTAGCACCAAACCACAGTTCATACGGTGTCGTCTCAACGGATTTAGATGGAGCCCTATTTAAAGTGAATGCAGCGGTTTCTAATGCATAACCCCAAAATGATAACGGCAAATCTGTAAGAGACATCATTGATCGCACCATATCTAATAGGGTTCGATTCCGGCGTTCAGACACACCATTGCGCTGTGGTGTTCCGGGTGGCGTGAGTTGTGAAACGATTCCACTTGCTTTAAGATGCGTGAGAAAATCATAACTCAAATATTCACCTCCACGATCGGATCGTAGAAACTTAATCTTTCTGTTACGATGGTTCTCCACTTCATTCTGAAATTCCTTGAACTTTTCAAATGTTTCAGATTTATGTTTCATTAAATAGATATACCCATATCTACTTAAGTCATCGGTAAAAGTGAGGAAATAGCGATATCCACCGCGCGTCAAAATACTCATCGATCCGCATACATCGGTATGTATGATTTCCAACAAGTCCGTTGCTCGCTCCATCATACCGGAGAACGGTGTTTTGATCATCTTGCCCATGAGGCATGGTTCGCACGTGTCAAATGATTCAAAATCAAGAGACTCCAAAAGTCCATCAGAATGGAGTTTCTTCATGCGCTTTACACCAATATGACCTAGACGACAGTGCCACAAATAAGTAGTATTATCACTATCTACTTTGCATCTCTTAGCCTCAATGTTATGGATGTGTGTTTCATCCCTTTCGAGATTTAGAAGAAATAAACCATTTACAAGAGGTGCATGACCATAAAAGATGTTACTCATATAAATAGAACAACCATTATTCTCCGATTTAAATGAATAACCGTCTTGCAATAAACACGATCCAAAAATAATGTTCATGCTCAACGCAGGCACATAATAACACTTATTAAGGTTTAAAACTAATCCCGAAGGTAAAACTAAGGAGAGCGTGCCGACGGCCATCACATCAACTCTTGATCCGTTGTCAGCGCGCATCGTCACCTCATCCCTCGCAAGCCGCCGTCTATTCCGTAGCTCCTGTTTCGAGTTACAAATATTAGCAACTGAACCGGTATCAAATACCCAGGCACTAAAACGAGGGCTAGTAAGGAAAACATCAATAACATGTATATCAAATATACCTTTGATGGTGCCAGCCTTCTTGTCCGCTAAGTACTTCGGACAGTTACGCTTCCAGTGACCCTTGTCCTTGCAATAGAAGCACTCAGTGTCCGGCTTGGGACCATACCTGAGCTTCTTCTCAGCAGGGGCATTGCGCTTGCCGCCGCCCTTCTTGAAGGGCTTCTTTTCTCCCATACCTTTCTTAAAGGAGGGCTTGTTGACCATCAACACATGATTATCCTTCTTGATGTCCACTTCCGCAGCCTTCAGCTTTCCGAAGAGCTCGGTGATCGTATCAGTGGAACCAATCTGATTATGAGTCACTACAAAACTTTTGTAGCTGGGAGGGAGTGATTGCAGAACCCTGTCAATCTTGAGCTCCTCTGGAATCGTGCATTCCAGTTGCTCAAGGCGTTGAGTGTAGCCCGACATCTTTATGGCGTGCTCACTAACGGAACTCCCTTCCTCCATCTTGCAGTTAAAGAACTTCTCAGAGATCTCATATCTCTCAGAACGGGCTTGAGTCTGAAACATGGTTTTCATCTCCTCGAGAATCTCAAAGGGCCCGGGATAGGTTTCAAAACGATTTTGAAGTTCCGGTTCCATAGCAAACAACATGGTGCTCTTAATCACACCATAATCATCTTTGCGCGACTGATAGACAGCTTTCTCATCAGCCGGCGCAGTTGCAGCAGGGGGGTCACCTAATGCTTTCCCAAGGACATAGTCCTTTTGTCCGCCAGACAGAATGATTCTTAGATTGCGGAACCAATTGGTGAAGTTAGGCCCATTGTTTCTAAGCTTTTCCTTCTCAGCAAAAACGTTGAAGTTGAAGTTGGACTTGGCCATGTGATCTACAGTATTTGCAAGTACAATTTAGACTATGTTCATGATAAATAGTTCAACTTAATCAAATTACTAGATGAACTCCCACTAAATTCAACATCCCTCAAGTTGTTTAGTGAACACGATCCAAATTCACCACACCTAATCCGATCATCACGAGAAGAGATGTGGTTTCAATGGTGGACAACGAAGTGTCGATCATATCATTCATATGACTCATGCTTAACCTTTCGGTTCTTGTGTTCCGAGGCCATGTCTGTACATGCTAGGCTCGTCAAGTTAGACCCAAGTATTTCCGCGTGTGCAAAACTGGCTTGCACCCGTTGTATGTGAGCGTAGAGTCTATAGCACCCGATCATCACGTGATGCTTGGACACGACGAACTTTCGCAACGGTGCATACTTGGGGAGAACACAGTTTTTATCTTGATCTTTAAGTGATGAATCATCTTATAATGCTACCGTCGCGATCTAAGCATAATAAGATACATAAAGGGATAAACATCACATGCATATAACTTTATGTGACATGGTATAGGCAATCCTCGCGCAATGATCTCCATCTTGTGTGTTCCAGCATGATCTCCATCACTCCACCATGATTGCCTCCACCACGAATAGCAACTACAACTATTGCTAACTACTTAGCGATAAAGTAAAGCTATTACATGGCGTATAAGAAGTTGACTCGCAGGTCATACACAATTATAAAGACAACCATATGGCTCCTGCCGGTTGTGTACTCATCGACATGCAAGTCGTGAAACATTACAAAACATGATCATCGCATACAATATACACATCACATCTTGGGCCATACCATATCACAGAAAACACTCCCTGCAAAAACAAGTTAGACGCCTCTACTTTGTTGTTGCATGTTTTACGTGGCTTTATGGGAGTAGATGCTAAGAACGATTCTTACCTACGGAAAGCCACAACGGTGATATTATGGTTGCCAAACTCCGGTGTTAATACCATGACAACTATAGTGAGAGAAACTGACATCCACCAGCCGCATGTGTGGAACAAGCCACACGTCAAGTGCGGAGCCGGTCTCGCGAACGATGTCGCGTAAGGTTGGCCTGGACCGCTTCAATCTCACTATCCCGCGTCATAAGAACACAAACAAGAGGCTTGCAACAGAAAACATCAACGCCCGCAACAACCATGTTGCGTTCTACTCGTGAAACACATCTACGCATAGATCTAGCTCTGATACCACTGAAGGGTTTCGCGGCATAGTAAATCAAAATTTTCTACGGAGCGAACAGAGGGAAAGCCAAGATCTAATCTAGGAGATGCAAAAAACGAGAGAGATTGGATTAGATCTTCATAGCCTTGAAGATTCGCACAGCGGAACGTTCGTCGGAACGTGGGTGATGTAGTCGTACTCGCTTCTCCTCCTCGCGATCCGATCCGATCTAGCACCACAAGTGGCGGTGCCTCCGTGAGATGCACACGTGCAGCACCTCGACGTCTCCTCCTTCCTCGGACCAGCAAGTATGGTGGAGAGATAGATTGAATCTACAACACGACGGCGTGGTGTATATGGTGGAGAATTTCTGTTGCAGGGCTTCGCCTACAAACAGTCGGGAGGGAGAGAGGAGGGTAGCAAGGCAACTAGGGTTGGAGGCAAGGTGTAGGGGGGAGGGGGCGCACCAGCCCTCTATATATAGAAGGGGGGGGCGGCCAGCCCTTGCCCCTCCTCCAAGCCTTGGGCCGGCGGCCAAGGGAGGGAGGAGTGGGGGGCAAGGACTCTCCCCTCTTCTAGAAACCCTATCTCTAGTTTAAACGATTTAAACCCTATAGGATCGGCTGGGCCCTATGGGGCCTTGTGCCCCTGGCCCAATGCGGCTAGGACACTCCCTCATAGGCCCATGCCCCCTCCCGGAAGGTGGGGCCACGTTGGTCCCCTTCCGGAAGGTTCTAGAAGCTTCCGGTATAATACCGATTAACCCGGAACAATTCCGAACTCTAAAAACTGCATTGCCTTATATGAATATTATTCTCCGGACCATTCCGGAACCTCTCGTGATATCCCGGATCCCATCCGAGACTCCAAACAAAAATTCATAAACCAATTATCCAATATATCCTAGCGTCGAGACACGTTAAGTGTGTGACCCTGCGGGTTCGAGAATATGCAGACATGATCTTCTATCGATAATCAACAGCGGGGTCTAGGCACCCATATTGACTCCCACACATTCATCGATGATCATATCGGATGAACCAAGATGTCAGGATTCAAACAATCCCATATATATATTCCCTTCGTCTCGCGATATTTTACTTGCCCGAGATTCGATCGTCGGTACCGTCATACCTAGTTCAATCTCGTTCACAGCAAGTACTTTACTCGTTCCATAATCCGATATCACTTTGTGATTAACTCCTTAACCACATGCTTGCAAGCGGTGTTGATATCGATTACCGAGTGGGCCCGAAGTATATCTCTCCGACTTGGGAGGGACAAATTCCATCTCGATACATACAACCCAACAGATACTTTCCGATCACCTGAGAGACACCTTTATGATCACCCTCTCATAGGATGACGTTTGATGACCTCAAAGCTTTCTTCCGATACCAGGGAGTTGTATTATCTCATGGTCTAAGGAACACAATATTTGACATAAGAAAAGCTTCGCAAAGACGAACACGATGACACGATCTAATTGCTTCGCTTAGTTTGGGTCTGTCCATCATATCATTCTCCAATGATATGATCTCATTATCAACTGACAACTCATGTCTATGGTTAGGAAACCTTAACCATCATTGATCAATGAGCTAGTCCATAGAGGCGTACTAGGGACACGGTGTTGTTCATAAACCACACAAGTATTAAAAGTTTCCGCTTAATACAATTCTAGCATGGAATATAAACTTTATCATGAACAAGAATTATAATAATAACATCTTTATTATTGCCTCTAGGGCATAATTCCAACAGTTCTCGCACCAAGCCAGATGTTCCTCGAATCTCCACCGAATTCTAGGAATTCGAGGTCCAATGCTTTCCACTGGCTAGCATATGAAGGGTGCGTCAGCAGCTCATCCTTTTCGGGGTCATCATCATCATCTCCTGGCTTCTTCCTTTCCGCATGCCATCGCATGAGCTTCGCTTCCTTAGGGTCCGCGAAATAGCGCTGCAGACGAGGAGTGATAGGAAAGTACCATACCACTTTTCGAGGTGCTTTCTTCCCTTTCTTGTATCGAATCACGCCGCACACCGGACATGTGGTTTTCTCCGCGTCCTCGCCCCGATAAATGATGCAATCGTTGATGCATACGTGATATCTAACGTGCGGTAGATCGAGAGGACATACAATTTTCTTGGCGTCCTCGATACTAGTTGGACATGTGTTCCCCTCCGGGAGACGATCGTGCCAGAATGCCATCATATCGTCGAAGCTTGCGTCGCTCAATTTGTGTTTTGCCTTCATCTCCATAGCAATGAGCGTTATGTTCAACCGGGTATCATCGGGCCTGCATCCTTCATACGATGGAGTAACCGCGTCTTTCTCAAGTTGCGCAAGCTTGGCTTTCTCTCTAGCGGCAGCCCTGGTGTTACTCGTCTGCTTGAGAAGCAGCTCTTGCACATAAGGGTCCCGCACCTAGCCTGACGTTGTTCCATCGTCGTCTGCTCCTCCGGCATCTAGATCATCATCATCCCGGTCTGCTTCCGCACCTTCACCATCTCCAGGAGACTCTTCATCATCTCGCCCGTTCTCGCCGTGATGATGATCATCGTCATGTTGGCCACCTTCACCGTCTCCATAGTCTTCGTCATCGCTTATCCAACGAGTGTATCCATCCATGAAACCATGGCGGAGCAGGTGCGCCTGCAGATTCCCGGAATCTGGGTCGATCACCCAGTTGAGTTTGCATCTTCTGCACGGACATCTTATATCCGTCTTGTTATTTCGTATCATGTAGGCCGTCGCACATTTCAAAAATCTAGCCACAATGCCTTCGCTCATTATGCGGACCATTTTTGCCTGCATGGTGTACACGGTACAATTAGAAGTCTATTAGAACCACATATATAAATGCATGCATGCAATGGTCGATAGAAAATTTCGGCATGACCTATCCTAAAATTAGGACCTTTGCGAAATGCCAAAGTCTTGCCAAAATGGAAATGAATCAACATTTTGGCAAAACAAATGGCAACTTGTTCACATACAAACACAAGAGAGAGAGACCGATCCATACACACATGAACATATCATTATCCTCTCCATACACACATGCATGAGCATCATCGATACTCTCCATATACACACACATATGACCATCGATCCTCTCCATACACACATCATGAGCATCGATCATCTACATACATATGAGCATACCATATACACATGAACACATCCTTACATGGACAACTTACCGAGATGAGAGACCGATCGCGAGAAAGATGGAAAGGAGAGGTGCGCGCGCGAGATCGGAGAAGGAGATGAGAGACCGGAGACCTTCCTCTATTACTTATGTAACATCCAAGGCAAGTTCTACATGCTAAAAATGGTGAATGGGTGGAGAAATTGAGGTGGGAAGGAGAAAATCCCGACTTGATCTAAGGAGGAAGAAGAAGGGGAAAGTGAAGTGTGGGGTGGTGGATGTGGTCACACATGTGCACATAAAGTGCTGTTAAAAAAACGACACATCCGTGGCGCACTCTGCCCTAGTGCGCCACAGGGAGGAGTAACATCCGTGGCGCACTGCGCCACGGATGTGTCTGGCCGTTTCACAGCAGAGGGGGGCATGCGCATAGGCGTAGCGCACCCCCTCCATGTGCGCCACGGTTGACACTAACAACCGTAGCGCACCTACCCTATGTGCGCTACAGATGTTTGGCGTGCGGCCAACAGGGCCCTGGCCCACACATATCTGTGGCGCACTATGATCATGTGCGCCACGGTTGTTCTAGTTACTAGTAGGGCACTGCCCATAGGTGAGCCACGCCTGTTTTAGTCGTGGGGCACTTCAACCATGTGAGCCACGGATGTGCTGATTACCTATAGCCATTTTCCTAGTAGTGCGGTGCACCAAAAGATTCTAAGCATCAGTTTCATCGGGGGATAAAGAAGAGTAATGCTACACATACGAGCAAATTGTTTACGGAACTGGCTACGGGATGATGTGGTGGAACGTGGCAAATCATGATTTGCTGAAAAAACAACCGTTCCTAATATTTCACCAATCATAGCAGGCCACGTCTGTCCCGTAATTTCTCGGTTTATTAGCCTTGCACGTCTATTTAGGTCGGTAATTTGACCAACTTATATATTACAAAAATAATCGTTATAAACTTTAGATGTTATACTATCTAATAGTATAATTTTTATATTATATAATTTATTTTATATTTGTTAAAATTGATGATCTAGATATACAAGCAAGTCTTATAAACTAAGGAGGGAGTATTATATATGGAGTTCAATAGTACATTTGGATTTTGGAATGCATGTTGCTGACCGACAAAAGAGTTGAGCTGCTCGTAAAATATAAAATAAAAACAAATGTAAGACCCTATGGTAGATAACGCCATTCGCTTTAAGAAAAAAGTCTACACTAGCTAGAGCCGTTAGATCAAGAACAAAATTAGTACACCAGCGCCTAGCCAGTGCAGTTGAGGTGAGGTCGGTGCACCAGAAGATTCTGAGCATCAGTTTCATCGAGGGATAAAGAAGAGTAATGCTACATATACGGACAAATTGTTTACGGAACTGGCTACGGGATGACATGGTGGGTCGTGGCAAATCATGATTTGCTGAAAAAACAACCGTTCCCAATATTTCACTAATCATAGCAGGTCACGTTTGTCCCGTGAGCCCATTTTATAAGCCTAGTCCATAGGTGTAGGATTTCCGGATAAAGAATCCACACCACATGCCGAGATTTTCGGGTGCAACTGATATATATTTTCGCGCGTGTGGGCACACGCACAGGTCAAGTTCAAACCTTTCCTAAAAAAAGTCAACTTCAAACACCGCGTGGCCTTATCAACTACACTATCAAAACGAGGTAGGAGGCACGATTAATCCCTGTCATTCTCCTTGGCCTGGAGAGACAATGCATGCTTCCTTTCCGTATAACTAGCAACTGCTGTTTGGTGGCTCTATCCTTTATGATTCGATTTGGTTTTGTCCAAGAAGAGCTTGACAGACACCCACCGCTGCCCCATGCAACAGATTTGGTTGTCCAAGAAGAGCCTTCGTGTCACCATATGTTCAGTGTATTTAATTTGTTCATTTTCATGTTTATAAGTATGCTTCTTTTTTCACTAATTACTAATAACTGTCGGAAAGCATTGTAAAGTGTTTTTCGCTAGTACTCTAAATGTTCATTCTTGTTGGATCAAACTTGAAAGATGATGTTGATTGCGATGTATCCTAATGAGATTGATTCTTCGGGGTGTAACTGATTGATATTGTCGGGCCGGTGGTGCATGCATGTCTGATTCAGACCGATCGTGGCCGTATCAACGAGACTTATCTTGAGGCGCGCCTCGGATCATAATCCCCTTGCATTGCACCCTAGAACACGGAGATGCGCCATTCCGACTGTCAATCATTTTCTCCCAACATCCTCGAATGACTTCTTGACATTTTCGCCCAACAGCCCGCAACCGTCGCGCGCAGCTCCTCCCGGCCTGGTCGGCCGAATGGGAACTCGGTCTATATAAGAGCATCTCCACTCGTTGGCCGAACCCAAGCCAAAAATCGATCCGTTTTTCGGCCAGCCGAAACTAGTTTTTGGCCTGGGTACGCCCATTTTTCCACTCACGTACCCAGGCCGAGTTCTCAAGTTCGGCTAAAATTCTTTAAAGATGGGCGAATTTCATTAAGTTGGGCGAATATAGGCGGATTACATCAAATTTAAACTAAAGTAGTACATAATAAATTAAAAAAAGGCCGCCGCCGGTGCCTTCGCCGTCCTATATGCCGAAGTTGTTGTAGAACGCCGTGTAGCCGGGGTCGGCGCGGCCGTCATCCTTGCCGCCGCCGTCGTCGTCGTCGCTCGGCGGCTGGTTCTGGCGGGAGCTCCCCTGGCCTAGGTCGCCGCACCTCCAGGGCTAGAAGGACGGGCCTACGTCCTCCTCGTCATCGTCGAGGACGTAGAGCGGGGCGCCCTGGTAGGCGAGCTCACGCCCAGATAACGCCCGACGCCGGACGGCCTGCTCCTGCTGCAGGCCGAGGATGCGCTGCCGCTCCGCCTTCTCCCAGTCCATCCTGGACCACTCCAGGATGTCCGGCGAGGAGGGATCCATCGGCGGCGGCAGCTGCGGCGCCGTGTCACGGAGCGACTGCTCCAGCGCCATCTTCAAGGCGGCGTCTTCGGACGGCGCCGAGTCTTCTATCTTGGGGCGGCGGAGATGCAGGTGGCCGGTTGGCGACGCCGTTGTCCGTGGCTCGCCGATGACGATGTCGCGCGAGCGCGTTCGCGGCGGTGACCACACCGGCGAGACCGCTTCGCGCTTGACTGCCATCGACATGCGAATCGGCGCCGAGCCGGAGGAGTGGGACGCCGAAGCGGAGGAGGACGAGCTCATGCTCGACATCCTACTCGGCGTCCAGTTCCCCAGAGGCCGCCGACCCGTCCTGGCCGCCGACGTCGGGTTGCGCGGGAAGCCGAGCCGCGGCGTGTTCCGCGATTGATGTGCTCCGTCACCGCCGCGAGCGTCTGGCCTGGCGCGCTCCACCAACACCGGCGACCCGCCGAGTTGTTGCGCTTCGGCGGTGACTCGTTCGGCGGCCCGTCGTGGCGGGCGAGCTCCTGTTCGCGTCGGTCCGCGAAGAAATGCTCCTAGTACAGGAGGTTGTCAGCGCTCTCGGCTTCGGCGGTTTTTTCCATGCCGCCGATGTAATCTTGCACATCATACGGCATCTCGTCCGGCGTTGGCGCCGGCGGGATTGGGATGCCGTCGGCGGTCAGCTTCCATCCCGGAGGCATCCGCGTGTTCGGCGGCGCCATGTAGCCGGCGTCGTACAACATGCGCGCCTCCCATGCCTGGAGGGTACGCCGGCCGAAGCCGTTCGCCGAGGCGCCATCACCGGGGTAGCGTTCGACCATGGCTGGGAAGGGGGAACGATGAGAGAGGGTTCGCCAGAATTTGGCTTGTGGGTGGGGGAGCTGTGAGAGAGTGTGAAGATCTCCGGCGAGGGGTACGGCTTATAAAGGCCGAGGTGGGCGGCGAGGCCGGGAGGGGTGTAGCGGCGAGGGCGGGAAGTTAGTGCCCGCCGGTCCGTCGCGGGAGCCGAGGCGACGACGGTGGCGCCGTAAGTTGGCGACACGTGGCCGACGCGACGGGCAATTATTGTCCGGGCGGTCGCCGCAATGTTCCAAGGATGACGACGACTCGGCTTCCGTCACTGACTCGGCGGGCCTAGTAGCTTTGATTTTTTTCGCCGAATTCACTGAGTCCGGCGTTCCCAGGGCGTACCCGGAAACCTGGGTTCGACCTGGGTAGTCCGGAGCAAAATTGGCCCAAATCCGGCCGAAAACAGGTCCTTGGGTACGCGACTGGGCCAATTTTCGGCGTCCGGACCGAAATTCGGCATCCGGACCAAAATTCGACGTCCAGATCGGCCTCCTGGGTAGGCGAGTGGAGATGCTCTAAGCCTCGATCGACTTCGAGAGATTCACCACTGCACTTTTCATCCATCCATCACACAGCTCTGGTCGAGGCAACAGTGTGCAGCCAAGCTAGCTAGCTTAAGCAATAGCGATGAGGTCCAAGATGTTAGATGTATATTTGTATATTGTATGTCCCCACTTGTTAGGGGGTTTTCCTGCATATTTTCACATGTATATATACTATATATTGTGGCCTTTGGCCCCAGAGAAATACAAGTTGTTTATTCCTAACATGGTATCAGAGCCTAAGGTCTCGAGTTCGAATCATGGCTTTTGCAATTTATCCTAAAATTATATTATATATTGAAGCTTAACATGGTATCACACCTAGGTTAGTCTTTTTTTCGCAACTTCGTCATTGTAGCCGCCATCGTCCCTGCCGCGGGCGGCTTGCCATCGTTGTCGCCGCCGCCGCTTCTCCTTCGTCGTGGGCTACTGCCTGCCGCCCCGGCCGGTCGCCGCCACCGCTCCTCCTCCGTCGAGGGTTGCTGCCTCCCGCCTGGTCCGCCCGCCACCCCGCCTCGCATCGCCTCTGATATGCCGCCGGCCGTGCCCTGCCTTGGATCTGCCGTGCCCCGCCTCGGCTCTGTCGCCGTCCGCGTCTTGGATCCGCCGCCAGCCGCGCCCCACCGGTCTTCCCCCGCCAGCGGTCTTCCTTAGCCGGCCTCCCGTCGCCGTGCCTCCCGTCGGCCTCCTGGTTCTCGATCGGGATCGAGTGATCCATCCGGCTGTAGTTCTGATCGGATCTGAGATCTGAGATCGGATCTGAGATCTAGAAAAAAAAGTGAGAGAGAGATGTCTTCTGCATCGGGCTATGTTGCGATTCCTTGTTGCCCGGTGATCTTCGATGTCGCGAATTATCCTGATTTCGCTGCCTTTATGCGCGTTCACATGCGCGGTATCCGTCTTTGGGGTGTGCTCTCCGGCGAGGTCTCCTATCCGTCGTGCCCCCTGCTCCTGTGGCTCCTCTTTCGCCGACGCCGATTGTTCTCGGTGCTGATGCTTCTCAAGAGGCCAAGGATGCTGCTCAGAGTGCCGATGATAGTGTTGTTGCTACTTATGAGCTGAAGTTCACACAGTACTCTGCTAATCTCGAGACCTATCGCCACGATCTGACCGCCTACACTCAGTGGGTCGATGAGGATGCTCGTGTTGCTGATATTCTCCCACTATTGATGAGTTCTATACTCAGAGTGCTGCTATCTGGCGTCAGCTTGATTCTCTCTGTACTGCTGTTTGTGGCACATGCCCGTGCTGCCAGATTGTGCGCTCGGATTTGGTGTTCCACCGCATCTATGAGTTTTTGTCTTGGCTCCGCCAGGAGTTCGAGCCCCGCCGTGCTCAATTGAATGCTCGTGGTCGTGTTTCACTCTCTGAGGTGTTGTCTGAGCTTCGGGCTGAGGAGACTCGTCTCCGTGGTGCTGGTCTTCTGGCGGTTCCGTCTGTGCTTGCTACTCGTGGTCCTCCTCTGCTGTCTGCTCCCTCGACTCAGTCGCGGTCCTCTGTGCCACCGCCGATACTACCCACTCCTACCGGTCAGGGTCAGAGTCAGCACCAACAGTCTCAGGGTCAGAGTCAGCACCAGCAGTCTCAGGGTCAAAGTCAGCACCAGCAGGCTCGTGGTCAGGGTCGTCATGGTTCTCTTCGTCACTGCACTTACTGTAGCAGGGATGGCCACAATTGGGCCACCTGTTATACACGGGACCCCAGTTTACGGCAGCAGCACCAGGCTCATGGGCAGTCGGCTCCTTCCGGATATTCAGCAGATGCTCTCTCTGATCAGGATATTATCAGGAGTCTTCGCGGTCTGCTTGCTGCTATAGACTCTTCTTCGACGGGCACTGCTGGTTGTGTGACTGATTCTTCAGGCACTACGCGATCACCACGCTCTACACAGTCAGGTACGTCCCCGTGGTATCTGGATTCTGGAGCTTATTTTCATATGACCTCTGAGTCTTCTCTTCTGTCCGTTATTCGTTCTCTCCCTTCTCATGTCCATGTTCTCACGGCCGATGGTACCTCTCTTCCTGTTTCTAGTCGGGGCATCCTTTCTACTTCTTATTTTTCTGTTCCTAATATTTCTCATGTTCCTTGTCTTAAGATGAATCTGTTCTGTGATAGCCAGCTTACTGACTCTGGTTGTCGCGTCATTCTTGATGCCGATTCTTGTGTTTTCCAGGATCGTCGCACACAGGCCCTGGTTGGAGCTGGCCCTCGCGCCGTGACTCTTCAGGACTTTGGGAGTTAGACTGGTTTCGTGTTCCTTCCGCTGCCACTTCATCTTCCATTTCTTCTCCGATCGTCGCCTCTGCTACCAGCTCTTTTCAGCAGTGGCATCATTGTCTTGGTCACCTTTGTGACTCTCGCCTGTCGTCATTAGTTCATCGTGGTCTTCTGGGGTCTGTCTCAGGAGATGGGTCTTTACATTGTCAGGGCTGTAGGTTGGGTAAACAGATTCAGCTTCCCTATCCTACTAGCGCGTGTGTATCTCAGCGACCTTTTGATTTAGTTCATTCTGATGTTTGGGGTCCAGCTCCTTTCGCTTCAAAAGGGGGCCATCGCTACTATATTTTATTCATAGATGATTTTTTCGGTAC
The DNA here is from genome assembly GCA_916181665.1 of Avena sativa. Classification (NCBI taxonomy): domain Eukaryota; kingdom Viridiplantae; phylum Streptophyta; class Magnoliopsida; order Poales; family Poaceae; genus Avena; species Avena sativa. Next base: position 381,032,410 of record OV702280.1, on the reverse strand, counting down.
ACTTGGTTGTATTTTATGTGCTCTCGCAGTGAAGTGCTCTCCATATATCAGCGCTTTGCGGCCATGGTCCGTACTCAATATTCTACACTCATTCGTGTGTTTCGTGTTGATTCTGCTGGTGAGTATATCTCCCAGATATTGCGAGGTGTCCTTGCTGAGCAGGGTACCCTTGCTCAGTTCTCCTGTCCTGGCGCACATGCCCAGAATGGCGTTGCTGAGTGTAAGCATCGTCATCTTCTTGAGACCACTCGTGCCACGATGATTGCTTCCTCTCTTCCGCCGCATTTCTGGGCTGAGGCTGTCTCTACGTTGGCTTACCTCATCAATATTCAGCCTTCTGCCGCTCTGCAGGGTGGTATCCCTCTTGATCGCCTATCTGTTCATTCTCCCGACTACTCTATGCTTCGCTTGTTTGGTTGTGTTTGCTATGTTCTCCTTGCCCCCCGTGAATGCACCAAATTGATCGCTCAGTCTGTTGAGTGTGTCTTCCTTGGATAAGGGCTACGCTGTTGGGACCCTGTTGGTCGTCGGATGCGTATCTCTTGCGACGTTACTTTTGATGAGACGCGCCCTTTCTATTCTCGTCCCACCGCTGGTACCTACCCGGTGGAAGATATCTCTTTTCTTTTTTTTCCTGACACACCTCCTTCGACTCCTATTGTGTCTTCTTCAGGACCCCCTCCCCCTGATGTCTCTTCTTCGACACCATCCTCCTCTACTCTGTCTAGTTCCCCTAGTTCTCCTCGTTCTCCGGAGCCTTCCTCTGATGAGCTTCCCTCTACTCGTCCTGTTCGTCAGCGTCATACCACCAACTGTTACTCTCCTAGTCAGTATGGTCTTTCTGTTGTCTCTGAGCCGACTTCTTATCGGGATGCTGAGCATCATCCTGAATGGCAGCTGGCCATGGCTGAGGAGCTTGCTGCGCTTGAGCGCACTGGCACTTGGGATCTTGTTTCCCCCCTCCCGGTGTCCGTCCTATCACGTGTAAGTGGGTCTATAAAATTAAGACCCGCTCTGATGGATCTCTTGAGCGCTATAAAGCGTGTCTTGTGGCTCGTGGTTTTCAGCAGGAGCACGGTCGTGACTATGATGAGACCTTTTCTCCTGTGGCTCATATGACCACTTTGCATACTCTTCTTGCTGTTGCTTCTGTTCGTCACTGGTCTGTGTCCCAGCTTGATGTTCAGAATGCCTTTCTCAATGGCGAGTTGAGTGAGGAGGTTTATATGCAGCCTTCTCCTGGGTATTCTGTTCCCGCGGGGATGGTTTGTCTTCTCCGACGTTCTCTTTATGGCCTCAAATAGGCCCCTCGTGCCTAGTTTGACCGCTTTTCCTCTATAGTGACTGCTGCTGGTTTCTCCCCTACAGCGTTGTTTGTTCACACTTCTCCTCGTGGACGCACTCTTCTTCTTCTCTATGTTGATGATATGATCATTACTGGTGATGATCCTGAGTATATAGCCTTTGTTAAGGCTCGTCTTCGTGATCAGTTTCTTATGACTGATCTTGGTCCTCTTCGATACTTTCTTGGGATTGAGGTTTCCTCCACTTCTGATGGTTTTTTCATCTTCCAGGAAAAGTATATTCAGGATCTTCTTGTTCGTGCTGCTCTTGGGGATGAGCGCACTGTTGAGACCCCTATAGAGTTTAATGTCAAGCTTCGTCCTACTGATGGTGATCCTCTTCCTAATCCGACGCGTTATCGCCATCTTATTGGGAGTCTTGTTTATCTTGTTGTCACTCGTCCTGACATATCTTATCTTGTTCATATTCTGAGTCAGTTTGTTTCCGCTCCTACCACTGTTCACTATAGTCATCTTCTTCGTGTTCTTCGTTATCTTCGTGGCACGATCACTTGTCGCCTTTTCTTTCCTCGTTCCAGCTCCAGTGCTATTCGGATGCTACGTGGGCGAGTCATAGGAAAATTTGTTTGACCAATAATCACTTAAAAAGGCCCATATCGGTAAGTGGTTCCCGGGATTTACGGACCAAACTAATTACACACAACTCCATCCCATCATAATATGGGCTTGTGAACTCTCGTACCGTAAACTAAAAGGCCCCCAACTCCAACGCTCCCCCCCCCAAATAGACAGGGTCTATTCCCCTCCCTTTCCTCCTCCCAGCGAAGGTGGCTAGGCTTTTGTCATGACCTGTCGGTGTTGCCACTAATTTGTCTCACTTTTGTGTCTTTCGGTTCGTGGAGGCGGGGTGGATCGGTCCCTGCTGGCTAGAGGGCTCTGTTTTTCTGTTTTAAGGATTCAAGTTTGGTAGGGCGACGCTTGTGTGGTGGTGACGGCGTTTCTTACAATAAGGTCTCCCTGGCTTAAAAAAAAAGGCCCCGTCAAATGAGTACATGAGTTGACCTAATTTAGTATCAGCTCCTTGTTTAATTCTCACACAAAAAAAGTACCAGCTCTGCTATGAAAGATAAGTGGAGGTCAATAGTCCATTTGGAACACATTTAGCTAACCAATAAAAGAGCGGATCTGCTTGCAAAATAAAAATAAAAAAAAAGTCACCCGATGAGAGGCAAAGCCGCTCGCTTTAAGAAGAAAAAAAGTCTACACTAGATAGAGCCGTTAGATAAAAAACAAAAATGCACCAGCACAAACACTTTTGGCAGTTTGTGGATCGAGATGTAATTCTTTTTCGAGTAATAGTTTCTTTTATTTGGTGTGCTCTTTCGGAAACCGGTAATAGGCTCGATTTGGTGTATTCTACTTAACTGTTATGTGTTATGGTATTTACAATTTCCTCAAAAAAATTATGGTATTTATAATACTGAAATTGTTGCGCCTATGGTCTATGCTGCTCCCTAGCCAGTGCAGTTGAGGTCGGTGCACCAGAAGATTTTGAGCATCGGTTTTATCAGGTATAAAGAATCCGCACCACACGCCCGAGATTTTCGGGTGTAACTGATATATATTATCGCGCGTGGGCACACGCACAAGTCAACTTCAAACACTATCAAAACGAGGTATAGGGGGCACGATTATTAATCCCTGCCATTCCCCTTGGCCTGGAGATACATGCATGCTTCCTTTCCGTATAACTAGCGACTGTCGTTTGGTGGCTCGCTCTATCCTTTTATGATTCGATTTGGTTGTCCAAGAAGAGCCATGCAAAAAACGCGGTTAGCCTTCGTGTCAGTTGTCACCATGCATAGCCTTCGCGGTATGCTTCTTTTTTCACTAATCTATACTATTAAAAAGATTGGGAACGTTCGTCGCCTAAGATTTTCCGTCTGCCATAAAATGACGGTTTTGCCCTTGATAGTTAAAACTTATTACAATGGCTGCCACCGACAAGTCAAATCATCCCTAAGTACTCTTCTCTCTTCCCTCACGGCCCGACCTTATCTTCTCGGCAGCCAGCTCGTCAACGGAGGGGAAGGGAGGGGCCAGCTCGTCGGGGGGAGGGGAAGGGAGGGGCCAGCTCGTCGGGTGGAGGGGAAGGGAGGGGCTGCGCCGCTCCGATGAGCCCGGTGCGTGTGGCGCCATGGGGGTCGGCGTTCTCTCGTCCGCACTTTTATCCCCTTGAAGAACAGAGGGAAATAGCGCTGCGCCGCCAGGTGGGTGAGCAGGGAGAGGAAGAAGACTTCGGGCTTACCCTGGTGGCATCTAGGACGGGCAGCGGGGCATGGCCGCGAGGTCGCCTGATGCCGCGCGGGCGGAGCACGAGGAGGGCGAGCAGGGAGAGGGAGGAGACACGGTGACGAGCCCTTCGGTGGGCGCCACGGCGTCGGCAAACCTCCACGCGCCCGTCCCGGACACGAACACCTAGAAGCAGTAGGCCCCGGAGCCCGGCCCGCACTCGGCGGCGCAGAGGAGCACGTAGTCGCCGCGGAAGTTGTAGGCCGTCGCGTCGAAGAGCACGACCACGGCCGGGCGCGGTGGGGGCGGGACGGCAGACCAGGACTCCGTGGCCGGATTGCAGACGATGAGCGCGTCGGCGGTGGGGGAGAAGCAGCAGGCGAGCCCGTGCGAGGAGGAGAGCACGTTGACGTCCGAGGAGGCCAGCGCGAAGGCGAGCGACGGGGACGGCATGGCGTCGTTGGCGCCGACGAGCGGGAGGAAAAGCCCCGACATCCTGCGCGGGCCGAGGGGAGGCCTGCACTTCCATCCGCTTTGTTGGTCTCGGTATGTGTGTGTCAGATGTTCGATCAAATGCTTGTTTGTTTATATGTGGATGTCTGTACAATGCAAGGCTTCGTTGTAGTGATAATTAGGAAATGAAACCAAATCAGGACATAAGAAACGATTGACTGTCTCATTCAGCTGCATCTGTTTACTGTTTTCTGATTGATGCATGCAGAAATATTGCAGGGATATCCCATGCAGCGTTATTGCCATGAATCGTAGACTCTGAAAGGGACTTTGATGATAAAATTTCATGATGGTTGTTTTTGTACGTTGCCAGTATATGATTATTCTTTGAAGTAAAGCATAAAGGCATTGAACTCACAGGGATTGCTCTGAAAACTAGAGTCTGCCATGTGGCATCATTTTTCTATCCTCTGAATTGCTGAGTACATAGTGCCAGCATCCTCATCAGGACCGGGCATTTCCTTTTCTCCTCTGTATGATCTTTAGAAAATGCTAAGTATTTCAGAGCATAGATCCGCCATAACTTCTCGTATGCTTTTCTTCAGCAAAATATGTTCTTGTTCCCCTAACAGCTAGAAAAGATAGGTTTCAGTGATTAGGATGTGCTAGGAGCTTAGAATTACCCCCAACTTACTTCAAAAAAAAAAGATTACCCCCAACTACTCATTCGGCTCAATTCAGTTGTGCATGAGCTAGGAAAACGATTTTATGTTATAACAGCATTACAGTTCCCTGTTTCCAAATTATATGCTGTGTTTTCCTCTGCGTTTTCCAAATTAAAGATGTGAACTCACAATTTTTTCCTATGGATTTTGTGTGCAATCTGTTCATCGAAAAGCTTGCCGGGCTGTTGTGTTTTCTTTATTGTGGACTGAGATTCATGTTCAAGATGCTTAGGTCCAGCGTGAAAGGTCGTAGGGCCCCAAATCCCAGCAACCCTACTGGACTCCGTGCTCTGCTCCGACGCCATGGTAGTTTTCGGCGTTGAGGGTCCAACCATCTGTGGGGTTTGAGGAAGGAAGATCTTCGAAGACGTTGGAGACTTGAAGGAGACTCTTTGGTTAAGTCCCACTTTTTACAATCGACGAACTAAAATATAATAACATGGCTGTTTTTTTATAAATTGCCCAAGATGCTGCCATGAGAGTCGCCACGAGATCCGGTGGTCCACGCCACCAGCAACTCCAGCGCCGAGCACCTCCTGCCTCGACCCCGACCCGACATGCTGGATCTGAACTACGCCCAAGGCGTTGTCCATGGTAGGTTGCGTACCGTGATACATGTTCAAGATGCTCACATTGGTCATGCTGTAATGCTCATCCTAACGTACAACGGCGATGGACAAATCATAGTTAAGAAAGCATTTCTGGGTACTCTCAGTTTATTGTTTGTAAAAGAAATGTGAACAAACCAGATTGTATACATATTTGTCTTTTTGTACTTTTCTCCAATAATTAATCTCTTTGTGTTGCTAATCCTGAGTAAAATTTCTTTGCACAAACATTGCATTTATGATCTGAAACAAGCCTCCTAATTTATTGTTACCATTGTTGGATGAAACTTTTGTCGAAATAGATTGATGAACAAAATTAGCTTCATACTCAGTAATGCATGGGTATAAGCTTTCGAATCTTGATCACACTGCTTTCTAATGAATGGTGGAGAAATGAAAGAAATAAAGCATATCTCGGTGTATTCATAAATCCAATAAAAAATTCTCGGTGTATTCATAAATTCAATCAAAAATTCCATAGGTCTATTAGATTGGGAGGGAGGCAATTGTACAACTTTTATCTTCGTTACTATGCACTAACATTATTTATTATGTTCAAAAAGAATCCACAAACATAAGCCCTAAAGTGATGTTGAAAAGAAATTAAAACTTAGCGTGACATTTGCTACGACAAAAGAAATTTACTGATCGTGACAACGCACGGGCATTCAACTAGTTAGTAATAACTGTCGGAAAGCATCACTTCCTTGTAAAGTGTTTGTCGCCAAAACCTTTTTCTCTCCGTTCAAACATACAAGCAGTTGACTGCCAATAGTACATCTACTTACGATTAGATAAATGTAAGTAGTTAGAAAGATGGGCTCTCTTCTTCGGCACCGCTAAGAACACCACCAATGCCATTCCTCCTACTTCAAAGATGATGTTAATTGCGATGTGTATCCTAATGATATTGATTCTTCGGGGCGCAACCGATTGATATTGTCGGGCCGGCGGTGCATGCATGTCTAATTGAGACCAATCATGGCCATATCAACGAGACTTATCTTGTTTTCCATCGGATAATAATTCCCTTGCATTGCACCCTGGAACACGGACATGCGCCATTCCGACTGTCAATCATTCCATATCCTCGAATGACTTCCTGACATTTTCGCCCAACAGCCTGGCCAGCCGAATGGGAACTCGATCTATATAAGCCTCGATCGACTTCGAGAGATGCACTTCATCCATCCATCACACAGCTCTTGTACCACGAGGCAGCTGCAGTGTGCAGCCAAGCTAGCTAGCTTAAGCAATGGCGATGAGGTCCAAGAGTGAGGCCTGCTGCATCCTGTGGATGCTCGTGGCTCTCTGCTGCTTTGCGGCTGCGCGCACGGCGTCTGCGGAGGGCAGGATCGACGACCACCTGCAGCTGAACGGGGGATTCGGGAGCGTGTCTGAAGATGGCCAGATCCTCTCGCTGTTGCTTAACCATAGCTCCGGATCGGGCTTCAAGTCCAAGGACACGTACATGTATGCGCGCGCCAACCTGCAGATCAAGCTCGCCCCTAACAACTCCGCCGGCACCGTCACCGCCTTCTACGTATGTCCCTTTCTTCTCCTCTAGGTCGACTACCATGCGTACCACCATTTCTAATCTGGATATCTGGAATAATGCAGTTCATGTCGGTGGGGGCATGGGACATACACGATGAGATCGACATGGAGTTCCTGGGAAACTCCACCGGCGAGCCCTACACGCTCCACACAAACATCTACGTCAATGGCACCGGCCGCAAGGTGGAGCAGTTCCGTCTCTGGTTCGACCCAACCGCCGACTTCCACACCTACTCCATCGTTTGGACTTACCGACACATCCTGTACGCGTAGTTGCATCCATCAGTTATATATACTTAGCGTGCGATCGATCAAACTGACAATCGAAGTGAATTGCTGCAGTATGCTGGTGGATGGCACGCCGATCCGGGAGTTCAGGAACCACGCCAACAGGGACGTGCTGTACCCGTCCAAGCAGCCGATGCGGCTGTTCGGGAGCCTGTGGAACACCGACGACTGGGCCACGCAAGGCGGTCGCGTCAAGACAGACTGGTCGGCGGCGCCCTTCATCGCGTGGTTCCGCAACTACACGGCCACCACGTCGTCGTCTGACGGGTACGGCTACTATGACCAGGAGATGGACGGGGCGGCACGGAAGAAGATGAAGGAGGCGCGTGCCAAGTACATGATTTACACCTACTGTGCGGACACGACGAGGTCCCCCACGCCACCCGAGTGCTCCATGCCGTAGAGATTCATTATGTTTACTATGTAAAAAAGGACTCAATATTTGTTTTCTATTTTAGTACTTTAACTTATATAATTATTTCCTATTTTTTAATTCTGGTTCTTTGTCCATACATATTGTTATAGAGTGATATTTTCTCTTTTTTAATCTTTGTTTTCATTTTCATCTAATTTTCTTTTGTATTGTTTTTCTTCAATTTCCTTATTTTCTCTAAAAAATCAATTAGCACATGTCCAGCTAAGAAAGATATCTAATGCTCTGCTATAGGAAATTTTTAAACTGAAGCATTGGCCTCATATTGGGTGTTTGGATGCACACATAACGCTGTTAGTGATTCAGTTTTCTAACGTTGTTGGTGATCCGGGACCACGTCTGTCGGCACCTCAAGGGGCCCTTTGGAATGGGATGCAGTCAAGGCGTCAGAAGCCTCGCTTTTGTCATCCCCTTCAGGACTCCGGCCTCTCTTCGGGTGGCCTCATCGCTCACCTCGTCCTCCGAATTAGCGGTAGGGACGGTGAAAAGCGAATCGTTCATCTCATCGTCCTCTGGCGCATCATATTCTTCCGGCTGAGGTGGGTGGAACGCGACCTTGCAACCAAAGAAGCATTCGAATACTTCAACTATGAAGGTACAACTACAAAGCAACAAAGATAACAAATGTGCCGGTTCTCACCTTGGGCAGTTTCTTGCTCGCATCATACAGAGCCATCGGCGAATCCTTCAAAAGCTCTTCATTGGTGGTAAAGGTGGTGAGGGCCTTTACTTTTTTCTTGAGCTCAGCAGTCGACTGGTTCTCCACTGAGTCCGCGTCAGATCCGAGGGGCTGGCATACTTCCACATTGGGTGGTTCCTAGCCTGGTGCGGCTGAATACGGTTTTGGATGAAAGTCGAGATGATCTAAACCCTAGATACCTCCTTGCCAGGGATATTTTGGAGATCCTTCACCCAGCTATAGAGAAACTCGACCTCCTCTTCCTCGGCTGTTGTCACCTCGTTCTTCCAGGACAGATTCTTCTTCACCGGGACATTTGCGGCAAACACCGGCATCCCATTCTTATGATCGATGTCTGGCACATCTCGGATGTAGAACCATTTGTTCCTCCAGCCTTGGACGGAATCTGTGATTCTGAAGGTGAAGTATTCGACATGTCCTAGAATGGAGATGTCGCATCCGCCAACGATGTAGGGTCCCTGGTTCCCTGACTGCCTCTTCCTAGAGTACAACCTTTTGCAGAGACCCCAGTGGGGCTTGATGCCCAAGAAACACTCGCACATCATGATGAAGCATGCGATGTGCAGAATTGAATTAGGTGACATCGGGTGTAGTTGAACATCGTAAACAAAGAGAATCCCATGAAGAAATTCCTAGGATGGAAGGGAAAGGCCCCAAAGAGCATAGGCAATGAACATGACCCTCCACCTAGGTAGGGGATTAGGGATTACCTCATATCCAAAGATGAGAATGTTCACGTCGGCGGGCAGCTTCCCGGCCCTCTTTAGAGGGCGTAGGTCCTTGGGCATGAAGGTTGAGCGCCCCCAACCCCCGTCAGTATTGCTCATCCCGGCGCCGCCGACAACCTTCTTCGTGGCGGCGTTGTTGGAAGCGGAGCCCACGATCTTCTTTGGTTTTCCCATCACATTGCGAAGGAAGTTGCTAGAGAAAACCTTTGAGCATGTCCAGTGCAGAGGTATTGTCTATGGAGGATAAGTCCGAGGAAGAAGACAATGGCAATGAGGATGAACATAATGAGATTTTATAGTGGCAATTTCCCCTTCTCTTGTAGTACCGACGGTATTGATCCTGGTCGATGGATGGACTTCAAGGCCACATGTCGCACATCCACGGGGACACATGGAGGCACGAAGGACGAATTGTCACCGCATTAACTCCACCTCGCGCAAGAATCGATGAAATCGCTGTCAAACTCTAGTTCTCGCGCCTCATGCGGTCAAATCTAGCGAGATTTTATGGCAGGCTCACACCCTTGCGTCCCATAAACTTCTCAGGTTGACGCTTGATCATACCGAACGTCATCCCTGATGTCATCCACCCTTTTGATCTATCGATTCTTCCGACATCAAATGAGTGTAGTATCTCCTCGGGTGCCACGAAAATGCAAGCCTATGCTCGGCAAAAATTTACCCATCATAGCCTCGAGGGATACTCCCATCGGGAGCACTGATCGCGCACCTGACAGAAATGTCTGCATTGACTACGTCTTCGTAGTCAACTGATGGTCATCCGAAACTACAAAAATATATTGATCTCATGCACTTTCGGGCCAGTGTCTTTATTCTAAAAACTTGCCTGCAGCGACCACATAATGCATAACCAATGACATTAATCTCTACCCAAATCTATGATTCGACTAGAGACTCAGAGGCTACTCCCATAGGGAGCGCTGGTCGCACACCCTATAAAAAACAAAATATACGGCTCTGTATGTTGTGTCAACTGCTTACACAATGTCGACTCCGTTCTTGGAACAACCAAATACTCAGCGACTCCACCCATTAAGTATGTTGCACCAACGTCGGGTTCAGAAGAAACATCTCCTCAACTACCCAGATTGCATCCGTTGAAAAAAATCATCTCGATGTTGTGTCTACAACACAAAAACAATACCTATGGATGCATTATGTTGGCTTGGTCATCACATTCATTGAGTTTCATCAGCCGAATCACATGCCTACGACATGAATAAAATCCCGTCTGACGCATTGGCTAGACACTTATTGGTTGGGATTTGACTTAGTAAGGCCTCCGCGACATGAGTCGAATTACCCTAGCCTATCCTAGATTCGAGTCCGGGGACTCGAGTCTAAATAGGTACCGTTGTGTTTTTCCTAGAGCAATTAACTGGTCCCGGTCCTTCAAGAGCACCGGGCATGTTCACCAGCATCCCTATGAATTACTACAGAGTATACATTTTGCTGACCTGGTGTACAATACTTTCAACTTATAAAGTTGTCGCCTCCTAACATGTAGTAAAAGACTCGCAATCTCTAAGTCCCCACCCCGAATCTTCAATTTGATTCAACACTCGGGAGCTACTAACATAGGTATGCCTAACAGGTACCTATCCTTAGCCTACTTGGCTCAGCCCAACGAGAGGCCCACATGATGATTTGCTGAAATCCACAAATCCCAAGGAAACTCGGCTGGTACGAAGCTCACAAGGACATCGACTCCTGGCATGCAAGGAAGCAGCAAGATTAGAGATAGGAAAGTATGAGGGTTTCTCCCTTGATCTACAAACGACTTGGACGGTACCTGAGACCTAGCCTCCTCATATATAAAGGATATGGGTGCCGAGGAGGACACCCCTTACACACCAACCGTAGCTCACGCCAGATCCAATCTGCGCAACCATTGCCATCTCATCATCAATCAAGAATAGACAAGCATGAGTAGGATTTTTCCTCTTGGGGCTAAACCTAGTACACTCGTGTCCCCATGTTTGTATGTTAGCCGACAAAGTCACCCGCGCACACCTCCTTCATGAAAACCCAAGTCCATAAACCATGTGCATTGCCGTGAAGATCCCACGTCAGCGACATCCACTCAGATCTAGAGTAGTGACCATCACAAGGAGTCGTGTATTTACCCGAAAGAAAGGTGAAATGACACTAGACTATGACTTGAATCACTGGCCGACAAGAGAAAGGAAGAAGGTCCGGAGCACCTCAACCAGGCCCAGCCGAGAGAGTCTTCTCCTGAGCGAGATGAGGAGCCAATAGGCCAGAGAGGGCGAATCGCTCGGGAGTTGTGTCCTCCGTGTCCTCATTGAGGCCAGCCGGACCAGCGGTAAGAAACTAAGCCGACTATTATCGTGAAGTTCTTTTTTGGCATTCGTGATAAGACCTTGCTCAGGAGGTTTGCTGATGCCGAACCGCAAACAATTGACCGAAGCCATTCAAGATACCCATGCACTATAGGAAACGGTTACCACACTTGTGCATGTATGCTAGGGCCACACACATGTTCTCGTGTCATTCCGGCCGTCAGATGGTCCTTCTCCGGCGAAACCCTAATCCGAAGGCCCCGCTGGTCTAGCCCCCTAGATTTTCTCATACGAGGATTGAACAATGTACTTTAATGTTGGTCTAGTATTGTTTAGGGCATACCTACATGGGAAACCAAGGTTGGGGAAATGCAATCCCCCTGTAAGTTGGGCCCCTGGCACCATCTTCACCGTCTATTTGTTGGAGATTCGTGCTACAGATTTTCCCTCCCACCTGAACCGTCTATGTTCTCAAGTCCATTGCATTTTGCAGCATGCCCCCTATGTTATCATTTTTTTACATAGAACGTTGGTGTTTCACATAAAAACAGTTTATCAATGAATTTTTACCTAACCAATTTTAATAAGCAATAATAAAAACGCATACAAGTTATGTACTTGTTTCTTCAAAGAATCATAAAACTTTTAGGAATATTCGTTTTGTAATATAAACAAATTTTGGCCTGATATTTTTTTTCAAATATTTGGCAAATATCTATACTTTCATACAAGTAATACAAGAATCGTAGATTTTCAACACAGATTCATTCAAGTTTCATAGTCTGATTTCACACACTATCTAATCTGATTTCATACACTATCTGATTCATACACACAGATTCATTCAAGATTTTACACACTATTTGAAGAAATCCATATGAGATTCATACAAGTTTCCTACCGAGATCCATACAAGAAATACATAGAAATCCATAGGAAATACATACAAATTTCTTACCGAGATTCATACAAGAAATCCGTAGGAAATTTAAAACACATGATTTTCATACAAGTTTCTTACCAAAACGGTTAAGATCCAAGTCAGTTTCTTACCAAGATTCTTGCAAATTCACGAGATCCATACCAAATACATAGTAATTTAATACAGATCCATATGAGATTCAAGCACTCCGCATAAGATTTAAGAACACGACTCAAAATCTAGACGAATCAAAACCTTCAATCGTCAAAAAAAAATCCATAAGAAACTCTAGATCTGCTACATAGCATTTTCATACCCAGATCCAAGAATGTTTTGAACATGGAAAAAATTAAGAAGAAAATATACAATTTTTGGATCTGCAATACATCATGAATAGTAAAAAAGAGGATGGATGGAGGGAGCATAGTGGAGCAGGATGCCATTTTCGTGTAACCTAGATCTGGATCCATGGCGACGGAACCACGCCCCATCTCCATCGCGTCAGCTCCAACTCGGATCCGGGCTTCCCCAGATCGAGCGCCTCCTGAATCCGGCGCATTGGAGGGCACTGTCCTGGGCGTAGCTTGGGAGGGCCGGTGGAGGCTCGTCGGGACTGTCAATCTAGAGTAGGAGGTGAGCTCGGGGTGGCGGTGGAGATCTATGGCGTCGATGGGGTGTGGGGTGACGAGGCCATGGTGGTCTAGGGGCAAGAGGGGAACGAGGGAGCGACCCCGGCCGAGGTCCTAGAGGCCGCGTGGAGCTGCCGCTGCCGAGCTAGAGGAGGAGGAGGAGATGGTGTCGGCGGGGGTGGGGACCTAGGGACGAGTACGAGGAGAGGCAGAGACGCAGAGTGCGCTCGGGATTAGGGGAAAGGCGAGCTAGGGTTAAGGCGACTTGGTTTAGTTTATTCTTTTTTTGTGAGGGCTTTTTTGCAAATGTATTGAATCGGTTGACTGGTCAAACTTTGCAGGAATCTCCAACAAATCTACGGTAGAGATGGTGCCAAAGGCCCAACTTACATGTGGTAAATCCGTGTTGACCAAGGCTGGGACCATGGTTCCACTGGTTTCCCTCCGTTTTACACGTTACGGGAGTTTTCTCCTACATGTCCAGTATTTTTCTAAGTGTTATCGCATACATCATAGACGGTCACACCTGGGAGCTAGGTTATTCATCTAAGAACATTCCACCACACTTGTTCATGTATGCTAGGGCCACACACACATGTTCTCGTGGCAAAACCCTAATCCAAGGGCCCGCTAATCTAGCCCCCTAGATTCTGTAACAGTTTATTTTATTCAACAAAAATATGTTATATTTGAGTTTAGATAGATAGATTTTATTTTTCTGCAAATTTTGATATATTATCTGTATTTTTTGAATTATAATAATTTAGTTATGAATTTTCTAGGTTTATTGTGGCAAAAAGGAAAAAGATATATGCTAACGGCCTCGGTGTAATGTTACACGCTGGGCCGATGCAAAGTCATCGGCATAGCGCCAATGCCATTGCTGCGTCCTCATAGCCCGACTTGCTGGGCCCATCTACGCCGACGGCTTTGCTGGGCCGACAACCCGTTTGCTGGCCTGCCTGGCTCATGCCACTACGCTGACAGCCCCGATAATTTGCCGTCTACGTAGCATACGGCTGTCGGTGCCTTGAATGTTTCCCGTAGTGATGTGTCGAGAAGATAGCATCCAGCCGAAAGAATTTGGCATACCATACTCGCCATGCAAATATGCAACAAAAAGAGTAGTATTAACACCATGTGAGTTGGGAGTTGGTCAAAGACGGATCGAAACCAATGATCAGTAGACGTGCTTAGACTTTTGATAAAATTTATGTACCTTATTTTAAAGAACAGAGGTATTACAATTTACAAGTAGAGGTCAATAGTCCATTTGGATTTTGTAACGCATTTAGCTGACCGACAAAAGAGCGTGAGCTGCTCGTAAGATAAAAACAAAAGATAAAAAAATATGCTACACCAGCGCCCGTGGTGCGCATGCTGCTCCTTCCCTAGCGAGTGCGGTTGAGGTGAGGTCGCCGGGGTTTAGAAATAATGGGGCTAATCCATTTAGGCCCATGAGTATTTCAGATTTTCCCTAAATCTGAAAGCCCAAATTTGTGGCAGCCAATATGTGTTTGGGCCCATGTTTGTGGCAGCTCACATGGCAGTGGAGTGGGAGCTAAACTTTAGTCCCACATGGAAAGTTGGAGGAGAGTTGCACCACCTTATAAGGTGGAGTGTTGCACCACTTTGTAAGTGAGTGGCAATAAGAGAGATACACACGCGCGCTCCTCTGACGCCGCTCGCATGCTCGCCTCGGCTCGTCACGACGCGCGCGCGCCGCGGGTTGCGGGAATCTCGCCGAGCCGAGCTTTATTTTGCTGCTCAGGAAAATTGTCGCTCCCGGATCGTGGGCTACTGTAACCGACCCGAACGTGCGTAACGTGGACTCGGCCCACGTTAGGGTTTCCTGAGCCGCTCTACATAAAGTCCTGCGCGGCTACCGCCACAACACCACCGAAAACCAATCTAGGGTTTTGCCATCCTCTACTTGCGCCGTCGCCGTAGTCTACTCCATCCCGCTTGCCGGCGTGCACCGGCGGACGGCCACTCGCCCTCGTGATCCTGTACGGGAGAGGGCGAATAAGGTTTTTGGGAAGCGCTCTGCGCGACTGCTCGAGTTCTCCATCACGGGTCGTCTTCCATCCAAGTCAGGCGGTGCTGCCTACCGCCGTCTTCGTCGCCATCTGCTGCGATCACTCTTTCCCAAAGTTTCTACTAGACAACCGAACGGTACGTGCTACGTGCTCCAGTTTGGTTATTCATCATGTTCTGCGAGTACATGTTAGGCTGCTATTTGTTCCCGATCATCCTGTTGTTTAGTACATCTAGTATGTTCGAGTTACATGAGCTAGTAGTTGGTTTTGTCATGATTTATATTCTGGAATTAATCGTGGAAATTATGGCTAATTATCCAACAGGGGGGTAGCGAGTGCAGTTGAGGTGAGGTCGCGGGGGGGGGGGGGGGGGGGGGGCGGGTAGCGAGTGACGCACAAACTTCAAACCCCGCGTGGCCTTTATCAACGACACTATCAAAATGATGTATGGGAGGCACGATTAGTCCATGTCATTCGGCTTGGCCTGGAGATACATGTAATGCTTCCTTTCCGTATAACTAGCAACTGTCGATTGGTGGCTCTATCCTTTAGATTCGATTTGGTTGTCCAAGAAGAGCTTGACAGACACCCACCGCTGTCTATGCAAAAAACGCGGTTAGGGTTCGTGTCACCATACGTTCAGTGCATTTGTTCATTTTGATGTTTATAAGTATGCTTATTATCTCACTAATTACTAATAAAATGTCGGAAAGCATCAATCCTGTTTTTTGTTACTCACTCCGTTCAAAATAGATGTCGCAAATTCATCTAAATTTGGATATATCTAGTTTTAAATAGTGTGTAGGTACATTTAAATTTGGACAAATTTTCTACAGTACTTTTATTTTGAGACAGAGAGAGCACGTAATTTCCCCCAAAAAGAAGTCTGCCAAAAACCGTTTTATCTCATTTCAAACATACAAGCAGTTGCGTGCCAAAAGTCCAACTACGTACTACGTACCTCTGCTTAGGTTAGATAAATCTAAATAAGAAAGAGGAGCTCCCTTCTTCGACACCGCTAGGAACACCACCAATGCTATTA
Source organism: Avena sativa (assembly GCA_916181665.1). Lineage (NCBI taxonomy): Eukaryota > Viridiplantae > Streptophyta > Magnoliopsida > Poales > Poaceae > Avena > Avena sativa. The sequence continues at coordinate 381,016,366 of OV702280.1, read as the reverse complement.
ATCCTACTTCAAACATGTATCCTAATGATATTGATTTATCGGGTGCAACTAATTGATATTGTCGGGCCGGCGGCGGTGCATGCAGGTGTGCTTCAAACCAACGTGGCTTATCTTGCGCCTCGGATCATAATTAATCAGCTTGCGTTGCGTCCCGGAACACCGACATGCGCCATTCCGGCTGTCAATCATCCCACATCCTCCTAACATTTACGCCCAACCGCCCGCAACCGTCACACGCAGCTGCTCCATCACACGAGAATGGGAACTCGATCTATATAAGCCTGGGTCGATCTCGGGAGACACACCAGTCGACTTATCACTTACATGCATCCATCACACAGCTAGCTCTTGTACAGAGGCAGGAGTGTGCAGCCAAGCTAGCTTCATCAATGGCGGTGAGGTCCATGAGTGAGGCCTGCTGCATCCTGTGGATGCTCGTGGGTCTCTGCTGCATTGCCGCCGCGCGCATGGCGTCAGCCGAGGGCAGGATCGACGACCACCTGCAGCTGAACAGGGGATTCGGGAGCGTGTCTGAAGACGGCCAAATCCTCTCGCTGTTGCTTAACCACAGCTCCAACTCGGGCTTCAAGTCCAAGGACACGTACATGTATGCGCGCGCCGACCTGCAGATCAAGCTCGTCCCCAACAACTCCGCCGGCACCGTCACCGCCTTCTACGTATGTCCCTTTCTTCTCTTGCTTGACGTCGATCGACCACCATAACTACCAGTACCATTTCTAATCTGGATGTGCTCGAATAATGCAGTTCATGTCGGTGGGGGCATGGGAGATACACGACGAGATCGACCTAGAGTTCCCGGGCAACTCCACCGGCGAGCCCTACACGCTCCACACTAACATCTACGTCAATGGCACCGGCCGTAAGACGGAGCAGTTCCGCCTCTGGTTTGACCCAACCACCGAATTCCACACATACTCCATCATCTGGACGTACCGCCACATCCTGTACGTCATCGATCATCGCCCAAATCCCTCAATAATTATATATCCCCGTGCGTGACCGACCATACTGACAATTAAAGTGAATTGCTGCAGTATGCTGGTGGACGGCACACCGATCCGAGAGTTCAAGAACAACGCCAACAGGGGCGTGTTGTACCCGTCCAAGCAGCCGATGCAGCTCTTCGGGAGCCTGTGGAACGCCGATGACTGGGCCACGCAGGGTGGCCGTGTCAAGACAGACTGGTCCGCGGCGCCCTTCATCGCGCAATTCCGCAACTACAGGGCTATCAATGGCTACTACGATCGGGAGATGGACGGGGCGGCAAGAAAGAAGCTAAAGGAGACGCGTGACATGTACATGATCTACACCTACTGTACGGACATGACAAGGTCCCCCACACCACCCGAGTGCTTCATGCCGTAGAGACTTCATTTATTTATGTAACTAGTTGAGTGCCCGTGGGTTGCTACGGGTATTTACATTTTCATGTCACGCTCTATTTAGTTGTCATGGTGAATTTTCATCTTTCAATTTGTCAAATATCTTCGATATGGTTCACTTGTTGTTTTTTCCAAATTCACTCTTTGGTTAAACTGACAACACAAGATGTCAGCATTCTCTGTCTCTTCCCCTTTTCTATAGTGAAAGAGAGGCAAAAGGGAGAAACTCCACTTCCCCGCTCCGTAGCTAGTCAGACCGCCGGTCCCTACCTCTCCATCATCCACTTCATTGGTGGGAGAGTAGAGGGACCACAGATCGTGTCTCCTGCGTCTAGGTAGTGGTAGGGTTAGGGTTCTGGCTGTCATTTTTCGGGTGGTGGTGACAATGACGGTGAGGAATAATCTACTGCAGCTCCAGCCCCACTTTGACGGCTACGTTAAGTACTTGGCAGCAACGTCTTCATGCTTTCTCTTGGAGGGAGCGAGATTTGGTGCGCTAGGTGTGGGTGTTGCGGTTACGATGTCACCCACACAACAACTTTTTTCCCCAATTCCGTCGTGACGACCGCGCATCCTCCGGTGTCGTGGAGTGTGTGAGACCTTTTACATGAGGTAGTCACAAGGCGCCAATTTTGCCTCCTTTCGATGATGTAGGAGTGGGAGGGGAGAACCTTGGCGCTGGTGGTACTTCAACTTGATATTGCTTTCTAGTGTTGGTATGGAGATACAGAAGTCGAAAACTTTGTGACAACAGAGATTCCATCTGCAGATACAAAAGTTCACAGCGACTCAGAGTAGGAGCGGCATATAGTAGGGGTGGGCATAAAAAACCGAAACCGAACACCGAAACCAAATTAACCGGAACCGAAACCGAATACACCGAACCCGAATTAGCCGAAACTAATTTCGGTTAGTAAATATGATTAACCTAATTTATAAATATTAATTCGGTTTTGACTCTCCGTTAACCGAAATAACGGTATAAACCGAAAAATATACGTGATAGAACTAAATATATTTGTTATTCTGTCTCAGGCATCCATTACTGTACGTAGATACTATCTCATGCGACAAAAAGACATGCATGCAAAAGCTGCCAGACAGCCCATGCATGTACGTATGTCTCCAGCCACATGCACGTACATGTTCGTGGTTTAACAGCTCATACATGTACGTATGTCTTCATCCATATGCACGTACATGTTCGTGGTTTAACTGTCAATTGTGTCTATGAATTTTGTTGGAAGCCTTTCAATTGTTTTCCTGTTTCGGATATAATCATGTATTTTAGCTGAACTCTCAACATATACAATTTGTTGAGTGTATACGACTTAGAAGATAGATATTATTTTTTTAAACGAGCAAGATATACATCATGCTTATTATGTTCTTTTTCTACACATGCGTTTAAGACATCAGCTAGCCAGGTATTGCTTCAGGTACTCGCCGACCTGGAGGTTGCTTCCGGTGCGCCGATGAGTGGTTTAGCTCGTATGGATCTACATAAATTATGGCACAGTGTTGTTATTTCCAAAAGTTCGGTTAAAAACCGAACACCGGACCGAATTGTCCACTAACCTAACTATCGATTAATTAGAAAACTGAAATAATTTCGGTGCCTATTTTGTAGAAACCGAATTATCGAAAAACCCGAAAAACCGAACCGAATTAACCGAAAAAACCGAATGCCCACCCCTACATATAGTGGACCTCTACAGATACAAAGTTCACGGCGACTCCAGGTGGAAGTGGCAGTGACAGGGCAACATGATGGACCTCGTGTTGAGTTGAATCCTATGGACTTGAGAGTAGTATTTTATTTATTAGTGTGGTGTTGTGTACCACTTGTCCTCCTTAATAGACCTAGGGTCTAAATCGCAAAAAAACATGATCTTCAATAAATTACACTGCTTGTAGATGTATAAATTTACTTTATAAAACACCTTATTTCAATCACAATTCAACCTTATAACAAATTACCTTCACAGTATGGTATACATACATTAAAACTCCATGTTGACTTGTTGAGATAACAAATCAAGTTAGCACGGCCAAAAGCCTATGTGGTTGAGTGTCAGTGTCTCAGGGAGGTCAAGGATTCATTTCATTTCAAAGGAAAAATAGAAAATAAGTATAACTATGAGAAAATCATGCCATTCACAACGCTGAGAGATCTTCTCCTTCGGGATTCCAGCGGAGAATATGTTTTTTTAGAAATGAGGCCATCGGAGCCAGCTTTATTACTCCTTCAGATACATATTAATGTTCTCAGATTTGTCTAGATTCGAATGTATCCGAATCTAGACAATACGAGAACATTACTTTGGATCGGAGGGAGTAAGGGTGCGGTGTCACTCACCCTCATCGGCATTCAGCAGAGGCGACTGTTGTTGTATCGATCTCGTCGCCGCAAACCTTGGTTGCATACCTATGGCCTCCGTCCGTAGAGATGATCACCTTCAACACGACGACCACCACAATGATGGTCTTGATCTCATCGTTGTAGGATGTTCTTGTGCACCACCCGCTTGCACTCCATTGGCGCTCTGATCCTGGGGCGACGCGCCTCCTAGAGCTCGACGGAGATCGCACGAGGACTGCGAGGGCGTGGAAAAGTCGCCTGAAATCGTGCACCTCCCGCCGGCACTCCATTGGCGCTCTGATTCTGGGCCAGCCGCGCGTCCTAGAGCTCGACAGAGACCGCGCCTCGTGACAGCGAGGGCGTGGAGAAGTCGATGAAATCGTGCACCTCCCGTTGGCACTCCATTGGTGTTCTGATCTTGGAGTGGTCATGTGTCTTGGAGCTTGATAGAGACCACAGCCGGGACAACAAGGGCGTGGATTGCGCCTGCTACGCGGGTGAAGCCGAACTCCATTATTGTGGAGACGGTCGACATCCCGACGGTGAATGGAAACCGTCGCCGACGGTAGGAGAGATCCCCTTTGCGACGAAAGAGGTGGGGAGGAGTGGGTGGGGTGGAAGATCGGGTGGACCGGGTAGGGTGCCTAATGTTGGGATTAGCGATTAGGTGTGTGCGGGGCGAGCGGAGCGACGCGCCACAAAGAAATTGACGTAGTGCGGAACGGAAGAAAACATAACACCTTCTTTTTAGATAATAGAGATAGATAACATAAAGTTTGTTAGTGTTGTTAGATAAGGTTTCTTAGTCTTTTTTATGGAGCTTAGGCAATTTATTAGCAGTGGCAGTTTCTGTAATTTTTGCATGTGTGTTACCAGGAGATCACCATGCTTTTGAAATTAATAGTAAAGATCTAGACAATACAAGAACATTAATTTGGATCGGAGGGAGTAAGAGTGCGGTGTCAACCACCCTCATTGGCATTCAGCAGAGGCGACGGTTGTTGTATCGATCTTGTCACTGCAAATCTTGGTTGCACACCTGTGGCGTCCGTCCATAGAGATGATCGCCCACCAGAATGATGGTTTTGATCTCATCGTTCTAGGACGTTCTTGTGCACCGCCCGCTTGCACTCCATTGGCGCTCTGATCCTGGGGCGACGTGCCTCCTAGAGCTCGACGGAGATCGCAGGAGGACTGCGAGGGCGTGGAAAAGTCGCCCGAAATCGTGCACCTCCCGCCGGCACTCCATTGGCGCTCTGATTCTGGGCCAGCCGCGCGTCCTGGAGCTCGACGGAGACCGCGCCTCATGACAGCGAGGGCGTGGAGAAGTCGATGAAATCGTGCACCTCCCGTTGGCACTCCATTGGTGTTCTGATCTTGGAGTGGTCGTGTGTCTTGGAGCTTGATAGAGACCACAGCCGGGACAACAAGGGCGTGGATTGCGCCTGCTACGCGGGTGAAGCCGAACTCCATTATTGTGGAGACGGTCGACATCCCGACGGTGAATGGAAACCGGCGCCAACGGAAGGAGAGATCCCCTTTGCGACGGCAGAGGTGGGGAGGAGTGGGAGGGGTGGAAGATCGGGTGGACCGGGCAGGGTGCCTAATGTTGGGCTTAGCCATTAGGTGCGTGCGGGGCGAGCGGAGCGACGCGCCACAAAGAAATCGACGTAGTGCGGAACGGAAGAAAACATAACACCTTCTTTTTAGATAATAGAGATAGATAACATAAAGTTTGTTAGTGTTGTTAGATAAGGTTTGATAGTCTTTTTATGGATCTTAGGCAATTTATTAGCAGTGGCAGTTTGTGTAATTTTTGCATGTGTGTTACCAGGCATTCACCATGCTTTTGAAATTAATAGTAAAGATCTAGACAATACAAGAACATTAATTTGGATTGGAGGGAGTAAGAGTGCGGTGTCAACCACCCTCATCGGCATTCAGCAGAGGCGACGGTTGTTGTATCGATCTTGTCACTGCAAATCTTGGTTGCACACCTGTGGCGTCCGTCCATAGAGATGATCGCCTTCGACACGACGACCACCACAATGATGGTATTGCTCTCATCGTTGCAGGACGTTCTTGTGCACCGCCCGCTTGCACTCCATTGACGCTCTGATCCTAGGGTGAAGCGCCTCCTGGAGCTTGACGGAGATCGCGGGAGGACTGCGAGGGCGTGAAAAAGTCGCCCGAAATCGCGCACCTCCTGTCGGCACTCCATTGGCGCTCTGATTCTAGGCCAGCCGCGTGTCCTGGAGCTCGACGGAGACCGCGCCTCGTGAAAGCGAGGGCGTGGAGAAGTCGCTGAAATCGTGCACCTCCCGTCGGCACTCCATTGGTGTTCTGATCCTAGAGCGGCCGTGTGTCTTGGAGCTCGATAGAGACCATAGCCGGGACAACAAGGGCGTGGATTGCTACGCGGGTGAAGCCAAACTCCATTGTTGTGGATACGGTCGACATCCCGACGGTGAATGGAAACCGGCGCCGACGGACGGAGAGATCCCCTTTGCGACGACAGAGCTGGGGAGGAGTGGGTGGGGTGGAAGATCGGGTGGACCGGGCAGGGTGCCTAACGTTGGGCTTAGCCGTTAGGTGTGTGCGGGGCGAGCGGAGCGACACGCCACAAAGGAATCAACGTAGTGCGGAACGGAAGAAAACATAACACCTTCTTTTTAGATAATAGAGATAGATAACATAAAGTTTGTTAGTGTTGTTAGATAAGGTTTGTTAGTCTTTTTTATGGATCTTAGGCAATTTATTAGCAGTGGCAGTTTCTGTAATTTTTGCATGTGTGTTACCAGGCATTCACCATGCTTTTGAAATAATAGTAAAGATCTAGACAAAACAAGAACATTAATTTGGATCGGAGAGAGTAAGAGTGCGGTGTTAACCACCCTCATCGGCATTCAGCAGAGGCGACCGTTGTTGTATCGATCTCGTCACCGCAAATCTTGGTTGCACACCTGTGGCGTCCGTCCATAGAGATGATCGCCTTCGACACGACGACCATCACAATGATGGTCTTGATCTCATCGTTGCAGGACGTTCTTGTGCACCGCCCGCTTGCACTCCATTGGCGCTCTGATCCTGGGGTGAAGCGCCTCCTGGAGCTTGACGGAGATCGCGGGAGGACTGCGAGGGCGTGAAAAAGTCGCCCAAAATCGCGCACCTCCTGTCGGCACTCCATTGGCGCTCTGATTCTGGGCCAGCCGCATGTCCTGGAGCTCGACGGAGACCGCGCCTCGTGAAAGCGAGGGCGTGGAGAAGTCGCTGAAATCGTGCACCTCCCGTCGGCACTCCATTGGTGTTCTGATCCTAGAGCGGTCGTGTGTCTTGGAGCTCGATAGAGACCACAGCCGGGACAACAAGGGCATGGATTGCTACGCGGGTGAAGCCAAACTCCATTGTTGTGGAGACGGTCGACATCCTGACGGTGAATGGAAACCGGCACCGAGGGAAGGAGAGAGCCCCTTTGCAACGACAGAGCTGGGGAGGAGTGGGTGGGGTGGAAGATCGGGTGGACCGAGAAGGGTGCCTGATGTTGTGCTTAGCCATTAGGTGCTTCCGGGGCGAGCGGAGCGACGTGCCACAAAGGAATCGACGTAGTGCGGAACTGAAGAAAACAGAACACCTTCTTTTTAGATAATAGAGATAGATAACATAAAGTTTGTTAGTGTTGTTAGATAAGGTTTGTTAGTCTTTTTTATGGAGCTTAGGCAATTTGTTAGCTGTGGCAGTTTCTGTAATTTTTGCATGTGTGACACCAGGTATTCATCACGCTTTTGAAATTAATAGTAAAGATGAAAAAACTATTTGTTATTTTCTTTCTATTCTAATATTTTAACTTAATCATTTCCTCTCTTTTTTAATTCTGGTTGTTTGTCCATACATATTGTGATGGAGAGATATTTTTTATTTCCTATTTTTTTAATATTTTGTGTTTAGTTTCATCTATTTTTCTTTTGTATTGTTTTTCTTCAACTTCCTATTTTTCTCTAAAAAAATAGATCAGCACATGTCTAGCTAAGAAAGATGCATAATGCTCTGGTAGGACATTTTAAAACTGAAGCATGGGCCTCATGTTGGGAGTTTGGATGCCATTCGGCTGCATCAGTTTTGCCGCCTTCCAAATAAATACTTCAAATGAGAAAGGACCAACACTACAGGAAAGATGCTTGTTCCCGATGTCAGAAACCGTCGGTCGCGAAATGCCCACAGTCGGACCGTCATTTTAGGGTTCTACGACATGGCACGATGTGGGAACCGGCTGGGCCATGCTGACGCTGGTACGTCGACTGCCTGGCAGTCGATAGAAACGGCTCTATGCCGACAACAGCCATCGGCATACCTGCCACATGGTGGCGACTGGTGTCTTCTAGTCATTACCGGAAAATTATTTTTTGGTGAGTGTTATTGTCTTTGCAGAGTGCATTTTCTTAGAACTCGGCAAACATCGAATTTATCGTGTAGAGCACTCGCCAAAGATTAATAACACGGCAAACTTTGACAAGGCACATTGCAAAGATAACACACTTGGTAAAATATCAAAATTGCACACGGCAACGAAGTATTCTCGACAAAGTACCCAAAATACACATGGAATAATACCCAAAATACACATGACCTTTGTAGTTTAGTCTGACATATTCCATCATATTTGCATATTATCATGAGTTAATACCAATATTGTCATTGATTTTGGAGATTTTTCTAATAATTTCCTTTATTTTGGTTCTAACTCTAGAAGGTAGAAAAAGGTTATGTTAGTATTTAAGATTTTTAGGAGATTCGGAACTCCAAAACGGGCAAGGTTAAATAACACTCCTTAGAATTTTTTAGATGAATCCAACGAGATAAAATGGGCCAACAGGAGTCCAATGGTTTGGTAGATAGCACCCATGGTGTGTTGGCCCTTTCTAGTCGCGCCATGGGGTCCATATATCTCCCCCGTCGGCTATCCGATCGACCTCAATCTTGCGCTTAAATAGTTCAGTTGATCTTAAACCACCTATATATACCTCCTGATATTTTATTTTACGACGGATGAAGGAGGACGTCAAAAACACGTAATCATAGTCTGCCACTCTCTTCCTTCACCAACGCCTCCACATTGTTCTCTATCATGAACGGGGTAGTCCGCCCCATGTACTATGGGCCTATGGTGGTAGTTTGATCCAATCTCTAAATGTATGATCATTCTTGTAGTCCATATGAGTTACCTTGCATAATTATGGAAGTATCTATGTAAATTTTATGGTGAATATAATATATTGTGGTATTGGACAAGATATGTTATCCATTTACTATTATGTTGCGTGCATGTAATGCTCTCGAAACATATTTTGACATTCAGAGCCTCTACTTTCTGGGGTGTTTTCTATCAAAGGCCTTCCATGCCTCACCGTCTGCTGGATGTGCCATCTTTTCTGGATTGTATCTCTTCCCATGCTTGTGCCACGCCATCTGGCTGGCCGATTCCTTGGTCATGTAAAGGCGTTGGATTCTTCGTATGAATGGGAGATACCGAAGAATCTTCGCGTGGATGTCCGCCTCGCTAGAGTACACTCCCACATTACTTTTCATTCGGATACTCCTTCCAAAAAATGGCAAACTTTTGGACAACAATCTCTCAAAAGTTTCATCGGCTTGTACATGTTTGCGAAAGAACATGACCTTCGGGGAGCATCTTAGGGTATTTTGTGCTCTATTGTCCTCCTAGGAGGTCACTCTGTAGGCTCAGCAAACAATTTACAGGAGCCATTCAAGATACCCATTCGTCTAGAAGATCTTTCAAGAATGCTCATGTAATGTCGTGCTTGGCCTTGACTGCTAGTAGCTGTGAGATGGCATCCAGCTGCGAGATTTTCACATACTATGCTCGCCATGTGAATACTACATTATATTGTGGAACAGAGGGAGTATGCAACATAAAGAGTAGTATGATCACCATATGAGTTTTTTTTTTGGAGAGAGATCACCATATGAATTGGGAGTTGCGGTCAAGGACGACCTGAAACCAATGATCAGTAGACGTGATCACAATTTTGATAAAATTTATGTGACTTATTTTAAGGAACAGAGGTACTCCATCCTTCTCAGTTTATTAGCCTTGCATGTCTATTTAGGTCGGTAATTTGACCAACTTATATATTACAAAAAATATCATTATAAACTTTAGATGTTATACTACCTAATAGTATAATTTTTATATTATATAATTTATTTTATATTTGTTAAAATTGCCGAGCTAGATATACGAGCAAGTCTAATAAACTGAGCATTAGTCAGTGTAGTTGACATGAGGTCGGTGCACCAGAAGAGTCTGAGCATCAGTTTCATCAGGGGATAAAAGAATCCGCACCTGATATATATTTTCGGGTGACAATTTTCGGGTGCAACTGATATATATTTTCGCGCGTGTGGGCACACGCACAAGTCAACTTCAAACCTTTCCTAAAAAGAGTCAACTTCAAACACCGCGTGGCCTTATCAACTACACTATCAAAACGAGGTAGGAGGCACGATTAATCCCTGTCATTCTCCTTGGCCTGGAGAGAAAATGCATGCTTCATTTCCGTATAACTAGCAACTGCCGTTATTTGGTGGCTCTATCCTTTATGATTCGATTTGGTTGTCCAAGAAGAGCTTGACAGACACCCCCATGCAAAAAAAAAACGCGGTTAGCCTTTGTGTGAATAAGAGTAATGCTACATCTAATCCTTTCTACAAAATTTTCTTATGGCATAGCTGATCAGTACGTGTTCCACAATTTACGGAAGCAAAAAAAATAGAACCAAACATCAGCCACCATGTTAGCGCGTAAGTCTATTCCGTAAGTTTGTTTTCGTAGGTGTAGGATTATTATGTGAGTAATGCTACAAGTACAGGCAAGTTTTATGAAAACATCTTACGGACTCACATCTGGCATAGAACGCCCTGCTTTTCAAGGAAGAGATAAAATTTCAACAAACCAATTTCAGCCACGTTCGTCTGTAGTCTTTCTGTAAGGTTACCATACGTTCAGTGTATTTATTCATTTTGATGTTTATAAGTATGGTTCTTTTTTCACTAATTACTAATAACTGTCGGAAAGCATTGTAAAATGTTTTTTGCTACTACATAATTTTCCCGAAAAGGAAGTCTGTCAAAGCCGTTTTCTCTCTGTTCAAACATACAAGAAGTTGCCTGCCAAGAGTCCAACTAAGTACCTCTACTTACGTTAGATAAATCTAATTTAGAATGAGGGGCTCCCTTCTTCGGCACCGCTAGGAACACCACCAATGACATTCCTCCTACTTCAAAGATGATGTTAATTGCGATGTGTATCCTAATGATATTGATTCTTCGGGGCGCAACTGATTGATATTGTCGGGCCGGCGGTGCATGCATGTCTAATTCAGACCAATCATGGCCGTATCAACGAGACCAAGCATTGCACCCTGGAACACGGACATGCGCTTCGGACTGTCAATCATCCCATATCCTCAAATGACTTCCTGACATTTTCGCCCAACCGCCCGCAACCGTCACGCGTAGCTCCTCCCGGCCTGGCCGGCCGAACGGGAATTTGATCTATATAAGCCTCGATCAACCTCGAGAGATGCACCACTGCACTTTTCTATATCGATCACTTCCATCTATCCATCCATCACACGGCTCTCGTACGAGGCAGCAGTGTGCAGCCAAGCTAGCTAGGTTAAGCAATGGCGATGAGGTCCAAGAGTGAGGCCGGCTGTATCCTGTGGATGCTCGTGGGTCTCTGCTGCATTGCCGCCGCGCGCACGGCATCAGCCGAGGGCAGGATCGACGACCACCTGCAGCTGAACGGGGGATTCGGGAGCGTGTCAGAAGACGGCCAGATCCTCTCGCTGTTGCTTAACGACAGCTCCAGCTCGGGCTTCAAGTCCAAGGACACGTACATGTACGCGCGCGCCGACCTGCAGATCAAGCTCGTCCCCAACAACTCCGCCGGCACCATCACCGCCTTCTACGTAAGTCCCTTTCTTCTCTTGCTTGATGTCGACCACCATACATACCAGTACCATTTCTAATCTGGATATGCTGGAATAATGCAGTTCATGTCGGTGGGGGCATGGGACATACACGACGAGATCGACATGGAGTTCCTGGGAAACTCCACCGGTGAGCCCTACACGCTCCACACCAACATCTACGTCAATGGCACCGGCCGCAAGGTGGAGCAGTTCCGCCTCTGGTTTGACCCAACCGCCGACTTCCACACCTACTCCATTGTCTGGACTTACCGGCACATCCTGTACGTAGTTGCATCCATCAATCCTTACCTAATTATATATCCTTAGCGTGCGATCGATCAAACTGACAATCGAAGTGAATTGCTGCAGTATGCTGGTGGATGGCACGCCGATTCGGGAGTTCAGAAACCACGCCAACAGGGACGTGCTGTACCCGTCCAAGCAGCCGATGCGGCTGTTCGGGAGCCTGTGGAACGCCGACGACTGGGCCACGCAAGGTGGCCGCGTCAAGACAGACTGGTCGGCGGCACCCTTCATCGCGCGGTTCCGCAACTACACAGCCACCACGTCGTCGCCTAACGGGCACGGCTACTATGACCGGGAGATGGACGGGGTGGCGCGAAAGAAGATGAAGGAGGCGCGTGATAAGTATATGATCTACACCTACTGCACGGACACGACGAGGTCACCCATGCCAGCCGAGTGCTCCATGCCTTAGGACTTCAATTTTTTATGTAATGCGAGATGGATTCGTCATTTTCTTTCCATTCTAGTATTTTAACTTAATTACTTTTTTAGTTCTGGGTATTTAGCCATACATATTATGATGGAGTGATATTTTGTATTATTTTCCTATTTTTATTTATACTACTCCCTTCAACCCATATTAGTTGACTTGGATTTGTCTACATTTGGATGAATCTGGACACTATTTCGTATATAGGTTCATCGAAATTTTGACAAATCTAAGTCAACTAATAAGGGTAGAAGGGAGTAATAAATTTGTCCGTGCGTTGTTACGAGGTCAAAGCGAGAAGTCTTATTCGAACACCGAAAAGTCCGAGTCCAACTCGTGCGCTGTTGACGGGTGCTAGAAGCCAAGAATTTGTAAATTCAGTAAAATGTGTCTTAATGATCTTCTATTGCTCCTGCGTGACCACACGCCGTCTCGAGTGGTATGTCCCGAGTCCCGTTCACTTGGAGATGTGGTCGTGGCGGTGAGCACATGTTAGAAGGAGAAGCTCCGATCCTATGATGTGCTCTCTCGCCCATGTGTGGCCGCAACCATTCGGCGGCTAGGATGCACACAACAGATGGTCTTGTCTGGAGCCACATGTCATTAATTATTATCCGTGAGACCTTGCCGATGTTGTTTGACACCTTGCCGCCGATTTGACCAAAAAAATCAGCCACATCAGTTGTGGGCTAATGAAACAGAGACGATGGGGAGGAGGGGATTGATCTTGGCATTGTTTGGTAGTGGCGGTAGTTAGAGCATCTCCAACACGCGCACTATATAAACTGCCGTTTTACAGCGCGTGAAGCCGGAATTGCCCCTCCAACATGCGCGGCAAACGGCGCTACGCTGTAAAAAAAATTGGGGCGCGCGCCTTTTTGCACAATCCTAGGAGCTAAACTTTGGGCACCAGCTACAGCGCGCGTCATCCCTCCACGCACGCGCGAAGAAAACCCGCGCTGAAACTTCCCCCGCGCCTCGCCACCCCACCGCCCAATCCCTCGCCTTCGCGCGGCCGTCGGCGCAATCCCGGCGATGGACGGGCCCTCCGGCACCCCACGGACCCCTTTCTACTCCGTTCCACCCGTCGCCGATGCAGCCGCCTCTGTCGCGCCGCCGTCCCGTGCGCTAAACCCTAGCGGTGGCGCCGACGCCGGCAACACAATCGCCGCTGCCCGTGCTCTCTTCGTCCCGCTGCGCGCGACGCTGCACACAGCCGCCGCCGCCAAGCAGGCCCCTGACAAGGCGCGGGCGCCGTTGTCCAAACGCCCGTACGGAGCCGTGGGCGCCGCCTCCGTCGCGCCGCCGAAGGAAGTGAAGGCGGCCACGACCCGCCGCGCGCAGCCTCTGCCGCTTTCTCCACCGACGAACCAGCCGCCGCTTCGGTCTTGTTGGTCCGGCATCAACACTGATTGCCAAAAATGGGTGGGCGTGCAAGCCAACGTTGATGTCATTAACCCAAGTGGCACAAATGAGAATGATAGGGTAAGCAATTCTACTACTATGTTGACCATATGGCTCATATGTGAAGGATACGGTTGTAGTTCATATAGCTCATATATTCTCTTTTGCTTGCTTTGTAGAACTCTATGGCTCAAGGATTTTATAGGTACGATGGGAAAGAAGAACAAGAAAGGCAACAAGATTCTTGGCAAGATCACCTTGCATCATTGCTTTGAAGTGCTAGGTAATGAAGAAAAGTGGAAGCGAGGTTTAGCGTGCCAAATATGTACTATATTTTGGCGCACTATATTTTGGCGAGCCAAAGATGTACTATATTCTCTAGTAGTGTAGAAAGTTGTTTTCCGCGCCCACGCGCGCTGTATTTTGGCGCGCACGATGGAGGAACCATTTTACCGTCCGAGCACGCGCTGCATTTTGGCGTGTCTGGCGGGGCAAATTTCAGCGCAGCGCGCACTATCCGTTTACAGCGCGGCGGAAGCGAGGTTTAGCGCGCCAAAATATAGTGCGCCTGTTGGAGATGCTCTTAGGGACAGGGGAAGAGACGATGGGAAGAGGAGATTGGTGGGCGCTGTGCGGAGGCCTATGTTACAATATGCATTCTTGGTATTGATTACTAATTTTATATCTTATATAGGAATCTTCTTGTTATCTTGTTACCTTGTTCATGTCCACATGGGAAGACGGGAAAAAGCACATTCGCCATTTTTTGAAGGTCAATATCATAATTATTTAAATCATTATATTTTTACACATGAGATGCTGATCTTATGGGTTTATACATTGTATAGGATGGGTAAGAACTCAGGGCAAAAATTGGTACCTCCCTCTTGACATAGAGAGATTTGTTTAGATACATGCGAATTTAGACAAATCTCGATATCTATTTCGATATTGTGGCGCATTTATTAACATTCAAGGAGAACGAATGTGAAGACAACATGCCTTCTGGTGTCCTTGATTTCATTGATTGTATCATGAAAACAACAAACAATATGAATATGAAGACATGAGGATCAAAAGACAATGGAGACAAAAAAAAGCTGCATCTCCAACTCTATCACCAACTGCTACTCCTCTATTGCCTCCACATTTTTAGACAATAGTGATGTTTCACCTAAAGTTTAGATTGTGCACCTTTCAGGAACTACATAAATTTAACAAAATAGACAATACTGGTATTTTGCTCAATATGAGAACCTGATACCTGCTTTCGAGTTACTTATTTTGGCACTACATTATTTTTTGTATTAATTCCCAATGAAGCAAAGATGTTTCAGCTTTATTTTACTGCATTAATCAATATAAATGGAACCGATGATGAATTTTGTCTATCTTTTATGATGAATTTTGTGTGCAACGTGAGAGCTGTGAGTGCCTGTTCTTGTATGAAAAGCAAGACTATTCAGACGTACAAAAAATTTCACCAAGTAGATAAAAAGCCGTGGAAGAAATCTCACATATTTCTGATATAATGTATACTAGTAAATGGCACATGCTTCGCACGTTGGACCAATTTAGACGTCAATTTTCTTACAAAGCTTGTTATAAAAAATTGTGATGTGAATATTTTTCAAATTTTCACTACAATTAATAACTTCAGGTTATACCATAAAAAGAAATTGATAACTTTGGGTAGTAACAAAACTTTGGATTCTCCGTAAATCACTATGAAGTCAGACGTGTGGCAAAAAAATTGATAACATGTCTATATGCATATAAAACTATTAATTCATTCAAAATATGTCTGATTTTCCTTGCCTAACTTATACAATGCTGATATATCCTATGGATGTTTCCATGCATTTTTTTCGTACATGTGCTAGAAGTTCTCTCACCCGTGTTCATCTTCCGTTTCGCCTTGCACATCAATAGAGAAACATAGATAGCTTACTTCCTCTATTTTTCATGGTCATGAATAATTATGTTCGCAAGGCGAAGAGTGCCGCAACGGCCTCCGGCAAGGTGATCCGTTTTCCCATATCTCTTCATCATTGTGGAGGACATTCTCCAACGCCTCATCTGGAAAGTCTTCCTTGAAGGGAAGCTGTCACACCAGATAGGATTCCTGCTGGTCGCAGAATCTCAGAAAACATTGTCTATGCTGCTGACATCATCCGGTGCTGCCACCTCAAAAAGGCCCCAACTATTGTCTTCAAGATCGATTTCAGGAAAGCCTTTGATTCCGTGAACTGGGAAAGGCTGCTTGCCATTCTTCGGTCCCATGGGTTCGACGATACATGGTGTGGTTGGATGGCCCGCATCCTTGAAACTTGTCACACCGCCGTCCTCCTCAACGGGGTCCCTAGAGATTGGATCCGGTGCCGTAACGGCCTCTGGCAAGGTGATCCGGTTTCCCCTGTCTCTTCATCATTGTGGCGTGTAATATCCCAGCATTAGAGCTTAGAAATAAGCTGAACACAGATGTGTGCATTGCATTCATGCATAGAAAATCCGAATAATTTTCGCGCTTTTAAATAAAAAACTTGTCAAAGAGATTGAAGCTTCTCTTAACTTGATGGAATTGAAGTAGATCATCAAGTTGACTGCGATAAGTTTCAATATGACCTTTGCTAAAACCTTATTTTGGGTAAACATGATTTGATCTAAGGGTAGATCAGATGGAATAAAATTAAACCCTGATACATTACTTAATGATTTATATTTGATCCTTGATCATATCATAGTATTCATTATAATCACTCATGAATACCAAATTATAAATATAACACAAATAATAGGAATGTAACAACTATATCTTAATCTCATCTACATATATCATGAGTATCATGGAAATACCCAACTTTCACTCTTTAGTGAGATTGAGTAGGAAAGAAACCAAAGTTAAGATCATTCACCATATACCTTTCTTTCCATATCAATCTTTATCATCTCTATTGAATCATATCTCTTAATCCAATAGAGCTAGATAGAAGATAAGTTCAATACAACTATAGTGTTGTATTGATGAAGCCTTGATTAGCCAATTGGAAACCTAAACCCTAAAGGATTATAATGATCATACCTTATTCACCAATATTGAATGTTTATACCATGTATAAGTAACAATGGTGGATAAAACATGAATGAACCATAGTATAGATATATTATCCTAGATTAGTCATTACAAGTCACATTAATTTAATTTGAGGTTGGAATGTTAGATATTGGAGTAAGTAGAGAGAAGGAAGTATGATTAAAATAATGTTAGAGCAACATTGAATTAAAGAAGTAGTATTTTCCTCTTGGGGAAATACTAAACACTAGAGGAGAGTAGAACTCGATATAAACCTCTACTAGAGTAGTATTTGTGATGGATGATTTAGGAAGGGTATGAATGGAGTTAGAGGTAAACACTTGTTGGGTTAGAGATTATTAATAGTAGAATAGTTGTTATAGCCAAGTATAAATATAATAATATTATGAAAGCTTTAGTGTTAAGCACTTTGCATTTATAAATGGATTTAGAATAAACAAGGGTGGATAAGAAGTGTCTATAAAGCAAAGCTCATCATGTTAACACATGATGATGGACATAGAGAAGTAATATATCTAGGAAAGGAATTCCTTAATCAGAAGTCCAGAATTATAAAGTATGGAATATAGGAATCCTTGTTGAACACTAAACCCTAATTCTAGAACCAAACATATTATTTATTTCATCTGATTGATTTATTATCTTAAATCCACAATGGTTCATAGGAATATTTTCCTATAGTAAATCACCTGAGCACATCTTTATCATTTTCAACCATCATTATCATAGGTGCTCAGGAACCATCTTCATCAATTCTTTCTCATAAGTTATCCTAGAAAACAAGTCCACTATTTTACTTTGAATGGTGATATTATTAAATTCACCAACATAAAGACAATCTGTCTTAGCCATTAATTTTGATTCACATCAATAAAGGAAATATGAGAATATTAAATCTTCTAAGAATTGATGGTAAAGCATTTTCAATTCAAACTTTAACTCATATGTTAGTTGTAATAAAATATAGAATTATCATTCCCTAAATCTATGAGAATAAGATTAACTATATTAAGTTCTCAAAACTTTATATATTAAATAACAATAAAGGATCAAGATATCAAAATTATAAGATCCTAAACAAATCCTAAAACCTAAGATCCTAATTTATATCTATTTTATTTGATATAATAACCTTCATATGATTATGAATATGAAAGTATATAAAAAGGTAAATCAATAAAATATATTGTTACAAAAATAGTATTAATATCAGAATCTTAAGTTTATCCCCATAAACTTACAAATTTCTAAATAATAAATTCCTATAAAGAAAACTTTAACCATTTGTGCAAAGTTCAAATCTAAAATGAAACAGGAAATAAAAAATCAAAACAGAAAGAAAAAATAAAGGAACCAGTATCTGGCCTGCGGCCCATCTTCCCTCTTCCCTATCTGCTGCCCACGAGTAACCACAGCAGCCAATCGAAGCCGAGTAGCGGCCCAACAACCAGCCCGACATGTGTTTCTCTCTGGCTGACTAATGGGTCCGGGGAGGGACTGCGGAGCAAATCTGAAGAACGCCAGGGGGTTTCCCGTGAAACTTTCGTCATCGCCTTCCTCGTCGACTGGAAGCTGCTCGCTGGCAAGTGCTCCGCTGCACGCCGTCGATGCGCTGCGATTCGTGCAGCCGCCGACGTCACCCTAGGGGATAAGAACGCCACCGTGATGCTCCGTCTCGTCCTCACCCACTCGCCCATCCTCTTTCTCTCTGTCCTCCCCAATGAACAAATGCCGCCGCCGGCGAGCTTCGGCTAGCCGTCGTTGTAGTCCACCTTGATAGGCCTGGGGGTCGAGGAGAAGCGCCACCGCAGGTTTATCATCTGAGAGCAAGATGGAATCAAAGGGAGTGCAGATTCAAGTGAATTTTATCAATTCCCTCCGCAGCCGCCGGCCGGAATCGGCGACCTTGAGCTCGCCTTCGGTCACCATTTGCATCGTCGACCACACCATCACGTCGGGGGTGAGTTTCCGCATCGAACAACCCTAACTACGCTTCCTAGTACTGTCTGTGGCTTGAGTTCGCCGTCGAGCCGATGAGCGTCGCCGCTGTAGATCATCACAGGAGCAAATCCGGCGACTAAATCATGACGTAGCTACCACCCCTAGGCTTGCCTTGTCCTCACGGTTCTAACCCAACCATCCACAGTCACTGGGGAGCTCCGGCTCGCCGCCGGTGACCACTATCTGGTGGTGGACGACGTGCTGATGTCACAATGACATCATGCACGCGTCAGGGTTGACCTGGTCCAAAACTTGACTCGGTCCTTACCCAGGTGGCAGGTGACGTGGTCCTTGGCCCACCTGTCATTGGCTGTGGGTAGGGATTGGGTCAGTGACAAATAAATTCACCAATCTAAAAGATGATGTGGCATGTGGGCCACTAGTCAGTGGCTTGGGTAGGTTTAGGCTAGGTATAAAACATTCTGTGCCTGTTTAGAAAGTAATTAAAATAATATGGATTCAAATTTCAAATATTCCAGAAATAAAATAACATGATTAAATCTTGTAAATTTAATATCTTTTGTTTTAAAAATCAGAAAAATACATATAATATATGAAAATGTTTAGAAAAACAAAATCTACAACTTAAAACTATTATTAAATATTATTATGATAATTATTTAAAAAAATATTATTTAATAAATACTTTATCAAGTTTTAATACTTTGATAATTCATATTTTAATAATGGTAAATGTTAAAAATCTAAATAAAATACTAAAAATCTTAGAAAAATAAGAATTAGAGTTTAAAACTATAATCATACATTATTATTCCTCTTAATTAAATATTTATTATTTATTAAGTATTTCTAAAGAAATAAACCTTATTAAAATCATATCTTATTATTTATAAATCACAAAAATAAATGTAATATACCAAAATAATCATAAAAATAATACCTACATGTTAAAAATGTGATATTCCACTTTTGAGTTAAATAAAAAGTTAAACACTTTTATAACTTGAATTTAAAACCTATTTCCTTAATTGATAATTCATACTTCCTCTTTTTCAAGGCTTAAGGCGTCCTCCTTTTGCGTGTTTTTTCTTTGACCAAGAATTACTCCAAATACGTAAAGAGTTTTGGTATAAAACTAGTATCACTGAAAAGTATTTTTCAATACGAATCCAACGGTACTAATTATATACAATATAATAAAGATTTTGTTGCTCAATTCTTTTGGTCAAACTTTGCTTTGGAAAGCGTGTGCGCCTTAAGCCTTGAAACGGAGGTAGTATAAAGGTAAATAAAACTTGTAAATAATTCTAAAAATTAACCAATTAAATGTAATAAATAGTATTAATCTTAAATACTAACATTATGAAGTCAAAATGATTTAACACAATTTAAATGCAATCTTATTGAATGATCCTTCAACCATAAGTATAAATTATTATATAAAAGAATCCTTATCTAGTATAAAATCCCCAAGAATAATTGTAATAAGATAAAACCCATTCTTTTACTTCCACTACAAGTTATAAACAAACCAAAACACTATATTGAATCCATAAGAAGTTAAGTAATCTTATTTCTTTGTTTACAAACTATAACCACTCATCCATAAAAAGGAAAATGATCCTATCCCACTAAACAATTAGGAAACCACTATTCAATAAAAGTAATGCCATTGTTAAGTAACTCTAAGGAAACAATACAAAGTGAACAAGATACAAATATCATAAGTAATACACCCTAAATCTATCTACATTCTTAAAGTCACTTATTGTTACCAAACTTAAGTATAATGCTATAAACTTTATTATATGCTTTATAGTTAACTTTGGTTTGTTACAATTGAATTATAAAGCATCTTAATACCAAACCAACCCAATTAAAAACCAAGATAAATAAGTCTCAAATACTACTAATTTCATTATTCCAGTTAAGGCAATTCTTTCTAGCTTAAAGTCTATAAATAGAAAGAACACCTCATAAAGTTAACTTAAAAACTTAAATGCTTCTACTCAGTTGAGTAAGGTTTTCTTCAAAAGTTATTCATTTACCACTTCAGAAAAACAAATAACAATTAATCACAATCACTTTACTTTATACTATACTTGTATAATAAAATTGTTAATACTTTCTTTATAAATAACCTTACTTGTAAAGTAAAACTTGAAGATAAACAATTCTGATGTAAGCAACCTTGAGTAGCATTCCATACTATGTATTTTATTGTTGTATAAATACATATTGTATTACACACACTCACAAGCCTTAATAAGAAGCACATGTATAAAACTTAATCTAAAAGGGCAACACATTCCAAAGAAACCCTTTCCAGTATCCAAACCCTAGATCAACGTTATTCTCGGGATTCGCGTTTATCAACTTGCATTACATTACTTATGCATCAAAGCATCTTGCTTCTTTAAACATTAGTCCTTACCGGACCAATGATGCAGATTTCCGCTATTGGATCTTATATTGTCTTGAAGACCGTGAGTGCATAATCTTGCAATCACAAAAGGCAAGTTCACACTTGCTCATGTCCTTTGATTATTTTCTATAAAGTATTTTACAAATCCAGTGTTATCATCACCTGCATTTGAAAAAAGGACAGAAAACACTATTTTCATAATAATGTGATTATGGGTTATTTACCATAAGGTAATAACCTACTATAAGAGTTCCGGTGGTAAAGGAACAAATTATCTAGGACTTAACAACCAATGTCGCCAGTGATTCTTGCGCCGTATATTACGCGTTGACCATGAGATTTGGAATGGGACGAAGAAGTCAGCTGTATCTTTTCCCTCTCGCATGGATCTGGATGTGCGGGTCGTGGCTGTTATCACTCGTAGCGTGCATATTATTTATGGTAATTCGTAGAGGATATGCAGCATATGGGTGGGAGCCCTCAATGTCCCACGATAGTTCCGGCATTTGAACGGTCTGTACTGCCATTGCTGTAATTCAATATGTGGGCTGGCGTACACCAAGGAGACATGCGGTGTCGCGGAGAAGGCAGTGATTGGCTTGCGTCTTAGTCTAGGCCTCACACCAAGGAAGTGTGAATGGGTTCGCGGCCCGGATGTGCAACAAAGCTAAGATCTCTCATGGTAAAGTGACGCACCTCTGCAGAGTGTAAGAACTGTAACTTGTTACTCCCTGTTCCGGAAAGGAGTTGCGAACGCGGTGGGAAAGAAACCCCATGAAGGTTCTGGTAAACCCGTGAAGGCTGACGGACATAGTTTTTCAGAATAAAAGCAATCTTTGAAGAAATGTTTACGAAAACCTGCATTGCCTATGACCTATGGTCTGTGGCTGTAGATATAGTGCATCAAACACTCCTTTTCTAGTGACCTTGCTGAGTACGCTCATACTCAAAGTATCTTCTTAACCCTTGCTAGGTTCTAAAGCCAGTACAGACGACGTCTACATCAAGTTATGCTCCAGGAATCATCATCAAAAGCTAACGCACTTCCATGAAGCCAAGAAAGTCAACATATACATCCACTCAAGTGAAGACAAAGTTGCTGATTAGATAAGAATAGAATTTCTAACCACAGAACCTACTTCTGTAGAGTATTGCAATAGCAGCGATGCAAACCTCGTAGTTCAGCTACTAGTGTTATAAGTATGGTAGTTATGAGTTATTTATTCTTGATTCTTCTTCGTAAGAAGTTTATTTCTCTCTCTTTCACCTAGAGTGTTCTCTGGATCTTGTGTAAAGAGTTGAGTTGTAACCTATAGTCATGTCTTGGACCTGAAGTTTATTTCTCTCTCTTTCACCTAGAGTGTTCTCTGGATCTTGTGTAAAGAGTTGAGTTGTATCCTATAGTCATGTCTTGGACCTGCTATGTTTCTGTTGTACTACTCTGAGGGATATAATACTAGTGAACGGTGTTTCATTGGTGTTATGTCAATGACTATAGTGTACTACATCATGCAGTGGTATGCTGGGTCACCGCATGGCGGACGTTCTCCAACGCCTCATCCGGAAAGCCTTCCTTGAAGGGAAGATGTCACACCCACTCTCCCCCTCCTCCCATTGCCATGTGCTCCAATACGCTGATGACACTTTGATCATCTGCAAGGCTGACGTAGGTGTCGCGGCCTGCCTTCGTGTGGTCCTCGACGACTTTGCCTCTGCTACCAGGCTTGCCATTGATGACCCACAAGTATAGGGGTGTATCTTAGTACTTTCGATAAATAGGAGTGTCGATCCCAACGAGGAGCAGAAGGTGTTGAATAGTGGTATGGTGCAGGAAATCCCTGTGAATACTTAGCAAACAGATTTTAGTGGTTTTCTGACAAGACAACAAAACAAGGAGCAAGTAACAGAAGTAACTAACAAACGGAGCAAGTGCCCCAATCCTTTCTTAGCAAAGGACAAGCCGGTGGAAATACTTATAAGGACCAAACGTTCTCGAGGACACATGGGAATTCTGTCAAGTGCTTTCGCTTCAAATAGCTGAGTACTCTTCTTTGGTGTTTGTAAGTGTTGTGTGGGTGAACTTGTGCTAACATACCGCCCTTCCTAGGACTAATACATACTTGTGATTAAACCCCCTGCAAACATCCATAACTATAGGAAAGTAATTAAGATATAAATCTAACCACAGCCTTAAACTCTGAGATCCTACGCTCCCTTGTGCAAAGGTGTCTTAATGGGGGTTCAGGTTTCTGTCACTCCGGCAACCCCACGATTAGTAGCCAAATACACAATGCATTCCCCTAGGCCCATAAATGGTGAAGTGTCATGTAGTCGATGTTCACATGACACCACTAGAAGAATAGCACCAAAACTTAAATACTAAACCATTGAATAATAACTCATCACAGATTCAATACTAACAACATGACTTCTCCCATGTCCTCAAGAACAAGACGAACTACTCACAAGACATCATATGGATCAAGATCAAAGATGATATGATAATGGATAACAATCTGAACATAAACAAGAATCCAATGGTTCCACTCATGAGCATCAACTACAATAGTAATCAACACCGGGAAAGTTTCCCCTAAGAACTAAAGCAATATCCAACACAATTGTTACAGCGGGATGGAGTGGTGATGATGGTGCTGGTGGAGATGATGGTGTGGATGATGATGATGATCCCGATGAAGCCTAGCTTGATGACGGTGTTGATGGCGATGGTCTCCCTTCTCCGAGAAGGAATTCCCTCGACAGAAATCTGTCTGCCGGAGAGATCTTTCTCTCGGTGTTTTCCACCCCAGAGGCGGCGGAAATCTATATCTGCTCGCCTCCTCGGTATTAGGGTTCCATAGGGAAGATATAGGCGAAGGGGTGGAGTCGGGCAGGTGGGCCATACCTTCCCTAGGTGCGGGGTCAGGTGGGCTCGCGCCTATGGGGTGGGGCCCCTGAGGCCCCACTTAGTCCCTCCTTCTGAAGGGTTTCGCGACATAGTAAATCAAAATTTTCTACGGATGCGAACAGAGGGAAAGCCAAGATCTAATATAGGAGATGCAATCAACAAGAGAGATTGGATTAGATCTTCATACCCTTGAAGATTCGCACAGCGGAACGTTCGTCGGAACGTGGGTGATGTAGTCGTACTCGCTTCTCCTCCTCGCGATCCGATCCGATCTAGCACCACAAGTGGCGGTGCCTCCGTGAGATGCACACGTGCAGCACCTCGATGTCTCCTCCTTCCTCGGACCAGCAAGTATGGTGGAGAGATAGATTGGATCTACAACACGACGGCGTGGTGTATATGGTGGAGAATTTCTGCAGCAGGGCTTCGCCTACAAACAGTCGGGAGGGAGAGAGGAAAGCTAGCAAGGCGGCTAGGGTTTGGAGGAGAGGTGTGGGGGGTTGGTGCGCCCCCACCCCTCTTTATATAGAGGGGGGCGCAGCCCTAGCCCCTCCCCCAAGCCCAAAGGATAAGGAGTGGGGGGCATGGACTCTCCCCTCTTCTAGAAACCCTATCTCTAGTTTAAACGATTTAAACTCTCTAGGATCGGCTGGGCCCTATGGGGCCTTGTGCCCCTGGCCCAATGCGGCCAGGACACTCCCTCATAGGCCCATGCCCCCTCCCGGAAGGTGGGGCCACGTTGGTCCCCTTCCGGAAGGTTCTAGAAGCTTCCGGTACAATACCGATGAACCCGGAACAATTCCGAACTCCAAAAACTGCACTGCCTTATATGAATCTTATTCTCCGGACCATTCCGGAACCTCTCGTGATGTCCCGGATCCCATCCGAGACTCCGAACAAAAATTCATAAACCAATTATCCAATCTATCCTAGCGTCAAGACACGTTAAGTGTGTGACCCTACGGGTTCGAGAATATGCAGACATGATCTTCTATCAATAATAAGCAGCGGGGTCTGGGCACCCATATTGACTCCCACACATTCATCGATGATCATATCGGATGAACCACGATGTCAGGATTCAAACAATCCCATATATATATTCCCTTCGTCTCGCGATATTTTACTTGCCCGAGATTCGATCGTCGGTACCGTCATACCTAGTTCAATCTCGTTCACAGCAAGTACTTTACTCGTTCTGTAATCCGATATCACTTTGTGATTAACTCCTTAACCACATGCTTGCAAGCGGTGTTGATATCGATTACCGAGTGGGCCCTAAGTATATCTCTCCGACTTGGGAGGGACAAATTCCATCTCGATACATACAACCCAACAGATACTTTCCGATCACCTGAGAGACACCTTTATGATCACCCTCTCATAGGATGACGTTTGATGACCTCAAAGCTTTCTTCCGATACCAGGGAGTTGTATTATCTCATGGTCTAAGGAATACAATATTTGACATAGGAAAATCTACGCAAAGATGAACACGATGATACGATCTAATTGCTTCGCTTAGTTTGGGTCTGTCCATCATATCATTTTCCCAATGATATGATCTCATTATCAATTGACAACTCATGTCTATGGTTAGGAAACCTTAACCATCATTGATCAATGAGCTAGTCCTTAGAGGCGTACCAGGGACACGGTGTTGTTCACAAACCACACAAGTATTAATGTTTCCGCTTAATACAATTCTAGCATGGAATATAAACTTTATCATGAACAAGAATTATAATAATAACATCTTTATTATTGCCTCTAGGGCATAATTCCAACAGTCTCCCACTTGCACTAGAGTCAATAATCTAGTTTACATCTGGCAACAATCTTACACCCATGGCACTGAGGTGTTGATCATGTTTTACACGTGGAAGAGGTTTAGTCAATGGATCTGCGACATTCAGATCTGTATGTACTTTGCTAATCTTCAGATCTCCATCTGCAATATAATCTCGGATTATATGAAACTTGTGGTTGATATGCTTGGTCTTTGGATGATATCTTGGTTCCTTAGCGAGTGCTATGGCGCCAGTGTTGTCACACAATATCTCCAGTGGGTCCAATGCACTTGGAACCACGCCAAGCTCAGTGATGAAGTTTCTGATCCGAACTCCTTCACTTGACGCTTCTGCAGCAGCCATGTATTCCGCTTCCACTGTAGATCCCGCGATCACGCTTTGCTTGCAGCTTCTCCAGCTCATAGCTCCTCCATTCAAAATATAAACGTATCCTGTCTGAGATTTGGAATCATCCTTGTCGGTGTCAAAACTAGCGTCGACGTAACCTTTTACGACAAGCTGTTCATCACCCCCATAGACTAAGGACATTTCTTTAGTCCTATTTAGGTACTTTAGGATGTTCTTCACGGCTGTCCAGTGTTCCACTCCTGGATCACTTTGATATCTGCTAGTCAAACTAAGAGCATTGGACACATCCGGTCTAGTACACAGCATGGCATACATGATGGAACCTATGGCCGAGGCATAAGGCACTTTGCTCATAGCTTCCCTATCATTTACCGTAGCTGGACACTGAGCCTTGCTCAATATCTTACCTGACAACATAGGCACTGAACCTTTCTTTGCCTTATCCATTCTGAACCTTTTCAGAACTTTGTTTAGGTATGTACTCTGGCTTAAAGCTATCAGGCGTCTTTGTCTATCTCTATAGATTTTGATGCCCAATATATAAGCAGCTTCACCTAGGTCTTTCATTGAAAAACACTTGTTCAAATAACTCTTCACATCGTTAAGCATGTTGATGTCATTTCCAATAATCAATATGTCATCCACATATAGTACCAAAAACGTCACCGAGCTCCCACTCACTTTCTTGTAGATGCAAGCTTCGTAGCAATTTGGAACAAATCCAAAGCTCTTGATCACTTGATCAAAACGAAGGTTCCAACTCCGAGATGCTTGCTTCAGTCCATAAATGGAACGCTGAAGTTTGCATACTTTATCAGCATCCTTAGGATCGACAAAACCTTCGGGTTGCATCATATACAACTCTTCATCAATGTTGCCATTGAGGAAAGCAGTCTTGACATCCATCTGCCATATTTCATAATCATGAAACGCAGCAACTGCTAATAAAATCCGAATGGACTTAAACATCGCTACGGGAGAGAAAGTCTCATCGTAGTCAACACCTTGAACTTGTCGAAAACCTTTTGCAACAAGCCGCGCTTTATAGACGGTAACATTACCATCCGCGTC
Organism: Avena sativa; assembly: GCA_916181665.1. Lineage (NCBI taxonomy): Eukaryota > Viridiplantae > Streptophyta > Magnoliopsida > Poales > Poaceae > Avena > Avena sativa. Next base: position 380,988,848 of record OV702280.1, on the reverse strand, counting down.
CGTTTTCTTCTTGAAGATCCATTTGCACTCAACGGCCTTTCGGTCACTAGGAGGGTCCACCAAAGTCCATACTTGGTTTTCGCTCATGGATCCCAATTCGGATTTCATGGCTTCTAGCCATTTCTCAGAGTCTGGGCTCATCATCGCTTCCTCATAGTTTGTAGGTTCACTGTCTTCTACTAACAAGACAGTCAAGACAGGGTTGCCGTACCACTCAGGAGGGGCACGCGACCTTGTCGACCTGCGACGTTCAGTAGCAGCATCGTCCGAAGCTTCATAATCCTTGTCATTAGTTCCTCTATTGTTGGTGCAGGCGGCACTGGAACAATTTCAGGTGCTGCGCTACTCTCCAATTCAAGAGAAAGTTCAATAACCTCGTCTAGCTCTACTTTCCTCCCACTCACTTCTTTCGAGAGAAACTCCTTCTCAAGAAAGGAACCGTTCTTTGCGACTAACACTTTGCCTTCGGTTCTGTGATAGAAGGTATACCCAATAGTTTCCTTAGGGTATCCTATGAAGACGCATTTCTCCGCTTTGGGTTCGAGCTTGTCCGGCATCAACTTCTTGACGTAAGCTTCGCATCCCCAAACTTTAAGAAACGACAACTTAGGTTTAGCACCAAACCACAGTTCATACGGTGTCGTCTCAACGGATTTAGATGGAGCCCTATTTAAAGTGAATGCAGCGGTTTCTAATGCATAACCCCAAAATGATAACGGCAAATCAGTAAGAGACATCATTGATCGGACCATATCTAATAGGGTTCGATTCCGGCGTTCAGACACACCATTGCGCTGTGGTGTTCCGGGTGGCGTGAGTTGTGAAACGATTCCACTTGCTTTAAGATGCGTGAGAAAATCATAACTCAAATATTCACCTCCACGATCGGATCGTAGAAACTTAATCTTTCTGTTACGATGGTTCTCCACTTCATTCTGAAATTCCTTGAACTTTTCAAATGTTTCAGATTTATGTTTCATTAAATAGATATACCCATATCTACTTAAGTCATCGGTAAAAGTGAGGAAATAGCGATATCCACCGCGCGTCGCAACACTCATCGGTCCGCATACATCGGTATGTATGATTTCCAACAAGTCCGTTGCTCGCTCCATCATACCGGAGAACGGGGTTTTGATCATCTTGCCCATGAGGCATGGTTCGCATGTGTCAAATGATTCAAAATCAAGAGACTCCAAAAGTCCATCAGAATGGAGTTTCTTCATGCGCTTTACACCAATATGACCTAGACGACAGTGCCACAAATAAGTAGTATTATCACTATCTACTTTGCATCTCTTAGCCTCAATGTTATGGATGTGTGTTTCATCCCTTTCGAGATTTAGAAGAAATAAACCATTCACAAGAGGTGCATGACCATAAAAGATGTTACTCATATAAATAGAACAACCATTATTCTCCGATTTAAATGAATAACCGTCTTGCAATAAACACGATCCAGAAATAATGTTCATGCTCAACGCAGGCACATAATAACACTTATTAAGGTTTAAAACTAATCCCGAAGGTAAAACTAAGGAGAGCGTGCCGACGGCCATCACATCAACTCTTGATCCGTTGCCAACGCGCATCGTCACCTCATCCCTCGCAAGCCGCCGTTTATTCCGTAGCTCCTGTTTCGAGTTACAAATATTAGCAACTGAACCGGTATCAAATACCCAGGCACTACAACGAGGGCTAGTAAGGAAAACATCAATAACATGTATATCAAATATACCTTTGATTGTGCCAGCCTTCTTGTCCGCTAAGTACTTCGGACAGTTGCGCTTCCAGTGACCCTTGTCCTTGCAATAGAAGCACTCAGTGTCGGGCTTAGGACCAGACTTGAGCTTCTTCTCAGCAGGGGCATTGCGCTTGCCGCCGCCCTTCTTGAAGGGTTTCTTTGCTCCCTTACCTTTCTTAAAGGAGGGCTTGTTGACCATCAACACATGATTATCCTTCTTGATGTCCACCTCTGCAGCCTTCAGCTTTGCGAAGAGCTCGGTGATCGTATCAGTGGAACAAATCTGATTATGAGTCACTACAAAACTTTTGTAGCTGGGAGGGAGTGATTGCAGAACCCTGTCAATCTTGAGCTCCTCTGGAATCGTGCATTCCAGTTGCTCAAGGCGTTGAGTGTAGCCCGACATCTTTATGGCGTGCTCACTAACGGAACTCCCTTCCTCCATCTTGCAGTTAAAGAACTTCTCGGAGATCTCATATCTCTCAGAACGGGCCTGAGTCTGAAACATGGTTTTCAGCTCCTCGAGAATCTCGAAGGGCCCGGGATACTCTTCAAAACGATTTTGAAGCTCCGGTTCCATAGCAAACAACATGGTGCTCTTAATCACACCATAATCATCTTTGCGCGACTGATAGACAGCTTTCTCATCAGCCGGCGCAGTTGCAGCAGGGGGGTCACCTAACGCTTTCCCAAGGACATAGTCCTTTTGTCCGCCAGACAGAATGATTCTTAGATTGCGGAACCAATTGGTGAAGTTAGACCCATTGTTTCTAAGCTTTTCCTTCTCAGCAAAAACGTTGAAGTTGAAGTTGGACTTGGCCATGTGATCTACAGTATTTTCAAGTACAATTTAGACTATGTTCATGATAAATAGTTCAATTTAATCAAATTACTAGATGAACTCCCACTAAATTCAACATCCCTCAAGTTGTTTAGTGAACACGATCCAAATTCACCACACCTAATCCGATCATCACGAGAAGAGATGTGGTTTCAATGGTGGACAACAAAGTGTCGATCATATCACTCATATGACTCATGCTTAACCTTTCGGTTCTTGTGTTCCGAGGCCATGTCTGTACATGCTAGGCTCGTCAAGCTAGACCCAAGTATTTCTGCGTGTGCAAAACTGGCTTGCACCCGTTGTATGTGAGCGTAGAGTCTATAGCACCCGATCATCACGTGATGCTTGGACACGACGAACTTTCGCAACGGTGCATACTTGGGGAGAACACAGTTTTTATCTTGATCTTTAAGTGAGGAATCATCTTATAATGCTACCGTCGCGATCTAAGCATAATAAGATACATAAAGGGATAAACATCACATGCATATAACTTTATGTGACATGGTATAGTCAATCCTCGCGCAATGATCTCCATCTTGTGCGTTCCGGCATGATCTCCATCACTCCACCATGATTGCCTCCACCACGAATAGCAACTAAAACTATTGCTAACTACTTAGCGATAAAGTAAAGCTATTACATGGCGTATAAGAAGTTGACTCGCAGGTCATACACAATTATAAAGACAACCATATGGCTCCTGCCGGTTGTGTACTCATCGACATGCAAGTCGTGAAACATTACAAAACATGATCATCGCATACAATATACACATCACATCTTGGGCCATACCATATCACAGAAAACACTCCCTGCAAAAACAAGTTAGACGCCTCTACTTTGTTGTTGCATGTTTTACGTGGCTTATGGGAGTAGATGCTAAGAACGATTCTTACCTACGGAAAGCCACAACGGTGATATTATGGTTGCCAAACTCCGGTGTTAATCCCATGACAACTATAGTGAGAGAAACTGACATCCACCAGCCGCATGTGTGGAACAAGCCACACGTCAAGTGCGGAGCCGGTCTCGCGAACGATGTCGCGTAAGGTTGGCCTGGACCGCTTCAATCTCACTATCCCGCGTCATAAGAACACAAACAAGAGGCTTGCAACAGAAAACATCAACGCCCGCAACAACCATGTTGCGTTCTACTCGTGAAACACATCTACGCATAGATCTAGCTCTGATACCACTGAAGGGTTTCGCGGCATAGTAAATCAAAATTTTCTACGGAGCGAACAGAGGGAAAGCCAAGATCTAATCTAGGAGATGCAAAAAACAAGAGAGATTGGATTAGATCTTCATACCCTTGAAGATTCGCACAGCGGAACGTTCGTCGGAACGTGGGTGATGTAGTCGTACTCGCTTCTCCTCCTCGCGATCCGATCCGATCTAGCACCACAAGTGGCGGTGCCTCCGTGAGATGCACACGTGCAGCACCTCGACGTCTCCTCCTTCCTCGGACCAGCAAGTATGGTGGAGAGATAGATTGGATCTACAACACGACGGCGTGGTGTATATGGTGGAGAATTTCTGCAGCAGGGCTTCGCCTACAAACAGTCGGGAGGGAGAGAGGAAAGCTAGCAAGGCGGCTAGGGTTTGGAGGAGAGGTGTGGGGGGTTGGTGCGCCCCCACCCCTCTTTATATAGAGGGGGGGCGCAGCCCTAGCCCCTCCCCCAAGCCCAAAGGATAAGGAGTGGGGGGCATGGACTCTCCCCTCTTCTAGAAACCCTATCTCTAGTTTAAACGATTTAAACTCTCTAGGATCGGCTGGGCCCTATGGGGCCTTGTGCCCCTGGCCCAATGCGGCCAGGACACTCCCTCATAGGCCCATGTCCCCTCCCGGAAGGTGGGGCCACGTTGGTCCCCTTCCGGAAGGTTCTAGAAGCTTTCGGTACAATACCGATTAACCCGGAACAATTCCGAACTCCAAAAACTACACTGCCTTATATGAATCTTATTCTCCGGACCATTCCGGAACCTCTCGTGATGTCCCGGATCCCATCCGAGACTCCGAACAAAAATTCATAAACCAATGATCCAATCTATCCTAGCGTCAAGACACGTTAAGTGTGTGACCCTGCGGGTTCGAGAATATGCAGACATGATCTTCTATCAATAATCAACAGCGGGGTCTGGGCACCCATATTGACTCCCACACATTCATCGATGATCATATCGGATGAACCACGATGTCAGGTGTAGCATCCCAGTTGTCTAACACCTGTAATGCTACTTGTTCTAGTAATAAAAGGACCACTTGCTACATATAATTGTTGCATCATCATCATATCTTGCTCATGTCATCATGCCACCTTGCATTTGAGCATCATATAAAACCCCTTCTTGTTTGGTTCTTATCTCATGTGCATTATTAATTGTAGTTGCCTCTTGATATTGTATTTGGTTCTTGATATATTGTTAAGTGCCCAAGTTGAGTTGGGGGCATGTCTCTTATTGACTCCACTACCTTTTCTTCACCACCTTATAATTCCACCATCCAATTAATATGAGAGTGGCATTTTATTTGAGTTTACCTCTAGCTCATGTTGGTTGGTTGGATTCCACTCATAATCTTATGCTTGACCTTTTCCCACCTTTTGGGAATGCATGGAATAATGCCACATGATTTTATGTTGTTTTCACAATGTAAATACATGGCATTTATTGTTTGCATGGGCCATGCAAGTGCCACCTTTTACTTGACTTTTGAATGTTATTTTTGTTTTGCTTGCATGGTTTCCCCTTCTCCTTGCTTGATCTTGGTTTGGCTAGTATAGTACCCCACCCAAACCCTCTACCTCTCTTTCCCCTTCTAGTTAGTCCCTACCCTAATCACCTTTTCCCCTTCCATGCTTGCACATGTGGTCTTGTGGGCATGCCCTTAACCCTTCCCCCTTTCTTTAGCCCTACCACACCTTGTGTGTGATCATGTGTTGCCCTTCATGTGCTCACTTGAATCACTCTCTTCTTACCCTCATCTCTCTACCTCTCTAGCTACCTCTAAAACCACCCCCTAATTACCATACCCCTCTCTTATCTAAACCCTAACCTCACCTCTCTTCTCTAACCCGAGCCACCCCATAAACTAGCTAAAACCCTAACCATCCTAGCTCTAACCCTCCCTAAACCGAACCTACCCCTTCACTCTCGGTTCCTCTCTATCTCTCTCCCCATCAAACCCTAGCCGAGCCACCCCACCCTCCTACCCTAGCTCTAACCGAGGCTACCCTCCCTCTCCCTTCTTTTCTCTGCCATAAGGGCCCTCCAGCCCGAGCCTGACCCTGTCCCTGCTCCTCGCCCTGGCCTAGCTGCAGCCTCACCTCCCCCATGCACCTGCTGCTGCCCGACCTAGCACGTGAGGAAGGAGAGAGAGGTGGCACCGAGGCCACCTTTTTCCATCTTCCCCTCCCCCACGCCAACCACCTCACCCCTCGTCCTTATCTACCTCTCTTCCCATCTCCGGCCTCTCCCAGATCTCCCCAGAGGCCCTGCCTCGTCCCCCTCTTCCCCCTTTTTCTCCACCGCCGCCATAACCCGACGCCGGCCACACCGTCGTTTTTCTCTCTCGAGCACAGCAACCAGGAGGCGGGCGTGGTGCTAAGGTTGCCGGGGAAGATCGTGGAGAGTCTCTGCTTCGTCCTGTGCACGGAGCCGAGGAGGAGGAGCCCCAGGCCGATCTAACCGCCGACGTACCGACGCCAAACCCTAATCGCCGGTGCGCCAGCCTCGCCGCCGGTCGTGACCTCCCCAAGCCTCGCCGACCACACCATCAGCCTCGCGGTAAGCCACTGATCCTCCCAGACATGCGCCGGCTCTGCTTCGCTTCCTGTCGGCGGCGGGCGTTCCGTCGAGCACACTCCGTGCACCGGCGGCCACGCGCGTCCGCTAGATCCCGCGCCGTCTAGGGCTTCATCTAGTCCGCGTCCGCCCTCCAGACAAACGCCCCAACCTACCGCAGCGGTACCCGCCTCCGCTAGCGCGCCCGAGGTCGCGAGTTCGAGCCCCCCGCAGCTCACTGTCCGCTGACGCGCGCATGCCTGGCGACAGAGGTTCAGGGAAGAGGAACAGGGCTCTGATGCCCTTTTTCTATAAAACCCCCTCCACTTTTGTTTCCCTCAACCGCGGCCCAGCCCAGGCCCACAGTCAGCGTCTGTGGTCATCTTCTAAATAGGCTCCTCGGGTGTGGGCTTATTAACCCGCGGTCCCATACCGCCCCCTCCTGTTAGCCTCTGCCGTCTCTCCCTGGCACGTGGGCCCGCGAGCCCCCGACCCCACCAGTCGGCCTCGGTGGCTGGCAGCAGCCGCGGTAGAAAAGGTTTGTTTGCGCGTGTGGCCCTGTCAGTTGTTGGCCCCATTGTTCAGCGGCTGTGGCTAGGTTAGTCCGGGTATAAAAAGGTTTTCTGCCTTCCTGTTCTTCACTTAACCTTTTTCAAATTGGTTTAAAATTCAAATTCAAATCTATTTTAATAAACTTTTAAAATATAAATCCAAATTTGACAAATAATATATGTTTTTGAATCAGAAAAATGTAAGGATTTCAAATATGCTATTCAAATTACCTTTTGCACATTTAAAATTCCAAGTTGAATTAAATTACAACCAATGCCACTGGAACTTAAATAATTAATAACTTTTGATTTATAATTCCAAATTTAACAAATGATATGTCTAAAATGATCAGCTCGACGAGACCTTTCTGTTTATGCTACCCATGACTTCAATTGCAGCATGCATCATATAAAAATATAGTGTACAGCAACTATTATGACAATAAAATGTGGCCCAACCTTAATAAAATGACTTATTCTTGTATACCACACCTCACCCATGCCATGCTACTTATTGCCATGCAACTTGTGCATCATTCATCATGGCATGATTGTTTGCTTGTCGCATTTTGTTCCAATGCTTGTGCACTTTATTTATGTTGGCCCTTGCTTGTTTGGTTCTTCTTTCGAATAGACGCTGAGCAGGGGATATATCAAGAGAACCAGGAGCACTACCCAGATCCGTCTCTCGCTTCAACTGAGTTGCCAGGCAAGCACTTCCACATGCTTGCATACATACAGTACCTATTGCCTCTATCTTATTCTTGCATCATTGAGTCGCGATTGCATTAAATTGAATCCCAAGTATTGCATAGCCTTTACTTTAAACCCCACCAAGCTTGTTCCTCCATCCCATGAGCCATTACTACAGGAGTTGTTTGAGCCATGCGAGTCGTAGAACAGCATGTGTAGGGTTTGTGAGAGTCTGATGGATAACGAGGTACCTAAACAACTTAACCTGAGTAGCAATAGAATAACTAATGAAAGTGGCACCGGTGAGCAACATCTGCTATTTGGTTTTTCCTGCTCACTTGTGTCCCGTAAGACCCCGAGTACTTGATTCCTGTTCCAAGATTTATCGCGCTATCCACATCCGAGAGGTATATGGGACCCCCCTGAGCCCGAGCTTGATTCCGTCTTATTTCTTGGGGCCACAAACTAGTTTGAGGTTTTATTTACTATCCTGTACTTATGCCATGCTACTGTTTATTTACGATTGTGCGAGGAGCACACTGTACTGTTTAGGTAAGCGGAGTGTTTTCGCGGTATCGACAAGCCCAGTCACACTTTCGGGTTCCCGGTCGTTTACAGCCATTGTCGCAAACCTTGAGTCCGTCTCGGAGTCAGCTAGCTTCGTTGCGGGTCTACTCAATGGGGTGGCCCCCTGAAATATTTCTGAATCTTGTGATTGCTTTGTCGTGAAGGCCTCGTTGGGTTTTGATTTGGTTTTTCCGAGGTTGATCGAGTGTGTGTTGCTATTTGTGCACCCCTGCAGGGTAAAAACTTTCTGAAAGCCGTGTCCGCGGTTATGGACGACTTGGAGGACAGTTTCTCGATCATATACAAGCATAACTAAAGTACCGCTTTAATCTGACTAAGTAAATGACTAGTAAATAGTGCAATACTCATGGAATGGTTAATAAAATTGCCAACGGATGGGGGGGTTGTTCGTCCGCTTCCTCGTTGGTAAGCGAGGAGGAGGATGGATCTGATGAAATTACTGATGTAACTGTTGTCATTAATTCACGGACATCCGTCTATCATTGGTTAGGCGGATGGTTAGCGAGTATCCATAGAACTGCTAGGGTTTATCTTTTGCTGCAATTGCGTCACCCCAGGTTGTGTCCCCTTTAGAGGCATAAAGACTTGCTGAGTACCCTTAGGGTCTCACACGATAAATTATTGGTTCAGATGAACAGGTACCCTCGCAGGACGGATACTGGGTGGAAGAGGCTGATGACGTGGGCAACGATCGTTCGGTGTAGAGATTCCGGGAACGGGGATCCGTGAGATCTGTGGGCGGGATGAGCTTATTTCTATGGCATCTTATGCCGATTTGCTTCTTATCCGTACTCGGACTTTGTTTTGCCGCTTCCGCTTGATACTCTGATGTGTGTTGTATGAGGAATTATCCTAACATATTAGATCTATCTAGGTCATTTGAATCTTGCCGTATGGCGTTTCTATATTTTCCTTTCTTTCTAGATGGTATGGCTCTGATGTACTCTTGTATGGTGGTTTGCATACATACTCATTTGTGTATGTATTTGATCCCTTCGCCTGCCGATTACGCCGCCCGTACAGGTCCCGATGAAGTGGAAATGGTTGGGACGGTCGAAAGGTCTACCCGTGAGTGGCTTTTGGGGCCCCACCGTACTATTTCAACCACTACCGTTCATCCAGGCTTGTAGCTAGGAGCGTAATTCACCGAGGTAGTTACATCAGGATTCAAACAATCCCATATATATATTCCCTTCGTCTCGCGATATTTTACTTGCCCGAGATTCGATCGTCGGTACCGTCATACCTAGTTCAATCTCGTTCATAGCAAGTACTTTACTCGTTCCGTAATCCGATATCACTTTGTGATTAACTCCTTAACCACATGCTTGCAAGCGGTGTTGATATCGATTACCGAGTGGGCCCGAAGTATATCTCTTCGACTTGGGAGGGACAAATTCCATCTCGATACATACAACCCAACAGATACTTTCCGATCACCTGAGAGACACCTTTATGATCACCCTCTCATAGGATGACGTTTGATGACCTCAAAGCTTTCTTCCGATACCAGGGAGTTGTATTATCTCATGGTCTAAGGAATACAATATTTGACATAGGAAAAGCTACGCAAAGATGAACACGATGATACGATCTAATTGCTTCGCTTAGTTTGGGTCTGTCCATCATATCATTCTCCCAATGATATGATCTCATTATCAATTGACAGCTCATGTCTATGGTTAGGAAACCTTAACCATCATTGATCAATGAGCTAGTCCTTAGAGGCGTACCAGGGACACGGTGTTGTTCACAAACCACACAAGTATTAATGTTTCCGCTTAATACAATTCTAGCATGGAATATAAACTTTATCATGAACAAGAATTATAATAATAACATCTTTATTATTGCCTCTAGGGCATAATTCCAACACCTTCGGGCTTCCTTCTTCTTCTGGTAAAATAATATGTTTCCATATTTTTCTGGTATTTTTATGATCTTCGCAAAATTGCACCGAAACACGTTCTTTTCCATCAGAATCCAGACTCCGGCAGTCCATCCTCCAGGAATCATCCAACATGCATAAACAGATGAAAAGCCATAAGTAATACCTCATAATAAGACAAATATCAATGAATAGAGGTAAATTATGATATAGAATGGTGATGCAAATTGGGCGTATCAACTCCCCCAAGCTTAGACTTCGCTTATCCCCAAGCGAATAATGAGCTCAATAAACATTTCCACGGGTTTAGGGAGTGAAGTGTCGATAAAAGAATGCGAACAAGAAGCACCACACTTACCATTGCACAACTCATAGAAGAAAACAACTCACCATTATATAACTTAGCTTGCAACCAAGTACAGCAGGCACAATAGAGATGCACAAATATAAATCATAATTGGAATTGGCAAACTTGTTCTTGGTCAGAGAACACCTGGTAAACAGTTTCACAAAGGCTTTTTGTAGGAGTTTCAAAACAGGAGCACTCTTTGCTCCAAAAGGTTTTTCACAAGTGAAGACTTTCAAAGTAATACTCAATAGATAAGAGTTTTGTGCAAACAAGGAAAATGAAGAACATGATTGAATAAATCACCATATGAATGCTTGAAACACAGCAACTCAAATGCTTGCTGGAGATAGAGAGGGAGTAGGTTTACTAACTCAACTGGTAACTAGGAGAAAGTTCCCTTCTTAGAGGGTAGCAGGGATTACAATTCATAAAGAGCTTCCAAAAAATTATGGTACTTACTAGCTTTGAGCCCTCATTGCCCCTATCATAAGCATCTTGAGATGATTAAGGTTAAAGTGAACAAAGATGGAGTATATGATTGATGAAATATAAGTTGGCGATCTCATGTCCCTTGAATATGAGGGCCACTCCTCATGCATACTCAACTTTGGGCCTAGGTAAGTTCTTGTTATTGTAAGTATTTGCATATCATTGAGAACCGCCAACGGGGTACCCCTTGCACATGGTACAGGAGCTTTCCCATAACCAAAATGACAAGGCAAGCAGACAATGAGCATCTCAGTGATCTTTTTATTTACTATGTGTATAGCTTTTTATTGAGGATGCTTCATAGATGACTCACTATGGTGATGCTGCAAGTTTCCACCATGATTACGCATGGCTTAGGCTAGCGGCCCAGGCATTTCTCTAATACAGAATACAAACTCCATGGACTTACAAGTTCCCTATTTATTTCACACCGTTGACATCCATAGACAAAAGATCATGATATTAACTATGTACAGAGTACAAGTGCAATGTTGAAAACATTCCCCGTGACAACACGGTTCTGCTAATTCCAACATATAGGTGCAAGCATATACAACTTCGATGTTCACAATGGTTCAAGTTTATTAGGGGCAAAGAAATAAAGTGTGCCATCAAGTTCATGAGAGCTTTACTAACGAGTTTTCACATAACAAAATACTTTTTAATTCGAAAGGTATATGAAGCTGGAGAATTTGCTAGGAATAGCAAAAGCTACTAGGTAGATATGGTGGACACAAGTGGCAAAGGTTTTTGGTTCAAAGGATTTTGGAAACATGAGAAGTATGCCTTCTCAAAATAGGTTTTTGGCTAGCAAGGCTGGGTAGCAAGCAAGAGAGTTGAAAGAAACAAGCAAACATACAAGTAATAAAGCCAAACATGTAATCTTCCTTGAAGACACAAAATAATCTTAAATAAATAATACTAATCTTATGATCCAACAAGAAAGAAAACAAATGATACAAAATACCTGTAAGCTTTTTCTTTCTTTCTTTTTCTTTCAAACTAAAGCCACTGACCCGAACTTGGTTTGCCAAAACCAATTTAGATCCACTTGATGATCCTAGAGTAGTGCCAATACTGAACAACAAGATCCATCATATAATAGAGATTGCAAACTAAAATAAGAAGTGCAAAAAGTAAAAGATGAGACTTCTCATTAATATTCCAATAAAGGAACTCACACCGAGGGATACATAGATAATAACTAAAGGAGAGAAACTTCCACATGCAAACCAAACTATAAGATAACCTCTCTACCACAGATATGAATCCACTAAAAAGGTAAAAGATAAAAGATAATGGTGGTGATACCACGACACTCCCCCAAGCTTGGAACAAGCTAAGGGGATGCCAAACCTGATGACGAATTACTCCTTCGGTGGTGATGGTGTTCTCTTGATAAGCTCCTCAATCAATTTCCTTAGTTACTCGAACTCAAAAGTGAGAGTACGGATTACCTCCGAGTTTTGCTCTATACGGTCCATCATCATGTCAGTCCGAGAATCCCAGTTCTTGTTATTTTTCCCCCACTCTTCATCCGTAGCATTATCCTTCTCTACATTGTTAGAACGAGGAAAATCCCAAGCCGAGGGCAAATTCCCTTTGGGCACATGTTGATATTCATATTCATGCATAAGTGCATGGCAGGGTCTCTTGTTACGTGGAGGAGATGACCGTGGATTATAGAAGAGACGTGGAGGTTTCCCTCCTGTGGACATCCGTGCTGTCCTCTTAGGCTTAATAGTGGTTGCCACCACTCCAATGCTTGCGACGGTAGCACGAGTGTCCGGTTGCTTGTACTCCTCCATGTCACCTTCAAACTCTTCCGGAATCTCCTCCTCCTTGGGAACTTGAGGTTCTTCTTCCTCGGGCTTCTTGCCTTTGTCGTTGGCGGAGGCCATGGTGCTCTAAACTTGAGAAGATTTACTGACAGAAACAGATCAAAACAAAAACACGACGAGAACATGATGCACGAACCTTGGGGGATCCGAGGGGTTATATATTATGAAGATTCAATGCATAAGGAAGGTTTTGACACGGAAACGAGGCGGAGACGGAGTTCGAGGGTGGAACACCCCCTCAGGCGCGGCCAGGCTGGGCCCGCACCTGGGGTGGGTTTTTCCACCCCGGGCTCCGTTTCCTCTTCAGTTTCGTCTCGTAACTTTCCTTATGAATTAAAAACATCTAAAATATAAAAAGATTGGGGTTTCACGAACCTTCTGTTTTCACCACTTTTACCTATGCAAAGACGAACTCTGCAGATTCCTTCTCTCTTTCTCCTGAGAATTTCCTTCTTACAAAACTCTTTCCACAAACTCAATGACAACATTAGTGTAAGCAAAAACAATAAACCTTTGGTACACACTTCAACTGAAAACCCATCAAAACAAAAGCTTCTGTAAGAGGAAAATGCAAATGATGACAGAAACCTGTCAAAACAGACCAGCAGGTAAAGATTGATTTTTTCGAAGACCTTATGTTGCTCAAATCAAAAAGTGCAGAACTGATGAAAGTTGGGTAACAACTTGTAGAATAATCTCAGAACAATTCAGCTCCATCCGAATTACTGAGCTTGCTCACGAATTTTTACAATGAAGCACAAAAATCTGTCCTAGGACAACCACTTTTCACAACTCCTCTACTTCACAAAAGTAGTTGAACTTGACACGAAAACCAAAACAAAAAGGATAAGGAGCGGTTATTACAGAGGTAATAACTTCCAAGACACGACAAAACTCTTCGGTTATCTCCCAACAAGTACTTTTCTTTAATGCATTTAAGTTAGGCTTGAAACTTCCAAAGATGCTCACATAGGGTATATATATTTGAAGTGAAAGAGAGCATCAAGAAGAAAATAACCAACACACTTGAGCCTAACCCACTTCCTATGCATGGGGGTATCATGAGAAAACGAATTGTTGAAACAAAAGGCCACAAGCATAGGAAGACAAAACAGATGCAACTTTAAAGCTTTCAACATAAAACAGAGAAACTTAACATCATTGAGATGCAAAGAACCATGTTTTCCTCTCTCATAATAACTTTCAGTAGCAATTTGAATGAAGTTGACAATATAACTGTCACTTGAAACAACTTTATCATCAGAATAAGCATACTTGCAGTCACCAAAAAGAGGTCCAAGGTCATAGATGGATCAATAGAAGCAAGTTGTTCCATCCTGAAATCTTTATTAGGCAAGCTATTTTCACAAGGAGCTTTAGTAAATTTGGAAAAGTTAAACTCATAAGAATCTCCATCAAACTTATTTAAAACTTTTTCCTTTTTACAATCAATAATAGCTCCACAAGTGTTCAAGAAAGGTCTACCAAAAATGATAGGACAAGTTCTGCTAGCTGCTGAATTAAGCACTAGAAAATCAGCAGGATACTTAATCTTACCACAAAGAACCTCCACATCTCTTACAATGCCAATGGGGAAAATGGTCTCCTTATTAGCGAGGTGGATAACCACATCAATGTCCTCAAGCTCACAAGGACCAATCTCATGCATAATTTCTATGTAAATCTCATAAGGAATAGCACTAGAACTAGCACCAATATCACATAAACCATAGTAGCAATGATCACCAATTTTAACAGAAAGCACAGGAACACTAGCTTTTCTAGCTTTACTAGGATGAGAGATAATATTGGAAGCGTCTTCACAGAAGACAATGTGCTCATCCTCTCTATTTCTAGTGACAGGGTCTTTCACAATAGCTACCACAGGTTCAACATTCAATAGCTTACCAGGCTCCATAGTTTTCATGGTACCTTTGTTATTTGCACTAATAATCATAGAATACTCCTTTATCTTGGCTGGAAAAGGCATTTTCTCAACATAAGGTTCAGGCACACTATGATTAGTAGTACAAACTTGAGTACTTCTAACTGGAACATGACTAACAACATCTTTATACGGAGCATGGTACTTATTCCACTTCTTCTTGGGGATTTCTATGTAAGAGGCAAAGGCCTTAAAACATTTGGCAATACTTTGGGAATCAAGACCTAACTCCTTGCGAATATCACAGAAGTTATCAGTTCCCATAAAATATTTAATGCATTCATAATCATAGTTTATACCTGACTTTCTTCCTTTGCCATTCTCCCAAGCCTCGGTGTTATCTTGCATATGGTCTAAGAGATCCCACTTAGCTTCTTCCTTCATACGTGTGAATGATCCAGCACAAGAAGCATCTAGTAAATCTTTATCATGAAGAGAAAGCCTAGCATTAAAGTTACTGAGAATAATATTGTTAGGGAGTTCATGAATAGTACATTTAACCATTACTAACTTTAATCTCCCCCAAGCTTGAGTTGTACTCTCTCCATCAAGAGGCCAAAAGTTATATATATATATAATACTTCTATCCTTATGGATTTCACTGGGGGGATAAAATTTAGAGTAAAAGAGAGATGCCATCTCCTCCCATTCCATGGATTGTCCATTCTTCAACAGATTATACCATGCTTCAGCTCTCCCTTTCAAGGATATGGAGAGTAACTTCTTCTTCACCTGTTCAGTTGTGATACCTGCACACTTAAACAACCAGCATAATTCATGGATAAAAAGCAAGTGATCACCGGGATGGACAGTTCCATCCCCAAAATAATAATTATCCATAACACGATTAACAATACTTGTCGGTATCTTAAAAGGATCTATTTCAACAGGAGGTGGTTCATCTACTACCATAGCAGTGGTAGTAGTTTTCCCAAATAGAAAACAAAGTGGGTTATCCGTATTGGAAACAAAGTAACAAGCAATAACAAAAGAAATACTCACAGTAAAAGTTTCCCTTACCAGTTCCACTCTTCAATAGCGCTTCACTCCCCGGCAATGGCGCCATAAAATAGTCTTGATGACCCACAAGTATAGGGGGTGTATCGTAGTACTTTCGATAAATAGGAGTGTCGATCCCAACGAGGAGCAGAAGGTGCTGAACAGTGGTATGGTGCAGGAAATCCCTGTGAATACTTAGCAAATGGATTTTTAGTGGTTTTCTGACAAGACAACAAAACAAGGAGCAAGTAACAGAAGTAACTAACAAACGAAGCAAGTGCCCCAATCCTTTCTTAGCAAAGGACAAGCCGGTGGAAATACTTATAAGGACCAAACGTTCTCGAGGACACATGGGAATTCTGTCAAGTGCTTTCGCTTCAAATAGTTGAGTACTCTTCTTTGGTGTTTGTAAGTGTTGTGTGGGTGAACCTGTGCTAAGATACCACCCTTCCTAGGACTAATACATACTTGTGATTAAACCCCCTGCAAACATTCGTAACTACAGGAAAGTAATTAAGATATAAATCTAACCACAACCTTAAACTCTGAGATCCTATGCTCCCTTATGAGAGGGTGTCTTAACGGGTGTTCAGGTTTCTGCCACTCCAGCAACCCCACGATTAGTAGACAAATACACAATGCATTCCCCTAGGCCTATAAATGGTGAAGTGTCATGTAGTCGACGTTCACATGACACCACTAGAAGAATAGCACCACAATTTAAATACTAAACCATTGAATAATAACTCACCACAGATTCACTACTAACAACATGACTTCTCCCATGTCCTCAAGAACAAGACGAACTACTCACAAGACATCATATGGATCAAGATCAAAGATGATATGATAATGGATAACAATCTGAACATAAACAAGAATCCAATGGTTCCACTCACGAGTGATGTCTACGCACTTCTATTCTTGAAGATAGTTGTTGGGCCTCCAAGTGCAGAGGTTTGTAGAACAGCAGCAAATTTCCCTTAAGTGGATCACCCAAGGTTTATCGAACTTAGGGAGGAAGTGGTCAAAGGTATTCCCTCTCAAGCAACCCTGCAATCAAGATACAAGAATTCTCTTGTGTCCCCAACACACCCAATACACTTGTCAGGTGTATAGGTGCACTAGTTAGGCGAAGAGATAGTGAAATACAAGTGGTAATGGTGCCAAAAAATAGCTTCTGACTTGTTGTTGACGTGGGGTAACGGTGCCAGAAAAGAGATGATGGCGTGGAGGAAAGGTAAAAGCCCAAAACCCCCCGGCAAACGGAACAAAGATGGAAGCAAGCAAACATGCAACAGATCTAGTAGCAAACGGTGTTTCAATGCTTAAAAACAAGGCCTAGGGATCATACTTTCACTAGTGAACACTCTCTCATATAAATATCCTCTCTTCATGATACTACTCTTAACTACTCTCCGGTTGAACACTCTAACCATCGGTAGGGATATAACAGCACACCTCAAAGTCTGCCTCCCCTAATCTAGATAACCCCACACTGTCACCTTGAGCGCTAGATGGTTCCAACAAACACCACAATTTCATATAGACATCCAACTCCAAATATAACTCATAACAAATATTCAATCTAGCCAAAGTGCCACACATGGTATGCACGCTGTCACTTTCACACATGTGGGGAAAAGCATAGATCTATTAAAGCATAAAGAGTATTTATGTAGACTCAAACCTAAGTGCCACCATGGCATGCACGCTGTCACTTTCACACACATAGGGAGAGCAGAGATCTAATGAAGCACTTGAGTAGCAAGGTAGATCTACTTGATTACAAAGCTCATGACCACAAGATCATGCATGGAGAGAGAGATGAACACATAGCTACCGGTAGAGCCCTTAGCCTCGAGGAATAACTACTCCCTCCTCATCATGGAAATCAGCAACGGTGATGGAGATAGCGATGGAGATCGATGGAGATGGATCCAGGGGCACTTCCCCATCTCGGCAGGGTGCCGAAACAGAGACTTTCTGTCCCCCGAATCTCCCCTTCGGTGGCTGAGGCGCTACGGAGGTTTTCGTGGATTTCTTCTGGATGCCTTAGGGTTTTTGGGTAGGAGGCTTCTTATAGGCGCAGGAATCAAGGTCGGTGGGGGTCCAGGGGCCCACACCCCCTGTGGGCGCCTCCAGGGCTTGCCCGCGCCTAGGGGGGTGCGGCCTCCCTATGGCCCCCCTCCGGCTCTGGTTCGTGGTTCTGTGTTGCTCCAGGAAAAATAATAACTTTGGCTTTTGTCCCTTCAAATTCCGAGAATATTGATTTTCTGCCTTTCTGGAACCAAAAACAGAAGAAAACAAGCAACTGGCACTGTGGCAACTTGTTAATAGGTTAGTTCCAGAAAAGATATAAAAACACCTCAAAGTGAAGACAAAACAAAGCAATGTAGATACTAAACAAGCATGGAGCATAAAAAATTATAGATATGTTTCTGACGTATCAACGAGCATCAACTACAATAGTAATCAACACCGGGAAAGTTTCCCCTAAGAACTAAAGCAATATCCAACACAATTGTTACTGTTGGAGATATGCCCAAGAGGCAATAATAAAGTGGTTATTATCATATCTTCACACTTATGATAAATGTTTACATACCATGCTATAATTGTATTAACCGGAAACATTAATACTTGTGTGATTTGTAAACTAAAATAAGAGTCCCTAGTAAAGCCTCTTGTTAAACTAGCTTGTTGGTTAATATATGATCATGGTTTCCTGATCATGAACATAGAGATGTTATTAACAACAGGATCATATCATTAGGAGAATGATATGGTGGACATACTCCTATAGATAAGCGTAGCATAAAGATCAAGTCATTTCAATAGTTCAATTGCTATATGCTTTCTGATACATAGTAACCTAATTCCTTCGACCATGAGATCATGCATATCACCTTTACTGGATGGATGCTTTGATGTCATCAAACACCACACCGTAACAGGGTGGCTATAAAAGTGGCATTGAGTGTTCGGAAAGTATTGGTTGAAACACATGGATCAAGAGTGGGATTTGTCCATCCACATGACGGATAGATATTCTCTGGGCCCTCTCGGTGAAATGTCATCCAATTAGCTTGCAAGCATGTGACTTGGTCACAAGGGATCACATATCACGGGAACGAGAAAAGAGTACTTATCAGTAACGAGGTTGAACTAGGTATGCAGAGATACCGACGATCATAACCTTGGATAAGTAACATATCGTGAGACAAAGGGAAATTGGTATCGTATGTAAGTGGTTCATTCGATCGCAAAGTAATCGTAGAAATATGTGGGAGCCATATGAATTTCCAGATTCCTCTATTGGTTATTGTTCGGAGAAGTGTCTCGATCATGTCCGCATAATTCACGAACCGTAGGGAGACACACTTAAGGATTCGACGTTGTTTGAGTAGTTATGGTATTATGAGAAAGAGACCGAATGTTGTTCGGAGTCTCGGATGGGATCCGGGATATCACGAGGTGATCCGGAATGGTCCGGAGAATAAGATTCATATAAGGAAAGTCCCGTTTCGGAGTTCGGGAATGATTCCGGTGTTTTCATCGGGGATATTCTAGAAGGTTCCGGATTGTCCGGCACTCCGGGGGGGGAAGGGGTACATGAATGTGTCATTACATATTGGAATGATTGCGTCATGTACTAAGTGTTCTTGCTGTCCCAAATATAGGATTAAATTGAATCCTAAAACAGAAAAGTCAAATGTCCAGTTTGAAAGTCAAACTGCCAAAACAAGAAACTGTGGGAAACAAGCAAGAGGAGTTGGAACCAACCTGGAGGAGGAGTTGGACTCCTCCAGGCCGGCGCCCAGCCCAAGGCCGAGTTGGGGAGGGACTCCCTCCCTCCCCTGGCGCGCCCACACCCTCCCACCTATATAAGGAGGGGCAGGGCTCCCCTCCTAGACACACAAGTTTCCTATCCTCTAAACTAAACCCTAGATCTAGACCCCGGTTTAGAGCTATTCGGTTTAGAGCTTTCTAATTGGTTTAGAGCCCTCTAATTGGTGTGTCTAATTACTAGACCACTAATAGCCTCTCTCATAAGCTCCACCATACTCGCACCGGCTTAAGGCGAAGCCCTGCGGGATTTCCCCTCTACCTCCGGTACCACGCCGTTGTGCTGCCGGAATCACGAGGAGAGTGCTACAACCTCCGCTGCCTGCTGGAACAAGGGAGAGGAAGGTCTTCGTCGAGTACCGAACGTGTGACCGACTGCGGGAGCGCTGCGGGAACGCGGCGCTGGAAGGATCGTCTACGCGATCTTGAGATCGGAAAGAGTACGACTACATCACCCACGAGAATCTGCTCTCGTTAACCACTTTGGAATCTTCGAGGGTAAGTTATTCCATCGACTCGTTGCTACAATCTAGTAGATAGATCTTGGCTTGTTTGTTTGCATGCGGTAGAAAATTTTTGTTTTCCATGCTACGAACCCCTACAGTGGTATCAGAGCCGTGTCTATATGTAGATCTGTTGCACGAGTAGAACACAATGGTCATTGTGGGCGTTGATGCTTTTATTGTAGATTGCTTTGCGTGTACTTTGCATCTTGCGGTATGTTGGGATGAAGCGGCCCGGGCTAACCTTACATGACATCGTTCATGAGACTTGCTCCACGCTTGACATGCAACTTGTATTGCATAAGTGGCTTTGCGGGTGCCTGTTTCTCCTAGCATAGTAAAGATCCAATTTACAACGGGTAATCAACAATGCTAGTATCAATGTTGTGGTTCTTGTTCGTAGGTTAGAACGACACTTATGGAAAGCCCCAAACCACGTAAAATATGCAAAGAAAGTAGAAGCGTCTAACTTTGTTTTGCAGGGGTGTGCAGTGATGTGATATGGCCATGATTGTGATTATATTTGATGTATGCAATGTTCCTTATTGTAAGTTGGCAACCGGCAGGAGCCATATGGTTGTCTTTAATTTCTGTTAAGACCTGCGTGTCTATTCAAAATAGTTGTAATAGTTGAAGCTGGTGGACGACAACCATGAAGAAGCGTCATTGACCTTGATGCTATGCCGATGATGATGGAGATCATGTTCGTGCTTGAAGATGGAGATCGGAAGCACAAAGAAGAAAGGCCATATCATATCACATATTATGAATTGCATGTGATGTTAATCCTTTATGCATCTTGTATTGCTTAGTAGACGACGGTAGCATTATAAGATGATCCCTCATGCACATAAATTTCAAGTTCTAAAGTGTTCACCCTTAGTATGCACCGTTGCCAAAGCTTGTTGCTTCGAAGCACCACGTGATGATCGGGTGTCTTTGATTCCGCGGGTGAATACAACGTAAGCAAGCCAGATTTGCTTATGCGGTAGCTAAGGTTTGATCTTGACGAGCCTAGCATGTACAGACATGGCCTCAGGAACACGGATCGCCGAAAGGTAAAGCATGAATCATATAGCATATATGATGAACATGTCGATTGTTCGCCATTGAAGCTATATCAATTCTCGTGATGATCGGTTTTGATATGGGGGATTTGGTTCGTGTGATCACTAAAACAATGTGAGGGATATTGTTTTGAGTGGGAGTTCACCTAGATTAATTTAATTATTAATTAGAACTCAATTTATCATAAACTAAATCAAAGTGAATTTGCATAGTTGTTGTAGGCATTGGCATCCGTTTACCACCTTGCGCTTAGTTATAATTGAGATGATAGAACTATAGAATTCTGGTTAGATACTTTACGAACTGGTATCGTATTGTTTTAAGTGTTAATCTAAAGTTTAAAAGTCCTATTGCAAACTTTCAGTAAGTTCCGGTTACTCCATGAAGTTTAATAATTAGTATTAAATCAAGAGTAACAATTCCAAGTGTTAGTATATAAGTATCATGTTTGTATCCATGATTCTTGATATTCAAAGGATTCCCTTAATATCAAGGTTATCTAGGATCTGAAAGAGTTGTTTCAGAAACCATGATGTGTGGAAGATATTGTGATATCTGAAACGAAGTTTTGGTTGCAACATGATAGAGTATAATATGGCAAAAGTCATGTTCTCATATTTGATGAGAATTTGCAAAAGGGTTGGAGACACTTGTTGTCCTAATCCTCCAAAAGGTTTTGGATAGCAACATTATACTCATAATTCATCGTTATAAGCTAAAAGTAGCTTGATCATGGACGATTCCATGATAAGGGTGAATATTTGATGTAGGTGAAATGTTTACTACACCAAGAGATTACTAAAGAAAGGAATTTGAAAGAACACCAAATATTTGATGATGGTGATCTACTTCAAAGTGCAAGTCCAAAGACATTGGTATTTAATTATACACGCTTTGGACTATATGTCATATGTATGACTCCACTATTGATGTTAATAGATTCTTTCAAACAGAAAAGGAAATACTGAAAGAAAATCTCATAAATATATGGCAGAAAAGAAAAGACTAGAATCGTTCAGTTTAAGTATATAGATGATATACATGTTATGGCTATATTCTTTGCTTGTTAAACAATGTGGTTCTTAAGTATTTGATACTGAATTTGTTGGTGTGAATCGTCATACGAAACAACACAATTCATGAACTACAATGGCCTAAGTAACTAGCAAAAGAATATGTGATGATGTTCATCGAGAACAAAATAAAGGGTTATTGTGTTGCTTGTTAAACATCAAAGCTTGCCTTCAAAGATTTGTTTTTAGAACAAAAGGATTGTTCAAATAATTGCCGTAATCCATAAAAGATGGATGATTCGCAAATCTCGTTGGAGACATCACATCCATAAAACTAGTGCTAAAAATGTCGAAAGACAAATTGATTGAAAGATCACTTAGGAAGTGACATCGCCGTTTAAATTATATTTGAAAGAAAACATGAAGAAACTCCATGTTGATGGAATTTTGGAGTCTTCTGATTTTTGATCAAATGACGCTTGTGAAACTTTCTTAGAGATAATTAAAACTTCGTTCATAGGCCAAAAGGGAACGAACGACTAGCTTATTGGAACTTGTACATATTGTTGTACGAAGTCCGTTATGTATAGTCAAGAGCGATGGATTTCAACTTCATATGCTTTCTCCGAAAATTTTGAGTGAATATATGAATATTTACTTAATAAGGATGAAGTGTGAAATATTTGAAGAGTTCAAAGACTTTCAAGATGAAGTGCAAAATCATTGTAACAAGAATATAAACAGTTTATGATAAAGATCATAAAGGAAGATATTTGAGTTACAAGTTTAGCATAATACCTAAGATTTAAGGAATCGTTCCGTGGATTTGCATTTCCCGAAACACCATAAGAGTATGGAGCGTTCGAGATATGTAATTAAACCTTGTTTGACATGGTAAGATCAAAGGTATAGTTCATAAAACTGCCATAGTATTTTAAAGATTAAAAGCTTTAGAGATTACCGTTTTTCCACTAAAAAGAGCTCCATCATAATCCGTTGAAATGACACCATATAAGGTTATGGTTTGGGATAAAACCCAAGTTGTCCTTTCTTAAACATTGGTATGCTATGCATAAGAAAGATGTGTGCAACCAAAGTCGGATGAACCTGTCTTTGTATAAACTGTTCCTCCATAAAACACCGGAGACAAAAGAGTTTGTTGCTTAGAACGTCAAGTTTCTTTGAGAAGAAATTTTTCGTGAAAAGTTAAGTGGGAGGACAATAGAAACTTTGATAAGGTTAAAAGAACCTTAGCTATATGTGCAGAATTGCGCAGCGCCGAAAAGTGTTTCGGAGGCAGCAACAATGCTCATGGTTCACGTACCTCAAAAGGTTGTGGTCACGGAGATCCAAGTTCCTATTGAAACAAGTAGGTCGGATGAACAATCAAATACCAAGATTTGAGGGTTGAATCATTATTTGAGAATAATGAACCGACTACATGCAGAGAAGCGATGATGGGCCCTGACTCCGTAAAATGGCTTGAAGCCATAAAATCCGTGATAGTTCCATACACGAGAAATCAAGTTTTGAACTTGAAGGACCCTCGAGAAAGGTGTAAGACCTTATAGTTGTGTCTGGATCTATAAAGAAATAGACATGGATGTTTCACATCTAGTCGACATGTTGGGAAAGAGTTCACAACAATGTTCAAAGGTTGACTATGACAAGATTTTGATCTTTCATAGTGATATTTAGTCTAGACGGATTAATGTAGCAACCACTACATATAATTTGTTATATGGTAGTTGAATAAACAAAACAAGTTCTTCTAATAGAATCGTTACCTAGGACATGTGCATAACACGGTCCATAGGGTTTTGTTAATTCAAAGGATGCTAAAAGCATATGCAAACTTCAATGGTTAGAGTGAGCATAGCGGAGTTGGAATCTTCACTATGATGAAACTGTTAAAAGAGTTTAATTTCATCAGAGACAATGAAGATGCTTGCGTTTGCAAGAAATTAAGTGGGAGCGTAAAGACATGTTTCTAATACATTATGTGGAAGACATATTGTTGATTGGAAATAATGTATCTTTTATTAACACATATTAAGAATTTCATCCCGATGAAAGACTTAGGCAAAACCCAAATATTTGGCATCAATAGACGCTAATATGGTTGTGCCAGAAGTACATAGACGAGATATTGAATGAATTCAATATAGAAACTACAAGAAAGGTTCTTGTTGCACAGAAAGGATTGAAAGAGTTCAATGTTGATGATATATTCAAGTGTATTGGCACTTGGTAAGTGAAACAAAGATTCAAGTATAGATTGATACTTGATGTATGAAATCACAAAGAGTATTTATATCAATCATACTGTGATATGTACAAATCCAGATATGTCCTATGCTCTAAATGTTGTGAGCATATACCAGAATGATTTGTAAGATGATCATTGGACAATAGTAAGGATATTCTTATGATCTTTTGGAAGAACTAAGAGTATAATATTTGTAGAAGTGACAAATAGATGGTTAGTTCATTGTAAAAGTACTACATTGATACTAGCTTTGTCACAAAGTACAAATTAAGTTTATCTCAATCTAAACTAAGGGTGGCACAATATAATGGAAAGTGAGTTCCATAATGGATTTGGATGATTTCCAAAGTTAAGACATTGTGACAGATACTACAACAAAAGGCTAAGTATATGACTGCTATTATAGCAGCAAAAGAGGGCATTTGTGTCAAGAAGTTTGTTATCAAACTAGGTGTAGTTCACAGTGGGATAATACTATGAAGATATATTGTGCGACAATATTATCAAAATGTTTTAACCCCAAAGAGCTAAAGGTCACACCGAAAGACCAAATTTATACAAAGCCATCTCATTAGAGAATGAGTGATGCGTAGAGACGCAAAGACATGCAATTACACACGGACCTGGAAGTGTCAGATCCGGAGATCAGTTGACCACTAGCAATCGTGTACATACAACACCGGAAAGCCATAGGTGTTGAATACACAAAGATTTGAAACTAGATTATTGACTCTAGTGCAAGTGGGAGACTGTTGGAGATATGCCCAAGAGGCAATAATAAAGTGGTTATTATCATATCTTCACACTTATGATAAATGTTTACATACCATGCTATAATTGTATTAACCGGAAACATTAATACTTGTGTGATTTGTAAACTAAAATAAGAGTCCCTAGTAAAGCCTCTTGTTAAACTAGCTTGTTGGTTAATATATGATCATGGTTTCCTGATCATGAACATAGAGATGTTATTAACAACAGGATCATATCATTAGGAGAATGATATGGTGGACATACTCCTATAGATAAGCGTAGCATAAAGATCAAGTCATTTCAATAGTTCAATTGCTATATGCTTTCTGATACATAGTAACCTAATTCCTTCGACCATGAGATCATGCATATCACCTTTACTGGATGGATGCTTTGATGTCATCAAACACCACACCGTAACAGGGTGGCTATAAAAGTGGCATTGAGTGTTCGGAAAGTATTGGTTGAAACACATGGATCAAGAGTGGGATTTGTCCATCCACATGACGGATAGATATTCTCTGGGCCCTCTCGGTGAAATGTCATCCAATTAGCTTGCAAGCATGTGACTTGGTCACAAGGGATCACATATCACGGGAACGAGAAAAGAGTACTTATCAGTAACGAGGTTGAACTAGGTATGCAGAGATACCGACGATCATAACCTTGGATAAGTAACATATCGTGAGACAAAGGGAAATTGGTATCGTATGTAAGTGGTTCATTCGATCGCAAAGTAATCGTAGAAATATGTGGGAGCCATATGAATTTCCAGATTCCTCTATTGGTTATTGTTCGGAGAAGTGTCTCGATCATGTCCGCATAATTCACGAACCGTAGGGAGACACACTTAAGGATTCGACGTTGTTTGAGTAGTTATGGTATTATGAGAAAGAGACCGAATGTTGTTCGGAGTCTCGGATGGGATCCGGGATATCACGAGGTGATCCGGAATGGTCCGGAGAATAAGATTCATATAAGGAAAGTCCCGTTTCGGAGTTCGGGAATGATTCCGGTGTTTTCATCGGGGATATTCTAGAAGGTTCCGGATTGTCCGGCACTCCGGGGGGGGAAGGGGTACATGAATGTGTCATTACATATTGGAATGATTGCGTCATGTACTAAGTGTTCTTGCTGTCCCAAATATAGGATTAAATTGAATCCTAAAACAGAAAAGTCAAATGTCCAGTTTGAAAGTCAAACTGCCAAAACAAGAAACTGTGGGAAACAAGCAAGAGGAGTTGGAACCAACCTGGAGGAGGAGTTGGACTCCTCCAGGCCGGCGCCCAGCCCAAGGCCGAGTTGGGGAGGGACTCCCTCCCTCCCCTGGCGCGCCCACACCCTCCCACCTATATAAGGAGGGGCAGGGCTCCCCTCCTAGACACACAAGTTTCCTATCCTCTAAACTAAACCCTAGATCTAGACCCCGGTTTAGAGCTATTCGGTTTAGAGCTTTCTAATTGGTTTAGAGCCCTCTAATTGGTGTGTCTAATTACTAGACCACTAATAGCCTCTCTCATAAGCTCCACCATACTCGCACCGGCTTAAGGCGAAGCCCTGCGGGATTTCCCCTCTACCTCCGGTACCACGCCGTTGTGCTGCCGGAATCACGAGGAGAGTGCTACAACCTCCGCTGCCTGCTGGAACAAGGGAGAGGAAGGTCTTCGTCGAGTACCGAACGTGTGACCGACTGCGGGAGCGCTGCGGGAACGCGGCGCTGGAAGGATCGTCTACGCGATCTTGAGATCGGAAAGAGTACGACTACATCACCCACGAGAATCTGCTCTCGTTAACCACTTTGGAATCTTCGAGGGTAAGTTATTCCATCGACTCGTTGCTACAATCTAGTAGATAGATCTTGGCTTGTTTGTTTGCATGCGGTAGAAAATTTTTGTTTTCCATGCTACGAACCCCTACAGTTACAGCAGGACGGAGTGGTGATGATGGTGCTGGTGGAGATGAGGTTGTGGATGATGATGATGATGATGATGATGATGATGATCCTGATGAAGCCTAGCTTGATGACGGTGTTGATGGCGATGGTCTCCCCTCTCCGGGAAGGAATTCCACCGACAGAAATCTATCTGTCGGAGAGATATTTCTCTCTTGGTGTTTTCCGCCCCCCCCCCACCCTCCCCAGAGGCAGCGAAAATCTATCTGTGGCCGCCCCCTCGATAAAAGGGTTCCGTAGGGAAGATATAGGCAAAGGGGCGAAGTCGGAGGCCGGGTAGGTGGGCCACACCTGCCCTAGGCGTAGGGTCAGGTGGGCCCGCGCCTAGGGAGGTGTGGCCCCCCTAAGGCCCCACTTCGTCCCTCCTTCTGGCTTCCTTCGTCTTCTAGTAAAATAATATGTTTCCATATTTTTCTGGTATTTTTCTGATCTTCGCGAAATTGCACCGAAATGCCTTCTTTTCCATCAGAATCCAGACTCCGGCAGTCCATCCTCCAGGAATCATCCAACATGCATAAACAGATGAAAAGCCATAAGTAATACCTCATAATAAGACAAATATCAATGAATAGAGGTAAATTATGATATAGAATGGTGATGCAAATTGGGCGTATCAACCATCAATTTCCACAAGTATTTCTTTATCCCAATGAACGTGTCGCCTGAGATGGAATGCCACATGGATTCTGCCCTTGGGTGCCCTATCTCCTCCTTCCCTCAACCCTATCTTAGTCTCCCGCTCTCCCCCACTATGAAGGGAATATGCCCTAAGAGGCAATAAAGTGGTTATTATGTATATTCCAAGTATATGATAGATGTTTATTTTGCATGCTATAATTGTATTAATACGGAAACGTTAATAAATGTGTGTTTAATAAATAAACAGAAAGTTCCTAGTTATGCCTCTCTTATAAACTAGCTCGTTGATTAACAAGATGATCGTGGTTTCCTGATCATGGTGTAAGATCCCTCCCTTTATAAAGGTAAGGATCCCTGTGATTGCAATGCTAGTCCCTGGATCAATGCTAGCATCCACAATTTAAGATGAAGTACACAGAAACAAAGGTCATTATTACATATCATTCCAGAGACAAACATAGTCTTTTACAAACTCCATGGCCATAGGCCTAATACAAGAGTTCAACCATAACAATATAAATAAGTCTTCATCTTCATGTGCCACAGGCAAGCATGTTGAGTGTAGACTCATAACCCCTAATCATCATCAGAATAACCTGCAACATCCCAAGTTACAGCCACAGTGGGTCAATACATTGGAATAGTATTGGCAAGTGATACCTTAGTAGAATATTAGCATCTAGATACTACATGAATTTGGCTAAGTGTAGCTTAGGCTTGCTTTGCTCAAAATAGGTTTTACCTATTAGTTGAAAACACTAAGTTTTTCTTTGACAAAACTTTCCCAAGGAATCACCAATAGAAATTGGTGAACCTTCACCCTTGTTCAACCACAAGTTTTAACTTAGAAAATTGGGATGAGGAGATTCTTGATAGCTTCCATCTCTTGACGCTCAAGTTTTCCAATACCAGGGACATGGCTAAGTACTTAGATTCTTCCATCTGCAGAGGTTGTGCACTTTCCCCACAAGACTTGATTTTCACCAAGACAGGACCATTCAGAAGCCTTCCCTTAGACCAAATGGACGCGTTCCAACCTATCATCCCACTACCACCAACTGTCCAAATGGCTAAGTTATTGCAACCTATATGATCCAGGCAGAGCCCATATTGCCATGTGGCTGCACTAGAAGCTTCTTAACATTTGGCATCTCAAATCCCTTTGCTCCTGGGTGGCTTTCCACAAGTGAGATACACAAGGTAAACCATAGAAATGGGCCTTGTGTAACCACTCAACACAAACCATTCTTTCCATTCCACCCAGGTGTTTCATTCACTTAGTTGTTTTATTAATCAAAAGCACAAGTCAATGACTTGGAAATATTTCACATCGCATGAATATATAGTCCACCGTTGGTTGCTACTAGCTAGGCTAAGCATGGCAATAGTAAGCATCTTAACTTAGAGGAAATTCTAACAATTCTACAACTACTAGGATTTCCCAAGCATGGCATATAGATACTTAGCAAAATATTCATGCAAGTCCTATACAAAATATTTCTAATGCTTAGGTGAAAATATAGGTATAAAATCATGAACCACCACTTGCCTTGGTAGTTTGGGTAGTAGCAACAATCTTCACAACCACAATCACTATTAGTACCAAAATCTACACATAAAATAATGGCACCAAAATCACATATCAAAAATATACAAGCAAAAATATATGCATGCATGCAAATGACATGTGATGATTTTTCTACACCAAACAAGACAAGTGTATAGTACTGAAACATAAACAAGACCAAAAAACACTAAATAAACTTTGTTTGATTTTTAAATCATTTTTCAAATCATTTCTATACCCAAAATAAGCCTACAAATGTCTCTGCAAAAACAACCATTTATACAGAGTCAAAACAATAAACACATTGCATAAACAGATAGGATTTTCTCTCCTGATTCCAATGATATAAAATTTGTAAAATTTGAACGTGGGGATCAAAAGTTATGAATTTTACAAGTTTGAATCACTAATAGATCAAATTTCTGTTTTAAATCTAAAATCAGGCCACGCGGCGTGCTCTGATTGGTCCGTACCGATTCGGCCGGATCGATCAACGTGGACCGCACGATCTAAATGAAATCGCACGGCCAGATCTAACGCGTACCTCTTTGTTAAGTGAATGTATCGCATGCGTTAGATCTAGATCTAACGGCTATGGATCAAACGACCAAAGATCGGCGGCTCTGGCGACGGTGGCGCGGCGGCGGCGCTCTGTCAGAGACATTGCTGGCGATTTAGATCGCGCGAGGAGGAGTGGAGATGCTTACTGGGTTCGCGTGGTCGTTGTGGTGCTCGGGGTAGTCGAGGGAGAGACAGGGGCGCACCGTGGAGGTCGCTGGGGCTCGTCGGAGTTGCGCGCGGCGTCGGGTGCTTGCAGATGGTGTTGTTGCCGAGATGTAGACCGCCCTAGCACGAACCAGTGGGGTCAGAGGATGCACAAGGCTATGACGAACACGACAGTGTCAAAGAGGAAGCAAGGGGCGCTCGGACTTTACCGGTATTCCTCGTCGGAGTTGAGCGGCGGCTCTGTTGCTTGCAGGGATGGACGGGAACGGCTGCCTGGGTCAAGCGCGGCCAAACGAGAGGGGCCAGGAGGTGCACAAGGTTGCTAGGAACATGCTCGTTTGAATTAGAAGGGATGGGGTGGTCTGGCTCACCGGAATTTCATCGCCGGAGCTCATCGGTACAGCGGCGGTGTGAGAGCAAATAGGGACAGCCTGGTGGCGCTTCTGGCTAGCTCTGCTGGGGGAAATGGCTGTGAGGGGGAGGGGATTAAGTAGACGGAGCGGAGGAGAGAATCACGCACGCAATCAACGGCAATTAACCGAATTAAATCGCGGCAGTGAAGGAGAGGGAGGAAACGGCGAGGCCAGGTCATGGGCGGGGTTTGGGGACGACGCTGACGGGGCAGGGTGGGGTAGGCCTGTCAGTGAGGGGGTGTGTGCGGGTCGGGTGAGAAATAGAGAGAAAGGGAAGAACCCCGGGTGGGCTGCTTTGTCTGCTGGGCTGAATGAGTGACGCCAGGCCCAGTTCTGATTTCTAATCCTTTTTCTTTTTCTAAAACGATTTTCAGGAAACCTTTTCAAATGAATTCAAATGCATTTGAATTCCAAATTTTTCTGGACTTTTATAAAGTGAAACCTGCACATTTTTGAGCATAAAACCATGCTGTCTTGCTAGACTTGCTTGGTTCCTTTGAAATTTTAAAACAAACAGTGCTTTAGCACAAGATTGAAAAAGATAAGAAAAATGGTTTTGAAACCATAATTTGTTTTGGAAATTTTGTCCAAGCTTTGGAACTCAACCAAACCAACTTATGAACAAACAAATCTTGGTTTGAAACAAATATTCTCTCTCTAGAGAGTAGCATTGGATCAATGCTTGTTTACATAAAATAATAGCACTCAATGCTTCTGTTTCTTGTAATGACTTTGAAATTGATCCCTAAATGATTATGCAAGCATGGATGATATGCAATCTTTGAAAACATGATTTTAGGGATGTTACACATGGACATTGGATGTTGTTAATAACAAGGTCACAACGTTATTGGAATGGTGTGATGAACATTTGTCTGAAGTATAGCATTACGATCAAAGTAATTGAGTTTATATTGCTATAACATCATACTAAGTAATCCAAATCCTTAGACCATGAGAACATGTCAATCACTAACAATGGAAGAGTATCTTGATAACATCGAACGTCACACCATAACAAGGAGATTCTAAAGATGGGTTCAGTGCTACTAAAGTGTTATGTTGAGGCCCATGGATCAAGAGTGGAATTTGTTCATCCTGATGACGAATGGATATACTCTGGGCCCTCTCGGTGATATCACATTGGTTAGCTTGCAAGAAAGTAATTTGATCACTAGAATATTATATCACGGGAACGAGAAAAGAGTACATGTCAGTAACGAAATCAAACTAGGTATGAATATACTGATGATCGAATCTCGACAAAACTCTTGGGTTATCTCCCAACAAGTACTTTTCTGTAATGCCTTTAAGTTAGGCTTGAAACTTTCAAAGATGCTCACTAAGGAGATAAATATTTGAAGTGAAAGAGAGCATCAAGAAGCAAATAACCAACACATTTGAGTCTAACCAACTTCCTATGCATGGGGGTATCATGAGAAAACGAATTGTTGAAACAAAAAGCTTTCAACATAAAACAGGGAAACTTAACATTATTAAGATGCATAGAACCATGTTTCCCTCTCTCATAATAACCTTCAGTAGCACTTTGAATAAAGTTGACAATATATCGGTCACTGGCAACAACTTTATCATCGGAATAAGCACACTTACAGTCATCAAAAAAAGGCCCAAGGTCATAAACCAGATCAATAGAAGCAAGTTGTTCCATCCTGAAATCTTTATTAGGCAAACTATTTTTAGAAGGAGCTTTAGCAAATTTGGAAAAGTTAAACTCATAAGAATATCCATCGAACTTAGTCAAAACTCTTTCCTTTTTACAATCTATAATACCTCCACAAGTGTTCAAGAAAGGTCTACCAAAAATGATAGGACAAGTTTTGCTAGCTGCTGAATTAAGCACTAAAAAATCAGCAAGATACTTAATCTTACCACAAAGAACCTCCACATATCTTACAATACCAATAGGGCAAATGGTTTCCTTATTAGCCAAGTGAATAACTACATCAATGTCCTCAAGCTCACAAGGACCAATTTCATGCATAATTTCCCAGTAAAGCTCATAAGGAATAGCACTAGAAGTAGCACCAATACCACATAAAACATAGTAGCAATGATCACCAATTTTAACAGAAAGTACAGGAACACTAGCTTTTCTAGCTTTACTAGGATGAAAGATAATGTTAGAAGCGTCTTCACATAAGACAATGTGCTCATCCTCTATATTTCTAGTGACAGGGTCTTTCATAATAGCTACCACAGGCTCAACACTCATTTGCTCATCAGGCTCCACAGTTTTCATTGTACCTTTATTATTTGCACTAATAATCACAGAATACTCCTTGACCTTAGCTGGGAAAGGAACTTTCTCAACATGAGGTTCAGGCACAATATGATTAGTAGTACAAACTTCAGTACTTCTAACGGGAACATGACTAACAACATCTTTATAAGGTGCATGGTACTTATTCCACTTCTTTTTGGGAATTTCTATGTAAGAGGCAAAGGCCTTAAAACAGTTGGCAATACTTTGGGAATCAAGACCAAACTCATTACTAATATCACGGAAGTCATCAGTTCAAAGATTTAATGCATTCATAATCATAGTTTATACCTGACTTTCTTTCTTAGTCATTCTCCCAAGCTTCAGTGTTCTCTTGAATACGGTCTAGGAGATCCCATTTAGCTTCTTCCTTCATACGTGTGAATGATCCAATACAAGAAGCATCTAGTAAATCTTTATCATGAAGAGAAAGCCTAGCATAAAAATTATTGATAATAATATTGTTAGGGAGTTTATGAATAGGACATTTAAGCATTAGTAACTTCAATCTCCCCCAAGCTTGAGCTGTACTCTCTCCATCACGAGGCCAAAAGTTATATATTATACTTCTATCCTTATGGATTTCACTGGGGGGATAAAATTTAGAGTAAAAGAGAGATGTCATCTCCTCCCATTCCATGGATTGTCCATTCTTCAGCAGCTTATACCATTCTTCAGCTCTCCCTTTCAAGGATATGGAGAGTAACTTCTTCACATGTTCAGTTGTGATACCTGCACACTTAAACAACCCGCATAATTCATGGATAAAAATCAAGTGATCACCAGGGTGGACAGTTCCATCCCCTAAATAATAATTATCCATAACACGGTCAACAATACTTGTAGGTATGTATCTTAAAAGGATCTATCTCAATAGGTGGTGGTTCATCTAATACCCTAACAGTGGTAGTAGTTTTCCCAAACAGAAAACAAAGTGGGTTATCCATATTGGAAACAAAGCAACAAACAGAAACAAAAGCAATACTCACTGTAGAAGTTTCCTTTACCAGTTCCACTCTTCAATAACGCTTCACTCTCCGGCAACGGCGCAAAATATAGTCTTGATTACCCACAAGTATAGGGGGTGTATCGTAGTACTTTCAATAAATAGGAGTGTTGATCCCAACGAGGAGCAGAAGGTGTTAACTAGTGGTATGGAGCAGGAAATCTCTGTAAATACTTAGCAAACGGATTTTTAGGGGTTTTCTGATAAAGCAACAAAACAAAGTGCAAGTAATAAATACCACGAGCAAGTGGACCAATCCTTTCTTAGCAAAGGACAAGCCGGTGGTAATACTTATCAGGACCAAACGTTCTCGAGGACACATGGGAATTATGTCAAGTGCTTTCGCTTCAAATAGCTGAGTACTCTTCTTTGGTGTTGTAAGTGTTGTGTGGGTGAACCTGTGCTAATGTATCAACCTTATTTAGAATAATAAATACTTGTGATTAAACCCTTTGTAAG
Organism: Avena sativa; assembly: GCA_916181665.1. Lineage (NCBI taxonomy): Eukaryota > Viridiplantae > Streptophyta > Magnoliopsida > Poales > Poaceae > Avena > Avena sativa. Next base: position 380,954,631 of record OV702280.1, on the reverse strand, counting down.
CATCCGCAACTATAGGAAAGTAATTAAGATATAAATCTAACCACAGCCTTAAACTCTGAGATCCTACGCTCCCTTGTGCAAAGGTGTCCTAACGGGGGTTCAGGTTTCTGTCACTCCGGCAATCCCACAATTAGTAGCCAAATACACAATGCATTCCCCTAGGCCCATAAATGGTGAAGTATCATGTAGTCAACGTTCACATGACACCACTAGAAGAATAGCACCACAACTTAAATACTAAACCATTGAATAATATCTCAACACAAATCCACTACTAACAACATGACTTCTCCCATGTCCTCAAGGACTAAACAAACTACTCATGAGACATCATATGGATCAAGATCAAAGATGATATGCTAATGGATAACAATCTGAACATAAACAATAATTCAATGGTTCCACTCACAAGCATCAAATACAATAGTAATCAACACCAGGAAAGTTTCCCTAATGAACTAAGAAATATCCAACACAATTGTTACAGCAGGATGGAGTGGTGATGATGGTGCTGGTGGAGATGATGGTGTGGATGATGATGATGATGATCCCGATGAAGCCTAGCTTGACGATGGTGTTGATGGCAACGATCTTCCTTCTCCGGGAAGGAATTTCCCTGACAGAAATCTGTTTGCCAGAGAGATCTTTCTCTCTCGATGTTTTCCGCCCCGCAGAGGCGGCGGAAATCTATATGTGGTCGCTCCCCTAGTATTAGGGTTCCGTGAGGAAGATATAGGCGAGAGGGCGGAGTCGGGAGCCGAGCAGGTGGGCCACACCTGCCCTAGGTGCGGCCTAGGGGGACCCGCGCCTAGGGGGGTGTGGGGCCCCTGTGGCCCTTCTTAGCCTCCCCTTCTAGCTTCCTATGTCTTCTAGAAAAATATAATTTTTGAAGGGAATATGCCCGAGAGGCAATAATAAAGTGGTTATTATCGTATTCCTTATTTATGATAAATGTTTATTTTGCATGCTATAATTGTATTAATACGGAAACGTTAATACATGTGTGTTTAATAAACAAAAGGTAGTTCCTAGTTATGCCTCTCTCATAAACTAGCTCGTTGATTAACAAGATGATCAAGGTTTCCTGATCATGGACATTGGATGTTGTTAATAACGGGGTCACAACATTAGTGTAATGGTGTGATGAACATTCATCCGAAGTATAGCATTACGATCAAAGTCATTGAGTTTATATTGCTATAACAACTTACGAAGTGATCCTAATCCTTAGACCATGAGATCATGTCAATCACTAACACCGGAAGAGTTTCTTGATAACATCAAACGTCACACCGTAACAGGGTGATTATAAAGATGGATTCAGAACTACTAAAGTGTTATGTTGAGGCCCATGGATCGAGAGTGGAGTTTGTTCATTCCGATGACGGATAGATATACTCTGGGCCCTCTCGGTGATATCACATTGATTAGCTTGCAAGCAAGTGATTTGATCACTAGAATGTTATATCACGGGAACGAGAAAAGAGTGCATGTCAGTAACGAAGTCAAACTAGGTATGGAGATACCGATGATCGAATCTCGGACATGTAATATATCGCGAAACAAAGGGATTAAGATACTAGCGTAAAAGGTTCCGACGATCACAAGAAAGTCATCGTTGAATGTGTGGGAGTCAGTATGGGTCTCCAGATCCCGCTTCTGATTATTGATCCGAGAGGGGTCTCGATCATGTCCGCATTATTCACGAACCGTAGGGTGACACACTTAAGAGACACCGACATCCAATTGGAGCAAATGTTTCATGCCGAAAGAATGAACAAGCGCAGGAATTTATTTCACTAGATACCGAAACAGGTTTTCGGGTGAAATTGCATAAAGTGGTTATGCATGTGAAATAGAATTCTAGCAAGGGGTTATTTGTGAATGTTTGTCATTAAAGTAATTGACAAAATTCTGAATAAAATAAAAGAGTTTTATTTAATGAGAGTTTGCATTAAATTTGGTGGAAATTTAATGGGAATTTGAGTGGACTTTTGAGTGGAGGAAATTTAAAGGGCATTTTGTGAGTGGAGTGTCCACCCACATGAATGAAGGAGGGGAGGGGGCTGCCCCCATGGCCGGCGGCCACCCCTTGGGTGCTCCCCCCTCCTCCTATAAAAGGAGCCCCCCTCCTCACTTGTCTCTCACACCTCCTCGTGAAGGATCTCTCTCCCCCTCTAGAATTTATCCCCCATGGTCTCGGACTAGCGAGATACATGTTCCCGGTGGCTTTTCGGCAAGAAAGATTTGTGCTTCCGCTGCATCGCTGGAGCGAGGAGGCGGAGGTTGCTCGGTGCCTCGAACGTGTGTGCGAGCACGGATGCGCTGCTGTTTTGCGGCGCTAGGACTTCCTCTCGATCTTGAGATCGGCAAGAGATCGTCTACATCAACCACGAGTTTGGACTCGTTAAGCTTTGTCGGTCTTCAAGGGTATGTTCTCTACGGATATACATCCGCCCGTTGTTTGTATCTAGTAGATAGATCTTGGTACATAGTTGTTCCCATCGTAGGAATTTTTTTGTTTTCTATGCTGCGAACCCTACAATTTTCCCATATTTTTCTGGTATTTTTTCTGATCTTCGCGAAATTGCATCAAAACACCTCTTTTTTCCATCAGAATCCAGACTCCGGCAGTTCATCCTCCAAGAATCATCCAACATGTATAAACAGATGAAAAGACATAAGTATGACCTCATAATAAGACATATATCAATGAATAGAGGCAAATTATGATATAGAATGGTGATGCAAATTAGACGTATTAGTATGCAACGATTATGTTTCGCCGCTCCAAGACATCACGTGATGATCGGGTGTTCTTGGATCCACGATCATATTTCAAGTGTAAGACAGTTTACACACGCGAATACTAAGGTTCTTACTTGGCGAGCCTAGCATGTATAGACATGGCCTCGGAACACAGACCGAAAGGTTAAGCATGAGTCATATGAATATATGATGCCCATATAGTTGCTCGCCTTTGAAGCTACACCGACTCATGTGATGATCGGACTTGGTATAGTAGATTTGGTTCATGTAATCACCAAAAAGGCACGAGGGATGTCATTTTTGAGTGGGAGTTCATTCTTAATTTGGATTAGTTGAACTCGATCTATCATAAACTTAGTCTAAACTTTACAAATTTTGTTGTAGATGGCACCACCTGCTTTTAATTTCAATGTGTTCATGGAGAAAGAGAAACTTGCAATGAACGGTAGCAACTTTCCCAACTAGGCCATGAATTTGAGGACTCTCCTCTCTGTTGCACAAAAGCAATATGTGCTAGAAGCACCGCTAGGCCCTCTACCATTCGATGATGCCCCTGACGAGGAAAAGAATGCCTATCATACTCGTCAGGAGGACCACAACTTAGTTCATTGCGGCATATTGTATGGGCTAGATCCAGAACTTCGAAAGAATTTTGAAAATGGCAATGCCTTTGATACAATGGGTGAGTTGAAAATGATTTTCGACACCCATGCTGCTGTAGAGAGTTATTATGCTCCAGAAAAGTTCTTTAGCTGTATGATGAAAGAGAACAGCTCTATTAGTGAGCACGTACTCAAGATGCTAGGGTACGCCGATAAGCATGTGTCTTTGGGAATATCGCTCCCCATTGACTTAGGCATACATCATGTTCTCCAATATCTGCCACCTAGCTACAAGAGCTTCATGATGAACTATAACATGCAGGGCATGAAGAAGTCTCTCCCCGAGATTCTGTCAATGCTTAAGACTGCAAAAGTGGATACAAGAAGGAACATCAAGTGTTGATGATCAATAAGACCACCGGTTTCAAGAAAGACAGGAAGGCTAAATAGAAGGGAAAGAAGGGCGGTAAACCGGTTGCCATACTTGAAAAGAAATCTCGAGTTGGCCCTAAGTCTGATACCGAGTGCTATTATTGCAAGAGGACTGGCCACTAGAAGCGCAACTGCCCCAAATATTTGGCAGACAAGAAGGCCGGCAAGGAAAATAAAGGTATATATAATATACATGTTATTGATGTGTACTTGACTAGTACTCGCAGTAGCACCTAGGTATTTGATACCAGATTGGTTGCTAATATTTGTAACTCGAATCAGGGGCTACGGAACAAGCGACCGCTAGCAAGGGGTGAGGTCAAGATGTGTGTCGGCAACGGATAAAGCGTTGATTTGATCGCCATCGGAATGCTACCTCTCCACATACCATCGGGATTAGTTATAAACTTGAATAATTGTTATCTGGTGCCTGCACTGAGCATGAACATTGTATCCGGGTCATGTTTGATGCGCAGTGGTTATTCATTTAAATATGAAAACAATTGTTGTTCTATTTATATGAATGATATCTTTTATGGTCATGCACCAATGATGAATGGTTTATTTATGTTGGATCTCGATAATAATGTTACACATATTCGTAATGTTGATGCTAAAAGGATTAAACTTAATGATGATATATCCGCATATATGTGGCACTGCCGTCTAGGTCATATTGGCGTTAAACGCATGAAGAAGCTCCATTCATATGGACTTTTGGAATCACTTCATTTCGAATCATTTGATACATGTGAGCCATGCCTTATGGGTAAGATGACTAGAACGTTGTTTGCTGGTTCAATGGATCGAGCGACAGATTTATTGGAAATCATACACTCTGATGTGTGTGGTCCAATGAGTGTGTTGGCGTAAGGTGGATATCGTTATTTTGTCACTCTCACGGATGATTTGAGTAGATACGGTTATATCTACTTGATGAAACACAAGTCTGAAACCTTTGAGAAATTTAAGGAATTTCAGAATGAAGTGGAAAATCATCGTAGTATAAAGATCAAATTTCTGCGGTCTGACCATGGAGGTGAGTATCTAAGTTACGAGTTTAGCACACATATGAACGAGTGTGGAATAGTTTCACAACTCACACCTGCCGGAACACCACAGCAAAATGGTGTATCGGAACGTTGTAATCGTACTTTACTAGATATGGTTCGATCTATGATGTCTCTGACGGACTTGCCACTGTCATTTTGGGGTTATGCACTAGAAACTGATGCTTTCACTTTAAATTGGGCACCATCTAAATCCGTTGAAAAGACACCGTATGAATTGTGGTTTGGAAACAAACCTAAGCTATCATTTCTTAAAGTTTTGGGTTGCAATGTTTATGTGAAGAAACTTCAATCGGATAAACTCAAACCCAAAGCGGAAAAATGTATCTTAATAGGATACCCTGAGGAAACTATTGGGTATTCCTTCTATCACATATCCGAGGGCAAGGTTTCCGTTGCCAAGAATGTATCCTTTCTAGAGAAAGAATTTCTCGCGAAAGGTGTGTGTAGTCGGAAGGTAGAACTCGAAGAGGTTGTTGAACCTTCTCTTCATAATATCACAAGTAGCGCAGCGCCGGAAGCTGTTCCGGAGTTGACTTCACCAAATGAAGAGGGAACTAATGATAACGATCATAAAGCTTCGAAAGAGAATACTATCAAACCTCGCAGGTCTAGTAGGACGCATGTAGCTCCCAAGCTGTACGGAAATCCTGTTATGAATTTCATGGTCGATGAAATTGATGAGCCTACGACATATGAAGAAGCGATGATGAGCCCGGATTCTAACAAATGGCTAGAAGCCATGAAATCCGAGATGGAATCCATGTATGAAAACCAGGTTTGGACCTTGGTGGACGTACCTCATGACCGAAAGGCCATGGAGATTAAATGGATTTTCAGAAGGAAAACTTATGTTGATGGTAATATAACCGTCTATAAAGCTCGATTTGTCGCAAAAGGGTTTTGAAAAATTCAAGGAGTTGACTACGATTAGACATTTTCTTCCGTAGCGATGCTAAAGTCAGTTAGGATTATGTTAGAAATTGATGCATATTTCGACTATGAGATATGGCAGATAGATGTCAAAACTGCATTCCTCAATGGTAACATTGAAGAAGAGTTGTATATGGTACAACCAAAGGGTTTTGTCAATCCTAAGGATGCTGACAAGGTATGCAAGCTTCAGCGATCCATCTATGGACTGAAGCAAGCATCCCAGAGTTGGAATTTCCGCTTTGATGAGGTGATCAAAGAGTTTGGATTTATCCAAACTTATGGAGAGGCTTGTATTTACAAGATAGTGAGTGGGAGCAATGTGGCATTTCTATTATATGTGGATAACATATTACTGGTCGGAAATGATATAGATATTTTAAAAAGTGTTAAAAGTTATCTAAACAGCAAATTTTCAATGAAGGACCTAGGTGAAGCGTCATACATATTAGGCATAAAGATCTATAGGGATAGATCTAGGCTCCTAATAGGGTTATCACAAAGTACATACCTTGATAAGATTTTAAAGAAATTTAAAATGGAAGGAAGTAAGAAAGGGTTGTTACCTATGTTGCAAGGAAAGACATTGAGTAAGACTCAAAGTCCGGTTACGGCAGAAGAAAGAGAGATAATGGACAAAATCCTGTATGCTTCAGCCATATGCTCTATAATGTACGCCATGCTAGGTACAAGACCGTATGTGGCACATGCTATTAGTTTAACTAGTAGATACCAATCTAATCCAGGATCGGAACACTGGATAGCGGTCAAGAATATCCTTGAGTACTTGAGAAGAACTAAGGATATGTTTCTTGTGTACGGTGAAGAACAGCTCGTCGCTAAGTGTTATGTTGACGCTAGCTTCGACACCGATCCGGATGACTCTAAGTCTCAATCCGGATACGTATTTCTCCTGAATAGTGGAGCGGTTACTTGGAGGAGTTCCAAACAACCAGGCGGGATCAACAACGGAGGCCGCATATGTTGCTGCTTCGGAAGCGGCTCAGGAAGCAGTTTGGATGAAGGAATTCATAACCGAACTAGGTGTGGTTGCGAGAGCGTTGGACCAATGGTAATATATTATGACAACAATGGATCCACAGCCAATGCCAAACAACCAAAGTCTCACAAGAATTCCAAGCATATTAAGCGCCAATTTCACTCCATCCGCGAGCATGTCAAGGATGGACATATAAAGATCTGTAAAGTACACACGAATCTCAATGTAGTAGATCCGTTGACTAAAACTCTCCCTAGAGAAAAACATGATCAACAACAGAACTCCATGGGTGTTAGATTTATCACTATGTAACTAGATTATTGTCTCTAGTGCAAGTGGGAGACTGAAGGGAATATGCCCTGAGAGGCAATAATAAAGTGGTTATTATGTATATTCCAAGTATATGATAGATGTTTATTTTGCATGCTATAATTGTCTTAATACAGAAACGTTAATACATGTGTGTTTAATAAACAAACATAAAGTTCCTAGGTATGCCTCTCTTATAAACTAGCTCGTTGATTAACAAGATGATCAAGGTTTCCTGATCATGAACATTGGATGTTGTTAATAACAAGGTCACAACGTTATTGGAATGGTGTGATGGACATTCATCTGAGGTATAGCATTATGATCAAAGTCATTGAGTTTATATTTCTATAACATCATACGAAGTAATCCTAATCCTTAGACCATGAGATCATGTCAATCACTAACACTGGAAGAGTATCTTGATAACATCAAATGTCACACCGTAACAGGGTGATTATAAAGATGGGTTCAGTGCTACTAAAGTGTTATGTTGAGGCTCATGGATCAAGAGTGGAATTTGTTCATCCCGATGACGGATAGATATACTCTGGGCCCTCTCGGTGATATCACATTGGTTAGCTTGCAAGCAAGTAATTTGATTACTAGAATGTTATATCACGAGAACAAGAAAAGAGTACATGTCAGTAACGATATCAAACTAGGTATGAAGATACCGATGATCGAATCTTGGACATGTAATATATCGCGAGACAAAGGGATTAAGATTCTAGCGTAAAAGATTCTCACGATCACAAGAAAGTCATCGTTGAATGTGTGGGAGTCAATATGGATCTCTAGGTCTCGCTTCTGATTATTGATCCGAGAGGGGTCTCGATCATGTCCGCATTATTCGCGAACCGTAGGGTGTCACACTTAAGAGACACCGACACCATTTGGAACAAATAATTTCATGCTGAAAAGATTTACAAAGCGTGGGAATTTATTTCACTAGACACCAGAGCTGTTTCGGGTGAAATTGCTGAAAGTGTTTCTGCATATGAAATGAAATACTAGCAAGGGGTTATATGTGAATTAAGGTAATTGACAAAATTCTGAATAAATAAAATAAGTTTTATTTAAAGATAGATTGCATTAAATTTGGTGGAAATTTAATGGGCATTTCGAGTGGGATTTTGAGTGGAGAAGTGAAGGGCCAAATTTCTTAGTGGATGCTCCACCCACATGAATGGAGGGAGGGCAAGGGGGCAGCCCCATGCGCCGGCCACCCCCTTGGAGTTCCCCCCTCCTCCTATATAAAGCCCCCCTCTCACTCCTTCTCACTTACACCTCCTCGTGAAGGATCTCTCTCTCCCTCTAGTTTATTTCCCATGGTCTCGGACTAGCGAGATACATGTTCCCGGTGGCTTTTCGGCAAGAAAGAGTTGTTGCTTCCGCTGCATCACTAGAGCGAGGAGGCAGAGGTTTCTCGGTGGCTCGGACGTGTGTGCAAGCACGGATTGAAGGGAATATGCCCTGAGAGGCAATAATAAAGTGTTTATTATGTGTATTCCAAGTATATGATAGATTTTTATTTTGCATGCTATAATTGTATTAATACGGAAACGTTAATACATGTGTGTTTAATAAACAAACAGAAAGTTCCTAGTTATGCCTCTCTCATAAACTAGCTCGTTGATTAACAAGATGATCAAGGTTTCCTGATCATGGACATTGGATGTTGTTAATAACGGGATCACAACATTAGTGTAATGGTGTGATGAACATTCATCCGAAGTATAGCATTACGATCAAAGTCATTGAGTTTATATTGCTATAACAACTTACGAAGTGATCCTAATCCTTAGACCATGAGATCATGTCAATCACTAACACCGGAAGAGTTTCTTGATAACATAAAACGTCACACCGTAACAGGGTGATTATAAAGATGGATTCAGAACTAATAAAGTGTTATGTTGAGGCTCATGGATCGAGAGTGGAATTTGTTCATCCCGATGACGGATAGATATACTCTGGGCCCTCTCGGTGATATCACATTGATTAGCTTGCAAGCAAGTGATTTGATCACTAGAATGTTATATCATAGGAACGAGAAAAGAGTGCATATCGGTAACGAGATCAAACTAGGTATGGAGATACCAATGATCGAATCTCGGACATGTAATATATCGTGAAACAAAGGGATTAAGATACTAGCATAAAAGGTTCCGACGATCACAAGAAAGTCATCGTTGAATGTGTGGGAGTCAGTATGGGTCTCCAGATCCCGGTTCTGATTATTGATCCGAGAGGGGTCTCGATCATGTCCGCATTATTCACGAACCGTAGGGTGACACACTTAAGAGACACCGACATCCAATTGGAGCAAATGTTTCATGCCGAAAGAATGAACAAGCGCAGGAATTTATTTCACTAGATACCGAAACAGATTTTCGGGTGAAATTGCATAAAGTGGTTATGCATGTGAAATAGAATTCTAGCAAGGGGTTATTTGTGAATGTTTGTCATTAAAGTAATTGACAAAATTCTGAATAAAATAAAAGAGTTTTATTTAATAAGAGTTTGCATTAAATTTGGTGGAAATTTAATGGGAATTTGAGTGGACTTTTGAGTGGAGGGAATTTAAAGGAGATTTGTGAGTGGAGTGTCCACCCACATGAAGAGGGGAGGGCAAGGGGGCATCCCCCATGCGCCGGCCACCCCCTTGGGGTCCCCCCCTCCTCCTATAAAAGGATCCCCCTCCTCACTTGTCTCTCACACCTCCTCGTGAAGGATCTCTCTCCCCCTCTAGAATTTATCCCCATGGTCTCGGACTAGCGAGATACATGTTCCCGGTGGCTATTCGGCAAGAAAGAGTTGTGCTTCCGCTGCATCGCTGGAGCGAGGAGGCCGAGGTTGCTCGGTGCCTCGAACGTGTGTGCGAGCACGGATGCGCTGCTGATTTGCGGCGCTAGGACTTCCTCTCGATCTTGAGATCGGCAAGAGATCGTCTACATCAACCACGAGTTGAACTCGTTAAGCTTTGTCGGTCTTCAAGGGTATGTTCTCTACGGATATACATCCGCCCGTTGTTTGTATCTAGTAGATAGATCTTGGTATATAGTTCACATCGTAGGAAAATTTTTGTTTTCTATGCTGCGAACCCCTACAGTGGTATCAGAGCCGGATCTATGCGTAGATACTTTACACGGGTAGTACACATATGAGTATGTGGGCGATGATGATCATGTTGTTGCTCCTTTGTTGTAATTTTGGATATTGGTGGCATAGTGGGATGAAGCGGCCCGGACAAACTTTACATGTCCTCGCACATGAGACCTGTTCCACGCTTGACATGCAACTAGTTTGCATAAGTGGCTAGCGGGTGTCTGTCTCTCCTACTATAGTCAATATCTATTTTGCAAGCGAGTTGTCAACAATTTGATTATCCTCGTTGTGGTTCATGTTCGTAGGTAAGAACGGTTCTATCTCGAAAGCCCTAAGCCACGTAAAACTTGCAATGGATAAATTAGAGGCGTCTAGTTTAGATTGTTGCTGGGCTAGTGTTATGATATGGTAGTGTTGTAAGTAGAAGTATGAGATGATACTCTTACAACACACATAGCGTGTAAAATCCATAGACCTTGGATTTACACATATAGGTATGATAGTGATCATACCACGATGCACATGATAGAGATCATCTGCGGGAACCATATCATTTCACTAATAAACATATGATGTTTGATAGCATCTTATATTGCTTGTTTAGCGCTTTGTTAGCATAATAAGATGATCCCTCATTTAAATATCAAGATAAGAATGTGTTCTTCCTTTAGTATGCACCGATTATGTTTTCGTCGCTCCAAGACATCACGTGATGATCGGGTGTTCTTGGATCCACGACCATATTTCGGGTGTAAAACAGTTACACACGCGAATACTAAGGTTCTAACTTGGCGAGCCTAGAATGTACAGACATGGCCTCGGAACACGGACCGAAAGGTTAAGCATGAGTCATATAGTTGATATGATGCCCATTTGATGCTCGCCTTTGAAGCTATACCGACTCACGTGATGATCGGACTTGGTGTAGTGGATTTGGTTCATGTAATCACCAAAAAGGCACGAGGGATGTCGTTTTTGAGTGGGAGTTCAGTCGTAATATAGATTAGTTGAACTCAATCTATCATACACTTAGTCTAAACTTTACAAATTCTGTTGTAGATGGCACCACCTGCTTTTAATTTCAATGTGTTCATGGAGAAAGAGAAACTAGCAACGAACGGTAGCAACTTTACCGAATGGGCCATGAATTTGAGGATTCTCCTCTCTGCTGCACAAAAGCAATATGTGCTAGAAGCGCCGTTAGGCCCCCCACCTTTAGATGATGCCCCTGACGAGGAGAAGAATGTCTATCAGACTCGTCAGGAGGACCACAACTTAGTTCATTGCGGCATATTGTATGGGCTAGAGCCGGAACTTCGAAAGAGTTTCGAAAACGGCAATGCATTTGATACAATGGGTGAGTTGAAAATGATTTTCGACACACATGCTGCTGTAGAGAGCTACAACGCTTCAGAAAAGTTCTTTAGCTGCATGATGGAAGAGCACAGCTCCGTTAGTGAGCATGTACTCAAGATGTCGGGTTACGCCGATAAGCTTGTGTCCTTGGGAATATCGATTCCCATTGACTTAGGCATCCATCGTGTTCTGCAGTCTCTGCCACCTAGCTATAAGAGCTTCGTGATGAACTATAATATGCAAGGCATGAAGAAGTCTCTCCCCGACCTTCTGTCAATGCTTAAAACTACAGAATTGGAGATCAAAAAGGAACATCAAGTGTTGATGATCAATAGGAACACTGGTTTCAAGAAAGACAAGAAGGGAAAACGGAAGGGAAGTAAGGGCGGCAAGCCTATTGCCGCGCCTGAAAAGAAACCCCGAGTTGGACCTAAGTCTGATTCCGAGTGATACTATTGTAAGGGGACTGGCCACTGGAAGCGCAACTGCCCCAAGTATCTGGCAGACAAGAAGGCCGGCAAGGCAAACAAAGGTATATATGATATACATGTTATTGATGTGTACTTGACTAGTGCTCGCAGTAGCACCTAGGTATTTGATACCGGTTCAGTTGCTAATATTTGTAACTCGAATCAAGGGCTGCGGAACAAGCGACCGCTAGCAAGGGGTGAGGTCAAGATGCGTGTCGGCAATGGATCAAGCGTTGATGTGATCGCCGTCGGAAAGCTGCCTCTCCACTTGCCGTCGGGATTAGTTATAAACTTGAATAAATGTTAGCTGGTGCCTGCACTGAGCATGAACATTGTATCTGGATCGTGTTTGATGCGAAGTGGTTATTCATTTAAATCCGAGAACAATGGTTGTTCCATTTATATGAATGAAATCTTTTATGGTCATGCACCGATGATGAATGGTTTATTTCTATTAGATCTCGATGATAATGTTGCGCATATTCATAATGTTGATGCTAAAAGGATTAAACTTAATGATGATATATCCGCATATATGTGGCACTGTCGTCTAGGTCATATTGGCGTTAAACGCATGAAGAAGCTCCATTCGGATGGACTTTTGGAATCACTTGATTATGAATCATTTGATACATGTGAGCCATGCCTTATGGGCAAGATGACTAGAACGCCGTTTTCCGGTTCAATGGAACGGGCGACAGATTTATTGGAAATCATACATTCTGATGTATGTGGTCCAATGAGTGTGTCGGCGCGAGGTGGATATCGTTATTTTGTTACTTTCACGGATGATTTGAGTAGATATGGTTATATCTACTTGATGAAACACAAGTCTGAAACCTTTGAAAAGTTCAAGGAATTTCAGAATGAAGTGGAAAATCATCGTAATAGAAAGATCAAATTTCTACGGTCCGACCGTGGAGGTTAGTATCTAAGTTACGAGTTTAGCACTCACATGAAAGAGTGTGGAATTGTTTCACAACTCACACCTGCCGGAACACCACAGCGAAATGGTGTGTCGGAACGTCGTAATCGTACTTTATTAGATATGGTTCGATCTATGATGTCTCTGACGGACTTGCCGTTGTCATTTTGGGGTTATGCACTAGAAACTGCTGCATTCACTTTAAATCGGGCACCATCTAAATCCGTTGAAAAGACACCGTATGAATTGTGGTTTGGAAACAAACCTAAGCTGTCATTTCTTAAAGTTTGGGGATGCGATGTTTATGTGAAGAAACTTCAACCGGATAAACTCGAACCCAAAGCGGAAAAATGCGTCTTCATAGGATACCCTAAAGAAACTATTGGGTATTCCTTCTATCACAGATCCGAGGGCAAGGTTTTTGTTGCCAAGAATGGATCCTTTCTAGAGAAAGAGTTTCTCGCGAAAGGTGTGAGTAGTCAGAAGGTAGAACTCGAAGAGGTTGTGGAACCTTCTCTTCAAAGTATGGCGAGTAGCGCAGCGCCGGAAGTTGTTCCGGAGTTGGCTCCACCTGTTGAAGAGGGAACTAATGATAATGATCATGAAACTCCGAAAGAGAGTACTACCGAACCTCGCAGGTCAAACAGGACGCGTGCAGCTCCCGAGCTGTACGGAAATCCTGTCATGAATCTCATGGTTGATGAAAATGATGACCCTGCGACGTATGAAGAAGCGATGATGAGCCCGGATTCCAACAAATAGTTAGAAGCCATGAAATCCGAGATGGAATCCATGTATGAAAATCAAGTTTGGAACTTGGTGGAATTACCTCACGGCCGAAAGGCCGTGGAGAACAAATGGATTTTCAAAAGGAAAACTGATGCTGATGGTAATGTGACCGTCTATAAAGCTCGACTTGTCGCAAAGGGGTTTCGACAAATTCAAGGAGTTGACTACGATGAGACTTTCTCTCCCGTAGCGATGCTAAAGTCAGTTAGGATTATGTTAGCAATTGCTGCATATTTCGATTATGAGATATGGCAGATGGATGTCAAAACCGCATTTCTCAATGGTAATATTCAAGAAGAGTTGTATATGATACAACCAAAGGGTTTTGTCGATCCTAAGGATGCTAACAAGGTGTGCAAGCTTCAGCGATCCATCTATGGATTGAAGCAAGCATCACGAAGTTGGAATCTCCGCTTTGATGAGGTGATCAAAGAGTTTGGATTTGTCCAAACTTATGGAGAAGCTTGTATTTACAAGAAAGTGAGTGGGAGCAATGTGGCATTTCTGATATTATATGTGGATGACATATTATTGATCGGAAATGATATAGATCTTTTAAACAGTGTTAAAAGTTATCTAAACAGCAAATTTTCAATGAAGGACCTAGGTGAAGCGTCATACATATTAGGCATAAAGATCTATAGAGATAGATCTAGGAGCCTAATAGGGCTATCGCAAAGTACATACCTTGATAAGATTTTAAAGAAGTTTAAATGGACAGAAGTAAGAAGGGGTTCTTACCTATGTTGCAAGGCAAGACATTGAGTAAGACTCAAAGTCCGGCTTCGGCGGAAGAAAGAGAGATAATGGACAAAGTCCCCTATACTTCAGCCATAGGCTCTATAATGTACGCCATGCTATGTACAAGACCGGATGTGGCACATGCTATTAGTTTGACTAGTAGGTACCAATCGGATCCAGGTTCGGAACACTGGATAGCGGTCAAGAATATCCTTAAGTACTTACGACGAACTAAGGATATGTTTCTTGTATACGGAGGTGAAGAAGAGCTCGTCGCTAAGTGTTATGTTGACGCTAGTTTTGACACCGATCCGGATGACTCTAAGTCTCAATCCGGATACGTATTTCTCATGAATGGCGGAGCGGTTAGTTGGAGGAGCTCCAAACAACCTGTGGTAGCGGGATCAACAACGGAGGCCGAATATGTTGCTGCTTCAGAAGCGGCTCAGGAAGCAGTTTGGATGAAGGAGTTCATATCCGAACTAGGAGTGGTGGCAAACGCGTTGGACCCAATGGTGATCTATTGTGACAACAATGGTGCCATTGCCAATGCCAAAGAGCCAAGGTCTCACAAGCATTCCAAGCATATTAAGCGCCGGTTTCACTCCATCCGCGAGCATGTCAAGGATGGAGATATAAAGATTTGTAAAGTACATACGGATCTCAATGTAGCAAATCCGTTGACTAAAACTCTCCCTAGAGCAAAACATGATCAACACCAGAACTCAATGGGTGTTAGATTTATCACTATGTAACTAGATTATTGTCTCTAGTGCAAGTGGGAGACTGAAGGGAATATGCCCTGAGAGGCAATAATAAAGTGTTTATTATGTGTATTCCAAGTATATGATAGATGTTTATTTTGCATGCTATAATTGTATTAATACGTAAATGTTAATACATGTGTGTTTAATAAACAAACAGAAAGTTCCTAGTTATGCCTCTCTCATAAACTAGCTCGTTGATTAACAAGATGATCAAGGTTTCCTGATCATGGACATTGGATGTTGTTAATAACGGGATCACAACATTAGTGTAATGGTGTGATGAACATTCATCCGAAGTATAGCATTACGATCAAAGTCATTGAGTTTATATTGCTATAACAACTTATGAAGTGATCCTAATCCTTAGACCATGAGATCATGTCAATCACTAACACCGGAAGAGTTTCTTGATAACATCAAACGTCACACCGTAATAGGGTGATTATAAAGATGGATTCAGAACTAATAAAGTGTTATGTTGAGGCTCATGGATCGAGAGTGGAATTTGTTCATCCCGATGACGGATAGATATACTCTGGGCCCTCTCGGTGATATCACATTGATTAGCTTGCAAGCAAGTGATTTGATCACTAGAATGTTATATCACAGGAACGAGAAAAGAGTGCATGTCGGTAACGAGATCAAACTAGGTATGGAGATACCGATGATCGAATCTCGGACATGTAATATATCGTGAAACAAAGGGATTAAGATACTACCGTAAAAGGTTCCGACGATCACAAGAAAGTCATCGTTGAATGTGTGGGAGTCAGTATGGGTCTCCAGATCCCGCTTCTGATTATTGATCCGAGAGGGGTCTCGATCATGTCCGCATTATTCACGAACCGTAGGGTGACACACTTAAGAGACACCGACATCCAATTGGAGCAAATTTTTCATGCCGAAAGAATGAACAAGCGCAGGAATTTTTTTCACTAGATACCGAAACAGATTTTCGGGTGAAATTGCATAAAGTGGTTATGCATGTGAAATAGAATTCTATCAAGGGGTTATTTGTGAATGTTTGTCATTAAAATAATTGACAAAATTCTGAATAAAATAAAAGATTTTTATTTAACGAGAGTTTGCATTAAATTTGGTGGAAATTTAATGGGAATTTGAGTGGACTTTTAAGTGGAGGGAATTTAAAGGAGATTTGTGAGTGGAGTGTCCACCCACATGAAGAGGGGAGGGCAAGGGGGCATCCCCCATGCGCCGGCCACCCCCTTGGGGTCCCCCCCTCCTCCTATAAAACGAGCCCCCCTCCTCACTTGTCTCTCACACCTCCTCGTGAAGGATCTCTTTCCCCCTCTAGAATTTATCCCCATGGTCTCGGACTAGCGAGATACATGTTCCCGGTGGCTATTCGGCAAGAAAGAGTTGTGCTTCCGCTGCATCGCTGGAGCGAGGAGGCCGAGGTTGCTCGGTGCCTTGAACGTGTGTGCGAGCACGGATGCGCTGCTGATTTGCGGCGCTAGGACTTCCTCTCGATCTTGAGATCGGCAAGAGATCGTCTACATCAACCACGAGTTGAACTCGTTAAGCTTTGTCGGTCTTCAAGGGTATGTTCTCTACGGATATACATCCGCCCGTTGTTTGTATCTAGTAGATAGATCTTGGTATATAGTTCACATCGTAGGAAATTTTTTGTTTTCTATGCTGCGAACCCCTACACGGATGCGCCGCTAATTTGCGGCGCTAGGACTTCCTCTCGATCTTGAGATCGGCAAGTGTTCGTCTACATCATCCACGAGTACAACCTTGTTAATCTTTGTCAGTCTTCAAGGTTATGTTCTCTACGGATGTATATCCGTCCGTTGTTTGTATCTAGTAGATAGATCTTGGTATATAGTTGTTCCCGTCGTAAGAAATTTTTTGTTTTCTATGTTGCCAACCCCCCACACTAAGATTCCTCTTTACGCTTATCCTTCCCTTATTCTCTCCTTCGACAAACGCCTCTCTAGGCGGCGTGCTCTCCTCCTTTCCTCGGGAGGGCGCCTTGTGTTATGAAATGTCGTGTTGAACAACCTTGCTACCTATTATATGTGCTCGCTTTTTGCCTCCACGGGGTGTTCTTGGGAGCATTGATAAAAGGCGTCGTGCTTTATTTTGGACAGGTAAAGACTCATGCTATGGTACTCGTTGTATAATTGCTTGGGATGAAGTTTTGTTGTCTAAACATGAGGGAGGATTTGGCATTAAGGATCTCCACGGGCAGAACATGTGTCTTCTTTTAAATTGTATTCATAAACTCCACCACACTCACTCTCTCCCTTGTAAAGATTGGTATAGACATCACTCCGGACGTGACCTCGATGACGTGTCCTCGGCTCCATACTTCCTCGACAAAATTCTGCTGGAATGCCTCCCGCTCTACCGCGCCATCAATTACATGCGGGTTGTGGGGGCACCACCGCCGCCTTCTGGCTCAACAAGTGGCTTCCCGGCAAGCCTCTCACCGAGAGGTTCCCCGATTTCTTATCGCACGTCACTAGGCCCCACATGACTGTGGCCTAGGTGGTTGCTCTTGGATTCTCTATGTAGCCAAGGTTGAGCGATGTTGCCGAGAGGGAGCTCTGCATCGTCCACGCCTACGCGGCTTCCGTCTCCCTTGGCGGCGGCCAGGATCACCGCTTCATTTACTCTCCGACGTTGCCTCCCTTCTACTCTAGAGAGGATTACCGCATTCTCTCCCCCCACAGGCCATCGATGCCTCGGCATGCACCGCATGGGGCCTCCGTCTGCCCGCGAAGATTCAGATTTTTTTGCACCTTGCTGACATCGACAGGCTCAGCACGCGCTCCAACCTCTTCTTCAAGCATTGCGCACCCTCGGCGCTGTGTGCGGCCTTCCCTTCTTCCGAGACGGGGAGGCACCTCTTCTTCGACTGCTCCCTTGCCTCTGAGGTCTGGCGTAGGCTTGGTGTGGCGATCCCGACGACTAGTTTTTCCATTTGGGATCTGCCGCTGCCGCATGCGATGCTGACCCCTATTTGGCACGCCGGCGTCACGACGCTCCCCTAGTCCATCTAGAAGGCACGGAACGACCTCGTCTTCAATGCCAAGGCCTCCTTGGAAAGTCTCTTGCTTCGCAGGGCTGGCGACAACCTTGCAGTTTGGAGGTGGAGATACAAGATTCCTGATCGTGGACGCCTTGACACCCTTCATGCCCATATTTTTTCGGTTGCTATGTAAATTTCTCGCGTGTATGTCCACCCTAGCGAGGGCACCTCCCCCGTACCCATCTCCCTCTCACACGTGTAGTCACTTCGAGTAATACAAAAAGGCGTGGCGCACAATATCCAGTGTCTCCAGCAAGAAGGATAAACTATGATTTATCAAATATTATACTTTCATTGACTTGTAATTAAGTAGTTATACTCTTTCAAAGTTTCCTTGCATGCTAGTATCAGTGGGTATTTTTTTCAATCTTTCATTCCTTTCGATTATTTATTTCATAAGAAACAATTCAGCTTCAATGGAAAATTTAGTGAAACTAACACGACCTCTTTGGGAAGATTTATCTCGCAGAAAATAACATTATGAATATAAAAATTCATGAATGGTAAATTTTATAGAAATTTCTATTTACGTGTCGTTCGGTTAGTTGTACTCAGTTTTTTCCAGCCGCTTAACTTTTCCTCACTTTTGATCTTCTCCTTCTCCGAAACACTCACAAGGTCTGAAACTCGTTGTCCGTTAGCCTTGCTGTTACGTGCTGATAAGTGGGGACGCGTTCAGTCGGGTCCCGTAGGAGACCCTTGCCGTTACGTGCTGATAAGTGGGGCCGCTTTCAGTTGGGTCCCATAGTGGACCCTTGCCGTTACATGCTGACAAGTAGGCCGCGTTCAGCCGGGTCCCGTAGTGGAAACCTCTCTCCATTTATCTAGATCAGCGTGGGACCTACAACTTATCCACGTGAGCGTCGGAACCATAGCTTATCCACGTGAGGGCCAGACCCACTGCTTACCCATGTTGGCGTTGCAAGATGGGATCCCGAGTCAGCCCCGCGCCCGCGCCCATGCTGTTGTCTCTACTTTCTTCTTCTTCTCCAGCGACGGTGGTCCTTTGTCTAGCTTCACTTTGGCCTCTCGTTTGTCTTGGCCGCAGTATGGTACCATCTCGTTGACCTGTATGAAGGATGACAATGAAAATTGTGCACATGGAAGGTTAGATCTTGCAGCAAATTGTTCCGATTAGATGGGGCGAAGTATAAGAAATAAGAAAAACACAACTCTTGAACATTATCAAATTAAAAAAATTGTACAACTCTTAATGTAAAAGAATGTTTATAATTGACACAATTTTTGAACACTTTCAAATAATAATTTAGACATGATAATGTTGTTCTAAGAAAATCTTGAGAGTTTATCATTTTTAGAGCGTGAAAAGTGATCCCTAAACTAAAATCTTTATGCCTCCTGCGTATACGAAAATTATACATCTTGGAACATTGTGAAATCTCACTTAGGACATGATAATGTTGTGCTAAGAAAATCTTGATCATTTATCATTTTCATAGAGAAAAATATTATACATAAACTTGGATATACGAAAATTATACACCTTTGAACACTATAAAATCGCACTTAATACGTGATAATGATGTGCTAACAAAATTTTGAGAGATTATCATTTTCATAGAGTAAAATGTAATGCGTAAACTTGCATATACGAAAATTATACACCTTTTAACTCTTTGAAACCGGACTTAGGACATGATAATGTTGTGCTAAAAATATCTTGATTATTTATCATTTTCATAGAGTGAAATATAATGCATAAACTTGCGTATATAAAAATTATACACCTTTGAACACTATGAAATCACACTTAATATGTGATAATGATGTGCTAAAAAATCTTGGGAGATTATCATTTTCATAGAGTGAGATGTAATGCATAACCTTGCATATACTAAAATTATACACCTTTGAACTCTTTGAAATCGCACTTAATACATCATAATGTTGTGCTAACAAAATTTTGAGAGAGTATCATTTTCATAGAGTGGAATGTGATGCATAAACTTACATATATGAAAATTATACGCCTTTAAGCACTTTGAAACCGCACCTAGGATGTGATAATGTTGTGCTAAGAAAATTTTGAGAGATTATCATTTTCATAGAGTGAAATGTAATGCATAAACTTGTATATACGAAAATTATACACCTTTGAACAATTTTCCTCAAATTATATTCAAAATCATTTGTTTATGGAGTTAAAATACCAGTAGCAAACTCATTATTTTGCATGGATAGAGAGGTGCCTCCGATATATATAAGGGTTATCCTGTCCGCTAGAACACAGAGGATCAACGGTTGGTGGGCATGATCCACGTGACAACTTTCTTGACCAATCAGAGCGTAGCATCAAAGATGAGCACATGTGTGAGAGTTTGTGACTAAAAGAGATGGGAAAACTGAGTAGAACTTAAAAACCAAGGGCAAAACTGTTGGAATTATGCCCTAGAGGCAATAATAAAGATGTTATTATTATAATTCTTTTTCATGATAAAGTTTATATTCCATGCTAGAATTGTATTAAGCGGAAACTTTGATACTTGTGTGGTTTATGAACAACACTGTGTCGCTAGTACGCCTCTATGGACTAGATCATTGATTAATGATGGTTAAGGTTTCCTAACCATAGACATGAGTTGTCGATTAATAATGAGATCATGTCATTAGGAGAATGATATGATGGACAGACCCAAATTAAGCAGAGCAATTAGATCATGTCATCGTGTTCATCTTTGCGAAGCATTTTCCTATGTCAAGTATTGTATTCCTTAGACCATGAGATAATACAACTACCTGATATCGGAAGAAAGCTTTGAGGTCATCAAACGTCATCCTATGTGAGGGTGATCATAAAGGTGTCTCTCAGGTGATCGGAAAGTACTTGTTGGGTTGTATGTATCAAGATGAAATTTGTCCCTCCCGAGTTGGAGAGATATACTTCGGGCCCACTCGGTAATCGATATCAACACCGCTTGCAAGAACGTGGTTAAGGAGTTAATCACAAAGTGATATCGGATTACAGAACAAGTAAAGTACTTGCTGTGAACGAGATTGAACTAGGTATGTCGATACCAACGATCGGATCTCGGGCAAGTAAAATATCGCGTGACGAAGGGAATACATATATGGGATTAATTGAATACTGGCATCGTGGTTCATCCGATATGATCATCGATGAATATGTGGGAGTCAATATGGGTTTCCAGATCCCGCTGTTGATTATTGATAGAAGATCATGTTTGCATATTCTCGAACCCGTAGGGTCACACACTTAACGTGCATCGACGCTAGGATAGAATGGATAATTGGTTTATGAGTTTTTTGTTCGGAGTCTCGGATGAGATCCAGGACATCACAAGAGGTTCCGGAATGGTCCGGAGAATAAGATTCATATAAAGGAAAGCAGTTTTTGGATTTCAAAATTGTTTCGGAGTTTATCGGTATTGTACCGGAAGGTTCTAGAAGGTTCCGGAGTGGGACCAACATGGGCCCACTTGTCGGAGGCCTGCGTGGGCCTAAGGGGAAGTGCCCTAGCCACTTTGAGCCAGGGGCAAGAGGCCCCTAAGGCCCCGCCGGCCAGCCCTAGGGGAAACCCTAGGGGGACCTTCTAGAAGAAGGGGGAAGACTTGCCCCCCACTCCACCCCTTGGGCCGCCGCCCTAGGGATTAGAGGAGGGGTCAAGGGGGTCGGCCAGCCCCCTATATAAGGAGGGCAGGGGCTCACCCTATATAAGGAGGGCAGGGGCGCACCCTCCCCCCTCTCCTACTCCTCTAACCCTAGCCGCCAACTGCTTCCCTCCTCCTTCTCTCTCTCTCTCTCCCGACTGCGTGTAGGCGAAGCCCTGCCGTAGAAACTCTCCACCATAAGCACCACGCCGTCGTGCTGCAGATCCAGTCTATCTCTCCAGCATACTTGCTGGACCAAGGAAGGAGGAGACGTCGCTGCACCGTACATGTGCATCTCTCGGAGGTGCCGCCACTTGCGCGTAGGATCGGATCGGATCGCAAGGAGGAGATGGCGAGTACAACTACGGGCGTGTTTGGTAGCCCAGGTGTCCAATCTCAGCTCATACAAGCTAACTCTAGCTATGCCCACTAGATACAAGTCTGTTTTATTGCCTGTGTTTGGTAGGTCGTATAAGCTGAGATGTGCTCACTTGTGATCTTGTTTGGCAGGTTGTATGAAGTGGGGCATGCCAGCTATTTATCAAAAAGCAATCAGGTCCTTGAATGAAAATTGAAAACGCAATCGGGTCCCTATGAGCTCAGGCTCCGCTGCCGCTGCCGTCACCGCCGCACGCAGCCACCACGGGACGCCGGCGAGAGGTCCTCTGCTACGCGCCATGTGCCGCTACCACAAGACGCCGACGAGACACAGAGCCGCCGCCGCTAGGACACATGCAGTCACCTCATCCCGTGCCAGGACGTCCGCCACGAGCCATCGCCGCCAAGACACCGATGCTTCTCCGCGTGCGGTGGAGGAGGCCAGGAGCCGGCGTGGACTCCTCGGTGCGGTGGAAGAGGGCCGGCCTGCGAGATTCCCGGTCGCCGGCGACTGCCCTGTAAGACGGGTGTGCGACAATGGTGGTGCTAGGTGACAGCAGCCATGGTGGTAGCAGTACCGCGTGATTCTCCGCGGAGGCCATTGTCGAGGAGGCACGGTCGGCGTCAAGGCGACGGCGGCGATTCTCGTCAAGGAGAGGTGCGTCCAGAGGTGGAGTGGGAAGCCACCTGAGAGAGAGAGAGAGAGAGAGAGAGAGAGAGAGAGAGAGAGACGATTTGGGGGAGAATGAGGGTGAGGGGCGCTGACCCCTGTACGTTTCGGGCCCAGGGGCAAGACGCGGCGGGGGATTGCGGGGCGAGCTCAGCCCTGCCGAGGAGCGAAGCTCGATTTCGGCTTCTCCATCGGGCAGGGCTAACAGCTCTTTTTTGTACGAGGTGGGCAGTGTTGAGATGGCCCGACCCGAGCTAACAAACAACAAAAGGGCCTCTTAGCTAGGTTGGAAAGAGAATATCTGGACTTACCCGGTCTACCAAACACACCCTACATCAACCACTTTCTGTTGAACGTTTCCGCTGTGCGATTTCTTCAATGGTATGAAGATCTCATCAATCTCCCTCGTTTATTACATCTCCTAGATTAGATATTGGCTTCCTTGTTCGCATCCGTAGGAAAATTTTTGATTTACTATGCTGCGAAACCCTTCAGTGGTATCAGAGCTAGATCTATGCGTAGATGTGTTTCACGAGTAGAACGCAACATGATTGTTGCGGGCGTTGATGTTTTCTGTTGCAAACCTCTTGTTGTGTATTTCTTATGGCGCGGCATAGTGAGATCGAAGCGGTCCGGGCCAACTTTACGCGACCTCGTTCGCGAGACCGGCTCCGCACTCTACGTGTGGCTTGTTCCACACATGCGGCTGGTGGATGCCAGTTTCTCTCACTATAGTAGTCATGGGATTTACAACGGATGTTAGCAACCATAATATCACCATTGTGTCTTTCCGTAGGTAAGAATCGTTCTTAGATTGTTACTCCCATAAGCCATGTAAAACATGCAACAACAAAGTAGAGGCGTCTAACTTGTTCTTGCAGGGAGTGTTTTGTGATATGGTATGGCCCAAAACATGATGTGTATGAATATATGCAATGATCATGTTTTGTAATATTTCACGACTTGCATGTCGATGAGTTCACAACCGGCAAGAGCCGTATGGTTGTCTTTATAATTGTGTATGACCTGCGTGTCAACTTCTTATATGCCATGTAATAGCTTTACTTTATCGCTAAGTAGTTAGCAATAGTTGTAGTTGCTATTCGTGGTGGAGGCAATCATGGTGGAGTGATGGAGATCATGCTGGCGCGCACAATATGGAGATCATTGCGCGGAGATTGGCTATACCATATCACATAAAATTATATGCATGTGATGTTTATCCTTTTATGTATCTTATTATGATTAGATCGCGACGGTAGCATTATAAGATGATTCCTCACTTAAAGATCAATATAAAGTTGTGTTCTCCCCATGTATGCACCGTTGTGAAAGTTCGTCGTTTTCAAGCACCTCGTGATGATCGGGTGCTATAAACTCTATGTTCACATATAGGTGCAAGCCAGTTTTGCACACGCGGAAATACTTGGGTTTGACTTGACGAGCCTAGCATGTACAGACATGGCCTCGGAACACACGAACCGAAAGGTTAAACATGAGTCATATGAATGATATGATCGACACTTTGTTGTCCACCATTGAAACCACATCTCTTCTCGTGAAGATCGGATTAGGTGTGGTGAATTTGGATCGTGTTCACTAAACAACTTGAGGGATGTTGAATTTAGTGGGAGTTCATCTAGTAATTTTATTAAGTTGAACTAGTTATCATGAACATAGTCTAAATTGTATTTGCAAATTTTGTAGATCAAATGGATAAGTCCAACTTCAACGTTTTTGCTGAGAAAGAAAAGCTTAATAACAATGGGTCTAACTTCACCAACTGGTTCCGCAATCTGAGAATCATTCTAGAAGGCGGACAAAAGGACTATGTACTTGAGAAAGCGCTAGGTGATGCCCCTGCTACTGATGCGCCGGCTGATGAAAAAGCTGTTTATCAGTCACGCAAAGATGATTATGGAGTGATTAAGATTACCATGTTGTTTGCTATGGAACCGGAACTTCAAAATCGTTTTGAGGAGTTCGCCGGGCCCTTTGAGATACTTGAGGAACTGAAAACCATGTTTTAGACTCAGGCCCGTTCTGAGAGATATGAGATCTCTGAGAAGTTCTTTAACTGCAAGATGGAGGAAGGGAGTTCCGTTAGTGAGCACTCCATTAAGATGTCAGGCTACACTCAACGTCTTGAGCAACTGGACTGCAAGATTCCAGAAGAGCTCAAGATTGACAGAGTTCTGCAATCACTCCCTCCTAGCTACAAAGGTTTTGTAGTTACTCACAATCAAATTGGTTCCACTGATACGATCACTGAGATCTTCGCTAAGCTGAAAGCTGCGGAGGTGGATATCAAGAAAGATAATCATGTGTTGATGGTCAACAAGACCACTAGCTTTAACAAAGCTAAGGGTGCAAAGAAATCCTTCAAGAAAGGCAGTGGCAAGCGCGTTGCCCCTGCTGAGAAGAAGCTCAAGTCTGGACCTAAGCCAGACACT
The DNA here is from genome assembly GCA_916181665.1 of Avena sativa. NCBI lineage: Eukaryota > Viridiplantae > Streptophyta > Magnoliopsida > Poales > Poaceae > Avena > Avena sativa. The sequence goes on along the minus strand of OV702280.1, from coordinate 380,929,166 downwards.
GAGTGCTTCTATTGCAAGGACAAGGGTCACTGGAAGCGCAACTGTCCGAAGTACTTAGCGGACAAGAAGGCTGGCACCATTAAAGGTATATTTGATATACATGTTATTGATGTTTACCTTACTAGCGCTCGTTGTAGTTCTTGGGTATATGATACTGGTTCAGTTGCTAATATTTGTAACTCGAAACAGGAGCTACGGAATAGACGGCGGCTAGCAAGGGATGAGGTGACGATGCGCGTTGGCAATGGATCAAAAGTTGATGTGATGGCCGTCGGCACGCTCTCCTTAGTTTTACCTTCGGGATTAGTTTTAAAACTTAATAAGTGTTATTATGTGCCTGCGTTGAGCATGAACATTATATCTGGATCGTGTTTATTGCAAGACGGTTATTCACTTAAATCAGAGAATAATGGTTGTTCCATTTATATGAATAACATCTTTTATGGTCATGCACCTGTTGTGAATGGTTTATTTCTTCTGAATCTCGAAAGCAATGAAGCGCACATCCATAACATTGAGGCTAAGAGATGCAAAGTAGATAGTGATAATCCAACTTATTTGTGGCATTGCCGTCTAGGTCATATTGGTGTAAAACGCATGAAGAAACTCCATTCTGATGGAATTTTGGAGTCTCTTGATTTTGAATCATTTGACACGTGCGAGCCGTGCCTCATGGGCAAGATGATCAAAACCCCGTTCTCCGGAATAATGGAGCGAGCAACGGACTTATTGGAAATCATACATACCGATGTATGCAGACCAATGAGTGTTTCGAAGCGCGGTGGATATCACTATTTTCTCACTTTTACTGATGACTTAAGTAGATATGGGTATATCTATTTAATCAAACATAAATCTGAAACGTTTGAAAAGTTCAAAGAATTTCAGAACGAAGTGGAAACCATCATAACAGGAAAATTAAATTTCTACGATCCGATCATGAAGGTGAATATTTGAGTTATGATTTTCTCACGCATCTTAGAGCAAGCGGAATCGTTTTGCAACTCACGCCACCCGGAACACCACAGCGCAATGGTGTGTCTGAACGCCGGAATCGAACTCTATTAGATGGTGCGATCAATGATGTCTCTTACAGATTTGCCGTTATCATTTTGGGGTTATGCATTAGAAACCGCTGCATTCACTTTAAATAGGGCACCATCTAAATCCGTTGAGACGACACCGTATGAACTATGGTTTGGTGCTAAACCTAAGTTGTCGTTTCGTAAGGTTTGGGGATGCGAAGCTTACGTCAAGAAGTTGATGCTGGACAAGCTCGAACCCAAAGCGGAGAAATGCGTCTTCATAGGATACCCTAAGGAAACTATTGGGTATACCTTCTACCACAGATCCGAAGGCAAAGTGTTTGTTGCAAAGAATGGATCCTTTCTTGAGAAGGAGTTTCTCTCGAAAGAAGTGAGTGGAAGGAAGGTAGAGCTAGACGAGGTTATTGAACCTTCTCTCGAGTTGGAGAGTAGCGCAGAACCTAAATTGTTCCAGTGTCTTCTGCACCAACAAGATAGGAAGCTAATGACGAGGATCATGAAACTTCGAACGATGATACTGCTGAACTTCGCAGGTCGACAAGGTCACGTGCCACTCCTAAATGGTATGGCAACCCTGTCTTAACCGTCTTGTTGGTAGACAACAGTGAACCTGTGAACTATGAGGAATCAATGATGAGCCCAGACTCTGAGAAATGGCTAGAGGCCATGAAATCCGAATTGGGATTCATGAGCGAAAACCAAGTATGGACTTTGGTGGACCCTCCTAGCGACCGCAAGGCCGTTGAGTGCAAATGGATTTTCAAGAAGAAAACGGACGCGGATGGTAATGTTACTGACTATAAATCTCGACTTGTCGCAAAAGGGTTTCGGAAAGTTCAAGGTGTTGACTACGATGAGACTTTCTCTCCCATAGCGATGTTTAAGTCCATTCGGATTTTATCAGCAATTGATGTAATTCATGATTATGAAATATGGCATATGGATGTCAAGACTGCGTTCCTCAATGGCAACATTGATGAAGAGCTGTATATGATGCAGCCCGAAGGTTTTGTCGATCCTAAGGATGCTAATAAGGTGTGCAAACTTCAGCGTTCCATTTATGGACTGAAGCAAGCATCTCAGAGTTGGAACCTTCGTTTTGATCAAGTGATCAAGAGTTTTGGATTTGTTCCAAATTGCTACGAAGCTTGTATCTACAAGAAAGTGAGTGGGAGCTCGGTGAAATTTTTAGTACTATATGTGGATGACATATTGATTATTGGAAATGACATTGGTATGCTTAACGATGTGAAGAGTTATTTGAATAAATGTTTTTCAATGAAAGACCTAGGATAAGGTGCTTATATATTAGGCATCCAAATCTATCGAGATAGACAAAGACGCCTAATAGCTTTAAGCCAAAGTACATATCTAGACAAAGTTCTGAAAAGGTTCAGAATGGATAAAGCAAAGAAAAGGTTCAGAATATCTAGAAGCAGCAAGCAAAGCGTGATCGCGGGTTCTACAACAGAAGCGGAATACATGGCTGCTTCAGAAGCATCAAGTGAAGGAGTTTGGATCAGGAACTTCATCACTGAGCTTGGTGGGGTTCCAAGTGCCTTGGACCCACTGGCGATATTGTGCGACAACATTGGCGCCATAGCACTAGCTAAGGAACCAAGATATCATCCAAAGACCAAGCACATCAACCGCCGTTTTCATATAATTCGAGATTATATAGCAGATGGAGATCTGAAGATTAGAAAAGTACATACGGATCTGAATGTCGCAGATTCGTTGACTAAACCTCTTCCACGAGCAAAACATGATCAGCACCTTAATTCCATGGGTGTTAGATTGCTGCCAGATGTAAACTAGATTATTGACTCTAATGCAAGTGGGAGACTATTGGAATTATGCCCTAGAGGCAATAATAAAGATGTTATTATTATAATTCTTGTTCATGATAAAGTTTATATTCCATGCTAGAATTGTATTAAGTGGAAACTTTGATACTTGTGTGGTTTATGAACAACACCGTGTCCCTAGTACGCCTCTATGGACTAGCTCATTGATTAATGATGGTTAAGGTTTCCTAACCATAGACATGAGTTGTCGATTAATAATGAGATCATGTCATTAGGAGAATGATATGATGGACAGACCCAAACTAAGCAGAGCAATTAGATCGTGTCATCGTGTTCATCTTTGCGAAGCTTTTTCCTATGTCAAGTATTGTATTCCTTAGACCATGAGATAATACAACTCCCTGGTATCGGAAGAAAGCTTTGAGGTCATCAAAAATCATCCTATGTGAGGGTGATCATAAAGGTGTCTCTCAGGTGATCAGAAAGTACTTCTTGAGTTGTATGTATCGAGATGGAATTTGTCCCTCCCGAGTCGAAGAGATATACTTCGGGCCCACTCGATAATCGATATCAACACCGCTTGCAAGCACATGGTTTAGGAGTTAATCACAAAGTGATATCGGATTACGGAACGAGTAAAGTACTTGCTGTGAACGAGATTGACCTAGGTATGCCGATACCAACGATCGGATCTCGGGCAAGTAAAATATCGCGTGACGAAGGGAATACATATATGGGATTAATTGAATCCTGGCATCGTGGTTCATCCGATATGATCATCGATGAATATGTGGGAGTCAATATGGGTTTCCAGATCCCGCTGTTGATTATTGATAGAAGACCATGTCTGCATATTCTCGAACCCGTAGGGTCACACACTTAACGTGCATTGACGCTAGGATAGAGTGGATAATTGGTTTATGAGTTTTTTGTTCGGAGTCTCGGATGAGATCCAGGATATCACGAGAGGTTCCAGAATGGTCCGGAGAATAAGATTCATATGAAGGAAAGCAGTTTTTGGATTTTGGAATCATTTCGGAGTTTATCGGTATTGTACTGGAAGGTTCTAGAAGGTTCTGGACTGGGACCAACATGGGCCCACTTGTTGGAGTCCTGCGTGGGCCTAAGGGGAAGTTCCCTGGCCACTTTGGGCCAGGGGCACAAGGCCCCTAAGGCCCAGCCGGCCAGCCCTAGGGGAAACCCTAGGGGGACCTTCTAGAAGAAGGGGGAAGACTTGCCCCCCACTCCACCCCTTGGGCCGCCGCCCTAGGGATTGGAGGAGGGATCAAGGGGGACGGCCAGCCCCCTATATAAGGAGGGCAGGGGCGCACCCTCCCCCCTCTCCTACTCCTCCAACCCTAGCCGCCAACTGTTGCCCTCCTCCTCTCTCTCTCTCTCTCCCGACTGCGCGTAGGCGAAGCCCTGCCGCAGAAACTCTCCACCATAAGCACCACGCCGTCGTGCTGCAGATCCAATCTATCTCTCCAGCATACTTGCTGGACCAAGAAAGGAGGAGACGTCGCTGCACCGTACATGTGCATCTCTCGGAGGCGCCGCCACTTGCGGCGTAGGATCGGATCGGATCGGATCGCGAGGAGGAGACGGCGAGTACGACTATATCAACCATGTTCTGTTGAACATTTCCGCTGTGCGATTTCTTCAAGGGTATGAAGATCTCATCAATCTCCCTTGTTGATTACATCTCCTAGATTAGATCTTGGCTTCCTTGTTCGCATCCATAGGAATTTTTTTGATTTACTATGTTGTGAAACCCTTCAAAAACTGACAAAGGGATTCAAAAAGAAAATAGATATAGATATAAAAAAATGAAAATGTGTCTTTTATAGAATAAAATACATCTTGGCATACATCAAACTATTTGCAATTCAAATTACATGAGTGTGACAATTATTGCCTCATTCAGACCAACTATGTTTTGGGAGGGATGTTTTGGAAAGATGCTTGAATAGAAAGCCATGAACCTTCATAGATAGTAGGTGATTTGAGAAGTGGTGATTTAGGTTAAAACTTGATTTTTATATTTTTCTTATGGTGGCAGGTCACATAAGAAGACTTCCTGGGTAGGTGCCACTATGTTTTGATATTTTTGAATTTGTTGTGCATAAAATGAATTTATTATCTAGCTAAAACCTATTCGTTGACTCTTTGTTGACCAGCCACCGGAGGGTAAAACAGAGTATATTGCACATAGCAGTGTCAGTATTGGAGGGCAAAACTGAGTACAACCAAACTGCCAGTGTTACACTTGAAGGTATAACTAAGCACAACTAAGTCGCCAGAGTTAGACACGAGGGAAAACGTGACGCACGGTACACGTGTCACGGTGCACGGGGCGGTAGCGGACGCGTGTGGCCATGCACAGTGCAGTAGCGTACGCGGTTACGCGGTGCACGGTGGTGCAATGAAATGTTCCTTCCCTTCACCTTTATTGAGGCCTCCTTACTCTCACTCATCACCCACTCACTATCTCACTCGCCACTCACGCAACCGTCTCCACTCACCCATCACCTTCTGCAAACCTCCAAGAAAACCCCAACTGCGCCGAAGATGGAGAAGAATGGTGTGGTGGCCATCGTCGCCTCCAAGGCCGCCAGCGAGGAGGCCCCCGACCCTGTACATTCCACCGTCGAGGCATCGAAGGTAGTCGTCATCCCCGTATAGGCCCCCTCCACTCTCGGGCAGATCCTTCTTGGTTGGGACCCCTACGAGGAGGAGGAGTACATCAGGCCGGAGAATGTTGGGGTTTCGGTGCATAAAACAAAAAAATTCCTACGTCGAATCGCCCTACTTCCCAAGATCTATCTACTAGTAATGCAGTAATGGCCGAGAGGTTTTGGATATATACCCTTGTAGTCTGAAAGCGGTTAATGTTCCGAGAGGAATGTGGTTGAAGTAGTCGTGCTCGTAGCCGACCTCAAGGTCGCGAAGCTCCTCGCAGGTTACCCCTTGCTCCATCACCATGCAGTAGTTCGGCTCACGACATCCAAAGTGCCCCAAGTGTTGCACCTCATGGATTCGTACACATACGGTGTATGACGAGAACCTCTGCTCCCTTGATCCTTGTTGGGAGTGCGGAGGTAGATATCTGTCTCTTGGAATCCCTACAACACAACGGCGTGCTGCAGGTGCGTCCTATCTTGCGCGAACAACCCTGGGTCGTGCCAACGTGTGGAGACCACTAGAGAGAGAGAGAGAGAGAGAGAGAGAGAGAGAGAGAGAGAGAGAGAGAGAGAGAGAGAGAGAGAGAGAGAGAGAGAGAGAGAGAGAGATTGGATAGGAGGAGGAGAGCTCCCAACTCATGGGATTTGTTGTAATGGTGTGTTTCTCTAAGGAGGATAGGGGCTATTTATATAGGGGTCAAGGGGTAGGCTTACCCCTCCCCCAAACCAAGCAGGCGGCGACCAAGGGGGGACAGGCAGCGGCCAAGGGAGGGGAGCAGCCCTAGGGAGCCCCCAAACCCTAACCCTAGCCACCGTCCAAGGCAGGGGGCAGCCCTAGGCGCATGGGCTAGGTCCCTCTCTCTTGGTTTTTCCCTCATGGGCCCTTTTTCCCTAGGAAACTTGGCCTATTAGTGGAATAACTTTTCAAATTAGATTTTAATATTATATTTAATATTAATTAATATGTAAATACATATTACCAAATATGATTTGAACCGAAACACCTTTCGGTTCCCTTCTATATCCTCCGAACAACGTCGGAACTTCTCAGAACAATTCCAGTCCTTCCTTTATTTCTCCAAACAACTTCGGATCTCTCTCCATGGAACAATTTCGACTTTCTCTTTCTCTATTATGTTTCCAACTTATGGATAATCTCAAACTCATCGTACCCTTAAGTGGACCCCCTCATGGCTCAGGAATGGCACATACATGATCTCCATCAATGACCAATAGTGGGACCAGGATGCCCATGATGATCCATGTGCACTCTAGATGCCGATGTCATTTGAACCGTAAATGCCGAGTCAAATTCCCTTTGTTTCGTCGATACTACTTGTCTGAGATCCGATTGTTAGGTATCTCCATACATTGTTCAATCTCGTTATCGACAAGTACTATTTACTTGTTACCGTGATATTACATCCTCGTGAACTGGTCACATGTTGCAACATTATGGATGTAATCTCACCAAGTCGATCTAACTGTATCTTACCCATCATAGGGTGAACAAATCCCAATCTTAATTCATAGGCCTCAACATGTACCTCTAGAATACCTAACATACACCTTTATAATCACCATTTCACTGAGTGATGTTTGATGCAGTCAAAGTAGCCTTGGGAGATAATGATTAATATGATCTCACGGTCTAAGGAGAAGGAGCCTCATTTCTGGCTATTGCAATGATGAACTTCATGACTTGATCGTGTCGCAATGTTTGAGGAATGTCCATCACATCATTCACCAATGGTATGACCTTGTTGTCAACTGGTGCTGAAGCACCGACATGATCAGGAAACCTTGATGATCGATTGACCAACGAACAAGTATCAATAGAGGCTACTAGGGACTTATGTTTCATATCACACTTGAATCAATGTTTCCACTTGATACAGTTATAGCACAATATGAAACTATTATGAACTTTATTGGGATATGAAAATAATAAACCTTTTATTATTTTCCTCTAGGGCATATTCCATTCAGAGAACCCCTAAGACACCAGCATTGTCGACCCATGGTCGGAGGTAACTAGGGTTTTCTCCCCTTCCCTTGTTGCTAGATCGTGTGTTACTAGGGTTCACGTGTTCGTATTTTCAATCGTTGGATGCTAGGTATTTTTACAGAAGCCAATCCTCTTGTGTTACATCTCGTATTTCGATGAATCCCCCTGTTCGTATTTCAATCCTATTTTATTTGCCCTCCGAGTTGTAGTTAAGGGATTCCCTAGTAACTACTAGCGTTGATCTGTAGTTGGGATCAGTATTTGATTTTTTTTTTAGATTTGGGGATTGGGGAATTTAACCCACTCGGTTAATTTATGTGAATAATCAGGGGATATCAATCGGTTAATTTATGCAAATAATCAATCCTGATAATCAAGATATCTCAATCATGTCCTTGTTACACACTACTTTTTTCCAACAGATGGATAGAAGCGACGTCTGCAGCAATGACGAGTCGAAGGACAACAAGACTCATCAGGTGCTAAGGAGGCTGAAGTCCATCCAGTATGACAACTACTTCGCCGATGACGTCTACATGTGCCCCTTCTGCACTAGGAGACTCCTCGCCACTGACTTCAACTCTCTCGTGAAGCATGTCGAGGACGTGATCACCTGCGGCCAGACTGTGAACGTCAATGGCTTCAGAGCCAAGCATAGGCGCTCGACTTTCATCTCCGCAACCTCCAGAAGGTGGCCATCAAAGAGGGTAGCATGCCCCTGATCAAGCCCAAGGCACCCAAGGTCAAGAGACATGGCAGCAAGAAGTGAAGGAACACTAGAGGGAGTAGGCGAAGGCCTTCATGGCGGAGGCCATAAGGGGCTATTGATCTTGTGCTGCTACTACTGTAAAGCGGCTTCTTTTGTAATTGAACCTGTCCGCTGCTGCTGCTGAGCAGCCTAATTATCGAACCTCGTTAAGTACCATACTATATATCCTATATTAGCCGTTTTATGTGCATCTGCTTTATTTACTAAATGTATTTATGATGATGGTTAGATTTGCTGCTCTAGATTTGCTATCATATTGGGAAAAAAATGAGGGCTAAAAGGAATAATGAATAAAGAGAGAAGTTGCTCTAGATTCGCTATCTTTTTGGGCAAAAACACACCTGTTAGTGGGGGAAAATGCACTCTTAAAAGGCCAATCATAAAAAAGACTTCTACTTTAGGCCACACGACGCACGTAACTATCAAACGTGCCCCACATGGTTCCACACTATGTCCCCATAATGCGGTCCCAACCAACCGGACCCACTCGGTCCCTCATGACACGGCCCCCACACGTCAGCATAACGTATTCCCGACCAACCAGCCCCATGTGGTTTCACACCGCGCGGCCCCACACATCAGCCAACGGTCAACTTGACAGCAGCTGCCGTTCGAGCTCTTTGATGAGTTTCAACGAAGGAGATGAAAAAAAGTGAAAAAAAAGTTAAGCGGCTAGAAAAAGTGATTACTACAATGAACCAGGTGCACGAAAATAGAAATCCCGATTTTATACCGCTCCATCTATTCACCAATATAAAACATTTTGGCAAACTATTTGTAGGCCTGAAATAAAAATCCGTTTAAAATATAGTTTTATTGTCTACTTTTTATTCGTATGCCTATAGGTTCTTTCTAGTACTCCTTCCGATCTAATACTACTTATCATTAGTGACAACTTTTTATTCGTATGCCTATAGGTTCTTTCTAATACTCCTTCCGATCCAATACTACTTATCATTAGTGACAAGTAATATGGATCAAAGTGAGTAAGAGATATCTCTCCCTCATACGAGCCAATGTTTTGCCCGGTCACTTTCATTCCATGTGTACTCTATCTACCATGGTCTGAGAGAAGTCTTGAAGACCCGATTCATCTGAGATTCTTTTTACAATTATTATTTTCCTTCTATAGGCTATCACCTTACATTTAGATGGAGCAGCGCAGAGTCCCACTGCCCAGCATGAATCCCTGAGATGCAGACCGTTAGATTTCCGAATCCAATGGTGTCCATACTGCCACGTCGTTACTGATTTTCATCCACTAAACGCAAACCGTCCAATGAGAAAGATCTGACTGCTGATATGCTTAGATATTGGTACACTATATAGTGGTATAGCTCTAGATTTCGTTGTGTTCTTTTGGTACACAGCGGCACCTCCTAAAAACAGGCTCACGCCCAGCTTTATAAATAAAAGAACATTCATACAAGATTCAAGACAAACCAATGACAAAGAGCAAATACAAGGCAAATCCACACACAATACACACAAGCTGAACCCCTCAGCGAATACAAGGCAAAGCCTAGAACCAGCAAAGGCGAACACACACTCAGATACAAGACTCAACAACCTCTAGGGGATGCCCTCAGTGGATAGACGGAGTAGCAAGCCGGTGGGCCACTGCAATCAGGTGCTCCAACATCTCGCCCAGCCGCTCCCTATCACGCTGTCTACACAGAGGGTACCACTGCTGCAAAAAAAGCCAGAAATTTGAAGATCGAGTAAGAGGCACGGCGCAGGAATATATGCTCAATGACCATCTTATTTCGTATATTCCATAGAGTCTAGGTCATCGCCGCAAACACCAACCAGAAGAGGTGCCTCCTCCTCCCAGTATGGTTTGCGGCGGCTTCCCGGAACTCCCCCAGGTCCGAGGCCTGCCACTCAGGCCCAGGGCCTCTTGGGTGAAGTTCCATAGGAAACGAGCAGCGGGACAAGTGAACAAGATATGCAAGCCCGATTTCGGGACCGCACAAAACGGGCACAATCTGTTGCCAGGGCCATACCACTTGGCCACCTCTACACCCGAGGGTAGCCGGTCACGCAGCAACTGCCAGATGAAGATTTTAATCTTCAGGGGCAGGGGGGCTTCCATAGAGGAGAGACCCACGACAGAGAGGGCCCTGTCAGCCAAACCAACCGAAAAGGTCCTCGAGGGGACCAGCCTCCAAGATGGATCATCTGGGGCCCGAGCTAGGGACAGCGAGAGGTTGTCTCTCAGCTCATCCCAGGATACCCTCTCGGCCTTCCCAAGGTTCCGCCAGAATGCCACCTGCCACTCATGGATTAATTAAACTCAGCATTCCATGATGCATTTTACACAGTTGTTGCGCCATGTTGAAGTTTCAAATTGCAAATGTACACATATCAGTAGCACTATTGTATCCTAGTATAGTTACAGCGCTAGTAGCATCACCACTTTCTTGATCACCTATCCATCACAAAATCATAGTCACCTGATGGAAGCATTTGACCTTGCTACTAGAATGTTTCTAGAGCCCTTCACTCCCATCGTGTATTTTCGCCAGTCGGCGGTCAACATGTGCTCACCCAAGGGCCATCAACTCGTCGATGAAAAAGTGCATGCAATTGTAGCGTCTGAGATGAAGCGTCGTCAGGCGCTTGCTTTGGCTGCGTGACAAGAATCGTGTGCACTTTTCCCTGGGTAGTGATGTAGCCCTCTCGTTTCCTTCTCCCCAACCTGACACCTCTCCATTGCGACCTTCTCTTGGTCCCGTTCACCGCCGCCTCACTCACATAACAAGATCATCCGAATCTCTCACATCTCTCCTCGCGACCACTCCCTAAGTAGGATTCAAACCTAAGACTAGTCGGTTAAAAGCCGACCGCTCTACCACTGAGCTACTGAGGAACAAGGGGGATTTGACCTCCTATAGTTCAATTTTTGCCCTGGGGTGCCTCTTTCTCATTTAGAAAATGTCTAGAACTTTGGATTAACAGTTGGTGGAACCATTATCACCTTCTGCAACTTTTCTAGAACGAATCATCTTTTCTAGGAAGAACTCAATCGGCTGGGTATTAGTAGATCCAGCCATTACTATCAAAGCTATTGGACAACAATGGTGTCGGAGTGCGCCTCTTAACAAGGGTGATTTAAGTGCAACAAAATGTATCGGTGGTTCGCGAATCATCTGGCTTACCGGTCATATCCCATTCATGTATCATAGAAGACAATGTGATATGATGAGATAGAATGCAATAGAAATAGAAACAAGGATAGCGAGTTACCTACTCCTAAGGGTCAAATCAAGACCTTTACTTAAATTCTTTATTCTTGCATTAGGTAATGAATCAAATCTCTCTAAGTAGGATTCGAACCTATGACACGTTGGCCAGACTAAGGCCGTACTTTTTTAGATGGTTCTCAACTCCGGATGGATTTTATCTCCTGCGAACTAATAGGAAGTACAATGCAGAAGGCAAGAAAGCCAATGCTATCCTCTAGAAAAATCTAGACCACCCACTGCTCAGTCAAGATTCACCAGCAAGTGCCTCGTGCTCCTGCAGTCGGTGGCTAGCCTCAGCCTCCACCTGCAAGTGCCACCGTCATGATGAATCATATGTCCTCTCTGCCTAGATCGACTATAGCGAAGCGCGTGCCGTCGTCCCTTCTTCTGTACGTGTTGACATCGACTCATTGCCTCTTATGTTTCGTGAGGCGTCGCCCCAACCCTACTCCACGACGCCTGCCGCTACCCTGTGCTTTGACGCTCTAGCAGTTGTGCTCCTCCTGCCTAGACAAGCGCCACTGCCAGGATCCTTCGAGAGAGATGGGGAGTGTGTACCCTCGAGATGCGACAATGATGGGGACGTGTGTGGCAGGCGGTGGCGGTGCTGGGATCTGGTGCGGGAATGCGTCTAAGTGTTTGATCCTCTTCCTCGTTTTTCTCTCGAAGCTGTCTAAGTTCTTCTAAGAGCTTATATCCCCGCTTGTTTCGGAATAGATCGATTTGTTCTTGGCGCTTGGCTTGTATTGCTTCAAATGATTTGCGTTTCTCCTAGGGAATATCATCAAAGGCGAGCCATATGATGTTATCCGGACTAACATCCACCGGCTTAAGCAGCCCATGATCGGTCATTTACTGCCCGGTCTGTGCTTTTCCCTAGCAGAGCCACCAAAAGGTGTGTTGCACTACGGTACCACACACTCGTAGAACGGTTTTAAGAGTCGCCAATATGTTAGACCTACTACCATATAAGGATTCTACTTGGTTTACCTGTAGGTGCAAGGGTGATGCACCTCAATGCATCTCTACGAGGCTAAATGTGAAATCCTGGCGCATGGCTCAATAGGATTGATAGTAAACCTATACCAACAAGTTGCAACTTATTTTTCGGAAGCTCATTCGAAAAGAACTCTAAGGTTAAGCGTGTTTGGCCTAGAGCAATTTTAGGAATGGTGACCGACCGGAAAGTGGATACCGGATGCGCATGAGTGAAGACAAAGTGCGCAGAAAAGACTAGTGTTAGCCTGTGGGGTTAGTTTAGAGATCCTATTGAGCTGCCAGAAGTGACAGTCGTCGATCCAGAGTGAACGTGTGTGCGTGCGTGCGTGCGTGCGTGCGTTAAGATGAAGTTACAACATGATACGTGTAGGACATAAGTCACTTCTGGAACCAAAAGCCTCAATTTTTTGGGAGGGACTCCGTCTGAGATTCTGACGACTATTTGGTAAGCTAGTCGACCTGGTCACTCTAACTCGATTATCAATATTTCAAAAACGCTAAGTCGCCAAAGAAACGGAAGGAGAAACAATGATTTGAGAACAAAAATATATACTCCCTCCGTCCAAGAATAGATGTCTTAGGTTTTTCAAATTTTGGATAAATCTATATACTAAATAGTGTCTAGATTCATCTAAATTTTGACAAAGTTGAGACATCTATTTTAGGACGGAGAGAGTACTATATTGAGTTGTCGATTGTGTGCTTAAGTTCAATCGGCTATCACCCCTAATGAGTACAATGCGAACTCATAGTCTTGTCATTGTCTTGAATCGTCTTTCATCTGGGTCTACATCTACTCCCTCCGTTTCAAAATATAAGATGTTTTAGGTTTGTGAAGAGAATCTATCTAGACTTGTTTTAGTATGTAGGTTCACTTATGTTTAGAGTGAATCTAGACACTAAAACAAGTCTAGATACATTTGCTTTACAAAGCTAAAAATCTTATATTTTGAAACGGAGCGAGTAGTTCTTAATTCGGTTTTTTGCCACGATCCTACTGTATTTTTTTACCTGATCTACTGATTTGACCAGCATGATCTGCACCATCGTGACATTCTGAAAACACCTATCACATCACCACTTCGTTTTCATGTTTCCAATATCTGCTCCCGTTGCAGCTAATCCAGTGTCAGATATAGTCTGAAGCCACAATCAGTGCCGCGGCTACCTCACCGCCGGACACGTAACCAGCACTAGAACCAGGTGGGTCAACTTCCCTGCTCCTTTTTCCCAGTAGCCCGGTCTCGCGTTTAGTGGAGTAAAATTTCTCTGCCTAGGTCTTCTGTCTTCACTGAACGAGTAGCCAGCCCATAACTGGAACTTGTTTACATCTTCCAAGAATTTAATGGAGTCGCCGAGTTCGATGCGATGCCATCGATGGGGCCGCTTGTGCTTCGACCCAGGTACGTAGTACACTCCAGTCTCCATATATCCTGCACTTGACCTTGGCCGGCCTCGGTGCTCCCACACACTCCACTCACTTTCACTCGGTGGCAACAAGAAGCCATGGCATTGGCTACGGTGCGGCGTCGCCTGGCCAGCCTATCGGCTCTTGTTGCCATGGTTATCGTTGCCGGCGCCTCTCCGGCAGCAGGTGGTCTCATGACGGACAAGCTGGACATACTGTGGGGCCAGACGCGGCTGCTCAACGACAGCAACGGCGACCAGACCATCGGACTGACGATGGACAGCGCCATGGGGTCGGCCTTCGGGTCCAAGACCTCCTACCTCTTCGCCAGGATCGACATGTCCATCAAGCTCGTCCCCAACAACTCCGCCGGCACCGTCACCACCATATACGTAAGTGACACGACACACCATGCCACAAGTAGCTAGTCAGCCATGTGCGAGAGTTCCTGGTGTAATCTTGCTGTGTGTGGTCGCAGTTGATCTCCCAGAAGGACTGGAAGAAGCACGACGAGATCGACCTCGAGTTCCTGGGCAACGCCACCGGCCAGCCATACACCCTGCACACCAACATCTTCGCCGCCGGCGAGGGCGGCAGGGAGGTGCAGTTCCGCCTCTGGTTCGACCCCACCGTGGACTTTCACACCTACTCCATCGTCTGGAACAAAGACAAGATCCTGTAACTAAGCCTCATTCCATCATTTCAACTTCCATGGATGGCACGTTACTGAAACCACTCACCGGGCTGTTTGTTTCTGCAGGATCCTGGTGGACGGCATACCGATCCGGCAGTTCAAGAACCACTGGGAGGATGCTGGGGTGCCGTTCCCGGTGTACCAGCCGATGCGACTGTTCGGGTGCCTGTGGGACGCCGAAGACTGGGCGACGCAGGGCGGCCGGATAAAGACCGACTGGTCGCAGGCGCCGTTCGTCGCATACTTCGCCAACTACACTGCCTCCGGGTGCGCGCCGAGCGCGGGCGGATCGTGGACGTGCGGCCAGGACCTGTCGGGCTCCGGCTCCGGCTCCGGCCCCGGCAGCGGCAGCGGCAGCGGCGGCGGCGGCGACTGGATGGCCCCGGGGCAGGGAGGAGCGATGGACGACGACATGAAGCAGGAGCAGCAGCTGAGGGAGGTGCAGAGCAAGTACATGATCTACGACTATTGCACTGACGACAAGAGGTTCCCCGATGGCTACCCAAAGGAGTGTGGCCTTCGTTAGAAATTGTTGTTAGTATTGATAGAAGCTATTTCGACGATGGAGCTCAGCTGGATGTGAGATGTAAGAACATTATTTCATTCTTCATTAATTTGCTTTTTTAACGGTTATTCTTGTTTCTTTATGGAGAAATAAAATACAAGAGCAAATTTGAGCAACTGTTCCGGGTCATATCGAGCAACTATTCCTGGTCATAAGTGATCGGAATTTTTGCACTCTCCCAAGATGATGGTGTGCAGGGCAGCCCTAATCACGGCCAATAAGGGTGCTCGCACATGGCCACTTAACTAGTACTTCCTCCGTTTTAAAATATAAGATGTTTTAGGTTTGTGAAAAAAATGAATCTAGATTTGTTTTAGTATGTAGGTTCACTCAACTTTGTGATGAATCTACACTAAAAGAAGTCTTGATTCATTTTCTTCACAAACCTAAAACATCTTATATTTTAAAACGGAGGGAGTAGTAGCAAAATTCAACGAGATACTAGGTTTCTATTTTAAATTTTCTAAGGTGATAGTATAAGCTTTAAAATTACCCTATGAATACACAAATCTTGTTCTTGTTGGATTCCATCGGGTTCCAATGAGTTGGAGAGAGGTCAAGTCAATTTTATTGTTGAAATGGGTACATAGTTTAGGCGTGTCCCACTATTTTTAACAATCAATGTGAAATCCAGATGAACAAACATTGAACTTATGAGACTTTGGGTTCCAAAAATTCGTACAACCTATGAAGTGCATGTTCTAAAGCTCGTTAGTCGTTACTAACTTCATCTCATCACTGTGCAAGCTAGTGCTTCATGGGGAGTAGTTGTATATGCTTGACGATCGGAAAAGAGGAATGTAATGTGTTTCGAACAGCAATTCCTCGACGACATGGCTAACGACGGTGCCAACGCGAACACCGGTGGTTCCTCTTCTGCTGCCGCCGCCGTGTATGTTTTATTTCTCAATTTTGTTCTGATCGCATCTTAAGATCTACGTCTTGCAGTCTGTTTGGTTATCTGCCTCAATTTGTATTCGCTAATTCACATGATTAGTATATTGTCTATTATTCTAATCATGATTTATCTAGCGTTTATTGTGGGTAATTCGCTTGGTAAATTGGTCTTTTATTCAACAAATCTAACCAAGGATAACCTTGCAACACGCAACTATCCTAAAAGTACAAAGTGTTGTTTCTATCATCGTGACGATAATTGCAAACATATTTTCTCTTCTTGTCCGATTTGTGTGGGCCATGTTGTCGGGGCATCCATGTGGTTTTGAACTTGTACTCCCCTCATATTGTTGCCAATATTTGTAGAAATTGGTTACATGGCGAATCACAAGTTTATGATCCTTATTTGGGTGGGAGCGACATACTTGATTTGGCCGCTATGGGTTTATAGAAATGGTATGTTGTTTGATAGAAAAAAAAACTCATCTTGTATGCAGATTATCTACGAGTGTACACAATTACTTGGTTTGTGTTCTATTCTTCCGCGGCATAAACACAACTTGTGTACGATGGTTGGAACAAGCTGTCAACTATGTTTTCACTCAACATGATAGACGGAATAATCTTAGGATCGCTCATACATCCCATATGCTTCATATTGTTGTGCATGACTATGTATATTTTGTATTTTTAGTGCATGATACATTTTTTATGATGCATACGGCCGGGGAGAAATTTTCTTGTATCGCCATGAGGGTGGGGCACATATATTGCATTTTTAATACTTAAAAACTTAAAAAATGCGCACTTGGGTGTAAGCTAGCAAAGCGGGCATGAGTGGCGTGCATGTTGTTTGCACCCCAAAAGAAGCGCCAAAGGAATGCCAAAAATGCTGACATGCTTCCACGAAAATCGCGGAGACAGCACGATCGAAGGGTCCACTTGTCGGTCCCTCCGTCGGTCCACGTAGTCGACGCATCGCACGTACGGGGGCGGGCGGCATGGGAAAAACCGGTGGTGGGGCTCGTTCCGTTAGAGCGGGACCCGCGCCGGCCATCTCTCTCTTTCATCCCCTCGTCTGATCCTACTCTCGCGCCTCATCCCGACAGCGCTGATCCGATCGCGGGGAGTCCCCAACCGCCCCTCTCCTGCCCGCCACGGCCGCATTCCTCTTCCTCTGCCCCTGCCCCTCTGTCCACCGATTCTGGGGATTTGATCTGGCATCTGTTCCGGCCCGGTGAGGTATCCGAATGGGGAGAAGGCCAGAGATCAAGGAAGGTTGGTCGCTCCTATCTTGTTTTTCTTCTCTCGTAATTTCTTCAGATGTTAATGTTGTGCTAATTTTCCATATGAAGAAGATTCCTATCTAGATTACTCTTTTTTTCTTGGGTTTGGTGTAATTACTCTGGTTCGTCCCTTGAATTCAAGAAATCAATCACCCGTCTTGTTCATCTTTTCTTTTCGTTTGGGCTTTCATATGACTACCTTCTTCCTCACGAGTTCTCAACACAGCTGAGATTAGGAATAGGCCGATTGTGATCCACCCTTTGATTAGCCTCTCTTCGGCCGGAAGCACAATGGAACTTCTTGATTGGTTTATTCTTCTCCCTGCAGTTCCGGCCGGTTGCCTGGATACCCTGAAGAAACCCATGAATTTTCTACCTTTTCCTTCCCCAGTTTCATTTTCATCCAGAAAATGTACATAATAATCATACTATTTCATCTATATAGCAGGGATACCAAGTGTTTTGTGTAACCCGTGCGTTTCAACAGCCTCCCTTTTCGTTTGATTCCGGGAAGGTGGAAACTAGTACACATTTCGGTTTGTGTAGATATTTGACGGGTTTTTGTTTCTTGATTGATGCATAGATCGATTTTCGAACCGTAATTTTACACCATGTACTCGATGAATGTTACACAAAATGCAATGAGCAAATTGATCGTAAAGGTAGATATGTTTTGGACATATTAATTCTCCCATGATTAGCCCACTGCTTGTCCTCAAAAAATTCAGACGATAAAATGTATTGACACTTTTATGATTGCTTTGCTTCAATTATATGCCAAATATTTGGTGATGTGCTATATCTATAATAGCTTATCAAAGCAAATCATGTAAAAACAATAATTGAAATTCCTTCTACACATTTCATGATTGTGTTTTTATCAACATAGAGAGAAGTAACATGGAAGTTTTTAGATACTACTTGATTTAAGACATTCTTGCTTTGGGATGTTAGTTACATATCTAACAACGGTCACTATGTTACAATAGACTCAACATAATAGCTAGGCACACAATTACAAAAGTCGGACACCTATATCTTACAACATTCAACAGTTTGCCGTTGAAGAAAAATGTATACTAAAATAAGAATGATCGCCATACTCTCATTATTTGACACTATATGAAATGAAAGAATAACTTGATAGGTTAGAAATGAATTGATAAGAATATAAAAAATCTTTGTATCATGGAATGAGGTACTACTAATGTCCCTATTGTTGCTAAGTAAGGTTTTACTATTTTGGTGCACACATTCATGAGTTTGAAGTTTGATTTTATAATATTTGAGCTTTTTGAGGAATGTATCGCCTCTATTTCAACATGTTGTTCCTTCCTCTAGAGAGGTTCTTTATAACAAAGTTTTAGCCCAAACTCCATTATGGTGTTAAGGAATAAAAAATTTGAGTTTTCATGGCAAGGGTGTTGTACAACTTTGAATGACATAAATGGATTATCCAGGACATAAAGGGAAAATACTAGATTATTTGGCTTGCTAAGATATTGGATGTACCACGAAGTATGCAGATTTTGAATGAAATAAAATGCAATGTTGAGTACCAAAGAGGCTAGAAAGATGAAAGGCATTACTCAACTAGAGAGCATGGCAATTGTACTCATATGTTTCCTACAACAAACATATCAGACTACTGCGTATGGTAAAACAGTAGATGAGGGAGAGGATGAATTGCTTCCTAACCGTAGTACCACATGGGCAAAGTATGCATCATTTTTCGAACTATTCACTTTTCATCTAATTTAATATTAACTTGCTCTCTACCTTAGATATTAACTAGATGTAATAACTCTACCATCCTATTAGGAATTCTGACATAATTAGTCAATAATGCAAATGCTCCATGGTATCTCATTGATAACAAGATTAACATGGATATGCATGGCAATGTAGGTTACCGAGCTTCACAAAAATGTTTTTGTTCTAGTCTATCATGTGTGTTGTGTTTTTCCTAGCAAGGGTTATTTTGATCCTAGCTTCTGAACTAATACTATCCACATGGATTATTCCACAATAATTCTTCAAAAAATAAAAAGGCGACAAAATAAATAAAAGAATTCATAAGCAACATCAATGATTAGATGCGGACAAGCAAATGTTATTCTTCTTCCGCTCAAGAGAGAATCAAAATAATAGTTTGCAAATGAACTTCACGTCTTCCTCTTCTCCACTTGAACCTATTTTTGGCCATAGGTCGTTAACTTCCTCTTCTAACTCCCCCAATTCGATTTGCAAGGACAACACGGGATTTAGATCAGAGAATATGAATTTGTGCTAGTTTTCCTCTTCAAATATGTTTTTTTCTAATAGATGAAAAATCTATGAGCGAAAAATGTGCATACGAGGCACATGGTCCTATCTTTCTTTCAATGGTCGAGGTGGCAATTTGGTCTTGTTCCAAATATTTAAGCACACATTTGTGACCACCTCTTTCTAGGGGGTGCTAAATTAGGGGAATTACTAAATTAGAGAATGTTTGTAAGGCCGTGGATTTTATAATTGTGCGGTGGTTTGGTCTTGTTAATACGACTAATAAATCTATTTCATGCTTGCAGCATAAAGCCAATAACTCTTTGAGGCAAAATTAGGGTTCTTCAACACCATCCAACATGTCGGTTTCTATGAAGGATTTGGATCCGGCTTTCCGCGGAGCTGGACAGAAAGAGTATCCTTTTGATTTCTTAAATATATACTTTTTATAGGATTTTCATAGCTTGAATATTTAAAATAACACAACATGTCATCAATATTCCCATGAACATAAATACTAGCAAAAGTGATCTTGGTCTATGATCCATGGATAGAATGATCACCACATCTTTCTAACGACAATGTTTAGCATCAATAGACTTATAGTGCGCTTGCCTTCATCTAGAAAATAAAGACCGCTTGCTACAATGATATAATTTTTTGACATATTGTTTTATTGGGAAAATTAATGCTCAAACTTAGGTAAAAGCGTGTGCTGTCACCTAAATATGAACAGAGAGGAAGTACACAACAAGTAATGCTTATTTGAATGTTTCACTATATTCCACGGAAAGAAGTATACATACCTCCCAAAGTATCCAAAAATGGCCGAACACCCTGTGAGGTCAAAATCGGAGCACATAATCCTTTAAACTATGCAAAACCATGCAAATGATCCCCTTCACCCTATCTTAAACGGTCTTACCTGGTGGTTTTGCACACGTGGCAATAAGATGGTGCTCGTGTGGCCCTAAGACTAGTCACAATGGGAAGTATCATATAGTAGTATCATGCATATGATATTAGTATATGATACCACCTCCACAATGCATAGTATCATGTAGTAGTACCATAGTTTTAGTATATTTATTGTTTTGTAGAATCTCAATGCAAAATTGTGTACAAGATTCATTTGAGATTAGTTTTTCTAGTACTACGTGCTATGATACGGTATCTACCTATGATACCAACACAACCTTTTTCATCATTAATTAGGATGCCACGTCAGAATTTTGCCAACATGGCATGCATGATACTACCTATGATACCCCATTGGGGCTAGTCTAAGAGCATTGGCTTGTACTCCCGTTTCACCATGGACCCACGCGTCAGCATAATTGAGCTGCAAGCGTGCAGCTGGTACGCATCGACACGGCCTCACCGTCCGCGCCAACTGCTGCGGGCCCGTGGGGAGGAGAAGGGAAGGGGGCGCAGGGGATCTCCGGTGGGGGAGATCCGCAGAGCGTGGGGACCTCCGGCGAGGGGAGCAACAGAGCAGGAGTGGCGTCGTGTGGAGCACTGACCTACGCGCGGTGGGGTTCCGTTGCGGGACCGGCTCGCGGTGGAATAGATTGAGGAGGACTAGGGGGCGGCGGCGGATGGATGTCGCGGACGAGTGTGTGAGCGGAGGCGGCGGCGTGCATCAGATTAAGAAGGAGGCCGACGCCGGAGACCTGTTGCTTTTGGATGACCACCTCGACCTCCCGTGCGACAACGAGGGGGAACATGAAGCGGAGGCGACGCGGCTGGACTGCTGGAGGACGGGGAGGCTCCACGTGCCTTCTTCTTCCTCTGTGGCGAGTAGCAGGAGGCGCCGCTGGACGAGGTCGGTCATGCGCCCATGCCTATGGCCGCCACCACGCGGGGAGGACTGCTGGGAACGGAGGAGCACGGCGAGGGGATGGATGCAGGACCAAGAGGGGAGAGCAGCGGAGCACGGCGACCATCAACTCAGTGCTCTGCCACATGAGCAAAACCGCTCCCAAAAACAGCTCAACATTGGGGTCACGGGGTCGTTTGCCTGGTTTTGCATAGTTGAAGGGATTATGTGCACCAATTTTGATCCCATAACTACTGTTCATATGAGCGTCATATAAACGCAATACTCCTTAATTACGATGCAGCGGTTTGGAGATATGGCGTATTGAAAGTTTTAAGCCGGTTGCTGTACCAGCGTCTTCATATGGAAAATTTTACATGGGCGATTCATATATCATCTTAAAGGTATGGACGTATTTTCTGCCTTCTTTCCAATGCACTTTATATCTTTGGAACACTGTTGGTGCATAATCGAGATAGATTTTTTTTTACATTTTGAAACACAACTTAGAGACCACAATACAGTAATCTCTTTCTTGTTACTACATCGTACAATACGAATCCTTAATCATTTATTAGGTGCCTTTGCTTCACTATGTTGAGGCTCAGTCTGTACATGGCTCGAACTCAGCTTTTCTGAGGGATGGCTTAGCTAATGCATTGTGCTTTTACTGCACCAAAAGGTTTCTCCCCTGATGTTCTTTTGTCTCTCTACAGACAACAGCCTTGAGGAATGGTTCCTTCCGCCATGACCTCCATTATTGGCTTGGTAAAGATACTAGTCAGGTATATTCTCAAATCATTTGGCAATGCAAATCACTTGATTTAGCAATTCTGAGACGCTATACAGGCCTTGTGTCAACTAATAATTGTACAATGTGCTCAATATTTTTCCTGGAAGGATGAAGCTGGAACCGCAGCAATTTTAACTGTGGAGCTTGATGCTGCCCTTGGAGGGCGTGCTGTCCAGTACCGGGAAGTCCAAGGCAATGAAACTGAAAAGTTACTCTCATATTTTAGACCATGCATCATGCCACAACCAGGCGGGGTAGCTACTGGGTTCAATCATGTAGAAGTCAATGAGCAGGAGCACGTTACCCGGTTATATGTGTGTAGAGGAAAACATGTTGTTCATGTTAAGGAAGTAAGCTATCTAAAAGACTGTCTTTTTTTCTGTTTTGGGTATGTTCATTTCTTGATTATGATGCTGTTTTACAAACCAGGTTCCTTTTGCTCGTTCAACCCTTAATCACGACGACATATTTATTTTGGATACCAAGTCCAAAATATTCCAGTTCAATGGCTCCAACTCATGCATTCAAGAGAGAGCAAAAGCTCTTGAAGTTGTGCAGTACATCAAAGACACTTTCCATGAAGGAAAGTGTGACATTGCAGCTGTTGGTAAGTAACTTCGGTAATGTGCCTTGAGTATTTAGAATCCCATTTACAACATCTGATAATTTGGAGTCATTTGTAGAGGATGGAAGGTTGATGGCTGATGCCGAAGCTGGTGAATTTTGGGCTACTTTTGGTGGCTTCGCTCCTCTTCCGAGGAAGACATCTTCAGAGCAGACTGGTCAAGACATGGACGCTGTGGTCAAATTGTTATGGTACTTTACTACCATTTAATATCCATAACACAATAGTGTAAAAATTCAATAGAATAATTCGCTTTTAACATGATTTCATCCATGCCTGTGAGATAGATTAACTCTTCAAATTAGGAAACTGAGTAGCTGATTATGTGACTTCTCAGTTTTAACCAAGGAACGCTGGAGCCAATTGGTTTTGAATCCTTGGTGCATGAGTTGCTTGAGCCAAATAAATGCTACTTGTTAGATTGTGGAGCTGAAATGTATGTTTGGATGGGCAGAGGTACTTCTTTGCAACAGAGAAAAGGTGCAAGTGAAGCTGCCGAGGTAACTTAGGAGCAACTGGATGCATTAATACATGTTCTTTCTGAAGGTTTTACTTATTTCTATCTCAGAATGAAAGAATAAATGTTTATGTACGTCCCGGTGTTAGAAAGTATACCAGCTTGGTGAAATAGCATGATAACATTCTCTAGAAATATTCTTCAAATCGAATGATCAAAGCATGCAGATATTTTACATTTTGTGCTGCTGCGTGCTTAATATCTTCTACTTCTGTACAGAAAATGCTCTTTGACGGCAGCCGAACAAAATCACATGTTATGAAAGTGATTGAGGGTTATGAAACAATAATGTTCAAGTCAAAATTTAGCGAGTGGCCAGCAACTCCTGATTTGAAATTGTCTTCTGAGGATGGGAGAGGCAAAGTTGCAGGTTACTGTCTGCCGACTTATCAGTTTCTGTGCAACAGATCGCTAAAGGGTTTTACTAAATCACACATGTTTATGTATTATTCTCTTTCTACAGCTCTCCTCAAAAGTCAAGGATTAGACGTTAAGGGCTTGATGAAAAGTGCACCTGTAAAAGAAGAATCCGAGTCTTATATTGATTGCACTGGTCATTTACAGGTATTCTTTTCGATGCCTCTTATGGATTTGTATTGTTATGAGCATTAGTCCCTGATACTATGTATTGTGCATACACATTTTAAGGTTCTGGTCGCTAGGTATCAATGAATGCTCCCGTAACTCTAGCTTAGCAAAAAGAGGAGGCTGTCAACTCTGTACTACATGCATAGAAGTTGGTCATCTTATAACTCCCTAAACTCAACGAGGGCACCGATCTGCATTCATTTACCTTTGTTGATCACCTTACAACCAATTTATCTTTTTCATAATTACATCCATCTACTTTATCTCTGTTCATGTTTAGTGGTGGTTCTATATCCTACATCCTGACTTCAGGTATGGCGCGTGAATGGAAATAAGAAGACTCTTCTTTCATCCACCGAACAATCAAAAATTTACACCGGAGATTGCTACATTTTCCAATACACATATACTGGAGAGGACAAGGAGGAATGTCTTATTGGAACTTGGTTTGGGAAAAAGAGTATCGAGGTACTAATCAACTCCAGCTATCAGTTTGAAATTGATATACATATAAATCACTATGTGATGGACATATAGCTGATAAATCACTAATTGATATCTAATTCGAAGTTGTTAGTAACAGTATCTGTCTCTGTTAAATGTGAGTTTGTTCACTCGAATGATCTTAATTGCTTTCAGGAGGAGAGGGCATCAGCAATTTCACAGGCTAGCAAGATGGTCCAGGCCGCAAAATTTCAGGCTACAATGGTAACCCATTGATTTTTCATATGTCTAATTAAATTCTCACTCTAATATTTTTCTTGCTTCTGCGCAGGCTCGCCTTTATGAAGGGAAAGAACCAATTCAGTTCTTTGTCATGTTTCAGAGTCTCCAAGTGTTTAAGGTGTGCTTCTGATAGGCTGGCACTGTTGGATAATTTGAGCTGAATGTAACATCTATTTTTTTCTCTGGATTTTCAATGTAGGGAGGCCTTAGCTCTGGGTACAAGAGCTTCATTGCTGAAAGTGGTCTCGATGATGATAGTTACTCAGAAGCTGGGCTCGCGTTATTCCGGATCCAAGGTTCGGGATCAGAAAACATGCAAGCAATTCAAGTTGATGCAGTAAGTTCATAACCATATTTTGTTTGCAACTAAATTCATAACTTCATATCATCTGCTTCATCTGTACCATCCTTTTACTAGGTGGCTTCCTCATTAAATTCGTCATACTGTTACATTCTACATGATGGAAACAGTGTGTTTACATGGATTGGGAACAATACGACCTCAGTGGATCATGACTTGGTTGAGAGACAGCTAGATGCAATCAAGGTGTGAATAATATAGGAAAATGTTAAACATTTTTGTTTTTGCAAATTTCATGCTTGGTATATTGGTGTCATGTAACCCTTGATTAACCTCCTACAAAGGTTTGCCATATGTCTGTAACAAATGTAGTTTCTACATTTGAGCTTGTTATTCTATTGGCACAAGATGAACTCTTGTTCTCATTGCATACCAACATTTGATGTTTTAGCCCTCACCATTGTCATCACCCTAATCAATATCATGGTTGACTGTTGCTATGATCTCTAAAATAGCTTTGACTTTCCTATGGCTAATCTTGGGTTTATATTTTAATTTGTGCTCCATTTTTTGGTTATACAGTCAGAACTGCCATCCAGGTCACAAAAAGAGGGCAGAGAAACCGACAAATTCTGGGAATTACTGGGTGGTAAATCAAAGTACTCAAACAAAAAAATAGAAAGAGAGCAGGAAAGTGACCCTCATCTTTTCTCATGTATCTTATCCAAAGGTAATCACTAACAAAGCGTTGTATGAAGTCCTACTCAGAATAGCTTACAATCCAACATGTACTGACACATTTGTTTTTTTCTATGCTACCAATATTAATGTTGGCGATTCTAGATGGCAATTTGAAGGTAAGAAAAAACAAATATGTGAAGGCTTTATACCTGAGAATGCACGTCTAATGGCAGTTTATTTCAAATACTACTCGGACAGGTCAAAGAAATACATCACTTTACTCAGGATGATCTGGTGGCAGAGGATGTTTTCGTTCTAGATTGTCACTCGTACTTGTTTGTTTGGTTTGGGCAAGAGGTTGATGCCAAAGTGAAAACACAAGCTATGGATATCGGAGAGGTAATAGCATCAAAATTATGTATAGTTTAATTAGAAATCACATATCCTATGTCGTCTCATACTTTCCTTTTCTCAATGCTACTGTACCAGAAATTTATTGCCAGCGATTTCCTTATGGAAAATCTCTCCCGAGAAACAACGATTTTCACTGTTTCAGAAGGAAGTGAGCCTTCGTTTTTTACTAGGTTCTTCACTAGCTGGGACCCTGCAAAATCATTGGTATGTTTTTCTTGCTTTTTTGGTTAGGCATTGGTTGTTATTTTGGTATGTAGATTTCATGTGTTTGTTATAAAATTAATTACAGTTCCTAATCTTTGTGATTGCACTGGTACCTAATTAGCCCTTACATAGTTTTAGGACTAAAATGCACTGCACTCACTTTTGTTTTTTGCTGCAGATGCGTGGCAGTTCATACCAAAGGAGGCTTTCCATTTTAAAAGGTGGGGCAAGACCGTTGCTTGATGTAAGTCTTAACCTAATCATCCTCCGTTATACCCAGGTGTTACATCACATATGCTAGTGCATGTTGGAGTTTTTTTGGTTTTGAAATAAGGCGTAAAAAGTGGATTGCATAATTGGAACTGGTAGTACAATTTCATTCCTGGCCATGTCTGGTGGCACTAGTATGTCTCAAGTAGTGTGCAACTCGGTGTCAATTTTATCATACTGATAAATTGCTTAAACAAACTACTATCTGTGTTGTCAGAAACCTAAAAGGCGAACACCAGCGGTTTCAGGAAGAGCTTTAGCACAGGATAAATCCCAGCGCTCAAGAAGCATGTCCACCAGCCCGGAGTGTCACCGTCTCCGAGGAAGATCTCCAGCCTTCGCAGCACTAACTTCCACCTTTGAGAAACCTAGTACCAGGAATCTTTCCACCCCTCCCCCTGCCATCAAAAAGCTTTTCCCTAAATCTACCGGACCTGAAACGTCGAAGCAGACTGCTATAAGTGAACTCACCAGTTCTTTGGAGGGTCCCTTGAGAAGTGCAATACCCAAGCACCTAAGAGGTATGTGCAACACAAGTGTTTGTAGATTGACAGTTGTGCTAGAACAGGGATGAACAAACGTTCTATTGTCTTGAAAAAATCTCAAATTTTTTCGATATTTCGCAAAATTAATCGCACCCATCTGATGCAGACAAGGCAATACAAGAGGACGCGGGCGGTGAAGATGAGGCTGAAGATGACGAGGGGCGTACGATCTACCCATACGAACGCGTCACAACCACGTCAGAGGACCCTGCGCCCGACATCGACATCACCAAGAGAGAGGTGCGCTGAGCATAAGCAACTGTTTTTCCCAGCTTCTCATTCATTCAAACTGATGTCTGACATTTACTGCCGAATGCAGATTTACCTATCGACTTCCGAGTTCAGAGAGAAGTTTAGCATGGCAAGGGCAGCGTTCTACAGGCTTCCCAAGTGGAAGCAGAACAAGCTGAAGACTGCGCTACAGCTCTTTTAGCCCGTCTGTGTCGAATGGCAATTGGCAACTAATTTTGGGGAGTGTTCTTTTCTAGGTTCTGCTTCTTCCAGTACGTAGATATCCGAGGAGCGTTTTTTTTATACAGGTTCACGTAGGTTCTGTTGTCTGGATCAGCGTTCCTGTATTTCTTTTCTTTTATATAAGCTTGGTCGCAGAGGAGGTGCACATGATTGAAAAGTGAGTTGTAGCCTGGTGTGATGGCACCGAAGCATATGTATTATAGAGCAAACTGCCGAACCAGTGCAATAGCCATATTCGTTTATATCAATAAAGCTTGATAATGTTTTGCCGACCACGTGCGTGTCGAAGCCGAACTGACAAGGGTCACAGCTGGAGGGCAGACGCCGGAGGCTAGTTGCATATGCGGGTGTAACATCTCAGCATTTAGGAACCAACGAAGAGTAGACTTAGGAATTTGTGATATTGCATGCATTCATCTGCGAAAATATGGGTAAATTTTTCGTCAAATAAAAACCTAAAGTGATCAAGGTTTTTTTCATACTTTGAGATTAGGTATAGTCTTGAAGGATGATTGTTATAGACTTTGATATGATCTTTGTGGATTAGAGTGTTTTGGGAAATGAAATTTGAATTTAAAACTTGAGTGTTTGAATTATAATTCAAAAGGATTTTGAATGATGTTTGAGTATTTGATTTAATTTAGAGTTAACCAATAATAACTCAAACTTTAAATGAAAGAAGACAATCAATAAAATGAATATTCCAAACATTCATTCAATAATGAGTTACAAAATGTAACTTATGGAAATTAGCAACAATCTTTACAATAATAATTAAATAGAAGAATAATATTTCTTTATTGAATAATAGTATAATCTTTATTACAAAAGAATAAAAATAGAAAGTACAAAAGAATAAATTAAAGATTACAATTGAATCAGAGAGTTATTACAAGTGACTATTCTATAAAGAAAAAGAAAAACCTAAACTAAAGTCTTGATCTTCAAATCTGGCACCTGCAAAATAAACAGAAACTTAAAAAAGAAAGAAAGTTAGGATTAGAATTATTTTATTCTCAGAATTGGCAGTGAAGTACACTATTCAAGATTTCATCATTGAGTAATCTTTTAAAGGGGCAAATTTCACCAATATGAAAGAATATATCTTTTATAATTTTAAGCCATAAGTCAAATAAACAACAAGGAGTGGCAAGTTTCACCAGCCAGGTAAAAGGTAATCTGATAAAAGTAACTTTCAAATTCAGAACATATCCACAACCTGTGCAGCAGGCACACAGGCAGCACACACACCAAATTGCATGGTGTGTGCTGTCAGCACCACAACAACAGCACAATCAAACAAAACCATCAACACAGCCATGGGAAGCCAACCCCACACCACTTTCTTGTTCATACACACCTAGAACAGCAGCCCAGCTAAACCAAGCCAAAGCCAAGCTAGATCACACCAATCAAAACCCTGGATCACATCACCAAAACGGTGACATAAGGAGGGGGTAGATCAGGTGGATAGCAAGACCAAGATCAAGCCACCAGGACCAGGACGTGAAGGGCTAGATCAAGGACAAGCCAGGAGCTGGAAATACCAGGAGAGCACCAGATCAAGCTACCACAAGATCAACCACTAGCAACCCCAACATCAATAAGTGTGGTGAGTAAAATAGACCATCACATGATCTATCTGTCTAAGAGACAGATTAGACAAGCATTCATGATCTATCTATTACTCAAATTCTCAGAAGCACCCAAGTGGGGTGAATCCATCACTAAAGTTTTTAAACACTAAAAGCAATCAGAAAAGTATAAGGATCCAACTAAGATCTCAGGACAACATCATTGATCTAAGCAATCAAGCTATATTTATATTCAAGAATGAATATAGCCAAGATTTAAACTTCTAGGCACATCTCTAAGACAAGAGTAGCACCTTAGAATTTAATCTTATGGATCTATATAATTTATCAAGCCACAATCAATTTTCCCCAACTTTGATTCAAGAAACAGTAGTTGGTATCATTACCAGAACCAATCCATG
The DNA here is from genome assembly GCA_916181665.1 of Avena sativa. Taxonomy (NCBI): domain Eukaryota; kingdom Viridiplantae; phylum Streptophyta; class Magnoliopsida; order Poales; family Poaceae; genus Avena; species Avena sativa. Next base: position 380,899,539 of record OV702280.1, on the reverse strand, counting down.
AGAATCAACAATATAAAAGCTTAATCCCTAAACCTTAGACCAACATCATGGGTCTTAGGGATTTAAGAAAAGAAGTTTCTACTTATCTTTAATGCCAAACTCATCTTAAGCTTGAACAAAACCAAACCAAGTAATAGAATCTAATCTTGTGTACCATACAAGGATGGTGTCACAAGAATAGTTCTAAACTAAGCAGGTTAAGCATCCAATCTTCACAGATACAACCAACCAACTATAAATCATTTTCCTGACATCACAGGAATCATAATCAGGAAAATCCATATGTATATCTTCACTGTTTGAAACCATTTGATCTCAAGTTACATATGAATTCTTAAGCCAACAGTACTAATACAGTGACTTCATCACACAACACTCACTGTCATTAACCAAGTAATGACAGTGGTGAGCTATTAAACCACTAGATTTTCCCAAGTATTGCTTCTAGAGCAACTTTACCATCTGAACCATATCAAAATGAATCCATAGAATCATCTGGTAAACCACTAGCATCACCACAGCTAATCATAAGCAGCAAGCCACAACTAACAACCACTTAGCATGCTTAGGGACCATCAAAACTTGATCCAATCCATCAGATATCTAATTCACGGAGGGGTATGAACCCTAAGCAGAACAAACCATCTTAATCAGGACAGAACACTAACCAGGAAAGGCCACTACCAACATCTAGCATGGGATGTCCTAGCACAGAGAGCACGAGAGAGAGAGAACTACTTAACAACGGTCCTCGCTGTAGAATAGAAGAGGAAGCAGAGGAGGCCGACGACCACGGCGACAGGGGAAGCACCCCCAAGGGGGCGCTGCGACCCACACAACGCCACGACGGCGACCATAGCCACGCCTGGGGGCGAGGAGCATCCCCACGGCACACGAAAGCAGCAGCAGCGTCAGCACCAACGCCAACCCCAAACCCTAGGGTTCAGAACGACATCAATCTGGCCACAGGAGGGCTCCAGGTCCAAATCCAATTGGACATGAGGGTAGAGCGGGGCCGACAACCTCATCATGCACCACGGCGGCATCCAGGGAGGTCCACGGCGGCGTGAATCGCCGGCGGTGACACCGCTGACCACAGGGTCGGGGAAGGAGAAGGAGCGGGGTGAGCTCGAGAGAGAGACAGAGACTGTTGGGCTGGGTTGGGCTAATACCCCTTCGGGGTATTGTTTTGACTTTACCCTATTAGGCCAAGGGCCCAATAAACCCAAGCAGTCAGCCCAAATCCTTTAGAGCCTATTTTAATAATTGGAAAAAGACCAAAATGCCCCTGAATTTAAATAAATTCTAAAAAATAAAATAAAAGTCCAAAAATTATAAATAAAATATTTTTGGATTCACAATAATCCAAACTATCCAAATAAATTAAGAGATAAAATTTTGGACATATAAATTTTATTAAGAATTTTGTAATTTATATATTCCTTATGGAATTTTACAAAATTATTGAAAGATTATAAAAATAAATAAAATTCACTTTCATTATATATTAATATTGTAGTATTTTAGAAAAATACTAAACAAATATTTAATATCAATTTTGGGTACTTAATGATAATTCTTAAATAAATTGTTAATTAAATAAAATGTAAATAAATTGAAATAAAATAAAAGAATACAATATTCGATAAATATTAAAAAAAAATTATAAATTCTTTATTATTAAAATAATTTTTGTAATTTAAATAAATGGGGAAGAATACATATAAATCTAAATGAGTGCATTACATTACTTTGCATAATCATTTTGCTTCTTTAAATATTGTCCTTATCGGGCAATAATGATGTTTTTGTAGACATAGAAGATCAAGGTTCAGTGCAAGCATCAAACTTCACTACCTTGCCATCACAAGGCAAGTTCATCACTTGCTCATATCCTTTGAAGAGTCTTTATCAAAGTATTTGCAAATTGTGTGTTATCATATATACTCCAAAGAAAGAAAATATTATTTTCACAAATAAAGAAATCATAGATATCATCCTAAGTGATGATATAATGGAGCCATAGAACTTAGGGTTCTATTTGCAAGAATAATGATCAATTAGGGACTTAATAACCCATGACATTAGTGATTCTAGCGCCGTATACTACGCGTTAGCCATGAGATTTGGAATGGGACAGAGAAGTCAGCTGTATCTTCTTCCTCTCGCATGAAGCCGGATGTGCAGGTCGTGGCTGTTATCCTCATAGCATGCATAATAATTGGTAATTCGTAGAGGATATGCAGCATATGGGTGGGAACCCTCATCGTCCCATGATAGTTCTGGCATCTAACGGTTTGTACAAACCATTGCCGTAATTCAATATGTGGGAATGGTGTACACCAAGGAGGCATGCGAGGTCGTGAAGGGGGCAGTGATTCGCTTGGACCAACTACTGGGCCCCACATCATGGAATTGTGGACAGGAAAGTATGCCCGGTTGTGCAACAAGGACTTGATCTCTCATGGGTAAAGTAACGCACCTCTGCAGAGTGTAAGAATTGTAACTTGTTACTCCCTGTTCTAGGAAGGAGCTACGAACGCGGCTGAAAGTACAAAGGAAGACGCCTAGAGGGGGGTGAATAGGCTTTTTAGAATTATTATGGTTAAGGCTCAAGTAAATGCGGAATAAAACTAACATTTAATTTATTGATGGCTATCACAATGTAAAGTGCATAAGTAAAGGGTTCGGTTGAGAGATAACCGATGGACGCGGAGACGAAGATTTGTTTCCCGAAGTTCACTTCCAAAGAAGCTACGTCTCTGTTGGAGAGGTGCAATGGCGCAATGATCTCCGAACGCCACAAATGGCTCACCTCGAGGTGTGGTGGCTCGATGCTCACCCAACGCCACACAAGGCCTCACCCCGGATGCGGAAGCACGCAACTCACCAACACCACAAAAGGCTCACCCTATTCTCCCAAGTGCGCACCACAAAAGGCGGGCACTTGCTCCACTATGGGACGCTTGAGGGCGGTCACCGAACCCGTACAAGATTGGGGCTAACTCCACAACTCAATTGGAGGCTCCCAACAACAAAGCCACAAAAGGCCAACAATGCCACAAAAGTCCAACAACGCCACAAAAGGCCAATAATGCCACAAAAGGACAACAACACCACAAAAGGCTACAAGACCATAAAAGGTCAACAAGACCACAAAAGGTCAACAATCCAACCACACAACCGTCTAGGGTTCCAAGGAACCCAAGAGAAACAAGCTCACAAGCTTGAACTCGCCAAATCTCCGAGGAGAACTCAAACCTATGCACCAAATGCAAGGGCAAGTCCTTCTCTCCCAAATTCCAACAAAGCTCCAAAAGCTATTGGGGGAATAAGGGAGGAAGAACACAAGAGGAGAATACACAACTCTCCAAGATCTAGATCCCAATGATTCCTTCACAAAGAAGGGATTTGGCTTGGGGGATTGTAGATCTAGATCTCCTCTCTCAAATCCCTCAAAAATATGCAAGAATCATAGGAAGGGAAAGGGAGAGGGAAAGCTTCTTCAAGGTTGACAATGGAGGAGAGAGACAAAGCCAAGAACCAAGAAGAAAATCTAGTAGCCACGAAGGGGAAGAGGAGCCCCTTTTAAAGCGCTCCCTGATATGCCCGTTATGGGCATTTGCGACTCCTGGCCGAAACTTCTGGTGGGAGGCCAGAACTTCCGATGGCACACATCCAATGGTCGAAAACTGCGGGGCAAGAAACTGAAAAAGCGAATCCTGGTCGGGACTTCCGCCGGTTCAACGGAACTTCCGGTGGGAGCAAAACTTCCGGTGAAAGTTCCGACAGAAGTTCCGTCAAATAGACACAACGAAAACAGAAGGTTACTGAACGTGAGCAGAACAAGATCCAAAAATTCAATAGGAACTTTTGGCCTGAGGGGAACTTCCGGTCACTGGCCGGAACTTCCGGTGAGAGCGAAACTTCCGGTGGAAATTCCGACTGAAGTTCCGTCAAATAGCACATCCAAAACAGAAGGTTACTGAGCGTGAGCGGAAGAAGACCCGGAACTTCCACCAGAACTTTCGGCGTAAAAAATTCCCTAGCAGAACTTCCGATGGCAAGCCGGAACTTCCGGTCAGGGAAATTCTAGAAACCAGAAAACCGGAAACGCAATAACTTTTGCATCCAAACTCCAAACGGGATGAAACCAATTTTGTTGGAAAGATAACGACGAATAGAATCCAACAAACGATGCAAATAATAACCAAGAAAGATGATGCTATGAATGCAAAGTTTTGAGCTCTCTCCGAATGATGCAAACGAGACACCCGCTTGAGAGCCCCTCTTGATAGAACGGCTATCTATCCTAAACCCGGTCTCCCAACCAACAACACGAGACCGGAAAAAGAGAAGCCCTCTCAAGAACATACCTTTGCCTTGAGCATCCCACTTGAACTTGATGTATATCGTCTTGTTCTTCTATAGTGGGAACACCTTTCTTGGATGCTCTTGCTTGATGAAGATGAAGACTTGCAAATTGCTCCCCCATACTGCATGGGGAAACCTCTTCTTTGAACTTGTCTTCATCATTCCATGAGCACGAGGATGGCAAGCTTCAAGCATGAGATCTTCTAGAGATGGCGCATCTTGAGCTTGCCCTTCTTCATCCCTACTTGAGGTTGATCCATCTTGATGCAACTCTTTGCACATGTCTTGATCAACCTTCAAGCTCCTTCTTTCTTCATGATTCCAATGGGCACACAGCCCTTGGAAATTTCTTCATCTTCCAACCTTGAGACCAACACATGGCCCAAGTGATGCCAATGGACAAGCCTACAAGTGAAACTCAATTTACACATTAGTCCATAGAGATTGTCATTAATTACCAAAACCACACATGGGGGCATACATGCCCTTTCAGCGGCAGGAAAGAAACTCCATGAAATTTCTGGTCAACCTGTGAAGGCTGATGGTCATAGATTTTCATAATAAAATCAATCTTTGAAGAAAGATTTACAAAAACTGCATAGTACCAAGGACTTATAGTCCGAGATGGTAGTTAGAGCATCAAACTTCCCACCTTGCATATACTGAACTTGTTGGGTAACGCTGTTACTCATCCTTTCCTTTGACCCCTTGCTTAGACTCTGAGGATCCCGAAGACGTGCCAATGTATGCAGCCGAATGTCAAGAAGATGTGTTCTACGAGGAGCCTGACCTATCAGGAGGTGTTGAGGGAGTGGATTATGAAATACGCTATGGTGTCGATGATAACAAGTCCAACTAAGCATCCTAGTTAGTAGTAACCAACGGAGCCAAGCAGCATGAACTCTATAGAATAAGCTACTGAGCTCAACTCCTAGTTGGAGTTGCTACTTTTAAATTCCGCTGAAACAATTTATATTTTGGTTTGTAAGTTGAATCCTTTTGAAGTCTTGAACTTCTGGTATTGTAATAATAATAATGTGTGAATGTTTGTAATATGGACCCGCAATGTTTCTATTGTACCACTCTGAGGGATGTGATATTTACAGAACGGTGTTCTGTGGATGTCATGTCAACGACTATAGTGTACTACATATGCAGTGGTATGCTGGATCATCACAGCTGGTATCAGAGCCAATTGCTTTGACCTTAGGTTGGAAACCTAGTAAAGGGTATTAACTTTAGGAGAGTGTAGTAACGATAAAGAATTCTCTAAAAGAAATATAATGGTTATTCAAATGAGAATATTTCGTTATATGTTTTTGTTGGAATTATGCCCTAGAGGCAATAATAAAGATGTTATTATTATAATTCTTGTTCATGATAAAGTTTATATTCCATGCTAGAATTGTATTAAGCGGAAACTTTAATACTTGTGTGGTTTATGAACAACATCGTGTCCCTAGTACGCCTCTATGGACTAGCTCATTGATTAATGATGGTTAAGGTTTCCTAACCATAGACATGAGTTGTCAATTAATAATGAGATCACATCATTGGGAGAATGGTATGATGGACAAACCCAAATCAAGCAGAGCAATTAGATCGTGTCATCGTGTTCATCTTTGCGAAGCTTTTTCTTATGTCAAATATTGTATTCCTTAGACCATGAGATAATGCAACTCCCTGGTATCGGAAGAAATATTTGAGGTCATCAAACGTCATCCTATGAGAGGGTGATCATAAAGGTGTCCCTCAGGTGATCGGAAAGTACTTGTTGGGTTGTATGTATCGAGATGGGATTTGTCCCTCCCAAGTCAGAGAGATATACTTCGGGCCCACTCGGTAATCGATATCAACACCGCTTATAAGCACATGGTTAAGGAGTTAATCACAAAGTGATATTGGATTACGGAACGAGTAAAGTACTTGTTGCGAACGAGATTGAACTAGGTATGCCGATGCCGACGATCGAATCTCGGGCAAGTAAAATATCGCGTGACGAAGGGAATATGCATATGGGATTAATTGAATCCTGGCATCGTGGTTCATCCGATATGATCATCGATGAGTATGTGGGAGTCAATATGGATTTCCAGACCCCGCTGTTGATTATTGATAGAAGATCATGTCTGCATATTCTCGAACCCGCAGGGTCACACACTTAACGTGTCTCGACGCTAGGATAGATTGGATAATTGGTTTATGAGTTTTTGTTCGGAGTCTCGGATGAGATCCAGGACATCACGAGAGGTTCTGTAATGGTCCGGAGAATAAGATTCATATAAGGCAAAGTAGTTTTTTGGAGTTCGAAAGTGTTTCGGATTGTTCGGTATTGTACCGGAAGCTTCTAGAACCTTCCGGAGTGGAACTAACGTGGCCCCACTTATCGGGAGGGGGCATGGGACTACGAGGGAGTGCCCTGGCCGCATTGGGATAGGGGCACAAGGCCCCATAGGCCCAGCCGGCCAAGCCCTAGGGGAAACCCTAGGGAGAGCTTCTAGGAGGGGGGAAACTTGCCCCCCACTCCTCCCTCTTGGCCGCCGGCCCTAGGCTTGGAGGAGGGGCAAGGGGCAGCCGCCCACCCCTCTATATAAAGAGGGCTGGGGGAGCACCCTCCCCACACACCTCCTCAAGCTCCTAGCCGCCCTGCTGCCCTCCTCTCTCTCTCTCCCTCCCGACTGCGCGTAGGCGAAGCCCTGCCGCAGAAACTCTCCACCGTTTACACCACGCCGTCGTGTTATAGATCCACCCTATCTCTCCACCCCACTTGCTGGACCGAGGAAGGAGGAGACTTAGAGGTGCCATACGTGTGCATCTCTCGGAAGCATCGCCACTTGCGGTGTTGGATCGGATCGGATCGCGAGGAGGAGAAGCGAGTACGACTACATCAACCACGTTCCGTCGAACGTTCCGCTGTGCGAATCTTCAAGGGTATGAAGATCTCATCTATCCCCCCTCATTTTTTGCATCTCCTAGATTAGATCTTGGCTTCCCCGTTCGCATCCGTAGAAATTTTTTGATTTACTATGCTGCGAAACCCTTCAGTGGTATCAGAGCTAGATCTATGCGTAGATGTGTTTCACGAGTAGAATGCAACATGCTTGTTGTGGGCGTTGATGTTTTCTGTTGCAAGCCTCTTGTTTGTGTACTTCTTATGACGCGGGATAGTGAGATCGAAGCGGTCCAGGCCAACTTTACGCGACCTCGTTGGCGAGACCGGCTCCGCACTTGACGTGTGGCTTATTCCACACATGCGGCTGGTGGATGCTAGTTTCTCTCACTATAGTTGTCATGAGATTTACACCGGATGTTGTCAACCATAATATCACCGTTGTGGCTTTCCGTAGGTAAGAATCGTTCTTAGCTTGTTACTCCCATAAGCCACGTAAAACATGCAACAACAAAGTAGAGGCGTCTAACTTGTTTTTGCAGGGAGTGTTTCTGTGATATGGTATGGCCCAAGATGTGATGTGTATGTTGTATGCAATGATCATGTTTTGTAATGTTTCACGACTTGCATGTCGATGAGTACACAACCGTCAGGAGCCATATGATTGTCTTTATAATTGTGTATGACCTGTGTGTCAACTTCTTATACGCCATGTAATAGCTTTACTTTATCGCTAAGTAGTTAGCAATAGTTGTAGTTGCTATTCGTGGTGGAGGCAATCATGGTGGAGTGATGGAGATCATTGCGCGGAGATTGGCTATACCATGTCACATAAAATTATATGCATGTGATGTTTATCCTTTTATGTATCTTATTATGCTTAGATCGCGACGGTAGCATTATAAGATGATACCTCACTTAAAGATCAAGATAAAACTGTGTTCTCCCCATGTATGCACCGTTGCGAAAGTTCGTCGTGTTCAAGCATCACGTGATGATCGGGTGCTATAAACTCTCGTTCAAATACAACGGGTGCAAGCCAGTTTTGCACACGCGGAAATACTTGGGTTTGACTTGACGAGCCTAGCATGTACAGACATGGCCTCGGAACACACGAACCGAAAGGTTAAGTATGAGTCATATGAATGATATGATCAACACTTTGTTGTCCACCATTGAAACCACATCTCTTCTCGTGAAGATCGGATTAGGTGTGGTGAATTTGGATCGTGTTCACTAAAAAACTTGAGGGATGTTGAATTTAGTGGGAGTTCATCTAGTAATATGATTAAGTTGAACTAGTTATCATGAACATAGTCTAAATTGTACTTGCAAATTTTGTAGATCAAATGGCTAAGTCCAACTTCAACTTTAATGTTTTTGCTAAGAAAGAAAAGCTTAAGAACAATGGGTCTAACTTCACCAACTGGTTCCGCAATCTGAGAATCATTCTCTCTGGCGGACAAAAGGACTATGTCCTTGAGAAAGCGCTAGGTGACGCCCCTGCTGTAGATGCGCCGGCTGATGAGAAAGCTGTTTATCAGTCGCGCAAAGATGATTATGGTGTGATTAAGAGCACCATGTTGTTTGCTATGGAATCGGACCTTCAAAATCGTTTTGAAGATTTCCCCGGGCCCTTTGAGATTCTTGAGGAACTGAAAACTATGTTTCAGACCCAGGCCCGTTCTGAGAGATATGAGATCTCTAAGAAATTCTTTAACTGCAAGATGGAGGAAGGGAGTTCCGTTAGTGAGCACGCCATTAAGATGTCGGGCTACACTCAACGCCTTGAGCAACTGGACTGCAAGATTCCAGAGGAGCTCAAGATTGACAGAGTTCTGCAATCACTCCCTCCTAGCTACAAAGGTTTTGTAGTTACTCATAATCAGATTGGTTCCAGTGATACGATCACCGAGCTCTCCGCTAAGCTGAAAGCTGCGGAGGTGGACATCAAGAAAGATAATCATGTGTTGATGGTCAACAAGCCCCCCCAGCTTTAAGAAAGGTAAGGGTGCAAAGAAGCCCTTCAAGAAGGGCAGCGGCAAGCGCGTTGCCCCTGCAGAGAAGAAGCTCAAGTCTGGACCTAAGCCGGACACTGAGTGCTTCTATTGCAAGGACAAGGGTCACTGGAAGCGCAACTGTCCGAAGTACTTAGCGGACAAGAAGGCTGGCACCATCAAAGGTATATTTGATATGAATGTTATTGATGTTTTCCTTACTAGCCCTCGTTGTAGTGCCTGGGTATTTGATACTGGTTCAGTTGCTAATATTTGTAACTCGAAACAGGAGCTACGGAATAGACGGCGTCTAGCGAGGGATGAGGTGACGATGCGCGTTGGCAACGGATCAAGAGTTGATGTGATGGCCGTCGGCACGCTCTCCTTAGTTTTACCTTCGGGATTAGTTTTAAACCTCAATAAATGTTATTATGTGCCTGCGTTGAGCATGAACATTATATCTGGATCGTGTTTATTGCAAGACGGTTATTCATTTAAATCGGAGAATAATGGTTGTTCTATTTATATGAGTAACATCTTTTATGGTCATGCACCTGCTATGAATGGTTTATTTCTTCTGAATCTCGAAAGAGATGAAACACACATCCATAATATTGAGGCTAAGAGATGCAAGGTAGATAGTGATAATACTACTTATTTGTGGCACTGCCGTCTAGGTCATATTGGTGTAAAATGCATGAAGAAACTCCATTCTGATGGACTTTTGGAGTATCTTGATTTTGAATCATTTGACACGTGCAAGCCGTGCCTCATGGGCAAGATGATCAAAACCCCTTTCTCTGGAATGATAGAGCGAGCAACGGACTTGTTGGAAATCATACATACCGATGTATGCGGACCAATGAGTGTTTCGACGCGCGGTGGATATCGCTATTTTCTCACTTTTACTGATGACTTAAGTAGATATGGGTATATCTATTTAATGAAACATAAATCTGAAACATTTGAAAAGTTCAAAGAATTTCAGAATGAAGTGGAAAACCATCGAGAAAAATTAAATTTCTATGATCCGATCGTGGAGGTGAATATTTGAGTTATGATTTTCTCACGCATCTTAAAGCAAGCGGAATAGTTTCACAACTCACGCCACCCGGAACACCACAACGCAATGGTGTGTCTGAACGCCGGAATCGAGCTCTATTAGATATGGTGCGATCAATGATGTCTCTTATAGATTTGCCGTTATCATTTTGGGGTTATGCATTAGAAACCGCTGCATTCACTTTAAATAGGGCACCATCTAAATCCGTTGAGACGACACCGTATGAACTGTGGTTTGGTGCTAAACCTAAGTTGTCGTTTCTTAAAGTTTGGGGATGCGAAGCTTACATCAAGAAGTTGATGCCGGACAAGCTCGAACCCAAAGCGAAGAAATGCGTCTTCATAGGATACCCTAAGGAAACTATTGGGTATACCTTCTATCACAGATCCGAAGGCAAAGTGTTTGTCGCAAAGAACGGATCCTTTCTTGAGAAGGAGTTTCTCTCGAAAGAAGTGAGTGGGAGGAAAGTAGAGCTAGACGAGGTTATTGAACCTTCTCTTGAGTTGGAGAGTAGCGCAACACCTGAAATTGTTCCAGTGCCGTCTGCACCAACAATAGAGGAAGCCAATGACAAGGATCATGAAGCTTCGAACGATGCTACTACTGAACGTCGCAGGTCGACAAGGTCGCGTGCCCCTCCTGAGTGGTACGGCAACCCTGTCTTAACTATCTTGTTAGTAGATGACAGTGAACCTGCAAACTATGAGGAAGCGATGATGAGCCCAGACTTTGATAAATGGCTAGAGGCCATGAAATCTGAATTGGGATCCATGAGCGAAAACCAAGTATGGACTTTGGTGGACCCTCCTAGCGACCGAAAGGCTGTTGAGTGCAAATGGATTTTCAAGAAGAAAACGGACGCGGATGGTAATGTTACTGTCTATAAAGCACGGCTTGTCGCGAAAGGTTTTCGACAAGTTCAAGGTGTTGACTACGATGAGACTTTCTCTCCCATAGCGATGTTTAATTCCATTCGGATTTTATTAGCAATTGTTGCGTTTCATGATTATGAAATATGGCAGATGGATGTCAAGACTGCGTTCCTCAATGGCAACATTGATGAAGAGTTGTATATGATGCAACCCAAAGGTTTTGTCGATCCTAAGGATGCTGATAAGGTGTGCAAACTTCAGCATTCCATTTATGGACTGAAGCAAGCATCTCGGAGTTGGAACCTTCGTTTTGATCAAGTGATCAAGAGCTTTGGATTTGTTCCAAATTGCTACGAAGCTTGTATCTACAAGAAAGTGAGTGGGAGCTCAGTGACATTCCTAGTACTATATGTGGATGACATATTGATTATTGGAAATGACATTGACATGCTTAACGATGTGAAGAGTTATTTGAATAAATGTTTAAAAGGGTAATTGCCCCTATGTGTGGTTTTGGTGATTAATGACAATCCCTATGGACTGATGTTTTCACTGAGTTTTATATGAAGGTATATTTCATAGGTCATGCTTGTAGTCCATGTGTTGGATTCAAGTATGGATGCCATGAAGATAAAGATATACCTTGAGTATTGGCATCAAAATCATCGAGTTGAAGAGAAGAATATGATATGATCAAGATCTTGAGAGTGTGATCTCAATAGAATAATTCAAGATATGTCTCTAAGTCGGTGTCATGATATCCTCATTAGTTGAGATATGGTTGACTAAGATTTAGAGCATGTAATCAAATGAATAGTTCCTTATGTACCATGAGATATTAAGATGGAGCATGAGAAGATACTTGGTTGACCAATAACAGAGTGAAGATTGATTTCAAGTTGGTCAACACATGAAGCATAAAGAATGTACCACATGGTCTTGTGGTATGGTAAGCCTTATCAATTATGCATCATGAACTAACCCATTATATATTTGCCTTTGTGTTTTCTATATGGGACATGTATCTTTCCATGGGCATGCTTCAAAATGAATACATTATATAGACCATGAGAGGATGACATCAAGTGGTGATCGTCATCAAGGTTGAGAAGGGCAAGTTCAAGATAAGCATCTCGAGAAGATCATTTGCTTGAAGCTTGCCTTCCATATTGGTGATAATGGACATGTGAAGACATGTATTAATGAAGCTATCCCATAGTGGTGTATGGGGAAGAAAATTAGGAGTCTTCACGAAGCAACAATGATCAAGTGTTGCATTCCAGCTTGGGTGGAGCTTGAAGCGTTGTCATCAAGATCAAGCGGTATACGCAAGGCAAAGGTATGGCCTTGCTAGGTTTTCCTTTTACCGGTCTCAAGGTGGTTGTTGGGAGACCGGGTTATAGGATAGATAGCCGCACTATCAAGAGGGGCTTTCGGTTGTGTAACTTGATCACATCGTCATAGGGAGCTCAATCCTTTGCATACTTTGCATCTTCCTATTTTGTTGCTTCTTGGTGTTTCTCCATGTGAGGTTCTTGAGCTTTTTGCTAGCTCTTCAACAAGCCCAAGTTCATCGAAAACGGAATTCGTATGCATCTTCTATGGCGTTTTCGAGTTTGAAGGTTTTATCGGTTCTTATTTAGGGAAGCTTCTTACCTTTCTTCATTTGGTTTTATCCTCCTTTGTTGGGCTATGATGTTTCTCTTCACAATCTTGTAGAACTTGTTGTCCTCGTCAAAACAAGCCCAAGATCATCGAAATCGGAGTCCGGATGCAAAAGTTATTGCGTTTTTCGTGAAGCCTGTTTCATCCCGGTTGTGGATTCGGTTCAACCGGCTCCCAGACCGGGTGGTCCGGTGCCAGGACCGGAAAACCGGATCTGAAACCGGGATTTTAGGTTTTGCTATACCGAGTCTATCCGAGACTGTGTACTGACCCTAATTCCGGTTTTAAGTTCGGTTTTCCGGTCCAGGAACCGGACCGTCTGGTTCTGGAGCCGGTCCAACCGAACTTTCAACCGAGTTCACACAGATTTCTTCCAACGGCCATATTTGCTTTCCACTATAAAAGGGGGTTCTTCCCCCCAACGTTTTAGTGCGTTCTTGACCACGAAATTGACCTCCATTGTTGAACCTCTTGAGCTTGCTTCCTCCCCCTTCCCTCCTATGATTCTTGCATCTTTTTGAGGGATTTGGAAGAGGAGATCTAGATCTACAATCCCCACCAATCAATTCCTCCTCTAAGTGAGGGGAACCCATTGGATATAGATCTTGGAGTCATTGGTTGACTTCCACCATTGTTCTTCCTCTCTAATTCCTCCCTAGCACTTGTTGCTTTGGTGGGATTTGAGAGTGAAGGATTTGAGCACCCTTGGTGGTCTTGCTTTGCATTCTTGCATAAGTGTTGAGCTCTCCATTATGATTTGTTCGAGTGAGAGACCGTGAGCTTGTTACTCTTGGAGGGTGACCTCCTAGTTGGCTTGGCGGTTGGTACCGCGGTGTTCTCTTTGTGGAAGATTGTGAAGAGACCCGGGATTCTCCTTCGTGGAGCTTGTGAAGTGGTTGTGGAGCTTGCCATCTCCGTAGTGGAGGAAAAGCTAGCCATAAGGAAAGGGCCTATTCCTTCGTGGGATAGACTCGGACAAGAAGGTGAGCCTTTGTGGCGCGTGAGGAATCCTTCATGGAACCTCACACCTCTCCAACGTGGCGTAGCCCCCTTCCCAAAGGTGGTGAACACGAGAATACATCTTCGTATCCGCGTGCCTCGGTTATCTCTATATCCGAGCTTACTTTCCTTGTGATAGCCATCGATCTTGAAGTACTTATATCTTGCTTATCACTTGTGGTATATTTATCTTGTGCTATCTTGCTTAGCTTAATTTGTTGCTGGTGCACTTAGTTGAGCCTAGTGTATTTAGGTTTTGTGCTTGTAAAATAAATGTTAGTTTAATTCCGCATTCTATCAAGCCAAAACCATAATAGTTTTGAAATTGCCTATTCACCCCCCTCTAGGCGACATCTCTATCCTTTCAATTGGTATCAGAGCAAGGTCTCTCCTTGTTTAGGCTTCACCGCCTAGAGTGTAAAGATGTCGGCTAGTAGTATAGTGCACAATGACACAATTATCTTTGATGGCACAAATTATGCTTCGTGGAGAAATTGCTTGCTTTGTAATCTTCGGACGTTGTGTCCAAATATTGAGCGACTTCTAGATGTAGGTTTTTATCCTCCTATGGATCCTCAAAATCTATCTTTAGAGGATGAGAAAAATTTACATCTCGAAGCTCAAGTATCTAATGAGCTTATTTTCTCTTTGAGCCCCACAGTTAATTTGTTCTTGACGATTGTAAAGTGCAAGTCGTCTCATGAGAAGTGGACCAAGCTTAAAGAAATATTTGGTGGTTCCATTTCTAATATTGTCGGTGGTTTCTCCAAGGAGATATCTTTTCCTTCACATCATGAAGAGCTCCAAGTTGCTTCCACCTCCGACCGCGATGAGTTCTCATCTTCACCCACTTCACCAATGTGTGGCAAGACACAAGGTAAAGATATGGCGAGTGGTGTTGGGAATTTCAATGTTGATATTGTGCTCGCTAATGATGATCCTTCATCTCTATCCCATTGCAATGTTTATTCTTTGGACTTAAGCACTTCTTGCAACAATAATGCTATATCCCCTTGTGTTGCTAGTCCTTGTATATCATCTAGAAATTATTTGAGTACTAGTGTAGATTATACGCTTGATTTTCCTTGTTACCATGAACAAAATGCTTATATTTCCTCTAGTTGTTTATCTAACAATGTAGAGGAAATCAAACATTCTATGAATCAAGACATGATCATGAATGAAGATTCAAGAATATCCTCATCTTCATTCTCCCATGCTCAAATGTGCCTTATGACAAGAGGATCAAAGGTATCTCCTACTTTGGATCCCAATATATCTTGTAAAGATAATAGCAATGATAATGATGATAGTGATGATGACATTGATGAGGATACTAGTGCTCTCTTGCTTGAGTTGACTTTTTTGTGTACCTATCTTCGTGGTAATAATAAGGCCGTTACTTGTCTCAAACACGTTATGGACACCATAACTAAACAAACGGGAACCATATAGGAGTTGGATTTCCAACTTGATGATGTGAGTCGGAGATTCAATCTCCTTAAGCAAGAGCTTGCCGAGGAGAAGCACACTAATTGTCTCCTCACACAAAAAATTGAATCTCATGAGCTTGAAAAGGAAAATTCCATTAATGATGCTTGTGCTACTAACTCTACTTCTTGTGAAGCATCTATCCTAAAGGAGAATGTTGAGCTAATGGCTCAACTTGAGTTGCTAACTAGCAAGTATATGAAATTGGAAGAAAGTCACGAAAAGCTCTCGGGCTCTCATAATGATCTTCTAATCTCTTATGATGGGATAAAGTTAGCTCGTGAGGCAAGTATTACTAAGGTAACATCTTGTGATCCTCTTTTGGACATTAGCACAACTTCTACTCAAAATGCTATTTTGCCATGTGCTAGTCCTAGTAATTCATCTAGCCATACTATTGATAAACCTTGTGTTGGATTAATTGCTTTGCCTTGTTGCTCTAACAATGAAGCTCCTACTTCCTCTAGTACTTGTATTTATACTAACCATGTAGAGGAAATCAAAGAGCTCAAGGCTCAAGTCACTTCCTTAAGGAATGACTTGGAAAAGAGTCATGAAGGGAAATCCACACTCGATAATATCTTGAGTGTGAAAAAATCCCCTAATGATAAAAGTGGACTTGGATTCAACTCCAATAACAAGAACAAGTCCAATATAAACAAGAAGAAGGGCCAAAACCAAGTCAAGAATTCGGCCAAGATTATTTGCTTCAAGTGCAAGGTTGAAGGACATCATGTAAGATCTTGTCCATTGAAGAAAAAAGCACTTGAGTGAGAAGCAACAAGGGAAGCGGCCACAAGTTCATGTTCAAGCCCAAGTTGAAGTTAGGCCACTTCTGAATAAAAATCAAGATAATGCTCCCCAAGCCAAGAAATCAATGAAGAAGAGAAAGGGGAGCACTTGTTGCTACATATGTCGTGTGAAGGGGCACTTTGCCTCTTCATGTTCAAACGGTACCTTATCTAACCCTATCATTGTTGATGATTATTCTCTTAGGAAGGATAAGGATGGCAATGTGTTTGCCAAGTTTGTTGGAACTCAAAGTGGTGTCAAGAAAAGAACCATTTGGGTTGCCAAGTCTATTGTGACTAACCTCTTAGGACCCAACTTGGTTGGGGACCAACTAGCTCAAACTTGATCAATACGTGTTTTTGGAGGGCATTGGAGACTTGGCTAACTCATGAAGAATTAAGGGATCTTCATATGTTATATTTGATCAAGCCAAGTCCTTTGGATTATTATTTCCCTATCTTATATCCAATGTGCCTCTTCGTGGTAACTTGTACTTAACTCATTTATATTGTAAGTTACTTGCCCCTTTACATGTTTTGGTTTTGTACCAAGTATGTGTTTGTATTTGGTGTGCCTCATGCTTGATTATTTTGTGTATTCAAGTATGTCTAGGTGTTTGGCACATCATTTACTCGTGTGTTTTATTTTGAGCCTCTAATGCATCTTGATGATATCTTATTTGGCTCTTTTAGAGTGGTTAATGGAACATACCATTTTGGGGGAGTGACATGCCTTGTGCATCTCTCAAACCTTAAAATGTGTGTATGTTAGTACTACCACTTAGTATTGATATTGCAAGCTTATCTAGTCACTATGTGGTGTGCCATACTCATGAGAAACTCAAATTCTAAATGTCCATTAATTCTCTATAGTTGAGGTTGCTTTGCCTCTTATTAAGAAAAAATTAATATCACATTATGGGGGAGTAATATGGTTCTTTTGCATATCACAACCCTAGGAAATGTGAACATATGAGGTAGTGCCACTTAGAGTTGATATTGTTGATTATCTTGTTTCTAGGTGGCATGTTGGCTCAAACAAGGTCCTATTTTTGGTAGAAGCTTTTATTCCTCGTATTTTGGTCTTTGTTTGAGTAAGAAATTCTTTGCGCGGTCTTTCTCAAATACATATCTCTATATCTTATTTGGGATACCATTTTCTTCAAGTTATTCTAATCATTGCTTTGCATGATTTGTGACTAGTTGAAGCTATCAAGAATCTCTATCATTGCATAGTGCTTAATATTTTTTTCTATCCTATGCTTTTTATTGTGAAGATTTATCTTTAATATTTGTGCAATATAGGAAATCTATTCCAATACACTCATTGTCTTTGACAATTGATATACTTGTGTGTGGTAGCATTTGTGGATCATCTTCACTTTGGAGTTAACCTCTTATTGCCTTATTTTATTTCCAAAACTTTGGTGTGGCTCCCATTGTCTTCCTTGGCTTTTGAACATATCTTTGATGATGTTTTTGATTATTATCAAATGTGTTTTAGTGGAAGACAAACCTTTTATTCTCGGAACCTTGTGCCATTGTGAAAAGTGTTAAGGGTTTTGTTTATTTGTTTAAACCTTGCTCTTTTGGGAGTTTGTTATCTCATTCTTTATTCTCTATTTTATTTTCTTAAATGAGATAAATCTTTGAGCATTTGTGTTCCTATTTCATCTTTCATGCTTAATAGTTTTTGCTCGGTTCATTTGTTGAACTTTGTTGAACAAATCTTGTGTTGATTTGATTCTTTGATATAGTTTTGACAACAAATGTGTTTTGTCACACCCTGTATGCCTTCTTGAATATTTTTGGTGTTTTGTCCAAAGTATATCTTCGTTGGATCTTTAAATTCTCGCGCATGCATGTTTAATAAATGTATATCTTATGTCATGTTTTGCTTTCTTTGATCCAATATATAGGGTATACTCCGTCAAATCCTTAAATGGCTAAGATGTGCATGAAATTCAAATTTCATCTCTAAATATGCACATATTTTTATGGAATGTATCCTATGTGTTGTGGTTATTCTAACCACTTTGGACCCAATAAGTTTGGGGACCAAGATGTACTTGAATGTTGTTTTAGGTACATTGAAGATGCAATGGATGCTTGTCTCATCAATAAGGAAAGTGTTGTCACCACATGATAATTGGAGCCAAGCTAGGATGATCTAAAAATTCTTATCTGCTACATCATACCATTGCTATCTCGGTAACAAGTATCTTATTCATGCATACTATTCTTCCATCCAATCTCTTGTAGGTTGCATCTTGGCATGAATTTATTTGTTTGTAAATGTCCGATTCTTGCAATTATCTTCGAAAGACTTTTGTATCCTTATTGCTTATGTGAGTAATTTGAGATGATGCATATAATGGGGAGTATATAAAATCATGTTCATGATTCACCAATTCCAAATATGCCTTCTAGCAATTTATTGCATATCAACTCCTCAAGGTACTCTCATGTGCAATATTGTTGAAATTGCATTAAATCATTCCTTTTGATACTTGTTGCCTTTCTCAAAGTATCCCAACTAGCATTAGTTCCCTTAGTGTTAGTTGTGATGGTTTTGAGTTTTTTTTCTTTGGTGAAGTTCATTGATATACCATAACATAAAATAGAGCCATGGGCTATATATGCACTTAAGCAAAATATCCTCTTTGGTATATCTT
The DNA here is from genome assembly GCA_916181665.1 of Avena sativa. Classification (NCBI taxonomy): domain Eukaryota; kingdom Viridiplantae; phylum Streptophyta; class Magnoliopsida; order Poales; family Poaceae; genus Avena; species Avena sativa. The sequence continues at coordinate 380,880,722 of OV702280.1, read as the reverse complement.
ATGACTTCCGCTTGGATATCATGTATTCTTTTTATTAACCTCTTATGTGTGGATGTTTCTTTGTGGATTATTCTCATGTTTTTCCCTTATAAACTTATATACACTAGAGTGTTAATCTCTCGCCTTGATATGCTCGCTCTTTTCCGACCATCTCTCTTATCCTCTTGATTTTTAATGGTATTGGTAAGTTCTTGATTTATGAGTGCTTGGTTTACTTTTATTGCATCTTCACGCACTCATATCTCATATTTGGTTTCTCTTGGACTTAAGCTTGTCTTGACAAGTGTATTGGTTTATATCTAATCCTTGTATCTTGGTTGTGTTCTAAATAATATAGAGGGAGTGAGGATTCCATGTTTGTGCATATTGTATTCAAATGAAACAACTAATTTATGCACAAACCTTGGGGAGCTTCCTTATTTCACTTAGAGCACTATTTGTCCATTTGATTATTTGGATCTTTTGATTGCTTGCTTCATCCGTTGAAGTTCCTTCACCTTGTTATCCTTTTATCAATCCTTGATCCTCAATATAGTTTGATTTCCTCCAAGTCTACGTCATTGGTTATGTGCATTTGATTTCACTCATATTATGAGTAATGCACACCTTGTGTAGGAACTCATACTATATTGTCCTTCTAACCTTGTTATCCATTTTGGCACTTGTTGTCACTGGGGGAGAAGTTTAGAGGGTTTTAAGGGAAATGGTTTTCTACTTAAGATTGGTTTGTTCTTAAGTGTTTGCCTTTCATGCATCTCATCTTTATTATGTTTTGCATGGCTGTATATATAGTCGAAAATCTCCCAAAGGTTATGCTTGACAATGTATGCAATGAAATTCAAGATCATCACACGTGCATATATTGTGGGGGAGTTTGCTCTATATATGTTGGTTCTACTCACATTTCCTGCATTAGTTATAGTTTATGTGAGTAGAATCGGTTTTGATATGGGCTAGTATATTTGTGTTACTTAACCATATCAAATACAACCTCTTGTATACAAGTTATTCTTGGATAAGCTGCGTACTTGTTTCTAATATTCATTATATAAACCCTCTTGTTGTGATTGTCATCAATTACCAAAATGGGGGAGATTGAAAGGGTAATTGCCCCTATGTGTGGTTTTGGTGATTAATGACAATCCCTATGGACTGATGTTTTCACTGAGTTTTATATGAAGGTATATTCCATAGGTCATGCTTGTAGTCCATGTGTTGGATTCAAGTATGGATGCCATGAATATAAAGATATACCTTGAGTATTGGCATCAAAATCATCGAGTTGAAGAGAAGAATATGATATGATCAAGATCTTGAGAGTGTGATCTCAATAGAATAATTCAAGATATGTCTCCAAGTCGATGTCATGATAGCCTCATTAGTTGAGATATGGTTGACTAAGATTTAGAGCATGTAATCAAATGAATAGTTCCTTATGTACCACGAGATATTAAGATGGAGCACGAGAAGATACTTGGTTGACCAATAACAAAGAGTGAAGATTGATTTCAAGTTGGTAAACACATGAAGCATAAAGAATGTACCACACGGTCTTTTGGTATGGTAAGCCTTATCAATTATGCATCATGAACTAACCCATTATATATTTGCCTTTGAGTTTTGTATGTGGGACAGGTATCTTTCCACGGGCATGCTTCAAAATGAAGACATTATATAGACCATGAGAGGATGACATCAAGTGGTGATCGTCATCAAGGTTGAGAAGGGCAAGTTCAAGATAAGCATCTCGAGAAGATCATTTGCTTGAAGCTTGCCGTCCATATTGGTGATAATGGACATGTCAAGACATGTATTAATGAAGTTATCCCATAGTGGTGTATGGGGAAGAAAATTAGGAGTCTTCACGAAGCAACAATGATCAAGTGTTGCATTCCGGCTTGGGTGGAGCTTGAAGCGTTGTCATCAAGATCAAGCGGTATGCGCAAGGCAAAGGTATGGCCTTGCTAGGTTTTCCTTTTACCGGTCTCAAGGTGGTTGTTGGGAGACCGGGTTATAGGATAGATAGCCGCACTATCAAGAGGGGCTTTCGGTTGTGTAACTTGATCACATCGTCATAGGGAGCTCAATCCTTTGCATACTTTGCATCTTCCTATTTTGTTGCTTCTTGGTGTTTCTCCATGTGAGGTTCTTGAGCTTTTTTCTAGCTCTTCAACAAGCCCAAGTTCATCGAAAACGGAATTCGTATGCATCTTCTATGGCGTTTTCGAGTTTGAAGGTTTTATCGGTTCTTATTTAGGGAGGCTTCTTACCTTTCTTAATTTGGTTTTATCCTCCTTTGTTAGGCTATGATGTTTCTCTGCACAATCTTGTAGAACTTGTTGTCCTCGTCAAAACAAGCCCAAGATCATCGAAATCGGAGTCCGGATGCAAAAGTTATTGCGTTTTTCGTGAAGCCTGTTTCATCCCGGTTGTGGATTCGGTTCAACCGGCTCCCAGACCGGGTGGTCCGGTGCCAGGACCGGAAAACCGGATCTGAAACCGGGATTTTCGGTTTTGCTATACCGAGTCTATCCGAGACTGTGTACTGACCCTAATTCCGGTTTTAAGTTCGGTTTTCCGGTCCAGGAACTGGACCGTCCGGTTCTGAAGCCGGTCCAACCGAACTTTCAACCGAGTTCACACAGATTTCTTCCAACGGCCATATTTGCTTTCCACTATAAAAGGGGGTTCTTCCCCCAACGTTTTAGTGCGTTCTTGACCACGAAATTGACCTCCATTGTTGAACCTCTTGAGCTTGCTTCCTCCCCCTTCCCTCCTATGATTCTTGCATCTTTTTGAGGGCTTTGGAAGAGGAGATCTAGATCTACAATCCCCACCAATCAATTCCTCCTCTAAGTGAGGGGAACCCATTGGATCTAGATCTTGGAGTCATTGGTTGACTTCCACCATTGTTCTTCCTCTCTAATTCCTCCCTAGCACTTGTTGCTTTGGTGGGATTTGAGAGTGAAGGATTTGAGCACCCTTGGTGGTCTTGATTTGCATTCTTGCATAAGTGTTGAGCTCTCCATTACGATTTGTTCGAGTGAGAGACCGTGAGCTTGTTACTCTTGGAGGGTGACCTCCTAGTTGGCTTGGCGGTTGGTACCGCGGTGTTCTCTTTGTGGAAGATTGTGAAGAGACCCGGGATTATCCTTCGTGGAGCTTGTGAAGTGGTTGTGGAGCTTGCCATCTCCGGAGTGGAGGAAAAGCTAGCCATAAGGAAAGGGCCTATTCCTTCGTGGGATAGACTCGGAGAAGAAGGTGAGCCTTTGTGGCGCGTGAGGAATCCTTCGTGGAACCTCACACCTCTCCAACGTGATGTAGCCCCCTTCCCAAAGGTGGTGAACACGAGAATACATCTTCGTCTCCGCGTGCCTCGGTTATCTCTATATCCGAGCTTACTTTCCTTGTGATAGCCATCGAGCTTGAAGTACTTATATCTTGCTTATCACCTGTGGTATATTTATCTTGTGCTATCTTGCTTAGCTTAATTTGTTGTTGGTGCACTTAGTTGAGCCTAGTGTATTTAGGTTTTGTGTTTGTAAAATAAACGTTAGTTTAATTCCGCATTCTATCAAGCCAAAACCCTAATAGTTTTTAAATTGCCTATTCACCCCCCCTCTAGGCGACATCTCTATCCTTTCAATATTTTTCAATGAAAGACCTAGGGGAAGATGCTTATATATTGGGCATCAAAATCTATAGAGATAGACAAAGACGCCTGATAGCTTTAAGCCAAAGTACATACCTAGACAAAGTTCTGAAAAGGTTCAGAATGGATAAGGCAAAGAAAGGTTCAGTGCCTATGTTGTCAGGTAAGATATTGAGCAAGGCTCAGTGTCCAGCTACGGTAAACGATTGAGAAGCTATGAGCAAAGTGCCTTATGCCTCGACCATAGGTTCTATCATGTATGCCATGCTGTGTACTAGACTGGATGTGTCCAATGCTCTTAGATTGACGAGCAGATACCAAAGTGATCCAGGAGTGGAACACTGGGCAGCCGTGAAGAACATCCTAAAGTATTTAAATAGAACTAAAGAAATGTTCTTAGTCTATGGAGGTGATGAACAACTCGTCGTAAAAGGTTACGTCGATGCTAGTTTCGACACCGACAAGGACGATTCTAAATCTCAGACAGGATACGTTTATATTTTGAACGGAGGAGCTGTGAGCTGGAGAAGCTGCAAGCAAAGCGTGATCGCGGGATCTACAGTAGAAGCGGAATACATGGCTGCTGCAGAAGCGTCAAGTGAAGGATTTTGGATCAGGAACTTCATCACTGAGCTTGGTGTGGTTCCAAGTGCCTTGGACCCACTAGAGATATTGTGTGACAACACTGGCGCCATAGCGCTGGCTAAGGAACCAAGATATCATCCAAAGACCAAGCATATCAACCGCAAGTTTCATATAATTCGAGATTATATAACAGATGGAGATCTGAAGATTAGCAAAGTACATACGGATCTGAATGTCGCAGACCCGTGACTAAACCTCTTCCACGAGCAAAACATGATCAGCACCTTAGTGCCATGGGTGTTAGATTGTTGCCAGATGTAAACTAGATTATTGACTCTAGCGCAAGTGGGAGACTGTTGGAATTATGCCCTAGAGGCAATAATAAAGATGTTATTATTATAATTCTTGTTCATGATAAAGTTTATATTCCATGCTAGAATTGTATTAAGCGAAAACTTTAATACTTGTGTGGTTTATGAACAACACCGTGTCCCTAGTACGCCTCTATGGACTAGCTCATTGATTAATGATGGTTAAGGTTTCCTAACCATAGACATGAGTTGTCGATTAATAATAAGATCACATCATTGGGAGAATGGTATGATGGACAGACCCAAATCAAGCAGAGCAATTAGATCGTGTCATCGTGTTCATCTTTGCGAAGCTTTTTCATATGTCAAATATTGTATTCCTTAGACCATGAGATAATGCAACTCCCTGGTATCGGAAGAAAGCTTTGAGGTCATCAAACGTCATCCTATGAGAGGGTGATCATAAAGGTGTCTCTCAGGTGATCAGAAAGTACTTGTTGGGTTGTATGTATCGAGATGGGATTTGTCCCTCCCAAGTCGGAGAGATATACTTCGGGCCCACTCGATAATTGATATCAACACCTCTTGCAAGCACGTGGTTAAGGAGTTAATCACAAAGTGATATCGGATTACGGAACGAGTAAAGTACTTGCTGTGAACGAGATTGAACTAGGTATGCCGATGCCGACGATCGAATCTCGGGCAAGTAAAATATCGCGTAACGAAGGGAATATGTATATGGGATTAATTGAATCCTGGCATCGTGGTTCATCCGATATGATCATCGATGAGTATGTGGGAGTCAATATGGGTTTCCAGACCCCGCTGTTGATTATTGATAGAAGATCATGTCTGCATATTCTCGAACCCGCAGGGTCACACACTTAACGTGTCTCGACGCTAGGATAGATTGGATAATTGGTTTATGAGTTTTTGTTCGGAGTCTCGGATGAGATCGAGGACATCACGAGAGGTTCTGTAATGGTCCGGAGAATAAGATTCATATAAGGCAAAGTAGTTTTTTGGAGTTCGAAAGTGTTTCGGATTGTTCGGTATTGTACCGGAAGCTTATAGAACCTTCTGGAGTGGGACTAACGTGGCCCCACTTATCGGGAGGGGGCATGGGCCTACGAGGGAGTGCCCTGGCCGCATTGGGACAGGGGCACAAGGCCCCATAGGCCCAGGCGGCCAAGCCCTAGGGGAAACCCTAGGGAGAGCTTCTAGAAGGAGGGGGGAAACTTGCCCCCCACTCCTCCCTCTTGGCCACCGGCCCTAGGCTTAGAGGAGGGGCAAGGGGCAGCCGCCCACCCCTCTATATAAAGAGGGATGGGGGCGCACCCTCCCCACACACCTCCTCAAGCTCTAGCCGCCCTGCTTCCCTCCTCTCTCTCTCCCTCCCGACTGCGCGTAGGCGAAGCCCTGCCGCAGAAACTCTCCACCGTTTACACCACGCCGTCGTGTTGTAGATCCAACCTATCTCTCCACCCCACTTGCTGGACCAAGGAAGGAGGAGACTTCGAGGTGTCGTACGTGTGCATCTCTCGGAGGCATCGCCACTTGTGGTGTTGGATCGGATTGGATCGCGAGGAGAAGCGAGTACGACTACATCAACCACGTTCCGTCGAACGTTCCGCTGTGCGAATCTTCAAGGGTATTGTGGCATCCCGCAAAAACCACTATTAGAAAATCGCGTTGTTTTTGTGCATTGCATCGTCATCATCATGCATTGTTTGTCTGAAACCTTTTCGAAACGCCTAGTTTTGTTTTCTAAATAACCCCCGTCCTTATATCAAATTAAAACATCGGTCTAGTCAGATCTTTTATTTGTCCAAAAAGTATTTCCAAAATGTTTTACAAATAAAATTAAAGCATTAAAAATCTTTTGTCCGGAGAGGCAGCCCGACCGGTCAGGCCAGAGGCCCAATCGGTCCAGACTACCTACACACGGTCCACCCCAAAATCTATTTATACCTAGTCCTATCTACCCACCCCTCCAGCCACATCACCCGGACCAATCCCTGGCTGCCACCTCACCTCTCTCCCTCCCCCCACCACTCACACGCTGCCACCTCACCTAACCTCCTCTCTCTCTCTCCCCTCCACCTCACCGTCGGAACCATCCCACCACAGCACGCACGCACACCACACACGCCACACCGCACGCACCCGCCAGCCCTCCCCACTCTCCTCTCCCCTGTGGCCCACGTGCCAGTGCCCACCTGCACCCCCGTGTCCCGCGCTCGCCCGCCTCCATCTTCCTCCCCTCCAGCGTCTGCCGCCACCGTCCGCCTCCCTCTCCTCTGTGCCGCGCCCTCCTCTCACCGGCCAAGCTCGCCTCGCTCCCCCCTCTTCCTCCGCGCGAGCCCCGCGCCTGCCGCCGCCCAGGAACCTCGCCTTCCGCGCGCCTCCTCCTGCCACCGCGGCCTCCACCCTCTGCACCTCGCCCTCCCGCTCGCCTTCTCCCCCCCAGAGAACCGCTGCCGCCTCCTTCGCCTCGAGCTCCGCCGCCCTCCTCCTCGTCGCGGCCGCCGTGCCCGTCTCCGGCGCTCCCCGCCCCTTCTTCCCCCGCTCCGGCCAGCCCGAGCGTCGCCGGCCGCCTCGCCTCCTCCTCCTCGGCCAGCCAGAGCCCCGCCTGGCCGTCCCCGTCCCTATCTTCCCGAGACCCTGCGCCCCCTGTCGGCCTCCTCTCCATCCCCGCTTGATGCAGCACCGCCATGGCTGCTCGACGCCCCTCGCCGTCGCCCTCCGTCGCCAGGCCGTCGACCGCCCCGCCTCCTGTCACCAGCCCTGGATCGAGCTCCTCCCTGCCCCAGGTTCCTCGCCGCGCGGGCCGTGCCTCTGCAAGCCACGCGACCGCGGCCAGCTTCCCCGACCCCGCGAGCCCGTGCGGTCACCTACCCTGCTTGGTTGTTCGACAGGCCCTGTAGCGGTTTCAAAGCCCGTTGAAGAGGAAGTCTTCAAATTCTGCTCTGGTTCATGGTGGAACACAAGGCCGTCTTCGCAAGATCTCCGTCTTCGCAAGATCTCCGAGCCCGATGAACCGCGTCAAGAACCCGCGTGCTCCGAAGACCGTACCGTACCCGGTGGCTCTAGACGAACCCTCTACAAGATCTTCGTCACGGAAACCCCGATGCCTTAGACACGGCGATGATGCCGTCGTGAACCCGATGGCCGAGACGTTGAAGACCGATCCCGGAGTCTGAAGCCGAACCGCAACCCTCGGAACACCATGATCTACTACGCGGATGAGATGGCCGAGGCCCGAAACCGAAGACCACCTCCTCAGGACGCAAAGTTCACCGAGACCCCGAAGCCCGATCCCGGTGATCCGAAGGCCACGCCAAGACCCGAATCCGAAGACCGCCAAGATCGTCACCGGAACGACAAGCACTCCGCCGCGGATACGCCAAGTTCTTCATCTCGGACCCAAAGACCACGGCGACGACAAGATCGGCACCGACCCGGAAGAATCCGATGCGCCCCGACACCGAACCAAGTTCTCCTTCCCGGAAGCATCGACGCTCGTGCGACAAGATCTACTTCCCCGATCCGAAGACCCTAAATCCCGGAGTCCGAGAACGATCCCGTCGAACCCTGAACCCTGTCAGACCCCGAACCCCCGGAACCCCAAGTTCGTCGAGACCCCCTAATGTGTGAACCTTTTCCCGAGCCCCTATTTTATAAATGCTAAATATAAATTGTTGCATATTAAATTGTCATTCTCGCATGCATATTGTCATGTGGTTTGGGGGCCTTAGGCCGATTAACCTAATTAAATATGGAGGCCATATGCGGGCAAATCTAGTCTCATATTGGCCTCATTTAAATTTGTGTAGCGAACCGATAACTTATTTTGGCCTTGTTAACACAACATTTAAAAATGCGGGTTACCTAAATAACATGAACCATCTGACTAAATGTCGGGACCCCGGTTCCGCTTAATATTGCCTAATCGCATCGCATCTTTGCCATGTCATACATCATACATGCATCATGCCCGATCTTTTGCCGTAGTATTAAATATTGCATCCGATGTTTATTCTAGTGTTTTGCTTCTTCGCGGATAAGGCCGTTGAGTTGATGCGAGTGTCGACCCGATCTTCGGTTGAACCTCCGACAATGTTTTTCAGGCGAGCACCTCCCCCTTTCTACCTATCTTACTTTTATAATATTTATTCCCTCCTATTGATCTATTGCTATCTGTGTTGCGATGCTCTAGTTTCCGTACCCGAGATACCCCTTGCAGCCATATATTGCCTTGGACACATCCTATTACCTGTTGTTTGGTAGATAGTTGGACTTGCGCGTCGTAGTCGCTTGCTCAAGAGCTGTTGCGTGTCGTCAAGTACCACAGTTGTTGGAGTATTGCCGCATGTCTAATGTTGGAGATGATCATGGTTTTAACTATTGTTCACTTTATTTACTGTTTAACAACTAAAATTGAAGTAGGTAAGCAGAGGCACAGGTGGGCAATAGATGTTATTTGGTTGTTAACCGTCCACTTGTGTCCCGTAGGACCCTGAGTTCTTGACACCTGTTCCGAGATCGAGCGCGCTAACCACATGTGGGGAGATATGGGCCCCCATCGATTTAGTACCTGATTTCAAAGTACTGTACTGGGGGCCACAAGTAGTTTGGGGCTTTATTACTATCATGTACTTATGCCATGCTTTACTGCTTTATTTAAATTGTGCGATGGATAGCACATGTACTGTTTTGGAAGCGGAGTGTTTTCGCGGTATCGACAGGCCCAGTTTTGGGATCCCCTGTCGTTTACAGCCACTGTCGCAAACCCTGAGTCCGTCTCGAGACCGGCCGACTTTGTTGTGGGTGTACTTAGTGGGGTGGCCCCCCGTGCTTGCTTTGGTTCTGGGAAACGTCATGACTTAGGCCCCGCCGGCATACCGATGGGTGTATGCTAATTGATCTGGCATAAGGGGTCGAAGTGCGTGTGGATACTTTGGTGCACCCCTGCAGGGTTAAATCTTTTCGAGAAGCCGTGTCCGCGGTTATGGACGACTTGGAGCACAGTGCTTGATCATAGACAACTATAACTAAAGTTTACTGTTATAAATTGACTTCTGTCCGATATGACTAGTAATCAGCTTCACTACAACGGAATGGCTAAATACAAGTACCAACAACTGCTGGGTTTGGGATATCTCATGCTAATTGTATCTGACTAGTAAGTGTCGCAATTACAACGGAATGGTTAACTAAAACGGCCCACTGTTTACTTTATCAGGACGATTATCTACACCTGACTAGTAATTGCTGCAACGATAACGGAATAAGTAAAACTGCCAACTGTGTGAGTTCCTCGGTTGACTTCCTCGTTTGGTCTCGAGGGGAAATACCAGGATGGGATTGTTTGGTGTTAGTATCAGGTTGGTTCCGGATAGGTCTTTCTTATCCCTCTCTGATAGCCGACAGTTGTATCGAGTCTCTATAGGTTGTTTAGTGCATGCTGCGCTGCCGCTTCAGTCCACCATACCTATGTAGGCGAGGACCACCGAAATTCTAGTCTCGCCGTGTACTGGCCTCAGTACTGACGCTCCTCTTTTTCCTTTGCCCTTTGTCGGCACCCCTTTTGTTTAAGCAGGTTTTGAGATCTACGTCGTTAGTAGGGTTACCCTTCCGGCTTGGCCTGGGCAGGGTTATGGACGCCATTGGTTATTCTTCAGGGCTCTTAGCCCCATTTGCATCTTGTCCGTAGCTGGACGCTCTATCGTTTTCAAGGTGATTTGGATCTTTGTATTGTATATCTGTATTTTTGACTCATGGAGTCGTGTTGTATATATCTGTTATGTGGGTTCCATCGAGGACTGTTGTGTAATGTTATTACTTCGTTTTCCACCCGCACGAAAGTGCCTGGTGGGCACCTTTGAATCGTTTCTATGCGGGTTTGGCGGGAATCGCTAAAACTTGCATAGGGCCGATTCTGAGGGTGTTACAGAGTGGTATCAGAGCCCAGCAGTTGCGATACCCCACAAGTCCAGCCTGTAGGATAACCTAGCTAACGGCCGAAGTAGAGTGTCAAAACTATTTTGGAAAATCGGTTGGATAGTTCTGATTAGGTCTGATTTTACTCCTTACCCCTCTGCTTCTCTCCTCTTACCTCTACGCGTTTTGAATCCGCTCTCTTCTCTCTCTTCGAGTCCAGGATTTCTCGTGGTTGGGTTCCGTCGTACCTTCAGGATTTCGCTTCCTCCTTTGATAACGGTGTTGCTACATCTGGTCTTCATGCTATCCGAGGAATCCTTCGTCTGGTGGACTTCTCTTTGTTCCTTCTCGTGCCTTCCGGTGTTTTCTGACACGACGACATCATCTACGCCAGATCCGATGCAGAGTCTGCATCACTCTTTTGTTCCTGAACCTCGATTGTCGAGATCTTCAGTCTGATTCCGGGAATGGTTGCACGTTTTTCCACCGATTGTGCGGAGTAATAGTTTGGGTGCGTGATGGATTGGCCCCCATGCCGACTACTCACTCTATTCGCTTGTGTACATTGAAGTGGATGAGAATGCATCGGTTCCCTCTTTCCATCGAAGCTAGAGGTGGCTTTATTTGTTGAAACCTCTACCTTCGACCTTTTGTTCCCGGAGTGTTCTCTCGACGATCACGGACAACGACCTCTTGTTAGTGGTGTCGCGAGGATCTACACGAAGCAAGAAGACGCAGATCACCGACCTTCCTTCCGGTACCATGAGGCGGATCTCGAGGGCGAGATCCATTGTTAGTGGTGTCGAATTGTGGCATCCCGCAAAAACCACTACTAGAAAATCGCGTTGTTTTTGTGCATTGCATCGTCATCATCATGCATTGTTTGTCTGAAACCTTTTCGAAACGCCTAGTTTTGTTTTCTAAATAACCCCCGTCCTTATCTCAAATTAAAACATCGGTCTAGTCAGATCTTTTATTTGTCCAAAAGTATTTCCAAAATGTTTTACAAATAAAATTAAAGCATTAAAAATCTTTTGTCCGGAGAGGCAGCCCGACCGGTCAGGCCAGAGGCCCAATCGGTCCAGACTACCTACAAACGGTCCACCCCAAAATCTATTTATACCTAGTCCTATCTACCCACCCCTCCAGCCACATCACCCGGACCAATCCCTGGCTGCCACCTCACCTCTCTCCCTCCCCCCACCACTCACACGCTGCCACCTCACCTAACCTCCTCTCTCTCCCCTCCACCTCACCGTCGGACCCACCCCACCACAGCACGCACGCACACCACACACGCCACACCGCACGCACCCGCCAGCCCTCCCCACTCTCCTCTCCCCCGTGGCCCACGTGCCAGTGCCCACCTGCACCCCCGTGTCCCGCGCTCGCCCGCCTCCATCTTCCTCCCCTCCGGTGTCTGCCGCCACCGTCCGCCTCCCTCTCCTCTGTGCCGCGCCCTCCTCTCGCCGGCCAAGCTCGCCTCGCTCCCCCCTCTTCCTCCGCGCGAGCCCCGCGCCTGCCGCCGCCCAGGAACCTCGCCTTCCGCGCGCCTCCTCCCGCCACCGTGGCCTCCACCCTCTGCACCTCGCTCTCCCGCTCGCCTTCTCCCCCCACGAGAACCGCCGTCGCCTCCTTCGCCTCGAGCTCCGCCGCCCTCCTCCTCGTCGCGGCCGCCGTGCCCGTCTCTGGCGCTCCCCGCCCCTTCTTCCCCCGCTCCGGCCAGCCCGAGCGCCGCCGGCCGCCTCGCCTCCTCCTCCTCAGCCAGCCAGAGCCCCGCCTGGCTGTCCCTGTCCCTATCTTCCCGAGACCCTGCGCCCCCTGTCGGCCTCCTCTCCATCCCCGCTCGATGCAGCGCCGCCATGGCTGCTCGACGCCCCTCGCCGTCGCCCTCCGTCGCCAGGCCGTCGACCGCCCCGCCTCCTGTCACCAGCCCTGGATCGAGCTCCTCCCTGCCCCAGGTTCCTCGCCACGCGGGCCGTGCCTCTGCAAGCCACGCGACCGCGGCCAGCTTCCCCGACCCCGCGAGCCCGTGCGGTCACCTACCCTGCTTGGTTGTTCGACAGGCCCTGTAGCGGTTTCAAAGCCCGTTGAAGAGGAAGTCTTCAAATTCTGCTCTGGTTCATGGTGGAACACAAGGCCGTCTTCGCAAGATCTCCGTCTTCGCAAGATCTCCGAGCCCGATGAACCGCGTCAAGAACCCGCGTGCTCCGAAGACCGTACCGTACCCGGTGGCTCTAGACGAACCCTCTACAAGATCTTCATCACGGAAACCCCGATGCCTTCGACACGGCGATGATGCCGTCGTGAACCCGATGGCCGAGACGTTGAAGACCGATCCCGGAGTCTGAAGCCGAACCGCAACCCTCGGAACGCCATGATCTACTACGCGGATGAGATGGCCGAGGCCCGAAACCGAAGACCACCTCCTCAGGACGCAAAGTTCACCGAGACCCCGAAGCCCGATCCCGGTGATCCGAAGGCCACGCCAAGACCCGAATCCGAAGACCGCCAAGATCGTCACTGGAACGACAAGCACTCCGCCGCGGATACGCCAAGTTCTTCATCTCGGACCCAAAGACCACGGCGACGACAAGATCGGCACCGACCCGGAAGAATCCGATGCACCCCGACACCGAACCAAGTTCTCCTTCCCGGAAGCATCGACGCTCGTGCGACAAGATCTACTTCCCCGATCCGAAGACCCTAAATCCCGGAGTCCGAGAACGATCCCGTCGAACCCTGAACCCTGTCAGACCCCGAACCCCCGGAACCCCAAGTTCGTCGAGACCCCCTAATGTGTGAACCTTTTCCCGAGCCCCTATTTTATAAATGTTGCATATTAAATTGTCATTCTCGCATGCATATTGTCATGTGGTTTGGGGGCCTTAGGCCGATTAACCTAATTAAATATGGAGGCCATATGCGGGCAAATCTAGTCTCATATTGGCCTCATTTAAATTTGTGTAGCGAACCGGTAACTTATTTTGGCCTTGTTAACACAACATTTAAAAATGCGGGTTACCTAAATAACATGAACCATCTGACTAAATGTCGGGACCCCGGTTCCGCTTAATATTGCCTAATCGCATCGCATCTTTGCCATGTCATACATCATACATGCATCATGCCCGATCTTTTGCCGTAGTATTAAATATTGCATCCGATGTTTATTCTAGTGTTTTGCTTCTTCGCGGATAAGGCCGTTGAGTTGATGCGAGTGTCGACCCGATCTTCGGTTGAACCTCCGATAATGTTTTTCAGGCGAGCACCTCCTCCTTTCTACCTATCTTACTTTTATAGTATTTATTCCCTCCTGTTGATCTATTGCTATCTGTGTTGCGATGCTCTAGTTTCCATACCCGAGATACCCCTTGCAGCCATATATTGCCTTAGACACATCCTATTACCTGTTGTTTGGTAGATAGTTGGACTTGCGCGTCGTAGTCGCTTGCTCAAGAGCTGTTGCGTGTCGTCAAGTACCACAGTTGTTGGAGTATTGCCGCATGTCTAATGTTGGAGATGATCATGGTTTTAACTATTGTTCACTTTATTTACTGTTTAACAAGTAAAATTGAAGTAGGTAAGCAGAGGCACAGGTGGGCAATAGATGTTATTTGGTTGTTAACCGTCCACTTGTGTCCCGTAGGACCCCGAGTTCTTGACACCTGTTCCGAGATCGAGCGCGCTAACCACATGTGGGGAGATATGGGCCCCCCATCGATTTAGTACCTGATTTCAAAGTACTGTACTAGGGGCCACAAGTAGTTTGGGGCTTTATTACTATCATGTACTTATGCCATGCTTTACTGCTTTATTTAAATTGTGCGATGGATAGCACCTGTACTGTTTTGGAAGCGGAGTGTTTTCGCGGTATCGACAGGCCCAGTTTTGGGATCCCCTGTCGTTTACAGCCACTGTCGCAAACCCTGAGTCCGTCTCGGAGACCGGCCGACTTTGTTGCGGGTGTACTTAGTGGGGTCCCCCCCCCCCGTGCTTGCTTTGGGTCTGGGAAACGTCATGACTTAGGCCCCGCCGGCATACCGATGGGTGTATGCTAATTGATCTGGCATAAGGGGTCGAAGTGCGTGTGGATACTTTGGTGCACCCCTGCAGGGTTAAATCTTTTCGAGAAGCCGTGTCCGCGGTTATGGACGACTTGGAGCACAGTGCTTGATCATAGACAACTATAACTAAAGTTTACTGTTATAAATTGACTTCTATCCGATATGACTAGTAATCAGCTTCACTACAACGGAATGGCTAAATACAAGTACCAACAACTGCTGGGTTTGGGATATCTCATGCTAATTGTATCTGACTAGTAAGTGTCGCAATTACAACGGAATGGTTAACTAAAACGGCCCACTGTTTATTTTATCAGGACGATTATCTACACCTGACTAGTAATTGCTGCAACGATAACGGAATAAGTAAAACTGCCAACTGTGTGAGTTCCTCGGTTGACTTCCTCGTTTGGTCTCGAGGGGAAATACCAGGATGGGATTGTTTGGTGTTAGTATTAGGTTGGTTCCGGATAGGTCTTTCTTATCCCTCTCTGATAGCCGACAGTTGTATCGAGTCTCTATAAGTTGTTTAGTGCATGTTGCGCTGCCGCTTCAGTCCACCATACCTATGTAGGCGAGGACCGCCGAAATTCTAGTCTCGCCGTGTACTGGCCTCAGTACTGACGCTCCTCTTTTTCCTTTGCCCTTTGTCGGCACCCCTTTTGTTTAAGCAGGTTTTGAGATCGACGTCGTTAGCAGGGTTACCCTTCCGGCTTGGCCTGGGCAGGGTTATGGACGCCATTGGTTATTCTTCAGGGCTCTTAGCCCCATTTGCATCTTGTCCGTAGCTGGACGCTCTATCGTTTTCAAGGTGATTTGGATCTTTGTATTGTATATCTGTATTTTTGACTCATGGAGTCGTGTTGTATATATCTGTTATGTGGGTTCCATTGAGGACTGTTGTGTAATGTTATTACTTCGTTTTCCACCCGCACGAAAGTGCCTGGTGGGCACCTTTGAATCGTTTCTATGCGGGTTTGGCGGGAATCGCTAAAACTTGCATAGGGCCGATTCTGAGGGTGTTACAGGTATGAAGATCTCATCTATCCCTCCTTGTTGTTTGCATCTCCTAGATTAGATCTTGGCTTCCCCGTTCGCATCCGTAGAATTTCTTTATTTACTATGCTGCGAAACCCTTCAGTGGCATCAGAGCTAGATCTATGCGTAGATGTGTTTCACGAGTAGAACGCAACATGCTTTTGCGGACGTTGATGTTTTATGTTGCAAGCCTCTTGTTTGTGTACTTCTTATGACGCGGGATAGTGAGATCGAAGCGGTCCAGGCCAACTTTACGCGACCTCGTTGGCGAGACCGGCTCCGCACTTGACGTGTGGCTTGTTCCACACATGCGGCTGGTGGATGCCAGTTTCTCTCACTATAGTTGTCATGAGATTTACACCGGATGTTGGCAACCATAATATCACCGTTGTGGCTTTCCGTAGGTAAGAATTAATGAAGCAAACCCTACTCGTTTTATGAAACAGACGGTGATCATCATCTTATGTCTAGTGTTGAAAAGGCTAGAAAAAATCTTGTATATCCGGACTAGCTAAGTTTGAGGCGATAGCTAATATCCGGGAGCATAAAGCCAAGGAGTTAGAAGGTAGCACATTTTCTATGATACCTCATGATTTTATAGACTCGGAGCCTATACCGGATCATATTACTTTGGTTAAGAAGCATCCTAAGTTAGCTTCCAAGTTTATGGATAGATAGCGAACACTCGTTGCGTTTTTTTTATAAGACACATCAAGTGATTGTCAAAGATAAAAATGACATGTTAGAGGATCTAACTGATCCGGAAAGGAGGAAGCAGTTAGCATTCCAGTTGGAGAAGGAAGCAAGTAGTAGTGCAAGACCTATCTTTAAGGATATACCTATAGATCCTGAATCTTTTATACCATATCCTTATTCACCAAGTCCTGAACCTATACATGATCCTACTATGGATACGAGGTATGCAGTACCACAGGGTTTAGAGGATGGTTCTGATTCAGAACTTCCTATTGAGAATTCTGATGGTTGGAGAAGGGGGTCATATGAAGGATCTTACGAATACCAGATGTCCATAGATGGTTCTGACAGAAATGTTGGACAATCTAGCTGGATGGGTGCAAGAATTAACCCTAGTAACAGTAGTAGAAATGCCATGTCGATAGATAATCAGGATGAAGAAGAAGATCCTGAGGAGAGAGTGTTTGAATCATCAACATCTTCTCAAAACCTAGGGAATATACATTATCCAGTGTTTAATTATCTAGTGCTGGTCCGCGTGGACACCCTCGTCCATACCGTTACCAGTTCGGTGATTGTTACCGTTCCCCAAACTAACGGCGGTCTGGTAGGCCTGGGTGAGCACGGTGGCGACGACGCTGCTTCTTGGCGGCGGGGATTTGCGGTGGTGGTGGTTCCACTGGTGGACGGAGGAGTAGCGCTAGGGTTGGCATCGACAGTGGAACCCCTGCTATAGTGTGGCAGTGGGGCTTCACGAGTCCATTCGGGCTCGGCCGAGCCAGGAGGGCCTGGTTTGCCCATGTTGCTGCATCTGGTCGGCTATCACCCTCCGGCGGTGGAGGTAGTTCCCTCCTGCGTGTTATTGTACCGTCAACCCCCGCCGAGGTTTCCTATTTTCGATCGTACCAGCCTCGCAATGTGGGTCACGATTAGACGACGGTGGCGACTGCAAGACCGTGGTGGCGTTTGCATGTGCGCGGCGATCTGGGTGGAGCCATACGAAGCGTCCGAGAGTGTGATTTTTTTGAGGGATCAGGAGAAATTCTTGTCGTCCAGACACCAACGCGGTAACGCCTGCGGGTATCGCCGTCCTTCATTAAGGGCAACGGGAGTATCTCTTCCCTACCTCCCATAGCGTACCAGGTAAAACCCTACCACCAGTCCGGGTAGCAGCGTCGTTGTCATCGCTTCTTTTCTTGAAGGTGTTGCTTGGTACGCGACACTTCGGAGGTCTAGACGTGCGGTAGTACATCTTCAGAGATTGCAGCGGTTTGTTAGGCCTGCTCAAAGCACCTTCGAGTTGGCCAGTCAGGCTATGCAAGGCTCCAATTAGAGCAAGTTTAATAGAAGAGCTCGTTGTTGGCTATATAGACATGACATGTCAGCTAAAGCCATCATAAAGCCCACTAGTACAATAGGCTGGCTGTTAGTCTGGTTATTAATAGGCTTTAATTAGGATTTAACTATTCTAAGTATGCATGCTATTGGGTTAAGGTTACATGTAGGGCTCTTTTGCCTCAAACGCTGTGCTGCAGCCGGCGATATACCAAGAGCCGGCTTCCCTCTCTCTCATCTATTCTCTCTCTTCCACATAGGATTCTCATGCATTAAAAACTGTTATAGCTAGCTGACTAAGCATTGTTGTACTTGCTCTTAAGCGTTTCCAATAAGCGAGACCCCCCGCGGGCGGCGCCGAGGGGTAAATGATGTGCATGGGGTAACATCTATAGAGACGACAGGAGACTAAATATTTCTAGCGTATGGACTGGCACTAATCTACTCTCACCTGTCATAGAAAAAATCCCTACCTCTTCTTTCACGCGTGAGAGTGACCAAGGCGATTCGTCCAAGGTATGGTAGGATGAATTATTTTGGGGGAAACCAATCATAAGATATCACATACTTGCTCACCTCATCTCTCTCTAGCAATCAATCCCTCACGTACTTCCTATCCAACAAAGCACACACTCACCACTTCGTTTTCTAGCCAACAACAATTGTCTCCTCCCTCTCATGCAAGAATGCACTCGTCTCCAGGCCAAGCCCTCCGCACACCCCCCCCCCCCCCCCACACACACACACACACACACCCACACACACACCCGCCGCCTAGATTCGTACAGGAACCATGAACAAAATGTAGCCCCATTTCATATGAGTTGAGGAGTATGTCGAGACATTTCAACCAGATACAAAATATGAATGCATTAAATCTATTTTTTAAACCAAGTAACGTGGAATACTTATTTAGTCAGGAATGAACCAAGAAAAGAATAATGCCAAGAATTTTGGACACCATATATATTCTATAATTTTCCATTTACTTACACTTAAATAGATATTCATACACTCGCATAGACTATGCACCTTATGGTTCTATGCCATGATATTTAGGAATATTAAAATAGGCACAAACAAATACATATATCTATAGTTCATCTAAGTTGCATAAACTAGTTCGTGGAGGCATGCAATTTTTTTATTATTTTTTATTTCTTATTAATTTAAAGTAAATCCGTTTAACAAATGGTATTGAAGGAGCAATGTCTCGAATTGGTTAAAATTTAGTGAAAATGCCTTAAGCGTCATAGATGTTAGAATTTTATAATAAAAATTTATTGTATCTTAATATGTAGGAATGCTATGCATGGAAAATTATTCTTGATATAACAAACACATGTATTGTTTACTAAGGTGTATTAAGAAAATGGGTTATCAATAAGTAAAAAAGTTTAGTATAAATTAGGTATATATGTTTATTTAAACTTG
Organism: Avena sativa; assembly: GCA_916181665.1. Taxonomy (NCBI): domain Eukaryota; kingdom Viridiplantae; phylum Streptophyta; class Magnoliopsida; order Poales; family Poaceae; genus Avena; species Avena sativa. The sequence continues at coordinate 380,861,661 of OV702280.1, read as the reverse complement.
GTAGGTGTTTGACACAAAAAGATAATAAAAATGTGGGTGTGCCGGTATACAAAGTATACAAAAAATATAAAAGAGACAAGTAGGGAAATATATCTTTATTAATTCTTTGGAGAATTATAAAGTATAATTTTCATAATTATAAATATTGTGCCTTGATAAGCATCTGACATGAATCAACGATTGTGTAGTTCCAAGATTCCTGGGGCCTCTCAAGACAACCCGGTTAATTATATCCATAGGATCAAGCCCGTGGAATACCACTGATTAAGCTGCACCAATGGTCTCCGTTGTTTAGATAATCTTGAGAATAAGATTTGTTTTGTTTCGCTCGACGTACATAATAATGAGGTGATTTTTGCCTCGTCGATGCCCAGCCATATGGTCCTCACTTTATGTTGCTTTTGCCTCATCGGGGCCTAGCAACGGTGTGACTATCTCATTAAAATTATGACGTGTTGATGGCATAGTGATCGAGCTTCATCTTTACTCGGCTATGGTGTAGTCTAACCTCATCGACACTAGAAATAATATGGATATACAAGATTTTGTCTAGCCTTTTCAACACTAGACATAAGATGATGTGTGAGAATCTACTTTTGTCTTATAGAGATTAGACCGTGAATTCGAGATAGAGAATTAATGAAGCAAACCCTACTCGTTTTATGAAACGGACGGTGATCATCATCACAAGTACTCCCTCTATATTCATAATATAAGATCTAAATACACTCCCTCTTTTAGTGTATACTTCTCTTTTACTTCCTCCGATCCATATTAGTTAACTTGGATTTATTAAAATTTGGATAAATCTATATATTACATAGTGTTTAGATTCATTTAAATATAGACAAATTTGAGTCAACTAATATACTCCCTCTATTTCAAATATAAGATGTTTTAGATTTGTGAATAAAGTGAATCTATACTTGTTTTAGTATGTAGATTCACTCAACGTTGGAATGAATCTACGTACTAAAAGAAGTCTAAATTTATATTTTTCATAAACATAAAACATATTATATTTTAAAACGGAGGGAGTACTTATTAGAGTATGGGCAGACCGCACAGGGAGTACCGTACGTGTCAGGTCGCCGTCACGGAGCAATTCCGGCATCGCGTGGATATGCAACGATGTCATATTGGCACGAGACGATGCGGGTCGCGCGCTCTGGTCAATTCCTTGTCGCTGCCGCCGTGCACACGCACGCACAAGAGTGTCGTTGGCTTCACGTACGTGTCGCCACACCATCGGCCGAGGCATCATCTGTTTGAGACCTGGCCACCTGGGCTGGGACTGGGAGGTTGCGGAGGCGTGACCGGTTGGATGTCTCCAGTCCCCTTTCGCATGCCTACGTCGGCAGATCTCCATCCAGAGATTGCTGTCGCTGCGTTTCGTTTGCTGCATGTGTCCACAGACCACACGGCCGGATCGTGCCAGCCACCGACCGGTTCAGTACAAAAAAAACAAATCTTCAAAGACTACGGCCGCGTGTTCGCGTGTTCGTTTGTTCGGAACTTGACCGAACATTCAAGTTCATTTTTCAAAAAAACTTGAGAAGGAACTTACAAGTCGAATAGTAAAACGTGCTCCCAGGAAACGTTCATTCAACCGTACGCCTTAGTTGACTTCAGTGAATAGGAGCCCCTCAGGTCGGAAAAAAAATCCCCTCACGTGCCACCTTACGAGGCGGAGATTAAAAGCCTCGTGCGACGGGCTGCCGTGGGCCTGGAAACGGTATGCTCAAAAATGCTGAGGCCACGCGCATGGACCGGTGCTATGCTTATGACAGCCACAGTGACAGGTGGGCCCATGGATTAGTACCGCAAACAGAACACAAAATGCACTGACTACTGAGGAGTGCTAAAGGCTGTCAAGCTAAAAGAAAAAGGTTTGCTTGCAAAGTGGGAATCGCTCTCGTGTGTCTTTAGAGTCTAAACTCGTAATACTATCAAACATTATTATAAAGAAAATTTTGCAAAACCGCGTATACCATGTCATCACATTTTTAGTCTTTCCTTTTGTGTACGTACTCCATCCTTATAACAAGATATTAGGGCATTCTTGGTTCCCAAATTCACGTGAAACACTGAAAATCAACTAGTGTATCATTTTATACAAAACTTAGCATGTCATGACACCTCGGTCTTTCTTTTATGAGTAAACGGCACGAGCGGTCCTAATTCTTTTTCGGTACCTTCACTTTGGTTCTAAATCTTTAAAATTGCATATCCGGATCCTAAATCTGATTCACCCGAAGTCTTATTTTTCTCTTGTCGTTTTAACCTGTCTATGTGGCGCTTTAACCACTGCCACGTCGGCAGTAGGGTCCAATAAAAGTACTAGCTAGACATACACATTTCTAAAAAGGCCCCTAGTCCCTGCAACACGTGTGTCCGCTAAGGATCCGGCCGCCGCCGCCGCGCGCCTGGTCGTCTCCGTGCGCCGGCCGTCTCCGCTCTGCCCCTCCGCTTGCTGTGTCTGCGGCTCCACTTGTGCATATCCCTGGACTGCTTGTTGTAGCCCTGGTCGTGGCCGACGTCAACGTGCGCCTTGCCGGCATGTGCATTTTCCGAGCGTCCTATTGTAGCCCTATTCGTGGCCGTCGTGCGTCTCGCCGGCGTGCGCGTGGTGCGCGTCGTGCTGGTGTAGCGTGTAGGCGTGCTTGTTCCAGCCCTTCTCGTGGCCGTCGTGTGGCTCGCTAGCGTTTAGGTGCACGTCGTGCTCGAGCCCTGCTCATGTCCTCCATGTGCTTCGTCGGCGTGCGTGTTGCGACCGTACGTACTCCTGGCCTAGGTGTGGGTTCCAGCCGTTGCTCGTTTTGACCATTTCACAAACATGTTACAGGTACTCCAAAGCTGAATGAAAGGAATCTGACGTAGAAGCTATATATTTACAGACTGGCTTGAGTACTAAAAGAACGACACCAATACACCAATTGACTAGGGATAAGCTTGTTCTGGATTGGGCATCTACGTATGCATGGACCGGGCAGAATTCGTAGCTGTTTGTATTCTTCACATGCAGGCGCGAGGTTGGAGCCGGTCGTTGCGGCATCAGAAGGCCATTGCTCAGCAGCGAGCTGGGACGTAGCTCCTATAGCAGTGATGAGGCAGCAGCGGCAGAGGAAGGGAAGACGGGCAAGCGGAGGGGCGTAGCGAAGACAGCCGTCTCACGGCCGGGCGCGCGGCGGCGGGCGGAACCTTAGCGGACACGCGCGTTGCGGGGACTAGGGGCCTTTTTGGAAATGTGTATGTTCAGCTAGTACTTTTATTGGACTCTACTGCCGACGTGGCAGTGGTCAAAGCGCCACGTAGACAGGTCAAAGCGACCAGAGCAAAATAGGACCTCAGTGAATCACTTACGGAACATTTAGGATCTGGGTAAGCAATTTTAAAGATTTAGGACCAAAGTGAAGGTACCGACAAAGAATTAGGACTGCCGGTACGGTTTATTCTTCTTTTATTAGCATACTCTTAAATAATGCTCCATATATACCATATGGCGGTAAAACTACTAAGCATGGCTATTTGCGTCTCAACAGCCTAAATGCCAAGGACCAACTCGGCTGTAAACCTATTCATAAACGCCTCCTATCCATGGTGCTTAACGATGGCCGGTGGCCTGGCAGGAATCACCTTTTCTTCTACACACACACACACAACATTAGCCGTCTGGCAATTTTGCCTCAATTCGACATCATCCACGACATCTGGATGATATCGCCACTGCAAAACTTTTGTGCCTCTGTTTCGCCATCGATCCTCCTTATCATCTTATAAAAAATATTGGATGCCAAAAACATGATGGTGTTTAGAAAATCAAATTATAGCCATAACAATCTCAAATGTAGTTGATGACCTCACTATATGATCTAACACCGTGCAAAGACTCGGTTCAAAAGGGGGCGTTAGTCTATGGTTTGACTTCCTCTCTTCACGAGGAGCGTGATCCTCGTAGTTTCATGCACATTTTGAAGTAATGTATTCAGGTGGGGGACTATCTCCCCCGGTGATTGTTTAAAACCGAGTGCTCATTCTTCTCGTGTGTTGCATGTGCTTTTGGTGGTAGAGTTGAAGTAATCCAGCAATTGTATGCCACGAAGCACATAATATAAATGTCTTTTGCATAATCTGCATTCTAGCACAAAAGAAAGATCCGGTTTGGCACCGAATATACATATTTCACGAGACATTTGTTTTTTTCTTGTGACACTACAAATGTTTTTTCTTTCTGTCGGGGATATACCCCCGGGTACCCCAGAGCTAGTGTATTAAGTGATTAAATAAAGCTTTGAGTTATTAGAGATGAAGAATATAAATAGAATAAAGAAAAGGATAAGGAAAAACGGACCAGGGGCGAATAACGAGTGATTCGGCCCGGTCTTCATCATGCTGGACCGAACTAACACAAGGCAGGCCGAATTATCCTAACTAAAACCGAATAAAGCTCGCCGGGACACAAGAGTTCCCGGGTGGGCCGAATTAACCTATCTCGGCCCACCGCGGGCCACCTCCTCACCAACTTCTTCCTGCAGGTCGACGCTCCAGTGCTCTCACCGAGCGTCGCCAATGATCCTGCACACCGTCCGCTCCCGCCAGGGTCCCGTGCGCCTCGGCAGTCCCACCTCAGCGCCAGGATCTGCCATCAGCCCGTCTGCCGCTTCAGCCGGATGGGCCCGCTTCCACTCCGTCCGGACAGGCCCGCCACGGGCTTCCTCAAAAGAGAGGCTCCCTTCCCCGGATGGGCCGACGAGGGATATGTCGGCCCACCACGGGCTGCAGCCATAGCAGGACGCTGCACCTCGGCTGGGCTCACCTTAGCCTGGGCCGAATGATGGTCAACTCGGCCTGGTCGACCCGATGGTGTGGCTGAGGAAAGGAATGACTCGGCTGGGCCTCTTTCGGCCCAGGCCGAGTCAGCTGTGATGAAGGCTGGATTTCCACATTGCTCAGGGCGAACGGGTCGAGTTATAAAGCTCCAGATACCCTCTTATTTATTCCAGGAAGCAGTCTCAACAACTACGTCAGCATACGATCAAGTAAAGTCAAGATCTTCGTGTCAGGAGCTAGTCTTGGGACCCATCGCTCAGATTAGTACATGGGCACAGGGAATATGCCCTTGGCATCAAGAAAATTCTAAGGATATGCCATGGCATCTCCAAAGATGCCAAGGCATATGCTGAGCATCTGAGAAGATACCGGAAATATGCTACGTAGATGCCAAACGTATGGAACAAGCCTTGTCCCCTGGGCTTCCCTTTATAAGGAGCACCAGGGGGATCGTTCACAGGAGAGGTCCGGAAGGGTTCCTCCCCTCTCTGCTCACTAGGAGCTCTCCTTCTTCCTCTTCCTGCACTCTCACAGAGAGATTAGATAGAAGCATAGGGAAAACAGCTCAAGGAGCATGATTGTAGCCACAAGTATGGCAAGATTATAAGGAATTAGATGTATAGAATGAGGAGTTATCTCCACTTGAGAGCTTCAATCCAATATACATTGTATCTCTCTTTGTTCATACGAGTGCGGTCTTCACTTCATCATCCCTCCCCGGATTCCTCCACGTCCATCGGCCCCAACTTTAGCCTACCCATGGCATATGCCGTGATACCACCACGACATTTGGCGCCCACCGTGGGGCATCTTAGTGGCGTTGGTTGGGTTTCCATCCGGACGGGAGCATCTTCATCAACCTCTTCCTCATAAAGCTCTCTCAGTTCCTCTGAGCAAATAGAGAGCAGAGAGATAAGCCCAGAGGCACTCCAAGTCTGACTCATCAAAGCAGATAAGACTCAGCAAGAAGGACTCAAGCACTACTCCAAGCTTACTGTAAGTACCAAGTAACTCAGCAGGGCAGGTAAGGCATAGAAAGACTCACCCAAACACCTCTCCAAGTATGCTGTAAGTGCCAGATAACTCAGCCACCTACACTCAATCCTTCACCCCGGGGAGAAAATAGCTTAACCCGGGGACTAGATAACTTGTCCGAAGAACACCTTTGGATAAAGAGAACGTCTTATGTTAATTTAGATCTGTGTTTAAGCCAGCTTATCTATAACTCGGCCATAAGTTGAATCACCTTATTTATGATTCAGGTAGATTTTGAGTCAGTTTATTTATGTTTAGAATTGACCTGTAACTCAGCTCACCAGCCAGCTTATTGATGATTCGGACAGAGTTTGAGTCACCTTATTTATAACTCAGATAGAATTTGAGTCAGCCTATTTGTGATTCATATAGAGTTTGAGTCAGTTTATTTATGCTTTGGATTATCTTTTAACTCAGCTCACTAGCCAGCTTATTGATGATTCGGATACAATTTGAGTCAATCTACTTATGCTTCAAATTAACCTTTGTAACACCCTCAGAATCGGACCTATGCAAGTTTCAGCGCTTTCCGCCAAAACCCGCATAGAAACGATTCAAAGGTGCCCACCAGGAACTTTCGTGCGGGTGGAAAACGAAGTAATAACATTACACAACAGTCCTCGATGGAACCACAGAACAGATATATATACAACAGCGACTCAATGAGTCAAGAATACAGATATAATATACAAAGATCCAAATCACCTTGAAAATGATAGAGCGTCCGACTACGGACAAGATACAAATGGGGCTAAGAGCCCTGAAGAATAACCAATGGCGTCCATAACCCTGCCCAGGCCAAGCCGGAAGGGTAACCCTGCTAACGACGTCGATCTCAAAACCTGCTTAAACAAAAGGGGTGCCGACAAAGGGCAAAGGAAAAAGAGGAGCGTCAGTACTGAGGCCAGTACACGGCGAGACTAGAATTCGGCGGTCCTCGCCTACATAGGTATGGTGGACTGAGCGGCAGCGGCAACATGCACTAAACAACCTATAGAGACTCGGTACAACTGCGGCTTTCAAAGAGGGGTAAGAAAGACCTATTCGGAACCAACCTGATACTACCACCAAGCACACCCATCCTGGTGTTTCCCCCTCGAGACCAAACGATGAAGTCAACCGAGGAACGCACACAGTTGGCAGTTTTATTTATTCGGTTATCGTTGCAGCAGTTACTAGTCAAGTATAGATGGTCATCCTGATAAAATAAGCAGTGGGCAATTTTAGTTAACCATTCCGTTGTAGTTGCGACACTTACTAGTCAAATACAATTAGCATGAGATAACCCAAAACCCAGCAGTTGTTGGTACTTTTATTTAGCCATTCCGTTATAGTTGCAACACTTACTAGTCAGATACAATGGTCGTAAGCGACAACCAAAACAAGCAATTATTGGCAGTTTTATTTAGCCATTCCGTTATAGTTAAGCTGATTACTAGTCATTATGAAGTCAAATTTATAGCACTACTTTAGTTATAGTTGTCTATGATCGAGATACTATGCTCCAAGTCGTCCATAACCACGGACACGGCTTTCAGAAAGTTTTACCCGGCCGGGGTGCACAAATAGCAACACACACTCGATCAACCTCGGAAAAACCAAATCAAAACCCAACGAGGCCTTCACGACAAAGCAATCACAGGATTCAGAAATATTTCAGGGGGCCACCCCTTGGAGTACACCCGCAACGAAACTGGCCGGCTCCGAGACGGACTCAAGGTTTGTGGGGCCGGCTGTAAGCGACTGGGAACCCGAAAACTCGGGGTGTCGATACCGCGGAAACGGGTCACGATCCTAAACAGTACAGTGTGCTCCTCGCACAATTGTAATAAAGCAGTAAAGCATGGCATAGGTACAGGATAGTAAATAAAACCTCAAACTAGTTTGTGGCCCCAAGAAATAAGACTTAATCAATCTCTGGCTCAGGGGGGTCCCATAAGCCTCCCGGATGTGGATAGCGCGAATATTCAAGGAACAGGTATCAAGTACTCGGGGTCCTACGGGACACAAGTGGACGGTTAACAACCAAATAACATCTATTGCCCACCTGTGCCTCTGCTTACCTACTTCAATTTTAGTTGTTTACACAATAATTAAAGTGAACAATAAATAAAGCCATGGTCTTCTCCAACATTAAACAGGCGGCAATTCACCAACAACTGTGGCACTTGACGACACGCAACAGCACTTGAGCAAGCGACTACGACGCGCAAGTCCAACTATCTACCAAAGAACAGGTAATAGGATGTGTCCAAGGCAATATAAGGCTGCGAGGGATATCACGGGTGCGAAAACTAGAGCAACGCATCACAGATAGCAATAGATCAACAGGAGGGAAGTAAATACTATAAAAGTAAGATAGGTAGAAAGGGGGAGATGCTCGCCTGAAAACATTGCCGAAGGTTCATCCGAAGATCGGGTCGACACTCGCATCAACTCAACGGCCTTATCCGCGAAGAACCAAAACACTAGAAGAAACACCGGATGCACTATTTAATACTACGGCAAAAGATCGGGCATGATGCATGTATGATGTATGATATGGCAAAGATGCGATGCAATTAGGCAATATTAAGCGGAACCGGGGTCCCGACAATTAATATATGGTTCTAGTTGTTTAGACACCCCGCAATTTAGATGTTGTTTTAACAAGGCAAAATATATCACCGGTTCGCTACACAAATTTAAATGAGGCCAATATAAGGCTAGATTTGCCCGCATATGGGCCCCATATTTAATTATGAGGTGAATCGGCATAAGGGCCCCAAACCACATGGCAAGTATGCATGCATGAACAATTATTATGCAACAATTATATAGAGGGCATTTATAAAAATAGGGTTCTCGGATAAGGGTCACACATTAGGGTTCGGCGATCTTGGTTCCGGGGTTCGGGGTCCGGTCTCGGGGTTCAGGGTTCGACGGAAACGTTCTCGGACTCCGGGATTTAGGGTCTTCGGGTCGGGGTGGTAGATCTTGTCGCACGAGCGTCGATGCTTCCGGGAAGGAGAACTTGGTTCGGTGTCGGGGCGCATCGGATTCTTCCGGGTCGGTGTCGATCTTGTCGTCGCCGTGGTCTTCGGGTCCGCGTAGACGGTCATGGCGTTCAAGGTGGAGAACTTGGCGTTCCGAGTAAGCGACCTTGGCGTCCTTGTCAGAGTTCTCGGATGACGATGTCGGTCTTAGGTTTGGCGCCGGTGGATCTTGGCGTTCCGGGAAGGAGACCTTGGTCCGGTGTCGATCTCCGGGTACCGTGGTTTCTCGGTGTGGTTTTCCTCGGGTGGTCGGCGAACTTGGGTCGAAGTCAAAGTTTCTCCCGAAGATCTTGGGGTTCCCTCTTGGTTTGCCGATGCCGATCTTGTATTGGACTCGGGCGTTTTGGGGTACATCGCACAAACACATAAAATACACACGTGGCCCATAGGTGGGGACGCGCGGGCCGATTGCGAGCAGGACCGGCAGCACGCAGAGGCGGAAGAGGCGAGCGGGACCGGAGCGCGCGGGGCCGGCGGGAGGCAGACAGGAGGAGGCAGGAGGAGACGCCGGCGGGACGGAGAGCTACGCCGGGGGAGCCCGCGCAGAGGCGGCGGCGCGGGGTCGGCGGAGGCCGGACAGGGCGGCGGCGCGAGAGGAGCTCGAGGGGGCGGAGCTCGGGCCGGCGGCGGGAGGAGGCGCGGCGGCCGGCGGGGAAAGAGGGAGGCCGAGCGGGCGGCGATGGGCGGAGGCGACCGAAGCGACGGGGAGCGCGGCGGTTGCCCGAGGGGGAGCCGCGGGGTTCGGTGGAGGCGGCCGGGCGCGGCGAGGCCGACCGGACGCGGCCGAGGGAGACAGGGGCGCCGAAGGAGGGGGTCGTCGGCGAGCCGGCGAGGAGACGGGGGGTCCGGCGAGGTCGAGCTCGTCGGGGTCGCAGAGCGGGCGGACCTTGAGGAGGCCCCAGGGCGGCGGCGCGGACAGAGGAGGGGTGGAGGCGTCGCGGGGAGGTCGTCGGCGGCGGCGGAACGCGAGAGGGAAGCGGGAGGTGGGGGACGGGGCCGCGTCGGTGGGGCGCGGGGCTGGTGGTGCCAGGGAGGTGGGGCCGGCTGTCGGTTGACCAGGAGGTTGGGCGGGAGTGGGAAAAGGGAAGGCGCGCCCAGGGGGTCTGGTCGGGCGGCAGGTGCATGCGTGTGCGTGTGGCGTTGAGTGGGGAGTGGGGGTGAGAGAGGGTGGCCAGGTGGCGGGTTGGGGTTGGATAGGGGGAGGGGAGGTGATGAGGTGGCGGCAGGTTATTGGGCGGGGTGAGGTGGAGGCTGGGTGGGTAGACTAGGTCTGGGTGTAAAAGGGGTTTGGGGTGGACCGATTTTTGTACTGGGGGTGGTCGTCCGGGTCGAATCGGCCCGTTCGACTGCCCCCTAAAATAATTAAATATTTTATTTATTTCAAACAGGGCTTTTGCAAACCGATAGCAGACAAAACAAAATAATCCGGAGACCCGGGTTTTGTGTTTGAACAAAGACGGGGCGTTTTAGAAAACAAAAATAGGTTTTTCGAAAATAGTTTTATGTAAACAAATGCAAGATGATGACGATGCTCAAATGCAATGTGGCATGATGACATGAGCATGCGGTCATGATGATGCAATGCATAAAAACAACGCGATTTTCTAGTAGTGGTTTTGCGGGATGCCACAACCTTTGACTCAGCTCAGTAGCTTGTCTCTGATTCGGACTAACATTTGATTCAGCTTGCCAGGGTATATTATAATTCGGATTTGTATTCATACTCGGCGTACTAATCATAACTCTGACTCGGGCCGAAGCTTTATTCAGTTCGCCAGATTGCCAGGTTATGTTATGACTCGGATTAATATTTCACCATCTTGCCAGGTTGTCCCATATCTCGTATGACTATTGGCCAGCTTATCATATCTCGAATCTATATCTCATATCTACATCTCGAATCAGATCTCTCAGCGTTAGCCCTATTATCATATCCCAAAACTTAATCTCGGATCTATATCTCGGAATAATATCGAAGGCAAATTAACATCATCACGCCAAATAAATTTATATCGTGGCAGACAGATGACTCGGATTTGTAATCAGATGACTCGGATTTGAGTCATATAACTCGGATTTGAGCCAGATAACTCAGATTCGAGACATAAGACAATTTTGAGTAAAGTAACTCGGATTTGTAATCATATGACTCAGATTTGAGTCATATGACTCGGATTAGAGTTAGATGACTCAGACTTAAGACATGAGTCAAATTTTGAGCAAAGTAACTCAAATTTGTAATCAGATGACTCGGATTTGAGTCATATAACTCTGATTTGAGTCAGATGACTCAGACTTAAGACATAAGTCAAATTTTGAGTAAAGTAACTCGGATTTGTAATCAGTTGACTCGGATTTGAGTCATATACCTCGGATTTGAGTCAGATGACTCAGATTTGAGATGTAAGTCAAAAGTTGAGTAAAGTAACTCGGATTTGGAATGAGGTAACTCGGATTTGAGTCATATAACTCGGATTTGAGTCAGAGGACTCAGACTTAAGACATAAGTCAATTTTGAGTAAAATAACTCGGATTTGGAAACAGACGACTCGAATCATAACTTATCCAAAGGGGTTAAAAGAGCAATGCCCAATAAGGCCAGAGCTCATAACTTACCCAAAGGGGTTAAAAGAGCAATGTCCAATAAGGCCAGAGCTCATAACTTACCCAAACGGGTTAAAAGAGCAGTGCCCAATAAGGCCAGAGCTCATAACTTACCCAAAGGGGTTAAAAGAGCAATGCCCAATAAGGCCAGAGCTCATAACTTACCCAAACGGGTTAAAAGAGCAGTGCCCAATAAGGCCAGAGCTCATAACTAACCCAAAGGGGTTAAAAGAGCAATGCCCAATAAGGCCAGAGCTCATAACTTACCCAAACGGGTTAAAAGAGCAGTGCCCAATAAGGCCGGAGCTCATAACTTACCCAAACGGGTTAAAAGAGCAGTGCCCGATAAGTCCAGATCTCATAACTTACCCAAAGAGGTTAAAAGAGCAGTACCCAATAAGGCCAGAGCTCATAACTTATCCAAAGGGGTTAAAAGAGCAATGCCCAATAAGGCCAGAGCTCATAACTTACCCAAACGGGTTAAAAGAGCAGTGCCCAATAAGGCCAGAGCTCATAACTTACCCAAAGGGGTTAAAAGAGCAATGCCCAATAAGGCCAGAGCTCATAACTTACCCAAACGGGTTAAAAGAGTAGTGCCCAATAAGGCTAGAGCTCATAACTTACCCAAACGGGTTAAAAGAGCAGTGCCCGATAAGGCCAGATCTCATAACTTACCTAAAGAGGTTAAAAGAGCAGTGCCCAATAAGGCCAGAGCTCATAACTTACCCAAAGGGGTTAAAAGAGTAGTGCCCAATAAGGCCAGAGCTCATAACTTACCCAAAGGGGTTAAAAATGCAGTGCCCGATAAGACCAGAGCTCGTAACTTACCCAAACGGGATAGAAGAGCAGTGCCCAATAAGGCCAGAGCTCATAACTTACCCAAAGGGGTTAAAAGAGCAGTGCCCAATAAGGCCAGAACTCATAACTTGCCCAAGGAGGTTAAAAGACCAGTGCCAAAATTGGCCAAAGTCATAAACTTACACGAACGGGTTAAAAGAGCAAAGTCCATAAAGGCAAGATGTCATAAACTCACCCAAATGGGTTATGGGACCAAAAGTTACGTGATAAGGAAAATATATGTCACATAATAACTCTAGAAATATTTTATAAAGCCTATGCACGACTCTACGAGTCCCACATAGCCTCGGGGACTAATGTCGGGGATATACCCCCGGGTACCCCAGAGCTGGTGTATTAAGTGATTAAATAAAGCTTTGAGTTATTAGAGATGAAGAATATAAATAGAATAAAGAAAAGGATAAGGAAAAACGGACCAGGGGCGAATAACGAGTGATTTGGCCCGGTCTTCATCATGCTGGACCGAACTAACACAAGGCAGGCCGAATTATCCTAACTAAAACCGAATAAAGCTCGCTGGGCCACAAGAGTTCCCGGGTGGGCCGAATTAACCTATCTCGGCCCACCACGGGCCACCTCCTCACCAACTTCTTCCTGCAGGTCGACGCTCCAGTGCTCTCACCGAGCGTCGCCAACGATCCTGCACACCGTCCGCTCCCGCCAGGGTCCCGTGCGCCTCGGCAGTCCCACCTCAGCGCCAGTATCCCGCCATCAGCCCGTCTGCCGCTTCAGCCGGATGGGCCCGCTTCCACTCCCTCCGGACAGGCCCGCCACGGGCTTCCTCAAAAGAGAGGCTCCCTTCCCCGGATGGGCCGACGAGGGATATGTCGGCCCACCACGGGATGCAGCCATAGCAGGACGCTGCACCTCGGCTGGGCTCACCTCAGCCTGGGCAGAATGATGGTCAACTCGGCCTGGTCGACCCCGATGGTGTGGCTGAGGGAAGGAATGACTCGGCTGGGCCTCTTTCGGCCCAGGCCGAGTCAGCTGTGATGAAGGCCGGATTTCCACATTGCTCAGGGCGAACGGGCCGAGTTATAAAGCTCCAGATACCCTCTTATTTATTCCAGGAAGCAGTCTCAACAACTACGTCAGCATACGATCAAGTAAAGTCAAGATCTTCGTGTCAGGAGCCAGGCTTGGGACCCATCGCTCAGATTAGCACATGGGCACAGGGAATATGCCCTTGGCATCAAGAAGATGATAAGGAACATGTCATGGCATCTCAAAGATGCCAAGGCATATGCTGAGCATCTGAGAAGATACCGGAAATATGCTACGTAGATGCCAAACGTATGGAACAAGCCTTGTCCCCTGGGCTTCCCTTTATAAGGAGCACCAGGGGGATCGTTCACAGGAGAGGCCCGGAAGGGTTCCTCCCCTCTCTGCTCACTAGGAGCTCTCCTTCTTCCTCTTCCTGCACTCTCACAGAGAGATTAGATAGAAGCATAGGGAAAACAGCTCAAGGAGCATGATTGTAGCCACAAGTATGGCAAGATTATAAGGAATTAGATGTATAGAATGAGGAGTTATCTCCACTTGAGAGCTTCAATCCAATATACATTGTATCTCTCTTTGTTCATACGAGTGCGGTCTTCACTTCATCATCCCTCCTCGGATTCCTCCACGTCCATCGGCCCTAACTTTAGCCTACCCATGGCATATGCCGTGATACCACCACGACACTTTCCAAAAAAATTGAGGACTTGTAAAAGACACATACATTTACATTCTCAAATTATTTTATTAATATTTTAAAATGTGTTTTCCGTCCGGTGAGCCAAAACACTGCCTTCATCACACCACCATCTCATCCTACCTCCCACAAGAAAAAAGGTAAGAAAGAAAGTAAAGATAAATATTTTGATTTACTTTCTGTTTAGAGGGAAAGGAGTAACAAATTTTGGAACCATAAAAAAGGAAGTTAGCAATATGCGGTGATTACAGTGCATTTTTAATCAAATATATGTCCCTTTTAATTCCCTTAATTATTTGCTTCCTAAAACACAATTAAATAAATTAGGGCAATGTTTGCAAGGGCAAGGCCCGGGGTGCGAGTAGCAGGAAGCCCCAAGCCAGCAAAAGGCAGACGAGATAAAAAGGCAGAGCACACAAATCCAAACCGAACGAAATTTCAGAAGAGCAGAGCACCGCCGACGTCTGCCAATTTACTGGTGCAAACCCACCAACGCTGCGTATAAACAGCCGCCAGACAGCATCACCAGCCGCGCGGTGGCAGCAGCAGCAGCAGGAGGAGGCGATCGAGGGGCGCGTGCGAATCGAGATCAAAGCCCGGGGCGAGGAGGTGTCGAGGCTGGCCGCGGCGGCGAGGATCCCGGCGCCGGTGCGCGCGGTGATGGCCTGGTGGCGGAAGAAGGTCGTCCTCCCGGCGCGCCGCGTGCTGGCCGCCGTCTCCACCCGCATCCGCGCCCACAAGACAGGTAACCTCCGTCCTCCACTCCCTGGCCGTGCATGATCGGATATGGCTTCACCGCCCATTGATCCGTGAGTATGGCGAGGAAACGTACTCTATCTAGTTAGCAATTACCTGGCCGGGGAATTTTCTCAAGTGCCCGACCAATTTGGCCACGATCGCCGTTGGTCGTCCCGCTGTGATCATGAAGTTTTTTCTGTTTACTGAACGCGATGTTAGATCTCAGTGTCCTCAGTCGCTCTGCTCAGAGGGAGGGATGGCTACGTTAGTTGTGTTTCCTTGATTATTACTGGAATTCACTCGTGGATTGTTTTACCACTCCACTGAGTTAAATCAAGTTAATTAGTTAAACTGGAATTGCCTAGCTAGATGAACAGATAATTTCACACTACTCAACAGGACAGTCATAACCTAGCCATGCTTACTGTGATCTACCTAAGCAATTCTAGTTAAGTTAATTAGTAATTTTCTCCTATAATTCAAGATTAAAGAAACTTATTGGAGTTCGGTACAGTCTTTGAAGCTGCTAGGCGATGCTAATTTGATCTGCTCCAATTAATTCGCGGCCTCTGCTAGAAACCATTTTAATGGAACTTACATGAGTTTAGCAGTTCTTCGCCCTTACGGCATTGACCACTCGTCACTCTGTCAACACACGCATACCCCAATTGTGGAATGTGATCCTTCTCCACTAAGATTGCTGCTGCTACGGTAGCTAGATTGGACTTTGCCAGGTTCAATCAGTCTAGAAACAACTCCTCATCGTCAGCTCCCACTAACCCCCTCCAAAAATCTCGTTCCCACGATTTATTCTACTCCCAAATACATGTGGGGCCAATGTGAAAAGTCTTTTCTGGTCTCTTTCTCTTTGGTTGCTGGCCACCCATCCCCAAGATTTCCATGGAATTTCAGAGTTTTTAGTTAGGTATGTTACCCCACGGCGGGCAAATAATTGGAGAGAAAAAACTCCAACTTGCACCGCCACCAAAGTGAATGCTCATCCGAGGAAGTCAACCTCCCTATCGGTACAGAACTGTACATACACGGCAGCGACTTGCAAGGAATTTACAGGCACAGCACAGTGTGAGATCTTGCCACTGCAAGTACTACCAGTACCTTAGCACAGTAGCACTACTACTCTAGCATCGGTTATGTCCAAGTGTCACACGGCCGATGGTGCACTGGAGATCTGCAGTTGCAAGTAGGAGCATGTTTCGGGTGCCAAACCAAACCAGTACTGCTGCTGGCAGTTAGTGCCGTCTAAGTTTTGCGGTACAATGAGATGTTGATAACCCTTTAATCAGCAAAATCTCCAGTGGAAAGGGCAGTACGGCGTGTCAAGTGGACTCTTCTGCTTGGCGTGGCACTGTTTTGGTGCAGCTTCTCTTGTCTGATCTGATCTCCAGATCTTGTCTTAGCAAGTGTGCAGTGCTGCCAGTGGCCCGGCCTCCAATAATTCAGCTCTTGCCGTCTGAAGTCTCAACCGAGCCTTTCAAGTTGCGGCGGTGCAAGAGGAAAGTGTTTTTGTAGAATTGTGGCACTCAATGATTCTTGTGGCCACTGCCAATGATTATTCTTGTGGTCATTGGAAAGTTTTGTGTAGAAATGTTCATGTTGCACTCGACAGAACAATCATTAGGAGATAGCGTAATCCACCACCCCATAAACTTCTAACCACCGACTTGTCTAGAACTTAGGCCAGTAGACTCTACCTATGATTGTACAAAAAATCAAATGCAGGCTCGTGGAAAAAACTGGTTAGTGTCTCATCGGATGGACATCTTTTATTATACTCCCTCCGATCCAGAGTAACTTAATTACTTCCCAGAACTTTTGTTGAACGAATTTTCGCTGCTGAACGTTGCAAACCGCTGGATTGCCCATGGCCATGGCTAAGCTCCTACTGTCTTTTTGATCTGTTGGCAACCTTTTTCAAAATTCTGTATCTTTGTGGAGCTATCTCCTTCCCTTCTCGTCCCCAGCCGTCCGTTGCAACGACATAAAGTCACAGTCACCATGTATGTCGGTAGACCTGCGGTGCTCGATCCTTCCTGTTTGGGGCTGGGAATAAAGTCCATACGTCTCCATGCGCCTTTCAGGTAAAGCCGTAGATAGTGCAAGCAAAGGAGGTGAAGAAGCTTCGCGGTGAGAATCCGGGGGCAGAAATGCTCTTGGTCGAGGCAAAGGCAGAGAGGATCGTTTTGGATAAGGATCACGGAGCAGAGTGCAGGTTGCTATCTCAACAGTAGAATATCGAATGTGCTGGGAAAGTGCAGTGTCTCTCTTGCCTGCCATTTTTTTTTACCTTTTTGCTTGGGTGAGAATGAGGTGCTAGGTCATCCGAATTCCTCTTTTGGGAGATTTTTTTTGTTTGAGGGATTTGGGGAGATGTTTTTTTTGTTTGACGGGCTAGGTCATCCGAATTTGGAAACATTTTTTTTGTTTATGGGCCCTAAGGACGTGCAGGTGGTCAGAGGAAGCTAAGCGTAGATCCCAACACCACCATCTTCATCTGACGTAGTTGGAGAAGAGAAATGTCGCTGCCTGTCGTCTTCCACGCATACAACTACAGCAGTCGACGTGGCCGCCACCCGTGAGAGTGCCACCAGACACGAATCTCACCGGATAAGAGCAACAATAAGAAAGAGGAAGAGCAGGGATAGATTATTTCAACGCGACGCAGTCTCCTCCATAAATGCAGCGTCCCAAGAAAACATTAGGACACCCTAACTACAGGCTTGATCCCGGGGTCCTCACCCCCTCTCGTCGCCGAGCGGCGAACAACGAAGGCGGTAACAGCGGCTGCCGTAGTCGGAGGCAGGTGATGTTCGCTTTTCCGCTGGAGCGATTCTGCGTCTGGAGCCGGCAAGCACTTGCTTTTTTAGGACAACCGACCAGCACTTTTGTTCTTGAGCAAGATAGGACACGGCCTTTTGGACCAAAGAATAAAAAAGATACCCATGGCTTGGCAGTCCGCAAGCGGCGCAGGCAGCTAGAGCCGCACAGGGCGGAAGCCTAGTTGGGCCGGCCAGTTCGCGAGGCTTTTTTTATCTTTTTTTTCTTTTTATCTGTTTTTCCTTTTTCTTATTTTTTGTTTTTGTTTTTCTGTTTCTTTTTCGTTTTTTTGTTTCTTTTTGTTTACGTTTTTTAGAAACATCATAAAGATGTTCTTTATATTCTAAAAATATTAAGTTTTCTGATTTTTGGTTTATGATTTTTAATTTGGTTCATGATTTTTGAAATTTGATTCTTGTTTTTTTTGAATTGGGTTCATGTTTTTTGAAATTTTGTTCATGTTTTAAATTTTTGGTTCATTGTTTTTGAAATTGGTTTATGATTTTTCTGAAATTAGTTCATTGTTTTCTGATTTGGTTTATGATTTTCGAAAATGGTTTATGGCTTTTTTGAAATTGATTCATAATTTTCGGAATTGGTTCATAATTTTAAAAAAATTCGTCATGATTTTTGAATTACTTTTTCTGAAATTGTGTTTATGATATTAAAAAATCATCATAAATATTTAAAAACATTCACAGTTCTTAAATTATAATTGTAGAGAATATTCAGAGTTTAAATAAAAATACAGCAAAAAGAAACAGAAAAATAAAAAATAAAAAATAAAAAAGGAAATATGGTTACCTGGGCCGGCCCATTTACCCCGCTTCTTCAGGCGCCTCGCGCTCCCGCTTGGCAAGTCGATCTAGATCTCCTTTGAGACTCCTTTGAGAGCCTATTATTGTTTATGGGCCCCAAGGTCTAACAATTAATAGATACTATAACTGTAGGACGCAGGCCTTGCCATTTCCATTTGTGCTAGGCCCATGATCCCAGCTGCCAATTGTAGCATAACCTATCAAGAAAGGACTTGGAGCAACTCCATTTTCTTAGGGCCCAACCAAGTTTATGTGACAACTGATGAACACGCTAAGATGAGAAAGGTCAAATAGGAGATAATGACTTTGAAAGAAATTTAACGCAACTTTAGTTTTTTCAGGAGCCTCTCTTACTCTTGTTCGTTTAAGGTTTTTCAATCCACTGTGAATCTGTGATGTCATTATTTAATCAATAAAAACCAGGAAAGGAATGAATTCTCAAAATAGAAAGGAAAAAAGTGTAGCACTCCCACTAATTCACATGAGTGCCAACAAATGTCACATACCTTTCATGTTCCCACAAAACCCTAAGGTGTAGAAGAAGCCAACATAGTTCCCTGCTTTCTTCTCCACTAACAAAGAGTGGGCGGGAATCCACGACAGTGACAAAACCCTTATCTGAAACCAACCCTTTGGGTGCGTGCGTGCGTGCAGGCAGTGGAGGCAGCATACTGAAGCTTCACGAGGACGTGCAGACCTGTGGATACAAGGACGTGCAGGTGATGTTCGAGATGCTGACCTCGGAGCTGGAAGACCCCAAGAGGCGCAAGCAGACGGCCACCTGCTGGAGGCCGCCGTCCGCGTGGTCCGGCCGGTCGTCGTCCTCGATTGCGGCCGCGCAATAGAGACCGTATGAAGCGGATCGGCTCGGTGGTGGCACCGGTTAATAACAAGATGTAAGAAGACCAATTTAGTAAGTACCTGATCATCAAGTCTTGATGATGCTAGTTAATTAGTCTGGCAGTTAATGCCAGGTATGAGTCATGCATCCCCCTGCCCGTCGTCTGCTCGGGAAAAGAGCCAGAAATTCAGCAGCGTCAGGTTGCAGAGTTCGTCATAAGACTCTGGAAGTCTGAACGTTTTTGTACATGCTACATGTCGATTGCGCTGAATTATCGCAAACTCGGATAAAGGATGGAGCAAGAGGGGTTTACTTTTCAGTCGTATCCATGTCCTGTTTCTCTGTCATTCATGTGTCCTTAAAATTACCTGCCATACTGAACATTACTGTTAAATCGACGGATTGCTGGTATGTGCCTTACTTGCTAAGTATATTGTGGTATGGCAGAATAAAGGAGGCCAATTAGCAACAAATATCATGTTCCAAGGGCTCTGTATTTTGTAAGGTCAGTTTAATTAGTGGATCATGACAGGACAGGTGCAACTTGCAGGGTTTCTTTCGTGCCGGAAGTTGACACTTAACAGAAAACCGAGCAAACCCAAGGGAAGCAGACACGTTATGGGCCGTTAATGCCCTTGGCAAGAGGCGACCATGGCGCCATCCATCGACATGTCGTTTTAATAGTGCCACTTTGACACCAACATCTAGCACCACGTTGCAGATTGTGGTTTGGCACTACCATCTTTTTTTTTTTGTTCAGGCATGACTAAACATATGGGTTGGCTTTAAAAGGTTTGGCGGGAAGGATTTTTATTCGCTGACACTGATGGTTCAGTTCAGGCAAGGGGGATTCCAAAGTTTGCTAAAACTGAAACCTTCAAATCAGTGTAAGCAACGAGAAGTCAAAAAAAAAAAAACAGTACAGTTTGGAGTCATCGCAGCTCAAACACTGCAAGAAACCCAATTCTGAACACCATTGCTTGCACCCTGCTCCTTCCGTTTTTCTGAGGAAGAAAGCGACTGATAGGATGACCGAGGGGGCGAGTGAGACCATGTCCTATCAAGCACTCTGAATAATGATTGGTCAGAGGAAGCTAAGCGTAGAGGAGGACCTAAAAAACAGGCCTAGAAGATGGCCGTAATCCACATCATGTAGTGCCGTGCCGTGTCGAATTATTACACCAACAACACGCTGAAAGGTACTCCCAATTCAAAAACCCCAAAACTGATACCTCTTGATTGCTGCATCATGTGATGTTACAGAGATTTATATGAATCTTGGGTAGGCCACGGTGTTGAGAGCTGCCATTTGCCATCCATCCATGATCCATCCGTCCGATCGACCTCTCGATGAAAAACAACAAAAATAACAACTTCGGACGGCCTGCGTATGGGGTGAATGATAGCAAGAATTGAATAGAAATTATGATAGCATGACGTTGATACGGCACGAGGGAGAATATAATAAGTACGAGACGGTCAGAGCCATGAGGATGCAAAGTAAAGCTAGGACAAAGGTATCCCAATGTGTGTGACTTTGTCTAACACAAAGTACACATTGAGAAAAGGGAGGCTGGCTCCTAGTATTATAATTGTGTAGCTTGCTTGATTCCTCATGTAATCATGCTGACACAAAGGAGATGAAAAAGGTTAGGCCTGCATATCCATGGCTGCTATGATTCATGTGTGCAGGAGTGCGAGTGGAATTTCCGAAAATCTCGATCTCGGCATGGTGGCAATGAAAAGATAGCCGGCATTATGAGACAGATGAGAAAATACAAAGGACATGGATAGAAAACTCTAAACAGAGTCAGGCGGAAGTTTTTATATAGCAGCCTTGGATCAGGTGTTATTTACATATATCAACGTCTGTTGCTGAACTTGACAAATGGAGACGACAAGTGACGACGATCATGTAGTGCTACTGTTGACATTCTTCAAATTCCAACTACTGCTAGTATTTGTTACCCAAAAGATGCTGGTGTAAATAATGGAATATTTCAACACTCCATGTCCACATACATATGTCGTTATTATCATATATATAGACTATCCGGTTAATAGTCAAACCAGCTGAATGTTCCGCCTAACTGTGGTCAAGATATGTCCCTTTTTTAAAGGCTAAATGTTCATTTTTGCCATAAGTTCGGCGTGTGGCCACACAACACCATGAGGTCTACGATCATCCGCTCACGAACATAAAAAACAATTGTCGTTGTTTTGGCTAGTGTGAATTCATGTCCAGCCAACCGACATTCATGGTCAGTCTCCATATTGTGGATAATGGCTCTCTCTTCTTCTTAGTATAAAATGACACCGGGGCTCCTCCTACTATAAGTCTAGTTTTTCTAACCATAAACGATGCTCTCGGATGTGGTTTTATTTGTGCGCCGCAACTATGGTTTCGTCACATAAGATGAGGATATGACAAGATTATTGTGTACTCCAAGTCAGTGCCAACACCACACCTTCTAAAATGTAATTTAATCAAGGCCAATGGCCTAGAATGACCATTGTCATGTATTACGGTTTTGTATGGCCGACGCATCGAAGATCAATGTGTGACTTCTGTAAAGTTTCTTAGATTCTTGAACTGGAAGTCCATGTAGCCCCCATGTGTTATTTTGGTAACTAAAACGATACCTATGGACTAATTATTCACTGAGTTACAAATACGAAGGACGGTTCCATATGTTTTGAATGAATACGATTGGATGGATGCGATGATGAGTGCCATCAAGATAAATGTATGCATTGTGACTTAGTATGATGGCAATACCTATGGACAAACAGTTTCTGTAGATAATATATGTATAGATCTTTCATAGATGATGCATGGATGATATTGGACAAATTCGGTGTGAATTCCATCAATACCAAGATATTCGTCAAAATCATTTGTGAAAAAGTCCATAATATAAGGTGTATAGAGAATTATGGGATTTTTTCCTCTTATTTAGGAGTAAATTAATCCGATCAGAAGAGAGAGAGGATGCCCATATTTCATATGTTCCCTCTATATCACGTCAATCACTTGGGGTATTCACGTTCGAAAGCAATGAAATTTGCCCTCCCAGTCTATGCGCTAATATTCGTGCAAGAAAACTATACACCTTATATTAAGGAACGAAGGGAGTATATTATAATCGAGAGGAAGCGAGTCAAGAGAATGTCGAGGCATCAAGATGGAGTTCAGTAATGAATCAAATATGATACGATCAATATGAATTTCATGTGAATATCAAGAGATTACCAATATGCAATTCAATGGAGGGACTCAATAGTGGTCATGGATGGGCTTATGAGTTGAGCCATGAAGGATCAATATCTTGAGAGAATGAATACATGAGAAGAATTCAAGATATCACTTCAAGATAAGGTTATGGTGAGCTCATGAGTTGAGCCTTATTTGACCAAGTTTTGAATCAAGTAATTAAAATGAATAATTGATTGTCTCTCAAAAATTTGTGATAGAACATGAAGACTATCAAGTGATGACCAAATGATGCTCATAGTGAAACTAAAGAATGCTCATGCAATGATCGAGTTCTTGTTGAATAACTCTTGGAGCAATGAAGTGAACTGAGGAATTACTTGTGTCTTTCAAAAGATCAACATAACATGTAGAGTAAAGATAAATATTGACCAAGATTAAGTTCGGGGATTTGATTCAAGCGTCAATTATGTACCATGTCATATCAAGTAATCTAGTGGTAGGTATGCAATTGTGAATTCCATTTGTGAAGTAACACATGAACGATGTGTTTTGTACAACAATGTGGTCTAGGTGACATTCAATGGCTTGCAACAAAGAGGAATATTTCATACAAAACCTCTTGTCCCAGAACCTTAGAATACAATGTTGAAGCATATCCTCATCGTGATCAAGTAATGTCTCAAATAGGAGAAGATTTTCATGTTATTGTAATTTCTTGGCACAAGAACTTGTGATTGGGCAACCATGAATATCACAAAGGGTGTACTTGATATACCTAGGGTTGAACAGGCAAAATTTCCTTAT
Source organism: Avena sativa (assembly GCA_916181665.1). Classification (NCBI taxonomy): domain Eukaryota; kingdom Viridiplantae; phylum Streptophyta; class Magnoliopsida; order Poales; family Poaceae; genus Avena; species Avena sativa. Next base: position 380,838,350 of record OV702280.1, on the reverse strand, counting down.
GCTACCAGGGTGTAGATTTCATGTATGAATCATTTAGTCATGCACAACATAATATGTTTTGCTGGCACTGGGTCCAATGGAGACATATGTTGACTCAAATTTGGCCTCTTGTGTAGTTGTGTGCACTACATGACGTAGAACATATGATGTACCTTGTTTGATTCCTTACATCCGAGCAAATTTGGCTCGTTGGATGCAATGGACCATGTTTGGTTTGCTACATCCTATGTTCGTGGACATCCTCTGTCATGACTACTGGCCTTTCTAAAAAACAATACCAACCTAATGTGTTATTAAAAAGCAACATCCAACCAAATCTAATTCGTAAAATGGTGGTACTATCATATTAAATTAGTTAGTCCAACTACATAATGGCAATGCTTAACCCATAAATTTGGAAGATCATCATCATAAGAACGTTATGTTTCTTCTGTTTTCCTAGATTTGCTCAACCCACTTAGTCATCTTGCTTACCCAAGCAACATTACCATTTGGCACCACACCATTCCCTTGGTAAGTGGTGTAGTCAACCGTTACATCTTCTTCTTTGGACACAAACTCATCAAGACCAAACCCCAATTTAAAAAAACTCATCAAAAATCCAATATGCAAGAACATGATTAACTTAAATTTATTGTTCCTTTCAAAAAGATGTTCTCTCAACCATGACCCTAGAGCTTGAATACCGAAGAATTAATTGTGCTAATTTTTTTCATTAGGACATGTATAACGCTAGGCGTTTATCCAACTGCCTAAGCAATTCAAAAATAAATGAAAAAACAAGAATTATCCGGTAACGTCTTGGCCTACAACACACGGCGCTTATTTCGGTTGCTAATTTAGCTTCCGCGTTGCAGCGATAAATCTGCCACCTACAGGGAATAAAAGAGCATTAGCGTCAGCGACAAATTAAGAGTCGACGCGAGCCTAGAACCTGAGATTGACAGGAAATCAGGGCCAACTACCAGGAATCGGATCCTAGCGTCTCCTATTAGCGTCTGCATAGTACGTGCCCTTGTAACTTCTAAGATACACACGCGGAGAAAAAAACCGTAGTTTACTCCTTGAAATGCAAGAGGTAGTAAGACATTTACATCAACTATATTCAAGCTAACTTGGTCCTCATTTTTGCAAGGATCTATGGGAGGACCCAAAGAAACTGAACCACTTGCAATCATCAAGAAAAAAACACATGGTCCTCATGCATTTTGCTTTCCTTGTGTTGACTCATGTAGCCGCCGTGAGGGTTGAACTCCAAGAATCTTCCACAACTTTGTGCTTGCTCACGCCGTCTCCCTTTGACCACCTCACATGCATCATATATACATGATGCGTGGGTTATCTGTTGACTGTTGATATCTTCTCCAGGATTCCACGTGTCTACATACCTGCGAACGTATTAGCATGTCAACCGGCTGCCCCAAAAGCAAATCGGCGTGGAAAAGCAAAGGGGGTTAAATTAGGGTACCGTCCAGCTAGCAGCTCCCGTACGTACGTCAACTGCCGGCTCCTTTTCCCCTCTCCGGCCGGTTCTTTCTTGCTTCGTGATGAGGCCGGCCTGCACTGCACCCACATCATCATCGCACTAACACGCTACTAGTGGCACGGTTCACTCCAATCCAACTCCAAAGTCCAAGCCGACCATACACATACACGCCTGCCCGCCCGCCATATTATTTAACTTTAAGTAAGTAGCTTACACACACCAAACAAAAGATAAAGTGACCAGAACCATTATATATCATGCATGTACACATATCCAGGATTTGCTGAAACGGTTATGCCCCGTTTTCTATTTATTTTTCCAACACATTTTTTCTTAAAAATGTATTAATTGACCACTTCTTGGTACTACTAGTTTTTTCGAGAATGGTTCTTCATAGTACAGTATTATTTTTTGCGGCAATTCATAGTACTCCCTCCGATCCATATTACTTGTCGTTAAAATGGATGTATCTAGTATTAAAACATGTCTAGATACATTCATTTTAGTGACAAGTAATATGGATCGGAGGGAGTATTATTTTTGATACATAGTGTCGTTATCCTGTGAGCAATAGTGAGATTATCACTCACAATTTTGACTCTATATTTAGACGGTGCCAAAAATAGGTACATGTAGTAATTATGCATTATTTCTCTCACCTATACATAGGTTGAAAACGTGTGTACTCAAGCCACGCACGTACCTCCCCCGTATAGCACAGTACATGAGAACGATATGCAAGCAAATTTGTGCCGTGTAAGTCTGAGCGAGCAGTGAGCCACAAACTACGTGACACGGAAAAGGTCTCTCGATCGATCCTTTCCCCTCCCCTCCTCCATCTGGAGAATCCAGCGACTGCCGGTTAATTACCCATTATTTTTCGTAGAAGATTCGATCTCCATCTCGCTTGCGCAATCGTCAGGATTTGAATATCTTTTGCAGATAAGTTCGTGATCATACGTGCTCGGGCCTCGGGGTCAATACTTAAATATTGTAATAGTATGGGTGATGTGTGCGTCCAAGTGAAAGCTCAGTTGTTGTCATCCTACAATTGGCGCCGATACGGTATAAGATACTGATCCGAGCAATTAGCTCTCAGCCGATTTTAAGATCGACTTGCCATTTATATTACTTTTTTAAAAAAAATCTATTACTCTCTCCATCTTAAAATAGACGTCGCTGATTTTTCTTCACATATACTCCCTCTGTTTCAAATTACTCCGCGCGCACGCTTACCTAGGTGGCCTAGTATTCTCTCATTTTTCATCAAAAAATTCTTAGAATTTTTTATATACGTAGTACATATTTTATACTATCTATTTCAAAAATTCGAGGATTTTTTTGAATAAAAAATGAGGAAGTAATAGTTCACCTACGTAAACGCGCCGGCGGAGTAATTTGAAACAGAAGGAGTATATATGTATATATATAAAACGTGTCTAAATGCTTGTGTATTTAGACAAAGCTGTGCAAGTAATTTCGAGGAGATGGAGTATTCTTTTTCCAAACGTGTCATTATTGCTACTCCCTCTATTTCAGAATATAAAATATTTTAGTTTTTTAAAGAAAATGTATCTAAACTTGTTTTAGTATGTGGATTCATTTCACACATGAGTGAACCTACGTACTAAAAGTATCTCTAACAGACACAGGGAAATCGCAAACTGAAAAACGCGTTACCAAGTCGCGTTCGAGCTAGTTTTTGCTCGAAGAACACGATGGCCAGAACAGAAACCAGAAATTCGAACCGTAAACACAAGATTTTTGAACCTTCGCGGGAGATTTCAAAATGCGAGCATAGTTCATATATAGTACTGACGCGATCATATGTACAAAACATGAATTAAACCTAAATACTACGGGGATCTGCCGTCTCCGCCGCTAAACCCTAGCATGGACACAAAATCGGGCTCAACGGAGCCCAAGGAGCGGCGGCGGGCTTCACTCCTCATCGGAGAAGTCAAAGTCCGACAGCCCGGAGCCGCTATCAGAGACGAGGTCGATGACCTCTACCTCATGTGTCGCCCGCTCGAGCTCGCCCTGGACCTGCTTCTCGCGGGAATCGCGGTCGACGACGAGCCCCTGCTCGAGGAAGATGTCATCGATGAGCTCGTCGCGCTGAGCTCGACGGGCCTCCGCCTCGGCGATGCTCCGCTGCTGGATGACCTCGACCCATTGGTCGAAGGAGGCGTCGTCGAGGGCGTAGTCGGCCTCCATGACGACACGGCCCTCTGTGAGCTCCTCCTCCTTCTTCACCAGCGGCGACGGAGTCCTCAGCGCGCAAGGAGCTCCCCTCCCCCCGGCGGGCGCGGATGCGGGTGTCGAACTCCCCCGTCTCGCGGCGGAGGAGCGCGACCGGCACCGGCGAGCGCCACTTCTTGTAGTGGAGGGTGGCGCGCTTGCGCGCCCCGTCCGAGCGCATGCACCGGCAGCACTCCTCCTCCTTCACGGGCGTCAGGCGACGGAAGCGCGGCGTGAAAGCTCCCCGACGGTCCATTGTGTACTGGATCGGCCGGATCTGCTACGGCCGGCGAGAAATTGCTCGCCGGTGCTCGGAGATTTGAGCGGTGGTGTGCGGCGAAGGCGTGGAGGGGATGGTGGCGGAGAAATGGATCTTGACCTGGGAAACGAGCTCGGAACCGGGGTTTTATGGGTCGAGGGGGTCGATTCCCAGGTGCCCGAAAAAAATTTCCAGGTCAGGCCGTGTTTGCGGTGTCTGTTCGCGCTAGATTTCGCGACCCGGCCCGAAAACTGTCGGAATTTTCTGGTTCTGACTTTTTTTGGTATCTGTTAGACATGCTCTAAAAGAAGTCTAGATACGTTTGCTTCACAAAGCTAAAATATCTTATATTTAAAAAACGGATGGAGTATTACTTAAACAGTGAGACGTCTTGGCAACGAAAACAGTCAGCATTACGGCCAGATATGCTACCTCTCTTCAATCTGATTTCATCGTGGAGAAAGGGAAAACTGAAGTACTAGTACTGCAAAATTTTGAAAAGAAAGTATGCATAGGACTTTACACTTTACAGCCTCGTCCAAGCTAGTAGGTAACCCAACAGGTTGGGTCGTGCCAAATAAATAAGCAGCCGATCGAACTGATGAACAGCACGAAAGGTAAGTACTACTACAGGCTCAACAAATTTTCGCTTTACCAACATGGGACACACCACCCAAAGCTGAATATATCAAGTGATGCATGGACATATGCATATTTCTCTTGTATACGTGCCACGTGTTTTCGATTGCATAGCATGTTGGCCACACCTAGTGCCCAACATGGAACAGCACACCTTTTTCGCATTTAGCAGGCAGAAAATTAATCTCCTCCGCTCGTGTGAGAATCGAAAAGGTTTTAGCAAATCTCTGTATAATTAATACAGTATATGAGATTTCAAACGGGTCCAAAAATAAAATCTTATCTTAACACGAGATTTGTCTTAGGCAAAAATATCTTTTTTTACACGAGGCGAAAACCTTAACAATATACTCCATATGCAGAATTATCTGTTTAGCACTCCAAACGTACGAAAAAGGTTTTGCAGAAAACGCGCGCCGGGATTCGCTTGACGCAAACCGCGCAGTGAGTCAGCACGACGGGCCCACCTGTCGGCCCCTCGTCCGGTGCGCGTACAGGACGGGGTTGCACGTACGGGCGGCAAGTAATCCGGCAGGAGAAAATCAGTGGTGGGGCTGGTTCCGTTAGAGCGGGCCCCTCGCCGGCCATCTCTCCCTCTCCCCGTCGCCCCCGTCTGATCCTACTCTCGCGCCTCATCCTACGGTCCAGATCCGGTCCCTGCTCCGCCTCCACGGTCCAGATCCGGTCCCGCCACGGCCGCCTTCCTCTTGTAAACCTTCCCGGTCTCTGTTCTGTTCCCCTTGTGTGCAAGCTTCTCCCGTCTTCTATCTCTCTCTCTCTCTGCCACTCCATGTGTCTGTGGTTTCCTGGCATCTATATATAACAGCTCCAGTGCTTCCTCTCACCCCTGCTCTCTCTCTTTCTCTCCCCCTCTCTGCCTCCGGGGATTTAATCCAGTAGAGTCTTTCCCGGCCTGTTTCATCGGAGAGGGATATCGGGAACAGGGGAAGAAGGCTAGAGAAGAAAGGTTGGTTCCTCTTCATCTCATATATTAAGATTTCATCTTTGATCATGTGATCCTATCTCTCTGTTTTTCCTGGTTTAGTAGTATTTTGTTCTTGCGATCTTTGTCCTCGTCTATCTCTCTGAAGTCTGAACTGGTCTGTGTACGTGCGTGCGGTTCATCGCTTGAATTAGTTCAGCAGGGCCGATGAAATCGACCGTCCATGCCTCTTCAATCCTCTCTCTCTCTTCTCTCTCCGTCTTGCGATTCCTACGATGACTGACTACCCTGTTCCTCTTGAGTTTTGAACACGGCAAGGTTAGGAGAAACATCGAGGCTTGAATTGGATTAAGCCTTTCGTGAGTCGGAATCGAAGGCCGTAGCCGCCATGGATGTTCTTCATCGGTTTCTTCTTCTTCTCCGACTCTCTGTAATCCAATCCGTTTCTCCACCCCTAACCCAGATACGGCCGCCATGGCATGTCATGTATCTGCATGTTCCGGCCGGTTGCTTGGATTGGATTGGATTGGATGCGCTGAAGAAGGGAACCCAGCAGTTTTCTCGTCTCTTTTTCAGTTAGAAAACGTAGATACCATGTCATCAATCCGGTAGGGAACAGATACGGGGTGTTTCTGTAACCCGTACGCGTCAACTGCCCTCCCCTTTCGTCCGAACCCCCGAAAGGAGGGGAACCTGTACGCCTTTCGGTTCAGAATACAGTACTGCCGCGCGCGATGTGCCGTGCTAGGTAGGTAATTAGCGATCATTTGACCACGGCCAAAAGGCTATAAATATTCCTATTTCAGGAAAAAAAAAGAGAGATAATAATTATAGGGGTAAAAGGCACGGGTCTCTTATACCTTGTGGAACACAGAATTAATCCCAGTAAAAACTTCGTTGTTGCATCAGGCAAAAGCCTGCCAATATCGGAGTATATTCTCATGTCAGTTTTATTTTTTTCGAGCTTGCTCATGTAAAATCTTGAATAAGAAATTTCTGTTATACATTAGTAGAGCTACTACATGGAGGACCACAGAGCACACCTAACTGAAAGAACATACCCGCCCGGAGTAGAGTATTTTATTTGTCACGCGTTGATGTGGATTCCGTACGTACGTACGTTATTTCAGTTAGTCATATTGCCATCACATGCCGCTTAATTAGGGGGTTACCTTGTCTCTGACGCACGCCTGCTGAATCTTTGCAACTTTTCTGTACCGGCAGTATTAATGCCATCCTGCATTGTACATGAGACGACTTGATGTACTATCATGGAGTAGCGTCGTAGTACTAGTGTTGTGTGGTACTAGTAGTAGCTCTGAAAGTAGCATCTCGCCTGCAACATAAATTCATCACTCCTCTTTCTCCAAAACTGAATTTTTCTCTTTTCTTTCTTGTTATTATGAATCGGGTCGTGGCCTGGTTGATCGGTTGGTTTAATCAGCTCTGACAAGTAAATCTGATTCTTTTCAGTCTCAGGTGACCGATCATCTGATCTGATTAGCATGGACGAACACATGGGGAGACGGACGGTGGGCGGCCTCCTCTTCACCAAAGGAGGCTCGATCCTGCTCTTCAGAGAGGACAGCTCGCGCCCCAAGCCCGGACGCTCGCAAAGCCATGGCTGCAACGGTACTCGGCATTCCGCCGACAAAGGGCGGCGAACGCATAGCCACAAGGAAGCCGCAGCGGCAGCGGTAGAAGCCACGCCTGCAGCACCAACCCCGCGGAGATCGCAGCCAAGGAGGAACCCGCCGCAGGGGAGCAGCAACTCGGCGAGCTTCTGCAGCGGGCCCGACAACGGGGCACGCGAGGCGACGAGTCCCGTTGCCGGCCGTGACCTGCTGGCACGTCTCAAGGACAGGGTCAACGCGTCGAGGAAGCGGTCGCTGGCCAGGGAGATGAGCAGCCCGTCGTCGTCGTCGTCGTCCGGTGGTGGGTTCAGCGCCAGTTCTTCGAGCGCCCGATCGTCGCTGTCCAGGCCGTCGCACCGGGCCGCGTCCCGGGTGAGGAAAGGGGGAGAAGGTGAGAATGCTGGAGGTGGCGGCAGCGTGCGTAGGGACGCTGCCGGTGGTGGCGGTGGTGCCAGGAGGAGTTCAGATGATGTGGCGATGGTCGAGCAGGCGGCATCGAGGGAACACCAGGGGCCCGGTGAAGGGTTCCTCTCCGGTTTCCTGGCGAGGTACAGGAACAGTATGCAGGCAGGAGGGTCGCTGCTGTCTCTGGAGGACGGCGCCGAGGACTCCAACGGATACTGGCGCTTCGACGTCGAAGGCAGCGAAGAGGTAAACATAACAGCCCCTCGACCGACCCTGTCACTCACTACATCATGTTCATGGTGTCATTCGCTGAGAATTGCACGGACGGTGTTGTCTGATCTTCAAAAATTGTTTCGTGCCTCGCAGCTCGAGAACTACTTCAGGCGCAGCGACCGGCACCGGGCGATGAGGATGGACATCGACGGCATGTCGTACGAGGTATGCTCACGGCTGTAAATCCATTGCCATGACCATGTGCACATTATAACCTGACACTTTGTTTGGCAGGAACTGCTGGCGTTGGGTGACCGGATCGGCACGGTGAACACCGGCCTCTCAGAGGAGGCACTGTACAGGTGCCTGAAACGAAGCCTGTACATGGCCACGGCTCCGGAGACGCACCAAGACTGCGACAGAAAATGCAGCATATGCCAGGTGAGTTTCAGCTCAAATGCTACACTAGTTTCTGCGAGCGAGCATGATGAACAGAGAAACTGATCGTGATCCGTGTAAAAAATTCAGGAGGAATACTCGGGCGGCGAAGAGGTGGGCAAGATGGCGTGCAAGCACTACTACCACGTCGCCTGCATACAGCACTGGCTCCGGCAGAAGAACTGGTGCCCCATCTGCAAGTCCGTCGCTGCCAAGACCAACTAGCTTAGCTAGCGGCCGTGTGTGCTTGTTCAGTCGGACACTGTAAAAAAGAAAGATCCTCATTCATGTCTAGACACAGTTCTGCATTCTTTTCCTCTCTCTTCTCTTCTCTTAGTGTAGAAAGAAACATTTGTTTGGGCCTGCAAGACTTCTTGGTCTCCTCTTCATCAGTTCACAATGTTCAGTGAACCAAGAACTGGGGACGAGAAATAAACTCTTCAAAAGGCGGTAGTTTCTCTTGTCAGTGTTCAGTGCATCTTATTTATTCGTGTTGTACATAGTCACTTTTTTAGTCATCAATCATTCAATATTTTCATGGGGATGGTTAACAATGAGTATGGATATGGCATTTGCCAACTCGAGTGGGCAGAACAAAGATAAGATAGGACAGATCCTAAGGTCGAAATCGGGCGGGTATGTACCAAGTCAAGCTGTACTATTCCGGCTAATACCTTATCATATATTCCTATGGACAGAGTTATTATCAACTTCGAAATCAAATACTGTAGAATGCAAAGTGGTTGGAGACGTACACAAACCTCATCCATACGAATACAGAAGTTGACAGCAACGATATATTGATAAGACTACTTGCGAGTTGCGACGCACCTTTGTTTCCTTTCTTACTTTTCTTTCTTCAGGGTTCCTTTCATGGTTGACGAGTGATCGGATCAGACCACACAACATCCATAGAGGCAGTTTGCAGCCGGTGGAGAATCTCTGCTTTCTCTACGACAATGGCTGCTCTTTCCATAAGAACCTCTGGTCACGAGGATTTGGACACGGCCAATATGCCACCAATCCTAAATCACATCCTTTTTGTTCTCCTCAAGATTCAGAAGAAGAAAAATTATCCCCGTTGCGCCTCTTTTTATAGTAGTAATAAAAGCATTTGACGAGTGTAAGTAAATTCATAACGAAATAGCAGAATTTCTTCGTTATTAAGATGACCACCAGCAAGTTCTGAAAGTCGCTAAGATAGTATATATACAGATATTGGTAGAGAAGTACAGACAATAGTCTGTACACAATTGGTAGATATCCTAGTTTGGATGTTTGATGCAGAATAATTAATACACCATCCGGTATCCACATGCCCAGAAAGCAGCACTGAACTATGGCTTGCTATTATTGACTTCTTCTTTCGAGTTACCGACTGAACACTAGACTGAGTTCACTGAAGACAGATTCCAAGATAGAGCCACTGGGGTGGTTTCGTTATTTCAGTGTTCGCCTCCTTCTACACATCAAGGAAATAAGCATACAGAGGTGGATATGATGAGGGAAGATGGCCGGTAAGTCCACATAGCATCAACACCGGCCAGCCACAAAGCACCAGGTAATGAAGTGTTTCCTGCAGAAATCGAAGAGACGCAAGATAAGAAAGCAAATGCAGCTGCTATTATTTGTGCGTGTGGTATTAGTATCACTGACAGTATTTTTTTTTTTGTTGTTGTACTATTCTGCTCCTGCCATAGAATTCCCCTTATGTGTGATCTGGCCAAGGATGGATGTACTGAGATTTTACTAATTTGTCCAAACTTTAGTGGACCAGTTGATGACAGTTGATGGAACTTCTAGACAGGACTCTTTAAGTCATATGCAATTAGCCATCTGTCACTCTGTCAGACTGCTTCAGCCAATACAGATTGCCTAGAGCATGAGCTGGCGAGGTATGGTTCTGGACTTCTGATCTTGGGGGTGATCACCACCCAGTTCTCAGATTTTCCAACCCATTTTGATGGCCGGTGATTTGCCCGGCTCATCAGTTTAACTGGATAGTAATGTTCCATTAAAAAACCTGATTGCGCTTACTGCACACGCCCTTTGATAGTTTAGTTTGCAGCTCCTCTCGCCTGAACACTGAAACCCCCTACCCGCAAAAAAAAACACTGAAACCCCCATGCAATTTTGTTGGGACATGTTTCAGGCAAGAAGGCTCAAAAACATGCTTACAGTTTATGTATGCTCAAAGACAATACCTCCAGTGCTCAAATCAAAATAACACGTGCAGCTTTTTTTAATTCTATAATTAGAACCTTTGCAGCTTTACCACATTTCTAAATCCATGCTTCCAGGAATACAGACAAACTGAATTGCAAACAGTGCAGAAGTCCCAAGTTAACTTTGTTTTACTTATCTCTATCTGCCCTTACAGTTACAGCAGCAATATGTAGGAAAACTAGTTCCAAGTTCAACCATTCCAACCAAAAAGTTGCAAAACAAGGGTAAAAGCATTACCTGTACGTGACGCACCAAGTGAGGATTTTCAACCATGAAGAACCTTGTCCGGATCTAGCTGACCGCTATAGTAACTGGAAGGAACAGCTGAGAGCTCCAACCTTCCTTTCCACTCTTCACCAGGCTTCAAAGTAATGGGCTTCTCAACAGCTGCAGGCTCCACACACAACATCTGCTTATATTCTTCATCACCAAAGTCTGGAATGGTTTTTGATTTCTTGTCCCATGGATTCCATACAACTAGAAGGCAAAACGAACAGAAGGATGAATGTTGTACCAAGAAAAAAACGACACAGCTAGGCACAATATTCACTAGAAATTAGCTTACCAGCATCTGGAAGCCCATCTTTCCTAAGGACGAACGTTCTTTTCTTCTCATGATCAATAATTGCAATTTTTTGTGGTGCGTCCAGATATATTTTATCAACCTTCACAGCAAAGTTTATAGGTCAGCAGCTGTAGCTTCATATATCAGATGTAACATAGAAGTGGTTTAATTACCTCTGATTCAAACACAATAGCATCCCCCTGCTCTGTGTATCGCTTCTTATCTTGCAGGTTGTCAAAGTAGTCCAATGTCTCCAGTCCTTCAATACGCACTTCGCTAAGGAATTTTGCAGTCCCATCAGTAAGCACAGAATAAAGTTCTGAATTCTAAAGTACTGGAACAGGTAAAGCTAGATTAAAACTAATTTCAAGATCACCATTTGTAATTACTCACAACAGCAGCTGTGCACTAATGTGCTTATACAGTTGCACTGAGATAACACTTTGGTTACAGATTTTATCAATGGGTAACTGAAGTAAAACCATAGAATCCTGTTCCACGGCCTCCACTATCTAAGCATGAGGACAAAATATCCTAACACCATGCTTTCCTCTACGCTCATACTTTCACGGTTTCCACTATCTAAGCATGAAGACGAAATATCCTAACACCATGCTTTCATCTACCTCAGGCTCTCACTTCCCTTCACCTGAAGATAATGTATACAAATACACGACCAATACTTAATAAAGGAGTTGCATCTACCAGGCTTGATTTAAACCAAACACCACAACTATCATGTACACGGGCGTCTATACTTTCTTTAATAACATGAAAACAAGAATTCTAACTGGCATAATTTCTACAACAGCTCCCTTTGTTTAACTGAAACTACTGATCTTGGACCCTTGGTAGTGAAAGGTGGTAGTGGTGCTCATATACCATTGGACAGCCTTACACAACAATAATTTCTGCATTGCAATTCTGAACCCTTGGAGAAGTTTAGGGTCAAAATATTTGGAGATGGAAAAAAAATAGAGAAGGGAGAAAAAGGAATTGCAAAGCATACACGTACCTTATGTCAGACACGGACAAATATGTGTGATATGCAAATGTAAATGAGAAAGGTCTTCCATCAGCATTGGTGTTTCTAATTCGAGAAGTGACAAGCAAATCTCCTTTAGGGCCAAGAGCAACTCTTAACCGAAACTCAAAGCTGCAAACCATAGTTGCCCAAATACATGTTAGGAGTAGAACCAAATATTTGCAACATGGATAAAAGGAATGAAACATGATCTCTGGATGGTTGAACATGAACCTGTGAGGCCAAATCTTGAGATCTTCTTCAGAAGGCTTTAGAATGAGATCAGCGAAAGTTTTAATAGCAGAGTTTACTGGGAGAGGTGGAGGATTATCATCAATGGACCATAACCTGTTCCTTGCAAATCCATGTTTCTCGAGATTTCCATGTGTTCCAAACTACACTTATATGGCTCTTTTAGATGACTGGAGCTGGCAAAAAGATATTAATGAATTAATGGAAGTCAATATAGATGAAGTTTCCATACTTGAGGAAAGCAAATGGGTATGCCACCACGAATTGCTCCAGGAGACTTGAAAATTGCCTGAACAAAAATTGTATTTTGAGACCATGATTCAGAAATGTTATAATCACTGCAGTAACACACATAAAATCAAATAATTCAGAAAAATATGTATGTATTATCGTGTGGAATTTCTCATTTAATGGGGTTAAACTTCCTGAGTACAAAAGAAATAAAACGTCTGTAATAGCCAAAATTGGCAGTACAGGCGAAAATGAGGGAGTGGTTTGTGGCTGTGATAAAAAGGACACTTGGTCAAATGGAGACAAACAACAAAATTAATTATTATTGGGACAAAGGATGACAAGGATGCATCATCACATCTTATAGAAGTTTCTCGATACAACAAATTTAATGACTTAGCTAATGAGGTCATCCATGACCTCATGAATGGTATGTACCTTGTTGCTTACAAAAAGCAACTCATCCCCATGGTCTTTCTTCCAAGAGGTCACTTGCCCTCCATATAGGCGAACCTAGCAAACGACAGGACAATAGATTAGCATGACTGGTCTAAGTCTAAAAAGTTGATGATAATTGGCAATAATTCAACATAGGGACCCAGCCTAGTTTGCATCATAAATAATTCTTGATATTTGGATAAATAAGGGCGTAAACTTTATCCAGAAATAATGCAGAAGAATTTAATATGGGTAATCCAAATCCTAGTCATATGCCAGCATGACAGCAAACAGAAGTTCAGAATCTCTGTACCTGAATAACTGTAACTACTGCCATAGCAATATTAAAGGGAAAACAGTGAACCTAAACATCTGGGTAACACTAAATGCTCACCTGCTCATTCATGGCACAACTCATTCATCTAGAAAGTACACTTATCATCTTTGTAACAATATAGTTACACAGCCAACAAGCAGGTTTTCCTAACCACTCGGCACCGATATACTTAGAAATGCCATATGATCAAATTTGACCTTTTTTCTATCTTACGGCAAAAGCTATAAGGGCTCCTTTGACACTCAGATGGACAAAATTAGTTGCTAGCTTGGCAAAATTAGCCCCAAAAAACAGCATATAAATATAGACGCTCATGTTAGTAAATAAGACGACTTCCATAAAACTACCGGGCTATGTTGTCTGCTAGCCTCTTCATTCCAATATAATACATGAATGGGAAACAGAAGAACACATACTCAAGTTCATCTTGAAATTCTAAAGTTGTCTTTAGCACACCTAAGTCGACAGGCTCAGCAAGACCCTGTCATGCTAAGCAGCTGGCACGAGCTGACAACTACAGGCACCAAAAGGATCACATCAATCCAAGTTAAATTTGGTACGTGGTTCACTCAGCCTAACACGCCAGAACTAGAACCAGAAGCTCACTGTGCCGTGGTTCCCACAGCTTGTCATAAAAAAATCAATGAGGAATTGAATAGGATAGCACCTCCCTTAAAAAGGGTCATCAAAGGCATATGGGACCAAATGCAAGGAAACAGGGGGATTATCCATCGTGGAGATAGGTGAGGGGATAACCTAGTCCCTTTCGCTTTCGAGTAGCATGGTCGGTGCGTCTCTTTTCCTGTAGGCCCCAAGACAGGATAATTGCCTGCGTTAAGACTAAAGTCTTATCACCAAAACATTTCACAGTCCAGCTACCAAGGCTGTGAATGCTACAGTGACGTATGAGCAAAACAACATCTCTTGATTTCAGGCATTTCACAAAATTCCAACTCTCTTTTTTTTTATGATTGGAGCCAACTCGCGAACCATCGAGGATTGAACAGCGCCGCAAGTTTCTCTGATCGTGAGGTGAGGAAACAAACAATTAACTTTGCCAACAGAAAACAGGGAACTCTATCACTATCAGCGCGGATCGCTTAACGCTCCACGTTCTTCTACCACAAGCACAAAATCCGTCCGTTTGCGCACCCTGGACGCTTCATTTCGAAACTGACGCCCTGAAAACGTGCACTCATCGGCTAACCTTCCAACGGATCCGCGGGAAATGCGCCCCAAATCGACCAGGGACGGTTGCTCTGATGAGGGGGAAAAAGGTTGGCTCGGAACGGGGGAGAGGGAGGGGGGAGAATCTCCTGTACCTCGGCGGTGAAGCCACGCGGGTCGCGGAGCACGATCTTGTCGAGGCCGGAGGGCCCCTTGGCGCGCTCCAGGAGCGGCGGCTGCAGCTTGGGCGACTTGGGAGTCGGGGGCGGCGAGGACGCGGAGGCGGCGCCGGCCATTCCCACTAGTGCCACCAAACCCCTTGTCCCCTCTGGTGGGCGAGAGAGAGCAGAGTGAAAGGGAGAGGTAGTGGAGTGGAGAAGAGAGGAATCCGAAGTGTGACGGCGAGTATTTATAGCCGAAGCGAGGAGGAAGAAGGACCCAACCGGTGGTTTGGCTAGTGGTGGGGGTTGAACTGGAGCGAGCGAGCGAGCGAGCTGGGCTGAGCTGAGCTATCGTTGGGCTCGTCAGCCTGCTACACGTCGATGTGCCGGATCTGCACAAGCACATAGGCTTTGCTGGCGTGTCCGGTCAAGCCTCGGTGTCATCCATGTCAGCATCTGTTCGGCTATTTGTACTGGGGCGACAAGTTTTGGCCACGAATGTTTGAGGTCCACATCACCCAACTAAACTAGTAGTAGAAGAAGGAACACCCTGGTCATTCCAAGTTACAAATGGGTCACAAACCGATACTGAGTTGATAAATTTGACTTGTCTCAAAAATTCACTCTCATTCGCAAATGTAACCAAATATAAGGGCACCTTTTGTCCAACACTATCTTCTACGGTATTAAACTTGACATGTCGACACTGCATACATCATTCCAAGAAAGTGCACGGCTGGTCGAGACAACATGAACAGAAGATGACATGTCTCTTCGGGGACGACACATTTACACTTTGAAAGTACATCTAGGAGTAGATGATTCATGACAAGGAAATTAGAGAACAATTCCAATTGTGCAAGTTTTGCAAATTTTTGTTCACATTGATCATGACATGATAAGTTAATCATGTTAACATCTTTTGATCATGCAAAATGTAAAAACTGGATCATGCTTGGTGACCCTTCACAAACTTAGAAAAACATCGGTGTGTACTATTTTCTTGTTTCCGTATTTCCAATGTTCCCGCAACTAACACTTTAGACACACATGTCCAGGATATGGTGGACATCATAAACACCCAGTGGACTTATAATATATCTTTTTATCACGGAGGTGTGAATCCTAGTCTTGACATATTACTTTTTGGTATAAGTATAACCAAGAGTCACCTTTATAATTACCCAATTACAGAATAATCGTTCGATGAATCCTAAGTAACCATCTGGTATCCAAGTTCTACCATATTCTCTGGTCTAAGGAAACTATTAAATATGAACACATATAACGGGGTCAATGCAACATCATTGTTCACCCTAACAATATGTTCTCACGTGTCATATGCAACATCATTGTCCACCCTAACAATGTGTTCTCGCATAATGATCGACAATCGTAACACTTTACGCGTGTCCATGGTCAGGAAAACAAGAACATCAATAATACACGATTAAATCTAGAAGCCTGACTACGGATTTGGTTTGGTTTTTATTATTCCACATGTGTAATTAGGTTTTCCAGTTTGAAGCATAAAACATAAACATGAAAATATAATAGTTATAACTTGATTATTGCCTTTAGGGCATGTTTCCAACCATTTCATAAAACATGTCTAGGAAAGTTTCTATATAGGGTTGGTACTTCCGAGCCAAATCCATCGGTCGCCTCCGAGTAGAAACTATGACCTACCATTTGTTGTGTAAATCATGAATCTAGATATAATCCTTCACTCCACCCTTAAGATATCTAAGGTACATGTGAAGCCAATTCTTTGAAGAATCTTTATGAGAGCTTCAAGAAGGAGGATGTCATCAAGTTAATGTTGGGATCATGTGCTCTAGACGCAAACATATATCCTTGTAAACATAATTTATATATAGTAATAAACAATAGCAAGTGTCAACAGAATACATGATTCATTTTTCAAACCATTTGCTTAAAATTGTTCTTTACGTCCCTAGTCACAAATTAAGCAGGAAACTTAACATGTACTAATGTGCTAGCCGGCATATGAATAAGTTTGATTTGTCAAAGAAATGAAGATGTCAACCTGCCTACCATGGACTTAGCCAAGATCTAACAGACCAAAGGTCGAGACGGCATGAGTTTGTTGTCATGTGCATCAACTCGAACAATGGAATTGTTAGATCTGACATAGTCGCATGACCCAAGTTGTGGACTGACCAGCTTTGGTCCTGCCAAACACTGACCCTAATTGGTTGTTATAAAAGATAAGGTCAAGTTGTCTTGGAACTAAGTTGTGCGACATGGATTACCAAGACGATATTTGCGCATCCGCTACGGAGAGATACTCTCTAGACCCTCTCGAGGTGATATGCATGGTTCAAAAGCATGGCCACTTAACCGAGTTGGTGCGACTGAGTGTTAGTCACATATGAACTATATATCACTAGGATAAGAAGATATAACTTTTCCACACAAGGTATGACACTGACTTTCCCATAGCTCAGCACAAGTATTGTGAAGCAAAGCGAATTGGCCATATCGACACGATGAAGAAAGAAAGTCTTCATGACTTTGCGGCGTCTGGGAGTTGGCAAGTCTTGCTCGATACCACTGTCGACGATGAGTTAGGGTGCGGCTCGTAACAAGTGTAAACTCAGTACATGGCAACTCAAACTATGTCCGGCTCGCTGGAAGCTTGTGGGGTCACAAACTTAAAGGTAAGGAGCCAGTCGGGTTAGACCCCGTTGTGAGTCTGTGACTAATCTAGTAGGAATGGAATATTCCTAGGTCATACATGAGAGTAGGTGGCACCTAGCGCAATTGATGTTTGGGTAATTGGGCCTAGCGAGAAATCCCACACCCACTCCACATCCCTATATAATGAAGGGACACTAGTGACAGACAAACACACAAGAGTGAGACCATGAGGGTTTACAGAATTCTATTTCCTCTCACTTTGTCCCCAAGGCACCGTGATGAGACTAGCATCTCGTCTACGCCACTCCCACTCGTATGTGTTTGATACCTTTGATCCGTAATACGGATTTTATTATAGATTCTTTTTTCCTAGTAGACCTAGATTTATAGAATCCTTGTATTTGTTTGGTATAAGATTACTTTAAACAAGACCCTAAAAACTTGTAATATTTTTGCTTACTAGACCCTTCACGTTTACCTTTTATGGCTTTGTATCGATGGATAGAAATAGGCCAGGGCTAAGAATTCACCTGGGTGCATATATGTCAAGCCCACGCCCACTCCACCTCCCTATATAAGGAAGGGACATTGGTGGCAGACAAACACACAAGCGTGAGACCGCGAGGGTTTCACGGAATCCTATTGCCTCTCACTTCATCCCCAAGGCACCTGGACGAGACTAGCATCTCGTTGGCGCCACTCCCACCTGTATGTGTCTAATACATTCGATTTGGATTACGGATTTTAATATAGCTTCTTTTTCCGTAGTAGATATAAGTTTATAGAATCCTTGCCTTTATTTGGTGTAATATTACTTTAAACAAGACCCTAAAAACTCGTAGTATTTTTGCTTACCGAACCCTTTACGTTTACTTTTTGTGGTTTTGTATCGATGGATGGAAATAGGTCAGGGCTAAGGATTCACCTGCAGCCGTGCATATATGTTACGAAAAATATAAACTTAATCATCATATTTATGGGTTATGATCTAATATTGATAAAGATTGTGGGCGTCCATAACTACTATAGTAATTGTCAACAATGCTTACTATAGACTTGTGTCCTACCGCTACACCACCACCACACGGGGTTACACGGTTATTAAGCAAAGCAGACTAAAGATTTATGATCAATGACATTACGGTTACTCCCAAATGGATCACTAAATAGCTATTGTACTCCCCTTGCTATCACTGAGTTTCACGCATAGACGATGATCACCATTCATCTTACCTTAATACCTGCATCGATCCTTGGAATCTTGGGTACCTAACAATTCCTTGGATCGAGACAAAATACAAGAATATAAAAGGATAGATCTAACATTCAATCACAACTCAATATCTCATGGTGTTAGAAATTGCATATAATTGTTGCGAGGCTATGCCTCAGCCCTCAGCCCATGAAAACTAGTCACACATGATTAGATCAACAATCATAAACACTATACTGATTTTTTAAGACAAATGACAAATAGTCTTACAATGCCGCCAATCGTGATTAGATCAAAATTACAAGTAAATGACTATGACTATGTAGTGGATATGGAGGAGGAAGAGAAGTTGTGGCTATGGTGATGAAGACGAGATCTTATCTCCTCAGATTCAAATGACATCAAATGTGTTATGCATACCAACGTTAGGATTTCTGGTAGCTCCTTCACGAAATAAGTTGCCTGGTTTAGCTTGACGAAACCTCCGGAGGGTCGTACAGGCGCGCCGTACATATGAGACCCGTAGGGGTGCTCGTTAAAATGTCTGGAAGTCCTCTCTGAAGCACCATTGACTTGGGAATATTGGAAACTAATAAATGTCCATTAATTGCTCCAGATTTCGTTATAAAAGTGCCCAATTCTGCAAGAGAAAAGATCAAGGAGAAGATTTACACATATATACAATGATTAGTCATTAGTGACAATGCTAGAGAGATATTTCATCAAATTCTTGAAAAATATGCGATTTTAATGCGGAGATACATGGTTGTATTTTATAGCCATCAGGGTAGATACCGGAAGAGGCAACACACTTGAGCTACTAAGTGAGAGAGAGTTCTAGCGCCGTCTAGCCTAAGCCGAAGTTCACCGGAACCAGCTGGAGCAAGGAAGATACATATCTGGAGCTAAGTGAGGAGACGCGGTACAAGGAAGGCATTGTCCCGACGATGTGTCATTGATTCGACAATTGCGCCTCTAGTGGTAAGATTCAATTGCCTAACTCATTGAAGCTAGATGTTGGGTGTTCACGTTGTTGCCTGCAAGTAGGAAAGGGAAAAGTTTTGTTTTGAACCATAGGCTCCTTCGTGTTCCAACAGTTAACGTATTGTTCCCATGACAATGGATTCACCTAAATAAAAGTTACCAAGCCTACCTACATGGCTATAAACAAAGCGTTTTCGAGAGGCGTCCGTTTACCTTTTGTTTTTGTTTTTTTATTTTTATAACATATTCGTGATGTTGTTAGAAAGATTTACATTTTCTCTCTGGTTCAAAAAAAAGCATCAAGATTTATCCATTTAGATTATGTTGGAGATGTTTAATGTTATTTCTCTTTTTCTCATTTCAGCACTATATATGCTCTTTACTGTATATTTTTTAGTTTTTCTTGGAAGCACCTATAAACACGGAAACGGTTACATGGAGAACATCCTTTAGTCCTCAGCATTCTATTTTTTTAATTCTATAATTGCCCCAAAAATCATTTTCCAAACTGAATCTATTTTTTGTTGCAAGAGCGGGCCTTTGAGCTTAAATTTGATTGTTTGTATCTCTAAATATTTTATGAATTTTACACACATAAGAAAACCTTATGGGCATTACCGAAAAAATGTTATGGAGATTTTGGCGGTGGCTGATACTTGCATTTTGTATCATCATAATAGCCATATATATAGAGAGATAGTTTATATTGTTATTTGCATCAATTGACCATTGTTTATGCATTTCTAGATGATTTACGGGACTTTCAAAGTCCCTTGTTTTGGTATTTAATTTATGGAAGGCATAAAACCTCCTTTTTCATATTTTGTTGTTTTAGGAACCTTTTGAACACCAATTAATTTAAGGAAAAATACCACAAATTTTTTCCATCGAAAGAAGGACCTGGGGCACTAGAACCATGCAAGGGAGCCACGAGGCCCAAATTGAAGAGAATATGCCCGAGAGGCAATAATAAAGTGGTTATTATCATATTCCTTGTTTATCATAAAAGATTATTTTACATGCTATAATTATATTAATACGGAAACGTTAATACATGTGTGTTTAATAAACAAAAAGGAAGTTCCTAGTTATGCCTCTCTTATAAACTAGCTCGTTGATTAACAAGATGATCAAAGGTTTCCCGATCATGGACATTGGATATTGTTAATAACGAGGTCACAACATTGTTGGAATGATGTGATGAACATTCATCCGAAGTATAGCATTACGATCAAAGTAATTGAGTTTATATTGCTATAACAACTTACGAAGTGATCCTAATACTTAGACCATGAGATCATGTCAATCACTAACACCGAAAGAGTTTATTGATAATATCAAACGTCACACCGTAACAGAGTGATTATAAAGATGGGTTCAGAACTACTAAAGTGTTATGTTGAGGCCCATGGATCGAGAGTGGAATTTTTTCATCCCGATGACGGATAGATTTGCTCTGGGCCCTCTCGGTGATATCACATTGATTAGCTTGGAAGCAAGTGATTTGATCACTAGAATGTTATATCATGGAAACGAGAAAAGAGTGCATGTCAGTAATGAGATCAAACTAGATATGGAGATACCGATGATCGAATCTCGGACATGTAATATATCGCGAAAACAAAGGGATTAAGATACTAGTGTAAAAGGTTCTCGCGATCACAAGAAAGTCATCGTTGAATGTGTGGGAGTTAGTATGGGTCTCCAGATCCCGCTTCTGATTATTGATCCGAGAGGGGACTCGATCATGTCCGCATTATTCGCTAACCATAGGGTGACACACTTAAGAGACACTGACATCCATTTGGAGCAAAAGTTTCATGCCGAAACGAATAACAAGCGCAGAAATTTATTTCACTAGATACCGAAACGGGTTTTCGGGTGAAATTGCAGAAAGTGTTTTTGCATGTGAAATGAAATACTAGCAAGGGGTTATATGAGAATGTTTGTCATTAAAATAATTGACAAAATTCTGAATAAATAAAAGGAGTTTTATTTAATGAGAGTTTGCATTAAATTTGGTGGAAATTTAATGGGAATTTGAGTGGGTTTTTGAGTGGAGGAAATTGAAAGGCATTTGTGTGAGTGGAGTGTCCACCCACATGAATGAAAGGAGGGGAGGGGGAAGCCCCATGGCTGGGCGCATGTCCCCTTGGGTGGCTCCCCTCTCCCTATAAAAGGAGCCCCCTCCCTCTCTCTCTCATTCATACCTCCTCGTGAAGGATCTCTCTCCCCCTCTAGTATTTATCCCCTATGGTCTCCGACTAGCGAGATACATGTTCCTGATGGCTATTCGGCAAGAAAGAGTTATGCTTCCGCTGCATCGCTGGAGCGAGGAGGCGGAGGTTGCTCCATGCCTCGTACGTGTGTGTGAGCACGGATGCGTTGTTGTTTTGCGGCGCTGGGACTTCCTCTCAATCTTGAGATCGGAAAGAGATCGTCTATATCAACCACGAGTTTGAACTCATTAAGCTTTGTCGGTCTTCAAGGGTATGTTCTCTACGGATATACATCCGCCCGTTGCTTGTATCTAGTAGATAGATCTTGGTACATAGTTGTTCCCATCGTAGGAATTTTTTTGTTTTCTATGCTGCGAACCCTATAGTGGTATCAGAGCCAGATCTATGCGTAGATGCTTTGCACGGGTAGTACACATATCAGTATGTGGGCGATGATGATCATTTTATTGCTTCTTAGTTGTACTTTGGATATTGGTGCCATAGTGGGATGAAGCGGCTTGGACAAACTTTACATGTCCTCGTACATGAGACCTGTTCCACGCTTGACATGCAACTAGTTTTGCATAAGTGGCTAGCGGGTGTCTGTCTCTCCTACTATAGTCGATATATAATTTGCAACAAGTTGTCAACAATTTGGTTATCCTCGTTGTGGTTCATGTTTATAGGTAAGAACGGCTCTATCTTCGAAAGCCCTAAGCCACGTAAAACTTGCAATGGATAAATTAGAGGCGTCTAGTTTAGATTGTTGCTGGGCTAGTATTATGATATGGTGATGTTGTAAGTAGAAGTATGAGATGATACTCTTACAACACGCATAACGTGTAGGTTCCATGGACCTTGGCCTTACACATAGAGGTATGATAGAGATCATACCACGGTGCACATGATGGAGATCATATGCGGGAACCATATCATTTCACTTACAAAAATGTGATATTTGATTGCATCTTATATTGCTTGTTTGGCGTTTTATTGGCATAATAAGATGATCCCTCATTTAGATATCAAGATAAGAATGTGTTCTTCCTTAAGTATGCACCGATTATGTTTCGTCGCTCCAAGACATCACGTGATGATTGGGTGTTCTTGGATCCACGATCATATTTTGGATGTAAGACAGTTACACACGCAAATACTAAGGTTCTCACTTGGCGAGCCTAGCATGTATAGACATGGCCTCGGAACACGGACCGAAAGGTTAAACATGAGTCATATGAAAGATATTATGCCCATTTGATGCTCGCCTTTGAAGCTACATCGACTCACGTGATAATCGGACTCGGTGTAGTGGATTTGGTTCATGTAATCACCAAAAAGACACGAGGGATGTCGTTTTTGAGTGGGAGTTCATTTCTAATTTGGATTAGTAGAACTCAATTTATCATAAATTAAATCAAAGTGAATTTGCATAATTTGTTGTAGTCATTGGCATTCGTTCACCAACTCATGCTTAGTTGTAATTGAGATAATAGAACTATACAATTATGGTTATTTACTTTACGAACCGGTATCATATTGTGTTGAGTGTCAATCTAAAGTTTAAAGTCCTATTGCAAAGTTTCAGCAAACTTTGTTTACTCCGTGAAATTTAATAATTGGTATTAAATCGAGAGTAACATTTCCAGTGTTAGTATCTTAAGTATCATGTTTGCCTCCATGATTCTTGATTGTTTTAATATCAAGTTTATCTAGGAGCTGAAAGAATTGTTTCAGAAACCATCATGTGTGACAGATATAACGATATCTGAAACAATGATTTGGTTGCAATATGATAGAGTATAATGTATATTCTTATATTGGATGAGAATTTTCAAAGGTTGGAGATGCTAGACATCCTAATCATCTAAAAGGGTTTTGAAAAGTAACGTTATACTCACTATTCATCTTTATAAGCTACATTAGCTTGATCATGAAAGTCATCATGATAAGTATGAATATAAGATGTATGTAAAGTGTTTACTACACTAAAAAGATTACTAAAGAATGGATTTTGAAAGAATATCGATCATTTGATGATGGTGATCTACTTCAAAGTGCAAGTTCAAAGGTATTATTATTTGAATATACATGCTTTGGACTATGTGTCATGTGTATGGCGCCACTTTTGATGTTGATAGATTCTTTTAAAAGGAAAAAGGAAATGCTGAAAGAGAATCTATAAAATATATTTGGCAGAAAATAAAAGACTGGAAATATCCAGTTTAGGTATATAAATGATATACATGTTATGGTTGTATTCTTTGCTTGTTAAACAATGTGGTTCTTGGGTATTGGATACCGAATTGGTTGGTATGAAATTTCATACGGAATGACGCAATTCATAAACCACAATGGCCTAAGTAACTAGCAAGAGAATGTGTGATGATGTTCATCGAAAACAAACAAACCGTTGTTTGTATTTATCGTTGACATCAAAGCTTGACTTCAAGATTTGTTTTAATAATTGTTATTTAAATCAGGTATTATGAGAACAACGGTTGTTCAAATAATTACCGTATTCCATATAAGATGGATGATTTATAAATCTAGTTGGAGAAATCACATCCATAAAAACAAATGCTAAAATGTCGTAAGACAAATGATTGGAAGATTACTTACGAAGTGACATCGTCGTTTAAATTATATTGGAAAGAAAACATAAAGAATCTCAATATTCATGGATTTTTTGGAGTCTTTGATTTGATCAAGTGACGCTTGTGAGACTTTCTTCGGGATAATTGAAACTTCGTTCAAAGGCCAAAGAAGAACGAACGACTAAAATATTGGAATTTATACATATCGATGTATGTAGTCCATTATGTATAGTCGTAAGCGATGAATTTCAACTTCATATGCTTTTTTGCGGAAATTTGAGTGAATGTTCACTTAATGAAAAAGAAGTATGAAATATTTGAAAATGTTCAAAGACTTTCAAGATGAAGTGGAAAATCATTGTAACAAGAAAATAAATGGTTTATGATTTTATCATAAGGGATTTATTTGAGTTACAAGTGTAACAAGAAAAATAAATGAATTATGATTTATCATAAAGGGATTTATTTGAGTTGCAAGTTTAGCAAAACACCTAGATTTACATCTCCCAAAACACCATAGGAGTATGGAGTGTTTGAGATTTGTAATGAAACCGTGTTTGACATGGTTGGATCAAAGGTGTTATTTATAAAACTGTCATTATGTTTTAAAAGATTAAAAGCTTTAGAGACTAACGCTTTTACACTAAAAAGAGCTCCATCTTGATCTGTTGAAATGACACCATGGAAGTTATGGTTTGGGGTAAAAACCCAAATTGCCATTTCTTAAATTTCGGTATGCTAAGCATAAGTAAGATGTTTACAACCAAAGTCGGATGAGCATGTATTTTTAGGTTATTTCGAATAACCATTGGGTATTCCTCCATAACACCAAGGACAAAAG
Organism: Avena sativa; assembly: GCA_916181665.1. Taxonomy (NCBI): domain Eukaryota; kingdom Viridiplantae; phylum Streptophyta; class Magnoliopsida; order Poales; family Poaceae; genus Avena; species Avena sativa. The sequence goes on along the minus strand of OV702280.1, from coordinate 380,813,176 downwards.
GGTTTGTCGCTTGAAACGTGAAGTTTATTGAAAAATAAGTTTTTCATAAAAGGTTAAGTGGGAGGACAATAGAACTTTAATAAGGTTAACGAACCTTAGCTATATGTACTGAGTTGTGCAGCGCCAGAAAATGTTCCGGAGGCAGCCATAATGCTCATAGCTCACGTGCCTCAAAGGTTGCGGTCACGGAGGTCTAAGTTCCTATTGAACCAAGTAGGTCGAATAAACAATCAAATGTTGAGATTTAAGAGTAAATCATTATTGTTTGACAATGATGAACCGACTACATGCAAAGAAGCGATGATGGGCCCTGACTGTGTCAAATGGCTTGAAGCCATAAAATCCGTGATAGTTTCATACACGAGAAATCAATTTTTGAACTTGGAAGACCCTCCAGAAAGGTGTAAAAACCTATCGGTCGTATTTGGATCTATAAATAAATAGACATGGATGTTTCACATCTATGAAATAGTCGACATGTCGTAAAGTATTTTATGACAATGTTCAAGGAGTTGACTATGACAAGATTGGATCTTTCATAGCGATATTTAGTCTGGATGGATTAATGTATCAACCACTACATATAATTTGGTATATGGTAGAAGAATAAACAAAACAAAGTTCTTCTAATGGAATGGTTACCTAGGACGTGTGCATGACATGGTCCAAAGGGTTTTGTTAATTCAAAGGATGCTAAAAGGGCATGCAAACTTCAATGGTTGAAGTAAGCATCACAGAGTTGGAATCTTCACCGTGATGAAACTGTTAAAGAAGTTTAATTTCATCAGGAGACGATGAAGATGCTTGCATTTGCAAGAAATTAAGTGGGAGCACTGAGACATATTTCTAATATATTATCTGGAGGACATCTTGTTGATTAGAAATGATGTAATTTTTACTGACAAAGGTTAAGAATTTCATTTCGATGAAAGACTTAGGCAAAACCCGAATATTTAAGCATGAATGTCTACATGAATAGACTGTGACACTAATATGGTTATGCCAAACGTACATATATGAGATATTGAAGGAGTTCAATATAGAAACGACAAGAAACGGTTCATGTCGCATGGAAAGGAATTGAATCAAGATTCAAGTGTATCGACACTTGATAAGTGAAACAAGATTCAAGTGCTTTGACACTTCATGAGTAAAATCACAAGGATGTTTTGATCAATCATACCATTATATGTACACATCCAGATATGTCCTATGATCTAAGTGTTATGAGCATATACCAGAATGAATCATAAAATGATCATTGGACGATAGTGAGGATATTCTTATGATCTTGATGGTGCTCGACGTGGCACTTCGTTGGTAACCCCAAGCGCAGGGTGCGAAGAGCAAGCAACAAGTTTTCCCTCAGTTGAGACCGAGGTTATCGAACCAGAAGGAGGAAGGAAACATCATACGGGTTTTGCAAGCAACACGCAGACCTGCACAACATAAACTCAAGACTTTGCCCCAACGAATCAGTGAGGTTGTCAAGCTCACTGGTTTGCTGTAACAAAGGATTAAACGTTTGGCGTGGAAGGTAATGGTTTGCAGCAAGTAAACAAGTAAAATTGGAAGATGTATCAATGGTAAAGATTGGACCGGGATCCATAGTTCACTAGATGTGCTCTCCTTAGATAAACAACATGGCATGAAGGGTAAACAAATTACAACAGGGCAATTGACAGGAACTGAGCAAGGAATAACAATGCAATTACTAGTCAGAAAGATCCTATGAGATTCGATTGGGCAATACAACAAGATATATAGACCGCCATCCAACTGCATCTATGACTAGAAGTCCACCTTCAGGTTATCATTCGAACCCCCTCCAGTATTAAGTTGCAAGCAACAGACAACTGCTTTAAGCAAAGTGTGTAAGGTAAGCAGTCCACATGTTCCATGAACAAGAGACCGTTGTTTTCTCCCTAGTAGCAACAACACATCTACAACCGAAGAGATTATTGTCACTTCCCTTGAAAACTAGAGGCATGAACCCACTATCGAGCATAAGTACCCCCTCTTGGAGTCACTAGCAACTACTTGGACAAGATAGCTACTAACAACGGAGAGCATGCAAGATCACAAACAACACAGACATGGTAGAATCATAAAGACAAAACCATTAACCAAACCAACATAATAATCTCAATATCCATCGGATCCCCGCAAACACAACATGCATGATTACAAATAGATTAGATCTTGATCATGAACGGAGCTCACAAGATCTATACATGAAAGCACAAAGGAGGAGATACAACCATCTAGCTACTACATGGACCCATAGTCCAAGGTGGAACTACTCACGCATCATACCGGAGAGAAGGCCTCCAGGATGATCTCCCCTCTGGCAGGGTGCCGGGAAGAACTTTAAATCCCCCCGATCTAGGGACGATGGTGGCGGGGGCTACAGACAATTTCGTGGATATTTGATCGGGTACCCAAGGTTTCTGCATCAGGAGCTTCTTATAGGCGACGGGGGAGACCGAGGTGGTGGCCAGGGCGACCAAACCCTAGCCAGGCGCGGGGTGGGGCCCACCCGCGCCTGGGGTGGGTCTGGCCCTCCTGGCTGGCCCCTCCGGCTCTCCTCTGGACTTCTTGTTCCCCACGGAAAGTAATTGACTTTGACGTTTGTCCCGTCCAATTTCGAGAATATTTCTTTACTAACTTTTCTAAAACAGAAAACAGCAGAAAACATGCATCTGGCACTGTTGCAACTTGTTAGTAGGTTAGTACTAGAAAACATGTAAAAAGCACCTCAAAGTGTAGACAAGTAAAGCAAAGTAGATACTAAACAAGCATGGAGCATCAAAAATTATAGATACGTTTCCAACGTATCAACATCCCCAAGCTTAACTCCTGCTCGTCCTTGAGTAGGTAAGTGATAAATAGAATAATTTTTGAGGTGACATGCACCCTCACAATAAAGATCCAACCATTTGCAAGCATTGAAAGCTGGGATCAAAGAACTCTAAACATGTGCATAAAAGATGAAGTTCTAACAATAGGTTATAGTAACTATGCATGCAACATGACAAGCTACAAACAAAGATCATGAATAACATGCATTGAAAACATTTGTTTGTTTCACCTGCAGAAAACATAGCATAGTGGCAATCAGCTTGTCCCTCATAGAGTAGCAATATAGATGCATAGGACACCTGCAAAGTTCACAAGGGTAACTTGAAACAAATAGCACAAGAACAAGTAATATCACAATATGCATCAATCAATAAGCTTTGGAACACTGCACACAGAATGACAACTATGCTCTCTTAATGGTGCCTAAAGGTAGAAGGTGGAGACTCAATAATGGTGGAAGAAAGGCCTTTTGTAAAGGAAGCAGTGATTACAAGTTTCAAAAAGATCTTCCAAAAATTATGGTACTTGTTAGCTTTCAGCCCTCATTGCCCCTATCATAAGCATCTTGAAGTGGTTAAGGTTAAAGTGGCAAAGCTGGAGTATATGCTTGACGAAGTATAAGTTGGCAATATCAAGTCCCTTGAATATGAGGGCCACACCTCATGCATACTCAACTTTGGGTCCAGGTAAGTTCTTGTCACTGTAAGTATTTGCATATCATTGAAAACCGCCAACGGGGTACCCCTTGCACATGGTACATGAGCTTTCCCATAACCAAAATGACAAGGCAAGCAGACAATGAGCATCTCAGCAATCTTTTTATTTACCATATGCATAGCTTTTTATTGAGGATGCTTCATAGATAGCTCATTATGGTGATGCTGCAAGTTTCCACCATGATTAGGCATGGATTAGGCTAGCGGCCTAGGCGTTTCTCTGCCACAAGATACAAACTCCATGGACTTACACGTTCCCTCTTTATTTCACACCGGTGACATCCATAGACAAAAGAACATGATATCAACTGAGTATAGTGTACAAGTACAATGTTGAAAACGTTCCCCGTGACAGCACGGTTCTGCTAATTCCAACTTATAAGTGCAAGCATATACAACAAAGTTGTCACAATGGTTCAAGTTTATTAGGGGCAAAGAATAAAGTGTGCCATCAAGTTCGTGAGGGCTTTAATCACTAAGTTTTCACATAACAAAATAGTTTTTAATTGGAAGATAGTTGAAAAAAAGAATATACTTGGAATGGTGTAACACACCATGCATAGGAGTTTATAGTGGACACTTTGGAATAACTTGGTTTCTTGGGGGTTGGAAGCATGAGTAGAACTTACTCATACAAGTGGAGGCTAGCAAAAGACTGGGAGCAACCAACTAAGAGAGCAATAATGACCATAATCATGCAGTGCAACAAAGCATACTAATCAAAGCAAAGAGTGGTACTACAAGTCAAGGACTAAATGATCATAGAGGCTAATGCTGACTTGTGAGAGTCATAACATGGTGTAAGCATGTTCCAAGTCAATCCAAACAAAGCATCAAAGGAGAATACCACAATACTATGCTTTTGCATGCTAAAACAACGCATAATTTCTTCAAGTCACACTAAGAAATCCTAATTGTTTGGAACAAGACATGCTACAGCAATAATCACTAATCATAAAGCTAAAACAACACCTAGCATGTCATGCTAAAGTTTAAGTCACGGTCAATGCAAGCTCCTCTTGCACTTCAAGCAAGAACTTACTACTCCTTTCCAACACCAAGCAAACTTATTTGCAAAACAACACAGCAAGAACGGGGGTCCAAACTACTTTAGAAAACCAAACAACCTAAGAAAAGCAAACTAAAACTAAGACGCTCCAAAAACAACACAATTTGGCATGAAACAAATAAAAACGAAGTGTCTAGATAGACCTAAGCTTTTTATTGATGAAGAAGGGGATGCCTTGGGCATCCCCAAGCTTTGACGCTTGTAACTCTTGGATATTTCTTGGGGTAACACCATGGTGGAATCCCCAAGCTCGATATTTTGTCCATTCTTCATCTCATTGCATCATTCTCTCTTTACACCTGAAATTTTTCCTTCATACAAAACTTCACACAATCTTCATTAGCAACATTAGTGTATTCAAAAGATATTAGACCTCTAGCAAAGCTTTGGAATAGCAAGACTTTTCACTAAAAACACAAGCTACTGTAGTAACTCCTTCAAAAAGCTCAATTCACCTAAAGAGAACTCAAAAAGGAATCAATAAGAAGCAAATGCAAATAACGGCAGAAATCTGTCAAAACAGACTAGCAGGCAGAAACCTATTTTTTTGAACATCTTCTGTTGCTCAAATCAAAAAGTTTTGAACTAACAAAAGTTATCTAACATATTGGGGGAATTATTCGTAAACTTTGAGCTAAATCCGAGTTACAGAGACTCCTCACGATTTTTTTGGTGGAGGACAGAAATCTGTTTCGGGACAACAACTCCTCAAATCTTACTTCCCTCTCACTAGAGGTCATTCTTGGCACAAAAAGCAAACAAAAAGGATAAGTAGAGGTCATTACTGAATTAATAACTTCCAAGACTCAAGGAAACTCTTGGGTTATCTCCCAACAAGTACTTTTCTTTAACGCATTTAAGTTAGGCACAGGAAGCTTGAGACGATGCTGGCATAATAAATATGAATTGAAGTCAAAGAGAGCATAAAGAAGCAAATTCAAAACACATTTAAGTCTAACCCTCTTCCTATGCATAGGAATCTTGTACACAAATAAATTCACAAAGAACAAAGTGACAAGCATAGGAAGATAAAACAAGAGTAACTTCAAAACTTTCAAAACATAGAGAGGTGTTTCAGTACCATGAAAAATTCTACAACCATACTTTCCTCTCTCATAATAATTTTCAGTAGCATGAAGAATAAACTCAACAATATAGCTATCACATAAAGCATGCTTTTCATGAGATACAAACACATAATCTCTATCAAGCTCAAAAATAGTGGGATTAAAACCTTCACAGGTTTTACCCAAAGTAGATATTTCAAAAGGATCCACGGGAACATAACATTCATCCTCCCTTGGTAAGCATGTGGGACAATCAAATAATGTAAGGGATAAAGAGTTACTCTCATTAGAAGGTAGGCATGGGTAGATAATCCATTATTCCTCCTTTTGTTCATCTAATGAGCTTCGAGTTTCAACAATTTCTTCTTCCATAGGCTCCTGCAAGGCATTAGTCTCTTCCATTTGTGGAAAGCATCTATTAAAATATTCAAGAATATAGCCATTTTCTTCATTGTAATTTTCAAAGCAAAATTTAAGTATCTCATAAACCTCATTTTCATAAGGTGCATCATCAGTATTTTCAAACAAACTAGCAAGTTCAAATGCACCCTTGAAGGCAATGAATTCTTCAATCTGTTCCACATCATAAAAGTCATAATTTCCTTTAACATAAGAAGATATGGTAACATTATCATTATACTCACATTGAAAAGGTAGGTGTTTATACCTCCTGCAGCAACAAGATTTATCAAAGCAATAAGTAACATTATAAGTAGAGCACACATCTCTAGCAATAGTATTCAACTTATCAATTTGTTCCCATAAGTGTTTCCCTTTTTGTGACAAACGGTGTTTCTTATAATAATACTTTTGTTCTTCCGTGAACCCACCTTTCCAATAAGAACTAGTTTCAAATAAACCATTCATTGATAGTAAGCATGGCCAAGCAAGGCAATAACACACCAGCAACTAGAGTAGGAACTATTTTTTTGTGTTTTTGAAAAAAAGCAAGCTAACCAAACTAGACTAATTTTTTTGGGTTTGTTGGAAAGAGGCAAACAAAACCAAACAAAATAAACAAAGTAAAGAGAAAAAAAGTGAAGGACTCCCTTGTGAAGACGTCCTTAGCATCCCCGGCAACGGCGCTAGAAAGTCTTGATGGTGCTCGACGTGGCACTTCGTTGTTAACCCCAAGCGCAGGGGGGCGAAGAGCAAGCAACAAGTTTTCCCTCAGTTGAGACCGAGGTTATCGAACCAGAAGGAGGAAGGAAACGTCACACAGGTGTTGCAAGCGCGGAGACCTGCACAACACAAACTCAAGACTTTGCCCCCAACGAATCAGTGAGGTTGTCAAGCTCACCAGTTTGCTGTAACAAAGGATTATATGTATGGTGTGGAAGGTAATGGTTTGCAGCAAGTAAATAGGTAACAGTGGAAGATGTATTAATGGTACAGATTGGACCGGGGTCCATAGTTCACTAGAGGTGCTCTCCTTAGATAAACAACATGGCATGAAGGGTAAACAAATTACAGCAGGGCAAATGACAGGAACTGAGCAAGGCATAACAATGCAATTACTAGTCAGAAAGATCCTATGAGATTCGATTGGGCAATATAACAAGATACATAGACCGCCATCCAACTGCATCTATGACTAGAAGTCCACCTTCAGGTTATTATCCGAACCCCCTCTAGTATTAAGTTGCAAGCAACAGATAACTGCTTTAAGCAAAGTGTGTAAGGTAAATAGTCCACATGTTCCATGAACAAGAGACCGTTGTTTTCTCCCTAGTAGCAACAACACATCTACAACCGAAGAGATTATTGTCACTTCCCCGGAAACTAGAGGCATGAACCCACTATCGAGCATAAATACCCCCTCTTGGAGTCACTAGCAACTACTTGGCCAAGATAGCTACTAACAACAGAGAGCATGTAAGATCACAAAAAACATAGACATGATAGAATCATAAAGACAAAACTATTAATCAAACCAACATAATAATCTCAATATCCATCGGATCCTCGCAAACACAACATGCATGATTACAAATAGATTAGATCTTGATCATGAACGAAGCTCACAAGATCTATACATGAAAGCACAAAGGAGGAGATACAACCATCTAGCTACTACATGGACCCATAGTCCAAGGTGGAACTACTCACGCATCATACCGGAGAGAAGGCTTCCGGGATGATCTCCCCTCTGGCAGGGTGCCGGGAAGAACTTTAGATCCCCCCCCCCCGATCTAGGGATGATGGTGGCGGCGGCTACAGATGGTTTCATAGATATTTGATCGGGTACCCAAGGTTTCTGCATCAGGAGCTTCTTATAGGCGAAGGGGGAGACCGAGGCGGCGGCCAGGCTGACCAAATCCTATCTAGGCGCGGGATGGGGCCCACCCGCGCCTGGGGTGGGTCTGGCCCTCTTGGCTGCCCCCGGCTCTCCTCTGGACTTCTTGTTCCCCACGGAAAGTAACTGACTTTGACGTTTGTCCCGTCCAGTTCCGAGAATATTTCTTTACTAACTTTTTTGAAACCAAAAACGGCAGAAAACAGACATCTGGAACTGTTGTAACTTGTTAGTAGGTTAGTAACAGAAAACATGTAAAAAGCACCTCAAAGTGTAGACAAGTAAAGAAAAGTAGATACTACACAAGCATGGAGCATAAAAAATTATAGATACGTTTCCAACATATCAGATCTTTTGGAAGAACTAAGAATATATTTGTGTAGAGGTGACAAACAATTACAAATAGTTCATTGTAAAGCGTTACATTGATACTAGTTTTGTCACAAGATACAAATTAAGTTTATCTCAATTTAAACTATGGGTGGCACAATGTAATGGAAAGGAGATTCCATGATGGATTTGGATGAATTCCAAAGTTAAGACATTGTGACGAATACTACAATAAAAGGCTAAGTATATGACTGCTATAATAGCAGCAAAGGAGGGCATTTGTGTCAAGTAGTTTGTTATCAAACTAAGGTGTGGTTCACAATGGGCTAACACTAAAAATATATCGTATGACAATAGTATCGACATGATTTAACCCCAAGGAACTAAAGGTCCCACCAAAAGACCAAATTTATACAATGCCATCTCATTGGAGAATGAGTGCTGCGTGAAGACACAAAGACATGCAAATACACACGGACCTGAAAGCGTCAGATCCATAGATTATGTTAACCACTTGCAATCGCGTATATGGAACATCGGAAAGCCATAGGTGTTCAATACGCAAAATTTCTTAACTAGATTATTGTCTCTAGTGCAAGTGGGAGACTGAAGGGAATATGCCCGGGAGGCAATAATAAAGTGGTTATTATCGTATTCCTTGTTTATGATAAAAGTTTATTTTACATGCTATAATTGTATTAATATGGAAACGCTAATACATGTGTGTTTAATAAACAAAAAGGAAGTTCCTAGTTATGGCTCTCTTATAAACTAGCTCATTGATTAACAAGATGATCAAAGGTTTCCCGATCATGGACATTGGATGTTGTTAATAACGAGGTCACAACATTGTTGGAATTATGTGATGAACATTCATCCTAAGTATAGCATTACGATCAAAGTCATTGAGTTCATATTGCTATAACAACTTACGAAGTGATACTAATCCTTAGACCATGAGATCATGTCAATCACTAACACCGGAAGAGTTTCTTGGGTGATTATAAAGATGGGTTCGGAACTACTAAAGTGTTATGTTGAGGCCCATGGATCGAGAGTGGAATTTGTTCATCCCGATGACGTATAGATACGCTCTGGGCCCTCTCGGTGATATCACATTGATTAGCTTGCAAGCAAGTGATTTGATCACTAGAATGTTATCACAGGAATGAGAAAAGAGTGCATGTCAGTAACAAGATCAAACTAGGTATGGAGATACCGATGGTCGAATCTCGTACATGTAATATATCGCCAAACAAAGGGATTAAGATACTAGCATAAAAGGTTCTCGCGATCACAAGAAAGTCATCGTTGAATGTGTGGGAGTCAGTATGGGTCTCCAGATCCCACTTCTGATTATTGATCCGAGAGGGGTCTCGATCATGTCCGCATTATTCGTGAAACGTAGGGTGACACACTTAAGAGACACCAACATCTATTTGGAGCAAAAGTTTCATGCCAGAAAGAATAACAAGCGCAGGAATTTATTTCACTAGATACCGAAACGGGTTTTCGGGTGAAATTGCAGAAAGTGTTTTTGCATGTGAAATGAAATACTAGCAAGGGGTTATATGAGAATGTTTATCATTAAAGTAATTGACAAAATTCTGAATAAATAAAAGGAGTTTTATTTAGTGAGAGTTTGCATTAAATTTGGTGGAAATTTAATGGGAATTTGAGTGGGTTTTTGAGTGGAGGAAATTGAAAGGCATTTGTGTGAGTGGAGTGTCCATCCACATGAATGAAAGGATGGGAGGGGGAAGCCCTAGGGCTGGGTGCATGGCCCCTTGGGTGCCCCCTCTCCCTATAAAAGGATCCCCCTCCCTCTCTCTCACTCACACCTCCTCGTGAAGGATCTCTCTCCCCCTCTAGTATTTATCCCCCATGATCTCGGACTAGCGAGATACATGTTCCCGGTGGTTATTCGGCAAGAAAGAGTTGTGCTTTCGCTACATCGCTGGAGCGAGGAGGCGGAGGTTGCTCGGTGCCTCGTACGTGTGTGCGAGCACGGATGCGCTGCTGTTTTGTGACGCTGGGACTTCCTCTCGATCTTGAGATCGGCAAGAGATCGTCTACATCAACCACGAGTTTGAACTTGTTAAGCTTTGTCGGTCTTCAAGGGTATGTTCTCTATGGATATACATTCGCCCGTTGCTTGTATCTAGTAGATAGATCTTGGTACATAGTTGTTCCCATCATAGGAAAAAAAATTCTATGCTGCGAACCCTACACAAATAAGCCAAGGTGGAGCGACCACCTTACTAGGCTATGCCACCCATTCCCATTTGAGACTCAAGCATCATCTTGGCTCCCTCCGGAAAGGGCATGTATGCCCTCTTGTGTGGTTTTGATAATTAATGACAATCTCTATGGACTAATGTGTAAATTGAGTTTCACTTGTAGGTTTGTCCATTGGCATCGCTTGTACCATGTGTTGGTCTCGAATATGAAGAAATTAAGAAGTATGAGAAGAAATGCCCAAGGGCTATGTGCCCATTGAAATCATAAAGAAAGAAGGATCTTGAAGGTTGATCAAGATAAGTGCAAAGAGTTGAATCTCGATGGATCAACACTCAAAAAGGGATGAGGAAGTGCAAGATCAAGATCCGCCTTCTCTAGAAGATCTCATGCTTGGAGCTTGCCACGGTGATCATGGAGTGATGAAGACAAGTTCAAAGAAGAGCTTTCCCCTTGGAGTATGGGGGAGCAATTTGGAAGTCTTCATCAAGCAAGAGCGAGCAAGAGCAATCAAGAAAGGTGTTCCATCTTGAGAAGGTCAAGACGGTCTACATCAAGCTCAAGTGGAATGCTCAAGGCAAAGGTATGATCTTGATAGGGTTTATCTTTTGCCGGTCTCGTGTTGTTAGTTGGGAGACTGGGTTTAGGATAGATATTCGTACTATCAAGAGGGGCTCTCAAGCGGGTGTCTCGATCACATCATTCGGGGAGAGCTCAAACCCTTTGCATACATAGCATCATATTTCTTGGTTGTTAGTTGGTTCTTGTCCATGAGAGGATCTAGATCTTGTGGTTATCATCATAACAAGCTCTAGTTCATCATATAAGGATTTCCCTTGCGTATCTTATTGTGTTCTTGATCGTGCGGGTTTTTTCGACTCCACACCTTAGGAGATATCTCACATATATATACTTGATATTGTCTCCCTTGGCGGTATACAATATTTCACCTTTTGTTGGATTATCTTGGTTTTATATTTCTAACAAAATTGGTTTCATCCCAATCGGAGTTTCCAAGCTTAACTTTTTGTGTTTTGGGTTTTGTAGGTTTACCGGTTCATCGCTTCTAAAGAGGTCATACATTTCTCATTTTGGTTTTATCCTTATATGGATGTTTCTTTGCATAATCCTGTGAATCTTGTCGTTCTCTTCAAATGAGCCCAAGATCATAAAAAACGGAGTCTGGAATCAAAAGTTATTAAAGTTTTCATGCAACGTTATCCAGCATTTTTGTTTGAGCGGAAATTCCGGCCCAAATTCTGACCCAAGTTTCAGCGAAGTACTGTTTTCTTATGTATCTTGTGTCATTTACCGGAAGTTCTGGTGGTGCACCAGAAATTTTGGTGGTGTGTGAATCTGACCCAAAACGGTAGATTTCTCTTGCCCTTTTTAAGGGCCCCTCTTCCCTATTGTTTCCCCAACTTTTGAGGTCATTTTTGCTAGCTCTTCTACTATCTCTCCTCCATTGTTGAATGATATCCCACAAGTATAGGGGATCATGTGTAGACTTTTCGATAAGTAGGAGTGTCGAACCAAATGAGGAGCTAAAGGTAGGGTAAATATTCTCTGAAGTTATATCAACCACTGATACAGCTCTACGCACACTAAATGTTTGCACTATCTAAGAAATAAAACTAGAGCAACAAAACGAGTACTAGAGAAAGATTTGCAAGAAAATAAACAACAAGAAAGTAAAGCTAGTTGCGCAGCAATAAAATACACTAAACTAACATAACCATGAGTGTGAAATAGTGGTGGTAATTGTGGTGGCTTTGTCCAAGTTTATTGTCTTCGATGCAGTTTTCTATGTGGGAGAGGCTAAATATACATGCGCTTCACTACTTGAAGTTACATGTACTATATGATTGGATAGTTAGCAAACATCTGTAACTACTAACAAAGCATTAAGGTTTGCCTTAAGTTAATAGTCCTCTTACTCCCATACGTGCAACGTTCCGGTTCGCGTCCTTAGGTTTCTGTCACTCTGGCAGAACTTCCCCTTCCTCTTACACATACTACAAACCCTATGATGTTTAATCCATGCGCACACAAATATAATGGACACCAAAGGACCGTACCATATCAACATACAACTCTAATGAACCAAAGACGTTCAACCATTCAATCTAAGAACAAAGAAACTACACAAGCATGACATAGATCATAGGATTATAACTTATAGCATCAAACACCATGTTTACATAGGATGGTATAGAGCTGTGTGGGAGGATGAACCACTGCATACTAGGTGGATTAGGTGATGGAGATGGCGGTGAAGATGGTGAAGAGGGCAGCGGCGGTGCCTCCGGCGGCGCAGGGGACTCCTTCCCTACCGCCGGTTTCATGGGGGAGCACCGCCCCTTAGCCCCCTTCCTTCATGGCTTCTTGGGAGCCCTATCCCATGGAGATGGGATCCATGGGGGAGGCAAAAACATGGCTTTGGTGGCTGCAAATTTGTGGGTGGAGGTGTCTCCCACAAATTAGGTTTCCTCCCTTTATATAGCTTCTCGGATTCTCGTCACCCCATCTTGGGTTGTAGTAAATCGGGACTAGCAGGCCCGTTCGAACTCAGAATCAGCTAAATTTTATGTCTAGAACGTTTGTCGCGAAATTTCCTACCCCCCCCCCGGACCATATTAATTGACCCAAATTTGTCTAGATTTGAATGAATTTAGACATTATTTAGTATATAGGTTCATCCAAATTTTGACAAATCAAAGTCAATTAATATGGATCAGAGGGAGTACAACTTTGTAGTTGAAGAGTTTTCCGTTTGACGCCGTCTTCGATCCGAAACATGACCATCTTCAAAAAGAGTTCTGAGACGGATTTCTGAAAAATCCCAATTTGACTCCAACAAGGGTTCCACTTGTATTCTTGATAATTCCTACACATCAAAGTGTAAAACAAGAACATTGTGCACTTTTGCAACTATTAGTAGGTTAGTCCAAATAACTCATTAACTTTATATTAAAAGAAGTGTCAAAAGTATAATAATAGCATAAAACCATCAAAAATTATAGATACGTTATGGACGTATCAACATCCCCAAGCTTAGTTCATGCTCGTCCTCGAGTAGGTAAACGATAAAAACAATATAATTTTTTAGGTGACATGCACCATCATAATCTTGATCAAACCATTTGCAAAGCATGGATAGCTGGATCAAAGTACTCTAAACATGAGCATGCAAGATGTAGTTCTAACAATAAGACATAGCAACCAAGTTGCAACATGAAAAGGTTACAAACAAAGATTATGAATAACAATGCATTAAAAAACGTTTGTTTGTTTCACATAAAGAAAACATAATAAGAGTGGTATTCAGCTTGTCCCTCATGGTATAGCAAATCATAAATGCATAGGACACCTTCAAAGTTCATAAGGGTGACTAGATACAAATAGTTCAAGAACAAGCAATATCAACCTGATGAATCAATCAACAAGTTTTGGGACAATGCACATAGAACTAAGAATGGCAACTATGCTCTCTTAATTGGTGTATAAGGATAGAAGGTGGAGACTCAATATAATAGTCGAAGAAAGGCCCTTCAAAGGGAAGCAGGGATTTCAAGTTTCATAAAAAGCTTCCAAAAATTATGGTACTTGTTAGCTTTCAGCTCTCATTGCCCCTATCATAAGCATCCTGAAGTGATTAAGGTTAAAGTGAACAAAGATGGAGTATATGCTTGACAAAGTATAAGTTGGCAATCTCATGTCCCTTGAGTACGAGGGCTGCTCCTCATGCTACTCAACTTTAGTCACCAGTAAGTTCTTGTCATAGTAAGTAAATGTGTATCATAGAGAACCGCCAACGGGGTACCCCTTGCACATGATAGAGGAGATATCTCATATCAAAATGACAAGGCAAGCAGACAATGAGCATCTCAGCAATCTTCTTATTTACCATTGGAAAATGGTGCTTTTTTATCTCTTTCCTCTTTTTAATATGTCTCTCTTTTTTTATAAGAAGAAAGCTTCATAGATTGCTCACTATGGTGATGCTGCAAGTTTCCACCATGATTAGGCATGGCTTAGGCTAGCAACACAGGCGTTTCTCTAACACACATACATAACTCCATGAACTTACAATACCCCTTTTATTTCACACCGACGACATCCATAAACAAAAGAGCATGATATCAACTGGGTACATATTTACAAGTGTTGAAAACGTTCTCCGTGATAACACGTTTTGCTAATCCCAACTTATAAGTACAAGTATATACAACATAGATGACACAATGGTTCAAGTTTATTAGGGGCAAGAAAAATAAAGTGTGCCATCAAGTTTGTGAGATCTTTAATCACTAACTTTCACATAACAAGTTTAATTTGGAAGATAGATAAAACAAGAATATACTTGGAATGGTGTAACACACCATGCATAGGAATTTATAGTGGACACTTTGGAATAACTTGGTTCTTGGGAGTTGGATGCATGAGTAGAGCTTACTCAATGCAAGTGGAGGCTAGCAAAAGACTGGGAGCGACCAACTAAGAGAGCAATAACGGCCATAATCATGCAGAGCGACAAAACATTACTAATCAAAGCATAAAGTGGTACCACAAGTCAAAAAATAAATGATCATAGAGGCTATGGTGACTAGTTCATAGTCATAACATGGTGTGAGCATGTGCCAAGTCAAACCAAACAAAGCATCAAAGGAGAATACCACAATATTATGCTTTTGTATGCTAAAACAACGCATGATTCTTTCAAGGCACATTAAGCAATCCCAATTGTTTGGAACAAGTCATTCTACATCAATAACTACTAAGCATAGGGTCAAAACAACATCGAACATGACATGATAAGGTCTAGGCCACAGTGAAAACAAACTCCTTTTGTACCACTTATAAGCATGAAGCTTCCTACTCTTTTCCAACTCAATCACCTTATTTGAAACAACACAGCGAAAATGGGGGTCCAACCACTTTATTCAAGCAAACTAAGCAAACAAAAACCAAAAACAAAAACTAAGACGCTCCAAGAACAACACAACAGTGCATTAAACAATAAAAACGAAGTGTCTAGAAAGACCTGAGATTTTTATTGATGAAGAAGGGAATGCCTTGGGCATCCCCAAGCTTTGACGCCTATACCTATTGAATATTTCTTGGGGTGACGGTGCCAGAAAAGAGCTTCTGACTTGTTGTTGACGTGGGGTAACGGTGCCAGAAAATAGCTTTGATGGTGAGGTAAAGACTAAAGTAAGCAAACATGCAACAGATCTAGTAGCAAACGGTGTTTCAATGTTTAGAAAAAAGGCCTAGGGATCATACTTTCACTAGTGAACACTCTCTCATATAAATATCCTCTCTTCATGATACTACTCTTAACTACTCTCCGGTTGAACACTCTAATCATTGGTAGGGCTATAACAGCACTCCTCAAAGTCCGTCTTCCCTAATCTAGATAACCCCACACTGTCACCTTGAGTGCTAGATGGTTCCAACAAACACCACAAATTCATAGAGACATCCAACTCCAAATATAACTCATAACAAATATTCAATCTAGCCAAAGTTCCACACACGGTATGCACGCTGTCACTTTCACACACGTGGGGAAAAACATAGATCTATTAAAGCACAAAGAGTATTTATGTAGACTCAAACCTAAGTGCCACCATGGCATGCACGCTGTCACTTTCACACACATGGGGAGTGCAGAGATCTAATGAAGCACTTGAGTATCAAGGTAGATCTACTTGATTACAAAGCTCATGACCACAACAAGATCATGCATAGAGAGAGAGAGAGATCAACACATAGCTACCGGTAGAGCCCTTAGCCTCGAGGAAGAACTACTCCCTCCTCATCATGGGAATCAGCAACGGTGATGAATATGGTGATGGAGATCGATGGAGATGGCTCCAGGGGCACTTCCCCGTCCCGGCAGGGTGCCGTAACAGAGACTTTCTGTCCCCCGAATCTCCCCTTCGGTGGCGGCGGTGTTGTGGAACTTTTTCTGGATTTTTTCCTGCGTTAGGGTTTACGTCCCGAGGAGACGTATATGTAGGCGAAAGGGGAGGCCGAGGGGGTGCCCGGGGTGGCCACCCCCCAGGCGTGGGCCAGGCTTGGCCGTGCGGCCAGGGGTGTGGGCCCCCCGAGGCCCTCCTTTGTCTCTTCTTCGTGGTTCCATGTTCCCCTCGGTGAAAAACTGACTTTGGCTTTTGTCCCGTCCAATTCCGAGAATGTTCATTTTCTGCCTTTTCTGGAACCAAAAACAGAAGAAAACATGCAACTAGCACTGTGACAACTTGTTAATAGGTTAGTACCAGAAAACATATAAAAACACCTCAAAGTGTGGACAAAGCAAAGGAAAGTAGATACTAAACAAGCATGGAACATAAAAAATTATAGATACGTTTCCGACGTATCAAGCATCCCCAAGCTTAACTCCTGCTCGTCCTCGAGTAGGTAAGTGATAAAAAGAATAATTTTTTAGGTGACATGCACCATCAAAACCAAGATCAAACCATTTGCAAGCATTGAAAGCTGAGATCAAAGACTCTAAACATGTGCATGAAAGATGGAGTTCTAACAATAGGACATAGCAACTATGCATGCAACATGAAAGGCTACAAACAAAGATCATGAATAACAATGCATTGAAATATGTTTGTTTGTTTCACATATAGAAAGCATAACATAGTGGCATTCAGCTTGTCCCTCATAGAGTAGCAAATAGATGCATAGGACACCTTGAAAGTTCACAAGGGTGACTAGAAAAAGGTAGCACAAGAACAAGTAATATCACAATATGCATCAATCAATAAGCTTTGGTACATTGCACACAGAATGATAACTATGATCTCTTAATGGTGCCTAAAAGTAGAAGGTGGAGACTCAATAATGGTGGAAGAAAGGCCTTTTATAAAGGAAGCAAGGATTTCTAGTTTCAAAAATAGCTTCCAAAAATTATGGTACTTGTTAGCTTTCAGCCCTCATTGCCCCTATCATAAGCATCTTGAAGTGATTAAGGTTAAAGTGAACAAAGATGGAGTATATGCTTGACGAAGTATAAGTTGGCAATCTCAAGTCCCTTGAATACGAGGGCCACACCTCATGCTACTCAACTTCAGTCACCTACAAGTTCTTGTCATTGTAAGTATCTGCATATCATTGAGAACCGCCAACGGGGTACCCCTTGCACATTATACAGGAGATTTCCCATAACCAACATGACAAGGCAAGCAGACAATGAGCATCTCAGCAATCTTCTTATTTACCATGGGAATATGGTGCTTTTTTCCTCTCTTTCCTCTTTTCTCAATGTCTCTTTTTTTATAAGAAGAATGCTTCATAGATGTCACTATGGTGATGCTGCAAGTATCCACCATGATTAGGCATGGCTTAGGCTAGCGGCCCAGGCGTTTCTCTAACACAGGATACAAACTCCATGGACTTAAAAGTTCCCTCTTTATTTCACACCGGTGACATCCATAGACAAAATAGCAAGATATCAACTGAGTACAAAGTACAAGTGCAATGTTGAAAACGTTCCCCATGACAGCACGGTTCTGCTAATTGCAACATATAAGTACAAGCATATACAACATAGAAGACACAATGGTTCAAGTTTATTAGGGGCAAAGAATATAAAGTGTGCCATCAAGTTTGTGAGGGCTTTAATCACTAAGTTTTCACATAACAAAATACTTTTAATTGGAAGATAGCTGAAAACAAGAATATACTTGGAATGGTGTAACACACCATGCATAGGAGTTTATAGTGGACACTTTGTAATAACTTGGTTTCTTGGGAGTTGGAAGCATGAGTAGAGCTTACTCATACAAGTGGAGGCTAGCAAAAGACTGGGAGCAACCAACTAAGAGAGCAATAATGGCCATAATCATGCAGTGCAACAAAGCATACTAATCAAAGCAAAGAGTGGTACTACAAGTCAAGGAATAAATGATCATAGAGGATAATGGTGACTTTTCATAGTCATAACATGGTGTGAGCATGTGCCAAGTCAACCCAAATAAAGCATCAAAGGAGAATACCACAATACTATGCTTTTGTATGCTAAAACAACGCATAATTCTTCCAAGGCACACTAAGCAATCCCAATTGTTTAGAACAAGTCATTCTACAACAATAATCACTAAGCATAATGTCAAAGCAAGATCTAGCACGACATGATAAAGTCTAAGTCATAGTCAAAACAAGCTCCCTTTTGTACCACTATAGGCATGAAACTTTCTAATATTTTCCAACACCAAACAACTTATTTGAAACAACTCACAAAGATAATAATCAATAAAGATCAGTGATCTTGTCTCATAAATCCACAAGGAAGAACTAAAAAGTTCTAAGCTGAAAGCACAAGAAAACTAAGGCTGAACGTAGTGCTAGCAAAAGTGAACACTCACAAAACAATAAGAGTGAAAACTAGAGTGTTCTAGGCAATGGAAACAGAGTGTGTCTCTCTCCAAAAGAAGTGTGTTGTGATCAACCAACTTTGTTCAATCAAACTAAGTAAACGAAAACTAAAACCAAAAACAAAGATGCTCCAAGAACAACACAACTGTGCATGAAACAATAAAAACGAAATGTCTAGACAGACCTAAGCTTTTTATTGATGAAGAAGGGGATGTCTTGGACATCCCCAAGCTTTGACGCTTGTACCTCTTGAATATTTTTTTGGGTAACACGGGGTGGCATCCCCAAGCTTGAGCTTTTGTCCATTCTTCATCTCATTACATCATTCTTTCTCTACATGTGCAAATTTTCTTCATACAAAACTTTACGCAATCTTCATTAGCAACATTAGTGTATTCAAAAGATACTAGACCTCTGGCAAAGCTTTGGAACAACAAAACTTTTCACTAAAAACACAAGCTACTGTAGCAACTCCTTAAAAAATCTCAATTTCCTAAAAAGAACCCAAAAAGGAATTAATTAGAAGCAAATGCAAATAATGGCAGAAATCTGTCAAAACAGACCAGCTGGTAGAAACCAATTTTTTTGAGGACCTTCTGTTGCTCAAATCAAAAAGTGTTGAACTAACGAAAGTTATCTAACATACAGGGGGATTTAATCATAAATTTTCAGCTCAATTCGACTTACAGAGACTCCTCACGAATTTTTATGGTGGAGGACAGAAATATTTTTCGGGACAGCAACTCCCCAAATCTTACTTCCCTCTCATTAGAGGTCATTCTTGGCACAAAAAGCAAAAAAAGGATAAGGTGAGCTCATTACTGAAGTAATAACTTCCAAGACTCAAAAAAACTCTTGGGTTATCTCCCAACAATTACTTTTCTTTACCGCCTTTAAGTCAGGCTTGATAGTTTGAAAAGATGCTCACATAAGAATTATGAATTCAAGTCAAGAGAGCATCAAGAAGCAAATTCAAAACACATTTAAGTCTAACCCACTTCCTATGCATAGGAATCTTGTAAAGAAACAAGTCATGAAAGCACAAAACAACAAGCATAGGAAAGCAAAACAAGTGCAACTTCAAGATTTTTAACATAAAGAGGGGAACTTAATATTTTTGAGATGCATAAGACCATGTTTCCCTCTCTCATAATAACTTTCAGTAGCATCATGAATAAACTTAACAATATAAATATCACATAAAACATTCTTATCATGAGCCACATACATAAAATGATTATTACTCTCCACATAAGCATAGTCATTCTTTGTAGTGGGAGCAAATTCAACAAAATAGCTATCATTATTATTCTCATCACCATAATCATCAAATATAGGAGGCATTTTGTAATCACAATTAATTTTCTCCTCAATAGTAGATGGACTAAAAATATCATATTCATCATTGTAATCATCATAGATTGGAGGTTTGGTGTCATCATAAGCAATACAATAGCTATCTTCCAAAGCTGGGGAACTAAAAAGATCGTTTTCATAAAAAACTAGCTTCCCCAAGCTTAGACTTTTCCATAGCATTAACAATAATGGTGTTCAAAGAATTCATACTAATAAAATTGCTATTAGAATGCAAATAAAGTTCCATAGGTTTTTTAATTTTCTCTTCAAACACTTCATGTCCTAACTCAAGATAAACACTATAAAGCTCTCTAATTTTGTTGTTGTTTTCCATTAAGCCTAACTAGTGAAAACAAGAAACAAAAAGACAAAACTGCAGAATCTAAAGGAAATAACTTCGAGCACTCACACGGGAGGATGTGAGTACCTTTTACCTTACCTCCCTGGCAACGGCGCCAGAAAAGAGCTTGATGTCTACGCATTTCTATTCTTGTAGACAGTTGTTGGGCCTCCAAGTGCAGAGATTTGTAGAACGGCAGTAAATTTCCCTTAAGTGGATTACCCAAGGTTTATCGAACTTAGGGAGGAAGTGCTCAAAGGTATTCCCTCTCAAGCAACCCTGCAACCAAGATACAAGAAGTCTCTTGTGTCCCCAATACACTTGTCAGGTGTATAGGTGCACTAGTTCGGCGAAGAGATAGTGAAATACAAGTGGTAACGGTGCCAGAAAAGAACTTCTGACTTGTTGTTGACGTGGTGTAACGGTGCCAGAAAATAGCTTTGATGTGAGGTAAAGACTAAAGCAAGCAAACATGCAACAGATCTAGTAGCAAACGGTGTTTAAATGTTTAGAAACAAGGCCTAGGGATTGTACTTTCACTAGTGAACACTATCTCATATAAATATTATCTCTTCATGATACTACTATTAACTACTCTCCGGTTGAACACTCTAATCATTGTTAGGGCTATAACAACACTCCTCAAAGTCCGTCTTGCCCAATCTAGATAACCCCACACTGTCACCTTGAGTGCTAGATGGTTCCAACAAACACCACAATTTCATAGAGACATCCAACTCCAAATATAACTCATAACAAATATTCAATCTAGCCAAAGTTCCACACACGGTATGCATGTTGTCACTTTCACACACGTGGGGAAAAGCATAGATCTATTAAAGCACAAAGAGTATTTATGTAGACTCAAACCTAAGTGCCACCATGGCGTGCACGCTGTCACTTTCACACGCATGGAGAGAGCAGAGATCAAATGAAGCACTTGAGTAGAAAGGTAGATCTACTTGATTACAAAGCTCATGACCACAACAAGATCATGCACAGAGAGAGAGATGAACACATAGCTACCGGTAGGGCCCTTAGCCTCGAGGAAGAACTACTCCCTCCTCATCATGGGAATCAGCAACGGTAATGAAGATGGCGATGGAGATCAATGGAGATGGCTCCGGGGGCACTTCCCCGTCCCGGCAGGGTGCCGGAACAGAGACTTTCTGTCCCCCGAATCTCCCCTTCGGTGGCGGCGGCGCTGTGGAACTTTTTATGGATTTTTGCCTGTGTTAGGGTTTACGTCCCGAGGAGACGTATATGTAAGCGAAAGGGGAGGCCGAGGGGGTGCCCGGGGTGGCCACCCCCCCCAGACGCGGGCCAGGCATGGTCGCGTGGCCAGGGGGTGTGGCCCCCTTGAGGCCCTCCTTCGTCTCTGCTTCGTGGTTCCATGTTCCCCTCGGTGAAAAACTGACTTTGGCTTTTGTCCCGTCCAATTCCGAGAATGTTCATTTTCTGCCTTTTCTGGAACCAAAAACAGAAGAAAACATGCAACTGGCACTATGGCAACTTGTTAATAGGTTAGTACCAGAAAACATATAAAAACACCTCAAAGTGTGGACAAAGCAGAGGAAAGTAGATACTAAACAAGCATGGAACATAAAAAATTATAGATACGTTTCCGACGTATCAAGCAACATGTTCATTATCAAGTTGTTTAAATTTAATTATTTCACTTCTCATAGATATAATCTTAGCAGGAGTATAGTATTTTCCAATAAAAGCATCTTTGCATTTAATCCAAGAATCAATACTATTTCTAAGCAAGGATAGCAACCATTCTTTAGCTTTTCCTCTCAAAGAGAAAGGAAACAATTTGAGCTTAATAATATCTCCATCTACATCCTTATATTTTTGCATCTCACAAAGTTCAACAAAGTTATTAATGTGAGCAGCAGCATCATCAGAACTAGCACTAGAAAATTGCTCTTTCATAACAAGATTCAACAAAGCGGGTTTAATTTCATAAAAGGTAGCATCAGGAGCAGGTGGAGCAATAGGTGTGCAAAGGAAATCATTGTTGTTTGTGCTAGTGAAGTCATACAACTTGGTGTTCTCAGCAGTGTTCATTTTGCAAAAGTGAGGCAAGCCAACAGTAGTAGTAACTAGAGTAGGAGCTAATTTTTTGTGTTTTTGATAAGAAAAGGCAAACCAAACAAAACTATTTTTTTGTATTTTTGAAAGAAAGAAACAATCAAAACAAAGAAAAAGAAACTAAGCAAAACAAAAACAAAGTAAAGAGAATGGTTGTGAAAGACTCCCCTTGTGAAGCTATCCTTAACTCCCCGGCAACAGCGCCAGAAAATCTTGATGCGGCTCAGTTGACTTAGAGCCTCATTGGGAAACCCCAAGAGCAAGGTGTGATGAACACATCAGCAAGTTTTCCCTCAGTTATGAAACCAAGGTTATCGAACCAGTAGGAGCAAGGAAACAACTCCAAGGTGTTGCTAACAACTTGGAATCCTGCACAACACAAACTCAAGACTTTGCCCCAACTTACAGTGAGGTTGTCAATCTCACTGGTTTGCTGAAAACAAAGGATTAAACGTATAATGTGGAAGGTAATAGTTTCTTGTGGAAAGTAAACGGTAACAATAGATGATGTAACAATGATAAAGATTGGACTGGGGTCCACAATTCACTAGAGGTGTTCTCCTTAAGATAGATAACATGTTGGGTGAACAAATTACAGCGGGGCAATTGACAGATTGAGCAAAGCATAACAATGCAAATACTAGATATCATGACTCCTATGAGATTTGATTGAGCATTACAACAATATACATATACCGTAATCCAACTACGTCTATGACTAATAATCCACCTTCAGGTTATCATCCGAACCCCTTCTAGTATTAAGTTGCAAGCAATGGATAACTGCATTAAGCAATGTGTGTAAATTAAACAATACAATTTTTCCATGAACAAAAGATTGTTGTTTTCTCCCTAGTAGAAATAGAACATCTACAACTTTAGAGATTTTTGTCACTTCCCCAGATTACTGGACGCATGAACCTACTATCGAGCATAAATAATCCCTCTTGGAGTCACAAGCATCTACTTAGCCAAGATAGCTACTAGCAACAGAGGGCATGCAAGATCACAAACAACACAGACATGGTAGAATCAATAATCAATCTGACATGATAGAATCAATAATCAATCTGACATAGTATCTCAATATCCATAGGATCCCCACAAACACAACATGTATGATTACAAATAGATGATCTTGATCATGAATGGAGCTCACAAGATCTAAACATGATAGCACAAAGGAGGAGAAACAACAATCTGGCTATTGTATGGACCCATAGTCCAAGGGTGAACTACTCACGCATCATACCAGAGGCTGGCATGGTGATGAAGAATGCCTCTGGGATGATCTCTCCCCTCCGGTAGGGTGCCGGGAAGAGCTTCAGATCCCTCCGATCTAGGGACGATGATGGCGGCTACGAACTGTTTCGTGGAGATCTGATCGGGTCCTTAGGGTTTCTGCATCAGGGTGACTTTATAGGCGAAAAGGCGAGGCAGGGTGGCGCCCGAGGGGCCCACACCAGGTGGCGGCGCGCCATAGGGGGTGCCCACGCCACCCTAGGGTGTGGCCGCCTCGTGGCGCCCCTTCGGCTTCCCTTTGGTCTCTGTGTTCTCTTCGGTAAAATATTGACTTTGGCTTTTGTCCCGTCCAATTCCGAGAATATTTCCTTACTAGCTTTTCTGAAACCAAAAATAGCAAAAAACAGGCAACTGACATTGCGGCATATTGTTAATAGGTTAGTCCTAGAAAATGTATAAAAATACCTCAAAGTGAAGACAAAGCATAGCAAAGTTGATACTAAACAAGCATGAAACATCAAAATTATAGATATGTTTACGACGTATCAGTCATGCTTGGGCATTCCACAATCCTGAAATGTGTGTACATGAGGAAAACCACTTAGTAGTTATATTGTATGTTTATGTAGTCTCTATGTGGTATATCTTTCTCATGAGAAACTCAAGTTCCATAATGTTCATTAATCATCTCTAGGTTGATCTTTTGCCTATTGTTGAGATTTCTTGGTTTATCACATTATGGGGGAATCTTATGCTTTGTGCATATTACAAACCTAGAAAATGTGGACATTTGTGGTAGTTCCACTTAGAATTGATATTGAAAATTATCTAGCTCATTTGTGGCACATTTGCTCTTTCAAGTTCCAATTTTCTTAAATGTTTTATTGCTCATCTTTTGGATCTTTTGTGTGAGAGTGATTCTTGGTATGTGTTTTCTCATATTTGGATCTATATATCCTCATGGAAATGTCGGGGTCCCAACCTTAGATAAGATTGATCCCTCCTGTGTTTACAATGCTAGTCCCTGGATCAATAGCTAGCATCCACAGTTAAGATGTAATATCAAGAAACAAAGGTCATAATATAACTTTATAACCAGGAATAACATAAGTTTATTACATCAAATATAGCTCATATGGCTATTACATTACATTGCAGCGGAATAACTATGGTCAAGTGGTCCTTCATCTTCAAAGTGCCACAGGTAGATGTTGGTTGTAGACTTTGTAATCCTAAACAATCAATCTTCACTAAGACAATCAAACCTGCAACATACAAGTTACAGCCACAAAGGGTCAATACATTTGAATTGTATTGGCAAGTGATACTATGGTAGTATAGTGGAATCTATCATCTATATGCATTTGGCTAAGTGGAGTTGAGGCTTGCATTGCTCAAAATAGATTTTTCCTTAACTTTTGAAAATACTAAGTTTTTGTTTGACAAAATCATTTCCCTCAATCAAAGATTTCAAGATCCTTGTACCAAGCCATCTCTCCATCAATGATTGAAGAATTCAAACAACCCTTGTTCAAACCACAAGATTTTAATTAAGAAATTTGAATGATGAGATTCTTGATTGCTTCCATGTCTTGATGCTCAAATTGTCCTTTACCAGGGACATGGCTAAGTACTTAGATTTTACACTCTGCAGAGGTGGTGCACTTTACCCACAAGACTTGGTTTCCCAAGACAAGATCTTTCAGAAGCTTTCCCTTAGACCAAAATGGACGCGTTCCAACCTATCAAACACTACCACCCACTGTCCATTTGGCTAAGTTCTTGCAACCTATATGATCATGGCAGAGCCCATATTGCCAAGTGGTTGCACTTGAAGCTTCTCAACATTTGACATCTCAAATCCCTTTGTTTCCTGGGTGGCCATCCACAAGTGAGATACACAATCCAAGTCTATGGCATTGTGAACCACTCAACATAACCCAATCCTTCCATTTCCACCCAGGTGATACATTAACTTAGTTGTTTTATTAAACAAAAACACAAGTCCTTAGACTTAGAATATTTTCCATAGTGTGAATATATATTCCACCCATGTTTTCTATTAGCTAGGCTAAGCTTGGTAGTAATAGGGAACTTAACTTATGAAATCCTACTAAGGATTCATCTACTAGGTTTTCCTATAGCAAGATCTATACTTAGCAAAATCCATGCAAATTTTACTTAGCAAAATTACTAATGCATAGTGAAAGTAATAGGATAGAAAGTATGAAGCATCACTTGCCTTTTTGGTAGAGTATAGGTTCACTTATTAATCTTTGAAACAATCACACTCTTCAAGTCACTACAAATCAATCAAGCAAGGCACAAGCTCAATCTACCAATCAAGCAAAACAACACACATAAATAACAAAGTCAAAGAAATGCATGCAAGCATGCCAAGCTTTGTTTTGTTTGAAAAAGTGGTTCCTAGTGGATCATAGACATTTGGGTACATCTAATGGTCATTTCCTAAAGTGGCCAAGTCATTTGCAAAAGGTTTCACTTTAAAACCATTTTCAAAACAAAGTGTTATTTTATGTGGTGTAGAAATATTTTTATTAAGGCATTAGCCTATAGGGTTCACCAAATGAGTTGCTATTGCAAAACTTGGTGTTTTGGGTCAGTAGGGTTTGGTCCAAACTATTTTCTCAAAGTTTTCTTTCCATAAACATTTTTATAATAAAATCAACAATTTTATTTTAGCTAGAAATGGACTAAACTAATTAATCCATTCCAAACTTTTCCAAATTCATTTTCTAAACCATGGGTTGGTTCCTAGGGTCAGTAGGGTCACAACAAACCATTTTGCAAAGGTTTTAATTCATAAATCATTTTTAAACCATTTTTATACTCTAGACAAGCATACAAATGTTTCTGCAAATTCAAACAAGATAACAAATACTATTTGCTAAACTAAGGCCATGGTTAGCTAGGGCTTGTTCTCCTGAATCCAACGACATAAAATTTGTAAAATTTGGACGTGTGGATCCAAAGATATAAGGGTTTGAAGTTTGCAAAAGTTTCTGTTTTTCAAATCTGTTTTAAATCCAATAGGTGACACGCGGCGTGTTTTAACTGGACGATACCGGTTCGGGTGGATCGTGCGACGCTGGCCGTTGGATCTAATTATCACCGCACGGCTCAGATCATTCGATACCCCTTCGCTCACTTTCTTTCCTAGCCGCTGGATCAAGATCGGACGGTGCTCAGGAGGTTGACCAATAGCTGGCGGCGCCGGCGGCGACGACTGGCGGTGCACGCTCTGTCCGAGGTGGTCTGGCCGTTCTAGGAAGCGAGAGAAGAGGAGGAGAGGCTCACCGTGATCGCAGGGTCGTGGTGATGCTCGACGTGCTGTTGGCTTGACAAGGGGCGCTCGAGTACTGTGGTAATTGCTCGCCGGAGTGGAGGTCGGCGTCGGGTGGTTCTGGCCGTGGTCGAGGGCGACGCTGTGGATCATCCCGAAGCAAAACAACGATGCGGTTAGATGCAGAAAGGTGTGGCGAGTGCGGGAGTGTGAACGAGGAGGCGCGGGGCGCTCAGATACTACCTGTGGGCTTCGCCGGAGATGAAGCAGACGGCGGTGGCGGTAGGAGTCGTCGCTGCAGATCGCCCTAAGGTAAAACAGGAGCACATTTAGATGCGCATGAGCAAGGCGATGCTGGGTGCGTGAACTAGAGGGGTCGGGGCGGTCTGGTTCACCTGAGAGTCGTTGCCGGAGTAGAAACGGACGGCGACGCTGTCGGAGCTTGTCGAAGCCGATGCTCCGGGGCAACCGCGGTTGAAGGAAGGGAACGGGGAGAAGCGTCTGGGAGTGGGGAAGCTGCTAGCGTGCTCAGGGAGGCTCGGGAAGGTGTGGCTTGGACGGAATCGACAGAGGAAGCTCGTCGCTGCGGCGGCGGTGCAGGAGTGATTGGCGACAGCCTAGGGGCAGAGAGAGGGAGTGGCCTGGGGGAAAAAGAGGAGGAGACGCTGGGGTTTTAACGAGCACAGTCAAAGCGAGGTAAAGGCGCGGCGTTAAGACGAATTGATTGCGGCATTCAAATTCAGCAAACGGCAGCGAGGTTTGGGGAAGAAAGGGTCGCGTGGTGAGGACGATGAACAGTAGCGGTGGGTCTACCTGTCAGTGGGAAAACGAAATGAGGGAAGGGTCCACTGGTCATACACTGTACGGGTCAGAAGTGAGGTGCGAATCGTTTTCCTGCGGGGTGATGAAACTGGGCTGGTGCTGGGCTTCCTGGGCTGGGCAGCTGGGCCAGGTCGTTTGCTCTATATTTTTTTTTCTGTCTAAATCTTTTTCTATTTCTAAATCTATTTTTCTGTTTTGAATTTCATTAAACTATTCAAGCATTCAAATAATTCAAACAATTCAAACCATTGTAATGGGTTTTTGGTTCTGTTTATCACTATAAACCAAATCTCAAAATAAATAATATTTTTATTTCTTTTTAGGTTCCATTTATTAATTAAATAAAATGGACTATGGTTTATTAATAAAATAGGGTTTGTTTTAATTAATAAAATCTTCATTAGAAATCCAAATGTTTTCAAAACCAAATCTGTAGGTTTATTTGGAAATAAATTTCATTTGGAAATCTTGTTTAAAATAAAATAATCCTTTTACTTTAGGGTCCATTAATAATTAAATAAAATGGAACTTAGTTATTAAATCAAAATAGGGCTTGATTTTATTAATAAAATCTTTATTTGAAACCTAAATATTTTCAAAATCAAATTAGTAGGTTTAATTTGGGAAATATATAATATTTGGAAATTTGTTTTAAAACAAAATAACCTTTTATTTTAGTGTCCAAAATAAAATAGACTTTCATTATTAAATCAACTTGGGTTTGTTTTATTGAGAATATTTATTTTAAAAGCTAAAATGAAGTTAAAACACTTTAGTAGGTTTTATTAGAGAATATCAAATATTTGGAAAACTTATTTTAAATAATTTAATAAGTTTGATATTTTAATTAAAATGGTAAAACCTTTTATTAAATAAAGTTGGATATTAAATCCTTATTATTTTATTTAAGCAATCCTTTATTATTTTTAAATAAACCTTTGCTAAACATAAAATGTTTTAATTCCCAAAGCTTGGCCAAGGCTTAATTTGGCTTTATAAAATAATCTTTATTTATAAATCCACCTTTTCTTTTGAATACCAAATCTTTTATTAAAAGATCCAAAATAGTAATACCAAAATATTTTATTTTCCTTTAATAAAAGTTTATCTTTTTAAATAGGATTTATTTGATTCAAAGGGGTTTGAGGTTCCATTTAAATTCAAAAAGTTTCTTCTGGCCTTGAAAATCAAACAAAGTTTTATTTTATTAATTTATTTTCACATTACAAGATTTGGAAAATCTTGGGATGTGACAGGCTACCACACTTAAAATAAATCTCGTCCCGAGATTTGGGAAGGATGGGGTTACAAGCAAGTTCAAAACAACTAGGGTACTACCACCCTTAAAAATTTTCAAACAAAAATTACATATTGGCCTTCTTGGGATCCTGGGAAAACTTCTCTAAGCAAACATTTGCATGTGTCCTTTGTTTCCATACTTGACTCATGAGCCAAGGTTGAGATCCTTCATAGACTTGTTTAACTTGTTCTCCATCCTTTCTGGACAATTGTTTGCATAGTGGCCTAGTTCCTTGCATTTGAAACATGTGACAAGGCTGATATCCCTCATAGGCTTGTTTATCTTATGCTTCATCTTTTCAGGACAGTAGTTTGCATAATGTCCTAACTCTTTGCAGTATTTGCACATCACTTGGCTAAAATCCTTTCTTATCTTGGGTTTCACTAGCTTTTGTTTGTCTTCTTGTCTCTTCTTCTTTTCTGGGCATTCACTGGCATAGTGTCCCATCTCTTTGCAATTGTAACATTGCAACTGGCTTATGTCTTTCTTCTTCTTTTTGGGTCTCTCCAAAGCTAGGAGTTCTTCTAGTTCATATTCTTCATAGGTGGGAGATATTTCTCTCTTCTTGGGACATTGATCTTCATGTTCCTTGGATGCATGATCTTTGTATCTAAAAATATTGCTATCTTGGGTTCCTTCTAGATTAACATCCTTGTCATCCTTGTTGTCATTGGCTCTTGGGAGAAAGTTTTCTCTCATGTTGATCATTTGAGTAATGAGTCCTTGCAACAATTGGGATTGAAGTTTCAAAATCCTTTGTATGGCTGGGTCTAGTCCATTGTTGTTGGCTAAAAGCTGAGTTGTCTCTTGGCTCAACTGGTTTTGGGTTGCTATAAGTTCCCTCATGTTGTCTACTTGGTTGTTGTTGATGTCATCTACCTTGGAGTATTTTGGGGTAGTCATCTGTTTGGGTTGAAGGGAGATTAGAATAGACAAGATAATTCTAAGGAGATATTTCTAATCACACACACCACAATTCACACAAACAATGTGCATGCAATCACAAACCAAACATTCACAAACAACTTTTCACTCAAACAACAAAGTTCAGGCACATACTTAGGCAACAAAATATTTTTGTTACACCTCATAAGTTGGTGGTTTCTCTTAGCTAAAATATGGTGGTCCATCTATATGGTTCACTTGTGATCTTTCCATCATTCTTGGTTGCTTCTTCTTACATGAGGTCATGGTTCCTTGAGAAAAACTCTTGGTTGCAATAACTTCTAGTGATGTAGGTTCCTTCTAATTTTTTGCATTCCCTCAGTCTCTAAATCTTGAGTAAGATTTCCTTGTTTCACTTGTAGTCCTTAGTGATATCCAAAGTTGAAGTCATTAGAGCTGAAGATGTTGAAGTCATTAGAGCTGAAGATGTTGAAGAAGTCCTTTGCATATGGTGTAGTCCTTGGTCATGGGGTAGGCTTTTCCATCAAGTTGAAGTAGAAGAGATGTAGAGTTGAAACCAAAATGTTGGAGGAAAGAGTTTACAAGTGTTTTTTTTTAATATTTTTGGAACAAAATACAACTCCTATTTTTCTAAGGGTTTTTGTCCAATCTTAGGGTTTACAAATCCTACAGGCAACACAATGCTCTGATACCATCTGTCGGGGTCCCAACCTTAGATAAGATTGATCCCTCCTGTGTTTACAATGCTAGTCCCTGGATCAATAGCTAGCATCCACAGTTAAGATGTAATATCAAGAAACAAAGGTCATAATATAACTTTATAACCAGGAATAACATAAGTTTATTACATCAAATATAGCTCATATGGCTATTACATTACATTGCAGCGGAATAACTATGGTCAAGTGGTCCTTCATCTTCAAAGTGCCACAGGCAGATGTTGGTTGTAGACTTTGTAATCCTAAACAATCAATCTTCACTAAGACAATCAAACCTGCAACATACAAGTTACAGCCACAAAGGGTCAATACATTTGAATTGTATTGGCAAGTGATACTATGGTAGTATAGTGGAATCTATCATCTATATGCATTTGGCTAAGTGGAGTTGAGGCTTGCATTGCTCAAAATAGATTTTTCCTTAACTTTTGAAAATACTAAGTTTTTGTTTGACAAAATCATTTCCCTCAATCAAAGATTTCAAGATCCTTGTACCAAGCCATCTCTCCATCAATGATTGAAGAATTCAAACAACCCTTGTTCAAACCACAAGATTTTAATTAAGAAATTTGAATGATGAGATTCTTGATTGCTTCCATGTCTTGATGCTCAAATTGTCCTTTACCAGGGACATGGCTAAGTACTTAGATTTTACACTCTGCAGAGGTGGTGCACTTTACCCACAAGACTTGGTTTCCCAAGACAAGATCTTTCAGAAGCTTTCCCTTAGACCAAAATGGACGCGTTCCAACCTATCAAACACTACCACCCACTGTCCATTTGTCTAAGTTCTTGCAACCTATATGATCATGGCAGAGCCCATATTGCCAAGTGGTTGCACTTGAAGCTTCTCAACATTTGACATCTCAAATCCCTTTGTTTCCTGGGTGGCCATCCACAAGTGAGATACACAATCCAAGTCTATGGCATTGTGAACCACTCAACATAACCCAATCCTTCCATTTCCACCCAGGTGATACATTAACTTAGTTGTTTTATTAAACAAAAACACAAGTCCTTAGACTTAGAATATTTTCCATAGTGTGAATATATATTCCACCCATGTTTTCTATTAGCTAGGATAAGCTTGGTAGTAATAGGGAACTTAACTTATGAAATCCTACTAAGGATTCATCTACTAGGTTTTCCTATAGCAAGATCTATACTTAGCAAAATCCATGCAAATTTTACTTAGCAAAATTAATAATGCATAGTGAAAGTAATAGGATAGAAAGTATGAAGCATCACTTGCCTTTTTGGTAGAGTATAGGTTCACTTCTTAATCTTTGAAACAATCACACTCTTCAAGTCACTACAAATCAATCAAGCAAGGCACAAGCTCAATCTACCAATCAAGCAAAACAACACACATAAATAACAAAGTCAAAGAAATGCATGCAAGCATGCCAAGCTTTGTTTTGTTTGAAAAAGTGGTTCCTAGTGGATCATAGACATTTGGGTACATCTAATGGTCATTTCCTAAAGTGGCCAAGTCATTTGCAAAAGGTTTCACTTTAAAACCATTTTCAAAACAAAGTGTTATTTTGTGTGGTGTAGAAATATTTTTATTAAGGCATTAGCCTATAAGGTTCACCAAATGAGTTGCTATTGCAAAACTTGGTGTTTTGGGTCAGTAGGGTGTGGTCCAAACTATTTTCTCAAAGTTTTCTTTCCATAAACATTTTTATAATAAAATCAACAATTTTATTTTAGCTAGAAATGGACTAAACTAATTAATCCATTCCAAACTTTTCCAAATTCATTTTCTAAACCATGGGTTGGTTCCTAGGGTCAGTAGGGTCACAACAAACCATTTTGCAAAGGTTTTAATTCATAAATCATTTTTAAACCATTTTTATACTCTAGACAAGCATACAAATGTTTCTGCAAATTCAAACAAGATAACAAATACTATTTGCTAAACTAAGGCCATGGTTAGCTAGGGCTTGTTCTCCTGAATCCAACGACATAAAATTTGTAAAATTTGGACGTGTGGATCCAAAGATATAAGGGTTTGAAGTTTGCAAAAGTTTCTGTTTTTCAAATCTGTTTTAAATCCAATAGGTGACACGCGGCGTGTTTTAACTGGACGATACCAGTTCGGGTGGATCGTGCGACGCTGGCCGTTGGATCTAATTATCACCGCACGGCTCAGATCATTCGATACCCCTTCGCTCACTTTCTTTCCTAGCCGCTGGATCAAGATCGGACGGTGCTCAGGAGGTTGACCAATAGCTGGCGGCGCCGGCGGCGACGACTGGCGGTGCACGCTCTGTCCGAGGTGGTCTGGCCGTTCTAGGAAGCGAGAGAAGAGGAGGAGAGGCTCACCGTGATCGCAGGGTCGTGGTGATGCTCGACGTGCTGTTGGCTTGACAAGGGGCGCTCGAATACTGTGGTAATTGCTCGCCGGAGTGGAGGTCGGCGTCGGGTGGTTCTGGCCGTGGTCGAGGGCGACGCTGTGGATCATCCCGAAGCAAAACAACGATGCGGTTAGATGCAGAAAGGTGTGGCGAGTGCGGGAGTGTGAACGAGGAGGCGCGGGGCGCTCAGATACTACCTGTGGGCTTCGCCGGAGATGAAGCAGACGGCGGTGGCGGTAGGAGTCGTCGCTGCAGATCGCCCTAAGGTAAAACAGGAGCACATTTAGATGCGCATGAGCAAGGCGATGCTGGGTGCGTGAACTAGAGGGGTCGGGGCGGTCTGGTTCACCTGAGAGTCGTTGCCGGAGTAGAAACGGACGGCGACGCTGTCGGAGCTTGTCGAAGCCGATGCTCCGGGGCAACCGCGGTTGAAGGAAGGGAACGGGGAGAAGCGTCTGGGAGTGGGGAAGCTGCTAGCGTGCTCAGGGAGGCTCGGGAAGGTGTGGCTTGGCCGGAATCGACAGAGGAAGCTCGTCGCTGCGGCGGCGGTGCAGGAGTGATTGGCGACAGCCTAGGGGCAGAGAGAGGGAGTGGCCTGGGGGAAAAAGAGGAGGAGACGCTGGGGTTTTAACGAGCACAGTCAAAGCGAGGTAAAGGCGCAGCGTTAAGACGAATTGATTGCGGCATTCAAATTCAGCAAACGGCAGCGAGGTTTGGGGAAGAAAGGGTCGCGCGGTGAGGACGATGAACAGTAGCGGTGGGTCTACCTGTCAGTGGGAAAACGAAATGAGGGAAGGGTCCACTGGTCATACACTGTACGGGTCAGAAGTGAGGTGCGAATCGTTTTCCTGCGGGGTGATGAAACTGGGCTGGTGCTGGGCTTCCTGGGCTGGGCAGCTGGGCCAGGTCGTTTGCTCTATATTTTTTTTTCTGTCTAAATCTTTTTCTATTTCTAAATCTATTTTTCTGTTTTGAATTTCATTAAACTATTCAAGCATTCAAATAATTCAAACAATTCAAACCATTGTAATGGGTTTTTGGTTCTGTTTATCACTATAAACCAAATCTCAAAATAAATAATATTTTTATTTCTTTTTAGGTTCCATTTATTAATTAAATAAAATGGACTATGGTTTATTAATAAAATAGGGTTTGTTTTAATTAATAAAATCTTCATTAGAAATCCAAATGTTTTCAAAACCAAATCTGTAGGTTTATTTGGAAATAAATTTCATTTGGAAATCTTGTTTAAAATAAAATAATCCTTTTACTTTAGGGTCCATTAATAATTAAATAAAATGGAACTTAGTTATTAAATCAAAATAGGGCTTGATTTTATTAATAAAATCTTTATTTGAAACCTAAATATTTTCAAAATCAAATTAGTAGGTTTAATTTGGGAAATATATAATATTTGGAAATTTGTTTTAAAACAAAATAACCTTTTATTTTAGTGTCCAAAATAAAATAGACTTTCATTATTAAATCAACTTGGGTTTGCTTTATTGAGAATATTTATTTTAAAAGCTAAAATAAAGTTAAAACACTTTAGTAGGTTTTATTAGAGAATATCAAATATTTGGAAAACTTATTTTAAATAATTTAATAAGTTTGATATTTTAATTAAAATGGTAAAACCTTTTATTAAATAAAGTTGGATATTAAATCCTTATTATTTTATTTAAGCAATCCTTTATTATTTTTAAATAAACCTTTGCTAAACATAAAATGTTTTAATTCCCAAAGCTTGGCCAAGGCTTAATTTGGCTTTATAAAATAATCTTTATTTATAAATCCACCTTTTCTTTTGAATACCAAATCTTTTATTAAAAGATCCAAAATAGTAATACCAAAATATTTTATTTTCCTTTAATAAAAGTTTATCTTTTTAAATAGGATTTATTTGATTCAAAGGGGTTTGAGGTTCCATTTAAATTCAAAAAGTTTCTTCTGGCCTTGAAAATCAAACAAAGTTTTATTTTATTAATTTATTTTCACATTACAAGATTTGGAAAATCTTGGGATGTGATAGGAAAACATTTGCTTCAAGTTACTCTAATCACTTGTGATTGTGTGACTATTTGAAGCTATCAAGAATCTCTCTCTAAGCATCAATCTTAATTATTATATTTTGTTATATGCTTATTTGTGTGAATATGATCTTGGATTTCCTTGCAAACTACCTCGGGAAAATAGTCCCTATTACTTCTTGTCCTTGGACAATTAGTACTCTATATATGGTAGAATTCATTGATCATATTCACTTTGGACTTTACTTTTTTCCCTTATCTTTGCAGGATGTCTACGCACTTCTATTCTTGTAGAAAGTTGTTCGGCCTCCAAGTGCAGATGTTTGTAGAACAGCAGCAAGTTTACCTTAAGTGGATTACCCAAGGTTTATCGAACTCAGGGAGGAAGTGGTCAAAGGTATTCCCTCTCAAAGCAACCCTGCAATTAAGATACAAGAAGTCTCTTGTGTCCCCAACACACCCAATACACTTGTCAGGTGTATAGGTGCACTAGTTCGGTGAAGAGATAGTGAAACACAAGTGGTAACGGTGCCAGAAAAGAGCTTCTGACTTGTTGTTGATGTGGGAGAAACTAAAGGCAAACAGAAATAAAGATGGAAGCAAGCAAACATGCAACAAATCTAGATGCAAACGGTGTTTCAATGTTTAGAAACAAGGCCTAGGGATCATACTTTCACTAGTGAACACTCTCTCATATAAATATTCTCTCTTCATGATACTACTCTTCGGTTGGACACTCTAATCCACGGTATGCTTACAAAATCACACCTCAAAGTCCTCCTTCCCCATCTAGATAACCCCACACAGTCACCTTGAGCGCTAGATGGTTCCAACAAACACAGCAATTTCATAGAGACAACCAACTCAAAATATAACTTGAAGGGAATATGCCCTGAGAGGCAATAATAAAGTGTTTATTATGTGTATTCCAAGTATATGATAGATGTTTATTTTGCATGCTATAATTGTATTAATACGGAAACGTTAATACATGTGTGTTTAATAAACAAACAGAAAGTTCCTAGTTATGCCTCTCTCATAAACTAGCTCGTTGATTAACAAGATGATCAAGGTTTCCTGATCATGGACATTGGATGTTGTTAATAACGGGATCACAACATTAGTGTAATGGTGTGATGAACATTCATACGAAGTATAGCATTACGATCAAAGTCATTGAGTTTATATTGCTATAACAACTTACGAAGTGATCCTAATCCTTAGACCATGAGATCATGTCAATCACTAACACCGGAAGAGTTTCTTGATAACATCAAACATCACACCGTAACAGGGTGATTATAAAGATGGATTCAGAACTAATAAAGTGTTATGTTGAGGATCATGGATCGAGAGTGGAATTTGTTCATCCCGATGACGGATAGATATACTCTGGGCCCTCTCGGTGATATCACATTGATTAGCTTGCAAGCAAGTGATTTGATCACTAGAATGTTATATCACAGGAACG
Organism: Avena sativa; assembly: GCA_916181665.1. Lineage (NCBI taxonomy): Eukaryota > Viridiplantae > Streptophyta > Magnoliopsida > Poales > Poaceae > Avena > Avena sativa. Next base: position 380,776,257 of record OV702280.1, on the reverse strand, counting down.
AGAAAAGAGTGCATGTCGGTAACGAGATCAAACTAGGTATGGAGATACCGATGATCGAATCTCGGACATGTAATATATCGTGAAACAAAGGGATTAAGATACTAGCGTAAAAGGTTCTGACGATCACAAGAAAGTCATCGTTGAATGTGTGGGAGTCAGTATGGGTCTCCAGATCCCGCTTCTGATTATTGATCCGAGAGGGGTCTCGATCATGTCCGAATTATTCACGAACCGTAGGGTGACACACTTAAGAGACACCGACATCCAATTGGAGCAAATGTTTCATGCCGAAAGAATGAACAAGCGCAGGAATTTATTTCACTAGATACCGAAACAGGTTTTCGGGTGAAATTGCATAAAGTGGTTATGCATGTGAAATAGAATTCTAGCAAGGGGTTATTTGTGAATGTTTGTCATTAAAGTAATTGACAAAATTCTGAATAAAATAAAAGAGTTTTATTTAATGAGAGTTTGCATTAAATTTGGTGGAAATTTAATGGGAATTTGAGTGGACTTTTGAGTGGAGGAAATTTAAAGGGCATTTTGTGAGTGGAGTGTCCACCCACATGAATGAAGGAGGGGAGGGGGCAGCCCCCATGGCCGGCGGCCACCCCCTTGGGTTCCCCCCTCCTCCTATAAAAGGAGCCCCCCTCCTCATTTGTCTCACACACCTCCTCGTGAAGGATCTCTCTCCCCCTCTAGAATTTATCCCCCATGGTCTCGGACTAGCGAGATACATGTTCCCGGTGGCTATTCGGCAAGAAAGAGTTGTGCTTCCGCTGCATCGCTGGAGCGAGGAGGCGGAGGTTGCTCGGTGCCTCGAACGTGTGTGCGAGCACGGATGCGCTGCTGATTTGCGGCGCTAGGACTTCCTCTCGATCTTGAGATCGGCAAGAGATCGTCTACATCAACCACGACTTGAACTCGTTAAGCTTTGTCGGTCTTCAAGGGTATGTTCTCTACGGATATACATCCGCCCGTTGTTTGTATCTAGTAGATAGATCTTGGTATATAGTTCACATCGTAGGAAAATTTTTGTTTTCTATGCTGCGAACCCTACATAACTCATGAACATATATGTAATCTAGCTTAAGTGCCACACACGGCGCGCATGCTGTCACAGTCACACACGTGGGGAAAAGCATAGATCTATTAAAGCACAATGAGTATTTATGTAACCTCTAGACTAAGTGCCACCACGGTATGCATGTTGTCACTTACACACACGTGAGGAGAGCAGAGATCTATTAAAGCACTTGAGTAGCAAGGTAAATCTACTTGATTACAAAGCTCATGACCACAACAAGATCATGCATAGAGAGAGAGATGAACACATAGCTACGGTAGAGCCCTTAGCCTTGAGGAAGAACTACTCCCTCCTCATCAGGGGAATCGACAACGGTGATGGAGATGGTGGTGGAGATCGATGGAGATGGCTCTGGGGGCACTTCCCCGTCCGGCAGGGTGCCACAACAGAGACTTTCTATCCCCGGGATCTCCCCTTTGGTGGCGGTGGCGCTGCGGAACTTTTCATGGCTTTTTGGTCGATGATTTAGGGTTTCTGAGTCGGGGGATTCTTATAGGCGAAGGAGGCAAGGTCGGTGGAGGGCCAGGGGGCCCACACCCCCTATGGGCGCGACCAGGGTAGGACCCGTGCCCACCTAGGGTGAGGCCACCCTGGTGTCCTCCTCCGTCTCGTCTTTGATTTTCCGTATCGTTCAGGGAGAAATATGAACTTTGTCTTTTGTCCTGTCCAATTCCGAGAATATTCATTTTTTAGCCTTTTGAACCAAAAACAACAGAAAACAGGCAACTGGCACTGTGGCATCTTGTCAATAGGTTAGTTCCAGAAAGTGTATAAAAATACCTGAAAGTGTAGACAAAACATAGCAAAGTGGATACTAAACAAGCATGGAACATAAAAAATTATAGATACATTTGCGACGTATCAGACATCCGCAAGCTTAACTCCTGCTCATCCTCGAGTAGGTAAGTGATAAAAAAGAATAATTTTTATGGTGACATGCACCATCAAAATCAAGATCAAACCATTTGCAAGCATTGAAAGTTGGGATCAAAGAACTCTAAACATGAGTATGAAAGATGGAGTTCTAACAGTAAGACAAAGTAACTATGCATGCAACAATAAAGGCTACAAACAAAGATCATGAATAACATGCATTGAAAAACGTTTGTTTGTTTCACATATAGAAAACATGGCATAGTGGCATTCAGCTTGTCCCTCATGGAGTAGCAAATAGATGCATAGGACACCTTCAAAGTTCATAAGTGTGACTAGATACAAATAGCACAAGAACAAACAATATCAACAATATGCATCAATCAATAAGTTTTGGGACAGTGCACATAAAACTAAGAATGGCAACTATGCTCTCTTAACTGGTGACTAAAGGTAGAAGGTGGAGACTCAATATAATGGTGGAATAAAGTCCCTTGATATAGGGAAGCAGGGATTTCAAGTCTCAAAAAGAGCTTCCAAAAATTATGGTACTTGTTATCTTTCAGCTCTCATTGCCCCTATCATAAGCATCTTGAAGTGATTAAGGTTAAAGTGAACAAACTATGGAGTATATGCTTGACAAAGTATAAGTTAGCAATCTCATGTCCCTTGAATGCGAGGGTCGCTCCTCATGCTACTCAAGTTTAGTTACTTGCAAGTTCTTGTCATAGTAAGTACATGTGTATCATAGAGAACCGCCAACGGGGTACCCCTTGCACATGGTACAGGAGCTATCCCATAACCAAAATGACAAGGCAAGCAAACAATGAGAATCTTAGCATTCTTCTTATTTACCATGGGAATATGGTGCTTTTTTCTCTCTTTCCTATTTTCTCATATTTTCTTTTTCTCAATCTTTTTTTCATAAGAAGAATGCTTCATAGATGTCATTATGGTGATGTTGCAAGTTTCCACCATGATTAGGCATGGCTTAGGCTAGCGGCACAGGCGTTTCTCTGACACACATACATAACTCCATGGACTTACAAGCTCCCCTTTCATTTCACACCGACGACATCCATAGACAAAAAGAGCATGATATCAACTGTGTACAAAGTACAAGTGCAATGTTGAAAGTGTTCCATGTGACAACACGGTTCTGCTAATTCCAACGTATAAGTGCAAGCATATACAACATAGATGACACAATGGTTCAAGTTTATTAGGGTTAAGAAATATAAAGTGTGCCATCAAGTTCGTGAGAGCTTTAATCACTAAGTTTTCACATAACAAAATAATTTTTAATTGGAAGATAGATGGAAACAATAATATACTTGTAATGGTGTAACACACCATGCATAGGAATTTATAGTGGATACTTTGGAATAACTTGATTTCTTGGGAGTTGGATGCATGAATAGAGCTTACTCATACAAGTGGAGGCTAGCAAAAGACTGGGAGCGACCAACTAAGAGAGCAATAACGGCCATAATCATGCAGAGCGACAAAACATTACGAATCAAAGCATAGAGTGGTACTACAAGTCAAGGAATAAATTATCATAGATGATCATAGAGGATAATGGTGAAAGCACAAGAAAACTAAGGCTAAACAGAGTGATTGCAAAAGAGAACACTCACAAGACAATAAGAATGAAAACTAGAGTGTTCTAGGCAATAAAAACATAGCGTCTATCTCTACAAAAGAAGTGTGTTGTAACCCAAGAAACTTATTAAAGCAAATTAAACAAACCAAAACCAAAAACAAAAACAAAGACGCTCCAAGAACAACACAAAATGCATGAAACAATAAAAACAAAGTGTCTAGAAAGCTTAAGCTTTTTATTGATGAAGAAGGGGATGCCTTGGGCATCCCCAAGCTTTGATGCTTGTACCGCTTGAATATTTCTTGGGGTGACACTGGGTGGCATCCCCAAGCTTGATATTTTGTCCATTCTTCATCTCATTACATCATTCTCTCTCTACACCTAAAACTTTTCCTTCATACAAAACTTCACACAATCTTCATTAGCAACATTAGTATATTCAAAAGAGAATAGACCCTTAGGTTTAGCTTTGGAATAGCAAAACTTTCACTAAAAACACAATATACTGTAGCAATTCCCTCAGAAAGCTAAATTTCCCAAAAAGAACCCAAAAAGGAATCAATAAGAAGCAAATGCAAATAATGACAGAAATCTGTCAAAACAGACTAGCAGGTAAAAACAATTTTTTCAAAGACCTTCTATTGCTCAAATCCAAAAGTGTTGAACTAAATAAAGTTATCTAACATACTGGGGGATTTATTCGTAAATTATCAGCTCAATCCTACTTACATATATTCCTCACGAATTTTTATGGTGGAGCACAAAAATCTGTTTCAGGACAACAACTCCCCAAATCTTACTTCCCTGTCATTAGAGGTCATTCTTGGCACAAAAATCAAAAAAAGGATAAGGAGAGGTCATTACTTAAGTAATAACTTCCAAGACTCAAGGAAACTCTTGAGTTATCTCCCAAGAAGTACTTTTCTTTAACGTCTTTAAGTTAGGCTTGATAGTTTGAAAAGATGCTCACATAAGAAATATGAATTGAAGTAAAAGAGAGCATCAAGAAGCAAATTCAAAACACATTTAAGTCTAACCCACTTCCTATGCATAGGAATATTGTAAATAAAAAAGTCATGAAAGCACAAAGCAACAAGCATAGGAAAGCAAAACAAGTGCAACTTCAAGACTTTCAACATAAAGAGGGAAAACTTAATATTGTTGAGATACATAAGACCATGTTTACCTCTCTCATAATAACTTTCAGTAGCAACATGAATAAAATTAATAATATAACTATCACATAAAACATTCTTATCATGAGCCACATGCATAAAATGATTATTACTCTCTACATAAGCATGGTCATTCTAATTAACTCTAGTGGGAGAAAAATTAACAAAATAGCTATCATTGTTATTCTCATCACCATAATCATCAAATATAGGAGGCATATTGTAATCATAATCAATTTTCTCCTCAATAGTAGGTGGATTGAAAATATCATAATCGTCATACATTGGAGGTATAGTATCATCATAAGAAATAGAATAGCTATCTTCATAAGTGTGTTCATCTGTAAACATGTCATCATTGGAAGGAACATGGATAGCACTAATAGCACAACAATTATTAATATTATCATTTTCATAATTGGTGCCAAAGAGATCTTCAATATCAAAAGTAGTGTGCTTTTCCCAATCATGATCACTAATATAGGTAAGAGGCATAGGAACATCATCTAGTTTAGACTCAACAGCAAAAACTATGATAGGAGCAACATGCTTAGGGGAAGATACCATTTCCTCTCTCCTTCTACTCCTCTTATTCTTCTTTCTTCTTCTTCTTCTTCTTCTTCTTCTTCTTCTTCTCCTCTTTAGGAGGGAGAGGCTTGAAAGGAAGCTTCTCCACATAACCTGGTTTATTGTTAGAGACAATAGAAGAAACTTTGGAGGATTCCTCCTTTTCATTAATAAGAACAAAACTCATATTAATCCTATCATATTTTGGTAAAATATCATCTTTTATAAGATTTTGTATGTAAGTATTCACGTGGAAATTATCAACACAATAAAGATGACACCCATGCAGGACGCAATTCATACCAAAATCACTCATGTATACCAAAGAAGATTTTCTTGATAACTCTTGAAAGGATACAGATGTCGCCTAGAGGGGGTGAATAGGCGATTTAAAACTTTTCCGAGAGTGGCTCGACAAAGGCGGAATTAAACTAGTGTTTACTTTGTCAAGCACAACCTAGAACAATTAGGATTCACCTATGTCCACCAACAACTTATGCTAAACAATACAAGCAACAATGTGATAGCAAGATATAGATTACTTCAAGCACGAAGGCTATCACAATGTAAAGTGCATAAGTAAAGAGCTCGGGTATAGAGATAACCGAGGCACGCGTGGACGGCGATATTTTACCGAGTTCCTCTCAACATGGAGTACGTCTCGTTTGGAGAGGGGGTGGTATAAAACCACCAACGCCATAAAAGGTCTCCCTTGTTCTCCGGTGAATCTCACCCAAACGGGATCGATCCACACTTCCACTATCGGTGCACTTGTCGGTGGCAATCTGAAACCTCTCATAAGGTTGGGGCACTTCTCCACAACTTAATTGGAGGCTCCCAACAAACACCACCAAGGCCACAAAACTGTCTAGGGTTCCAAGAACCCAAGAGGGACAAGCTTCAACGAATACCACGAACCAAATCCTCTGAGGAGAACTCAAACCGTTGCACCTAATGCAAATGGCAAGAACACCACAAAGATGCTCAAATCCCTCACTCTCAAGTTCCAACAAAGCTGCTAAAGCTATTGGTGGAACAAGAGAGGAGGAATCAAAGGGGAACACAAAATCCCCCAAAATCTAGATCCCCAAAGATACACTCACAAAGAGATGTTTTGGTTTGGTCAAAACGTGGATCTAGATCTCCTCTCTCTTCCACTCAAATATGGGCAAGAAGCATTGGAGGGGAAGAGATTAATCAAGCTTTTTGAGTGAGAGCAAATGGGGGCAAACCTTAGACAAATAGAGGAGGAAGAAGCACCCAAAAATGAATGATTAGGAAAACTATTTAAAGAAGGGCCAAAAATCTTCCCATTGGGGCGTTTTTCCTGGCCGGACCGGTAGTACCGGACCCAAATACTTGGCAGCGCAACGAACGAGCGGCAAGGAGCGAGTGCAGCAAGCCGAGCGGCAGCAGGCGTGCAAGCGTGGGGCCAGCATGGCGGCAGGCGCGCGTGGGCAAGCGGGCGCGTGCAGGTCAACGCGGGGCCGCGAGCAAATCACGCGAGCGTGCGCGCGGAAGCAGGCCAGCAAGCGGCACAGGGCGGCATCACGGGTCAACGCGCGGCAGGGCGCATCGCTGGCTAGGCGCGCGCGAGAGCGGGGCAGGCCGCGCGCGTAGTGAGTGGGGCCAGGTGGGGGCGACGTGCGCGCGAGCGGGCGAGTGGAGCGAAGTGGCGGCAGCGCGCGACAACGAGTTAGATGCGTGGGCGCTAGGAGTTCCTGGGCCGGGCGGTAGTACCGGCCCACCCAGGCGGTACTACCCGGCCAGGCCGGTACTACCGGGCCGGACTACTGCGGGAGACAGAGAGTAATGCGCGCGCGGACTGGGCCGGTAGTACCCAGCGGTACTACCGCTTGGTCCAAAAGGTTATTTTCTTTTTCCTTTTTAAATCAAATAAGAATGGCAAATATTCAACCGGCTATAACTTTTGATTGGTAACTCTGATCGACCCGATTCCAATTGCGTTGGAAAGAGGACGACATGAGCTTCCCTGAAAATACTGGTTATCACCAAGTGAGAAAGTATCAATTATAATAATGTGAGATAACTCACTTGGTGAGAAACCGAAAAGCTTCCAAGATCAAAATCGCAACAAGATACAAACGAAAGATCCGATTTTGAAGAACAAGATCTTGTTGTGAAGATTACCACAAGCTCTATATCCTCACATGGATAAGACCAAATAACAACCAAATATGATGATGCAAGTATGCAAAGGTTTGATCTCTCTCCGAACGATATGACCGAGTTACTCATTGATAGTACGGCTCTCTATCCTAAACTCGGTCTCCCACTAACAACATGAGACCGGCAAAAGGGAAAACCTATCAAGATTATACCTTTGCCTTGAGCTTGATGTAGACGATCTTGCCCTTCTCAAGATGGAACGTCTTTCTTGATTCCTCATCATCGATCCATGATCACCGAGGATGGCAAGCATCAAACATGAGATCTTCTTTAGATGGCGCATATTGAGCTTGCAAAACATATCTTCTTCGCATTTCATCGACCTTGAAGCCAACACATGCTCCAAGCGATGCCAATGGACAAATCCTACAAGTACAACTTAACGCACACATTAGTCCATACAGATTTTCATTAATTACCAAAACCACACATGGGGGCCCACATGTTCTTTCAACTCTTCACACCCCAAAAATAATGTAAGTTCATCATGTTGATTATCAGTGATCACGTTATCACAATACAAGCTTGAAGTACTCATTGGATTAGAAAGGTTATTATTATGGCCTGAGCATTGAAAATTGAAATGACCCACTTCATAGCAGAGTTCACAAATAAAAGGGTAGAGGGCACAATTTTTTTACCAAGATCATTTAGAGCCTTATACCATGTTCTGGTTTTTTCATTCCAGTAGGTGATACAATATTATTCTTCCATTTGATTCTTCTCACAAGGTCTATGCATACCACAAAAATTAACATTCTTATAAGAAATAGTACTTTTACAAGTTTGAGCATGTTTATTGCAATCATTAATAACATTTTCATTCTCCATGCAAGTGTCTTTAAAAGGTTCATGATACATGTCCATTTTTCTTTAGGAGCATTAATATGGGAAGCAAAGGCTCTATAATATTTAACAAGAATTTGAGGATCGATACCATACTTAGCACTAAGCTCTTGAAAATCAGCAGTTTCAGCGAAAGACTTAATGCAATCATACTCATAGTTTATACCTGGTTCTTTACCTTTGTCATTATCCCAATCTTCGGTATTTCTTTGAATTGTTTCAAGAAGATCCCACTTAGCTTTGACCTCCTTACTTGTGAAGGATCCCTCTAAATAGGTATCTAGAGAGTCCTTGTAATGTCCTGAAAGCCTTGCATAAAAATTATTAATAACAATATTACTAGGGAGCTCAGGAATGGGACATTTGAGCATTAGTGACTTCAGTCTCCCCCAAGCTTGGGCAATACTTTCCCCCTCATGAGGATGGAAATTATAAATATAATTCCTATATTTATGAATTTCATGAGGAGGATAAAATTTAGAGTAAAAGAGAGATTCAAGTTCCTTCCACTCCAAATGATGAGGATCATCTAGTAGCTCATACCACTCCCTTGCTTTGTCCCTAAGTGAGAAAGGGAATAACTTCCTCTTAACTTGGTCCATTGAAATACCTGCACACTTGAACAACTCGCATAATTCATGTATAAAGAGTAAATGATCACTAGGATGGACAGTTCCATCTCCAAAATAGCAGTTATTCATAACACGTTCAACAATTTCAATAGGTATTTTAAAAGGGACACTTTCAGTATGTGGATTTAAAATATCACAAGTATCATTTGAATTACCACATATGGGAGATAAAGTATCATCAAAGCAAATTTTCTTCCCTAAAGCTGGGGAACTAAAAAGATCTTTCTCATAAAAACTAGCTTCCCCAAGCTTAGACGTTTCCATACCATTAGTAACAATGGTGTTCAAAAAATTCATACTAATAACATTGCTATTAGAATGCAAAGAAAGTTCCATAGGTTTTTTAATTCTCTTTTCAAACCACTAAAGTTCTAACTTAGGAAAAATACTAAAAAGCTCTCTAATTTTGTTGTTGTTTTCCATTAAGCCTAACTAGTGAAAACAAGAAACGAAAAGATAAAATTGCAGAATCTAAAGGAAATAACTTCGAGCACTCACACCGGAGGATGTGAGTACCTTTTACCTTACCTCCCCGTCAACGGCGCCAAAAAATAGCTTGATGTCTATGCACTTCTATTCTTGTAGACAGTTGTTGGGCCTCCAAGTGCAGAGGTTTGTAGAATAGCAGCAAGTTTCCCTTAAGTGGATTACCTAAGGTTTATCGAACTCGGAGAGGACGTGGTCAAAAGTATTCCCTCTCAAGCAACCCTGCAATTAAGATACAAGAAGTCTCTTGTGTCGCCAACACACCCAATACACTTGTCAGGTGTATAGGTGCACTAGATCGGCGAAGAGATAGTGAATTACAAGTGGTAACGGTGCCAGAAAAGAGCTTCTGACTTGTTGTTGACGTGGGAGAAACTAAAGGCAAACTGAAATAAAGATGGAAGCAAGCAAACATGCAACAAATCTAGATGCAAACGGTGTTTCAATGTTTAGAAACAAGGCCTAGGGATCATACTTTCACTAGTGAATACTCTCTCATATAAATATCCTCTCTTCATGATACTACTCTTAACTACTCTCCGGTTGGACACTCTAATCCACGGTAGGCCTACAAAAGCACACCTCAAAGTCCGCCTTCCCCATCTACATAACCCCACACTGTCACCTTGAGCGCTAGATGGTTCCAACAAACACCACAATTTCCTAGACACAACTAACTCAAAATATAACTCATGAATATATATATGTAATCTAGCTTAAGTGCCACACACGGCGCGCACACTGCCACTGTCACACACATGGGGAAAAGCATAGATCTATTAAAGCACGATGAGTATTTATGTAACCTCTAGCTTAAGTGCCACCACGGTATGCACGTTGTCACTTACACACATGCAGGGAGATCAGAGATCTATTAAAGCACTTGAGTAGCAAGGTAGATCTACTTGATTACAAAGCTCATGACCACAACAATAGCATGCATAGAGAGAGATATGAACACAAAGCTACCGGTAGAACCCTTATACTTGAAGAAGAACTACTCCCTCCTCATCATGGGAATCAACAACGGTGATGGAGATGGTGGTGGAGATTGATGGAGATGGATCCGGGGGCACTTCCCCGTCCCGGCAGGGTGCCAGAACAGAGACTTTCTGCCCCCCGAATCTCCCCTTCGGTGGCAGCGGCGCTGCGGAACTTTTCGTGGCTTTCTCTTTGATTATTTAGGGTTTTCTCCCTGGGAGGCTTTTATAGGCGAAGGAGGCAAGGTCGGTGGAGGGCCAGGGGGGCTACACCCCTTATGGGAGCGACCAGGGTGGGACCTGCGCCCACCTAGGGTGTGGCCACCCTGGTGTCCTCCTCCATCTCGTCTTCGATTTTCCTATCGTTCAGGGGAAAATATGAACTTTGGCTTTTATCCCGTCCAATTCCAAGAATATTCATTTTTTAGGTTTCTGAAACCAAAAAAAGCAGAAAACAGGCAACTGGCACTGTGGCATCTTGTCAATAGGTTAGTTCCAAAAAGTTTATAAAAATACCTCAAAGTGTAGACAAAACATAGCAAAGTGGATACTAAACAAGGATGGAACATCAAAAAATTTAGATACATTTACGAAGTATCATTGGCCAAGAAAATGTTTTTTCTTTTTGCTCCCAAGCTTTCCTTGCCTCTTATGTATCTTATTATTTGATTGGTATCCTCTTGTGTTTTTTTAATGTAGGTAGTAGTGATGATCTCATTTGTGTGCATTTTGCATTCAAAAGAAAAATTATTCATAATGAACCATCATGGGGGCTCGCCTGTATTATTTAGAACACTCCCATTTGTGCTTGGAAGTTTGATCATTTCTTTTGGTAATTTGTGCCATCATGAAAAGTGTAGAGAGTTTGAGTTATGTGTTTAAATCTTTCTCTTTGGGAGTTGGTTTTATCTCATTCTTTGTCACTTGTTTATCTTTTAGGAAGAGATAAATCCGTGAGCATTGGTATTTTTTGTCTATCTTTTATATCTTTGGCTCTTTCTAGTACATTTGTTGAACTTGTGTCCTTTCATATGTTGATTTAGCTCTTTGATACAATTTGGACACCTTTTGTCGAGTCACACTTTTGTGTGTGTCTTATTGGTTTACTTGGTGTTTTTGTTCAAAATGTATCTACTTTTGATTCTTGAAAGTCTTATGCGTGCATATTTACTACATGTTTATATTATGGCATGCTATCTTTCTTTGACCCAATATATAGGTGAAACTTCACCAAATCTTAATGGGCCAAGATGTGCATGAAATTCAATTTCATATCAATATGCATATATTTGTGTGGAGGCTCTCCTATGTATTGTAGTTGCACTAACTACTTTGAACCCAATTTTTTTGGGGATCATAGTGTACTTAATTGTGTTTTAGGTACATTGGAGATATATATTGGGTTCTTCCATCTTTAACAAGGAATAAGTGGCGTCTATATGTCAATTGGATGCAAGCTAGGATGGTCAACAAATTCATATCCACTTCATCCTACCTATTATATCTCGGTAACACGCATCTCTCTCATGCTACATATCTTGTTCCCAACCTTTTGTAGGTTGCTTGTTGGCATGAATTTGTGTACTTACAAATGTTGGGGTTCTTGATTTGGCTTTGAAGAGTTCTCTCTATTGAAAATGTGTGTATGTTGAGATGAGTGCATATAATGGGGACTATACAAAATCAGGCTCATGATTCACCAATCCCAAATATTTCAATCTAAAAAGTTTGTTGCATATCGTTTCCTCAATATATCTCATGTGCAATAGTGAGTATTTTTGCAAAGTTAATTTCTATTTGTGATACTTGTTGCTTTACTCCACATATTCCAACTATTCCCTTTTTCCTTTGGTAATAGTTGCATTATGTGTAGTGTGTTGGTTTTTGAAGCTCATCGATGTACAATGAGATATATTTGAGCTTTTGGACATGCTTTAAAGCAAACATCTTATTTGTATATTCTATGAATTCCTTTTGTTCTTCATATGCTTTCTTGAGTATCTATTTTGTTTCTGCATGTTGCTTTATGGGCATTTGTCTTTGTGATATTTTCCACCTAGAAATTTATACACACAAGAGAAGATCATTCTTTGGTTGTTTTTGCATTTCTTTGAAACCACCTCTTATTTCTTTTTAACTCTTTGGTAGCTTCAAAATTTATTGTCCTTTGAGTGCATTGTTAAATGAGTTTGGAGGAGTGAGGATTCCATGGTTGTGCACGTTGTTTCCAAATCCAATTACTATAATTGGTGCATAATCGATCTTTGGGGAGCTTCTCTTATTCATTTAAGAGTGCACATTTTACTTCTTTCTCATATTTTGTGGTTTAAATGCTTATGGGGGAGAAAGAATTCCATATTTGTGCATATTGTATTCAAATACAAGTATTCTAAGCTTTGCACAAAGTTTGGGCAGCTTCTCTATTTTCATTTAAACACTCATGTTTTTTGTTGTTTGCATTTGGTATCATTTGTTGGTTTTTCAATTGGTTATTTTGGATCTTTTGATTGATCGCTTCATTTGTTGAATCTTATTTATTTTTTCTTTTATTTTTGCAATCTTTGGGTCCTCAATATAGTTTTACTTCCTCCCAAGTTCTCATCATTTGCCATGTGCATATGCACACCTTTGGAGGAATTCTCACTATATTGGTCGTCTAGAACTTTTCACCTATTTTGGCAATCGATGCCAATGGGGGAGAAGTTTTGGAGGGTTTAAGGGAAGTTGGCCTTTGCTTTGAGTGTGTTCTTAAGCTTTTTCCTCTAATGCTCATGCATCTTTGTGGTTGCTTTGCATGTTGAATATATAGATGAAACTCAACCAACGGTAATGGTTGGCAATCTATGCAATGAAATTCAAGTTCATCACATATGCATATATTGTGGGGGAGTTTGCTTTATATATTGTGGTTTTACCAACATCACAGACTTTTGTAGTATTTGATGTTAGAGCAGCCGCTTTGCTCGTTAAATTCCATATTTAAACCCCCTCAAAGGGATTGTCATCAATTACCAAAATGGGGGAGATTGAAAGGGCATGTATGCCCCTTGTGTGGTTTTGGTAATTAATGACAATCTCTATGGAGTAATGTGTAAATTGAGTTTCACTTGTAGGTTTGTCCATTGGCATCGCTTGGACCATGTGTTGGTCTCAATATGAAGAAATGAAGAAGGATGAGAAGAAATTCCCAAGGGATATGTGCCCATTGGAATCATTAAGAAAGAAGGATCTTGAAGGTTGATCAAGATAAGTACAAAGAGTTGAATCTCGACAGATCAACACTCAAGAAGGCATGAAGAAGTGCAAGATCAAGATGTGCCTTCTCTATATTATCTCATGCTTGGAGCTTGCCATCCTAGGTGATCATGGAGTGATGAAGACAAGTTCAAAGAAGAGGTTTCCCCTTGGAGTATGGGGGAGCAATTTGGAAGTCTTCATCAAGCAAGAGGGAGCAAGAGCAATCAAGAAAGGTGTTCCATCTTGAGAAGGTCAAGACGGTCTACATCAAGCTAAAGTGGAATGCTCAAGGCAAAGGTATGATCTTGATATGGTTTCTCTTTTTCCGGTCTCGTGTTGTTAGTTGGGAGACCGGGTTTAGGATAGATAGCCGTATTATCAAGAGGGGCTCTCAAGCGGGTGTCTCGATCACATCGTTCGGGGAGAGCTCAAACCTTTGCATACATAGCATCATCTTTCTTGATTGTTAGTTGGTTATTGTCCATGATAGGATCTAGATCTTGTGGTTATCATCATAACAAGCTCTAGTTCATCATATAAGGATTTCTCTTGCATATCTTATTGTGTTCTTGATCCTGCGGGTTTTTCTGGATCCACACCTTAGGAGATATCTCACATATATTCTTGATATTGTCTCCCTTGGTGGTATACAATATTTAACCTTTTGTTGGATTCTCTTGGTTTTATCTTTCCAACAAAATTGGTTGCATCCCAATCGGAGTTTCCAAGCTCAACTTCTTGTGTTTTGGGTTTTAGGGCTTTTACCGGTTCATCGCTTCTAAAGATATCATACATTTATAATTTTGGTTTTATCCTTCCATGTTGTACTATGATATTTATTTGCATAATTTTGTGGATCTTGTCGTTCTCTTCAAAACGAGCCCAAGATCATCAAAAACGGAGCCCGAAATCAAAAGTTATTGAAGTTTTCGTGTAATGTTGTATTGTTCCGGTGAAGTACTGTTTTCGTTTTTTCTTGAAAGGAAATTCTGGCCCAAATTCCTTCCAAGTTCCGTTGGAGTACTGTTTTCTTATGTATATTGTGTCTCTATTTACCGGAAGTTCCGGTGGTGCACCGGAAATTCCGGTGGTGCGCGAATCTGGCCCAAACGGGCAGATTTCTATTTTCCTTTTTAAGGGCCCCCTCTTTCCTATTGTTTCACCAACTTTTGAGGTCATTTTTGCTAGCTCTTCCACTCTCTCTCCTCCATTGTTGACTTAAAAATATTTCCCTCTCCCCTTCTCCCTCCAATGATTCTTGCATCTCTTTGAGGGATTTGAGAGAGGAGATCTAGATTTACAATCCCACCAAACCAAATCCCTTCTTTGTGAAGAAATACTTGGGATCTAGATCTTGGAGAGTTTTGTGTTCTCATCTTGTGTTCTTCCTCCCTTATTCCCCCAATATATTTTGTAGTTTTGTTGGAATTTGGGAGTGAAGGATTTTCCCTTGTATTTGTTGCATAGGTTTGAGTTCTCCATGGATATTCGGCGAGTGCAAGCTTGTGGACTTGTTACTCTTGGGTTCTTGGGACCCTAAACGGTTGTGTGGTTGGTGTGTTGTTTTATTGAGGCCTCCATTGTGGAGTGGCCTCAAGCTTGTTGCCTTTTGTGTCTTTGTTGTTGGGAGCCTCCAATTGAGTTGTGAAGATAGCCCCATCCTTGTACGAGTTTGGTGACCGCCCGCAAGTGTCCCTTAGTGGATCGTGAGTAGGCCTTTGTGGCGAGCTTAATGGAGAATAGGGTGAGACTTTTGTGGCGTCGGTGAGTTGCATGCCTTCGCATCTTGTGGCGAGGCCTTGTGTGGCATTGGGTGAGCATCGAGCCACCACACCTCAAGGTGAGCCATTTGTGGCGTTCGAGGAGCATTGCAACATCGCACCTCTCCAATGGAGATGTAGCTTCTTTGGAAGTGAACTTCGGGATAAAAATCTTTGTCTCCACGTCCATCGATTATCTCTCAACCGAGACCTTTGCTTATGCACTTTACTTTGTGATATCCATCGTGCTTGAAATATTTCAGCTTGCTATCACCTTGTTGCTTGTATTGCTTAGCATAGGTTGTTGGTGCACCTAGGTGAACCTAGTGGTTAGGTTTTGTGCTCA
This sequence comes from Avena sativa, assembly GCA_916181665.1. NCBI lineage: Eukaryota > Viridiplantae > Streptophyta > Magnoliopsida > Poales > Poaceae > Avena > Avena sativa. The sequence goes on along the minus strand of OV702280.1, from coordinate 380,760,472 downwards.
ATAAATGAAACATTAGTTTTATTCCGCATTTTTTGAGCCTAAACTGTAATAATTTTAAAAGCTTATTCACCCCCATCTAGGCGACGTCCATTGCACTTTCACCCCCTTTTACCATGCCTTCGTTTCGACAGAAAACATATGCCATAATTTTTCCAAGATTTACATAGGTGGCGGTAGAGGCAAAAATATTCTCCTACTCTAGAAGAGGGTAGATCCTGCTGCTCGGAGGCCATCAGAGAGGGGAAAATCAACACCATCTTCATCACCACTCCTCCTTGGCATAGGGGGAGACTCTTCAACACCATATTCATTAGCACCATCTCCATCTCAATATCGACATCTTAATTTGTGGTAGATTGGACCTTGGATATTGTTTTAATGTTGTGTGCATGGTTGTGCTTGGCAACTTGTCATTATTTTGTGGTGAAGTTATATTTTGAAATTGTTTTGTATTTCATATGTCATTGATCCATATTATATTTCACCATTGTGAGTAGTTCCCCATATACCTAAGGGCATAGGATGAATTGGCTATGATTTCTATATAGTATGCAATGAGTATTTGATCAAGTTTTAATTTTTATGTGGATCTCTGATGGTAATATGCGAATGTCGATTGCATGTTACTTCACCTTTATGGGACCATAGGATTGCACTTTAGTATAATGAAGAGAGTAGGAAGGGACGGAATAACATAAACCGTTTCCTAAGACTTTGAGTTGCATTAGGGGGGTTCTTCATCAGGGACCTTAGAACGTAAAGAAGTGGTTGGACTTTTATGTTTTAATGAGTCCTTGTCTGCACATGTAAATGGCCTTATGACCAATCATTAGATGTGTATTTGCACATGTATATGGTTTCACCTATTTTAGGCTCTGCCCAACGAGAATTAAACTTGACAAAATGCTTATCATGTTGTTGTAGAAATCTTTATGCTAAGTAAATCCATGTCGTCCTCGGGAACGTTTGTTACATATAAGAACACAAACATGAGTTTATCCTCTTTCTACACAGGGGATTGGGTTTTTTCTGAAAAGAGCATTTAATTATTCCCAATTTACTTTAGCGTAATTTACTTATCTACAAACTATAAACCTCAAAAACACAAAATCCTTGCATCTTTTATTGTTTTACTTATTGAACTTGCTAGCCAATACCTTCAGCTCCCCGTGGGTTCGACAATTTTTTCTATATTATAAGGTACTGCAATATATCTCTGATAGCCTGCAAGAGCATGGGTTCATCAGAGAATGTTTTTGTGGAAGTATTAGTTCTAGTTTTATATTGATCCCAATAAGGAGCCTAGGAAAATGTTTATCTGTGGTGTTTCTGTCGCACTCAAGGTGTCACTTTGTCTTGAGTGAATTGACTACAAGTGTTGAGGGTGAGATGAGTGAGTGAAAAGGAAGTAGATGAACGGTACTTAAAGTAAATAACATAAAAGTAAAAGTATGGTGGTTGTTTAAGGTTCCTGCAGATGAAAGGTTAGGCTCGGAGAGAAACAATTCATGGTGATAGTGAATGTGCCAGGTGCATAAAATAGGATAAGTGATTATGATATTTCTTATTCATATGTGAGTAGGCAAGCAACCCATATACCAATCAAGAGTCCTCTTGGTAGATGCTTCTCGATCCTAATGATCCTTCTGTCTGTTACCAAATTCATGGTCAGCACATCAATAAAGGTCTTTCGACCAGATCAAGGCTTTAATATTGGTGGTTCCTTGTTGTCCTCGAGTTATACTAGCTCCTCTTTGATATCGGTCGTGTCACTCAGGGGGTCGCCTATTTGCTAGCAAACAAGTTCATATCTATAAGATCTCAGGATCATGTTACCCGACCCCTTAAATTGGATAACAAGCATTAGGCAAACATAGGCAGTCATTCTCACAATATAATAATCACGACAATAATCATAAATGGGTGAAAATAAAAATATCACGCGCCTATGGGGATTTAATCATACATGAGAGGAGAATAGATCAAAGATATAATCATATTGCAAACAGAAATCATCTCAACTTTACCGTAGCAAACCACAAAATGTCGAAGAACAAATCAAATGCAAACCAAAGTAGGAATAGAGGTTCAAACCCTAATCTTACAAGTATGAATCTCTCTCTCTCTCTCTCTCCCGGTGCAAGTGGGGAATGATGGTGGAGTTGATGATCAAGAGGCTCTAGATCTTCAAAGGACGAGGTAAAGTTCTTCTCTTACTTCAGATCTGATTTTGTCTCTTCTAGGATGGTTTCAGGCGCCTGTGTTCATATTCTCCCTTCTTCTCCTTCACGAAAGTTACTTGTATTGATATAACAGAGGCAATGGAGGATCATATGGGTGGACCGTACGGGCGGCCTCCGACCGTACCGCAAGTCATTAAAAGCTTAGTAAGCCTCGGATGGAAATGTCTTCAATTGTAGATTTGCTTATTTAGGTGTGGTTAGCCCATAAATGCTCTCGTATCTTCCAAAAAAGTGTCCAGTACATGAAAATCATCATAAAAGAACAAGGTTTCTCTATCAAGATCAACGAAACCCGATGAAAACTAATAAAAAATCCTCGATAAAAAGTGTCAATATTTGGAGCTATCAATCTCCTACACTTGGGAGAGATCAGTAGCTAGGAATATTATTTATGACACTAAGAGCATGTTTTTGTTGTGCACGGTGGCTAATGTTCACATTTGTGTTCTACATCAATTCAAACTATATTTTTTTTATCTTGCTACCCTTGTAGAACTCGAACTTTGGTGTACAAAACTAGTTTGGATTTTTTCCCTAAAAAAAACTAGTTTGGTTTTTTTTTGTTCAAAGTCAACCCACAAACGCATTTCTCATTGACTTTTTGAAATGCGAGTTGACTTTGATATAAATTTCAAACCAAAACTTAAACCAAATTTCTGAAACCAGTTTTATACACCAAAACTCCATGTTCTATAGGGATAAAACCGAGTTTATATAGTTTGAATCGATGTAAAACAGAAACATACATACTAGACACCTTGCACATCGACGTTCAAGCCATGTCAATAATATCTCCCGTGGAAAAGGAATGAGACAATTTTAGTGGTGAAGTTTTTCATAGAGAATGAAGGAAAGCCAAACAAAGAAATATCTGAAACCTTAAGCTTGGGGATGCCATATATACCCCTTTGCATCAACATCTCCATTTCAAACCTTTTGCGATTGATCACCATGAATAAATATGCTGAAACTTACATCTATCAAAAGATGATCAAGTACTATAGAAATATAAAATTTTGAAGGATGCATGAAAAGATATGGGGAAAAGGATACATATGTAGTGATCAAAAGTATGGTCACTTCAACTTTATGCATGGTTGTTTTGTTATATGTAGATAGCATTATTCAAGTGTCCTATTCAGTATTAGTTTTTATTATCCTCATGTTTTAAGAATATAAATTGATCTTGTATTATAGGAATGTACTGTATGCGACACTATTTGCAAGCTCTTTTTGCGGTCGGCTTCCTCTCTTTGCTAGCCATTCACGTATTAAGCATAATATAGTGCTATCCAAATTCCTTGAGCTAAGTTATTTGTCTACCTAGGTCCATCATACCTACCTATTACGTGGTATTTTACCACCACTCCAAGTAAATTTCTAGGTGCTATTTTTAGAACTATTTTTTTCTCCTTTTGTGTATGTCTCACAGCTCATGGGGAAGTAGTTTATGTTACCAATGAACTTGACATGCACAACCACCCTTCAGGATAGTAAAAAATGAATGAAGATGAGGGCACAAACTCTCCTATATATATATCACGGGTGGTAGAAAAATAGAAAATAAAAAGAAGCAAACAAGAGACAATGAAAAAAGATAAGCAAAAAAGCGACATATTGGTAAAAAGGGAAAAATAGATGGATAAAGATGCTTATGATGGGGAAATGGGACCTCTTGTCACATCACAATTTTTTGAAATGTAAAAATTAAACAAAAATAATTAAATTCTTAGAAATGACAGAAGGCGGATGGCTGACAATCAAAGAGTGCAAAAGAAATTGGTTCTAAAATGATACTAAAGAGCTTGAAAGATTTCATCCACAATTCACTTCTACGCACAGACTTGTACACTCACACAGATCGATTATGTTAAACGGTCAAAATTAGATTGGTAACTCCTTTTAGTTTGGGTAAAACTAAAATATTCAAGAAATATTATAACTTTTTCATTTTGTTTGTACATTGCAAAAACAGTGTTCCCAATGATTTATGTCTTCTTCTACTTCCTCTACATCACAATCCCGAGGGAGACGAAAGCCTTCACGAAGCGGGGTGAGGTGGCTATGGCGACACATGACTTTGTTGTCGCCGACGCATTATGTGCTGATTGGCCTAGTGGAAGCGTTACGCAGGTGCATTATGTGCTAATTTGCCTAGTAGAAGCGTTACGCAGGAGGAGGCAATTGCCAGAGTGTCGTAGACAGGCTAAAATTGGCTGGTTTATGTCTCACAATACGGTTATACCAACAATAACTTACTTTCTGCATCTTCGTGACAATTTTTTGCCACTTTGCAAGTGAAGGAATGTTTAGGGGCTGCTATAGCTTTTATCTTCCTTGTTCTACCTATCCTTCCCCTCTCATTATCAAGAAGTCACGGTCTGTCACACCTCTCAAGGACCCCTGGCGGACCGGCCGAAGGGGCTAACTTTTTTAAATAATACATTTTTTAATCATTTTCAAAAATAATACACGAAATTGATCATTTTCTATTCTAGTGCCCGGTCTTTAATTTAAAAGACGACCGACACGCGTCTTTAATTCAAAAGACGACTGGCAATATTTAAAAGACGACCACGCTAATCATCTTTTGAAAATACGACGGCACTATTTATCTTTTTTAAAGACGACTAGCTCATGGTCGACTATGCATGATCAATGCAACCTGTCTTTAATCCAAAAGACGATCATGGGCTAGTCGTCTTTTGAAAAGATGATTAGTGCCACCGTCTTTTTAAAAGATAGTGCGGCCATCTTTTGAATTAAAGACCGGCCGCTAGAATTGAAAATGATCAATTTCATGTATTATTTCTGGAAATAATTAAAAAATGTATTATTTAAAAAATATAGCGGCCGGAGGGTGCTCAAACATACATAGGAGGACTTGGGCGAGGGGAAAGGAAATTAGGATGTCTTTGGAAGATAGTTCAGAGTTGAAAAGTCAAAAGTAGACTGGGAGCATCCACTAGATCGGAGCGATAAGACGGGACGGGTGCTTTTGGACCGACCATGGCCCTCCTAGCTACGCACACCTGATGTTGACTTGGTTTATGCTGATGACATAGCACCAAGAGTTTCCCAGACCAACAAAATGATATACTGTCGCTGTCGCTGCAGCGAGTAGAATGCGATTTGCACCAATCCTCCAGGTAATTTGAGGGTGTTTCCATTGGCAGAATAACTGAACAAGGCATCCTCCATTCCAGGCTGTCCGTCACTGGTAGCTGCTTCAGGGAATTTCTATTGGCAGGAATAAGGCATTTTTCTCCAGATTGTTCAAATCCCAGAGCTGAATGGCTGCTTAGAAATTGGGGTGGAGAAAGAATCGCATGCTTAGCTGTGCACTAAAGTGAGGAAAACTGCAGCATGTGCTACCAAAAATACTTTCCAGATTCCATGGTGAGGAGAGCTGAGAAAAAACTGCAGCACGTACTAGTACTAAAAATGCTTCCCAGATTCTGCGGAGCAAATGTGGAGTCTCCGCTGCAGGTCCAAAAGCAAAGCACAGCGGAGCATATATGTTAGGCACATGTGATATGTCATGTTGGAAAAAGCTTCGACAAAACGAACCTACAGCAAATAGTCCTATCATACTGTCAACAGTTCGGTTCGATTATAATGAATAGCAGAGCTTCCACAAAACTAGCTGTAAGCGAACATTTACATCAAATGACTAGTGCGACAGTTCTTCGCATTCTCCAGATTGATGAGCTGGGGAAATGACTGGTCTGCTTGATAAAAAATCAGGCTGTTCTTGTATTGTGTAAAATCCATGACACAGGTCTCCCGTTTGGTATATCTTGAATCCACATCGTAAATTGCTTTACTTTGACACATCAATGGTAAGGACATCATACCTGTTAACCTGTAACAAAAAAGGAGACAGGCGGACGTTAGCGCCCAGTCTTCAGATTCATACTGGCATTACAAAGGAACAAAAATAAATTGTTTTACTTCTGACACTCAAACGGACAGGTTGCAATCCATGTTTAATGCGTTTGTGATAATGCCACATGCACACACCCTTTTACTACTGGCTGGTTCAAGAAATGGCGATGATCTCATGGATTGGCAACTTAAACAACTCGTGCATTTGAATGTAATCAGCAGATATCTCCTACTTTGCGCCAGTCTGCAACGTTAGTAATCCTTGCATTTACTTACAGATTTGCGATTCCTGGGTACATATGACATAACGATCTGTACAGTCTTTTGAATATAACAATATCTGGGCTCCAAGCTTCCTTGCGATGAGGTGGACATGGCCCTCTTCCGGGCTTCCACGAAGATCACTATCGGCAATGGCAACTCCGCCTCATTCTGGCATGACAACTGGTCTCAATTCGGACCTCTCAAATCTTGGGCACCCGACTGTTACACGATCGCCTCCAGAAAGAGCAGAACGGTGGCCAAAGAGCTCTCGGGCAGCAACTGGATTCGCTCCGTATTGCGCCTCAACACGCCTGTGCAGCTTGCCCAGTACCTCAAGGTTTGGGACATGGTGGAGAGCCTTCAGCTAACACAGGAGTACGAAGGCTCCATCATTTGGTCCTTCACCAAAGTCGGCTCCTACAATGCCACCTCGGCCTATCACGCCCAATTCAATGGCTCCCACCCTAGATTCCTTGCCAGGAAATTATGGTCTGCCCATGCCAAGCCTAAATACAAACTCTTTGCATGGCTGCCCATGCACGGGAAGCTCCTCATGGCCGACAACCTTGCTACCAGAGGTTGGAATCATGATCCGATCTGCGCGCTATGCCGAGGCGCTCCAGAAACGGCGGACCATCTATGCAAAGATTGTCCTTTCACTGCTGCTGCCTGGAACCTCGTTCAAAGCTGGGACAACGTCGCGGCCGGGGATCCTGGACAGGCCTTCCCTACTACTTCGGACTGGTGGGACAACTTGATCTCCTGCCACGCCACGGGCGAAAAGCGAAGAATCAGCAGTCGTTTTCTATACGCCATCTGGAATGCTTGGAAAGAAAGAAATAGGAGGATCTTCACTAACCGTCGATTAACTTACGTGGAGGTAGCTGAAATTGCTAGGGAAGACATCATGCAACGCGCACGTGCTTTTGTGGCTTTTGGGCCCGCTATCCTGGCAGAGCCGGACTAGGCTGTTTTTGTTTTTTCCCTTGCTGGGGGATTTTTCCGGCATGTTTTTAACCCTAACTAAAAACATGCCTTATCTGTAACGTCGGACTTTGGTTTTCCCCCTTCTATTTGAAAAGGCAGAACTCGTGCCGAGTGCTCAAAAAAAATAACAATATCTCAAAAAAAGTTGAGTCCTGAACAAATGTGTCACACTCGAACATCTTTTTATCCACAAAAAATCCATAAGGAACAAGCGATAAACATGGCTACAGAATAAAAATGTTAAAAAACTCATGTGTGTGTAACTAAGATGGACGACCCCATGCCACAATGCAGTTTGGCCATTGACTCGAATACGCTCTCAAAACTAGCGAGAAAAATGTGCTTTAAGTGTAAAAATGTAACTGTGAGGGGTTATTGCATGCAAACAGGTGGTAAGGCAGATTTCTATAATTAAAAAAAACGAGACCAACCCAGGCACTAGGACCCGTTGGCATTTTTTTATAGAAGAAACTCCGTGAGTACCAGGACTCGAACCCTGGCCGGCTGCGTGTGCACCTGCAACACTTGCCAACTTTCCGACGCCCTGTTCTCATATTTCTATAATACAAACAGTAGATTCTGGGTATATTAGATCAAACATTCAAACTACTACAGGTTATAACATAATAGATACTCCCGCCGTTTCAAAATATAAGATGTTTTGGCTTTTATGAAACAAATGTATCTAGACCCCTTTTAGTGTGTAGGTTCACTCCGAAACTACACATTAAAAGGCATCTAGATACATTAGTTTCACAAAAGCTAAAACATCTTATATTTTGAAACGGAGGGAGTACAAAGTTATAGTTAAAACAACCAACTATCTTACTTACAGATCAGGTATTTAACGATGAATAGTGACAAAACCTCATGTTGCAGATTTATAAAGAATGTCACAAAGCAGTTTGTTCAACCTAATAGTCAAAAACAGGGATGAAATGAAACACCTGAAGGGAAGGATTTGATCACATACTTTGCAAGTTTGGAACTTTCATTTTATAAATGGTAACCCCGAGTGCACGTTCTGTGCATATTCTTCATATTGATCACCAAAGAACTGCCTCAAGAAAAATTCTTCATACCTGCTTTCGAGTGAAGGAATCACAAGAAAAAACCTGTAAAATCTTTATATCCCGAGGGGTATCAAAGGGTATATCCATAAGGAGCCTACATGCATAATTTAATGAAAGCACTCCAGCAGTAGGATATAACGAATTAGTTTTAGAAGGATACGGTATCCGCTTTGAAAAGAATCGCCACAACACCAATGCAAATGCAACTGTAGATACTGGATTGCACAGCATAAGCTGGGTTCCTACTGCCCATAGAAGAAAGCCTAGATACCCAGGATGCCGCATAAATCTGACAAAATAAGCACAAAGTTTAGCAACAGTAACTATTAAATGGTCTTGCATCATCATGTTCCTATATCGCAAAAATATTAATATTCAAGTTGGAACTTGGAACTCAAGCAAAGAAAAGCAACGACAGTACTGAAGAATTATGAACGTTAAACTGAAATGCAACATAAGTACTACATGAAAATACCTATAAACACCATGAGTTATCAACTGATGCTGGTCTTCATAATGAATCCTTATGACATGTGTAAATGCACGTCCAGCTGTCACAACAGCGATTTTACGAATAATTTCACCAACAAGCACCATTAGAAGGCCAATATTACTGACAAACTGATACCCTTTTAGTTCTGGGAAGAGATAGCCTTCTGTCAGATGTTCTAGCATTGCAAAACTCATTGCCAAAACATACTGCTTGCTGATAAGAAGTGCTGCACCAAAAGCACCTTAATTAGCTCACAATACACCCACACAATAAGCTATGGTAATGCAAATTAGAACTAAGTGGTTAAGAAAGAATACAAGGAAATAAAGTAGCAGTCGCCAATGTATGCCTGCTATTGTTCTTTCATATTCTGTTTGACCTCTTATGTGTCCAGTGGATAAGCTGTGGTTAAGAATCTTCCAGCTGCGTTATTATCCAATCAAAATCTCCTTTCGTTATATGTTATGGTGCATTGTACATTTTGTTTCCAGAAAATAAGTACTCCCTCCGATCCATAATAAGTGTCTCTGATTTGTACTAAATCAGCGACACTTATTACGGATCAGAGGGAGTACACTTTTTAAAACACTGATACTGAATAGTCATACTAATAAGAAAAGTAGTACTCCCTCCGACCCATATTAGTTGACTCAAGTTTGTCTAGATACGGACTAAAACTTGACTAGATACATTCATATCTAGATGAATCTAAGTCAACTAATATGGGTCGGGAGGGGGTACAAAGTTTCAGAAAAAACTACAGTGAGAAACCGCATCCCTGTTTTTTCTCTTAGTGGTAAGGTACGAATAGCTTCAAGGTCTACTGAGCCAACAGACTGCAAGTTGCGCAAACAAAGTTTGAATTACTATTTATTCCCTAATTCAGATTATATACAATTAAAGGAATTTATAATGGCTTATGAAGCAATTAATTAATCAACTTCAGGTTTCGTTTGTAAAGATTACTCTGTATAGGCACTCAAATCGTAACTTTCTGGTGTTGGAGCTTCACCTAAACCTTGATGTCGGCCCAGTGATACTTGTTCTGTTCTTCATCACCATGTATCACTTGGTAGATTGTTTCGGTTGAAGTGTTAGACTAAAAAGAATCTCACAATCACAACAGAGCGGTCAGCACAGGTGTACCGTGGGTATTTTTCAGTTCAAAGCTAAACTGAGAAATTGCCGATGCCAGGACGCCAAGCATTATGCAAACAAGGAAAATGCCACTCAACTATCTAAACGAGATCAAACCAAACAACAGCAATCCAATTGGATCAGTTGGTTCGACGCGTTTTGGCATTTTTACGACCCCATATATGTGCTCCGCATTAACTATTACGCTGTAATAATCTACACATACAAAAGATATGTGCTTCGGTAACACAACACCTGCTTTTGTGTTAACAGAAAAAAGGGTGACAGGACACCTTCTCGAGTAGTATGTACCAGTAAACAATTTTCACAGCCAGAATTGCGAGAGGGGAACGAAGAGGCGGCTGACTCACATGTGGCAGTGACGTTGCGGTGGCCGTGGAAGGCGGCGGCGAGGACGTACTCGGAGCCGTGGAAGAAGACCAGAGCGGCCGCGAACTGCCACGCCTGCGTCCGCGCCGCCATGGGCAGAGCAGGGATCTGGGGACCGGAGCTTGCGCTGTGGCTCAGGGCTAGGGCAGTGGGTGGAGATGCTTGGCGATGTGCCGGGAGGAGGAGATGCCGCATGCGGAAGCTTTTTTTTGCTAGGGACCTGGACGGGTACGGGAAAAGCTTGGAGCAGCCATAGCCATGGATGGCGAGGCGAGGTTAAGCTGTCGGGCCGCCGGGGCAGAGGGAGGAGATACTGGTACTTCGGGTGGGCCGAGTAGGGCTACGAAAAGAGAGGGGATGATCTGCTTATTCTGAACGGTATCCACTGACGTTGTCCATGATCTCGGAGCTTTCCGGCCCAAAGGCCCGACCCAAAAATTTCAATCCTCCACTGCCATATTTGTTGTTCGATTCTAAGAAAAAACTCTGCAATTTTTTGACATTTTAAAATACACTTTTTTCATATATTTTTCATAACGGTTGCATTTATACCTATAAGCCAAAACACGGCCACCATGTCTTTATTCTATTTGTCATCTTTTAAATAGAATCCAATAAAAATTTAATAGAAATCCTTTCTATGTTTCAATGTTTGCCTTTTTTATTTTGTACTTCCTCTGTTTCAGGGCTTAAGGCGTCATCGTTTTGCGTGTTTTTTCTTTGACCAAGAATTACTCTAAATACGTTAAGAGTTTTGGTATAAAACTAGTATCACTGGAAAATATTTTTCAATACTAATCCAACGGTACTAATTATGTACAATATAATCAAGATTTTATTGCTCAATTCTTTCGGTCAAACTTTGCTTTGAAAAGCGTGTGCGCCTTAAGCCTTGAAACGGAGGTAGTATAAAACTCGCTATTATGTGGTTGGGTCAAGGTTACTTAAAAAGCATGGGCCTACTTTTCTGGTTCGGCTTGGTTTACGTGTTTGCTTTCCCAAAAGAATAAACCCCCAAGTAACATGGTACAAACAGTATGGAAGATTTCGTTGCATGGAAACATAATAAGATTTCTTTTTTTCAATTAGATAAACATACTATGGAAAATAAAAACATCGGTTTGGAGAGGAGAGAAACTTACAAGCTCCTGGACAATCAATGATTAATGGAGTTTGGGACTCTCTATGGAAAAGCTTAGTAGCAGCTAAAATCAAACTTTTTACTTGGAAAAGTTTGCATGACATTCTTCAATGCAATGGCGTTCTAGCAAATAGACATGTCCCAATATCTAGCCAATGTCTGCGTTGTGCCATCCATTGTGAAGATATAAAACATGTTCATGCAGAGAAAGTTTGTCGAGATTAGGGCTGTTATCAACTATTTAGGATGCTCTGCAAGTTAATAGAGCTGGAAGTGGGGTTGTGAAAAAACTATTGGTACAACATGCTGTGGATGTAAAAGAATTAATTTTGATGACATCTTGGTATATCTGGTGGATGAGAAGGCAATGGGTCCATGATGAAAAGGTGCCACCTGCTATCATTGTCGTTATGTCCATCCGAGTATAATTACAAAAAAATAATATACGGGTGTTAAGAAAATCTGTTGAAAAAAGGAAAAGCACTTGGACTAGACCAAAGGAGAACTATGTTCTAGTTAATGTAGATGTGAGCTTCGGTCTGGAAAATTTTAGAGGAGGAATTAGGGTTGTGATTCGAGATGACAAGGGAATTTTTATTGCAGCGAGCAGTGACCCAGTCCAATATGCTATTGATGCAAATACCCTTGAAGCTCATGCTATTAGTAGAGGGTTAGCTCTTGCAAATGAGCTTGGATGTGCTCGAATTATCATTCTGTCATCGAAACGCTTCAATAAGGTTGCTTCTCGTTGACGGCAGCAACGGATTTGTTTGAGTACATTTATGTGCAAGCCTCTATTTTCTCTAAGTGTGAGTTTAGTTTTTGTAATAGGGAGACAAATGGTGTTGTAGATTGCTTAGCAAGAGAGACGGGATCACTCCCTTCTGTTTGGATAGATGAAATGTCAGATTTTATTGTTGCTTTGTGACATGGTTATACCCTACGGGTACATGACCTCAGCATACTTGGTCCAGTCCAAGGAAGGCCCATGACAAATATACACCGGCCCATGAAGACTTTCGGGTGGCCAGGGCCCATGACGCTTTCGGATCTTTGGACAGCAAGACTAGAGTAGATAAAAAATTCAAATGGGTAAACCCTAAAACCTGTAACCGACTCGATCTGTGCCTGAGACCTGCCTATATCTATATAAAGGCCAAGAAGGCACGACGAGGAGGCTGTCTTACAATCTCTCGCACACCACCGCATACACACCTCCACACCAGATTGCATCTGCGCACCCTGTAACCTTCGGTTCCACCATAATCAGAGCAGACAAGCAGGAGTAGGGTTTTCCCTCTAGGGGCCTGAACCTGGGTAAACCTCGTGTCTCCGTGTTGCTTGTTTGCTAACCGTTCCGCGATCTCCAGCATCCCTATCTTCTCCAAAACCCAAGTCCATAACAATGGGCATTGACGAGATTAAACCTCGTCAATTGGCGTCGTCTGTGGGAACTGGGGGCGCTGATTGTGCGATCGTGACGGTCACAACCAAAGCGATCTAAAACTCCACGGCGACGGAGAGTCATCTCCTCTTCGGCGCCTTCGACTTCACCGCCCACTCGCCAGCCACCCTGAAGGACTTCGAGCCCGTTGGCGACGGACTCGAGATCTTCTTTGGGAGCTTCTGCTTCCAGGTGGGGCAGACCGACACTCTCCGCCTCCCATAGCGGGTGCCCCTGCCATCGATCAGGCCTGCTTCATGGGCTCCACACCCCGTGCTATGCACATCACCATCGATAGATGAGTCCTATGACAGCAGCTGCTGCAACTCAGATCTGTGCGATCCACCATCGGATGAAGGGACCTATAGTTCCGGATCCGAAAGTTGCGGTAGCAGCAACCCGATCTATGAGCGCTACCAGTGCGCCGCAGTCATCTACGATCAGGAACACAATCCGCCACCCAACCCGCAGGGTAGAAACGGCGGGAATAGAAGAAGCCAGTCCCCCCACCCAACGGGGACGACACTGATCGGGTCATCCACCTCAGCGAGGAGGGGTGGGCTCAAATAAGCGAAGCCGTAGCAGGCAACAAGATCCTGCCTGTGGGCGCCTCACGGGACCTGCTGATGGCATACCACATGCTCCTAATCGAGGAGCACAAGAAGCAGGTGAAGATGCAAGAGGTGCTTGACAAGCGCAAGCAGCCTCGGAGTCCAGTGCGCGGCGAGCTGCGCTCTCCGCCATGGGCATCGGCTCTAGCTCGCACGGCAATCATGGCAACAAGAACCGTTCTCGGATGGAGAACATGGACCCCAAGGAGCGTCGCGAGGTGACTCGGGCCCTCAACGTGTCCTTTATGGAGATGGATGCCGATGGCAACGTCATCCCGAAGACACCGCAAGCCGCAATCAGGGCGGCACTGCGTACCTCGCGTCCCATCCACCTCTGGAAGGGGACCCGAAAATGGCCATGCATAAGTCCGCACTTACCGGACTCGGACTCGTTGGATCTGCGCTCCACTGAGAAGCTCCTTCGGAGCCAAAGAAGAAGGATGTGGTCAGGTTCAACCGCAGCCCCACGCAGTCATCCGAAGATGAAGAGCACGACCTTCCTCGAAGGCAAAAGAGCTCGTGCCGTCGCAGCCGCGACTACGACGCTCGAAGCGAGCTAACTTAGCGCACGATCGACAAGGCATGCGCCAAGCATGTATGCTCGTCTGAATCCGAGGAGGAGGATGACGAACGAGAACTCTGCGGAGCCCGATGCTTCAGCAGATTTGTCCGGCGGACACGGATGCCGTGAAACTTCAAGCTTCCTTCGTACACTCCGAAGTTTGACGGCACACAGGACCCCAAGGCGTGGCTCAGAGACCACTTGTCGTCCGTCAAGCTACACGGCGAAAACAAGGAAACCGCCATGCAATGCCTTCAGCTGCAGCTGACAGGCGCAGCTCAGATCTGGCTTAGCATCCTATCCTCAGGATCCATCCGAAGCTGGGAGGAGCTGGCGTACAGGTTCGTCCGAAACTTCAAGGGCACCAGCAAGAGGCTTGCCTCGATCGAGGAGTTGCGGGCCTGCACCCAACGAACGGGCGAATCCATTCGCTCGTACATACTGCGCTGGTCCAACACCAAGAACTCCGCGACGCACATATCTGAGGAGAGAGCTATCGACACCTTCAAGGACGGCGTCAAACGCCAGGACTTCAAAGAAGAACTTGGGCGCGTCAAGCCCAAGACACTCGACCACCTCATGGACATCGCCAACAGGTGGGCCGATGGCGAGGACTCCGTCCACCGAGCACACTCGGAGCAGGAAGACGACTACGGTTGGCGATGTGAACGCGTAGCAAGAGAAGATCGCGCGTCTACGAAGATCGCGATGGACCCGACATGGTCGCGGCTGGCTACGCCGACCGCCGCAACGACGACAACCGCAGCAACGGCACATACCGTGGAAGCAACTTCCGCGATGGAAGACGCCCAACGCATTCATGGCAACGCCGTGGTCATGACGACGGACCCTCAGCATACGACAAACTGTCAGGTCCATGCACCATCCACTTCTACATCGACAAGCAGGATGGTAAGAAGAAAGCAAGCCACATGCTCAAGGACTGCCGTGAGTTCCAGAAACTCAGCGAGAGCATGGCCCATATGAGGCAGCAAGCCCCGAACCCTGGATACGGGAATGCACCTGCACCAGGTGAGATCGCACATGGAGCTCCTCCATCACCACCTGTGGGACCTTCGAACCATCCAATCGCACCCGCGCAGAACAACGGTGGGCACAGGTACCCCGCGCCGAAAGGATCGCTGATGATCCAAAAAGGGCGCCCAACAAACAGGATGCAGAATAAAATCACCCGCCAAATTAACCTGGCCGTGACCTCTCCGCCCGCCATCCTTGAGTACCTCAGCGGATCGGAGTCCTGCATCACGTTCAACCGTTCGGATCACCCTTGCCAGGTCCCTCGCCCAGGTCATGCTGCCCTGGTGCTTGAGGCGCAGATCGGCGGGTTCAACATGAGTCGCGTCTTCATGGACGGCGGCAGCAGCATCAATATGATCTTCGCCAGCACCTTGGCAGCAATGTGGATCCCGCTGTGCAGCCTAGAACAATCTGATACAACGTTCCACGGCATCGTCCCAGGGAAGGGTGTATTCCCCCTGGGAAAGATATGGCTCGACGTCATCTTCGGCAAGCCGGATAACTTCCTATGCGAGCGACTCGAGTTCGAAGTGGTGGACTGGCCATCATAATACCATGCCATCCTCGGGCACGTGGCATTCGCATGATTCCTGGCTGTACTGCACTACGCGTACCTGCTACTCAAGATGCCAGGACCCAGGGGCGTCATCACGGTCCACGGGAGCTTCACCCGATCGGACCATTGCGACAGGGGCTTCAACAGAATCTCCCAGTCCTTCGGCATGCAGGAGGAGCTCGTAAGGCTCCGCGAGGTGACGGACACCGGGGCACCCCCAGTCGCAAGATAGAACGCACCAGAGATGTCCTTCGACTCCACCGTCAACACAAAGAAGGTGCAGGTACACCCGACGAATGCCTCCAAGACGGCGCTGATCGCCAACGACCTTAGTTCCGCATAGGAAAGCGTGCTCGTCGAATTCCTCCGTGAGCGCTGGGAAATCTTCGCCTGGTGTCCTACGGACATGCCAGGAGTTCCCAGGGAATTCGCTGAGCACGCACTCAATTTCTTTCTAGACGCCAAGCCCGTCAAACAGTCCATCTGACGACTGTCCGAACCACGGGCCGAAGCAATCGGAGTCGAAGTCAACAGACTACTCGACGCAAACTTCATCAGGAAGATCAAGGAGAGCGAATGGCTCGCTAACACCGTGATGGTCCCCAAAAAGGACACGGACATCCTGCGGATGTGCGTGGACTTCACATTGCTGAACAAGCAATGCCCGAAGGATCACTTCCCTCTCCCTCAGATCGATCAGATCATCGATTCGACTGCAGGATGCAAAAAACTCTCCTTCCTCGACGCCTATTCAGGCTACAACCAGATTCAACTGAAGGTCGAAGATCAGGAGAAAACGGCGTTCATCACTCCGTTCAGAGTGTTTTGCTACAACACAATGCCCTTCGGGCTGAAGAACGCAGGCGTCACGTACCAACGATGCATGCAGGCATGCCTGAAGGACCAGATCGGCCGCAACATACAAGTCTATGTCGACGACATAGTCATTAAAACAAGGGAGGCCAAGACGTTCATCGACGATCTCCGCGAGACGTTCGATAACCTCGATCGATACAAGATCAAGTTAAACCGAGAAAAATGCACCTTCGGCGTCCCATCTAGTCAGCTGCTAGGCTACTTCATCTCCCAGCGAGGGATCGAGGCGAACCCGAAGAAAATCCGGGCCATAAAGACCATGGAGAAGCCGAAGAACCTCAAGGGCGTCCAGCAACTGCCGTTCATCAGCCGCATGGGCGAAAAAGCCCTGCCGTTCTACCAGCTGTTGCGCAAGGCAGACAAATTCGAGTGGACGCCCGAGGCGGACGACGCATTCAAAGATCTAAAGCGGCTGCTCTCTACCTCGCCCGTCTTGGTCACGCCAAAGGAGCGCGAGCCTTTACTGCTGTACATAGCAGCCACACACCAGGTGGTAAGCACCGTATTGGTGGTCGAGCGACCCGAAGAAGGCAAGACCCATGGGGTCCAATGCCCAATATACTACCTTAGCGAGGTACTGACGCCAACAAAGAAGAGGTACCCTCACTACCAGAAACTCGCATACGGCGTGTTCATGACGGCTCGTCGGCTGAGCCACTACTTCCAGGAGCACCAAGTGATGGTCGTCAATGAGGCACCACTGAACAACATACTGAACAACCCGGAGGCCGCAGGACGTGTAGCCCTGTGGGGCATCGAGCTGTCACCTCTAGACATCGTCTACGAGAAGCGCCATGCGATCAAGTCTCAGGTCCTTCCGGACTTCCTTGCCCACTGGATTGAAATGCAGCTGCCAGACACGCCGGACATGACACAGTCATGGACGATGCACTTCGACGGCTCCAAGCGCGAAGCCGGAGCAGCAGCCGGAGTCATACTGACCTCCCCGCAGGGCGACAAGATGAAGTACGTCCTCCGGATGAAATTTCGAGCTTCCAACAACGAGGCCGAATACGAAGCCCTCATTCACGGCATGAGAATGGCCAAGATCTGCGGTGCAACGCGCCTGGTCATATACGGAGACTCGAACCTCGTCGTCCAGCAGACGATGAACGAGTGTGACGCACACGCCGCCAACATGATCGCGTACCGCACACTCTACAATGCACTCAAAGGAGACTTCGACGGCTGCGAGCTTCGGCATGTTGAGAGAGAAAGCAACGAAGAGGCCGACAGACTCGCCAACATCGGCTCCACCAGTGCACGGGTGCCACCAGGTGTGTTCCTCGAACAGATTTGCGTGCCATCCATCAAAAGGAAATTCCCCAAGGGATCACCCGAAGAAGCAGAACACTCGGGGGCTGCGCTACCCGAAGGACAGGAAGGACCCGAAAAGCTCGACACAGAGGTCGCATCGGTCAACCTAATGCAGGTCATGGCAGTCGAAGAAACTTGGACACGGCCATACCTCCAATATCTGATAGACGGGGAGCTGCCTGACAGCCCGACAGATGCCCGGCGCATATCTCGTCGGTCCAAGGACTTCACCATCATCAATGATGAGTTATACAAGCGTAGCATTTCGGGTATACTCCAAAGGTGCGTCACCATCGGTGATGGAAAAACCATCCTCCAAGACATCCACGAGGGCATCTGCGGCCATCATGCGGGCAGCCGCGCCTTTGTCGCCAAAGCTCTACGAGCTGGATTCTACTAGCCAACGGCCATGAACGACGCCAAGGACATCGTCCAAAAATGCAACGGGTGCCAAATGTTCGCAGATAAACCGCACGCACCCGGATCAGAGCTCAGGCCCATACCTTTGGCCTGGCCCTTCGACCAATGGGGCCTTGACATGATTGGCAAACTGCCAAGGTCCTCGAAAGGAGGTCACGTCTACCTCCTGGTCATAGTCGACAAATTCACCAAGTGGATTGAGGCCATGCCCGTCACTAACCAAAAGGGCAAAACTACCGTCAAGTTCTTTGAATCCATTGTCTACAGGTTCGGCGTGCCGCATAGCATCATCACCGATAATGGGTCGAACTTCATCTCCAAAGAATTCCAGGACTTCTGCGAAGACCTCAGAATCAACATCACATACGCCTCCGTGGCGCACCCGCAAACGAACGGGCAGGTCGAGAAGGCCAACGGACGTCGTGGCGGTGGCGAGTTGCTCCTCGTGGTCCGTAGCCTCCTGCTGCAGGCGCTCCTTGGCCGCGGCTGCGTTGGCTAGCTCCAGCTCGAGGCGCTCCTTCGCACCAACGGCGACCTCGGCCTTCTTCTCCGCTTGCCCAAGGCTCTTTTTGATAGCATCAAGGTCACAGAGGGTGGTATTGTGTTCCTCTGCAGTCAGCAAAACACCTATCAGATCATAGGGCAAAGAAATACAAGAAGCAGCAAAAGATCATACCTTGAAGCTGTTTGAAACTGGCCTCTAATGCCAGGTGCTGCTGCACCAACTGGTTGACGCCTTGCACAAAAGGCTGCAAAAGGCACTACTCGTCAAAAGAACGGCTCGAAGGCTACGCCCAAAGAACGAGCAAAGCAAGTTAAACATACGAAAAACGCTCGGGGGCTCCCCCCCAAGACAAGAAGCAAAAACAAAAAGTGATCAGCAGAACACCTAAAAACGCCCGGGGGCTCCCCCGGCGGCAAGAGCAAACAAACTTACGTGGTTAGACGGCGACTCCGAAGGTCCAGCCAAAGTCTTCTGGGGGACAACCACCTGATCCTCCTACGGAGAAGGGTTCGGAGCAGTGCCCTCAGAGGTGGCCACCGTCTGAGGAGGAGGAAGAGCAACCTTCGACTCCCCCACCATCTCTCGAGCGCCATCGCTTGAGGAGCCGTCGGAAGAATGTCTGCAAAGGAAAAATCAGCCAAGTACAAAGCAAATAGACAAGATAAAGCAAAAAAGGAACTGAGGAAACATACGAGTCGAGATCGCTCAAATCAAAGACAGGAGGGGTCTTCTTGCCCTTCTTTTCTTCCTTCTTCTCTTCCTTCTTCCGCTTCACCGGCAGGTGCGGTGCCACAGCCCGCACGGGCACGGCCGGAATAGGAGAGGAAGAGCCCCCATGACCCCCGATGTGACGCTCAAGGCATAGCGGATTCCTAGGGGTCGGCGGAGTCGAAGCATCCGACGATTCGCTAGAGCTCCGTGTCCGCTTACGAGTGTGATCCTCGCTCGACTCGTTGGCCTCCTCGGCCGATGATCGCGCCGACGGAAGTTCAGACATGGAGTCCACTACCTCGTTGTCCGGTGCATCCGGGAACACTTCGGGCGATGGAGGCGACATGCCTGGCACCTTGAATTCATGCGTAAGAAGAAAACAAAAAATTCAGCACAAAAAGGTGCAAGGACAACGCATTCGAAAAATAGCGATGCGCGCACGTTCCAGATCTACACCTGCGGAACCGGACGTGAAGCGAAGAACGGAGGAGTCAGTGACTTCCCCGGGATATCCTCTCCAGCCTTGTATTTCAGCAGCGGGCGAAGAACCCCGTCGAGATCCCCCTTGGAGAACTCCTCAGCCAAAACCCTAGTCGGATCGCGACGACCCGAATAAAGGAACATCAGATGCACCCTAGCCTGGAGCGGTTGCACCCGACGTTTAAGGAAGGTGCGGATGATATCCACATCGTTCACCTCTTTATTCGGAATCAACTGGAGATCCTCCACCCGACGATAGAGTCCCTCTATCTCCGCCACCTCGCCATCCAAGATCTGGTTCTTCCAAGACCTCTTCGGCTCGATTTTTTAGGAGGGGTCGAAAGGAGCAAGACCAAAATCCTGCCCAGCCACCGTGGAGTCACGGATGTAAAACCATCGCCTCCGCCAGTACTGGACAGATTCGGACATAGAAAAGGAGAAGAAAATAAGATTGTATTTGAGGGAAATGATGCAACCCACCATGGGATAAACACCATCGGAGCCAGATTGCCTCTTCACGGAAAAGAGTTTCCGGAAGAGGCCAAAGTGCGGCTCGATACCGAGCCAGCACTCGCAGAAAGTGACAAAACAGGCGACATGAAGAAGAGAGTTGGGCGAAAGATGATGCAGATGGATACCGTAAAGGAAAAGCAATCCACGAAGAAAACCGTGGACTGGGAAGGAAAAGCCCCGAAGGACAAAGGCGACGAACATAACCCGAAACCCAGCGGGAGGACAGGGAATTATCTCGTTGCCGGGAAGTTTGACGGCCTCCCTATCCTGCGGGATCAGGCCCCGCTCACGGAGCTTGCGGAGATCACTCTCACGCGTCTTCGATCGCCGCCAGCCACCATCGGTGACACGGGTGGCGACGGAACCCTTCTTGCCACCAGCGGCGGCACTGGTACCAACTGCAGAGGAGGACTTCTTGGGCTTCCCCATTGCAGTACGGCGGCGACAACGACGAGCACGCAGAAACAAGGAAGGAAATACGCGGGGACATTCCAGCGAGCAGTGAGAAAAGCTCAAAGAAGATGGGAGCAGTGAAACAGGAATGGCTGCGGTGAAAACAAATTCACCTTTCCCCAATGATTATAAGGACGAGGAAAATGCACGACGACCGTCCATCGGGGAGACCTAGAGCCAACATCAAGATCTGGCCGTCCACCTGTCAGCACAGCAGCGAACCGCCCCTCCCACGCCGTCCACTACGCACGGAAATCGAGGCGACGCCGTAATTATCTCCACGTCGCGCGTGACCAGCAACTCAAAGTCAGAAGGTGGGACCCATGTTCGTCCAGTCAAGTCATCTCTAGCGCCGCAGACGCTTGAGGTCATCGATCGTTAGCACCGACGTCATCAAAAGCTATACTAGCAACGGTTACAATTCTTCGGCTACGTAACTAAGAGTACTCACTCGAATCTATGATTCGACTAATTACTCGGAGGCTACTCCCATCAGGAGCGCTGGCCGCGCACCCGAAGAACTGAAAGTACTACACCATTGAACTATTTCTTCGAGTCCTACGTCGAGTCTACGACTCCACTACAGACTCGGGGGCTACTCCCATAGGGAGGATGGATTCAAGCATCCGAAAAATTTGTGTCCTACGGACCCGAAGCCAAACAACGGCTGAATTAAAGTCTCTGCTCGAGTCTGCGACTCGAACAGACACTCGGGGGCTACTCCCATAGGGAGCGCTGGTCGCGCACCCTATAAATCTTCGACTGCGATCTTGCGGATCAGTATGCAAAAACTTTTCGGTAACTCTGCCCCAATTAACGCTAAGTGAGTAACATCGTCCTTGGCCACCCGAAACACCTCCGCGGTGATAAACATTCGAATGTTGTGTCTGCGACACAAAGATAAGACCTACAGATATCATCTGATGGCCTGGCAACGCATATGACTGCGCTCTGCTAGTAAGAATCCGTGCTAACAGGCACGATGAAAAATCCCGACGGACGCGTTGGGTACGTCACTTAAAATTCACTAGAATTCCACTCATGTAAGTCCTCCGCGGCATGAGTCGAATTACGCCAGCATATGTTCCGGGTTCGAGTCGAGGGACTTGAATCCGAAGAAGATTGTGTTGTTTTGTCCTAAGACAGTTAACTGACCCTGATCCGTCAGGAGAGTCAGGCACACGCATCAACGATCCCTACACACTCAAAACATTCTCTAAACAAACAGAGATAGTTGCACCCGAAGGATTGAAGAGTCCTCAACCGAATCTACGATTCGACTGAACACTCGGGGGCTACTGACATGGTTATACGCTACGGGTACATGACCTTAGCATACCTGGTCCAGCCCAAGAAAGGCCCATGACAAATATACGCCGGCCCATGACGCCTTCGGATCCTTGGAGAGCAAGACTAGAGTAGATAGAAAATTCAAAGGGGTAAACCCTAAAACCTGTAACCGACTCGATCTGTGCCTGGGACCTGCCTATCTCTATATAAAGGCTAGGAGGGCACGACGAGGAGGCTCTCTTACAATCTCTCGCACACCACCGCATACACACCTCCACGCCAGATTGCATCTGCGCACCCTGTAACCTTCAGTTCCACCATAATCAGAGCAGACAAGCAGGAGTATGGTTTTCCCTCCGGAGGCATGAACCTGGGTAAACCTCGTGTCCCCGTGTTGCTTGTTTGCTAACCGTTCCGCGATCTCCAACATCCCCATCTTCTCCAAAACCTGAGTCCATAACAATAGGCATTGACGAGATTAAACTTCGTCACTTTGTTAATTGATGATGTAACTATTATTTTATTAATAAATTTCGCAGCAGGCTGACTGTTTCCCTCAAAATAAAAGTTTGGTATCAAAGTAGACACTACACTCTGAAATCCTAAATTCTCCGTATCAAACCATCTAGAGGCAGTGTTTCCTGGTATCAATATGGTCCTTAGATGGTGGTACACGAGTAAAGGTGGCAACGTTAATGTGTGATGTGATACCATGCCAAGTTCCGGTAAAAGCGACGATTGAGCTCCCAAGGCGAGGCAATTATGCGAAAAAGGTAATATTTCTGAGTTATAGGTCGAATACATGATTTGATTTGATCGAGAGAAGGTGTGTGACCATTGCTATTTACATCAGACATCTTCATAATCTTGAGACAAAGTTTGTTTTAGGTGACTGATGCACAAGTTAAATGTGTGTAACTAAATGTTCACCAAAATAGGATAATCAATTCTAGTGCTCACACTTGCACACAAGTATAACTTTTTTTTAGTAATTTATGGTATGGAGAGCTTGGTATCTCAACAATGCTCCATTCGTTGGTGAGGATAAAGTGTTTATTCGCTCATTTATCCTACATCTACATTGTTATACACATTTTAGTTGGTTCGATTCGGGCCTAGAGAGTGGTTGTGGAATGAATCGTGGCATGGCAATTTTTGGGTTTATATCGTGCAATTTTATCTGGATAGTTGTTCCTATGGTCGTGAAAACTATTTTGTCTTTTGCCAATGTGGGGAAGAGACCAGTGTCATAGCTCTACTTGAAGGCATTCTCAGAACCCACCTGTTTAATCAATGTTGCTTGCATTCCAAGATGTTGACTGTGTTACTCTTGTTCATGATTTCTGGATGAACAATCGTCATGATGGAAAAAAAGTCGAGTTATAGAGGGGAGGTATATACATTTTTAATCCAACATCTTGTACTGAGGTATATACACGCTTGCAAAATGAGCAACACTAGTCCCACAACTTGAATCCCTAAAGCATTTTTGTCCAATTTAATCGAATTTCAGCAAGTTTGACTAAATTTATCCAACTATAGCGTCGTATTTCTTTAGAAAATAACCCATGTGTATTTTTCTCTAGCATTTGTATCCTCGGTATAGACTGAAAACAGCCCACCTATCAGTAAATATATAAATAAAATAGTTAAAACTCTAGGCAGGCAGAGGGATTCAAACTCAATTACCTTTGTATGGCTACACACATGCACAAGCCATTACACCGACAGATGTTTTTTACTTATTATATTATGATGACGTAGTTAATGTATATTATATAAAAACATACATGCACATAAAAATGCTCGCGTCCACTGCCAACATAATCTTGTGCATCATCTCTATTGAATTATCCCATTACGTGGAGGTCTTTATTTTGAACATTTAAAAAATACAATTCAAAGTATCAAAAACACCTTTAAAAAATATGTACACGTGTACAATGATGTAAGCTTTTTCTATGCACTAGTAGAAAACAGGCATTTAGTCCGAGTTCATAAGAGCCTTTAGTTCCGGTTTCGCATCTGGGACTGTGAATTTGGGACTAAAGGCTCTATCTACGAACCGGGACTAGATGCCACCACGTGGCCGCTTTCTGAAGTGGGGGAGGGGGAGGGCAGAGGATCTTTAGTCCGGTTAGAGATTTTTTTTAAGCTTTTTCTTAAACTTTTGAAATTGTTTGACTCGTTAATCTTTCAATTGGAATATTTTTAATACTAACTAAATTTAATCAAATTACACTTGTGGTCAAACTTTTTGGTCGGTCACCCATCCTTGCACTACTTCACCTTCAACATGCTTAACTTCTTTATTCCATCAGGATGTAACATTGTTGTCAAGACTACCATATCAATCTTATTAATTCATACCAATATGTCATATGTCTTTATTTCTCTAAATTACAAACAACTATTTAAGTAAACAACAATAAATAAGTAATAATAATATTTTATTCCAATGGAAATAGAAAACTAATTAAATAATATTTTATTCATTTTTACCTTTTATTCATTTAATATGGCATAACTAAAATTCAACAAATAATTTTTTCATTATTATCAAAAAAATGTGATGAATCCAAATATGCCATAAAAAAATTTGGTAAAAAATTTAGTTTTTTAAATAAATTTTATTCCTTTTCAAATTTTAAAAATCTAAAACAATCCAAAATGGCCTAAGGCGGTTGAAAATGAACTCGGATTTTTTCCGCACATTTTGATAGGTTGTATATTTTTTCGACATCGTACGCAAAAGTTATAGCCATTTGAATTTTTCATGAATTTTTTGGCAAAATATGTCGAAATTCATGTTTGTTAATTTTTGTAACAACTAAATCACTTAATATAACTACAATTTGAAGGATTTTATTTTTAGATTTTTTATAATTTCGTGGCATGCTTTTGAAACTAGAAAATGCGATCTCGACGGGGTGGAGAGAAATCTCCTGCCGCGGCAGGATTTTTGCCCATTTTCGTGCCATGGTAGAACTCGCCAAAAAAAAAGTCTGATTTTTTAGTCCTGGTTGATGTCTCAAACCAAGACTAAGGTATATCTTTAGGCACGATTGGTAACTGTAATCGGGACTAAAGGATGTTGCCCGTACCGCACACGTCTCTATGGTCCAGGACTAAAGGTACGTAACGACCCGACACTAGAGCTTCCCCGGCCTCCTAGCCATTGGAGCCTGAACGAACCAAGACTAGCCTTGAATCGAAGCCTTTTTTCTACTAGTGGTAGTCCAAAACACTTTAAAAATTTACATCTTAAACCCTGAACCCTTAAAAAATTATTCCTTTTGATTTTTTTATAACTATAGAATACATATTTTAAAATGTCTAAAATAAAGGCTTACATATACCCGGTGTAGACACTCTCAATCGGGCTTCACTTCGCTACGTGTCCATGTGAGCCAGCGAGAGCTCCTACCTTGCCGTCTGACTAAAATCTAACTTTTTCTTTATGTGCTTCATGTCCCGTGTGCGCGAGCTAGAGCTCGTCAGCCCTAAAATAATGTATAATAAACGAGCACTTTTCAATTTATCATGTCGTACCAACGGTCGCAAGCTGTAGAGAAAAAAAACACATGGGTCATTTTACAAAAATTGTGATGCCACATTTAGCTCCAGAATGTGTTTTGACCTCAGGTGGACGAATTCGGTCAAAATCGTAGAAATTCGGTTAAATTAGACTAAAATGCTCTAGTTTATAAGTCGTGGGACTAATTTTGCTATCACTAGTGAAAACGAGGCCTTTGCTTGAGCCTGGAAATGGGCTACGAACCGGTGTTAAAGGGGGGGCCGTACCAGCGTGGCCCGTGCAGCAAAAAGGAGCCTCCCTTTAACACTGGTTCGTGGCACGAATCGGTGTTAAAGGCTCCTGCACCAGTGGCCCGCGCAGCCCCCCTTTAACACCGGGGGCTATATAAGACACCGCAGCCCACACCCCTCTCTTCCATTTTTCCACTCTCTCATTTTGGAGCCTAGTAAGAGGGTGTGAGGTGTGCTAGTTTGTGTTTTTTTCCTATGCACAAGAGGTGTTCGGTGAAATGCCCGAGAGCTCAAAATAAGTTTTCTCGTTGTTCTTTCCTTCTCGGTCGAGGTCGGCAACTATCCTTTCATGTGTCATTGATGTACTATATATAAATGGTCATCTCACTATTAATTTTTGATATATACTATATATTAATGTAGATGAACCGGCAATGGACGTACGGTGACCGACACACTTCCGAGTACATTACGGGCCTCCAAAATTTCATCGTTGTGGCTAATGCAAACCATGGTCATAATGGTTTTATGTGCTATCCGTGTGTTCACTGTCAGAACAAGAAAGACTACTCAAATACCAGAACCATTCACGCCCACCTGTTTCGATCCAGTTTCATGCCCAGCTATAATTGTTGGACCAAGCACGAAGAAAAAGGGATTGTGATGGAAGACAACGAAGAAGAAGAGGATGATGACAACTATCAAAATATGTATCCTGAATATGATGATACTGCAACGGGGGTAGATAATGAAGATCAAGAGGCAGCAGATGGGTCCGCTGATGACGATCTTGGTCGGGCCATTACTGATGCAAAGGAAGAATGTAAAACTAAAAAGGAGAAGGAGAAGCTGGAGCAGATGTTAAAGGATCACAAAACATTGTTGTACCCAACTTGCGAAGATGGCCACAAAAAGCTAGGTACCACACTGGATTTGCTGCAATAGAAGGCAGAGAAAGGTGTGACTGATAGCGTATTTTCAAAGTTGTTGGTAAAAATGAAGAATCTTCTTCCAAGAAAATGAGTTGCCCGACAGTACATACCAAGCAAAGAAGGTTGTCTGCCCTCTAGGATTAGACGTGCAGAAGATACATGCCTGCATTAGTGACTGCATCCTCTACCGCGGTGAGAAGTACGAGAATTTGGATGCATGCCCGGTATGCACTGCACTGCGGTATAAGATCAGACGAGGCGATCCTGGCGATGTTGAGGGCGAGGCTCCTAGGAAGAAGGTTCCTGCCAAGGTTATGTGGTATGCTCCTATAGTACCACGGTTAAAACGTCTCTTCAGAAATAAAGAGCATGCGAAGTTGTTGCGATGACACATGGAAGACCATAAGAAAGACGCGATGTTGAGACACCCCGCTGATGGGTCATAGTGGAGAAAAGTCGAGCGAGAGTATCCGGACTTCGCACGTGACGCAAGGAACTTAAGGTTTAGTCTAAGTACAGATGACATGAATCCTTTTGGTGAGCAGAGCTGCAGTCACAACACCTGGCCTGTGACTCTATGTATCTATAACCTTCCTCCTTGGTTGTGCATGAAGAGGAAGTTCATTCTGATGCGAGTGCTCATCCAAGGCCCGAGGCAACCCGGTAACGACATTGATGTGTACCTAAGGCCATTAGTTGAAGAACTTTTACAGCTGTGGGCCAAACCAGGTGTACGTATGTGGGGTGAGCACAAGGGGGAGCCATTTGACCTACGAGCATTGCTTTTCATAATCATCAATGATTGGCCTGCTCTTAGTAACATTTCAGGACAGACAAACAAGGGATACAATGCATGCACACACTATTTAGATGAGACTGAAAATGTATATTTGGATAAATGTAAGAAGGTTGTGTACCTAGGGTATCGTCGATTTCTTCCGAACCTGCATCCAGTAAGAAAGAAATGCAAGCATTTCAAACGTCTGGCAGAACCCCGGAGGAAGCCTGTCCTCCGTACCGGTGAGGAGGTATTTGGTATGGTCAAGGACCTATAAGTAATCTTTGAAAAAGGTCCTGGCAGTCTATCTGTTCTGAATGACGATGTCGGGCACACGCCCATGTGGAAGAAGCAATCTATATTTTGGTACCTACCCTATTGGAAAGTCTTAGAGGTCCGCTCTTCAATCGACATGATGCACGTGACGAAGAATATTTGCGTGAACCTGCTAGGCTTCCTAGGAGTGTATGGGAAGACAAAAGATACACCGGAAGCACGGCAGGACCAGCAACGTCTGAAAGACCCTGAAGAGCCTGTGCATCTTGAGAACGAGAAGGGTAAACGATGCCACTTAACTCCTGCCAGCTATGCTCTTACCAAAGCAGAGAAGGAAATCTTTTTTGAATGCCTGAGCAGTATCAAGGTCCCGTCTGGCTTCTCGTCGAATATAAAGGGAATAATAAATATGGCAGAGAAAAATTCCAAAACCTGAAGTCTCATGACTGCCACGTGATTATGACATAATTGCTTCCGATTGCATTGAGGGGGCTTATACCTGAAAATGTTCGAGTACCCATTGTGAAGCTATGTGCATTCCTCAATGCAATATATCAGAAGGTAATCGATCCAGAAAGCCTACCAGGGTTACAGACAGATGTGGTCCAATGTCTTGTCAGCTTTGAGTTAGTGTTCCCACCATCCTTCTTCAATATTATGACGCATCTCCTAGTTCACCTAGTAGAAGAGATTGCCATTCTCGGTCCTGTATTTCTACACAATATGTTCCCCTTTGAGAGGTACATGGGAGTCTTAAAGAAATATGTTCATAATCGTGCTAGGCTAGAAGGAAGCATCTCCAAGGGCTATGTAACAGAGGAGGTCATTGAGTTCTGTGTTGATTTTATTCCTGACCTTAAGGCGATTGGTGTTCCAGAATCACGACATGAGGGGAGACTGCGTGGAAAAGGCACCCTAGGATGTAAAGCAATGATATGTAGGGACGGATATTCTCTCAATCAAGCACAATACACGGTTTTATAAAGATCTATCTTGGTTGCCCCGTATATCAATGAACACAAGAATTTAATACGCCTCAAACACCCGGGCAGTCTGATGAATGGATTATAAGTGAACACATGGTGAGTTTTGGCGGCTGGCTGCAAAGACTTCTCATGAATAACACCACTGTTGGGGATCAGTTGTACTTGTTGGCCAGGACACCATCTTCGACTGTATGTACTTTCCAAGGATACGAGATAAATGAGAATACATTTTACACGATAGGCCAAGATAAAAAGAGCACCAACCAAAATAGTGGTGTCCGCTTCGATGCAGCAGAAGACAATGGGCAAAAGACCACGTATTATGGGTTCATAGAGGAGATATGGGAACTTGACTATGGACCTAATTTTAAGGTCCCCTTGTTTCGATGAAAATGGGTCAAGCTAACAGGAGGAAGGGTTGAGGTAGACAAGAAGTACGAAATGACAACAGTGGATCTCAACAATCTTATGAAGGTAGACAAGAACTTAGACGAACCATTCGTCTTAGCCAATGATGTGGCTCAGGTTTTCTATGTGAAGGACATGTCTACCAAACCGAAAAAAAAGCAAACAGATACATCAAACGATGAGCCAAAGCGTCACATAGTTCTTTCAGGGAAAAGAAACATCGTGGGAGCGGAGGATAAGACAGACATGTCAGAAGATTATAATAAGTTTGATGAAATTCCGCCCTTCAGAGTGAAGACTGACCCAACCATCCTGTTAAACGGTGCTGATACTCCATGGTTACGGCCGACGTGATCATAAGATTGACTATATGTATTAATTCAGCCATTTTTGGCACACATATGTATCTCAACATGGAAATCAATGTCATATTTCTTCTGTTAACAGTATATGTATTAAATGAGCCATTTTTCTTTCCGCCATTTTTTCCCGCCATTTTTCTTCCCGCCATTTTTCTTCCCGCCAGTTCTTCCATCCAACCATTTCTCACTATATATATATATGTAGGGTTGGCCTCCATTGTCATTGCACATCTCTAGACTCATATCTGCAACCTCATCACCCTTTCCCATGGCTTCCACGGTAGCACTAACCCCCAGGAAGGCGGAGGAGCTTTGCGCCTCGAACTACCCCTGCCTGCCGGGCTACTGTGTCCCCGTCGGCTGGATGCTGAGCGCCGGAGGCGTGCCGGTTCCTCCTGTCCCTCTAGGTGTGGCGCGTCGGATGGCCATCACGAACCACTACTACTTCGAGCTCACGCCGGAGCAGCGGAGGAATCCCAGATGGCATCCCGACTATTTCCCTACTTGGGAAGCCTTCTTCGGGGATCGGCGTGAGAGGGCGCTCGCCAGGCGTGAGGAGGACGGCCCACCTCCTCCAAACTTAAATGAGGCCGGTGGTCGGCTATGGTGGCGTGGTCGGACTCTCCAGAGCGTCATGGCCTACGACACTGTCGCCGACTCTAACCCTCGTCTGTGCTACCCTCAAATCCTGCCCACGCGTACTCAGCCTTCAAGGTTCAATTACGGTGACCCCGACGACAATAGCGATGACGGCGGCGGCGAGTACGACGACTACAGTGGCGAGTATTGCAGGTGTAGGCAGGAGCATGACTGAATCACTCCAACATTCCGAAACAAGTTCGGCCGATTGTGACTTAATCTGGCCATGTATCTTAATTTTCAGTTCTTTTATGTATCGTAATTTTCAGTCGTGCTTTATGTAACTTACTGTTAGTTGCATTCTGTATTTTAATTCCAGTTCTATCTCATTCACAAAATGACCTATCTCATTCGAGGTTTCTTGGCTTTCGGGTCAAATGACCAATGTTATGGCTAGAATCAAGGCATGGTTTGTGATAATGTGGCCATATTGTGCATACATGTGCATCATGGCATGGAAAACAATTTTGCAAGAGGAAGTTTTCCTTTTTGTCGCACCAAAAAGGTATTTTCCATTTTTCGATCATAAAAAACGGACAATTTTGTGAAGCAACCACCAAATGGCTAATTTAAAAAACCAACACCACATTTTACAAAAATACTAGACCACCTTATATGGACAATGTACCAACAGGGGGATCTGAAACCTTTCCGTCCACCTCTGGTGAAAAAGACAAATTCCTGCCGAATCGGTAGGAAGTGGGTCAGATATGAACTATAGGTACATGACACGATGCTCATGATTTTTTACAAAAATCATTTTTAGGTTCAAAATATGCTATTTTATCAAAAATCCAATGCAAGTTGAGCGAGGCTTGTCCCCGAGCTAAGAATCTTCATGCCCGTTGTTCGACAAAGTTTGACGATAGTTTAAAACGGGGATAAAAAATTAAAAAAGATCGAAACATTCGCGTGGTGTTATATTATGTGACATAGTTAGAAGGAAAAATATCAAACTGGGTATATTGATTATGTCTAAAAAAAACTTCACAAAAAGACCTATCTCATTCGAGGTTTCTTGGCTTTTGGGTCAAATGACCAATGTTATGGCTAGAATCAAGGCATAGTTTGTGATAATATGGCCATATTGTGCATACATGTGCATCATGGCATGGCAAACAATGTTGCAAGAGGAAGTTTTCCTTTTTGTCGCACCAAAAAGGCATTTTCCATTTTCCGAGCATAAAAAACGGACGATTTTGTGAAGCAACCACCAAATGGATAATTCAAAAAACCACCACCACATTTTACAAAAATACTACACCACCTTATATGGACAATATACCAACAGGGGGATCTGAAACCTTCCCGTCCACCTCTGGTGAAAAAGACAAATTCCTGCCGAATCGGTAGGAAGTGGGTCAGATATGAACTACAGGTACATGATACGATGCTCATGATTTTTTACAAAAATCATTTTTAGGTTCACAGTATGCTATTTTATCAAAAATCCAATGCAGGTTGAGCGAGGCTTTGTCAGATTCCAAAGTATACAAAAGATGCGGCATTTAAATATCCAAACAATTCAAAAATGTTAATACAAAATAAAATATGATTTGCTCTAATAAAATAGGGTTAGATTCCTTTTTAGATGCTTAATATTTCTTATGTTCAAAGTTTTAGGATTTGACTATTTTATTTTTGTTTGAATTGAATAATCAAAATTTATATGTAAGTGTTTTAATCATTTTGAAAATTTTCATCTAAAGTAAATATAAAATGTTTTTACATGAATGGATAGATATTATTTTTCTGAAAATTATGATATATTATTCATATTTTTCTGAGTTGAAATGAAAAAGATATGAATTTTCTAAATTCATATCCTATTTTTTGAATTATAAATGCCCCCACCCCTTTAATGCATGAAATAAATGCCCCCCTTTAACATCGGTTCTAGCCACGAACCGGTGTTAAAGGGGGGGTGCGGGCGCGAAACAAATCCCCCCCTTTAACACCGGTTCGTGGCTGGAACCGGTGTTAAAGGGTGGGTATAAAGGCACGCGTTCCTCTTCCTCCCCCCAGCCAGATTGATCGAGCGCAAACAGGAGCAGAGCAGAGCCGCCAGGCTGCCCGACCTTCGCCGTCCGCCGCCGTCACCGCCGCCCGCCACCGCGTCCGTGTCGTCCGCCGCCCTCCCCCCCCCCCCCCGTCCACTCGCCGAGCCGCCACCGCGCCAGCAACTCTCGGAAGCGGCGCCTCCGCCCGTCCACTCGCGGAGCCTCCGGCCGGCGCCGCGTGAAGGGAATATGCCCGAGAGGCAATAATAAAGTGGTTATTATCGTATTCCTTGTTTATGATAAATGTTTATTTTGCATGCTATAATTGTATTAATACGGAAACGTTAATACATGTGTGTTTAATAAACAAACAGAAAGTTCCTAGTTATGCCTCTCTCATAAACTAGCTCATTGATTAACAAGACAATCAAGGTTTCCTGATCATGGACATTGGATGTTGTTAATAACGGGGTCACAACATTAGTGTAATGGTGTGATGAACATTCATCCGAAGTATAGCATTACGATCAAAGTCATTGAGTTTATATTGCTATAACAACTTACGAAGTGATCCTAATCCTTAAACCATGAGATCATGTCAATCACTAACACCGGAAGAGTTTCTTGATAACATCAAACGTCACACCGTAACAGGGTGATTATAAAGATGGATTTAGAACTAATAAAGTGTTATGTCGAGGCCCATGGATCGAGAGTGGAATTTGTTCATCCCGATGACGGATAGATATACTCTGGGCCCTCTCGATGATATCACATTGGTTAGCTTGCAAGCAAGTGATTTGATCACTAGAATGTTATATCACAGGAACGAGAAAAGAGTGCATGTCAGTAACGAGATCAAACTTGGTATGGAGATACCGATGATCGAATCTCAGACATGTAATATATTGCGAAACAAAAGGATTAAGATACTAGCGTAAAAGGTTCTGACGGTCACAAGAAAGTCATCGTTGAATGTGTGGGAGTCAGTATGGGTCTCCAGATCCCGCTTCTGATTATTAATCTGAGAGGAGTCTCGATCATGTCCGCATTATTCGTGAACCATAGGGTGACACACTTAAGAGACACCGACATCCATTTGGAGCAAAAGTTTCATGCCGAAAAGAAAAAGAAAGCACAAGAATTTATTTCACTAGACACCGAAACTGTTTCGGTTGAAATTGCTGAAACTGGTTCTGCATGTGAAATGGAATACTAGCAAGGGGTTTTATGTGAATGTTTGTTAATTAAAGTAATTAACAAAATTCTGAATAAATAAATAAAAGAGTTTTATTTAAATGAGAGCTTGCATTAATTTTGGTGGAAAATTAATGCATGTGAGTGGAATTGTGAGTGGAGAGGTTTTTATGTGAGTGGAGCTTCCACCACATGAATGAGGGAGAAGTGGGGGCACCCTCCATGGCCGGCGGCCATGCCCCCTTGGGCTGCCCCCTCCCCTATAAACGGACCCCCTCCTCTCACTTGGCTCTCACACCTCCTCGTGAAGGATCTCTCTCCCCCTCTAGAATTTACCCCCCATGGTCTCGGACTAGCGAGATACATGTTCCCGGTGGCTTTTCGGCAAGAAAGAGTTATGCTTCCGCTGCATCGCTGGAGCGAGGAGGCGGAGGTTTCTCGGTGCCTCGAACTTGTGTGCGAGCACGGATGCGTTGCTGTTTTGCGGCGCTGGGACTTCCTCTCGATCTTGAGATCGGCAAGAGATCGTCTACATCAACCACGAGTTTGGACTCGTTAAGCTTTGTCGGTCTTCAAGGGTATGTTCTCTACGGATATACATCCGCCCGTTGTTTGTATCTAGTAGATAGATCTTGGTACATAGTTGTTCCCATCGTAGGAAATTTTTTGTTTTCTATGCTGCGAACCCTACACCGCGCGCCACCACTCGCCGCCGACCCCGTCATCCTCGCCCGGTGCCGCGCGCCACTCCCTGCCGACCGACCCCGCCGGTAGTAGTTATTAATTAGTTGTAATTAAGTGTGTAGTTATTATTAGAGTTTTGTTATTGTATTATTAGTTTAGGGTTAGTATTAGTTTAGGGTTATTATATGTGGATTCGCAATAGATTTATACTTGTTATTGTATTATTAGTAGTTTAGTGTTAGAATTAGTTTAGGGTTATTTAGTTTAGGGTTATTTATTTAGTGTAGTTTAGTGTATTTAGTTTAGGGTTATTTAGTGTATTTTATAGTTAGTATTAGTTTAGGGTCGTCACCTCGCTGCTCTGCAAGCGCCGCCGCTGGCCGTTGTCGTTAACGTCGCTCGGGTGACCCCTAGGTAGTGGCGCGGCCCGTTTTAGGTAGGCCGCATCACGCTAAGGCGAGCCTGCTACCTCGCGCGCCCTAGGGTTTGGACCCCTCTCATATGCATCGGGGATTTCTTCGAATTAGGGTTTGGACCCCTTGGAACTCATTTAAAATGATCAAGAATCCTTAGGGTTTTAATTTCATTTGTGTATTTATTTGTGTATTTTTGTATGAATAATATGTATAATTGTGTATGAATCCAAGTCCACTTGAATGTTTACTCTCTTACTCTAGATAATATTATGTCGTCGACCACCGCCACCATTATGCCGTCGACCCTGACCTCCTCTGTCCTCGCTGATCCCACGTCGTGCTGGTTCGAACGCACACCCCCACGCATCCCGGCCCCGCTCTCGCCCTAGCGCCGCCACCTCTCGTTGTCAATATAGCATTATAATAACCATGCTATGTTAATCAACTTTCATGACAAGTTAATTAGAAGAAGTAAATGTACCCTCTCATATGAATCGGGGGTTTCTCCGAAATAGGGTTTGGAATGACCAAGCTTGTATTAGGGTTACATTTCAATACTTTTAACCTGCCATATCATCATCTTTGCTTGACCATTTCAATAGATGTATTACTGATATTTGTGTGATCTTATTTTGTTTTAGAAACTATGGATCCACTCAGTAGAAACCTTGAAGATGAAGAAATAATGGAGAACATGATCCACGAGGACACCTCACAATAGCTGAACTTGGAGGGACATGATGACAGCTCAAGTAGTCATGGAGAAGAGGACGACTCCGCTGAATGCACTTTAGTGATTACAAAGTCTGTCGAGGTATATGCATGGATTAAGCCTCTGCTGACTTGCACCGATTGATTTGGATATATGTAAATGTATTAATTAACGCTTCTTTCTTCTTTTAGCCCTCTGGATCGACTAGCCAGCAACAATCTTCTTCTACGAAAAAGAGCAAGCGAGGCGCGAGCCATCGGTTGAAAGATCATGCAAAGTTCACGATCGAAGCAGTCCGTGTTGATGGCAGGCCGATGGAGCCCAAGAAGGCCGCAGACAAATTTGTATGTCAGGCTGGAGTTCTTGTTAGGGACCAAATCCCAATCATAATTGAAAATTGGAATAAGCCAAAGAAGGGCGACGGTACCTTTGTCGATGAAAGATCCAAAGAAACGCTTTGGAATTCGCTGTTGGTAAATTTCACCCTTTCGCCAGAGGAGGATGAAAACAAACTGGTTATAAAGGAAAAGGTCAAAGAGTGGACTCTAAAGAAGATGGCTAACGCTTTCCGCAACTGGAAGACAAAATTGAACAAATTTGTCAAAGCTCGCGAGACTCCATATTTCGAAGACACATATTATGCGAAGATAAGACCTCACTGGCCCGAATTTGTGGCATATAAGGAAGGTGCTATAGCTAAAAAGAGGTCAGAAACCAATACGCTAAATGCCCAGAATAAGGAATATCACCAGAGGACGGGGTCAGGTGGCTACATATCTCAGAGGCCTAAGTGGGAGGAAGCTGAGAAGGCCCTGCGCGCTAGAGGGATCACACCCCAAACAGATGGGTGGGACCTATGTGCAAAGACTTGGTTCTACGGAATCAGGGCAAGGTTGGACCCAGAAACAGGATTGTGTATCTTCCCAACCCTCCTTGCCAAACCCGTCACTGAACTCATCACGGCATACGAGGAAACAACCGTCAGGACCTTCCATTCCGACAGAGAGAATGACCAGCTCACACGCGCCATCGGTAAAAAAGGACACCCTGGACATGCACAAGGCACAGGGGGTATGACGTGGAAGGATGGGTTTGCCAAGTGGGGCGACTCTTACAGATGGCGTGGCAAAAAAGAAAAAGAGCGTACAGAGCGGATGACACAGATAGAACATGCACTTGTGGCGCTGCAGGCGCAAGTGAATGCACAACAGAGCCAGCAAGCTACCGGCCCATCTCAGCGGCACGAAGAGCCTGCATTGGAAGCTGCCGGCGGCCCAGACTCTGTGCGGAAAAGCAGCGTGGCTTCCACGGAGAACGTGCAGCCCACACTTGAAATGGCGGGTCCTCGATACCCCGTGGATGAGATCACGGAGAGCGAACACGCTGAGCTGCATATGAGATTAATGGGCTTATCCATTAAGGTGGCTATCGGCTATGCCTTACCTCCTGTAGCTGGTGGAACTTACCACTGCCGACCGATTCCAGATGGCTATGCTATTGTCGGGGTGGATGAGGTTGTGAAGGAATATGAGGAAGCACAGCTTGACCATGCTACAGGTGAAGGGGAAACTCAACTCAAATTTGCAGTGAAAACAACCATTCTTTGAAAGAAGGAACACATCGTGCTTCCAAATTGGAGGCCACTGGCACCCCCGCCATCTCTGTAGCGTCAGCAGTTTGAGCCGCTTCAGCCATCTCCTGCGCGAAAGCCATCTCCGGCGCTTCAGCCATCTCCTGCGCG
Organism: Avena sativa; assembly: GCA_916181665.1. Taxonomy (NCBI): domain Eukaryota; kingdom Viridiplantae; phylum Streptophyta; class Magnoliopsida; order Poales; family Poaceae; genus Avena; species Avena sativa. The sequence goes on along the minus strand of OV702280.1, from coordinate 380,723,181 downwards.
CCAGCCATCTCTGGCGCGCCAGCCATCTCCTGCTCGTCAGCCATCTCCGGCGCTTCAGCCATCTCCTCAACGTAAGTGGAAGAGCACTGCCACGAAGAGCATCACTAGCACTGCCACAAAAAAATCTGTAGGAAACCGTACGCCAAAGAGTTCAAGAAACTACGTCCCGCAGCCTTCCACCAAGCCATTGCCGGTTTTACCGTGGAATCGCAGCGACGAGGAGACCAATAGGATCTCGGAAGAAGAGGTCAAGAAATTCTTTGCACCTAGACGGGCCGAGCCAAAGGAGAAAATAGATCCGGCGGTGGTGGAGAAGTTTTACAATAATCTTTTGAAACCTGAAATCCCACTTGTGCCGGACTACAAGCGCCAGATTTTGAAGGGGGATGCAAGACGCTGTAGGAAGACTGAAAGTAGCAGTCGTGTGGCACCCCAGAAAATAGTTCTCATGCTCGGAGAGCAGGAAAACCAATCATGCGCTCCGCTCCAAGTGTTCGACACACGGGACGCTCCTCCCGTAAATGATTACGAGGCAGAGCTACAAAGAAAGACCAATGAGATGAGGTTGACTTACATTGCATACTTGAACATCATGGGAGACAACTTGCCCAAAGGCGATGCCAACCCCATACAGCCATGAAAGTATGGGAAGAATCTCATCAAGAAAGAGGAGCTCAAGAATCTACCAACAAAGATGCGAAGATTGCACAAGTGGTACCTTGATTTCTGCAAGACGAGAAAGGAAGAATGGATCACGACGCATATAAGAGATCAGATTTTCTTGTGCGGAGACGACGCGATCACCTTCAACATTCAAGACTTGCATTTTCTATTCAATCAGAAGGACCTCGACAAAGCTGCCATCAGCCTTTATTGTGTATAAGTACTATTTCTTTATTTTCTATCTCATCTCATTCAATTCATTAATTGCATGTATATATATGCTCACCATATATTTATATATATACTATTATGCAGGAAAAAGGTTATGAAATGCATGAAAGGAGGCCCTTTTGACATTGAGTTCGTTGACCCAAATAGAGTTCATGAACAAGTGGTAAGAGACAAACCCGGGCAAACAGAAGATTTCTTGCTAAGGTCTTTACTGAGACAACAAACCAAACGGGAAATACTATTGCCTTACAAATTGTCGTGAGTATTGTTACCCTCTCTTGTACACATTCTGTTTCGGCTTACTCGATGTTAAGTTTAACTGATGATGAGTTATGCGTGCGTAGGTTCCACTTTATTCTGCTAGTCATTCAACTTGACTCAGGAAAAGTCCTTGCCATGGACTCGTTACGAAAAGAAAAAGATCTATGGGCAGACTTTAGAGAGATGCTCCAGAGGTAATTTCAATCATATTATCGCACTAGATCGGCAACTTTCGTGACAACAAGTAATTAATTACTCCTTTATCCATTTTCTTTGCCAGACAGGGTTTGGAAAAGGTTCACGGGCAGGGCCGTGGGTGAATGGTCAGAAGAACTAAAATTTGTAGACCAAAATATAAGTAATACTAGCTAGCTAGGTCTGCGTATCTCTTTGATTCTGCTTCCAATTCCATTATATCGTGCTTTATTGATTATTACTTTGATTGAACTCTTTATTCTCGTAAAGTGCGCGCATCAGGGACACGACAATAACTTATGTGAGTACTATGTTTACGAGTTCATTCGCAATACGATATGTGCAACGGGCCAAGCCGCACTAGAACAACTTAGAGTAAGTAAACAAAGTACACACCATTATTTTATTACCATCAATTGTGTTGAGTTTTATTTTTATATATATATTGACCCCATTCTTCATATATATTCAGATCGAACGGATGCGGGACCAACTCCTACCATTTGACCGCATACGAGCCATTCAAAAGGAATTGGCGGGGTTTATACTTGATGAGGTCGTCACGTCTGGCGAAGAACTCTTTAGATATCCACCAAAATGAACGTTGTATATATGTTTGAACGTGTTTGTCTTGTACTTGATGCTTCAACGTTTACGGAGAATACCACACAATGACGATGTTTGTGTATAATAATAGTTGCTTAATTATTCATGTACTCGTATGTACCGATGATGATGTATGTGTATACCGCTTCCGATCGATTCCCCCTCCTCCTCCCCCCTCCCTGTCCCCGTCGCGCCGCAGAAATACGTCCAGAACGGGGCAGGGGCAGAACTCTCCCGCGATAGAGATTTAAGCCGTTTTCCTGCCGCGGCAAAGATTTATCTCTTTTTCCTGCCGCGGCACAGAACCGGTGTTAAAGAGGGGCCCTCTAACACCGAAACCACAACAGCGGTTCTATAACCGGTGTTAGAGGGTCCTCCAAACCGGTGTTAGAGGGGTACGTGTGCACTAGTGTATTTTTATAAGACATGGGACTAAAACGCTATCGCGGTGCTTCAGTTTTCAAATAGATGTCAAAAGTTTGTCTAACTTTAGATAAATCTAGATATTAAATACTATGTAGATACATCAAAATAAAAAAAGTTATAACTATGACGGAGGGAGTACCTCTCACAGAGGGTGAAGAGAGAGTGCAAACAAAAACAAGTAATCGCAAATTAACACAATTTATAGGGAAAATTGCAAGCAATCAGGAGGAAGACGAGGTGCACGACCCCTGATCGGTTTCACGGGAGGGTTCACAACGTCACCTAGACAAGCTTCAGGGAAGAATACAGAACGGGATTACCGGAGGTGGCGCCGGCCCTACCGTGCACGACATTGACATGCGGGCTCCACGGGCACACCACGCGCAGGCACCAACGCCCCGCCAGGCCGTCACGTGGTCCCTTCTTCCGGACGCATCCAGCTCTCCGTTCTCAGGAGTGCTCGCTCTCCCAGCCGTTGGATATCCCACGCAATCTCCCGAGCTGACCACCTGACTCGTATGCCCCACCCGCAGAGACACTGACACCGACACGGGCTGCAGGTAAAACAGCGGCGGCGCAGCGCAGTCAGCCGGAATAGAATAACCCGAGAGATGCCTAGGAGATAACAAACACGGGGGAGCTGTGGGAAGGTTGGCATTATCATCCTCTCCCCCCTAAATTACTCCATCAGCAACTAATCCTATCATCACGCGTAGTTTTTTTCTACACACGGAAACGGAAAAGAAAGGGGACGGAAAAATAGCAGGAGGCCGAGGGAGGAAGACGAAGGAATTCTGGTAGGGCGAATCCGGATTGAGAGCCAGCCTGCCAGCCAGCCAGCCCTAGAATCCCCGAATCCCCGACTCCCGGGACTCGTCGCGGCGCCGATTCGGGAGAGACCTCCAATCCAAATCCGGAGTCCACCCTCGCTCTCCCACTGGTCTTTATCCGCCACCGATTTCCATCTCGTTTCACCAATCGTGCTGTAACAAAACCCTACCTCCGTCTTGGCCAATCCGTCCCCGCCCCACCTTGCAGTCCCGGAGAGTCCAAATCGCCGAATTCTGCCGCCTCTCCAGAGTCCAGAGCGAGCAGAATTATCAGCCCATCTAGCGTCGTCGCGCCGGAGGATCGCGATGGCCGCCGCATAGGGATGGAGCTGGATTCCTCCGGCCGCTGCTGGGCTGCTCCCGCGGATGCTGTGATCGTCGCCACTGGGCTCGGGTTTGGAGGCGGGTGCGCGTGGTGGTGGACGTCGGCCGCGAGATCTCCCCGCGCGGCGGCAGCAGGAGCTTCGGAATAGCCGGCCCCGATGGTGGGCAGCGGCAGGCAGGAGGAGGCGGGGCCGCCCTGGGCGCCCAGCGAGGCCACGCTGTTCCGGCGCTTCGTGGGCGCCGCGGCGGCGGCGGCTGTGCGAGGGGTGGCCGAGGCGCCTCCGCTGGCGTCGGGCACTGGTGTTGCCGCCCGCATAAGCAAGCTTCATGGCGTCAAGAGGAAGCCGGTACGCCTCATTCTCCTCTCTCCTCTCTCCTCTGGAATTAACTCTCTGATGATGTAGCTCAAGTCAGCTGATTTAGCTTTAGATTGATCAACATAGGACATACCCTCTAGAACGTACTGCAACTGCTGCTGGTCTGCTCCTCACTGGCACGTTTGGTCAAATGCCTTAAGCTTGGTCAGTAGCAGATGTAGAATGTCATCCGTGTTGGTGTTTGCCTGTCAAATTTGTAGGCTCATGTATTACTGTACTTATTATTGAGTATAATTGAAGGAGGTCACAAATTTACAATGAAATTCATTTAGCTAGTTGTATTGACTAGATATGTTGCTCATTTTCTAGTCACTTTAGCATTTCAGCTAAGCATCACTCTAGGTAATTTTTTTGTGAATTTGATGTGTATTTGGACAAGACACCCCTGCATTATCAAACAACGTCTGTACATACATTCTTACTAGTTCTTAGTAAGCACTGTAAACAACTCGGTGTACCGCATCAAGGCACGAAATTGTTCTCTCACTTATTCGTTATATATGCCTTTGTCATTCAGCTGCCAGCTGACACTTACTATTATGCAGTTTGTTGTAAGGCTAACGGCAGACATCATTCAAACTTTTGAAAGATGCCACCCAGAGTTTAAGTACTCGGAGACGCTAAACCCAAAGCGCTTTCTCACTCATCCTTCAACCCCAGCCCACAATAATGGAGTCGATAATGCAAACTGGGACCTTATATTGTATGTCAACCTGGAATTGGTCAACGAGACATCAAACCGAAGGTAAATGTTTCTCAGACTTGCTGTTTGATGTGCCCATTTGCTCTGTTTCATCTTCCAGTCCATATTTTCAGTGCATTGTGCACCTATATTGCACAAATTGGTGGACTGAATTATTCTCCCAGAATGACTTGAATGAAATAGGCATTATGCATCCAGATTAGTGATCAGTAAACAGATATATCAATTCTTGACCTTTGCTAGTGCATGTTTTTTGAGAAGTAATTGAAGGTTATACTTGTATGCATTTAAGGTAGATGAACTAGCATTTCCAATTTTGATGACACGCCAGAAGTTCAGTTAATAAATCGTCGCATTGTCTCACCATTTCCTGTTCTGAGTCAGGAAAGCTGAAGCTGAGCATGACTAGCATATCATTGAACTGTAACTCTTTCTCATTTTGGTCCTCAGATTCATTGTCAAGGAAATGCTTGGTCAAGGCACGTTTGGCCAAGTTGTGAAATGCTGGGACACCGAAACCAACGACTATGTTGCTGTAAAGGTTATAAAAAACCAGCCTGCATTTTATCAGCAGGCGATCGTGGAGGTTTCACTCTTGAGAACGGTATGACACTTAGTTAGGAACTTCCATTTTTCTTAATATATGTTCCGTTGCTCAACCATTACAATTGTGGATATCTTTGCAGCTGAATCAGAAATTCGATCCTGATGATCAGCATAACATTGTCCGAATGCTAGATTATCTCACATTCCAAAATCATCTCTGTATTGCCTTTGAAATGCTTGGTCAAAACCTGTAAGTTAACTTACTCAGAACTTATTCACTAGTAGGTTCATTCCTTTTTTACTTTTGTTTATACCGCACTATAAACTTCAACATTATAGGTATGAGCTATTAAAAAGGAATCACTTAAGAGGTTTGAAAGTGAAATATGTACAAGCCTTCTCAAAACAGGTATGGTCTCATTCGATATTTCCTGTTAACTAGTAACTTAGTACGTGTTACCTGAACTGGTTTTATGTTTTCAGATACTGGATGCCATGATTGTGATGAGAGATGGTGGCATCATTCACTGTGATCTAAAACCGGAAAATATCCTCTTAGCACCAACGTGAGTAGCCTCTGTCAGTACTGAGTTTTGCACTATTAGATTTTCGATGCTATTTTCCAAGGCAAACTGTGGCTTGATGGTTGTACGATGAATTTACAGTGCCAAAACAGCTGCAGCAGTGAAAGTTATCGATTTTGGATCAGCATGCATGGAGGGTAAAACTGTGTACTCATACATTCAGGTTTTTGGAGCTTCTCTAACATCAGTTGTCATTTTTTTTCTTATGTAAGTGATGATGGTTATTTGAAAATAAGACCTCGATCCTTCTTTTTTGCTAGAGCCGCTATTACAGGTCTCCAGAAGTTCTGCTTGGCTATCCGTATCCTATATATACATGGCAAGTTGTTGCATACCATTCACCATAAGCATCTTGCGCAGCATTTTTCTGTAATGCTTTTTTATTTATATTTATTGAACAGAGTAATGACTTCTTTGATGAAGTGCTATCCTTTTTGCCTTCTCAAATTACGTGAACCTTAACAGTGACAGATATACTACTGCAATAGATATGTGGTCATTCGGTTGCATAGTTGCTGAACTGTTTATAGGGCTACCCCTATTTCCTGGAGCATCAGAATATGATGTTCTTAAGCGCATGCTAAAGATTCTTGGGTAAGTCCTGTACCTATAATTTCTCTTCTACTTTCTGTATTAAGTACATGCCAGCATGCTAAAGCAGATGCCTCAGTTGAGTTTAATAATGTTGGTAATCCTGCATTTTTAAGATCCTTTGGTCAGCTAAGATATTAACACAGGTGAGCTTCACCATAGTAATGATTATATTCTTTTTGTGTTGTTCCATTGAATACACATTTTTAGGGGGCAACCACCAGATGACTTGCTAAGGGGAGCTAAAAATACTGGTAGATTTTTTAAACCTCTTGGAAATATTAATCCGCGTATCGGGTTACACGATAGCCCTGGCACTGCATACAGAATGTTAAGTGAAGAAGAGATTGAAGGAGTAAGTTTCTTGATATTTCATAAGAAACATCTATTTCTGTTGTATTCTAGACTGTCTTAATGCATTGCCTCATTTATCTATACCAAATATAGAGGGAGGCAAAAAGACCGAAATTAGGGAAGTGGTACTTCCCTCAGCAAAGGTTGGACCAGCTAATATTTACCTATCCTTGGGACAATACAGAATTGTCAGGTTAGTCTTTTTGTTGTCTCCTTAGTTCTTTGAATAAGCAAAGGCTGAGCTCTTTTTTGGGATAAGGCTCATGCCAGTGCCATGTGTACTCGTTGATATTCTCTCCAGTTTGCAAAAACATGTCTCTCTACAACCGCAGTCAAACATTGGAAACTTGGACTACCGTTATCTGTTTAAATGTTTCGACGGGATTTTTGAAAATGACATGCGTACTTTTTCGCAAAAGTACTTTGGTAATATTATAGTTTTGCCAGCCTTCATGAATATTACAGTAGAAATTTGTAGTCAGAGGTTGTGTGTCTTATAGTGTGCCAGTGTCAATATCCAATGCTGTTTTTCCATCAATAACATGAATAATAAACTGGGATACTAGATGCAGCTTTGTTCTGTGCTAGTGGTCCTTGGTATGGATTATGGAGTATAGACATTGTAGGAGTATTTGCTTGAATTTGGGCTTTGCATTTTTGTAAGAACTGACACAAATATAATCATAATGAAACAGCTATCTTGATTCTGAAAAATTGAGCTCTTAGAATACAGCTTGCAAGTTTGATAATATGTTCTCAGGTATTGCATTTTGATTCAGAGACAGAAAAGGCAAATCGCTCGGTATTAGTTGATTTCTTGAGGGGACTTCTTGAATTCGATCCAAATAAGCGATGGTCGCCATTTCAGGTATTCTCATGCTAGTTGTGCAATCATATTGCCTTGTCCTTTGTTGTGAAGTTTGAGCCTTCAAGTCAAATATATTCTATCTCATTTGAGTCTATAACTCTATATCAAGTTGTATTGATGAATCACTGTTTCTTTTTTACATCAGATGATTTTCTGACTAGTTCTGCACTTATGAAGACAAAAATTATTCTTCTTACATACAAAGTTTGTAATCTCAAATAATTCAGATCAGAACTTGATTTGTACTAAATCCTGTTTCAGGCATCAGGCCATCCATTCATTACAGGCGAACCTTTCAATGGTCCATATAAGCCTGTCTCTGAGACTCCAAGAATTGTGAGTATGGTCTTATTTCAAGTTTCTTAACTTCGTACTTTTTAAAGGAGGAATTGAAATTACACTAGATGATATGCTTGTGCTTTTGGGTTAAAATTATCTATTTTAGGAGGAATAACAAGTATATGCAGTTGCTGCATAAAAATAAGATTAGTTTGTGACGAATAAACCTATTATTTTGTCTTGATTTTTTTATATTCCCATTTTGGGGATAATGAAGCATGGTCCACAGATAATTAACACAATTTCCTGTCTCTCCCTTATACACTAATAGACACACCTATCAATAGGTAAAAATGCTCCCTATGCACAGTACAGGAGAGTGTTATTCTGCAGGAAGAGTATTAGATTGGCTTGTGCATCACTTGGTAGATAGTATAAGATAGCTTTCTAGCTTTATTAAATCATGGTTTAGTTTGAGATTTTGAACACATTCATTCAGTCTATTTTTTTCTCAAACTTATCCTGTTTTCGGTTTTTCTTGTAGCCTGTTGCTCATGCTGCAGCAGTTGATCACAATCCAGGAGGAGGCCACTGGTTAGCTGCAGGTCTTTCCCCCCAGGTGATACTCTTGTACTGCTCCTGAGTTGAATTGCAGGATTGATAATCCTATATCATCTTTTTATTCAGTCCTCTAACTGAAATGTCCTGTGTTTTGATGAATGATTAGGTTGGAAGTGCGAACAGATGTCTACCTCTTAATAATCCCTATCCTCCAAGAATGCCTTTTTCTTATGGGAGTAGTTATGGAAGCTTTGGTAGCCATAGTAGCTATGCTGGCAATGCAGGTCCTGCTAGCAGCTATGGAAGCTATGGTGATGTTAATAATGTCAACATGTATTACTCACCATTAGGTCCTTCTGGGTTTCCACATGTTGGCTCTAGTCCAGATATTAGACTGAGACCTCGTCTCTCATATGATAGAGGCATTCGATTAAGCCCTGGAGGTATAGGGCCAATGTCCCTTGGTACCAGTCCATCTCAATTTACCCCACCAAACTACCAGATGCATAACCCAGCTAATTCTACTGGGAAGCATGGCTCTGGTTCTCCTGCGAGTGGAAGTATTCATGGCTCCCCATTGGGAAAAGCTGCACCAGCAGGTCAATACAGCAAGAGGAAGAACATGCCGATGCCGCCACATGAATATGCATTTCAGCATGGACAAGGACGGCATGGAGATGGTGTCAGTTTTAGTCATTCCGATGCCTATGTTCGCGGACATGCTGGCTACTCTCAGCACTCGTTACCTAGTTCCGGTCATTCTAGTTGGAGACCACAAATAGCTTCCGGCAGTGGCTTTTCCTTGGAGGCTTCTAGTCATGGGCCTTCCCAAGCATTCCGTTCACAAAATGCTCCACCTTTGCCATCATCTGACATATTGCCAGATACATCAGCTCCATCAACACTTGACCCTTCTGACTGGGATCCTAATTATAGGTGAGGAAATGTGTGATGAAGTTGCTTCCTGTAAAGGTAGTCTGAAGATTAACGTTTATGCTGTTCTATTTTGCAGTGATGAGTCGCTATTGCAAGAAGACAATTCATTGTCAGCTGATTTAAGCAGCACCCTTCATCTTAGAGATGCAACTGGTCAGCCAGGCGGATCTGCCAGATCAACCCGTGTCCAAAGCCACAACTTTGCGAGCTCAAACCCTTTACCAACAGGCCAAAGGTATCGTGTTCTACATTTGTTCTGATGAGTTCTTGAAACAAGAACCCACCTGACAGAATATTTTGAGATGCCCTTAGTTGCTTTGCTTAACTAGATTGGTCTTTCCTGTTCGAAACTAAGACATGACAACCCACCCTATATGACCTGCTCCTTTGTATGCCAACTAAATTACTTCTGTTGCGTTTCTTAGCTACAGAGCTGATCAACAACTTCACTCATCCTCCCTTGGAAGGGGCACTCGTCCTACTGTTCCAATGACCTATGGTGGTTACAACCCTCCGAATCATGCTCAGCAAAATCTGCGCGGTCGCCATGGACAACAATTTCTTCAACCGAGATACAGCCAGGCAACTAGCAGTCATATGCGACCACCAATGGGGAGTCACCCAAGTGGGCAGCCTGCATGGCCTCCCTATGGTGTGGGCGAGGGAATGCCCTGGGGTAATTTACTCACTCTTTTAGCAGGTTGGAGCAGCACATCTCTTTGGTAGTATTAACCATGACTCATATCCTAATTTGCAGGAGGAACAGGTGTGCATTCATTTACGACAGGCGGGTTACCCTCATCCCTTCCGAGAAAAGACTATGGGAGCATATTTTAGTGCAGACTCAGAGGAATGCCATTCATTGCCGAGATGAAATATTTGTACTGGTGAAATCGGAGCTGCCATGCCTCTGGCTATTGATTTTTCTTTCTTGCAATATTGCTGTATTTGCATTACTCCATTGGGTCTCTATTGTCAAGACACTCGAGAACTCTGATGATATATAATACGATCGATCGTTACAGCATTACCTGTGTTCTCTTCCTGGAACTTCCAGAGCCCCTGTAATCCAGCCTCGCCCCTCTCTGCCTAGAGTTACAAGATTTTCCCAGATTTTACAATTTTTTTATAACTACTCTCTGTTCACCTTGTTACAAGGCATTGCCTTGTTGATTGAAAGTAGTTTCCAGTGAAATTTAGTGTTTCAAACGGAGCTGAAATTTCCTTGTCTAACATGTACCTTAAGATGCGTGATTCTGTTTGCAACGTGGAAACTTTTCAAATATTTAATTGAAGTTTTCTAATGCGGCAACTGTTCGTCATTCCAGTTTTTGTAATGACACCTTGAACATAGTGTTCTTTGCATTGTAGGAATTTCATATGATTTCAATACACGACTTTTTCCTATGGATTGCCTTTGGATCAAAGGAATGTTTCTATCCAAATTCCTATGGATTGGATTTCTATGCCTCAAGTTCATAGGAATTTAAACATCCACTCCAACCTCATTTTTAGACTCAAGTGCATAGAATCAAGTCAATTTTCCTCCGTTTTATCCAAACAATCATTCATGCAATTTTCCTTACAATTCTCTATTTTGTACAGACAAGCCTGTGAAATTGCAGAGTTTTTCATATTCTATTCTGTATTTTTCAATCCTGCGATCTTGACTGCGAAACTGGGCCGTGCGCGGCGCGGGGAACAGGAAAATCAGCGGCAGGACCGCCCGCCGCGCCGCCGCTGCTCACGTGCTCGTACCCCCCTTCCCCCACCTCTGACTCAAACACCGGCCGCCTCGATTCCGCAGATGGCGAATTCCGGGTACACGCGCCCGCCGCTCATCCCCGAGGACACAGCCGCGCGTCCCGCTCCGAGCGCCGTCCTGTACGTGGCCAACTGCGGGCCGGCGGTGGGGCTGACCCACGACGACGTCGCCGCTTCCTTCGGCGCCTACGGGGAAGTTGAGGGGGTCAGCGCCGCAGACGACAGCGGCGCGCGCGTCATCGTCCGCTTCCGCGAGCCCGCCGCCGCAGGGCGCGCGATGGCCGAGCTCCACGGGCGCCCCTGCGGCCGCCTAGCGGGGCGCGTGCTGCACATACGCTACTCGGTGCCCGCCGCCGCGCCCAAGGCCCCGGTCGGCGTCGCCCTTCCGGTGGCCCTCTCGTCGCCGGAGCTCGGTATCCCGGGCATTCACTTGGTCGAGGAGTTCGTCACTGCCGCGGAGGAACAGGTGGGTGGATTGGACTCCTCTCTGACTCTCAGCGGGGCTATATTTGGGTTGACTAGAGCAGCATCTCTGACTTGCTTCGTTTGCAGGAACTTCTTGCAGCTGTGGACACTAGGCCATGGAAGAGATTGGCCAAAAGGCGAGTTCAGCATTACGGTTATGAATTTCTGTATGAAGTAAGTGTATGATCAATTGAGCATCTAGATTGTTCTTCCCTCCTCAACTCTATTTGCCCTTTCACAGTTAGTTACAGATTGGCTACCTTACGGTCTTTCACTGATTTACTGGCTTGTTTACTAGAATACGTTCATATACCATCCTGAGAACCAAATGGCGCCTATTCAAAACGTGAATTGCATTATGCCTTCATTTCTACGCTCTGTATCATCAGTGCTCACCTGCCATGGTCCTTTTGGCAACTCTTTTTTTTACCTGTTCTTTTGGCAACACTTCTTTAGTTGCAAATCTTTGCAATTCTAATCTTCTTCGCCGCTACTTGCCTTTGGTCATCGTATCTCTATCCGAAGGCTGGCTCTAATGTACGTTGTAACAAGGATTTGTCGACTTTTTCAGACTAGGAATGTTGATTCGAAGCAGTTCTTGGGTGAATTGCCATCTTTTGTTTCGGAAATCCTCAACAAAATTGTGTCATTCCCTGGTGTGAAGAATTGTACTACCAAATTGGTCGATCAATTAACAGTAAGTTTCGATGTACCTACGAATGTCAGTTTTGGTTTCCAATTGCAGGTGGCAACCATAGCTGAAATTTATTCTGTTGTTGGTTTGGTCCAAGGTGTAATTGCGGATAATTTATTTCTTACTACTTAGTCTATCACTAACAGCATTAGTTCTTAAAATCCAATGGTGGAATTAACTTGCTCGTGTTAACAGGTAAATGAATATCCTTGTGGTGTAGGTTTGTCTCCACATATAGACACACACTCGGCATTCGAAGAAATGATCTTTAGCCTTTCTTTGGCTGGACCTTGCATTATGGAGTTTAGACAATATCCTAAAGGCAGTTGGCATGCTCCAAATATGGTCAATGGAACTGATGAAACTAGCATCCAAGATCCACAATGCATTAGGAAAGCTGTCTTTCTTCCTCCTCGGTCGATGTTACTTATGTCTGGAGAAGGTCGATATGCTTGGCATCACTATATACCACACCATAAGGTATTTGACATTTGACATTTAACATAGTGTTTTGCTTCTGCTCTGGACACGACACTTCATATAGTACTACAATTGTACTACTATTAACTACTCCCTCCGTTTCAAAATATAAGATGTTTTAGATTTGTGAAGAAAATGTATCTAGACCTATTTTAGTGTGTAGATTCACTCCAAACTTGAGTGAACCTAATACTAAAATAAGTCTAGATACATTTGCTTCACAACGCTAAAACATCTTATATTTTGAAACGGAGGGAGTAGTATTTTTTTTGTAAATGTTAATTAGCTAATATGTCTTGCTCCTGCTCTAAACATACCTTTTTACATGTAATAATTTGACTGTTAAGTGACGTAGATTAATTAATAACTTCAGTTTTGTTTTGTCCGGCAGAACCATGCATGTGTTGGACAAAGTATGAAATTCTTTCGTTGTATCTAGTATAAAATTCCTTGATACAATAGTCGAATGCAATCTTCTTTTCCTTGTAGATTGATGATGTGGCTGGTCAAGTCATTAAAAGAAATTCACGGCGGGTTTCTTTCACTTTTCGGAAGGTATGCTCTCAGTCGGACATTCGTTTCACTGAACAGTTCACAACTGTATGTCATGCTAGTTGCCATTTTATTTAGTTCTTGGGTTTGCAAGTATCCTCCTGCCTACAGTTTAGTTGTCATTTTATTTAGTTCTTGGGTTTGCAAGTATCCTCCTGCCTACAGTTATAGTTGTCATTTTATTTAGTTCTTGGGTTTGCAAGTATCTTCCTGCCTACAGTTATAATATGGGCAATTCTGGGTTTAAATTTCAGGTGAGAGTGGGCATTTGTGATTGTGAATATGGGCAATTCTGTGATTCTCAGAGTAAGTAAGAAATCAAGATGGGCTTCAGAAGTTTTTTGACATCACCTGCTACACCATTACCTATCACAGGCTGGTGGTCTGGTTGCTGATGTTTGATAGCACAATCCCAGCAACTAAGGAAAGTCAGCCGAAGCAGCAGACAGTTGGGCAAAACCAATGGATAGTGCCACTGTACTGAGTCATCTTCCCGCAACTTTATATCTTGTAGCAAACTAATTTGGAGATTGACATTCTTGAATGAAGAATGTAGTTTGCCATACCTCAAAAAAAAAAAAAAAGAATGTAGTTTGCCACCTGATGTCTGATTTATCCAGTTGAGATATAATTTTGTTTTATTTGTATGGTAGTAGCGGAATACTATTGATTGTCAAATTGTTGATGCTATTGTTGAATTCAATGATATCACTCTATCATTGCTGGGGTATTTTTTGCTGGATGCTTCATTTGAACTTGAGTGCGGTCATGCACCTCTGAGATTTCAGTGCTTGTTGCTGGTTTGTTGAGTGAAAGAGTGAAGGTGTGTTTTGTTGAGTGGAGGACTGAAGGTGCGTTTTGTTGAGAAAAGGTGCTACCAATCCTGTATTTCTGGCTGTACACTTAAGCGTATTTGGTACCTCGACATTAGGGATTCCAAAATGCAGAAGAATGCAACCTTTACATTGGTCATCATCTTATCTTAATTTACCTGCATAACTATAGTGCAGAAGAGACGTTTACATAATCACATGTTCTGTATAACCGTGTGATAATTTTCTTTAATTTGAGATTTTACATTGATCTTTACAGCTCCCGCCACCAGAAACTAGTATGGAAAAAAATTGATGTACACTTCACTAACAGACGCATATCCACATGTCTTGTCTCAGAATTAACGCCGTCTACGCATGATGCTACGCTGTTTGTGACATGGATAACTTGTCAATGTTCAGTAGTCATTGTAAAGTTACAGCTTGGTCACCTGCAAGGCTGTGATTGGTTCTGCATCCAGCACATCATCGTCTTGATCTCAGCCTCTTGTTCCATTTCTGATGGATGCATATATTGTTTTCCTGTTGCACTTGTTCACCCCTTGACCATCGCGACATCACCTGCAGGCTGGTGTACCTTTCCATGTTTCATCCAATCAAAAAATCCAAAGGAGCTGCACCAATTCTGGGAGAAGGCAAGTAGTGTTATAGCTGCAGATAACAGGAAACCGAATCTGTCACAGCATGGGCTAATCACAACCCAGTAATCTCCAGGTATCAACAAATCCACAATCTACCTGTGCCAGTACTTATGAACTTTTAAATATGCCCATCCAGCAAGAATATGTGCTCATTTTCGGGGTAATTTTGGTTTCTCTCCATAGACTTGTCCGGTAAAGCTGCACTTTGGACTTCAATCCAACTTGAACCCGCTTTTTTTGTCAACCTCCTTAACCTCATCTCTTTTCTTAGACTATCAGCACTACTCCAGTTACCTTCAGCAGCAAATAGCTGTGACAGCAAAACATTGTAACCTGCATGACCATACTGCTTCTCGATGTTGAGCACCTTCTCAGTCGCCCATGCTGCCAACTCCATCTTGCCCTGTGCTTTGCAGGATGCAAGAAGCGATCCCCAGATGGCGATGAAGTTTCCATCCTCGCCCAAGCTTTCTAAAAAATCATATGCTTCGTCCACCCTCCCACCTTTAGCTAACAAGTCTACAATACAACAGTGGTGCTGAGGAGTAGCCAAAAGCCCAAATGTTTCCATTGACCTGTACAAAGAAAGACCTTCGTCAACCAGTCCAGAGTAGTTACATGCTGACATGGCCGCCAAGAAGGTCACGGCGTCAGGCTTTAACCCCTTGTCTTGCATTGAGTAGAAGAGGTATAGTGCTCTCTCGCCGAAACCGTGCTGACCAAGACCAGAAATCATTGTCGTATAGGTCACAGTGCTCTTCTCAGCCATGCTACCAAATACATCTTCTGCAGCAGATATCTCCCCGCACTTCGAGTACATATCGACAAGAGCTGTACCTACAAAGACATTTGTACCCAAAGAATGGCGCAGAGCAAAAGAATGGATCTGCTTCCCTGCACATACACCCCCTCCAACAGGGTCACACGCGGGAAGCACTGAAGCAAGTGTCACCGAAGTAGGTTCTACGCCTGCTTGAATCATCGCCCGGAATGCTAAGACTGCCTGTTCAGGTTGGCCACTCTGTGTGTACCCTGCTATCATGGCATTCCAAGTGACTTCATCTCTGTCATCCCCATGGGCATCAAATACTTTCCGAGCCATATCTATATGGCCAGATTTGGAGTACATGTCTATTAGATAGCTCTCCAAGCCCTCATCCTCAATGCCATGCCTGACGAGATAACCATGCGATTGTTTACCAATCTGAAGGTCTCCTGTATTTGAAGCTGCAGACAGCACTGCAGTCAACGTCACCGTATCAGGAATGAAACCTGATTTCTGCATCTGATAAACGAGCAACAGGCCTTCCAAGTCGAAATCATTTTGCACAAACGCAGTGACCATGGTGTTCCATGAAACAATGTCCTTCTCTGGCAACCGGTCAAACAGTTCAAAGGCAGTTTGGACATTGCCGCACCTCGAGTACATCACAACAAGCGCATTACCGAGTATCACAGGCAGTTCGCTGCGCATTCCTTTCATCAAGTAGCAATGCAGTTGCTGACCCAGCCTGCCATCCTGTGACTGCGAGGCCGCTGTGATGGCCGACAAGAAAGTCACAACATCTGATGGAGTCTCTTTAGACCCCAGTATCTGGATAAAGAGATCTATGGCTTCAGAAACGCGCCCATTCTGCCCATACCCAGTGATCATCGTGTTCCAAACCTCAATGTTCTTCTTGGCAGCACGATCAAACACCATCCTAGCAGACTGCACATCCCCAATCTCAGAGAACATGGCGATCGCGGAGCTGATAACGAAGAGATCGTTGACATACTCCACCCCATGCTTTATAAGCAAACCATAGAGCAAGAATGGCCAGCTGGGATCACCAGTCCCTGCCGCTGGGAAGACATTGACGAAGCTGACCGGGGTGGGCCTGACGCCGTCCTCTAGCATCCGCACGAACATCTCCAGTGCTTCAGCGGGACGCCCGGTCTTCACGTACCAGCCAAACAAAGTATTCCAGGAAACGACGTTCCTTTTGCTATTGGGCATTGCGTCGAACAGCTTGCGGACGACATCCACGCTGCCGTGGCGGTACCTCGCGCAGGATGCGTAGAGGTTGAGCAGCGAGTTGCGGAGGACGGCGGTGTCCGGGAGCGAGCGGGCGCGGCGGAGGAGGTGCGCGTGGACGGACCTCCCGAGGCGGAGGCGGCGGGAGCGGGCGCAGGCGGTGAGCGCGCAGGAGTAGGTGTAGTGGTCGGAGCGGGGCGGCGGGCGCGCGGCGTGGTTGAGGAGCGCGTAGAGGCGGAGCGCGTGGTCCGGGAGCGCGCCGGCGACGTAGGCGATGAGGAGCACGTTGCAGAGCAGCGTCGGGGGCGGGCGCGGCAGCGCGTCCAGGAGCAGCCGCCGCGCGTGCTCGAGCCGCCCTTGCTTGCAGAGCTTCTTCACCTGCGTCGCCGCCAGCTGCGTCCTGCTCTTGCCCCCGCCTCCAGCATTGGCAGCATTGGTGGGTGAAGCGGTAGGTGGCGAGACGGCGCACTGAGGAGGAGCCATGGGATGGTGTCGCTCCTCCTACCAGCTCTCGCTCATCTCCTCATCCCCTCTGAGCTGTGCCTCGTGCCGCTTCGAGCGGCGGGGACGGTCAGGGTGAGCCACACACATAGACCGTCTTCATTTTTTTTAAATAGTCACTTCAATGTTTACACCTAGGACGTGTTTGGTTCGACAATTTTTGTCTGGTATCAGATTACAGCGTAATCGAAATCCCTTAAATGTGTTTTTTTTTTTAAGGATACGTCCTGGAAGACGTATCGTTTTCATAGAAGAAAGGCCAGGCGGCCAAGATTTACAATGCACTGTGGCACATGCGCCAAAGATGCAACTCCACGCCGCCTCAGGGACAGCAAACACAACCTAAGCAACTACTCGCGGCATCTCCACTTATCTACCTGCCCTAGATAGTCGCGGAAAAGCCCTGCAGCCCTCCAGAGGTCTGCCTCCGCGGCAATCTTTCGGATGACCTCGCCGGAAGAAGGAGGGGCCCCCTCGAAGACTACGTCGTTCCGATGACGCCATAGCGTCCAGCAAACCAAAGAGATCCCTGTCCAGAGGTCGCGCTCGCGGCCTTTGCCACCTCGCCTATCTTGGAGCCACGTAACAAATCTGGAGTCATGCTCCGGCATCCATTGCCTCTTGTTCCACCAGCCCAGGCAGGCTACCCAAACCTCGCGGGCTAGGACGCAACCCATAAAAAGATGGTCGATGGTTTCTCCACATTGGTCACATAAGGGGCAGGCCGCTGGATGCTGAAGGCCACGCCGGCTCAGCCTGTCAGCGGTCCAGCATCTGTTTCTCACGGCTAACCAAAGCGTTACTTTACAGCTGGCAGGGGCACGGGATCGCCAGATCTGAAGAGCTCCGGCCATCGAAGTCCGCCCAGCAAAAAGAGCCTGGTAGCAAGATTGGGCTGTGTAGCAGTTGCTCGGGTCCCAGTTCCACTTGAAAACGTCCTGCGTCCCCTCTGTCAGGGTGATTTCTTCGACTCGATCCGCCACCTTGAGGAGCTCTCTGATGGCTGCTGCGTTGAGGTCTGGGGGGACATCATGCAGCCAGCCCCCTCCTAGACCATCGCGCACACGGCGCATGGCGGTTACATTTGGTGGGACAGCTGCGAAGAGGTTTGGAGCGACGTCGCAGAGCCGCCCGCATGGTAGCCACCTGTCTGTCCAGAAAAAGGTAGTCGCTCCGTCCCCTAGCACTGTGGTAGTCGCCGCATCGAAGAGCCGCCTTGAGAGCTCAGGGACACATACGTCGAGGTCGCGCCATGGCTTGTCCACCTCCACACGCTTCAGCCACAGCCATCTGGCCCTCAGCGCAATGTTCATGAGGCGCAGGTTGGGGATGCCAAGACCCCCCAGCTCCTTGGGCATGCACACCCTGTCCCATGTCACAAGACAGTGCCCGCCATGCACGTCCTTCCTCCCCTTCCAAAGAAAGCCGCGAATAATTTTCTCGATGGCGGTGATGGTTTCAATGGGAATGTCGAGGGACATCATGGTGAAAATAGGTATGGAGGATAAAGTTGTTTTGACGAGTTCGAGCCGCCCTCCTCTGTTGAGCATGGAGGCTTTCCACGATGGCAGCTTGGCGGCCACCCGATCTACTAGTGTCTGGAGTTGCGCCACTGACGGTTTTCGTAGGGAGAGCGGCAACCCTAGGTAACGAAGGGGGAACTGCGTGATAGGGCAGTGCAACTCCCGTTCCACCAGATCTCTGTCCTCGGCTGAGCACCTAATCAGGTTTGCCGAGCATTTATCAAAGTTGGTACGGAGGCCAGACGCCTCCCCAAAGTCCTCGATGATCCCGGATATCACTTGGAAATCCACCACTGATGGCCTCAGGAAAGTGACCACATCATCTGCGTAGATCGATGTACGGTGCTGGAGGCCTGTGGCTGCAAGTCGAGTGACTAACCCCTGTTCTTCTGCTTTCACGACCATCAGGTGGAAAACCTCCATGATCAAGATAAAAAGCTGCGGGGAGAGTGGGTCTCCTTGCCGTAGTCCACGCCTATGGGCCACCTTCGCCCCTGGGCAACCGTTTAACAAGACGCGTGTGGAGGCCGTGGAGAGTAGGGCACAAATGCACGCGAGGAGGCGCTCTCCAAAGCCTAGCTTCTTCAGCACTTCCAGCAGGAAAGACCAGTCCACAGTGTCAAAGGCTTTGGTGATGTCCAGCTTGAGAAGCACAGCTGGAGTCTTGCTGGTGTGCAGCTTACGGGCTGTCCCCTGAACCATCATGAAGTTGTCGTGCAAGCACCGTCCACGCACAAAAGCACTTTGATGAACCCCCACCAATTGTGGGAGGATCGGGGCTATTCGGTTGGCGATCACCTTTGCCACCCATTTAGCGATCCCGTGAATCAGGCTGATCGGTCGGAAGTCCCGCACTTCCTCGGCGCCCGGTTTCTTGGGCAAGAGAGTAATCAAAGCACTGTTCACCGATCCAAATCCACGGCTATCTAGCCTAGAGAGTGAGTGGAAGGCATCCATAACATCATCCTTGATGATGCTCCAGCAAGATACGAAGAAGCAGGCAGAGAAACCATCAGGCCCAGGGCACTTGTCCAACGGCATGCCTCTGATGGCCGCCAAAACCTCCTCCTCTGAGAAGGCTCCGTCAATGTGTTGAAGGTCCATCGACTGGACCCCCAAGAAATCCAAGTCCAGGGAGAACGGTCGGTCACCTGCCACACCGAGCAGGTTCTCGAAAAAAGAGTCCACGACTTCTGCCTTCTCCACGTGGTCCGAGATCCGCACGTTATCTACTAGGAGGTGACTAATGAAGTTCTTACGCCTCCGATGACTGGCATGCGTGTGAAAGAAACGCGTGCATGCATCCCCCTCTCGCATCCAGAGAATCCTCGATCTCTGCCGCGCTAGCGTCCTTTCAAGGGAAGCTAGACCCAGGAGCTTCTTCTTGAGGAGGCACCGTAATCCACGCTCCTGGGGTGACAACTGCCTACTCTCCATGGCCACATCAAAGCGGAGGATCAACTCTGAGGCTAGAAGGATCTGTAGCTTGACATTCCCGATGAATTTGGAGCTCCAGCAGGAAAGCCTCTTAGCCACAGCTCGTAATTTCGCATCGAGCCTCTTGAAGGGGTTCGGCTCCCACTGTTGAGAGTTCCACGCTTCCTGCACCACTTCGAGGAAGCCCTCAACTTTGGGCCAGAAGGATTGGAATTGGAAACGATGTCCCCCATGAAGATCTGGGGCCAGGCATAACAGCAGGGGGCAGTGATCGGATGGGCCCGAGGACAAAGCCGAGAGGAACGCGTCGGGGTAGCGTGCCTCCCAGTCCACAGTCGCAAAAACCCTGTCTAGCCTCTCCAGAGTAGGCCGTTCCCGCTCATTTGTCCAGGTGAACCTGCGGCCGTTGAGGTAGAGCTCCTTAAGCTCCAGAGATGCGAGAGTCCGCCTGAACTTGGTCATCATGCGGCGATGGAGGCCTCCTTGGTTCTTGTCCTCCGGGTTGAGGATGAGGTTGAAATCGCCGGCAACGATCCACGGACCGGCATGCAGGTCCCTGATGTCTTGCAACTCTTGAAGGAAAGCAAGCTTGTCCACGTCGTTTTGGGGCCCATAGACACCAGTGAACCACCAGCTGTGATCCACTCCCATCGAGATGCGAGCAGTGATTGCATTGTTGGAGTAGTGGGGGTGGGTGACGGAGACCATGCAGGATTGCCAAGCAAGGAGGATTCCTCCACGGGTACCTATCGCCGGCAAGAAGAAAAACTTACCGTAAGAGGGGCCAAGGCATTCCCTCACCACGCGGTCGGAGATCACCGCCATCTTGGTCTCCTGCAGGCACACCACCGCGGCCCGAGCTGGAGACAGAACTCGCGAGATTGCTAAGCGACGAGCAGGGGAATTCAAACCACGCGCGTTCCAAGTTCCGATGGAGAAGTCGGGATCATCCATTATTACAACAAAGAGAAAAAGGAGGAAGGATCAATCGCTACTCAGACTAGGCACTCCACTGGTGCATCATCGAACAGAGGCAGGGCATCAGGCATCCATCCGAATAGGCGAAGGACCACGTCAATGTGCTGCTGCCGTAGGGGCCTCGCGAACAGATCCAGGTAGGCGTCGAGAGCCTCGTCTCCAATCACCTCGCCCTCCCTAGCAATCCCAAGCCTGGTGATGAGGGTGCGCTGCTGCTCTCTGATCGGGGTGCCCGAAGCAAAGCGTCCACGGATACGCCCACTCCTTCTCACCGGCCCTGAGTACTTCCTTTTATTGCGGCAACGCTTGGCTACCGGCCTGCTCAGGACAGTGTTGATGGGCTGCTTACAGGCTCCACGGAAGGCGACGGGGCTGCAAACCGCCACTGGTGTAGCACTAGCGGCCATGGCCTCGGGCCCAATTCGCTGATCAGAGTCCACGTCCGCCGAGGACAGATTGACCGAAAAAACATCCATCAGGTCGAGCACCGATCTAGGGGAATCCATCTGGACAGAGGACACTGTCCAACACGCAGCGTCGGGCGAAGAGATCAAACCAGGCGACGCCAACTGACAGACCGATTCAATTTGAAATGAACCACTTCGGTCCACAGACTCAGCGCGCGTCTCTCTGGGGATCGGCGCAGGCCCCATCGAACAGCTGCCTACAGGCACGACCAGGCCGTTCTCGCAGTCTACAGCAGGCGCTGGTGCCACCGAACGAGCGTCCTCGGACGTTGGTATATCTCCACTTTTTTGTTGCATGGGCACGTCTCCATCCTGGTCCACCACAGCGCGTTTTGAATCCAGTGCCCACTTCTCATGCATGCAAAGCTGTAGCTGAGGCCGAGGAAAAGGTACACCAGTGGGTCCCGCTGGCCGAAAAAAAAGACCAGTCCGCTCCACATCCATGCCGCTGGGCAACCCACGAGGCGACAAACCAACGGCCTCATCCCCTTGGTCAAAAGCGGTGGCGGTGACGGGGTGCCATGACGCGTTTTGACCGGGTAGGCGTTCTAGGTTGGCCCCACCAGAAAAACTTTCCACGTCCTCTGATTCGTGGTCCTCGTCTTCAACCTCCGGCCAGGGAACAGTGTCCAGCGGAGCGTTGATGGCGACGCGGCGGCTGCCGCCCCAGCCCTCGCCGGCCGGCCGCCGGCGGGGCGCCTCACCTCCACACGTGTCCCGGGGTCCTCTGAAGAAGCCGCTAGCGCCTGGCCGGCCGTCATTGTGGCCGACGCCACCGCATCGGCCGCGACGCCCGCCACCATCGGCCCCGCCGTCACTTCCTCCACCTCCTGGAGCTGGCCCGTCTTCTTCCTGCATCATGTCTTCAGCCCTGACCAGCCGGATCTTCACGATGTAGCGCAGCATGAACTTGTCTAGGGGCACAAGGGCGTCGCCGGGGAGGACGAGGCCCTCATCCTCCTCCATCCTGTCATCCGGCTCTTCTATGAGCAAAGCTTTCTCTCGGGGGAGCTGATTGATGTTGTCCAGCCAAGCGACGACCTGAAAACGCCCTAGGTCCTCCCGGCTCGCCGTCAATGCACCTAGACGCTCGACCCAAGCCGCCGAACCGAGCAACGCCACCACCGTGCTGCGGTTCCATGCGTGTGCCGGTATGCCAGTGAGCTCGAGGTGTGCTCGGAAACGGAGAGGGCATCGCACCGCCTGCAGCTGTCTGTCCCACGGCGAGAAGCGGAGGGAAAAGCCCCGTCCGTCCACCACACCAGCAGCCACCACATCGTCTCGGACCCTCCTGCTGCTGCACACCAAGAGGAAATCCGCCGGCCATGATCGGTGAATCGTGAAATTATCCTCCGCCCGTGGCACCTGCGCCGCCACCGCTGCCCCGGCCTCGATCAAGGAAACATTGGACCGCTGGCCCGAGACGAAAGCCACGAGGGCCCAGCGCAGCGCGTCTTCTGCCGCAACGATCTCCGCCGACCTTGGGATGATGACTGCTTCCATGGGTGGGTCGGGGGGCATCTCACGCCGGGAAGTTGAGGATAGGTCGCGGGACGGAGGCCGTCTGCCTTGCTCCGCATCCTCGCCACGCCGGGGGGGAGGTGGGCTCCTCCCACGGTCTCTGCCATCATGTCCACGCCCGTCGCGGCCACCACGGACGTCCTGAGCGCCCCACTCCCTACGCCCACCATGCCTATCATGCTCCCCGCGGTCGCCGCCGCCGTGCTGCACATGCGTCTCGTGCACTCCACGACGACTGTCATGCGTGTCAAGACCACCGCGTTCGTCCCGTCCACGCTGACCGCCAACCGGAGCATCCTCCCGGCCACCGCAGCGCGAGCCCACATAGCTAGGCTGGGGAAACGGGGAGGCCTGACACGCGCCAAGTCGCCGCTTTGCAGGAACGCGGTAGGCGCCTGCCTCACGGGAAGGCTCGAGCGGCGACGCCGGTGCCGCTGGCGAGGGCGCCGGCTGGATGTGGCTTCCCAGCCGGTCGCGGACGCCTCCACGGCGGCCATCCGCCACGGGGTCGCGCACGTGCCGCTGCTGGTCTTCTCCGGCCGCACCTGCCGGTCCACGCGCTCTGGGGCGCTGCAGCAGCTGTTCGCCAGGTCTACGCCGCCGCTGCCGGTCACCTCGGCGCTCCGTACAGGCTCGGGCATGGTGGCCTTCGTGCCTGCAGCGGAGGCACACCGTCTCGAACTCACAATCTTTGGAGATGTGACAACGCCGGAGGCAGTTGAAGCAGCAGCCCGCGAGGTTCGGCGGTAGGTCTTCCCTGATGGCGAGTGCCGGGATCTCGGCCGGTCCACTGCCTCGGCGCCTCTTCCTTCCGCCCGCGATCTGCCAGGGGTCACGCTCGCCGCCACGCCCGCCTCTCTCTACAGCGTCGCGGTTCGCCGCCGGGGTCGTCTGCTGGGGTGGAGCAGGTCGCGGGACGGGAGCCGGTGTCGGAGCCGGGGCGGACACCGGGGAGGCGGAGCGGGCCACCGGCGAAGGGGTGCCGCTACGGAGTACCTCGCAGTAGGAGCGGGGCCTTCGCTCGTCGCCTTCATCGTCGGAGTAGTCGGCCCAACGCCGGGCTTGGGAGGAGGTGGGGGTGGAGATGACTGGGGAAGGAGTGGCAGTGGGAGAAGCCATGGGGCCAAGAGGGTGCTGCCGGCGCCGGAGTGGCGTCCGGCGTGAGGCTGTGGACGCCGCCGCCGGAGTGGCGGGCGGCGGTGGGTTTCTCGCGCTGCTAAAAGCTAGCCAGCGGTGGGTCTCTTTCCCGTTTCGCCACGCCCAATTCCTCGACTCCTTAAATGTGTTTGGTTGGCCTGGTCCGTAAACGGTTACCCTGTAAACAGATTACATCCCAGTTTAAGTCTGATTCCGCTCACCCCCCTTCGGAAACAGATCGCATTACCAGAGGAATCGAGGATGGCTCGAACCCTTGGTCCGTCGATCCCCTCCGCTCTCTGTCCCCTGATTCGGCGATCCCCTCTGTTGTATGCCCCTGATGCGGCGATCCCCTCTGCTGGTTGCCCCCGTTCTTCTCCATGCCCGACGCTGGTCACCATGGAGGCAGCAGATCTCCTCCTCAACTTCCTCTGTCACAAGCACCATGACACAGGAGGAGCTGTCGTCGGAGGAGCGGCGGCCCCGTCGACCCCCCTTAGCTGGCCGGTGTTCGTGCCCGCCAATCTCCCCCTCAGCTTCATCCTTCATCTATTCCACGAGCAACTCGTCGGAAGGTGCAGTCGTTGTTTCCATGGAAGAGCACAAGCAGCGGGCGTACAGTAATTAATACCATTACCGAGTGTAACCAAACAAAATGATGAAAAGTTCCATTACAGTGCAATCCCACTGTAACCTGATTCCTTTCCCGTTTACATTACCGCTAGCTGAAACAAACACCTTCCTAGTCTCTGTATAGTACAGCTGCACAAACCTCATAACTAGAAAAAAGATAGTAGTACTAAAACAAATAGAATTAAAACAAACTATGGTCTCTGACTATGACAAATCAATCCACAAATCACGCAGCTATCTATGTCGGGAGAAAATATTTCTCGCTGTATCCTCCAATCGTGTACACCCCTCTGCAAATAAGTGGCAAAACTCCATACATTGGAGGATAGTCCATAATCGGAGTATAGCCGTAGTCCAATAGTTACCTAAAACATTGGCCATCTAACATGGGGGAGATAAACCAGAGGCTATTTGGATGAATGGCCATATAGAGCGAGCAAATTTACAATGGAAGAATAAATGGTGGATTGTCTCATCTTGATGACAAAAACACATTGTGTACTTCCATATCAATTCCTCTTCACAAGATTGTTTTTTGTAAAAATAACTCCCTTATGAAGATATCATGCGAATATCTTCGTTTTTAGAGGTATTTTTATCTTCCAGATTTTACTATTATAATCGACGAGAATATCAGGTTGAATCAAAACTCTATACAAAGAGTTAACTGAAAATTTACCACTTTCTAGTAATTTTCATTTGAATTCGTCCACACCATCCGACAATTGTATCGTGGATAATTGTAGTAAAAGATTGTTCCAAGATAACAGTCCAGGACCTATGAGGCTTCTTCTGAAAGAAACATTCGGGGGATTGGTTTTCATTACTGTGGATAAAGTATCCCATTTATGTCTAACAATCGAATATAGAGCAGGATATTGATTATGAAGAGGAGTCTAGCCAAGCCACTTATCCTCCCAGAATCGAATCTGCGATCCATCCTTCATATTGAAAGAACCAAAACGGAAGAAATGTTTTTTAGATGACATAAGTCCTGCCCAAAAGTGTGAATCATCGGGTTTCCAAACCACTTGAGACACAACTTTGGAACCCACATACTTCCTCCATAAAATGGTTTGCCAAACACTATCTTTGCTTAGTAGTATGAAAAGCCATTTACCCAGAAGCGCGGTATTTTTGACTGCAAATCATGTATACCAAGTCCATCATATTCTTTCGGTCGGCAAACCACATTCCATCTGGCCAGTCGATATTTCTTTTTTTTTCATTATCCCTCTACCAAAAGAATCTTGATCGGAAATAATCCAATTTAGTTAAGATACCTTTTGTTAACTGGAAAAACGAGATCATATACAGTACCATATTTGTAAGTACTGAATTTATGAGTACAAGTCTTCCTCCAAGTGATAGAAATTTACCCTTCCAACTATTAAGATGCTTCTGTAGTCTTTCCTCAACAAGTTTCCGTTCAGCAATTGTGAGACGCTGATAATAAATCGGTATCCCCAGATAATTGATTGGAAAATGCCCCTGACCATAGCCCAAAAGTTCAGCATATAGGTGGGCCTCGTTTTGAGCCTCGCCAAAACAATACAAATCGCTCTTATGGAAGTTTATCTTCAGTCCAGATAGTTGCTCGAATGCTGATAATATTAATTTCAGATTATTAGCTTTCTCTAGATCATGTTTCATAAATAGGATTGTATCACTGGCGTATTGAAGAATAGATAGACCGCCATCAACCAGATGAGGAACTAGTCCTTCAATTTGGCCATCAGCTTTGGCACGCTCTATAAGGATAGCCAACATATCAGTCACTATATTAAATAGTAAAGACGATAGTGGATCACCATGCCGTAGTCCCTTCTTGGTTTGAAAGTCACTGCCAGTATCATCATTTACTTTTATGGCAACACTACCACCAGATACAAAAGACTGTATAAGAACATGCCACTCCTCCGAAAAACAGGCTATTGTTTCAATCTGTAATGCTCTGCATAGTTTGTTTTGAATCTATGACCCATCGTCTTCATATTTAGGACTATTGTTTAAATCTACTTAGTTTATGTTATGCTTAGTTTGTTTCAAATATGTGCTTTGTTTCAATTTGTTATGAACTAGGTCATCTTTATATATAGGGCTATTTTTGAAAATATGCTTAGTTTATGTTTTGCGTAGTTTATGTCCTTCTTAGTTTATGTTCTGCTTAGTTTTTGTTCTGCTTAGTTTGTTTCGAATTTGTGCTTTGTTGCAATTTGTTATGAACTAGGCCGTCTTCATATTCAGACTTCTTCAGTTGAGACAATTAGGTCTTATGGCTAACAAGAAACTCATAGGAAAATATGTAGTATAGTTTGGCAATATTGCATATAAGGAAACAAGCCAGAAATGCCATCCATGTAGAATTGTTAGCCACCGAAGATAGCAAAATTTTGGGTTTGCTAGTGAAGGCGTAGTTGGACAAACCTTTTATTTTGGATCATCAAGTGAGGATACACGCTATAGAATCTATTCAAACGCATAGAGCGACACACACACATGCACACCACAACTCACAACCCTGGCCTATGCTTTTAAACAAGACCTAAAACCTATAACACAGCACACGTCCCGAGAAACTTCCTTACTCGCAGACTCTGGGAACGGAGGGCACGCCGTCCTCTCATGTGGCTCGTGGACCAGAGCGAGGCACCTGCAAAAATTTGGAGAAATCCCTTCATGGGACACCAAAAATTCATCCCTGCAAGGGATCAAACTTTAGCGGACTATACGCACTACGACGTCACTAGCCACTCGAGCACTAGCTCGGTATCACAGTTAGAAGGCACATGAGTTAAACATGCACCGTCGCTATATATTGTGACGTTATGGTATAGTGAATGAAATACTTTTCCATGTAAGAGTGTTTTTTGTATTGTGAACGAAATGTCACATTGGTGACAATAGGTATTATATTAGATTTTGGTGACACAGCATAATGATAACATTTGTTAGCATGATAGGTTTAGTGAGACATGACAATGTGTAATTCGTCTTATTGTGATTGAAATGTAATGATTCCATTTGGTATGAACGAAAGTTGTTACCATTTTCGTGCTCGGGCTATTAGTTTTTGATGTGAAGTGGCCTATTCATCTGTATTGTGTACATACTAAATTATCACAATGCAAACTAGTAAAATAGAAAAACCATCACCGATGGACCCTATATTAAGGCAACGATTCTATATTCCAGATCGGTGATGTTTTACTCCACCATTGCCATAGAGGCCTTCACAACAGGGATTAGTCACGAGACACATAATCATTTTTTGTTGCCGATGGGACGGGGGGTTTTAACCCATGTCCATAGGTCGTTTTGTACAACTACCGGTAATTTCTTGGTTTCCTGGCAACAAGTCTGCAAACCACTGAAGTTTAGGTGGCCTAGTGATGGCTATGAAATATAGCCATCCACGTCCGCATTTAAAATAGATATTATTCATATATTTAATAAAATATCTCTCTAAAACCTGCCACTAATGCCTAATGAACAAAGAGGTATGCAATCCCTTCTTGCTATTTTTTCTCTGCGCAGATAATGACGTATGATGATGGGAATCACTACATAAATGCTAAAAATACGAGATTTCCAACATGTCAAAGAAACCAGGAGCCGTGAAGTGGAGGCAGAAACCTTAACGACCAACTATAAGGCGGGAAAATTATTCTGGCCGTATAGTTGGCGCCAACTTCATTAGGTCAAATAGAACAAACTTTCGTGAAGGGATTCCTATATAAAGAGGCTTCTGGTGACGAGAAACTGCACTTTTTTTTCAACCTCAACTCTCCCTGCCACCAGAAGCCGCCACGACGGAGGAATAGATCTAGATCTAAACCTCTAAACCTGTAACACCCTCAGAATCAACCCTATGCAAGTTTCAGCGATTCCCGCCAAACTCGCATAGAAACGATTCAAAGGTGCCCACCAGGCACTTTCATGCGGGTGGAAAACGAAGTAATAACATTACACAACAGTCCTCGATGGGACCCACAGAACAGGTATATATACAACACGACTCCATGAGTCAAGAATACAGATATACAGAACAAAGATCCAAATCACCTTGAAAATGATACAGCGTCCGACTACGGACAAGATGCAAATGGGGCTAAGAGCCCTGAAGAATAACCAATGGCGTCCATAACCCTGCCCAGGCCAAGCCGGAAGGGTAACCCTGCTAACGACGACGATCTCAAAACCTGCTTAAACAAAAGGGGTGCCGACAAAGGGCAAAGGAAAAAGAGGAGCGTCAGTACTGAGGCCAGTACACGGCGAGTCTAGAATTCGGCGGTCCTCGCCTACATAGGTATGGTGGACTAAGCGGCAGCGGCAGCATGCACTAAACAACCTATGGAGACTCGATACAACTGGCGGTTATCAGAGAGGGATAAGAATGACCTATCCGGATCCAACCTGAAGCTAACACCAAACAAACCCATTCGGGTGTTTCCCCCACGAGACCAAACGAGGAAGTCAACCGAGGAACTCACACAGTTGGCAGTTTTATTTATTCAGTTATTGTTGCAGCAATTACTAGTCAGGTGTAGATAATCGTCCTGATAAATTAAACAGTGGGCCGTTTTAGTTAACCATTCTGTTGTAGTTGCAACACTTACTAGTCAGATACAATAAGCGTGAGATATTCCCAAAACCCAGCAGTTGTTGGTACTTTTATTTAGCCATTCCGTTATAGTTGCTTTACTTACTAGTCAGGTACAGTGGTCGCAAGCGACAACCAAACAAGCAATTGTGGGCAGTTTATTTAGCCATTCCATTATAGTGAAGCTGATTACTAGTCAATATAAAGTCAAATTTATAGCACTACTTTAGTTATAGTTGTCTATGATCGAGATACTGTGCTCCAAATCGTCCATAACCGCGGACACGGCTTTCAGAAAGTTTTAACCCGGCCGGGGTGCACAAATAGCAACACACACACGATCAACCTCGGAAAAACCAAATCAAAACCCAACGAGGCTTTCACGACAAAGCAATCACAGGATTCAGAAATATTTCAGGGGGCCACCCCTTGGAGTACACCCGCAACGAAACTGGCCGGCTCCGAGACGGACTCAAGGTTTGTGGGGCCGGCTGTAAACGACTGGGAACCCGAAAACTCGGGGTGTCGATACCGCGAAAACGGGTCACGATCCTAAACAGTACAATGTGCTATCCATCGCACAATCGTAAATAAAACAGTAAAGCATGGCATAAGTACAGGATCGTAAATAAAACCTCAAACTAGTTTGTGGCCCCAAGAAATAAGACTGAATCAAGCTCTGGCTAAGGGGGGCCCATAATTCCCCGTATGTGGATAGCGCGATAAATCAAGGAACATGTATCAAGCACTCGGGGTCCTACGGGACACAAGTGGACGGTTAACAACCAAATAACATCTATTGCCCACCTGTGCCTCTGCTTACCTACTTCAATTTTAGTTGTTAAACAATAATTAAAGTGAACAAAAAGTAAAGCCATGATCATCTCCAACATTAAACAGGCGGCAATTCTCCAAAAACTGTGGTACTGGACGACACGCAACAGCACTTGAGCAAGCGACTACGACGCGCAAGTCCAACTATCTACCACACAACAGGGAATAGGATGTGTCCAAGGCAATATATGGCGGCAAGGGATATCACGGGTACGGAAAACTAGAGCATCGCAACACGGATAGCAATAGATCAACAGGAGGGAATAAATACTATAAAAGTAAGATAGGTAGAAAGGGGGAGATGCTCGCCTGAAAACATTGTCGAAGGTTCAACCGAAGATCGGGGCGAAGCTCACATCAACTCAACGACCTTATCCGCGAAGAAGCAAATCACTAGAATAAACACCGGATGCACTATTTAATACTATGGCAGAAGATCGGGCATGATGCATGTATGATGTATGACATGGCAAGATGCGATGCAATTAGGCAATATTAAACGGAACCGGGGTCCCGACAATTATTTAGATGGTTCAAGTTGTTTAGGTACCCTGCAATTTAAATGTTGTCTTAACAGGCAAAAGATAGCACCGGTTCGCTACACAAATTTAAATGGGACCAATATACGACTAGATTTGCCCGCATATGGGCCCCATATTCAATTAAGGTGAATCGGCATAAGGCCCCCAAACCACATGATAATATGCATGCGAGTATGACAATTCAATATGCAACAAGTTTTATATTTATTATATATAAAAATAGGGCTCGGGAAAAGGTTCACACATTAGGGTTCGACGATCTTGGGGATCCGGGGGTTCGGGGTTCGACAGGGTCCAGGGTTCGACGGGTTCGGACTCGGCGGGATCGTTCTCGGGTAACGGGGTAGATCTTGGCGCATTCGCGGTGGTCGGGCCATGTTGTCGGCGGTCATGGCGTTCCGAGGAGAAGATCTTGGCGTGCCGAGGTTTCGGTCTCGGGGATCGGTCTTCGGGGTCCGGGGCTTCGGGGTCTCGACCATCGGATACAAGACGGAGAACTTGTCGTGACGTGCCGGAGATCTTGGTTCCAAGCGGTCGATCTTGTCGGGTCCACGGATCGACCGGTCTTGTCGTTCGGAAGTAGAACTTGTCGTCCTTGCAGCGATCTTGGCGTCCTTCCGGTTCGGGTTTTGGCGTTCGAGGAAAGTACTTGGCGCTCGGCGTCCTTCGGTATCCATGTCGACGGTCTTGGCGTTCTTCAGGTTCGGGTCCTGGCGCTTCGGATCGATCTTCGGGGGTCCGGGAAGGCGACCTTGGCGCTCGGGTTCGGCGGTATCGATCTCCGGACTCCGTGAACGGGGCATCGGATCCGCATCTAAGAAGGAGAACTTGGCGCGACACCGGGTTCGGGATCTATCTTCGGCTTCGGGGAACGGTCTTGCGGTCCGTGAGGGAGATCTTGAGGTCCCAGAAGGCCGAAATTGGTGCCCTACGACGGAGAACTTGGCTTCGGTGTCCATGGCCTTCAGGGGTCAACGTCCTCGGCCACGGTCTTCTTGTTATCTTTTATCACCAAAACATCACGGGGGTGGAGGAGGCACATTAGCATGGCGGGGTCGCGGGACAGGAGAGGCCGACAACGACGGACTTGGCGGTGGTGGCAGAACTCCTCGGGCGGGCGTGAGCCGGAACAGGGGGCCGCGGAGGCGCTGACGCACGGCTCCAGCGGGATGGCGTCGGGCAGAGAGGCGAGGCCGAGCGTGAGGCGGTTGCCGGGACGAGCGGGTCTTGGACGAGCACGACGACGGCGGACGGCGGCTCGCCGGAGGCGGGGAGGCGCGGCCGAGAGGGGAAAGGAGGGTGACCGGCGGGGCGCTCGCAGGCAGCCGGCGGGCGACGGGGGCGCGCGGCCGGCTCGGGAGGAGCAGCGGGCGACGGCGAGGGAGATGACTGGCGGCTGGCGGGGGCGGGAGATTGCAGGCGGTGGCGGCGGGCAGGGTCCCGCGACGGCGCGACCGGGGCTCTGCAAGGAGGAGAGGGCCGGCGGCGGGGGGCGGGGGAAGAGGGCGCGGGCGACGGCGCTCCGGGCGGGCGGCCGGAGACGGGGAGGCGCGGCCGGCGCCGAGGGGGAGGCGACCGGGCGGAAGAAGGGGCGGAGGAGGCCGGCGTGCTGGGGTCAGGCGAGGTGGGGAGGTGGCGACGGGGCGGAGGGGAGCGGAGGACGAGCGGCCGGCGGAGGGGCCGGAGAGAAGGAGGCCGACGGGGAGGGGCGAAGGAGGAGGAAGGGCCAAGGGCGGGCGGCCGCGGCGGAGATGCTCGGGACGGCGCCGGGCGCGGTGGGAGAGGAGAGCGGGGTCGGGAGAGAGGAGAAGGGAGGGAGAGGAGAGAGGGAGAGAGCAGGGTGGGGCGCGTGGGGGTGGGGCCGGGCGTGGGGTCGCAGGGTGGGGGCCGCGCAGGCAGGTGGTTGTCGGTGGGGGAGGGGCCCGGTGGCAGCGGGTGAGGTGGGGAGTGTGCGTGTGTGCTGTGTGTGTGTTTGCTGGGGTGGAACCCAGGGAGAGAGAGGGGGAGAGAGAGAGAGAGGAGAAGGGAGTGGGGTGAGGTGGCGGTGTCTGGTTGGGTGGGGAAGGGAAAAAGGTGAGGTGTCGGCCTGGGATAGGCTGGGGTGAGGTGGCCGGAGGGGTGGGTAGATTAGGTTGGGTAGCTTTAGGATTCTGGTGGACCGTTTTTTATTTCTGGGGGTGGTCGACTGGGTCGGGTCGGCCAGTTCGACTGCCCCCACTAAAATAATTAAAAAAAAATTATTTATTTCAAACAGGGCTTTTGCAAACCGATAGCAGACAAAACAAAATAATCCGTAGACCCGGGTTTTGCGTTTGAATTAAGACGGGGCGTTTAGAAAACAAATTAGGTTTTCCCGAAAATAGTTTTATGCAAGCAAATACAAGATGATGACGATGCTCAAATGCAATGTGGCATGATGACATGAGCATGCGGTCATGATGATGCAATGCACAAACAACGCGATTTTCTAGTAGTGGTTTTGCGGGATGCCACAAAACCCTTCTTCACCACCATAGCCATCTTCCACCACTTGTAATAGTAGATCTCTTCTCCAATTGGCGATATTGTAAGACTATTTGCTATCAAATTATGATCTCTATTACAATGTTTATGATTGTCGATTTCATCTCTATGTGTGAGTAATTCTCCTAGGGCTAAGGGCTTCAGCCTAGCCATGTAGCTTTTTGTGTATGTTATTTATCATAGATGAGATCATGTATTAGTTTGTATGACATGATTATTGTAGTACCCTCTCTTGCCTCAATCTAAGAACTTGTCAGGTATCCAAAACCCCGAGGATTGATCCAGGTAAAGGGAGTGTGAGTAACGACTTATCTGCAGGATAGGAACCCCAGTGACGGAAAGGGCAATACGACTGTATGTGAGGAACTTACTTGGGATTAACGGTGACATCACTATGCATATCATTAATTTTCTTTCTTCTATGGATGAGACTAGTAGGTTATTGCCATAAGTGGTTGCGGAGGCGACAACAATTATGGATGCACTGCCCACATATAATTATCTTGCTCTAACAATTACATGAGTACTTTATATTTATCATTTATTCCTATTAGATTTTTTGCACAGCTACTGGTGAAAACCGAAGACCCTAGTCCCTCTCTCTCTCCAGCATCATCAACAACAAAAAGATTGCAAACTCTTGGTCCGGTGAAAACACAAAAGGAATTCTAAAACTCTCGAATGTCCGTTTAAGTAATCTCACTTTGCTTTCTGCTTCCCGAGGATTTGATAAACCTAGGTCTACTAGGGAAAAAGATCTATAATACATCCATAATCCGGATCAAAGTTATCACCTAGGAATTCACAATCTCAAATTCCTAAAAAATGCTCTTAGAATAAGGTGGATGTGGATAGAAAGAGAGGGACATGCCAGGTCATGACATGGGTTGAGTTTCTCCCTGTTTACGGAATCCAAGTGCATGTTCCAAGGTGCTTGCAAATGTACAATGGAAAAAGGGGATAAGATCAACTTCCGGGCAAAGAGATGGATCAATGGTAGTAGCCCTAATGAGCTAGCACCAAACCTGCTTAAATTTGTGGCTAGAAGAGGAGAACAAAGAAATTCTGTACCTGAGGCACTGCAAAATGACTCTTGGATCATGGATATTTGTGGAACACCTTAGACCTCCAAGCCATCCTTGAATTCATCAACCTATGGATCACAATGAAAAACCATCTACCTCTCAACACAACAGAGGATAAATGCACGTATACAACTGGAGATTAACTAGAAATGGGAATTATTCGTCAACTTCAACATACAAGGCATTCTTCCTAGGAACCGTCGAAGCCGATTATGCTAAAACACTAGAAAAACTACGCACCGTTCAAAGAAAAAGTCTTATGCTGGCCGGCGTTGCGTAATCATTGTTGCACAACCAACATAATTAAGACCAGGGGCTTGATTTGCTGAATTAAAGTACCTTATGTGATCAAAGGCAAGAGAGTATGAATCATCTGATTACCCAATGCCCATTCTCCAGGGAATTCTGGTTCCTTCCCTATCAGGCCATGGTCTCGTGGAGGTGATTTTGGAGGTGTTCGTACTAGTAGAAAACATGGCTTTCGTCTAGAGCCCTCCAGAGTATTAGTCCTAGATGTGTTAGGAACCGGGACTAATGTGACCATTAGTCCCAGTTCCAACAGCTAGGACACCGATAACCTTTAGTCCCGGTTCGAACGGGTCCTTTAGTCCCGGTTGGTAATATGAACCAGGACTAAAGGGGTAGAGGCGGGTGCGAACATGGGCAACTCCCTTTAGTCTCGGTTTGTGTCTCTAACCGGGACTAAAGATAAACCTTTAGTCCTGGTTTAAGACATCAACCGGGACTATTTTTTTTTGGAAAACAATTTTGGCGGGTTCTACCACGGTAGAAAAATAGGGAAAAATCCTGTCGCGACAGGATATTTCTGTCCACCACAACCCCCCTTGAGATCGCCTTTTATAGTTTTGAAAGAATGCCACAAAATTATAAAAAATTTCAAAAATAAAATCCTTCAAACTGGAGTTATATTAAGTGATTTAGTTGTGACGAAAATTAACAAACATGAATTTCGACATATTTTTGCTAAAAACTGTCATGAAAACTTTAAAGGGCTATAACTTTTGCGTACGATGTCGGGGAAAAACATACAGCCTATCAAATTGTGCGGAAAAAAATTTGGAGTTTAATTTCGACGGCCTTAGGCTGTTTGGGATTTTTTAGATTTTTAAAATTCGAAAAGGTGAAAAAGTTATTTAAAAATTATTTTTTAGCAAATCCTTTATGCCATATTTGGATTCCTCACATTTTTCTGATAATAATGGATATATTATTTGTCAAATTTCTATTTACAAATTTAAAGATATTATTTATGCCATATTAAATGAATAAATGGCAAAAAAAAATGAATAAAATATTATTATTACTTATTTATTGTTATTTACTTAAATAGTTGATTGTAGTTTCGAAACATAAATACATGTGACATATTGATATGAGCTAATAGGATTGGCAAGGTAGTGTTGATAAGAAGGTACAAATAGGGTTCGCGCAAGAACATCCTAATGAAACAGAAAAGTTAAGCCTGCTGAGAGTGAAGTAGTGCTAGGATGGGTGACCGACCGAAAGTCTGACCACGAGTGCAATTTGACCTAATATTAAGTATAATTAGTGTTAAAAAATGTTCTAAGTGAGAGAGATATATTAAGGAGTCAAACAATTCAAAGGTTTTAAAAAAATGAAAAAAAAATTGAAAAAATATCTAGTCCTAGTTTGTAATCTAAAGGTCTCGCGCTCGACCGCGGATCTGGGAGTGCCTTAGTCCCGATTTGTGGTACGACCGGGACAAAAGAGAGGACATTTAGTCCCGATTCCGTAGTTCCGGTTGGACAACGAGACTAAAGGCTATAAACCGGGACTACAGACCCGTTTTCTACTAATGTTGGGTGAAACAATTGTAGAGGAAGTTGGGTGTTGTGTTACGGTGTTGGAGCAGTGGGAGGGGCCTCGTGGGGCGACAGTGGTACTAGGGTGAAGCAATGTTGCGGAACGGCCAGCCTTCACAAGCATCAACAGTAAACACTATTCTACTAATTAGGGTTTATTATGAATTATATATTAATGTAGATCTTTATTTATTATTGTGACCGTATGGCCCATGGAAAATTGAGCGGGATAATTTCGTCACGAAAATGGATTTATTTTCTTCGACGATAGGCCTAATTTCGTGTCGCAGATAATTCTTCGAATAGTGTGACAAGGAGTAGTTGCATGCACTTAATATCTACGAACAATTAGTCCTATCGTTGTTGCGAAGTTGGCTTAACAGTCTATCCAACACGGCAAACATGATTAGTACCCATCGTCTACGATATGTCAACGAAAGGGTATTAGTGCTTAGCTCCAATACGGTGAACACTTAGGGCTTAGCTCCCCGGCAAGGACGTTAGAAAATAGCTTGATGGCTACAAGTGCATAGATCGTTTGTAGCTAGTTTCGAAGTTAAGATGTCGATCCCATAGGAAGCCCAAAGGTAAGTGTTTATGGATAAAGTCTGTCACACTCAAAGTTGTCACAGTTCTTCGAGTGAATTTTCTGTA
Organism: Avena sativa; assembly: GCA_916181665.1. NCBI lineage: Eukaryota > Viridiplantae > Streptophyta > Magnoliopsida > Poales > Poaceae > Avena > Avena sativa. Next base: position 380,686,118 of record OV702280.1, on the reverse strand, counting down.
AGTGTTGAAATAAGAATATAATTTGGATTAAAGGAATGTATTTAAATAAAACTAAAATGTAAACTTCAGAAATAAAAAGCATAAAAGTAAAGAACGATTTGTTTGTTGTTTTCTGTAGATGACAAAATAGGCGCGGAGAGATATAGTTCATGGTGATAGTGAATGTGCCAGGTGAATGAGTGATAAGCGTAATAATTATAATCTTATAAATATGTGTGTAGGCGAGCAACCCATAATTAGCCGGAACTTCTCTTGGTAGATTTCATCCAAACTTTAATAATCCTACTAGCCTGTTACCACAATCATGGTCAGTCACTAAACGATTAAGATCCTTCAGGTTGGTCAATTAAGCTCCTTGGATCAGACTAATGCAATAAGCACAGTGGTTCCTCGTGATCCTCGAGTCAAACTAGTTTCCCATTGATATCCCCATGTCACTCGGGGGTCACCGGTCTGCTAGCGAACAAGATCCTATCTATGTAGAACAATGTATCATGTTGTCTGGGTCCTTAATTGGATAATAAACATTAAGCATCCCACAGATAATCAAGCATAGATAATATAATAATAACCACAAACTTAATGGAAATTGTATAGGCACATCACATCTTACCAATTCCTTACATCTCTCACGCTCAAGGGAACTTACTCTCACATGTGAGAAGAAAGCATCACTGATATTATTAAATAAAGAGAGTTCTTCTTGATATTATCGTGGAGATCCACAATAAGAATAAAAATAAATCCAACACAATTTAAGATAGGAAGAACAATCTCAAACCCTAGGCTTGCAAGATGGATATCTCTCTCTCTCTCTCTCTCTCAAGTACAAGTGATGGCTATGGAAGTGTGGTGGCTAGGAGGTCGAAGATCGTGGAGCGAGATGAAGAACGTCTTTTCTTTTTTCTCTGGATCTCTTCTTTCTCCCTTCTGGATGGGATAGCTGCTCGTGTGTTCTGTTTTCGGCCTCGGCCTCTTCACAAAAGTTGTCCCTTTTAACAAGACGAAGTTGATCGCAACTATACGATGGGAACTATACGGCCAGAGAAAATATTCCCATCATATAGTTGCTCGTTAAAGCTACTGTTTGCCTCCCTCGATTGCTTTCAAAAAGAGACTTGCTTGTTTTCATCTGAATATTGTGTTTTTGTTGTTAGAACCCTTTGTTGATGTTCAGAACCCGAAACACACATTAAAAACCAAGTTTTCTTCTCTACCGAAGTATTAGTGTTAGGTAAAGCTAGAAAACCATCAAATCCAAACGAAAACCATCAATAAAAACCATAAAAAATGTGTCGAATCTCACAGCTATCAAGTAGCTACAAGAGGATCAACTTAGTTTTCTACATTATTTACCACCAAAAAATGTCCCCAGCCATCAAATAAGATGAATGGATTCTCGGGTAAATCCTTTGCCTTCATGTTTCCTATGATGTGGTGTAATTACCATTAGGAATCATTCCACCAAGGATAATAAGGATTATTTTCTTTGAAACTGCTATTTTGACAAGAAAAAGTAATACTCCCTCCGTCTCAATTTACTCTCGTTTTGAGTTTAGTTAAAATCAAACTTTATAAACTTTGACTATGTATATTAGAAAAAAATATCAATATCTAAAATATTAAATAAATATAATTAGACTCACTATAAAACATACTTTTATATTGTATGTAATAGATTTTATAAATATTGGTATTTTGTAGAATATGATTGGATACGTTTTAATATGTTTGACTTTGACCAAACCTAGAATGCAAAGTAATTTGGGACAGAGGGAGTAGAAGATGCCATAATAGTTAAGGGTCCCATTAAAAGCACATCCACTCGCAAAGTCCCTTTTACATTTATTAAGACTATTGCTATGTTTTTTCTCATTGCCTTCTTTAGTCTGCAGACTATCACAAGGAAAACCTTTAATCATTCTACTCGTTTTGCAATCCGCATATTCTGAACTTAGTATCAGCGTAGCATTCTTATTTCCGTAGATTGAATGTATGGAATATTTTTGTTAGCATGACCTTTGATAGCTCATCTAATATCTTACATGCTTATTACCACTTGGCGCTTCACTTACATGTCAACTAAACCATTTTATTTACTTTGATTGTTTCGGAAAATTGAAGTTGATGGCTGCTCTTAATATTTTTGGATATATTTTAATATTCTAATTCTTCCTGATGTTATATATGTTAAAATATCATAGGGATTAGGGGGAAATCTGGTGTACCTAATAAAACTAAAGGAGGAAACTTGCTATGGGGGACACACCGCTCAATTGTGGCTTGGCCAGATCACACCGTGCGGTCCAAAATGGAGAAGTTTGTCAAAACTGGTTGTAGAATGTTTATCTCCAGCAAGATATAAAAGTTTACGTTTTAGGCAATATAGCATGTTCTGGCAAACGTGACACAATTTTTTTAAGACAAAAGGCCATCAGGCCCTTCTTTTTATAGCAAAACATAATATGTCTTGCAGACCAAACCATACACTGCTGGGGTTGCCAGCTTTAACCAGAAGCATACTAAACAAGAAACCTCCAGGGCACTCCCCTCCCCTGAACCCAGGAAACTCACACAAACACCCAGGAACACAAGTTCTACCAACAAAACCTCAAGCTCAACTCCTACTAGAAACCCGTAGCACACTGATACAAAATAAACGAAACAAGGTCAAAACAACACCAGACACAGAACTCCCCCAGGAGACTACACATGCACTGAAAGCAAAGCTTCTTGACTTCTTTTTACTCCATCTCTCCCAGCTCTGTCCTTTGTCAAGTCCTCCTTCTATCACGCTCCAACTTCCTCAACTGCATCTTGGTTTGCCTCATTATTCAGTCGAAGACATTCCGGTTCCTGTCATCCCACAAGATTCACCATGTCTGCAAATAAGAGATAGCACGATACATAGCATTAGACGGTGATTTTTAAATCTTTGCTTCAAAAATAAGTTTATTTTGAATATTCCACAATGCCCACATCACAGCCGCTGCTCCGATCCAGATTGTCTCAAAGTTATCCACAGGCCCATATCTAGTTAGAGACAACAAATCCAGAACAGAACTCGGGTTATCAGGCCAAACTCCCACATTTTCTCACCAGAGTCCACAAAAAGGCAACCACAAAAAGGCAACCACATTGAAAGGATACATATGCCGCCTAGAGGAGAGGGGGGGGGGGGGGGTTGAATAGGCGGTTTAAAACTTTTCCGAGAGTGGCTCAACAAAGGCGGAATTAAACTAGCATTTACTTTGTTAAGCACACAGCCTATATATACTAAGGTTCACCTATGTGCACCAACAACTTATGCTAAGCAAGACAAGCACGATAGAATACTTCAAGCTCGAAAGCTATCACAATGTAAAATGCATAAGTAAAGAACTCGGGTATAGAGATAACCGAGGCATGCGGGGACGACGATATTTTACCGAGTTCCTCCCAACATGAAGTACGTCTCGTTTGGAGAGGGGGTGGTATCAAACCACCAAAGCCACAAGAGGCCTCCCTTTTTCTCCTATGAATCTCACCCCAACGGGATCGATCCACACTTCCACTATCGGTGCACTTGTCGGTGGCAATCCGGAACCTCTCACAAGGTTAGGGCACTTCTCCACAACTTAATTGGAGGCTCCCAACAAACGCCACCAAGGCCACAAAACCTCTAGGGTTCTAAGAACCCAAGAGGGACAAGCTTCAATGAATATCACGAACCAAATCCTGAGAACTCAAACCGATGCACCTAATGCAAAAGTCAAGAACACCACAAAGATACTCCAATCCCTCACTCTCAAGTTCCAACAAAGCTACTAAACCTATTGGGGGAACAAACAAGAGAGGAGGAATCAAAGAGGAACACAAAATCCCCCAAGATCTAGATCCCAAAGATACACTCACAAAGAGATGATATGGCTTGGTCAAATTGTAGATCTAGATCCCCTCAATCTTCCTCTCAAAGTGTGCAAGAATCATTGGATGGGGAGGAAGAAATCAAGCTAGAGATGAGTCAAAGCAATGGGGCTAAGCTTGAAAAAAGAGGGAAGAAGCAACCCAAATAGTAAAATACCAAAGGCTTAAATAGGGGAGAAGGATTTTCTGCCCGTTGGGGCGATTTTCGCCTGGGTGGGCCGGTAGTACCGGAATGGGCCGGTACTACCGCCCACAACCAAACGGCTCCAGGAAAAAGGGCAGCAGCGCTGGCGCTGGTCACCGTGGGCGAGCGATAAGCGGAAAAGCGAGCGCGCGGGGAGGGTCGAGGCGAGCCGCACGCGCGGGAGCCAGCTGGGGCGAGCGCTGCGGGGCCAAGCAGCGATGCGCGCAGCAAGCGAGCAGCGATGCGCGCGAGCCCAGCAGCGCGCTAGCGGGAGAAGTGCAGGGGCGAGGCAAGCTGGGCCGGCCCAGAGAGAGCAGCGCGCGAGGGAACCGGCAGCAAGTCAACACAGGCAGCGTGCGCTGGCGAAGCGGAGGCAGCAGCGCGCAACGCGGGGGAGGGAGCGCGCGGGGAGGGCTGCAGGGCGAGCAGCGGCTGGAGCGGGACTTGGGCAAGGTCTACCTGGACCGGCCGGTAGTAACGGCCCACCCGGGCGGTACTACCGGACCAGGCCGGTAGTGCCGGATGGGGCCACCAGGCCAGGCAGGAGCTGCGCGCGCGGGCACTGGGCTGTCCGGTACTGGGCTCGGTAGTACCGGACAGCTCAGGTTGCAAGCGGGGCGGGACTGCCCGCAACGCCGCTATGCCGCCCCGCAAAAATGGTTCGAGCGATGCCGCTGGGTTGACCGCGTCGTTCATAGCGGGCCAAAGCAGTCACGCTGCATTGCTCACCAGCGACCCCGCATGGCCGCATACCCGCAACTTGCGCAAGGCATGCACCTCTTTCTCTCGGTGCCCGTCAACTCTCCTCCAAGAACGCCTCCGCCTGTGCTGCTCTCCGTGCGTGCCTTTTCCTCGACATGTTCGGCTTCTACATGGACAGCTTGCCAGCGTATGTCTGCAGCTTCGCGTGTACGGAGAATCCCCAGCTGCCCAAACATGCTCGCCGGCGCGCTCGCGGCGCCGGACCTGGCCATGCAGCAGCTGCTGATGTTCCTGGAAAGGACCGGCGAGAGAGGTTCCGTGGGTCGTGGGCACCGCACTATGGCGGGCAGATGTATTTTGCATGTGCTCAGGTATTTTGCTTTGCATGTCCTCACTTTCTGAGAACACGAAGCGGGATAACGCGAGCAGAGATGCGGGCGCCGCTGTGTTCCGCACTAATTCCAGTGGCTTATTGCGGCAAGATGTGCGGGTCCGCAATGCGGGCCTTGTCCCGCTTAGGTCTGTAGCGGCCAGCCGCAACCCGCCCCGCCTGCAACCTGACGGACAGCCCACAAAAAGATTTTTCTTTTTTCTTTTTCAAATAAGTATGGCAGATATTCAAACGACTATAACTTTTGTTTGGTAACTCCTTTTTCAAATATGATTTTTTGTGTTACAAAAACTTCCAAACAGCGAGGCAAACCTGTTAACTAACTACAAACAAATTAGATTCTAAATGACATTAGAAGAACATCCACCCAAACATCATACAGTTCAAATATCACACTGTGTCGGATAAATCATTAACAGGTGGGATTGCCTTTGGAATAAGTTGCCAATGGAGAGTGGCGACAGAACTGGGTTCTTTTCCATGAGAGAAAGGGCAGGGGGGCAAGTCAAATACTCATAGGGCACCATTACTTGCTTTTTTATTTCGCATCTATTGTTAAAGAGGGAGGGGAGGCGTATGTGAATTTTTTCACTACTCCGGATCGATAAAGAAAAGGATCTGATAGGTAAAGTATGAAAGTATTCTACCAAAATCCAATAAATCATATTACTTTTTTATTTAAACCTCATTTCCCATAATTTGGTGTCTATCTGACCCATAGAGAGTTGTTTATATAATACATACATAATCCCATTGTATGTATAACTATATAAGAAAAAGGAGCAAAGTTGGATGAGATTTAGAAAGATCGTGGGTTAGAAGTATAGAACAGAAAAAGGTAGCGAAGGAAGCGGAATTATCAAAGGAATTGCTACATGAACAAATCTTCAATAACATAACTTGGGAAAAATACTCCAACCAACTTAGGCTCTAATTTAACAATCCTAAAGAAAGATAAGCCTGCGAGAAGTAGCCTAGTAGGCACAAATTTCCAGGAAATTAATACAGCTGATACTGATTGAATAAATGCAAGAAAATGCAGGTTTTCTCTGATGCGGGTTGTGAGTTGTCAGATCAAGAACTATAGTGAGTACCATGTTTAATTTACATTTTACAAGGGTCAAAAAGTTGAAAAGTGAAACACTCTAACATTTTGTTATCTCATTTATTAGGAGTCCAGGTACAGAAAAAGTAAATATAATCCAGTAGAAGGATTAACAAATCAATGAACACATTACCAAATTTACTATTGGAATTAAAGGGCATAATCAAAACAATACCTCGTTTGACACCTTGGAACGTTGCAACTTATTGACAACACCGCTGGTCTCATCTGTCATCTGTCCATGGTTTGCTCTATGTTCTCCAAAATATGTGGACCAACTGTGTGGTATGCTTCCAGTTTGATGGTTCTGTGTATCTCAAAAAAGTTTGGAGGATACACATGCCTTGAAAAGGTTGCTCGTCATTGCAAAGATCTCCGCATATGTAAGCTATCAGAAAGCCTATTGTAAGCTGCAATGTTTTCTATAAACCCTAAATCGAGCATTTCATCTAACACAGCCTCGCCTTCCTTCATCCTCCCTTCCCTACCAAACCCCTGCACCAGCATGGTATATGTCACACCATCCGCCACGAAACCTTTCTCCTTGGCCAGTATCCTCAGCCTGTTCGCATCAGAAGTCATACCAGCTTCACAAAGTGCCTCAGAGAAACAGTTGCAAGAAATGATATCCGGGACAATCCCCTCCCCGACCATCCTGCCCATGAACTGGCACACGGCATCCAGCTTCCCCGCCTTCAGCAAGCACTCCAAAACCGTTACGCCAGCAGGGACGCTCAAGCAGCATACCATGTTCCTCTCCAGTACCAGCTCCACAACTTCCACTGCTCTGTCCACTTCTCCAACATGGCACAGAGACTCAACCAGACCCAAGCAATCAAACCCTTCCGGCACCACCGCATCTACCAAAAACTCGGCAAACACCTCTGCCGCCTTCAAAGCCTCGCCACCATGGCACAACCCACCAATCAAAATCTCCATAGAAGCAACCGACAGCCCGACGCCGAGTTGCAGCATCTCGTGAGCAACCTTAATGCCCTCCTTGTACCTTCTTTCCCTGAAGAAGCCTCGCATAAGAGTGTTGAAGCTGACACCGGTCGGCGCACAGCTCCGGCGCCACATCTCCTCAAACCACCGCATGGCAGCATCCACGCCTTCCGCATGGCAGGAGCTGTTGATGAGTATGTTGAAGGTGTATGCGTCCGGGGCGACGCGGTGGACGGAGGTCATCTCGCCGTAGAAGCGGATGGCGTCGTCGTGGCGGCGGAGCCGGGCGAGCGCGTGGAGATGATGATGTTGTAGAACTCGGCGGGGAGGGGCGAGTCCGCGGCGCGGAGGAGGGACGCGAGGGCATCGGACGCCGAAGGGATATCGCCGGAGGCGGCGAAGGCGAGTATGGCCTTGCGGAAGGTGGGGAGGAGGTCAGGGCAGGCAAAGATGGAGTCGTCGGCGCAGGGGCAGGGGCGCGAGAGGACGAGCTGGAGGAGGCGCCGCGGCGAGGGGAGGCGGCGGGAGGCCGCGAGACGTGCGGCGAGGAGGCCCGTCAGGCGGTGGTCGGGGCGGAAGGCCGAGGACGCGGAGGCGACCGCGAGGAGGAGGTGGAGGTCGAGCGGCGCGAGGCGCGGATGGTGCCGCGCGCGGCGCGGGAGGCGGAGGAGCGACGCGGGAGAGGCAGCGTGCGCGGAAGAGAGCGTCGGGAGGGGGCTCGGCGGCGAGAGGTGGGAGACGGCGAGCGGGAGGAGTGGCAGGGAGGGGTCGAGGGGGATTGAGGCGAGGGAGAGGGAGTCTTCAAGTGTTTCCTGGGTTTTGATCTCCGGCGAGATGAGGCGGTGGTGCTTGGAGATGATGGAGGGGAGCTTCCGCGCGAACCGGCGGGAGGCGGACATCCGCCGGCCGGGAGAAAATGACGCAGAACTACCACATTTGAGACGATCTTGTTAAAAATCTACCACCTTTGGGTTTTTTGACACATAAACACCACTTTTGGGGTATGTGTGTGACAGGAAGCGCTAAATGGCCGTGTTTAGTCGTCTAACAGCATTTCTGGCAGGTGGGGCCCGTTGTCAGTGCTGGCGTGGCACGCACATGACGGAGGGAGGCAACGGCCGTGAAGCGCGCGTTGACGGGGGTCGTTAGGGCAGCCCCTGTCCGCTCGCGGGCTGTTTCAGTTACTTTGCCGCTCGAACATCTATCCTCACGAACAGCAATGGCGAGTGGCGGCGGGACAGAGGACGGCGACGGAGGGGGTCCAAGTGGAGGCGGCGGCGGTCGTTTCGTGCGGCAGGTGCTCTTCGGGCCTGGATTCAATATGGGGTCCATCGATTTGGACTCTGATGAAGACCGCGAGTCGATGGATCTCGCGCCGGGGCCGGACCAGGACGCGGCGCCGCCGCCGGAGCAGGAAGCTTCTTCAGCTCAGCCGGAATCTTCTTCAGCGCAGCTGCAGCTGGCTACGGCGAGCCAGCTAAGCGAGGACCCGCTCAGCCACTATGTCTCCGACTGCGGGTAAGGTTCATTTTTCTCTTTTTTGAATTTGGGGATTCAACAGTGTGATTTAGTGTGATTTGTGTGTGATTTAGTGTGATTTAGCAGTAGAAAATAATTTGGGATTGCACATTCTCTTATGATTGCACATTCTCTTATCTTTGTTTTAGGCCACATTCAGAGATTTGGGATCTTTACATTCAATTTGATGGTGCTAAATTTGTGCAAACAAAAATGCTAAGATCAGATATTAGGTTTTTGAATTTGTTGTCACTGATGGAGAAGGAAGGTTATGGTCTTTCTGATTCAATGTACTATGTAAAATCAGAAGGGGAGGGACTGAATGGACTAGAAATTGTGGATAGCAACTGTAAGGTGGAAGAGATGGTCAGGAAGTATGAAAGGTCTAAAAAACTGGTTTTAACTGTGATGAGAGACAAGAGTAAACAAGCAATTATTGTGTCTCCTGTGAAGTCCAAGGAGGCAGAAAAATTATATGCAAAATCTTATCCAAGCCACATGTCATGTGATTTAGAGGAGGAAGAGCATGGTCATAACCTCATTGAGACCCAGAACAGTGTGTACTTTCAGCCTTTGTGCACACATAATGCTGACAATTGGATGTCAGAAGATGAAAATGAGGGAGATGAAGAAGAAGATGAGGGAGAAGCATCTGATGGCAGTGACAGTTGGATGTATCCATGCCAGGTTGACCTGGTTCAGTTAGAGGAGATGAGGAGGAAGGAAATAGAGGAGAGTAAGAAAAGAATAGCAGCTAAGATGAAGAGGAAGGCTGATGAGCAACTGTATGAGGATGAGTCAGAGCCAGAGGATATTTTTATAGAACAACAAGTGAAGAAAAGAGTGAGGAGGAGGGGCCCTACTACAAGGTCACATTGTGAAGATGAATTACCAGGAAAGGAAGATTGGGCTCCTTCTGATCCAGAAGATGATGAGCAGTTAGGTTTCCTGGGAGAAGAAGAGGATGATGGATTTGAGCCTCTACCATTTGTGCTGCCAAATGGGAGAAAAAGCAGAGCAAAGAAGCAACCAAAGAGGGTGTGGTATGATGAAACTAGGAAAAATCCTGAGCAACAGTTTAGGCTGAAGCTATGTTTCAAGGATGTTTATCAGTTTAGGCAGGCATTGTGTCAGCTTCACATAGCTCAAGTTAGGAATTTCCATTACCACAGAAATGGGCCAGATAGAATTATTGTTTGCTGTAAGCCAGCAAAGAAGGAGAAGTACAACTGCCAGTTCTTTATGTCAGCTTCAAAAATCAAGCATGAGAGCACTTTCTGTGTAAAGAAAATGCATTTGGAGCACTGTTGTCCAACTGAACCATCAAGCAATAGAGTTACTAGCAAGTTTCTGAGCAATGTGTGTGTTGACAACTTCAGGTCTGATCCAAACACAGGCATCAGAACCATAGTTGACAAAGCAAAAAAGGATTTTGGTGTTGAAGTGCGAAAGAGAATGGCCTATAGGGCAAAGACTAAAGCAAGGGAAAAGGTGATGGGGGATCACAAGAGGCAGTACCACAGAATTAGAGACTACTTGCAAACTGTTATAGATAAAAATCCAGGTTCAAGGTGTATTGTGACCACTGTTACTGGCCCAACAGAAGAAGAGCAGGAAGCAATTAAAAAAGGGCAGCAAGTGTTTATCAGTGACAAGCCTAGATTTCATGGCCTTTTCTTTTGTGTCAATGCTGCAAGGCTTGGATTTCTTGAAGGATGCAGGCCCTTCATTGGCTTAGATGGCTGCTTCATCAAACTCACAACAGGAGCTCAAATTTTAGCTGCTACTGGTAGAGATGGCAACAATAATATCTATCCTATTGCATGGGCTATAGTTGCTAAGGAAGATACTGCTAATTGGCAGTGGTTTCTTGAACAATTGAAGGAAGCCCTAGGTGGAGAAGAAGGACAGTTTGGCCACTACACAATAATGTCTGACAGACAGAAGGGGCTAATCAAAGCTGTCTCAAATGTGTTCCCAAACTCTCCCCACAGATTCTGTCTTAGGCATATTTATGCCAACTTTCAGACAGCAGGCTTCAGAGGAGAGGATTTGAAGAAATGCATGGACAATGCTGCTTATTCTTACACCAAACATGGTTTTGACAGTGCAATGGAAGAAATGAAGAAGCAATGTGAGCTTGCTTGGCAGTGGTTGTCCAAAATTCCTGTGAACACATGGGCAAGGTGGGCCTTTGATACAAACTGCAAGACAGATCTGGTCAACAACAATTTGAGTGAAGTATTCAACAGATATATTCTAGATGAGAGAAACAAACCCATTGTGACAATGCTTGTAGGGATTTATGACAAACAGATGGTTAGGTTTGATGAAAAGAGGGAAGGAGGACAGAAAGCATCATGGGAGATAACACCCTTTTATGCAGAAAAACTAGAATTGAACAAGAAATTTGCCAGGAATTGTGTGCCAAAAAGGGCAGATGATGGACTGTGGCAGGTGCAAAGTGGAGATCACACTTATGAGTTGAATCTGATAAAAAGAAGTTGTTCTTGTAGGAAGTGGGATCTATCTGGATTGCCATGCAATCATGCTGTTAGTGCCATATACAAAGCTGGTGAATATCCAGAAGATTATGTGTCTGAATTCTACAAGAAACCTTTTTTCTTCAAATGCTACAAGCCTGTATTCTATCCCATGCCACAACAACATGGATGGACCAAAACTGACACTGAAGACATCATGCCACCTGGTTTTAAAGATCACCAGAAGGGAAGAAGGCAAGAAAAAAGAAGAAAAGGCAAATTTGAGGTGCCAAAGCCAAAAGAATCTTCCAGGATGGCCACTATCACCTGCAGTAACTGCAAACTGCAAGGACACAAATATACAAGCTGCTCACAGCCTCTCAGACCAGATCTTGCATTAAGGAAAAACAATCACAAGGTAAGGAAACTACCAGTGATTAAACTATGCTTCATAACACCTGTAGAAACTTTTCTGCTGATTTAACTATGTTTCCTAACAGGCAAACAGGACAAAGCCAGATGGAGCATCTTCTTCAGGTGCTGCACCTCCCCAAGCTCAACCAGCTCCAAGGCCACCAAGAACTCCCACTGTTACACCTCCCCAAGCTCAACCAGCTCCAAGGCCACCAAGATCTTCCACTGTTGCACCTCCCCAAGCTCAACCAGCTCCAAGGCCACCAAGATCATCAACTCCTGCAGCAAGATCATCTTTTGTTGCACCTAGGAAAGAAAGAGGCTTCATGTCCTATTTAAATGCTGGGGCAAATGCATCTGCTGGGAGAGATGCACATGTTGGACCTCTAGATGGGGGAAATGTGTGATTGCTGTGTCAAATGCATTTGTTGTCATTCTGCTACCTGGTGAACCTCTAATTTTAAGTGTTTGTTGTGCAAACTGTTGGACCTCTAGTGAATGAGACTATGTACTGGTATTTTGGAGAAAATGAGCAAGTGAGTGTTATTATGCTGCCAGTAATTTTATCTGCCCTTCTAAATGAATGATACTACCTACACAATTTTCATTGTTCACATATAATTTCAATAACAAAGATGCTTTACATTGTTCACATAATTCAGATAATTTCCACAACAAAGATCTGCCTTCACCAACAAGCTCATAATTCAGATAATAAAACCATTGTTCAAAGCTCATAATTTCCACAACAAAGATTGTTCACTACATATTACAGCTCACATCATAATAAAACCATAGTTCAAAGCATAATTAAACCATTGTTCAAAGCATAATTAAACCATTGCTCACATCATAATAAAACTACATCTCAACAATCTCCTTTATCTTCTTGAACTTGACCCTGTAGCCCTCTTTCTCCTTCAACAAATCTGATACAATGGACTGGAGCTTCCTCTTCTCCTCCATGTACTTGTCCCTTTCTCTCTCTGCCTTCACCAACAAATATTTGTGCATGTTGACAGTTGTTGCTTCAGTGGTCATATTCTCCTGAATTTCAGCCCTTGCAGCCATGAGAGCTTGTTCAGCTTTAGCCTTGAGGGCTAAAGTCACCTGCTTCTCTTTCACTTCTTTTTCAACTTCATCCTGAGCTTTCTTCAAATCTTGGTTCAACTTCTTAATTTGGTCTTCAAAATCAAACTTCTTCTCAACATTGTCCAGTGCATCATTCACCCTGCCTTGTTTAGCTTCTTCAAACATCTCCCATAGCTTGCCCATTGCTTTCATCAGAGAATCTGGCCACACTGGATCAACCCAATGCACATATGAACACTTCTCTCCTTCCTACATCATTTAAGGAACACTATAAATTAACACATACTAATTAACACATACTGACATTACCAACACTGACTATCTATACTAATTAGGAAATGCTCACATACCTGCTGCCCTTCACAAGCTAGGTACCTCCTTCTAGTGTTACAGCCCCCCCAAGCTACAAACTTGGCAGCCACAAATCCACAATTGCAGAGCACAGGCTCCTCCCCATCATCGGCTAAACCGCAAAAATCTGAATCGTAGGTGTTGTTCATACTCTAACATGTCGAAACGTGGCAGAAATTAGACAAGGAACCACCTGAATCCAAATCTAATTCAACTATAAATCGAAAAAGGCAGGTGCAGGAGATATACAGGTACTCACATCGTCAGACGAGGTCGGGTAGTGCGTCGACTCTTCAGCATCGCTCCACGAAACCATGGCGACAACGGTCGGTGACGGGGAGAAGACGCGGCGGCGGTGCGGCGACACAGCGACGACGGGCTGGGGAAGAGTGGGGAAACAGAGCTAGACTAGCTGTTGAAATCGACAGGGACAGGGGCTGCCCTAACGCGCGCTTCACGGCCGTTGCCTCCCTCCGTCATGTGCGTGCCACGCCAGCACTGACAACGGGACCCACCTGCCAGAAATGCTGTTAGACGACTAAACACGGCCATTTAGCGCTTTCTGTCACACACATACCCGAAAAGTGGTGTTTATGTGTCAAAAAACCCAAAGGTGGTAGATTTTTAACAAGATCGTCTCAAATGTGGTAGTTTTGCGTCATTTTCTCGCCGGCCGGACGCGGAAGGGAAGGGCAAAGGGAGGAGTGTGTGGCGGAGTCAGTGTGGTGGAGATGGGCTTAGCCCAGCTGCACAAGTTGATGGCTAATTGCCATACTCCGTGGGCTGTATAATCTTAGCAAGAGTTGGGCTTAGGCCAGCTGCACAAGTTGATGGCTGATTGCCATAGCCCATGGGCTCTACGATTTACTCCCTCCGATCAGATAAAGTGTCGGATAATTTAGTACTCCCGCCGACCACTAATATCTGTTATACTAGATAATATTGAGTCGGTTTTGATTTGTTAAGAGTTTGTTTTAGAGTCGGTTTAAGTAATCTTGGCTGACAAGTTTTGTAACCCCATATATACTTTGTACCCCTCAAGCAATATTATTATGCAAGTCAATCAAATTTACATGGTATCAGACAATTAGATCCTAGGGCATGGCGCCGCCATCGACGCCGCCCCCTCCTCCCTCTCCCGACTATTTCACCAAAAAGTCCGCCGCCGCCACTGCTTCCCTGGGTGACGCCGGCCAAACCTCCAACACCTCCCTTGCTCTACCCTCTCCTACCCTCCCAACTATCCACTATGCCGATACAATCTCAGATGTTAGCCCCTTTATTCCAATCACTTTAGATCTACCAAAGCATAACTACTATCATTGGCGTCATCTCTTCGAGGTTCATCTCGGTCGGTGCAATCTTCTCGACCACGTCGCCGATCACGCCGTTTCCCGGCCTACCGATCCTCGCTGGGCCAAGGACGGCCTTGCCATCATCCAATGGATCTACCAGCGGGTGTCCACCGAGATCTTCAATCTCGTGTTTCGCGACGCCATCAGCGCAGCCGCCCTCTGGGTGGCCCTCCGACAGCTCTTCCAATACAACGTCGATGCCCGCGTCAACACCCTCCACGCCGAGCTCCACAACACCGTCCAAGGTGACTCTCCCGTCGGCGTCTACTGATCAACATCCTCCTCGTCGGGCTCGGTGACCGCTTCGAAAAGCAGGCCTCCTTTATTTCCATGATGCGGCCCCGTCCTACCTTCGCCGAGGTCCGATCTATGTTGCAGTGGGCCGACCGTGCCCTCGCAAATAAAGAGGTGCGCCATCAAGTTTTCGTCGCGATCCAGCGACCTCCCGCTGCTCCTGCTGCTCCTGCGCCGCCTCCTCCGTCACCGGTGCAGCCACCTCCGGGGTGGCGTCCTAGTCCGAACTACAGGGGCAAAAACCCTACCTTCCGGCCGCCTCGACCACCCACGGCTCCTCCCAGCGGCCCGACGCCTCCAGCCCCAGCACCTCCTGCGTCTCCTAGCTGGCGCCCGATGCACGACCCATGGATAGGGCTTGTCTAGGCCTGGCCCATGCCTTGGATCGCGCCCTCTCCGATTGGTGCTCCCCCGACGTACTCCAATGCCTGGACGCCGGGTATGCGCCCCCATGCCGGCTCTCCGGGCCTCCTCGGCACTCGCCCTCCGCACCAAGCCTACATGACTGCACCGACCTACATGCCTGGTCCGACTTACCAGCAGTACAACGGTCCAGCCCCTTCTTCGACGCTTGCTGGTGCCTACATGCCGATCTACGCGCCATCACCACCTGTTCCGCTGCCTGCACCATCGCCGTCCTCTTCCTCGTCACCGAGCTAGGACCAAGCAGCGTTTATCCAGGCCATGAACCACTTTGCTGCTCAAGGAAACTCAGGTACCGATTGGATTTTCGATTTTGGTGCTTCTAGTCACATGTCTTCTTCGAATAATATGCTGTCAAATTTTTCCTCATCACCTTTTTCCTCTATAACTCTTGGCAATGGTTCTACTATCCCTATCTCCGGTGCTGGTAATGCACAACTTTTCTCACCCACGAAACCTCTCCTCCTTCGTAATATTCTTGTTGCACCTGATCTCATTAAAAATTTAATCTCCGTTCGACAATTCACTCGTGACAATCTTGTTTCTATCGAATTTGACTCCTTTGGTGTTTCTGTGAAGGATTTTCTAACCAAGGCGGAGATCGCTCGCTTCAATAGTGATGGAGATCACTACTCCCTCCATGATGTTCCCACGACCACTCAACCCTCATCTATGGTTGCTTCGGTCGAGCTTTGGCATCAACGTCTAGGCCACCCCAATAAAATCGTCTTAGACTCTCTCCTTAGTGATTTCTCTATTCCTTGTAATCGTGATACTCATAATCCTCTAGTTTGTGAATCTTGTCAACAAGGAAAACATGTGCGTCTTTCGTTCAATTCTTCTACTTCTTCTAGTACTTTTCCCTTCGAATTATTACATTGTGATTTATGGACATCACCTATTGAGAGTATTTCTGGTTTTAAGTACTATCTTGTGATCTTGGATGATTTTACTCATTATGCTTGGACTTTTCCTTTACGCAAAAATTCTGATGTGCACACAATCTTTCTCAATTTTCAACGCTATGTTGCAACTCACTTCTTTCTCCCCATTCGGTTCATCCAGCGTGATAATGGCAAAGAATTTGACAACAACCAAAATCGTAATTTCTTTCTCCACCATGGCATTCTCCTCCGTTTTTCCTGCCCCTACACTTCCCCTCAAAACGGCAAAGCTGAGAGATCTCTCCGCACTATCAACGACATAATTAGAACCCTTCTTATCCAAGCTTCTATGCCCCCACGTTTTTAGGCCTAAGCTCTCCGCACAACCACATATCTCCTCAACATTCGTACCTCCCAACTTAACCCACAAACCACACCATATTACTCTCTCTTTCTATGTCATCCCAATTATCCTGAACTTCGAGTATTCGGTTGTCTTTGTTTTCCAAATACCTATGTCACTTCACCTCATAAACTAGCTCCTAGATCTCTATCCTGCGTTTTTCTAGGTTATTCCGATGAGCATAAAGGTTATAGATGTTTTGACCTAGTTTCTGGTCGCATTCATATCTCTTGTCACGTTACTTTCGTTGAACACTCATTTCCTTTTGCCACACATACATCTCCCCATGATTCCGTCTCCACCGATCCCTCTCCCTCGACTCGTTCAGCTACACCACCTAATCCCCTACACATCCCAATATTCCATACAGAACCCCCTACGCCCGAACCTACATCCGCTGCGCCGGGCGTTTCGCTCACTTCTCCTACCGTGCGCTCTGCCGAGCCTTCACGGCAGCCAGCCGTGCAGCCTACCGTCGCACCACCCTCTCCACCCACGGCACATTCTCCTGCCCCATCGCAAACCTCATTTGATGCATCACCCAACTCCACTGTCACGCCTCCCTCTCCGGCACCCCCTTCTGAGCATGATCCATCTCCTTCCCCACAATTACCCTCCTATGCTATTCCTATTCCAGCACCCACCAATGATCATACTATGCGTACCCGCGGAAAATCTGGTTTTCGTCTACCCTCCAAACGTCTTAATTTCTTAGCTCAACCCAACCTTTCTCCCATCCCAAAATCCTACAAATCCGCTCTTCTCGATCCCAACTGGTCCGCTGCTATGAAATAAGAATACCATGCTTTGGTTATCAATAATACTTGGCAGCTAGTTCCTCGTCCTTCTAATTCAAATATTGTTTCTGATAAATGGGTCTTTCGTCAAAATTTTTCACTCCGATGGTACTCTCTCTCGCTACAAAGCCCGCTAGGTATGTCGTGGCTATTCTCAACAACAAGGAATTGAATATGATGAAACCTTTTCTCCTGTTGTCAAACCAAGCACAATTCACACCGTCCTTAGCATTGTCGTTTCCTCTTCTTGGCCTATTCATCAACTCGATGTCAAAAACGCCTTTCTTCATGGTTCTCTTCAAGAAACTGTATACTGTCAACAACCTTTAGGTTTTGAAGATCCTCGTTCACCCAATCATGTATGTCTTTTCAAAAAGTCTCTCTATGGCCTTAAGCAAGCACCTCGTGCGTGGTTTCAGCGCTTTTCTACATTCATCCAACCTATAGGGTTTATTCCCTCTCTCTCCGACACATCTCTCTTTGTCTATCAATCAAATAATAACATTGCCTATCTCCTCCTTTACGTTGATGACATTATTCTCACAGCCTCCACCCAAACTTTTCTCAACTCTATCATTTATAGTCTTCAACACGAATTCTCTATGACTGATCTAGGTATGCTAAATCATTTTTTGGGCATTGTTGTAACTCGTGATTCTTCTGGCCTTTTTCTTTCTCAACGACAATACACTCTCGACTTCTCTCTCGTGCTGGCATGTCGGACTGCCAACCATCCCGCACCCCCATCGACACCACTTCTAAATTTTCTTCTACCAGCGAATCATTCTCTGATCCCACTCTATATCGAAGTCTCGCTGGAGCACTTCAATATCTCACTCTTACACATCCCAAAATTTCCTATGTTGTTCAACAAGCATGCCTTTTCATGCATGATCCACGTCTTCCTCATTATAATCTAGTCAAAAGAATTCTTCGATATCTCAAAGGAACTCTTGATCATTGCCTTCATATTAATTATTCTTCCCCTACAACTTTGACAGCATATTCCGATGCAGATTGGGCTAGATGTCCAATCTGTTGTTTCCCTGTCTGGCGACCTCGGCGACCGTGGCGGTGTCGAGGGTGGCGCGGTGGAGCCCGCGGCCGGTGATGCCGTGCTTGGCACAGTAAATGGCGTCGACGACGTCAGCTGCTCAGGTTCCTGCAAAAAATCATACGAGTGCAGGGAAAGAGTAGGGGACGGCGCGGACGGAGTGGAGGCAAAGGGAAACGTGGACTCATCAAACACAACATGGCGAGAGATGATGATCTTTTGGGTGGAGCGATCTTTTGGAGATATGCCCAAGAGGCAATAATAAAGAGGTTATTATCATATCTTCATACTTATGATAAATGTTTACATACCATGCTATAATTGTATTGATAGGAAACATTAATACTTGTGTGATTTGTAAACATAAAAGAGTCCCTAGTAAAGCCTCTTGTTAAACTAGCTTGTTGGTTAATATGTGATCATGGTTTCCTGATCATGAACATAGAGATGTTATTACAGGGTCATATCATTAGGAGAATGATGTGATGGACATACTCCTATAGTTAAGCGTAGAATAAAGATCGAGTCATTTAATATAGTTCATTTGCTATAAGCTTTCTGATACATAGTAACCTAATTCCTTCGACCATGAAATCATGCTTATCACCATCACCGGAAGGATGCTTTGATGACATCAAACACCACACCATAACTGGGTGGCTATAAAGGTGGCATTGAGTGTTCGGAAAGTATGGGTTGAGACACATGGATCAAGAGTGGGATTTGTCCATCCATATGACGGATAGATATACTCTGGGCCCTCTCGGTGGAATGTCATACAATTAGCTTGCAAGCATGTGACTGGCTCACAAGGGATCACATACCACAGAAACGAGAAAAGAGTACTTATCGGTAACGAGGTTGAACTAGGTATGCAGAGATACCGACGATCAAAACCTCGGATAAGTAAACTATCGTGAGACAAAGGGAAATTGGTATCATATGTAAGTGGTTCATTCGATCACAAAGTAATCGTAGAAATATGTGGGAGCCATATGAATTTCCAGATTCCTCTATTGGTTATTGATCGAAGAAGTGTCTCGATCATGTCCGCATAATTCACGAACCGTAGGGAGACACACTTAAGGATTCGATGTTTTTGAGTAGTTATGGAATGATGAGTAAGAGACCGAATGTTGTTCGGAGTCTCGGATGGGATCCTGGATATCACGAGGAGATCCGGAATGGTCTGGAGAATAAGATTCATATAAGGAAAGTCCTGTTTCGGAGTTGGGGAATGATTCCGGTGTTTTCATCGGGAATGTTCTAGAAGGGTCCGGAAGGTCCGGCACTACGGAGGGGAAGGTACATGAATGTGTCATAACAAGTTCGAATGATTGCATCATGTACTAGGTATCATGGCTGGGCAAAATAAAGGGATAAATCAAATCCTAGTTTGAAAAGTCAAACGCCAATTTGAAAAGTCAAACGGCAAGTTTGCTTGGTGGAGGGAGAGTAGGAAACCTAATTAGGGAGGAAGTCCTACTCCCTCCACCCGCCGGCCAAGGAGGAGGAGTTGGAGGAGGACTCCCTCCTCCCAACCACGCCTCTCTCCCACCTATAAAAGAAGGGGCAGGGGTGCCCCCTCGTCCACACACCCAACACCTCCAAACCCTAGCCTCCAAGTCGCCGGCCACCTCCAAGCCGCCGCCTAGGGATCCTCTCAAAGTCGCCGACTAGGGTTTCCCCAAACCCTAGTCGCCGGCTACACCTCTCCCCTTGGTGCCTCTAAACCGTAGATCGCCAAGGCCTCTCTCATACTCCACCATACTCGCTCCGGCTTAAGGCAAAGCCCTGCGAGATCTCCCCTCTACTTCCGATACCACGCCGTCGTGCTGCCGGAATCGCGAGGAGAGTGCTACAACCTCCGCTGCCTGCTGGAACAAGGGAGAGGAAGGTCTTCATCGAGTACCGAACGTGTGACCGACTGCGGAAGCGCTGCCGGAACGCAGCGCTCGAAGGATCGTCTTGTTGGAGATATGCCCAAGAGGCAATAATAAAGTGGTTATTATCATATCTTCATACTTATGATAAATGTTTACATACCATGCTATAATTGTATTAACAGGAAACATTAATACTTGTGTGATTTGTAAACATAAAAGAGTCCCTAGTAAAGCCTCTTGTTAAACTAGCTTGTTGGTTAATATATGATCATGGTTTCCTGATCATGAACATAGAGATGTTATTAACAACAGGGTCATATCATTAGGAGAATGATGTGATGGACATACTCCTATAGTTAAGCGTAGCATAAAGATCAAGTCATTTAATATAGTTCATTTGCTATAAGCTTTCTGATACATAGTAACCTAATTCCTTCGACCATGAGATCATGTTAATCACCATCACCGGAAGGATGCTTTGATGACATCAAACACCACACCGTAACTGGGTGGCTATAAAGGTGGCATTGAGTGTTTGGAAAGTATGGGCTTAGGCACATGGATCAAGAGTGGGATTTGTCCATCCATATGACGAATAGATATACTCTGGGCCCTCTCGGTGGAATGTCATCCAATTAGCTTGCAAGCATGTGACTGGCTCACAAGGGATCACATACCACGGGAACGAGAAAAGAGTACTTATCGGTAACGAGGTTGAACTAGGTATGCAGAGATACCGACAATCATAACCTCGGATAAGTAAACTATCGTGAGACAAAGGGAAATTGGTATCGTATGTAAAGTGGTTCATTCGATCGCAAAGTAATCGTAGAAATATGTGGGAGCCATATGAATTTCCAGATTCCTCTATTGGTTATTGATCAGAGAAGTGTCTTGATCATGTCCGCATAATTCACGAACCGTAGGGAGACACACTTAAGGATTCGATGTTGTTGAGTAGTTATGGAATGATGAGTAAGAGACCGAATGTTGTTCGGAGTCTCGGATGGGATCCGGGATATCACGAGGAGATCCGGAATGGTCCGGAGAATAAGATTCATATAAGGAAAGTCCTGTTTCGGGGTTGGAGAATGATTCCGGTGTTTTCATCAGGAATGTTCTAGAAGGTTCCGGAATGTCCGGCACTCCGGAGGGTAAGGGTACATGATTGTGTCATTGCAAGTTGGAATGATTGCATCATGTACTAGGTGTCATCGCTGTCCAAAATAAATGGTTTAATCAAATCCTAGTTTGAAAAGTCAAACGCCAATTTGAAAAGTCAAACGGCAGTTTTTGGAAAGAGGAGGAGGAGGTTGAAACCGAGTTGGGGAGGAGTTCCCTCCTCCAACCGCCGGCCCAGCTCCAAGCCGAGTTGGGGAGGGACTCCCCTCCCCTTGGCCGCACCTCCCACCTATAAAGGGAGGGGCAGGGCTGCCCCTCCAAGACACAAGTTCTCCACCCCAAAACCCTAGATTGGCGCCGCCACCTCCTGCAGCTGCCGCCGCCTCCTAGGGCTCCTCTTGGCGCCGACTTGGGCAAGCCCCAAACCCTAGCCGCCGCTCTAGCATCTCTTCCTCGGCGTGTCTAAACCCTAGATCGTCGAGGGCTCTCTCATAGTCCACCATACTCGCTCCGGCTTAAGGCGAAGCCCTGCGAGATCTCCCCTCTACTTCCGGTACCACGCCGTCGTGCTGCCGGAATCGCGAGGAGAGTGCTACAACCTCCGCTGCCTGCTGGAACAAGGGAGAGGAAGGTCTTCATCGAGTACCGAACGTGTGACCGACTGCGGAAGCGCTGCCGGAACGCAGCGCCGGAAGGATCGTCTATGCGATCTTGAGATCGGAAATGTACGACTACATCACCCACGAGAATCTGCTCTCGTTAACCGCTTTGGAATCTTCGAGGGTGAGTTCCTC
Organism: Avena sativa; assembly: GCA_916181665.1. NCBI lineage: Eukaryota > Viridiplantae > Streptophyta > Magnoliopsida > Poales > Poaceae > Avena > Avena sativa. The sequence goes on along the minus strand of OV702280.1, from coordinate 380,664,015 downwards.
TATCGACTCGTTGCTACTATCTAGTAGATAGATCTTGGCTTGTTTGTTTGCATGCGGTAGAAATTTTTTGTTTTCCATGCTACAAACCCCTACAGTGGTATCAGAGCCGTGTCTATATGTAGATCTGTTGCACGAGTAAAACACAATGGTCATTGTGGGCGTTGATGCTTTTGTTGTTGATTGCTTCTTGTGTACTTTGCATCTTGCGGTATGTTGGGATGAAGCGGCCCGGGCTAACCTTACATGACATCGTTCATGAGACTTGCTCCACGCTTGACATGCAACTTGCATAAGTGGCTTTGCGGGTGCCTGTTTCTCCTATCATAGTTAAGATTCAATTTACAACGGGTGATTAACAATACTAGTATCAATGTTGTGGTTCATGTTCGTAAGTTAGAACGACACTTATTGAAAGCCCCAAACCACGTAAAATATGCAAAGAAAGTAGAGGCGTCTAACTTTGTTTTGCAGGGGTGTGCAGTGATGTGATATGGCCATGATTGTGATTATATTTGATGTATGCAATGTTCCTTATTGTAAGTTGGCAACCGGCAGGAGCCATATGGTTGTCTTTAATTTATGTTAAGACCCGCGTGTCTATTCAAAGTAGTTGTAATAGTTGAAGCCGGTGGACTACAACCATGGTGAAGCGTCATTGACCTTGATGCAATGCCGGTGATGATGGAGATCATGTTCGTGCTAGAAGATGGAGATCGGAAGCACAAAGAAGAAAGGCCATATCATATCACATATTATGAATTGCATGTGATGTTAATCCTTTTATGCATCTTGTATTGCTTAGTTCACGACAGTAGCATTATAAGATGATCCCTCAAGCACACAATTTCAAGTTTTAAAGTGTTCATCCTTAGTAAGCACCGTTGCTAAAGCTCGTTGTTTTGAAGCACCACGTGATGATCGGGTGTGTTAGATTCTGCGAGTGTATACAACATGAGCAAGCCAGATTTGCTCATGCGGAATCTAAGGTTGATCTTGACGAGCCTAGCATGTACAAACATGGTCTCGGAACACGGATCACCGAAAGGTAAAGCATGAGTCATATAGTAGATATGATGAACATGTTGATTGTTCGCCATTGAAGCTGCATCAACTCTCGTGATGATCGGTTTTGATGTGGTGGATTTGGTTCGTGTGATCACTAAAACAATGTGAGGGATATTGTTTTGAGTGGGAGTTCAACAACAATATGATTAAAAGTTGAACACTATTTATCATAAATTAAATCAAAGTGAATTGCATAGTTGTTGTAGTCATTGGCATCCGTTTACCACCTTGCGCTTAGTTATAATTGAGATGATAGAACTATAGAATTCTGGTTAGTTACTTTACGAACTGGTATCGTATTGTTTTTGAAGTGTTAATCTAAAGTTTAAAAGTCCTATTGCAAACTTTCAGTAAGTTCCGGTTACTCCATGAAGTTTAATAATTGGTATTAAATCAAGAGTGACAATTCCAAGAGTTAGTGTATGAGTGTCATGTTTTTATCCATGATTCTTGATATTCAAAGGATTGTCTTAATATCAAGGTTATCTAGGATCTAAAAGAGTTGTTTCACAAACCATGATGTGTGGAAGATATTTTGATATCTGAAACGAAGTTTTGGTTGCAACATGATAGAGTATAATATGGCAGAGGTCATGTTCTCATATTTGATGAGAATTTGCAAAAGGTTGGAGACACTAGTTTTCCTAAACCTCCAAAAGGTTTTGGAGAGCAACATTATACTCGCGACTCACCGTTACAAGCTAAAAGTAGCTTGATCATGGATAATTCCATGATAAGGGTGAATAGTTGATGTAGGTAAAATGTTTACTACACCAAGAGATTACTAAAGAAAGGATGAAAGAACACCAAACATTTGATGATGGTGATCTACTTCAAAGTGCAAGTCCAAAGACATTGGTATTTAATTATACACGCTTTGGACTATGTGTCATATGTATGACTCCACTATTGATATTGATAGATTCTTTCAAACAGAAAAGAAATACTGAAAGAGAATCTCATAAATATATGGCAAAAAAGAAAAGACTAGAATTGTTCAGTTTAAGTATATAGATGATATACATGTTATGGCTATATTCTTTGCTTATTAAGCAATGTGGTTCTTAAGTATTTGATACTGAATTTGTTGGTGTGAATCGTCATACGAAACAACACAATTCATGAACTACAATGGCCTAAGTAACTAGCAAAAGAATATGTGATGATGTTCATCGAGAACAAATAAAGGGTTATTGTGTTGCTCGTTAAACATCAAAGCTTGCCTTCAAGATTTGTTTTATCAAGTATTATGAGAACAAAAGGGTTGTTCAAATAATTGCCGTAATCCATAAAAGATGGATGATTCACAAATCTCGTTGGAGAAATCACATCCATAAAACAAGTGCTAAAAATGTCGAAAGACAAATTGATTGAAAGATCACTTAGGAAGTGACATCGCCGTTTAAATTATATTGGAAAGAAAACATGAAAAAACTCCATGTGGATGGAATTTTGGAGTCTTTTGATTTTTTGATCACATGACGCTTGTGAAACTTTCCTAGAGATAATTAAAAACTTCGTTCATAGGCCAAAAAGGAACGAATGACTAGCTTATTGGAAATTGTACATATTGTTGTACAAAGTCCATCATGTGTAGTCAAAAGCTATGGATTTCAACTTCATATGCTTTCTCCGAAAATTTGAGTGAATATATGAATATTTACTTAATAAGGATGAAGTACGAAACATTTGAAAAGTTCAAAGACTTTCAAGATGAAGTGCAAAATCATTGTAACAAGAATATAAATAGTTTATGATAAGATCATAAAGGAAGATATTTGAGTTACAAGTTTAGCATAATACCTAAGATTTAAGGAATCGTTCCGTGGATTTGCATTTTCCTGAAACACCATAAGAGTATGGAGCATTCGAGATATGTAATTAAACCTTGTTTGACATGGTAAGATCAAAGGTATAATTCATAAAACTGCCATTATATTTTAAAGATTAAAAGCTTTAGAGACTATCGTTTTTTCCACTGAAAAGAGCTCCATCATAATCCGTTGAAATGACACCATATAGAGTTATGGTTTGGGATAAAACCCAAGTAGTCCTTTCTTAAAACATTGGTATGCTTTGCATAAGAAAGATGTTTGCAACCAACGTCGGATGAACCTATCTTTGTATGTTATTTCGAATAACTGTTAAGTATTCCTCCATAACACCAGAGACAAAAGTGTTTGTCGCTTAGAACGTCAAGTTTCTTTGGGAAGGAATTTTTCGTGAAAAGTAAAGTGGGAGGACAATAGAACTTTGATAAGGTTAAAAGAACCTTAGCTATATGTGCAGAGTTGCGCAGCGCCGAAAAGTGTTCCGGAGGCAGCAACAATGCTCATGGCTCACGTGCCTCAAAGGTTGTGGTCACGGAGATCTAAGTTCCTATTAAAACAAGTAGGTCGAGTAAACAATCAAATACCAAGATTTGAGGGTTGAATCATTATTTGAGAATAATGAACGGACTACATGCAAAGAAGCGATGATGGCCCCTGACTCCGTCAAATGGCTTGAAGCCATAAAATTTGTGATAGTTCCATACACGAGAAATCAAGTTTTGAACTTGAAGGACCCTCGAGAAAGGTGTAAGACCTTACAGTTGTGTTTGGATCTATAAAGAAATAGACATGGATGTTTCGCATCTATGAAATGGTCGACATGTTGGGAAAGAGTTCACAACAATGTTCAAGGGTTGACTATGACAAGATTTGATCTTTCATAGCAATATTTAGTCTAGACGGATTAATGTAGCAACTACGACATATAATTTTGTTATGTGTTGGATAAACAAAACAAGTTCTTCTAATAGAAGGGTTACCTAGGACGTGTACATGACATGGTCCAAAGGGTTTTGTTAATTCAAAGGATGCTAAATGCATATGCAAACTTCAATGGTTGAAGTAAGCATAGCGGAGTTGGAATCTTCACAATGATGAAATTGTTAAAAGAGTTTAAATTCATCAGAGACGATGAAGATGCTTGCATTTGCAAGAAATTAAGTGGGAGCGCTAAGACATATTTCTAATACATTATGTGGAAGACATATTGTTGATTGGAAATGATGTATCTTTTATTAACACATATTAAGAATTTCATCTCGATGAAAGGCTTAGGCAAAACCCAAATATTTGGCATCAATAGACACTAATATGGTTGTGCCAAAAGTACATAGATGATATATTGAATGAGTTCAATATAGAAACTACAAGAAAGGTTCTTGTTGCACAGAAAGGATTGAATAAGTTCAATATTGATGATATATTCAAGTGTATTGACACTTGGTAAGTGAAACAAAGATTCAAGTATAGATTGATACTTGATGTATGAAATCACAAAGAGTATTTATATCAATCATACTGTGATATGTACAAATACAGATATGTCCTGTACTCTAAATGTTATGAGCGTATACCAGAATGATTCATAAATTGATCATTGGGCAATAGTAAGGATATTCTTATGATCTTTTGGAAGAACTAAGAGTATATTATTTGTAGAAGTGACAAATAGATGGTTAGTTCATTGTAAAAGTACTACATTGATACTAGTTTTGTCGCAAAATACAAATTAAGTTTATCTCAATCTAAACTAAGGGTGGCACAATGTGACGGAAAGTAAGTTCCATAATGGATTTGGATGAGTTCCAAAGTTAAGACATTGTGACAGATACTACAACAAAAGGCTAAGTATATGACTGCTATTATAGCAGCTAAAGAGGGCATTTGTGTCAAGTAGTTTGTTATCAAACTAAGTGTAGTTCACAGCAGGATAATACTATGAAGATATATTGTACGACAATATTATCAACATGTTTTAACCCCAAAGAACTAAAGGTCTCACCAAAGGACCAAATCTATACAAAGCCATCTCATTAGAGAATGAGTGATGCGTAGAGACGCAAAGACATGCAATTACACACGGACCTGGAAGTGTCAGATCCGGAGATCAGTTGACCACTAGCAATCGTGTACATACAACACCAGAAAGCCATAGGTGTTGAATACACAAAGGTTTGAAACTAGATTATTGACTCTAGTGCAAGTGGGAGACTGTTGGAGATATGCCCAAGAGGCAATAATAAAGTGGTTATTATCATATCTTCATACTTATGATAAATGTTTACATACCATGCTATAATTGTATTAACAGGAAACATTAATACTTGTGTGATTTGTAAACATAAAAGAGTCCCTAGTAAAGCCTCTTGTTAAACTAGCTTGTTGGTTAATATATGATCATGGTTTCCTGATCATGAACATAGAGATGTTATTAACAACAGGGTCATATCATTAGGAGAATGATGTGATGGACATACTCCTACAGTTAAGCGTAGCATAAAGATCAAGTCATCTAATATAGTTCATTTGCTATAAGCTTTCTGATACATAGTAACCTAATTCCTTCGACCATGAGATCATGTTAATCACCATCACCGGAAGGATGCTTTGATGACATCAAACACCACACCGTAACTGGGTGGCTATAAAGGTGGCATTGAGTGTTTGGAAAGTATGGGTTGAGGCACATGGATCAAGAGTGGGATTTGTCCATCCATATGACGGATAGATATACTCTGGGCCCTCTCGGTGGAATGTCATCCAATTAGCTTGCAAGCATGTGACTGGCTCACAAGGGATCACATACCACGGGAACGAGAAAAGAGTACTTATCGGTAACGAGGTTGAACTAGGTATGCAGAGATACCGACAATCATAACCTCGGATAAGTAAACTATCGTGTGACATAGGGAAATTGGTATCGTATGTAAAGTGGTTCATTCGATCGCAAAGTAATCGTAGAAATATGTGGGAGCCATATGAATTTCCAGACTCCTCTATTGGTTATTGATCAGAGAAGTGTCTCGATCATGTCCGCATAATTCACGAACCGTAGGGAGACACACTTAAGGATTCGATGTTGTTGAGTAGTTATGGAATGATGAGTAAGAGACCGAATGTTGTTCGGAGTCTCGGATGGGATCCGGGATATCACGAGGAGATCCGGAATGGTCCGGAGAATAAGATTCATATAAGGAAAGTCCTGTTTCGGGGTTGGAGAATGATTCCGGTGTTTTCATCGGGAATGTTCTAGAAGGTTCCGGAATGTCCAGCACTCTGGAGGGGAAGGGTACATGAATGTGTCATTGCAAGTTGGAATGATTGCATCATGTACTAGGTGTCATCGCTGTCCAAAATAAATGGTTTAATCAAATCCTAGTTTGAAAAGTCAAACGCGAATTTGAAAAGTCAAACGGCAGTTTTTGGAAAGAGGAGGAGGAGGTTGAAACCGAGTTGGGGAGGAGTTCCCTCCTCCAACCGCCGGCCCAGCTCCAAGCCGAGTTGGGGAGGGACTCCCCTCCCCTTGGCCGCACCTCCCACCTATAAAGGGAGGGGCAGGGCTGCCCCTCCAAGACACAAGTTCTCCACCCCAAAACCCTAGATTGGCGCCGCCACCTCCTGCAGCTGCCGCCGCCTCCTAGGGCTCCTCTTGGCGCCGACTTGGGCAAGCCCCAAACCCTAGACGCCGCTCTAGCATCTCTTCCTCGGCGTGTCTAAACCCTAGATCATCGAGGGCTCTCTCATAGTCCACCATACTCGCTCCGGCTTAAGGCGAAGCCCTGCGAGATCTCCCCTCTACTTCCGGTACCACGCCGTCGTGCTGCCGGAATCGCGAGGAGAGTGCTACAACCTCCGCTGCCTGCTGGAACAAGGGAGAGGAAGGTCTTCATCGAGTACCGAACGTGTGACCGACTGCGGAAGCGCTGCCGGAACACAGCGCCGGAAGGATCGTCTATGCGATCCTGAGATCGGAAATGTACGACTACATCACCCACGAGAATCTGCTCTCGTTAACCGCTTTGGAATCTTCGAGGGTGAGTTCCTCTATCGACTTGTTGCTACAATCTAGTAGATAGATCTTGGCTTGTTTGTTTGCATGCGGTAGAATTTTTTTGTTTTCCATGCTACGAACCCCTACACGTCTACGCGATCTTGAGATCGGAAGTGTACGACTACATCATCCACGAGAATCTGCTCTCGTTAACCGCTTTGGATCTTTGAGGGTTAGTACTCTATTGACTCGTTGCTACAATCTAGTAGATAGATCTTGGCTTGTGTGTTTTCATGCGATAGAATTTTTTTGTTTTCCATGCTACGAACCCCTACAGTGGTATCAGAGTCGTGTCTATATGTAGATCTGTTGCACGAGTAGAACACAATGGTCATTGTGGGCGTTGATGCTTTTGTTGTCGATTGCTTCTTGTGTACTTTGCATCTTGCGGGATGGTGGGATGAAGCGGCCCGGGCTAACCATACATGACATCGTTCATGAGACTTGCTCCACGCTTGACATGCAACTTGTATTGCATAAGTGGCTTTGCGGGTGCCTGTTTCTCCTAGCATAGTTAAGATTCAATTTATAACGGGTGATTGACAATACTAGTATCAATGTTGTGGTTCTTGTTCGTAAGTTAGAACGACACTTATTGAAAGCCCCAAAACCACGTAAAACATGCAAACAAAATTAGAGGCGTCTAACTTTGTTTTGCAGGGGTGTGCTGTGATGTGATATGGCCATGATTGTGATTATATTTGATGTATGCAATGTTCCTTATTGTAAGTTGACAACCGGCAGGAGCCATATGGTTGTCTTTAAATTCTGTTAAGATCCGCGTGTCTATTCAAAGTAGTTGTAATAGTTCAAGCTGGTGGACGAAAACCATGAAATGGCGCCATTGACCTTGACGCCATGCTGGTGATGATGGAGATCATATTCGTGCTTAAAGATGGAGATCAGAAGCACAAGAAGAAAGGCCATATCATATCACATATTATGAATTGCATGTGATGTTAATCCTTTTATGCATCTTGTATTGCTTAGTTCATGACGGTAGCATTATAAGATGATCCCTCAAGCACACAAATTTCAAGTTTTAAAGTGTTCATCCTTAGTAAGCACCGTTGCTAAAGCTCGTTGTTTCGAAGCACCACGTGATGATCGGGTGTGTTAGATTCTGCGAGTGTATACAACATGAGCAAGCCAGATTTGCTCATGCGGAATCTAAGGTTGATCTTGACGAGCCTAGCATGTACAAACATGGTCTCGGAACACGGATCACCGAAAGGTAAAGCATGAGTCATATAGTAGATATGATGAACATGTTGATTGTTCGCCATTGAAGCTGCATCAACTCTCGTGATGATCGGTTTTGATGTGGTGGATTTGGTTCGTGTGATCACTAAAACAATGTGAGGGATATTGTTTTGAGTGGGAGTTCAATGGCAATATGATTAAAAGTTGAACACTATTTATCATAAATTAAATCAAAGTGAATTTGCATAATTGTTGTAGTCATTGGCATCCGTTTACCACCTTGCGCTTAGTTATAATTGAGATGATAGAACTATAGAATTCTGGTTAGTTACTTTACGAACTGGTATCATATTGTTTTGAAGTGTTAATCTAAAGTTTAAAAGTTCCATTGCAAACTTTCAGTAAGTTTCGATTACTCCGTGAAATTTAATAGTTGGTATTAAATCAAGAGTAACAATTCTAGTGTTAGTATATGAGTATCATGTTTGTCTCCATGATTCTTGATATTCAAAGAATTGTCTTAATATCAAGGTTATCTAGGATCTGAAAGAGTTGTTTCAGAAACCATGATGTGTGGAAGATATTGTGACATCTGAAATGAAGTTTTGGTTGCAACATGATAGAGTATAATATGGCAAAAGTCATGTTTTCATATTTGATGAGACTTTGCAAAAGGTTGGAGACACTAGTTGTCCTAATCCTCCAAAAAGGTTTTGGGGAGCAACATTATACTTGCGATTCACCGTTATAAGCTAAAGTAGCTTGATCATGAATAGTCCCATGAGAAGGGTGAATATTTGATGTAGGTAAAATATTTACTACACCAAGAGATTACTAAAGAATGGAATTTGAAAGCACACCAAACATTTGATGATGGTGATCTACTTCAAATGTGTCATATGTATTACTCCACTATTGATGTTGATTGATTCTTTCAAACAGAAAATGAAATACTGAAAGAGAATATCATAAATATATGGCAGAAAAGAAAAGACTAGAATTGTTCAGCTTAAGTATATAGATGATATACATGTTATGGCTATATTCTTTGATTGTTAAACAATGTGGTTCTTAAGTATTTGATACTGAATTTGTTGGTGTGAATCGTCATACGAAACAACACAATTCATGAACTACAATGGCCTAAGTAACTAGCAAAAGAATATGTGATGATGTTCATCGAGAACAAATAAAGGGTTATTGTGCTGCTCGTTAAACATCAAAGCTTGCCTTCAAGATTTGTTTTATCAGGTATTATGAGAACAAAAGGGTTGTTCAAATAATTGCCGTAATCCATAAAAGATGGATGATTCACAAATCTAGTTGGAGAAATCACATCCATAAAACTAGTGCTAAATATGTCGAAAGACAAATTGATTGAAAGATCACTTAGGAAGTGACATCACCGTTTAAATTATATTGGATAGAAAACATGAAGAAACTCCATGTGGATGGAATTTTGGAGTCTTTTCATTTTTGATCAAATGATGCTTGTGAAACTTTCCTAGAGATAATTAAAACTTCGTTCATAGGCCAAAAGGGAACGAATGACTAGCTTATTGGAACTTGTACATATTGTTGTATGAAGTCCATTATGTGTAGTCAAGAGCGATAGATTTCAACTTCATATGCTTCCTCCGAAAATTTGAGTGAATATATGAATATTTACTTAATAAGGATGAAGTATGAAACATTTGAAAAGTTCAAAGACTTTCAAGATGAAGTGCAAAATCATTATAACAAGAATATAAATAATTTATGATAAGATCATAAAGGAAGATATTTGAGTTACAAGTTTAGCATAATACCTAAGATTTAAGGAATCGTTCCGTGGATTTGCATTTTTCGAAACACCATAAGAGTATGGAGCATTCGAGATTTGTAATTAAACCTTGTTTGACATGGTAAGATCAAAGGTGTAATTCATAAAACTGCCATTATATTTTAAATATTAAAAGCTTTAGAGAGTACCGTTTTTCCACTAAAAAGAGCTCCATCATAATCCGTTGAATTGACACCATATAAAGTTATGGTTTGGGATAAAACCCAAGTTGTCCTTTCTTAAACATTGGTATGCTATGCATAAGAAAGATGTTTGCAACCAAAGTCGGATGAACCTGTCTTTGTATGTTATTTCGAATAACTGTTAAGTACTCCTCCATAACATCGGAGACAAAAGTGTTTGTCAATTAAGAACGTCAAGTTTCTTTGAGAAGAAATTTTTCGTGAAAAGATAAGTGGGAGGACAATAGAACTTTGATAAGGTTAAAAGAACCTTAGCTATATGTGCAAAGTTGCGCAGCACCGAAAAGTGTTCTGGAGGCAGCAACAATGCTCATGGCTCACGTGCCTCAAAGGTTGTGGTTACGGAGGTCAAAGTTTCTATTGAACCAAGTAGGTCGAGTAAACAATCAAATACCAAGATTTGAGGGTTGAATCATTATTTGAGAATAATGAACGGACTACATGCAAAGAAGCGTGGGCCCTGACTCCGTAAAATGGCTTGAAGTCATAAAATCCGTGATAGTTCCATACACGAGAAATCAAGTTTTGAACTTGAAGGACCCTCAAGAAAGGTGTAAGACCTTACAGTTGTGTTTGGATCTATAAAGAAATAGACATGAATGTTTCACATCTATGAAATAGTCGACATGTTGGGAAAGAATTCACAACAATGTTCAAAAGTTGACTATGACAAGATTTGATCTTTCATAGCGATATTTAGTCTAGACGGATTAATGTAGCAACCACTACATATAATTTTGTTATGTGGTAGTTGAATAAACAAAACAAGTTCTTCTAAATAGAATGGTTACCAAGGACGTGTGCATGACACGGTCCAAAGGGTTTTGTTAATTCAAAGGATGCTAAAAGCATATGCAAACTTCAATGGTTGAAGTAAGCATCGCGGAGTTGGAATCTTCACTATGATGAAATTGTTAAAAGAGTTTAATTTCATCAGAGACGATGAAGATGCTTGCATTTGCAAGAAATTAAGTGGGAGCGCTAGTACATGTTTCTAATACATTATGTGGAAGACATATTGTTGATTGGAAATAATGTATCTTTTGTTAACACAGGATAAGAATTTCATCTCGATGAAAGACTTAGGCAAAACCCAAATATTTGGCATCAATAGACGCTAATATGGTTGTGCCGAAAGTACATAGATGATATATTGAATGAGTTCAATATAGAAACTACACGAAAGGTTCTTGTCGCACAGAAAGGATTGAATGAGTTCAATATTGATGATATATTCAAGTGTATTGACATTTGGTAAGTGAAACAAAGATTCAAGTATAGATTGATACTTGATGTATAAAATCACAAAGAGTATTTTATCAATCATGCTGTGATGTGTACAAATCCAGATATGTCCTATGCTCTAAATGTTATGAGCGTATACCAGAATGATTCATAAGATGATTATTGGACAATAGTAAAGATATTCTTATGATCTTGTAAAAGAAATAAGAATATGTTATTTTGTAGAAGTGGCAAATAGATGGTTAGTTCATTGTAAAAGTACTACATTGATACTAGTTTTGTCACAAAGTACAAATTAAGTTTATCTCAATCTAAACTAAGGGTGGCACAATATAATGGAAAAGTAAGTTCCATAATGGATTTGGATGAGTTCCAAAGTTAAGACATTGTGACAGATACTACAACAAAAGGCTAAGTATATGACTGCTATTATATCAGCTAAATAGGGCATTTGTGTCAAGTAGTTTGTTATCAAACTAGGTGTAGTTCACAGTGGGATAATACTATGAAGATATATTGTACGACAATATTATCAACATGTTTTAACCCCAAAGAACTAAAGGTCTCACCAAAGGACCAAATTTATACAAAGTCATCTCATTAGAGAATGAGTGATGCTAGAGACGCAAAGACATGCAATTACACACGGACCTGGAAGTGTCAGATCCGGAGATCAGTTGACCACTAGCAATCGTGTACATACAACACCGGAAAGCCATAGGTGTTGAATACACAAAGGTTTGAAATTAGATTATTGACTCTAGTGCAAGTGGGAGACTATTGGAGATATGCCCAAGAGGCAATAATAAAGAGGTTATTATCATATCTTCATACTTATGATAAATGTTTACATACCATGCTATAATTGTATTGACAGGAAACATTAATACTTGTGTGATTTGTGAACATAAAAGAGTCCCTAGTAAAGCCTCTTGTTAAACTAGCTTGTTGGTTAATATGTGATCATGGTTTCCTGATCATGAACATAGAGATGTTATTAACAATAGGGTCATATCATTAGGAGAATGATGTGATGGACATACTCCTATAGTTAAGCGTAGCATAAAGATCAAGTCATTTAATATAGTTCATTTGCTATAAGCTTTCTGATACATAGTAACCTAATTCCTTCGACCATGAATTCATGCTTACCACCATCACCGGAAGGATGCTTTGATGACATCAAACACCACACCATAACTGGGTGGCTATAAAGGTGGCATTGAGTGTTCGAAAAGTATGGGTTGAGACACATGGATCAAGAGTGGGATTTGTCCATCCATATGACGGATAGATATACTCTGGGCCCTCTCGGTGGAATGTCATACAATTAGCTTGCAAGCATGTGACTGGCTCACAAGGGATCACATACCACAGAAACGAGAAAAGAGTACTTATCGGTAACGAGGTTGAACTAGGTATGCAGAGATACCGACGATCAAAACCTCGGATAAGTAAACTATCATGAGACAAAGGGAAATTGGTATCGTATGTAAGTGGTTCATTCGATCGCAAAGTAATCGTAGAAATATGTGGGAGCCATATGAATTTCCAGATTCCTCTATTGGTTATTGATCGCAGAAGTGTCTCGATCATGTCCGCATAATTCACGAACCGTAGGGAGACACACTTAAGGATTCAATGTTGTTGAGTAGTTATGGAATGATGAGTAAGAGACCGAATGTTGTTCGGAGTCTCGGATGGGATCCTGGATATCACGAGGTGATCCGGAATGGTCCGGAGAATAAGATTCATATAAGGAAAGTCATGTTTCGGAGTTGGGGAATGATTCCGGTGTTTTCATCGGGAATGTTCTAGAAGGGTCCAGAAGGTCCGGCACTACGGAGGGGAAGGGTACATGAATGTGTCATAACAAGTTGGAATGATTGCATCATGTACTAGGTATCATGGCTGGGCAAAATAAAGGGATAAATCAAATCCTAGTTTGAAAAGTCAAACACCAATTTGAAAAGTCAAACGGCAAGTTTGCTTGGTGGAGGGAGAGTAGGAAACCTACTTAGGGAGGAAGTCCTACTCCCTCCACCCGCCGGCCAAGGAGGAGGAGTTGGAGGAGGACTCCCTCCTCCCAACCACGCCTCCCTCCCACCTATAAAAGAAGGGGCAGGGGTGCCCCCTCTTCCACACACCCAACACCTCCAAACCCTAGCCTCCAAGTCGCCGGCCACCTCCAAGCCGCCGCCTAGGGCTCCTCTCAAAGTCGCCGACTAGGGTTTCCCCAAACCCTAGCCGCCGGCTACACCTCTCCCCTTGGTGCCTCTAAACCGTAGATCGCCAAGGCCTCTCTCATACTCCACCATACTCGCTCCAGCTTAAGGCGAAGCCCTGCGAGATCTCCCCTCTACTTCCGGTACCATGCCGTCATGCTGCCGGAATCGCGAGGAGAGTGCTACAACCTCCGCTGCCTGCTGGAACAAGGGAGAGGAAGATCTTCATCGAGTACCGAATGTGTGACCGACTGCGGAAGCGCTGCCGGAACGCAGCGCCGGAAGGATCGTCTACGCGATCTTGAGATCGGAAGTGTATGACTACATCATCCACGAGAATCTGCTCTCGTTAACCGCTTTGGATCTTCGAGGGTTAGTACTCTATTGACTCGTTGCTACAATCTAGTAGATAGATCTTGGCTTGTGTGTGTTCATGCGATAGAATTTTTTTGTTTTCCATGCTACGAACCCCTACACGATCAAGGCAGCGATAGCCATGATGCCGGGATGGATTGTTGGAGATATGCCCTAGAGGCAATAATAAATGTAGTTATTATTATATCTTTGTGTTTATGATAAATGTTTACATTCATGCTATAATAGTATTAACAAGGAAACATTAATACTTGTGTGATTTGTAAACTTAATTTGAAGTCCCTAGTATAGCCTCTATACTTCACTAGCTTGTTGGTTGATAAATGATTGTGGTTTCCCTATCATGAACATTGAGATGTTATAAACAACAAGATCATATCATTAGGAGAATGATATGGTGGACATACTCCTATAGATAAGCGTAGCATAAAGATCAAGTCATTTCAATAGTTCAATTGCTATATGCTTTCTGATACATAGTAACCTAATTCCTTCGACCATGAGATCATGCATATCACCTTTACCGGATGGATGCTTTGATGACATCAAACACCACACCGTAACTGGGTGGCTATAAAGGTGGAGTTGAGTGTTCGGAAAGTATTGGTTGAAACACATGGATCAAGAGTGGGATTTGTCCATCCATATGACGGATAGATATACTCTGGGCCCTCTCGGTGGAATGTCATCCAATTAGCTTGCAAGCATGTGACTGGCTCACAAGGGATCACATATCACGGGAACGAGAAAAGAGTACTTATCAGTAACGAGGTTGAACTAGGTATGCAGAGATACCGACGATCATAACCTCGGATAAGTAACATATCGTGAGACAAAGGGAAATTGGTATCGTATGTAAGTGGTTCATTCGATCGCAAAGTAATCGTAGAAATATGTGGGAGCCATATGAATTTCCAGATTCCTCTATTGGTTATTGTTCGGAGAAGTGTCTCGATCATGTCCGCATAATTCACGAACCGTAGGGAGACACACTTAAGGATTCGACGTTGTTTGAGTAGTTATGGTATTATGAGAAAGAGACCGAATGTTGTTCGGAGTCTCGGATGGGATCCGGGATATCACGAGGTGATCCGGAATGGTCCGGAGAATAAGATTCATATAAGGAAAGTCCCGTTTCGGAGTTCGGAAATGATTCCGGTGAATGTTCTAGAAGGTTCCGGAATGTCCGGCACTCCGGGAAGGGGTAGGGGTACATGAATGTGTCATTACATATTGGAATGATTGCATCATGTACTAAGTGTTCTTGCTGTTCCAAATAAAGGATTAAATTGAATCCTAAAACAGAAAAGTCAAATGTCCAGTTTGAAAGTCAAACGGCTAAAACAGGAAACTGTGGGAAACAAGCAAGAGGAGGCAAAACCGACTTGGGGAGGAGTCCCTCCTCTCCAAGCCGGCGCGCCACCCAAGGCCAACTTGGGGAGGGACTCCCCTCCCCTTGGCCGCGCCTCCCACCTATAAGAGGAGGGGCAGGGCCTCCTCCTCTAGACACACAAGTTCCTATCCTCTAATCTCCGGTTTAGAGCCGTTTTGGTTTAGAGCTTCTAATTGCCCTAGCCTTCGGTTTAGAGCCTTCTAATTGGTGTGTCTAATCCCTAGACCACTAATAGCCCTCTCTCATACTCCACCATACTCGCTCCGGCTTAAGGCGAAGCCCTGCGGGATCTCCCCTCTACTTTCGGTACCACGCCGTTGTGCTGCCGGAATCACGAGGAGAGTGCTACAACCTCCGCTGCCTGCTGGAACAAGGGAGAGGAAGGTCTTCATCGAGTACCGAACGTGTGACCGACTGCGGGAGCGCTGCCGGAACGCAGCGCCGGAAGGATCGTCTACACGATCTTGAGATCGGGAAGAGTATGACTACATCAGCCACGAGAATCCGCTCTCGTTAAACACTTTGGAATCTTCGAGGGTAAGTTATTCCATCGACTCGTTGCTACAATCTAGTAGATAGATCTTGGCTTGTTTGTTTGTATGCGATAGAAAATTTTGTTTTCCATGATACGAACCCCTACAGTGGTATCAGAGCCGTGTCTATATGTAGATCTGTTGCACGAGTAGAACACAATGATCATTGTGGGTGTTGATGCTTTTATTGCCGATTGCTTCTTGTGTACTTTGCATCTTGCGGTATGTTGGGATGAAGCGGCCCGGGCTAACCTTACATGACATCGTTCATGAGACTTGCTCCACGATTGACATGCAACTTGTATTGCATAAGTGGCTTTGCGGGTGCCTGTTTCTCCTAGCATAGTTAAGATCCAATTTACAACGGGTGATCAACAATGCTAGTATCAATGTTGTGGTTCTTGTTCGTAAGTTAGAACGACACTTATTGAAAGCCCCAAACCACGTAAAATATGCAAAGAAAGTAGAGGCGTCTAACTTTGTTTTGCAGGGGTGTGCAGTGATGTGATATGGCCATGATTGTGATTATATTTGATGTATGCAATGTTCCTTATTGTAAGTTGGCAACCGGCAGGAGCCATATGGTTGTCTTTAATTTATGTTAAGACCCGCGTGTCTATTCAAAGTAGTTGTAATAGTTGAAGCCGGTGGACGACAACCATGGAGAAGCGTCATTGACCTTGATGCGATGCCGGTGATGATGGAGATCATGTTCGTGCTTGAAGATGGAGATCGGAAGCACAAAGAAGAAAGGCCATATCATATCACATATTATGAATTGCATGTGATGTTAATCCTTTATGCATCTTGTATTGCTTAGTAGACGACGGTAGCATTATAAGATGATCCCTCATGCACATGAATTTCAAGTCATAAAGTGTTCACCCTTAGTTAGCACCGTTGCTAAAGCTTGTTGTTTCGAAGCACCACGTGATGATCGGGTGTGTTAGATTCTGCAAGTGTATACAACGTGAGCAAGCCAGATTTGCTCATGCGGAAACTAAGGTTTGATCTTGACGAGCCTAGCATGTACAGACATGGTCTCGAAACACGGATCACCGAAAGGTAAAGCATGAATCATATAGTATATATGATGAACATGTCGATTGTTCGCCATTGAAACTATGTCAACTCTCGTGATGATCGGTGTTGATATGGTGGATTTGGTTCGTGTGATCACTAAAACAATGTGAGGGATGTTGTTTTGAGTGGGAGTTCACCTAGTTTAATTACATTAATTAATTTGAACTCAATTTGTCATAAACTTAGTCTAAACTATTGCAAATATGTTGTAGATCAATGGCAGCCCCTACCATCAATTTTAATGCGTTCCTAGAGAAAGAAAAGTTGAAAAACAATGGAAGCAACTTCGCGGATTGGTTCCGCAATTTGAGGATTGTCCTCACAGCTGGTAATTTGACCTATGTGCTGGATGCACCGCTGGGTGACCCACCTGCAGATGATGCTCCCGATGAAGTAAAGAATGTTTACCTCGCTCGGAAGAATCAGTACTCCATAGTTCAGTGTGCTATCTTGTATGGTTTAGAATCGGAGCTTCAGAAAAGGTTTGAGGATTCAGACCCATATGATATTGTCGAGGATCTCAAATTGATTTTTGAGACTCATGCGGCAATTGAAAGCTATGAGGCTTCTGAAAAGTTCTTTAACTGCAAGATGGAAGAGGGCAGCTCCGTCAGTGAGCATGTGCTTAAGATGTCTGGGCACGCAAACAAACTTCAAAGCTTGGGTATAGTGATTCCTAATGCTTTGGGGATTTACCGTGTCCTCCAATCACTACCACCAAGTTACAAGAACTTTGTGATGAACTACAACATGCAGAACATGAACAAGACGTTGCCAGAACTCTTTGCCATGTTGAAATCTGCAGAAGTGGAGATCAAGAAAGAGCACCAAGTGTTGTTGGTCAATAAGACCACCAAATTCAAGAAAGGCAAGTCTAAACAAAAGGGACACTTCAAGAAGGGTGGTAAGAAAGTTACCACGCCGGCGAAGAATACCAAGGCTGGACCTAAGCCTGATACTGAGTGCTTTTACTGCAAGGGAGAAGGTCACTGGAAGCGGAATTGCCCAAAGTACTTGGCGGATTTGAAGAACGGCAACATCAAGAAGAAAGGTATATCTGATATACATGTTATTGATGTGTATCTCACTAGTACTCGTAGTAGTGCCTGGGTATTTGATACTGGTTCGGTTGCTCATATTTGTAACTCGAAACAGGTGCTACAGAATAAACGGAAGCTAGCGAAGAACGAGGTGACGATGCGCGTGGGAAACGAATCAAAGGTTGATGTGATCGCGGTCGGCACATCTACCATCGGGATTAGTTTTATACTTAAATAATTGTTATTTGGTGCCTGCGTTGAGCATGAACATTATATCGGGATCTTGTTTATTGCGAGACGGTTACTTATTTAAGTCCGAGAATAATGGTTGTTCGATTTATATGAGTAATATGTTTTACGCACATGCACCTTTGATAGATGGTCTATTCTTATTGAATCTCGATAGTGGAAATACACATATCAACAACATTGAGGCTAAACGTTTGAAATCAAGCGATAATTCGACCTATATGTGGCACTGTCGTCTTGGTCACATTGGAGTGAAGCGTATGAAGAAACTCCATTCCGATGGACTTCTTGAATCACTTGATTTTGAATCACTTGAAAGATGCGAAGCATGTCTGATGGGAAAAATGACTAAGACTCCATTTTCTGGTATGATGGAGCGAGCTACGGACTTATTGGAAATCATACATACCGATGTGTGTGGTCCAATGAGTGTAGCATCGCGCGGTGGTTATCGTTATGTTCTTACCTTCACGGATGACTTGAGTAGATATGGGTATATCTATTTCATGAAACATAAGCCCGAAACTTTCGAGAAGTTTAAGGAGTTTCAAAGTGAGGTAGAGAATCAACATAACAAGAAGATTAAATTTCTACGTTCTGATCGTGGAGGTGAATATCTAAGTTACGAGTTTGGCGAGCATTTGAAGAAATGCGGAATACTTTCACAATTGACACCGCCGGGAACACCACAGCGTAATGGTGTGTCCGAATGTCGTAATCGAACTCTCTTAGATATGGTTCGTTCTATGATGTCACTTACAGATTTACCGCTATCATTTTGGGGTTATGCATTAGAAACAGCCGCATTCACTTTAAATAGGGCACCGTCTAAATCCGTTGAAACGACACCGTATGAATTATGGTTTGGGAAGAAACCTAAATTGTCGTTCCTTAAAGTTTGGGGATGCGAAGCCTATGTAAAGAAGTTACAGCCGGACAAGCTTGAACCCAAAGCGGAAAAATGCGTCTTCATAGGATACCCGAAGGAAACTATTGGGTATACCTTCTATCATAGATCCGAAGGCAAAGTCTTCGTTGCCAAGAATGGATCCTTTCTAGAGAAGGAATTTCTCTCGAAAGAAGTGACTGGAAGGAAAGTAGAACTCGACGAGGTTGTCGAACCTTCTCTCGAAATTGCGAGTAGCGCAGCACCGGAAGAAGTTCCTGTGGTGCCTGCACCAATAAGAGAGGGAGCTAATGATGGTGATCATGAAACTTCGGTTGAAGTTGCTACAGAGCCTCGGAGGTCAACGAGAACTCGTACCACTCCAGATTGGTATGATCCCGTTATGAGTGTCATGTTGGTGGACAACACCGATGACCCCGAGACATATGAGGAAGCGATGATGAGCCCAGATTCCAATAAATGGCAAGAAGCCATGAAATCCGAAATTGGATCCATGTACGAAAACCAAGTATGGACTTTGGTGGACTTACCGGATGGCCGAAAGGCTGTCGAGAACAAATGGATTTTCAAGAAGAAAACAGATGCTGATGGTAATGTTACTGTCTATAAAGCTCGACTTGTCGCAAAAGGGTTTCGACAAATTCAAGGAGTTGACTACGATGAGACTTTCTCACCGGTAGCGAAGCTAAAGTCTGTGAGGATTATGTTAGCAATCGCTGCATATTATGATTATGAGATATGGCAGATGGATGTCAAAACAGCATTCCTCAATGGAGATATTGATGAAGAGTTGTATATGATGCAACCCAAAGGTTTTGTCGATCCTAAAGATGCTAACAAGGTATGCAAACTTCAACGGTCCATTTATGGATTGGAGCAAGCATCCCGAAGTTGGAATCAATGTTTTGATAAGGTAATCAAAAGTTTTGGTTTTATACAAACTTATGGAGAAGCTTGTATTTGCAAGAAAGTGAGTGGGAGCTCTGTAGCATTCTTAATACTATATGTGGATGACATATTGTTGATTGGGAATGATGTAGACCTTCTTAATAGTGTCAAAGAATATTTGAATAATAGTTTTTCAATGAAGGATCTTGGCGAAGCAGCTTACATATTAGGCATAAAGATTTACAGAGATAGATCGAAACGCCAAATATCATTGTCACAGAGTACATATTTGGACAAAGTTCTAAAGAGGTTTGGAATGGAAGAAAGCAAGAAAGGGTTCTTGCCCATGTTGCCCAATACGATCTTGAGTAAAACTCAAAGTCCGACATCGGCAGAAGATAGAGAAAGGATGAGTAAGACTCCCTATGCATCAGCCATAGGATCTCTAATGTATGACATGCTATGTACTAGACCCGACATTGCATATGCTGTTAGTTTAACTAGCAGATATCAAAGTGATCCAGGAGTGGATCATTGGACAGCGGTCAAAAACATCCTTAAGTACTTGAGAAGAACTAAGGATATGGTTCTTTCTTATGGAGGTGATGAACAGCTCGTTGTTAATGGTTACACCGATGCTAGTTGGAACACCGATCCGGATGATTCTAAATCACAATATGGATACGTATTTATTTTGAATGGTGCAGCAGTTAGCTGGAGGAGTGCAAAGCAAAGCGTTGTGGCGAGATCTTCAACTGAATCGGAATACATGGCTGCTTCGGAGGCTTCACAAGAAGCGATATGGATGAAAGAGTTCATTACAGAGCTGGGTGTGGTTCCTAGTGCGCTGGACCCAATGTCTATCTACTGTGATAACATGGGTGCCATAGCCAATGCGCAAGAACCAAGGTCACACAAGAAGCTGAAGCATATCAAGCTACGTTTTCACGCTATTCGAGAACATATCCAGGATGGGGATATAAAGATTTGCAAAGTACACACAGATCTGAATGTGGCAGATCCGTTGACTAAACCTCTCCCGAGGGCAAAACATGACCAACACCAAACTGCCATGGGTGTTCGGTATATTACCATGTAATCTAGATTAGATGACTCTAGTGCAAGTGGGAGACTGTTGGAGATATGCCCTAGAGGCAATAATAAATGTAGTTATTATTATATCTTTGTGTTTATGATAAATGTTTACATTCATGCTATAATAGTATTAACAAGGAAACATTAATACTTGTGTGATTTGTAAACTTAATTTGAAGTCCCTAGTATAGCCTCTATACTTCACTAGCTTGTTGGTTGATAAATGATTGTGGTTTCCCTATCATGAACATTGAGATGTTATCAACAACAAGATCATATCATTAGGAGAATGATATGTAGGGGTTCGTAGCATGGAAAACAAAAATTTTCTATCGCATACAAACAAACAAGCCAAGATCTATCTACTAGATTGTAGCAACGAGTCGATGGAATAACTCACCCTCGAAGATTCCAAAGTGTTTAACGAGAGCAGATTCTCGTGGGTGATGTAGTCGTACTCTTTCCGATCTCAAGATCGTGTAGACGATCCTTCCGGCGCCACGTTCCAGCAGCGCCCCCGCAGTCGGTCACACGTTCGGTACTCGACGAAGACCTTCCTCTCCCTTGTTCCAGCAGGCAGCGGAGGTTGTAGCACTCTCCTCGCGATTCCGGCAGCACAACGGCGTGGTACCGGAAGTAGAGGGGAGATCCCGCAGGGCTTCGCCTTAAGCCGGTGCGAGTATGGTGGAGCTTATGAGAGAGGCTATTAGTGGTCTAGTAATTAGACACACCAATTAGAGGGCTCTAAACCAATTAGAAGGCTCTAAACCAAAATAGCTCTAAACCGGGGTTTAGATCTAGGGTTTAGTTTAGAGGGTAGGAACTAGTAGTGTTGTGTAGAGAGGGGAGCCCTGCCCCTCCCTTTATAGGTGGGAGGGCCGGCGGCCAAGGGGAGGGAGTGGAGTCCCTCCCCAACTCGGCCTTGGTGGGGCGCCGGCTTGGAGAGGAGGGACTCCTCCCCCAAGTCGGTTTCAACCTCCTCCTCTTTCTCCTCTTTCCGAAAACTGGCAGTTTGACCGAAAACTGGCAGTTTGACTTTTTCAATTAGGATTTGAATTAACCCTTTATTTCGGACAGCGAGAACACTTAGTACATGATGCAATCATTCCAACATGCAATGACACATTCATGTACCCCTTCCCCTCCGGAGTGCCGGACATTCCGGGACCTTCTAGAATGTTCCCGATGAAAACACCGGAACCATTCCCCAACTCCGAAACGGGACTTTCCTTATATGAATCTTATTCTCCGGACCATTCCGGATCACCTCGTGATATCCCGGATCCCATCCGAGACTCCGAACAACATTCGGTCTCTTTCTCATAATACCATAACTACTCAAACAACGTCGAATCCTTAAGTGTGTCTCCCTACGGTTCGTGAATTATGCAGACATGATCGAGACACTTCTCCGAACAATAACCAATAGAGGAATCTGGAAATTCATATGGCTCCCACATATTTCTACGATTACTTTGCGATCGAATGAACCACTTACATACGATACCAATTTCCCTTTGTCTCACGATATGTTACTTATCCGAGGTTATGATCTTCGGTATCTCTGCATACCTAGTTCAACCTCGTTACTGATAAGTACTCTTTTCTCGTTCCCGTGATATGTGATCCCTTGTGACCCAGTCACATGCTTGCAAGCTAATTGGATGACATTTCACCGAGAGGGCCCAGAGAATATCTATCCGTCATGTGGATGGACAAATCCCACTCTTGATCCATGTGTTTCAACCAATACTTTCCGAACACTCAATACCACCTTTATAGCCACCCTGTTACGGTGTGGTGTTTGATGACATCAAAGCATCCATCCAGTAAAGGTGATATGCATGATCTCATGGTCGAAGGAATTAGGTTACTATGTATCAGAAAGCATATAGCAATTGAACTATTGAAATGACTTGATCTTTATGCTACGCTTATCTATAGGAGTATGTCCACCATATCATTCTCCTAACGATATGATCTTGTTGTTGATAACATCTCAATGTTCATGACAAAGAAACCACATCATCAATCAACCAACAAGCTAGTGAAGTATAGAGGCTATACTAGGGACTTCAAATTAAGTTTACAATTCACACAAGTATTAATGGTTTCCTTGTTAATACTATTATAGCATGAATGCAAACATTTATCATAAACACAAAGATATAATAATAACTATATTTATTATTGCCTCTAGGGCATATCTCCAACAGTCTCCCACTTGCACTAGAGTCATCTAATCTAGATTACATGGTAATATACCGAACACCCATGGCAGTTTGGTGTTGGTCATGTTTTGCCCTCGGGAGAGGTTTAGTCAACGGATCCGCCACATTCAGATCTGTGTGTACTTTGCAAATCTTTATATCCCCATCCTGGATATGTTCTCGAATAGCGTGAAAACGTAGCTTGATATGCTTCAGCTTCTTGTGTGACCTTGGTTCTTGCGCATTGGCTATGGCGCCCATGTTATCACAGTAGATAGACATTGGGTCCAGCGCACTAGGAACCACACCCAGCTCTGTAATGAACTCTTTCATCCATATCGCTTCTTGTGAAGCCTCCGAAGCAGCCATGTATTCCGATTCAGTTGAAGATCTCGCCACAACGCTTTGCTTTGCACTCCTCCAGCTAACTGCTGCACCATTCAAAATAAATACGTATCCAGATTGTGATTTAGAATCATCCGGATCAGTGTTCCAACTAGCATCGGTGTAACCATTAACAACGAGCTGTTCATCACCTCCATAAGAAAGAACCATATCCTTAGTTCTTCTCAAGTACTTAAGGATGTTTTTGACCGCTGTCCAATGATCCACTCCTGGATCACTTTGATATCTGCTAGTTAAACTAACAGCATATGCAATGTCGGGTCTAGTACATAGCATGGCATACATTAGAGATCCTATGGCTGAGGCATAGGGAGTCTTACTCATCCTTTCTCTATCTTCTGCCGATGTCGGACTTTGAGTTTTACTCAAGGTCGTTTTGGGCAACATGGGCAAGAACCCTTTCTTGCTATCTTCCATTCCAAACCTCTTTAGAACTTTGTCCAAATATGTACTTTGTGACAATGATATTTGGCGTTTCGATCTATCTCTATAAATCTTTATGCCTAATATGTAAGCTGCTTCGCCAAGATCCTTCATTGAAAAACTATTATTCAAATATTCCTTGACACTATTAAGAAGGTCTACATCATTCCCAATCAACAATATGTCATCCACATACAGTATTAAGAATGCTACAAAGCTCCCACTCACTTTCTTGTAAATACAAGCTTCTCCATAAGTTTGTATAAAATCAAAACTTTTGATTACCTTATCAAAACGTTGATTCCAACTTCGGGATGCTTGCTTCAATCCATAGATGGACCGTTGAAGCTTGCATACCTTGTTAGCATCTTTAGGATCGACAAAACCTTTGGGTTGCATCATATACAACTCTTCATCAATGTCTCCATTGAGGAATGCTGTTTTGACATCCATCTGCCATATCTCATAATCATAATATGCAGCGATTGCTAACATAATCCTCACAGACTTTAGCTTCGCTACTGGTGAGAAAGTCTCATCGTAGTCAACTCCTTGAATTTGTCGAAACCCTTTTGCGACAAGTCGAGCTTTATAGACAGTAACATTACCATCAGCATCTGTTTTCTTCTTGAAAATCCATTTGTTCTCGACAGCCTTCCGGCCATCCGGTAAGTCCACCAAAGTCCATACTTGGTTTTCGTACATGGATCCAATCTCGGATTTCATGGCTTCTTGCCATTTATTGGAATCTGGGCTCATCATCGCTTCCTCATATGTCTCGGGGTCATCGGTGTTGTCCACCAACATGACATTCATAACGGAATCATACCAATCTGGAGTGGTACGAGTTCTCGTTGACCTCCGAGGCTCTGTAGCAACTTCAACCGAAGTTTCATGATCATCATCATTAGCTTCCTCTCTTATTGGTGCAGGCACCACAGGAACTTCTTCCGGTGCTGCGCTACTCGCAATTTCGAGAGAAGGTTCGACAACCTCGTCGAGTTCTACTTTCCTTCCAGTCACTTCTTTCGAGAGAAATTCCTTCTCTAGAAAGGATCCATTCTTGGCAACGAAGATTTTGCCTTCGGATCTATGATAGAAGGTATACCCAATAGTTTCCTTTGGGTATCCTATGAAGACGCATTTTTCCGCTTTGGGTTCAAGCTTGTCCGGCTGTAACTTCTTTACATAGGCTTCGCATCCCCAAACTTTAAGGAACGACAATTTAGGTTTCTTCCCAAACCATAATTCATACGGTGTCGTTTCAACGGATTTAGATGGTGCCCTATTTAAAGTGAATGCGGCTGTTTCTAATGCATAACCCCAAAATGATAGCGGTAAATCTGTAAGTGACATCATAGAACGAACCATATCTAAGAGAGTTCGATTACGACGTTCGGACACACCATTACGCTGTGGTGTTCCCGGCGGTGTCAATTGTGAAAGTATTCCGCACTTCTTTAAATGCTCGCCAAACTCGTAACTTAGATATTCACCTCCACGATCAGAACGTAGAAATTTAATCTTCTTGTTACGTTGATTCTCTACCTCACTTTGAAACTCCTTAAACTTCTCGAAAGTTTCGGACTTATGTTTCATGAAATAGATATACCCATATCTACTCAAATCATCCGTGAAGGTAAGAACATAACGATAACCACCGCGCGATGCTACACTCATTGGACCACACACATCGGTATGTATGATTTCCAATAAGTCCGTAGCTCGCTCCATTATACCAGAAAATGGAGTCTTAGTCATTTTACCCATCAGACATGCTTCGCATCTTTCAAGTGATTCAAAATCAAGTGATTCAAGAAGTCCATCGGAATGGAGTTTCTTCATACGTTTCACTCCAATGTGACCAAGACGACAGTGCCACATATAGGTCGAATTATCGCTTGATTTCAAACGTTTAGCTTCAATGTTATTAAGATGTGTATTTCTACTATCGAGATTCAATAAGAATAGACCATCTATCAAAGGTGCATGTGCGTAAAACATATTACTCATATAAATCGAACAACCATTATTCTCTGATTTAAACAAGTAACCGTCTCGCAATAAACAAGATCCCGATATAATGTTCATGCTCAACGCAGGCACCAAATAACAATTATTTAAGTATAAAACTAATCCCGATGGTAGATGAAGAGGTAGCGTGCCGACCGCGATCACATCAACCTTTGATCCGTTTCCCATACGCATCGACACCTCGTTCTTCGCTAGCTTCCGTTTATTCTGCAGCTCCTGTTTCGAGTTACAAATATGAGCAACCGAACCAGTATCAAATACCCAGGCACTACTACGAATACTAGTGAGATACACATCAATAACATGTATATCAAATATACCTTTCTTCTTGATGTTGCCGTTCTTCAAATCCGCCAAGTACTTTGGGCAATTCCGCTTCCAGTGACCTTCTCCCTTGCAGTAAAAGCACTCAGTTTCAGGCTTAGGTCCAGCCTTGGTCTTCTTCGTTGGCATGGTAACTTTCTTACCACCCTTCTTGAAGTGTCCCTTTTGCTTAGACTTGCCTTTCTTGAATTTGGTGGTCTTATTGACCATCAACACTTGGTGCTCTTTCTTGATCTCCACTTCTGCAGATTTCAACATGGCAAAGAGTTCTGGCAACGTCTTGTTCATGTTCTGCATGTTGTAGTTCATCACAAAGTTCTTGTAACTTGGTGGTAGTGATTGGAGGACACGGTAAATCCCCAAAGCATTAGGAATCACTATACCCAAGCTTTGAAGTTTGTTTGCGTGCCCAGACATCTTAAGCACATGCTCACTGACGGAGCTGCCCTCTTCCATCTTGCAGTTAAAGAACTTTTCAGAAGCCTCATAGCTTTCAATTGCCGCATGAGTCTCAAAAATCAATTTGAGATCCTCGACAATATCATATGGGTCTGAATCCTCAAACCTTTTCTGAAGCTCCGATTCTAAACCATACAAGATAGCACACTGAACTATGGAGTACTGATTCTTCCGAGCGAGGTAAACATTCTTTACTTCATCGGGAGCATCATCTGCAGGTGGGTCACCCAGCGGTGCATCCAGCACATAGGTCAAATTACCAGCTGTGAGGACAATCCTCAAATTGCGGAACCAATCCGCGAAGTTGCTTCCATTGTTTTTCAACTTTTCTTTCTCTAGGAACGCATTAAAATTGATGGTAGGGGCTGCCATTGATCTACAACATATTTGCAATAGTTTAGACTAAGTTTATGACAAATTGAGTTCAAATTAATTAATGAAATTAAACTAGGTGAACTCCCACTCAAAACAACATCCCTCACATTGTTTTAGTGATCACACGAACCAAAACTACTATATCAACACCGATCATCACGAGAGCCGATATAGTTTTAATGGCGAACAATCATCATGTTCATCATATCTACTATATGATTCATGCTTTGCCTTTCGGCGATCCGTGTTCCTGAGGCCATGTCTGTACATGCTAGGCTCGTCAAGATCAAACCTTAGTTACCGCATAAGCAAATCTGGCTTGCTTACGTTGTATTCACCCGCGGAATCAAAGACACCCGATCATCACGTGGTGCTTCGAAGCAACAAGCTTTGGCAACGGTGCATACTAAGGGTGAACACTTCAGAACTTGAAATTTATGTGCATGAGGGATCATCTTATAATGCTACCGTCGTCTACTAAGCAATACAAGATGCATAAAGGATTAACATCACATGCAATTCATAATATGTGATATGATATGGCCTTTCTTCTTTGTGCTTCCGATCTCCATCTTCAAGCACGAATATGATCTCCATCATCACCGGCATAGCATCAAGGTCAATGACGCTTCTTCATGGTTGTCGTCCACCAGCTTCAACTATTACAACTATTTTGAATAGACACGCAGGTCTTAACAGAAATTAAAGACAACCATATGGCTCCTGCCGGTTGCCAACTTACAATAAGGAACATTGCATACATCAAATATAATCACAATCATGGCCATATCACATCACTGCACACCCCTGCAAAACAAAGTTAGACGCTTCTACTTTCTTTGCATATTTTACGTGGTTTGGGGCTTTCCATAAGTGTCGTTCTAACCTACGAACAAGAACCACAACATTGATACTAGCATTGTTGATTACCCGTTGTAAATTGGATCTTTACTATGCTAGGAGAAACAGGCACCCGCAAAGCCACTTATGCAATACAAGTTGCATGTTAAGCGTGGAGCAAGTCTCATGAACGATGTCATGTAAGGTTAGCCCGGGCCGCTTCATCCCAACATACCGCAAGATGCAAAGTACACAAAAAGCAATCTACAATAAAAGCATCAACGCCCACAATGACCATTGTGTTCTACTCGTGCAACAGATCTACATATAGACACGGCTCTGATACCACTGTAGGGGTTCGTAGCATGGAAAACAAAAATTTTCTATCGCATACAAACAAACAAGCCAAGATCTATCTACTAGATTGTAGCAACGAGTCGATGGAATAACTCACCCTCGAAGATTCCAAAGTGTTTAACGAGAGCAGATTCTCGTGGGTGATGTAGTCGTACTCTTTCCGATCTCAAGATCGTGTAGACGATCCTTCCGGCGCCACGTTCCAGCAGCGCCCCCGCAGTCGGTCACACGTTCGGTACTCGACGAAGACCTTCCTCTCCCTTGTTCCAGCAGGCAGCGGAGGTTGTAGCACTCTCCTCGCGATTCCGGCAGCACAACGGCGTGGTACCGGAAGTAGAGGGGAGATCCCGCAGGGCTTCGCCTTAAGCCGGTGCGAGTATGGTGGAGCTTATGAGAGAGGCTATTAGTGGTCTAGTAATTAGACACACCAATTAGAGGGCTCTAAACCAATTAGAAGGCTCTAAACCAAAATAGCTCTAAACCGGGGTTTAGATCTAGGGTTTAGTTTAGAGGGTAGGAACTAGTAGTGTTGTGTAGAGAGGGGAGCCCTGCCCCTCCCTTTATAGGTGGGAGGGCCGGCGGCCAAGGGGAGGGAGTGGAGTCCCTCCCCAACTCGGCCTTGGTGGGGCGCCGGCTTGGAGAGGAGGGACTCCTCCCCCAAGTCGGTTTCAACCTCCTCCTCTTTCTCCTCTTTCCGAAAACTGGCAGTTTGACCGAAAACTGGCAGTTTGACTTTTTCAATTAGGATTTGAATTAACCCTTTATTTCGGACAGCGAGAACACTTAGTACATGATGCAATCATTCCAACATGCAATGACACATTCATGTACCCCTTCCCCTCCGGAGTGCCGGACATTCCGGGACCTTCTAGAATGTTCCCGATGAAAACACCGGAACCATTCCCCAACTCCGAAACGGGACTTTCCTTATATGAATCTTATTCTCCGGACCATTCCGGATCACCTCGTGATATCCTGGATCCCATCCGAGACTCCGAACAACATTCGGTCTCTTTCTCATAATACCATAACTACTCAAACAACGTCGAATCCTTAAGTGTGTCTCCCTACGGTTCGTGAATTATGCAGACATGATCGAGACACTTCTCCGAACAATAACCAATAGAGGAATCTGGAAATTCATATGGCTCCCACATATTTCTACGATTACTTTGCGATCGAATGAACCACTTACATACGATACCAATTTCCCTTTGTCTCACGATATGTTACTTATCCGAGGTTATGATCTTCGGTATCTCTGCATACCTAGTTCAACCTCGTTACTGATAAGTACTCTTTTCTCGTTCCCGTGATATGTGATCCCTTGTGACCCAGTCACATGCTTGCAAGCTAATTGGATGACATTTCACCGAGAGGGCCCAGAGAATATCTATCCGTCATGTGGATGGACAAATCCCACTCTTGATCCATGTGTTTCAACCAATACTTTCCGAACACTCAATACCACCTTTATAGCCACCCTGTTACGGTGTGGTGTTTGATGACATCAAAGCATCCATCCAGTAAAGGTGATATGCATGATCTCATGGTCGAAGGAATTAGGTTACTATGTATCAGAAAGCATATAGCAATTGAACTATTGAAATGACTTGATCTTTATGCTACGCTTATCTATAGGAGTATGTCCACCATATCATTCTCCTAACGATATGATCTTGTTGTTGATAACATCTCAATGTTCATGACAAAGAAACCACATCATCAATCAACCAACAAGCTAGTGAAGTATAGAGGCTATACTAGGGACTTCAAATTAAGTTTACAATTCACACAAGTATTAATGGTTTCCTTGTTAATACTATTATAGCATGAATGCAAACATTTATCATAAACACAAAGATATAATAATAACTATATTTATTATTGCCTCTAGGGCATATCTCCAACATGATATGGTGGACATACTCCTATAGATAAGCGTAGCATAAAGATCAAGTCATTTCAATAGTTCAATTGCTATATGCTTTCTGATACATAGTAACCTAATTCCTTCGACCATGAGATCATGCATATCACCTTTACCGGATGGATGCTTTGATGACATCAAACACCACACCGTAACTGGGTGGATATAAAGGTGGCATTGAGTGTTCGGAAAGTATTGGTTGAAACACATGGATCAAGAGTGGGATTTGTCCATCCATATGACGGATAGATATACTCTGGGCCCTCTCGGTGGAATGTCATCCAATTATCTTGCAAGCATGTGACTGGCTCACAAGGGATCACATATCACGGGAACGAGAAAAGAGTACTTATCAGTAACGAGGTTGAACTAGGTATGCAGAGATACCGACGATCATAACCTCGGATAAGTAACATATCGTGAGACAAAGGGAAATTGGTATCGTATGTAAGTGGTTCATTCGATCGCAAAGTAATCGTAGAAATATGTGGGAGCCATATGAATTTCCAGATTCCTCTATTGGTTATTGTTCGGAGAAGTGTCTCGATCATGTCCGCATAATTCACGAACCGTAGGGAGACACACTTAAGGATTCGACGTTGTTTGAGTAGTTATGGTATTATGAGAAAGAGACCGAATGTTGTTCGGAGTCTCGGATGAGATCCGGGATATCACGAGGTGATCCGGAATGGTGCGGAGAATAAGAATCATATAAGGAAAGTCCCGTTTCGGAGTTCGGAAATGATTCCGGTGAATGTTCTAGAAGGTTCCGGAATGTCCGGCACTCCGGGAAGGGGGAGGGGTACATGAATGTGTCATTACATATTGGAATGATTGCATCATGTACTAAGTGTTCTTGCTGTTCCAAATAAAGGATTAAATTGAATCCTAAAACAGAAAAGTCAAATGTCCAGTTTGAAAGTCAAACGGCTAAAACAGGAAACTGTGGGAAACAAGCAAGAGGAGGCAAAACCGACTTGGGGAGGAGTCCCTCCTCTCCAAGCCGGCGCGCCACCCAAGGCCGACTTGGGGAGGGACTCCCCTCCCCTTGGCCGCGCCTCCCACCTATAAGAGGAGGGGCAGGGCCTCCTCCTCTAGACACACAAGTTCCTATCCTCTAATCTCCGGTTTAGAGCCGTTTTGGTTTAGAGCTTATAATTGCCCTAGCCTTCGGTTTAGAGCCTTCTAATTGGTGTGTCTAATCCCTAGACCACTAATAGCCCTCTCTCATACTCCACCATACTCGCTCCGGCTTAAGGCTAAGCCCTGCGGGATCTCCCCTCTACTTTCGGTACCACGCCGTTGTGCTGCCGGAATCACGAGGAGAGTGCTACAACCTCCGCTGCCTGCTGGAACAAGGGAGAGGAAGGTCTTCGTCGAGTACCGAACGTGTGACCGACTGCGGGAGCGCTGCCGGAACGCAGCGCCGGAAGGATCGTCTACACGATCTTGAGATCGGGAAGAGTACGACTACATCAGCCACGAGAATCCGCTCTCGTTAAACACTTTGGAATCTTCGAGGGTAAGTTATTCCATCGACTCGTTGCTACAATCTAGTAGATAGATCTTGGCTTGTTTGTTTGTATGCGATAGAAAATTTTGTTTTCCATGCTACGAACCCCTACATGGATAGCCAAGGAACACGCAGGGAACAGAGCACGGCGCAAGTTTGTGCGGTGCAACGGCGGTGGTGTTGGGGTAGCATAAACATCCGAAGACCCTAAGACCAGCGTAAGCAGGATGTACGCCAAGTAAAGCACGAAAGGGAACACGATCCGAAATTGCCTTGGAAGGAAGCCGATTGTGCAACAGAACGGCTGTGTTGAGGGCCTCAACCCAGAAACGAGGCGGCATGCTAGTCTGAACAAGAAGTGTGCGAGTAATGTCATTAAGAGTGTGAATAATGCGTTCGGCTTTACCATTCTGTTGAGAAGTGTATGGACATGAAAAGCGGAGTGTAATTCCATGGTGATGGGCAAAAGAATGGAGTTGGGAATTATCAAACTCGCGACCGTTGTCACACTAAATAGCCTGCAAGCGCGTACTAAACTGGGTGAGTGCAAGAGCGTGAAGGGACGACAAGTGAGAGAAAACTTTTGACTTAGCCCGAAGAGTATAGACCCATGCATACTGAGTAAAATCATCGAGGCACACAAGGTAATACTTAAAGCCAGAAATACTCTCAACAGGAGATGTCCACAAATCACAGTGAATTATATGAAACGGAGTAGTAGTTACACGATTGGTAGAAGAGAAAGGAAGACGAATATGACGACCTAACTGACATGCATGATACAAGCTACTTTTATTCTTTTCCCTAGGAATAATAGAAGAGCGAGCTAAAGTCTCCATGACTGTCCCCCAGGATTCCCAAGCCGGCGGTGCCGAAGTGCAGGATCTACGACGAGGAAGGCAGATGGCTGGCTGGTGGATGAAGGGCGGATGGAGTAGAGAGGTCCGAAGCTATTGCATCGAAGAATCTCGGTCTTGCTTAGAAGGTCCTTCATAGAAAAACCAATAGGGTCAAATTCGACAGAGACACGATTATCAATAGAGAACTGACGAATAGACAAAAGGTTTTTGACAATGGTAGGAGCAACTAAGACATTACGAAGGTAAAGAGGGCGCGAGGAAGTAGAGATAGGGAGACATGTGTGCCCGGTACCGGTGATCGGAAGGGTGGAACCGTTACCGACAATGACATCATGTCGAGAGGAAGAAGGAGGAGACACGGAGGTGAGCATACCGGAATCGGAGGCAAAGTGAGAGGAAGCTCCGGTGTCCATCACCCACTCCCTGGGTGCTTGCAGTCCCATGGTCTGGAACTGGTTCATCAGCGCGGCCTCATCCCACGAGGCCGACGAAGGTGCCGGAGACGCCGGGGCACCGAGTCCATGGGCGGGCTGCGAGGGCGCATACCCGTAGTTGTGGGCGTAGGGGGCGGGGGCGACGCCGTACGGGTTCTGAGCGTATAACGCTTGCGGCGCCGGAGCGTGCCTCGGCATGTAGCTAGGAGGCGGGGCGTAGGCGGGCTGCTGCCTACCGAGCACGGCACCCTGGCCGTACGACCACATCTGGATGGTACCGTTCCAGGGATGATGCAGGGACGACCAAGAAGGAGGGGCGGTGGTCGGCGCAGCTGGGGGCGCGGGCGCCTGTGGGGGCGTGTAGTCCTTGGCGGCGTCAGTGGCGTTCTTCTTCTTCTTGTTCTTTCCCTTGCCGGTGCTCTTGCTAGAGTTGCCAGCGTTGGCGAAGAGGGCCGTGTCGGTGTGGCAGGCGCGGCGATTCTTCCGCTCATATCCTGAAGCGAGAGCAACGAGCGGCACTGCGCAAAAGTAATCCCAGCCATGAGGGAGATCAAATCAGCGGCGGACTCATACTGCTCAAAGAGGCCATTGAGGCAGTGGATCACCATCTCAGCATCATCAACAGGGGAACCAAGATCCGCAAGTCCATCAGAGAGTGACTTGACCTTCTGAAGATAGTCGCTCATGCTCATCTCGCCCATCTTGACATCGCCTAGCTCTGCCATGAGGTGGAGTTGGCGATTGATCTTGTGGTCGTTGAAGAGGCCGTTGATGCGGGTCCAAAGCTCGGCGGCGAGGGGATCGTCGCCAGGTGTCATGACAACATCAAGGATACTGAGCGAGACAGATCCATAGAGCCACGAGACGACCGTGGCGTCGATGAGAGACCACTCTGGGGTCGGCGCGACAGGGGCATCGGCGTCGAGGTGATCCAGTAGGGCGTACTTGCAGCACGCGGCACGAAAGAAGGTGCGCCACTGACGATGGACACTGGTGTCAAGCGTGAGCTCGACGGGGACGTGCCCCTTAATGGAGGATAGACCGACGGCCTGGGCATGCAGCGAGGTCAGGAGAAAGGCCCCGCGCTCGACCCGGAGCCAGATGCGTGGGCGGCGAAGAGGAGGGTGAGCTTGGACTTCTCGGCCGTGGCGTCCTTCTCGGCGGCAGCGATCTTCTCGGCGTCAGGTGCGTCCTCGGTCCCCTTGGCCGCAGCGAGGGCCTTGGATACCTGATCTCCATCGGAGAGAGACATCGAAGGGGTGCGCAGGTGGGGACGGCGTGCTAGGGCGCTGTCCGCGGTTCGGCGGCGGCGGAAGGAGGGGGGTCGGCGCAGGTCTAGGGTTTAGGGTTTTGCGTGTGATACCATGTAAGATAGGGGAAACCACACATTGTGGTGCCTTGTATTGCTCATTATATAGACTTACAAGGCTAGAGTCCGTACCGTACAATACACAGACAGTTATACACAGACTACACATATACAACCATATATCTATACAAATACAATATGGTTATATATTCTAACATTGTGCTCATCGGAATAACAATATCTATCTCATATTAGAGACAAGTATTAGTGGTCGGAGGAGTATAAAGTTTGTACTAAGTCACCCACATTTTTTCCGATCATAAGGAGTAGCAAGTAGCAATATCAGTTCCTATGGAGAACCATATTTACCGCTCGCATGCGGGAGGGATAGCGTGTGAATCCTAGTTGACACATTTTGTGTCGGTCATCACCGAAACGCCCAAGTGGGAGATGACATGGGCTTTGACCATTTTTTTGGTTGACAGACCAAAGGAGGAAGATGAGTGATGGTTGGCCTCATGGGAGACGACGTAGTTGATCGTGTCATCGACGGCGAGGAGAACCTAGGGTTTAGGTGGGATGCGGGGAGGTCGTCGGTGATGACAACTTAGGGATTAGGGTGCGAGAGGGTCGATAACGGCGAAGAAGAGAGGTAGGAGAGATTAGAGGGAGGTCGGGAAAGCGATGGATCAGTGATGGGATGCAGACATGGACAGCGAGGCACCATGAGGGTGGAGGTAGAGGACGGTCTGTCCGATGATAGTGGGAGGGATCGAGGATGAAGAAAACCATGTGAGGAAGAAGCAGCTGAAGGAAGAAAGAAGTCGTTGGGAAAAGACAATGACGATGGTGGGTCGTGGTCCAATAGGGTGTCTGTGCGTGCGTTGAGCAGTTCACCAACGCAAATGTGTCAAATAGGGGCACACAGCGTCTCACACACGCGAGGCCTCACATTGGACCGACCGAGTTTTTGGTTTTGGGTTTTCGTTGCTTTGTTTTTGTTGTTTTCTTGTATTGTTTTTCTCTGATTTTCTTTGGTTTTCATGAAATACAAAATTTCAAAATATTCTAATTTTAAAAATGTTCATGATTTAAATAGTTTGGATTTAAAAATTGATCAGATTTGAATATTGTTCACGAATGTTTATAAGTTTAGATTTGAAAATGTTCGTGATATTAAAATTTCGAATTTTAAAAATATTCATATTTTTTTACTTTCTTCTCATTCGCTTAGCTATAGTAAACCAAAGGGCCAACCAAAATACACCATCCCTAAAAATATTGACCAAATAGTTTAGACGTAAATGAACTTCCACTTCCCATTATGTGTGAAAATAATACATAAACATTCAAATATACAAATACTACTATTTTTCATACACGTAGACTAGTTTATATAGTCTAAAACTAAATAGAACATCCATTTACTAGGTTTGTACATCCAAAGGAAACTGGAATTGGGTGCTACGTTTCGATTCAAGTCGCCAATTCTATGCACATCCAAACAAAAGAATTGAAATTGGAGTCATTTTCTTTCCATCCTAGATTTGGAATTTCTAGTCCAGTTCAATTCTAAGAAAAAATTCCTATATCCAAACACAAGGTAGGGTTTGTTTTTCTCCCGACGTGACGATCACGATGGCTAGTAGCTTCCTTTCTTCCCTAGATCTATCATAGGAAGTTTTGCTTGATTGTTTGGGCTGACCAAGGGCCAGGTTGGCAGAATTCCGTAGGCATGATATATAGGTTTTTCCCACCAAAGTGTGGATCTAGGGTTTTTGGAATCCATGACATGCCTCTTGTTCTAGTGAAAAAGTGAGAGAGGGATCCCGTGTGAGGTTCGAGAAAGAGGGCCCTCCGGTGGAAGAATTTCCTTGGTGGCTAGCGGTGGCCAAAGTACACACAAGACAGGCTACACACCTTATCTAGGGCATGTTTAATTCGTAGGATAGGAAAAACATAAAATGGGAAAAAATTTAGAATTGCAATGTCATGTCCACGACTAGCCCTATAGAAATTCATATAAACCAAACTTTGTTCGAGGGAAAAAAGATTCTCAAAAAGAGGTACGCGTGGATGTCTCCTATGAAATCTAGTGGAAAGGTTTCATTAAGAAAAATTCCTATTCCTATGAGAATCAATCCTACAAATCAAACAACTATCATAGAAAAAAAATTCTATGTGATATAATTCTACAAATTTCCTAACAGGCTCAATACTCAATAGGGTGAATTGTGGGATTATTGTGACGCCAATAGCAAGGAATATACCGGACCAGTGGCGCCGATTCCAGCCGTAGGATTGAGCGACCGGTGCTCTTGGGGTTCAGATCGTGCCACTGCCATCGACAAGCTTCTAGAGTTTCTTTTCTCTTTTTGTGGGTGAGCTTCTAGAGTTTAGCAGCATCAAGCGCCGCCGCCGCGAGACCTAGCCGAGCTCAGCCTACCTCCTCCCCGTCGTCTCGTCGTCGCCGCGAGGGCACGGAGCGGCACACCGCCACAGCGAGCGCATCCTATCGAAGGTGAGTGACCGCCGAGCCCTAAAACTTGCCCAGATGATCTGCGGGTTCTGCTGCTCACCAGAAACATGCGACCTAGAAATCTAGAATCGATTCGGCTCGAGTAGTGGAATAAGGATCTCTATCCGATGGGATCACCTCGCATGCGCACAGACCACCGAGACAGCGAACCCTATTATATCCCTCCCGTGTGTGTGTGTGTGCAACAGCTGGGCACGAGCAAATCGGCTCATGTGCGGCAGCCGGTAAACGCGGCGGCACCTGCAGTTCGCAAGGCAGATAGCGGCCTCTGCATTTTCCTCTTGTTTGAATGAGACAATTTTGATCTAGTTTGGGGGTTGTTTGCTCGTGCACGTAAGATGTTTGATGAAATGTTGGTGGTCGGTGCTGCTGGTAGAACATGGAGGCAGATCCCTCTCCTTGTTCAAATTGGAAATGAAATTGGAGGCTAGCAGTAGAAGTTCTGTTGGCAGTATTGCTTGCACGATGGGTTCAATGTTTTCACTTCCAGCACCAGTTTTTGGCAAGGCGTGGGTTGTTTAGTTTGATCTGTACGAATATTCAGGAAACTTTTCCTATGCTATGCTGGATTGCAGTTAATTATAACTTAAAACTTGTGTTTTGTTTTTGTGTAGAACTGTCATACTGTATACTTCTAATCAGCCACGGGCTAATAATTTAGAACTGCTGCTTGGCCAGCAGCCCAACTTTCACTGTCACAAGCCATGGTGTTTGGAGCTGGTGCTTTGCTAGTCAAGGTTGGTGGGCCCCTGTGGCAGCGCAATATATATAGAGAGGTGGGGACCGGGGCACAGACTACGAGGTTCGTCGCGCCACCGCTCTCCCCACCACAACCCCTTCCGATCTAGGGTGTCGCGCTTAGCCACGGGAAGCACCACCGACACTGCCTCGCTCACCCACGCTCACACCGTCGCCCTCCCAGATGGCCACCGGCTCGGGCTCCTCGAGCCACACCGAAGGTTTGTCAGGTTTGTCTCTCTCTCTCTCTCCCGATCTCCCTCTCCCTCTCAGATTTCGACTAGACCCCTACAGACAAACATCTACCGTGACTGATCTAGCCTAGATGATCCTAAGGTGATCTTCAACAATGGTATCAGAGCCTGCTAGTTCTAGATTATTTTCGGTAGAAACAGAAATCAAAAGCAAAAGAGAAAGAACCCTAGATCTAAAGAGCGCCTGCCCCTCTGGCCGCGCGGTTCCTCTCGATCCCGACGCATCGGCAAGCCGAGGTCGGGAAGAAGAACAAACCCCTAACGGGGCAAAGAAAAGGCAATGAAAATCCTAGATCTAAGCACTAAAAGCACCAAAAACAGCCTCAGATCCCGCATGCAAGGAAAACCCCAAAGAAATCCCTAACCCTATTTTTCCCACAGATGAATCCCCAAAAGCTCTAGATCCTGTATTCCCCCCTAGTTCCTCCTCGAAACCAAACACAAAGAAAAGACCCGAATCCCGTATCCGAATCAGAGAGAAAATCCCCTTGCAAACAGGCTCACCGGCCGCCGCCGCGCGCCGGCAAAGGAGCACCGCCGCTACTCCTCTTGACGGTCGTGCGCCCACCCTCGGGTGGACGCACCGCCGGCAAGGGGGGCAGGGGGGGCACCATGGTTTCGGCCGAGAGGGAGCGAGCAGAGGAAGGGAGGGGCACGCCGGAGGGCGGCCACCTCGCCTCGCCTCGTGCTCGTCCGGGTGCCGGCGCCACAGCTCGGCCGGAGGGAGGGGCGCGCCGTAGGCGGCCGCCTCACCTCGGACCCGACGCAGGCCGCCGCCGGCGCAGGACACGACGACCACGCGGGGCAACCGTCCCGAAGGACGCGGCGCCGCCGCGGTGGACGCGTGCTGCGCGGTAGCCGCGGTGACCACGCGGGGCGGCCGCGCGCAGGACGCGGCGCCGCCGCGGTGGCCACGCGCTGGACGGGGGGCGAGCGGGGGTGGCGGTGACCACGCGGGGCAGCCGGCGCGCAGGACGCGGCGCCGCCGCGGTGGCCACGCGCTAAGGGGGGATGAGCGAGCCACGCGGACCACGCGGGGCGGCCGCGCGCGGGACGCGGCGCCGCCGCGGTGGCCACGCGGGAGGCGGTGTGGCGGGTTGTGTTCTAGGGTTTGAAGGGGGCCGGCAGCTGGGAGCTTTATACCCCCGCGGAGCGCGCCCAACCGTTAGATCTAGGTCTGGCGCGATGGACGGCCAGGATCGACGCGGGCGGCGGCCGGTCGCTGGCGGGCCAAGGCAGGCCAGGCGGGCCCTTGCTGGGCTGCTGTTTGGGCGGCGGACAGGCAGGGTCCACAGCGCGCGGGCGGTGGCTAGCGCGCGAGCGAGTGGCCGCGGGCCGCTGGGCCAGGTGGGCCGCTGGGGGGTGCCAGGCGAGCGGCCCTCCGCTAAGTGCCGCACGATGCGGTGCAGGCTTTGGCGGGCAGGCCGGCTGGGCCGCCCAGTCCGCCCAGGGAAAGTTGGCCCATTAGGGCATTTTCTTTAAACAGTTTTCTGTTTTTTTTTTATAGAAGCTGTTTTTAATGTTTTTTGTTCATTTTTTGAGCAAATTTCATACAGTTTTTTCTATTCAAAACATTCCAACGAAATTTTGTTTAGAGAATATTAAAGTGACAGAAATATTTCTGCAAAGTATTAAAGTTGATGAATTTTTATTCATTTTTCCGCTGCAAATAGTTAAAGGCAATTGCTTAAATGCAATAAAGTGATAGTTAATTTTTTCAAAAGATGTGATAAAGTGATATTAAAATGAGATTATGATTATGTTATTATATAACCAACGTTATTAATAGCATGATCATGATTTGTCATTTTATGTTAAAAGGTGCATTTATCTATGTAAATAGTTAAAAGGATTTATTAAAGTTTTAAAGTGAATTAAATTTCAAAAAGTATGTTAAAGTGATTATGTCTCATGCTATTAATTGACCAACGTTATTAATAAACATGACCATAATCTTTTCCTATTAAGTATTAAAGGTGCATTTAAATTTATTTCTGCCCAACGGTGATGTACTTTTAAATAGCACGAAACGATTGCATGCTTAATTTATACCAACGTTGAATTAACGCATACAGTTGTTTTACTTGGTGATCTCACATCTTTTGTGATTTTCAGGAGGTCTCAACCTCATGGCATGTTTGAAGGACATCCCGCTCCTAAGGGGGGACAACTACTCCGAATGGAGGAAGAAAGTTGACTTGGCGTTCGTGTGCGCCGAAGTGGATTGGGTGGTTGACACCAAGCAACCAGTCAAGCCGGATGACCCGGTCAGGGGTGCTGCAGAGGATAGTGCTGACTTTGAGAAAAGGAAGAGGGACCATGCTCCATTGGAGCTGGCCTACTCTATTGATAACCAGAAATGGGTGAATGCCAACAAGAAGACGCTGGCCTTCGTAAAGAACACAATTGAGAACGCTAATGCGGGCTCAATTGCAAAGTGTGCTTCCGCATGGGAGTTTATAGAAAAGATAAAGAGCTAGTTCACTGATTCTCAAAAGGCATATGCCCCACCTGCTGAATGAGCCGGTGACAGAAAGGTACAATGGAGGTGCACATGGCATAAAAGACTCCGGATAAGCAACATGGCAGCTAAGCTTAAACCCATGGATGTTGATTTGGAGCTAAAGGCTGCACTCCTTGTTCACTTGGTGATGGCTTCACTGCCTCAATAGTTTGACACCTCTGTTATCAATTATAGCATGTTCCCAGAAAAATGGGACATAGAAAAGACTAAACGCCTTCATTACACGGAGATTTGATATGTGTATCCCATGTGGACAAAGATAACTATGAGTGTGATGTGGCAAGTATGCCATATGGTTTATATATATTTGTGTGGGTGTTGCTACCTTACATGACAAGCTATATTTATTATCTTTGCATGAGAAAGTTTTTTCTGTGTGTGATGTGAATGGAAAAGTTTCCTTGTCGAACAAAGAACAAAAGAAAAGAAAGCGAACTCTTGACTCATCGAAACTATGGCACTGAAGACTAGGCCATATTTCGAGGGGAAGAATAGAAAGCCTTGTTAAAAAATGATATTCTTCCTTCGTTAGAGTTCTCTGACATAGAACAATGCATAGATTGCATCAAAGGAAAGTATGTCAAACAAATTAAAAAGGGTGCAAACCGAAGCATAGCTACACTAGAAATAATCCACACGGATATTTGTGGACCGTTTCCGGTGAAAAGTGTGGATGGATATGATTCATTCATAACATTCACGGATGATCACTCCCGGTATGGTTATATTTATCCAATCAAAGAAAGATCTGAAGCGTTGGATAAATTTAAAATTTTCAAAGCTGAAGTAGAAAATCAGCACGATAAAAGAATCAAAATAGTCCGGTCCGATCGTGGGGGGGAGTACTACGGTCGGCATACTCCATATGGACAAGTACCAGGACCCTTTGCGAGGTTCCTGCAAGAAAACGGAATAGTCGCCCAGTATTCTATGCCGGGCGAACCTCAGCAAAACGGAGTAGCTGAAAGACGCAACCGTACCCTTATGGATATGGTGCGCAGCATGATGAGCTATTCCACCCTCCCATTGGGATTGTGGATGGAGGCGCTTAAAACCGCCATTCACATTCTCAACAGAGTACCAAGTAAGTCGGTGCCTAAAACACCGTATGAATTGTGGACAGGCAGAGTCCCCTCTCTGCACCACTTGAGGGTCTGGGGGAGCCCAGCTGAGGCAAAAGTTTTCAATCCAAACATCGCAAAGTTAGACCCCAAAACAGTATCTTGCCATTTTATTGGCTATCCAGATAAGTCCAAAGGCTATCGTTTCTACTGTCCCGACAGATATACAAAGTTTGTAGAAACGAGACATGCAATCTTCTTGGAGGACGAATTGATGAGGGGGAGCACGGTAGCTAGGAAAATTGATCTTGAGGAGAAGAGGGTGCATGCACCTAATCCGATGACTCAGGAGCCATTTTTCTCGCTACCTGTTGTGCCACCATTTACAACCCCTGAGGTTGTGGTGCTAGCACCTGTTATGACTCCACACGTGACAACAATGGGCGAAAGTTCGGAACCTGTCCATCAGGAGTCACCTGAACTCACTGTTGAGCACGAAAGGGAGCCAGAACGGTCACCTACTGTAAATGTGCCTGAGCCACAGGCAAGAAATGAGCAAGAATCTGATGAACTCAGACGGTCTAAAAGAGAACGAAGACCAGCCATTTCCAAAGATATCTACAAAGTTTACAATGTAGTTCATATGGAGGGCGATCCTACCTCCTATGAAGAAGCCATGAGTAGCCCTCACTCAGCCAAGTGGGTGGAGGCAATGGAAGATGAAATGATATCGATGAGTTCCAACAATGTTTGGGACTTAGAGGAAATTCCCAAAGGAGCCAAAACAGTAGGATGCAAGTGGGTCTACAAAACAAAGTATGACTCAAATGGGAATGTAGAAAAGTACAAAGCTAGACTCGTGGCAAAAGGCTTTACGCAAAGAGAAGGCGTAGATTACAATGAGACTTTTTCTCCGGTCTCATGTAAAGACTCCTTCAGAATCATCATGGCGCTAGTTGCACATTTTGATTTAGAGTTACATCAAATGGATGTCAAGACGGCATTTCTAAATGGAGATTTAGAAGAAAATGTTTACATGAAACAACCCAAGGGTTTTTTCATGGAGGGGAAGGAACATATGGGATGCCGCCTAAAGAAATCCATTTATGGGTTAAAGCAAGCCTCTAGGCAGTGGTATTTAAAGTTTAATGATACCATTAAAAGATTTGGATTCAAAGAAAATGTTGAGGACAATTGCATTTATGCAAAATTCAAAAGTGGGAAATATATTTTCCTAATTCTATATGTGGATGACATTCTGCTTGCTAGCAGTGATGTTAGTCTACTACTAGAAACAAAGAAGTTCTTGTCATCAAACTTTGACATGAAAGACCTTGGTGAAGCATCTTATGTTTTGGGCATAGAAATTCACCGAGACAGAAAGAATGGAGTGTTAGGACTGTCGCAGAAAGCGTATTGTGAAAAGATTTTAAAGAAATACAATATGCATGCGAGTAATTCAACACCTGCTCCCATAGTCAAGGGCGACAGTTTTGGAAAATCCCAATGTCCAAAGAATCAATATGAGA
This sequence comes from Avena sativa, assembly GCA_916181665.1. Lineage (NCBI taxonomy): Eukaryota > Viridiplantae > Streptophyta > Magnoliopsida > Poales > Poaceae > Avena > Avena sativa. The sequence goes on along the minus strand of OV702280.1, from coordinate 380,620,688 downwards.
TCGATCAAATGAAGTCAGTACCATATGCTTCGGCTGTTGGAAGCTTACAGTATGCACAAGTGTGCACTCGCCCTGACTTAGCATTTATCACCGGGGTACTCGGTAGATATCAAGAGAACCCAGGCATAGAGCACTGGAAGATGGTAAAGAAAGCTTTGCGTTATGTGCAAGGCACAAAAGGCCTCATGCTAACATATAGACGATCTGATTCCCTAGAGATAAAAGGGTATTCAGATGCAGATTTTGCGGGAGATAAAGACGACCGAAAGTCCACGACAGGGTATGTCTTTACTCTCGCAGGAGGTGCTATTTCGTGGAGAAGCGCCAAACAGTCGATAGTTGCATCATCTACGATGTATGCAGAATTCATAGCATGTTATGAGGCCATGGGACAGGCGTTATGATTAAAGAAATTCTTACCCGACTTGAAAGTGGTTGACTGCATCAGCAGGCCACTAAAAATGTACTGTGACAACGAGCCCGCAGTATTCTATGCTCACAACAACAAGTCGAGTAATGCTTCAAAGTCTATAGATATAAAGTATTATGTTGTGAAGGACAAAGTCCAGGATCAAACTATAAGTCTCGAGCATATAAGGACAAATGATATGCTTGCGGATCCGCTAACGAAAGGCTTACCACCCAATGTGTTCAAGGAACACATAGCCGGCATGGGTTTAACGGCAAGCCGATGATCCCTGGACTATAGAGGCCCAAAAGTAACAGATTTTGTTTCAGAACATGAAGGTATATAGTGGCTGTCTGATTCTATCGGCAATTGAGCTGAGACGATGAAACATGCTCTAGGTATCATTCTGTGATGAAATAAGTAAGGTACAAAGTTAAAAGTAAAGTCGAGATCAAGGGGGAGAATGTTAGGTTGACCTCTCCACGTATGAACCCAACGGTTCATACGGACCCTCGATTCGCGCCCTGATCGGGGGCGCCCAACCAAGTCAAGGTTGGTGGGCCCCTGTGGCAGCGCAATATATATAGAGAGGTGGGGACCGGGGCACAGACTACGAGGTTCGTCGCGCCGCCGCTCTCCCCACCACAACCCCTTCCGATCTAGGGTGTCGCGCTTAGCCACGGGAAGCACCACCGACACTGCCTCGCTCACCCACGCTCACACCGTCGCCCTCCCAGATGGCCACCGGCTCGGGCTCCTCGAGCCACACCGAAGGTTTGTCAGGTTTGTCTCTCTCTCTCTCTCCCGATCTCCCTCTCCCTCTCAGATTTCGACTAGACCCCTACAGACAAACATCTACCGTGACTGATCTAGCCTAGATGATCCTAAGGTGATCTTCAACAAGTCACAGTAGCTCAATCGCACTCCTTGTGGCAGTTTTGGTCTTCCAAATGCCAGGTCCTGAGTTATGATTAGTCAGTTGCTCTAATAAGCAGATTTCTGATATTTTGAACACTTCAATCTCCTTACTAGAAGTAACAACAATAACTAATAGGTTCACTGCAATATGCATATAATGTGTGACATCGACAATGTGCATGACTAGGTGATTATTGATTGAAATCACTGGTTGTAAATGTAGTGGAGCAGCTTGTATCTTCAGAATTAGTCCTTCGAATTGCATCACCGAACATGCCTTACCTATAAGGTGAATCTTGGGGTAGCATTTAGTGCTGTAAATAACCTTGTGGTAAGTTCTTAGCTCAGCACACACTAGTTGGGAAGAACATGGGCTCAGTGCCTTGCTATAACTTGAGAGGCGCACGTGCCTAGATGTCAGTATGTCACAATATGCTTTTATGATGTCATACCCTTGCACGGAACTGTAGCTTTGTTGTGATGAGAGATCTTTAAGCTTTGAAATGTGTTAGCTTAAATGTCTGTAGCGGTGCATTTGCTGCTGAGTGACTATGTTTCTGTTTGTTAGATATCCCGTGAAAATATGTATGAATACCCCCTAATGATGCCGAAGAATATATTGGAATGCTGTTGGTGGAATTTTGAACCTGTATTTTTCTCTATTATGAGCTGTAGCAGCTAATTTGCTCTTGCGTTAGTTTTCATAAACCTGGCTGACAATGGCACATGATTTGAAGCTGGAGGAATTACTATCTCTGAAAGAGTTTGTGCCTTCCAGTGTTCGTAATAAATAGTTGAACACCTGTTTGCTTGCTAGTGGTTAGTTGGTTACAACAAACAGTTCTGTTAATGATTTGCTTCTCTTTGGCGGGGATGCATCACCTATGAATTGTTCTTCTGCTAGTTATCCCTGTTACATACAGATTGAAATTGCTCCACAATGTTCTTATGGGTTCAAATAAATGTGGTTTGACAGGTTAGTACGTGACAGCCATGGCGAAACATCATCCTGATCTCATCATGTGCCGCAAGCAGCCTGGTATTGCTATTGGTCGCTTGTGTGAGAAGTGTGATGGCAAGTGCGTCGTTTGTGACTCGTACGTGCGCCCATGTACGCTTGTCCGCGTCTGCGACGAGTGCAACTACGGCTCATTCCAGGGAAGGTGTGTCATCTGCGGTGGAGTTGGCATCTCAGATGCCTACTACTGCAAAGAGTGTACACAGCAGGAGAAGGACCGAGATGGATGTCCTAAGATTGTCAATCTAGGGAGCGCCAAGACCGATCTCTTCTATGAGCGTAAGAAGTATGGTTTTAAGAAGAGATAAATGACGTGGGCTTGTGAGGTTATCTGGGCTATGTTGCACAAATGCCAAGAGCAGCTGAAGCAACGGCATTGTATTCGTGTCATGAGTCGATACAAATACTGTATGTCCCTGATATGTTGTGTAATAATTGTTTATGTTGTATGGTCGAAACCCTAGACTGCTGAGATGGCCTTGATGTTTATGACCATGAATATTATGTTGCACAAATGCACTTGATGTTTACGACCATGAATGTTGGCTTGAAATGTGAACTGAGATGGCCTTTCCTATGATGGAACTGTGTGGGCTGTTCTAGACCTCTCATATTTCTATCATCTAAAAATACATTCTGGTGGCTGATCATGCCCATTGTGCTTATCAGCGCAGAATCAGTTGGAAGCTACATGATCAATAGGCCATCTTAATGAGCATGATGGACGGTGATGGCTCATCGTATTCACTTTCAGGATTATGTGCGTGTAGGGAATAATAACTTAAGTACACAGTTTGAGAGTTTGTACTTGCATGGACTAATACCGCATCGTCCTGGCTCATTGTCTTTCTGAATTTTAATTTGATATAGGATAACTCTTGTGATCTTTATTTGCAGGGATATAGCTCTTGTGATTGAATTTTCCGACCATGAATATTGACTTGAAATGTGAACTAATATGGCCTTCTAGGCTTGGTTTGCATGGGAAGCGGAACCTAAAAGTAGTCTATACCCCGTGTTGCTCTCGAGTGCCTGCATACAGTAAGAAATCAGAAAAAAAAGCCTGGAGCCTTATTTATCTTGCTTGCTCCTGTTTAGTTCAAATAATTTGAAAGGAAAATCAGCCTGTGGCCATCGTAATCTTTTTCTTGGCTAGTTACTGTTTTCTGATGAACATACTCCAAGAGTTGGCTACTTTTTGTATTAGAGAACATCAAGATAAGTGCAGGCGTCCCACATGGCTGTTGGCGGGCAAGTGATTCCTGAATTTTTGAATGCATCATGCTTAAGAAAATATATTTGTTGAAAGGGAACCACTTTGAACTTAAAAAAAAAACTTCACTTCATTGGTTCAAGCAGACCAAAAAAACGCAAATGTGATACTATGGGCAGTATTTTACTTTGCCGAAATTTATAGCTAACAGCCATCTCATGGAGTTCTGCCGGGATGTTTTAGAGTATATCGCAAGAATGGTCTCTCAGCTGGTTGCAGAAAAGCATCAAGATCAACATGTCAATATCAGGTTATAATTAACACATGCCTTAAGCAACCGTGAAGAAGCAAGTAAATTACAGGTTTGCTCTACTTCCGGTTCTGAATGCTATCCTCCAATCAACCAGATTGAACAGAAAAGATGAACGGCTCTACTACATTGTTCTGCAATTATAGGCTACATATCTGTTCATATAGCAGAAAAATATGTCGGCGGATGTGTCTTCAAAAAGATTTCACAAACTTTACAATCTGTCAAGAAAAATGTGTTCTGCATTCTAAACCAAACCAGCTCCACGCTCACCGCAGGCATGCTAACTTATTTACATCTCTATGATGAGAAATCAGTGCCTCGCATCCGGAGTTACTTTCATCTCACTGCAAGATGCAAATGAGGCTTAGGGGATCTCGCTCCTGTCTTCCTTCATTGTCCCAGAGAATGATGGTTCGCCGCTAGCGGGGAAGCAGATGTCTGCTGCGTCTCTTAATTCAAAGAGGTGGGCATCCCAGAAATTTCCTGTGAGGAAAGGGAGACAACATATCTGGGTTAGCACTCTATCAGCATGATGAGATCATGGAGAGAAGAAATAACAGCAGAGTTTGCAATGAAATGCATAGCTAATAGCATGAATTGCACCGTGTCAATTCATTGTACTCACTGAAACCTGTGTTTCCTGGTTAAATAGCATTTAACATAAGATTCACAATCTAGCTTATTTAAACTATGTGCCACACTGACGGACAATTTTGACACCCTGGCTGTAAAGAAGATCTGAACTTGAAGCTAAATGCTAATTCTACCTGAGGCCAATTCAAGAAGAAACATAACTATAAAGGCCAATGGTTAGAACTTTCAGCAAGTTGAGGCTTGTTAGATACCAGATGGATACATTGAAAAAGGGTATGATTACAGGGAATATGCTACAATTACAGAAGCCAAATTAACCAGTATGCTATGCATATTTTGCCCTTATACCGTGTGTATTAATTAATTATTTGGCAACAATAGTTTCGCTCTTAAAATAATTTTAACATATTCTCCTATTATCTTACATCAATTATGAAATGACTCATTTTAATGGAGATTTAGAGCATCATTCAAGTAAATGCAAATTGAGATCAGACAGAAAATGTAAAAAAAAAATCTAGTCATGTTATTTAACTTGAATATTAGAGCTGGTCCAGGTCCATCTCACAGATTCAGTGACTACAAAGGCGCCTTGGACAACCACAGGTTTTTTTCAGGGTTTACAAACAAGGACACAAATCCCCATTACCGTTGTTTATAAAAAGCTTACCATAAAATTGCAGAATAGAGGTCGAGATGTATAATTCCGCTGATTACTATAACCCCAGGTCATGTAACAATGAATCTTACATATCTCAAAATGCAATATGGACCTAAAATAAAGCTGAAAAATTCCTAAGATTTATATGTACCCCATTCATGTCTATTACTCCCTCCGCTCCAAAATATAAGATGTTTTTGCCTTTTTTGACACACATGTATCTAGATGCTTTTTAGTGTGTGGGTCAACCTACATACTAAAACATATCTAGATACATAGTGTCAGAGAAAGCCTAAAACATCTTATATTTTGGAACGGAGGGAGTAGGTATGTACAAGTCACGCATAGCTTGGGGTATGTACAAAACATGATGTATTTTGTATATATTAGGTATGGTGCCCAGGCACCATGGTGTGCCGGTTATTTTATCTATATATAAAATGAGATGGTATCCCTGGGTGTATGCACTCCCATGTTTAACATACCACATAGATGAGTCAATTATACCTATTTATAAATTTTAATATACTTCATTAGTAAATACTATATACCTCAAAGTGAGTTTTATGAAAAAAATATTTGAGTCTATATACCTTATAATATTTGTATATATATTGCATTTCTGTACATAAAAGTGATATATATTAAAAAAACTAAGGGTTCTGCTGAATGTTTTTCATACTACTTTTATTGAGGTACATTAGAATAACTAGCAAAAGTGTCCGTGTGTTGCACCGGGAAGACCAACCCAAGTCGTATGGAGAATTTTTGTCTGCCTTACAACGGTTGCCTCGAGCTGGACTTTTACTGTATATGATATTCACTTTGACGCCTTGTTGATCATATAGACTATATTCCATGATCACATTCAAATTGAGAAAAGTTTCCGATGTCTATTTTGAGACGGAAGGAGTAATATGTAGAGTAATAAATCATACGGCTATACTTTCGTTAAATTAAAGTTGACTCATCTTCATACATGTACCTGACACGAAATTAGAATTTGCTTGGCTCATCTTCCATACATGTACCTGACGGGAAATCAGAATTCGCTCTTTTCAACCACTGCTAACTATGTATTCATAAAAAGCTAATGCATTATTAGGCATTACCAGATTAGAACAGATTAGCTTTGACGTTACTTGACAAAAAAAAAGTGCTTATTTCCTGTAGGATGGTACACAGGTACATACGCGCGCGGCAAGGCGGCACCACCGGTCAGCTGGGTCGTCAGCGTGGGCTCGCGACATCCTTTAGTCGAGCTGTCTGTGTCTGAGTGGTTTGCCGCTAAAGGCCTCATGTTATCGGCAAAGCTAGTTAGACAATCTGATTCATGCGCGCGTTGCAATTAGCCAATTGGGTCATGGAGCAGCCACGCTAGGAGTCCAAGATCAGCACAATTCATGCTGCAGTGTACTGCCCCCTGCCATACTTCGTTGGTGGTGGCCAATCGTTGGTGAGGTCTGATCTTCATATACTGCGTGAGGTACTGAGGTCCTCCCGGAACGCTCCTGCCAACCCTGCCAGACATACGTGGTGGTAACGGCGGAGCTGGTTCCTCCACCGGTGGCGTGCAATGAGATCGCTCTCATACTTAAAGATCAAAGCATGCAAGAAGCCGACTGGAGCAGGTAGGGGTATTCGAGTTTTAATCGATCTCCGAACGGCTGTGCGTCGCCATCTTGGAGGCTGTTGGCGGCGTGTGATTGTGTGGATCTGGCGTGGTGTTAGGATTCGATCGGGTATTGTTATCGGACTCGTCCTATGGGAAAATCAGCATGTGGACTCACCGATGGCATAGGTGGATAATTAGCTTCAAACTGGCATGGACAAAACCGTCTAAAAAAGCAAAACCCGTAAGAAGCACTTCGTACTTTATTATTAAAAATATAGATTACTGAGGTATACTGAGAATGATAAAGAGGTATAATACCCTCGTATAAAAGGTATATTGAACATGTGAGTATGTATACCCAGAAGTATATAAGAGGAGTGAGATAGTATACAAATATATAAATATATACACATATATATTAGTACATGTGAGCAATGCACGCCTATGTTTACGTTTACTTTACTTACCTGCCAAATTTTGGCTAGATTGCCCTGAAGCAGATGTCCCTTCTATAACAGTGATGGGGCAAGTCCCTACATACAAAAAAACATCACTATTAAGACGATGGCTATTACTTTAATTACATGCACGTTTGAAATGAACAAAGTGAAACGAGTCACAAAAACAGTAAGAACTAGGGTGGCTGCTGGCTGAGCTCGATAAGTGGAGGATGTCTAGCAGAACTCATACGAGCAAGCCGACATAGTGGGAAATTTCTTCATATGATCGTGTAAGAACAATTTCAAAACATGATATTTAGCTAGGGAGATAGAAATAACGTGTTTTCTTTAATTACATTTTCCTCTATGTAAGGCCTAGTTTAAGATTTCACATTGGCCCCTCAATTTCTGAGGTAGAACCTGCACGAATATAATTGACAAGTCTATTACATAATATATATAACCTTCAAGTTTGATTTAAAACATACTAAATCTACAGAAGCAGTAGATGTGGTAACTTCACATTCAAAATCCGAATTGACTATACTATGTTAAAAGGGGAGATGTTTACTTCTTTTAACGACCTCTCCACCATCTGATACATCTACAATCAAATTTATATTTCTTCGGAGACGTTCCTCTGTGTGAAATACTTGAATCTGTTAAGTCAACAAATATTCGTCAGTGCTATGATTGGCATTAATCAAGCAAATCATAGCTAATAGTTAGAACTTAAAAGTAACATACTGAAACATCTATTTGCTCATTCAAGTGATTTCCTTGATCTAAATGGTCCCTGCATCTGCCCAGCAACATGTTTTCCAACTGGAAAATAAACAAAAGTCAAGAGCATAAAGTATAACATAAATGTATACTCTCATTCCATTTTAATTGTATCTCATTTATATACACAATGTACCTACCTGAACTGTAGTAGATATGCATTCTCCATTAAAACGTTCAATAATATCACCAAGGCAGATTCCAAGTTTCTCGGCATGCGAATCTTGTGACACCTAACGTCCAATGTACCATGATTACTTCATAATATGCATATGAGGAACAGTTCTAGCAATACTAAATAATGGTGAACAACTATACCTCTTGAACAATAAGGCCGTCCTCAATTTTATACCTATGCCACATCTTCTCAATATGTATTGGATCTAGAAGCTTGATTGAAGTAAATTTCATTCCAAGATGGAGCCGAGGGATGTACCTTTACCAAACATAATCATTAACACAACGACAACAACAACAGCAACACATATAAAGATCGTATGCATAAGTAGGGGTGTAAACGAGCCGAACTCGTGAGCATCCCAGCTCAGCTCAAGCTCGAACGGTTTGACGCACCCGAATATTTTTTACACCCCTATACACAAGAATATGACTGATCTACATATAACATATTTTTCTTAATCAGGGTGCAAATGTATAGGCCATGCATGGGAAAGATCATTAATCAATTCAATTGTGTTTATCAACTGAAATAACAAGCAGAAAAAAGGAGAATGCATTAGCTTTAACAGCACTAGGGGGAAAGTCGTACCCAAACTTGGACCACAAATCCATGCATTTATCCAAGATACAAGAAGGTACAAAGGACTTGCTAAGGTGCTTGTTAACCAATCCAACAACCTTCCCATCCAAATTAATGATGGACCCTCCATCATCATGACACTACAAAAGTGACAAATATACGACAACAATTACAACTCACAACAACATAATAGCAGCATTGAATTGCAATCTGTAAACCATAAGAGTTAGAATTAAGTAGCACTACGTACCAGATAGTCGTCATTTCTTTTATCAGAAATGTAATCGCCGTTTCCTTGATGAGAAGGAAAAACATTTTGATGGAACAAGTACATGTAGTGATGCCTGTCATAACTTCCTGGATTGCGATCTTCCACCATACCGTGGGTTATACTTAAATTCATATGCTCATCTCTTCCAAGCAGGAAAACGTCTTGACCACAACACATGCTGCCACTGAAAGAGGCATGCTGCAACTCAACCGATTCATCCACTCTAACTTCAAAAAAGGCAAGATCATAATGCTCCTGGTGGTAGAGGTAGTGGCCTTCTGCAGTGCCGTCCAGCAAGTGAACAATAACCTGAAATGAGGCTGCAAATATTATGACACTGCACTACCATTTTAGTCAGCAACCAAGACATGACAAATAATAGTCTATATGTAAATAGGAGAACCCCACTACAACAATTCTCTCAACATGCAGCTATGCCACCTCATCTAACATGCCACATCAGCAATCCCCTTCCCCCATCCTTTTTTCGCTTTCTGATTTTTGAATGCCTCGATACTAACTTTAAACTGTTTTGGCCTGTCAATATTGGGTTAATCAAGCTCAAGTGTGTCTATGAGTAGTATATTCTTAATTATCAAGTTTTATACATCAGACTTGATTCTGTTTGGTATGCATCTTGATTGGGCTGCATGAAGGCGACGATGTGGCTTCCACGGGTTCTATCTCAGTTTCAATTTCCTCTCATCTTCCATTCATTGTGATTGAGGTGCTCCAAATTAAGGTGAGATGACTATAAATAAAAACCACGTCCTTTTCAAGGTTGTAGTTTATCATAGTTGTGCAGCAAAGGGGGAAAACGCCATGGGCTCTGTTATTTGGTTGAAATGCCAATTCATTGCATTGCCGTCACTGATCTCAAGGTGTTGTACTCAAAGGCTTCTCCAGATTCTTATGTTGCTATTTTTCTTTATTATAATAATATAATGGACTCCACAGTTAATTACTCTTATTATTTGGTTTACGATATGTTGCATATCAAGTAGTAATTCCTTCTCCTAGGATTGTGTGCTACACCAAGATTTAATATGATTCAATGTATTTTTGCATCTAAGGCGAGCCCAAAATAAATAAATGGACAAGTCAGCGTTAAGAAAGAACTCACATTAGCTTTAATATTGTACTCGTCTCTGCCCTCCCATTGGTTTATTGTGGGATGCTTTGAGCGGATGAGATGTGCGGTCGTCAAAATGATGCCTGTCTTGCTCTCCTCGTCCCATTTTATGCACACACCACAGCAGTTGGCCAGTGGCTTCCCGTCTGCAAATATTGATCAGAAAATCACAACACTTGGTCAGCCGCTAGCTCCCTCTGCAAATATTAATCAGCAAGCAAGATGCTACAACATACGCACCAACATAAGATGAGAGGATGATGATAGATTTGGCCGCATGAAGCACCGCCTTTTTTGCAGCTTCACGGATGGGAAGAAGATGCTCAGTAAGATAATACAGGCATGATTTCCTTGGGTCGTGTGGCAAAGTGAAGAGATGGTACCGACGACCTACGTACAGAGAATTGTGCAGCTAACTAACTAAGCACAGCACAATGGGAGGTTGCGAATCTGAGAAGAGTAGTAGAGGGATTGGGGTAGGGGTTTACGTAATTTCGCTTCGTATTTGACTTCGGCGTCTTTGAAGGCAGCAAGTGTCGATGGATAGGCAGTTGGACAATTTAGCTCGTCAGGAATGTAAGGCATGCTGATTGGAGATCCGGGTGTAAAGGAGGAGAGCTCCTTCCCCTCCCCCTCTTCCTCTTCAACTGCGCCGCCCGACTTGGTCATCTCGTCGACTTGTGCGCCATCTGTTTCTGTCACGGAGTCGTTCTGATCATCTACAGAAAATCGAAAATCGTAAAGCAAGAACAAGTAATAAACACACAGTATGCAACAATCTATCTATCACGTATGCGCAGGAAAATAACTTTGGGGCAAAATTAATTACCTCCAACTCCTCTCGTCTCTGGGCGGGCATGCCGGAGGGCGGCCTCATCGTCGGGCTCGCACAACGGAAGGTGGACCTCCATCTCCATCTCCTCCCCCGACGAATTTCTCTTCTTGTTTGCCTCCCTCTCTGTCTCGGTCCCACTGTGGCGGATCCTGTCGGGCTTGGTCATCGTCTCCAACTCCGAACATCCCCATCCAGTCACGTTCCCTCCTTCTTCTCCTCCTCCGTCGCCGCTCCCCCCTTCTCCTCCATCACCTCCGCCGCCGCTCCCCTCTTCTCCTCCTCTCCGGTACGCCTCCACATATGTAGGCAGGCATCTCCTCTTTGCCACCCTCTCCGTCTCCGGCACAAAATCGTCGAAGATAGGGGTCGCCGCCTCTGGCGACAGGTCTCTCTTCTTCTTTGCAGCCCCCGGTGTGCCATCGCCGGAGATCCTGGTCTTGTCCATCTTCTCAGCTCGGGAGGCCTCTGCACCGTAGAGGGCGGACTAGGGTTTTTCTTTTTTTCTTTTGAAGTAACCATATATTTTTTTATTAAACAATCTAGAGATTACATGTATGGTCAACACCTAAAACAAACTTGCCTGTCAAGCAATTTTGTAAAAAAAAACTCCACAAGTAAAATTACAATTCTACCCTTGGAAAAACTCATGCCTCGCCGAACCGTCGTCCATCGTCCACCGACCATGGTAGCGTCGGAAAAAGAGGCGATCAACCATCATACCAAGATCTGGGAGAGCGCCATCGTATACAAGGATGCTTTTCGAGCCGATGAACCGAGTCGTCGCAAGCGACGAGCTCAAGACTTTGTGGCATGTCGGTTGGGGATCCTGACGCCGTCATCTTCATCCAACACAGTCGAAGAAGAGAAACGTCGTCGCCTGCCGTCTTCCACACGCATAACTACAAGACTTCAAACACAATTGCAGCAGTCGACACGACCGCCACCCGCGAGAGTGCCGAACGTAGACCACCGGACATGATATCACCGGATCCAGAGACCAACGAGACGATCAGGCCACCTGCCCCTCGATGCCACCAGTAGGAGTGACGTCGAGATGGGGGAAAAGCAGGAGCAAATTATTCTGATGCGACGCCGTCTCCTCCATACAATCAGCGCCCCAAGGAAAATCTAGACCAACCCTAACTACAGCTGGAGCCAAAGCATTGGGCCCCCACCTCCTCCCGTGGCCGGAGCGGCCAGTGGAGGAGGCAGGGACAGGCGGCGGCAGTGAGTTGGGGGCAGAAGGAGATCACCCCTGAGATCCTATTTCTTAGGAGCGACCAGGTTTGCACAACGACTTCTGGAGTTGCTCTGAGGTTCCATGGGCGGACTAGGGTTGGGGACTGGTGGAGAGGAACGGCGGCGGGGGAGGAGAACCGAAACAGGTGGCGTGTTTTGGTAGCAATAGCAAGGCATGTATGTACTTGCGGGGCTGGGTGAAAGAACATTTTATAATCCCTAGTGTTTTGTGTGTTAGATAACAATATCAAAGATTATTTAATGTGTGTTGAAGTGTTGCAGCTACCTATGAGAAAAATGGGAAGGATTCTGTTTTTGGGGGGCGGATAATCCGCCCCTCCCTCTTCCCAAGTAGGCGCTAGCCCCAGAAGGGGGGCGGAATTTTGGCCGGATTTTCTGCCCCCGGCGGATAATCCGCCCCTCAGGGGGGGGCGGATAGTCCGCCCCCTGCTCATCGCCAAGGCGCAAGCCCCAGAGAGGGGGCGGAGTATTGGCCGGACTTTTAGGCCTGGCCGGATAATCCCCCCCAAGATCTTCACCAAGTTCTGCAGGCGCCAACCCCAGAGAGGGGGCGGAGTTTCCCCCGGAGAATCCGCCCTTGGGGCGGAGTTTTCCCAGGGGGCGGATAATCCGCCCCAAGTGGGGGGCGGATAATCCGCCCCCAAAGTTGTGCAACGGCCAGATCTGGGGAGGGGTATTTAAGCCAGCCTTCCCCCTCCTGCCAGAACTCTTGATTCATCTCAAAAAAGACCAGATCAGATCTGAAAGTTTCATCCAAGAGTGCTCCACCTCGATCCACCCAAAGGCCCCATCCCTTGGGGAATCGAAGGAGGAGAACTCAATCTTCATCATCAGCAATCAAGCGCTTCATCTCCTCTCCATTCATTTGGAGAACCCCCGATCTAGTATTTCTTGCAAATACCTAGATCCTTGTTTTTGTTTATATTGATAAACCTTGTTCTTGTGGCAGCTTGTTGTCATCTCGGGAGCCCCAAATTCGGTTGTGGGTGTGTGCCCCGATAGTGTTGTAAAAGGCACCGGTTCCCACCTCGAAGGGATCCAATAGTGGAGAAGGTGGATCAGGCCTCTCGTGGCGAGATCCATCGGAGAATAGGGTGAGGCCTATTGTGGCGTAGTGGTCTTAGAATCGCCCACCCCTCCAACGCAGATGTACTTCCCTTAACAAGGAAGGAACTGCGGTAAAACAAATCCCTGTGTCTCCGCGTGCTCCACTACGGTTTCCTCGCTCCTCTTTTACGTGCTTAGTAGTTAGGGTTACATATAGGGAAATTCTCGTAGTTGCATATCTAGAGAATTTACTTTGTGTCAAGCCTAAAATTGAAAAAGTATTAAAAATTGGTTAGCACCTATTCACCCCCCCTCTAGGTGCCCATTCGATCCATATCAATTGGTATCAGAGCCTTGGCCTTTATTTCAGGCTTAACCGCCTAAGAGAAGTATGGGTTCCAAGGTAGATGGGAGTGATGCTCCGGAGGTAGTCACCATGAACGATCTCAAGACGTTGGAAACAACCTTGGTGAGTTCAATGGAGGCTAAGATGTAAGAGATGCGTCAATTGATAATGCGTCTCTCCACATCCGCAGCATCACCTTCATCTAACTCTGAGGATACCACTCCGCAATCCAAGGAAACGGGTAAAACTGTTTCCAAAGATAACGAAGTGGTTGGTGATGATACTAGCAAGATCTCCTCCTCGAAAAAGGATAGCGGTAAGGATGGATACAATGAGGTTTCTCATGTGTATTCCCCTGATCCGCCTATCCCTCACCCACATATACATAATAGGGGTGATCCACCCAAACTTTCTGCATCTACTTTCTCTCAATGGCAATTTTTGATGAAATCTCATGTGTGCAGTTCATCAATAGAGTTGTGGAAGATCATCGAAAATGGTCTTAATGTTGGAAACCCCAACAATCTCACAAGAAGAGAAGTGGTCGATAGCCAACTCAACGCTACAACTCTACACATGATACAGCTTGGTGTGGGTGACAAAGACATGCCACACATTCAGCATCTTAGCACAGCTAAAGAAGCTTGGGATGCCCTCACCGAGCTCTTCATCGAAAATGAAAGTATGAGAAGGAATAGATATGATGCCTTGAGCAATGAAGTTGAAGGATTCTATATGCTGGATGGAGAAGATCACGAGGATATGTATAGGAGGCTCAAGGCAATAACCACAACCTTCAGAAACCACGGTGCAGCTCATGTTGATGATGCTTGAATCAAGCGCAAGCATGTCAGTGCTCTTATGCCATTTGAGCCCACAGATTTGAAAAGTCTCCAAGGTAGGCATAACTATCACCTCATGTTATCCAATGAGGTAATGCAAGAAATGGCCGCTTTCAAAGTGGCTGCCAAGAATGCCGAAGATGCTCGTGCTCGAGCTATGGGGATGCAAAAGGGGGTCAACATGGCCTTGAAGACTAGTGTGATTGATCATGATGAATATGCGGTAGAAGGTCTGGACTGTCCCGAGGATATAAAAAGGATCCACGAACAATACTTGGCTCTTTATGCAAGAAACTTTTGGAAAGATCCAGCCAAGGCTAAAGCTGAACTAGATCGCAAGAGTGGAGCCTATGGAAGAAAAGAAAATGGTCCCAAGCTGAGAACATGCTTCAATTGTGGTGACCGGCTGCACTTCGTAGCTGAGTGTCCTTATCAAAGTAGAGAGGATAATGGAGGAAGACTCATTTTCAAGGACAAATCAAAAGCTCCACGTAAGAAACAGTTTGTAAAGAAGAATGCTCCTTTTAAGAAGCAACCAAAAATTGTTCTAGTGGCTCAAGAAGAATATTCATCGGGGAGTGAAGATGAGGACGAGGACGATAGCTCTCAAGAGGTGGCTGCTATAGCCACCACATCTACATCAACATCTCTCTTCGACTCTCCGAACGAAAACATCACCAACAAGAATGCTACTTGCCTCATGGCAAGAAGCTCCGAGGTAACTTCTTCTAACTCTTCTTTTCCCAAGGCTATGATTGTCACATCCCAAATTTTAGATTTGGTCTTGCATATCATTCATAGCATTGCATCATATCTTTCCATGCAAAACCGTCGAGTAGAAAGGTTCGGCGGAACGCTATCTTCAAAACCCTATTTTGTTTCGATACGAGTTTCCTGCGGGAGGCTTTAGAAGGACTTGCGACAACCACCCTTGTAGGTTCGAGTTTTCGCGCAAATATTGACTGAAGGTTGTTCCCCTCGACGATACTAACCCGTAGGCGCGAGAATCGCTCAAATCGGAGTTCGTATGCAAAAGACTCGGACGTTTTAGTAAACCGCCGGAAAACGGTCCGAAAATCCGGACCGATTTCCGAGTTGGAGTCAATTTCTGGACCGTTTCCATTCAGATCCACGCGCAGGATTCTTTTAAGAGGGCCCCACCGTTGCCCTCGTTTTCCGTGCCCACCTGCCCCACGTCGCCACCCAGCCGCCGCCTCTCCTCCTCTCGCGCGCGCAGATCCCGAGGCCGCCGCCGCCTCCTTGTCCGCCGCCGCACGCCACCTCCCGCCGCCGCCTGCCATCGCCACCGCCACCACCGGGTACGTCGCCGCCTCCTCTCTCCGTTCCCGCCATCTGCGCCGCCATCCGTCGCCGCCATCGCTGCAGCGCCGCCACACCGCGGCCGCCGCCCTGCACCCGCCCCGCGGCCACGCCGCCACCTCCCGCCCGCAGCCGCGAGCACCCGCCGCCGCGCCAGCTCGCGCCGACGCCGCCGCCTGCGCCTCTGCGCGCGCCACCTCGGCCTGCGCGCCGCTCGCTACCCCGTCGCCGACGCCGCCTAGCGCCGCCTCGCCGCGCGCGCGCTGCGCCACCGCTGCTGCTGCCCCGCTGCGCGCCTCGCTGCGCCGCACGCACGTGCACGTGCGCGTCATCGCATGCGCACATGCATACATGCACACACACGCACGTATGCGCCGCCTCGCGCGCGATGTAGTTTTCTCGACCCGTAGTGACCGTGTGTACGTCCGTGCAGGAAGAACCCCGACGCCGGAACCGATCGTCACCGCCGTCCGGAACTCGCCGCACCTTCCGGAGTCCGTTTCGCCATCCGTTTCCGGTAAGACAGCAGCCACCGTCAGATCTCAGATCAGCGGCCTAGATTATTAGTTGACCGGTCAGACTCAAGCGTTGACTAGTCAGACGCCCAGTCAGCGCCCAGTCAACAGACGCTTTGACCAGTCAACATACACAATTGACTGGTCAATTTCGTTAATCCCTTTAGTTGGCAGATTTCGGTAGAATCTTGTAAATTGCGTAGAAATTCAACCGCTTGGCCAAATATTGCAAATAAAATATGTACGAGTTCAGTGAGTCGTGTAGAATCTCGCTGTACTTTTGGTTCAGACTTTTACTGTCAGGTTTAGTACAGTTTAATCAAACTAGTTAGTGGCCTTTTCGGAGTAATAAATTCGTAGAAAAAGATCCGTAGCTCCAAAAATCGCGTGTGATATGTCCCTGAACTCGTGTGAACGAGGGGAATCTCATCGTGAATTAAAAGGATAGGCTTACAGTAAAAACTTCTGCAGTATTTGTCTAATGGCTTTCTGCAGTGTTTTAATTACTCGGGAAGTTCTGTAACTCCTTTTTGAGTAATTCCAATTGGTACTGTTTCTTTACAGTGATGACTTTGCGGTAGAATATTTCCAAGATTTTACAAACAGTATACTACCGGTAGTGAATTATTTAAGTTCTAGCTCTAGTTTGGAGCATTACTTTTGTCAAGTAGTTTTCCTAGCGCTAAAACTATTTTTCCATGCATGTATTCGGTAGTATTATGGATTAGAATTATGTGGTGCATCTGTAGCACCAATTCACTTGCCGTTCTTGCATTCATGCATCATATTTGTTGCATATGTTGTGGATTGTTTGTTTATGAATGCAATTGTGTCGTGTAGATTGTGTTGAGTGCAACGCTTGTTCGTGTGAGGATTGTGCTCCAGACCGCTACAACCAAGGCAAGTAGATGCTACTTTGTTCATGATATCGTCCTACTATTTTTATTGCATTGTCGTGTATTTTGTAGATGCACATGTAGGATGATACTATCGCTATGCTATGTCCTATTATGTGATAGGACCCTCTTCGTAGTTGAACCACCGTTGGTAGATGTGCTTAGCCATGCTTTGTTGAACGAGGGCTGGGTTACATCATTGATACTTGTTTTCTCAAAGTATTGGTTTGTGAAAACTAAAAACTACTTAATCAATGAACCCCCTGGGTGTGATGGTATTGATAAATTTTGGTGGTTTCATTGCGGAAAGGCACCCAGGTATCAAGAGAGAATGATTGGCTTCTTTATTGTGTAGCTTACGTGTACAACCATGTGCCAATAATGAAATGGGCAGTTGGTTGGACTCAGTAGGTTGTGGTAACTCGAACCCACGTATCCAGAGATGTAGAATTTTGGTAGGTTGGACCGGTGCGCGTCGGGATTGAGGAGCTACTTCCCGAACAGTCTCTTCTTGGTCTTCTCCCTATCGTCACCCAAAATGAGAGTGACGGTACGAGCTGGGCTGGCCAAGTCACATGGGTAAAGTGTATTAACCTCTGCAGAGTGTATAATCTAATCGATTAGCCGTGTCCCCGGTTATGGACATCTGAGTTGCTAGATATTGATTCCATGACATGTTTCTCGCTCATTCTAATTTCATAATTGTTTTAATATTGTTGGGTTAACTTAATTGGGATCTTTTCAAAGAAAAATCAAAATTGTTTATGAAAGTGGGACAAATGTATTTGCAAACGCAAGCCAGACACAGCTCCACTTGCCAAATATGCATGTAGATGTTAGCACTATTGTCTCCTTTACTAGCTCTACTTGCCATACATTCCATGTATTGACCCTTCGGGGTTGTTACGTTTCATGTTGCAGGTTATTCCGATTCTGAGTAATCGATATAGGCCACGGTACTCCACTCGGCACTTGTTCACTTGTGGGCAATTTGAAGATTGGAGGATTTATATGTTTATGCTGCTACCTGAACAATTTGAGCTAGCTTTATGCTAAGCTTTTATATTGTAATAATGGTACTCTGGATCTTTGTAGATCATGATACACGGTTATTTTGCTATGTTATCTATCTTACTCTATTGTGGGCCAATGAACCGATCCAGGGATTGGCATGTCACATAGAGGCCACGGTCTTTTCAGAACCGGGGTGTCACAATGATAGACATGGATGATCCTACTAGTCTTAAGGTTAAAGAAGAGTTTATTGCGTTGGATTATTTTTACACTAACTTGCAAGGTGAGCACAAAGTTCGTTTTGAAGCTCTTATGGATCAGCTGGCCCAAAACGAAGCACTCCTCGAAGAAAATGGCAGAATTGAAAGGGAGGATGCAATGGAAATTGAATCCCTAAAAAATGCTCTTGAAGAAGAAGAAGCTCGGGTCTCTCTTGAAGAGAGGCTCGAGTCTATGGAAGAGTCACATGAAGAAATTGTGACTAAACTTGTTAAGGAACGTGACAATGCTGTCACCAAAGCAAAGAAGTTAAAGAAGGAAAGGATTGACTTTGGGGCTGCTCATGATAGACTCTCCGAGGAATTGGAGAAACTTGACAATGCTCACAAGGCGTTGAAAAACGAGTTCTCTAGTCTCGATGAGTCACATGATCAGCTTCAAAGTCGATTGGCCAAATATGATACTCCTAGCTCGTCCAACTCAACATATAGAGATTCACAACCACTTTATTCGGGATCATGTTGCTCGTGGTGATATTGCTCTATCCTTTGTGAGCACGAAGAACCAACTTGCTGATATTTTCACGAAGCCTCTTGATGAAGCAAGATTTTGTTATTTGAGGAATGAGCTAAATATCATAGATTCAAGGAGCTTGGCTTGACTACTCCTGCACACTCACTTGCTCTTATTCATGTATTTGGTTTAGATGCGGGCATAGACATAGGGGGAGTGTGGTCCTAATTGATTGGGCCAACCCTCCCCCCATAATGCCAAAAGCAAGTAAAATCATTTCCCTGAATATCATTTTGTGATACGTGGGTCATCGATGAGCATTGGTTTTGAACTCAAGATACATCTTCGCGGTGTCATGCCATGCGCTCCAACATGGTGGCTTCGGCCACCGCCCTCTTCCTCGAGAAGAGTTGGTTTTTCATGGGTCTCGTTGGATTTTCTTGCTTATCTCATGTTCTTATGGAAAACACACTCAAATTTGGCTTTTGATTGATTTGATTCTTGCAAATTTGGGTGTGTAGTACCATCTCAGTTTGATGCTCTCAACCCAAGCCTTTCTCTCCCTCCTTTAACCATCTATTCGTGCACACAAGTCCTCTCAAACACCATCAAGAGGTTTGCTAGGTTGCTCTGGCCTGATTCTGTATATTACAGAATTTCTGGGGGGGGGGGGATTATCCGCCCCGGGCGAAATTAGCCCCTTATAGGCTGGGTCGGGGAGGGCAGGCTCAAACAGAGTAGCCAGTCCTCCCCCAACCCTACCTCTGCCCCCCAGCCGCCGCCGGAGCATCCGCCTCTCCCGGAGTCGATTCGACCACCGGATTCTCCGGGCTCTCCCCGGATCTTCTTCACCTCGCCTCCGGGTATCTTCTCCTCCGTGATTTTCCTCCAATGAGTGAGGGTAACTCCCTCATCTCTCTCCTTTTGTATGGGATGTATTTTATTTGGTGGAAATCTCGTTGTAGAAGGTTCTTGGTGTTGTTCCTTCCATGCTAGAATCAGTAGACTTGCAACCCTCGTACCCGATATGTTTTGCCATGGTAGATCTGAGCCAATCCAGAAATTTTCTGCGGGGGGCGGATTATCCGCCCCTGCCAGGGCCGGATAATCCGGCCTGGAGAGTAAAATCTGGTCTATTTTGGTTCTGCTTCTGCAAATGCACATCATTGGTTATGGGGTTGCATTGCTACTCTTTCTCCGTGTTTTTCTCCTGGACTTGTGTGTATGCTTATCTCCATGCTATCCCTCTAATGCTTTTCACAGGTGGTTCCAAGCCAACCAAGACCTTCGTCCGTCGTTCCCGTGCCCGTTATCTCAAGCCCACTGCAGACGGGAAGTTCATTGACGAGACCGAGGTCAGCAGAGCAGCAAGAGAGGCTGAACGGACGTCAGAGGCAAGTAAGAAAACTAAGAGGACCGCATCTCGCAGGGGCAAACAGTCTCGGACCAATTACAAGGCTATGGACAGTCTTCAGTATGCCACCATTCGCCAGACTGATTATTATGATGAGGCTGACAGTGATGGTCCCCCCGAGGACTCTATGTTTTGGAGTGCCCACTTTCGGGCTATTCATGATGATGTGTATGCTACTCTCAAGCTTCGCCCCATGCGTCCCATCAATTTGACTGAGGCTCAATCCAAGACAAGGCTCATTGAGGCACTAGATGTGACCAACAATATGGGGCTGCACCACCTCATGACTATCCAATGCAACTATGATTCCTCTATGGTGCGGCAGTTCTTCTCAACTCTGGTGATTTGCGGTGATGAGCGCCGCACTATGAAGTGGATGACAGGGACCACCATGATTCAGTCGGACTTTTGCACCTTTGGGCAGGTTCTTGGTTATGCATTCCATGGCCGTGACACTCCTTCGGGCCACCGTATCATTTCTCCTCTGAAGCCATCCAAGGATACTGCACTTGCTCCTTGCCTTTCCTCTGATGGGGTTGCTGGTACTTTTGCTGGTCTATCTCCCTTGTATGCAGCCCTTGTTGGCATTTTTAGGGACTGCATCGCTCCTAGTGGTGGCAACAATGACAGGATTCGTGGCCACCTGGTTCCACTTCTTGCTTTTGCTCACGAGTGTGCCACTAACTCTGGATCAGCCACAAGTTACAAACTGGATGTCATGGACTATATTTATCATGAGATGACAGATGCTATGATCAACAGGCTCTCTATTCCCTATGCTCCGTTCATAATGATGCTCGTCAAGCATATGTTGCTACATGAGGATTTTGGTACTGATCTGGATGGAATTCACAAGCCCAAGAAAATCTACAACAAGGCTCAGAAGACCCATCACCCTTCCACTGCCCCGGAGTCCTACATGCGTGATGCTCGGGCTAGTGGTCATCGTTCCACGGTGTCCCCAATGGCACGCGAGGTTAAGCAGCTTACTTGGTTCCAGCGGAACATTCTTTGCATGGGCATTGACACTCACAAGGGCCAATATGAGGCGTACCGCAGGGATCATGAGAGGGATCACACGCAGCAGCTTATTATCCACCATGTCTTAGGTGCCACTGGCCATCCACCTCCTCCCACTGCTCCGGATCCGTATGCTCAGTGGAACACCTCAGGGATCAACTATGGCGAGCTCGAGAGTTGCCTCTTTCCTCCTCCACCGAGGGCACCCACTCTTCCAGCTGATGACGATGATGATGATGAGTATGATGAAGAGAAAGGGGACGGGAATGACTACGACGAGGATGAGGAGGAGTGATCTCCAGGGGCGTTAGCATCGCTCTTCTTCCTTTTTGGCGTTTCGATGCCAAAGGGGGAGAAGTAGTTCTATTAGGTCTCGTGGATTTGCAAGGGTCGGGCACAAGCTTTTCGATTTAGTCATTTTTATTTGCTTGCTTGTGCCTTTTCTAGCATGAACTCATTTGCTATTTGTGTTTGTTTATGTAAGACTATGTCGTACTCCACTATGTTTGGTACTATGTTTGGTATTCATGGAATTCTGGATTTATCTATTATGGACCTCATGGAATTCTGGAATTATGGAGCGTATTTGATGGCATATGGATTCATGGGATTATCTATGTATGCTTTGGCTATATTCTCATCTCAGTGGTATGACCTTGTTTTCCAAACCACCTTGTTTCAATTATCTTGGTTATGGAAGTAGTGTTCGCTCTAGTGTGTGTATTTGTATTCAAATGCAAATCTTAAATATGCACACATCTAGGGGGAGCGTCTTTCATTATTTAAGGTGGCATTTGCCGGTTTTATTGCAAATCCTAATATTGTCATCTAACAACAAAAAGTGGGAGATTGAAAGAACATTTTATAATCCCTAGTGTTTTGTGTGTTAGATAACAATATCAAGGATTATTTAATGTGTGTTGAAGTGTTGCAGCTACCTATGAGAAAAAGGGAAAGGATTCTGTTTTTGGGGGGCGGATAATCCGCCCCTCCCTCTTCCCAAGTAGGCGCTAGCCCCAGAAGGGGGGCGGAATTTTGGCCGGATTTTACGGCCCCACCAGATAATCCGCCCCTCAGGGGGGGCGGATAGTCCGCCCCCCCTGCTCATCGGGAAGGCGCAAGCCCCAGAGAGGGGGCGGAGTATTGGCCAGACTTTCCGGCCTAGCCAGATAATCCGCCCCTTAGGAGGGCCAGATTATCCGCCCCTCAAGATCTTCACCAAGTTCTGCAGGCGCCAGCCCCAGAGAGGGGGCGGAGTTTCCCCCGGAGAATCCGCCCTTGGGGCGGAGTTTTCCCAGGGGGCGGATAATCCGCCCCCAAAGTTGTGCAACGGCCAGATCTGGGGAGGGGGTATTTAAGCCAGCCTTCCCCCTCCTCCCAGAACTCTTGATTCATCTCGAAAAAGACCAGATCAGATCTGAAAGTTTCATCCAAGAGTGCTCCACCTAGATCCACCCAAAGGCCCCATCCCTTGGGGAATCGAAGGAGGAGAACTCGATCTTCATCATCAGCAATCAAGCGCTTCATCTCCTCTCCATTCATTTGGAGAACCCCCGATCTAGTATTTCTTGCAATAACCTAGATCCTTGTTTTTGTTTATATTGATAAACCTTGTTCTTGTGGCATCTTGTTGTCATCTCGGGAGCCCCCAATTCGGTTGTTGGTGTGTGCCCCGATAGTGTTGTAAAAGGCACCGGTTCCCGCCTCGAAGGGATCCAATAGTGGAGAAGGTGGATCAGGCCTCTCGTGGCGAGATCCATCGGAGAATAGGGTGAGGCCTATTGTGGCGTGGTGGTCTTAGAACCGCCCACCCCTCCAACGTAGATGTACTTCCCTTAACAAGGAAGGAACTGCGGTAAAATAAATCCCTGTGTCTCCGCGTGCTCCACTACGGTTTCCTCACTCCTCTTTTACGTGCTTAGTAGTTAGGGTTACATATAGGGAAATTCTCGTAGTTGCATATCTAGAGAATTTACTTTGTGTCAAGCCTAAAATTGAAAAAGTATTAAAAATTGGTTAGCACCTATTCACCCCCCCTCTAGGTGCCCATACGATCCATATCAATTGGTATCAGAGCCTCGACTCTTATTTCGGGCTTAACCGCCTAAGAAAAGTATGGGTTCCAAGGTAGATGGGAGTGATGCTCCGGAGGTAGTCACCATGAACGATCTCAAGACGTTGGAAACAACCTTGGTGAGTTCAATGGAGGCTAAGATGGAAGAGATACGTCAATTGATAATGCGTCTCTCCACATCCGCAGCATCACCTCCATCTAACTCTGAGGATACCACTCCGCAATCCAAGGAAACGGGTAAAACTGTTTCCAAAGATAACGAAGTGGTTGGTGATGATACTAGCAAGAGCTCCTCCTCGAAAAAGGATAGCGGTAAGGATGGATACAATGAGGTTTCTCATGTGTATTCCCCTGATCCGCCTATCCCTCACCCACATATACATAATAGGGGTGATCCAGCCAAACTTTCTGCATCTACTTTCTCTCAATGGCAATTTTTGATGAAATCTCATGTGTGCAGTTCCTCCATAGAGTTGTGGAAGATCATCGAAAATGGTCTTAATGTTGGAAACCCCAACAATCTCACAAGAAGAGAAGTGGTCGATAGCCAACTCAACGCTACAACTCTACACATGATACAACTTGGTGTGGGTGACAAAGACATGCCACACATTCAGCATCTTAGCACATCTAAAGAAGCTTGGGATGCCCTCACCGAGCTCTTCATCGGAAATGAAAGTATGAGAAGGAATAGATATGATGCCTTGAGCAATGAAGCTGAAGGATTCTATATGCTGGATGGAGAGACCACGAGGACATGTATAGGAGGCTCAAGGCAATAGCCACAACCTTCAGAAACCACGGTGCAGCTCATGTTGATGATGCTTGGATCAAGCGCAAGTATGTCAGTGCTCTTATGCCATTTGAGCCCACAGATTTGAAAAGTCTCCAAGGTAGGCATAACTATCACCTCATGTCATCCAATGAGGTAATGCAAGAAATGGCCGCTTTCAAAGTGGCTGCCAAGAATGCCGAAGATGCTCGTGCTCGAGCTATGGGGATGCAAAAGGGGGTCAACATGGCCTTGAAGACTAGTGTGATTGATCATGATGAATATGCGGTAGAAGGTCTGGACTATCCCGAGGATATAAAAAGGATCCACGGACAATACTTGGCTCTTTATGCAAGAAACTTTTGGAAAGATCCAGCCAAGGCTAAAGCTGAACTAGATTGCAAGAGTGGAGCCTATGGAAGAAAAGAAAATGGTCCCAAGCTGAGAATATGCTTCAATTGTGGTGACCGGCTGCACTTCGTAGCTGAGTGTCCTTATCAAAGTAGAGAGGATAATGGAGGAAGACTCATTTTCAAGGACAAATCAAAAGCTCCACGTAAGAAACAGTTTGTAAAGAAGAATGCTCCTTTCAAGAAGAAACCAAAAATTGTTCTAGTGGCTCAAGAAGAATATTCATCGGGGAGTGAAGATGAGGACGGGGACGATAGCTCTCAAGAGGTGGCTGCTATAGCCACCACATCTACATCAACATCTCTCTTCGACTCTCCGAACGAAAACATCACCAACAAGAATGCTACTTGCCTCATGGCAAGAAGCTCCGAGGTAACTTCTTCTAACTCTTCTTTTCCCAAGGCTATGATAGATATGGATGATCGTACTAGTCTTAAGGTTAAAGAAGAGATTATTGCGTTGGATTATTTCTACACTAACTTGCAAGGTGAGCACAAAGTTTGTTTTGAAGCTCTTATGGATCAGCTGGCCCAAAACGAAGCACTCCTTGAAGAAAAGGGCAGAATTGAAAGGGAGGATGCAATGGAAATTGCATCCCTAAAAAATGCTCTTGAAGAAGAAGAAGAAGCTCGGGTCTCTCTTGAAGAGAGGCTCGAGTCTATGGAAGAGTCACATGAAGAAATTGTGACTAAACTTGTTAAGGAACGTGACAATGCTGTCACCAAAGCAAAGAAGTTAAAGAAGGAAAGGATTGACTTTGGGGCTGCTCATGATAGACTCTCCGAGGAATTGGAGAAACTTGACAATGCTCACAAGGCGTTGAAAAACGAGTTCTCTAGTCTCAATGAGTCACATGATCAGCTTCAAAGTCGATTGGCCAAATATGATACTCCTAGCTCGTCCAACTCAACATATAGAGATTCGCAACCACTTTATTCGGGATCATGTTGCTCGTGGTGATATTGCTCTATCCTTTGTGAGCACGAAGAACCAACTTGCTGATATTTTCACGAAGCCTCTTGATGAAGCAAGATTTTGTTATTTGAGGAATGAGCTAAATATCATAGATTCAAGGAGCTTGGCTTGACTACTCCTGCACACTCACTTGCTCTTATTCATGTATTTGGTTTAGATGCGGGCATAGACATAGGGGGAGTGTGGTCCTAATTGATTGGGCCAACCCTCCCCCCATAATGCCGAAAGCAAGTAAAATCATTCCCCTTAATATCATTTTGTGATATGTGGGTCATCGATGAGCATTGGTTTTGAACTCAAGATACATCTTCGCGGTGTCATGCCATGCGCTCCAACATGGTGGCTTCGGCCACCGCCCTCTTCCTCGAGAAGAGTTGGTTTTTCATGGGTCTCGTTGGATTTTCTTGCTTATCTCATGTTCTTATGGAAAACACACTCAAATTTGGCTTTTGATTGATTTGATTCTTGCAAATTTGGGTGTGTAGTACCATCTCAGTTTGATGCTCTCAACCCAAGCCTTTCTCTCCCTCCTTGAACCATCTACTCGTGCACACAAGTCCTCTCAAACACCATCAAGAGGTTTGCTAGGTTGCTCTGGCCTGATTCTGTATATTACAGAATTTCTGGGGGGGGGGGGGATTATCCGCCCCGGGCGAAATCAGCCCCTTATAGGCTGGGTCGGGGAGGGCAGGCTCAAACAGAGTAGCCAGTCCTCCCCCAACCCTACCTCTGCCCCCTAGCCGCCGCCGGAGCATCCGCCTCTCCCGGAGTCGATTCGACCACCGGATTCTCCAGGCTCTCCCCGGATCTTCTTCACCTCGCCTCCGGGTATCTTCTCCTCCGCGATTTTCCTCCAATGAGTGAGGGTAACTCCCTCATCTCTCTCCTTTTGTATGGGATGTATTTTATTTGGTGGAAATCTCGTTGTAGAAGGTTCTTGGTGTTGTTCCTTACATGCTAGAATCAGTAGACTTGCAACCCTCGTACCCGATATGTTTTGCCATGGTAGATTTGAGCCAATCCAGAAAATTTCTGCGGGGGCCTGGAGAGTAAAATCTGGTCTGTTTTGGTTCTGCTTCTGCAAATTCACTTCATTGGTTATGGGGTTGCATTGCTACTCTTTCTCCGTGTTTTTCTCCTGGACTTGTGTGTATGCTTATCTCCGTGCTATCCCTCTAATGCTTTTCACAAGTGGTTCCAAGCCGACCAAGACCTTCGTCCGTCGTTCCCGTGCCCGTTATCTCAAGCCCACTACAGACGGGAAGTTCATTGACGAGACCGAGGTCAGCAGAGCAGCAAGAGAGGCTGAACGGATGGCAGAGGCAAGTAAGAAAACTAAGAGGACCGCATCTCGCAGGGGCAAACAGTCTCGGACCAATTACAAGGCTATGGACAGTCTTCAGTATGCCACCATTCGCCAGACTGATTATTATGATGAGGCTGACAGTGATGGTCCCGCCGAGGACTCTATGTTTTGGAATGCCCACTTTCGGGCTATTCATGATGATGTGTATGCTACTTTCAAGCTTCGCCCCATGCGTCCCATCAATTTGACTGAGGCTCAATCCAAGACAAGGCTCATTGAGGCACTAGATGTGACCAACAAGATGGGGCTGCACCACCTCATGACTATCCAATGCAACTATGATTCCTCTGTGGTGCGGCAGTTCTTCTCAACTCTGGTGATTTGCGGTGATGAGCGCCGCACTATGAAGTGGATGACAGGGACCACCATGATTCAGTCGGACTTTCGCACCTTTGGGCAGGTTCTTGGTTATGCATTCCATGGCCGTGACACTCCTTCGGGCCACCGTATCATTTCTCCTCTGAAGCCATCCAAGGATACTGCACTTGCTCCTTGCCTTTCCTCTGATGGGGTTGCTGGTACTTTTGCTGGTCTATCTCCCTTGTATGCAGCCCTTGTTGGCATTTTTAGGGACTACATCGCTCCTAGTGGTGGCAACAATGACAGGATCCGTGGCCACCTGGTTCCACTTCTTGCTTTTGCTCACGAGTGTGCCACTAACTCTGGATCAGCCACAAGTTACAAACTGGATGTCATGGACTATATTTATCATGAGATGACGGATGCTATGATCAACAGGCTCTCTATTCCCTATGCTCCGTTCATAATGATGCTCGTCAAGCATATGTTGCCACATGAGGATTTTGGTACTGCTCTGGATGGAATTCACAAGCCCAAGAAAATCTACAACAAGGCTCAGAAGACCCATCACCCTTCCACTGCCCCGGAGTCCTTCATGCGTGATGCTCGGGCTAGTGGTCGTCATTCCACGGTGTCCCCAATGGCACGCGAGGTTAAGCAGCTTACTTGGTTCCAGCGGAACATTCTTTGCATGGGCATTGACACTCACAAGGGCCAATATGAGGCGTACCGCAGGGATCATGAGAGGGATCACACGCAGCAGCTTATTCTCCACCATGTCTCAGGTGCCACTGGCCATCCACCTCCTCCCACTACTCCGGATCCGTATGCTCAGTGGAACACCTCAGGGATCAACTATGGCGAGCTCAAGAGTTGCCTCTTTCCTCCTCCACCGAGGGCACCCACTCCTCCAGCTGATGACGATGATGATGAGTATGATGAAGAGGAAGGGGACGGGAATGACTACGACGAGGATGAGGAGGAGTGATCTCCAGGGGCGTTAGCATCGCTCTTCTTCCTTTTTGGCGTTTCGATGCCAAAGGGGGAGAAGTAGTTCTATTAGGTCTCGTGGATTTGCAAGGGTCGGGCACAAGCTTTTCGATTTAGTCGTTTTTATTTGCTTGCTTGTGCCTTTTCTAGCGTGAACTCATTTGCTATTTGTGTTTGTTTATGTAAGACTATGTCGTACTCCACTATGTTTGGTATTCATGGAATTCTGGATTTATCTATTATGGACCTCATGGAATTCTGGAATTATGGAGCATATTTGATGGCATATGGTGTTGGAATTATGCCCTAGAGGCAATAATAAAGATGTTATTATTATAATTCTTGTTCATGATAATGTTTATATTCCATGCTAGAATTGTATTAAGCGGAGACTTTAATACTTGTGTGGTTTGTGAACACCACCGTGTCCCTAGTACGCCTCTATGGACTAGCTCATTGATCAATGATGGTTAAGGTTTCCTAACCATAGACATGAGTTGTCAATTGATAATGAGATCATATCATTGGAGAATGATATGATGGACAGACCCAAACTAAGCGAAGCAATTAGATCGTGTAATCGTGTTCGTCTTTGCGAAGCTTTTCTTATGTCAAATATTGTATTCCTTAGACCATGAGATAATACAACTCCCTGGTATCGGAAGAAAGCTTTGAGGTCATCAAACGTCATCCTATGAGAGGGTGATCATAAAGGTGTCTCTCAGGTGATCGGAAAGTATCTGTTGGGTTGTATGTATCGAGATGAGATTTGTCCCTCCCAAGTTGGAGAGATATACTTCGGGCCCACTCGGTAATCGATATCAACACCGCTTGCAAGCATGTGGTTAAGGAGTTAATCACAAAGTGATATCGGATTACGGAACGAGTAAAGTACTTGCTGTGAACGAGATTGAACTAGGTATGACGGTACCGACGATCGAATCTCGGGCAAGTAAAATATCGCGAGACGAAGGGAATATATATATGGGATTGTTTGAATCCTGACATCGTGGTTCATCCGATATGATCATCGATGAATGTGTGGGAGTCAATATGGGTGCCCAGACCCCGCTGTTGATTATTGATAGAAGATCATGTCTGCATATTCTCGAACCCGCAGGGTCACACACTTAACGTGTCTCGACGCTAGGATAGATTGGATAATTGGTTGATGAATTTTTGTTCGGAGTCTCGTATGGGATCCGGGACATCACGAGAGGTTCCAGAATGGTCCGGATAATAAGATTCATATAAGGCAGTGAAGTTTTTGGAGTTCGGAATTGTTCCGGGTTAATCGGTATTGTACCGGAAGCTTCTAGAACCTTCCGGAAGGGGACCAACGTGGCCCCACCTTCCGGGAGGGGGAATGGGCCTATGAGGGAGTGTCCTGGCCACATTGGGCCAGGGGCACAAGGCCCCATAGGGCCCAGCCGATCCTAGAGAGTTTAAATCGTTTAAACTAGAGATAGGGTTTCTAGAAGAGGGGAGAGTCCATGCCCCCCACTCCTTATCCTTTGGGCTTGGGGGAGGGGCTAGGGCTGCGCCCCCCCTCTATATAAAGAGGGGTGGGGGCGCACCAACCCCCCACACCTCTCCTCCAAACCCTAGCCGCCTTGCTAGCTTTCCTCTCTCCCTCCCGACTGTTTGTAGGCGAAGCCCTGCTACAGAAATTCTCCACCATATACACCACGCCGTCGTGTTGTGGATCCAATCTATCTCTCCACCATACTTGCTGGTCCGAGGAAGGAGGAGACGTCGAGGTGCTGCACGTGTGCATCTCACGGAGGCACCGCCACTTGTGGTGCTAGATCGGATCGGATCGCGAGGAGGAGAAGCGAGTACGACTACATCACCCACGTTCCGACGAACGTTCCGCTGTGCGAATCTTCAAGGGTATGAAGATCTAATCCAATCTCTCTTGTTGTTTGCATCTCCTAGATTAGATCTTGGCTTTCCCTCTGTTTGCTCCGTAGAAAATTTTGATTTACTATGCCGCGAAACCCTTCAGTGGTATCAGAGCTAGATCTATGCGTAGATGTGTTTCACGAGTAGAACGCAACATTGTTGTTGCGGGCGTTGATGTTTTCTGTTGCAAGCCTCTTGTTTGTGTTCTTCTTATGACGCGGGATAGTGAGATTGAAGCGGTCCAGGACAACCTTACGCGACGTCGTTCGCGAGACCGGCTCCGCACTTGACGTGTGGCTTGTTCCACACATGCGGCTGGTGGATGTCAGTTTCTCTCACTATAGTTGTCATGGGATTAACACCAGGGTTTGGCAACCATAATATCACCGTTGTGGCTTTCCGTAGGTAAGTATCGTTCTTAGCTTCTACTCCCATAAAGCCATGTAAAACATGCAACAACAAAGTAGAGGCGTCTAACTTGTTTTTGCAGGGAGTGTTTTCTGTGATATGGTATGGCCCAAGATGTGATGTGTATATTGTATGCGATGATCATGTTTTGTAATGTTTCACGACTTGCATGTCGATGAGTACACAACCGGCAGGAGCCATATGGTTGTCTTTATAATTGTGTATGACCTGCGAGTCAACTTCTTATACGCCATGTAATAGCTTCACTTTATCGCTAAGTAGTTAGCAATAGTTGTAGTTGCTATTCGTGGTGGAGGCAATCATGGTGGAGTGATGGAGATCATGCCGGAACGCACAAGATGGAGATCATTGCGCGAAGATTGTCTATACCATGTCACATAAAGTTATATGCATGTGATGTTTATCCCTTTATGTATCTTATTATGCTTAGATCGCGACGGTAGCATTATAAGATGATTCCTCACTTAAAGATCAAGATAAAAACTATGTTCTCCCCAAGTATGCACCGTTGCGAAAGTTCGTCGTGTCCAAGCATCACGTGATGATCGGATGCTATAGACTCTATGCTCACATACAACGGGTGCAAGCCAGTTTTTGCACACGCGGAAATACTTGGGTCTAACTTGACGAGCCTAGCATGTACAGACATGGCCTCGGAACACAAGAACCGAAAGGTTAAGCATGAGTCATATGAATGATATGATCGACACTTCGTTGTCCACCATTGAAACCACATCTCTTCTCGTGATGATCAGATTAGGTGTGGTGAATTTGGATCGTGTTCACTAAACAACTTGAGGGATGTTGAATTTAGTGGGAGTTCATCTAGTAATTTGATTAAGTTGAACTATTTATCATGAACATAGTCTAAATTGTACTTGCAAATACTGTAGATCACATGGCCAAGTCCAACTTCAACTTCAACGTTTTTGCTGAGAAGGAAAAGCTTAGAAACAATGGGTCTAACTTCACCAATTGGTTCCGCAATCTAAGAATCATTCTGTCTGGCGGACAAAAGGACTATGTCCTTGGGAAAGCGTTAGGTGACCCCCCTGCTGCAACTGCGCCGGCTGATGAGAAAGCTGTCTATCAGTCGCGCAAAGATGATTATGGTGTGATTAAGAGCACCATGTTGTTTGCTATGGAACCGGAACTTCAAAATCGTTTTGAAACCTATCCCGGGCCCTTTGATATTCTCGAGGAGCTGAAAACCATGTTTCAGACTCAAGCCCGTTCTGAGAGATATGAGATCTCTGAGAAGTTCTTTAACTGCAAGATGGAGGAAGGGAGTTCCGTTAGTGAGCACGCCATAAAGATGTCGGGCTACACTCAACGCCTTGAGCAACTGGAATGCACGATTCCAGAGGAGCTCAAGATTGACAGGGTTCTGCAATCACTCCCTCCCAGCTACAAAAGTTTTGTAGTGACTCATAATCAGATTGGTTCCACTGATACGATCACCGAGCTCTTCGCAAAGCTGAAGGCTGCGGAAGTGGACATCAAGAAGGATAATCATGTGTTGATGGTCAACAAGCCCTCCTTTAAGAAAGGTAAGGGAGCAAAGAAGCCCTTCAAGAAGGGCGGCGGAAAGCGCAATGCCCTTGCTGAGAAGAAGCTCAGGTCTGGTCCCAAGCCGGACACTGAGTGCTTCTATTGCAAGGACAAGGGTCACTGGAAGCGTAACTATCCGAAGTACTTAGCGGACAAGAAGGCTGGCACCATCAAAGGTATATTTGATATACATGTTATTGATGTTTTCCTTACTAGCCCTCGTTGTAGTGCCTGGGTATTTGATACCGGTTCAGTTGCTAATATTTGTAACTCGAAACAGGAGCTACGGAATAGACGGCGGCTTGCGAGGGATCAGGTGACGATGCGCGTTGGCAACGGATCAAGAGTTGATGTGATGGCCGTCGGCACACTCTCCTTAGTTTTACCTTCGGGATTAGTTTTAAACCTTAATAAGTGTTATTATGTGCCTGCGTTGAGCATGAACATTATTTCTGGATCGTGTTTATTGCAAGACGGTTATTCATTTAAATCGGAGAATAATGGTTGTTCTATTTATATGAGTAACATCTTTTATGGTCATGCACCTCTTGTAAATGGTTTATTTCTTCTAAATCTCGAAAGGGATGAAACACACATCCATAACATTGAGGCTAAGAGATGCAAAGTAGATAGTGATAATACTACTTATTTGTGGCACTGTCGTCTAGGTCATATAGGAGTAAAGCGCATGAAGAAACTCCAATCTGATGGACTTTTGGAGTCTCTTGATTTTGAATCATTTGACACATGCGAACCATGCCTCATGGGCAAGATGATCAAAACACTGTTCTCCGGTATGATGGAGCGAGCAACGGACTTGTTGGAAATCATACATACCGATGTATGCAGACCGATGAGTATTTCGACGCGCGGTGGATATCGCTATTTCCTCACTTTTACCGATGACTTAAGTAGATATGGGTATATCTATTTAATGAAACATAAATCTGAAACATTTGAAAAGTTCAAGGAATTTCAGAATGAAGTGGAGAACCATCGTAACAGAAAGATTAAGTTTCTACGATCCGATCGTGGAGGTGAATATTTGAGTTATGATTTTCTCACGCATCTTAAAGCAAGTGGAATCGTTTCACAACTCACGCCACCCGGAACACCACAGCGCAATGGTGTGTCTGAACGCCGGAATCGAACCCTATTAGATATGGTCCGATCAATGATGTGTCTTACTGATTTGCCGTTATCATTTTGGGGTTATGCATTAGAAACCGCTGCATTCACTTTAAATAGGGCTCCATCTAAATCCATTGAGACGACACCGTATGAACTGTGGTTTGGTGCCAAACCTAAGTTGTCGTTTCTTAAAGTTTGGGGATGCGAAGCTTACGTCAAGAAGTTGATGCCGGACAAGCTCGAACCCAAAGCGGAGAAATGCGTCTTCATAGGATACCCTAAGGAAACTATTGGGTATACCTTCTATCACAGAACCGAAGGCAAAGTGTTTGTCGCAAAGAACGGTTCCTTTCTTGAGAAGGAGTTTCTCTCGAAAGAAGTGAGTGGGAGGAAAGTAGAGCTAGACGAGGTTATTGAACCTTCTCTTGAGTTGGAGAGTAGCGCAGCACCTGAAATTGTTCCAGTGCCGCCTGCACCAACAATAGAGGAAGCTAATGACAAGGATCATGAAGCTTCAGACGATGCTGCTACTGAACGTCGCAGGTCGACAAGGTCGCGTGCCCCCCTGAGTGGTACGGCAACCCTGTCTTGACTGTCTTGCTAGTAGAAGACAGTGAACCTACGAACTATGAGGAAGCGATGATGAGCCCAGACTCTGAGAAATGGCTAGAAGCCATGAAATCCGAATTGGGATCCATGAGCGAAAACCAAGTATGGACTTTGGTGGACCCTCCTAGCGACCGAAAGGCCGTTGAGTGCAAATGGATCTTCAAGAAGAAAACGGACGCGGATGGTAATGTTACCATCTATAAAGCATGGCTTGTCGCGAAAGGTTTTCGACAAGTTCAAGGTGTTGACTACGATGAGACTTTCTCTCCCGTAGCGATGTTTAAGTCCATTCGGATTTTATTAGCAATTGCCGCGTTTCATGATTATGAAATATGGCAGATGGATGTCAAGACTGCTTTCCTCAATGGCAACATTGATGAAGAGTTGTATATGATGCAACCCGAAGGTTTTGTCGATCCTAAGGATGCTAGTAAAGTATGCAAACTTCAGCGTACCATTTATGGACTGAAGCAAGCATCTCGGAGTTGGAACCTTCGTTTTGATCAAGTGATCAAGATCTTTGGATTTGTTCCAAATTGCTACGAAGCTTGTATCTACAAGAAAGTGAGTGGGAGCTCGGTGACGTTTCTGGTACTATATGTGGATGACATATTGATTATCGGAAATGACATCAACATGCTTAACGATGTGAAGAGTTATTTGAACAAGTGTTTTTTAATGAAAGACCTAGGTGAAGCTGCTTATATATTGGGCATCAAAATCTATAGAGATAGACAAAGACGCCTGATAGCCTTAAGCCAGAGTACATACCTAGACAAAGTTCTGAAAAGGTTCAGAATGGATAAGGCAAAGAAAGGCTCAGTGCCTATGTTGTCAGGTAAGATATTGAGCAAGGCTCAGTGTCCAGCTACGGTAAATGATAGGGAAGCTATGAGCAAAGTGCCTTATGCCTCGGCCATAGGTTCCATCATGTATGCCATGCTGTGTACTAGACCGGATGTGTCCAATGCTCTTAGTTTGACGAGCAGATATCAAAGTGATCCAGGAGTGGAACACTGGACAGCCGTGAAGAACATCCTAAAGTACCTAAATAGGACTAAAGAAATGTTCTTAGTCTATGGGGGTGATGAACAGCTTGTCGTAAAAGGTTACATCGACGCTAGTTTTGACACCGACAAGGATGATTCCAAATCTCAGACAGGATACGTTTATATTTTAAATGGAGGAGCTGTGAGCTGGAGAAGCTGCAAGCAAAGCGTGATCGCGGGATCTACAGTGGAAGCGGAATACATGGCTGCTGCAGAAGCGTCAAGTGAAGGAGTTTGGATCAGAAACTTCATCACTGAGCTTGGCGTGGTTCCAAGTGCATTGGACCCACTAGAGATATTGTGTGACAACACTGGCGCCATAGCACTCGCTAAGGAACCAAGATATCATCCAAAGACCAAGCATATCAACCGCAAGTTTCATATAATCCGAGATTATATAGTAGATGGAGATCTGAAGATTAGCAAAGTACATACAGATCTGAATGTCGCAGATCCATTGACTAAATCTCTTCCACGTGTAAAACATGATCAACACCTCAGTGCCATGGGTGTGAGATTGTTGCCAAATGTAAACTAGATTATTGACTCTAGTGCAAGTGGGAGACTGTTGGAATTATGCCCTAGAGGCAATAATAAATATGTTATTATTATAATTCTTGTTCATGATAATGTTTATATTCCATGCTAGAATTGTATTAAGCGGAAACTTTAATACTTGTGTGGTTTGTGAACACCACCGTGTCCCTAGTACGCCTCTATGGACTAGCTCATTGATCAATGATGGTTAAGGTTTCCTAACCATAGACATGAGTTGTCAATTGATAATGAGATCATATCATTGGAGAATGATATGATGGACAGACCCAAACTAAGCGAAGCAATTAGATCGTGTCATCGTGTTCGTCTTTGCGAAGCTTTTCTTATGTCAAATATTATATTCCTTAGACCATGAGATAATACAACTCCCTGGTATCGGAAGAAATCTTTGAGGTCATCAAACGTCATCCTATGAGAGGGTGATCATAAAGGTGTCTCTCAGGTGATCGGAAAGTATCTGTTGGGTTCTATGTATCGAGATGGGATTTGTCCCTCCCAAGTTGGAGATATATACTTCGGACCCACTCGGTAATCGATATCAACACCGCTTGCAAGCATGTGGTTAAGGAGTTAATCACAAAGTGATATCGGATTACGGAACGAGTAAAGTACTTGCTGTGAACGAGATTGAACTAGGTATGACGGTACCGACGATCGAATCTCGGGCAAGTAAAATATCGCGAGACGAAGGGAATATATATATGGGATTGTTTGAATCCTGACATCGTGGTTCATCCGATATGATCATCGATGAATGTGTGGGAGTCAATATGGGTGCCCAGACCCCGCTGTTGATTATTGATAGAAGATCATGTCTGCATATTCTCGAACCCGCAGGGTCACACACTTAACGTGTCTTGACGCTAGGATAGATTGGATAATTGGTTTATGAATTTTTGTTCGGAGTCTCGGATGGGATCCGGGACATCACGAGAGGTTCCGGAATGGTCCGGAGAATAAGATTCATATAAGGCAGTGAAGTTTTTGGAGTTCGGAATTGTTCCGGGTTAATTGGTATTGTACCGGAAGCTTCTAGAACCTTCCGGAAGGGGACCAACGTGGCCCCACCTTCCGGGAGGGGGCATGGGCCTATTAGGGAGTGTCCTGGCCGCATTGGGCCAGGGGCACAAGGCCCCATAGGGCCCAGCCGATCCTAGAGAGTTTAAATCGTTTAAACTAGAGATAGGGTTTCTAGAAGAGGGGAGAGTCCATGCCCCCCACTCCTTATCCTTTGGGCTTGGGGGAGGGGCTAGGGCTGCGCCCCCCCTCTATATAAAGAGGGGTGGGGGCGCACCAACCCCCCACACCTCTCCTCCAAACCCTAGCCGCCTTGCTAGCTTTCCTCTCTCCCTCCCGACTGTTTGTAGGCGAAGCCCTGCTGCAGAAATTCTCCACCATATACACCACGCCGTCGTGTTGTAGATCCAATCTATCTCTCCACCATACTTGCTGGTACGAGGAATGAGGAGACGTCGAGGTGCTGCACGTGTGCATCTCACGGAGGCACCGCCACTTGTGGTGCTAGATCGGATCGGATCGCGAGGAGGAGAAGCGAGTACGACTACATCACCCACGTTCCGACGAACGTTCCGCTGTGCGAATCTTCAAGGGTATGAAGATCTAATCCAATCTCTCTCGTTGTTTGCATCTCCTAGATTAGATCTTGGCTTTCCCTCTGTTCGCTCCGTAGAAAATTTTGATTTACTATGCCGCGAAACCCTTCATATGGATTCATGGGATTATCTATGTATGCTTTGGCTATATTCTCATCTCGGTGGTATGACCTTGTTTTCCAAACCACCTTGTTTCAATTATCTTGGTTATGGAAGTAGTGTTCTCTCTAGTGTGTGTATTTGTATTCAAATGCAAATCTTAAATATGCACACATCTAGGGGGAGCGTCTTTCATTATTTAAGGTGGCATTTGCCGGTTTTATTGCAAATCCTAATATTGTCATCTAACACCAAAAAGTGGGAGATTGAAAGAACATTTTATAATCCCTAGTGTTTTGTGTGTTAGATAACAATATCAAGGATTATTTAATGTGTGTTGAAGTGTTGCAGCTACCTATGAGAAAAAGGGAAAGGATTCTATTTTTGGGGGGCGGATAATCCGCCCCCACTAGGGGCGGATAATCCGCCCCTCCCTCTTACCAAGTAGGCGCTAGCCCCAGAAGGGGGGCGGAATTTTGGCCGGATTTTCCGGCCCCACCGGATAATCCGCCCCTCAGGAGGGCCGGATAGTCCGCCCCCCTGCTCATCGCCAAGGCGCAAGCCCCAGAGAGGGGGCGGAGTATTGGCCGGACTTTCCGGCCTGGCCGGATTATCCGCCCCCCAAGATCTTCACCAAGTTCTGCAGGCGCCAGCCCCAAAGAGGGGGCGGAGTTTCCCCCGGAGAATCCGCCCTTGGGGCGGAGTTTTCCCAGGGGGCGGATAATCCGCCCCAAGTGGGGGGCGGATAATCCGCCCCCAAAGTTGTGCAACGGCCAGATCTGGGGAGGGGGTAGCCAGCCTTCCCCCTCCTGCCAGAACTCTTGATTCATCTCGAAAAAGACCAGATCAGATCTGAAAGCTTCATCCAAGAGTGCTCCACCTAGATCCACCCAAAGGCCCCATCCCTTGGGGGATCGAAGGAGGAGAACTTGATCTTCATCATCAGCAATCAAGCGCTTCATCTCCTCTCCATTCATTTGGAGAACCCCCGATCTAGTATTTCTTGCAAATACCTAGATCCTTGTTTTTGTTTATATTGATAAACCTTGTTCTTGTGGCAGCTTGTTGTCATCTCGGGAGCCCCCAATTCGGTTGTGGGTGTGTGC
Source organism: Avena sativa (assembly GCA_916181665.1). Taxonomy (NCBI): domain Eukaryota; kingdom Viridiplantae; phylum Streptophyta; class Magnoliopsida; order Poales; family Poaceae; genus Avena; species Avena sativa. The sequence continues at coordinate 380,582,382 of OV702280.1, read as the reverse complement.
CCCGATAGTGTTGTAAAAGGCACCGGTTCCCGCCTCGAAGGGATCCAATAGTGAAGAAGGTGTATCAGGCCTCTCGTGGCGAGATCCATCGGAGAATAGGGTGAGGCCTATTGTGGCGTGGTGGTCTTAGAACCGCCCACCCCTCCAACGCAGATGTACTTCTCTTAACAAGGAAGGAACTGCGGTAAAACAAATCCCTGTGTCTCCGCGTGCTCCACTACGGTTTCCTCGCTCCTCTTTTACGTGCTTAGTAGTTAGGGTTATATATAGAAAAATTCTCGTAGTTGCATATCTGGAGAATTTACTTTGTGTCAAGCCTAAATTGAAAAAGTATTAAAAATTGGTTAGCACATATTCACCCCCCCTCTAGGTGCCCATACGATCCATATCACCGGGGATATGGAACCGCCACGACTGTTTCCTTCGCGGACTGGACTCGGTTTCGACCAAGACGTTTGCGTGCGTCCTTCTCTTGCCCACTCGGACTAGGGCTAGAACTAAAACTCGAAACTCGCGAGTTAAATGAGTAAGTTATGACTCAGCTTGACTCGGCTTGAACTCGGTGTCCAACGAGCCGAGCCGAGTCGAGTTTTAGATTAAGCTTGTTTGTTTAATCAAGCTAAACGAGCTTACTTGCGAGCTACCCGTTTAGCTCGGTAAGCTCATTTAAATATAAAGTTTGAAAATTTTCGTAGATGAGTGCCAAATAGCTAATGTTTTTTACTCCTAAAATGGTGCAAAGCTAATATATTTATCATTGATCTTGCCTCCATGGAATTATGGAATAACTATAATTGTTATATTACTAAATTTGTAGGAGTGTTACTACTTTTCTTATATGTGCTCATATTCTCATCTTATAATGAGTTAAACGAGCTACTCGCCAGCTTACCGAGTCAAGCCAAGTTTGAAATCTGAACTTGTTATGTTAATGAGTCGAGTTAAGCTAACTCGTTGTTTTAACGAGCTTGAACGAGTCGAGCCGAGCTTGCTCAGTTCGGCTCGAATTCCAGCCCTAACTCGGACCCATTGCCGGTGATTTTTGTTGATGTGTACTTCTGAATGAGCGAGACCGCCTGTCTTATGTCCATGCATAAATTGGGTCATATACCAAGTTCATATATACCAACTTAAACATTGTTATTTTTGATCCGCACAAAAATCACAAAAAAATTGGATCATATACCAAGTTCGAAATTTGGTAACTTATACACAAAGACACGTGGCCTTGTGATTTTTGCAGTAATTTGCAATTTTTCATAACTTGTTATGCAATTTTGCAATAGTAAGTTCCTACCCTACGTCGTGATACTTTTCGTAATCTTTGAAACCTAAAAACATGATTTTTGGAGGTATTTTCAAATGTAGATCAGCCGTACCTGGGTTCTGGGGATTATTCTCTTGTAGCTTGTTTTTTTAATAAGAATCTCATGTACTCCCTCCGCTTGTGAATAAGATGTATCTAAACACCTTTTAGTGTCTAGATTTATTTGAACCTATACACTAAAAGGTGTCTAGATACATCTTCTTCATAAACATAAAACATCTTATATTTCTAAACGGAGGGAGTAGCTTGTAACTATGTCTACGTTTCTAAGTTGTGAGCTAGTGCTTTGGGTGATACAATTTCCTTGTCTAAATTTCTGAAAAACTAACATCAAAGTGTCTTGCCGTGCTATTTTTTGTATTGTTCTCCAGCATCACATGTGTTGCTCCATGTAACTTGAATTTCGATAAAAATGACAGCACACATGGGCCATGAGAGTCAAGTTTAGAAGGATGTCGGTTTCTGAAACAATAAAATAAAAAAGCACAGTCTCCTGTCAATTTTAAATAATCATCATTTGGGGCAGCAACATGACACCACAGTTCCTCTATTTTATTCTATAATAAGGAGCAGCAAACAGACAGAATCGCCAAGTAATAACTAGTACTTATGGAGAAGTGCCTATTCTTCATGCAGCTATGGATGTGGTCTAATAATTAATCCCCTGTTTCTCCTGCATGCGCAACAAAACATCATCTTCCTGAAGTCCGGATCCAATTGCTCAATCATCTTCGTTGTCTATGCAGCTCTTGTTGCAGGGATACGGGCAATCAGTTCTCTGTGATACTGCCCGGCCGAAGTACCAGTCTCCCACCGCTTTGCCAATTTGCTGCAAATATAAAAGACAGGTATAGATCATAGAAAAAGTGAGCTGCGAGGGGTTTCTTCGATCATTTTCCTCTGAATATTTTCAAGTCCTATTCCTAGATTGAAATCGAGTTGCCTAGAAAGCCTTGGGCGTTTGGCATAACAAGCAATAAGGATTATACTTTTTTTATTTAAGGGAAGTAAGTAAGGGGGACTAGACTCACCGTCTTCTCAACGGAAGGGGAACCTTCATCAAGCCACGAGTCTTGTGCTCCAGATTGGCAGTGAGCAAAGCATGAGTCGATGAACATGCCTAGAGAAGGAGACTTCCCTGTATCAGGAAGCGCTGCCAGAAACTCTTTCCTGAAACCTGTGCCGAAAACAATACAATAAATGAAATGATCAAGCAAGTCAGGTGAACAGCAAAGTTGGATAAGATCCATCACCCAAGTACTAGCTGATATATATGGTGAGTGTATTATATTGTAAAATTGCAGCAGTTAAAGCTATAAAAAAACCACTAACTCTGCAAGGTCTCGAGTTGGCTGGAGGAGCAGCCCTTTATGTCAGCCTTGCATTTGGCCCAGGCCTTGCTTTTATCAGCGGGGCTAGGTGCTAGGATGTTCCTAATCTGCAATGCGGGTGCCAGTATGTTAGTCGATCTTCACCGCTGATATACTACATATCTTAACCGAACCGTCAACACACAAGGGTACTAATAATACCATTGTGATTGTGCTGTGCTGGGAAAAGGTATGAAACTTGCCTGCCATGAGTCATATGCTGCGTTAAGTATGAATAACGGAGTGCGCAATGTTGGGAACACATATTGTGGGAAGAAGCACTGCATATTTCCCACCTTCATGTTAGTTACACATGGTATATAAGAGGGGTATTATTCCCTTCAATTCTACGTGAATAAAACTGACCAGCTCAGGTGTTTGCTTCGAGGTACATGAAGATGGCAAATTTTTCACTGATTCCTGGAAGAGATTGAAATGGTTATTCAGGTGATCAGTCATGAAACTAACTTATGATAGCTAATCATGGCTACTGTAAGGTTAGAAGACAGCGTACATGTAGGGTTACAATATCCTTGTAGGTCTTCCTGACATATTTATTGCCGGTGATATCTGTCCTGCAATGACAAACAACAAAGATCACTTCACCGAAATGGTGAATCGCTAAAAACAAGTAAAAGTAATGAGCGGTCCAACAGAAACAATCAAACCTTGCATGAAAATTAACACACTAATTAGTACTACTCATAACTAAATGAATACCAACAGTTGTGAACTTACCCGTCAAAAAAATAACCAGCATCAGCAAAGCACTTGACTGTTGCCGATTTTGGAAGCAGGTCACTGAATTTGTCACAATGCAGTATTGCTGATAGACCTCCGGCTGAACATCCAGAAAGAAGAGCCTGGAAAGGCGTGATGCGACATCCAGGATCAGAATGCAAATTAGAACTTGTGCAGTTATATATAGTTCATGATCCGAAACGTTGAAATGAACTACTCCTGAAAAGGAGTAGTATTTGTTTATCTGCCAGTGCCGTAATTTTGGTTGCAGCTGCAGTCATCAGTGGGAACTCTTTTTTTTTCAATAATAATAAGACCAGCGTTGTTATAGCAAGTGGAAATTAATATTGTCATCATAAATTAATTAACCGCTACTTTACTGATAGCAGTGAACATACTTTTTCTGCCTTGCTCATCCCCTTGTCAAGTAGATCTTGGATGATGGCGTCCCAAACCCTTGCCCCTCTGTAGTGCAGGTTTGTGGACTAGTACACCATTGCAAATTAACACAGCTGGGTCAATCTCAAAACCTTGAACATAATAAAAGAAAATACAATCCACGATCGAGTCTAGAACATACAGGTTCCACTGCCTCGACATCACCGGTAAACGATGAACCGTCGCAGTACCTGACCTTCACTCTGTTCCAGTTGTAGAAATCTGGCGACGTTTGTGCAAGAAAATCATAAGGGACAGACACAAAATTTTGCTCTGTAGTTTCAGATGAGGGTAATCTGCGTGGGATCAAAGAGCAAATGCGATGTGTACATACCAGGATTGAATTTCTGGTTGCCCCCTAATATCCCAGAGAAGGAGAGTGGTTTCATGTACTTTGAAGAGCCCCTGAAGTTTCCCTTCCGGACCGCGCACTCTTCGGAGGTCTTGCACCACCCTCCTCCCTTCCAACCAAACATTGCACAGAAATATATGGATTAATCTCTGACGAAATAGAACTGTATTGGGTTGATGCAAACCTGGTAAAATGTAAGTTAGATTGGATTAGTTCTACCTCCATGTGAACCACCCAGTTATTGGCGCCGGAGCCGGAGCCAGGGGCGAAGTGGTAAACCGGGGGGCTCCCATCCAGGCACACTGCAGCACCATGAGCCAATGCATCGATCGAGATGGAATTCGACAGAGTACAATGCAACAGCAGCCCGCACACAGAGACACTGACTCACCTGCTCCTTTGGCGACTGCGGTCTTGAGGAACACCATTTCCACATCTTCCGCCGCCACGGTGAGTCCCAACACCAGCGCCACCGCCGCGCGGAGCAGCCACGCCCCGGACACGGTCGCGGTCGCGGCAGGAGCCATCACGCAATGCAATGCAAGACAGTACCCGGATCTTTGTCTTCCTGTCAAACCTCTCCTAGTAGGAGTGAGAAAGAATTCGGGGCAGAGAGATGGAAAGATCAAGGAGAGGTAGAAGAAGTAGCACATACTCGCGGAGAAGGGAGAGCGGAAGAAGTGCGCAGCCTCAGACTGGGGCACTCGTCACCGCAGTTAGTGGGGGAGCGACGACAGAAATAGCAGCGAAGCCTGTGCGATGAAGATAGAGGAGCATTAAAGGAGGGAGGGCGCCGACAATGGCGGTAGCATCAAGCAAGGTAGGAATCAAATCTGCAGCATGGCAAGTATATATCCACTCTGTAGAAAGACAGGCTGGGTGAATTAAGCGACACCGGCCGTGACCCTTCTTCGTATACTGTTCTCGTATATATAGGCAAAATACACAAGGTAACAACCCGATTGTAATCTTAACCATAATGGCCTAAATCAGCTATAAACAGCAGTCTCATGATATGGTTTGACTACTGCTATTTGGTTGCCTAACACTTCCCCGCAGTCACCGTGGACACATTGTCTGGACCGAAAATTTAGAAACAAAGACAAAGTTAATCCCTTGGTAAAGATATCAGCAAAATGATGGAACGTGAAGACCACACTTATCAAGTGTCACTCGATCTTGAACGAAGCGTAGGTCTATCTTTATGTGCTTGCTGCGTTGGTACCGAGTCAGATTTGTAGATAACGCTGACATTTTCACAAAATGCGACGGTGGTAGCTCTCTTCAGGTAGGAACCAAATCTGCAGCATGACAAGTATTCATTGCTGGTTCACTACTAAATGGAGTAAGCTTCGATGAAGTTTTGGCAATGTCGACGTGTGGAGCCAAAACTTACCCGCGATATCGGAAGAATCTGTTCGGTCATGGTACCAGCAACTACTACCGTAGCTAGCAAAGGAAACACCGTCATGTGAGGAACTATTCTGCAACCATTTTATTTCCGAAATACCCCTGTTTTATAGAAGTACTCCCTCAGTTTAGAAATATAAGATGTTTTAGATTTGTGAATGAGATTCGTTTGAACCTACACACTAAAAGTTATCTAGATACATCTGTTTCACAAACATAAAACATCCTATATTTCTAAACGGAGAGAGTACCCACCACCCTGTTCGTGTCCGACCCGACCGACCCGCACGACCTTCGCAGAGAACAAAAAGCGCGGCAGTCTTGTTCACACGTGACGCGAAGAGGAAGCTAGCTAGCTGCTCGCTCGTGTCGTGTGGCGAGGTTGCATCCAAAACACCTTGTCATTTTTTACCTCCCAAGACATCCCGTGCGTTCGCTCGTTACCGGAAGTAGTTCCGAATCACGACAGCGAGCAAGTTGTGGCTACGTACATGAAGACTGAGCGTAGATTGCAGTGAGGGCAAGTGCGCTGTCGGGGAAGAAATGCTTTGACACTGTAACGTCACGCGGGATCGCGGCCGCTTTCGGTTGTCCCACCAGGAACGTGCTCCCGCGGCCGTGGATCGTGTAACACCATGAGAACGTGTAGGCTCACATGAGCAAGGAGGTGCAGAACAAGGTCAAGGGTGATCAAGCCACCAAGATCAAGCTAGCAAGAACAGTCAACACAACAACATCACCAACAACTAAGCTATGTGGTGAGTCTATACAAAACCACCACATGATAAATCTTATCTAATTTATCAAAACATGTGTTGTTTCATATGAAATCTTTTCAGAAAAACACCCAAGTGAGATGTATTCATCGCAGAAGAAAATAAACAAAGCTAACAATCAATCTTTGCAAACCACACCAAGATCTTAGCTTGTGCATCACTGATCTTGGATAATAATCCCTATTTTCCTAACCAAATATACAAGCAGCCTTAAATCAATATTTCTAAGCACACCTTTTGAATAGTAGCACCTTGGAAATCATCACATCTTAAGAATACATCTTAAACAGTAAGGTTTTATCATATTTTCCTTACAAGGGTCTATCAAATTTATTTCCTTACTGGTATCTTTGCTGCAGGCCCAAGATGAGCATCTGAGGCCGCCGATTCGTCGCTATGAAGTCATGTGGGAACGGGAGCCAACACTTACTCCAACCGTGGAGGAGGCTTGGTCGCGTCGTGTGGGTGTTCGGGACCTGGGTGATGTATGTACGTCTCTTCGCTCGATGATGAGCTCTTTGTATGACTGGAAACAAAAGCACTTCAAACCGGTGACCAAGGAACTGGATAAAAAGCGGAAGAAATTAGAAGCTATGATGCAGCAGACGGATAACTCAGGCGAGGCAGAAAAGAAACAGCTACGTGCTGAGATGGACGAGTTGCTCTATAGGGAGGAGCTCATGTGGATGCAGCGCTCGCGTATTGCGTGGCTGCAGGAGGGAGACCGGAATACACGCTACTTCCACCGAAAAGCTACTTGGCGACGGAAGAAGAACAAAATTTCTTGACTGAAAAGAGATGATGGCACGTGGACTGAAAATGGTGCAGAAATTGGGGACATGGCAACGACATTCTTTCAGCAGCTTTACACAAAGGATGACAGTGTTGATCCGACAGAGCTAGTGGAGCTGTTTACTAGACGGGTAGATGATGACATAAATAGTAAACTGTGTGCACCGATTTTTAGAAAAGGAAATCAGTGGTGCGCTCTTTTAGATCGGACCCCTCAAAGCACCAGGACCGGACGGTTTTCCTGCCCATTTCCTTCAGCGCAATTGGGATCTTCTAAAGGAGGATATTGTGAAGGCAGTGCAGGAATTTTTCAGGGAAGGGCGGATGCCTGATGAGGTGAATGATACGGCGATAGTCTTAATCCCCAAAAAGAATGACCCTGAAGAGCTCAAGGACTATCGACCGATCAGTTTATGCAACGTTGTGTTCAAGCTAATATCCAAGTGCATGGTCAATCGTCTCCGGCCACTGCTACATGACATTGTTTCACCTATGCAAAGTGCTTTCTTTTCCGGTAGACTTATAACGGACAATGCACTCATGGCGTTTGAGTGCATCCATGCAATTCAGAGTAACTCGGAGGAGCGATCCAAGTTTTGTGCCTATAAACTGGATATGGCTAAGGCCTATGACCGTGTGGATTGGTGTTATCTAGAAGGTGTAATGGCGAAGTTGGGCTTTCATAGCACATGGATACGGTGGACTATGCAGTGTGTGACCACCGTACGATACTCCGTTCGTCTCAATGGACATGTATTGGACACCTTCGCGCCTACACGCGGGCTACGCCAAGGCGATCCGCTTTCTCCTTACTTGTTTCTGCTGGTGGCTGATGGCCTCTCTCGATTGATCCAAAGAGACGTTGAGTCTGAGAGATTGAAGGAGCTGAAAATCTGTCGACGCGCCCCGGGAATGTCGCACCTTTTATTCGCCGATGATAGTTTGTTATTTTTCCAGGGGTCGATACAACAAGCCACAGTGGTTAAGAACCTCCTGGACGAATATGAGCATGGAACAGGCCAGAAAGTTAGCCTTGGGAAGTGCTCGATCATGTATGGCCAGAGAGTAGGTGTTCAAGTGCAAGCTGAAATTAAGGAGCTGCTTCGCTACGATACATAGAGTTTTGAGCAGAAGTATCTCGGACTGCCAGTTCCGGAAGGGCATATGACGAAAGGAAAATTCAAAACCATCCAAGAAAGGTTCCATAAACGTCTGACTGATTGGGTGGAGAAGTATCTTTCTAGCGGGGGAAAGGAAGTATGCAATGAGTGTTTTTCAGTTTCCCGCTGGTCTCCTTGAGGAACTCAATCAGTTGGTCCGGAATTTCTTTTGGGGCGATGAACATGATCGCAGGCGCATGCACTGGCTATCATGGGACAAGGTTACACAACCGAAAATGTCTGGAGGTATGGGCTTTCGCGACTTCAAAATTTTCAATCAAGCGTTGCTCGCACGACAGGCATGGCGACTGCTGCAGTTTCCAGATAGCCTATGTGCTCGCCTCCTGAAGGCCAAGTACTACCCATATGGACACCTCTTGGACACATCGTTTATCCAGGATGTATCCGCATCGTGGCGAGGTGTGATGCATGGACTCGAACTCCTGAAGCTGGGTGCTATATGGCGTATCGGCTCTGGATCGATGGTGAGAATTTGGCGAGACAATTGGCTGCCCCGGTCTGAAAACCTGAAACTCTCTGGAATGAAGGAAACATGCAGATTGAGATGGGTATCGCAGCTCATCGATCCCACAACCCGTAGCTGGGATGAAGCAATCATCAGGAAATATTGCTTCCGCCATGATGCGGAGGCCATTATTCGGATAAAACTCTCGCAAAGACAAACGGAGGATTTCGTCGCCTGGCAGCCCGAGAGTTCTGGCTTGTTCACAGTCCGGAGTGCCTACAGACTAGGATTGCGGCCTAAATTACAAAGCCTCAGTCATGGACAGAGCAGCACTGAACCTGATGGCGAAAGGAGTATTTGGAATCTCGTTTGGAAGACAGCCGTACCACAGAAGCTGCGTGTCTTTGCATGGCGTCTAGCAACAGACTCGTTGGCAGTCACTGAAAGTCTACATCATCGTATTCCAAAGATCAGTCCACTTTGCTCAATATGTGGTGTGGATAATGAGGACATACACCATGCTATGGTGCGTTGCACACTTGCCCGTGCACTAAGGGATGCCATGCGTCAGGTATGGGACCTTCCTAGCGAGGATACTTTCAGGTGTACTGGGCGGGATTGGTTCCTTCTTCTCCTGGATGGTGTAAGTGCAGAAATCCGAGTGAAGCTGATCTTCCTGATGTGGCGCATTTGGCACCACCGTAATAATGTGGTACATGGAGATGGCAAGGCTTCTATTGCTGCTTCTGGCCCTTTCTAAAGAGCTACGTCGAATCCATCAAGCCTAGAGAGGTAACACAGAATGCGCAAGGTAAAACGCCGGTAATTCCTCCTCTACAGGCGGCAGTCGCTGTACTGAAGCATGATGCTACGTCAAACTGGCAAGCTCCAGAAAGTGGATGGTTAAAAATTAATGTGGATGCAAGCTGGATTGAGTCCTCATCATCAGGTGGCATTGGAGTTGTTGTCCGTGACGATGCAGGTGCAGTTCTATTCTCACAATGGAAAAAACTCTCGGCATGTGATAGTGCAGAAGAGGCCGAAGTTCTCGCATGTTTGGAAGGTATCCGTTACCTGGAGGCACATCCACAACATCCTGGTGTCATAGAGTCTGATTGTGCCAGGTTGATCAAAGTGCTTATGTCCGAGGAGAGAGATCGATCAAGTCACTGGAGTTTGCTGTTAGAGGCGAAGGCACTGCTAGAACTTTTGCCGGAGGTGAAGTTAAGCAAGGTTGCTCGGGTGAGTAATAAATTAGCGCATGATTTAGCGCAGTTAGGCAAGCGTGAGTGTGGGGTGTTGCATGGGGCAGTTCCTCCCTGCGTGTTGGACTCCCTAATGCGTGATTGTAAAAACGTTGTTGCCTAAGTAATAAAGCTCACCCATTCTCAAAAAAAAAATTATTTCCCAAGTACTGTAGTAATCATACTTGGAGATTATCCATCAAAGAATACTTAAGAATATAGGCAGCAGATAAAAACAATTGTTTTTACCTAACCTTGCCTCAGACCAGCATCACAGGCCAAATGAAATCAATAGGCATCATAGGCTAATATATCCAGCAGAATTTTTCAACTCTTATTAACACCAAGCCACTCTAGAACACAAATAGAATAAAGCCCAGTACCAGAATAAACTCTTGTGTACCATTCCAAGGAAGGTGTCACAAAGATTTATTCTAACCAAGCAAATTCTACACAAAGATTTCATAATCAAACTCTTTCAAGAAGTTATTCAATCATCTTCTGAATCTAGCAATTAGGAATCATTTTGTTTAGCATAAAGGAACTATCAACAGAGGCATCAATATATTTTGCACCGGAAGCCAACTACATGTTCCAGTACTGGAACAAGTTGACCATCACCAATAACTAGATATCAATCTAGATCATAGCCACAACATCACCATTTGTACAATGGCAGTAAGCCATTATCAGGTAAAATTTATCTAACAGGTCCACTATCAATTCCAAGTCCATCAGTAGACGATGATTCAGCACATTATAACCACCACATACTCCTAAATTGTTCATTATCTTCAATAATCAACACAAAGGGGTAGAACCCTAACAGAACAGATGAACCCTAATTAGGGATTCCTCACTGGAAGCACATAGAGGCTAGCAAGAGAGGCAGAGGGGGAATAAGAAGGGGAACAGAAGAACATACCCAAGGTCCTCGCTAGGTTATAGAGTGCATAAGTAAAGAGCTCGGTATAGAGATAACCGAGGCACGCGGGGACAACGATATTTTATCGAATTCCTCCCAACATGGAGTACGTCTCGTTTGGAGAGGGGGTGGTATCAAACCACCAACGCCACAAAAGGCCTCCCTTATTCTCTGATGAATCTCACCCCAACGGGATCGATCCACGCTTCCACTATTGGTGCACTTGTCGGTGGCAACCGGAACCTCTCACAAGGTTGGGGAACTTCTCCATAACTTAATTGGAGGCTCCCAACAAACGCCACCAAGGCCACAACGCCACCAAGTCCACAAAACCGTCTAGGGTTCCAAGAACCCAAGAGGGACAAGCTCCAATGAGTAACACGAACCAAATCCTCCGAGGAGAACACAAACCGATGCACCAAATGCAAATGGCAATAACACCACAAAGGTGTTCAAATCCTTATTTCCCAAAGTCCACCAAAGCTACAAAAGCTTATGGGGGAATAAGAGAGGAAGAACAATGGAGGAAATCCACAAAAGACTCCAAGATCTAGATCCCAGTATGTTCCCCTCGCTTAGAGGAGAGATTGATTGGTGGGATTGTAGATCTAGATCTCCTCTTTCAAATCCCTTAAGAATATGCAAGAATCATATGAGGGATTGAGAGAAAGCAAGCTCAAGAAGGTCAACAATGGAGGGGAAAACTTGCAAGAATGGTTGAGGAACCATTGGGGAAGAAGGCCCCTTATATATGTCCCTCCAAAATCCAACCGTTGCAGCCCAAAAACGTGATTCCCGGTACTACCGGACTTTTTCCCGGCACTACCGGACTTTCCCGGCACTACCGGACATTTCCTGGGGTTCCTGGGGCTCTAAACGCATTTTTCTCTGCGCTCTCTGGTACCAAAATGTGGTACTACCGGACCCCGGTACTACCGGATCCTGGTCCGGTACTACCGGTCATCACAGAACGAAAACAGCCATAACTTTTGCATCCGGACTCCGATTTCGATGATCTTGGGCTCGTTTCGAAGAGGACAACAACCTCTACAAGATCATGCAAAGAAACATCATAGTCCAGCAAGGGAGGATAGATCCAAATGACGAAGTAAAAAACCTTCTGCCGCACTAGGTATTAAAATGCGGTACTACCGCTTTTTGGTACCTAGCCCGGCAATGGCTTTTGGAAACTTGTCAAAAACCTTCTGTCGTGCTAGGTACTAAAATGCGGTACTACCGCATTTTGGTACCTAGGAGGTCAGTGGCATTTGGAAACTTTCCAAAACCTACTGTCGCGCTAGGTACCAAAACGCGGTAGTACCGCATTTTAGTACCTAGGAAAATTCAAACCTCTATAACTTTTGATTGGTAACTCCGATCGATCCGATTCCAATTGCGTTGGAAAAAGGACGACATGAGCTACCCTATGAAAGGTGAAAATATTAGTTATCACCAAGTGAGAATGTATCATGTATAATAATGTGAGATACCTCAGTTGGTGAGAAACCGAAAAGCTGCCAAGATCAAAGTCGCAACAAGATACAAACGGAAGATCCGATTTTGATGAACAAGAGCTTGTTATGGAGATTACCACAAGCTTTATATCCTCACATGGATAAGACCAAATAACAACCAAATATGATGATGCAAATATGCAAAGGTTTGAGCTCTCTCCGAACGATGTGACTGAGTTACTCATTCGAGAGCCCCTCTTGATAGTACGGTTGTCTATCCTAAACCCGGTCTCCCACACACAACATGAGACCGGCAAAAGGGAAAACCTATCAAGATTATACCTTTGCCTTGAGCATTCCACTTGAGCTCGATGTAGACGATCTTGCACTTCTCAAGATGGAACGCCTTTCTTAATTCCTCATCATCGATCCATGATCACCGAGGATGGCAAGCATCAAACATGATATCTTCTGTAGATGGCGCATATTGAGCTTGCACAACACATCTTCTTCTCATTTCATCGACCTTGAAGCCAACACATGCTCCAAGCGATGCCAATGGACAATTCCTACAAGTACAACTTAATACACACATTAGTCCATAAAGATTGTCATTAATTACCAAAACCACACATGGGGGCCCACATGTTCTTTCAACTGGGCCAGTACGGTCCAGTACCCCTCAATGGAGTGGGTTTGACCCCAAGTGGACCGGGTCAGACTTGGTTAGTCCAATGGGCTTGACCTAGATTTAAAAATAAATCTAAATAATTTAGTAAAAGACCAAAATACCCCTAGGATTTCATAAGTCCTAAGAAATAAAATAAAAATACAAAAAAGATATCTACGGGTTCACAAAAATATAAGCTACCAAATAAAAATAAGAATTATATTTTTAGTAGAATAAATTTAGGTGAAATATTTTATAATATATATTACTTAAGGGAATTTTATAAAAATAAATAAAATACCTAAAAAGAAATAAAAAATATTTTTATCATTCTAAATTAGTATGGTATTTTATAAAAATATACTAAATTGCTAATTAGTTAATAAAAATAAAAGCTTAGAAATTTAAATGATTATTCCTAAAAAGAAAATTAAGAAAATAATAATAATAGATAAAATTAAATAAAAATAAATTTTAAGCTCTTATATTATTATATTATATCATAAAGAAATTAGATATGATTTATAAAATTTTAGGAATTCACCATTAATAATTTCTTTTTATTAAATAAAGAAATATAATAATTAATAAGGTGGGTAAAACACACAAAGAAAATAACTAATAAATGACGCATTGCATTACTATGCATAATCATTATTGCTTCTTTAAATATTGTCCTTATAGGGCGATAATGGTGTTTTGTAGAGATAGAAGCTCAAAGTCGAGTGCAAGCATCCGACTTCAATACCTTGCAGTCACAAGGCAAGTTCATCACTTTCTCATGTCCTTTTGATGAGTATTTATCAAAATAATTGCAAATTAGGTGTTATCATCTATGTTCGAAAGAAAAGCAAGAAAATACTATTTTCACAAATAAATGAAAATGCTATTATCATCGTAAGTGATGGTAAATATAAGATTGGCAATGGAACTTAGGTTTCCAATTGCATGAGATCCACCATAAGAATTAATAACCCATTACATCAGTGATTCTAGAGCCGTATAATACGCGTTAACCATGAGATTTGGAATGAGACAGAGAAGTCAGCTATATCTTCTTCCTATCGCATGTAGCTGGATGCGCGGGTCGTGGCTTTTATCCTTGTAGCGTGCATTGATTGGTAATTCGTAGAGGATAAGCAACATATGGGTGGGAACCCTCAACGTCCCACGATAGTTCTGGCATCTAAATGGTCTGTACAAACCATTGTCGTAATTCAATGTGTGGGCATGGTGTACACCAAGGAGACATGTGGGGTCGGGAAGGGGGCAGTGATTGGCTTGGATCACCTACTGGGGCCCACATCACGGAATTGTGGACGGTAAAGTACGTCTGGTTGTGTAACAAGGAGTTGATATCTCATGGGTAAAGCAACGCACCTCTGCAAAGTGTAAGAACTGTAACTTGACCCTATTCCCTGTTCTGGGAAGGAACTGCGAACGTGGCAAGAAAGGAACTCCATGAAGTTTTGGTCAACCTGTGAAGGCTGATGGGCATAGTTTTTTTATATTAAAATCAATCTTTGAAGAAATGTTTATAAAACTGCATAGTGCCAAGGACTGATAGTCCAAGGTGGTAGATAGTGCATCAAACTTCCCACCTTATATATAATGAACTTGTTGGGTAACATTGTTACTCACTCTTTCATTTGATCCCTTGCTTATCCTCTAAGGAGCCAGAATACATTCTGATGTACACAATAGAAGGACAAGAGGATGTCTACTACAAGGAACCTGATTTGTCCGAAGGAGTGAAAGGGGTGGACTATGAGATACGCTATGGACTGGAGGGCAAGGAGTCCTAGTAGTTGCCTTAATAATTAGTAAATCAATTGAGCCGAGAAGCATGGACTTTATAAAATAAGTTGTTGATCTCAATTCGGGGTATGAGTTTGAAACTTTAAACTTCCGATGAAAACTATTTAAGTTTGGTTTGTAAGTTTGAAACACTTGAAGTACAAAACTTCTGGTATTGTAATAATATTGAAGTGTGTATGTTTGTAATATGGACCCGCAATGTTTCTATTGTACCACTCTGAGGGATGTGATATTTATGGAATGGTGTTCTGTGGATGTCACGTCAACGACTATAGTATACTACACATGCAGTGGTATGATGGGTCACCGTAGAACTCCGATAATGCTTTGCTTGTAAAGCTCACTGTTGATGATGTGCCTTGTGTCAGTCGGATCGTCTGGTAGTCGCTTTATCAACAGGTATTTGATGTACGGTTGAGTCCATGACTGTTTGATTGCCAAGACTTGCATGAGGTTCACCAGTGGGACGTCCATCTCTTCTTCTGTGGGTGCCCCAGTTTTATCAGGTGGCGCAACCCCCGAGTGTTCCGCAACGTCTGATGTGTCCTTAGATTGTTTGCACTTGATGGAGCGCTCGCAGATTTATTCGAGGAACACACCTGGTGGTACCGGTGCGCAGGTAGAACCAATGTTGGCGATCTTTTTAGCCTCTTCATTACTTTCTCGACCGACAAGCCGGAGTTCGCAGCAGTCGAAGTCTCCTTCGAGTGTGTTGTAGAGGTCGCGGTAGGCGGTCATGTTGTCTCTTACGGAGTCATGTTGGTTCATCATCTGTAGTATGACGAGGTTGTAGTCACCTTAGATGACTAACCGGGTGGCACCACACACCTTGTCCATCCGCATTCCATGGATCGGTGCCTCTTACTCCGCCTTGTTGTTGGAGGCGCGGAATCTCATCCGCAGCACATATCTCATCTTGTCTCCTTGTGGATATGTCAAGATTACTCTGGCTCCAGCTCCTTCACCACACTTGGATCCATCGAAGTGCATTGTCCATAGCTGAGACATGTCCAGGGTGTTTGACAGTTGTAGCTCCATCTAGTGGACAAGAAAGTAAGGGAGCACCTGAGACTTGATGGCGGTGCGCCTCTCGTAAATGATGTCTCGCGGGGATAGCTCGATTCCCCAGAGGGCCACTCGCCTCGTTGCTTTAGGGTTGTTGAGGATGTGTGATAGTGGCGTGTCATTGATGACCAATATCTGATGCTCCTAGAAATAATGGCGCAGTCGATGCATGGTCATGAACACGCCTTAGGCTAGCTTCTGGTAGTGAGGGTACCTCTGATTGTTGGTGTCAGTACCTTGCTGAAGTAGTACACTGGGTGTTGTACCCCATGGGTTTTTCCCTCCTCGGGTCGTTCAACAATGAGCGTCGTGTTGATCACTTGGTGCGTTGCAGTGATGTACAGCAGCATAGGCTCCCTTTCCTTTGGTGTCACCAGAACGGGAGAGGTGGAGAGTAGACGCTTGAGGTCTTCGAATGCTTCATCGGCTTCAGCTGTCCATTCGAATTTATTCAATTTGCGGAGGAGCTGATAGAAGGGGAGGGACTTTTCGCCCATGTGGCTAATGAACCTACTGAGCGCTACGATTCTCCCAGCTAGCTGTTGGACCCCTTTGACGTTCTTTGGCTTCTCCAATGCCAGTATGGCTTTTATTTTCTTTGGGTTAGCTTTGATGCCTCTCGCGAATATGAAGTACCCGAGCAATTTCCCAGACGGGACGTTGAAGGTGCACTTTTCCAGGTTCAGCTTGATCTTGTAGCGATCAAGGTTGTCGAATGTCTCGCGGAGATCGTTAATCAATGTTTGGCTCTCCTTGGTCTTTACCACTATGTCATCGACATATACTTGGATGTTTCGACCAATTTGATTCTTCAGGCAGGCCTACATGCACCTTTGATAAGTTGCACCTGCGTTCTTGAGCCCGAAAGGCATATTGTTGTAACAAAATACTCCGAACGACATGATGAACGCTATCTTCTCCTAATCCTAAACTTCTAGTCGAATCTGATTGTTGCCTAAGTAGGCATCAAGGAACGAGAGACATTCACATGAAGTGGTGTAGTCGATGATTTGATCGATCCTCGGCAATGGGAAGTGATCCTTCGGGCAATGCTTATTGAGGGCAATAAAGTCCATGCACATCTGTAGGATGTCCTTGTCCTTCTTGGGGACCAGCACGGGATTAGCGACCCATGTGCTTTCCTTGATCTCCCATATGAAATCATCACCGAGAAGTGGATGCTACAAGGACTCGACAGCTTGTTGATTGCAGATGGCTCATCTTCGCGCGTGCAATGTTGCCATGCATGTGTGGTCTTTACGTTGTCCCGGTAGCTGCCGCTGAAGTAGCCATTATTGTGGTTCCCATCGTCGCGGCGATCGGGCATAGCCAGCCGCAACCATGTCGATTCCTTCAAGGTCATCTTAGACACACACTCTCCTCTTTCCTCGGTGGTCGCTCTGCGACCGAGGTCGTCCTCGTCATATGAACATGATCGATTGTTGTGGACCACGTCTTTGCCATCGTCCCAGCGATTGGTGATATCCATCAGATGGTCGATGTCTTTGGGCTTGATGCGGCCCAGCTCCTCCCTGAGTTCGCGGTGTCTCACGCCGCTGTTTAAGGCATTGATTGCCATTTCCTCTGAGATATCCTCGAGGGAGTTCTTGGTGACGGACCAACATTGGACATACGAGCGGATGGACTCGTTGGACCTTTGGCAACAGGCACACATCTCTTCGATTGAGGCTTGTCGCTTGTAGTGCCCTTGAAGTTGCAGATGAAGTTGTAGTCTAGCTCCTCCCAACTGCAGATGGATCTGGAGGGCAGATTGTTGAGCCAGGCCCGTGCTGCACCCTTCAGCTATAGTTGAAGGCATTGCATGGACGTATTTTTGCTTCTGCCATGCAGCTTGACTAATGAGATGTGATCGTCCAGCCAGATCTTTGGCTCCTGTAGGCCATCGAACTTAGGGTTATCCGAAGGTAGCTTAAAGCCCTTAGGAATCCTCGATTTCCATATGGCTCGGTTGAAGCATCTGGCTTCATAGAGCTCTGCGTCCTCCTCTTCCGACTCAGTGGAGCACGTTTGGCGTGCAGCTTGTTGATTTTGTGCTGTGTGAGTTCATCACGAGCGTCGTAGTTGCGGCTCCTTCTCCGTGGGATGCGGCATCGCCGTGACAGGTCGTGGTCGTCCTCGTGGGATGAGGGCGTGCGATTCCTTGTGAATTTAACCGCGGCCTTTTTCTTTGGATCCGGGGTTTCTTCACCAGTTAGTGTCGCTTCTACGAGACTGAGGCCTGATATTGCGGACTTATGGACGACGGATCGTGGATCCCTGACCAATGGTTGATTGGCGAGTAGCTACTATAACCACGGCATGTGGTGTTTTGGGCATCATATTGCCCTGTGAGTCCATTGACATGAATGACGGGTTGAGTGCCTTAGTGGCCTCGTGCCTAGCGTCTTGGCCCATGCGCTCCAATGGAGAGTGACTTTTGTAAGCGGCATAGCCGTCGTCGCCCTTTGAAGTGGACCCGCCGATGGAGCACAACTTGTCGAGCGCTTGATTTGTTGGCTTCCTTTCGATGCTTCTCGAGCTCCTTATGTTGCGCAACTTGTTGGTTGTGCTCCTTCACGAGGATCTAGTGGTAGCCCATCAGCATGTCAGGTGAGGCGTCCAATGGCAGAGGGTTGCCCCGTACAGCATCTCTGACCCTTTCCCATTTGGCGTCATTGAGGTGGATCTGGTGCCGAGCCGATTCGCCACCGTCAGCGGCATCGGGGTTTCAAGGACCAGTCTCGTCTGGATTCAGATGTGGGCCGCCATTATCGTTGGTGTTTGGAGGATGTCCTCCATTCGCAGCATTGGGAGCCTGCGGATCTGTCCCATTACCGATGTTGTCACGGGTGATGTGTCCATCGACAACAACCGCACACATGAAGCGATGAGGGAGGTCGTTTCTCCCATAGCTTTTAGATCCAGAACCGTAGGTTACCTCCTCTGTTGGCGGGTCATAGAGGTTGGAGTTGCAGCAGCAACTGCTATCCATATTGTACACCAGTGTGGGTGCGTCGAGCGCGCCGATCAGCGGTATCCACAAGGCGGGTGTGATCATCGACGACACCACTCGCTTGAGGAGGCGAAGTGTGCCGACCTGGCCGACTTGGAAGCATAGGATCCCGAGCATCATGTCAAATCCGTCTCCTACGGAATCGAAGTCCTGGAAGGTCGCCGGTGAGTGGACGGTGAAGTCGATGGTACCAAAGATGAGGTGGTTCTCCATTGTAGAAAAATCGAAGACCGTGGTGGATGGGGCCGTCACGACCGCAACATCAGCATCCCTAGTTCCCATATACGACGCCAATTGACGAGGGTTTGACTCGTTAATGCCCATTGTTATGGACTTGGGTTTGGAGAAGGAGGGGCACTGGATATTGCGAAATGGCTAGCAAACAAGCAACACGGGACACAAGATTTACCCAGGTTCGGGCCCCCGAAGGGAAACCTTACTCTTGCTTGACTGCTCTTGATTATGGCGAAGACGAAGATTACAAGGGGTGCACAGATGAGATCTGGCGGTGTGTATGCTAGGGTTATGGATTGGTCCTCCTCTTCGTGCCCTCTTGGCCTTTATATAGATAAGCCAGGCCCCAAGGTAGGTCGAGTTGGTTACAAGTTAGGGTTTCTCCCTTTGAATTTCTCTCTAAAGCTAGCCGTGTTCCTCAAGGAGTCGCCTACTTCTTGGGCCTGGGCCACCCGAAATCCTCCTAGGCTTCGCCATCAGGGGTACATCATCTCATGAGCGACTTTTGTAGGCGTTGTAGCCATCGTTTCCCTTTGAAGAGGACCCGCCGATGGAGCGCAGATCGTCGCACTCTTGATTCATCGACTGCCTTCTGACACTGCTCGAGCTCCTTTTGCTACGCAACTTGTCGGTTCTGCTCCTTCACGAGGATCTAGTGGTATCCCATCAGCATGTCGCGTGAGGTGTCCAATGGCAGAGGGTTGCCCCATACAACATCTCTAACCCTTTCCCATTCGGCGTCATTGAGGTGGATCTGCTGCCAAGCCGATTCACCACCATCAGTGGCATCGGGGTTTCGAGGATCAGTCCCATCGAGATTCAGATGTGGGCCGTTGTTGGCATTGGTGTTTGGAGGATGTCCTCCGTTCATATTGTTGGGAGCCTGCAGATCAGTCCCGTTGTTGATGTTGTCGCGGGTGACGTGGCCATCGATGACGACCGCGCACATGAAATGATGAGGGATGTCGTTGCTCCCACAAATTTCAGATCTGGAACCATAGGTTCCCTCCTTTGTTGGCTGGTCATAGAGGTCGGAGTTGCAGCAACAACTGCTATCAATATCGTAAACCAGCGTGGGTGTGCCGAGCACACCGATCGGCAGTATCCACAAGGCAGGTGCGATCGCCGATGACGTCACTCGCTTGAGGAGGCGAAGTGTGCCAACCTAGCTGACTTGTAAGCATAGGCTCCCGAGCATCATGTCGAATCCGTCTCCTATGGAATCGAAGTCCTGGCGGGTCGCTGGTGAGTGGACGGTGAAGTCGATGGTGCCGAAGAGGAGGTGGTTCTCCATTGCGGAATAATCGAAGATCACGGTGGATGGGGCCGTCACGAACGCAACATCAACATCCCCAATTCCCATATACGGCGCAGACGAGGGTTTGACTCGTCAATGCCCATTGTTTTGGGCTTGGGTTTTGGAGAAGGAGGGGACGCTGGATATCGCGGAGCGGCTAGCAAACAAGCAACACAGGACACAAGATTTACCCAAGTTCGGGCCCCCAAAGGGAAACCTTACTCCTGCTTGTCTGCTCTTGATTATGGTGAAGACGAAGATTACAGGGGGTGCACAGATGAGATCTGGCAGTGTGTATGCTAGGGTTGTGGATTGGTCCTCCTCGTCGTTCCCTCTTGGCCTTTATATAGATAAGCCAGGCCCCGGGGTAGGTCGAGTCAGTTACAAGTTAGGGTTTCTCCCTTTAAATTTCTATCTCAAGCTAGTCGTGTTCCTCAAGGAGTCGTCTGCTTCTTGGGCCTAGGCCACCCGAAATCCTCCTAGGCTTCGCTTTCAGGGGCACATAATCTCATGAGCGACTTTGGTAGGTGGCGTAGCTGTCATTTCCCTTTGAAGGGGACCCGCCAATGGAGCACATCCCATCGAGCGCTTGATTCGTTGGCTGCCTTTTGACACTGCTCGAGCTCCTTGTGCTATGCAACTTGTCGCTTGTGCTCCTTCACGAGGATCCAGTGGTAGCCCACCAGCATGTCGCGTGAGGCGTCCAATGGCATAGGGTTGCCCCGTAAATCATCTCTGGCCCTTTCCCATTCGGCATCATTGAGGTGGATCTGCTGCCGAGCCGATTCGCCACCGTCAGCGGCATCGGGGTTTCAAGGACCAGTCCCATCAGGATTTAGATGTGGGCCACCGTTGGCGTTGGTGTTTGGAGGATGTACTCTGTTCGCAGTGTTGGGAGCCTGTAGATCAGTCCCATTGTCGACGTTGTCGCGGGTGACGTGGCCATCGACGATGACCGCGTACATGAAGCGATGAGGGAGGTCGTTGCTCCCATAACTTTCAGATCCAGAACTATAGGTTCCCTCCTCTATTGGCAGGTCACAGAGGTTAGAGTTGCAGCAGCAACTGCTATCCATGTCACATCCCAAATTTTTCCAAATTTTGAAATGTGAAAAATAAATAAAAAATTGTTGAAATTTAGGGTGAAAAGAAACTTTTTCTTCTAAATGGAAACATCAAAACCCTACTTGAACAAAATTTGAATAAGAAAGCAACAAACAAATATTCCCAAGTCAAATGCATTCATGCATGGAAAAAATCTTGAATTTAAAGCACTTGGGAAAAGTTAAACCAAAACCCTAATGGAATAAATCATCTCCAAGATCTCTCCAAGACTATGGCTTTTATCCATACAAAAATTTAGCAACAAACATTCATAAATGATCAAAAAATGGTAAAAAAAATATTACAAAACCATGGAAATTGGTTTCATTCAATTTGGAACCAAGGATAAAAACTTATGAATTTAATAAGATAAAAGGAAATAAATTTCCAAGGCTAATAAAGCTCGTAGCTAAAATCAACACTAAATTGTGAGCAAAATAATACTAAAAGGATTTAAAAAGATAAACAAGTATTAAATAAAATTTTACAAAGTGGAATCACCAATTTTGGAACTATAAATAAAAAGATATGGATTTTATAAGACAAAGAAAGAAAGAAATAAGGAATATTAAAAAATCAAATTAAATCTTGGCCAAATCCATAAGCAAATGGAATAAATATAATCCAAATAAAAATAAAGGAATAAAGATTATTTAAATAAAATTATATGGGCTTTAACCATATTCAATTTTATTTGAATGAAGACAAAATTCCTAATATAAATGATTAATTAAATCATGAGAAAAATAATTGAAATTGCCAAACTGGATTAAAAGTTATCTAATTAACTTAAAAAAATAAAGATTATTTGAATAAAATTTATATGGGTTTAAACCATATTCAATTTTATTTGAATAAAGACAAAAGCCTAATTTAAATAAATATTAAACCATAAGAGAATATTTGAAATATTCTAAAATGGACTTTTAAACACATTAAATAATAGTATAAACCTACTGAAAAAGTTTGGAAAGGTTTGTAATCAAATAAGTGTTTGAATCATTTGAATAAAATGAAAACAGAAAATAAAATAGAAAAAGGAAAAAGAATCGGAGAAGAAAAAATGGAAAAGATCCAACCCATCTAACCCTACCCAGCTTCCAGCCCAGCAGGCCCAACTATAGCCCACCCAGGCCACATCTTCTCTCTGCCTCGTTCTTTTCTCACCCGTACCCCTCACCTCGCCGACGTCCAAGCCCCATAGCCACCTGGCATCGTCGTCTTTACCCGCTGACCCCGCCCCCAACTCCTCCTCGTCGTTTCTGCCATTGATTTCTCGGCTTGAATTCGCGCGAACGCTGCAGTAAATCGACCTCGCGACCATGCCCTCTTAACCGCCTCCCTCTTCCCTCTCTTTCCCCTCAGTCGACGCATCCCAGGAGCCCCTAGGCTGCCCAAATTTCTCGCTCGAACCTCACTGCCTCTGACGAGCCCCGGTGCAAATTCCGGCGACCTCAGCCCTTTACCTACCCCCTAGTGCATGCTAGCCTTCTCCCCATCGACACACGCATCTTCCAGTGGCCTCTGCTTGCACACGCGCGCCCTAGAAGCTCGGCAACGACTACGTCTGAGCGCCACCATCTCCTACCTCGACTCCGGCGACCTCTACTGGTAATCTCTGACCTCCCCTTTACCTCTCGTTGATGCTCTCGCACTCTCCTCTTCCTTGCGCATCTAACGCCGTCCTCCTCTTGTCTTCGTGTGCCCCGTAGCATTGCCTCCGACAACGACCGTGCGTGCCCGAGCGAGTAGGCAACTCCGGTGAGCAATCGCGGCAACCTCGCGCGCCCCTTAGCCAACGGAGACTACCTTGAGCATCTACTCACCATGGAGAATCCGGTGAGCCCCTCCTTTCTCTTCCTCGCTTCCTAGATTTGTCGGACCACCGCCACCAGACACACCGCCGCCGCGCGTCGTTGCCAGCGCCGCCCATCTCTGGTAGAATGCACTCTAAGCCGTTGGATACACATCCAGTGGTTGAGTTAGATCACTTAAGCGAACCGTTTTTGTTGGATCTGAGCCGCACAGATCTAATTAAATCCTACGGCCCATGTAGCGCGATCCTGCCGAAGCGGTACCAGCCAATGAGAACATGACGCGTGGCTTGTTCTGTCTGTTTAAAATTCTAGAAACGAATTTGAATGTTTAAACTTGCAAAATCATAAATTTTGTTCTGCTTGGCAAAAAATTACAAATTTTATATCAATGGAATCAATAAAATGAAACCTTTGCAACTGTGGCCTTATTTTAGTATTTTGCTTCTGGAAAATTAGGTGTTTTTGCAGAAACATTAATAGGGCTATTTTGGATATAAAAATTGTTTTAAGAATATTTTTTGAGTGAAACCTTTTGCAAATGGTTTGTTTTGAACTCTCTGACCATAAACACTAACATTTGATTTTAAAAATATATTTGTCTAACACTATAAATTATTCCTTTAAACAAAAATGATTTAAAAAGGCAATTTTCACTAACTTGTTTTTAAATGATTTTCCACTTTTATAAATGACCAGTAGGTGTTTTGAAATGTTTAAAACCTTGTTATAAAACACTTCTTCAATAAAACAACCTTTTGCATGCTTGCATGCATTTCCTTGTTTTTATTAATTTATGTGGTGAATTGTTTGAATGCTAGTTTTGAATGTGTGCCTTGCTTGATTGAATTGTAGTGAACTTTGAAGAGTGTGACAATTGCAAGATCAAGGAGTGAACCTAGTTTCTCTACCAAAAAGACAAGTGGTGCTTCATATATTTTGTCCCATTATTTTGAATGTGCATTAGTGATAATCTTGAGTAGGACTTGCATGGAATTTTTCTAAGTATAAGTTATGACATGGGAAATCCTATATGATGTCTTGGTAGAATTATCCTAAGTTATGAAACTTGCCATGTTATCATGCTTAGCCTAGCTGGTAGAAAAGAAGGGTGGATTATTCATGCTATGAAATATTTCTAAGACTATGACTTGCGTTTTTGCTTAATAAAACAACTATGTGAATGAATCACCTGGGTGGAATGGTGAGAATGGTTTGTGTTGAGTGGTTACACAAGGCCCATGTTGATGGCTACCTTGTGTATCACACTTGTGGAAAGCCACCCATGAACAAAGAGATTTGAGATGTTAAGTGTTGAGAAGCTTCTAGTGCATCCACATCGCATATGGGCTCTGCCTTGATCATATAGGTTGCAATAACTTATCCAGATGGAAAGAAGGTGGTAGGGGTGATAGGATGGAACACGTCCATTGGTCTAAGGGAAGGCTTCTGAAAGATCTCGTCTCGATGCATGTCGAGTCTTGTGGGGAAAGTGCACCACCTCTCGAGAGGTAAAACCTAAGTACTTAGCCGTGTCCCTAGCAATGGACAATTTGAGCATCAAAACATTGAAGCTATCAAGGATCTCCTCATCCCAATTTCTAAGTTAAAAACTTGTGGTTGAACAAGGGTAAAGGTTCACCAATGTCTATTGGTTGTTCCTTGGGTGATTTTGACAAACAAAAACCTAGTGTTTTCAACTAATAAGGAAAACCCTATTTTGAGCAAAGCAAGCCTAAGCTACACTTAGCCAAATTCATATAGATTAGATACCACTATTCTACCATAGTATCACTTGCCAATACAATTCAAATGTATTGACCCTTGTGGCTGTAACTTATTATGTTGCGGGTTTGTTTGATGTTAGGGATTACAAGTCTACAACCAACATGATTGCCTGTGGCACTTGAAGATGAAGGACTCCATGCTATATAGTTATATCAGCTACATTGTAATAAGATAGCCAAATGAGCTATGTAAGGTGTAATGAATTATTTTATTCCTGGTTATAAGTTGTAATATGACCTTTGTTTCTTGATATTACATCTTAAACTATGGATGCTAGCTATTTGATCCAGTGACTAGCATTGTAAACACAGGGATCTCTACCTTATCAGGTTGGGACCTCTACAATCCATATCGTACACCAGCGTGGGTATGCCGAGCATGCCGATCGGCAATATCCATGAGGCGGGTGCGATTGCTGCTGACATCACTCGCTTGAGGATGTGAAGTGTGTCGGTCTGGCCGGCTTGGAAGCATAGGCTCCCGAGTATCATGTCGACTCCGTCTCCTATGGAATCGAAGTCCTGGTGGGACGCCGGTGAGTGGACGGTGAATTCGATGGTGCCGAAGAGTAGGTGGTTCTCCATTGTGGAAGAATCAAAGATCATGGTGGATGGGGCCGTCACGACCGCAACAGCAGCATACCTAGTTCCCATAGACGGTGCCAATTGATGAGGGTTTGACTCGTCAATGTCAAAGGAGAACTCAAACCGATGCACCTAATGTAATGGAAAATCCTTCACTCCCAAATTCCACCAAATCTACAAAAGCTATTGGGGGAATATGAGAGGAAGAACACAACATAAAAAACCACACAAGTCTCCAAGATCTAGATCCCAAGATATTCCCCTCACTTAGAGGAGAGATGGATTGGTGGGATTGTGGATCTATATCTCCTCTCTCTTTTCCCTCAAAAGGATGCAAGACTCATGGGATGGAGAGGGAGGAAACAAGATCAAGGAAATTAACAATGGAAGGGGAAAAGAGCTCAAACGGATAAGTACAATGGAGAATAAGGGCCCCTTTATAGGGGGCCCCGAAATCTGCCCGTTGGAGCCTGTTACGACTGGTACTACCGAACCAGAAGCGGTAGTACCAGAAGTGACCGGTACTACTGGACTAGTATTGAAAGTGGTATCGGGCATAAATGATAGGAGGAATAGATACCCCTGACGCCACCGGTAGGACACGCTGCCTGAACCAGTAGTATCGCAAAGCGGTAGCACCAGAAAATACAGCGGTACTACCAGACACTGCGGTAGTGTCAGGCTGGTGGTACCGCCCAGGCCTGAGAGGGAGCCTCAGCTCGCCAATGGACTCAGACCCGTCTGGTACCACCGGGAGGTGATGTCTACGCACTTCTATTCTTGTAGACAGTTGTTGGGCCTCCAAGTGCAGAGGTTTGTAGAACAACAACAAGTTTCCCTTAAGTGGATTATCCAAGGTTTATCGAACTCAAGGAGGAAGTGGTCAAAGGTATCCCTCTCAAGCAACCCTGCAATCAAGATATGAAAGTACAAAGGAAGTCGCCTAGAGGGGGGTGAATAGGATTTTAAAATTATTACGGTTTAGGCTCAAGAAAATGCGGAATAAAACTAACGTTTAATTTACTGAGCACAAAACCTAGCCACTAAGTTCACCTAGGTGCACCAACAACCTATGCTAAGCAATACAAGCAACAAGGTGATATCAAGGTATAAATACTTCAAGCACGATGGCTATCACAATGTAAAGTGCATAAGTAAAGGGTTCGGTTGAGAGATAACCGATGGACGCGGAGACGAAGATTTGTTTCCCGAAGTTCACTTCCAAAGAAGATACGTCTCCGTCGGAGAGGTGCGATGGCACAATGCTCTCCAAACGCCACAAATGGCTCACCTCGAGGAGTGGTGGCTCGATGCTCACCCAACGCCACACATGGCCTCACCCCGGATGCTGAAGCACGCAACTCACCGACGCCACAAAAGGCTCACCCTATTCTCCCAAGTGCGCACCACAAAAGGCGGGCACTTGCTCCACTATGGGACGCTTGAGGGCGGTCACCGAACCCGTACAAGATTGGGGCTAACTCCACAACTCAATTGGAGGCTCCCAACAACAAAGCCACAAAAGGCCAACAATGCCACAAAAGGCCAACAACGCCACAAAAGGCTACAAGACCACAAAAGGTCAACAATCCAACCACACAACCGTCTAGGGTTCCAAGCAACCCAAGAGAAACAATCTCACAAGCTTGAACTCGCCGAATCTCCGAGGAGAACTCAAACCTATGCACCAAATGCAAGGGCAAGTCCTTCTCCCCCAAATTCCAACAAAGCTACAAAAGCTATTGGGGGAATAAGGGAGGAAGAACACAAGAGTAGAACTCAAACCTATGCACCAAATGCAAGGGCAAGTCCTTCTCTCCCAAATTCCAACAAAGCTACAAAAGCTATTGGGGGAATAAGGGAGGAAGAACACAAGAGGAGAACACAAAACTCTCCAAGATCTAGATCCCAATGATTCCTTCACAAAGAAGGGATTTGACTTGGGGGGATTGTAGATCTAGATCTCCTCTCTCAAATCCCTCAAAAAGATGCAAGAATCATAGGAGGGGAAAGGGAGAGGGAAAGCTTCTTCAAGGTTGAAAATTGAGGAGCGAGAGAAAGCCAAGAACCAAGAAGATAAGCTGGTACCCACGAAGGGGAAGAGGAGCCCCTTTTAAAGGGCTCCCAGATCTTCCCGTTATGGGCATTCGCGACTCCTGGCCGGAACTTCCGGTGGGAGGCCGGAAGTTCCGGTGGCACACAGCCAACGGTCAAAAAACTGCGAAGCGAGAAACTGAAAAAGCGAATCCTGGTCGGAACTTCCGCCGGTTCACCGGAACTTCCGGTGGGAGCGAAACTTCCGGTGGAAGTTCCGACAGAAGTTCCGTCAAATAGACATATTCAAAACAGAAGGTTACTGAACGTGAGCGGAACAAGAGCCGGAAGTTCAACCGGAACTTTTGGCGGCAACTAGGCCTGAGCGGAACTTCCGGTCCCTGGCCGGAACTTCCGGTGGGAGCGAAACTTCCGGTGGGAGCGAAACTTCCGGTTGAAATTCCGACTGAAGTTCCGTCAAATAGAAAATCCAAAACAGAAGGTTACTGAACGTGAGTGGAAGAAGACCCGGAACTTCCACCGGAACTTTCGGCGGCAAAGATGCCCTAGCGGAACTTCCGGTCAGGGAAATTCTGAAGGGTTTCGCGGCGTAGTAAATCAAAATTTTCTACGGATGCGAACAGAGGGAAAGCCAAGATCTAATCTAGGAGATGCAAACAACGAGAGAGATTGTATTAGATCTTCATACCCTTGAAGATTCGCACAGCGGAACGTTCGTCGGAACGTGGGTGATGTAGTCGTACTCGCTTCTCCTCCTCGCGATCCGATCCGATCTAGCATCACAAGTGGCGGTGCCTCCGTGAGATGCACACGTGCAGCACCTCGACGTCTCCTCCTTCCTCGGACCAGCAAGTATGGTGGAGAGACGGATTGGATCTACAACACGACGGCGTGGTGTATATGGTGGAGAATTTCTGCAGCAGGGCTTCGCCTACAAACAGTCGGGAGGGAGAGAGGAGGGCAGCAGGGCGGCTAGGGTTGGAGGGGAAGGTGTGGGGGGTTGGTGCGCCCCCAGCCCTCTATATATAGAGGGGGGGGGGGCAGCCCTAGCCCCTCCCCCAAGCCCAAACCGGCGGCCCCAAAGGAGGAGGAGTGGGGCACAAGGAAACCCCCCCTTCTAGAAGCTCTATCTCGAGTTTAAAACCCTCTTGGCCGGCTGGGCCCTATGGGGCCTTGTGCCCCTGGCCCAATGCGGCCAGGGCACTCCCTCATAGGCCCCTGCCCCCTCCCGGAAGGTGGGGCCACGTTGGTCCCCTTCCGGAAGGTTCTAGAAGCTTCCGATACAATACCGATTAACCCGAAACAATTCCGAACTCCAAAAACTGCACTGCCTTATATGAATCTTATTCTCCGGACCACTCCGGAACCTCTCGTGATGTCCCGGATCCCATCTGAGACTCCGAACAAAAACTCATAAACCAATTATCCAATCTATCCTAGCGTCGAGACACGTTAAGTGTGTGACCCTGCGGGTTCGAGAATATGCAGACATGATCTTCTATCAATAATCAACAGCGGGGTCTGGAAACCCATATTGACTCCCACACATTCATCAATGATCATATCGGATGAACCAGGTTGCCAGGATTCAATCAATCCCATATATATATTCCCTTCGTCTCGCGATATTTTACTTGCCCGAGATTCGATCGTCGATACCGTCATACCTAGTTCAATCTCGTTCACAGCAAGTACTTTACTCGTTCCGTAATCCGATATCACTTTGTGATTAACTCCTTAACCACATGCTTGCAAGCGGTGTTGATATCGATTACCGAGTGGGCCCGAAGTATATCTCTCCGACTTGGGAGGGACAAATCCCATCTCGATACATACAACCCAACAGATACTTTTCGATCACCTGAGAGACACCTTTATGATCACCCTCTCATAGGATGACGTTTGATGACCTCAAAGCTCTCTTCCGATACCAGGGAGTTGTATTATCTCATGGTATAAGGAATACAATATTTGACATAAGAAAAGCTTCGCAAAGACGAACACGATGACACGATCTAATTGCTTCGCTTAGTTTGGGTCTGTCCATCACATCATTCTCCCAATGATATGATCTCATTATCAATTGACAACTCATTTCTATGGTTAGGAAACCTTAACCATCATTAATCAATGAGCTAGTCCATAGAGGCGTACTAGGGACACGGTGTTGTTCACAAACCACACAAGTATTAAAGTTTCCGCTTAATACAATTCTAGCATGGAATATAAACATTATCATGAACAAGAATTATAATAATAACAGCTTTATTATTGCCTCTAGGGCATAATTCCAACAGTCTCCCACTTGCACTAGAGTCAATAATCTAGTTTACATTTGGCAACAATCTCACACCCATGGCACTGAGGTGCTGATCATGTTTTACACGTGGAAGAGGTTTAGTCAATGGATCTGCGACATTCAGATCTGTATGTACTTTGCTAATCTTCAGATCTCCATATGCTATATAATCTCGGATTATATGAAACTTACGGTTGATATGCTTGGTCTTTGGATGATATCTTGGTTCCTTAGCGAGTGCTATGGCGCCAGTGTTGTCACACAATATCTCTAGTGGGTCCAATGCACTTGGAACCACGCCAAGCTCAGTGATGAAGTTCCTGATCCAAACTCCTTCACTTGACGCTTCTGCAGCAGCCATGTATTCCGCTTCTAATGTAGATCCCGCGATCACGCTTTGCTTGCAGCTTCTCCAGCTCACAGCTCCTCCATTCAAAATATACACGTATCCTGTCTGAGACTTAGAATCATCCTTGTCGGTGTCGAAACTAGCGTCGACGTAACCTTTTACGACGAGCTGTTCATCACCCCCATAGACTAAGAACATTTCTTTAGTTCTATTCAGGTACTTTAGGATGTTCTTCACGGCTGTCCAGTGTTCCACTCCTGGATCACTTTGATATCTGCTCGTCAAACTAAGAGCATTGGACACATCCGGTCTAGTACACAGCATGGCATACATGATGGAACCTATGGCCGAGGCATAAGGCACTTTGCTCATAGCTTCCATATCATTTACTGTAGCTGGACACTGAGCCTTGCTCAATATCTTACCTGACAACATAGGCACTGAACCTTTCTTTGCCTTATCCATTCTGAACCTTTTCAGAACTTTGTCTAGGTATGTACTCTGGCTTAAAGCTATCAGGCGTCTTTGTCTATCTCTATAGATTTTGATGCCCAATATATAAGCAGCTTCACCTAGGTCTTTCATTGAAAAACACTTGTTCAAATAACTCTTCACATCGTTAAGCATGTTGATGTCATTTCCAATAATCAATATGTCATCCACATATAGTACCAGAAACGTCACCGAGCTCCTACTCACTTTCTTGTAGATACAAGCTTCGTAGCAATTTGGAACAAATCCAAAGCTCTTGATCACTTGATCAAAACGAAGGTTCCAACTCCGAGATGCTTGCTTCAGTCCATAAATGGAACGCTGAAGTTTTCATACTTTATCAGCATCCTTAGGATCGACAAAACCTTCGGGTTGCATCATATACAACTCTTCATCAATGTTGCCATTGAGGAACGCAGTCTTGACATCCATCTGCCATATTTCATAATCATGAAACGCAGCAATTGCTAATAAAATCCGAATGGACTTAAACATCGCTACGGGAGAGAAAGTCTCATCGTAGTCAACACCTTGAACTTGTCGAAAACCTTTTGCGACAAGTCGTGCTTTATAGACGGTAATATTACCATCCGCGTCCGTTTTCTTCTTGAACATCCATTTGCACTCAACGGCCTTTCGGTCGCTAGGAGGGTCCACCAAAGTCCATACTTGGTTTTCGCTCATGGATCCCAATTCGGATTTCATGGCTTCTAGCCATTTCTCATAGTCTGGGCTCATCATCGCTTCCTCATAGTTCGTAGGTTCACTGTCTTCTACTAACAAGACAGTCAAGACAGGGTTGCCGTACCACTCAGGAGGGGCACGCGGCCTTGTCGACCTGCGACGTTCAGTAGCAGCATCGTCCGAAGCTTCATGATCCTTGTCATTAGCTTCCTCTATTGTTGGTGCAGGCGGCACTGGAACAATTTCAGGTGCTGCGCTACTCTCCAATTCAAGATAAGGTTCAGTAACCTCGTCTAGCTCTACTTTCCTCCCACTCACTTCTTTCGAGAGAAACTCCTTCTCAAGAAAGGAACCGTTCTTTGCGACAAACACTTTGCCTTCGGTTCTGTGATAGAAGGTATACCCAATAGTTTCCTTAGGGTATCCTATGAAGATGCATTTCTCCGCTTTGGGTTCGAGCTTGTCCAGCATCAACTTCTTGACGTAAGCTTCGCATCCCCAAACTTTAAGAAACGACAACTTAGGTTTAGCACCAAACCACAGTTCATACGGTGTCGTCTCAACGGATTTAGATGGTGCCCTATTTAAAGTGAATGATGCGGTTTCTAATGCATAACCCCAAAATGATAACGGCAAATCAGTAAGAGACATCATTGATCGGACCATATCTAATAGGGTTCGATTCCGGCGTTCAGACACACCATTGCGCTGTGGTGTTCTGGGTGGCGTGAGTTGCGAAACAATTCCGCTTGCTTTAAGATGCGTGAGAAAATCATAACTCAAATATTCGCCCCCACGATCGGATCGTAGAAACTTAATCTTTCTGTTACGATGGTTCTCCACTTCATTCTGAAATTCCTTGAACTTTTCAAGTGTTTCAGATTTATGTTTCATTAAATAGATATACCCATATCAACTTAAGTCATCGGTAAAAGTGAGAAAATTGCGATATCCACCGCGCGTCGAAACACTCATCGGTCCACATACATCGGTATGTATGATTTCCAACAAGTCCGTTGCTCGCTCCATCATACCGGAGAACGGGGTTTTGATCATCTTGCCCATGAGGCATGGTTCGCATGTGTCAAATGATTCAAAATCAAGAGACTCCAAAAGTCCATCAGAATGGAGTTTCTTCATGCGTTTTACACCAATATGACCTAGACGACAGTGCCACAAATAAGTAGTATTATCACTATCTACTTTGCATCTCTTAGCCTCAATGTTATGGATGT
Source organism: Avena sativa (assembly GCA_916181665.1). Classification (NCBI taxonomy): domain Eukaryota; kingdom Viridiplantae; phylum Streptophyta; class Magnoliopsida; order Poales; family Poaceae; genus Avena; species Avena sativa. The sequence continues at coordinate 380,549,426 of OV702280.1, read as the reverse complement.
GTGTTTCATCCCTTTCGAGATTTAGAAGAAATAAACCATTCACAATAGGTGCATGACCATAAAAGATGTTACTCATATAAATAGAACAACCATTATTCTCCGATTTAAATGAATAACCGTCTTGCAATAAACACGATCCAGAAATAATGTTCATGCTCAACGCAGGCACATAATAACATTTATTAAGGTTTAAAACTAATCACGAAGGTAAAACTAAGGAGAGCGTGTCGACGGCCATCACATTAACTCTTGATCCGTTGCAAACGGGCATCGTCACCTCATCCCTCGCAAGCCGCCGTCTATTCCGTAGCTCCTGTTTCGAGTTACAAATATTAGCAACTGAACCGGTATCAAATACCCAGGCACTACAACGAGGGCTAGTAAGGAAAACATCAATAACATGTATATCAAATATACCTTTGATGGTGCCAGCCTTCTTGTCCGCTAAGTACTTCGGACAGTTGCGCTTCCAGTGACCCTTGTCCTTGCAATAGAAGCACTCAGTGTCCGGCTTAGGACCAGACTTGAGCTTCTTCTCAGCAGGAGCAACGCGCTTGCCGCCGCCCTTCTTGAAGGGCTTCTTTGCACCCTTACCTTTCTTAAAGGTGGGCTTGTTGACCATCAACACATGATTATCCTTTTTGATGTCCACTTCCGCGGCCTTCAGCTTTGCGAAGAGCTCGGTGATCGTATCAGTGGAACCAATCTGATTGTGAGTCACTACAAAACTTTTGTAGCTGGGAGGGAGTGATTGCAGAACCCTGTCAATCTTGAGCTCCTCTGGAATCGTGCATTCCAGTTGCTCAAGGCGTTGAGTGTAGCCCGTCATCTTAATGGCGTGCTCACTAACGGAACTCCCTTCCTCCATCTTGCAGTTAAAGAACTTCTCAGAGATCTCATATCTCTCAGAACGGGCCTGAGTCTGAAACATGGTTTTCAGCTCTTCGAGAATCTCAAAGGGCCCGGGATAGTCTTCAAAACGATTTTGAAGTTCCGGTTCCATATCAAACAACATGGTGCTCTTAATCACACCATAATCATCTTTGCGCAACTGATAGACATCTTTCTCATCAGCCGACGCAGTTGCAGCAGGGGGGTCACCTAACGCTTTCCCAAGGACATAGTCCTTTTGACCGCCAGAAAGAATGATTCTTAGATTGCGGAACCAATTGGTGAAGTTAGACCCATTGTTTCTAAGCTTTTCCTTCTCAGCAAAAACGTTGAAGTTGAAGTTGGACTTGGCCATGTGATCTACAGTATTTGCAAGTACAACTTAGACTATGTTCATGATAAATAGTTCAACTTAGTCAAATTACTAGACGAACTCCCACTAAATTCAACATCCCTCAAGTTGTTTAGTGAACATGATCCAAATTCACCACACCTAATCCGATCATCACGAGAAGAGATGTGGCTTCAATGGTGGACAACGAAGTGTCGATCATATCATTCATATGACTCATGCTTAACCTTTCGGTTCATGTGTTCCGAGGCCATGTCTGTACATGCTAGGCTCGTCAAATTAAAAACCCAAGTATTTCCACGTGTGCAAAACTGGCTTGCACCCGTTGTATGTGAGCGTAGAGTCTATAGCACCCGATCATCACGTGATGCTTGGACACGACGAACTTTCGCAACGGTGCATACTTGGGGAGAACACAGTTTTTATCTTGATCTTTAAGTGAGGAATCATCTTATAATGCTACCGTCGCGATCTAAGCATAATAAGATACATAAAAGGATAAACATCACATGCATATAACTTTATGTGACATGGTATAGCCAATCTTCGCGCAATGATCTCCATCTTGTGCGTTCCGGCATGATCTCCATCACTCCACCATGATTGCCTCCACCATGAATAGCAACTACAACTATTGCTAACTACTTAGCGATAAAGTAAAGCTATTACATGGCGTATAAGAAGTTGACTCGCAGGTCATACACAATTATAAAGACAACCATATGGCTCCTGCCGGTTGTGTAATCATCGACATGCAAGTCGTGAAACATTACAAAACATGATCATCGCATACAATATACACATCACATCTTGGGCCATACCATATCACAGAAAACACTCCCTGCAAAAACAAGTTAGACGCCTCTACTTTGTTGTTGCATGTTTTACGTGGCTTATGGGAGTAGATGCTAAGAACGATTCTTACCTACGGAAAGCCACAACGGTGATATTATGGTTGCCAAACTCCGGTGTTAATCCCATGACAACTATAGTGAGAGAAACTGACATCCACCAGCCGCATGTGTGGAACAAGCCACACGTCAAGTGCGGAGCCGGTCTCGCGAACGATGTCGCGTAAGGTTGGCCTGGACCGCTTCAATCTCACTATCCCGCGTCATAAGAAGAACACAAACAAGAGGCTTGCAACAGAAAACATCAACGCCCGCAACAACCATGTTGCGTTCTACTCGTGAAACACATCTACGCATAGATCTAGCTCTGATACCACTGAAGGGTTTCGCGGCATAGTAAATCAAAATTTTCTACGGATGCGAACAGAGGGAAAGCCAAGATCTAATCTAGGAGATGCAAACAACGAGAGAGATTGGATTAGATCTTCATACCCTTGAAGATTCGCACAGCGGAACGTTCGTCGGAACGTGGGTGATGTAGTCGTACTCGCTTCTCCTCCTCGCGATCCGATCCGATCTAGCACCACAAGTGGCGGTGCCTCCGTGAGATGCACACGTGCAGCACCTCGACGTCTCCTCCTTCCTCGGACCAGCAAGTATGGTGGAGAGACAGATTGGATCTACAACACGACGGCGTGGTGTATATGGTGGAGAATTTCTGCAGCAGGGCTTCGCCTACAAACAGTCGGGAGGGAGAGAGGAGGGCAGCAGGGCGGCTAGGGTTGGAGGGGAAGGTGTGGGGGGTTGGTGCGCCCCCAGCCCTCTGTATATAGAGGGGGGGCGCAGCCCTAGCCCCTCCCCCAAGCCCAAACCGGCGGCCCCAAAGGAGGAGGAGTGGGGGGCAAGGAAACCCCCCTTCTAGAAGCTCTATCTCGAGTTTAAACCCCTCTTGGCCGGCTGGGCCCTATGGGGCCTTGTGCCCCTGGCCCAATGTGGCCAGGGCACTCCCTCATAGGCCCATGCCCCCTTCCGTAAGGTGGGGCCACGTTGGTCCCCTTCGGGAAGGTTCTAGAAGCTTCTGGTACAATACCGATTAACCCGGAACAATTCCGAACTCCAAAAACTGCACTGCCTTATATGAATCTTGTTCTTCGGACCACTCCGGAACCTCTCGTGATGTCCCGGATCCCATCCGAGACTCCGAACAAAAACTCATAAACCAATTATCCAATCTATCCTAGCGTCGAGACATGTTAAGTGTGTGACCCTGCGGGTTCGAGAATATGCAGACATGATCTTCTATCAATAATCAACAGCGGGGTCTGGAAACCCATATTGACTCCCACACATTCATCGATGATCATATCGGATGAACCACGATGCCAGGATTCAATCAATCCCATATATATATTACCTTCGTCTCACGATATTTTACTTGCCCGAGATTCGATCGTCGGTACCATCATACCTAGTTCAATCTCGTTCACAGCAAGTACTTTACTCGTTCCGTAATCCGATATCACTTTGTTATTAACTCCTTAACCACATGCTTGCAAGCGGTGTTGATATCGATTACCGAGTGGGCCCGAAGTATATCTCTCCGACTTGGGAGGGACAAATCCCATCTCGATACATACAACCCAACAGATACTTTCCGATCACCTGAGAGACACCTTTATGATCACCCTCTCATAGGATGACGTTTGATGACCACAAAGCTCTCTTCCGATACCAGGTAGTTGTATTATCTCATGGTCTAAGGAATACAATATTTGACATAAGAAAAGCTTCACAAAGACGAACACGATGACACGATCTCATTGCTTCGCTTAGTTTGGGTTTGTCCATCACATCATTCTCCCAATGATATGATCTCATTATCAATTGACAACTCATGTCTATGGTTAGGAAACCTTAACCATCATTAATCAATGAGCTAGTCCATAGAGGCGTACTAGGGACACGATGTTGTTCACAAACCACACAAGTATTAAAGTTTCCGCTTAATACAATTCTAGCATGGAATATAAACATTATCATGAACAAGAATTATAATAATAACAGCTTTATTATTTCCTCTAGGGCATAATTCCAACAAATTCCAGAAACTAGAAAACCAGAAACGCAATAACTTTTGCATCTGAACTCCAAACGGGATGAAACCAATTTTGTTGGAAAGATAACGACGAATAGAATTTTGTTGGAAAGATAACGAAAAAATATTGGGCATCACCTTGGGAGAAAATATCATGAATATATATGTGAACTATCCCCCAAGGTGTGGAGCCGGAAAACTCGCAATAAGATATGCAAGTGAAATCCTTAGATGATGAGCTAGAGCTTGTTATGATGGTGACCACAAGCTCTAGATCCTCTCATGGAAAAGAACCAAATAACAACCAAGAAAGATGATGCTATGAATGCAAAGGTTTGAGCTCTCTCCGAACGATGCAGACGAGGCACCCGCTTGAGAGCCCCTCTTGATAGCACGACTATCTATCCTAAACCCGGTCTCCCAACTAACAATACGAGACCGGCAAAAGAAAAGCCCTATCAAGAACATACCTTTGCCTTGAGCATCCCACTTGAACTTGATGTAGACCGTCTTGTTCTTCTATAGTGGGAACACCTTTCTTGGATGCTCTTGCTTGATGAAGATGAAGACTTGCAAATTGCTCCCCCATACTCCATGGGGAAACCTCTTCTTTGAACTTGTCTTCATCATTCCATGAGCACGAGGATGGCAAGCTTCAAGCATGAGATCTTCTAGAGATGGCGCATCTTGAGCTCGCCCTTCTTCATCCTTACTTGAGGTTGATCCATCTTGATGCAACTCTTTGCACATGCCTTGATCGACCTTCAAGCTCCTTCTTTCTTCATGATTCCAATGGGCACAAAGCCCTTGGACATTTCTTCATCTTCCAACCTTGAGACCAACACATGGCCCAAGCGATGCCAATGGACAAACCTACAAGTGAAACTCAATTTACACATTAGTCCATAGAGATTGTCATTAATTACCAAAACCACACATGGGGGCATACATGCCCTTTCAAGATACAAGAAGTCTCTTGTGTCCCCAACACACCCAATACACTTGTCAGGTGTATAGGTGCACTAGTTCGGCGAAGAGATAGTGAAATACAAGTGGTATAGATAATTATAAGTGGTAACGGTGCCAAAAAAGAGCTTCTGACGGGGAGGAAAAGACTAAAGGCAAAAAGATAGAAGCAAGCAAACATGTAACAGATCTAGATGCAAACGGTGTTTCAATGTTTAGAAACAAGGCCTAGGGATCATACTTTCACTAGTAAACACTCTCTCATATAAATATATTCTCTTCATGACACTACTCTTAACTATTCTCCGGTTGGACACTCTAATCCATGGTAGGGCCTTCCCCAATCTAGATAACCCCACACTGTCACCTTGAGCTCTAGATGGTTCCAACAAACAACACAATTTCATAAAGACATCCATATCCAAATATAACTCATGAATATATATGTCATCTAGCCTAAGTGCCACACACGGTGTGCACGCTATCACTTTCACACACGTGGGGAAAATCATAGATCTATTAAAGCACGATGAGTATTTATGTAGACTCTAGCCTAAGTGCCACCATGGCGTGCACGCTGTCACTTTTACACACAAGGGGAGAGTAGAGATCTATTAAAGCACTTGAGTAGCAGAGCAGATCTACTTGATTACAAAGCTCACGATCACAACATGATCATGCATAGGGAGAGAGATGAACATATAGCTACCGGTAGAGCCCTTAGCCTCGAGGAAGAACTACTCCCTCTCATCATAGGAATCAGCAACGGTGATGAAGATGGTGGTGAAGATCGATGGATATGGCTCCGGGGGCAATTCCCCATCCCAGAAGGGTGTCGAAACAGAGACTTTTTGTCCCCCGAATTTCCCCTTCGGTGGCGATGGCGTCGTGGAACTTTTCGTGGCTTTCTGGTCGATTCTTTAGGCTTTCTGAGTCGGGGGATTCTTATAGCGAAGGAAGCAAGGTTGGTGGAGGGCCAGGGGGCACACTCCCTGTGGGCACGGCCACGGTGGGAGCCACGCCCACCTAGGGTGTGGCCACCCTGATGTCCTCCTCCGTCTCATCTTCGATTTTCCGTATCGCTCCGGGTAAAATAATGACTTTGGATTTTGTCCCGTCCAATTCCAAGAATATTCATTTTTTAGCTTTCTGAAACCAAAAACAGCAGAAAACAGGCAACTGGCACTGTGGCATCTTGTCAATAGGTTAGTCCCAGAAAGTGTTTAAAAATACCTCAAAATGTAGACAAAACATGGCAAATTTGATACAAAACAAGCATGGAGCATCAAAAATTATAGATACGTTTACGACGTATCAGGAGGTACAACCGGTGCCAAGATGTAGTACCGGATGGAATATCCGGTACTACCGGTTGGTACGGACAATGCATGCAACAACATCAAAACGCAAATAACTTGAGCAACCGAACTCCAAATGGTATGAAACCAATTTTGTTGGAAAGATAGCGAAGAGTAGAATCCAAGGGAGAAAATATCAAGTATTATCATGTGAGATACCTCCCTTGGCGTGGAGCTGGAAAAACCTCCAAGATCAAAAACATAATAAGATATATAAGGGAAGTCTGTTTTTGATGAACTAGAGCTTGTTATGAAGATTGCCACAAGCTCTAGAACCTCACTTGGATAAGATCTAAGTAACAACCAAGAAAGATGATGCTAAGTATGCAAATGTTTGAGCTCTCTCCGAAATATACGATCGAGTTACTCACTCGAGAGCCCCTCTTGATAGTACGATTATCTATCCTAAACCCGGTCTTCCAACTAACTACATGAGACCGACAAAAGTAAAAACCTATCAAGATTATACCTTTGCCTTGAGCATTCCACTTGAGCTTGATATAGACAATCTTGTGCTCCTCAAGATGGAACACCTTTCTGCTGACCCACAAGTATAGGGGATCGCAACAGTCTTCAAGGGTAGTATTACCCAATTTATTGATTCGACACAAGGGGAGCCAAAGAATACTTACAAGCCTTAACAACTGAGTTGTCAATTCAGCTGCACCTAGAAATAGTTCTTGCTCACAGTAGTTTATCAGTGGCAACAGTTTTGTAGTGGCAATATTAAAGCAAAAGCAACAGTCAAACGAAAGCAATAGTAACAGTAGTAGCAAACAATAGGATATGAGTGCGGTAGGCATAGGGATGGATGGACGGGCGTTGCATGGACGAGAATAAACATGTAACGTCAAGATCTAGGGCAATTGCAAATAAATAAGATAAAGCATCCAAGTACTAAACATTCATAGGAATGTGCTCCATATATAGTCATGCGTGCTCGCAATGAGAACTTGCACAACATCTTTTGTCCTGCCAGTCCGTTGTAGCGGGGCCTCAAGGGAACTACTGGAAATTAAGGTGCTCCTTTTAATAGAGTACCGGAGCAAATCATTAACACTCCGTGAACACATGTGATCCTCACATCACAGCCATCCCCTCAGGTTGTCCCAATTTATGTCACTTTGGGGCCTTTGGATCCAGACAATGATATGTGTACACAACTTGCAGATAAGATCACAAACAATACTATCATAATGAATCAATAATAAGTTCAGATATGAGATCATGGCACACGGGCCCTAGTGACAAGAATTAAGCACAACAAGTTGCAACAAAGTCAAATATCACTAATAGAGATACTAGGCACCATGCCCTAACAATCTTATTTGATTACATGATAGAACTCATCCAATCCCTACCATCCCCATGGCCTACAGCGGGGGGATTACTCACTCATGGATGGGGGAAACATGGATGGTTGATGGAGAGGCGTTGGTGATGATGATGGCGATGATCTTCTCCAAATTCCCCGTCCCGGCAGGGTGCTAGTCGGGGTTTCTGGTGGTGACGGTGCAGTGGAACTCTTTCTGGAAAAACGTCGACCCCCCTGAGTTTTTAGGTCAGAAGGCAACTTATAGGAGAAGAGGGAGGCCGAGGGGGTGCCTGAGGCGGCCACACCCCCTCCAGGCGCGGCCAGGCCTGGCCCGTGCGGCAGGGGGTGGGCCTCTCAGGCCTCCACTCCGTCTCGTATTCTGGCTCCGTGAATCTTCTAGTGAAATAGGATTTTTGGCATATTTTTCCGGGATTTTTCCTGATAGTTAATTTTCTGCACAAAAACTAGACACCAAGGTAATTCTGCTGAAAACAGCGTCAGTCCGTGTTAGTTGTATCCAAATCACACAATAGAGGAGAAACAATAGCAAAAGTGTCCGGGAAAGTAGATACGTTTTGGACGTATCAACTCCCCCCAAGCTTAGCTTATTGCTTGTCTTCAAAAAATTCAGTTGAAAACTAAGTGTGATAAAAGAACTTTCATGAACACATTTGCTTCATATGATGTATATATTCTCAGCATAGGAGTAGATACTTAGACAATTCATAATAAAGAGTATGCAACTAAGTCTACTCAATAGTCATTGCAAGATATGAAGAGATTCCAACTCAATAATAATAAGTAGCATGAAACATAAACATAAGCAACATTGCAATGCTCATAAAAAGGTATGATAGAGTGGTTTCTCGATTGCCTTTATTTGTAGAGCACAACATAAATTCCAAGGCACCTCTGAACTTCAAGTGAAGACTAGAAGTAAAGATATCAGAGATACAAGCATCAAAGTCATGCCAAAATTAACCAAGTTTTGAGACAAGCACATTACACTAAGAATGAGAACTATGCTCTCAAGAAGATGCTCATAGAATAAGTGGTGACTCATCAAGGAAGTGAAAAGGTTTTGAAAAGTTTGAAAGGCTTCCAAATGCCGAAAGTATGGTACTCGTTAGCTTTGAGCTCTCATTGCCCCTATCATAGGCATCTTTAGATGGTTAAGGTGAAAGTGAGGTCTATGAGTTATATGCTTGACAGACTATAAACTGGAAATCTCATGTCCCTTGAGTACGAGGGCCGCTCCTCATGCTACTCAACTTTAGTTACCGGTAAGTTCTTGTGATAGTAAATACATGCGTATCATAGAAAACCGCCAACGGGGTACCCCTTGCACATGATACAGGAGCTATCCCATAATCAAAATGACAAGGCAAGCATACAATGAACATCTCAGCAATCTCTTATTTACCATGGGAAAATAGTGCTTTTTTCTCTCTTTCCTCTTTTCAATATGTCTCTTTTTTTATAAGAAGAAAGCTTCATAGATTGCTCATTATGGTTATGCTGCAAGTTTCCACCATGATTAGGCATGGCTTAGGCTAGCGGCCCAGGCGTTTCTCTAACACATATACATAACTCCATGGATTTACAAGCTCCCCTTTTATTTCACACTGAAGACATCCGCAAAACAAAAGACCATGATATCAACTGGGTATATATTTATAGGTGTTGAAAGTGTTCCCTGTGACAGCACGGTTCTGCTAACTCCCAGCCTATAATTTGCAAGCATATAACTTTCATGGACAGTCACAATGGTTCAGGTTTATTAAGTGCAAGAAATAAAGTGTGCCATCAAGTTCGTGAGAGCTTTACTAACTAGTTTTCCCATAACAAGCAAAAAAAATATTTGGAAGAAAACAAGGCATATTGAATATGCACGGAATAGCAAATGATGCTAGCAGGTAGGTATGGTGGACACTTTTGGAAATATTGGTTTTGGGAGTTGGATGCACAAGTAGATCTCATACTCAGTGCAAGTGAAGGCTAACAATAAAGAGGGAGTGAAAAATGAGAGAGCAATAGCTGTCATAATCATGCTTGCAACAAAACTGGATTAATTATGGCAAGAAAGTGATACAAGAACTATGAGGCAAAATAAATCATCGATGCTTACTGACTATTATTTAGTCATATGCATGCATGAGAATGTGCCAAGTCGGTTCACATGAAACATTCAAAGGAGGATATCACAATATCATACCACATTATGAATAGAGCAATGCAAGCAAACATTCATATGACATGCTACAAACTATTAGCAAGCTGGAGCTAATCATAAGAGAGCAAGAACTACTAAGCATCCATAAATAACATACACCTTACATGAACATACTAAGCATGCCCACAATGATGAGTATATGTACAAAAGTGAAAACAGATAGAGTTTGTTACCAGCCTCTTACCACACCTCAAGTTGTCTTAATATTCATTATTGCCCTTCACTTGTGTGGCTTGAATAATAACATGAAACCAAATTCCACTGAGAACTGATGAACCCTGCAAAGAACTTCACAAAACCAAAGAAGAACAACAAATATTTTTGGTGTTTTCGATTTTTAAAATAGGCACAAAAAGCAAAAAAGAACCAAAGAAAAAGCAAAGCAAAAATCTTTTTGGATTTTTCTTTAAGGCAAACCAAAGCTAAAAAGCAAAGAAACAAACCAAGAGAAACAACGAAAATATTTTTGGTCTTTTTGTGTTTGGGGAAAAGCAGAAACAAGAACCAAAAAGAAAGCGAAACATGGATATACAAAGAACCGACGAAACATGATATATAGATTAGTATGGTGTCGGTGTACCTCCCCCCAAGATTAGGATTTTGGCCTAAGTGGGGCTCAACCCCATGGTGACCAAGAAGGTGCACCTCCGTAATACGACGAAGAGGCCCCTTCGTCTTGGTGCGAGCTCGAGGATGCCCCTGTGTAGTGCACAGAGTGGTCATAAGAGGGCGCGTCCCCCTGGTAGTGTCCGTGGAAACCACAAATGCAAAGCTGCTCGTCCATCTCCTCCTTGGAGCGCGACCAAGGTCCCTGACAAATGCAAAGGAATTTCTCTCTCTTCCCCGTCAGTAAACATCATCATATAAACCAAACTATCAAGGGTAGAACTAGCAGTAACAAAGTGATGCGCTTTCATGGCAGCAAGATCAAGCCTCTGAGGAGCCAAAACTGTTTCATTTGGATCAACAGATAGGTCTAAGGCAGCAACAACACGTGCATGAATAATACCCCCATAAATGGGTCCCTTAGCAGCTAAGCGACGAGCAATGAGAGAACCAAGATTATACCTAGTTTCATTGTTGAGTGCAGCATCTAGAAACGCCAAATGATAGCTGGAAATATTGCTAGTGTTCTCCCTACCAAGAATACTAGTGGCAAGATAATAAGCAAAATATCTGATAGTTGGGAGTTGAATATTTCTTATATTTCCACGCTAGGCTCTACAGTCATCATCATTGGTTATCCCGCGGTAGAGCTCCAACAAATCAGCGGGTTGAGCTAAAATCTTCTTCACCGTCCCATCCGTGCCAATACCCAAGATTTCACAAAATTTCTTCATTTTCATGGTGGTGGGCCTATTTTAGATTTTGAATGACACCTCTGGCCTGAAAGGGTTGTTAGTAAAAGAGAAACTCTCCACAAAATTTTTAGTGAGCATAGCATACTGCACACTCTCATCCTGCATATAACTAGTTAGTCCAACCCTCCAAACCAAGGTTAGGAAATCATTGAGAATCCTGCAGCCTGCAAAAAGGTAGGACAAGGGAAGGTAGAAGGGTGCGCATCCCCCTCATCTCCCTCGTTGCCAAAACGCGGTGTAATGAGATCCTCATTGTATGATGGCCTACCTCGGGAGGATGATCTTGAAGGCCTTGTACTCCTAGGTGCATCACTCTCAAACACTTCTCCAATGGTGTGGTTGTCCATGACCCTTTTTTCTGAAATTTTTAGATAAACATCAAACCAAGTAATTTCCAAGTTGATAAATAATGAGGAACTACTATAGGAGCTTGCTAGTGGGATAAACATGCATCAAAATGAAATATCTAAGCATAGAACAAGCATGCAAGATCACACAACCTGACACCTATAGCAGCAAAATACTAAAGATACAATATACCAATCAAAAATCTAATTGGACAAGCGGAGGAGGCACATACCAAGTAGCAATCCCTCCAAAAATCAGCAGAAAAGATGGGCTGAGCAAGGAGATCAAAAATCGGTAGCAAGAACAGCAGGAACTCGAGCTTGAGAAAGTTTTTCGGTGTTTTTCGGGAGAGAGAAAGAAGTGGCTGGAAGGAGGCAACTTGGAGGGCCACAGGTGGGCCACACCTTGGCCAGGCGCCACTTGGGGCTGGCCGCACCACCAGGGGGTGTGCTAGCCTGGTGGGTCCCCCTGGGCCATTCCAGGTGTCCCTCTTCCCCTTTTTTCGAGGAAAAATTTAATATGAATTTTCTGGAAATTTTCGGGAAACTTTATTTTTTGGCCAATTTTCAGGCTATGAAAATTGATTTTCTCGCATAAAAAGATTTTTTTAGAAGAAGCAAAAGCAAACAAAAACCAAAAATACAGAAGTTCTAATACACTCTAACAAGCAAACAACTAGCAAAACTAAAGCTGACAAGAGAAAGAGCAAAGACTAGGAAGGAGAAAAATAAAAGTGAGCAAGTATAACCACTGTGAAAGGATTGTTTTGTTCATTAAAATCCCTTTGTTAACAAGGTTGATCAAGTCTTGTTACCAAACAATCTTATATAAAAAAAACTTTGCATTCCACAAAGTGATTATGTTACCTCAATCTTGATAGCAATAGTCCCAATCATAATAGTTTCAAAACTTTCTTGTGGAATGGGACAATATATTTCTCGAACCTTAATGCTCTCAATATTTTCAGTGGAATTCAGGCAATAGCTCTTATCAATCTTCTTGGGGAAATAGATAGTATGCTCTTTGTCATTAATATTGAAAGTTACTTTTCCTTGATTACAATTGATGACAGTACCTATAGTATTAAGAAAAGGTCACCCTAGAATAATGGACATATTATCATCTTCAGGCATCTCAAGCACAACAAAATAAGTTAAAACCATGCAATTATGAGCCACTTGAACAGGAAGATCCTCACATATACCAATAGGAATAGTGGTTGACTTATCAACCATTTGCAAAGATATATCAGTTGGTATCAACTTTTCTAGCTAGAGTCTCTTGTAAAGAGAAAAGGCATAACACTAACTCTAGCTCCCAAATCACATAAAGCAGTTCTAACATAATTATTTTTAATATAGAAAGGAATAGTTGGTATACCTGGATCACCAAGTTTCTTTGGAAACTTACCATTGAAGGAATAATTAGCAAGCAAAGTAGAAATTTCCTCATTAGGAATCTTCCTTTTATTAGAGACAATATCCTTCATATACTTTGAATAAGGAGGCAACTTAATAGCATCAGTCAAATGAATTTGCAAAAATAAAGGTTTCATCCACTCACAAAACTTGTTATAGTGTTCTTCCTCGTTTGACTTGTGTTTCTTATTAGGAAAAGGCATAGGTTTCTGCACCCAAGGTTCTCTTTCACTACCATGTTTTTAGCAATAAAATCTTCCTTAGTGTACCTAGTGTTCTTAGTGTGCTTCTCAGGTTCTTCCTCAACTTCCTCCTTATCAGGAGCATCATTGTTATTATTTCCACTCTCAGTTTCAGCATCAGAGACAAATATACTATTAGGATCTACATCAGGTTTAGGTGGTTCCACAACTGTTTTCTTTTTTCTTTCTCTTATGAGGACTACCACTACTTTCAGCTTGTTGGGAATCCTGCTCAATTCTCTTAGGGTGTTCTTCAGGATATAAAGGATCTTGAGTGGCTATACCACTCGTAGTTCTAATTCCATAAGCATGTTTATCTCCTGAGGCGTTAACTAGCATATCTTTTTGCACCTTAGCAAGTTGATCAATCTGAGTTTGAACCATTTGGAAGTGTTTACAAAGCATTTTAATATCATTAGCAGTTTTTTTCACAATATCTTTCAACTCATTAATATCTCTAGAGTTTTCCAATAAATGGTTCTGAACTTGTTTATTAAAATTACCTTGTTTAACAATAAATGTGTCAAGTTCATCTAAGCATTGATAGGGAGGCTTACCATAGGGAATATCACCTTCATCAAAGTGGAGAGAGTGTACCTCTGAAAGGACTATATCTTCCCTTGATGTTTTTTTGGTGTTAAATGACAATCCCAACCTTGTTTTTAACTGTGCTCTTGAGTTTCAGGGGAAACGTCGTTGTTGTCTCATTGTACTGTGATGGATACTCTCTTGTGATCTTTTGAAGACGGTGGCCTTTTTAGTCTTCTCCTAGTTTCTTTCTGGTTGATGTTTTTAGGTCACCGTACTATTAAGAGGGGGTCCATGTTGGAGGGCTGTGGGAAATCACTTGTTTTTGCACAAACCTATATGCACCACCACAGCCATCCCATTATTCTGTGAGAGAGAGAGTTTTTCCTGTTCTGTTGGGGCCTTTTGAGTCTCACCGGAACTTCCGGTCATAGACCGGAAGTTCCGCTCAAACCTTTTTCTGCGAGCTGTTCTGCAGTTTGTTCCGACGCTAGTTCCGCCCAAGTTCCGGTGGCAGTTCAGTAACCTTCTGTGTTGAAGTGTGCTATTTGCCGGAACTTGGCCGGAACTTGACCGGAACTTGCTCGGAACTTTTTCCTGGCAAAAGTGCTTGAGCGGAACTTCCGCCTGAAGGCCGGAACTTCCGGTCAGACTCGCTTCGCGACCCAAAAGTTCCGCCCCTGTTCCGCCCCAAGTTCCGGTGAAGGCTCAGAAAGTTTCTGTTTTGAAACATGCTATTTGCCGGAACTTGACGGAACTTGCTCGGAAGTTCACCGGAACTTCCGGTCTGTTTTGACCGGAACTTCCGGTTGCACTTCTGGAGCGGGCGTCAACGGTCTGATGACCGTTGGAGCCAGGCTCAGGCGGAACTTCCGACCTCTCACCGGAACTTCCGGTGAGGTCGCGGGGGCTGTAACGGTTCAGTGCGAGGGGGGCCTATTTAAGGCACCCCTCTTCTTCCTCCCACTAACTATCGAATTTTTCTCTCTCCTCCATTAATACCTGAGCTTCACCTCACTAGATCTCTCTCTCTAACCACTCAAACGACCTGATCTTTTGAGAGGTGAGGGAGGAGACCTAGATCTACACTTCCACCAAAGAAGAATTGATTTCCCCCACCCATCCTTTGTGGATCTTGTTACTCTTGGGTTTCTTGGAACCCTAGACGGTGTAGGGCATCCCCGGAGCTGAGGCATGTGTTGTAAAGCTTCGAGGTGTCGTTGAGGGCCTCCAATTGAGTTGTGGAGCCTCCCCCTCAACCTTGGTGTAAAGGTTTCGGTTGGCGCCTTCAAGGTCACCGGTTAGTGGATTGTGAGGCCTCCTTTGTGGGGGAGCTCACCGGAGAAGAAGGTGAGGCCTTTGTGGCGCTCGGGTGACCTTGTGTGGCCCCGACACCTCTCCAACGTAGACGTAGCTCCTTGGGAGTGAACTACGGGAATTACATCTCCGTGTCCCCTCGCCGGTTACTTCGTTCCCTTCCTTTATTCCTTGCTATTTACTGTTTTTGTGGTTTGTGTTCGCTTTCTTGCATTTAGGTTGCTCACTTAGTTGCATCTCTAGATAACTTTCTTTCTCGTTGATCCTAAAAGTGTGAAACAAATTAAAATTGGTAGACGCCTATTCACCCCCCCCCTCTAGTCGTTTCAAGATCAAGGAGTGAACCTAGTTTCTCTACCAAAAAGACAAGTGGTGCTTCATATATTTTGTCCCATTATTTTGAATATGCATTAGTGATAATCTTGAGTAGGACTTGCATGGAATTTTTCTAAGTATAAGTTATGACATGGGAAATCCTATATGATGTCTTGGTAGAATTATCCTAAGTTATGAAACTTGCCATGTTATCATGCTTAGCCTAGCTGGTAGAAAAGAAGGGTGGATTATTCATGCTATGAAATATTTCTAAGACTATGACTTGCGTTTTTGCTTAATAAAACAACTATGTGAATGAATCACCTGGGTGGAATGGTGAGAATGGTTTGTGTTGAGTGGTTACACAAGGCCCATGTTGATGGCTACCTTGTGTATCACACTTGTGGAAAGCCACCCATGAACAAAGAGATTTGAGATGTTAAGTGTTGAGAAGCTTCTAGTGCATCCACATCGCATATGGGCTCTGCCTTGATCATATAGGTTGCAATAACTTATCCAGATGGAAAGAAGGTGGTAGGGGTGATAGGATGGAACGCGTCCATTGGTCTAAGGGAAGGCTTCTGAAAGATCTCGTCTCGATGCATGTCGAGTCTTGTGGGGAAAGTGCACCACCTCTCGAGAGGGTAAAACCTAAGTACTTAGCCGTGTCCCTAGCAATGGAGAATTTGAGCATCAAAACATTGAAGCTATCAAGGATCTCCTCATCCCAATTTCTAAGTTAAAAACTTGTGGTTGAACAAGGGTAAAGGTTCACCAATGTCTATTGGTTGTTCCTTGGGTGATTTTGACAAACAAAAACCTAGTGTTTTCAACTAATAAGGAAAACCCTATTTTGAGCAAAGCAAGCCTAAGCTACACTTAGCCAAATTCATATAGATTAGATACCACTATTCTACCATAGTATCACTTGCCAATACAATTCAAATGTATTGACCCTTGTGGCTGTAACTTATTATGTTGCGGGTTTGTTTGATGTTAGGGATTACAAGTCTACAACCAACATGATTGCCTGTGGCACTTGAAGATGAAGGACTCCATGCTATATAGTTATATCAGCTACATTGTAATAAGATAGCCAAATGAGCTATGTAAGGTGTAATGAATTATTTTATTCCTGGTTATAAGTTGTAATATGACCTTTGTTTCTTGATATTACATCTTAAACTATGGATGCTAGCTATTTGATCCAGTGACTAGCATTGTAAACACAGGGATCTCTACCTTATCAGGTTGGGACCTCTACAATCCATATCGTACACCAGCGTGGGTATGCCGAGCATGCCGATCGGCAATATCCATGAGGCGGGTGCGATTGCTGCTGACATCACTCGCTTGAGGATGTGAAGTGTGTCGGTCTGGCCGGCTTGGAAGCATAGGCTCCCGAGTATCATGTCGACTCCGTCTCCTATGGAATCGAAGTCCTGGTGGGACGCCGGTGAGTGGACGGTGAATTCGATGGTGCCGAAGAGTAGGTGGTTCTCCATTGTGGAAGAATCAAAGATCATGGTGGATGGGGCCGTCACGACCGCAACAGCAGCATACCTAGTTCCCATAGACGGTGCCAATTGATGAGGGTTTGACTCGTCAATGTCAAAGGAGAACTCAAACCGATGCACCTAATGTAATGGAAAATCCTTCACTCCCAAATTCCACCAAATCTACAAAAGCTATTGGGGGAATATGAGAGGAAGAACACAACATAAAAAACCACACAAGTCTCCAAGATCTAGATCCCAAGATATTCCCCTCACTTAGAGGAGAGATGGATTGGTGGGATTGTGGATCTATATCTCCTCTCTCTTTTCCCTCAAAAGGATGCAAGACTCATGGGATGGAGAGGGAGGAAACAAGATCAAGGAAATTAACAATGGAAGGGGAAAAGAGCTCAAACGGATAAGTACAATGGAGAATAAGGTCCCCTTTATAGGGGGCCCCGAAATCTGCCCGTTGGAGCCTGTTACGACTGGTACTACCGAACCAGAAGCGGTAGTACCAGAAGTGACCGGTACTACTGGACTAGTATTGAAAGTGGTATCGGGCATAAATGATAGGAGGAATAGATACCCCTGACGCCACCGGTAGGACACGCTGCCGGAACCAGTAGTATCGCAAAGCGGTAGCACCAGAAAATACAGCGGTACTACCAGACACTGCGGTAGTGTCAGGCTGGTGGTACCGCCCAGGCCTGAGAGGGAGCCTCAGCTCGCCAATGGACTCAGACCCGTCTGGTACCACCGGGAGGTGATGTCTACGCACTTCTATTCTTGTAGACAGTTGTTGGGCCTCCAAGTGCAGAGGTTTGTAGAACAACAACAAGTTTCCCTTAAGTGGATTATCCAAGGTTTATCGAACTCAAGGAGGAAGTGGTCAAAGGTATCCCTCTCAAGCAACCCTGCAATCAAGATATGAAAGTACAAAGGAAGTCGCCTAGAGGGGGGTGAATAGGATTTTAAAATTATTACGGTTTAGGCTCAAGAAAATGCGGAATAAAACTAACGTTTAATTTACTGAGCACAAAACCTAGCCACTAAGTTCACCTAGGTGCACCAACAACCTATGCTAAGCAATACAAGCAACAAGGTGATATCAAGGTATAAATACTTCAAGCACGATGGCTATCACAATGTAAAGTGCATAAGTAAAGGGTTCGGTTGAGAGATAACCGATGGACGCGGAGACGAAGATTTGTTTCCCGAAGTTCACTTCCAAAGAAGCTACGTCTCCGTCGGAGAGGTGCGATGGCACAATGCTCTCCAAACGCCACAAATGGCTCACCTCGAGGTGTGGTGGCTCGATGCTCACCCAACGCCACACATGGACTCACCCCGAATGCTGAAGCACGCAACTCACCGACGCCACAAAAGGCTCACCCTATTCTCCCAAGTGCGCACCACAAAAGGCGGGCACTTGCTCCACTATGGGACGCTTGAGGGCGGTCACCGAACCCGTACAAGATTTGGGCTAACTCCACAACTCAATTGGAGGCTCCCAACAACAAAGCCACAAAAGGCCAACAATGCCACAAAAGGCCAACAACGCCACAAAAGGCTACAAGACCACAAAAGGTCAACAATCCAACCACACAACCGTCTAGGGTTCCAAGCAACCCAAGAGAAACAATCTCACAAGCTTGAACTCGCCGAATCTCCGAGGAGAACTCAAACCTATGCACCAAATGCAAGGGCAAGTCCTTCTCCCCCAAATTCCAACAAAGCTACAAAAGCTATTGGGGGAATAAGGGAGGAAGAACACAAGAGTAGAACTCAAACCTATGCACCAAATGCAAGGGCAAGTCCTTCTCTCCCAAATTCCAACAAAGCTACAAAAGCTATTGGGGGAATAAGGGAGGAAGAACACAAGAGGAGAACACAAAACTCTCCAAGATCTAGATCCCAATGATTCCTTCACAAAGAAGGGATTTGACTTGGGGGGATTGTAGATCTAGATCTCCTCTCTCAAATCCCTCAAAAAGATGCAAGAATCATAGGAGGGGAAAGGGAGAGGGAAAGCTTCTTCAAGGTTGAAAATTGAGGAGCGAGAGAAAGCCAAGAACCAAGAAGATAAGCTGGTACCCACGAAGGGGAAGAGGAGCCCCTTTTAAAGGGCTCCCAGATCTGCCCGTTATGGGCATTCGCGACTCCTGGCCGGAACTTCCGGTGGGAGGCCGGAAGTTCCGGTGGCACACAGCCAACGGTCAAAAAACTGCGAAGCGAGAAACTGAAAAAGCGAATCCTGGTCGGAACTTCCGCCGATTCACCGAAACTTCCGGTGGGAGCGAAACTTTCGGTGGAAGTTCCGACAGAAGTTCCGTCAAATAGACATATTCAAAATAGAAGGTTACTGAACGTGAGCGGAACAAGAGCCGGAAGTTCAACCGGAACTTTTGGCGGCAACTAGGCCTGAGCGGAACTTCCGGTCCCTGGCCGGAACTTCCGGTGGGAGCGAAACTTCCGGTTGAAATTCCGACTGAAGTTCCGTCAAATAGAAAATCCAAAACAGAAGGTTACTGAACGTGAGTGGAAGAAGACCCGGAACTTCCACCGGAACTTTCGGCGGCAAAGATGCCCTAGCGGAACTTCCGGTCAGGGAAATTCTGAAGGGTTTCGCGGCGTAGTAAATCAAAATTTTCTACGGATGCGAACAGAGGGAAAGCCAAGATCTAATCTAGGAGATGCAAACAACGAGAGAGATTGTATTAGATCTTCATACCCTTGAAGATTCCCACAGCGGAACGTTCGTCGGAACGTGGGTGATGTAGTCGTACTCGCTTCTCCTCCTCGCGATCCGATCCGATCTAGCACCACAAGTGGCGGTGCCTCCGTGAGATGCACACGTGCAGCACCTCGACGTCTCCTCCTTCCTCGGACCAGCAAGTATGGTGGAGAGACAGATTGGATCTACAACACGACGGCGTGGTGTATATGGTGGAGAATTTCTGCAGCAGGGCTTCGCCTACAAACAGTCGGGAGGGAGAGAGGAGGGCAGCAGGGCGGCTAGGGTTGGAGGGGAAGGTGTGGGGGGTTGGTGCGCCCCCAGCCCTCTATATATAGAGGGGGGGCGCAGCCCTAGCCCCTCCCCCAAGCCCAAACCGGCGGCCCCAAAGGAGGAGGAGTGGGGGGCAAGGAAACCCCCCCTTCTAGAAGCTCTATCTCGAGTTTAAAACCCTCTTGGCCGGCTGGGCCCTATGGGGCCTTGTGCCCCTGGCCCAATGCGGCCAGGGCACTCCCTCATAGGCCCCTGCCCCCTCCCGGAAGGTGGGGCCACGTTGGTCCCCTTCCGGAAGGTTCTAGAAGCTTCCGATACAATACCGATTAACCCGAAACAATTCCGAACTCCAAAAACTGCACTGCCTTATATGAATCTTATTCTCCGGACCACTCCAGAACCTCTCGTGATGTCCCGGATCCCATCCGAGACTCCGAACAAAAACTCATAAACCAATTATCCAACTATCCTAGCGTCGAGACACGTTAAGTGTGTGACCCTGCGGGTTCGAGAATATGCAGACATGATCTTCTATCAATAATCAACAGCGGGGTCTGGAAACCCATATTGACTCCCACACATTCATCGATGATCATATCGGATGAACCAGGTTGCCAGGATTCAATCAATCCCATATATATTCCCTTCGTCTCGCGATATTTTACTTGCCCGAGATTCGATCGTCGATACCGTCATACCTAGTTCAATCTCGTTCACAGCAAGTACTTTACTCGTTCCGTAATCCGATATCACTTTGTGATTAACTCCTTAACCACATGCTTGCAAGCGGTGTTGATATCGATTACCGAGTGGGCCCGAAGTATATCTCTCCGACTTGGGAGGGACAAATCCCATCTCGATACATACAACCCAACAGATACTTTCCGATCACCTGAGAGACACCTTTATGATCACCCTCTCATAGGATGACGTTTGATGACCTCAAAGCTCTCTTCCGA
Source organism: Avena sativa (assembly GCA_916181665.1). NCBI lineage: Eukaryota > Viridiplantae > Streptophyta > Magnoliopsida > Poales > Poaceae > Avena > Avena sativa. The sequence goes on along the minus strand of OV702280.1, from coordinate 380,528,371 downwards.
TACCAGGGAGTTGTATTATCTCATGGTATAAGGAATACAATATTTGACATAAGAAAAGCTTCGCAAAGACGAACATGATGACACGATCTAATTGCTTCGCTTAGTTTGGGTCTGTCCATCACATCATTCTCCCAATGATATGATCTCATTATCAATTGACAACTCATTTCTATGGTTAGGAAACCTTAACCATCATTAATCAATGAGCTAGTCCATAGATGCGTACTAGGGACACGGTGTTGTTCACAAACCACACAAGTATTAAAGTTTCCGCTTAATACAATTCTAGCATGGAATATAAACATTATCATGAACAAGAATTATAATAATAACAGCTTTATTATTGCCTCTAGGGCATAATTCCAACAGTCTCCCACTTGCACTAGAGTCAATAATCTAGTTTACATTTGGCAACAATCTCACACCCATGGCACTGAGGTGCTGATCATGTTTTACACGTGGAAGAGGTTTAGTCAATGGATCTGCGACATTCAGATCTGTATGTACTTTGCTAATCTTCAGATCTCCATATGCTATATAATCTCGGATTATATGAAACTTACAGTTGATATGCTTGGTCTTTGGATGATATCTTGGTTCCTTAGCGAGTGCTATGGCGCCAGTGTTGTCACACAATATCTCTAGTGGGTCCAATGCACTTGGAACCACGCCAAGCTCAGTGATGAAGTTCCTGATCCAAACTCCTTCACTTGACGCTTCTGCAGCAGCCATGTATTCCGCTTCTAATGTAGATCCCGCGATCACGCTTTGCTTGCAGCTTCTCCAGCTCACAGCTCCTCCATTCAAAATATACACGTATCCTGTCTGAGACTTAGAATCATCCTTGTCGGTGTCGAAACTAGCGTCGACGTAACCTTTTACGACGAGCTGTTCATCACCCCCATAGACTAAGAACATTTCTTTAGTTCTATTCAGGTACTTTAGGATGTTCTTCACGGCTGTCCAGTGTTCCACTCCTGGATCACTTTGATATCTGCTCGTCAAACTAAGAGCATTGGACACATCCGGTCTAGTACACAGCATGGCATACATGATGGAACCTATGGCCGAGGCATAAGGCACTTTGCTCATAGCTTCCATATCATTTACTGTAGCTGGACACTGAGCCTTGCTCAATATCTTACCTGACAACATAGGCACTGAACCTTTCTTTGCCTTATCCATTCTGAACCTTTTCAGAACTTTGTCTAGGTATGTACTCTGGCTTAAAGCTATCAGGCGTCTTTGTCTATCTCTATAGATTTTGATGCCCAATATATAAGCAGCTTCACCTAGGTCTTTCATTGAAAAACACTTGTTCAAATAACTCTTCACATCGTTAAGCATGTTGATGTCATTTCCAATAATCAATATGTCATCCACATATAGTACCAGAAACGTCACCGAGCTCCCACTCACTTTCTTGTAGATACAAGCTTCGTAGCAATTTGGAACAAATCCAAAGCTCTTGATCACTTGATCAAAACGAAGGTTCCAACTCCGAGATGCTTGCTTCAGTCCATAAATGGAACGCTGAAGTTTTCATACTTTATCAGCATCCTTAGGATCGACAAAACCTTCGGGTTGCATCATATATAACTCTTCATCAATGTTGCCATTGAGGAACGCAGTCTTGACATCCATCTGCCATATTTCATAATCATGAAACGCAACAATTGCTAATAAAATCCGAATGGACTTAAACATCGCTACGGGAGAGAAAGTCTCATCGTAGTCAACACCTTGAACTTGTCGAAAACCTTTTGCGACAAGTCGTGCTTTATAGACGGTAATATTACCATCCGCGTCCGTTTTCTTCTTGAAAATCCATTTGCACTCAACGGCCTTTCGGTCGCTAGGAGGGTCCACCAAAGTCCATACTTGGTTTTCGCTCATGGATCCCAATTCGGATTTCATGGCTTCTAGCCATTTCTCATAGTCTGGGCTCATCATCGCTTCCTCATAGTTCGTAGGTTCACTGTCTTCTACTAACAAGACAGTCAAGACAGGGTTGTCGTACCACTCAGGAGGGGCACGCGGCCTTGTCGACCTGCGACGTTCAGTAGCAGCATGGTCCGAAGCTTCATGATCCTTGTCATTAGCTTCCTCTATTGTTGGTGCAGGCGGCACTGGAACAATTTCAGGTGCTGCGCTACTCTCCAATTCAAGAGAAGGTTCAGTAACCTCGTCTAGCTCTACTTTCCTCCCACTCACTTCTTTCGAGAGAAACTCCTTCTCAAGAAAGGAACCGTTCTTTGCGACAAACACTTTGCCTTCGGTTCTGTGATAGAAGGTATACCCAATAGTTTCCTTAGGGTATCCTATGAAGATGCATTTCTCCACTTTGGGTTCGAGCTTGTCCAGCATCAACTTCTTGACGTAAGCTTCGCATCCCCAAACTTTAAGAAACGACAACTTAGGTTTAGCACCAAACCACAGTTCATACGGTGTCGTCTCAACGGATTTAGATGGTGCCCTATTTAAAGTGAATGATGCGGTTTCTAATGCATAACCCCAAAATGATAACGGCAAATCAGTAAGAGACATCATTGATCGGACCATATCTAATAGGGTTCGATTCCGGCGTTCAGACACACCATTGCGCTGTGGTGTTCTGGGTGGCGTGAGTTGCGAAACAATTCCGCTTGCTTTAAGATGCGTGAGAAAATCATAACTCAAATATTCGCCCCCACGATCGGATCGTAGAAACTTAATCTTTCTGTTACGATGGTTCTCCACTTCATTCTGAAATTCCTTGAACTTTTCAAGTGTTTCAGATTTATGTTTCATTAAATAGATATACCCATATCAACTTAAGTCATCGGTAAAAGTGAGAAAATTGCGATATCCACCGCGCGTCGAAACACTCATCGGTCCACATACATCGGTATGTATGATTTCCAACAAGTCCGTTGCTCGCTCCATCATACCGGAGAACGGGGTTTTGATCATCTTGCCCATGAGGCATGGTTCGCATGTGTCAAATGATTCAAAATCAAGAGACTCCAAAAGTCCATCAGAATGGAGTTTCTTCATGCGTTTTACACCAATATGACCTAGACGACAGTGCCACAAATAAGTAGTATTATCACTATCTACTTTGCATCTCTTAGCCTCAATGTTATGGATGTGTGTTTCATCCCTTTCGAGATTTAGAAGAAATAAACCATTCACAATAGGTGCATGACCATAAAAGATGTTACTCATATAAATAGAACAACCATTATTCTCTGATTTAAATGAATAACCGTCTTGCAATAAACACGATCCAGAAATAATGTTCATGCTCAACGCAGGCACATAATAACATTTATTAAGGTTTAAAACTAATCACGAAGGTAAAACTAAGGAGAGCGTGTCGACGGCCATCACATTAACTCTTGATCCGTTGCAAACGGGCATCGTCACCTCATCCCTCGCAAGCCGCCGTCTATTCCGTAGCTCCTGTTTCGAGTTACAAATATTAGCAACTGAACCGGTATCAAATACCCAGGCACTACAACGAGGGCTAGTAAGGAAAACATCAATAACATGTATATCAAATATACCTTTGATGGTGCCAGCCTTCTTGTCCGCTAAGTACTTCGGACAGTTGCGCTTCCAGTGACCCTTGTCCTTGCAATAGAAGCACTCAGTGTCCGGCTTAGGACCAGACTTGAGCTTCTTCTCAGCAGGAGCAACGCGCTTGCCGCCGCCCTTCTTGAAGGGCTTCTTTGCACCCTTACCTTTCTTAAAGGTGGGCTTGTTGACCATCAACACATGATTATCCTTTTTGATGTCCACTTCCGCGGCCTTCAGCTTTGCGAAGAGCTCGGTGATCGTATCAGTGGAACCAATCTGATTGTGAGTCACTACAAAACTTTTGTAGCTGGGAGGGAGTGATTGCAGAACCCTGTCAATCTTGAGCTCCTCTGGAATCGTGCATTCCAGTTGCTCAAGGCGTTGAGTGTAGCCCGTCATCTTAATGGCGTGCTCACTAACGGAACTCCCTTCCTCCATCTTGCAGTTAAAGAACTTCTCAGAGATCTCATATCTCTCAGAACGGGCCTGAGTCTGAAACATGGTTTTCAGCTCTTCGAGAATCTCAAAGGGCCCGGGATAGTCTTCAAAACGATTTTGAAGTTCCGGTTCCATATCAAACAACATGGTGCTCTTAATCACACCATAATCATCTTTACGCAACTGATAGACAGCTTTCTCATCAGCCGATGCAGTTGCAGCAGGGGGGTCACCTAACGCTTTCCCAAGGACATAGTCCTTTTGACCGCCAGAAAGAATGATTCTTAGATTGCGGAACCAATTGGTGAAGTTAGACCCATTGTTTCTAAGCTTTTCCTTCTCAGCAAAAACGTTGAAGTTGAAGTTGGACTTGGCCATGTGATCTACAGTATTTGCAAGTACAACTTAGACTATGTTCATGATAAATAGTTCAACTTAGTCAAATTACTAGACGAACTCCCACTAAATTCAACATCCCTCAAGTTGTTTAGTGAACATGATCCAAATTCACCACACCTAATCCGATCATCACGAGAAGAGATGTGGCTTCAATGGTGGACAACGAAGTGTCGATCATATCATTCATATGACTCATGCTTAACCTTTCGGTTCATGTGTTCCGAGGCCATGTCTGTACATGCTAGGCTCGTCAAATTAAAAACCCAAGTATTTCCGCGTGTGCAAAACTGGCTTGCACCCGTTGTATGTGAGCGTAGAGTCTATAGCACCCGATCATCACGTGATGCTTGAACACGACGAACTTTCGCAACGGTGCATACTTGGGGAGAACACAGTTTTTATCTTGATCTTTAAGTGAGGAATCATCTTATAATGCTACCGTCGCGATCTAAGCATAATAAGATACATAAAAGGATAAACATCACATGCATATAACTTTATGTGACATGGTATAGCCAATCTTCACGCAATGATCTCCATCTTGTGCGTTCCGGCATGATCTCCATCACTCCACCATGATTGCCTCCACCACGAATAGCAACTACAACTATTGCTAACTACTTAGCGATAAAGTAAAGCTATTACATGGCGTATAAGAAGTTGACTCGCAGGTCATACACAATTATAAAGACAACCATATGGCTCCTGCCGGTTGTGTAATCATCGACATGCAAGTCGTGAAACATTACAAAACATGATCATCGCATACAATATACACATCACATCTTGGGCCATACCATATCACAGAAAACACTCCCTGCAAAAACAAGTTAGACGCCTCTACTTTGTTGTTGCATGTTTTACGTGGCTTATGGGAGTAGATGCTAAGAACGATTCTTACCTACGGAAAGCCACAACGGTGATATTATGGTTGCCAAACTCCGGTGTTAATCCCATGACAACTATAGTGAGAGAAAATGACATCCACCAGCCGCATGTGTGGAACAAGCCACACGTCAAGTGCGGAGCCGGTCTCGCGAACGATGTCGCGTAAGGTTGGCCTGGACCGCTTCAATCTCACTATCCCGCGTCATAAGAAGAACACAAACAAGAGGCTTGCAACAGAAAACATCAACGCCCGCAACAACCATGTTGCGTTCTACTCGTGAAACACATCTACGCATAGATCTAGCTCTGATACCACTGAAGGGTTTCGCGGCATAGTAAATCAAAATTTTCTACGGATGCGAACAGAGGGAAAGCCAAGATCTAATCTAGGAGATGCAAACAACGAGAGAGATTGGATTAGATCTTCATACCCTTGAAGATTCGCACAGCGGAACGTTCGTCGGAACGTGGGTGATGTAGTCGTACTCGCTTCTCCTCCTCGCGATCCGATCCGATCTAGCACCACAAGTGGCGGTGCCTCCGTGAGATGCACACGTGCAGCACCTCGATGTCTCCTCCTTCCTCGGACCAGCAAGTATGGTGGAGAGATGGATTGGATCTACAACACGACGGCGTGGTGTATATGGTGGAGAATTTCTGCAGCAGGGCTTCGCCTACAAACAGTCGGGAGGGAGAGAGGAGGGCAGCAGGGCGGCTAGGGTTGGAGGGGAAGGTGTGGGGGGTTGGTGCGCCCCCAGCCCTCTGTATATAGAGGGGGGGCGCAGCCCTAGCCCCTCCCCCAAGCCCAAACCGGCGGCCCCAAAGGAGGAGGAGTTGGGGGTAAGGAAACCCCCCTTCTAGAAGCTCTATCTCGAGTTTAAACCCCTCTTGGCCGGCTGGGCCCTATGGGGCCTTGTGCCCCTGGCCTAATGCGGCCAGGGCACTCCCTCATAGGCCCATGCCCCCTTCCGTAAGGTGGGGCCACGTTGGTCCCCTTCGGGAAGGTTCTAGAAGCTTCTGGTACAATACCGATTAACCCGGAACAATTCCGAACTCCAAAAACTGCACTGCCTTATATGAATCTTGTTCTCCGGACCACTCCGGAACCTCTCGTGATGTCCCGGATACCATCCGAGACTCCGAACAAAAACTCATAAACCAATTATCCAATCTATCCTAGCGTCGAGACATGTTAAGTGTGTGACCCTGTGGGTTCGAGAATATGCAGACATGATCTTCTATCAATAATCAACAGCGGGGTCTGGAAACCCATATTTACTCCCACACATTCATCGATGATCATATCGGATGAACCACGATGCCAGGATTCAATCAATCCCATATATATATTCCCTTCGTCTCGCGATATTTTACTTGCCCGAGATTCGATCGTCGGTACCATCATACCTAGTTCAATCTCGTTCACAGCAAGTACTTTACTCGTTCCGTAATCCGATATCACTTTGTTATTAACTCCTTAACCACATGCTTGCAAGCGGTGTTGATATCGATTACCGAGTGGGCCCGAAGTATATCTCTCCGACTTGGGAGGGACAAATCCCATCTCGATACATACAACCCAACAGATACTTTCCGATCACCTGATAGACACCTTTATGATCACCCTCTCATAGGATGACGTTTGATGACCACAAAGCTCTCTTCCGATACCAGGGAGTTGTATTATCTCATGGTCTAAGGAATACAATATTTGACATAAGAAAAGCTTCGCAAAGACGAACACGATGACACGATCTCATTGCTTCGCTTAGTTTGGGTTTGTCCATCACATCATTCTCCCAATGATATGATCTCATTATCAATTGACAACTCATGTCTATGGTTAGGAAACCTTAACCATCATTAATCAATGAGCTAGTCCATAGAGGCGTACTAGGGACACGATGTTGTTCACAAACCACACAAGTATTAAAGTTTCCGCTTAATACAATTCTAGCATGGAATATAAACATTATCATGAACAAGAATTATAATAATAACAGCTTTATTATTTCCTCTAGGGCATAATTCCAACAAATTCTAGAAACTAGAAAACCAGAAACGCAATAACTTTTGCATCCGAACTCCAAACGGGATGAAACCAATTTTGTTGGAAAGATAACGACGAATAGAATTTTGTTGGAAAGATAACGAAAAAATATTGGGCATCACCTTGGGAGAAAATATCATGAATATATATGTGAACTATCCCCCAAGGTGTGGAGCCGGAAAACTCGCAATAAGATATGCAAGTGAAATCCTTAGATGATGAGCTAGAGCTTGTTATGATGGTGACCACAAGCTCTAGATCCTCTCATGGACAAGAACCAAATAACAACCAAGAAAGATGATGCTATGAATTCAAAGGTTTGAGCTCTCTCCGAACGATGCAGACGAGGCACCCGCTTGAGAGCCCCTCTTGATAGCACGGCTATCTATCCTAAACCCGGTCTCCCAACTAACAATACGAGACCGGCAAAAGAAAAGCCCTATCAAGAACATACCTTTGCCTTGAGCATCCCACTTGAACTTGATGTAGACCGTCTTGTTCTTCTATAGTGGGAACACCTTTCTTGGATGCTCTTGCTTGATGAAGATGAAGACTTGCAAATTGCTCCCGCATACTCCATGGGGAAACCTCTTCTTTGAACTTGTCTTCATCATTCCATGAGCACGAGGATGGCAAGCTTCAAGCATGAGATCTTCTAGAGATGGCGCATCTTGAGCTCGCCCTTCTTCATCCTTACTTGAGGTTGATCCATCTTGATGCAACTCTTTGCACATGCCTTGATCGACCTTCAAGCTCCTTCTTTCTTCATGATTCCAATGGGCACAAAGCCCTTGGACATTTCTTCATCTTCCAACCTTGAGACCAACACATGGCCCAAGCGATGCCAATGGACAAACCTACAAGTGAAACTCAATTTACACATTAGTCCATAGAGATTGTCATTAATTACCAAAACCACACATGGGGGCATACATGCCCTTTCAAGATACAAGAAGTCTCTTGTGTCCCCAACACACCCAATACACTTGTCAGGTGTATAGGTGCACTAGTTCGGCGAAGAGATAGTGAAATACAAGTGGTATAGATAATTATAAGTGGTAACGGTGCCAAAAAAGAGCTTCTGACGGGGAGGAAAAGACTAAAGGCAAAAAGATAGAAGCAAGCAAACATGTAACAGATCTAGATGCAAACGGTGTTTCAATGTTTAGAAACAAGGCCTAGGGATCATACTTTCACTAGTAAACACTCTCTCATATAAATATATTCTCTTCATGACACTACTCTTAACTATTCTCCGGTTGGACACTCTAATCCATGGTAGGGCCTTCCCCAATCTAGATAACCCCACACTGTCACCTTGAGCTCTAGATGGTTCCAACAAACAACACAATTTCATAAAGACATCCATATCCAAATATAACTCATGAATATATATGTCATCTAGCCTAAGTGCCACACACGGTGTGCACGCTATCACTTTCACACACGTGGGGAAAATCATAGATCTATTAAAGCACGATGAGTATTTATGTAGACTCTAGCCTAAGTGCCACCATGGCGTGCACGCTGTCACTTTTACACACAAGGGGAGAGTAGAGATCTATTAAAGCACTTGAGTAGCAGAGCAGATCTACTTGATTACAAAGCTCACGATCACAACATGATCATGCATAGGGAGAGAGATGAACATATAGCTACCGGTAGAGCCCTTAGCCTCGAGGAAGAACTACTCCCTCTCATCATAGGAATCAGCAACGGTGATGAAGATGGTGGTGAAGATCGATGGATATGGCTCCGGGGGCAATTCCCCATCCCAGAAGGGTGTCGAAACAGAGACTTTTTGTCCCCCGAATTTCCCCTTCGGTGGCGATGGCGTCGTGGAACTTTTCGTGGCTTTCTGGTCGATTCTTTAGGCTTTCTGAGTCGGGGGATTCTTATAGCGAAGGAAGCAAGGTTGGTGGAGGGCCAGGGGGCACACTCCCTGTGGGCACGACCACGGTGGGAGCCACGCCCACCTAGGGTGTGGCCACCCTGATGTCCTCCTCCGTCTCATCTTCGATTTTCCGTATCGCTCCGGGTAAAATAATGACTTTGGATTTTGTCCCGTCCAATTCCAAGAATATTCATTTTTTAGCTTTCTGAAACCAAAAACAGCAGAAAACAGGCAACTGGCACTGTGGCATCTTGTCAATAGGTTAGTCCCAGAAAGTGTTTAAAAATACCTCAAAATGTAGACAAAACATGGCAAATTTGATACAAAACAAGCATGGAGCATCAAAAATTATAGATACGTTTACGACGTATGAGGAGGTACAACCGGTGCCAAGATGTAGTACCGGATGGAATATCCGGTACTACCGGTTGGTACGGACAATGCATGCAACAACATCAAAACGCAAATAACTTGAGCAACCGAACTCCAAATGGTATGAAACCAATTTTGTTGGAAAGATAGCGAAGAGTAGAATCCAAGGGAGAAAATATCAAGTATTATCATGTGAGATACCTCCCTTGGCGTGGAGCTGGAAAAACCTCCAAGATCAAAAACATAATAAGATATATAAGGGAAGTCTGTTTTTGATGAACTAGAGCTTGTTATGAAGATTGCCACAAGCTCTAGAACCTCACTTGGATAAGATCTAAGTAACAACCAAGAAAGATGATGCTAAGTATGAAAATGTTTGAGCTCTCTCCGAAATATACGATCGAGTTACTCACTCGAGAGCCCCTCTTGATAGTACGATTATCTATCCTAAACCCGGTCTTCCAACTAACTACATGAGACCGACAAAAGTAAAAACCTATCAAGATTATACCTTTGCCTTGAGCATTCCACTTGAGCTTGATATAGAAAATCTTGTGCTCCTCAAGATGGAACACCTTTCTGATGACCCACAAGTATAGGGGATCGCAACAGTCTTCAAGGGTAGTATTACCCAATTTATTGATTCGACACAAGGGGAGCCAAAGAATACTTACAAGCATTAACAACTGAGTTGTCAATTCAGCTGCACCTAGAAATAGTTCTTGCTCACAGTAGTTTATCAGTAGCAACAGTTTTGTAGTGGCAATATTAAAGCAAAAGCAACAGTCAAACGAAAGCAATAGTAACAGTAGTAGCAAACAATAGGATATGAGTGCGGTAGGCATAGGGATGGATGGACGGGCGTTGCATGGACGAGAATAAACATGTAACGTCAAGATCTAGGGCAATTGCAAATAAATAAGATAAAGCATCCAAGTACTAGACATTCATAGGAATGTGCTCCATATATAGTCATGCGTGCTCGCAATGAGAACTTGCACAACATCTTTTGTCCTGCCAGTCCGTTGTAGCGGGGCCTCAAGGGAACTACTGGAAATTAAGGTGCTCCTTTTAATAGAGTACCGGAGCAAATCATTACACTCCGTGAACACATGTGATCCTCACATCATAGCCATCCCCTCAGGTTGTCCCAATTTATGTCACTTTGGGGCCTTTGGATCCAGACAATGATATGTGTACACAACTTGCAGATAAGATCACAAACAATACTATCATAATGAATCAATAATAAGTTCAGATATGAGATCATGGCACACGGGCCCTGGTGACAAGAATTAAGCCCAACAAGTTGCAACAAAGTCAAATATCACTAATAGAGATACTAGGCACCATGCCCTAACAATCTTATTTGATTACATGATAGAACTCATCCAATCCCTACCATCCCCATGGCCTACAGCGGGGGATTACTCACTCATGGATGGGGGAAACATGGATGGTTGATGGAGAGGCGTTGGTGATGATGATGGCGATGATCTTCTCCAAATTCCCCGTCCCGGCAGGGTGCTAGTCGGGGTTTCTGGTGGTGACGGTGCAGTGGAACTCTTTCTGGAAAAACGTCGACCCCCCTGAGTTTTTAGGTCAGAAGGCAACTTATAGGAGAAGAGGGAGGCCGAGGGGGTGCCTGAGGCGGCCACACCCCCTCCAGGCGCGGCCAGGCCTGGCCCGTGCGGCAGGGGGTGGGCCTCTCAGGCCTCCACTCCGTCTCGTATTCTGGCTCCGTGAATCTTCTAGTGAAATAGGATTTTTGGCATATTTTTCCGGGATTTTTCCTGATAGTTAATTTTCTGCACAAAAACTAGACACCAAGGTAATTCTGCTGAAAACAGCGTCAGTCCGTGTTAGTTGTATCCAAATCACACAATAGAGGAGAAACAATATCAAAAGTGTCCGGGAAAGTAGATACGTTTTGGACGTATCAACTCCCCCCAAGCTTAGCTTATTGCTTGTCTTCAAAAAATTCAGTTGAAAACTAAGTGTGATAAAAGAACTTTCACGAACACATTTGCTTCATATGATGTATATATTCTCAGCACAGGAGTAGATACTTAGAAAATTCATAATAAAGAGTATGCAACTAAGTCTACTCAATAGTCATTGCAAGATATGAAGAGATTCCAACTCAATAATAATAAGTAGCATGAAACATAAACATAAGCAACATTGCAATGCTCATAAAAAGGTATGATAGAGTGGTTTCTCGCTTGCCTTTATTTGTAGAGCACAACATAAATTCCAAGGCACCTCTGAACTTCAAGTGAAGACTAGAAGTAAAGATATCAGAGATACAAGCATCAAAGTCATGCCAAAATTAACCAAGTTTTGAGACAAGCACATTACACTAAGAATGAGAACTATGCTCTCAAGAAGATGCTCATAGAATAAGTGGTGACTCATCAAGGAAGTGAAAAGGTTTTGAAAAGTTTGAAAGGCTTCCAAATGCCGAAAGTATGGTACTCGTTAGCTTTGAGCTCTCATTGCCCCTATCATAGGCATCTTTAGATGGTTAAGGTGAAAGTGAGGTCTATGAGTTATATGCTTGACAGACTATAAACTGGAAATCTCATGTCCCTTGAGTACGAGGGCCGCTCCTCATGCTACTCAACTTTAGTTACCGGTAAGTTCTTGTGATAGTAAATACATGCGTATCATAGAAAACCGCCAACGGGGTACCCCTTGCACATGATACAGGAGCTATCCCATAATCAAAATGACAAGGCAAGCATACAATGAACATCTCAGCAATCTCTTATTTACCATGGGAAAATAGTGCTTTTTTCTCTCTTTCCTCTTTTCAATATGTCTCTTTTTTTATAAGAAGAAAGCTTCATAGATTGCTCATTATGGTTATGCTGCAAGTTTCCACCATGATTAGGCATGGCTTAGGCTAGCGGCCCAGGCGTTTCTCTAACACATATACATAACTCCATGGATTTACAAGCTCCCCTTTTATTTCACACTGAAGACATCCGCAAAACAAAAGACCATGATATCAACTGGGTATATATTTATAGGTGTTGAAAGTGTTCCCTGTGACAGCACGGTTCTGCTAACTCCCAGCCTATAATTTGCAAGCATATAACTTTCATGGACAGTCACAATGGTTCAGGTTTATTAAGTGCAAGAAATAAAGTGTGCCATCAAGTTCGTGAGAGCTTTACTAACTAGTTTTCCCATAACAAGCAAAAAAAATATTTGGAAGAAAACAAGGCATATTGAATATGCACGGAATAGCAAATGATGCTAGCAGGTAGGTATGGTGGACACTTTTGGAAATATTGGTTTTGGGAGTTGGATGCACAAGTAGATCTCATACTCAGTGCAAGTGAAGGCTAACAATAAAGAGGGAGTGAAAAACGAGAGAGCAATAGCTGTCATAATCATGCTTGCAACAAAACTGGATTAATTATGGCAAGAAAGTGATACAAGAACTATGAGGCAAAATAAATCATCGATGCTTACTGACTATTATTTAGTCATATGCATGCATGAGAATGTGCCAAGTCGGTTCACATGAAACATTCAAAGGAGGATATCACAATATCATACCACGTTATGAATAGAGCAATGCAAGCAAACATTCATATGACATGCTACAAACTATTAGCAAGCTGGAGCTAATCATAAGAGAGCAAGAACTACTAAGCATCCATAAATAACATACACCTTACATGAACAGACTAAGCATGCCCACAATGATGAGTATATGTACAAAAGTGAAAACAGATAGAGTTTGTTACCAGCCTCTTACCACACCTCAAGTTGTCTTAATATTCATTATTGCCCTTCACTTGTGTGGCTTGAATAATAACATGAAACCAAATTCCACTGAGAACTGATGAACCCTGCAAAGAACTTCACAAAACCAAAGAAGAACAACAAATATTTTTGGTGTTTTCGATTTTTAAAATAGGCACAAAAAGCAAAAAAGAACCAAAGAAAAAGCAAAGCAAAAATCTTTTTGGATTTTTCTTTAAGGCAAACCAAAGCTAAAAAGCAAAGAAACAAACCAAGAGAAACAACGAAAATATTTTTGGTCTTTTTGTGTTTGGGGAAAAGCAGAAACAAGAACCAAAAAGAAAGCGAAACATGGATATACAAAGAACCGACGAAACATGATATATAGATTAGTATGGTGTCGGTGTACCTCCCCCCAAGATTAGGATTTTGGCCTAAGTGGGGCTCAACCCCATGGTGACCAAGAAGGTGCACCTCCGTAATACGACGAAGAGGCCCCTTCGTCTTGGTGCGAGCTCGAGGATGCCCCTGTGTAGTGCACAGAGTGGTCATAAGAGGGCGCGTCCCCCTGGTAGTGTCCGTGGAAACCACAAATGCAAAGCTGCTCGTCCATCTCCTCCTTGGAGCGCGACCAAGGTCCCTGACAAATGCAAAGGAATTTCTCTCTCTTCCCCGTCAGTAAACATCATCATATAAACCAAACTATCAAGGGTAGAACTAGCAGTAACAAAGTGATGCGCTTTCATGGCAGCAAGATCAAGCCTCTGAGGAGCCAAAACTGTTTCATTTGGATCAACAGATAGGTCTAAGGCAGCAACAACACGTGCATGAATAATACCCCCATAAATGGGTCCCTTAGCAGCTAAGCGACGAGCAATGAGAGAACCAAGATTATACCTAGTTTCATTGTTGAGTGCAGCATCTAGAAACGCCAAATGATAGTTGGAAATATTGCTAGTGTTCTCCCTACCAAGAATACTAGTGGCAAGATAATAAGCAAAATATCTGATAGTTGGGAGTTGAATATTTCTTATATTTCCACGCTAGGCTCTACAGTCATCATCATTGGTTATCCCGCGGTAGAGCTCCAACAAATCAGCGGGTTGAGCTAAAATCTTCTTCACCGTCCCATCCGTGCCAATACCCAAGATTTCACAAAATTTCTTCATTTTCATGGTGATGGGCCTATTTTAGATTTTGAATGACACCTCTGGCCTGAAAGGGTTGTTAGTAAAAGAGAAACTCTCCACAAAATTTTTAGTGAGCATAGCATACTGCACACTCTCATCCTGCATATAACTAGTTAGTCCAACCCTCCAAACCAAGGTTAGGAAATCATTGAGAATCCTGCAGCCTGCAAAAAGGTAGGACAAGGGAAGGTAGAAGGGTGCGCATCCCCCTCATCTCCCTCGTTGCCAAAACGCGGTGTAATGAGATCCTCATTGTATGATGGCCTACCTCGGGAGGATGATCTTGAAGGCCTTGTACTCCTAGGTGCATCACTCTCAAACACTTCTCCAAAGGTGTGGTTGTCCATGACCCTTTTTTCTGAAATTTTTAGATAAACATCAAACCAAGTAATTTCCAAGTTGATAAATAATGAGGAACTACTATAGGAGCTTGCTAGTGGGATAAACATGCATCAAAATGAAATATCTAAGCATAGAACAAGCATGCAAGATCACACAACCTGACACCTATAGCAGCAAAATACTAAAGATACAATATACCAATCAAAAATCTAATTGGACAAGCGGAGGAGGCACATACCAAGTAGCAATCCCTCCAAAAATCAGCAGCAAAGATGGGCTGAGCAAGGAGATCAAAAATTGGGAGCAAGAACAGCAGGAACTCGAGCTTGAGAAAGTTTTTCGGTGTTTTTCGGGAGAGAGAGAAAGAAGTGGCTGGAAGGAGGCAACTTGGAGGGCCACAGGTGGGCCACACCTTGGCCAGGCGCCACTTGGGGCTGGCCGCACCACCAGGGGGTGTGCTAGCCTGGTGGGTCCCCCTGGGCCATTCCAGGTGTCCCTCTTCCCCTTTTTTCGAGGAAAAATTTAATATGAATTTTCTGAAAATTTTCGGGAAACTTTATTTTTTGGCCAATTTTCAGGCTATGAAAATTGATTTTCTCGCATAAAAAGATTTTTTTAGAAGAAGCAAAAGCAAACAAAAACCAAAAATACAGAAGTTCTAATACACTCTAACAAGCAAACAACTAGCAAAACTAAAGCTGACAAGAGAAAGAGCAAAGACTAGGAAGGAGAAAAATAAAAGTGAGCAAGTATAACCACTGTGAAAGGATTGTTTTGTTCATTAAAATCCCTTTGTTAACAAGGTTGATCAAGTCTTGTTACCAAACAATCTTATATAAAAAAACTTTGCATTCCACAAAGTGATTATGTTACCTCAATCTTGATAGCAATAGTCCCAATCATAATAGTTTCAAAACTTTCTTGTGGAATGGGACAATATATTTCTCGAACCTTAATGCTCTCAATATTTTCAGTGGAATTCAGGCAATAGCTCTTATCAATCTTCTTGGGGAAATAGATAGTATGCTCTTTGTCATTAATATTGAAAGTTACTTTTCCTTGATTACAATTGATGACAGCACCTATAGTATTAAGAAAAGGTCACCCTAGAATAATGGACATATTATCATCTTCAGGCATCTCAAGCACAACAAAATAAGTTAAAACCATGCAATTATGAGCCACTTGAACAGGAAGATCCTCACATATACCAATAGGAATAGTGGTTGACTTATCAACCATTTGCAAAGATATATCAGTTGGTATCAACTTTTCTAGCTAGAGTCTCTTGTAAAGAGAAAAGGCATAACACTAACTCTAGCTCCCAAATCACATAAAGCAGTTCTAACATAATTATTTTTAATATAGAAAGGAATAGTTGGTATACCTGGATCACCAAGTTTCTTTGGAAACTTACCATTGAAGGAATAATTAGCAAGCAAAGTAGAAATTTCCTCATTAGGAATCTTCCTTTTATTAGAGACAATATCCTTCATATACTTTGAATAAGGAGGCAACTTAATAGCATCAGTCAAATGAATTTGCAAAAATAAAGGTTTCATCCACTCACAAAACTTGTTATAGTGTTCTTCCTCGTTTGACTTGTGTTTCTTATTAGGAAAAGGCATAGGTTTCTGCACCCAAGGTTCTCTTTCACTACCATGTTTTTAGCAATAAAATCTTCCTTAGTGTACCTAGTGTTCTTAGTGTGCTTCTCAGGTTCTTCCTCAACTTCCTCCTTATCAGGAGCATCATTGTTATTATTTCCACTCTCAGTTTCAGCATCAGAGACAAATATACTATTAGGATCTACATCAGGTTTAGGTGGTTCCACAACTGTTTTCTTTTTTCTTTCTCTTATGAGGACTACCACTACTTTCAGCTTGTTGGGAATCCTGCTCAATTCTCTTAGGGTGTTCTTCAGGATATAAAGGATCTTGAGTGGCTATACCACTCGTAGTTCTAATTCCATAAGCATGTTTATCTCCTGAGGCGTTAACTAGCATATCTTTTTGCACCTTAGCAAGTTGATCAATCTGAGTTTGAACCATTTGGAAGTGTTTACAAAGCATTTTAATATCATTAGCAGTTTTTTTCACAATATCTTTCAACTCATTAATAGCTCTAGAGTTTTCCAATAAATGGTTCTGAACTTGTTTATTAAAATTACCTTGTTTAACAATAAATGTGTCAAGTTCATCTAAGCATTGATAGGGAGGCTTACCATAGGGAATATCACCTTCATCAAAGTGGAGAGAGTGTACCTCTGAAAGGACTATATCTTCCCTTGATGTTTTTTTTGGTGTTAAATGACAATCCCAACCTTGTTTTTAACTGTGCTCTTGAGTTTCAGGGGAAACGTCGTTGTTGTCTCATTGTACTGTGATGGATACTCTCTTGTGATCTTTTGAAGACGGTGGCCTTTTTAGTCTTCTCCTAGTTTCTTTCTGGTTGATGTTTTTAGGTCACCGTACTATTAAGAGGGGGTCCATGTTGGAGGGCTGTGGGAAATCACTTGTTTTTGCACAAACCTATATGCACCACCACAGCCATCCCATTATTCTGTGAGAGAGAGAGTTTTTCCTGTTCTGTTGGGGCCTTTTGAGTCTCACCGGAACTTCCGGTCTAGACCGGAAGTTCTGCTCAAACCTTTTTCTGCGAGCTGTTCTGCAGTTTGTTCCGACGCTAGTTCCGCCCAAGTTCCGGTGGCAGTTCAGTAACCTTCTGTGTTGAAGTGTGCTATTTGCCGGAACTTGGCCGGAACTTGACCGGAACTTGCTCGGAACTTTTTCCTGGCAAAAGTGCTTGAGCGGAACTTCCGCCTGAAGGCCGGAACTTCCGCCTGAAGGCCGGAACTTCCGGTCAGACTCGCTTCGCGACCCAAAAGTTCCGCCCCTGTTCCGCCCCAAGTTCCGGTGAAGGCTCAGAAAGTTTCTGTTTTGAAACATGCTATTTGCCGGAACTTGACGGAACTTGGTCGGAAGTTCACCGGAACTTCCGATCTGTTTTGACCGGAACTTCCGGTTGCACTTCTGGAGCGGGCGTCAACGGTCTGATGACCGTTGGAGCCAGGCTCAGGCGGAACTTCCGACCTCTCACCAGAACTTCCGGTGAGGTCGCGGGGGCTGTAACGGTTCAGTGCGAGGGGGGCCTATTTAAGGCACCCCTCTTCTTCCTCCCACTAACTATCGAATTTTTCTCTCTCCTCCATTAATACCTGAGCTTCACCTCACTAGATCTCTCTCTCTCTAACCACTCAAACGACCTGATCTTTTGAGAGGTGAGGGAGGAGACCTAGATCTACACTTCCACCAAAGAAGAATTGATTTCCCCCACCCATCCTTTGTGGATCTTGTTACTCTTGGGTTTCTTGGAACCCTAGACGGTGTAGGGCATCCCCGGAGCTGAGGCATGTGTTGTAAAGCTTTGAGGTGTCGTTGAGGGCCTCCAATTGAGTTGTGGAGCCTCCCCCTCAACCTTGGTGTAAAGGTTTCGGTTGGCGCCTTCAAGGTCACCGGTTAGTGGATTGTGAGGCCTCCTTTGTGGGGGAGCTCACCGGAGAAGAAGGTGAGGCCTTTGTGGCGCTCGGGTGACCTTGTGTGGCCCCGACACCTCTCCAACGTAGACGTAGCTCCTTGGGAGTGAACTACGGGAATTACATCTTCGTGTCCCCTCGCCGGTTACTTCGTTCCCTTCCTTTATTCCTTGTTATTTACTGTTTTTGTGGTTTGTGTTCGCTTTCTTGCATTTAGGTTGCTCACTTAGTTGCATCTCTAGATAACTTTCTTTCTCGTTGAGCCTAAAATTGTGAAACAAATTAAAATTGGTAGACGCCTATTCACCCCCCCCCCTCTAGTCGTTTCAAGTCGGTACTTTCAATTGGTATCAGAGCCGAGGCTCTTATTTCAGGCTTTACCGCCTAAGAGACTATGGCCGACGAAGGGGGTAGTGAAACTGAAAAAGCCAAGAACTTGGCCACTATGGATGACCTCAAGCAATTGGAGTCATCCATGATGTCCAAGTTCGAGGAAATGATGACTCTCTTGCAGTCCCTCAAGCCAAACCCCATGGTTGCTATTGACACACCCCAATCCAACGAGGTTCCTCCCACCGTTACGGTGTCCGCCCCCGGGGTAACTCCCGCGGCTGCCACCACTCATTTGGGACTTGGTTTTGTTGCTCAAACCTCTACCAAGGTTCCAAGTGAGAACATCGAGGAGCCCGAGAACCCAACTTCAAAAGGGGAGAATGGAGGAAAGGACTACTCGGCGGTACCCCCACCGCTGAAGTACACTCCGGATCCACCCATTCCCATGCCACACATTATCCCTCAAGGAGCACCACCAATGCTAGATACGTCTAATTTCGCCAATTGGCAATATCTAATGCGCTCACATATTTCCAGCTCATCCATTGAGTTAATGAGGATTGTGGAGGATGGATTCTCTCCATTTGACCCAAAGAAGTTGACACGAGGTGAAGTGGTGGACAAGCAACTCAATGCTACAGCTTTGGGAATGATTCAAAAGGCCTTGACTCCAAAGGATTTTGCTCACATACGCCAATTTGACACTGCCAAGGAAGCTTGGGATCAACTCACCGAGCTCTTCGTTGGGAATGCTAGCATCCAAAGCTCCAAGTTTGACGAGATCAACAACGAGTGCGATGGATTCGCAATGCAAGATGATGAGACCCCTGAAGACATGTATAGGCGCCTTAAGGTCCTTTGTTCCACTATGAGGGACCTTGGGGCTCACTATGTTGATGACAAGTTTATGAAGAGAAAGTTCATTCAAGCTCTTCTCCCATTTGAAGAACAAAAGCTCAACTCTATCAAGGGAAGGACCAACTTTCACTTAATGACCTCCCAAGAAGTCTTGAGTGAAGTAATTGCCATGACTATTGCTAAGAAGAATGCGGAGTCCGCTCGAGCTAGAGCCATTGGATCAACAAAAGTGAACCTTGCTTTGAAGGCCAAGGCTATTGAAGTTGATGATGATGATACATCAAGTGAGTGGTCTCAAGAAGATCTCAAATGTGCCTT
The DNA here is from genome assembly GCA_916181665.1 of Avena sativa. Classification (NCBI taxonomy): domain Eukaryota; kingdom Viridiplantae; phylum Streptophyta; class Magnoliopsida; order Poales; family Poaceae; genus Avena; species Avena sativa. The sequence continues at coordinate 380,508,434 of OV702280.1, read as the reverse complement.
CAACGAACATCTTGCTCTCGCTTCAAGGGCCTTTTGGAACAAGTCCGGATTCAAGTCAAGATCAAGGGACAACTCAAGATTCAACTCACCCAACAAGTCTCCCAAAGCAAGATCATGCTACAATTGCAATGACAAGAGTCACTTTGTGGCCAAGTGTCCCTTTGAGAACCGTGAAGACAATGGTGGTCGTCTCATTCGCAAGGTCAAGACAAGATCTCCTCATCCCATAAACAAGAACTACACCGTCAAGAACGCCACCAACAAGGAACGAGCAATTGTGGTCCATGAAGAATATCTTTCGGGCATGGATGAAGATGATGATGATGAAGGTCATGGTGGAGAAATTTTGTGGGGGTTGCTGCTATTGCCACTACCTCAACTCCACGTCTATCCCTCTTCGACTCTCCAAATGATAATGTCATCTCCTCCAACCAAAAGTGCTTCATGGCCAAGGCCACCGAGGTATCATCGAAACCCACTCCTCAACCCATCTCTAGTGAGCCTTCCTCTCTTGATCTTGTTGGTCTAGAGGTGAAGAAAGAGATGATTGACATGTGTGAATTTGTTGCTACCTTAGATGAAGAAACTAAAAACTGCTTTGAGTCCTTACTTGCACAACTTGAAAATGCTAGAGATGCCTTAGATGAAAAGGAAGAAATTCTTGACTTGCTAAGTAAAAATGAAAGAGATGTCGCCGATGAAATTGCCTCTCTCACTCAAAGTCTTGAGGATGAACAAAATATGAGAATTAATCTTGAAGAAAATGTGTCTAAGCTTGTAGATGATCATAACAACACTCTGACCTCTACAATTAAAGAACGTGACCATGCTCTTGCTTTGATTAAGGTTCTCAAGAAAGAAAATGCTGAGTTTGTGGGTTGTCATGATAAGACTCAAGAGGATCTTGAGAAACTCAAAGAGGAACACAAAGCCTTGGAGAGTAAATTCTCAAGTCTTTTTGAGGCTCATGAACAACTTCAAACTCAATTAACTTGTGATCTTTCTAAGTCTTCCGCTGTGCAAATTATAGACTTGTATAGTTCTCCTAACCCTTGTTGCAAGAATGAGCATCTCATAGAGGAGGTCAAGGTTTTGAAGGATCAACTTGCCAAGATTAAGAAGAAGAATAAGAAGAAGAAGAAGAAAAAGAACAAGGGCATGGCCCAAGGAGTTCCAAATGGCCTAACCCTTTTGCAAAGTGACAACTTTGCTGGAAAGAACAATCCCTCTTATATTCTTTGCAAATCTCTTGATGGTCATGTATATGCTAGATATGTGGGGACATCTTACATGCATGATTATCACTAGGCCATTTGGGTGCCAAAGGTTCTTGTCACTAACAAAAAGGGACCCATTGCAAAATGGGTACCTAAAACCAAGTCTTGATTTTCTTGTAGGACTATGCTTCCGGCGGATCAAAATGGGTGCTTGATAGTGGTGCCACGAGTCATATGACCGGAAGCAAGTCTATCATGACTGAGTTGAGACCCAATATTGCCAACACCATGGTCTCCTACGGTGACAAAACAAGCTCTCAGGTTTTGGGTTTTGGCAAAGTGGTGGTAACCCCGGATGTATCCTTGGTTGACGTCATGCTTGTCAAAACTCTTGGTTACAACTTACTCTCAGTTCGTGCTCTTGCTCTTTTAGGTCTTTCTTCTTTCTTTAATTCTCATTCCGTGGTTCTCATGTGGAGCAAGTCTCTCAAGGTAGCTTTTGTAGGGTATGTAGAACATGACTTGTACGTGGTGGACTTTTCAGGGACCACTACTCCTCATGCTCTATGTCTCTATGCTAAAGCCGACAAGGGCTGGTTGTGGCATCGCCGCCTAGCCCATGTTAACATGAGAACTTTGCAAAGACTTTACTCCGAGGGCCACATCCTTGGAATTAACGATGTTTCTTTTGCCAAAGATCGTGTTTGCAGGGCTTGTATTGAAGGGAAGATGCATGAAACTCCTCACAAAGTGCTCAATCAAATCACTACCGAGAGATGTTTGGAGCTCTTGCATATGGATCTCTTTGGTCCTCCCTCTCATGATAGCCTTGGAGGCAAGAAGTATTGCTTGGTTATTGTGGATGATTTCTCAAGATACACTTGGGTGTTCTTTTTCAAGTACAAGAGTGAGACTCAACAAACCGTCATTGACTTTGCTAATGAGGTTCAACGGAAGCACAATGCAACTATTCTCTCAATTCGAAGTGACAATGGCACCGAGTTCAAAAACTATACTTTGGATGAGTTTCTCAGTGATGAAGGAATCAAGCATCAATACTCCACTCCCTACACCCCTCAACAAAACGGAGTTGCTGAAAGGAAGAATCGCACTTTGATGGATGCGGCTCGGTCTATGCTAGCTGAGTTCAAGTCTCCATACAACTTTTGGGCCGAGGCCATCTCCACCGCTTGCCATGCAACCAGCCGACTTTATCTCCGCAAGAATAAGAACAAGACCCCCTATGAACTTCTCACCGGGAAAAAGCCTAATGTTAGCTACTTTCGGGTGTTTGGGTGCAAGTGCTACATCCTCAAGAAAGGAGTTCGGTTGTCAAAGTTTGAATCCAAGGCTCAAGAAGGAATTTTCGTTGGTTACTCAAATTAGTCCCATGCCTATAGAGTCTACAACAAAGCCAATGGAAGAGTTGAAGAGACGAGCAACGTGGAGTTTGATGAAAATCATGAGTCTCTTGTTAGGCAAGATGGTGTTTGTGATCCAAGTGATGAAATTCCTCCCAAGGCCATAGGAAGAATGGGTGTGGGTTTCCACCTCCCCATTGAGGATCCCCTTATGGACGAAGGAGAAGGACCAAGCTCTACTCAAGTGGAGCCCTCACTCTCACAAGATCATCTTGCACCTCAAGGACCTACTTTCTTGGCACAAGCTCCCTCAAGCTCTTCCGAAGCTTCCCATGCTTATGACTCTTCAAGCTCTAAAGAACAAGCTCTTCATCAACAACATCAACCTCCTCACGATGGGGCTCCTCCTCAAGGCACCTCTCACGGACAAGCTCTTCACCAACCTCATCAACCTCCCCAAGATGGGGCTCCTCCTCAAGATCACGTTCCCCAAGGTCAAGCTCGTCGAGATCAAGATTAAGTCAATGATCCTCGAGTATCCTCTCCAAGTGATGACTCCCCCGAAGTGGAAATTGATGAAGATGACCCTCGTGTTCGTGCTTATAGTCAAGGGGACGGCTCAATTGGTGGAAATGACCAAGTGGTCGCTCAAGAATCTCGAATTGAAGCACAAGCCCGTCGTCAAGCCTATCGTCTCGCCAAGCTTGTTCGAGATGGCCATATCCTTGATAATGTCTATGGAGATTTCAATAAAGGTTCCACTACTAGGAGGCAACTAGCTTCCTTTTGTTCTCACCATGCGTTTATCTCTCTTGTGGAACCACAGAAAGTCTTCGAAGGTCTTGAAGATGACGATTGGCTTGATGCTATGAACGAGTAACTTCACAACTTCAAGAGGAACAATGTTTGGACATTGGTTGAGCGGCCCAAAGATTGTCAAAACGTCATTGGAACCAAGTGGGTCTTCAAGAACAAGTGCGATGCGAATGGAATTGTCGTGCGCAACAAGGCAAGGTTAGTTGCCCAAGGATACTCACAAGTTGAGGGCATCGACTACGGTGAGACTTATGCCCCCGTTGCTCGCATTGAATCCATTCGCATGCTCCTTGCCTTTGCTACCCATCATAACTTTAAATTGTATCAAATGGATGTTAAGAGTGCTTTTCTTAATGGTCCTTTAAAAGAGTTGGTATACGTCAAGCAACCTCCGGGCTTTGAGGATCCACTTCTTCCGGACCATGTCTACAAGCTCAATAAGGCACTCTATGGCCTCAAGCAAGCTCCACGTGCGTGGTATGATTGCCTTAGGGAGCTCTTGTTAGACCGTGGCTTCGAAGTGGGTCTCATTGATCCCACTCTTTTTACTAAGAAAGTTGGAGGCCACTTGTTCGTATGCCAAATCTATGTTGATGACATTATCTTTGGGTCTATTAACAAAAGTTTTAATGAGGATTTTGCCAAGATCATGACCGACCGCTTCAAGATGTCCATGATGGGGGAGTTGAAGTTTTTCCTTGGATTTGAAGTCAAACAATTGAGGAAAGGGACTTTCATCAATCAAGCCAAGTACATCCAAGACATGCTCAAGAAGTTCAAGTTTGATCAAGTTAAAGGTGCCAAGACTCCCATGCCAACTAAGGTTAATCTTGATCTCGATCCCAAGGGTAAGGAGGTGGATCAAAAACTCTATCGTTCGATGATTGGTTCTTTGCTCTATCTTTGTGCATCTCGGCCGGATATTATGTTGAGTGTGGGTATGTGTGCAAGATTTCAAGATGCACCAAAGGAAAGTCACATGGTGGCTGTCAAGAGGATCTTTCGATATTTAGTTCATACCCCAAACTTTGGGTTGTGGTACCCCAAGGGAGCCAGCTTTGATCTGATTGGCTACACAGACTCGGACTGGGCTGGTGACAAAGTGGGAAGAAAGTCAACCTCCGGAGCTTGTCAGTTTCTCGGAAGATCTTTGGTGTGTTGGTCCTCGAAGAAGCAAAACTGTGTGTCTATGTCTACTGCCGAAGCTGAGTATATCTCTGCCGCAAGCTGTTGTGCTCAATTGCTATGGATGAAGCAAACCTTGAAGGATCTTGGACTATCTTTTGACAAGGTGCCTCTTCTTTGCGACAATGAGAGTGCAATTGCTATTGCTCACAATCCCGTGCAACACAACCGGACCAAGCACATTGAGATTCGTCATCATTTCATTCGGGACCATGTTGCTAGAGGAGACATTTCTTTGGAGTATGTTCCCACCAAGGCAAATCTTGCGGATCTTTTCACGAAGCCTCTTGATGAAGCAAGGTTCCGAGAGTTAAGGCATGAGCTAAATATCATTGATTCGAGCAATGTTGCTTGAGCCCTTGCACACCTACCCGTGTCTCAATGTGTATCTTGTTTGGATGTAGGCATGGATTTAGGGGGAGTGTAGTTCCTCTTATGAACAAACACTATCCCTATTATGCGCACATTAAAGTTTTCATACTCTATTGTCTCTAAAAGAGACCATTTGAGCTTCATGATGAGTGTTGGTAATGAACCCAAGATATATCTTCGCGGTGTCAAGCCATTTACTCTTATATAAGGTGGCTTCGGCCACCGACTCGTTTTTTTATTATTTTATTTTTATTTTGGTTCGCTTTTATTTCGTGTTTTTTTTTGTGTTTTCTTGTTTTGGTGTTTTTGGTTCTTCACAGTTTGAGCTATCTATCCTAAGCCTTTCCTTACCTCAAGCCCTCTCTATTCCCTGCACAAGTTCTTCCTTGTTATCCTATCCTGAGATGTTCCTACCTGTGTCAGCGGAACTTCCGGTCAGTCTGACCCGGAAGTTCCGGTCGGTCCCTGACCGGAACTTCCGGTGGTGCTCCCTGTCCTATATAAGGTGAGCCCTGGGGGAAAACAGGATCTTCTTCCTTTTTTCCCCCAAGACCCATCTTCTATCAGGAGCGCCGCCGGCCAGGACGTCTCCAAGAGGGCGCTCCGGCCCCCTCTTCTCCAACCGCTCCTCTCCAGATCTGCTCTGTGGGATCCTTCCCCACCTCGATCTCCCGCCATGGACTCCGGTATTTGCCCTTAACTCCCTCCATTAATGGAGATCTTGCTCTCACCATGGCTTGAGTTAGGGCACACCTTGTCTAGGCTAGTTCTTTGGCTAGAACTTGTTGGGAGATCTTGGTAGGCCTAGGGTATCATGCTATAGTAGATTGGTCTAATACATCCTTGGAAAAGTTTGTGCATTGGTGGTCTTTAGATCTACATCTAGGGAACTCCTGTTGAAACTGTCAGTTCTGGTCTCACCGGAACTTCCGGTGAGCCCCGACCGGAACTTCCGGTCTAAACCGGAAGTTCCGATGTTTCAGTGGAAGTTCCGGCTACACTGCATTTTCTTTTCCTGTTTGTATTTTTCCAATCTAACTCTTTTGTTTCCTCTTCCGAACTTGTGCACTTATCCCAACTTCCCTCCCTACTCTTGTTCTTTCTTCTCAGGGGAAGGAGAGACTCGCCAAGGCAAGCGTGCACGGAGACCATCCGCTGACATTCCTCCTGAGATTGACGAGGAAGATGCTGCAGTTGTGCGTCCAACCTCACAGACTTCTCGTCAGAAGGCTGCTGTTGCTCGCCGTGCTGCTGCTGCTGCAGGGAAGAGGCCTGCTCTTTCTCAGAAGTCCACTGCTGCAGGGCCAGATATGACCAAAGCCAAGATTTCCAAGTGGTCTCAGAAGGCTTATGCTGCATTCAGGGCTACAGATCCCTACCTCGTGCCTCGTGATCGTCTATGCTTGGACCCTCATTTTCACACCTGCCGTCAGGAACAAATTTATGAAGAAATCTATGCATCAAAGAAGAAGTTCGTGGTTGCTCCTCAGAAGTACATCAATGTGCCTCACATGGAAGAGAAGCAAGTCTACTTTGGGGAGGCTCTTGATATCTGCAAGAAGTTTGGACTGATTCCCCTCATGGAGCACCGTCAGAACTTTGATGTGACTGCTATTGCTCAGTTCTACTCCACTCTGTTTCTTCACATGCAGTCCTCAACTGAAGGTGAGATGAAGTGGATGACCAGGGATGTGTACCTTACCGCTACTTGGGCTGAGTTTGCTGAGCTTCTGGGCTACCCCATTCAGCCTGGACGCGGGGCGAATGTATGGCGTGTTCATGGTCCTACTGCTGCTGATCCAGAGGTTCTGGAGCCTCTCTACATTGAAGGATGGGGAAGTGTTGGGTTTGTGAATCATCTGCTGCCAGCTTATGACATTATGCGCAGGGTGTACTTGAACACCATATCTCCAAAAGCTGGCAACTTTGATCAGTTTCATGGATTTCAGGTTGACCTCATGCATCAGACCCATCTTCGCCGAGACACTGCCAGGTCAATGGATGTTATGCACTTCATTCACTCAGAGTTGTGGGGGGCTCTCATCGAAAAGCGCTCCTGCATCTATGCTCCCTATATTCAAACTCTCATCAATCACAAGTGGTTCAAGAAGACTGGCACTCACTTTCCTCAAGACAACATCACCATTCATGAAGAGAAAAGGCTCCGTGTGAGTAAGCACCAGAAGCCTCGTGCTCAGGAAGAAAAGGAAGCTGCTCTCAAGAAGACTCAAGATGTTGCTAGTGGTCCCTCCTCTGCTCCGGGTGGCTCTAGTGCTGGTGGTCCTTCTCTTCAAAGGCAGCCATCTTGGGCAAAGAAGCTGCTTGGGAAAGTGAAGAAGACTTTCTGCTTTCTGCAGGACCGCGAGTATCAGGCTTATGTTGATCAGCGTCACAATGTTCAGCGCCAGAAGGCCATCATGACAGCCCTCAATATTCCTTGCTCACCGGTCTCTAATTCTGTCACTGCTCCCAAGGAGGATTGGGTTCGCACCAACTGCAACTGGTCTGAAGTTGAGTCTGAGGAGGAAGTCACTGGTCCGCATGAGTCTTCTCCTCCTTCCCCTTCTCATGGCTGGGACGAGTAGTTTGATCTTTTCTTCCTTTTTGGTGTCTCGATGCCAAAGGGGGAGAAAGATGTCTATTAGGTTGTCTACGGGGGATTTGCATGGGTTGAGTCGCGAGCCTGTTCTTGCCTTTGATCTTTTCTTACTCGCGAACTCTCTAGTTTATTGGTGTGCTTATGGTTTTATGTCCGTGAACTTATGTGTGCTTGTGGACCATGTGGTATGTTATGTTTGAGACTATGTGGTATCTCTATGTGATATCTTTGTGGTATCTTATTGTCATCCCTTGGGCTGTTGTTTTGGTGGTGGAGCCTCATTGATCTTGTTACTATTATTACTTCGGTTGTCTCCACCACTGTTTAGTTGGTTCTGGTATGGTCTCTATCCCTTTTTGTTCTTGTGCTATCTTTACAATTGTTAGGGGGAGCCTCCGTGTATGTGTGCTAGTTCAATCCTTAGGGGTCTTGTTTCTACCTTGCACACATACAGGGGGAGTCTGTCCCGTCCATTGCAAAGATTGCTTTGTTTCTATGCAAATCTGTGGGATTGTCATCTAACACCAAAAAGGGGGAGATTGAAAGGACTATATCTTCCCTTGATGTTTTTTTTGGTGTTAAATGACAATCCCAACCTTGTTTTTAACTGTGCTCTTGAGTTTCAGGGGAAACGTCGTTGTTGTCTCATTGTACTGTGATGGATACTCTCTTGTGATCTTTTGAAGACGGTGGCCTTTTTAGTCTTCTCCTAGTTTCTTTCTGGTTGATGTTTTTAGGTCACCGTACTATTAAGAGGGGGTCCATGTTGGAGGGCTGTGGGAAATCACTTGTTTTTGCACAAACCTATATGCACCACCACAGCCATCCCATTATTCTGTGAGAGAGAGAGTGTTTCCTGTTCTGTTGGGGCCTTTTGAGTCTCACCGGAACTTCCGGTCATAGACCGGAAGTTCCGCTCAAACCTTTTTCTGCGAGCTGTTCTGCAGTTTGTTCCGACGCTAGTTCCGCCCAAGTTCCGGTGGCAGTTCAGTAACCTTCTGTGTTGAAGTGTGCTATTTGCCGGAACTTGGCCGGAACTTGACCGGAACTTGCTCGGAACTTTTTCCTGGCAAAAGTGCTTGAGCGGAACTTCCGCCTAAAGGCCGTAACTTCCGGTCAGACTCGCTTCGCGACCCAAAAGTTCCGCCCCTGTTCCGCCCCAAGTTCCGGTGAAGGCTCAGAAAGTTTCTGTTTTGAAACATGCTATTTGCCGGAACTTGATCGAAACTTGCTCGGAAGTTCACCGGAACTTCCGGTCTGTTTTGACCGGAACTTCCGGTTGCACTTCTGGAGCGGGCGTCAACGGTCTGATGACCGTTGGAGCCAGGCTCAGGCGGAACTTCCGGCCTCTCACCGGAACTTCCGGTGAGGTCGCGGGGGCTGTAACGGTTCAGTGCGAGGGGGGCCTATTTAAGGCACCCCTCTTCTTCCTCCCACTAACTCTCGAATTTTTCTCTCTCCTCCATTAATACCTGAGCTTCACCTCACTAGATCTCTCTCTCTAACCACTCAAACGACCTGATCTTTTGAGAGGTGAGGGAGGAGACCTAGATCTACACTTCCACCAAAGAAGAATTGATTTCCCCCACCCATCCTTTGTGGATCTTGTTACTCTTGGGTTTCTTGGAACCCTAGACGGTGTAGGGCATCCCCGGAGCTGAGGCATGTGTTGTAAAGCTTCGAGGTGTCGTTGAGGGCCTCCAATTGAGTTGTGGAGCCTCCCCCTCAACCTTGGTGTAAAGGTTTCGGTTGGCGCCTTCAAGGTCACCGGTTAGTGGATTGTGAGGCCTCCTTTGTGGGGGAGCTCACCGGAGAAGAAGGTGAGGCCTTTGTGGCGCTCGGGTGACCTTGTGTGGCCCCGACACCTCTCCAACATAGACGTAGCTCCTTGGGAGTGAACTACGGGAATTACATCTCCGTGTCCCCTCGCCGGTTACTTCGTTCCCTTCCTTTATTCCTTGCTATTTACTGTTTTTGTGGTTTGTGTTCGCTTTCTTGCATTTAGGTTGCTCACTTAGTTGCATCTCTAGATAACTTTCTTTCTCGTTGAGCCTAAAAGTGTGAAACAAATTAAAATTGGTAGACGCCTATTCACCCCCCCTCTAGTCGTTTCAAGTCGGTACTTTCAACCTCAATAGTAGATGAGTAGGGAATTGGCTTACATAATTCTTCTATAGGAGGTAGATTCTTCACATCTTCAGCTCTAATACCTTTCTCCTTAAGACATTTCTTAGCTTCTTTCATCACTTCATTATTTAATGCAATCATTCCCCTCTTCTTTGGTGTTGGTGTTGGAGCTGGTTCAGGCACAACTGGTTCAGGAGTAATAGGCTTAGGTGTATTTAGCTCAGTTAAAGTCCAATCATCATAATTCTTTCTTATTTTAGCCATTAATTCTTCAGCATCTGTAGGAGTTCTTTTCCTTAAAACACAATCAGCAAAGATATCTAGGTATGTCCTAGAATCATCAATTCGTCCATTATAATAAATATCAAGAAGCTCATTTTTAGGTAATGGACATCCAGGATGTGCATGAATCAAGGCACAAAACCTTGTCCATGAATTAGGCAATTTCTCTTCTTCCCCATGTTTAAAATCAAAAAGTTTCTGCAAAGCAGCATGTCTAGCACTGGGAGGAAAATATTTCTGGAAGAAAGAAGCAATCAAACAATCAGGTCTATCAATGGATCCAGGAGGTAATCTATTAAACCAAGCCTCACTAGAACCATGTGTGTTTTGGTACTCTTCAATAAATTCATCAGTCATTTCAATGTAACCATCACTAATATCATATCTCTCTCTAGACCCAAGTGAGCTAACAGGTGTAACAGTGTCTTCACTAGGAGTTTCAGTGTTTTCCAAAGTAGTTCTAGCAATAGTAGCATCTAGGAAAGGACCTAATTAACCACTCGCATCAAGCATAGTAGAAGTAACATAATGAGTATCACAAGCAATTTCAGATTCAGCAGTAGTAGCAGTGTGTGTAGCATGTGTATGTGGTGGTGGTGTAACAAGCTTACTTATAACAGACGGTGAATCAAGAGCAGCAGAGGTGTTTCGGACTATACCTCTTCTTGTAGTGGATGGTAAAATAGGAAACTTTCCATCATGAGACGTCCCCATGATGAAAGAAATAGCAGTGAACAATAATAGATCCAAGTGAACTTACAAATAAAGCTATGCTCCCCGGCAACGGCGCCAGAAAATAGTCTTGATGACCCACAAGTATAGGGGATCGCAACAGTATTCGAGGGTAGTATTACCCAATTTATTGATTCGGCACAAGGGGAGCCAAAGAATACTTGCAATCCTTAACAACTGAGTTGTCAATTCAGCTACACCTAGAAATAGTTCTTGCTCACAGTATTTTATCAGTAGCAACAGTTTTGTAGTAGAAATAGCAAAGCAACAACAGCAGTAAAACGAAAGCAATAGTAACAGTAGTAGCAAACAATAGGATATGAGTACGGTAGGCATAGGGATGGATGGACAGGCGTTGCATGGAAGATACTAAACATGTAACTTCAAGATCTAGGGCAATTGCAGATAAATAAGATAAAGCATCCAAGTACCAAACAGTCATAGGCATGTGCTCCATATATAGTCATGCGTGCTCGCAATGAGAACTTGCACAACATATTTTGTCCTGCCAGCCCGTTGCATCGGAGCCTCAAGGGAACTACTGGCAATTAAGGTGCTCCTTTTAATAGAGCACCGAAGCAAAGCATTAACACTTCGTGAACACATGTGATCCTCACATCACAGCCATCCCCTCAGGTTGTCCCAATTTCTGTCACTTAGGGGCCTTTGGATCCGGACAATGATATGTGTACACAACTTGCAGATAAGATCACAGAGAATACTATCATAATGAATCAATAATAAGTTCAGATCTGAGATCATGGCACTCGGGCCCTAGTGACAAGCATTAAGCACAACAAGTTGCAACAAAATCAAATAACACTAATAGAGATACTAGGCACCATGTCCTAACAATCTTATTCGATCACATGATAGAACTCATCCAATCCCTACCATCCCCATGGCCTACAGCGGGGGATTACTCACTCATGGATGGGGAAACATGGATGGTTGATGGAGAGGCGTTGGTGATGATGATGGCAATGATCCTCTCGAAATTACCCATCTTGGCAGGGTGCTAGAACGGAGTTTCTGGTTCCGAATCGCGGTTTGTGGCGATGGCGGCGCAGCAGAACTCTTTTTGGAAAAGTCGAACCCCCTTGAGATTTTAGGTTAGAAGGCAAATTATAGGCGAAGAGGGAGGACGAAGGGGTGCCCGAGGCGGCCACACCCCCTCTAGGCGCGTCCAGGCCTGGCCCGCGCGACAGGGGGTGTGGGCCCCTTAGGCCTCCACTCCGTCTCGTATTCTGGCTCCGTGAATCTTCTGGTGAAATAGGATTTTTGGCATATTTTCCGGTATTTTTCCTGATAGTTGATTTTCTGCACAAAAACTAGACACTAAAGGTAATTCTGCTGAAAACAGCGTCAGACCGTGTTAGTTGTATTCTTCTTCACAAATCACACAAGTTTAGAGGAGAAACAATAGCAAAAGTGTTCGGGAAAGTAGATATGTTTTGGACGTATCACTTTCTTGAGTCCTCTTGCTCGTGCTTGCTTGATGAAGACTTGCAACTTGCTCCCCCAAACACCATGGGGAAACCTCTTTTTTTTGAAATTGTCTTCATCAAACCATGATCACCGAGGATGGAAAGCTTCAAGCATGATATCTTCTAGAGATGGTGCATCTTGAGCTTTCACTTCATTACTTCTAACTTCATTTGGATGATGTCTTGAATATACACATGAGGAATTCCATTTTCTTCTTCAAGACACTCTTGATCTTCTTTTCTTTATTCTTCTTATTCTACATGATTCCAATAGGCACAAAGCCCTTGGACATTGCTTCTTCTTCTTCTTCTTATTCTTCATTTCTTCTACCTTGAAGCCAACACATGCTCCAAGCGATGCCAATGAACAATTCCTACAAGATCAACTTAATGCAAACATTAGTCCCATAGAGATTGTCATTAATAACCAAAACCACACATGGGGGCCCACATGCTCTTTCAATGGGGAAAATTCCTTTGCAAAGTCATGAAGTTCACGAACCGTGGTAACATTGCCCAATCCATGATAGTTCTAAAGGTAGGTACTCATTGCTCCTGGCGGTGCTCCGTATCGGATCCTGCCGATGTGCTAGTTTACTTGGACTTCTTCAGATTGCCCTTCTTAGGGAGTTTTTTTCTCTCTAGCAGAAGGTGGAGGCTGTGGAGTGCCCACACGAGGCTGGTAGGAATTCCATACATTTTCCTCACCAAATCTCAGTTGCTTGTTCACCCCTTCCACCATTGTCTTGACCATCACCCCTGGCCCCTTCCACTCTAGCATCGACTGAGCCCTAGGGTTTGTTGTTCCTTCATCGGGCTCCCTTAAATGAGACTAGCATCGATAGAAGTACACTTTCGAGTATCATCTATCTCCATCTCACTTCCACGCCCACGACTGCCATCGCCGCGTCCGCGCCCTTCACTTCTATGACCCCTTTTGCAACCACCGACGCATCCTCCACTAGGATGGGTTGCAGCCCAACCTGCACAACCAAATCCATGACCGTGCTGGGTGGGTTGCGGCCTATGGAGCTGAGCATCATCACTCGTGCCAATCTAAGAACGGTTCCAAGGTGTGTCTTGATGGATGTGAAATACACCTATTTTAGCCATATAAAATGTGCCATTTATCTCTCATATCATGTTTCTTCTAGCTATAGCTATGCCTTATATGCATGACTTCTAGTTTTCATTCTACTTTCATATGAGCTTTGCACATTTAGTAGTTTAGGTAGAATTTTATCACTTTCCTTGTCTATGACATGTGTGTAGGTGTTGATGATGATTATGGATGAAACAAAGGCAAAAGGGACAAAGAGAGCATAGTATGGAGGAGCTGCAGGGACCAGACTTAGCCATTTCAGAGGTTGGAAAATTGATTTTTTCCAACTTCTCAAAATAAAGATCCAAGGCAACTGGGTTGTAACCCTATACGAGGTGGTATTTCACAGCCATCAACTTCCCCAATCTAGACCTTTCTCGTCCTCGAGCAGTTAGGGTCGATAATAAATTAATGGTTGTGAAATAGATTATCATTGGAAATCAATGCCTTGCATCCTTATTTCTTCTACAAGCTCGAAGAGAGAAAACATGTATTCATACAAGGCAACAGATGCTCAGTTATAAAGACCACTAAAGATTCATCAAAACTTATATGCTCCATGTCAACAGTGAATCTAACTTGCAAACAAACTTATGATCCTCTTATTGCACCTTTTGTATAAATTTTCATATCATTATTGTTATGAGACAAAACTTAGTCACAAATAGATGTCAAGCATAAATAGGAATAAAGTTTATCGATTCTACCCAATCATGTCATCTAGTTAAGGCTTTCAAGTGCAAACATCAATTATTGAGCTTTCAGAAAGTCTATCTCTTAGTAATGAGATTTATGCCAAAAGAAAATGTGAGAACATGTCAAAACAGGCATAGCATTAGAGTGTCTCATTTGGTCATCCACATCAATGAATCATGGCTATCAAACACTCATTTTTTATTCTTTGTCTTTCTAAAACTTCAATTCATTAGTAATGAGATCATGCCAAAACTTAGTGTGTTTAATCAGACTGTGTAGGATAAGAATGGATACTCGTGACCATTATCAAGGTTTCCCTTTTTGGTATAATTATTTCTCATAACGGTCAGAGGAGTATTCCCTCTTTTTCTTTGAACGCATGCCCATTAGAATACCAATGCATACCCAAATATAGCATTTCTGCTACATATGTTGGGAAACTCATAGCCAAACTCTAAGAGTTTCCTCTCTTTGATTGTTCAAAGGCCAGCGGAGTTGTTAGCATCCCATGTTGTGCGACAGTGGTGCAGACACGCGTAAAGAAATATCATACTTTAATCAATAGGTCAAGATTTGGCATGCATCTCAATTAACGCTAAACATTAGTTTCTTCAAACAAATCCTTTCAAAGAGGACTATCAAGTCGATCATCACATTTATGGTGTTGAGTATCTTTAAGGCTAAACTCTTAAGAAAATTAAACAACACCTTATTTAGCATATAACTCAAAACTTTGAAATATCATTTCCAATTGACAACTCCTTTCGTAAGCAAACTATCAAGTCTATTGTTTTAACACTATGGGGTCGAGCATAACCTATTCATTTAAGACAAAACTATTTGGTAACAACAAACAAATTTCAAAAGATCTTGATCAAGTATTCATCATTTCCAGGTGTAGAGATTGTGGCAATGTTTTCTAGAGGATCACAAATATTATCACAAGCTTGATAAATAATTTGGCAAGATGCATACAAGCTCTAAATCAACTCCTATGGTGCCTATCATGAGCAAGTGTATCCCCATATAAATACAAAACTAGTCTCACTTAAGCAAGCATTCAAAAATAGCGGGATACATGATTGCATTAAACCTTCATCGAATATGAACATTGCACAAGAAATCTACACATGCAGAAGTAACCTCCCCAAGCATAGAACTTTGCAAGAACCAAACTTGAGTATATCACCAAAAGAAAAGAGAAAATACAGTTTCCAAAAGAGAGTGTGATAAGTGGTTACCTCCCCAAGTTTAGTTGAGGTACAAGTAATCTCTCTTTTAATGGACAAAGAACCTTTGCTTTAACGTATATTTTTTGATATAACCTGGTGGGTGCCTTCCTTGAGAACCTGCTTGGAAACTAAAATAAAACATTTTGTGTTTTTGAAAACATGGGGATTAGCTCACAAGTGGTAAAAATACAAGTCCCACTAAGTCGGTTCATTAACCTAAGCACCACGCTTAAGTCAACAAACTAGGTTCAAGAGTTGTACATACTCCTAGATTTTGATGAAGTGCAAGTGAGACAAAATATGAAACACGAGTGTGCAGCACCTATGTGCTTATTAAAAGAGGTTCGAGTTGGAAAGTTTTACCAGACATTAATAGGTAGGCATGTTGAATTGAAGCAACTAAGTGTCTCATGCGAGTGTTTGCACGGTTGGCACTACCATACACATCGTCACATAAGGTTCAAGTCCCTGCGAAAATAACACACAAAATAAAAGACATTGGTTTGGTGTACGAACGAAGTTCATTCACCCAACCGATAAAAAGAAAGTAAAAAGAAAACATGAACTTCTATAGAGAATTGTAGTCTAGGAGGTTTCTAAGGTAGAACTTTATTGTTTACATATGCTTGTCTTCTCTAGAACATAAGAAAAGCTCCTAAGTGGTTTTTCGAGGTTTTAGAGGAAGAAGAAATGAAAATAGAAGGATTTCTGACCTTTAGTTATCTTACCCGGACCTTAGAATTGTGTTCGTAGGAACTATACAGCCAGAAAATTATTTCCCACCGTATAGTTGGTCGTCAAACATGCAGTAAACTGAAATAAAAATTCGAAGGAGGTGTCGATATCTATACGGCCATAACTATATGGCCGGACCAAATCGGTCCCGCCGTATGTTGGTCGTTAAACCTTATATACCTTGGAAAGAAAATTTTACAAAGGCATCGATAACTATATGGCTGGAATTTTTATTCCCGCCGTATAGTTGGTCGTTAAACCTTATGTATCCTTTGCAAGAAAATTGACGAAGGCATAGGTAACTATACGACCGCAACTATATAGCTGGAATTTTTATTCCCGTCGTATAGTTGGTCGTTAAATGTTCTATACTCGCCAAAAATTTCTGTTTCTTCGAGAATTATTTCTTAACCTGAAACTTAGCAAAACACCATGTTTTGACAGAAAATGAAAGTCTAAATTGTCGACCAACAACAACATGTATTGGATGGGATTTAAATACAACCGAGTTATGCAACACATAGTAACAATAAATTCTACCTTTTGAAATCTACAACAAGATAACTCTAATGGAAATTATGCAAAGAATAAAAATGTCAATGCAACATGAATGCATCTAGTCTCAAGACACAAAACTAAGAAAGACACCTAATGACTTCCGAGTTGCCTCTCGGGAAGCGCTTTCTCATAACCAAGTAGCCAAGCTTTTCTCCATTATTATTTCAATAGATAGGAGCCAGAGAATTATTTATTCTTACCTCCAAAAGAAGTTTGGAGCACTTACTATTATAGCCTGTTCGAAGTCTCACCCGCTTACGGTGCATCGGAGTCATGTTGACAAATGTGTTATTGCTCACAAATGATGATTAATGCGCCATGTGTGGTGAGCATACCTCCCTAGATAGCTTCATGATATGTCCAAAACGTATCTACTTTCTCGAACACTTTTGCTATTGTTTCTCCTCTAAACTTGTGTGATTTGGATACAACTAACACGAAATGACGCTGTTTTCAGCAGAATTGCTTTGGTGTCTAGTTTCTGTGCAGGAAATCAACTTTCAGGAAAAATCCCGGAAAATATGCCAAAAATCCTATTTTACCAGAAGACTCACGTGGCCAGAAGATGAGACGGAGGAGGGCCACGAGGGGCCAACACACCCTGGCCGCGCGGGCTAGGCCTGGCCGCGCCTGGAGGGTGTGTGGCCACCTCGGGCACCCTCTCAGCCTCCCTCTTAGCCTACATAAAGCCTCCTGGCCTAAAAACTCTAGGGGGTTCGATGTTTTTCCAGAAATAGTTCCGTTGCGCCGCCACCACCAGAAACCATGATTCGGAACCAGAAACTCCGTTCTGGCACCCTACCGGGATGGGGAATTGGAGGAGATCATCGCCATCATCATCACCGATGCCTCTCCATCAACCATCCATGTTTCCCCCATACATGAGTGAGTAATTCCCCGCTGTAGGCTATGGGGATGGTAGGGATTGGATGAGATCTATCATGTAATCGAATAAGATTGTTAGGGCATGGTGCCTAGTATCTTTATTAGTGCTATTTGACTTTGTTGAAACTTGTTGTGCTTAATGCTTGTCACTAGGGCCCGAGTGCCATGATATCAGATCTAAACTTATTATTGATTCATGATGATAGTATTGTTTGTGATCTTATCTGCAAGTTGTGTACACATATCATTGTCCGGAACCAAAGGCCCCAAAGTGATAGAAATTGGGACAGCCAGAGGGGATGGCTGTGATATGAGGATCACATGTATTCATGGAGTGTTAATGCTTTGCTCCAGTGCTCTATTAAAAGGAGTACCTTAATTGCCATTAGATTCCCTTGAGGCCCCACTGCAATGGGCTGGCAGGACAAAAGATGTTGTGCAAGTTCTTATTGCGAGCATGTATGACTATATACGGAACACATGCCTATAATTGTTTAGTACTTGGATGCTTTATCTTATTTATGTGTAAATGCCCTAGATCTTGAAGTTACATGAATAGCCTTATCTATGCAACACCCGTCCATCTATCCCTATGCCTACCGCACTCATATCCTACTGTTTGCTACTATTATTACTATTGCCTTTGTTTTACTGCTGATGTTACTTTGCTGTTGCTACTACAAAACTATTGCTACTGATAAACTTCTGTGAGCAAGACTATTTCCAGGTGCAGATGAATTGACAACTCAGTTGTTAAGGCTTATAAGTATTCTTTGGCTCCCCTTGTGTCAAATCAATAAATTGGGTTATACTACCCTCGAAGACTGTTGCGATCCCCTATACTTGTGGGTCATCAAGACTATTTTCTAGCGTTGTTGCCGGGGAGAATAGCTTTATTTGTAAGTTCACTTGGATTTATTATTGTTTGTTGTTATCCTTTTTCATCATGGGGAAGTCTCGTGATGGAAAGTTTCTTATTTTACCATCCACTAAAAGAAGAGGTACAGTTCTAAACACCTCTGCTGCTCTTGATTCACCGTCTGTTCTAAGTAAGTTTGTTACACCACCACATAGACATGCTACATACACTGCTACTACTGCTGAATCTGAAATTGCTTCTGTTACTCATGATGTTACTTCTACTGTGCTTGAAAAGAGTGGTTCATTAGGTCCTTTCCTAGATGCTACAATTGCTACAACTATATTGGGAAACACTGAAACTCCTAGTGAAGACATTACACCTGTTAGCTCACCTGAGTCTAGAGAGAGATATGATATTAATGATGGTTACATTGAAATGACTGATGAATTTATTGAAGAGTACGGAAACACACGTGGTGCTAGTGCTATTAGGAGTCTCCTTGAGAGACGTACTATTATACCTAAACTATCTCCTGATGTTAAGTTTGCTACTTCTCCCATAGACATTAAAGATAAAGATTATGATTTCTCTCTTGATTTATCCTATATAAACATTGTCGAGAAAGAACCTTTTTGTGGGACTAAGAATGAAAGGGTTGTGGCACATATGAATAAGCTTTCTACTATGAGTGCCTTATTTTCTAATGATGTTAAGATGCGCACCTCCTTTGTTGCTAAAATTTTCCCCTTTTCACTAAAAGGAGAAGCTAAATCTTGGTTTAATAGATTACCTCCTGGATCCATTGATAGACCTGGTTGCTTGATTGCTACTTTCTTTCAGAAACATTTTCCTCCTAGTGCTAGACATGCTGCTTTGCAGAAACTTTTTGATTTTAAATAGGTAGAAGAAGAGAAATTGCATGAGTCATGGACAAGGTTCTGTTCCTTGATTCATGCACATCCTGGATATCCATTACCTAAAAATGAGCTTCTTGATATCTATTATAATGGACTAACTGATGATTATAGGACATACCTGGATAGTTTTGCTGATTGTGTTTTCAGGAAAAGAACTCCTGCAGAAGCTGAAGAATTAATGGCTAAAATAAGCAAGAATTAAGATGATTGGACTTCAACTGAGCCAATTACACCTAAGCCTACTACACCTGAACCAATTGTGCCTAAACCAACTCCAACACCAACACCAAGGAAGAGGGGGGTGATTGAATTAAATGATGAAGTGATGAAAGAAGCTAAGAAATGTCTTAAGGAGAAGGGTATTAGATCTGAAGATGTGAAGAATTTACCTCGTATAGAAGAATTATGTAAGCCAATTCCCTACTCATCCACTATTGAGGTACACTCAGAAGTAGGAGATTCAAGTGGTTTAAGTTGCTCCTCCTCATTCTTACTAAGATAATCCGCGAATAGTTCAACGATAGTCTTACCTTCGGGCTTACCTTCCACTAGTCGAGAGGGTGAAACGTCAAGCGTCACCTCTTTATTAGCAATATGTTTAGGCGGTTTCGGTGGAGGCTCTTTGAGTGATGTTGCCTTCTCTTTAAGTTTCTGTTCCTGCAAAAGGCTAGGCTTTTCCATGCAGGCTGAAATCTTCTCATAAATAGTACAAGATAAAACATTATCCATAAAGTACTCACAGCAAAGTGAATATATGAGATAGACTTCTTCAATTATTTCATCAAGCTCCTGGCATCTTTCTCGATTTTTTATAGAAGAAAGCAATTCTGAACAACCAGTATAAAGCTCAAATTCTAGAACCTCCATATCAACTAATCTTTTAAACTCATCTCTATTATAAGATTCTAATGCGGGATCAATGTTATACTTACATTGGTAGGCGGTATGATCTTTGGATCCGCAGAATCTACAAGCAAACCAGTATGAGGCACATAGCATAGATGAATAATCATTCACTAGAGCTATCCATTGATTCAGTATTTCTCGCAACTTCTCCTCCCTTGCGAGCTTCTCCTGCTCAAGAGTAGTCTTCTTGGAATACATGATTAGTATCAAATATTTTATGGGGTTTTGGTTTGTAAACAAAAGCAAAAAGACAAGTGTAGTAAATAAAGAAAGCTTAAAACAAAATCTAGCAAAACTAAAATAGATAAATAAAAGCTAAAATACCTATAACGCTTAGCTCCCCGCCAACGGCGCCAGAAAATAGCTTGATGACTGCAAATGCACAAATCATTTGTAGCTAGTTTCGAAATAAATATATCGATCCCACAGGGAGCAGGAGTCTAAAGTCTAAACAAATCTTGAACTAAATACTGAAATGGTAATGCTAAATAACGTTCTAAGTAACAAGATAAAATGTGAGTTTTGTGTAAAAGATATTTTTGGGTTCTCAAATAAGAGAACAATAAGTAAACTAAAGCTGTAAGTAAACAAGAGCATGTGATTATGATTACGAAGGTTTGATAGATGATGGAAAGAGTTCTCAGGGAGTAGTGGATCCACCGCTAGTTATTAGAAAGAGTGATCAAAATTATTATAATGAATAAGACCAGTTATGATATGTGTGGGAGGATCTCCATATATGAAACGAATAGGCAGCAACCACCGCTCACATCATCCGTCATAACCACAGCAAACAATAACTGACAACCATCATGATACTGCGCTATTAGGGGATTTTTCCCATGGCATGGACATTGCTTGATGAGTTCTCTTTGATTCCCCAAGTTAGTACGTAAAGAATGATAACTACTTTATAGTCACAATAAGTGCTATCATCCTTCCGTCTACCAACAAGTAATCCCCTTCATCAAGTCCCCGCAAGAGGATAATATTAAGGAGGTGCACAACTCCCAACATCAAGATGTAGACAATTAACACAGACACATAATGGATAATATCACATAATAATCTCTATCTCAATTCAATCACATACTAGGGTTTCTCCATCACCCCAAGAACAAAGGAAACTACTCACACATGAAGGCAATCAACATCATGGATAGAATATGGATGAAGTATGGTGATACAATTGAAGACAAGTGCAAATCCAAGATTCAATCTAGAATTACAACAAGTAACCAAAGAGGATCGATGCTGGAGACGTTGTTGATGGAGATGACGATGTAGATCGGTGTGGAGGCCTTCAAGATCCTAGTCTCTTCTCCTCTTGTGTGATGGTGATGATGTAGATCTGATTGTAGGCGTCTATGGCGGTAGCACGACGGCAGGGCACCGCTGTGGTGGATGATATGGATTGGTGGCTTTATCTTGGCTTCTCCCTCCTTATATAGGCCTTGGGGGTGCCCTAGGGTACCCCTAATATCATCAGATGACTTGCGGAAGGTTTGGGATCTTTTCTAGGGTCTAATCTCGTTGTTTCCGACCTTTTGGCAACTATACGGCCGGAGCTATACGGCCTCCGGACGTATAGTTGGTCGTCATACCTTCAGCACCCTTTCGTATTTTGGTCGCCAATTCTTCATACGAACTCCGTTTTGGGTGTTCTTCAGCTTGTTGGATTCTTATTGACGAGGGATACAACCCCATGGTCTTGGATATTTATTTTGAGAAGGTTGAATTTTTTTTCACTTTTCAACCTCTCAAATGGCTAAGTCTGGCCCCTGCAGCTCCTCCATACTATGATCTCTTTGTTCCTTTTGCCTCTACTTTATCCATAATCATCATCAACACCTACACATATGTCATAGACAAGGAAAGTGATAAAATTATACCTAAACTACTAAATGTGCAAAGCTCATATGAAAGTAGAATGAAAACTAGAAGTCATGCATATAAGGCATAGCTATAGCTAGAAGAAATATGATATGAGAGATAAATGGCACATTTTATATGGCTAAAAGAGCTGGTATTTCACAGCCATCAATCACTTACCAATGTAAGTATAACATTGATCCTGCATTAGAATCTTATAATAGAGATAAGTTTAAAAGCTTAGTTGATATGAATGTTCTAGAATTTGTGGTTTATACTGGTTATTTAGAGTTGCTTTTTGCTATGAAAATATCTGAGAAATATGCCAGAAGCTTGATGACATCTATTGAATACGTTCATCTCATGTTTTCATTTTGCTATAAGAACTTTATGGATAATGATTTATTGATCACTGTTCATGAGCGGATTTCAGCCCGCATGGAAAAGCCTAGCCTTCTGTAGGATAAAAAATTTAAACAGGAGGCAACATCATATGAAGAACCTCCACCGAAACCGCCTGAACATATTGCTAATGAAGAGGTTACGCTTGATGTTTCATCCTCTCAACTAGTGGAAGGTAAGCCCGAAGGTAAGACTATCGCTGAGCTACTCGTGAATTATCTTGGTAAGAATGAAGAGGAGCAACTTGATCAACCACTTAAATCTCCTACTTCTGAAAATAATTTTCCACACACAAATAGTATGCATGCAAACGATATCTCATCATCTAGTAATGATTTCTATAAGTCCCAAACTTATGATGATTGTTCTGAGGAGGATTCATGCCTAGATAGTGATTTTGGGGACTTTGGTGAGGGATTAGAAGATGGATCTTTCTATGAACATTGTGAAGCTATTAACATGGGACATGAATCCTCATTGGAAGAGGTGAATGAGTATTTTGAAGAACAAGTGAGCAATATGTCGGCAAGAGAAATGTATTCCCAGATAGTGGAATATGCTAAAAATTTAATTTCTTCGGATACGATAAACGATCCAATAATATATCCTCAATGTATGAAATTTGGGCACTACTTTCGTTTTCAATGCTCTGATACCTTTAATCAATCTTTAGTGTCTTCTAATAATGGTGATGTTACTAGTGAAGTATTATAGTATATTATCTTTGAAGGTGCCCATGAGTTGATAATAATGTCATATCACATATTAATAGTGAAGATAGTGTTCTCATAAAATAGCTTATGAAATCCTGCAATGTATTTCTTGGTATTCTCATGAACTTTTTAGTGAGAATACACTTATTATGAGGAGTAATGCACTGAGAAAACCCATAGCGCACAAAGTTACTTGTTTGCAGGAAATCTCATTGGAGAAGGACGAAGTTACTTCCCAAGAAGAGGATGAACGCGAAGAAGAACTGCAAATCTCCTTCGAGGAGGATGAAGTTCCTTCCCAAGAAGAGGATGAACACGAAGAAGAACCACTAATCCTTGAGGATATGCAACTACTAGACATGTGGTTGCAGGTGGATTACTGTTCTAGTAATTTGTTTAGTTTATTCGAAGGGATGATGCAATATAATGGTAAGCCTAACAAGCTTTATGATTATGAATGCATTCCTCTCTATAAAGAATTTTTATCAACCAATAATCACATATACGGTACTAATGTAGAAATTTTGGAATACATAGTTTATGAAAGGTCTCATGAGCTGCTTACAAAAATTGGTATTATTATGAAAAGTAGCGATCATGAGGATTTGGCAAGGTGTCATAATATTATGGATTATATTGTCAATTATTGTCAAGAACATTTTAGTGGGAATGCACTTGTGATAAAGAGTAAGGAGCTATGTAAAACAATAGTTTCCGAAACTAACATTTTGAAGGAACCACTGGATAACGAGGAGGAACACCAAAAAGGTGAGGTTGAAGACGAACATCACTCTACTAATAATAAGTTTGTTTATGATTCCTTAGTCTCTAGTAATGATTATTATTGTGTTGAAACTGAAGATAATTTATCTGCGGAGGCTTTATGCCTAGATACTCATTTGGATAACACTAATGATGATGAACTAGAGATAAATCCTTGTAGTATTAATCAGCAGGTTTTGAGAGAGCACATCTTTGATGAAATATTTATTGATGATGCTTCTTTCTGTGACTGGATTGATAACTCTAGAACTGATGAACTTGTTAGCAAGGGTGATGAACTAGAGAATAGAGACACTTTTGAATTTTTCCCTACTCCTAAAGATGAGTATTATGAAGTGTTCCCTCGTGATAGTGTAGCCCAAGAAGAGTACTATGAATTGTATCCCGATGATGCTATTAAAGGTAAAATGTTTGAATTTACATGTAAATATCTAATACTTTTGTTGAAGCTATCTAGGTAGGTATGTTGACCACACATGGCGCATCAATCATCACTTGTCAGCAATAACACATTTATCTACATGACTCTGATGCATCGCAAGCGGGTGAGACTTCGACTAGGCTATAATAGTAAGTGCTCCAAACCTCTTTTAGAGGTAAGAATAAATAATTCTCCGGCTCCTATCTATTGAAATAATATTGGAGAAAAGCCTGGCTACTTGGTTATAAGAAAGGCTTTCCGGGAGGCAACCCAAAGGTTATTAGGTGTCTTTCTTAGTTCTATGTCTTGAGTCTAGATGCATTCATGTTGCATTGACATTTTTATTCTTTGCATTATTTTCTGTTAGAGTTATCTTGTTGTAGTTTTCAAAAGGTAGAATTTATTGCTACTATGTGTTGCATAACTCGGTGGTACTAAAATTCCTATTTTATACATGTTGTTGTTGGTCGACAATTTAGACTGTCATTTTTCTGTCAAAACATGGTGTTTCACTAAGTTTCAGTTTAAGAAAGAATTCTCGAAGAAACAGAATTTTTTGGCGAGTACAGAAGGTTTAACGATAAACTATACAGCGGGAATAAGAATTCCAGCCGTATAGTTGCGGCCATATAGTTACCTATGCCTTCGTCAATTTTCTTGCAAAGGATACAGAAGGTTTAACGACCAGCTATACGGCAAGAATAAAAAATTTGGTTGTATAGTTATCGATGCCTTTGTAAAATTTTATTTTCAAGGTACAGAAGTTTTAACGACCAACTATTAGGCGCGACCGATTTGGTCCAGCCGTATAGTTGCAGGCATATAGATATCGACACCTGCTTCAAATTTTTATTTTAGGTCACTGCATGTTTGGCGACCAACTATACGACGGGAAATATTTTTCCGGCCGTATAGTTCCGGTCGTATAGTTGTTGCATAGTTGTTGCGAACACGATTTCAAGGTCTAGGTAAGGTAACTAAAGAGAATCCGAGCATATGTAAATGATAAATTTCTACCTCAAAAACTTTCTAGACTATAGTTCTCTATAGAAGTTCATATTTTCTTTTAACTTTCTTTTCGTCGGTTGGGTGAACGAACTTCGTTCGTACACCAAACCGATGTCTTTTATTTTATATATTATTTTCATAGGGACTTGAACCTCGTGTGACGATGTGCACGATAGTGCCAACCATGCAAACACTCGCATGAGCCACTTGGTTGCTTCAATTTAACATGCCTATATATTAATGTTTGGTAAAAAAATTCCAACTCGAACCTCTTTTAATAAGCACATAAGGGCTGCACACTCGTGTTTCATATTTTGTCTCATTTGCACTTCATCAAAATCTGGGAGTATGTACAACTCTTGGACCTAGTTTATTGACTTAAGCATGGTGTTTAGGTTGATGAACCGACTCAGTGGGACTTGTATTTTTATCACTTGTGAGCTAATCCCCGTGCCTTCAAAAACACAAAATGTTTTATTTTCTTTTTAGTTTTCAAGCAATTTCTCAAGGAAGTAAGCCAGTAGGCTATATCAAGAAATATACGTTATAACAAAGGTTTTTCGTCCATCAAAAGAGAGGTTACTTGTACCTCAATGGTAAAGGTGTCACCCTTGTTTTCAACTAAGCTAGGGGAGGTAACCACTTATCACACTCTCTTTTGGAAACTGTATTTTCTATTTTCTTTTGGTGATATGCTCAAGTTTGGTTCTTGCAAAGTTCTAAGCTTGGGGAGGTTACTTCTGTATGTGCAGAGTCTTATGCAATGCTCATATTCGATGAAATTTTCATGCAATCATGTATCCTGTTGTTTTTGAATGCTTGCTTAAGTGAGTCTAGTTGTGTATTTATAGGGGGATACACATGCTCATGATAGACACCATAGGAGTTTACTTACAGCTTGTATGCATATTTCCAGATTGTTTATGAATCTTGTGACCATATTTGTGATCCTCTAGAAAAGATTGCCACAATCTCTACACTTGGAAGAATGAATATTTGATCAAGATATTTTAAAATTTGCTAGTTATCACCTAATAGCTTTGTCTTAAATAAATAAGTTATGCTCGACCCCATAGTGTCAAAACAATAGACTTGATAGTTTGCTTACGGAAGGAGTTGTCAATTGGAAATGATATTTCAAAGTTTTGAGTTATATGCTAAATAAGGTGTTGTTTAATTGTCTTAAGAGTTTATCCTTAAAGATACTCAACACAATAGATGTGATGATCAACTTGATAGTACTCTTTGAAAGGATTTGTTTGAAGAAACTAATGTTTAGTGGTAATTAAGATGCATGCCAAATCTTGACGTGTTGATTAAAGTATGATATTGCTTTACGCGTGTCTGCACCACTGTCACACAACATGGGATGCTAACAACTCCGCTAACCTTTGAACAATCCAAAAGGAGGAAACTCTTGGAGTTTGGCTATGAGTTTCCCAACATATGTAGCTGTAAAGGTCCCAACCTTTAAGAAGGTAGAGATCCCTGTGTTTACAATGCTAGTCCCTGGATCAATAGCTAGCATCCACAGTTAAGAGATAATATCAAGAAACAAAGGTCATAATACAACTTTATAACCATGAATAAAATAATTCATTACATCTTACATAGCTCATTCGGCTATCTCATTACAATGCAGCAGAAATAACTATATAGCATGGAGTCCTTCATCTTCAAAGTGCCACAGGCAAACATGTTGGTTGTAGACTTGTAATCCTATTCAACACACTTCACTAACATCAAACAAACCTGTAACATAATAAGTTGCAGCCACAAGGGTCAATAAATTTGAATTGTATTGGCAAGTTTCACTACTATGTAGAAATAAGTGGAACCTATCAATATATGCATATTTGGCTAAGTAGGGCTTAGGTTCATTTGCAGAAAGCAATATAGTTTTATCCTATCTTTTCAAAATAGTTTTTGATCTTTTGACAATCTTTCTGAACTCCTTGGAAGACTCCAAGTGCTTCTAATCCCTTGTTGACACCATCAAGTTTTACTTTGAGAAATTGGAATGTCGAGATCTTCCATAGCTTCAGGCCTTAGTTGCTCAGAGTTGTCCATAACCGAGGACACGACTAAGTACTTAGAATTTGATCTTCTGCAGAAGTTGTACACTTTACCCACATGACACAACCTCGTCTTGATGCCACCAGTGGCCGATGGATAAGTACACACCAAATGGAGTACCGACAGATCGAGAATGTGACAAAGTCTTTCCATAGAAGTCCTCCCAATACATAATGCTAGCTTGCCTACCAGGCACCAATGTAAGGATATATTTCCAATACATGAATCCGGTTAACCTGAGTAGGTGCCAATGCAAGGGTCTTCCACTATGTAATTGACTAAGCCAGAGCCCATTTAGCATGTGGCTGTACACGGAAGCCACTATACGAGAAACATGTTCAATCTCTAAGTCCCTGGGTGGTTTTCTTATAGTGCACATACAAAAAGATAGCCATATAAACATGGTTCCCTTTGTTGCCACCTTATCCACAATTGAGTATCCTCTTTCCACCCAGGTGGTTCATTGAGTACTTGTTTTATTATACAAAACATATGTTTTTCCAACACTTCATATAATCATATCATGTATTCCATTCCCAAGTCTATAGCAGGGCTAAGCATACTACAACTATGATGTTTTCCTAAGGAAGATATAAAGGATTTCCTAATAGGACATAGCATAGCATAGTAACATAGTAGCCCTATCATGCATACTACAAAAATACCACTAAGTATAATGAAAATAATAGGACATGGATGATAGTGTCACTTGCCTTTTTAGTAGAGAATATTTGTTCACTCCTTGATCTTGCAACATTCACACTCTTTAGATTTCACTACAATTCAATCAAGCAAGCACATATTCAAACTAGCATTCAAACAATTCACCACATAAAACAATAAAATCAAGCAATTCATGCAAGCATGCAAAAGATTGTTTAATTTGGAAAAGTGGTTTCTATTAGGCTCTAAACATTTTAAAGCTCTTATTGATCATTTACAAAAGTGGTAAAACCATTTAAATTCAAGTTGGTGAAAATGGCCATTTAAATCATTTTTGTTTTGCTAAGAATGATTTAAAACAAAGTAATATTTGGTAGTATTAGTCAAATATATTTTTAAACACAAATGTTAGTGTTGATGGTCAAAGTGTTTAATATTAATCCATTTGCAAAAGGTTTCATCCAAATTCCCATTTTTAATTCAAAGCAATATTTTATTTGCTAGAAATGCCTTTAAACAAAGTAATCATTTACTAGGGTTCATCAAATGTATTTTTCTAAAATCCTAAAACTTGGTGTTTAGGGTTAGACAGTTTAAATCAAACCATTTTCCAAAGGTTTTAGTCAAAAAGCATTTTTATACCAAAATCAATATTTTTTTATTTAACTAGAAGTGCTTTTATTCAAAGATTTATTATTTTGCATCACAAATATATTTTTAATCTACAAGTTGGTTTTTATTGTCAGTAGGTTCAAAACAAACCCTTTACAAAAGATTTTACTCTAAAATCATTTTTGGAATAATTTTTATTCTGAAATTAGGCCTACACATGTTTCTGCAAAAACAACCAATATTATAGAAGCAAATCATTAAACAAAGGGAATGGTTGGGTAGAATTCTTTTTCCTAATTCCAATGATATAGAGTTTGCAAAATTTGGACATGTAGATTTAAAGTTATGAATTTTACAAATCCTATCATCTAATAGATCAAATTTCTGTTTTTAAAACAATCACTGGCCACGTGTCTGTTTCTAACTGGTGTGTACCGGTTCGTGCGGATTGCGCTCTGTGGATCGTTGGATCTAAATAAGATTGTGCGGCACAGAGCACACGATACCCTTTCGTTTAAAATCTAATCTCAGTCATGTGTTTCAGATCTAACGGCTACCAGCGCAACTACCAGGAACTGGCGGCGCGGCGGCGACGCTCTATCAGTGACGTCGCCGACGATTTAGGATGCACGGGAGAGTAACAAGGCCATTACCGAACTCGTCGTGACGAGGAGAAGCTCGAGGTGGTGTCTGTTCGTCGAGGGGCGCTCGGGAATAGCGGTGATTGCTCGTCGGAGTTCATGACATCGTCGGGCTCGTCTGTTCGTTGTCGGAGGCGAAGATTGAAAGCTCTCTAAGACAAGTGGACGGAATGTTAGATGCACAGGAGTGTCACAAGCACAGGAGCATCAAAGATAGGGGAAGGGTAGGTCAGCTTTTACCAGGGGCGTTGCCGGAGAAGTGGCAGACGACGGCGACGTTCAGAGGTTGTCCATGTCGACGGTTCGGAGCACGCGCGAGCAAGTGAGTGGTACAGGGAGATGCGCAAGAAGATGGGGAGTAGGCTCGTGGGTACTGGAAGGCAAGGGGAGGGTCGACATCGCCGGAATCGGCCGGTGAGCTCGTCGGAGCAGTGGTTTCTTGGGCTTGCAATTCTTGCAGCCTGGTGGCCGGGAGGGAGTGATGTCTGGGGGGAATGGAGAGGAGGGCAAGGCGCTTAAGATGGCGTGGTCTCTAGAGGAATTAACGTCGTTGTTTACACGAATTTATGCCGGTGATTAAATGACAGTGAATGGCAGTGAGGGAGAGGGGAAACGGTCGCAGGGTGGAGACGACGACTGACAGTGTGGGGTTGCATTGTCAGCGAAAGAGAGGATTATGCGTGGGGTCGTCTCATCAGCGTCTGAGGGGGTGTGTTTACGCGTGAGAAAACGCTTCGTGGGGAGGGGAGATAGTGGGCTTGCTGGGCTGGACTGGGCCTGGTTAGTGGTTTGGGTTTGTTTCTTTTTTATTCTGAATCTTTTTATTTTTCTTTTCTGATTTATTCTGTTTTGAATTTATTCAAATGATTCAAGCATTTGTTTGAATTCAAATGTTTCCCAACTTTCAATAAGGATTTCATTCTGTTTATTTATATTTTCTATAGTCCATTTTAGAATATTTCTTTTATTCTTTTAGGGTCTATTATTTATTTAAAATAGACATTTGTCTTTATTTTAAATAAGATTTAAATATGTTTTCAAACTCTATTTGAATTCTAATTTTTACCAAACCTTTTTCAGTAGGTTTTATTTATTCTTTAGTGAAAATAATTCACTTTGAATTATTATTTAAAATACTTTAATATGATTTAATGTTCATTTAAATTGGGAATTGTCTTTATTTAAATAAAATTGGATATTAATCAATCCTTATGATTTTATTTAAATAATCCTTTACTCTTTTTATTAATCAATAATCTTTCATTTCATTTGTTTGGCCAAGATTTAATTTGGCTTTTAAATATTCCTTATTTAATTCTTTCTTTCTTTCTCTTATAAAATCCATATCTTTTTTATAGATCCAAAATTGGTGATTCCAATTTGTATAATTTTATTTAATATTTCTTTATTTTCTAAATCCTTTAGGATTTATTTGCCCAAGATTTGGTATGGATTTAGATAGGAGCTTTTATTAGCCTTGGAAAATATTTCCTTTTAACTTATTAAATTCATAAATCTTTATCTATGGCTCCAAATTGAGTGAAACCAATTCCTATGGTTTTATAATATTTTTTATTTATCATTCTTGATCATTTAAAAATATTTGTTGCTGAATTATTATATGGATCAAATCCATAGTCTTAGAGAGATCTTGGAAATGATTTTCTTCCATTAGGGTTTTTAAGGGTTTTGGTTTATTTCCCAAGTTTAAATTTCAAGATACATTCATTGATGAATGCATTTCACTTGGTTGAAATTTTTTGAATTCCCTTTTATTCAAATTTGTTCAAGAAGGGTTTTGATGTTTCCTTTTAGAAATAAAAAGTTTCTTTTCACCCCAAATTTCAACAATTATTTATCTTGTTTATTTATTTTTCACATTTCAAAATTTGGAAAATTTTAGGATGTGACAGGCTACCACCCTTAAATGAAATCTCGTCCCGAGATTTGGGAAGGCTAGAGGTTACAAGTTTGCTTCAAGTCAACTAGGGTACTACCACCCTTAAAAGAAAATCTTACACGGTTACATTGATGGTTCACTTGACTATGGGTTCAATAATTGATATCCAAACAAGGAATCCTTATTTGAGTCAACAGAGTTATCTAATTCTTGCCATCCACATCATCTAATTCTTCAAGGGTTCCATACATGTCGATGTGGTTCACATGTCCTTTCTGAGCCACATTGGAATCATTTCCATTGGAGTTTCTAGCATCCTTTTTCTTTTTCTTCTCAGGACAGTCTGATGCATAGTGTCCAAGTTCCTTACAATTATAGCACTACAACTGGCTAATGTCTTTCTTCCTGGGATTGCCATGTTGGTTCTGACCAAGGTCATCTCCATTGTTAGTATCATTCCCATTGTTATCATTTCCATTGCTATTGTGGTGATGCTGATGTGGTCCATAATCTTCATTGCTCTTTTTGAATGAACGCTTCTTTTGTGATGATCCTGAGTGATACTTGAGTTTATGCTTCCTATTTCTGTTCTCAACTTGATTCATCTTGTTTTCCAAGATGGTGGCTTTGTCACAGAGTGATTGATAAGTTGGGACATAGGCAACAGATAGCTACAGGTTCAACTCATCATTAAGTCCTTCGAGGAATTTATCTTTCCTCTTAGCATCTGTATCAACTTCATCCGGTGCATAGCGTGCCAGATTGTTGAACTCCTCGATTACTCGGCCACACTAAGGTGACACTATTTAAGGTTGTGGAACTCCTTTTTATTCAAGTTCATCACTCCGGATGAGATGTGAGCTGTACGGAAACCACCCTCAAAAATAGCCCAAGTCACATCCTCAAGGGGAGTGGTGATCTGAAAGTTGTCCCACCAGGTTGCTGCTGGTCCTGCGAGCAGATATGCTGCAAACCTAACTTTTTCCTCGTCGGTGCAGCCAACAGTCACTAAGTCCTTGTTCACCAAACGTAACCAGTCATTGGCTACCATTGGATCAGTTGTTCCAGAGAACCTTACAGGCCTCAGTTTCAGAAATCTGGTGAGCATGCAAGTGCTGGAGATTCTGATTTTGCACAAACTGCATCATCATCGGCATCAGTTGAGCTTGAGATGTCATCAACTGTTGTATCTCGGGAGTGATGTTGTTGTTGTTTTGGTTGGGGTTGGCACGACGGGGAGGCATCTGTTGGTTTGATAGGGATAAGTAATGATAGATAGATCTAAAGAAGTTCTAACACACAACCCAAAACAATCAAGTTCAATCAAACAATCAACACGCAACTATTCACTTAACAACTTATGAGCTTAAACCATGAGTTGAAGGAAACAACAAGTTTTCTTGAAACAATCAACCTAGTATAGTCATACCTCATAGGTCAATATGATACATACACTAACATGATATCAATGTTTTTGGTAGACAATCTAATGTCTCTTGGTTCTCACTTGTAGTCCTTAGTGATGTCTAAGTTTAAGTCCTTGATGAAATTAAAATTGAAGTCATTGGTCATGGTGGAGGCTTTATCCATCAAGTTGAAAATAGGGAAGATGTAGAATCAAAACTAAAAAGGTTGAGGAAAGAGTTTACAAGATTGTTTGTAAATAATTTTTGGAACAAATACAAGTCCTATTTTTCTAAGGGGTTTTGTCCAATCCTAGGGTTACAATCCTACAGGTAACACAGTGCTATGATACCATCTGTAGAGGTCCCAACCTTTAATAAGGTAGAGATCCCTGTGTTTACAATGCTAGTCCCTGGATCATAAGATAGCATCCACAATTAAGATGTAATATCAAGAAACAAAGGTCATAATACAACTTTATAACAAGGAATAAAATAATTCATTACATCTTACATAGCTCACTTGGCTATCTCATTACAATGCAACAGAAATAACTATATAGCATGGAGTCCTTCATCTTCAAAGTGCCACAGGAAAACATGTTAGTTGTAGACTTGTAATCCTATTCAACACACTTCACTAACATCAAACAAACCTGCAACATAATAAGTTACAGCCACAAGGGTCAATACATTTGAATTGTATTGGCAAGTTTCACTGCTATGTAGAAATAAGTGGAACCTATCAATATATGCATATTTGGCTAAGTAGGGTTTAGGCTCATTTGTAGAAAGCAATATAGTTTTATCCTATCTTTTCAAAATAGTTTTTGATCTTTTGACAATCTTTCTGAACTCCTTGGAAGACTCCAAGTGCTCTAATCCCTTGTTGACACCATCAAGTTTTACTTTGAGAAATTGGAATGTCGAGATCTTCCATAGCTTCAGGCCTTAGTTGCTCAGAGTTGTCCATAACCGGGGACACGGCTAAGTACTTAGAATTTGATCTTCTGCAGAAGTTGTACACTTTACCCACATGACACAACCTCGTCTTGATGCCACCAGTGGCCGATGGATAAGTACACACCAAATGGAGTACCGGCAGATCGAGAATGTGACAAAGTCTTTCGATAGAAGTCCTCCCAATACATAATGCTAGCTTGCCTACCAGGCACCAATGTAAGGATATATTTCCAATACATGAATCTAGTTAACCTGAGTAGGTGTCAACACCTGGATTTTTAATCCCAGATGCATGTTATGCCATACATCGCAATCCCGGGATTACCATTTTTGCGAGACATAACAGAATTGGATACCATAGTACATCATCCATTACAAACCATACATAAGGTCTTACACAAATAAGGATCTCATGATCCAGTTCTTAATACAACTAAAGCAGCGGAAATACGTAATAATAAAGGTAGCGTAGGCGAAGCTCCATCTTCGGGGTCACAGGCAATGCTGACGATGGGAGATGATACTAGTTGTCGTAACCTTCCTGGGGTCCATCATCCTGGTACTCCTCTTCATAGTCTGACCACGGGAATAGCCAGGGACAAAGCCATGAGTACTCTTTAAGTACTTGCAAATTAATACTAACAAGTGAAGGGGGTTTTTGTAGTAGGACACTAAGCTCTAGGGTTGTTTTGCAAAAGCCAGATTTACCTCTACTAAGTTCAGAAGCAAGAGAAAACTAATCAAATTTTATAACACCTAAATGGGAACTTGTATCTCGTGCCACAACCCTGTTGTGGTCAAGTCAAAGTCTTAAGTCATTTCACGAGTCATTTTGAAAACATCTGACGGGGGAACAATATGGCCACTCCAACTGTCCATAACCGTGGACGTGGCTATTCGAATAGTTTGACACTCTGCAGAGATTGTACACTTTCACCACAACATCCGATACATCCGTCAGGAATAAATCCTGAATTCACC
The DNA here is from genome assembly GCA_916181665.1 of Avena sativa. NCBI lineage: Eukaryota > Viridiplantae > Streptophyta > Magnoliopsida > Poales > Poaceae > Avena > Avena sativa. The sequence continues at coordinate 380,473,925 of OV702280.1, read as the reverse complement.
ATACTCAGTATGCGGATAATAAATCCTAACCTTTCAATTATACGCCCTAGTATAAGCACCTCTCCTGTGAGTTTGGCCTCCCAACCATGACCAACAGTCATCTTGGGTACTGCACAGGTGGACAATCTTGACAAGGTAGCCTGAGCTCAGACCTTGGCCGTGAGGGAACCAATACTAAGGTATATAAGTTTCCAGTCAAGCCCTACCCAATATTCGGGTATTGTGGTTGTACGGTAAAATTGGAATGGTATCGCATCCAGACAACCATCAGTTTTATCAAGGGCTAAGGCTCATACCTCAACATTTTCATCACCAAAATCATCTGTTGTTCGGAAACACATGTCCAAAACATTTCAATACAATGATCCATCATTCCAAGGTTTTCATAACCATTTTTCCACCAAGTATTCCCATCTATAGTTGATCAAGTTTTATGCTTAGCACTAGCATCTACAAATGGGGGTGAGTACTAATGAGGGGTGATAAACAAGTGGAGTTTCAACTAAGTACCACCTCATACCTTAGGATGACATAAAGATTATCTAGCTTAGGCCAAGTTTTATGCTCTTTATGCAACCTTCCATTATCTTTATAGTATCTACAAGTCACTTAAGTAAGCTCTAAGGAAGTAGCTTTGATAAAGAAATAAAGTAGAAAGCTTGCAAATAAAACTAGGATTGGGTATTAAGTGGGTATGGTCACATATGCTTAAGGCATATAGTTGGCATGGTAACAAGGAAGTATTTGTTTGCATCAGTAGAGTATCTTGCAAGTTTTAGCTTGCATAGTTGCAAGTATAAGCTTGCCTTGTGCAGAGCAGTGGTTGAAGTTCTCCTCGGCTTCTTCTTCGTAGTATCCTCCTTCCTCCTCGTATCCTTGGTCGGTACTAGCGTCTATAAATAAATACCGAGGTACACAATAACCAAACAATACTTAACTACTTGCAATCATCACACACAAGGGTCCTATGATGATCTAGCATCATCACTAATCATTACAAGATTAAAGCTTGGTTTAATTTCTTTTATTTTTAGAAAAGTAATTTCTACTCATTGAAAAACTACTTAAGATTTAATATTCTCCAAACCAAACATGGGATCATGTTGACACATGTCATCACCACATATTTTAGTCCATGGGAATGTGATTTAAAGTGGTGTCACAATTTAATAAGGTTTTACCCTTTTATTTGATTAAATAAAGTGACTAGAAATGCCTATGTGGCATTCTTTTATTACTTGAACATGATTTATGTAAGTAAACCCATATATTTTTATATATCCTGAAAGGTATGGTTGAATGTGATTTTTGAGAGTTGGAATCAACTCAAAAGCTATTATGGTTTAAATTTGAAAAGTGTTTGAATGCAGAAAAGCTTCTGCCTTGTTATTTTTACCAAGGGTGATCTACAGATCCAAATGATTTGAATCCAACGGGCTTGGATTCAGCATTTCTAGACCTTTCTAACAAAATTGGTTTCATACAATTTGGTTCACTGGATCGAGCTGGGTTGATTTTTGAAACTAGGTACAGAAGTGTGTTTGAATGAAAATGGAAAAATCCAAATTCAAACAACTGGGCTGCGCGGGAAACGATACTGGGCCAGCCTGCTAAGCACAGCGCTTACGCGGGCTGGTTAAGTTGCTGTCCCCACGCATCAGTGAGACGAGGGGGTGCGAAGCGGTACGGGGCAATGTGAACCGTGGGATCTTGTTCTAATCTAACTGCCCTGGTTCATCGTCCACATCAGGCAGCGCCGGCGAGACAGAACCCTAACGCGACAGGTGGGGGTCGTCGGGGGCTCACCGGGGCTCAGGCGAGGGTCGGCGATGCGGGCGAATGATGAAGTCGATGACAGCGAACCTCCAGGTACCGGCAGCTTCTCCTGGGGCGGCTCCAATCGCTGGCGCCCTTCTTCTCCAGCAGCGGCAGGCTCCGGTGAAATTCCGGCGAAGCGCTGCTCGCCTTGCTCCGGGAACGGGGTGGAACGATCAGTGAGGAGAGGGGAGTAGAATGGTGTGAAGAGTTAGAGCGAGGGTGGCCTCTATTTATAGTCTCGACGACGAGACCGAACGGGATGGGCAGGTGACGGTGGCGACATGGCTACAGGCTACTAGAGGCTGTTGGAGATATGCCCAAGAGGCAATAATAAAGTGGTTGTTATCATATCTTCACACTTATGATAAATGTTTACATGCCATGCTATAATTGTATTAACCGGAAACATTAATACTTGTGTGATTTGTAAACTAAAATAAGAGTCCCTAGTATAGCCTCTTGTTAAACTAGCTTGTTGGTTAATATATGATCATGGTTTCCTGATCATGAACATAGAGATGTTATTAATAACAGGGTCATATCGTTAGGAGAATGATATGGTGGACATACTCCTATAGATAAGCGTAGCATAAAGATCAAGTCATTTCAATAGTTCAATTGCTATATACTTTCTGATACATAGTAACTTAATTCCTTCGACCATGAGATCATGCATATCACCTTTACCGGATGGATGCTTTGATGACATCAAACACCACATCGTAACTGGGTGGCTATAAAGGTGGCATTGAGTATTCAGAAAGTATTGGTTGAAACACATGGATCAAGAGTGGGATTTGTCCATCCATATGACGGATAGATATACTCTGGGCCCTCTCGGTGGAATGTCATCCAATTGGCTTGCAAGCATGTGACTGGCTCACAAGGGATCACATATCACGGGAACGAGAAAAGAGTACTTATCGGTAACGAGGTTGAACTAGGTATGTAGAGATACCGACGATCATAAACTCGGATAAGTAAACTATCGTGAGACAAAGGGAAATTGGTATCGTATGTAAGTGGTTCATTCGATCGCAAAGTAATCGTAGAAATATGTGGGAGCCATATGAATTTCCAGATTCCTCTATTGGTTATTGTTCGGAGAAGTGTCTCGATCATGTCCGCATAATTCACGAACCGTAGGAAGACACACTTAAGGATTCGACGTTGTTTGAGTAGTTATGGTATTATGAGAAAGAGACCGAATGCTGTTCGGAGTCTCGGATGGGATCCGGGATATCACGAGGTGATCCGGAATGGTTCGGAGAATAAGATTCATATAAGGAAAGTCCCGTTTCGGAGTTCGGGAATGATTCCGGTGTTTTCATCGGGAATGTTCTAGAAGGTTCCGGAATGTCCGGCACTCCGGGGGGGGTACATGAATGTGTCATTACATATTGAATGATTGCATCATGTACTAAGTGTTCTTGCTGTTCCAAAACTGAAAAGTCAAATTACCAGTTTGAAAGTCAAACGGCTAAAACAGGAAACTGTGGAAAACAGGAAACTGTGGGAAACAAGCAAGAGGAGGTTGAAACCAACTTGGAGGAGGAGTCCCTCTCCTCCAAGCCGGCGGCCAGCCTAGGCCGAGTTGGGGAGGGACTCCCCTCCCCTCCCCTGGCGCGCTAGCCCCTCCACCTATAAAAGGAGGGGCAGGGCCTCCTCCTCTAGACACACAAGTTCCTATCCTCTAATCTCCGGTTTAGAGCCGTTTTGGTTTAGAGCTTCTAATTGCTTTAGCCTGCGGTTTAGAGCCTTCTAATTGGTGTGTCTAATCTCTAGACCACTAATAGCTCTCTCTCTCATACTCCACCATACTCGCTCCGGCTTAAGGCGAAGCCCTGCGGGATCTCCCCTCTACTTCCGGTACCACGCCGTTGTGCTGCCGGAATCGCGAGGAGAGTGCTACAACCTCCGCTGCCTGCTGGAACAAGGGAGAGGAAGGTCTTCGTCGAGTACCGAACGTGTGACTGACTGCGGAAGCGCTGCCGGAACGCAGCGCCGGAAGGATCGTCTACGCGATCTTGAGATCGGAAGTGTACGACTACATCACCCACGAGAATCTGCTCTCGTTAACCGCTTTGGAATCTTCGAGGGTAAGTTATTCCATTGACTCGTTGCTACAATCTAGTAGATAGATCTTGGCTTGTTTGTTTGTATGCGATAGAAAATTTTTGTTTTCCATGCTACGAACCCCTTCAGTGGTATCAGAGCCGTGTCTATATGTAGATCTGTTGCACGAGTAGAACACAATGGTCATTGTGGGCGTTGATGCTTTTATTGTCGATTGCTTCTTGTGTACTTTGTATCTTGCAGTATGTTGGGATGAAGCGGCCCGGGCTAACCTTACATGACATCGTTCATGAGACTTGCTCCACGCTTGACATGCAACTTGTATTGCATAAGTGGCTTTGCGGGTGCCTGTTTCTCCTAGCATAGTTAAGATCCAATTTACAACGGGTGATTAACAATACTAGTATCAATGTTGTGGTTCTTGTTCGTAAGTTATAACGACACTTATTGAAAGCCCCAAACCACGTAAAATATGCAAAGAAAGTAGAGGCGTCTAACTTTGTTTTGCAGGGGTGTGCAGTGATGTGATATGGCCATGATTGTGATTATATATGATGTATGCAATGTTCCTTATTGTAAGTTGGCAACCGGCAGGAGCCATATGGTTGTCTTTAATTTCTGTTAAGACCCACGTGTCTATTCAAAGTAGTTGTAATAGTTGAAGCCGGTGGACGACAACCATGGAGAGGCGTCATTTGACCTTGATGCAATGCCGGTGATGATGGAGATCATGTTCGTGCTAGAAGATGGAGATCGGAAGCACAAAGAAGAAAGGCCATATCATATCACATATTATGAATTGCATGTGATGTTAATCCTTTATGCATCTTGTATTGCTTAGTAGACGACGGTAGCATTATAAGATGATCCCTCAAGCACACAATTTCAAGTTCTTAAGTGTTCACCCTTAGTTAGCACCGTTGCTAAAGCTTGTTGTTTCGAAGCACCACGTGATGATCGGGTGTGTTAGATTCTACAAGTGTATACAACGTGAGCAAGCCAGATTTGCTCATGCGGAAACTAAGGTTTGATCTTGACGAGCCTAGCATGTACAGACATGGCCTCAGGAACACGGATTACCGAAAGGTAGAGCATGAGTCATATAGTAGATATGATGAACATGTTGATTGTTCGCCATTGAAGCTATATCAACTCTCGTGATGATCGGTTTTGATGTGGTGGATTTGGTTCGTGTGATCACTAAAACAATGTGAGGGATATTGTTTTGAGTGGGAGTTCACCTAGATTAATTTAATTATTAATTAGAACTCAATTTATCATAAACTAAATCAAAGTGAATTTGCATAGTTGTTGTAGTCATTGGCATCCGTTTACCACCTTGCCCTTAGTTATAATTGAGATGATAGAACTATAGAATTCTGGTTAGTTACTTTACGAACTGGTATCGTATTGTTTTGAAGTGTTAATCTAAAGTTTAAAAGTCCTATTGCAAACTTTCAGTAAGTTCCGGTTACTCCATGAAGTTTAATAATTAGTATTAAATCAAGAGTAACAATTCCAAGTGTTAGTATATAAGTATCATGTTTGTCTCCATGATTCTTGATATTCAAAGGATTCTCTTAATATCAAGGTTATCTAGGATCTGAAAGAGTTGTTTCAGAAACCATGATGTGTGGAAGATATTGTGATATCTGAAACGAAGTTTTGGTTACAACATGATAGAGTATAATATGGCAAAGTTTATGTTCTCATATTTTGATGAGAATTTGCAAAAAGGTTGGAGACACTTGTTGTCCTAATCCTCCAAAAGGTTTTTGGATAGCAACATTATACTCATAATTCATCGTTATAAGCTAAAAGTAGCTTGATCATGGATAAATCCATGATGAGGGTGAATATTTGATGTAGGTAAAATGTTTACTGCACCAAGAGATTACTAAAGAAAGGAATTTGAAAGAACACCAAACATTTGATGCTGGTGATCTACTTCAAAGTGCAAGTCCAAAGACATTGGTATTTAACTATACACGCTTTGGACTATGTGTCATATGTATGACTCCACTATTGATGTTGATAGATTCTTTCAAACAGAAAAGGAAATACTGAAAGAGAATCTCATAAATATATGGCAGAAAAGAAAAGACTAGAATTGTTCAGTTTAAGTATATGGATGATATACATGTTATGGCTATATTCTTTGCTTATTAAACAATGTGGTTCTTAAGTATTTGATACTGAATTTGTTGGTGTGAATCGTCATACGAAACAACACAATTCATGAACTACAATGGCCTAAGTAACTAGCAAAAGAATATGTGATGATGTTCATCGAGAACAAATAAAGGGTTATTGTGTTGCTCGTTAAACATCAAAGCTTGCCTTCAAAGATTTGTTTTATCAGGTATTATGAGAACAAAAGGGTTGTTCAAATAATTGCCGTAATCCATAAAAGATGGATGATTCACAAATCTCGTTGGAGAAATCACATCCATAAAACTAGTGCTAAAAATGTCGAAAGACAAATTGATTGAAAGATCACTTAGGAAGTGACATCGCCGTTTAAATTATAATGGAAAGAAAACATGAAGAAACTCCATGTGGATGGAATTTTGGAGTCTTCTGATTTTTGATCAAATGACGCTTGTGAAACTTTCCTAGAGATAATTGAAACTTCGTTCATAGGCCAAAAGGGAACGAAAGACTAGCTTATTGGAATTTGTACATATTGTTGTACGAAGTCCATTATGTGTAGTCAAGAGCGATGGATTTCAACTTCATATGCTTTCTCCGAAAATTTGAGTGAATATATGAATATTTACTTAATAAGGATGAAGTATGAAACATTTGAAAAGTTCAAAGACTTTCAAGATGAAGTGCAAAATCATTGTAACAAGAATATAAACAGTTTATGATAAAGATCATAAAGGAAGATATTTGAGTTACAGAGTTTAGCATAATACCTAAGATTTAAGGAATCGTTCCGTGGATTTGCATTTCCCGAAACACCATAAGAGTATGGAGCGTTCGAGATATGTAATTAAACCTTGTTTGACATGGTAAGATCGAAGGTGTAATTCATAAAACTGCCATTGTATTTTAAAGATTAAAAGCTTTAGAGATTACCGTTTTTCCACTGAAAATAGCTCCATCATAATTCGTTGAAATGACACCATATAAAGTTATGGTTTGGGATAAAACCCAAGTAGTCCTTTCTTAAAACATTGGTATGCTATGCATAAGAAAGATGTGTGCAACCAAAGTCGGATGAACCTGTCTTTGTATAACTGTTAAGTATTCCTCCATAAACACCGGAGACAAAAGTGTTTGTTACTTAGAACGTCAAGTTTCTTTTAGAAGGAATTTTTCGTGAAAAGTAAAGTGGGAGGACAATAGAACTTTGATAAGGTTAAAAGAACCTTAGCTATATGTGCAAAGTTGCGCAGCACCGAAAAGTGTTCCGGAGGCAGCAACAATGCTCATGGCTCACGTGCCTCAAAGGTTGTGGTCACGGAGATCTAAGTTCCTATTGAAACAAGTAGATCGGGTAAACAATCAAATACCAAGATTTGAGGGTTGAATCATTATTCGAGAATAATGAACCGACTACATACAAAGAAGCGATGATGGGCCCTGACTCCGTCAAATGGCTTGAAGCCATAAAATCTGTGATAGTTCCATACACGAGAAATCAAGTTTTGAACTTGAAGGACCCTCGAGAAAGGTGTAAGACCTTACAGTTGTGTCTGGATCTATAAAGAAATAGACATGGATGTTTTACATCTATGAAATAGTCGACATGTTGGGAAAGAGTTCACAAAATGTTCAAAGGTTGACTATGACAAGATTTGATCTTTCATAGTGATATTTAGTCTAGACGGATTAATGTAGCAACCACTACATATAATTTGTTATATGGTAGTTGAATAAACAAAACAAGTTCTTCTAATAGAATCGTTACCTAGGACATGTGCATAACACGGTCCATAGGGTTTTGTTAATTCAAAGGATGCTAAAAGCATATGCAAACTTCAATGGTTAAAGTGAGCATCGCGGAGTTGGAATCTTCACTATGATGAAACTGTTAAAGGAGTTTAAAAGTTCATTAGAGACAATGAAGATGCTTGCGTTTGCAAGAAATTAAGTGGGAGCGCTATATTTCTAATACATTATGTGGAGGACATATTGTTGATTAGAAAAGATGTATCTTTTATTAACACATATTAAGAATTTCATCCCGATGAAAGACTTAGGCAAAACCCAAATATTTGGCATCAATAGACGCTAATATGGTTGTGCCAAAAGTGCATAGACAAGATATTGAATGAGTTCAATATAGAAACTACAAGAGAGGTTTTTGTCGCACAGAAAGGATTGAATGAGTTCAATGTTGATGATATATTCAAGTGTATTGACATTTGGTAAAGTGAAACAAATAATCAAGTATAGATTGATACTTGATGTATGAAATCACAAAGAGTATTTATATCAATCATACTGTGATATGTACAAATCCAGATATGTCCTATGCTCTAAATGTTGTGAGCATATACCAGAATGATTCGTAAGATGATCATTGGACAATAGTAAGGATATTCTTATGATCTTTTGGAAGAACTAAGAGTATATTATTTGTAGAAGTGACAAATAGATGGTTAGTTCATTGTAAAAGTACTACATTGATACTAGTTTTGTCACAAAGTACAAATTAAGTTTATCTCAATCTAATCTAAGGGTGGCACAATATAATGGAAAGTAAGTTCCATAATGGATTTGGATGAGTTCCAAAGTTAAGACATTGTGACAGATACTACAACAAAACGCTAAGTATATGACTGCTATTATAGCAGCAAAAGAGGGCATTTGTGTCAAGTAGTTTGTTATCAAACTAGGTGTAGTTCACAGAGGGAAAATACTATGAAGATATATTGTGCGACAATATTATCAACATGTTTTAACCCCAAAGAACTAAAGGTCACACCGAAAGACCAAATTTATACAAAGCCATCTCATTAGAGAATGAGTGATGCGTAGAGACGCAAAGACATGCAATTACACACGGACCTGGAAGTGTCAGATCCGGAGATCAGTTGACCACTAGCAATCGTGTACATACAACACCGGAAAGCCATAGGTGTTGAATACACAAAGGTTTGAAACTAGATTATTGACTCTAGTGCAAGTGGGAGACTGTTGGAGATATGCCCAAGAGGCAATAATAAAGTGGTTGTTATCATATCTTCACACTTATGATAAATGTTTACATGCCATGCTATAATTGTATTAACCGGAAACATTAATACTTGTGTGATTTGTAAACTAAAATAAGAGTCCCTAGTATAGCCTCTTGTTAAACTAGCTTGTTGGTTAATATATGATCATGGTTTCCTGATCATGAACATAGAGATGTTATTGACAACAGGGTCATATCGTTAGGAGAATGATATGGTGGACATACTCCTATAGATAAGCGTAGCATAAAGATCAAGTCATTTCAATAGTTCAATTGCTATATACTTTCTGATACATAGTAACTTAATTCCTTCGACCATGAGATCATGCATATCACCTTTACCGGATGCATTCTTTGATGACATCAAACACCACACCGTAACTGGGTGGCTATAAAGGTGGCATTGAGTATTCAGAAAGTATTGGTTGAAACACATGGATCAAGAGTGGGATTTGTCCATCCATATGACGGATAGATATACTCTGGGCCCTCTCGGTGGAATGTCATCCAATTGGCTTGCAAGCATGTGACTGGCTCACAAGGGATCACATATCACGGGAACAAGAAAAGAGTACTTATCGGTAACGAGGTTGAACTAGGTATGTAGAGATACCGACGATCATAACCTCGGATAAGTAAACTATCGTGAGACAAAGGGAAATTGGTATCGTATGTAAGTGGTTCATTCGATCGCAAAGTAATCGTAGAAATATGTGGGAGCCATATGAATTTCCAGATTCCTCTATTGGTTATTGTTCGGAGAAGTGTCTCGATCATGTCCGCATAATTCACGAACCGTAGGGAGACACACTTAAGGATTCAACGTTGTTTGAGTAGTTATGGCATTATGAGAAAGAGACCGAATGCTGTTCGGAGTCTTGGATGGGATCCGGGATATCACGAGGTGATCCGGAATGGTCCGGAGAATAAGATTCATATAAGGAAAGTCCCGTTTCGGAGTTCGGGAATGATTCCGGTGTTTTCATCGGGAATGTTCTAGAAGGTTCCGGAATGTCCGGCACTCCGGGGGGGGTGGTACATGAATGTGTCATTACATATTGAATGATTGCATCATGTACTAAGTGTTCTTGCTGTTCCAAAACTGAAAAGTCAAATTACCAGTTTGAAAGTCAAACGGCTAAAACAGGAAACTGTGGAAAACAGGAAACTGTGGAAAACAGGAAACTGTGGGAAACAGGAAACTGTGGAAAACAGGAAACTGTGGGAAACAGGAAACTGTGGGAAACAAGCAAGAGGAGGTTGAAACCAACTTGGAGGAGGAGTCCCTCTCCTCCAAGCCGGCGGCCAGCCTAGGCCGAGTTGGGGAGGGACTCCCCTCCCCTCCCCTGGCACGCCAGCCCCTCCACCTATAAAAGGAGGGGCAGGGCCTCCTCCTCTAGACACACAAGTTCCTATCCTCTAATCTCCGGTTTAGAGCCGTTTTGGTTTAGAGCTTCTAATTGCTTTAGCCTGAGGTTTAGAGCCTTCTAATTGGTGTGTCTAATCTCTAGACCACTAATAGCTCTCTCTCATACTCCACCATACTCGCTCCGGCTTAAGGCGAAGCCCTGCGGGATCTCCCCTCTACTTCCGGTACCACGCCGTTGTGCTGCCGGAATCGCGAGGAGAGTGCTACAACCTCCGCTGCCTGCTGGAACAAGGGAGAGGAAGGTCTTCGTCGAGTACCGAACGTGTGACCGACTGCGGAAGCGCTGCCGGAACGCAGCGCCGGAAGGATCGTCTACGCGATCTTGAGATCGGAAGTGTACGACTACATCACCCACGAGAATCTGCTCTCGTTAACCGCTTTGGAATCTTCGAGGGTAAGTTATTCCATCGACTCGTTGCTACAATCTAGTAGATAGATCTTGGCTTGTTTGTTTGTATGCGATAGAAATTTTTTGTTTTCCATGCTACGAACCCCTTCAGAGGCATGGCCGGTGGTGGCGATCGATCGGTGGTCTCCTGGCGATGCTCTACGGCTTTAATGCGCGTGTAGGGGCGGTGGCAAACGGTCTGGAACACGCGATGCTCTGCGCGGCAGAGCCGGCGTCTTCGACGGCGAGCGGTGGCTGTGAGGCATGGGGCGGCGAACGGGTATGTCTGGCGGTCTCCTGGGATGGTGGTCATCATGTATGCACGCGGCGAGGGCGGCGTGCGGTCTGTGGGCGTGTGTCGAGGGTGGCGCTCTGACGCATGCTCGGCATGGTTGCTGGCGAGCTGGGCATGGTCTGTGCGTGTGGTCCAGGGGCTGGCAAGGTTCGAGCGCTGGACAGGGAGTGGCGGTGGGGTGCTAGCTTGCTCCTAGACAAGGTTGGCGAGGCTGGTGCTGCTCCTAGCTTGTTGTCCACACTGGGGTGACAAGGTGAGCTTCGGCTGTTCACCATTGATGGCATTGCCAAGCTTAAAGTGGTGCTAGATGTTTACAAATGAGATAGATGATCTACTAAAGCCTAGTTGCAACTAGAGAGGGAACAATTTAGGCTCAAATCACTGCTCCAAATAGTGTTTGGATTTTATTTGATTTGAATCAGCAAGGTGTTTGATGAAATGGCCGCATGAATTCAAGTTTTGAATTTTGAAAAGATTTTTGGTGGGTGTGCTAGGCAGGTGCTGGTGAGTCTGTGGATGCTTGGGTTTTGAAAGTTGAGCTTGTTTGAGTGGTTTTTGAAAAAGTGGGATCTTCCCATATGATAAAGATTCAATTTTGAACTGTCATTTAAACTATGCATTCAAATGTTTTTGGATGATCACAAGGTGGGCCTTGGTACTTTGTTATGAGTACTTTCAAGGGGTGTAAAGATCCAAACAAGTTTTTGTTAAGTTTTGAAAGTTTGAGACAGCCAAAGTAGGCATGGGAGTTAAATTGGTCAAAGTGACCATTCCCTTATTTTGTTTGTTTTGATTTATTTGTCTTTGGGAAAAGTGTGGGGATTGTGTAGATGATGTTTATTTCACCTAAGAATCCATTTACAAGCAAAGAAACACACAAGCAAGGCAATTCAAAAGAATTCAAATTGGAATGCATACACACATGCATGCTTTCATATTTTTATTTAGAAAAGTTTTTGATAATCCTAAATTTTGATGATTAGAGTTTGATGATCCAAGTTTAGTATTTTTTGGATGTTACAAACCTTCCCCCCTTAAACAAAATCTCGTCCCGAGATTTGAAAAAGGATGAAAAGATTACCTAGGATTTGAAGAGATCGGGAAACTCCGTCCTGATGTGATCTTCGCGCTCCCAGGTAGCTTCCTCTTCTATGTGGTTGCTCCACTGAATCTTGAGAAACTTGATGCTTCGGGTTCTGGTAGTTCTGAAAGCTTCTTCCAAAATACGGATGGGTACTTCGGGATAGGTTAGGTCATCGTTGATCTCTATGGTCTGGTGATCGATATTCTTGAACACTTCGGTCTTCTCTGGAACTTCGAGACACTTGCGAAGTAATGAGATATGGAACACATTGTGCACGCTGACATCTCTTCGGGCAGTTCCAATTGATACGACACTTCTCCTCGACGGTTCAGAACCTTGAAGGGTCCGATATATCTGGGGGCTAACTTTCCTTTGAGTTGGAAATGCTACATTCCCTTCAATGGCGACACTTTCAGATACACAAAATCTCCGATGTTGAAGGCGAGGTCCCGACGTCTCTTGTCAGCGTAACTCTTCTGTCTGAACTGGGATGTCTTGAGGTGCTCACGAATCTTGCAAACCTTCTCTTCTGCTTCTCGTAGGATGTCGGGTCCGAAAATCTGACTCTCTCCTACTTCTGACCAGTTCAAAGGGGTGCGACACTTCCTTTCGTACATGAATTCAAATGGGGCCATTTGCAAACTAGATTGGTAACTATTGTTGTATGAAAATTCTGCAAACGGCAGACAGTCTTCCCACTTAGATCCATATTCCAATACACATGCTCTCAGCATATCTTCGAGTATTTGGTTTACTCGCTCCGTTTGTCCATCCGTCTAAGGGTGATACGCGGTGCTAAAATCTAGGCGGGTTCCTAAACCTTCTTGGACTTTCTTCCAGAATATCGAGGTAAACTGAGTTCCTCGATCCGATACGATGTTCTTGGGGACTCCATGCAAACTAAAGATTCTAGCTATGTATAACTTCGCTAGCTTCGAACTCTGATATGTGGTCTTGACTGGTAAGAAATGGGCGACTTTGGACAATCTGTCCACTATGACCCAGATAGAGTCATTTCCCCTACTAGAAGTAGGCAATCCGGTGATAAAGTCCATTCCAACGGAATCCCATTTCCATTCCGGAATCTGCAATGGTTGCAACAATCCAGCGGGTCTTTGATGTCCTGCCTTGACTCACTGACATATATCACACTTGGCGATATAGCATCCGATTTTTCTTCATCTTATGCCACCAAAATTGCTCCTTCAAATCTTGATACGTCTTAGTTCCTCCGGGGTGGATAGAATAAAGAGTATCATGAGCTTCCTTCAGAATCACTTCTTTCAACTCAGAATCTGCTGGTACACAAAGGCGTCCTTTGTACCATAGAACTCCTTCTTCGTCTTCGGTAAATCCGGGTACTTTGCATGTACCGATACGACGCTTGATTCCATCGATACTAGCATTTCCTTTCTTCGCCTCTTTGATCTGGCTGATCAAAGTGGATTGAAGTTCTATGCTAGCCAAAAATCCTTCACTCACTAATTCCATTTGTAAATCTTCCATCTCTGTGTGCAACCTTGGTTGCTCCTTCAAAATCATGGAGTTCAAGCGGCACGGCAATCGGCTAAGGGCATCTGCTACCACATTGGCTTTACCAGGGTGATAGTGAATGTCCAGGTCGTAATCCTTGATTAGCTCAATCCATCTTCCCTGTCTCATATTCAGCTCCTTCTGAGTGAATATATACTTCAGGCTCTTGTGATCCAAATAAATATCACAACGGTTTCCCATGAGGTAATGTCTCCATATATTCAGGGCTAGAACTACGGCTGCGAGTTCGAGATCATGGGTTGGGTAATTTTGCTCATGTTGCTTCAGTTGTCGAGATAGATAAGATATAACTTTGCCTTCTTGCATTAGCACATATCCGAGACCGATCTTGGATGCATCACAATACACGTCGAATGGCTTCGTGATATCCGGCATGATCAAGATTGGGGCTGAAATCAATCTCCTTTTGAGTTCTTGAAAACTCGCTTCACATTTGTCGGTCCATTCAAACTTCTTGTCCTTCTTCAGCAATTGGGTCATGGGTCTGGCGATACTCGATAATCCTTCTACGAACTTGCGGTAATATCCCGCCAATCCTAGAAATGCACGAACTTGGGTTTGAGTGGTTGGGGCTTGCCAGTCTTCGACATCATTCACTTTTGCAGGGTCAACGGCAATTCCTACGGCTGATACAATGTGGCTGAGGAATCCTACCTCCTGTAACCAGAATTCACATTTGCTAAACTTGGCATACAACTAATGCTCTCTTAAGGGTTCCAAGAATGGTCCTTAGGTGTAGCTCATGTTCTTCTTCTGATTTGGAATAAATCAGAATGTCGTCGATGAAAACAACAAAAAACTTATCCAGGAAGTCCTTAAAAATCTTATTCATGAGATTCATGAAATAAGCGGGGGAATTGGTTAATCCAAAAGACATGACAGTATACTCGTATAATCCATATCTGGTGGTAAAGGCAGTCTTTGGAATATCCTCTGCACGAATTTTGAGTTGATGATAACCAGTTCTAAGATCAATCTTAGAAAACACTTTGGCACCGGTCAACTGATCAAACAAATCTTCTATCTTGGGCAAGGGGTACTTGTTCTTGATGGTGACATCATTCAACTTCCGGTAATCCGTACACAAACGGTTACCTCCATCTTTCTTGTCCACGAACAAAACAGGTGATCTCCATGGTGACGCACTTGGTTGACTCAATCCAATTTCCAACATGACATCCAGTTGCTTATTCAGTTCTTCTAGTTCAGACGGGTTCATACTATATGGTCTCTAAGCTATGGGTCCAGTTCCGGGGATTAGTTCAATGATAAACTCGATATCCCGATCTGGGGGCATACCGGGCAAAACATCTAGAAATACATCGGGGTATTCGCAGACTATCCAGACTTGGTCAATGGTAGGTTGGGCTATACTCTTGTTGCACTTGAATTGACGAGGTAAGGTTTCAGATATATGCTCGACTGATATTCCGGCTGTACTGGTCATGGTTATGGCTTTTTGGCACAGTCAATCAATCCTTTATGTTTGGACATCCAATCCATTCCTAGTACTACTTCCAAACCTTTAGTTCCGAGTACAATCAGATTAGCATAAAAATCTATGCCATGGATTCGGATAGGGACAGTTTGCAAATTTGCCTAGCCTTGGTGGTTGATCCGGAAATTTGAACTATCATAACATGCTTCAGTTTGGTTGGTTGAATTTTACTAGTGCATGCAAATTCTTCGGTGACAAATGAGTGCGATGCACCAGAATCAAACAACACTCAAGCAAGTACTGAATTAACAACATACCCAGCACAACGTCTGGCGCTTCCTGATCTTCTTCAGCATGCATGAGAAAAAGACGGCCGTTGCGGTTGAGCGAATTCCCTGGGGCAAACCTTCTTCTGGGCTGAACACGACGCTGCTGCTGAGCTGGGGCATTGGCATTGGGGGCTGCGGCATTCTTCTTTTTGGGGCACTCGTTGGAATAGTGGCCTTTATTTCCACAGTCATAACAAGTTACCTGCGACTTGTCCTTTGCTGCAATAGGCACAGCATTGCTTCCAGTCCTCGGGGCAATGTTGGCGTTGGCGGTAGCATTGTTATTGAACTTGGGTGGGGCACGGTTGAAATTGCTAGAGTTGCCGGGGTTGTTGTGATTTCCTCCGGGCCTAGGGTTTCCATGGTTGGGATAGGTCAGACGGTTCATCGGCGGTCTGTTGGTTCTTGGGGTAAATCCTGGAGATGGGTTAGGGCGATACTTTGGGGTCTGATGGGTTCCTGGCTGATGCATCATGCGACGCTTGCGGTTCTCATTGGCTTGGTTGATCTTTCCTTCCATCTGGATGGCAGAGTCGACCAGGGCTTCAATATCAGCAAAGGGGATATTGACTAACACAGTTTGCATCTCATCGTGCAGACCATTCAGGAATCTTTCTTTCTTCTTGGCTTCGGTGTCGATCTCATCCGGGGCATACCTAGCTAATGACAAAAAATTGTCACGGTATTCCACTACGGTCATCCTTCCTTGCTTCAGTTCTCTGAACTCATCTCTCATTCTCTCGATCAAACCCGGTGGCACATGGGTTCTGCTGAACTTGATCTTGAATTCCTCCCAGGTCATCATCTGTCCTCCGGTCATTGCACGAACACAGTTCCACCATGCTCTGGCATCTCCGGCTAGATAGTGGGTGGCGAACAGAACTTTCTCGTTAGCTTCCACTCCGGCGACTTCTAGGTTATTTTCCATGGTTTGCAACCAATCGTCTACATCTAGGGGCTCTTCTGACTTAGTGAAAACAGGTGGGTTGGTATTCTGGAAATTCTTGAGCTTAGATCCATGGTTGTCCTAATTTCCTTGGCCTTGGTTGTTGTGGGCTAGCTGAGCTATCTGCTGAAGGGTGGCTAAGTTGGCTTGACGTTTGGATCTTTCAGCTTCGCGGTCAGAAACCAACATTTGTAGGATTTGCAACATCGGGTCCGGGGATGAACCACTTCCTCCGCGTGGCATCTAAAGATTGAGATAGATCATGAGAAAATAGGGAAATTTCTAAGGTTCTGGGACTTTGAAAAGTTTTTAAAGTTTGACTTAGCTTTTCTAGCAACTTGCTTTTCATTCATTCACTCATAGCACACGATACAAACACACACCACAAAACAAGAAAAATAGATGGTTTTAAGAACCATTCTGGAAACTACGATACAGTGGGAACGAATACTACTCACTACGCTAGTGCTCAAGTGCTACTACTCCTCGGAGTCGGTGTAGTTGTCATCCTCATCATCCTCATCGTCATCGATGAAGGCGAAATCATCCTCATCGGAGAAGAAGTCCATAGCCTGATCCTCCAGAAAATCATCAACATCGCTGAGATAGGAGTAGGGGTCTCCACGAAGATCCTCTCCGGCATTCTCCCTTTCCTCCAACTGCATGTCTCTCTCATGGATGGTCTCCTCCAAAGACGAGATACGGTGGCGAAGACGGGCAATGATGTGCTCCTTCTTGTCGAGCTGACGGCGGCGAGAATTGCGATCCTTTGCTAGCATGGCGATGGTTTGATCCTTCGTCTTGATGATGGCGGACTTGTGGTTGGAGTAGTCACGGCAATTGTCCAATTCTTGTTGACGATCGTACATCATGAAGCTAAGCTGGTCCAATTGAGTCTTCGGCTCATGGTGGTATGGGGCATACAGTGGTTGTCCATTAGCATCACGCCTTGGGCAAAAATCAAAGCGGGTTCCCTTGATCTGATTGATACTCTGCCCACACAGACGGGCAAGAGCTTCCCGCATGGCCCTGGCAAGTCCATCGAGCCAGTTGTTCTCTCTAAAGGTAAACTGAATTCCCTCAGCAGTGGGAGGTTCAATATTTCCTCGGAGACTTGCAACAATTAGCCACTGCAGATCTTCTCCTCCTTGATCATTGAGCTGAGCTCCGAAGAACTCGGGGTGCGGACGCTCCAGAAGTTCCGAAATCTGGTCCAAATCCCTCTCAAAGATAAGGTCTCCTCCATTCCCTAACTGATAAAACTTGCTGTACTTCACGTCCATCTATAAGAATATATGATGAGTAAGTTAGTAGAGTGATCAAGTGTGTCAAATTTTATGTATTTTGCAAGAGTTTTTGAAGAACATGAATTTCCATGAAAGAAGTAAGTGATAAGAATGGGAATAAGTTTTTCTAAATATTTGCTTCCTTTGGTTTTGAAACTAAGTTTTTGATTCAAACGTCCAGTCTAACTAGGTTCTCCTATGGTCAGGATGGCTCTGATACCAACTTGTCGACACCCGGATTTTTAATCCCAGATGCCTGTTATGCCATACATCGCAATCCCAGGATTACCATTTTTGCGAGACATAACATAATTGGATACCATAGTGCATCATCCATTACAAACCATACATAAGGTCTTACACAAATAAGGTTCTCATGATCCAGTTCTTAATACAACTCAAGCAGCGGAAATACGTAATAATAACGGTAGCGTAGGCGAAGCTCCATCTTCGGGGTCATAGGCAATGCTGACGATGGGAGATGATCCTAGTTGTCGTAACCTTCCTGGGGTCCATCATCCTGGTACTCCTCTTCATAGTCTGACCACGGGAATAGCCAGGGACAAATCCATGAGTACTCTTTAAGTACTCGCAAATTAATACTAACAAGTGAAGGGGGTTTTTGTAGTAGGACACTAAGCTCTAGGGTTGTTTTGCAAAAGCCAGATTTACCTCTACTAAGTTCAGAAGCAAGAGAAAACTAATCAAATTTTATAACACTGGGAACTTGTATCTTGTGCCACACCATGTTGTGGTCAAGTCAAAGTCTTAAGTCATTTCACAAGTCATTTTCAAAACATCTGACGGGGGAACAGTATGGCCACTCCAACTGTCCATAACCGCGGACGTGGCTATTAGAATAGTTTGACACTCTGCAGAGATTGTACACTTTCACCACAACATCCGATACATCCATCAGGAACAAATCCTGAATTCACCATACTCAGTATGCGGATAATCAATCCTAACCTTTCAATTACACGCCCTAGTATAAGCACCTCTCCTGTGAGTTTGGCCTCCCAACCATGACCAATTGTCATCTTGGGTACTGCACAGGTGGACAATCTTGACAAGGTAGCCTTAGCTCAGACCTTGGCCGTGAGGGAACCAATACTAAGGTATATAAGTTTCCAGTCAAGCCCTACCCAATATTCGGGTATTGTGGTTGTACGGTAAAATTGGAATGGTATCGCATCCAGACAACCATCAGTTTTATCAAGGGCTAAGGCTCATGCCTCAACATTTTCATCACCAAAATCATCTGTTGTTCGGAAACACATGTCCAAAACATTTCAATAGAATGATCCATCATTCCAAGGTTTTCATAACCATGTTTCCACCAAGTATTCCCATCTATAGTTGATCAAGTTTTATGCTTAGCACTATGATCTACAAATGGGGGTGAGTACTAATGAGGGGTGATAAACAAGTGGAGTTTCAACTAAGTACCACCTCATACCTTAGGATGACATAAAGATTATCTAGCGTAGGCCAAGTTTTATGCTCTTTATGCAACCTTCCATTATATTTCTAGTATCTACAACTCACTTAAGTAAGCTCTAAGGAAGTAGCTTTGATAAAGAAATAAAGTAGAAAGCTTGCAAATAAAACTAGGATTGGGTATTAAGTGGGTATGGTCACATATGCTTAAGGCATATAGTTGGCATGGTAACAAGGAAGTATTTGTTTGCATCAGTAGAGTATCTTGCAAGTGTTAGCTTGCATAGTTGCAAGTATAAGCTTGCCTTGTGCAGAGCAGTGGTTGAAGTTCTCCTCGGCTTCTTCTTTGTAGTATCCTCCTTCCTCCTCGTATCCTTGGTTGGTACTAGCGTCTATAAATAAATACGAGGTACACAATCACCAAACAATACTTAACTACTTGCAATCATCACACACAAGGGTCCTATAGATGATCTAGCATCATCACTAATCATTACAAGATTAAAGCTTGGTTTAATTTCTTTTATTTTTAGAAAAGTAATTTCTACTCATTGAAAAACTACTTAAGATTTAATATTATCCAAACCAAACATGGGATCATGTTGACACATGTCATCACCACATATTTTATTCCATGGGAATGTGATTTAAAGTGGTGTCACAATTTAATAAGGTTTTACCCTTTTATTAATTAAATAAAGTGACTAGAAATGCCTATGTGGCATTCTTTTATTACTTGAACATTATTTCTGTAAGTAAACCCATATATTTTTATATACTCTAAAAGGTATGGTTGAATGTGATTTTTGAGAGTTGGAATCAACTCAAAAGCTATTATGGTTTAAATTTGAAAAATGTTTGAATGCAGAAACGCTTCTGCCTTGTTATTTTTACCAAGGGTGATCTACAGATCCAAATGATTTGAATCCAACGGGCTTGGATTCAGCATTTCCGGACCTTTCTAACAAAATTGGTTTCATACAATTTGGTTCACTGGATCGAGCTGGGTTGATTTTTGAAACTAGGTACAGAAGTGTGTTTGAATGAAAATGGAAAAATCCAAATTCAAACAACTGGGCTGCGCGGGAAACGATACTGGGCCGGCCTGCTAAGCACAGCGCTTACGCGGGCTGGTTAAGTTGCTGTCTCCACGCGTCAGTGAGACGAGGGGGATGCGAAGCGGTACGGGGCAATGTGAACCGTGGGATCTTGTTCTAATCTAACGGCCCTGGTTCATCGTCCACGTCGGGCAGCGCCGGCGAGACAGAACCCTAACGCGGCAGGTGGGGGTCGTCGGGGGCTCACCGGGCCTCAGGCGAGGGTCGGTGATGCGGGCGAACTACGAAGTTGACGACGGCGAACCTCCTGGTACCGGCAGCTTCTCCTAGGGCGACTCCAATCGCTGGCGCCCTTCTTCTCCAGCAGCGGCGGGCTCCGGTGAAATTTTGGTGAAGACCTGCTCGCCTTGCTCCGAGAATAGGGTGGAACGATTAGTGGGGAGAGGGGAGTAGAATGGTGTGGAGAGTTTGAGCGGGGATGGCCTCTATTTATAGTCTCGACGACGAGACCGAACGGGATGGGCAGGCGACGGTGGCGACATGGCTACGGGCTGCTAGAGGCATGGCCGGTGGTGGCGATCGATCGGTGGTCTCCTGGCGATGCTCTACGACTTTAATGCGCATGTAGGGGCGGTGGCAAACGGTCTGGAACACGCGATGCTCTGCACGACAGAGGCGGCGTCTTCGACGGCGAGCGGTGGCTGTGAGGCATGGGGCGGCGAACGGGGATGTCTGGCGGTCTCCTGGGACGGTGGTCATAGTGTATGCACGCGGCGAGGGCGGCGCGCGGTCTGTGGGCGTATGTCGAGGGTGGCGCTCTGGCGCATGCTCGGCATGGTTGCTGGCGAGCTGGGCACGGTCTGTGCGTGTGGTCCAGGGGCTGGCAAGGTTCGAGCGCTGGACAGGGAGTGGCGGTGGGGTGCTAGCTTGCTCCTAGACAAGGTTGGCGAGGCTGGTGCTGCTCCTAGCTTGCTGTCCACACTGGGGTGACAAGGTGAGCTTCGGTTGTTCACCATTGATGACATTGCCAAGCTTATAGTGGTGCTAGATGTTTATAAATGAGCTAGATGATATACTAAAGCCTAGTTGCAACCAGAGAGGGAACAAGTTAGGCTCAAATCACTGCTCCAAATAGTGTTTGGATTTTATTTGATTTGAATTAGCAAGGTGTTTGATGAAATGGCCGCATGAATTCAAGTTTTGAATTTTAAAAAGATTTTTGGTGGGTGTGCTAGGCAGGTGTTGGTGAGTCTGTGGATGCTTGGGTTTTGAAAGTTGAGCTTGTTTGAGTGGTTTTTGAAAAAGTGGGATCTTCCATATGATAAAGATTCAATTTTGAACTGTCATTTAAACTATGCATTCAAATGTTTTTGGATGATCACAAGGTGGGCCTTGGTACTTTGTTATGAGTACTTTCAAGGGGTGTAAAGATCCAAACAAGTTTTTGTTAAGTTTTGAAAGTTAGAGACAGCCAAAGTAGGCATGGGAGTTAAATTGGTCAAAGTGACCATTCCCTTATTTTGTTTGTTTTGATTTATTTGTCTTTGGGAAAAGTGTGGGGATTGTGTAGATGATGTTTATTTCACCTAAGAATCCATTTACAAGCAAAGAAACACACAAGCAAGGCAATTCAAAAGAATTCAAATTGGAATGCATACACACATGCATGCTTTCATATTTTTATTTAGAAAAGTTTTTGTGAATCCTAAATTTTTATGATTATAGTTTGATGATCCAAGTTTAGTATTTTTGGGATGTTATAGTAGGTGCCAATGCAAGGGTCTTCCACTATGTAGTTGACTAAGCCAGAGCCTATTTAGCATGTGGCTGTACACAGAAGGCACTATACGAGAAACATGTTCAATCTCTAAGTCCCTGGGTGGTTTTCTTCTAGTGCACATACAAAAAGATATCCATATAAACATGGTTCCCTTTGTTGCCACCTTATCCACAATTGAGTATCCTCTTTCCACCCAGGTGGTTCATTGAGTACTTGTTTTATTATACAAAACATATGTTTTTCCAACACTTCATATAATCATATCATGTATTCCATTCCCAAGTCTATAGCAGAGCTAAGCATACTACAACTATGATGTTTTCACTAAGGAAGATATAAAGGATTTCCTAATAGGACATAGCATAGCATAGTAACATAGTAGCCCTATCATGCATACTACAAAAATCCCACTAAGTATAATGAAAATAGTAGGACATGGATGATAGTGTCACTTGCCTTTTTAGTAGAGAATATTGGTTCACTCCTTGATCTTGCAACAATCACACTCTTTAGATTTCACTACAATTCAATCAAGCAAGCACATATTCAAACTAGCATTCAAACAATTCACCACATAAAACAATAAAATCAAGCAATGCATGCAAGCATGCAAAAGATTGTTTAATTTGGAAAAGTGGTTTCTATTAGGCTCTAAACATTTTAAAGGTCCTATTGATCATTTACAAAAGTGGTAAAACCATTTAAATTCAAGTTGGTGAAAATGGCCATTTAAATCATTTTTGTTTTGCTAAGAATGATTTAAAACAAAGTAATATTTGGTAGTGTTAGTCAAATATATTTTTAAACACAAATGTTAGTGTTTATGGTCAAAGTGTTTAATATTAATCCATTTGCAAAAGGTTTCATCCAAATTCCCATTTTAATTCAAAGCAATATTTTATTTGCTAGAAATGCCTTTAAACAAAGTAATCATTTACTAGGGTTCATCAAATGTATTTTTCTAAAATCCTTAAACTTGGTGTTTAGGGTTAGAGAGTTTAAATCAAACCATTTTCCAAAGGTTTTAGTCAAAAAAGCATTTTTATACCAAAATCAATATTTTTTTATTTAACTAGAAGTGCTTTTTTATTCAAAGATTTATTCTTTTGCATCACAAAATATATTTTTTAATCTACAAGTTGGTTTTTATTGTCAGTAGGTTCAAAACAAACCTTTTACAAAAGATTTTACTCTAAAATAATTTTTGGAATAATTTTTATTCTCAAATTAGGCCTACACATGTTTCTGCAAAAACAACCAATATTACAGAAGCAAATCAGTAAACAAATTGAATGGTTGGGTAGAATTCTTTTTCCTTGATTCCAATGATATAGAGTTTGCAAAATTTGGACGTGTAGATTTAAGTTATGAATTTTACAAATCCTATCATCTAATAGATCAAATTTCTGTTTTTAAAACAATCACTGGCCATGTGTCTGTTTCTAACTGGTGCGTACCGGTTCGTGCGGACTGCGCTCTGTGGATCGTTGGATCTAAATAAGATCGTGCGGCACAGAGCACACGATACCCATTCGTTTAAAATCTAATCTCAGTCAGGCGTTTCAGATCTAACGGCTACCAGCGCAACTGCCAGGAACTAGCGGCGGCGACACTCTGTCAGTGACGTCGCCAACGATTTAGGATGCGCGGGAGAGTAACAAGGCCATTACCGAACTCGTCGTGACAAGGAGAAGATCGAGGTGGTGTCTGTTCGTCGAGGGGTGCTCGGGAATAGCGGTGATTGCTCGTTGGAGTTCATGGCGTCGTCGGGCTCGTCTGTTCGTTGTCGGAGGCGAAGATTGAAAGCTCGCTAAGACAAGTGGAGGTCACGTTAGATGCGCAGGAGTGTCACAAGCACAGGAGCATCAAAGATAGGGGAAGGGTAGGTCAGGTTTTACCAGGAGGCTTCACCGGAGAAGTGGCAGACGACGACGGCATTCAGAGGTTGTCCATGCCGACGGTTCGGAGCGCGCGTGAGCAAGTGAGTGGTACAGGGAGATGCGCAAGAAGATGGGGAGTAGGCTCGTGGGTACTGGAAGGCAAGGGGAGGGTCAACATCACCGGAATCGGCCGGTGAGCTCGTCGGAGCAGTGGTTTCTTGGGCTTGCAATTCTTGCAGCCTGGTGGCCGGGAGGGAGTGATGTCTGGGGGGAATGGAGAGGAGGGCAAGGCGCTTAAGATGGCGTGGTCTCTAGAGGAATTAACGTCGCCGTATACATGAATTTATGCCGGTGATTAAATGACAGTGAATGGCAGTGAGGGAGAGGGGAAACAGTCGCAGGGTGGAGACGATGACTGACAGTGTGGGGTTGCGTTGTCAGCGAAAGAGAGGATTACGCGTGGGGTCGTCTCGTCAGCGTCTGAGGGGATGTGTTTGCGCGTGAGAAAACGCTTCGCGGGGAGGGGAGATAGTGGGCTTGTTGGGCTGGACTGGGCCTGGTTAGTGGGTTGGGTTTGTTTCTTTTTTTTATTCTGGATCTTTTTATTTTTCTTTTCTGATTTATTCTGTTTTGAATTTATTCAAATGATTCAAGCATTTGTTTTAATTCAAATGTTTCCCAACTTTCTATAAGGATTTCATTATGTTTATTAATATTTTCTATAGTCCATTTTAGATTATTTCTTTTATTCTTTTAGGGTCTATTATTTATTTAAAATAGACATTTGTCTTTACTTTAAATAAGATTTAAATATGTTTTCAAACTCTATTTGAATTCTAATTTTTACCAAACCTTTTTTAGTAGGTTTTATTTATTCTTTAGTGCAAATAATTCACTTTGAATTATTATTTAAAATACTTTAATATGATTTAATGTTCATTTAAATTGGGAATTGTCTTTATTTAAATAAAATTGGATATTAATCAATCCTTATGATTTTATTTAAATAATCCTTTACTCTTTTTATTAATCAATAATCTTTCATTTCATTTGTTTGGCCAAGATTTAATTTGGCTTTTAAATATTCCTTATTTAATTCTTTCTTTCTTTCTCTTTTAAAATCCATATCTTTTTTTATAGATCCAAAATTGGTGATTCCAATTTGTATAATTTTATTTAATATTTCTTTATCTTTTTAAATCCTTTAGGATTTATTTGCTCAAGATTTGGTATGGATTTAGGTATGAGCTTTTATTAGCCTTGGAAAATATTTCCTTTTAACTTATTAAATTCATAAATCTTTATCTATGGATCCAAATTGAGTGAAACCAATTCCTATGGTTTTATAATATTTTTTATTTATCATTCTTGATCATTTACAAATATTTGTTGCTGAATTTTTATATGGATCAAATCCATAGTCTTAGAGAGATCTTGGAAATGATTTTCTTCCATTAGGGTTTTTAAGGGTTTTGGTTTATTTCCCAAGTTTAAATTTCAAGATACCTTCATTGATGAATGCATTTCACTTGGTTGAAATTTGTTGAATTCCCTTTTATTAAAATTTGTTCAAGAAGGGTTTTGATGTTTCCTTTTAGAAATAAAAAGTTTCTTTTCACCCTAAATTTCAACAATTCTTTATTTTGTTTATTTATTTTTCACATTTCAAAATTTGGAAAAATTTGGGATGTGACAGTAGCAGAAATGCTATATTTGGGTATGCATTGGTATTCTCATTGGCCTGCATTCAAAGCAAAAAGGGAATACTCCTCTGACCATTATTGTAGAGGTTCCAACCTTAGATAAGATTGATCCCTCCTGTGTTTTACAATGCTAGTCCCTGGATCAATAGCTAGCATCCACAGTTAAGATGTAATATCAAGATACAAAGGTCATAATATAAATTTATAACCAGGAATAACATAAGTTTATTACATCAAACATAGCTCATTTGGCTATTACATTACATTTGCAGCGGAATAACTATAAGTATGGGTCCATCATCTTCAAAGTGCCACAGGCAGATGTTGTTTGTAGATTTTGTAGTCCTAGTCAATCAAACAATCTTCATTTTTAAAACAATCAACCTGCAACATTACAAGTTACAGCCACAAGGGTCAATACATTTTGGATTGTATTGGCAAGCTTCACTTTTATGTATAATATGAGTGGATCCTATCATTATATGCATAATTGGCTAAGTAGAGTTTAAGGCTTATTTGCATAAAGCAATATTTTACCCTATCTTTTCAAAAGGGTTTTAAAGTCTTTTGTCAACTTTCTTTTCCAAGTTCCTTGAACTCCTTGGTAGAAACTCAAGTGTTCAAATCCTTGTCAAAATCTCTTGAGCACCTTGGTAACCCCAAGTGCAACAAGTTTTATGAAAACTCATGAGTTCCTTGGTATCCCCAAGTACATCATGCTCTTGAGCACCTTGGTAACCCCAAGTGCAACAAGCTTTACAAAATCTCTTTGAATTCCTTGGTAGACACACAAGGGCATCAAGTTTTTATATTAGAAGTTGGAATGTCGAGATCTCCCATAGTTCAAACTTTAGTTGCTCAGTATTGTCCATAACCGGGGACACGGCTAAGTACTTAGATTTTCTTTACTTCTGCAGAAGGAGTACACTTTACCCACATGTCACAATCCCATCCTTTTGCCACCAGTGGCCTACTGGATTAGTGCTCACCAAGATAGAGTACTGGCAGATTGAGAATGTGACGAAGTCTTTCCAAAAGGTCCTCCCATACATCATTGCTAGCTTTGTCTTCAGCCCCCATGAAGCATTCCAGATCCCCATGTCCAGTAACTAAAGACAATGTATGGGTCTTCCTAATGTAATTGACTAAGCCAAAGCCATAATAGCATGTGGTTGCACACGAAAGCCACAACTGGAGAAGCATGTTTGATCTCTAAGTTTCCTAGGTGGTTTTCTTTTGGAGCACAACACAAAGTGATTGCCATAGACATGGTTCCCTTTTGTTGCCACCTTCTCCAAAACTTAAAGTATCCTCCACCTAGGTGGTTCATTGAGTCCTTGTTTTATTATTTAAAACACAAGTCCTTTTCTCAATCTTTGTAAAATCTCAACTTGTATCTCTTTTTCAAATTATAGCATATAGCATGGCTAAGCATGTACAACTTCAATATTTTCACCAAGGAGTGTATAGGGAATCCTATTAGGATTGTAGCATAGCATAAGTACAGAAATATCTTTTCATGCATATTTTCAAAATCCACTAAGTATAATAAAATAGTAGGACTTTTGTATGATAGTGTAACTTGCCTTTTGGTAGGGAATGGGGTTCACTTCCTTGATCTTGCTAGTTTCACACTTTGCTAATTTCACTACAAGTCAATCAAGCAAATCACCAAATCAACTAACATCCCAAACCAAGGTTTAAACAAACAATTTCACACACAAAGCAATGGAGTCTAAGTCATGCAAAGGTGGTTTCTTTTTGCAAGGTTGGTCTCTACTAGGTTTGTAAACTTTGTAAGGTCCACATTGGTCATTTACAAAAATGGCAAAGTCATTTGTTAGAGAGTTTTGCTCAAAATCTATTTTAAAATCCATTCAACATTTTATGTGGTGGAAAATAGTTTTATTAAATCTAAAACCTTTTAAGTTTTCACTAAAAGTTTCTAACTCTCTCAAGATTGGTTGTTTTGGGTCAGTAGCTTTGAATCAACATATTTACTCAAAGTTTTATTCCAAAATCTTCTTCATCATAAAACCATTATCTTTATTTGGCTAGAATTAGGCTAATTTAATTAATCTATTCTTAATATTTCCAATTTTCATTTCTAAAACCATGGGTTGGTTCCTAGGGTCAGTAAGGTCACTGCAATTCATTTTGCAAAGGTTTTGTCATTAAATTCAATTTTAAACAATTTTTATACTCTAAACAAGTACACAAATGTTTCTGCAAATTCAACCAAGCTAACAGATACTATTTTCAAAACTAAGGCCATGGTTAGCTAGGGCTCGTTCTCCTGAATCCAACGACATAAAATTTGTAAAATTTGGACGTGTGGATCCAAAAATATAAGGGTTTGAAGTTTGCAAAAGTTTCTGTTTTTCAAATCTGTTTTAAATCCAATAGGTGACACGCGGCGTGTTCTTACTGGACGATACCGGTTCGGGTGGATCGTGTGTTGCGGAGCGTTGGATTTAAGTTGGATCGTGCGGCACAGAACGCGTACCTCTTCGCGGTAAGTGATCTAATCGTGCTCGTTCAAACTAGATCCTACGGTACTGGCTCGTTGGACCAAAAGTGAGCGGCGCCGACGGCGGCTAACGGCGGCGTACGGCCAGGCGGTGGCGCTACGGCGGCTACAGGAAGCAAAGAGGAGAGAAAAAGTGCTCACCAGAGTCGCAGGGTTGTGGTGATGCTCGACGTGCTGTTGGCTTGACAAGGGGCGCTCGGGTACTGCAGTAATTGCTCGCCGGAGTTGGTTCTGGCGACGGGCGGCTCTGGTCGAGGTCGAGGACGTCACTACAAATCACGAGATGGCCAACCGAGGTTATGGTTAGACGCAGGAGTTCATGGGGGTGCTGTGAGCATGAACGAGAAGGAGAGGGGCGGTCTGGTTTACCGGGGAGTCGTCGTCGGAGCAGAAGCAGACGGCGGCATCGTCGGAACTTGTCAAAGCCGACACTTCCGGGCGCCCACGGTTGAACGGAGGGCACGGACTGAAGCGCCAGGTGATGGGGAGCGTGCGTGCTTGGTCGATGAAGCAAGGGGAGGCAGTGTGTGGCTGGAATTGAGAGCTAAGCTCGTCAGAGACAGCGGCGGTGCAGAAGAGATTGGCGACAGCCTAGGGGCAGAGGGGAGGAGTGGTCTGGGGGAAAAGAAGGAGGGGGCGCTGGCGCTTAATAGCGTGCATTCACGGCGAGGTTTAAGGTGCGGCATCACTGCGAATTGATCGCGGCTTTGAATGGCAGCAACGGCAGCGAGGGAGGAGGCGTGGTCTGCGGGTGGAGAAGAAGAAGGAGGAGGCAGTGTGGGGTCCGCTGGTCAGTGGGAAAAGAAACGAGGGGGAGGTCCACTAGTCAGTTGCCCCGCGGGTTGTTTCAGCGGTGAGGAAAACGGTTCGGGGTGGAGAGGAGGTGGGCTGCGAGTTGGGCTGTTGGGCCAGATTGTTGGGTTGTTCCTATTTTTTTTTCTGTCTAATTCTTTTTCTATTTCTGATTTCTTTTTTGAATTTCCAATCAAACAAACATCAATCAAATCAATTCAAACAACACTCAAACTTTGTAATATTGAAATTAGTTCTGCTTAGTAATATGGTCAAAAGTCCAAAATAAAATAATAACAACTTTATTAATCCATTCTTTAGTTAAATAAAATGGAACTTTACTTATTTAACATGGTTTGATTTATTTAATAAAGATTCTCATTTGAAATCACTTTTCAAATCTAAATCAGTAGGTTTATTTGGAAATAAAGAATATTTGGAAGATTGGTTTTAAAACAAAATAACCTCTTATTTTAGGGTCCATTAGTAATTAAATAAAATGGACTATGGTTTATTAATAAAATAGGGTTTGGTTTAGATAAAAATCCCCATTTGAAACCAAATATTTTCAAAATCAAATCAGTAGGTTTTATTTGGAAATATTAAATACTTGGAAAAACATTTTATTATAGAGTCCAATAATAATTAAATATAATAGAATTTCATTATTAATTCAAATAAGTTTTATTTTATTGAGGTATTTATTTTGAATCTAAAAAAAATAAAGCCAAACCATTTTAGTAGATTTTATTTGTGAATTACAAATGTTTGGAAAACTTATTTAAATTAAACAATAAGTTTTGATGGTTTATAAATGACAGAACTTTTATTAATAAAACTTGGATATTAAATCCTTATTATTTTATTTAAGCAATCCTTTATTATTAAAAAAATCTAAAATAGTTTTTCCAAAATATTTTATTTTCCTTTATTTAAAATGTTTATCTTTTTAAATCCTTTTAGGATTTTATTTAATTCAAATGTGTTTAGGTTCCAATTTGGTTTCAAAAAGTTTCTTCTGGCCTTAAAAATCAAACAAAGTTTTGTTTTATTAATTTATTTTCACATTACAAGATTTGGAAAACCTTGGGATGTGACAGGCTACCACCCTTAAAATAAATCTCGTCCCGAGATTTGGGAAGGCTGGGGTTACAAGCAAGTTCAAAACAACTAGGGTACTACCACCCTTAAAAATTTTCAAACAAAAATTACATATTGGCCTTCTTGGGTCCTGGAAAACTTCTCTAAGCAAACTTTTGCTTTATTACTACACTTGACTCATGGGCCAAGGTTGAGTTTCTCCATAGGCTTGTTCAACTTGTTTTTCATCCTTTCTGGACAGTTGCTTGCATAATGTCCTGGATTCTTGCAGTTGAAACAATTAATGTCCTTGAGTTCTTTGCGTTGCTCTTGTGGGCAAGTTGCTACATAGTGGCCTGGTTCCTTGCAGTTGTTGCACCACACTTGGTCAATCTCTTTATTCTTCTTGTTTTCTGGGCATCCACTGGAGTAGTGTCCCATTTCCCTACATTTACGACATTGCACAAGGCTCATGTCTTGCTTGGGCTTCTTGATTTTCCTTGATCCTTTGAATTGGGTTGTCTTGTTTGGATGTAGAAGTGGTCCTTTTCCTTTGGTAGACTTGGATCCTTCTTGTTTCCTTTGTTCCACCATGGAATAGATAGGACATAGACCTGGAGTATGATCACTTCCTTCACACAGGTAGCAAGTAGCTTGAGAGGTAGGACATTGTCCAACAGGATGATCTTCCTCACAATTGGGGCATTGTCCTTCATGCTCCTTGGAAGTATGATCCTTGTCTCCACAAATAATGCAAGCTGGGGCTCCATCTAGAACAATATTCTTCTCATCCTTGTTATCATAAACTCTCTTTGGATAGTTTTCTTCCATGCTAATCATTTGATTAGTCACCTTAAGCATCAGTTGGGATTGCTCTTCCAAAAACCTTTGTAGTGCTGGATCCTTATCACTATTGTTGACTAGGAACTGAGCTGTTAGTTGGTTCAACTGGTGTTGGGTTGCTATGAGCTCTTTCATGCTATCAGCTTGGTTGGTGTTGATGTCATCAACCTTGGGGTCCTTTGGAGTAGTCATCTGTTTAGGTTGGTTTGGGATTAGAGTAGGCAAAATAATTCTAAGGCATTATTTCTAACCACACACATCATAATTCACACAAACAATGTGCATGCAATCACAAACAAACATTTCACTCAAACAAGGTTCAAGCACATACTTAGGTAACAAAATATTTTTGTTATACTACCTAAGTTGGTGTGTTTGACTTAGCTATAAATGGTGGTCCATCTACATGGTTTACTTGTGATTTCTCCTTCCTTTATGATTCTTCTTATGAGATCTTGGTTTCCTTGAGAAAACTCTTGGTCACAACACTTCAAAGTTGTTGATGGCTTCTTCTTATTTTGCATTCCCTCAGTCTTTATATCTTGAGCAAGATTTCTTGTTTCACTTGTAGTCCTTAGTGGTTTCCAAGTTGGAAGTCCTTGGTGATTATGCTGAAGATGTTGAAGTCATTAGAGCTGAAGATGTTGAAGTCATTAGAAGTTGAAGATGTTGAAGTCATTAGAAGTTGAAGAAGTTGAAGAAGTCCTTTGCACATGGTGTAGTCTTTGGCCATGGGTAGGTTTTCCATCAAGTTGAAGTAGAAGAGAAGTAGAGTTCAAACCAAAATGGTTGAGGAAAGGGCTTACAAGTTTTTGTAAATAAGTTTTTGGAACAAAATACAACTCCTATTTTTCTAAGGGTTTTTGTTTAATCCTAGGGTTTACAAATCCTACAGGCAACACAATGCTCTGATACCATCTGTAGAGGTTCCAACCTTAGATAAGATTGATCCCTCCTGTGTTTTACAATGCTAGTCCCTGGATCAATAGCTAGCATCCACAGTTAAGATGTAATATCAAGATACAAAGGTCATAATATAAATTTATAACCAGGAATAACATAAGTTTATTACATCAAACATAGCTCATTTGGCTATTACATTACATTTGCAGCGGAATAACTATAAGTATGGGTCCATCATCTTCAAAGTGCCACAGGCAGATGTTGGTTGTAGATTTTGTAGTCCTAGTCAATCAAACAATCTTCATTTTTAAAACAATCAACCTGCAACATTACAAGTTACAGCCACAAGGGTCAATACATTTTGGATTGTATTGGCAAGCTTCACTTTTATGTATAATATGAGTGGATCCTATCATTATATGCATAATTGGCTAAATAGAGTTTAAGGCTTATTTGCATAAAGCAATATTTTACCCTATCTTTTCAAAAGGGTTTTAAAGTCTTTTGTCAACTTTCTTTTCCAAGTTCCTTGAACTCCTTGGTAGAAACTCAAGTGTTCAAATCCTTGTCAAAATCTCTTGAGCACCTTGGTAACCCCAAGTGCAACAAGTTTTATCAAAACTCATGAGTTCCTTGGTATCCCCAAGTACATCATGCTCTTGAGCACCTTGGTAACCCCAAGTGCAACAAGCTTTACAAAATCTCTTTGAATTCCTTGGTAGACACACAAGGGCATCAAGTTTTTATATTAGAAGTTGGAATGTCGAGATCTCCCATAGTTCAAACTTTAGTTGCTCAGTATTGTCCATAACCGGGGACACGGCTAAGTACTTAGATTTTCTTTACTTCTGCAGAAGGAGTACACTTTACCCACATGTCACAATCCCATCCTTTTGCCACCAGTGGCCTACTGGATTAGTGCTCACCAAGATAGAGTACTGGCAGATTGAGAATGTGACGAAGTCTTTCCAAAAGGTCCTCCCATACATCATTGCTAGCTTTGTCTTCAGCCCCCATGAAGCATTCCAGATCCCCATGTCCAGTAACTAAAGACAATGTATGGGTCTTCCTAATGTAATTGACTAAGCCAAAGCCATAATAGCATGTGGTTGCACACGAAAGCCACAACTGGAGAAGCATGTTTGATCTCTAAGTTTCCTAGGTGGTTTTCTTTTGGAGCACAACACAAAGTGATTGCCATAGACATGGTTCCCTTTTGTTGCCACCTTCTCCAAAACTTAAAGTATCCTCCACCTAGGTGGTTCATTGAGTCCTTGTTTTATTATTTAAAACACAAGTCCTTTTCTCAATCTTTGTAAAATCTCAACTTGTATCTCTTTTTCAAATTATAGCATATAGCATGGCTAAGCATGTACAACTTCAATATTTTCACCAAGGAGTGTATAGGGAATCCTATTAGGATTGTAGCATAGCATAAGTACAGAAATATCTTTTCATGCATATTTTCAAAATCCACTAAGTATAATAAAATAGTAGGACTTTTGTATGATAGTGTAACTTGTCTTTTGGTAGGGAATGGGGTTCACTTCCTTGATCTTGCTAGTTTCACACTTTGCTAATTTCACTACAAGTCAATCAAGAAAATCACCAAATCAACTAACATCCCAAACCAAGGTTTAAACAAACAATTTCACACACAAAGCAATGGAGTCTAAGTCATGCAAAGGTGGTTTCTTTTTGCAAGGTTGGTCTCTACTAGGTTTGTAAACTTTGTAAGGTCCACATTGGTCATTTACAAAAATGGCAAAGTCATTTGTTAGAGAGTTTTTCTCAAAATCTATTTTAAAATCCATTCAACATTTTATGTGGTGGAAAATAGTTTTATTAAATCTAAAACCTTTTAAGTTTTCACTAAAAGTTTCTAACTCTCTCAAGATTGGTTGTTTTGGGTCAGTAGCTTTGAATCAACATATTTACTCAAAGTTTTATTCCAAAATCTTCTTCATCATAAAACCATTATCTTTATTTGGCTAGAATTAGGCTAATTTAATTAATCTATTCTTAATATTTCCAATTTTCATTTCTAAAACCATGGGTTGGTTCCTAGGGTCAGTAAGGTCACTGCAATTCATTTTGCAAAGGTTTTGTCATTAAATTCAATTTTAAACAATTTTTATACTCTAAACAAGTACACAAATGTTTCTGCAAATTCAACCAAGCTAACAGATACTATTTTCAAAACTAAGGCCATGGTTAGCTAGGGCTCGTTCTCCTGAATCCAACGACATAAAATTTGTAAAATTTGGACGTGTGGATCCAAAAATATAAGGGTTTGAAGTTTGCAAAAGTTTCTGTTTTTCAAATCTGTTTTAAATCCAATAGGTGACACGCGGCGTGTTCTTACTGGACGATACCGGTTCGGGTGGATCGTGTGTTGCGGAGCGTTGGATTTAAGTTGGATCATGCGGCACAGAACGCGTACCTCTTCGCGGTAAGTGATCTAATCGTGCTCGTTCAAACTAGATCCTACGGTACTGGCTCGTTGGACCAAAAGTGAGCGGCGCCGACGGCGGCTAACGGCGGCGTACGGCCAGGCGGTGGCGCTACGGCGGCTACAGGAAGCAAAGAGGAGAGAAAAAGTGCTCACCAGAATCGCAGGGTTGTGGTGATGCTCGACGTGCTGTTGGCTTGACAAGGGGCGCTCGGGTACTGCGGTAATTGCTCGCCGGAGTTGGTTCTGGCGACGGGCGGCTCTGGTCGAGGTCGAGGACGTCACTACAAATCACGAGATGGCCAACCGAGGTTATGGTTAGACGCAGGAGTTCATGGGAGTGCTGTGAGCATGAACGAGAAGGAGAGGGGCGGTCTGGTTTACCGGGGAGTCGTCGTCGGAGCAGAAGCAGACGGCGGCGTCGTCGGAACTTGTCAAAGCCGACACTTCGGGGCGCCCGCGGTTGAACGGAGGGCACGGACTGAAGCGCCAGGTGATGGGGAGCGTGCGTGCTTGGTCGATGAAGCAAGGGGAGGCAGTGTGTGGCTGGAATTGAGAGCTAAGCTCGTCGGAGACAGCGGCGGTGCAGAAGAGATTGGCGACAGCCTAGGGGCAGAGGGGAGGAGTGGTCTGGGGGAAAAGAAGGAGGGGGCGCTGGCGCTTAATAGCGTGCATTCACGGCGAGGTTTAAGGTGCGGCATCACTGCGAATTGATCGCGGCTTTGAATGGCAGCAACGGCAGCGAGGGAGGAGGCGTGGTCTGCGGGTGGAGAAGAAGAAGGAGGAGGCAGTGTGGGGTCCGCTGGTCAGTGGGAAAAGAAACGAGGGGGAGGTCCACTAGTCAGTTGCCCCGCGGGTTGTTTCAGCGGTGAGGAAAACGGTTCGGGGTGGAGAGGAGGTGGGCTGCGAGTTGGGCTGTTGGGCCAGATTGTTGGGCTGTTCCTATTTTTTTTTCTGTCTAATTCTTTTTCTTTTTCTATTTCTGATTTCTGTTTTGAATTTCCAATCAAACAAACATCAACCAAATCAATTCAAACAACACTCAAACTTTGTAATATTGAAATTAGTTCTGCTTAGTAATATGGTCAAAAGTCCAAAATAAAATAATAACAACTTTATTAATCCATTCTTTAGTTAAATAAAATGGAACTTTACTTATTTAACATGGTTTGATTTATTTAATAAAGATTCTCATTTGAAATCACTTTTCAAATCTAAATCAGTAGGTTTATTTGGAAATAAAGAATATTTGGAAGATTGGTTTTAAAACAAAATAACCTCTTATTTTAGGGTCCATTAGTAATTAAATAAAATGGACTATGCTTTATTAATAAAATAGGGTTTGGTTTAGATAAAAATCCCCATTTGAAACCAAATATTTTCAAAATCAAATCAGTAGGTTTTATTTGGAAATATTAAATACTTGGAAAAACATTTTATTATAGAGTCCAATAATAATTAAATATAATAGACTTTCATTATTAATTCAAATAAGTTTTATTTTATTGAGGTATTTATTTTGAATCTAAAAAAAATAAAGCCAAACCATTTTAGTAGATTTTATTTGTGAATTACAAATGTTTGGAAAACTTATTTAAATTAAACAATAAGTTTTGATGGTTTATAAATGACAGAACTTTTATTAATAAAACTTGGATATTAAATCCTTATTATTTTATTTAAGCAATCCTTTATTATTAAAAAAATCTAAAATAGTTTTTCCAAAATATTTTATTTTCCTTTATTTAAAATGTTTATCTTTTTAAATCCTTTTAGGATTTTATTTAATTCAAATGTGTTTAGGTTCCAATTTGGTTTCAAAAAGTTTCTTCTGGCCTTAAAAATCAAACAAAGTTTTGTTTTATTAATTTATTTTCACATTACAAGATTTGGAAAACCTTGGGATGTGACAGTTATGAGAAATCATTATACCAAAAAGGGAAACTTTAGTAATATTCAAGTATCCATTCCTAGCCTATACAGTCTGATTAAACACACTAAGTTTTGGCAGGATCTCATTACTGCTGAACTGAAGTTTTAGAAAGACAAAGAATAGAAAATGTGTGCTTGATAGCCATAATTCATTAATGTGGATGACCAAATGAGACACTCTAATGCTATGCTTCTTTTGACATGTTCTCTCATTTCCTTTTGGCATAAATCTCGTTACTAAGAGATAAACTTTCCGAAAGCTCAATAACTGATGTTTGCACTTGAGAGCCTTAACTAGATGACATGATTGGGCAGAACCGATCAACTTTATTCCTATTTATGCTTGACATCTATTTGTGACTAAGTTTTGTCTCATAAAAATAATGATATGAAAAGTTATACAAAAGGTGCAATAAGAGGATCACAAGTTTGTTTGCAAGTTAGATTCACTATTGACATATAAGTTTTGATGAATACTTAGTGGTCTTTATAACTGAGCTTGTGTTGCCTTATATGAATACATGTTTTGTATCTTCGAGCTTGTAGAAGAAATAAGGATGCAAGGCATTGATTTCCAATGATAAGCTATTTCACAACCATTAATTTATTATCGACCCTTACTGCTCGAGGACGAGCAAGGTCTAGCTTGGGGAAGTTGATGGCTGTGAAATACCATCTCTTTTATCCATATAAAATGTGCCATTTATCTCTCGTATCATGTTTCTTCTAGCTATATCTATGCCTTATATGATGCCTTCTAGTTTTCATTCTACTTTCATATGAGCTTTGCACATTTAGTAGTTTAGGTAGAATTTTATCACTTTCCTTGTCTATGACATGTGTGTAGGTGTTAATGATGATCATGGATAAAACAAAGGCAAAAGGAACAAAGAGAGCATAGTATGGAGGAGATGCAGGGACCAGACTTAGCCATTTGAGAGGTTGGAAAAGTGAATTTTTCCAACTTCTCAAAATAAATATCCCAGGCCGCTATGTTGTAGCCCTCGACGAGACGAATCCAACGAACCCAACAACACCCAAAACAGAGTTCATATGAAAAAAATGACGACCAAAATACGAAAGGGGACAGAAGGTTTAACGACCAACTATATGGCGGGAGCAATAATTACGGCCGTATTGTAGGGTTCGCAGCATAGAAAACAAAAATTTTCCTACGATGTGAACTATATACCAAGATCTATCTACTAGATACAAACAACAGGCGGATGTATATCCGTAGAGAACATACCCTTGAAGACCGACAAAGCTTAACGAGTTCAACTCGTGGTTGATGTAGACGATCTCTTGCCGATCTCAAGATCGAGAGGAAGTCCTAGCGCCGCAAATCAGCAGCGCATCCGTGCTCGCACACACGTTCGAGGCACCGAGCAACCTCCGCCTCCTCGCTCCAGCGATGCAGCGGAAGCACAACTCTTTCTTGCCGAATAGCCACCGGGAACATGTATCTCGCTAGTCCGAGACCATGGGGGATAAATTCTAGAGGGGGAGAGAGATCCTTCACGAGGAGGTGTGAGAGACAAGTGAGGAGGGGGGCTCCTTTTATAGGAGGAGGGGGGAGCACCCAAGGGGTGGCCGCCGGCCATGGGGGGCAGCCCCCTCCCCTCCTTCATTCATGTGGGTGGACACTCCACTCACAAAATGCCCTTTAAATTTCCTCCACTCAAAAGTCCACTCAAATTCCCATTAAATTTCCACCAAATTTAATGCAAACTCTCATTAAATAAAACTCTTTTATTTTATTCAGAATTTTGTCAATTACTTTAATGACAAACATTCACAAATAACCCCTTGCTAGAATTCTATTTCACATGCATAACCACTTTATGCAATTTCACCCGAAAACCTGTTTCGGTATCTAGTGAAATAAATTCCTGCGCTTGTTCATTCTTTCGGCATGAAACATTTGCTCCAATTGGATGTCGGTGTCTCTTAAGTGTGTCACCCTACGGTTCGTGAATAATGCGGACATGATCGAGACCCCTCTCAGATCAATAATCAGAAGCGGGATCTGGAGACCCATACTGACTCCCACACATTCAACGATGACTTTCTTGTGATCGTCGGAACCTTTTACGCTAGTATCTTAATCCTTTTGTTTCGCGATATATTACATGTCCGAGATTCGATCATCGGTATCTCCATACCTAGTTTGATCTCGTTACCGACATGTACTCTTTTCTCGTTCCCGTGATATAACATTCTAGTGATCAAATCACTTGCTTGCAAGCTAATCAATGTGATATCACCGAGAGGGCCCAGAGCATATCTATCCGTCATCGGGATGAACAAATTCCACTCTCGATCCATGGGCCTCAACATAACACTTTATTAGTTCTGAATCCATCTTTATAATCACCCTGTTACGGTGTGACGTTTGATGTTATCAAGAAACTCTTCTGGTGTTAGTGATTGACATGATATCATGGTCTAAGGATTAGGATCACTTCGTAAGTTGTTATAGCAATATAAACTCAATGACTTTGATCGTAATGCTATACTTCGGATGAATGTTCATCACATCATTACACTAATGTTGTGATCCCGTTATTAACAACATCCAATGTCCATGATCAGGAAACCTTGATCATCTTGTTAATCAACGAGCTAGTTTATGAGAGAGGCATAACTAGGAACTTTCTGTTTGTTTATTAAACACACATGTATTAACGTTTCCGTATTAATACAATTATATCATGTACAATAAACATTTATCATAAATAAGGAATACGATAATAACCACTTTATTATTGCCTCTCGGGCATATTCCCTTCAGTCTCCCACTTGCACTAGAGACAATAATCTAGTTTGAGAACTTTGCGTATTGAACACCTATGGCTTTCTGGTGTTCCATATACGCAATTGCAAGTGGTTAACATAATCTACGGATCTGACGCTTTCAGGTCCGTGTGTATTTGCATGTCTTTGCGTCTTCACGCATCACTCATTCTCCAATGAGATGGCATTGTATAAATTTGGTCTTTCGGTGAGACCTTTAGTTCCTTGGGGTTAAAACACGTCGATACTATTGTCATACAATATATCTTTAGTGTTAGACCATTGCGAACCACACCTTAGTTTGATAACAAACTTCTTGACACAAATTCCCTCCTTTGCTGCTACTATAGCAATCATATACTTAGCCTTTTGTTGTAGTATTCGTCACAATGTCTTAACTTTGGAACTCTTCCAAATCCATCATGGAAACTTTCTTTCCATTTCATTGTGCCACTCATAGTTTAAATTGAGATAAACTTAATTTGTATCTTGTGACAAAACTAGTATCAATGTAACGCTTTACAATGAACTATTTGTAATTGTTTGTCACCTCTACACAAATATATTCTTAGTTCTTCCAAAAGATCATAAGAATATCCTCACTATCGTCCAATGATCATTTTATGATTCATTCTGGTATATGCTCATAACACTTAGAGCATAGGACATATCTGGATGTGTACATATCATGGTATGATTGATCAAAACATTCTCGTGATTTCACTCATCAAGTGTCAAAACACTTGAATCTTGTTTCACTTATCAAGTGTCGATACACTTGAATATTGATACAATTCCTTTCCATGCAACAAGAACTGTTTCTTGTCGTTTCTATATTGAACTCCTTCAATATCTCATATATGTACGTTTGGCACAACCATATTGGCGTCACAGTCTATCCACTATAGACATTCACGCTAAATATTCGGGTTTTGCCTAAGTCTTTCATCAAAATGAAATTCTTAACCTTTGTCAATAAAAGATACATCATTTCCAATCAACAAGATGTCCTCCACATAATGTATTAGAAATATGTCTTAGCGCTCCCACTTAATTTCTTGCAAATGCAAGCATCTTCATCGTCTCTTGATGAAAACTCCTTTTCATCACAGTGAAGATTCCAACTCCGCGATGCTTACTTCAACCATTGAAGTTTGCATGCCCTTTTTAGCATCCTTTTAATTAACAAAACCCTTTGGATCGTGTCAAGTACACGTCCTAGGTAACCATTCTATTAGAAGAACTTTGTTTTGTTTATTCATCTACCATATAACAGATTATATGTAGTGGTTGCTACTTTAATCCGTCCAGACTAAATATCGCTATGAAAGATCAAATCTTGTCATAGTCAACTCCTTGAACATTGTCATAAAATACTTTACGACATGTCGACTATTTCATAGATGTGAAACATCCATGTCTGTTTCTTTATAGATCCAAATACGACCGATAGGTTTTTATACCTTTCTGGAGGGTCTTCCAAGTTCAAAACTTGATTTCTCGTGTATGGAACTATCACGGATTTTATGGCTTCAAGCCATTTGGCGGAGCCAGGGCCCATCATCGCTTCTTTGCATATAGTCGGTTCATCATTGTCAAACAATAATGATTTACTCTCAAATCTTAGTATTTGATTGTTTATCCGACCGACTTGGTTCAATAAGAACTTAGATCTCCGTGACCACAACCTTTGAGGCACATAAGCTATGAGCATTATGGCAGCCTCCGGAACATTTTCCGGCGCTGCGCAACTCAACACATATAGCTAAGGTTCGTTAACCTTATCAAAGTTCTATTGTCCTCCCACTTAACATTTATGAAAAATTCCTTCTTCAAGAAACTTCACGTTTCAAGCGACAAACCCTTTTGTCCTCAGTGTTATGGAGGAATAACCAATTGTTATTCGAAATAACCTACAAAGACATGCTCATCCGACTTTGGTTGTAAACATCTTACTTATGTTTAGAATACCAAAATTTAAGAAAGGACAACTTGGGTTTTACCCCAAACCATAACTCATATGGTGTCATTTCAACGGATCAAGATGGAGCTCTTTTCAGTGTAAAAGCGGTAGTCTCTAAAGCTTTAATCTTTTAAAACATAATGGCAGTTTTATAAATAACACCTTTGATTCAACCATGTCAAACAAGGTTTCCTTACAAATCTCAAACACTCCATATTCCTATGGTGTTTCGGGAGATGTAAATCTAGGTGTTTTGCTAAACTTGTAACTCAAATAAATCCCTTTTATGATAAAATCATAATTCATTTATTTTTCTTGTTACACTTGTAACTCAAATAAATCCATTTATGATAAAATCATAAACCATTTATTTTCTTGTTACAATGACTTTCCACTTCATCTTGAAAGTCTTTGAAACGTTTTTCAAATATTTCATACTTCTTTCTCATTAGGTGAATATTCACTCAAATTTCTAGAGAAAGCATATGAAGTTGAAACCCATCGCTTACGACTACACATAATGGACTACATACATCGATATGTATAAATTCCAATAATTTAGTCGTTCGTTCTTCTTTGGCCTTTGAACGAAGTTTTAATTATCACGTGGAAAGTCTCACAAGCGTCACTTGATCAAATCAAAGACTCCAAAAATCCATGAATATGGAGATTCTTCATGTTTTCTTTCCAATATAATTTAAACAGCGATGTCACTTCATAAGTGATCTTTCAATCATTTGTCTTGCGACATTTTAGCATTAGGTTTTATGGATGTGATTTCTTCAACTAGATTTGTAAATCATACATCTTATATGGAATACGGTAATTATTTGAACAACCTTTGTTCTCATAATACCTGATTCAAATAACAATTATTAAAACAAATCTTGAAGTCAAGCCTTGATGTCAACGAGAAATACAAACAATGGTTTGTTTGTTTGTTTTTGATGAACATCATCACATATTCTCTTGCTAGTTACTTAGGCCATTGTGGTTCATGAATTGCATCGTTCCGTATGAAATTTCATACCAACCAATTCGGTATCCAATACCCAAGAACCACATTGTTTAACAAGCAAAGAATACAACCATAACATGTATATCATCCATATACCTAAATTGGATATTTCCAATCTTTTCTTTTCTGCCAAATATATTTTATAGATTCTCTTTCAGCATTTCCTTTTCCTTTTAAAAGAATCTATCAACATCAAAAGTGGCGCCATATACATGACACATAGTCCAAAGCGTGTATATTCAAATAATAATACCTTTGGACTTGCACTTTGAAGTAGATCACCATCATCAAAATGATCGGTATTCTTTCAAAATCCATTCTTTAGTAATCTTTTAGTGTAGTAAACACTTTACATACATCTTCTATTCATCCTTATCATGACGACTTTCATGATCAAGCCAATTTAGCTTATAAAGGAGAATCATGAGTATAACATTACTTTCCAAAACCCTTTTGGATGATTAGGATGTCTAGCATCTCCTAACCTTCGTAAATTCTCATCCAATATGAGAACATATATTATACTCTATCATATTGCAACCAAAACATTGTTTCAGATATCGTTATATCTGCCACACATGATGGTTTCTGAAACAATTCTTTCAGCTCCTAGATAAACTTGATATTAAAACAATCAAGAATCATGGAGGCAAACATGATACTTAAGATACTAACACTGGAATTGTTACTCTCGATTTAATACCAATTATTAAATTTCACTGAGTAAATAGAGTTTGCTGAAAGTTTGCAATAGGACTTTAAACTTTGATTGACACTCAACACAATACGATACCAGTTCGTAAAGTAAATATCCAGAATTCTATAGTTCTATTATCTCAATTACAACTATGCATAAGGTGGTGAACGAATGCCAATGACTACAATAAATTATGCAAATTCACTTTGATTTAATTTATGATAAATTGAGTTCTACTAATCCAAATTAGAAATGAACTCCCACTCAAAAACGACATCCCTCGTGTCCTTTTGGTGATTACATGAACCAAATCCACTACACCAAGTCTGATCATCACGTGAGTCGGCGTAGCTTCAAAGGAGAGCATCCATATGGTCATCATATCAAAACATATGACTCATGCTTAACCTTTCGGTCCGTGTTCCGAGGCCATGTCTGTACATGCTAGGCTCGCCAAGTAAGAACCTTAGTATTCGCGTGTGTAACTGTCTTACACCCGAGATATGCTCGTGGATTCAAGTACACCCGATCATCACGTGATGTCTTGAAGCGACGAAACATTGTCGATGCATACTTAAGGAAGAACACATTTTTATCTTGATATCTAAATGAGGGATCATCTTATTATGCTAATAAAACGCCAAACAAGCAATATAAGATGCTATCAAACATCACATGTTTATTAGTGGAATGATATGGTTCTCGCATATGATCTCTATCATGTGCACCGTGGTATGATCACTATCATACCTTTATGTGTAAATCCAAGGTCTATGGAGTTTACATGTTATGTATGTTGT
Organism: Avena sativa; assembly: GCA_916181665.1. Classification (NCBI taxonomy): domain Eukaryota; kingdom Viridiplantae; phylum Streptophyta; class Magnoliopsida; order Poales; family Poaceae; genus Avena; species Avena sativa. The sequence continues at coordinate 380,430,424 of OV702280.1, read as the reverse complement.
AAGAGTATCATCTCATACTTCTACTTACAACATCACCATATCATAACGCTAGCCCAGCAACAATCTAAACTAGACGCCTCTAATTTATCCATTGCAAATTTTACGTGGCTTAGGGCTTTCGAAGATAGAACCGTTCTTACCTACGAACATGAACCACAACGAGGATAACCAAATTGTTGACAACTCATTGCAAATTAGATATTGACTATAGTAGGAGAGACAGACACCCGCTAGCCACTTATGCAAAACTAGTTGCATGTCAAGCGTGGAACAGGTCTCATGTGCGAGGACATGTAAAGTTTTTCCGGGCCGCTTCATCCCACTATGCCACCAATATCCAAAGTACAACTAAGAAGCAATAAAATGATCATCATCGCCCACATACTCATATGTGTACTACCCGTGCAAAGCATCTACGCATAGATCCGGCTCTGATACCACTGTAGGGTTCGCAGCATAGAAAACAAAAAATTTCCTACGATGTGAACTATATACCAAGATCTATATACTAGATACAAACAACAGGCGGATGTATATCCGTAGAGAACATACCCTTGAAGACCGACAAAGCTTAACGAGTTCAACTCGTGGTTGATGTAGACGATCTCTTGCCGATCTCAAGATCGAGAGGAAGTCCTAGCGCCGCAAATCAGCAGCGCATCCGTGCTCGCACACACGTTCGAGGCACCGAGCAACCTCCGCCTCCTCGCTCCAGCGATGCAGCGGAAGCACAACTCTTTCTTGCCGAATAGCCACCGGGAACATGTATCTCGCTAGTCCGAGACCATGGGGGATAAATTCTAGAGGGGGAGAGAGATCCTTCACGAGGAGGTGTGAGAGACAAGTGAGGAGGGGGCTCCTTTTATAGGAGGAGGGGGGAGCACCCAAGGGGTGGCCGCCAGCCATGGGGGGCAGCCCCCTCCCCTCCTTCATTCATGTGGGTGGACACTCCACTCACAAAATGCCCTTTAAATTTCCTCCACTCAAAAGTCCACTCAAATTCCCATTAAATTTCCACCAAATTTAATGCAAACTCTCATTAAATAAAACTCTTTTATTTTATTCAGAATTTTGTCAATTACTTTAATGACAAACATTCACAAATAACCCCTTGCTAGAATTCTATTTCACATGCATAACCACTTTATGCAATTTCACCCGAAAACCTGTTTCGGTATCTAGTGAAATAAATTCCTGCGCTTGTTCATTCTTTCGGCATGAAACATTTGCTCCAATTGGATGTCGGTGTCTCTTAAGTGTGTCACCCTACGGTTCGTGAATAATGCGGACATGATCGAGACCCCTCTCAGATCAATAATCAGAAGCGGGATCTGGAGACCCATACTGACTCCCACACATTCAACGATGACTTTCTTGTGATCGTCGGAACCTTTTACGCTAGTATCTTAATCCTTTTGTTTCGCGATATATTACATGTCCGAGATTCGATCATCGGTATCTCCATACCTAGTTTGATCTCGTTACCGACATGTACTCTTTTCTCGTTCCCGTGATATAACATTCTAGTGATCAAATCACTTGCTTGCAAGCTAATCAATGTGATATCACCGAGAGGGCCCAGAGCATATCTATCCGTCATCGGGATGAACAAATTCCACTCTCGATCCATGGGCCTCAACATAACACTTTATTAGTTCTGAATCCATCTTTATAATCACCCTGTTACGGTGTGACGTTTGATGTTATCAAGAAACTCTTCCGGTGTTAGTGATTGACATGATCTCATGGTCTAAGGATTAGGATCACTTCGTAAGTTGTTATAGCAATATAAACTCAATGACTTTGATCGTAATGCTATACTTCGGATGAATGTTCATCACATCATTACACTAATGTTGTGATCCCGTTATTAACAACATCCAATGTCCATGATCAGGAAACCTTGATCATCTTGTTAATCAACGAGCTAGTTTATGAGAGAGGCATAACTAGGAACTTTCTGTTTGTTTATTAAACACACATGTATTAACGTTTCCGTATTAATACAATTATATCATGTACAATAAACATTTATCATAAATAAGGAATACGATAATAACCACTTTATTATTGCCTCTCGGGCATATTCCCTTCACGTATAGCTCCCACCATATAGTTGCCAAAAAGGTCGCAAACGACGTGATTTGGCCCCAAAAAAGATCCAGAACCTTCCCAAGTCATATGACGGTATTAGGGGTACCCTAGGGCACCCCAAGGCCTATATAAAGAGGGGAGGAGCCAACAGAGCACCAATCAATATTCTCCACCATGGCGGAGCCCTGCCGCCGTGCCACCGCCATAGCCTCCTCCAATCAGATCTACACCATCATCATCACATAAGAGGAGAAGGGACTAGGATCTTGAAGGCCTCCACATCGATCTACATCGTCATCTTCATCAACAACGTCTCCATCACCGATCCCCTTTGGTTACTTGTTGTAATTCTAGATTGAATCTTGGTTTTGCACTTGTTCTCAATTGTATCATCATACTTCATCCATATTTAATTCATGATGTTGATTGCCTTCATGTGTGAGTAGTTTCCTTTTTTTTGGGGAGATGGAGAAACCCTAGTATATGATTGAATTGAGATAAAGATTATTATGTGATATTGTTCATTATGTGTATATGTTAATTGTCTTCATCTTGATGTTGGGAGTCATGCACCTGCTTAATATTTGCCTCTTGCGGGGACTTGATGAAGAGGTTTGCTTGTTGGTAGACGGAAGGATGATATCACTTATTGTGACTATAAAGTAGTTCTCATACTTTACGTACTAACTTGGGGAATCAAGGAGAACTCATCAAGCCATGTCCATGCCACGGGAGAAATCCCTTAATAGCGCAGTAACACGATGGTTGTCGGTTATTGTCTGTTGTGGTTATGACGGATGATGTGAGCAGTGGTTGTTGTCTATTCGCCCATATATGGAGCTCCTCCCACACATATCATAAATGGTCTTATTCATTATAGTAATTTTGATCACTCTTTCTAATTACTAGCGGTGGATCCACTACTCCCCGAGGACTCTTTCCATCATCTTGCAAACCTTTGTAATCATAATCACATGCTCTTGTTTACTTACAACTTTAGTTTACTTATTGTTCTCCTATTTGAAAACCCAAAAATATGTTTTACACAAAACTCACATTTTATCTTGTTACTTAGAACGTTATTTAGCATTACTATTTCAGTATTTAGTTCAAAAGTTATTTAGACTTCAGACTCCTGCTCCCTGTGGGATCGATATCTTTATTTCGAAACTAGCTACAAACAATCTATGCACTTGCAGTCATCCTGTCTACGAGCATCCACTTACCAAAGATAACTACCTCCCGAGGGTGTTCTCTTGAGCCACATTCTTTCTTCACGTGACCGAGGAGGCCGCAGACCACGCAATAGCGGGGCACCTTCTCGTACTTCACCCTCATTATTAGTGGAGCCATCCATTCTGGCTTGATTCTCACAACCCGGGTCAACTCCTTGGTTACATCCAACCATACACGCACCCGAATGAAATCTCCACCCTCAACTCTTTGGCTATTCATGTAAATGGTGATGACCTCGCCAATGTTTGCGGTCAGGCTGGTGATGATTGACTTCTTACGGTACATCTCAGGTACACCGTGGATTTGTACCCATGCATGTATACAATTAAGTTAAACCTCAGAAGTCTTACAACAACCATCATACTTCTCAATCATGAACCCATAATCCCTAAAGATCCATGGCGCTTGCTCCATAATTCTTTGCCAATTTCCCAGAAAAATTGCTTGAACAATAATTCTTGATTCCTACAGATCCCCGAAGGTGATCTCCTACGCCGGTGCCCAAGCAAAGCACATAGTTTTCTTTAGTGACACCGCACTAAAAGTTTTCGACGACAACAACCCGCAACACAGCCATCCACTTTGTCCCCTCCTTCAGAGTTTCAACTTCCTCTTTTGGAACGAAAATTCCCTCAATATCTTCTCCCTTGAGGTTCAGATTACTCAGTAGTTCATCCAACGATGGTTCAGAACGAGCCTACTCCTCCGATCCACACCCTTATCCTTTCTCTCCAGTCGCCGTCATGACCGAACCTATCTAAATCATCAGACTCCGAGGAACACCAAGGCCGTGTAGTCGCAACAAATCAACTCCTTGGTCAGCCTGAGTGTCATCATTGCCGGAGAGGAATAGATGGATTAAACTTGGGAAACCTAAGGCCCTAGCGCCGGTGATCGCCGATCTCCGGTGAGGTAGAGAGAAACCCTAGTCGTCTAGGGGAAAACTAGGTACGAGGGACGAATTCTCATATTTTATTGGCAAATTTAATTAATTATCAAAGTTAGATCAAGCCCAAACGACAAACTCGGTAACAGGCCACGAACGGTCACGGCTGGACCACAATTCCCTAGAGCCCGCTGGAGGTAGAGAAGAGAAGATTACGGACGGGGACAAGAAAGAACGGACGGCGGCGCGGGGTCCCGGGTCCATCGGATCGCGCGCCCTGGGCACCCGGCGCAACCACGGCGCGCGTCCCCCGCGGCCGCGGCCCCCTCCCCATCCTCCCGTCCTCACGTTCCCTCTCACTACTTCACTCACTCCTCGCGATTCGTCCTGAAGCGACCGTCCCATCATCCCTTGCCTCCCCACCTCCGGTGCTACCATGTCGTCGCCGTCGCTGCCCTCCGTCCGCCTCCCGCTGCGCCCGTCCCCGTCCCCTCCCCCGACAACCACGCCGCTCTCCCGCCGGGGCCCCGTTCTTCGCTCTCTCACGCCCTCATCCCCCGCCCTCGCCCTCCTCAAGCCCCTCGTCTCCGCGGCGCCCGCGTCCAGCTCCTACCGCTCTGCGCTTCTCCTCCACCGCCGCCGCCGGCATGCGCTGCCCGAGGCCGCCGAGGCTGCGACAGCTACCCCTGCACTGATCCCCAAGGTCTGGTCTCCTCTTCCTGTGCCGATATCGGCCCTGAATGTAGCGCGATTAAGCTTCTTACCCGTTGCCTGATGGTGCTTGGACTGGCGGGTGGTTTCGGTTGCCGCGTAGGTGGTCACGAAGGAGTACCAGGAATGGGACTCCGCGACGGCCAAGCTCGCCGGCGGCGCCAACGTCCCCTTCCTCCTCCTCCAGCTCCCGCAGATCATCCTCAACTCCCGCAACCTCCTCGCCGGCAACAAGTCCGCACTCTTCGCCGTCCCATGGCTCGTACGCCCTCAATCACCCTTATACATTTCACATTCTTATTAGTTTCTTATGCTGTGATTGATGGACTCACCGCTGGCATTGGCTGGTCGCTCCAGGGGATGCTCACGGGGTTGCTCGGCAACATGTCGCTCATGTCCTATTTCGCCAACAAGAGGGAGACCGAGGCTGTCATCGTGCAGACGCTCGGCACTATCTCCACACACGTAGTGATTGTCCAGCTCGCCATGGCGGAGGCGATGCCGTTGCCACAGTTTGTGGCCACTTCAGTTGTCGTGGCAGCTGGGCTTCTCCTCAACTTGCTCAATTACCTTGGGTGGCTCCCTGCAACCCTCTGGCAGCTCTGGGATGATTTCATGACAATCGGTGGCCTCGCAGTACTCCCTCAGGTGACAATTACTTCTCTGCTGCCATGTTGTCGTGCAGATCCAGCTTGATGCTACTGCTATTCCATCCAATGTTGATCTTAAATATGATGTATGTATCTTTTCTCTCTCGATGGTGAACTGAAAATGCAGGTCATGTGGTCAACATTTGTTCCCTTCGTCCCCAATAGCATACTGCCTGGCATAATCTGTGGTTCTTTGGCTGTTGCTTCTGTTGTGATGGTATGATACATCCTCTTGCCTAAATTAGTTCTGTCAAAGTTACATTTGTGTGTGTGCTCTGGTACAATCTCAATGCCTGGAGAAAAAGTAGAAAAATGATAAGATCTAAGTTGTACACTTGTACTGCACCAAGAGGAGACAATCTTCCATCACTTGCATGACTTTAGCTAGTAGCTCATGCTAATTTTAGGTTCAAGAGTAGCCTCTGGTTTTAAGAAAGACTTTCTGCAAATAGTTGCGTGGATAATAATTCCAGTTCCATACGAGGAATCATGACAGAGTTCTTATTTCAGGCGTTTTATACTTCTGTAGTGTGGTAGGTTTGTTTCTCTTTTTAGCACAGTACAAATCTGACCAATGATTCCTTTTTTAGTAGCAGTTCATTCTGTTTTTATCTGTCTTTAGGGCCACTTGCTTCATCAGGAAAACTTGTTCAATCGATTTTTTATAAGAATGTCCATTCTTTTTACTCAACTCTATCCTTTCTGTTTTTGTCTGTATGCTTCTATATTAGATGATTGGTGCTGATTAAGAAATTCTCCTCTAGTTTATGTTAGCCCTTGATTTTGTGTTGCATTCAATTCAGGCAAGGTTGGGCAAGCTTTCCGAGGGAGGGACTAAATTTGTGGGGTCATTGTCTGGTTGGACTGCCACACTTCTGTTCATGTGGATGCCAATTGCACAGATGGTATTTAAACTTTCACACTTGTAGCATTTGAAAATTTGGAAATTAGAATCACCTAACACCAAGACCCTTCTCTTACAATTTGTTTGGTGGGTTGTGCAGTGGACAAACTACCTCAACCCAAGTAACATCGAAGGGTTGTCAGCTTTCTCAATGTTGCTTGGAATGATTGGAAATGGACTTATGATTCCTCGTGCTGTATTTATCAGAGATCTCATGTGGTATTATATATTTCAGCTGCCGCTTTTTAGAATTTGATGAGTACAACTATATGATAATCTAAAAATAAAGAGTATTTTTCATGTAATGAATCAACTCTCACAACCTGCTTTTCTACTCTGACACAAAAACAATCAATGTCTTCCTAATCAGCAGTTTAAGTGTTTTGCATGCTTTGCACATGGAAAAGTGATTTGCTTACATATAGATTAATCAGATTTGCTATCATAAACCTGATTAATGCTAAAGTATCTGAAGCAGGAACTCGTATGGACCAATCAGTAGTGAACTTATATTTTTCGTCATGTTGTTGAGACATAAGTTGGATAATTTTTTCATTTATGTCCTCACGTAATTTTCGCTCATGTAATTGTTATCTGAGAGCTATTAACATCACACTGTGAGAGTTTGAGTGTAGTTTCATATGGTGTTTTCCCATGTAATCAACCAAATGCCATATGTATATGTTATTATTCCACGGTTCTTATACGTCCTCTCAGTCCCGGTTCTTTTAATCCAATTAGGTTCACTGGTTCTATTTGGGCATCTGTCCTACAAGGTTGGGGTAACTTGGCCTGCATGTACTGGTACGTTGTTGTGGCAGCTATGACAGCCCTGACTTATATAGTACTAGTACTAAGATTTTTGTATTGTAGACATTCCTTGTACAAGACGGTTAACCCCTGACCTGTTTCCAATTCCAGCTGCAACATCATCAGCAGAGAATTATTCTTCGCCACGACATTCGGATTGTTTATATGGCTAGGTCTTCTTCCTACTCCGTCTCTAATTGATCTGTTACCTTCATAGCTATTTTTCAGTCGGAACACAAATGTTTCACCCCAAGCATTTATCTGAAGTCTGAAGATCACTCTTCACAGAATCGGTATTCTAATCGTGCCAATCACGCTTCCTCTTTTGCTTGCTCAGGTTTCACCTTCGGGAAAGATACCGGCGCCTACGGCAACAGCTCACCCATGACTTCTCTGAAGGAGCTGGTCTTCGGGAAGTGATGAACATTTCTTGCAACCTCTCGAAGCAGCTGACTGTTCAGGTGTAGGAAGCTCTCCTGCAATAATTAATTCCCGGTGACTTGGCAAGAACCAAACCCTGGGTAAAAAAAGTCTTGGTAGGCATAGATAGAGGTGAAATGAACGCTGTGGCCGACAACCCTGAACTGAAGGCTGTGGTGAAACGAAGAGTCCCCCACCCCCCCAGCTTGCAGAAAGCGCCATGGAAGTTCACATGGTAAACAGAAGCTACCGTGTGTGTGACCACTGGCGGCCAGCTTGCGCATCCGGCAGAAAGGGTACAGCGCAGGAGTAGATCCATTCGTTGTAAGGAAAAAAAAAGGATTATGTTTCTTCTTATCTTGAATAAAAGTTCATAGGCTCAAAATTTGGAGGTTATTGAGCAGCAGTGTCCTGGTCACTTTTGCGGTCTTCAACTTGCAAGTATTGAATAATTTGTCTTACCCTGTATGGCTATCTTGGTAAAATCAGAATGGAATCAAATGTGATTATGGTAAAAAAGGATTATGTTTCAAGCATTATTATTATTTTTGTTTCGGCAGAAGAACAATCTGCACAGTAAAAAGTGGGAATATCTTCTCACATTCTGGGTGATGCCGTGATGGGGAGGCCAGTGGGGTGGGCGGCACTGGGCCCGGTCCGGTCCAGTCAAGTCCAGCCTAATGAATAAAATAAATAAAAAATATGAGCAAACGATGATTAGAACTGTGGAAACGAGGTGCAGGTGGACGGACAGCTAGTGTGAACGGGCGGGGCCCCATCCTCCTCTCTGAGCGCAGAGAGAGGCGTGTGAATGGGCGGAAAAGTAAGAAATGGCAGGCAGCTGCTGCAGCAGCAGCATCCACCGGCGAGAAGAGGAGAAAAGCGAGGCGAGGAGAGGAGGCCACGGTCGCGTGGCAGAGCAAGCAAGCCAATCGAAGCGGAGAAAGCGAGGCACGCTGCAGAAGCAGAGCCTGCTCTGCACCGCCGCGACACGGGCGTACTGGGTGGGGATTGGTGTCCATAGGCGCGCCGCGGCGCCGGGGGCGGAGGGATGATGGAGGCTGGCGGAGGCGGAGTGGGAGGAGGGTTTAGGGACGAGAGGGTGCCGCAGTGGGGCGCGCAGGAGACGCGGGAGCTCATCGCGGCGCGCGGGGAGCTGGAGCGGGAGGCCGCCGCGGGGCGCAGCGCCAAGACGCTCTGGGAGGCGGTGGCGGACAGGCTCCGGGCGCGCGGGTACCGCCGCACCGCCGACCAGTGCAAGTGCAAGTGGAAGAACCTCGTCAACCGCTACAAGGTAACTCTATGTCCTGCTCGCTCCCTTCCGCTCTCTCGTGTCTCTCCCTCCCCTGTTACTACTTGGCTAACAATTGTGCTCTGAATTATTATCTGAAAAAGAAAACGATTCCTCACGTGATGCCCCCTACGTTAATGGCAATTTCTAATGCATCGCCTGCTCCCATATTTAGGCTCTGGGTCCCGATTGACCTGTTTTATTATCTCAAGAGCTAGTCCGCTCATTTTAGGATTGACAGTAGGAATGGTTCATTTGCTGTTTAAATGGCGATAACATCTCACCCAGAGGAAGAAGAATCTCTGGTCTTACTGAATCATTTTCAAAACATTTGATGCATTATAACACCTGAAAGAAAGAATGGCAATGCCATGGGTAATCTAGTTATAGCACTGCAGTTTGGTAGCATGATTTGGGAGATGATGTGTTGAATTGCACATCTTTAAGGGTCGGCAGAATTTTCATAGAAACTTGCAGCTCAAAATACATGTTGGTCTAATGCTAATATCCAAGGCAATTTGTTTTTTATTGGTTTTCAACCATCATACAGTCCAGCCTTCCATTTTCTTCTTGCTGATATGCTCTAGGACTAGTAGTGCTGCTTTTGCGAGTATAGCTTATCTAATTGGTAACCCGAAAAGTGTATTCCACTTTGTTGTATTTTAGGGTAAACGCTAATCAAACATGAGACAACTATTCTGTTCGAGGCTAGGATGACTAAAGGAAGTTTCAACAATAATGGGAATGGATAGTGGCTCCTGGTAGTAAGGAGAAAACTTGTCAGCTCAGGTGAATATGGTGTCATGTGTGATAGTACTAAAGTGTAAAGGAAAGTGAAGGTGGAATCACTCTGCTTTAAGGGAAAGCTCAGTGGCAAACCATCCAGGATGGGGGGTTGAATTACTTCTAATTTTGTACTGTGATATGGAATCGGTATGACCACTAACCAAGTTTTTCAAAAAAGGACACTGACATTTTCTTTGGGTTCACACTGAGACTCCGAGTTAGTTTTGTTGCTGCCCTGGGCTTCATGCCTGAGAAAAAAATGAGCATTTCTTGCCTGATCAGGAAAAGAGCTCTTTGCCTGAAGCCTGGCCTGGTGAAATTGCTAAGCAAGCTTAAATAGGAATCTTGCCTGGCCTGTACTATCCACGTGATGTGATGTTTCTTTTCTTTCTGATTAGCATCCAGGCCGCACACCCAGGCGCTAGAAATCGGTCGCTTGGGAGACTAACACAGAGCCTGGTTGCCCAGGCCAGGCCAGACTCCATTTTTTCAGGGTAGCAAGCTAACAACTGCTAGATCCCAGGAGGGCTCCAGGGCCAGGAATGTGGTGTCCAGGACACGAACCAACCTAGCCCTCTATCCATATTATATGACTACTATCTGATAAACTGCAATGACCGTGGTTCAGTATGTGCAATTTTCTATGTTTTACATTAAGCTTTGTAATGGCTCTATGCATTGATTGATGCAGCTTCACTCCCCTTTTGAAAAAAATTGAACTTTGTAAAAGTAAAATTAGTGTTCTTCAAAATAAGGGACAAAATTAGGATAACAAAAGGTTGGGCATTTCATAAAAAGGAAGAATCATGTTAAACTCTCTGGCAAAAAAGGTTGGTAGTGTGGCCTCGTCTTGGTTTTGCCGTTTTTTCCTGAAAACTGTGCCGTTTGGGGTTTTTTCAGGTCCGGTTCCCCTTTTAACCGGACCCGTGTGTTTATACGTCTGTATCGGGTTTTGGTCGGTTTCCCTTCCAAACTGGCCAATTCTCTTTCTTCTAATAGAAAAGACAGTGCTCCTGCTGATTGCTCCAAAAAAAGGTTGGGTATTTTAGATGGTTTAATTAGGTTTATTGAGAAAAAAGTAGGTTTTTTTCCTAACTGTAGACACTTTCCTGATCAAAGTAGTTAGTATAAGACTTGAACTTTAGGATTATAGCAAAGAGCATCGCAGGAGATAGGCAGGTACTGTTTCCATGTTAAGTTCAGAATGATGCTACTGTTGGGTTTGGTGATTGATGGGACCAATTTAAGCTTTCAGATCGAAATGTTACTTTATGGTTATGCAAATATATTTACTCCAAAGTGGTGCCTACTTTGTTTCAACATATCTTTGTTGTGAAGACAATCTACTATACCCATCTTATCTGGGCAACTTTGCTGTTTTAAGTTTGCTTCAAGATTGCAACTCGGACGTACCTTTCGTTGTTTTTAGTGTACGAGGCAATAACTCATCCTTTTTTATCAGGGGAAAGAAACATCTGATCCAGAAAATGGTAGACAGTGCCCCTTCTTTGAAGAATTACATGCAGTCTTCAATGAGCGTGCTAGAAATATGCAACGGCAACTCCTTCAGTCTGAATCAGGAGTTTCAGTTAAAAAGAAACTAAAACGGCCTAGTGGTGGCCCGTCATCCGTGGAGTCTGACAATGAGGAAGATGACGCTGAAGCAACTGATGACGAGAAACCCATGATAAGCAAAAGGCGGAAGGCTGGTGATAAGGGGCAACCATCGCAACGAATGACGGGAACATCGAGGACGGGCAGTTCAAGCATTCAGGATCTGCTGCAGGATTTCCTGGCGCAGCAACAACACATGGATATCCAGTGGCGTGAGACGATGGAGCAGCGTGCCCAGGAGCGGCTCATGTTCGAACAAGAATGGAGGCAGTCGATGCGGAAGCTTGAGCAGGAGAGGCTGGTGCTGGAGCATGAGTGGATACAGAGGGAGGAACAGCGAAGGATGAGAGAAGAAGCAAGAGCTCAGAAACGGGATTCGCTCATGACCGCCCTGTTGAACAAACTCTTGCAAGAAGATCTGTAGAAGGTGGAGTGCTTTTTCATCAGTGGGTAGATAATGTACCAGATAGCATTTTTTTCTCATCATGTTTCATCGATTCTTTTTAGCTCTTGCACATGCTGTTGTCCAGAAGAAATGTTTACTCTAGCATTTATATAGCTTTTTATAGGACTCTTTTCCGATATTTTTTCCGGTCGAGTAATCTTAATTTATTTATTAGGCATGTAAGTACCAGACATGAGATAGGCGATGTACTTATCTGTGCCATTTTCAGAGATATTAGACTTTCAGGATTGGATTTCAGCCAGAAGTCTCTAATCCTCTTGCAATGGTGAATTTGTGATTGTATCTAAAAATGTGTCTACTTAAACAAATAATTTTGGAGCACCTGAACTTCAAAAGTAGAGACAGTACTAGTTAAGTCCAGTACTGTAGGAATCGCGCGCAAAGGTGCGAGTTCCGAACGAGTTTTAGGCACAAGTTTGGCTGGGTTCAGGCTAAAGAACTGCTGGTAGGCTCCCTCAAAAACAAAAAAAAACTGCTGGTAGGCCAGGCCACTGGATAAGCCCATCGGCGGCGGAGGCGAGTAGGCGGCAGCCTGATCGGCGATGGAGGGGAAGTCGCTCCATCTCCTCCTCCCCAGCCCTCGCCTCCCATTCCCCGGCCTCCTCCCCAACAACCCCGACCACCACCTCCCCACGTCCCGCCTCCGCTTCCGCCTCCACCACCGCAAGCCGAAGGCGAAGCAGCTCGCCTTCTCCCGGCAGCCTCCGTCTCCGACCAACAGCCAATCGGACGCGCCCAGCCGCGGAGGCTGGGAGTGGGCGCGGAGCGCTTCCGCCACGGCGCTAGCGCTCCACCTGGCCGTCTGCTCCATCCTCATCCTTTTCCACACCCCGGCACGCGCCTGCGTCCAACCGCCCCCTACCGCCGCGTCCACCGCCGCCGTGGAAGCAAAGGAGGAGGAAGACGACGAGGAGTGGGAGGCCGCGCTGCAGCAGTGGAAGTCCAAGACCTACGCGCTCTCCGTGCCCCTCCGGGTCGTCGCGCTCCGCGGCTCCTTCCCTCCCACATGGATCAAGGTCTGGTCCTTCTTCCTCCGCTACAAGCAAATCATTTCCTTCTTTTTACAACAAGTTGCTTCGATTATTATCTGAGCAATTACAAGTTGGACCGCAAGGTAGCATGGAACGGTGTGACATTTTGTCGACTGTAAGATTTTTCTTGGTTTGGTGTTCGTAGGATTTCGTTGAAGTACAGGGAAAGAGGCTCAAGTTCAGCCCTGAGTTCCGCCCCAGTATTGACACGCTCTTCACCGAGTTGTCACAATGTGTGGACAAAGGTCAAGTTCAGCAGAAATCCTCCATGGCAGCTGATGTCGTCTCAATCGGGGACTCTTGGCTCGGCTACGCCATTCGTAAGGGACTGGTAGAACCTATCAAGAATGCTGAAGAGCAGGATTGGTACCAGAGCCTAAGTGACAGATGGAAGGTGAGAATTGGCACTTGAAGACTTTTTCCTCTCTTAACAATTGTGATAGTTGCACTGGCCCTGTCATTAATCTCGCACTGCCTCGTATGCTGTGATAACAAATGACGGTGGCCGAAAAACTGTGTGCTTGTCGAATCTGATTATATGATAAAACTGATAAGAGAGGTATCATATCATGTCAACTGCAATCATATGTATGTATTTACCCTCCACTGGATGCTAGTGCAATCTTCTCAACTAGCATAACATCTTCGATGCTCATTATTCACTTTGGTCATGCTCAGTTTCTTCTAGAAATTAGGATGAACTGAATTAGTCAATTCAATTGAAGATGTCTTGAGGTGGAGTTTCCATTCTCATTATAGTCCATCAGGTTCATTTGTGCAGGAACCAGAATGGAGAGGCAGATTCTAATGGCTTGGTATGGGGTGTTCCATACAGATGGGGCAGTATGGTCATTGCTTACAAGAAAAACAAGTTTAAGCAGCACAACTTGAAGCCAATACAGGTAAATGAAAGTTCTTCAGGCATTCAGAGCACATGCAGCATCATGCTGAAGATACAAGGTCAACCACACAGTGATTAAATTATACTTAAAAGTTTACCTTGGGGTTAAATGAAAAGTGTACTTAAATAAAAAGTTTATCTTTTGCTAGCACTGGTCGAGGTTTACTATTGTGTGATTTATAACATTTTTGTGATTCACATATATAGATGGCACTGTGCACACAAGCGTCAACATGATTACCTTGTTAGGTACTTTTGTTTTACTTAGTCACATACTCACATCGGCATGTTATCTGTAGGATTGGGAGGATTTATGGAGGCCTGAACTTGCCGGGAAGATTTCAATGGTTGATTCTCCTAGAGAGGTCATTGGTGCAGTCCTTAAGCAGTTGGGATCATCATATAACACAATTGACATGGAAACAGATGTCAGTGGTGGTAGGGAAGCAGTCTTAAACAGCTTTACACAGCTGCAGAAGCAGGTTTGCACCAAATTAATCATCTTCTCTCTATGTTTCTTGCATTCCATCTGTGTTCGATCTGGCAAGTGATATCCCAAAACAATTTTGCCGAAAAGATAACCCATGAATATTAGGAACAACAATTAATGAAGTCTTGAGTTATTATGTTTTGCATTGGATTTAATTTAATTCTTTTGTCTGTAGGTCCAGCTATTTGACAGCATGAACTATCTGAAATCGTTTGGAGTTGGGGATGTTTGGGTCACAGTCGGTTGGAGCAGTGATGTCGTCCCAGCTGCAAAGCGAATGTCTAATGTTGCGGTTGTTGTTCCCAAGTCAGGCAGTAGCCTCTGGGCTGATCTATGGGTATGTTATGATATTCTCATGCTCTCATGCGTAATTTCATTACTATGTGACTGAATCCATGGGTATGTTGCTGTTCTTGTTGCTTTCCTGTGATAATGAGCCAGTATCTTATTGGTTTTATGCACCACAGGCGATACCTTGTGCGACAGGATTTCAGACTGATCGAATCGGTGGCAGAACTAGAGGTCCATCTCCACTCATCCACCAGTGGTTCGATTTCTGCATGCAGAGTGCCAGAAGCTTACCCTTTCGCCAGGAGATCATCCCAGGAGCATCACCGATGTTCCTTGAGAACCCAGCGCCAGAGGTTCCTCAAGATCTAAACAAGAAAAAACCAAAGCTGGAAACTAACCTTGTCAGGGGAGTACCTCCCCCTGAAATCCTAGAAAAATGCGAGTTCTTAGAACCTCTGTCGGACAAAGCGTTGGATGACTACCAGTGGCTGATGTCGAGAGTGCAGACACCATGCCGTGGTCTGCTTGGGAACATGCTGCAAAAGATATCAACAGCTGTGCTGGACTTGAAATCAAGCTTATAGTACTATCGGTATGATTCATCAGTATTTTTTTGGAGACGACCACTAATAACTAACCAATAGTTCAGAACATGCATAGGATCCGGTACTTATAGTACTTCTTCTAAAAACTTCTCGTCGGAAACTTGATGTAATCTGACTCTGAGATTCGGATGACAAATGCTGCCACTGATAATCTCGGCAAGTTTCTCTTTTGGTATAGGCGCAAGATAATAATTATCAAGTTCCACACTTATAAGTCTCGTTGTACTGCATCTGGATAGTAGCAGCTTTAGGAACTCCACCTGGTCATCTGCTCCCATGAACATATTGATCTTTATCTCTTCGAGTGAATCCAGGTTGATGTTGTCCGTCCTGTAACTCTCTGGCAAGCGACAAGGACAAGACAACGAGCATGGATCTTTCTAAAAAAAACACAAGTAGACACAATGTTTAGTCAAGATTGACATTTTTAAACAAAATACGATGACTACATTAGTGCAAGGAGCTAAGGTACATGGTACATTGTGCTGTGGTGTTCAATGTAGCCTCTCAAATCATAAATCGGAGCATACCCATAGCATGCTAACATAAACTGTGTAAACTTATTTCCTTTATTTCTGAGTTGTTAATATTTGAGCTTTAGTCAACAAGAACTTATAAATAAATAAACCTTAGAACGAAATTACCATTTTAGTATATGTCTCGAGTACAAGCTTCCTTATACCGTTGCTTCTCTTCAAGAGATGCAGCATGGTTGGTATAAACCCATGGTGATTCCCTGTTAACGATACCGATAATAAGGTATCGCACATGGGAAGATTGTTTACATCATTGAAGAAATTGGTGTATCCTGTCATTGCCTGAAAACAATCGAAAGCACAACCACAAATCAGGATCAACGAACACGGGAACTAAGGGCCCCTTGCCGAATCTGACACACTAGCAGGTGTGGATACCAAATTGCTAAATTTGCTACAATCGTAGTGGCCGCCCAAACAGTTCATGAAATTCATATATATATATATATAGAGAGAGAAGTCAATTAGACTTACAATATAGGCAGACAATCTCAGCTCGCCAACCGCATCGAACCGCTGCGGCGTGCTAGGGGGCGCTGCCGCAGTTACGTACAACTGATTGATATCCAGCCGCCGGAGACGACGAGGCACATCGTCGGCGAAGTGGTACCGGTGCGGACGCTTGACCTTGGCGTCGGCGAGCATCGGGGCCGAGATGTGAGCGTGGAATTGGACAGACGCAGCAAGAACTTCGAGCACAGGGGCAGCAACCTCGACCCGCTGTAAGACCTCGTCGCTGCCGTAGAGTCCAATCACGGAGGTGTCTTCGAATTGTAGGCGCTTGAGAGAAGCGGAGCTGATGGAGACCTCGTCGCTGCCGTAGAGTGCGACACGCAGGGTAAGGTCCGTCAGGACCGGGCACATGGTGGACACCAACGCCTCCAGCTCCCGGCAGTCCATGAAGGCCAATTCTATCTTCAGCTTCGTCAGTGCTGCGAAGGGACCAGCCGGCCAGAGCCGGATCATGAAACGCCGTGCGAGGGAGAGCGTGATCTCCGTCGCTCTCCCGAACGGGGGAAGATCGATCTGCAGCCCGTGGCAGTAAAGGTGGGAGACAGGCAAGGTGAGGGAGAACGTGCCGGCGACGCGCTTCGAGGCGACGCGCAGCCACGAGGTGACACGGTGAGCTGGGATTTCGCAGTCTCCGACGTGGGGCACGGCGATGGTGAGGGCGGAGACGTCGTTGTCCGGGGCGGAGGCGGAGTAGGCGATGAGGGAGCCGTTCAGGGTGCGCAGGAAGGAGCTCGGGGTGCGGCCCGGCACGTGGAAGCGGTCGATGACGAGCTCGGGGAGGCCGGTCCAGACGCGGCGCCAGCGGCGGGAGAGGAGGCTGGTGCGCGCGGCGGCGGGAAGGCAGTGGAGGCGGCGGAGGATGTCGTGCAGGAGGACGTCGGGGACGCCGCTGATGCGGTCGCCCCTCCCAGGCCCCGCCATGCGATCGATCGTTGCGCGCAGAGGTTGATTAGGGTTTTGGGGTTGTGAGGGTGGTGATAGGCTGCACGCGATGCGATGAGAGAATTCTGTACTCCCTCCGTTCTAAAATAGATGTCTCAAATTTATCAAAATTTAAATAAATCTAGACACTATTTAAAGTATATAGATTCATTTTAAAATTTAAAAAACCTAAGATATGTATTCTTGAACGGAGGGAGTACTTCCTTCGACCCATATTAGTTGACTCAAGTTTGTCTAAATTTGGATGAATCTAGACACTATTTAGTATATAGATTTATCTAAATTTTGATAAATCCAAGCCAACTAATATGGATCGGAAGGAGTAGAAGAAATAACAACTAACAAATTTTAAATTAATTCAATCCCGATTAATATCATAGCATCAAAAATATTTGTGAGATTAAATAGTAGGGTAAGTTAAACTAGAGATGCTGAACGTCCCCTCGGGATCAAAACTCCCTATCCCGGGTACTCTGCTCAGGACTGTGTTTTTTTTTTTCAAATCCCGCCGTTGCTACTAGGTAT
The DNA here is from genome assembly GCA_916181665.1 of Avena sativa. Lineage (NCBI taxonomy): Eukaryota > Viridiplantae > Streptophyta > Magnoliopsida > Poales > Poaceae > Avena > Avena sativa. Next base: position 380,412,722 of record OV702280.1, on the reverse strand, counting down.
AGCAATTCGTTTTTGCTTCTATATGAAACAAAAAATAAACTGTTCTATCTACAAAACAAAATACCGATCTGGCCGGGACATGGTATCAGAGCCTAAGGTCTCGAGTTCGAGTCCTGGCTTTCACAATTTATCCTAAAATTGTTGTTGACCCCTCTATGTCCACGTATAGACCTCTTGAGTCATACGTGAGTTTCGCGCGTCGTCGCTCTCTTCCGGTTGCACATGCTGACTTCTCCACGTCACACGTGAGAGGGGGTGTTAAAGTGTATAAGTGGATTGCACTAGCTCTTTTCATCAGTTCGAACTTTTGGTTGCGTTGACTAGTGCATAAAGCTTGACATGGTATCAGAGCCTGAGGTCTTGAGTTCAAGTCTCAGCACCCGCGTTTTCTCCCGATTATTATTCTCCGCCCAGGTCGGGTGTGAGGGGAGGTGTTGTTGTTTCCACATCCAAGTCGGATGTGAAGGGGGTGTTAAGTATACTATATCACCACTTTCTAACAGATCGGTCTTTTAGGATAGTTGGTTGGTAGAACTATTCTAACATGGTATCAGAGCTTAAGGTCTAGAGTTCGAGTCCTAGCTTTCGTAATTTATCCTAAAATTGTTGTTTACCTCTTTGTGTTCACGTATAGGCCTCTTGAGTCCTACGTGAGTTTCGCGCGCCGTCGCTCTCTTCCGGTTGCACGTGCTGACTTCTCCGCGTCACACGTGAGAGGGGTGTTAAAGTGTATACGTGAATTGCACTAGTCCTTCTCATCAGTTCGGATTTTGGTTACGTTGGTTAGTGCATGAAGCTTGACAGCTACTAGGTATAGCAATTAATAAATTGTTGTATCCACAAAAGAAAATACCGATCTGGCCGGAGACCTCGCCGGCGAGGCACAGCTATGAGGTGACGCGGTGAGCTGGGATTTTGCAGTCTCTGCCCTCGGGCATGGCGACGATGAGGGACGCATATGTCGTTGTCCGGAGCGGAGGCGGAGTAGGAGGTGAGGGCGCTGTTCAGGCCGGCCTGACATGTGAAAGTGGTCGATAATGACGAGCTCGGAGAGGCCGGTCTAGACGTGACTGACGCCAGCGATGGGATAGAAGGCCAGTACGCGCGACCGCGAAAAGGGAGTGAAGTCCAAGGAGGATGTCATGCGGGAGGACGTTGGGGACGGGCCTATCCTACCACCATGATGGCAACACCACCGTATCTATTGACCACCAAGCAAGAACCATCCACCAACCGGCGCGCCGACGACCAGCTCATGACAACCGCCGTCGTCGGGGCAGCAGCTGTACGGGCGGGAGTACTTCTAACGGGCTACCGTCATTGGTCAGGTGAGGAGACCTTCGTGCTGCTGATTGACTGGTTAGGCCCAGGAGGAACGGCCGGCCGTTATGTTAGCTGAACCAGACTTCCCTCGCGCACACACATTGGATCAACGTTTTATACTCCCATATTCAGATTCTTTTTGTTTATTAAAGAAATGTTGTGTGAGCTTGCTTAAGTTCCTCTTATGGCAGATGGGAGGACCATTTAAGCAGACCAAGTTCAGTATGATGCTGATGGTAACGTCATTTTTAGTTTCATAATGCCGTAGTAGGCTTCCATTCAAAGAAAATGAGTGTGGTAATTCAGTCCGTACCATTCAAAGGAAATTTCGGTCGGTTGTTACAACAATACTCTTGGGCTCCGCCGCCACCAAATAGGCCGCAACCTCCAGCGAAAACCAGCTGGTGGTCGGGATAGCCCATAGGACGGAGCGCTCGCCCTGGGCCCCGGATACCAGCCCCAGGCTAAGACATATGAGTATACTAGGTGATACCCCGCGCGTTGCTGCGGAAACTAATGTTAATACATTCAAATGATATGGTATTAAAAGTCAGTTTAGCGTAACAGGAAAAATGAAGCAAGAAAAGGAATGCGCCGATATGTGAACTCAAAAAGGAAATAGTTAATATTGATTATATTTTATGATTACATAATTATAATAATTATAAAATATATTTATTGAATATAAGTAGCATGATACATGGTAAAGCTTATTTAGAGTTATTGCGGTGGGTGCCTTCTTCGTCGAGGACAATCTGGACATACGGGGTTCCTTTCTTCATGTACTCAATGATGTATTTGGCATCATTGAATGATGGATCGTCCGGAAGCTTAGTAGTGTTGTGTTCGCGTGGAACACTTCTTTTAAAAGTGATACACGTCAGTGGTTTTGCAGTATTCTTCATCTCTGAAATAGCTTCCATGTACTTTTTGTGTGTTTCTCTAGATGAATGAGTTGATGAGGGCGGCAGAGTTCTTTTTGGTGCATCAGCTTGAATCCTGGAGAAAAGGATCGTGTGGTGTGGTGTTAAATAAGGTAAGCAAGCGAAGCTGAAAAAACAAATAAAACTTGATGGAGTAGCCATACCTGTTGTCTTCCTGTTGATTGTCCATGTATAACCATTAACCAATAGACAGTAGTTAGGTGTTGAAAAAGATGATGAATTTGTAGGGAGTACAATGTTTCGGGTGGTGTTATATAGGTGTTTGCGGTCCTGACGAATGACTAACAGTAAGAATTTTTTAATTATAATTAATTGTGTAATGAATGTAGAGAAACTCAAAACAGTAGTAACTGTGTAGATTAATTATCTCCATTTAAGTAGTTACTATAGGTACTAACATGGTATATAGTAACTGTGTAGAATAATTATCTCCATTTAAGTAGTTACCATAGGTACCAACATGGTATATGCCTGCACGATTTCAAGGAATATTTTTCAGAACAATGATATGGAAGAATTGGAGAACACTTGAGAGTTGCAACGATATGGTTGTATATTGTATTTGTTTTAATATGATCAAAGAAGTGTTCTCAGAACATGACATCCCATGAAGCCAAAAAATCCAAGAGGGGCTAAGGAGGAGGATCGTATGGCATAAGGAAAAAAAATCCTCCTTTACAATATACTATAAACTATATTGGATTTAGAGTATGTGTAGTCGTTCTTCGTACCAAATAGAGCACCAAAGTATTATTGTTGGTGCCCTCCAAGGTTTAGGAGTTCAAAAATGCTACCTGGCATTTTTAAGTGTGAACGACTTGTAAATTCCCTAAGGCACGAACATGAATATAAATGGTAGGTTACAGTTATGGGTAAAGATCGTATTTTTTGCGACGTTGATCTGGATGATTTTTCATTTAATGGCCGGCATGCTGTAAGTCCTGTAGTAGAGGCTGTTGTTTGATGGATAAGAAGAGCACCATAGTGTTTGCAAGAAAAAGAAGAAGATGAAATGAATTCCAAGACAAATTGTATCAGAAGGTAACACATTTCAATGATTATAATTTTCCTAACAAACCCTGTTCCACTTCTTAGCCATGAGATGCATATGCCTATGAGGAGTTTGGCCGGGGAGCAGGATTAGACCTTGATGGACATCGTGGGCATCCATGGCCATGTTATACTCCTCGTGGACGTCCATAGCCAAGCGGAATCAAATTCATATCCACATTATGCTAAGAATTTTCTGCTCTATACATGTTGATAAATCTAACAAAGGCCATGGTATTGAAATGGGTGAAGCACGCTACTAATATACAAATACACTATTATGAAATTATGTATCGGCACCTATCTAACAAACATGGATTTGGATAAAAAGATGGATGAAGAAACCATGTTATTTAGGTATGAATCTAACATTTGAGGGTTTTGATAAAGTAACCAAAATGCAAAAGTAGGACATATGGAAGAATACGTACCAACATGAGTCCGTGAATATGGGCATGCATCAAGGATGGACCGACTTTTTCCTTATCCAGGTTCCGAGGAGTTAAAAAATGTACTATTATGAAATCATGTATATGTAGGAATTCAGGTCAAGCAACTAAAAATAAAAAATTAGAAATAAAACTGGCTAAGAAAGGTTAGAAACAGATATAAATTGATTTAGAGAGCATGTTCTACATGTACTTATCTAACATGACGTGAATTGGATGAACCAAATGATTATGAAAATAGAAAGTAACATCATATCCCTATTTCTGTAGCTCTAATGTCATTCTAGGCCCTGATGGTACTAAATCCCAAATGCTACGGCTGCACTATTTCTGATAAAACCATGGAAATTCCGGATCTTAAACGGGAAAGGATCTAATGAAGCATAAAAGCTTAAGTACATAGATGTAAAAACATTAGCAATAGGAGCTGTCAGGATGGTAGGCAGAGACTAAGCAATAGGAGCTGTCAGGATGGTAGGCAGAGACTAACGAGCAAGAACAACAGCTTCCCTGTTGCCAAATCATGTAATAAAGACATGAAATCCTAGCGTAAAACTGAGTTTCTAGAGTCAGACTGTGGCAACCAATAGTATCAATTTCAGATAGCAGAAAAGTTGAACTCGGGTTTACATGAAGCATACAAATTGAAATTAGGAACACATAGGAAGGTATGTACGTACCAGCACTAATCATGAACTGGAAAGTGTGGTCAGCAGTGAGAAAGCCAGCAAATAAGACCAACCGTGGAGTAAAGAACAGGATTGATGCCAGATCTCCCGTCGAAGTGTCTAGAACATTAGGAAATTTTTCGTCGAATTGTGCAGAACCTAAGGAAATTAAATATTATGAGTAAAGGAAAACAGACAATATGGAACCGGAAGAAGACATGAAGGATTGGCTCACCATGGCGATAGTACTCGTTCTGTGGCCGATGCCCATGGGCAAAGCGGCGATGCGAATAATATAGGCAGAGGCGTATGCCGGTCCACTTCTCGTATTCCTCCATCATCAGTTACCCGAGCAATTATGTGTCAAATCACAGGGGAGAGGAAGAGAGATGTGGATTGATTGAGAGAGGAAGGAGAGGAAGAGATCGTGGAGTCAGATGTGTTCGCTGAAGTGGAGAAGAAGAACAGTCCTGGGCTGGGCTAGAAGGCTTTCCTATGAATTAGAAAACTGGGAAGCTAGACGTGGCAGAACGTCCAGGACCGGACCGGAAGGCTGACATGGCTGAGAACAGGGCCAAGTGGGATGATTTTGGCTGACATGGCAATATGGTGAGGTGGATAGGCTGCATGTCAAGAGAAATAGGATAGTGGGGGTGATCTTCTTAGTTATATAGGATATATTTGTCTTCTACACTTACATCCAACAAGCCGAAATATTTATAGAAAATATAGATAACCAAAGATGCAGCCTGCTATGTCTTTACTATGACTTTTCTCTCCTGAAAAAATACTCAAAAAATTGTATATAAAAGAAAGAACGCATGTTCCATTTAAGAAACTCATAGAGATACATCATCCAGTTTCGATCGTGGGAAACGACATCAATATCACCCCAGCAAATACTCCAGCATTTCTGAATTTTTTTATGCCACCATTTATGTGATTCTCCAAATATGCAGAACAATACCGGCCATCATATGCCTCTACAAAGTTGTGAGTATTTATTAGTGGAGACTTACAACGCAATCATATCATTGTGTAACCATCTCTCCTTCGATTTTCAACGGTTCTACTTGTCCTCATCATCCATTTTATAGAGACTATTTTATCTTCTTATTAATTCAGTGCCTACTCATTTTTACACATAAATATGAATCTGTTACTTCCATAATTTTGCTATGGGATTAATTCTAAAGATATATATGCATATAACATGTACACAAGGAGCAGTTGATAAGAATAACTATAATGGTAATAGTTTATTCCATCGATAGAAATGGGTAGTTTCAAATGTCTTAACCGAGGGTCCAAAGATCATGGATCTAGCAAATGTATGGAGTATAAAATTGTTCAGAGGACTAAGAACGCTAATTATGTTTAAACTTTGAGTAATACTATTTTTAGCATAAATATTAAAGATATATTTAAACAATTTTCTGCACTAGGGGGCATTGCCCCCCTCCCATCCACTTGACTGAGTGAAACTTTGTCGCTTTAAACGAAGTGCCTTTGGTGTTGTGTTTCCCTAGGGTCCCCGGAATCTATGGACTGGCCCTGGGGGCCATGTCGGGCGGCGGTGCTTCCTTGATGGCGCTGCCTTCAATGGCGACGATGTGGAAGGATAGGAATCACGACGCAGTTGAGGAAGACAGCAGCCCGTCGGCAGCGAGGGAGACTGGCGGCGCGTCGGTGGGGTGTGTGAGGCTGGCGGCGCGTCGGTGGAGGTGGGGGAGGCTGGTAGCGCGTCGGTGGACGTGGGGGAGGCTAGCGGCATGTCGGTAGCCATGAGGGAGGCGATTGGGAAACCGATATGGGTGACCTCAGAAAGCATCGTGGGGCGGCAGTGCGCTGATTCGACGAGGGAGAGGAGGACGGTGGCTTGAGCCATTGTACTTAAGCCTGTGCAAAAAAACGGTTTGGCCGGTTTGACCAGTTTAGGCTAGTCCAAAATTTTGCACTAGCTCCAAAGTTCAGATTGAATTTGTGAAGGAGATTGAACTAATGTTTGACCGGTTTGGAAAGTTTGAGCGGTTTCACTATTTGCACACCCTTACTACTGTGGCGATGTTGAGCGGAGATGGAGATGAAAGGGGGAATTTATAGCCACATGGATAGCTAAGCAAGATAAAAATAGTCCGAGACTGTGGTGATTTGTTAATGCCTTCCGGCTAGATCACACACAAACTTCCTAGAATGCATGCAAATTTGTAGTAGGAGATGTGAAGTATTAGCACGACCATACCAAATGGGGGTGTTGAGCGGAGTTGGAGATGGAAGGGGGAATTTATAGCCACATGGATAGCTAAGCAAGGTGAAAATAATCTAAAACTGTGTTCATTTTCTAATGCCTTCCGGCTGGATCACACACAAACTTCCTAGAATGCATCTAAATTTGTAGTATAGGAGATGTGAAGTATTAGCACAACCTTACCATTGCCATTATAAGTTGTGGATACGACCTTATCATTTTTCGTGTTCCGCACTATGACCAGATGAGTACCAACAAAGAATTCTTGTTGGCTTAGTATCTTCTAGCCCATGTGCCTTGCCTTGCAAGACCTCCTCCGGAATTATTCTTATTTTAGTTCATCATTAATTATTAGTTCAACAACTCGAGAGACTACCCTATTTTCTTTGCGAATCCTCTATCGACGATGTTGTATATGCCATTCTTGGTATAATTAACCCTTGTGTTCCTTGCCTTGCAGGACCTCCTTCGGAATTATCCTTAATTTATTCTTGGTATAATTAACCCTTATGTTCCTTGCCTTGCAGGACTTCCTCCGGAATTATCCTTAATTTAGTTCAACATTAATTATTAGTTCAAACAACTCTAAAGGCGACTTTTTTTGGTATCCTCTAGAACGATGTTGTATATACCATTCTTGGCATAATTAACCCTTGTGTTCCTTGCCTTCAAGAACTCCTCTACGTTGAATTTTGTTTAGATCATTGGAACAAGTAGGGAGTACTTAGAGCATCTCTAGCAGATACCGCATATTTCCCGTACCGCAAAATAATCGCCAGTTTGCGGTACGAGGCGGAAAAAGTGGCCATTTCAGATACCTAAACCATACCGCATGCGAATTTTTTTTTACGGTTTCCCACATATCGTCGCTTCAGTGCCGCATATTCCCCGTGCCAAGGGTTCCGGATGCGGTACATCCTTACTTTCGCTTGGCGCGAGGGACATTTTTCGATCTCGTCGTCCTCACGCTTGTAGCCTCTCCCCGCCGCCCCGCCACCCACCACCGCCATCATGGAGACTCCCCAGCCTCAGCTGGCCAATTTCACGGCGGAATCTGTGTCGGCGTCCCCTCCGGTCGATGACAATCTTCCGCTTATGACGGCGGCGAAACCGGCGAGGAAGCGACTAGGAGCGCTTCCCCGTGTTGCCGGCGGTCGGAAGAAAATCAGCGGATCGAAGGTGCCCTCAATCCCAAAGTCCAAGAAACCCGCCAGTCGGAAGCCCCTCTCTGCGTGCACGTCGATGACGGCGGCTCCCCCGCGTCTGCCCACCCAATTCGCCCCTGTTCCTGGAAGGTATGATCCTGTGCTGATCAAGATGGCTGACAAGAGAGAAGAAACCAAACTACAAATGTGGCTAGCAACTCGTGAGGATGAGAAGCGCAAAGCTGAGTTTGAGGAGAGGCGGATCCGTCTCGAAGAGGAAAAAGCTAGGGCAGTTGCGATCGCCGACGAAACTCGAGTTATGACCATGGACCCCGAGAAGATGGATCCGATCACAAAAGAGTGGTGAGAAGATCGGAGGAGGGAGATCCTCGAGGCACGCAAAGCTCGCAGAGCTGCTGGAAGTGCTGCTACGAACGGTGAAGCTAGCCAATCATCAGGAAGCCTAGCATGTTTATTTCCCTTTTGTTCATATTGTTTAACGGCTTATTATTGTAAAACTTTAAAAAAATTGTATCGGTTTGAATTATTCGTTTGCATAATCTGATTTACAGTATACGTTATTTTGCAGTACGATAGACGGGACGGAATAGATGCATATCTGAACCGTAAAATGAAATATTTTGTTTTGCAGTTCAATATGCGGCATCTGTCCCGCACTTTCTCGCATCGTAAACCAGGTTTCCGGTTTACCACATCCGCCATTTGCAGTACCGCGATATGCGGTATCTGCTAGAGACACTCTTATAATACTTCACTATTTTAAATATGCCAAAATTATATGTAACATCGTCTTTAGAGGATTCGCAAAAAATAGTTCATCTATAGAGCTGTTTGAACTAATAATTAATGATGAGATATATTGTTGCAACAAGGAGAACGGATAGGTGCAAAAGGGAGGTAAGGGGGCTTTGGCGACCTGTGACTCGGACTCGAGCTCCAAATTTTTCGAAAGGCGACGATGTGATCGGTAGAGGTTGGTTTGACGGCCACGGTTTTGGAAAAGCGAAAATCCGTACGAGGCAAGATGTCGGAGAAATATAGGGTTGTTGTCGTGGAAAGACAATCGTTATGTGCACGCAACTCTGAATTATTTTGACGGTGTGTTCCTCGGATGTTTAACATGGGAATGCTGCACACCACCACTTCTAATCTTCTATATCTAAATAGGAGTCTTCACTATTTGATTTTTCTGCCTCACGCGTCAACCAACTCTTCATGTGTGCATCTCAAAAAAACTCTTCACATGTGGGCTAGCATTAATCATCGACCAATTCTTCGTACGTGGGCTGGAACTTCATTCATGGGCTGGCAGAACCATGTCGAGACTGGCTCTGCGTTCATCCTGGAAAAATAAAGCAGCAGAAGTTTATACTGTACAAAAAATATGTTCGTATTAACCGAGGCAACGCCCAATGATGCATCCCCTTCTATCTTCTCTCTTCTCCATGATCTGATCTGTGTGAGAATTAACTGCACCGGAAGTGATGGAGGAAGTTCAACTGTAATTTTACGTTTTCTTCTCCCATTCTCGTTCCCGATTCACGCATGCATGTCTCTTCCCCTTCCCCGCATCTTATTTTCCATCGCCTATATATCAGGCTAATATACCGCATGTGATAAATACCATCCTCATCCCAATCCAATTCTACTTCCATAGCATAAACCGACGGTAGCCTCGCCTTCACGGTCAGGTTGTCTTCCCTCCTCCAACTACCTTCCCGTTGACTATTGATGCAGTGGTTAGTATTTAGAGGATTTTTGAGTAAGAAGGCAGATTCCAACCTCTCCCCTGTTTTGGTTTATTCGTATTTTCATCCGAAGATCAAGAATTCGGGAGATTAATTACAAGATTCCTCCTCGCTCAGTTCTTGAGATGTACTCTGAAACTTTAGAGTGAGATTGACTACACGACCGTATAGTAAGATTTCTCCATGTGGAATTATTTATTTTGTTTTAGCTGGACTGGGATTGTTAGATTTTATGATTAGTCCGTGCTCAACCTGTTCTCTCGTTTTATCTCAGATTCCTCTCAATAAAATCTTACACAAGTCTAATTTGATTTCAACTGTTCTGCGCGCTTACATAGTTAGATGAAACATGCATGTTTGTGATGCTGAACCTCAATCTGGTCGTTCTCCATCTCATGGAATCTATCCTTCTGATTTATTTTTGCCGATGAGTTTTCATACCATTAGTAAATACCAGAACTTATTGGTGCAATATAAATGCCTCTTGGGAATTTTATGCCTCAAGTTAATTGTCTATCAAGTTCTTTCATGGGCGCCTTCTTTTAGGTAAGTATCTCTCTTTTACGTGTTTGAGGAAATTGCTCTCGATCAATCTTTAAATTCTAGATGCAATATTTTGCACTTCCATGTTCTTCTGCTCAAAGCGACCATTAACATGCTGAATGATACCGTTCCTTATGCTTTTGTGTGATTGGTTGATTCTTATAAAGTATGGTACAAGACTACAAATTACAACCAGATGTGCATTATGTCTATATAACTGAGCATGTCAGATTCTCTAAGTTCGATGTGCATGATGTATGTATGACTGATCCTCTCAAATATGTGTTGTGTTTCCATTTTTAGATCTCACATTGTCCGAGATACATGACACCCCTTCTCAAACTTTTGACAAATGTATAGTTGGGTGAAAATGGGTTTTAATTAACATGGAGTGTTTTTGTCCCTTAAAATATGTAGCAAACATCCAAAAAGTGACATTCATGGCATTTGTATCATATTATCTATTTTCAAAGGGCGTGACTCTCATTTACGCCAATATCCCACAGCAACGCGCGGGGCATCATCTAGTTGCATATGAAGCAACACCCGCCAATAAGAAGACAATTTCTTCACGCTTCCTCTTTTCCTTTATTTTACTCCTTGGTGTGAACAGAATTATTTTTTGACGCGTGGCCACATGATCCGCTTCATTTGCTGAATGCCTGAACAAGACTGTATGTCCGTGCATTCCACCAGACACCATGATGGCACGCGCTGGTATTTTTTTCTAAATCTGCCCCAAATCTAAAAATTTCAACTGAATCTGATCTTTTCTTAAAACTAATTCAAAATCTGACTCCTAGGATCGGTGTCGTTTAAAATGACGCCGAAGATGGCGCCAAGTAAGACGAAGCAGATGGGAGGCAGCCTCGGGAAAGGCGCCGAACTCCCGACACTGTCTCCCAGTTGCTTCGTCTTGGCGTTGATCTGCACATCTTCGGCGCCATTTTAAACAGCGCCGATCCCAGGGGTCGGATTTCGAATTAGTTTCGACCAAAGGTCAGATTGTTGAAGTTTCGCAAAAATGTCAGATTTGGCAAAAATACCACGCGTTGGGCACTTGATGTTTTATAAGAAAGAAGATAATCTGGCTTCTTCATTTTTATTTGGAGTTGAAATGATTCTTCCATGTAATATGATTGAATATTTTATTTATGGAATTTGCTTGAATTGAATTGAGAGAATATATATAACCGAAAAGACTATATTATAGATATTGCAGAGTAGCTATACAAGGCCAATTTCATACAACCTTGTTTATAATTTTTGTTGCTCTCGGAAGACTCTAAATGTCCTAAAAGTATTCTTGCATTTTACAAATCCTCTGAATTTTATTTGACTAAATTTAGAGTCCTAGATAAAAAAGTTACAAAATAATTTAGAAAAAGAATAAAAGGGAAAAGTAAAAATATATAAAACCGCAGCACCACCGGCTAGGCTAACTCAACCAGTGAGCCAGCCTAGCCGGGAATGCGGTCAATGGCCCATCCGGGTGTTTGAAGCGGTACGCTCCATTGGGGATCATCTGAACGTCCTCTCATTCAATGGACCTCATATTTATCCCTCCTTCTCTCGCTGTCGCGTGGAACTCGCCGGTCAGATTCAACCTCCCGAAGGAGACCCCGTCGAGCAAGACTCGATCCTGAATCAAAGCCACAATTTTCTAGTCGATTCCATTGGCATTTCTTCTCCTTTTCCACGGCATAAACCCTACGTTTTCTTCTGCATATCGCCTTGTGCGAATTTTCTCTTTTCCGAAACACTGGTTGCCAAACCGATATCTACCTATCCCACCGCCATCGGCCGCCATTTGGAGCCCGAGTCCGGTACCGAGGTTGCCAAAGCCCCTTGACCCTCCCTTTCTCCCATAATCACTTATCCTTGTTTGTAACACCCAATCTTTTGTAAGATCTTGTGCCCAAAGTACAAATATTAGAGGGAACAAAAACTTTTTGTTAGCAAGTGGTGTGATAGTTTTCTTGTATGTTTTCTTTACTTCCTTGCTTTCTCACTTTGGTTGGTCAAGAAAATCATAATTTTTTCTTGAAGTACTAAAACTATTTACCTAAAACATCATTTTGGTTTCACTTATATTCTGCCCTATTTTGACTTTTCAAAAGAAAGGAGCTAAGATGGCTTTATCATAAGAAAATGTTTTCTTTACAAATTGGTTATAAAAATATGGAGATCTTGTAGGGGTTCGTAGCATGGAAAACAAAAACTTTCTATCGCATATAAACAAACAAGCCAAGATCTATCTACTAGATTGTAGCAACGAGTCGATGGAATAACTTACCCTCAAAGATTCCAAAGTGTTTAACGAGAGCGGATTCTCGTGGGTGATGTAGTCGTACTCTTTCCGATCTCAAGATCGTGTAGACGATCCTTCCGGCGCTGCGTTCCGGCAGCGCTCCCCCAGTCGATCACACGTTCGGTACTCGACGAAGACCTTCCTCTCCCTTGTTCCAGCAGGCAGCGGAGGTTGTAGCACTCTCCTCGCGATTCCGGCAGCACAACGGCGTGGTACCGGAAGTAGAGGGGAAATCCCGCAGGGCTTCGCCTTAAGCCGGAGCGAGTATGGTGGATTATGAGAGAGGGCTATTAGTGGTCTAGAGATTAGACACACCAATTAGAAGGCTCTAAACCGCAGGCTAAAGCAATTAGAAGCTCTAAACCAAAACGGCTCTAAACCGGAGATTAGAGGTAGAAACTTGTGTGTCTAAAGGAGGAGGCCCTGCCCCTCCTTTTATAGGTGGAGGGGCTAGGCGCGCCAGGGAGGGAGGGGAGTCCCTCCCCAACTCGGCCTAGGGCTGGCCGCCGGCTTGGAGGAGAGGAACTCCTCCTCCAAGTTGGTTTCAACCTCCTCTTGCTTGTTTCCCACAGTTTCCTATTTCCCACATTTTCCTGTTTTCCACAGTTTCCTGTTTTAGCCGTTTGACTTTCAAACTGGCAGTTTGACTTTCAAGTTTTGGAACAGCAAGAACACTTAGTACATGATGCAATCATTCAATGACACATTCATGTACCTCCCCCCCCCCCGGAGTGCCGGACAATCCGGAACCTTCTAGAACATTCCCGATGAAAACACCGGAATCATTCCCGAACTCCGAAACGGGACTTTCCTTATATGAATCTTATTCTCCGGACCATTCCGGATCACCTCGTGATATCCCGGATCCCATCCGAGACTCCGAACAACATTCGGTCTCTTTCTCATAATACCATAACTACTCAAAACAACGTCGAATCCTTAAGTGTGTCTCCCTACGGCTCGTGAATTATACGGACATGATCGAGACACTTCTCCGAACAATAACCAATAGAGGAATCTGGAAATTCATATGGCTCCCACATACTTCTACGATTACTTTGCGATCGAATGAACCACTTACATACGATACCAATTTCCCTTTGTCTCACGATAGTTTACTTATCCGAGGTTATGATCGTCGGTATCTCTGCATACCTAGTTCAACCTCGTTACCGATAAGTACTCTTTTCTCGTTCCCGTGATATGTGATCCCTTGTGACCCAGTCACATGCTTGCAAGCTAATTGGATGACATTCCACCGAGAGGGCCCAGAGTATATCATATGGATGGACAAATCCCACTCTTGATCCATGTGTCTCAACCAATACTTTCCGAACACTCAATGCCACCTTTATAGCCACCCAGTTACGGTGTTGATGTCATCAAAGCATCCATCCGGCAAAGGTGATATGCATGATCTCATGGTCGAAGGAATTAGGTTACTATGTATCAGAAAGCATATAGCAATTGAACTATTGAAATGACTTGATCTTTATGCTACGCTTATCTATAGGAGTATGTCCACCATATCATTCTCCTAATGATATGATCTTGTTGTTGATAACATCTCAATGTTCATGATAGGGAAACCACAATCATTTATCAACCAACAAGCTAGTGAAGTATAGAGGCTATACTAGGGACTTCAAATTAAGTTTACAAATCACACAAGTATTAATGTTTCCTTGTTAATACTATTATAGCATGAATGTAAACATTTATCATAAACACAAAGATATAATAATAACTACATTTATTATTGCCTCTAGGGCATATCTCCAACAGTCTCCCACTTGCACTAGAGTCATCTAATCTAGATTACATGGTAATATACCGAACACCCATGGCAGTTTGGTGTTGGTCATGTTTTGCCCTCGGGAGAGGTTTAGTCAACGGATCCGCCACATTCAGATCTGTGTGTACTTTGCAAATCTTTATATCCCCATCCTGGATATGTTCTCGAATAGCGTGAAAATGTAGCTTGATATGCTTCAGCTTCTTGTGTGACCTTGGTTCTTGCGCATTGGCTACGGCGCCCATGTTATCACAGTAGATAGACATTGGGTCCAGCGCACTAGGAACCACACCCAGCTCTGTAATGAACTCTTTCATCCATATCGCTTCTTGAGAAGCCTCCGAAGCAGCCATGTATTCCGATTCAGTTGAGGATCTCGCCACAACGCTTTGCTTTGCACTCCTCCAGCTAACTGCTGCACCATTCAAAATAAATACGTATCCAGATTGTGATTTAGAATCATCCGGATCGGTGTTCCAACTAGCATCGGTGTAACCATTAACAACGAGCTATTCATCACCTCCATAAGAAAGAACCATATCCTTAGTTCTTCTCAAGTACTTAAGGATGTTTTTGACCGCTGTCCAATGATCCACTCCTGGATCACTTTGATATCTGCTAGTTAGACTAACAGCATATGCGATGTCGGGTCTAGTACATAGCATGGCATACATTAGAGATCCTATGGCTGATGCATAGGGAGTCTTACTCATCCTTTCTCTATCTTCTGCCGATGTCGGACTTTGAGTTTTACTCAAGGTCGTATTGGGCAACATGGGCAAGAACCCTTTCTTGCTTTCTTCCATTCCAAACCTCTTTAGAACTTTGTCCAAATATGTACTTTGTGACAATGATATTTGGCGTTTCGATCTATCTCTATAAATCTTTATGCCTAATATGTAAGCTGCTTCGCCAAGATCCTTCATTGAAAAACTATTATTCAAATATTCTTTGACACTATTAAGAAGGTCTACATCATTCCCAATCAACAATATGTCATCCACATATAGTATTAAGAATGCTACAGAGCTCCCACTCAGTTTCTTGTAAATACAAGCTTCTCCATAAGTTTGTATAAAACCAAAACTTTTGATTACCTTATCAAAACGTTGATTCCAACTTCGGGATGCTTGCTTCAATCCATAGATGGACCTTTGAAGTTTGCATACCTTGTTAGCATCTTTAGGATCGACAAAACCTTTGGGTTGCATCATATACAACTCTTCATCAATATCTCCATTGAGGAATGCTGTTTTGACATCCATCTGCCATATCTCATAATCATAATATGCAGCGATTGCTAACATAATCCTCACAGACTTTAGCTTCACTACTAGTGAGAAAGTCTCATCGTAGTCAACTCCTTGAATTTGTCGAAACCCTTTTGCGACAAGTCGAGCTTTATAGACAGTAACATTACCATCAGCATCTGTTTTCTTCTTGAAAATCCATTTGTTCTCGACAGCCTTCCGGCCATCCGGTAAGTCCACCAAAGTCCATACTTGGTTTTCGTACATGGATCCAATCTCGGATTTCATGGCTTCTTGCCATTTATTGGAATCTGGGCTCATCATCGCTTCCTCATATGTCTCGGGGTCATCGGTGTTGTCTACCAACATGACACTCATAACGGGATCATACCAATCTGGAGTGGTACGAGTTCTCGTTGACCTCCGAGGCTCTATAGCAACTTCAACCGAAGTTTCATGATCACCATCATTAGCTCCCTCTCTAATTGGTGCAGGCACCACAGGAACTTCTTCCGGTGCTGCGCTACTC
This sequence comes from Avena sativa, assembly GCA_916181665.1. Lineage (NCBI taxonomy): Eukaryota > Viridiplantae > Streptophyta > Magnoliopsida > Poales > Poaceae > Avena > Avena sativa. The sequence goes on along the minus strand of OV702280.1, from coordinate 380,396,698 downwards.
GCAATTTCGAGAGAAGGTTCAACAACCTCGTCGAGTTCTACTTTCCTTCCAGTCACTTCTTTCGAGAGAAATTCCTTCTCTAGAAAGGATCCATTCTTGGCAACGAAGATTTTGCCTTCGGATCTATGATAGAAGGTATACCCAATAGTTTCCTTCGGGTATCCTATGAAGACGCATTTTTCCGCTTTGGGTTCAAGCTTGTCCGGCTGTAACTTCTTTACATAGGCTTCGCATCCCCAAACTTTAAGGAACGACAATTTAGGTTTCTTCCCAAACCATAATTCATACGGTGTCGTTTCAACGGATTTAGATGGTGCCCTATTTAAAGTGAATGCGGCTGTTTCTAATGCATAAACCCAAAATGATAGCGGTAAATCTGTAAGTGACATCATAGAACGAACCATATCTAAAAGAGTTCGATTACGACGTTCGGACACACCATTACGCTGTGGTGTTCCCGGCGGTGTCAACTGTGAAAGTATTCCGCATTTCTTCAAATGCTCGCCAAACTCGTAACTTAGATATTCACCTCCACGATCAGAACGTAGAAATTTAATCTTCTTGTTACGTTGATTCTCTACCTCACTTTGAAACTCCTTAAACTTCTCGAAAGTTTCGGACTTATGTTTCATAAAATAGATATACCCATATCTACTCAAGTCATCTGTGAAGGTAAGAACATAACGATAACCACCGCGCGATGCTACACTCATTGGACCACACACATCGGTATGTATGATTTCCAATAAGTCCGTAGCTCGCTCCATCATACCAGAAAATGGAGTCTTAGTCATTTTTCCCATCAGACATGCTTCGCATCTTTCAAGTGATTCAAAATCAAGTGATTCAAGAAGTCCATCGGAATGGAGTTTCTTCATACGCTTCACTCCAATGTGACCAAGACGACAGTGCCACATATAGGTCGAATTATCGCTTGATTTCAAACGTTTAGCCTCAATGTTGTTGATATGTGTATTTCCACTATCGAGATTCAATAAGAATAGACCATCTATCAAAGGTGCATGTGCATAAAACATATTACTCATATAAATCGAACAACCATTATTCTCTGATTTAAACAAGTAACCGTCTCGCAATAAACAAGATCCCGATATAATGTTCATGCTCAACACAGGCACTAAATAACAATTATTTAAGTATAAAACTAATCCCGATGGTAGATGAAGGGGTAGCGTGCCGACCGCGATCACATCAACCTTTGATCCGTTTCCCACGCGCATCGTCACTTCGTTCTTCGCTAGCTTCCGTTTATTCTGCAGCACCTGTTTCGAGTTACAAATATGAGCAACCGAACCAGTATCAAATACCCAGGCACTACTACGAGTACTAGTGAGATACACATCAATAACATGTATATCAGATATACCTTTTTTCTTGATGTTGCCGTTCTTCAGATCCGCCAAGTACTTTGGGCAATTCCGCTTCCAGTGACCTTCTCCCTTGCAGTAAAAGCACTCAGTTTCAGGCTTGGGTCCAGCCTTGGTCTTCTTCGCCGGCGTGGTAACTTTCTTACGACCCTTCTTGAAGTGTCCCTTTTGCTTAGACTTGCCTTTCTTGAATTTGGTGGTCTTATTGACCAACAACACTTGGTGCTCTTTCTTAATCTCCACTTCTGCAGATTTCAACATGGCAAAGAGTTCTGGCAACGTCTTGTTCATGTTCTGCATGTTGTAGTTCATCACAAAGTTCTTGTAACTTGGTGGTAGTGATTGGAGGACACGGTAAATCCCCAAAGCATTAGGAATCACAATACCCAAGCTTTGAAGGTTGTTTGCGTGCCCAGACATCTTAAGCACATGCTCACTAACGGAGCTGCCCTCTTCCATCTTGCAGTTAAAGAACTTTTTAGAAGCTTCATAACTTTCAATTGCCGCATGAGTCTCAAAAATCAATTTGAGATCCTCGACAATATCATATGGGTCTGAATCCTCAAACCTTTTCTGAAGCTCCGATTCCAAACCATACAAGATAGCACACTGAACTATGGAGTACTGATTCTTCCGAGCGAGGTAAACATTCTTTACTTCATCGGAAGCATCAGCTGCAGGTGGGTCACCCAGCGGTGCATCCAGCACATAGGTCAAATTACCAGCTGTGAGGACAATCCTCAAATTGCGGAACCAATCCGCGAAGTTGCTTCCAATGTTTTTCAACTTTTCTTTCTCTAGGAACGCATTAAAATTGATGGTAGGGGCTGCCATTGATCTACAACATATTTGCAATAGTTTAGACTAAGTTTATGACAAATTGAGTTCAAATTAATAATGAAATTAAACTAGGTGAACTCCCACTCAAAACAATATCCCTCACATTGTTTTAGTGATCACACGAACCAAATCCACCATATCAACACCGATCATCACGAGAGTTGACATAGTTTCAATGGCGAACAATCGACATGTTCATCATATCTACTATATGATTCATGCTTTACCTTTCGGTGATCCGTGTTCCGAGACCATGTCTGTACATGCTAGGCTCGTCAAGATCAAACCTTAGTTTCTGCATGAGCAAATCTGGCTTGCTCACGTTGTATACACTTGCAGAATCTAACACACCCGATCATCACGTGGTGCTTCGAAACAACAAGCTTTAGCAACGGTGCTAACTAAGGGTGAACACTTTATGATTTGAAATTCATGTGCATGAGGGATCATCTTATAATGCTACCGTCGTCTACTAAGCAATACAAGATGCATAAAGGATTAACATCACATGCAATTCATAATATGTGATATGATATGGCCTTTCTTCTTTGTGCTTCCGATCTCCATCTTCAAGCACGAACATGATCTCCATCATCACCGGCATTGCATCAAGGTCAATGACGCTTCACCATGGTTGTCGTCCACCGGTTTCAACTATTACAACTACTTTGAATAGACACGCGGGTCTTAACATAAATTAAAGACAACCATATGGCTCCTGCCGGTTGCCAACTTACAATAAGGAACATTGCATACATCAAATATAATCACAATCATGGCCATATCACATCACTGCACACCCCTGCAAAACAAAGTTAGACGCCTCTACTTTCTTTGCATATTTTACGTGGTTTGGGGCTTTCAATAAGTGTCGTTCTAACTTACGAACAAGAACCACAACATTGATACTAGCATTGTTGATCACCCGTTGTAAATTGGATCTTAACTATGCTAGGAGAAACAGGCACCCGCAAAGCCACTTATGCAATACAAGTTGCATGTTAAGCGTGGAGCAAGTCTCATGAACGATGTCATGTAAGGTTAGCCCGGGCCGCTTCATCCCAACATACCGCAAGATGCAAAGTACACAAAAAGCAATCGACAATAAAAGTATCAACGCCCACAATGACCATTGTGTTCTACTCGTGCAACAGATCTACATATAGACACGGCTCTGATACCACTGTAGGGGTTCGTAGCATGGAAAACAAAAAATTTCTATCGCATACAAACAAACAAGCCAAGATCTATCTACTAGATTGTAGCAACGAGTCGATGGAATAACTTACCCTCGAAGATTCCAAAGTGTTTAACGAGAGCGGATTCTCGTGGGTGATGTAGTCGTACTCTTTCCGATCTCAAGATCGTGTAGACGATCCTTCCGGCGCTGCGTTCCGGAAGCGCTCCCGCAGTCGGTCACACGTTCGGTACTCGACGAAGACCTTCCTCTCCCTTGTTCCAGCAGGCAGCGGAGGTTGTAGCACTCTCCTCGCGATTCCGGCAGCACAACGGCGTGGTACCGGAAGTAGAGGGGAAATCCCGCAGGGCTTCGCCTTAAGCCGGAGCGAGTATGGTGGATTATGAGAGAGGGCTATTAGTGGTCTAGAGATTAGACACACCAATTAGAAGGCTCTAAACCGTAGGCTAAAGCAATTAGAAGCTCTAAACCAAAACGGCTCTAAACTGGAGATTAGAGGTAGAAACTTGTGTGTCTAAAGGAGGAGGCCCTGCCCCTCCTTTTATAGGTGGAGGGGCTAGGCGCGCCAGGGAGGGAGGGGAGTCCCTCCCCAACTCAGCCTAGGGCTGGCCGCCGGCTTGGAGGAGAGGAACTCCTCCTCCAAGTTGGTTTCAACCTCCTCTTGCTTGTTTCCCACAGTTTCCTGTTTCCCACAGTTTCCTGTTTTCCACAGTTTCCTGTTTTAGCCGTTTGACTTTCAAACTGGCAGTTTGACTTTCAAGTTTTGGAACAGCAAGAACACTTAGTACATGATGCAATCATTCAATGACACATTCATGTACCTTCCCCCCCGGAGTGCCGGACAATCCGGAACCTTCTAGAACATTCCCGATGAAAACACCGGAATCATTCCCGAACTCCGAAACGGGACTTTCCTTATATGAATCTTATTCTCCGGACCATTCCGGATCACCTCGTGATATCCCGGATCCCATCCGAGACTCCGAACAACATTCGGTCTCTTTCTCATAATACCATAACTACTCAAAACAACGTCGAATCCTTAAGTGTGTCTCCCTACGGTTCGTGAATTATGCGGACATGATCGAGACACTTCTCCGAACAATAACCAATAGAGGAATCTGGAAATTCATATGGCTCCCACATACTTCTACGATTACTTTGCGATCGAATGAACCACTTACATACGATACCAATTTCCCTTTGTCTCACGATAGTTTACTTATCTGAGGTTATGATCGTCGGTATCTCTGCATACCTAGTTCAACCTCGTTACCGATAAGTACTCTTTTCTCGTTCCCGTGATATGTGATCCCTTGTGACCCAGTCACATGCTTGCAAGCTAATTGGATGACATTCCACCGAGAGGGCCCAGAGTATATCTATCCGTCATATGGATGGACAAATCCCACTCTTGATCCATGTGTCTCAACCAATACTTTCCGAACACTCAATGCCACCTTTATAGCCACCCAGTTACGGTGTGGTGTTTGATGTCATCAAAGCATCCATCCGGCAAAGGTGATATGCACGATCTCATGGTCGAAGGAATTAGGTTACTATGTATCAGAAAGCATATAGCAATTGAACTATTGAAATGACTTGATCTTTATGCTACGCTTATCTATAGGAGTATGTCCACCATATCATTCTCCTAATGATATGATCTTATTTTTGATAACATCTCAATGTTCATGATAGGGAAACCACAATCATTTATCAACCAACAAGCTAGTGAAGTATAGAGGCTATACTAGGGACTTCAAATTAAGTTTACAAATCACACAAGTATTAATGTTTCCTTGTTAATACTATTATAGCATGAATGTAAACATTTATCATAAACACAAAGATATAATAATAACTACATTTATTATTGCCTCTAGGGCATATCTCCAACAGATCTATAACACAATATCTCCATATTATTTCCAAAGTGGCGTTTTACAAGTGATGAGGTTTAATCTCGCCAATGTCCATTGTTATGAGCTTGGGTTTTGGAGAAGATGGGGGTGCTGAAGATCGCGGAACGGTTAACAGACAAGAAACCAGGGGACTCGAGATTTACCCAGGTTTAGGCCCCCGGAGGGAAAACCCTACTCCTGCTTGCCTGCTCTTGATTACGGTGAAACCAAAAGTTACAGGGGTGCGCAGATGCAATATAGCGTGGAGGTGTGTATGCGGTGAGGTGAGAGTGCCTCCTCGTCGTGCCCTCCTAGCCTTTATATAGAGATAGGCAGGTCCCAGGAATAGATCGAGTCGGTTACAGGTTTAGGGTTTGCTCCTTTGAATATTCTATCTGTTCTAGTCTTGCTCTCCAAGGATCCGAAGATGTCATGGGCTTGGGCCACCCGAAAATATGCATGGGCCGCGTATTTTTTTCATGGGCCTTCCTTGGGCTGGACCAGATATGTTGAAGTCGTGTACCCGTAGGGTATAACCATGTCAGTAGCCCCCGAGTGTTCAGTCGAATGGTACACCCAGGGAGGAAGTGGATCACCCAAGGTTTATCGAACTCAGGGAGGAAGTGGTCAAAGGTATTCCCTCTCAAGCAACCCTACAATCAAGATACAAGTCTCTTGTATCCCCAGCACACCCAATATAGGTGCACTAGTTCAGCGAAGAGATAGTGAAATACAAGTGGTAACGGTGCCAGAAAATAGTTGATGGCGTGGAGGACTAAAGCAAGGAAACATGCAACAGATCTAGTAGCAAACGGTGTTTCAATGTTTAGAAACAAGGCCTAGGGATCATACTTTCACGAGTGAACACTCTCTCATATAAATATCCTCTCTTCATGATACTACTCTTAACTACTCTCCGGTTGGACACTCTAATCCACGGTAGGGCCTTCCCCAATCTAGATAACCCCACACTGTCACCTTGAGCGCTAGATGGTTCCAACAAACACCACAATTTCATAGAGACATCCAACTCCAAATATAACTCATAACAAATATTCAATCTAGCCAAAGTGCCACACACGGTATGCACGCTGTCACTTTCACACACTTGGGGAAAAGCATAGATCTATTAAAGCACAAAGAGTATTTATGTAGACTCAAACCTAAGTGCCACCATGGCGTGCACGCTGTCACTTTCACACATGGGGAGAGCAGAGATCTATTGAAGCACTTGAGTAGCAAGGTAGATCTACTTGATTACAAAGCTCATGACCACGACATGATCATGCATAGAGAGAGAGATGAACACATAGCTACCGGTAGAGCCCTTAGCCTCGAGGAAGAACTACTCCCTCCTCATCATGGGAATCAACAACGGTGATGGAGATGGTGGTGGAGATCGATGGAGATGGCTCCGGGGGAACTTCCCTGTCCCGACAGGGTGTCAGAACAGAGACTTTCTATCCCCCGAATCTCCCCTTCGGTGGCGGCGGCGCTACGGAGGTTTTCGTGGATTTCTTCTGGATGCCCTAGGGTTTTTGGGTCGGAGGCTTCTTATAGGCGCAGGAATCAAGGTCGGTGGGGGTCCAGGGGGCCCACACCCCTTGTGGGCACCTCCAGGGCTTGCCCGCGCCTAGGGGGTGCGGCCACCCTGTGGCCCCCTTTCGGCTCTGCTTCGTGGTTCCGTGTTTCTCCGGGAAAATAATAACTTTGTATTTTGTCCCGTCCAATTCCGAGAATATTGATTTTCTGCCTTTCTGGAACCAAAAACAGAAGAAAACAGGCAACTGGCACTGTGGCAACTTGTTAATAGGTTAGTTCCAGAAAAGATATAAAAACACCTCAAAGTATAGATAAAGCAAATCAAAGTAGATACAAAACAAGCATGGAGCATCAAAAATTATAGATACGTTTCTGACGTATCAAGCATCCCCAAGCTTAACTCCTGCTCGTCCTCGAGTAGGTAAGTGATAAAAAGAATAATTTTTGAGGTGACATGCACCATCAAAACAAAGATTAAACCATTTGCAAGCATTGAAAGCTGGGATCAAAGAACTCTAAACATGAGCATGAAAGATGGAGTTCTAACAATAGGACATAGTAACTATGCACGCAATATGAAAGGATACAAACAAAGATCATGAATAACATGCATTAAAAAACATTTGTTTGTTTCACATACAGAAAACATAGCATAGTGACAATCAGCTTGTCCCTCATAGAGTAGCAATATAGATGCATAGGACAGCTTCAAAGTTCACAAGGGTGACTAGAAACAAGTAGCACAAGAACAAGTAATATCACAATATGCATCAATCAATAAGCTTTAGAACACTACACACAAAATGACAACTATGCTCTCTTAATGGTGCCTAAAGGTAGAAGGTGGAGACTCAAATAATGGTGGAAGAAAAGCCTTTTCTTTTATAAAGGAAGCAGGGATTTCAAGTTTCAAAAAGAGCTTCCAAAAATTATGGTACTTGTTAGCTTTCAGCCCTCATTGCCCCTATCATAAGCATCTTAAAGTGATTAAGGTTAAGGTGAACAAAGATGGAGTATATGCTTGACAAAGTATAAGTTGGCAATCTCAAGTCCCTTGAATACGAGGGCCACACCTCATGCTACTCAACTTTAGTCATCGGTAAGTTCTTGTCATTGTAAGTATTTGCATATCATAGAGAACCGCCAACGGGGTACCCCTTTCACATGGTACAGGAGCTATCCCATAACCAAAATGACAAGGCAAGCAGACAATGAGCATCTCAACAATCTTCTTATTTACCATGGGAATATGGTGTTTTTTCTCTATTTCCTCTTTTTCTCAGTGTGTCTCTTTTTTATAAGAAGAATGCTTCATAGATGTCACTATGGTGATGCTGCAAGTTTCCACCATGATTAGGCATGGCTTAGGCTAGCGGCCCAGGTGTTTCTCTAACACAGGATACAAACTCCATGGACTTACAAGTTCCCTCTTTATTTCACACCGGTGAAATCCATAGACAAAAGAGCATGATATCAAATGAGTACAAAGTACACGTGCAATGTTGAAAACGTTTCCCGTGACAGCACGGTTCTGCTAATTCCAATGTATAAGTGCAAGCATATACAACATAGATGACACAATGGTTCAAGTTTATTAGGGGTAAAGAATATAAAGTGTGCCATAAAGTTTGTGAGGGCTTTAATCACTAAGTTTTCACATAACAAAATAGTTTTTAATTGGAAGATAGCTAAAAATAAGAATATACTTGGAATGGTGTAACACACCATGCATAGGATTTTATAGTGGACACTTTGGAATAACTTGGTTTCTTGGGAGTTAGAAGCATGAGTAGAACTTACTCATACAAGTGGAGGCTAGCAAAATACTGGGAGCAACAAACTAAGAGAGCATAATGGCCATAATCATGCAAAGAAACAAAGCATTACTAATCAAAGCATAGAATGGTACTACAAGTCAAGGACTAAATGATAATAGAGGCTAATGGTGACTTGTCATAGTCATAACATGGTGTGAGCATGTGCCAAGTCAACCCAAGCAAAGCATTAAAGGAGAATACCACAATACTATGCTTTTGCATGCTAAACAACGCATAATTTCTTCAAGGCACACTAAGAAATCTCAATTGTTTGGAACAAGACATGCTACAACAATAATCACTAAGCATAATGTCAAAACAACACCTAGAATCTCATGCTAAAGTCTAAGTCATAGTCAATCAAGCTCCCTTTTGTACCACTTAAGCATGAAACTTTCTACTCTTTTCCAACACCAAACACTTATTTGAAACAACTCACAAAGATAATAATCAATAAAGATCAGTGAGCTTGTCTCACAAATCCACAAAGAAGAACTAAAAAGTTCTAAGCTGAAAGCTCAAGAAAACTAAGGCTAAACACAGTGCTAGCAAAAGAGAACAATCACAGAACAATAAGAGTGAAAACTAGAGTTTTCTAGGCAATGAAACAGAGTGTGTCTCTCTCCAAAAAGGTGTTTTGTGATCAACCAGCTTTATTAAAGCAAACTAAGCAAACAAAAACCAAAAACGAAAACTAAGACGCTCCAAGAACAACACAACTGTGCATGAAACAATAAAAACGAAGTGTCTAGACAGACCTGAGCTTTTTATTGATGAAGAAGGGGATGCCTTGGGCATCCCCAAGCTTTGACGCTTGTACCTCTTGGATATTTCTTGGGGTGACACCATGGTGGCATCACCAAGCTTGAGCTTTTGTCCATTCTTCATCTCATTGCATCATTCTCTCTTTACACCTGAAATTTTTTCCTTCATACAAAACTTCACACAATCTTCATTAGCAACATTAGCTTATTCAAAAGATATTAAACCTTAGGAAAAGCTTTGGAACAACAAGACTTTTCACTAAAAACACAAGCTACTGTAGCAACTCCTTCAAAAAGCTCAATTCCCCAAAAGAGAACTCAAAAAGGAATCAATAAGAAGCAAATGCAAATAATGGCAGAAATCTGTCAAAACAGACCAGTAGGTAGAAACCGATTTTTTCTAAGACCTTCTGTTGCTCAAATTAAAAATTATTGAACTAGAGAAAGTTAGCTAACATACTGGGGGATTTATTCATAAAATTTTAGCTCAATCTGACCTACAGAGACTCCTCACGAATTTTTTTGGTGGAGGACTAAATACACCTTATTTTATAATGTAATTTTTATATACTTTATTATATCATATATACATCTTCTATTTCATCCTCTGTTTAGGGACAGCAACTCCCGAAATATTACTTCCCTCTCATTAGAGGTCATTCTTAGCACAAAAAAGCAAACAAAAAGGATAAGAAGAGGTCATTACAGAAGTAATAACTTCCAAGACTCAAGAAAACTCTTGGGTTATCTCCCAACACGTACTTTTCTTTAACGCCTTTAAGTTAGGCTTGATAGTTTGAGAAAATGCTCTCATATGAAATATGAATTGATTTAAAAGAGAGCATCAAGAAGAAAATTTAAAGAACATTTAAGTCTAACCCATTTCCTATGCATAGGAATCTTGTAAATAAACAAGTCATGAAAGCACAAAGCAACAAGCATAGGAAAGCAAAACAAATGCAACTTCAAAATTTTTGACATAAAGAGGGGAAACTTAATATTCTTAAGATGCATAAAACCATGTTTCCCTCTCTCATAATAACTTTTAGTACCATCATGAATAAAATTAACAATATAACTGTCACATAAAACATTCTTATCATGAGCCACATGCATAAAATTATTACTCTCCACATAAGCATAGTCATTCTTATTAATTGTAGTGGGAGCAAATTCAAAAAAATAGCTATCATTACTATTCTCATCACCATAATCATCAAATATAGGAGGCATGTTGTAATCACAATCAATTTTCTCCTCAATAGTAGGTGGACTGAAAATACCATACTCATCATTGTAATCATCATAAATTGGAGGTTTGCTATCATCATAAGCAATAGAATAACTATCTTCCTAAGTGTGTTCATTTGTAAACATATCATCATTGGAAGGAACATGGATATCACTAATAACACAACAATTATTAATATCATCATTTTCAGAATTGGTACCAAAGATATTTTCAATATCAAAAGTAGTGTGCTTTTCCCAATCATGATCACTAATATAGGTAACAGGCATAGGAACATCATCTAGTTCAGACTCATCAGCAAAAACTATGATTGGAGTAACATGCTTAGGGGAAGATACCGTTTCCTTTCTCCTTTTACTCCTCTTCTTCTTCTCCTTATCCTCTTTAGGAGGGAGAGGCTTGAAAGGAAGCTTCTCCACATACCCTGGTTTATTGTTAGAGACAATAGAAGAAACTTTGGAGGATTCCTCCTTTTCATTAATAAGATCAAAACACATATCAGTCCTGTCATAATTTGGTAAAATATCATATTTTATAAGATTTTGTATGTAAGTATTTGCGTGTGTGGCATCCCGCAAAACCACTACTAGAAAATCGCGTTGTTTTTGTGCATTGCATCATCATGACCGCATGCTCATGTCATCATGCCACATTGCATTTGAGCATCGTCATCATCATGCATATTATTTTACTTGAAACTATGTTGCGAAAGTCTACTGTTTTCTGAAACTAGCCCTCCTTCTATTTCAAATTAAACCCCGGATTCTTCCGGATATTTTGTTTGTCTAAAAAATATTTACAAAAGTTTATTGCAAATTAAATAAAAGTTATATTATTTTAGGGGGCAGCCGAACCGGGCCGATCCGACCCAGTCGACCACCCCCAGAATAAAATCGGTCCACCTTAAACCCTACCCCAAATCTATTCCTATCTAGCCCTAACCTACCCAACCACTCCCAGCCCTCCACCTCACCTCCCTAGGCCACCTCACCCCCTGGACCCCAATCCCCACCCACCTTGCCACATCATCAATCCTTGATCCACCCCTCTTCCTTTGGGCCCACCTCCCCTGGCAAGCACACACGCCAGCCACTCTCTCCCCTGGCCACTCCCTGCCAGCCCGGACCCACCCCCTGGGCCCACACGACCAACCACCCGCCCCGCCTGGCCACTCCTTCCTCACCCCGTTTCCTCTGGCCCCACCCGCAGCCGGCCCCACCCGCTCTGCTCCACCCCGCTCCCCACGCAGCCGCGCACGCGCCCCTGCCCCCGCTCGAGCCTTCCCTCTGGACGACCCCGCCCTTCTTCCTCCACCTCGCCGGCTCCCCTCCCCATCCTCTCTCTCTCCGCGTCCGGCCGGCCGACCGCCACCGCGCCAGGCGCCGCCCCTTCGTCCTTCCGCCGCCGCGGCCGCGCGCCCCGCCGCTGGCGCGCCCCCGACGGCCTCCTCGCCCGCCTCCGTCAACAACCGCCGCCGCGCCCAGCTCCTCCCCGTCGCTCCGGCCGCCACCACCCTCGCCTCCCTTCTCCTCGCGCGAGCCAGCCGCCGCCATCGGCCTCCTTGCCGGCGCCCCTCCACCGAGCTCCCCTGCAGCACGCCCTCTCCATCTGCCTCGCCGCCCGCCGCCGTTCTCCCTGGCGCCCCTCCTCCTGGCCCAGCGCCGTCCTGCTCGGCCACGACCCAGTCCACCCCGAGCCCGTGAGGCCCTCCTCGTCGACCTCCGTGCCGGCCCCCTCCTCGTCCGGACGCCATCGTCGTGCGGAGCCAGGGCAGAGGCGCCCTCGACCCCACCTGCAGCGTCGCCGGCCTCCCCGCGGACTCTGCTGCCGCGCTCAGCGAACGCCAAGGTCACCGTCGCCAGCGCCTCGTCGTCCCCGACGCCTTCCTCGTCGGCTCGCGTCGCCGGAGCCTCCCAAGGACACCGCTCTGCCTCTGTTCCGCCGGGGCCGCCCCAACGCGTTTCAAGTCGGTTCCTCCGGTTGCAGTTGAGCGACCTGCGTGAGCCCCTGGTGGCCTGTTCGCCTTCTTCCCCTGTTGAGTCGGGACTGCTAGCGATGTACATCCGTGGAGCTATGTATGTGCAGAGTTGGTGGTGAACTATGACGATGGTGATGCCACCCAAACAGTATCGAAACCCCTCGAGAGTGCTACCCTTTGGCTCGTCAAGCTCTCCTTCCCGGAGGCGTAGAAACAAGATCGTCAACATGGACTCGAAGACCCGGATTCCGAAGCCGGTCCTGGATCCGATGGCCGGACCCCGAAGACTGACCCCGACGAGACCCGACGACGAACCAAGTCCGTCAACGATGAACAAGTCGGAACCCCAAGGTCGTCAACACGGACTCGGAGGATCCTCGGACGACGAGCCCTTCATCTCGGACGCCAAGTTTGTCGAGAACCCGGACGCCAAGGTCGTCGATGCGAATACGACAAGTACTTCATCCCGAACGCCATGACCGTCGACATGACCTGAAGACCACGGATGCGACAAGATCTACCTCCGTTATCCGAGAACGATACCGCCGAGACCGAACCCCAGATCCGGACCCTGTCGAACCCCGAAACCCCCAAGATATTCCGAACCCTAATGTGTGACCCCTATCCGAGACCCCTCATATTTTTATAATATATGATATTGATCTTGTGCATATTAAATTGTTCATGCATGCATGCTTGTCTGTGGATTGGGGGCACTATGCCGATTCACCTTATAATTAAATATGGGGCCCATATGCGGGCAAATCTAGTCTTATATTGGCCCCATTTAAATTTGTGCATCGAACCGTTGTCATATCTTGCCTTGTTAAAACAACATTTAAAATGCGGGGTATCTAAATAACATGAACCTATTAATTAATTGTCGGGACCCCCGGTTCCACTTAATATTGCCCAATTGCATCGCATGCTTGCCATGTCATGCATCATACATGCATCATGCCCGATCTTTTGCCGTAGTATTAAATATTGCATCCGGTGTTTATTCTAGTGCTTTGGTTCTTCGCGGATAAGGCCGTTGAGTTGATGCGAGTGTCGACCCGATCTTCGGATGAACCTTCGGCAATGTTTTTCAGGCGAGCATCTCCCCCCTTTCTACCTATCTTACTTTTATAGTATTTATTCCCTCCTGTTGATCTATTGCTATCTGTGTTGCGATGCTCTAGTTGTCATACCCGTGATATCCTTTGCAGCCTTATATTGCCTTGGACACCTCCTATTACCTGTTGTTTGGTAGATAGTTGGACCTGCGCGTCGTAGTCGCTTGCTCAAGTGCTGTTGTGTGTCGTCAAGTACCACAGTTGTTGGAGTCTTGCCGCATGTTGAAGGTTGGAGATGATCATGGCTTTAATTATCGTTACTTTAACTGTTGTTTAATAACTAAAATTGAAGTAGGTAAATGCAGAGGCACCGGTGGGTGATAGAAAATATTTGGTTTCCGACCGCCCACTGGTGTCCCGTAGGACCCCGAGTTCTTGACACCTGTTCCGAGATCGAGCACGCTAACCACAGGTGGGGAGATATGGGCCACCCATCGATTAGTACCTGATTTCAAAGTATTGTACTGGGGGCCACAAACTAGTTTGAGGTTTTATTTACTATCATGTACTTATGCCATGCTTTACTGCTTTATTTAAATTGTGCGATGGATAGCACCTGTACTGTTTAGGATCGGGACACGATTTCGCGGTGTCGACAAGCCCAGTTTTGGGTTCCCAGTCGTTCACAGCCGTCTACCCAAACCCTGAGTCCGTCTCGGAGACCGGCCGACTTTGTTGCGGGTGTACTTAGTGGGGTGGCCCCCCGTGCTTACTTTGGGTCTAGAAACGTCATGACTTAGGCCCCGCCGACATACCGATGGGTGTATGTTAACTGATCTGGAAAAAAGGGTCGAAGTGCTTGTGGATACTTTGGTGCACCCCTGCAGGGTTAAATCTTTTCGAGAAGCCATGTCCGCGGTTATGGACGACTTGGAGCACAGTGCTTGATCATAGACAACTATAACTAAAGTTTACTGTTATAAATTGACTTGTATCCAATATGACTAGTAATCAGCTTCACTGCAACGGAATGGCTAAATAAAAGTACCAACAACTGCTGGGTTTGGGGATATCTCATGCTATTTGTATCTGACTAGTAAGTGTTGCAACTATAATGGAATGGTTAAATAAAAGTGTCCACTGCTTATTTTATCAGGATGACTATCTGTATAATGACTAGTAATTGCTGCAACGATAACTGAATAAATAAAACTGCCAACTGTGTGAGTTCCTCGGTTGACTTCCTCGTTGGTCTCGAGGGGGAACACCAGGATGGGTTTGTATGATGGTAGCATCAGGTTGGTTCCGAATAGGTCTTTCTTATCCCTCTCTGATAGCCGACAGTTATATCGAGTCTCTATAGGTTGTTTAGTGCATGCTGCGCTGCCGCTTCAGTCCACCATACCTATGTAGGCGAGGACCGCCGAATTCTAGCCTCGCCGTGTACTGGCCTCAGTACTGACGCTCCTCTTTTTCCTTTGCCCTTTGTCGGCACCCCTCTTGTTTAAGCAGGTTTTGAGATCGACATCGTTAGCAGGGTTACCCTTCCGGCTTGGCCTGGGCAGGGTTATGGACGCCATTGGTTATTCTTCAGGGCTCTTAGCCCCATTTGCATCTTGTCCGTAGTCGGACGCTCTATCCTTTTCAAGGTGATTTGGATCTTTGTATATTGTATCTGTATTCTTGACTCATTGAGTCGCTGTTGTATATATATCTGTTCTGTGGGTCCCATCGAGGACTGTTGTGTAATGTTATTACTTCATTTTCCACCCGCACGAAAGTGCCTGGTGGGCACCTTTGAATCGTTTCTATGCGGGTTTGGCGGGAATCGCTGAAACTTGCATAGGGCCGATTCTGAGGGTGTTACAGCGTGGCAGTTTTCAACACAATAAAGATGAAAACCATGTAGGACACTATTCATATCGAAAGTACTCATGTCTATCAAAGAGGTTTTTCTTGATAACTCTTCACACCCCAAAAATAATGTAAGTTCATCATGTTGATTATCATTGATCACGTTATCACAATACAAACTTGCAGCATTATTATGGCCTGAGCATTAAAAATTGAAATGACCCACTTCAAAGCAAAGTTCACAAATAAAAGGATAGAGGGCACAAACTTTTTTACCAAGATCATCTAGAGCCTTATACCACTTTCTAGTTTTTTCATTCCAGTGGGTGATACAATATTCTTCTTCTGTTTGATTCTTCTCACAAGGTCTATGCATACCACAAAAATTAACATGCTTATAAGAAATAGTACTTTCAGAAGTTTGAGCATGTTTATTGCAATCATTAATAACATTTTCATTTTCCATGCAAGTGTCTTTAAAAGGTTCATGATATATGTCCCACTTTTCTTTAGGAGCATTAATATGGGAAGCAAAGGCTCTATAATATTTAACAAGAATTTGAGGATCAATAGCATATATAGCACTAAGCTCTTGAAAATTAGCAGTTTCATTGAAAGACTTAATGCAATCATACTCATAGTTTATACCTGGTTTTTTACCTTTGTCGTTATCCCAACCTTCGGTATTGCTTTGAATTGTTTCAAGAAGATCCCACTTAGCCTTGACCTCCTTACTTGTGAAGGATCCCTCTAAACAGGTATCCAGATAGTCCTTGTAATGTCCTGAAAGCCTTGCATAAAAATTATTGATAACAACATTACTGGGGAGCTCATGAATGGGACATTTGAGCATTAGTGACTTCAATCTCCCCCAATCTTGGGCAATACTTTCTCCCTCATGAGGATGAAAATTATAAATATAATTCCTATCTTTATGAATTTCATGAGGAGGATAAAATTTATAATAAAAGAGAGATTCAAGTTCCTTCCACTCCAAGTGATGAGGATCATCTAGTAGATCATACCACTCCCTTGCTTTGTCCCTAAGTGAGAAAGGGAATAGCTTCCTCTTAACTTGGTCCATTGAAATACCTGCACACTTGAACAACTCGCATAATTCATGTATAAAGAGTAAATGATCACTAGGATGGACAGTCCCATCTCCAAAATAGCAGTTATTCATAACACGTTCAACAATTTCAATAGGTATTTTAAAAGGGACACTTTCAGTATGTGGATTTAAAATATCACAAGTATCATTAGAATTACCACATATGGGAGATAAAGTATCATCAGAGCAAATTTTCTTCCCTAAAGCTAGGGAGCTAAAAAATATCTTTCTCATAAAAACTAGCTTCCCCAAGCTTAGACGTTTCCATACCATTAGTAACAATGGTGTTCAAAAAATTCATACTATAAAGATAGATACTAGCTTCCCCAAGCTTGTCTTCAAACAGTTCATGTCCTAACTCAAGATAGATACTATAAAGCTCTCTAATTTTGTTGTTGTTTTCCATTAAGCCTAACTAGTGAAAACAAGAAACAAAAAGACAATATTGCAGAATCTAAAGGAAATAACTTCGAGCACTCACACCGGAGGATGTGAGTACCTTTTACCTTACCTCCCCGGCAACGGCGCCAGAAAATAGCTTTCTGGCTTGCTGTTGTCGTGGGGTAACGTGTGTGAGTGCCTTTTACCTTTCCTCCCTAGCAACGGCGCCAGAAAAGAGCTTGATGTCTATGCACTTCTATTCTTGTAGACAGTTGTTGGGCCTCCAAGTGCAGAGGTTTGTAGAGCAGCAACAAGTTTCCCTTAAGTGGATCACCCAAGGTTTATCGAACTTAGGGAGGAAGTTGTCAAAGGTATTACCTCTCAAGCAACCCTGCAATCAAGATACAATAAGTCTCTTGTGTCCCCAGCACACCCAATATAGGTGCACTAGTTCGGCGAAGAGATAGTGAAATACAAGTGGTAACAGTGCCAGAAAATAGCTGATGGCGTGGAGGACTAAAGCAAGCAAACATGCAACAGATCTAGTAGCAAACGGTGTTTCAATGTTTAGAAAAAAGGACTAGGGATCATTACTTTCACTAGTGAAAACTCTCTCATATAAATATCCTCTCTCCATGATACTACTCTTAACTACTCTCTGGTTGGACACTCTAATCCACGGTAGGGCCTTCCCCAATCTAGATAACCCCACACTGTCACCTTGAGCGCTAGATGGTTCCAACAAACACCAAAATTTCATAGAGACATCCAACTCCAAATATAACTCATAACAAATATTCAATCTAGCCAAAGTGCCACACACGGTATGCACGCTGTCACTTTCACACACGTGGGGAAAGCATAGATCTATTAAAGCACAAAGAGTATTTATGTAGACTCAAACCTAAGTGCCACCATGGCGTGCACGCTGTCACTTTCACACACATGGGGAGAGCAGAGATCTATTGAAGCACTTGAGTAGCAAGGTAGATCTACTTGATTACAAAGCTCATGACCACAACATGATCATGCATAGACAAAGAGATGAACACATAGCTACCGGTAGAGCCCTTAGCCTCGAGGAAGAACTACTCCCTCCTCATCATGGGAATCAGCAACGGTGATGGAGATGGTGGTGGAGATCGATGGAGATGGATCCAGGGGCACTTCCCCATCCTGACAGGGTGCCGAAACAGAGACTTTCTATCCCCCGAATCTCTCCTTCGATGGCGGCGGTGCTACGGAGGTTTTCGTGGATTTCTTCTGGATGCCCTAGGGTTTTTGGGTCGGAGGCTTCTTATAGGCGCAGGAATCAAGGTCGGTGGGGGTCCAGGGGGCCCACACCCCTATGGTGCCTCCAGGGCTTGCCCGCGCCTAGGGGGGTGCGGCCACCCTGTGGCCCCCCTTCGGCTTTGCTTCGTGGTTCCGTGTTGCTCCGGGAAAATAATAACTTTGGCTTTTGTCCCATCCAATTCCGAGAATATTGATTTTCTGCCTTTTTGGAACCAAAAACAGAAGAAAACAGACAACTGGCACTGTGGCAACTTGTTAATAGGTTAGTTCCAGAAAAGATATAAAAACACCTAAAAGTATAGACAAAGCAAAGCAAAGTAGATACAAAACAAGCATGGAGCATCAAAAATTATAGATACGTTTCCGATGTATCATTGGGCTAACAGTCTAACATTTTCATCAATAGTAACTTGTATGGCATGAGTGGCAGCAAAGGTACTTTCCATGGTTTCAGGTTTGGCAGCCATTTTATTAACCAAGGAAGTTTGAGCTTTAGACAAAGAGGATATATTTTTCTCAACATTTAAAAGTTTTTCCTCTATAGTCTTATTGAAAGTGGTTTGTTTACTAATAAAGTCTTTGAGCATGACCTCAAGTTCAGAGGGGGCACTTCTAGCACTGTTGTAAGAACTTCCATAGGAATTACCATTATTAGGAGGATAAGGCCTATAATTGTTGTTACCACCAAAATTATTCCTATAAGCATTGTTGTTGAAATTGTTGTTAAAATTGTTGTTTCTAATGAATTTCACATCAACTTGCTCTTCTTGAGCAACCAAAGAGGCTAAGGGAACACTATTAGGATCTAGAGGAGCTTTCCCATTAACAAGCATAGCCATAATAACATCAATCTTATCACTCAAAGAGGAAGTTTCCTCAACAGAATTTACCTTCTTACCATGTGGAGCTCTCTCAACGTGCCATTCAGAGTAGTTAACCATCATATTATCAAGGAGCCTTGTTGCAGCACCCAAAGTGAGGCCCATGAAGGTACCTCCAGCAGCTAAATCCAATAGATTTCTTGAGGAGAAGTTCAAACCTGCATAGAAAGTCTAGATAATCATCCAAGCAGTGAGTCCATGAGTGGGGCAATTCTTAACCAAAGATTTCATTCTTTCCCAAGCTGGAGCAACATGTTCATTATCAAGTTGTTTAAATTTCATAATGTCACTTCTCATAGATATAATCTTAGCAGGAGGATAGTACTTTCTAATAAAAGCATCTTTACACTTAGTCCAAGAATCAATACTATTTTTAGGCAAGGATGGCAACCATTCTTTAGCTTTTCCCCTCAAGGAGAAAGGAAAAAGATTGAGCTTAATAATATCTCCATCTACATCCTTATACTTTTGCATCTCACAAAGTTTAACAAAGTTATTGAGATGGGCAGCAGGATCATCAGAACTAGTACCAGAAAATTGCTTTGTCATCACAAGATTCAACAAAGAAGGCTTAATTTCATAAAAGGTAGCATCAGGAAGGTGGAGCAATAGGAGTGCTTAGAAAATCATTGTTGTTCGTGCTAGTGAAGTCACACAACTTGGTGTTCTCAGCAGAGTTCATTTTGGCAAAGGTGGACAAGCAAAAAACAGCACCAGCAGCTAGAGCAGGAACTAACTATTTTGTGTTTTTGAATAAAGCAAGCAAACCAATCTAGACTATTTTTTTGGGTTTTTTGGAAAGAGGCAAACAAAACCAAGCAAAAGAAACAAAGCAAACTAAAAACAAAGTAAAGAGAAAGGAAGTGAAGGACTCCCCTAGTGAAGACGTCCTTAGCCTCCCCGGCAATGGCGCCAGAAAACTTGTTGATGGTGTTTGACGTGGAGCACTTCGTTGGAAACCCCAAGAGCAAGGTGTGATGAGCACAACAGCAAGTCTTCCCTCAGTAGAGACCGAGGTTATCGAACCAGAAGGAGGAAGGAAACGTCACACAGGTGTTGCAAGCAACGCTGAGACCTGCACAACACAAACACAAGACTTTGCCCCAACAAATCAGTGAGGTTGTCAAGCTCACCGGTTTGCTATAACAAAGGATTAAACGTATGGTGTGGAAGGTAATGGTGGTTTGCAGCAAGTAAACAAGTAACAGTGGAAGATGTATCAATGGTAAAGATTGGACCGGGGTTCATAGTTCAATAGAGGTGCTCTCCTTAGATAAACAACATGGCATGAAGGGTAAACAAATTACAACAGGGGAATTGATAGGAACTGAGCAAGTCATAACAATGCAATTACTAGTCAGAAAGATCCTATGAGATTCGATTGGGAAATACAACAAGATACATAAACCGCCATCCAACTGCATCTATGACTAGAAGTCCACCTTCAGGTTATCATCCGAACCCCCTCCAGTATTAAGTTACAAGCAACAGACAACTGTTTTAAGCAAAGTGTGTAAGGTAAACAGTCCACATGTTTCATGAACAAGAGACTGTTGTTTTCTCCCTAGTAGCAACAACACATCTACAACCGAAGAGATTATTGTCACTTCCCTTGGAAACTAGAGGCATGAACCCACTATCGAGCATAAATACCCCCTCTTGGAGTCACTAGCAACTACTTGGCCAAGATAGCTACTAACAACGGAGAGCATGCAAGATCACAAACAACATAGACATGATAGAATCATAAAGACAAAACCATTAATCAAACCAACATAATAATCTCAATATCCATCGGATCCCCGCAAACACAACATGCATGATTACAAATACATTAGATCTTGATCATGAACGGAGCTCACAAGATCTATACATGAAATCACAAGGAGGAGATACAACCATCTAGCTACTACATGGACCCATAGTCCAAGGTGGAACTACTCACGCATCATATCGGAGAGAAGGCCTCCGGGATGATCTCCCCTCCGATAGGGTGCCAGGAAGAACTTCAGATCCCCCCGATCTAGGGACGACGGTGGCGGCGGCTACAGAAGGTTTCGTGGATATTTGATCGGGTACTTAGGGTTTCTGCATCGGGGGCTTCTTATAGGCAAAGGGGAAGGCCGAGGCGGTGGCCAGGGGCCCCACACCCTTCCTAGGCGCGAGGCAAGGCCCACCCGCGCCTAGGGGGGTGGCTTCCCTGGAACGCCTCTCTGTCTCCCCTTTGGACTTCTTGTTCCCCACGGAAAGTAATTGACTTTAACGTTTGTCCCGTCCAATTCCGAGAATATTTCTTTACTAATTTTTTTGGAACCAAAAACAAAAGAAAACAGGCAACTGGCACCGTGGCAACTTGTTAATAGGTTAGTACCAGAAAACATGTAAAAAGCACCTCAAAGTGTAGACAAAGCAAATCAAAGTAGATACTAAACAAGCATGGACCATCAAAAATTATAGATACGTTTCCGACGTATCAATGCACATTAGTCACATTGGTCATTTAATTTTGCATACTCCTCATGATTCCTTTCATCTACATGACATCTTACATGTTCCTAGTGCATCTAAAAATCTCTTGTCAGTTCATCATTTTACTCTCGATAATCGTGTCTTTATTGAGTTTCATCCTTTAAAGGACCAAGCAACACGACGCACACTATTTAAAGGACCTTGCTATGGAGGCCTCTATCCTTCGATGCCCATCACCATCGAGTCCTCCAAACATGCCTTCCTCATAATAAAGTCTGTCATCCTCTACATGGCACCATCGCTTAGGACATCCGTCTTCGTTCATTGTTCAACAAGTTCTTATGAGAAATAAAATAGCTTACACTCCAAAAATTACTCACTACGTCGGTGATTCTTGTCAGTTGGCCAAGAGCCATCAGTTGCCATATCCCATCTCTACTAGTAGATCAACTGTTCCTTTGGAACAAGTATTTTTTTATGTATGGGGGCCTGCTCCTCTTTCTGTTGGGAAACATGCAAATTATGTAAGATTTATTGATGATTATAACAAGTACACTTGGATTTATTTGCTTAAAAAGCGTTCTGATGTTTATCAAGCCTTTCTTAATTATTAGCAGTATGTTGAGCGCAAGTTTGATAGGAAATTGTTACTATGCAAACTGATTGGGGGGTGAGTATGAGAAACTAAATACTTTCTTCCAAAAATTGGTATTGCACATCATGTTTCATGTCCACATTCCCACCAACAGAATGGTGCCGCTGAAAGAAAACACCGTCATGTTGTTGAAGTTGGTCTTGCATTGCTTGCCAACGCCTCCATGCCTCTCAAGTATTGGGATGAAGCCTTCCTTACTGCTACGTTTCTCATTAACTTACTCCCCACTAAGTTCCTCGATCTTGAGTCTCCCACTGAACGTCTCCTCCACACCACACCAAATTATGATGCACTTAGAACTTTTGGTTGTGCTTATTGGCCCAACCTTCGTCCTTACAACACGCGCAAACTTGCTTTTCCATCTAAGCGATGTGTTTTTCTTGGTTACAGTCCTTTTCACAAAGGTGTTAAATGTTTAGATGTCTCCACAGGACACGTTTATATCTCTCGTGATGTGGTATTCGATGAAAATATTTTCCCTTTGAGGCTCTACATACTAATGCCGGTGCTCTCTTAAAGAAAGAAATCCTTCTTTTGCCATCTTCCATGTCCAATGAGGGTGTTCATATTGATGATCATGTGTCTAATGTTGTGCCTATTTCTGTTGCTACTAATTATGCTCCCCAGAATATTCCAGCTGTAGGTGAAAATTTGGTCCAAAACAGTGCTCCTGAGCCCCGGCAATCCTCTATTGAAATCAGTGTTCAAAGTGATGACAACGGCACGCAAATTGAAGTTGATTCCAGGGGACATTCCCCTGCCGGCGCTGATCCCGGTGCAGATACGCCTGGGAGTCCACGCGCCCGGTCTCCCCGCCCGCCGACGTCTCCGGGTCACCGCGTCGCGCGCCCGTCTCCCCCGACAACGCCTCGATGCGCTCCCCTCCCGCGTCGACACGTGGCCAGGGGGCCCTGGCTAACTCCTCCGCCAGCAGAGCGGACGCTCCTGCTCCCCCTGGATCTCCTGTGCTGCCATCCCCTGTGGCCATGCTGCCCAGGGATCGGCTGCATCCTCTACAGCTGCCTCGAGTGCAGCTGATGATGTTGCGGCACCGCCGCCGTCTCCTCCAGGTCCGCGTACACGTCTGCAGAAAGGCATCAGGCACCCCAAAAAGTACACAGATGGTACTGTATGTTATGGTATGCTCTCTACCACAGGCGAGCCTTGTAACTTGCCTGCTGCTCTTAGTGATCCAAATTGGCGTTCTGCTATGCAAGATGAATTTGATGCTCTCAGGTGAATAAAACCTAGACTCCTGTTCCCTCTAGTTCCAACAAAAATGTTATTGACTGCAAATGGGTTTATTGTATTAAACGACGTGCAGATGGTACTATTGATCGTTACAAAGCTTGGTTAGTTGCCAAAGGTTTCAAACAAAGGTATGGTGTTGATTATGAAGATATCTTTAGTCCTGTTGTCAAAATTGCTACTATCAGAATTGTTTTGTCTATTTCTGTCTCTCGTGGTTGGAGTTTGAGGCAACTAGATGTCAAGAACGCGTTTCTTCATGGTGTTCTGGAAGAGGAAGTCTATATGAAACAACCTCCTGATTTTGAGAGTATTGATAATCCTCGATATGTCTGGAAGCTTGATAGAGCTATCTATGGTTTGAAGCAAGCCCCTAGAGCCTGGTACTCTCGACTCAGTAACAAGTTGCATGAGCTTGGTTTTAGTCCCTCCATAGTTGATACTTCCTTATTTCTCTATGATAAGTCTGGAGTCACTATTTTTGTTCTGATTTATGTTGATGATATTATTGTGACAAGCTCCTATGATGATGTTATCTCAGTTTTGCTCAAAGATCTCAATGTTCACTTTGCCATTAAGGATTTGGGTGATCTTCATTATTTTCTTGGTATGGAGGTGCAGCACACACATGATGGTTTGATTCTTACACAACAGAAGTATGCTCATGATATCCTTGCTCGAGCTGGCTTGCTTGAGTGTAAATCGGCCCCTACTCCATTATCCACATCTGAGCCCTTGCCATTACATGAAGGTACTCTTCTTGGTCCGGATGATAGTTCTCATTATAGGAGCATTGTTGGTTCTCTTACTCTTACACGTCCAGACTTGTCATTTTCTGTTAATAAGGTCTGTCAATACCTTCATGCTCCTACTACTGCTCATTGGACAGCTGCTAAACACATTCTTCATTATGTTAAGGATACATCTCATATTGGTATTACATTTAGAAAGTCTTCTTCTATACCGCTTAGTGCTTTTTTAGATGCCGACTGGGCTGGCTGTCTTGAGGATCGCCGGTCTACTGGTGGCTTTGCCATCTTTCTGGGACCAAACTTGGTCTCTTGGAGTGCCATAAAACAGGCCACTGTATCTCATTTCAGTACAGAAGCTGAATACAAAGCTCTAGCCAATGCAACTACTGAGTTAATATGGGTTGAAGTTGTTCTTCGTGAACTTGGTGTGAAATTACGTGAGAAGCCCTGTTTGTGGTGTGATAACCTGGGTGCAACGTTCTTGTCTGCTAATCCAGTTTTCCATGTTCGTACCAAGCATATTAAGATTAACTATCACTTTATCAGGGAGCGTGTTGCCAACAACAGTCTTGATATCAGATTTATTTCCACCAAAGATCAGATAGCTGATGGATTTACCAAAGCACTTCCTGTAAAGCAGTTAGATGAGTTTAAGCATAATCTAAACCTCTCCCGTGGTTTAGATTAAGAGGGGGTATTAGAGTATGTAATGCATACGTTTACGGTGTACGGAGTAGTACTCCGACCGTACACGTACAAACCTTGTACATGACACGTGGGGGCTTTTTCCATCTATATAAACACGCAATCGAGACCCGAAAGGGTACGACTCGTTCCATAAAACTTAACACATTTAAGCAGACCAAGTTCAGTATGATGCTAATGGTAACGTTATTTTTAGTTGCATAATGCCGTAGGCTTCCATTCAAAGAAAATGAGTGTGGTAATTCAGTCTGTACCATTCAAAGAAAATTCAGTCGTTGCTACAACAATATTCTTGGGCTCAGATAATGGAACTTTAGGTGTCCATCCATATCCGTTCTTAAATTATATGAACCGTAAGCAACCGCAGCAGCTTTACAGATTACAATCAATAAATATACTTTCTCCGTTTTAAAATATAAGATGTTTTAGCTTTATAAAACAAATATATCTAGACTACCTTTAGTATATAGGTTTACTCATGTTTGGAATAAATCTACATACTAAAAAAAGTCTAGATACACTTTCTTCACAAAATCTAAAACATCTTATATTTTAAAACGGAGGGAGTAGTTGCGAACACACGATGCTGACGTGGTGCGACGTTGGCGTGGTATGATGCTGACTGGAGAGATGCTGATGTGGTACGACGCTAACAATGCTTGTGATGCTAAAGGCCGCAACTAGTGCACGCCGGCACGACGCTTCAGGCAGCAGCGGAGGGAAACGAAGAAGAGCAACGCCACCACATAGGCCGCCACCTCCAGCGAAAACCAGCTGGTGGTCGGGCTGGCCCATAGGGCGGAGCCCAAGGATACCGGCCCCAGACTAAGACTTGTATGAGTATATATATTTGTCTTCTACACTTGACACCCAACAAGCCGAAATATTTCTAGAAAATATAGATAACCAAAGATGCAGCCTCCTATGTCTTCACTCTGACTTTTCTCTCCTAAAAAATACTTAAAAAATTGTATATAAAAGAAAGAACTCACAGTTTTTACTTAAGGAACTCATAGAGATATATCGTCCAGTTTCGATAGTGGGAAACGACATCAATATCGCTCCAGCAAATACTCCAGCATTTCTGAATTTTTTTATGCCACCATTTCTGTGGATTCTCCAAATATGCAGAATAATACCGGCCATCATATGCCTCTACAAAGTTGTGAGTATTTATTAGTGAAGACTAACAACGCAATCACACAATTATATCATTGTGTAACCATCTCTCCTTCGATTTTCAACGGTTCTACTTGTCCTCTATTTTGTAGAGACTATTTCATCTTCTTATTAATTCAGTGCCTACTCATTTTTGCACATAAATATGAATCTGTTACTTCCATAATTTTGCTATGGGATTGATTCTAAAGATAGATATGCATATAACATGTACACAAGGAGCAGTTGATAAGAATAACTATAATGGTAATAGTTTGTTCCATCGATAGAAATGAGTAGTTTCAAATGTCTTTACCGAGGGTCCAAAGATCATGGATCTAGCAAATGTATGGGGTATAAAATTGTTCAGAGGACTAAGAACGCTAATTATGTTTAAACTTTGACTAATATTATTTTTATCATAAATATTAAAGATATATTTAAACAATTTTTTGCACTAGGGGGGCATTGCCCCCCTCCCATCCACTTGACTGAGTTAAACTTTGTCACTTTAAACGAAGTGCCTTTGGTATTGTGTTTCCCTAGGGTCCCCGGAATCTATGGACTGGCCCTGGGGGCCATGTCGGGAGGCGGTGCTTCCTTGATGGCGTTGCCTTCGATGGCGACGATGTGGAAGGATAGGAATCACGACGCAGTTGAGGAAGACAGCAGCCCGTCGACAGCGAGGGAGACTGGCGGCGCGTCAGTGGAGATGGGGGAGGCTGGTGGCGCGTCGGTGGACGTGGGGGAGTCTAGCGGCATGTCGGTAGCCATGAGGGAGGCGATAGGGAAACCGATGTGGGTGACCTCAGAAAGCATCGTGAGGCGGCAGTGCGCTGATTCGACGAGGGAGAGGAGGACGGTGGCTTGAGCCATTGTACTTAAGCCTGTGCAAAAAACGGTTTGGCCGGTTTGACCAGTTTAGGCTAGTCCAAAATTTTACACTAGCTCCAAAGTTTAGATTGAATTTGTGAAGGAGATTGAACTACAAAATGTTTGACCGGTTTGGAAAGTTTGAGCGGTTTCATTATTTGCACACCCTTAAACTGTGGCGATGTTGAGCGGAGCTGGAGATGAACGGGGGAATTTATAGCCACATGGATAGCTAAGCAAGATAAAAAAAATAGTCCAAGACTGTGGTGATTTGTTAATGCATTCCGGCTAGATCACACAAACTTCCTAGAATGCATGATGTGAAGTATTAGCACGACCTTACCAAATGGGGATGTTGAGCGGAGTTGGAGATGGAAGGGGGAATTTATAGCCACATGGCTAGCTAAGCAAGATGAAAATAATCTAAAACTGTGGTGATTTTCTAATGCCTTCCGGCTGGATCACACACAAACTTTCTAGAATGCATCCAAATTTGTAGTATAGGAGATGTGAAGTATTAGCACAACCTTACCATTGCCATTATAAGCTGTGGATACGACCTTATCCTTTTCCGTGTTCCGCACTAGGACCAGCTGAGTACCAGCAAAGAATTCTTGTTGGCTTAGTATCTTCTAGCCAATGTGCCTTGTCTTGCAAGACCTCCTCCGAAATTATCCTTATTTTAGTTTATCATTAATTATTAGTTCAACAACTCGAGAGACTACCCTATTTTCTTTGCGAATCCTCTATCGACGATGTTGTATATGCCATTCTTGGTATAATTAACCCTTATGTTCCTTGCCTTGCAGGACTTTCTCCGGAATTATCCTTAATTTAGTTTAACATTAATTATTAGTTCAAACAACTCTAAAGGCGACTTTTTTTTGGTATCCTCTAGAACGATGTTGTATATACCATTCTTGGCATAATTAACCCTTGTGTTCCTTGCCTTCAAGACCTCCTCTACGTTGAATTTTGTTTAGATCATTGGAACAAGTAGGGAGTACTTAGAGCATCTCTAGCAGATACCGTATATTTCTCGTACCGCAAAATAATCGCCAGTTTGCGGTATGAGGCGGAAAAAGTAGCCATTCCAGATACCTAAACCATACCGCATGCGAATTTTTTTTACGGTTTCCCGCATATCGTCGCTTCAGTGCCGCATATTCCCTGTACCGAGGGTTCCGGATGCGGTACATCCTTACTTTCGCTTGGTGCGAGGGACATTTTTCGATATCGTTGTCCTCACGCTTGTAGCCTCTCCCCGCCGCCCCACCACCCACCACCGCCATCATGGAGACTCCCCAGCCTCAGCTGGCCAATTTCACGGCGGAATCTGTGTCGGCGTCCCCTCCGGTCGATGACAATCTTCTGCTTACGACGGCGGCGAAACCGGCGAGGAAGCGACTAGGAGCGCTTCCCCGCGTTGTCGGCGGTCGGAAGAAAATCAGTGCAAAGGTGCCCTCAATCCCAAAATCCAAGAAACCCGTCAGTCGGAAGCCCCTCTCTGCGTGCACGCCGATGACGGCGGCTCCCCCGCGTCTGCCCACCCAATTTGCCCATGTTCCTGGAAGGTATGATCCTGTGCTGCTCAAGATGGCTGACAAGAGAGAAGAAACCAAACTACAAATGTGGCTAGCAACTCGTGAGGATGAGAAGCGCAAAGCTGAATTTGAGGAGAGGCGGATCCGTTTCGAAGAGGAAAAAGCTAGGGCAGCTGCGATCGCCGATGAAACTCGAGTTATGACCATGGACGCAAAGCTCGCAGAGCTGCTACGAACGGTGAAGCTAGCCAATCATCAGGAAGCCTAGCATGTTTATTTCCCTTTTGTTCATGTTATTTAACGGCTTGTTATTGTAAAACTTTAAAAAAATTGTATCGGTTTGAACTATTGGTTTGCAGAATCTAATTTACAGTATACGTTATTTTGCAGTACGATAGACGGGGCGAAATAGATGCAGCATATCTGAATCGTAAAACGAAATATTCTGTTTTGCAGTTCAATATGCGGCATCTGTCCCGCACTTTCTCGCATCGCAAACCAGGTTTCCGGTTTACCGTATCCGCCATTTGCAGTACCGCGATATGCGGTATCTGCTAGAGACACTCTTATAATACTTCACTATTTTAAATATGCCAAAATTATATGTAACATCGTCTTTAGAGGATTCACAAAAAAAAAGTTCATCTATAGAGCTGTTTGAACTAATAATTAATGATGAGATATATTTTTGCAACAAGGAGAAGGGATAGGTGCAAAAGGGAGGTAAGGGGGCTTTGGCGACCTGAGACTCGGACTCGAGCTCCAAATTTTTAGAAAGGCGTCGATGAGATCGGTTGAGCTTGGTTTGGCGGCCACGGTTTTGGAAAAGCGAAAATTCGCACGAGGCGAGATGTCAGAGAAATATAGGGTTGTTGTCGTGGAAAGACATTCGTTATGTGCAAGCAACTCTGAATTATTTTGACAGTGTGTTCCTTGGATGTTTAACATGGGAATGCTGCACATTTTTGGAAGGAATAATGAGGAAAATGGGCTTCAATGAGGATTACGTGCAACTGATTATTGTTTCGACTGTCACCTATCGGTTCCGAGTTAATGGTGATCTCAAAAATATGATGAAGCCGGGAAGAGGTTTAAGGCAGGGCGACCCTATTTCCCCGTACCTTTTCCTCCTTTGTGCGGAGGGCTTTTCAGCGCTGCTAGCTCAAGCGGAGGAGGAGGGATCGCTGAAGGGGATAAAATTGGCATCGACAGCGCCATGTGTTAACCATCTGCTGTTCGCTGACGATTCGTTGTTGTTGGTCGAAGCTACAGTCCAGGGTGTGGAAAAAATTAATTCAATACTTTAGATATATGCGGAGGGATCGGGGCAAATGATTAATAGAGAAAAATCATCGGTAATGTTCAGTTCAAATACAAAAAGGAACACTAAACGTGGGCTCCTGCAAGCTTTGGGAATTCAGGCAGAAACTTTGGAGGGGAAGTACCTCGGGCTACCCACCTATGTTGGACGTTCACGGGCCAACTGTTTTGCCTATATAAAAGATAAAATCATAAAGAGGCCGATGGGATGGAAGGAGAAGCTTATGTCCATGGCTGCCAAAGAAATTTTGATCAAGGTCGTAGCCCAAGCCATCCCCACTTACGCTATGGCTTGTTTTGATCTCTCTAAAATATTTTGTGATGACATCAGTAGGTTGATATGTGATTACTTGTGGTCTCAAAATGGTGAAGAGAGAAGAATGCATTGGGTGGGCAGGGAGAAAATGAAACTACCTAAGGATCAAGGGGGATTAGGCTTCAGAGATCTACACTCGTTCAATTTGGCGATGCTCGCTAAACAATGTTGGAGATTGGTGCAGGCCCCGGATTCTTTGTGTGCACAGGTGCTTCGGGCGAAATATTTTCCGTCTGGCGATCTGTTGGCGGCTAAACCGGTGGTCGGAATGAGCTATGTGTGGAGGAGTATATTAAAAGGACTGGAGGTTTTTAAGGAAGGCATGATCTGGAGGATTGGCGACGGGAATAATGTGAGGATCTGGGAGGATCCGTGGTTTCCGAGAGGAACTACACGCCAACCTACTACACACCAAGGGGATTGCACGCTAGAGAGTGTCCGAGCTGATTGATCAGGACACTTGTACATGGAAAGAGGGTGTCATTGCTCAACATTTTGTGCCGGAGGACATGTTGTTTATCCTCAGTATCCCTATACGTGAGCAGATAGTGGACTTCATTGGTTGGCACTTTGATAGCAAGGGAATTTTTTCAGTCAAGTCGGCCTACAAGGTGCATATGGATATGAGGAGGAGAGAGGAGACGAACCAAGCTGGCCAAGGTTCTACAAGACAAGCAGTCCCCGAGGAAGTTTTTCAGAGAATTTGGAATGTGAACTGTCCACCTAAAGTGCATCATTTTCTATGGCGTTTTGTACATAATAGCCATCCTTTATACATGAATATTGAGCGCAGGGGTGTAGAATTGGACAGAAGATGTGGTGTGTTACAAGCTGTTTAAAGACGGAGGGCATTTGTTTCGGATTTAGGGTTTAGGGTTTAGGATTTCTTCGGCACGTATCTGATGCCATGCATGCAGAAGCCCTTGCACTTTCCAACGCCATTCAACTGACCGAGCAGATGGGGATGGGCCGGGTAATCTTTGAGACCGACTGCCTAAACCTTAAAAATGCCATAACGACATCCGATTATTCCTTATCTTCCCTGGAAAACCTCATCAGCTATATGAAGTTTAGATTACATATGTGTTTTATTGAGACTAGAGTGGTTTTTGCTCCAAGAGCTTGTAATAGGCCTGCACATGTGCTTGCGGCCTTGGGTGTAGGCGAAGTCCATGAGAACCATGATGTATGGACTACGGACTTTCCTACTGATGTAACCCGTCTGGTGACCGGCGATCGTGCCGTGTCTTAATAGAATACTAGTGTTCCATATCAGAAAAAAAAATAGGAGTTCCCGCAACTTGATTTTTATGTCTTCTTGTGAAGCCACGTCATCCCTATTTCCCACCCTGTGCGGTCACCCAGGCGGCGTCGCTCCTCGCTTCACGCGTCGACCCATTCCCGCACCAATCAACTCTTCATGTGTGCATCTCAAAAAAACTCTTCACATGTGGGCTAGCATTAATCATCGACCAATTCTTCGTATGTGGGCTGGAACTTCATTCATGGGCTGGCAGAACCATGTCGAGACTGGCTCTGCGTTCATCCTGGAAAAATAAAGCAGCAGAAGTTTATACTACAAAAAATATGTTCGTATTAACCGAGGCAACGCCCAATGATGCATCCCCTTCTATCTTCTCTCTTCTCCATGATCTGATCTGTGTGAGACTTAACTGCACCGGAAGTGATGGAGGAAGTTCAACTGTAATTTTACGTTTTCTTTTCCCATTCCCGTTCCCAATTCACGCATGTCTTTTCTCTTTTCCCGCATTTTATTTTCCATCGCCTATATATCAGGCTAATATACCGCATGTGATAAATACCATCCTCATCCCAATCCAATTCTACTCCCTCCGTTTAGAAATATAAGATGTTTTAGATTTGTGAAGAAGATTTATCTAGACACCTTTTATGTATATGTTTAAATAAATATAAACACTAAAAGATGTCTAGATACACCTCCTTCACAAAACTAAAACATCCTATATTTCTAAACGGAGGGAGTACTTCCATCGCATAAACCGACGATAGCCTCGCCTTCACGGTTAGGTTGTCTTTCCTCCTCCAACTACCTGCACGTTGACTATTGATGCAGTGGTTAGTATTTAGAGGATTTTTGAGTAAGAAGGCAGATTCCAATCTCTCCCCTTTTTTGGTTTATTCGGATTTTCATCCGAAGATCAAGAATTCGGGAGATTAATTACAAGATTCCTCCTCGCTCAGTTCTTGAGATGTACTCTGAAACTTTAGAGTGAGATTGACTACACGACCGTAAAGTAAGTATATTTCTCCATGTGGAATTATTTATTTTGTTTTAGCTGGACTGGGATTGTTAGATCTTATGATTAGTCCGTGCTCGACCTGTTCTCTCATTTTATCTCAGATTCCTCTCAATAAAATCTTACACAAGTCTAATTTGATTTCAACTGTTCTGTGCGCTTACATAGTTAGATGAAACATGCATGTTTGTGATGCTGAACCTCAATCTGGTCGTTCTCCATCTCATGAAATCTATCCTTATTGGTGATGAGTTTTCATACCGTTAGTAAATACCAGAACTTATTGGTGCAATATAAATGCCTCTTGGGAATTTTATGCCTCAAGTTAATTGTCTATCAAGTTCTTTCATGGGCGCCTTCTTTTAGGTAAGTATCTCTATTTTACGTGTTTGAGGAAATTGCTCTCGATCAATCTTTAAATTCTAGATGCAATATTTTGCACTTCCATGTTCTTCTGCTCAAAGCGACCATTAGCATGCTGAATGATACCGTTCCTTATGCTTTTGTGTGATTGGTTGATTCTTATAAAGTATGGTACAAGACTACAAATTACAACCAGATGTGCATTATGTCTATATAACTGAGCATGTCAGATTCTCTAAGTTCGATGTGCATGATGTATGTATGACTGATCCTCTAAGATTTTGCAAGTTCTTAGTACTCTATTTTTTGCTGTCTATTTTCATTATCTGTTCTACAATATACAAGGGTCTAAAGATGGACATTTTTTTTGAGATAACAACTAATGGCATTCAATCATGGCGAAACCGATTACAAACGACACAGTTATATTTGTACACTTATATACATGGGTCCAAACATGGACGTTACATAAATTGAGTTAATGGTGAAACTGGTTTCCCGGTCTATTCAATAGATAAATTACATTATGAGTTTTCTTGGTTTCTTATATTGAAGATGAAGACCTGTAAGAGAGCGGAGTGAGGAGAAACAACGTCATTTTACATTTAGATAGTATGGAGTTTCAAAGGTGTTTCTTGGCAAACCTTTATTTGGCACACTTATATTTGTACATCTTGATTGAGTAATGTGGCATATTTTATTGATGGATGCACATTGCAAACTGTAAATATTTATCTATTGCTTTGTACTGTAAGAAATTTATAACTGAATCACACGCTTATACACACGCAAGCTACCTCTAATATCTTTTGTACAATTCTCTAGGAATGACCCATTGATCCCTTGGGCAAGGTACCATTTCTTATATTACTATGTTCACTTTCCCCTTGCTCAAATATGTGTTGTGTTTCCATTTTTAGATCTCACATTGTCCGAGATACATGACACCCCTTCTCAAACTTTTGACAAATGTATAGTTGGATGAAAATGGGTTTTAATTAACATGGAGTGTTTTTGTCCCTTATAATATGTAGCAAACATCCAAAAAGTGACATTCATGTCATTTGTTTCATATTATCTATTTTCAAAGGGTGTGACTCGCATTTACGCCAATATCCCGCAGCAACGCGCGGGGCATCATCTAGTTGCATCTGAAGCAACACCCACCAATACGAAGACAATTTCTTCACGCTTCCTCTTTTCCTTTATTTTACTCCTTGGTGTGAACAAAATTATTTTTTGACGCGTGGCCACATGATCCGCTTCATTTGCTGAATGCCTGAACAAGACTGTATGTCCGTGCATTCCACCAGACACCATGATTGCACGCGCTGGTATTTTTTCTAAATCTGCCCCAAATCTAAAAAAATTAATTGAATCTGATCTTTTCTTAAAACTAATTCAAAATCTTACTCCTGGGGTCGGTGTCGTTTAAAATGACGCCGAAGATGGCGCCAAGACGAAGCAGATGGGAGGCAGCCTCGGGAAAGGCGCCGAACTCCCGAGACTGTCTCCCAATTGCTTCGTCTTGGCGTCGATCTGCACATCTTCGGCGCCATTTTAAACAGCGCCGACCCCAGGGGTCGGATTTCGAATTAGTTTCGAGCAGAGGTCAGATTGTTGAAGTTTCGCAAAAATGTCAGATTTGGCAAAAATACCACGCGTTGGGCACTTGATGTTTTATAAGAAAGAAGATAATCTGGCTTCTTCATTTTTATTTGGAGTTGAAATGATTCTTCCATATAATATGATTGAATATTTTATTTATGGAATTTGCTTGAATTGAATTGAGAGAATATATATAACTGAAAAGACTATATTATAGATATTGCAGAGTAGCTATACAAGGCCAATTTCATACAACCTTGTTTCTAATTTTTGTTGCTCTCGGGAGACTCTAAATGTCCTAAAAGTATTCTTGTATTTTACAAATCCTCTAAATTTTATTTGACTAAATTTAGAGTCCTAGATAAAAAAGTTACAAAATAATTTAGAAAAAGAATAAAAGGGAAAAGTAAAAATATATAAAAACCGCACCACCACCGGCTAGGCTAACTCAACCAGTGAGCCAGCCTAGCCGGGAATGCGGTCAATGGCCCATCCGGGTGTTTGAAGCGGTACGCGACATTGGGGATCATCTGAACGTCCTCGCATTCAATGGCCCTCATATTTATCCCTCCTTCTCTCGCTGTCGCGTGGAACCCGCCGGTCAGATTCAACCTCCCGAAGGAGACCCCGTCGAGCAGGACTCGATCCTGAATCAAAGCCACAATTTTCTAGTCGATTCCATTGGCATTTCTTCTCCTTTTCCACGGCATAAACCCTACGTTTTATTCTGCATATCGCCTTGTGCGAATTTTCGCTTTTCCGAAACACTGGTTGCCAAACCGATATCTACATATCCCACCGCCATCGGCCGCCATTTGGAGCCCGAGTCCGGTACCGAGGTTGCCAAAGCCCCTTGACCCTCCCTTTCTCCCATAATCACTTCTCCTTGTTTGTAACACCCAATCTTTTGTAAGATCTTGTGCCCAAAGTACAAATATTAGAGGGAACAAAAACTTTTTGTTAGCAAGTGGTGTGATAGTTTTCTTGTATGTTTTCCTTACTTCCTTGATTTCTCACTTTCGTTGGTCAAGAAAATCATAATTTTTTCTTGAAGTACTAAAACTATTTACCTAAAACATCATTTTGGTTTCACTTATATTCTGCCCTATTTTGACTTTTCAAAAGAAAGGAGCTAAGATGGCTTTATCATAAGAAAATGTTTTCTTTACAAATTGGTTATAAAAATATGGAGATCTATAACACAATATCTCCATATTATTTCCAAAGTGGCGTTTTACAAGTGATGAGGTTTAATCTCGCCAATGTCCATTGTTATGAGCTTGAGTTTTGGAGAAGATGGAGGTGCTGAAGATCGCGGAACGGTTAACAGACAAGCAACCAGGGGACACGAGATTTACCCAGGTTTAGGCCCCCGGAGGGAAAACCCTACTCCTACTTGCATGCTCTTGATTACGGTGAAACCAAAAGTTACAGGGGTGCGCAGATGCAATATAGCGTGGAGGGGTGTATGCGGTGAGGTGAGAGAGACTCCTCGTCGTGCCCTCCTAGCCTTTATATAGAGATAGGCAGGTCCCAGGAATAGATTGAGTCGGTTACAGGTTTAGGGTTTGCCCCTTTGAATATTCTATCTGTTCTAGTTTTGCTCTCCAAGGATCCGAAGATGTCATGGGCTTGGGCCACCCGAAAATATCCATGGGCCACATATTTTTTCGTGGGCCTTCCTTGGGCTGGACCAGGTATGATGAAGTCATGTACCCGTAGGGTATAACCATGTCAGTAGCCCCCGAGTGTTCAGTCGAATCGTAGATTCGGCTGAGGACTCTTCAATCTTTCGGGTGCAGCTGTTTCTGTTCACCAGAGGATGATTTTAGTGTGTAGGGATTGTTGATGCGTGTGCCTGACTCTCCTGAAGGATCAGGGTCAATTAACTGTCTTAAGATAAAACAACACGATCTTCTTCAGATTCGAGTCCCTCGACTCGAACCTGGAACAGATGCTGGCATAATTTGACTCAGGCCGTTGAGGGCTTACAGGAGTAGAATCCCAGTGGTTTTCGAATGATGCACCCAACGCGTCCGTCGGGATTTTCATTGCGCCTGTTGGCACGGATTTTCACTAGCAGAGCGCAGTTGTGTGTGTTACCAGGCCATCAGATGGTATCTGTAGGTCTTATCTTTGCGTCGCAGACACAACATCCGAAAATTTATCACCGCAGAGGTCTTTCGGGTGGCCAAGGAGGATGTTACTCACTTAGAGTTTAGTTGGGGCAAAGTTGCCGAAAAGTTTTTGCATTCTGATCCGAAGGATCGCAGTCGAAGAATTCATAGGGTGCGCGACCAGCGCTC
This sequence comes from Avena sativa, assembly GCA_916181665.1. Classification (NCBI taxonomy): domain Eukaryota; kingdom Viridiplantae; phylum Streptophyta; class Magnoliopsida; order Poales; family Poaceae; genus Avena; species Avena sativa. Next base: position 380,359,841 of record OV702280.1, on the reverse strand, counting down.
CCTATGGGAGTAGCCCCCGAGTGTCTGTTCGAGTCATAGACTCGAGCAGAGACTTTAATTCAGCCATTGTTTGCTTCAGGTTCGTAGGACGCGATTTTTTTGGATGCTTGAATCAATCGTCCCTATGGGAGTAGCCCCCGAGTCCGTAGTGGAGTCGTAGACTCGACATAGGACTCGAAGAATAGATCAGGTAATTCATGCTTCGGGTGCGCGGCCAGCGCTCCTGATAGGAGTAGCCCCCAAGTAGTTGCTCGAATCGTAGATTCGAGTGAGTACTTAACTGTTAGCCGAAGAATTGTAACCGTGTAACATCTCAAAAATACTAAACTTGGATCATCAAACTCTAATCATCAAATTTAGGGTTAACAAAAACTTTGCTAAAAAAATATGAATGCATGCATGGTGTATGCATTTCATTTGGAATTCTTTTGAACCACCTTGTTTGTGTGTTCCCTTGCTTGTAAATGGATGCTTAGGTGAAATAAACATCATCTAAACAATTCCCAAAATTTTCTCAAAGACAAATAAATCAAAACAAAGCTAAATGAGTGAATGGTCATTTTGACCAATTTAACTCCCATGCCTACTTTGGTTGTCTCAAACTTTCAGAACTTAACAAAAACTTAATTGGATCTTTACACCCCTTGATAGTACTCATGACAAAGTATCAAGGCCCACCTTGTGATCATCCAGAAACTTTCAAATGCATAGTTTAAATGACAATTCAAAATTGAATCTTTATCATATGGGAAGATCCCACTTTTTCAAAAACCACCCAAACAAGCTCAACTTTTAAAACCCGAGAATCTGCAGACTCACCAGCACCAACCTAGAACACACACCAAAAATCTTTTCAAAATTCAAAACTTGAATTCTTGCGGCCATTTCATCAAACACCTTGCAGATACAAATCAAACAAAATCCAAACACTATTGTGAGCAGTGATTCTTGCCTAACTTGTTCCCTCTCTAGCTCACAGCAACCTCAGTAGATCATCTAGCAAGTTAAACCAAGCACTAGACTCACTGTAAGCTGGGCAATGACATCAATGGTGAACAGCCAAAGCTCACCATGCCACCCCAGTGTAGACAACAAGCTAGGAGAGAAACTAGTCGTGCCAACCTTGTCTGGAAGATCACCCATGCCTCACCGCCCCCTCTCGACCAGCCCTGTCTCGAGGACATCGACCAGAGCACCCAGGAACGTCGCGCCCGTGCTTCTATCAACCATGCCGAGCATGCGCCAAAGCGCCACACTCGACCGACGCCCACAGACCGCGCGCCGCCCTTGCCACGCGCATACATGATCGCCACCGTCCCAGGAGACCGCCAGACATCACCGTTCGCCGCCCCCAGCCGCACAACCACCTCTCACCGTCAAAGACGCCGCCTCTGCCGCGCAGAGCATCGCGCGTTCCAGACCAAACCGCACCGCCCCTACTCGCGCATTAAAGACGTAGAGCATCGCCAGGAGACCACCAAGCGATCGCCACCACAGGCCATGCCTCTAGTCGCCCGTAGCCATGTCGCCACCGTCGCCTGCCCATGCCGTTCGGTCTCATCGTCGCGACTATAAATAGAGGCCACCCCCAGCCGAATTGAGCACACCATCTCACTCCCTCTCTTCACTGATCGTGCCACCCCGTTCCCGGAGCAAGGCGAGAAGCACTTCGCCGGAATTTCACCGGAGTCTGCCGCTGCTGGAGAAGAAGGGGGCCAGCGATTGGAGCCGCCCCAGGAGAAGCTGCCGGTACCAGGAGGTTCGCCGTCGTCGACTTCGTCGTTCGCCCGCCTCGCCGACCCTCGCTTGAACCCCGGTGAGTCCCCAACGACCCCCACTGGCCGCGCTAGGTTTCTGTCTCGCTGGCATTGCCCAACGTCGACGATGACCCTCGGCCGTTGGATTAGAACCAGATCGAACGCCCCACATCGGCCCATACCGCTTCGCACCCCCTCGTATCACTGACGCGTGGGGACAGCCACTTAACCAGCCCGCGTAAGCGCTGTGCTTAGCAGGCCGGCCCAGTATCGCTTCCCGCGCAACCCAGTCATTTGAAATTAACCTTTTCCATTTTATTTCAAACACACTTCTGCACCTAGATTCAAAAATCAACCCAGATCGATTCAGTGAACCAAATTGAATGAAACCAATTTTGTTAGAAAGGTCTAGGAATGCTGAATCCAAGACCGTTGGATTCAAGTCATTTGGATCTGTAGATCATCCTTGGTAAAAATAACAAGGCAGAAGCTTTTCTGCATTCAAACATTTTTCAAACTAAAACCATAATAGCTTTTGAGTTGATTCCAACTCTCAAAAATCACATTTAACCATACCTTTCAGAATATATAAAAATATATAGGTTTACTTGTAGAAATAATGTTCTTGATGGAGGGGTTAACCTCTTGGGTGGCCCGATCTTCACGGATCTCGTGGTCAAATCGATGGGAAAGCGAGGGGAAAGGGAGAAGTTAGCGGAAGCGAACACACACCTCGCGAACAACACGATGAACACACGCAAAACTCACACGATACAAGGCCGATTGCTCCCGAACGGCGGCCACCGGTCCGATAGAATCCTCGCAAGTAAAGATCGGTCAACGTGCTCCCTCAAATCCACATCGGAGAGGGAAGAACACCTTGGGGAGGGTCTTGACAACTTGGAGACGAGACATCGAACTCCAAGGCCTTGTTCAACGATGGATGCGTGATGCAAAGTCCAATCGAGGTTGGTGACGATAGTCGGTCCCCTTGGTAAAGGGGATGAGGCAAAACTAGAGATTCCACAATGGGGGTTGTCTTTAGTCTATCATTTATGCCTAAGGGATACATGAGGGGTGGGGGCTCTATTTATAGGCCAGCCACTAAACAAGGGTAGTTTGGGGATAAACTAGGCGAATAGGTAAGTAAGGGGGATACATGGGCTGTGGCCCAACAGGTGCACGCAGGCACATACATGACCGGTAGTACCGGACTTGGGACCGGTAGTACCGCTCATGGTATCCGGTAGTACCGCTTGCGGCCGGTAGTACCGCAAGCCAGTACCGGGGCATCCAGTGGCGATGGCGCAGGCTTCAGTACCGGGTGGTAGAAGGGGGCGGTAGTACCGCTAACCGGTAGTACCGGTTCCGCCGACCGGTAGTACCGCTTGGACCTGGCAGCTGCCGACATGTCTTCTTCCGTCTCCTCTTCCAAGCCTCCGTCTTGTCGGGCTTGATGTTCCGGGCTTCCTCCCTTGCCTCCGTACTGGTCGGTGTGAACCTATCATGCATATGTGACGGAGTATGAAGTAGCATACCATTCAATAGGGCAGGAAGGGGGCTCGCATAGAGGAACGGATTCACCTTTGGAGTCCATGACGACTTGGCGTAAGTTGGAGACCTTGATGTAGTAACGACCGTAGGTCGGGCTGCATCATCTCCTCCCCCTTCAAAAAGAGTCGTCCTCGACTCTACATGCTCATCACAAAGTAGAAGCGGTCGAGAGACCTTCTTGATCCCGGGGTTCACCATATAGTCGTCCTCGGGAAGATTGACTTGACAACACTTCAATGTTCCTTCAACTTCCTTGAAGCCTACAAAGCTCACAACAAAAGCAAAGCAACACTCAAAGCGTAGCCAATTCATGAAGATTATTGCATGAGTTCTCAAGTAGAAGGAAGTCACCTTAGCTTGTAGAGATAGCTCGATGAAGGGTGGCCATAGGTAACTCTCTTCGATTCTTCTTGTCAACACATGGTCCATAGAGGTTGACGTGTATGCACTTGTACCTTAACACAACAAAGACCAAGCAAAATATTTTTGTGCGTGATAGAGGAGCATGTCAAATGTGGCATGTCCATTCTTGTTCACAACACTATTAGTACAATGCATGCATAGCAAATGGGATGCATATGCAAGGTCAAAGTGCCTGGAAATCGTTTGAACATCATCCAAATGTGGAAACTCAAAGACTCCATATAACATAGTAGTGGGGCACTCAAAGCAATCGAATAGAAATTTTATCAACATCTTTGATGCAAAGCTTGGAGAATTTGGCAAAAACACAAAAGGAAGAAAGTCCAAAGCAACATCATTATGTGTGCAAACCAACCATTGGAAAGAGAAATTGTTCGACATGTTGGATGTCACACACAAATCATCGAAAGCAAATATCATGGGAATATGAGTATCCCAAGCGGAAGCAAAAACAATATATTTGCAAACAAACCAAATGAAAGAGCAAGTGGTCCTTATGTTTGTTGCAACAACAAGACGAGATTCTTGGAAGCTCTCATGACAATACATGCTCTTAATGGAATTGTGGTTGCAAGCAAAACATCGAACAGAGAAATTGTTCACCAATTTTGTTACAACACACAAAACATCATTATCTAAAAGTGAAGAAACATGAAAGTCACAAGGGGAGATAATACCATTAACATGCTTGCAATCAAACCATAGGAAAGAGGAATTTGCCAACATGAAAGATGCAAAGCATGCAAAAGGTATCAGAGCTGGGTTCGATCTTGAACTCACTTGTGGGATGCTCTCTAGAGATCTTTTTGTCAACTCATGCTCAACCGAGGTTGACATTCTTGTGCGGGTACCTACACACATCATACACAAAAGGAAGAACGTGTGTGCATGGTAGAGATACACATCATCCGTCATGATGTATCTCTTCTTGTGCACATCACCATTAATGTCATTCAAGTATGAAATAGATGCATGGTGAGTATGCAAGTGGGGAACATGCTTATCATGGAAATCATCAAAATCTCCAAAAATTGAGAAAGCTATGGGGGCCATCTCATTATAACGCATATGATCAATATTGTTGCAAGCAAAACAAGTGAAATAGCAAGCATTCATCTTATCGCAAGCAACGGGAGAAATTGAATGACTAGCATGACAAGGCAAGTCCAAAGCAATTGGAGGATACACACAAGATGCATAACATGGCATGTTTATGACAATGATATTGCAATCAAACAATTCCACATGATCAATATTATGCAAAGGCAAATCATCACATGGAAAAAGTGGATGAAGCATATGTAATGTCACAAGTATCATCCATAGCATGCATATCCTCACAATTCATCATGTCCACTAGTGGGATCATGGCATCATCAACACCCTTATTATTACCTTGGTCATACCTCTCATATGAAGTGGGTGTTGTGGAAGTAGTGGCCTCCTTGTGGACGACTTCGTTTTCTTGATGTAGCCATGGCATAACATCATCTTCATGCACCATGTACATCTTCTCCAATTGAGGCATCCTTGCTTCATAGCTTGGAGCGTCTTCATCCATGGAACCTAGCACAACACAAGAGAACACACTAGAGGTAGAGGGTAAGTTGTTAGAATTCGAAATGGTCTCACTTGACCTATCAACTACCACTCTCAACTCACTAGGAGTATCGCTCATGCCCTCCAAGTGGAAGCACTCAATCTCACATAAGGTGGAGTCACTCATGTCACTCTTGTTCTCACTCAAGTGGGCTAAGTGGCTCTCATACTCACATGGGATTGGTACCACATCATCACTCAAGCATATGGGGGTAGGCTCGGTTTCCTCAACTCATTGCGCCTCCTTTGGTGAAGGGAAAATCCCATGCTCACCATGCTTGACCTTGTCGCCTCCAAGGTTGGATGCCATAAGATGGGCATCATCGCTCTCCTCCATGGTCGAAGGGAAAATCCCATGCTCGACCGTCTCGTGGCCATCGCGTAGTAGTGGTGGAGGTAGGCTCATGCTATCCAACTTGGCGAAGTAGAGGTCTACATTTTCCTCGTTGGCGAGGTTGTGGAAGTCAAGCATAGGCATTGAAGCTTGATGGTGTGGAGGAAGGCTTGATCTTGGTGCCATTGTGGTGGTGGCACGAGTAGTTGAAGGTGCCCTATGATGGTGTCGACGGAGGTCATTGGCGTGCCTTGCCAATGGTTGATGTAGGTGGCTCACTTGGTCGTCCACATGACACTCGCGACGATGATCATTTAGCTTGGCACTCTTCTTGTGCTTGTGGTGCCTTCTTGAGCTTACTTGAGCATTATGGTTGGTGCTCATCATGAATTCTTCGTCTTTATGGCGAAGATGCCTTTGACGATGTCTTGTATCCTCTTTATGGTGGCGATGCTCATGAGAGGATGTTTGTCGATGAAGAGTCTTTTTTCTTGGCGCCTCTTGATGCATATGATGTTTGGACGCCACTCTTGTTTGGATAGGAGTTGGAGCTTGGCGCCTTGGCGGTGATGAAGCTTGGCGCCTTGGAGATGGTAGAGCTTGACGCCATCTAGGTGGTGGCACTTGTCGCCTTGGAGGTGGATCATCGAAGTAGGTGGTGCCCTTTGGTGTGGCACGCTTGGCCTTGAAGGTCATGGAATCATGATGATGCGCCTCCTCTTGCTTAGCGTAATAGGCTTCCATCTCCACACGGTGGAGGAATTCTTCATGGCTCATGGAGGAGCCATCAAAGTCGATGAAGTTCTCCGTGTCCTCCATGCTTGGCGAGGCATCATCAATGTCGCACTCGAAGTCGTTCATGCTTGGGGAGTAATTGTTGGTGTAGTACTCCATATCACCCAAGCATGTGGAGACATTGTCGGTGTAGTGCTCCATAGGATCCATGCATGAGGAGCCATTGTCGACGTAGAGCTCCATGTCTTCCATGCATGTGGAGTCGTCGTAGGTGTAGTGCTCCGGGTCCTCAAAGCATGCGGAGCCATTGTCGGTGTTGTGCTCCGTCATGTCCTCTATACTTGTGGAGCCGTAGTCATGGTGGCTCATCATGGATTCTTCATAGATATCATCCTCGGTTCCGGAGTCCCTAGACATGATGCACAAGACCAAGTGGTGTATATGGAAGTGGTAGTGGGAGTTAGGGATACAACGTCAAACCTTACTTTACCTTGGAAGATCGTATCGTACAAGTGGCCACACTTGAGAGCAATAAACCAAGCAAAGTGAAGTTCACGCGAAACACCAAAACCAACTACGAACCAAAAAACACACACGCACACAAGGCCTATGGTGGATAGGTACGGAAAGTGGCATGTCAAGAACCAATCCGGAATCAAGATGTTGTAATGGCAAGTAAAGAACCACAATGATCACAAAGCAAAACAAGTTAATCCACAAGATAGGAAATATGTACAAGGAAACACACACGGAGGGATAAATAGGACTTGTGCGACGGAGAAAGTGAACTAAGAACCAAATGATTACCTAGCGAAGACTATAAGCTCGTGTCACACAAGTACAAGGAGAGACGCTAGTTTGATTGCACAAAATTGGTGGGCTACAAGATATGCACAATAAGTACCACCTATATGATGTTCATCGAGCTTGCGCTTCCTATTCTATGAGGCACTTGTTTGTTTCTTTCTCTTTTCTTTTTCATTTTTTCTATCTTTTTGTTCTTTTTCTTTCTATTTTCTTTTCACTTGCCTCTTCCTTGTGCCAACAACTATACAAGATAACTATATGAGATAGCGCCCACAATGTTTGCTCGGAATCTACAAGGTATCAAATGTGCATAGCCCAAGCAATCATAAGAGGAACTAGTCTCAATAGGTGTTTGTTTCTCGTAAAGATAGTGGGGTTCACAAAGGAATGCAAGTGGGGAGAAGTCGCGGAATGTTTATACCTTTAGTCGAATATCTTCACCCTTTATTGTTGGATTCCGCCTTGCTCACGGAATTTGGATGGAGTAGATAGCATGAACAATGTGGATGATGATGTAGAGCTCCTTCTCCTCTTCGAAATGAGCTAAAGAACACCAAAATCCGAGTTCGAATGCAAAAGTTATGCTCAAAACGGTGAGGGGCTGAAATCTGGGAATCTGTTTTTTCTGTTCAGTACTGGGGGGTAGTACCGCTTGGATGAGAGGTAGTACCGGTTGTGAGCGGTAGTACCGGATTTTGGGACCGGTAGTACCGCTTGGTCCTGGGACGCCTAGATTTGACGCGTTTTTGCGATTTTGGGGTGATTTGGGCGGAAAATCTTCAAGAAAAACACCAAATCGAAGGGGGAAATCAAGGGATTAGGCCATGGGAACGCAGGGGAAGGTAGATCAACAAGTTTAGCAAGTAATCCACGGATCAAAACCTACCAAAACTCACTCAAATCACAGATCGATCCAAAACATGAATTGGGGCTGTTTTTGGTGAAATTTTCGAATTTATGGGGAAAAGACCAAATCGAAGAGAAATCCGTGGCAACCAAAAGCTACTGATACCAGATGATGGAGGGGTTAACCTCTTGGTGGCCCGATCTTCACGGATCTCGTGGTCAAATCGATGGGAAAGCGAGGGGAAAGGGAGAAGGTAGCGGAAGCGAACACACACCTCGCGAACAACACGATGAACACACGCAAAACTCACACGATAGAAGGCCGATTGCTCCCGAACGGCGGCCATCGGTCCGATAGAATCCTCGCAAGTAAAGATCGGTCAACGTGCTCCCTCAAATCCACATCGGAGAGGGAAGAACACCTTGGGGAGGGTCTTGACAACTTGGAGACGAGACATCGAACTCCAAGGCCTTGTTCAACGATGGATGCGTGATGCAAAGTCCAATCGAGGTTGGTGACGATAGTCGGTCCCCTTGGTAAAGGGGATGAGGCAAAACTAGAGATTCCACAATGGGGGTTGTCTTTAGTCTATCATCTATGCCTAAGGGATACATGAGGGGTGGGGGCTCTATTTATAGGCCAGCCACTAAACAAGGGTAGTTTGGGGATAAACTAGGAGAATAGGTAAGTAAGGGGGATACATGGGCTGTGGCCCAACAGGTGCGCGCAGGCACATACATGACCGGTAGTACCGGACTTGGGACCGGTAGTACCGCTCATGGTATCCGGTAGTACTGCTTGCGGCCGGTAGTACCGCAAGCCAGTACCGGAGGATCCAGTGGCGATGGCGCAGGCTTCAGTATCGGGCGGTAGCAGGGGGCGGTAGTACCGGTTCCGCCGACCGGTAGTACCGCTTGGACCTGGCAGTTGCCGACATGTCTTCTTCCGTCTCCTCTTCCAAGCCTCCGTCTTGTCGGGCTTGATGTTCCGGGCTTCCTCCCTTGCCTCCGTACTGGTCGGTGTGAACCTATCATGCATATGTGACGGAGTATGAAGTAGCATACCATTCAATAGGGCAGGAAGGGGGCTCGCATAGAGGAATGGATTCACCTTTGGAGTCCATGACGACTTGGCGTAAGTTGGAGACCTTGATGTAGTAACGACCGTAGGTCGGGCTGCATCAGTTCTAGTAATAAAAGAATGCTACATAGGCATTTCTAGCCACTTTAATTAATTAAAATAAAAGAGAAACACCTTATTAAATTGTGACACCACTTTAAATCACATTCCCATGGACTAACATATGTGGTGATGACATGTGTCAACATGATCCCATGTTTGGTTTGGAGAATATTAAATCTTAAGTAGTTTTTCAATGAGTAGAAATTACTTTTCTAAAAATAAAAGGAATTAAACCAAGCTTTAATCTTGTAATGTTAGTGATGATGCTAGATCATCTATAGGACCCTTTGGTGTGATGATTGCAAGTAGTTAAGTATTGTTTGGTGATTGTGTACATCGTATTTATTTATAGACGCTAGTACCAACCAAGGATACGAGGAGGAAGGAGGATTCTACGAAGAAGAAGTCGAGGAGAACTTCAACCACTGCTCTGCACAAGGAAAGCCTAATACTACTAGTTGAATGTGCAAGCTAGCACTTGCAATTATGAAAGTTAGATAACCTATGCCATGCACTAAGCATGCTTGGTTGGACATATTTGATGATCCCCCATCCCAGTTTTACTTGAAGCTTTATACTTTATTTCTTTATCAAAGCTATTACTTAGAGTTTACTTCAGTGAATTGTAGATACTAGAAGGATGATTGAAGGTTGCATAAAGAGCATAAAATTTGGCCTAAGCTAGATAATCTTGATGTCATCCTAAGGCATGAGATTAAACTTAGTTAAACTCCACTAATTTACCACCCCTCATTAGTGCTTACCCCCACTTGTAGATGCTAGTGCTAAGCATAAAACTTGATCAACATTAGATGGGAATACTTGGTGAAAATGGTTATGAAAACCTTAGAATGATGGATCATTATACTGAGATGTTTTGACATGTGTTTCCGAACACCAGATGATTTTGGTGATGAAAATGTTGAGGCATGAGCCTTAGCCCTTTATAAAACTGATGGTTGTCTGGATGCGATACCATTCCAATTTTATCGTACAACCACAATACCCGAAGATTGGGTAGGGATTGACTGGAAACTTATATACCTTAGTATTAGTTTCCTCACGGCCAAGGTCTGAGCTGAGGCTACCTTGTGAAGATTTCCCACCTATGCAGTACCCAAGATGACAGTTGGTCATGGTTGGGAGGCCAAACTCACAGGAGAGGTGCTTATACTAGGGCGTGTAATTGAAATGTTAGGATTGATTGTCCGCATACTGAGTATGGTGAATTCAGGATTTGTTCCTGACGGATGTATCGAATGTTGTGGTGAAAATGTACAATCTCTGCAGAGTGTCAAACTATTCGAATAGCCGCGTCCGCGGTTATGGACAGTTGGAGTGGCCATACTGTTCCCCCGTCAGACTTTTGAAAATGATTTGTGAAAGGAAGTGAGACTTTGACTTGACCACAACAGAGTTGTGACATGAGATACAAGTTCCCACTTAGGTGTTATAAAACTTCAACTAGCATTCGTTGCTTCTAAACTTAGTAGATGTAAATCTGGCTTCTTGCAAAACAACCCTAGAGCCTAGTGTCCTATTATCAAAAACCCCTTTCACTTGTTAGTTTTAGTTTGCGAGTACTTAAAGAGTACTCATAGCTTTGTCCATGGCTATTCCCGTGGCCAGACTATGAAGAGGAGTACCTGGAGGATGGACCCTAGGAAAGTTATGACAACTAGGATCATCTCCCATCGTTAGCATTGCCTGTGACCCCGAAGATGGAGCTTCGCCTACGCTACCGTTATTATTACGTATTCCGATGCTTGAAGTTGTATTAAGAACTGGATCAATGAGATCCCTATTTGTGTAAGATCTTATGAATGGTTTGTAATGGATGATGTACCGTGGTATCCAAATCTGTTATGTCTCGCAAAAATGGAAATCCTGTGATTGCGATTCATGGCATAACAGGCATCTGGGATAAAAATCCGGGTGTTGACAAGTTGGTATCAGAGCCATCCTGACCATAGGAGACCCTAGTTAGACTGGACGTTTGAATCAAAAACTTAGTTTCAAAACCAAAGAAAACAAATATTTACAAAAACTTATTCTCATTCTTATCCCTTTGATTCTTTCATGAAAATTCATGTTCCTCAAAAACTCTTGCAAAATACATAAAATTTGACACACTTGATCACTCTACTAACTTACTCATCCTATATTCTGATAGATGGACGTGAAGTACATCAAGTTTTATCAGTTGGGGAATGGAGGAGACCTTATCTTTGAGAGGGATTTGGACCAGCTTTCGGAACTTCTAGAGCGTCCGCACCCCGAGTTCTTCGGAGCTCAACTCAATGATCAAGGAGGAGAAGATATGCAGTGGCTAATTGCTGCAAGTCTTCGAGGAAAGATTGAACCTCCCACTGCTGAGGAAATTCAGTTTATCTTAAGAGAGAACAACTGGCTCGATGGGCTTGCCAGGGCCATGCAGGAAGCTCTTTCCCGTCTGTTTGGGCAGAGCATCAATCAGATCAAGGGAACCCGCTTTGAGTTTTGCCCAAGGCGTGATGCAAATGGACAATCACTGGAAGCCCCATACCACCCTGAGCTGAAGACCCAATTGGACCACCTTAGCTTCATGATGTACGATCGTCAGCAGGAGTTGGATAACTGCCGTGACTACTCCAACCACAAGTCTTCCATCATCAAGACGAAGGATCAAACCATCGCCATGCTAGCAAAGGATCACAAGTCTCGCCGCCGTCAGCTCAACAAGAAGGAGCGCATCATTGCCTGTCTTCACCATCGTATCTCATCTTTGGAGGAGACCATCCACGAGAGAGACATGCAGTTGGAAGAAAGGGAGAATGCAAGAGAGGATCTTCGTGGAGACCCCTACTCCTATCTCAACGATGATGATTTTCTGGAGGATCAGGATATGGACTTCTTCACCGATGAGGATGATTCGCCTTCATCGATGACGATGAAGATGACGAAGCCACCGATTCCGAGGGGTAGTGGCATTTGAGCACTAGCGTAGTGAGTAGTATTTAGTCCCACTGTATCATAGTTTCCAGAATGGTTCTTAAAACCATCTGTTTTTCTTTGTTGTGGTGTGTGTTGTATCGTGTGCTATGAATGAATGAATGAAAAGCGAGTTGCTAGAAAAATCTGAGTCAAACTTTAAAAACTTTTCAAAATCCCAGAACCTTAGAAATTTCCCTCTTTTCTCATGATCTATCTCAATCTTCAGATGCCACGCGGAGGAAGTGGTTCATCCCCGGACCCGATGTTGCAGATTCTGTAAATGTTGACTTCTGACCGCGAAGCTGAAAGAGCGGAACGTCAGGCCAACCTAGCCACCCTTCAGCAGATAGCCCAGCTAGCCCACAACAACCAACGCCACGGAAATCAGGACAACCATGGATCTAAGATCAAGAACTTATAGAATACCAACCCACCTGTTTTCACTAAGTCAGAAGAACCCCTAGACGCCGATGATTGGCTGCAAACCATGGAAAATAACCTAGAAGTCGCCGGAGTGGAAGCCAACGAGAAAGTTCTGTTCGCCACCCACTATCTAGCCGGAGATGCCAGGGCATGGTGGAACAGTGTTCGCGCAATGACCGGAGGCCAGATGATGACCTGGGAGGAATTCAAGGTCAAGTTTAGCAGAACCCATGTGCCACCGGGTTTGATCAAGAGAATGAGAGACGAGTTCAGAGAACTGAAGCAAGGAAGGATGACCGTAGTGGAATACCGTGACAAATTCTTGTCATTATCTAGGTATGCCCCGGATGAGATCGACATCGAAGCCAAGAAGAAAGAAAGATTCCTGAATGGTCTGCACGATGAGATGCAGACAGTGTTAGTCAATATCCCCTTTGCTGATATTGAAGCCTTTGTCGACTCTGCTATCCAGATGGAAGGAAAGATCAACCAAGCCAATGAGAACCGCAAGAGTCGCATGATGCATAAGCCAGGAACCCATCAGACACCAAAGTATCGCCCTAACCCATCTCCCAGATTTGCCCCAAGAACCAACAGACCCCCGATGAACCGTCCGACCTATCCCAACCGTGGAAACTGTAGGGTTCGCAGCATAGAAAACAAAAATTTTCCTACGATGGGAACAACTATGTACCAAGATCTATCTACTAGATACAAACAACGGGCGGATGTATATCCGTAGAGAACATACCCTTGAAGACCGACAAAGCTTAACGAGTCCAAACTCGTGGTTGATGTAGACGATCTCTTGCCGATCTCAAGATCGAGAGGAAGTCCTAGCGCCGCAAAACAGCAGCGCATCCGTGCTCGCACACACGTTCGAGGCACCGAGCAACCTCCGCCTCCTCGCTCCAGCGATGCAGCGGAAGCACAACTCTTTCTTGCCGAAAAGCCACCGGGAACATGTATCTCGCTAGTCTGAGACCATGGGGGATAAATTCTAGAGGGGGAGAGAGATCCTTCACGAGGAGGTGTGAGAGACAAGTGAGGAGGGGGGCTCCTTTTATAGGAGGAGGGGGGAGCACCCAAGGGGTGGCCACCGGCCATGGGGGCAGCCCCCTCCCCTCCTTCATTCATGTGGGTGGACACTCCACTCACAAAATGCCCTTTAAATTTCCTCCACTCAAAAGTCCACTCAAATTCCCATTAAATTTCCACCAAATTTAATGCAAACTCTCATTAAATAAAACTCTTTTATTTTATTCAGAATTTTGTCAATTACTTTAATGACAAACATTCACAAATAACCCCTTGCTAGAATTCTATTTCACATGCATAACCACTTTATGCAATTTCACCCGAAAACCTGTTTCGGTATCTAGTGAAATAAATTCCTGCGCTTGTTCATTCTTTCGGCATGAAACATTTGCTCCAATTGGATGTCGGTGTCTCTTAAGTGTGTCACCCTACGGTTCGTGAATAATGCGGACATGATCGAGACCCCTCTCGGATCAATAATCAGAAGCGGGATCTGGAGACCCATACTGACTCCCACACATTCAACGATGACTTTCTTGTGATCGTCGGAACCTTTTACGCTAGTATCTTAATCCCTTTGTTTCGCGATATATTACATGTCCGAGATTCGATCATCGGTATCTCCATACCTAGTTTGATCTCGTTACTGACATGCACTCTTTTCTCGTTCCCGTGATATAACATTCTAGTGATCAAATCACTTGCTTGCAAGCTAATCAATGTGATATCACCGAGAGGGCCCAGAGTATATCTATCCGTCATCGGGATGAACAAATTCCACTCTCGATCCATGGGCCTCAACATAACACTTTAGTAGTTCTGAATCCATCTTTATAATCACCCTGTTACGGTGTGACGTTTGATGTTATCAAGAAACTCTTCCGGTGTTAGTGATTGACATGATCTCATGGTCTAAGGATTAGGATCACTTCGTAAGTTGTTATAGCAATATAAACTCAATGACTTTGATCGTAATGCTATACTTCGGATGAATGTTCATCACACCATTACACTAATGTTGTGACCCCGTTATTAACAACATCCAATGTCCATGATCAGGAAACCTTGATCATCTTGTTAATCAACGAGCTAGTTTATGAGAGAGGCATAACTAGGAACTACCTTTTGTTTATTAAACACACATGTATTAACGTTTCCGTATTAATACAATTATAGCATGCAAAATAAACATTTATCATAAATAAGGAATACGATAATAACCACTTTATTATTGCCTCTCGGGCATATTCCCTTCAGTCTCCCACTTGCACTAGAGACAATAATCTAGTTTGAAAACTTTGTGTATTGAACACCTATGGCTTTCTGGTGTTCCAAATACGCAATTGCAAGTGGTTGACATAATCTACGGAGCTGACGCTTCAGGTCCGTGTGTATTTGCATGTCTTTGCGTCTCCACGCATCAATCATTCTCCAATGAGATGGCATTGTATAAATTTGGTCTTTCGGTGAGACCTTTAGTTCCTTGGGGTTAAAACACGTCGATACTATTGTCATACAATATATCTTTAGTGTTAGCCCGTTGCGAACCACACCTTAGTTTGATAACAAACTACTTGACACAAATTCCCTCCTTTGCTGCTACTATAGCAGTCATATACTTAGCCTTTTTGTTGTAGTATTCGTCACAATGTCTTAACTTTGGAACTCTTCCAAATCCATCATGGAATCTCCTTTCCATTACATTGTGCCACCCATAGTTTAAATTGAGATAAACTTAATTTGTATCTTGTGACAAAACTAGTATCAATGTAACGCTTTACAATGAACTATTTGTAATTGTTTGTCACCTCTACACAAATATATTCTTAGTTCTTCCAAAAGATCATAAGAATATCCTCACTATCGTCCAATGATCATTTTATGATTCATTCTGGTATATGCTCATAACACTTAGAGCATAGGACATATCTGGATGTGTACATATCATGGTATGATTGATCAAAGCATCCTTGTGATTTCACTCATCAAGTGTCAAAGCACTTGAATCTTGTTTCACTTATCAAGTGTCAATACACTTGAATCTTGATTCAATTACTTTCCATGCAACAAGAACTGTTTCTTGTCGTTTCTATATTGAACTCCTTCAATATCTCATATATGTATATTTGGCACAACCATATTGGCGTCACAGTCTATCCACTATAGACATTCACGCTAAATATTCGGGTTTTGCCTAAGTATTTCATCGAAATGAAATTCTTAACCTTTGTCAATAAAATATACATCATTTCCAATCAACAAGATGTCCTCCACATAATGTATTAGAAATATGTCTCAGCGCTCCCACTTAATTTCTTGCAAATGCAAGCATCTTCATCGTCTCCTGATGAAAACTCCTTTTCATTAAGGTGAAGATTCCAACTCCGCGATGCTTACTTCAACAATTGAAGTTTGCATGCCCTTTTTAGCATCCTTTGAATTAACAAAACCCTTTGGATCGTGTCATGTACACGTCCTAGGTAACCATTCTATTAGAAGAACTTTGTTTTGTTTATTCATCTACCATATAACAGATTATATGTAGTGGTTGCTACTTTAATCCGTCCAGACTAAATATCGCTATGAAAGATCAAATCTTGTCATAGTCAACTCCTTGAACATTGTCGTAAAATACTTTACGACATGTCGACTATTTCATAGATGTGAAACATCCATGTCTATTTCTTTATAGATCCAAATACGACCGATAGGTTTTTACACCTTTCCGGAGGGTCTTCCAAGTTCAAAACTTGATTTCTCGTGTATGGAACTATCACGGATTTTATGGCTTCAAGCCATTTGACGGAGCCAGGGCCCATCATCTCTTCTTTGCATATAATCGGTTCATCATTGTCAAACAATAATGATTTACTCTCAAATCTTAGTATTTGATTGTTTATTCGACCGATTTGGTTCAATAGGAACTTAGATCTCTGTGACCACAACATTTGAGGCACATAATCCATGAGCATTCTGGCTGCCTCCGGAACATCTTCCGGCGCTGCGCAACTCAGCATATTTAGTTAAGGTTCGTTAACCTTATCAAAGTTCTATTGTCCTCCCACTTAACTTTTACGAAAAAATTCCTTTTTCAAGAAACTTCACGTTTCAAGCGACAAACCCTTTTGTCTTTGGTGTTATGGAGGAATAACCAATTGTTATTCGAAATAACCTACAAAGACATGCTCATCCGACTTCGGTTGTAAACATCTTACTTATGTTTAGCATACCAAAATTTAAGAAATTACAACTTGGGTTTTACCCCAAACCATAACTTCCATGGTGTCATTTCACCGGATCAAGATGGAGCTCTTTTCAGTGTAAAAGCGGTAGTCTCTAAAGCTTTAATCTTTTAAAACATAATGGCAGTTTTATAAATAACACCTTTGATCCAACCATGTCAAACAACGTTTCATTACAAATCTCAAACACTCCATACTCCTATGGTGTTTCGGGAGATGTAAATCTAGGTGTTTTGCTAAACTTGCAACTCAAATAAATCCCTTTATGATAAAATCATAATTCATTTATTTTCTTGTTACACTTGTAACTCAAACAAATCCCTTATGATAAAATCATAAACCATTTATTTTCTTGTTTAAAATGATTTTGCACTTCATCCTTAAAGTCTTTGAAACATTTTCAAATATTTGATACTTCTCTCGCATTAAGTGAACATTCACTCAAATTTTCGGAGAAAGCATATGAAGTTGAAATCCATCACTTACGACTACACATAATGGACTACATACATCGATATGTATAAATTCCAATATTTTAGTCGTTCGTTCTTCTTTGGCCTTTGAACGAAGTTTTAATTATCCCGAGGAAAGTCTCACAAGCGTCACTTGATCAAATCAAAGACTCCAAAAATCCATGAAAATGGAGATTCTTCATGTTTTCTTTCCAATATAATTTAAACGGCGATGTCACTTCGTAAGTGATCTTTCAATCATTTGTCTTGCGACATTTTAGCATTAGGTTTTATGGATGTGATTTCTCCAACTAGATTTGTAAATCATCCATCTTATATGGAATACGGTAATTATTTGAACAACCTTTGTTCTCATAATACCTGATTTAAATAACAATTATTAAAACAAATCTTGAAGTCAAGCTTTGATGTCAATGAGGAATACAAACAACGGTTTGTTTGTTTTCGATTAACATCATCACATATTCTTTTGCTAGTTACTTAGGCCATTGTGGTTTATGAATTGCGTTGTTCCGTATGAAATTTCATACCAACCAATTCGGTATCCAATACCCAAGAACCACATTGTTTAACAAGCAAAGAATACAACCATAACATCTATATCATCCATATACCTAAATTGGATATTTCCAATCTTTTCTTTTCTGCCAAATATATTTTATAGATTCTCTTTCAGCATTTGCTTTTCCTTTTAAAAGAATCTATCAACATCAAAAGTGGCGCCATATACATGACACATAGTCCAAAGCGTGTATATTCAAATAATAATACCTTTGGACTTGCACTTTGAAGTAGATCACCATCATCAAAATGATCGGTATTCTTTCAAAATCCATTCTTTAGTAATCTTTTAGTGTAGTAAACACTTTACATACATATTCTATTCATCCTTATCATGACGACTTTCATGATCAAGCCAATTTAGCTTATAAAGAAGAATCGTGAGTATAACATTACTTTCCAAAACACTTTTGGATGATTAAGATGTCTAGCATCTCCAACCTTCGTAAATTCTCATCCAATATGAGAACATATATTATACTCTATCATATTGCAACCAAAACATTGTTTCAGATATCGTTATATCTGCCACACATGATGGTTTCTGAAACAATTCTTTCAGCTCCTAGATAAACTTGATATTAAAACAATCAAGAATCGTGGAGGCAAACATGATACTTAAGATACTAACACTGGAATTGTTACTCTCGATTTAATACCAATTATTAAATTTCACGGAGTAAATAGAGTTTGCTGAAAGTTTGCAATAGGACTTTAAACTTTGATTGACACTCAACACAATACGATACCAGTTTGTAAAGTAAATATCCAGAATTCTATAGTTCTATTATCTCAATTACAACTATGCATAAGGTGGTAAACGAATGCCAATGACTACAACAAATTATGCAAATTCACTTTGATTTAATTTATGATAAATTGAGTTCTACTAATCCAAATTAGAAATGAACTCCCACTCAAAAACGACATCCCTCGTGTCCTTTTGGTGATTACATGAACCAAATCCACTACACCAAGTCCGATCATCACGTGAGTCGGCGTAGCTTCAAAGGCGAGCATCCATATGGTCATCATATCAAAACATATGACTCATGCTTAACCTTTCGGTCCGTGTTCCGAGGCCATGTCTGTACATGCTAGGCTCGCCAAGTAAGAACCTTAGTATTCGCGTGTGTAACTGTCTTACACCCGAGATATGCTTGTGGATTCAAGTACACCCGATCATCACGTGATGTCTTGAAGCGACGAAACATTGTTGGTGCATACTTAAGGAAGAACACATTCTTATCTTGATATTTAAATGAGGGATCATCTTATTATGCTAATAAAATGCCAAATAAGCAATATAAGATGCTATCAAACATCACATGTTTATAAGTGAAATGATATGGTTCCCGCATATGATCTCCATCATGTGCACCGTGGTATGATCACTATCATACCTATATGTGTAAGTCCAAGGTCTATGGAGATTACACGTTATGTGTGTTGTAAGAGTATCATCTCATACTTCTACTTACAACATCACCATATCATAACACTAGCCCAGCAACAATCTAAACTAGACGCCTCTAATTTAACCATTGCAAATTTTACGTGGCCGAGGGCTTTCGAGATAGAACCGTTCTTACCTACGAACATGAACCACAACGAGGATAAACAAATTGTTGACAACTCGTTGCAAATTAGATATTGACTATAGTAGGAGAGACAGACACCCGCTAGCCACTTATGCAAAACTAGTTGCATGTCAAGCGTGGAACAGGTCTCATGTGCGAGGACATGTAAAGTTTGTCCGGGCCGCTTCATCCCACTATGCCACCAATATCCAAAGTACAACTAAGAAGCAATAAAATGATCATCATCGCCCACATACTCATATGTGTACTACCCGTGCAAAGTATCTACGCATAGATCCGGCTCTGATACCACTGTAGGGTTCGCAGCATAGAAAACAAAAAATTTCCTACGATGGGAACAACTATGTACCAAGATCTATCTACTAGATACAAACAACGGGCGGATGTATATCCGTAGAGAACATACCCTTGAAGACCGACAAAGCTTAACGAGTCCAAACTCGTGGTTGATGTAGACGATCTCTTGCCGATCTCAAGATCGAGAGGAAGTCCTAGCGCCGCAAAACAGCAGCGCATCCGTGCTCGCACACACGTTCGAGGCACCGAGCAACCTCCGCCTCCTCGCTCCAGCGATGCAGCGGAAGCACAACTCTTTATTGCCGAAAAGCCACCGGGAACATGTATCTCGCTAGTCCGAGACCATGGGGGATAAACTCTAGAGGGGGAGAGAGATCCTTCACGAGGAGGTGTGAGAGACAAGTGAGGAGGGGGGCTCCTTTTATAGGAGGAGGGGGGAGCACCCAAGGGGTGGCCGCCGGCCATGGGGGCAGCCCCCTCCCCTCCTTCATTCATGTGGGTGGACACTCCACTCACAAAATGCCCTTTAAATTTCCTCCACTCAAAAGTCCACTCAAATTCCCATTAAATTTCCACCAAATTTAATGCAAACTCTCATTAAATAAAACTCTTTTATTTTATTCAGAATTTTGTCAATTACTTTAATGACAAACATTCACAAATAACCCCTTGCTAGAATTCTATTTCACATGCATAACCACTTTATGCAATTTCACCCGAAAACCTGTTTCGGTATCTAGTGAAATAAATTCCTGCGCTTGTTCATTCTTTCGGCATGAAACATTTGCTCCAATTGGATGTCGGTGTCTCTTAAGTGTGTCACCCTATGGTTCGTGAATAATGCGGACATGATCGAGACCCCTCTCGGATCAATAATCAGAAGCGGGATCTGGAGACCCATACTGACTCCCACACATTCAACGATGACTTTCTTGTGATCGTCGGAACCTTTTACGCTAGTATCTTAATCCCTTTGTTTCGCGATATATTACATGTCCGAGATTCGATCATCGGTATCTCCATACCTAGTTTGATCTCGTTACTGACATGCACTCTTTTCTCGTTCCCGTGATATAACATTCTAGTGATCAAATCACTTGCTTGCAAGCTAATCAATGTGATATCACCGAGAGGGCCCAGAGTATATCTATCCGTCATCGGGATGAACAAATTCCACTCTCGATCCATGGGCCTCAACATAACACTTTAGTAGTTCTGAATCCATCTTTATAATCACCCTGTTACGGTGTGACGTTTGATGTTATCAAGAAACTCTTCCGGTGTTAGTGATTGACATGATCTCATGGTCTAAGGATTAGGATCACTTCGTAAGTTGTTATAGCAATATAAACTCAATGACTTTGATCGTAATGCTATACTTCGGATGAATGTTCATCACACCATTACACTAATGTTGTGACCCCGTTATTAACAACATCCAATGTCCATGATCAGGAAACCTTGATCATCTTGTTAATCAACGAGCTAGTTTATGAGAGAGGCATAACTAGGAACTACCTTTTGTTTATTAAACACACATGTA
This sequence comes from Avena sativa, assembly GCA_916181665.1. Taxonomy (NCBI): domain Eukaryota; kingdom Viridiplantae; phylum Streptophyta; class Magnoliopsida; order Poales; family Poaceae; genus Avena; species Avena sativa. Next base: position 380,338,452 of record OV702280.1, on the reverse strand, counting down.
TTAACGTTTCCGTATTAATACAATTATAGCATGCAAAATAAACATTTATCATAAATAAGGAATACGATAATAACCACTTTATTATTGCCTCTCGGGCATATTCCCTTCAGAAACCCTAGGCCCGGAGGAAATCACAACAACCCCGGCAACGCTAGCAATTTCAACCGTGCCCCACCCAAGTTCAACAACAACAATGCTACCGCTAACACCAACACTGCCCCGAGGACTGGAAGCAATGTTGTGCCTGTAGCAGCAAAGGACAAGTCGCAGGTGACTTGTTATGACTGTGGAAATAAGGGTCACTACTCCAACGAGTGTCCCAACAAGAAGAATGCCGCAACCCCCAATGCCAATATCCCAGCTCAGCAACAGCGTCGTGTTCAGCCAGGAAGAAGGTTTGCTCCAGGGAATTCTCTCAACCGCAATGGCCGTCTTTTTCTCATGCATGCTGAAGAAGCTTAGGAAGCGCCAGACGTCGTGTTGGGTATGTTTTCTGTTAATTCAGTACTTGCACGAGTGTTGTTTGATTCTGGTGCATCGCACTCATTTGTCACCGGAGAATTTGCATGCACTAGTAAATTCAACCAACCAAATTGAAGCATGTTATGATTGTTCAAAATCCCGGATCAACCACCAAGGCTAGGCAAATTTGCAAAGCCGTCCCTATCCGAATCCATGGCATAGATTTTTATGCAAATCTGATAGTACTCGGAACTAAAGGTTTGGAAGTAGTACTAGGAATGGATTGGATGTCCAAACATAAAGGATTGATTGACTGTGCCAAGAAAGCCATAACCATGACCAGTACAACCGGAATATCAGTCGAGCATATATCTGAAACCTTACCTCGCCAATTCAAGTGCAACAAGAGTATAGCCCAACCTACCATTGACCAAGTCCGGATAGTCTGTGAATACCCCGATGTATTTCCAGATGTTTTGCCCGGTATGCCCCCAGATCGGGATATCGAGTTTATCATTGAACTAATCCCCGGAACTGGACCCATAGCCCAGAGACCATATAGTATGAACCCGTCTGAGCTAGCCGAACTGAAGAAGCAACTGGATTCCATGTTGGAAATTGGATTGATTCAACCAAGTGCGTCACCATGGAGGTCACCTGTCTTGTTTGTGGACAAGAAGGATGGAGGTAACCATTTGTGTACGGATTATCAAAAGTTGAATGATGTCACCATCAAGAACAAATACCCCTTGCCCAAGATAGAAGATCTGTTTGATCAGTTGACTGGTGCCAAAGTGTTTTCTAAGATTGATATTAGAACAGGCTATCATCAGCTCAAAATTCGTGCAGAGGATATCCCAAAGACTGCCTTTACCACCAGATATGGATTGTATGAGTATACAGTCATGTCTTTTGGATTAACCAATGCCCCCGCTTATTTCATGAATCTCATGAATAAGATTTTTATGGACTTCCTGGATAAGTTTGTCATTGTTTTCATCGATGAAATTCTGATTTATTCCAAATCAGAAGAAGAACATGAGCTACACCTAAGGACCATTCTTGGAACCCTTAGAGAGCATCAGCTGTATGCAAAGTTTAGCAAATGTGAATTCTGGTTACGGGAGGTAGGATTCCTCGGTCACATTGTATCAGCCGGAGAATTGCCGTTGACCCTGCAAAGGTAAAAGATGTCGAGGATTGGCAAGCCCCAACCACTCAAACCCAAGTTCGTGCATTTCTCGGATTGGCGGGATATTACCGCAAGTTCGTAGAAGGATTCTCGAGTATCGCCAGACCCATGACCCAATTGCTGAAGAAGGACAAGAAGTTTGAATGGACCGACAAATGTGAAGCGAGTTTTCAAGAACTCAAGAGGAGATTGATTTCAGCCCCAATCTTGATCATGTCGGATATCACGAAGCCCTTCGATGTGTATTATGATGCATCCAAGATCGGTCTCGGATGTGTGCTAATGCAAGAAGGCAAAGTTATATCTTATCTATCTCGACAACTAAAGCAACATGAGCAAAATTACCCAACCCATGACCTCGAACTCGCAGCCGTAGTTCTAGCCCTAAAGACATGGAGGCATTACCTGATGGGAAACCGTTGTGAGATTTATTCGGATCACAAGAGCCTGAAGTATATATTCACTCAGAAGGAGCTGAATATGAGACAGAGAAGGTGGACTGAGCTAATCAAGGATTACGATCTGGACATTCACTATCACCCTAGTAATGCTAATGTGGTAGCAGATGCCCTTAGCAGATTGCCGTGCCGCTTGAACTCCATGATTTTGAAGGAGCAACCAAGTTTGCACAAAGAGATGGAAGATTTTCGAATGGAATTAGTGAGTGAAGGACTTTTGGCTAGCATAGAACTTCAGCCCACTTTGATCAGTCAGATTAAAGAGGCGCAGAAGGGAAATGCTAGTATTGACGGAATCAAGCGTCGTATCGGTACAGGCAAAGTACCCGTATTCACCGAAGACGAAGAAGGAGTTCTGTGGTACAAAGGACGCCTTTGTGTACCAGCAGATTCTGAGTTGAAAGAAGTGATTCTGAAGGAGGCTCATGATACTCTTTATTCTATCCATCCCGGAGGAACTAAGATGTATCAAGATTTAAAAGAGCAATTTTGGTGCCATAAGATGAAGAGAGAAATTGGAAGCTATATCGCCAAGTGTGATATATGTCAGCGAGTCAAGGCAGGACATCAAAGACCCGCTGGATTGTTGCAACCATTGCAGATTCCAGAATGGAAATGGGATTCCGTTGGAATGCACTTTATCACTGGACTGCCTACTTCTAGTAGGGGAAATGACTCTATCTGGGTCATAGTGGACCAATTGTCCAAAGTCGCCCATTTCTTGCCCGTCAAGACCACATATCAGAGTTTGAAGCTAGCGGAGTTGTACATCGCTAGAATAGTTAGTTTGCATGGAGTCCCCAAGAACATCGTATCGGATCGAGGAACTCAGTTTACCTCGAGATTCTGGAAGAAAGTTCAAGAAGGTTTAGGAACCCGCCTAGATTTCAGTACCGCATATCACCCTCAGACCGATGGACAAACGGAGTGAGTAAATCAAATACTCGAAGATATGCTGAGATCATGCGTGTTAGAATATGGATCTAAGTGGGAAGACTGTCTGCCATTTGCAGATTTTTCATACAACAACATTTATCAAGCCAGTTTGCAAATGGCCCCATTTGAATTTATGTACGGAAGGAAGTGTCGCACCCCTTTGAACTGGTCGGAAGTAGGAGAGAGTCAGATTTTCGGACCCGACATCCTATGACAAGCAGAAGAGAAGGTTCACAAGATTCGTGAGCACCTCAAGATAGCCCAGTCCAGACAGAAGAGTTACACCGACAAGAGACGTCGAGACCTCGACTTCAACATAGGAGATTTTGTATATCTGAAGGTGTCGCCATTGAAGGGAATGCAGCGTTTCCAACTCAAAGGAAAGTTAGACCCCAGATATATCGGACCTTTCAAAATTCTGAACCGTCGAGGAGAAGTGTCGTATCAATTGGAACTGCCCGAAGAGATGTCATCCGTGCACAATGTGTTCCATCTCTCATTACTTCGCAAGTGCCTCGAAGTTCCAGAGAAGACTAAAGTGTTCAAGAATATCGATCACCAGACCATAGAGATCAATGATGACCTGACCTATTCCGAAGTACCCATCCGTATTTTGGAAGAAGCTTAGAACTACCCAAACCCTAAGCATCAAGTTTCTCAAGATTCAGTGGAGCAACCACACAGAAGAGGAAGCTACCTGGGAGCGTGAAGATCACATCAGGACAGAGTTTCCCGATCTCTTCAAATCCTATGTAATCTTTTCGTCCTTTTTCAAATCTCGGGACGAGATTTTGTTTAAGGGGGGAAGGTTTGTAACATCCCAAAAATACTAAACTTGGATCATCAAACTCTAATCATCAAATTTAGGGTTAACAAAAACTTTGCTAAAAAATATGAATGCATGCATGGTGTATGCATTTCATTTGGAATTCTTTTGAACCACCTTGTTTGTGTGTTCCCTTGCTTGTAAATGGATTCTTAGGTGAAATAAACATCATCTAAACAATTCCCAAACTTTTCTCAAAGACAAATAAATCAAAACAAAGCTAAATGAGTGAATGGTCATTTTGACCAATTTAACTCCCATGCCTACTTTGGCTGTCTCAAACTTTCAGAACTTAACAGAAACTTAATTGGATCTTTACACCCCTTAATAGTACTCATAACAAAGTATCAAGGCCCACCTTGTGATCATCCAGAAACTTTCAAATGCATAGTTTAAATGACAATTCAAAATTGAATCTTTATCATATGGGAAGATCCCACTTTTTCAAAAACCACCCAAACAAGCTCAACTTTCAAAACCCAAGCATCTGCAGACTCACCAGCACCAACCTAGCGCACACACCAAAAATCTTTTCAAAATTCAAAACTTGAATTTTTGCGGTCATTTCATCAAACACCTTGTAGATACATATCAAACAAAATCCAAACACTATTGTGAGCAGTGATTCTTGCCTAACTTGTTCCCTTTCTAGCTCACAGCAACCTCAGTAGATCATCTAGCAAGTTAAACCAAGCACTAGACTCACTGTAAGCTGGGCAATGACATCAATGGTGAACAGCCGAAGCTCACCATGCCACCCTAGTGTAGACATCAAGCTAGGAGAGAAACTAGCCATGCCAACCTTGTCTGGAAGATCACCCATGCCTCACCGCCCCCTCTCGACCAGCCCTGTCTCTAGGACATCGATCAGAGCACCCAGGAACGTCGCGCCCGTGATTCTATCAACCATGCCGAGCATGCGCCAGAGCGCCACACTCGACCGATTCCCACAGACCGCGCGCCGCCCTCGCCGCGTGCATACATGATCGCCACCGTCACAGGAGACCGCCAGACATCACCATTTGCCGCCCCATGCCGCACAGCCACCGCTCACCGTCAAAGACGCCGCCTCTGCCGCGCAGAGCATCGCGCGTTCCAGACCAAACCGCACCGCCCCTACTCACGCATTAAAGCCGTAGAGCATCGCCAGGAGACCACCAAGCGATCGCCACCGCCGGCCATGCCTCTAGCCGCCCGTAGCCATGTCGCCACTGTCGCCAGCCCATGCCGTTCAGTCTCATCATCGCGACTATAAATAGAGGCCACCCCCGGCCGAATTGAGCACACCATCTCACTCCCCTCTCCTCACTGATCGTGCCACCCCATTCCCGGAGCAAGGCGAGCAGCACTTCGCCGGAATTTCACCGGAGTCTGCCGCTGCTGGAGAAGAAGGGGGCCAGCGATTGGAGCCACCCCAGGAGAAGCTGCCGGTACCAGGAGGTTCGCCTTCGTCGTTCGCCCGCCTCGCCGACCCTCGCCGATCCTCGCCCAAACCCCGGTGAGTCCCCAACGACCCTCACTGGCCGCGCTAGGTTTCTGTCTCGCCGGCGTTGCCCAACGTCGACGATGACCCTTAGCCGTTGGATTAGAACCAGATCGAACGCCCCACATCGCCCCATACCGCTTCGCACCCCCTCGTCTCACTGACGCGTGGGGACAGCCACTTAACCAGCCCGCGTAAGCGCTGTGCTTAGCAGACCGGCCCAGTATCGCTTCCCGCGCAGCCCAGTCATTTGAAATTAACCTTTTCCATTTTATTTCAAACACACTTCTGCACCTAGATTCAAAAATCAACCCAGATCGATTCAGTGAACCAAATTGAATGAAACCAATTTTGTTAGAAAGGTCTGGGAATGATGAATCCAAGCCCGTTGGATTCAAGTCATTTGGATCTGTAGATCATCCTTGGTAAAAATAACAAGGCGGAAGCTTTTCTGCATTCAAACATTTTTCAAACTAAAACTATAATAGCTTTTGAGTTGATTCCAACTCTCAAAAATCACATTTAACCATGCCTTTCAGAATATATAGAAATATATAGGTTTACTTGCAGAAATAATGTTCAAGTAATAAAAGGATGCTACATAGGCATTTCTAGCCACTTTAATTAATTAAAATAAAAGAGAAACACCTTATTAAATTGTGACACCACTTTGAATCACATTCCCATGGACTAACATATGTTGTGATTACATGTGTCAACATGATCCCATGTTTGGTTTGGAGAATATTAAATCTTAAGTAGTTTTTCAATGAGTAGAAATTACTTTTCTAAAAATAAAAGGAATTAAACCAAGCTTTAATCTTGTAATGTTAGTGATGATGCTAGATCATCTATAGGACCCTTTGGTGTGATGATTGCAAGTAGTTAAGTATTGTTTGGTGATTGTGTACATCGTATTTATTTATAGACGCTAGTACCGACCAAGGATACGAGGAGGAAGGAGGATTCTACGAAGAAGAAGCCAAGGAGAACTTCAACCACTGCTCTGCACAAGGCAAGCCTAATACTACTAGTTGAATGTGCAAGCTAGCACTTGCAATTATGAAAGTTAGATAACCTATACCATGCACTAAGCATGCTTGGTTGGACATATTTGATGATCCCCCATCCCAGTTTTACTTGAAAGCTTTATACTTTATTTCTTTATCAAAGCTATTACTTAGAGTTTACTTCAGTGAATTGTAGATACTAGAAGGATAATTGAAGGTTGCATAAAGAGCATAAAATTTGTCCTAAGCTAGATAATCTTGATGTCATCCTAAGGCATGAGATTAAACTTAGTTAAACTCCACTAATTTACCACCCCTCATTAGTGCTTACCCCCACTTGTAGATGCTAGTGCTAAGCATAAAACTTGATCAACATTGGATGGGAATACTTGGTGAAAATGGTAATGAAAACCTTAGAATGATGGATCATTCTACTGAGATGTTTTGACATGTGTTTCTGAACACCAGATGATTTTGGTGATGAAAATGTTGAGGCATGAGCCTTAGCCCTTTATAAAACTGATGGTTGTCTGGATGCGATACCATTCCAATTTTATCGTACAACCACAATACCCGAAGATTGGGTAGGGCTTGACTGGAAACTTATATACCTTAGTATTAGTTCCCTCACGGCCAAGGTCTGAGCTGAGGCTACCTTCTGAAGATTGTCCACCTGTGCAGTACCCAAGATGACAGTTGGTCATGGTTGGGAGGCCAAACTCACAGGAGAGGTGCTTATACTAGGGCGTGTAATTGAAAGGTTAGGATTGATTATCCGCATACTGAGTATGGTGAATTCAGGATTTGTTCCTGACGGATGTATCGAATGTTGTGGTGAAAGTGTACAATCTCTGCAGAGTGTCAAACTATTCGAATAGCCGCGTCAGCGGTTATGGACAGTTGGAGTGGCCATACTGTTCCCCCGTCAGACTTTTCAAAATGATTTGTGAAAGGAAGTGAGACTTTGACTTGACCACAACAGAGTTGTGACATGAGATACAAGTTCCCACTTAGGTGTTATAAAACTTCAACTATCATTCGTTGCTTCTAATCTTAGTAGATGTAAATCTGGCCTCTTGCCTGTAGGGGTTCGTAGCATGGAAAACAAAAATTTTCTACCGCATGAACACACAATCAAGATCTAATCTATGATCAAGCCAAGATCTATCTACTAGATTGTAGCAACGAGTCAATAGAGTACTGACCCTCGAAGATCCAAAGCGGTTAACGAGAGCAGATTCTCATGGATGATGTAGTCGTACACTTCCGATCTCAAGATCGCGTAGACGATCCTTCCGGCGCTGCGTTCCGGCAGCGCTTCCGCAGTCGGTCACACGTTCGGTACTCGATGAAGACCTTCCTCTCCCTTGTTCCAGCAGGCAGCGGAGGTTGTAGCACTCTCCTCGCGATTCCGGCAGCACGACGGCGTGGTACCGGAAGTAGAGGGGAGATCTCGCAGGGCTTCGCCTTAAGCCGGAGCGAGTATGGTGGAGTATGAGAGAGGCCTTGGCGATCTACGGTTTAGAGGGCACCAAGGGGAGGGCTTGGTCGGCGGCTAGGGTTTGGGGAAACCCTAACTCGCCGAGTTAGAGGAGGCCCTAGGCGGCGGCGGCTTGGAGGTGGCCGGCGACTTAGAGGCTAGGGTTTGGGTGTTTGAGAGGTGTAGGTAGAGGGGGCACCCCTGTTCCTTCTTTTATAGGTGGGAGGGAGGCGCCTAGGAGGAGGGAGTCCTCCTACAACTCCTCCTCCTTGGCCGGCGGGTGGAGGGAGTGGGACTTCCTCCCCAAGTAGGTTTCCTACTTGTGGCGCCCCGCAAAAACCACTACTAGAAAATCGCGTTGTTTTTGTGCATTGGATCATCATGACCGCATGCCCATGTCATCATGCCACATTGCATTTGAGCATCGTCATCATCTTGTATTTGTTTGCATAAAACTATCTTCGAAAAATCTATTTTTGTCTTCTGAACGCCCCGTCTTTATTCAAACACAAAACCCGGGTCTCCGGAATATTTTGCTTTGTCTACCAACGGTTTTCAAAAGCCCCATTTTAAATATTAAAATATTTATTTTATTTTTAGGGGCAGCCATACCGGGCCGATCCGACCCAGTCGGCCACCCCCAGTACAAAACCGGACTACCTAAACCCTTTTCCTACCCCAACCTAATCTACCCACCCTTCCTCCACCTCATCCCACCCAATCGGTGCTCGCCACCTCAGCTATCCTCCCTCCATCCACCCAACCACCACCTGCCACCTCACCAACCCCCTCCCTTTTCCCTCCACCTCATCCCCACACCACTCCCCGCCACCACCATACCCCAGCGCGCAGCCGCCTCTCTCCCCTCTCTGTTGGATCTCGGTCCCACCCCACCGATCCCCACCCTCCTGGCCCCACCTACCGGACCCACCTTCCCCACCTACCCCTCGTCCTCCCTGCCGGCTCCCGCTCCTCTCTTCTCCCTCTCGCCCACTAGCTCCTCGTCGCCGACCGATCCGTCCTCGCCCGGCCGCGTCGCCCCGCCTCCAGTCCGTGGCCGTCGGAGCCCCTGCGCCCTCCGCCGTCGTTCGACCTCGACCCGACCTACCTCGCCGAGCCTGCGGTCCCCTTCCTGTGGCTCCGTCCTCGCCTGGGCGTGAGCCCCCTGCAACCGCCGCCGCCGGCGTCGTCCTCGACCTCGCCCTAAGGCCGTGCCCTCTTCTTCCTGCGCCGTCGACCGCGTCCTCCTCCGCCATGGCGCCGCCAGGAGGGCCATCTCCCTGCCTCCCCGTCGGCATGCCCCCCCTCTGCATGTCTCCGCCGCCAGCAGACGGCCTCTGCCAAGCTCGGCCTCGAGCTCCCCTCGCCGGCCGCCCGAGGGTGCCCCTCCTCCCCTCGACCCCCTCCTCGACTCTGCCACCGAGCTCCACGCCCCGCCTCCCCCAGGCGCCGCCTCTCCTCTGTCTCCGGCCGTGCCCCGCGAGCCCGCGCTCGCCTCCTGTTCCGAGCTCTGCGCCGCCGGGTCCGCCCCCTCCTCTCCGTCCGCCGGCCTACCTCAACCTCGGCCAGGCCCTCGCCGGCCTTCCTCGCTGCATCCGGCCTCGCCTCCACCGCCTCGTTTCCCTGCGCCGCCGCCGCGGCCGCTCGAGCCGAGCTCCTCTCCGGTCGTCGCCCTGCTTCGCCACGGCCGCCGCGGGCTCCCTCTGCTCGCTGCCGTGCTTCACCATGCCCCGGCAGAGCTGCCGACCCTGTCGCACGCGCATGTGCCCACCTTATCTGGAGACCAAGGCCCTCTACTCGTGTCCCTGGCATGTTCAGATGCTGTAAGCACCAAGTCTGAAGGGGTGCTACTGATGTTTCAGTATGGACACAAAATGTTTCGTTGCTAAGAACCATGGACGCTAAAGAACCGAAGACCCCAAACCCGAAGGTCGATCTTCGTCATGTACCAGCAAGATCTCCTTCACGGACGACCCCGAGCCCCTGGCGCGCCAAGTTCCTCCTGACGGATCCGAACACCTCGAGTTCCCTTCACGGAATCTAAAGGTCGTTGTTCCGTAGACCGATCCTGTCGAACCCCCTCGGCGAACCCCAAGATCGCCGATACCCAATATGTGATTCCCTTTCCAAGACCCCTATTTTTATAATATATGACATATACTTGTTGCATTTAAATTGAACATGTTTGCATACATATAGTGTGGTTTGGGGGCCTTATGCCGATTCACCTAAATTAAATATGGAGACCATATGCGGACATTTCTAGTCTCATATTGGTTCCATTTAAATTTGTGTAGCGAACCGGTGATATAATTTTGCCTTGTTAAGACAACATTTAAATTGTGGGGCTTCTAAAACATGAACCTATTAATTAATTGCCGGGGCCTCGGTTCCGCTTAATATGACCTAATCGCATCGCACCTTTGCCATGCCATACATCATACATGCATCATGCCCGATTTTCTACCGTAGTATTAAATAGTCCATCCGGTGTTTCTTCTAGTGCTTTGCTTCTTCACGGATTAGGCCGATGAGTTGATGTGAGTGTCGACCCGATCTTCGGATGAACCTTCAGCAATGTTTTCAGGCGAGCACCCCTTCCCCTTCTATCTATTTTGCATTTATAGTCTTTATTTCCTCCTGTTGATCTATTGCTATCTGTGTGGCGATGCTCTAGTTTCGTACCCGTGATATCCCTTGCGGCCTTATATTGCCTTGGACACATCCTATTACCTGTTGTTTGGTAGATAGTTGGACCTGCGCGTCGTAGTCGCTTGCTCAAGTGCTGTTGCGTGTCGTCAAGTACCACAGTTGTTGGAGTATTGCCGCATGTTAATGTTGGAGATGATCATGGCTTTAATTATTGTTTAATAACTAAAATTGAAAGTAGGTAAATGCAGAGGCACCGGTGGGTAATAGACAATATTTGGTTTTTAACCGCTCACTGGTGTCCCGTAGGACCCCGAGTTCTTGACACCTGTTCCGAGATCGAGCGCGCTAACCACAGGTGGGGTGTGTGGGCACCCCCATCGATTAGTACCTGATTTCAAAGTACTGTACCGGGAGCCACAAAGTAGTTTGGGGCTTTATTACTATCCTGTACTTATGCCATGCTTTACTGCTTTATTTAAGATTGCGCGTGGAGCGCCTGTACTGTTTAGGAAAGCGGAGTGTTTTCGCGGTATCGACAAGCCCAGTCACACTTTCGGGTTCCCAGTCGTTTACAGCCATTGACGTAAACCCTGAGTCCGTCTCGGAGACCGGCCGACTTCGTTGCGGGTAGCTTAGTGGGGTGGCCCCCATGTACTTGCTTTGGGTCTGGGAAACGTCATGACTTAGGCCCCGCCGACATACCGATGGGTGTATGTTAACTGATCTGGCAAAAAGGGTCGAAGTGCGTGTGGATACTTTGGTGCACCCCTGCAGGGTTAAATCTTTTCGAGAAGCCGTGTCCGCGGTTATGGACGACTTGGAGCACAGTTCTCGATCATAGACAACTATAACTAAAGTTTACTGTTATAATTTGACTTGTATCCGATATGACTAGTAATCAGCTTCACTACAACGGAATGGCTAAATAAAAGTACCAACAACTGCTGGGTTTGGGATATCTCATGCTAATTGTATTTGACTAGTAAGTGTCGCAACTACAACGGAATGGTTAACTAAAATTGCCCACTGCTTATTATATCAGGATGATTATCTATACCTGACTAGTAATTGCTGCAACGATAATTGAATAAATAAAACTGCCAACTGTGTGAGTTCCTCGGTTGACTTCCTCGTTTGGTCTCGAGGGGGAAACACCAGGATGGGTATGTTTGGTGGTAGTATCAAGATGGTTCCGAATAGGACTTTCTTATCCCTCTCTGGTAGCCGACAGTTATATCGAGTCTCTATAGGTTGTTTAGTGCATGCTGCGCTGCCGCTCAGTCCACCATACCTATGTAGGCGAGGACCGCCAAATTCTAGTCTCGCCGTGTACTAGCCTCAGTACTGACCGCTCTCTTTTTCCTTTGCCCTTTGTCGGCACCCCTTTTTGTTTAAGCAGGTTTTGAGATCGACGTCGTTAGCAGGGTTACCCTTCCGGCTTGGCCTGGGCAGGGTTATGGACGCCATTGGTTATTCTTCAGGGCTCTTAGCTCAATTTGCATCTTGTCCGTACTCGGACGCTGTATCGTTTTCCAGGTGATTTGCATCTTTGTATTGTATACCTGTATTCTTGACTCATTGAGTCGCTGTTGTATATATATGTTTTGTGGGTTCCATCGAGGACTATTGTGTAATGATATTACTTCGTTTTCCACCCGCACGCAAGTGCCTGGTGGGCACCTTTGAATCGTTTCTATGCGGGTTTGGCGTGAATCGCTGAAACTTGCATAGGGCCGATTCTGAGGGTGTTACAGAGTGGTATCAGAGCCCAGCAGTTGCGATACCCCACAAGTCCAGCCTGTAGGATAACCTAGCTAACGGCCGAAGTAGAGTGTCAAAGCTATTTTGAAAAATCGGTTGGATAGATCTGGTTAGGTCTGACTTTACTCCTTACCTCTCTGCTAATCTCCTCTTACCTCTGCGTGTTTTGAATCTGCTCTCTTCTCTTGCTTCGAGTCCAGGATTTCTCGTGGGTGGTATTTCCGTTGTGCCTTCAGGGTTTCGCTTCCTCTTTTGGTAACGGTGTGTCTACATACGGTCTTCGTGATATCCGAGGAATCCTTCGTCTGGTGGACTTCTCTTTGTTCCTTCTCGTGCCTTCCGGTGTTTTCCGACGCGACGACATCATCTACGCCAGATCCGATGCAGAGTCTGCATCACTCCTTTTTTTCTGAACCTCGATTGTCGAGATCTTCAGTCTGATTCCGAGAATGGTTGCACGCTTTTCTACTGATTGTGCAGAGTAATAGTTTGGGTGCGTGATGGATTGGCCCCCATGCCGACTACTCACTCTATTCGCTTGTGTACATTGAAGTGGATGAGAATGCATCGGTTCTCTCTTTCTATCGAAGTTAGAGGTGGATTGATTGGTTGATACCTCTACCTTCGCCTTTGTTTTCCGGAGTGTTCTCTCGACGATCACGGACAACGACCTCTTGTTAGTGGTGTCGCGAGGATCTACATGACGCGAGAAGATTCAGATCACCGCCCTTCTTCCCGGTACCATGAGGCGGATCTCGAGGGCGAGATCCATTGTTAGTGGTGTCGAATTGTGGCGCCCCGCAAAAACCACTACTAGAAAATCGCGTTGTTTTTGTGCATTGCATCATCATGACCGCATGCCCATGTCATCATGCCACATTGCATTTGAGCATCGTCATCATCTTGCATTTGTTTGCATAAAACTATCTTCGAAAAATCTATTTTTGTCTTCTGAACGCCCCGTCTTTATTCAAACACAAAACCAGGGTCTCCGGAATATTTTGCTTTGTCTACCAACGGTTTTCAAAAGCCCCATTTTAAATATTAAAATATTTATTTTATTTTTAGGGGCAGCCGTACCGGGCCGATCCGACCCAGTCGGCCACCCCCAGTACAAAACCGGACTACCTAAACCCTTTTCCTACCCCAACCTAATATACCCACCCTTCCTCCACCTCATCCCACCCAATCGGTGCTCGCCACCTCAGCTATCCTCCCTCCATCCACCCAACCACCACCTGCCACCTCACCAACCCCCTCCCTTTTCCCTCCACCTCATCCCCACACCACTCCCCGCCACCACCATACCCCAGCGCGCAGCCGCCTCTCTCCCCTCTCTGTTGGATCTCGGTCCCACCCCACCGATCCCCACCCTCCTGGCCCCACCTACCGGACCCACCTTCCCCACCTACCCCTCGTCCTCCCTGCCGGCTCCCGCTCCTCTCTTCTCCCTCTCGCCCACCAGCTCCTCGTCGCCGACCGATCCGTCCTCGCCCGGCCGCGTCGCCCCGCCTCCAGTCCGTGGCCGTCGGAGCCCCTGCGCCCTCCGCCACCGTTCGACCTCGACCCGACCTACCTCGCCGAGCCTGCGGTCCCCTTCCTGTGGCTCCGTCCTCGCCTGGGCGTGAGCCCCCTACAACCGCCGCCGCTGGCGTCGTCCTCGACCTCGCCCTAAGGCCGTGCCCTCTTCTTCCTGCGCCGTCGACCGCGTCCTCCTCCGCCATGGCGCCGCCAGGAGGGCCATCTCCCTGCCTCCCCGTCGGCATGCCCCCCCTCTGCCTGTCTCCGCCGCCAGCAGACGGCCTCTGCCAAGCTCGGCCTCGAGCTCCCCTCGCCGGCCGCCCGAGGGTGCCCCTCCTCCCCTCGACCCCCTCCTCGACTCTGCCACCGAGCTCCACGCCCCGCCTCCCCCAGGCGCCGCCTCTCCTCTGTCTCCGGCCGTGCCCCGCGAGCCCGCTCTCGCCTCCTGTTCTGAGCTCTGCGCCGCCGGGTCCGCCCCCTCCTCTCCGTCCGCCGGCCTACCTCAACCTCGGCCAGGCCCTCGCCAGCCTTCCTCGCTGCATCCGGCCTCGCCTCCACTGCCTCGTTTCCCTGCGCCGCGGCCGCTCGAGCCGAGCTCCTCTCCGGTCGTCGCCCTGCTTCGCCACGGCCGCCGCAGGCTCCCTCTGCTCGCCGCCGTGCTTCACCATGCCCCGGCAGAGCTGCCGACCCTGTCGCACGCGCATGTGCCCACCTTATCTGGAGACCAAGGCCCTCTACTCGTGTCCCTGGCATGTTCAGATGCTGTAAGCACCAAGTCTGAAGGGGTGCTACTGATGTTTCAGTATGGACACAAAATGTTTCGTTTCTAAGAACCATGGACGCTAAAGAACCGAAGACCCCAAACCCGAAGGTCGATCTTCGTCATGTACCAGCAAGATCTCCTTCACGGACGACCCCGAGCCCCTGGCGCGCCAAGTTCCTCCTGACGGATCCGAACACCTCGAGTTCCCTTCACGGAATCTAAAGGTCGTTGTTCCGAAGACCAATCCTGTCGAACCCCCTCGGCGAACCCCAAGATCGCCGATACCCAATATGTGATTCCCTTTCCAAGACCCCTATTTTTATAATATATGACATATACTTGTTGCATTTAAATTGAACATGTTTGCATACATATAGTGTGGTTTGGGGGCCTTATGCAGATTCACCTAAATTAAATATGGAGACCATATGCGGACATTTCTAGTCTCATATTGGTTCCATTTAAATTTGTGTAGCGAACCGGTGATATAATTTTGCCTTGTTAAGACAACATTTAAATTGTGGGGCTTCTAAAACATGAACCTATTAATTAATTGTCGGGGCCTCGGTTCCGCTTAATATGACCTAATCGCATCGCACCTTTGCCATGCCATACATCATACATGCATCATGCCCGATTTTCTACCGTAGTATTAAATAGTCCATCCGGTGTTTCTTCTAGTGCTTTGCTTCTTCACGGATTAGGCCGATGAGTTGATGTGAGTGTCGACCCGATCTTCGGATGAACCTTCGGCAATGTTTTCAGGCGAGCACCCCTTCCCCTTCTACCTATTTTGCATTTATAGTCTTTATTTCCTCCTGTTGATCTATTGCTATCTGCGTGTCGTCAAGTACCACATTTGTTGGAGTATTGCCGCATGTTAATGCTGGAGATGATCATGGCTTTAATTATTGTTTAATAAATAAAATTGAAAGTAGGTAAATGCAGAGGCACCGGTGGGTAATAGACAATATTTGGTTTTTAACCGCTCACTGGTGTCCCGTAGGACCCCGAGTTCTTGACACCTGTTCCGAGATCGAGCGCGCTAACCACAGGTGGGGTGTGTGGGCACCCCCATCGATTAGTACCTGATTTCAAAGTACTGTACCGGCGGCCACAAAGTAGTTTGGGGCTTTATTACTATCCTGTACTTATGCCATGCTTTACTGCTTTATTTAAGATTGCGCGTGGAGCGCCTGTACTGTTTAGGAAAGCGGAGTGTTTTCGCGGTATCGACAAGCCCAGTCACACTTTCGGGTTCCCAGTCGTTTACAGCCATTGACGCAAACCCTGAGTCCGTCTCGGAGACCGGCCGACTTTGTTGCGGGTAGCTTAGTGGGGTGGCCCCCATGTACTTGCTTTGGGTCTGGGAAACGTCATGACTTAGGCCCCGCCGACATACCGATGGGTGTATGTTAACTGATCTAGCAAAAAGGGTCGAAGTGCGTGTGGATACTTTGGTGCACCCCTGCAGGGTTAAATCTTTTCGAGAAGCCGTGTTCGCGGTTATGGACGACTTGGAGCACAGTTCTCGATCATAGACAACTATAACTAAAGTTTACTGTTATAATTTGACTTGTATCCGATATGACTAGTAATCAGCTTCACTACAACGGAATGGCTAAATAAAAGTACCAACAACTGCTGGGTTTGGGATATCTCATGCTAATTGTATTTGACTAGTAAGTGTCGCAACTACAACGGAATGGTTAACTAAAATTGCCCACTGCTTATTATATCAGGATGATTATCTATACCTGACTAGTAATTGCTGCAACGATAATTGAATAAATAAAACTGCCAACTGTGTGAGTTCCTCGGTTGACTTCCTCGTTTGGTCTCGAGGGGGAAACACCAGGATGGGTATGTTTGGTGGTAGTATCAAGATGGTTCCGAATAGGACTTTCTTATCCCTCTCTGGTAGCCGACAGTTATATCGAGTCTCTATAGGTTGTTTAGTGCATGCTGCGCTGCCGCTCAGTCCACCATACCTATGTAAGCGAGGACCGCCGAATTCTAGTCTCGCCGTGTACTGGCCTCAGTACTGACCGCTCTCTTTTTCCTTTGCCCTTTGTCGGCACCCCTTTTTGTTTAAGCAGGTTTTGAGATCGACGTTGTTAGCAGGGTTACCCTTCCGGCTTGGTCTGGGCAGGGTTATGGACGCCATTGGTTATTCTTCAGGGCTCTTAGCTCAATTTGCATCTTGTCCATACTCGGACGCTGTATCGTTTTCCAGGTGATTTGGATCTTTGTATTGTATACATGTATTCTTGACTCATTGAGTCGTCGTTGTATATATATGTTTTGTGGGTTCCATCGAGGACTATTGTGTAATGATATTACTTTGTTTTCCACCCGCACGCAAGTGCCTGGTGGGCACCTTTGAATCGTTTCTATGCGGGTTTGGCGGGAATCGCTGAAACTTGCATAGGGCCGATTCTGAGGGTGTTACACTACTCTCCCTCCACCAAGCAAAACTGTCGTTGGACTTTTCAAATTGGCGTTTGACTTTTCAAACTAGGATTTGATTTATCCCTTTATTTTGCCCAGCCATGATACCTAGTACATGATGCAATCATTCCAACTTGTTATGACACATTCATGTACCCTTCTCCTCTGGAGTGCCGGACCTTCCGGACCCTTCTAGAACATTCCCGATGAAAACACCGGAATCATTCTCCAACTCCGAAACAGGACTTTCCTTATATGAATCTTATTCTCCGGACCATTCCGGATCTCCTCGTGATATCCCGGATCCCATACGAGACTCCGAACAACATTCGGTCTTTTACTCATCATTCCATAACTACTCAACAACATCGAATCCTTAAGTGTGTCTCCCTACGGTTCGTGAATTATGCGGACATGACCGAGACACTTCTCCGATCAATAACCAATAGAGGGATCTAGAAATTCATATGGCTCCCACATATTTCTACGATTACTTTGCGATCGAATGAACCACTTACATACGATACCAATTTCCCTTTGTCTCACGATAGTTTACTTATCCGAGGTTTTCATTGTCGGTATCTCTGCATACCTAGTTCAACCTTGTTACCGATAAGTACTCTTTTCTTGTTCCCGTGGTATGTGATCCCTTGTGAGCCAGTCACATGCTTGCAAGCTAATTGGATGACATTCCATCGAGAGGGCCCAGAGTATATCTATCCGTCATATGGATGGAAAAATCCCACTCTTGATCCATGTGTCTCAACCCATACTTTCCGAACACTGAATGCCATATTTATAGCCACCCAGTTACGGTGTGGTGTTTGATGTCATCAAAGCATCCTTCCGGTGTTGGTGATAAGCATGATCTCATGGTCGAAGTAATTAGGGTACTATGTATCAGAAAGCTTATAGCAAATGAACTATATTAAATGACTTGATCTTTATGCTACGCTTAACTATAGGAGTATGTCCATCACATCATTCTCCTAATGATATGACCCTGTTGTTAATAACATCTCTATGTTCATGATCAGGAAACCATGATCATATATTAACCAACAAGCTAGTTTAACAAGAGGCTTTACTAGGGACTCTTTTATGTTTACAAATCACACTAGTATTAATGTTTCCTGTTAATACAATTATAGCATGGTATGTAAACATTTATCATAAGTATGAAGATATGATAATAACCACTTTATTATTGCCTCTTGGGCATATCTCCAACAGTCTCCCACTTGCACTAGAGTCAATAATCTAGTTTCAAACCTTTGTGTATTCAACACCTATGGCTTTGTGGTGTCGTATGTACACGATTGCTAGTGGTCAACTGATCTCCGGATCTGACACTTCCAGGTCCGTGTGTAATTGCATGTCTTTGCGTCTCTACGCATCACTCATTCTCTAATGAGATGGCTTCGTACAAATTTGGTCCTTTGGTGTGACCTTCAGTTCTTTGGGGTTAAAACATGTTAATAATATTGTCGTACAATATATCTTTATAGTATTATCCCTGCTGTGAACTACACTTAGTTTGATATCAAACTACTTGACACAAATGCCCTCTTTTGCTGCTATAACAGCAGTTATATACTTAGCCTTTTGTAGTATCTGTCACAATGTCTCAACTTTGGAACTCATCCAAATCCATTATGGAACTTACTTTCCATCATATTGTGCCACCCTTAGTTTAGATTGAGATAAACTTAATTTGTACTTTGTGACAAAACTAGTATCAATGTAATTCATTTACAATGAACTAACCATCTATTTGTCACTTCTACAAAATAATATATTCTTATTTCTTTTACAAGATCATAAGAATATCTTTACTATTGTCCAATAATCATCTTATGAATCATTCTGGTATACGCTCATAACATTTAGAGCATGGGACATATCTGGATTTGTACACATCACAACATGATTGATCAAATACTCTTTGTGATTTTATACATCAAGTATCAATCTATACTTGAATCTTTATTTCACTTACCAAGTGTCAATACACTCGAATATATCATCAATATTGAACTCATTCAATCCTTTCTGTGTGACAAGAACCTTTCTTGTAGTTTCTATATTGAACTCATTCAATATATCATCTATGTACTTTTGGCACAACCATATTAGCGTCTATTGATGCCAAATATTTGGGTTTTGCCTAAGTCTTTCATCGGGATGAAATTCTTAATATGTGTTAATAAAAGATACATCATTTCTAATCAACAATATGTCTTCCACATAATGTATTAGAAACATGTCTTAGCGTTCCCAATTAATTTCTTGCAAATGCAAGCATCTTCATTGTCTCTGATGAAATTAAACTCTTTTAACAGTTTCATCATAGTGAAGGTTCCAACTCCGCGATGCTCTCTTCAACCATTGAAGTTTGCATATGATTTTAGCATCCTTTGAATTAACAAAACCCTATGGATCGTGTTATGCACATGTCCTAGGTAACAATTCTATTAGAAGAACTTGTTTTGTTTATTCAACTACCACATAACAAATTTATATGTAATGGTTGCTACATTAATCCGTCTAGACTAAATATCGCTATGAAAGATCAAATCTTGTCATAGTCAACCTTTGAACATTGTTGTGAACTCCTTCCCAACATGTCGACTATTTCATAGATGTGAAACATCCATGTCTATTTTACAGATCCAAACACAACTGTAAGGTCTTACACATTTCTCGAGGGTCCTTCAAGTTCAAAACTTGATTTATCGTGTACGGAACTATCACGGATTTTATGGCTTTAAGCCATTTGACGGAGTCATGGCTCATCATCGCTTCTTTGCATGTAGTCGGATCATTATTATCAAATAATGATTTAACTCTCAAATCTTGGTATTTGATTGTTTACCCGACCTACTTGTTTCAATAGGAACTTAAATCTCCATGACCACAACCTTTGACGCACGTGAGCCATGAGCATTGTTGCTGCCTCCGGAACATTTTTTCGGCACTGCGCAACTTTGATCATATATAGCTAAGGTTCTTTTAACCTTGTCAAAGTTCTATTGTCCTCCCACTTAACTTTTCACGAAAAATTCCTTCTTTAAGAAACTCGACGTTCTAAGCGACACACATTTTTGTCTCCGATGTTATGGAGGAACAGTTATTCGAAATAACATACAAAGATAGGTTCATCCGACTTTGGTTGCAAACATCGTTCTTATGCATAGCATACCAATGTTTAAGAAAGGACAACTTGGGTTTTATCCCAAACCATAAATTTATATGGTGTCAATTCAACGGATTATGACGAAGCTCTTTTCAGTGGAAAAACGGTAGTCTCTAAAGCTTTTAATCTTTAAAATATAATGGCAGTTTTATGAATTACACCTTTGATTTTACCATGTCAAACAAGGTTTTAATTTCATATCTCGAATGCTCCATACTCTTATGGTGTTTCGGGAAATGTAAATCCACGGAACGATTCCTTAAATCTTAGGTATTATGCTAAACTTGTAACTCAAATATATTCCTTTATGATCTTATCATAAACTATTTATATTCTTGTTACAATGATTTTGCACTTCATCTTAAAATTCTTTGAACTTTTCAAATGTTTCATACTTCATCCTTATTAAGTAAATATTCATATATTCACTCAAATTTTCGGAGAAAGCATATGAAGTTGAAATCCATCGCTCTTGACTACACATAATGGACTTCATACAACAATATGTACAAGTTCCAATAAGCTAGTCATTCGTTCCCTTTTGGCCTATGAACGAAGTTTTAATTATCTCTAGGAAAGTTTCACAAGCGTCATTTGATCAAAAATCAAAAAGACTCCAAAATTCCATCCACATGGAGTTTCTTCATGTTTTTCTTTCCAATATAATTTTAAACGGCGATGTCACTTCCTAAGTGATCTTTCAATCAATTTGTCTTTCGACATTTTCAGCACTAGTTTTATGGATGTGATTTCTCCAACGAGATTTGTGAATCATCCATCTTTTATGGATTACGGTCATTATTTGAACAACCCTTTTGTTCTCATAATACCTGATAAAACAAATCTTGAAGGCAAGCTTTGATCTTTAACGAGCAACACAATAACCCTTTATTTGTTCTCGATGAACATCATCACATATTCTTTTGCTAGTTACTTAGGCCATTGTAGTTCATGAATTCTGTTGTTTTGTATGACTATTCATACCAACAAATTCAGTATCCAATACTTAAGAACCACATTATTTAACAAGCAAAGAATATAGCCATAACATGTATATCCTTTATATACCTAAACTGAACAATTCAAGTCTTTTCTTTTCTGCCATATATTTATGAGATTCTCTTTCAGTATTTCTTTTTCTGTTTGAAAGAATCTATCAACATCAATAGTGGAGTCATACATATGACACATAGTCCAAAGCGTGTATAATTAAATACCAATGTCTTTGGACTTGCACTTTGAAGTAGATCACCATCATCAAATGTTTGGTGTGCTTTCAAATTCCATTCTTTAGTAATCTCTTGGTGTAGTAAATATTTTACCTACATCAAATATTCACCCTTATCATCAAGCTACTTTAGCTTATTGCGGTGAATCGCGAGTATAATGTTGCTCTCCAAAACCTTTTGAAGGATTAGGACAACTAGTGTCTCCAACCTTTTGCAAATTCTCATCAAATATGAGAACATGACTTTTGCCATATTATACTCTATCATGTTGCAACCAAAACTTCGTTTCAGATATCACAATATCTTCCACACATCATGGTTTCTGAAACAACTCTTTCACCTCCTAGATAACCTTGATATTGAAACCATCTTTCGACTATCAAGAATCATGGAGATAAACATGATACTTATATACTAACACTGGAATTGTTACTCTTGATTTAATACCAACTATTAAATTTCACGGAGTAATCGAAACTTACTGGAAGTTTGCAATGGGACTTTAAACTTTAGATTAACACTTCAAAACAATACGATACCAGTTCATAAAGTAACTAACCAGATTTGTATAGTTCTGTCATCTCAATTAAAACTAAGCGCAAGGTGGTAAACGGATGCCAATGACTACAACAACTATGCAAATTCACTTTGATTTAATTTATGATAAATAGTGTTCAACTTTTAATCATATTGCCGTTGAACTCCCACTCAAAACAATATCCCTCACATTGTTTTAGTGATCACACGAACCAAATCCACCACATCAAAACCGATCATCACGAGAGTTGATGTAGCTTTAATGGCGAACAATCATCATGTTCATCATATCTACTATATGACTCATGCTTTACCTTTCGGTGATCCGTGTTCCGAGACCATGTCTGTACATGCTAGTCTCGTCAAGATCAAACCTTAGCTTCTGCATGAGCAAATCTGGCTTGCTCATGTTGTATACACTCGCAGAATCTAACACACTCGATCATCACGTGGTGCTTCGAAACAACGAGCTTTAGCAACGGTGCTTACTAAGGATGAACACTTTAAAACTTGAAATTGTGTGCTTGAGGGATCATCTTATAATGCTACCGTTGTGAACTAAGCAATACAAGATGCATAAAAGGATTAACATCACATGCAATTCATAATATGTGATATGATATGGCCTTTCTTCTTGTGCTTCCGATCTCCATCTTCAATCACGAACATGATATCCATCATCACCGGTGTGGCGTCAAGGTCAATGGCGCCGCTTCATGGTTGTCTTCCACCAGCATCAACTATTACAACTACTTTGAATAATAGACACGCAGGACTTAATGGAAACAACCATATGGCTCCTGCCGGTTGCCAACTTACAATAAGGGACATTGCATACATCATATATAAACACAATCATGGCCATATCACATCACAGCACACCCCTGCAAAACAAAGTTAGACGCCTCTAATTTTCTTTGCATGTTTTACGTGGTTTGGGGCTTTCAATAAGTGTCGTTCTAACTTATGAACTAGAACCACAACATTGATACTAGTATTGTCAATCACCCGTTGTAAATTGAATCTTAACTATGTTGGGAGAAACAGGCACCCGTAAAGCCACTTATGCAATACAAGTTGCATGTCAAGCGTGGAGCAAGTCTCATGAACGATGTCATGTAAGGTTAGCCTGGGCCGCTTCATCCCACCATCCCGCAAGATGCAAAGTACACAAGAAGCAATCGACAACAAAAGCATCAACGCCCACAATGACCATTGTGTTCTACTCGTGCAACAAATCTACATATAGACACGGCTCTGATACCACTGTAGGGGTTCGTAGCATGGAAAACAAAAAAATTCTACCGCATGAACACACAATCAAGATCTAATCTATGATCAAGCCAAGATCTATCTACTAGATTGTAGCAATGAGTCAATAGAGTACTGATCCTCGAAGATCCAAAGCGGTTAACGAGAGCAGATTCTCGTGGATGATGTAGTCGTACACTTCCGATCTCAAGATCGCGTAGACGATCCTTCCGGTGCTGCGTTCCGGCAGCGCTTATGCAGTCGGTCACACGTTCGGTACTCGATGAAGACCTTCCTCTCCCTTGTTCCAGCAGGCAGCGGAGGTTGTAGCACTCTCCTCGCGATTCCGACAGCACGACGGCGTGGTACCGGAAGTAGAGGGGAGATCTCGCAGGGCTTCGCCTTAAGCCAGAGCGAGTATGGTGGAGTATGAGAGAGGCCTTGGCGATCTACGGTTTAGAGGGCACCAAGGGGAGGGCTTGGTCGGCGGCTAGGGTTTGGGTAAACCCTAACTCGCCGAGTTAGAGGAGGCCCTAGGCGGCGGAGGCTTGGAGGTGGCCGGCGACTTAGAGGCTAGGGTTTGGGTGTGTGAGAGGTGTAGGTAGAGGGGGCACCCCTGCTGAAAGGATACAGATGTCGCCTAGAGGGGGGGTGAATAGGCGATTAAAACTTTTCCTAGAGTGGCTCAACAAAGGCGGAATTAAACTAGTGTTTACTTTGTAAAGCACAACCTAGAAACAACTAAGGTTTACCTATTTGCACCAACAACTTATGCTAAGCAATACAAGCAACAAAGTGATAGCAAGATATATATTACTTCAAGCACGAAGGCTATCACAATGTAAAGTGCATAAGTAAAGAGCTCGGGTATAGAGATAACCGAGGCACGCGGGGACACCGATATTTTACCGAGTTCCTCCCAACATGGAGTACGTCTCGTTTGGAGAGGGGGTGGTATCAAACCACCAACGCCACAAAAGGCCTCCCTTATTCTCCGGTGAATCTCACCCCAATGGGATCGATCCACGCTTCCACTATCGGTGCACTTGTCGGTGGCAACCGGAACCTCTCACAAGGTTGGGGCACAACTCCACAACTTAATTGGAGGCTCCCAACAAACGCCACAAAAGGCCTCAACAAATGCCACCAAGGCCACAATGCCACCAAGGCCACAAAACCGTCTAGGGTTCCAAGAACCCAAGAGGGACAAGCTCCAATGAGCAATTCAAACCAAATCCTCCGAGGAGAACTCAAACCGATGCACCAAATGCAAATGGCAAGAAAACCACAAAGGTGTTCAAATCCTTCTCTCCCAAATTGCACCAAAGCTACAAAAGCTTATGGGGGAATAAGAGAGGAAGAACAATGAAGGAAATCCACAAAAGACTCCAAGATCTAGATCCCAATATGTTCCCCTCACTCAAAGGAGAGATTGATTGGTGGGATTGTAGATCTAGATCTCCTCTTTCAAATCCCTCAAGAATATGCAAGAATCATTGGAGGGATTGAGAGAAAGCAAGCTCAAGAAGGTCAACAATGGAGGGGAAAACTTGCAAGAAAGGGTAAGGAACCATTGGGGAAGAAGGCCCCTTATATAGGTCCCTCCAAAATCCAACCGTTGCAGCCCAAAAACGCGATTCCCGGTACTACCGGACTTTTTCCCGGTACTACCGGACTTTACCGGCACTACCGGACATTTCCTGGGGTTCCTGGGACTCCAAACGCATTTTCTCTCTGCGCTCCCCGGTACCAAAAAGCGGTACTACCGGACCCCGGTACTACCGGATCCTGGTCCGGTACTACCGGTTATCACAGAACGAAAACAGCCATAACTTTTGCATCCGGACTCCGATTTCGATGATCTTGGGCTTGTTTAGAAGAGGACAACAACCTCTATAAGATCATGCAAAGAAACATCATAGTCCATCAAGGGAGAATAGATCCAAATGATGAAGTAAAAAAACCTTCTACTGCGCTAGGTACTAAAATGCGGTACTACCGCTTTTTGGTACCTAGCCCGGCAGTGGCTTTTGGAAACTTGTCAAAAACCTTCTGCCGTGCTAGGTACTAAAATGCGGTACTACCGCATTTTGGTACCTAGGAGGGCAGTGGCATTTGGCAACTTTCCAAAACCTACTGCCGCGCCAGGTACTAAAATGCGGTACTACCGCATTTTGGTACCTAGGAAAATTCAAACCTCTATAACTTTTGATTGGTAACTCCGATCGACCCGATTCCAATTGCGTTGGAAAAAGGACGACATGGGCTACCCTATGAAAGGTGAAAATATTGGTTATCACCAAGTGAGAATGTATCATGTATAATAATGTGAGATACCTCACTTGGTGAGAAACCGAAAAGCTGCCAAGATCAAAATCGCAACAAGATACAAACGGAAGATCCGATTTTGATGAACAAGAGCTTGTTATGGAGATTACCACAAGCTCTATATCATCACATGGATAAGACCAAATAACAACCAAATATGATGATGCAAGTATGCAAAGGTTTGAGCTCTCTCCGAACGATGTGACCGAATTACTCATATGAGAGCCTCTCTTGATAGTACGGTTATCTATCCTAAACCCGGTCTCACACACACAACGTGAGACCGGCAAAAGGGAAAACCTATCAAGATTATACCTTTGCCTTGAGCATTCCACTTGAGCTTGATGTAGACGATCTTGCCCTTCTCAAGATGGAACACCCTCCTTAATTCCTCATCATCGACCTCGCATATTGAGCTTGCCCAACATATCTTCTTTGCATTTCATTGACCTTGAAGCCAACACATGCTCCAAGCGATGCCAATGGACAAATCCTACAAGTATAACTTAATACACACATTAGTCCATAAAGATTGTCATTAATTACCAAAACCACACATGGGTCCCAACATGTTCTTTCACCTGCCCCTTATTTTATAGGTGGGAGGGAGGCGCCTAGGAGGAGGGAGTCCTCCTCCAACTCCTCCTCCTTGGCCGGCGGGTGGAGGGAGTGGGACTTCCTCCCCAAGTAGGTTTCCTACTCTCCCTCCACCAAGCAAAACTACCGTTTGACTTTTCAAATTGGCGTTTGACTTTTCAAACTAGGATTTGATTTATCCCTTTATTTTGCCCAGCCATGATACCTAGTACATGATGCAATCATTCCAACTTGTTATGACACATTCATGTACCCTTCCCCTCCGGAGTGCCGGACCTTCCGGACCCTTCTAGAACATTCCCGATGAAAACACCGGAATCATTCTCCAACTCCGAAACAGGACTTTCCTTATATGAATCTTATTCTCCGAACCATTCCGGTATCTCCTTGTGATATCACGGATCCCATCCGAGACTCCGAAAAACATTCGGTATTTTACTCATCATTCCATAACTACTCAACAACATCGAATCCTTAAGTGTGTCTCCCTACGGTTCGTGAATTATGCGGACATGACCGAGACACTTCTCCGATCAATAACCAATAGAGGAATCTGGAAATTCATATGGCTCCCACATATTTCTACGATTACTTTGCGATCGAATGAACCACTTACATACGATACCAATTTCCCTTTGTCTCATGATAGTTTACTTATCCGAGGTTTTGATCGTCGGTATCTCTGCATACCTAGTTCAACCTTGTTACCGATAAGTACTCTTTTCTCGTTCCCGTGGTATGTGATCCCTTGTGAGCCAGTCACATGCTTGCAAGGTAATTGGATGACATTCCACCAAGAGGGACCAGAGTATATCTATCTGTCATATGGATGGACAAATCCCACTCTTGATCCATGTGTCTCAACCCATACTTTCCGAACACTCAATGACATCTTTATAGCCACCCAGTTACAGTGTGGTGTTTGATGTCATCAAAGCATCCTTCCGGTGATGGTGATAAGCATGATCTCATGGTCGAAGGAATTAGGTTACTATGTATTAGAAAGCTTATAGCAAATGAACTATATTAAATGACTCGATCTTTATGCTACGCTTAACTATAGGAGTATGTCCATCACATCATTCTCCTAATGATATGACCCTGTTGTTAATAACATCTCTATGTTCATGATCAGGAAACCATGATCATATATTAACCAACAAGCTAGTTTAACAAGAGGCTTTACTAGGGACTCTTTTATGTTTACAAATCACACAAGTGTTAATGTTTCCTGTTAATACAATTATAGCATGGTATGTAAACATTTATCATAAGTATGAAGATATGATAATAACCACTTTATTATTGCCTCTTGGGCATATCTCCAACAAAAACAACCCTAGAGCCTAGTGTCCTATTATCAAAAAACCCTTTCACTTGTTAGTTTTAGTTTGCGAGTACTTAAAGAGTACTCATGGCTTTGTCCCTGGCTATTCCCGTGGCCAGACTATGAAGAGGAGTACCTGGAGGATGGACCCCAAGAAGGTTATGACAACTAGGATCATCTCCCATCGTTAGCATTGCCTGTGACCCCGAAGATGGAGCTTCGCCTACGCTACCGTTATTATTACGTATTCCGCTGCTTGAAGTCACTACAACAAATGTAATAATATATGACGCACATTCTGTGATGATTCGTTAAAAAACGTTAGGGATTCATCTAAACTGTGACGTTTTTTCATAAAATATGACGTTTTTTTACTGAATCGTCATAGAATGTGCGTCACAGATAATCACATTTGTTGTAGTGAGTTGTATTAAGAACTGGATCAATGAGATCCCTATTTGTGTAAGACCTTATGAATGGTTTGTAATGGATGATGTACTGTGGTATCCAAATATGTTATGTCTCGCAAAAATGGTAATCATGGGATTGCGATGCATGGCATAACAGGCATCTGGGATTAAAAATCCGGGTGTTGACAAACCGTTGCTAGTGTTGTTTTGATGACATCAGTGCTGACGATCGGTGACCTCAATCATCTGCGGTGCCAGAGTTGACGTGACTGGACGAACGTGGGTCCCACCTTCTGGCTTGGAGTTGACTGGTCATGCGCGACGTGGCGAGAATTACGGCGTATCCTTGATTTCTGTGCGTAGTGGACGGCGTGCGAGCGACTGTTCGCTGCTGTGCTGACACGTGGATGGCTGGATTTGATTCTGGTGCTAGGGCTTCTAGATGAACGGTCCCTGTTTATCGTCTTCGTCCTTATAACTTGTGGGGAAAAATTGTGATTTGTTTTCACCGCAGCAACTTGTTTTCTACTGTTTCCACTTTCTTGAGCTTTTCCCGTCGCGCACTGGACATTCTCCGATCATTTCCTTCCTCTTTTCTGCGTCACACCGCCGCCGTTGCCGCTCCTCAATGGGGAAATCGAAGAAGGCCTCCACCAGAGCGGGCACCAGTGCTGCTGCCGGTGGCAAGAAGGGCACCGCCACCACTCGTGTCACCGATGGTTGGTGGCGGCGCTCGGAGACGCGCGAGGGCGACCTACGCAAGTTGCGTGAGGCGGGTTTGATCCCATAGGACAGGGACGCCGCCAGGGTCCCCAGCGATGAGGTAATTCTCAGTCCACCTGGTGTGTTTCGGGTGATGTTCATTGCTTTCGTTCATCGTGGCCTGTCGCTCCCAGTCCACGATTTTCTCCGTGGACTGTTGTTTTTCTATGGCATCCAACTCCACCATCTCTTGCCCAATTCTCTTCTCCACATATCCTGCTTCATCACTTTTTGCGAGTGCTGGCTCGGTATCTAGCCGCACGCCTCTTCCGGAAGCTCTATTCCGTGAAGAGGCAGTCCGGCTCCGACAGAGTTTATCCAATTGGTGGCTGCATCATTTCCCTTCGATCCAATTTTATTTTCTTCTCTTTTTCTATGTCTGAGTCCGTCCAATACTGGCGGAAGAGGTGGTTTTATATCCGCGGTTCCACAGTGGACGGGCAGGACTTCGGCCTTGCCCCTTTCGACTCCACCTAGAAAATCCTGTCGAAGAGGTCCTGGAAGAACGATATCCTGGAGGGCGAGGTGGAGGATATAGAGGAGCTCTATTGTCGGGTGGAGGACCTCCAGGTGATTCCGGAGAAGGAGGTGAATGGTGTGGATATCATCCGCACCTTCCTCAAACGTCGGGTGCAGCCACTCCAGGTTAGGGCGCGCCCGATGTTCCTTTATTCTGGCCGCCACGACCCAACGAGAGTTGCGGCTGAGGAGATCTCCAAGGGGGACCTCGACAGAGTCCTTCGACCACTGCTGAAGTACAAATCTGACGAGGATCTTCCGGGGAAGTCGCTGATGCCCCCATTCAGTGCTTCTCGACCGGTTCCGTAGGTGTAGATCTACGACGTGCGCATAGCGCTTTCTTCGAGTGTGTTTCCTTGTATTTTCCTGTTCTAAAAATTTGCCTTCATTGTGCAGGAGTTCAAGGTGCCTGGCATGGTGCCTCCGCTGCCCGAACAGTTTTCGGATGCGCCGGACAACAAAATCGTAGACTCCGAGTCCGAGCTTCCGCCGGCGCAATCGCCTACCGAAGAGGCTCCAGAGGAGAGCGAGGGAAAGACCCGAAAGTGGGTACAGAGCTCGAGCGAATCTTCAGATGCCTCGACTCCGCCAACGCCTAGGGACCCGTCGTGCCTTGTTCGTCACGGTGGAGGTGATGGTGCCTCTTCCTCTCCCACCCCGGCTATTCCGGTGCGGGCTGTGGCGCCGCAGCCATCGGCGAAGAGGAAGAAGGAAGAGAAGAAAGGCTAGAGGGCGCTGACCGTTTTTAACTTGAGTGGCATGGACTCGTAAGTATCTTCGGATGCCTTTATCTACTTGTCTTGTCCTTATGTCTTCTTTCTTATGGTTGGTGCTTTCCTTGCAGCCACTCCTCCGATGGATCTTTTAGTGATGCCACTCAGGAGGCCATGGGGGAGTCGAAGGTGACACCTCCTCCCTCTCAGACGGTGGCCACCTCTGGGGGCGCTGCTCTGAACCCCTCTCTGCAGGAGGCTCGAGTGATCGTCTCCCAGAAGACTACAGCCGGACCTTCGGAGTCTCCGTCTAAGTATGTGAGTGTTTTCTCTCTTGCTGTGGGGGGAGCCCCCGAGCAATATTTTCATATGATCTACTGATCTTTGCTTCTTTTGTGCATGTCTCGGGGGGAGCCCCCGAGCGTTTTTCGTGTGTTTGATTTCTTTTGCTCGTTTCTTGGGCGCAGCCCCCGAGCCCTTTTCCTGACAAGTTGCTTCTTCTTGTGGCCCTTTGTGCAAGGTGCAAACCAGCTGGTGAAGCAGCACCTGGCGTTGGAGGCCATCCTGCGGCAGCTTCAAGGTACATGATTAACTAATCCTCTACTTTTTTGTCTGCTTGCTAGCTTGTGAAGCTCATGTATGTTCTTGTTGCTTTTTGCAGATGACAATAATACTGCCCTCCGCGAGCTTGATGATCTCAAAAAGAGCCTTGGGCGAGCAAAAAAAAGGCCGAGGATGCCGTTGGGGCGAAGGAGCGCCTCGAACAGGAGTTGGCTGATGCCACGGCAGCTAAGGAGCACCTGCAGCGGGAGGCTACGGATCGTGAGGAGATGGGGGTGCTGGAGATCGCGGAACAGTTAACAGACAAGCAACCAGGGGACACGAGATTTACCCAGGTTCAGGCCCCCGGAGGGAAAACCCTACTCCTGCTTGTCTGCTCTTGATTACGGCAGAACCGAAAGTTACAGGGGTGCGCAGATGCAATATGGCGTGGAGGTGTGTATGCGGTGAGGTGAGAGAGCCTCCTCGTCGTGCACTCCTAGCCTTTATATAGAGATAAGCAGGTCCCAGGCATAGATCGAATCGGTTACAGGTTTAGGGTTTGCCCCTTTGAATATTCTATATGTTCTAGTCTTGCTCTCCAAGGATCCGAAGATGTCATGGGCTTGGGCCACCTGAAAATCTCCATGGGCCGCGTATGTTTTCGTGGTCCTTCCTTGGGCTGGACCAGGTATGCTGAAGTCGTGTACCCGTAGGGTACAACCATGTCAACAAGTATTTGGGAAATAAGTCTTATAAAACCCATTTGAAAAGCTATCTCTAGGTTTCCTTTGGGGAGAATTAACCAAGGACTCTCTCCCTTAAAACCAAAACCCCTCCGACCCTTAAAAACTATATTTTCCTTTTATAAGTAATTTGTCTTTGTTCTCTTGTGATGATTGGTTAATGTGTGCCTATTTGACTTTGTTTGACTTGCTTGAGATGGACTTGCTTGTGATTGAGAACTCACAATACCTAAGTATAAGAACACAACCTATCGTAAGTCTTGGGAAACTTATCCTAGGTATGCTAGGGTATCTACAACCTATTTTCACTAGAACCCCACTCTGTCATGATCATTTTCTCACACTTAAATTAAGCAAGCAAATTACTGGACAATTTGACTAGTGGATATAGAATCCACTTTAAATCATTAACAAAATCGCAAACCCATATAAATAACGAACCTTGAACTACTCTATACTAGATATCTTATTTTTCTCTAGATCATCAAGAGTGTGTGGTCTAACTCAATCTTAAACCTTTGCTAAAGACAAATGTCCAAAATATGAACTATCTTCCTTACCTTTTTAAATACCCTTTTGAAATTCAAAAATAATTCAATTGTGGCAATATCTTGCCCTATTTCTCTTCATATCTACCTACTCCACCTTTCCATAATGCCTTTGGTGCATCTATGGGCCTTTCTCTAATTAAAGTTAGATGGTTTAGAACTCTACTAAAAATATGTCTATTTACTTCTCTCTCTTATGCCTACAAAACCCTCTACTCTATATTATTAAAGAATTATATTAAAACCATATTTTGTTTCTAAATATACAAATGATATTATAGGATTATAATACCTCTTCTTTTTTCTGGAAATTACTACAAAAAATAATTCTTAAACACTAATCAAAATCATATGTTGTTAACATGAGGCATAAAAGACCTATTTTTAAAAGGATTAATGATAATCAAATGAGCCCAAAGAAAATACAATTGATGTTCGAAAAATAATCTCTATCTAAACATAGAAAGAAGTGTTCAAAAATTCGAAAATTATTGTCTTATGGGTATCTCACCAAAAACATTGCAGGCACTCTATCTTAAAATATGTTACTAAATACAATTTTTAGAGGCTTGTTTATATTCTCAAGTGATTCATCTAGGTCAATGCACCTTTCCATAACTCATGCTTGTTTATTGCTCTTCCATTCTCTCCATTACCACTTGGTCAATAGAGGACACGCTATTTTTGCCAACCATGTTTCTGAGCCTAAACAGAATTATGACCTTTTGATCTT
Source organism: Avena sativa (assembly GCA_916181665.1). Lineage (NCBI taxonomy): Eukaryota > Viridiplantae > Streptophyta > Magnoliopsida > Poales > Poaceae > Avena > Avena sativa. The sequence continues at coordinate 380,306,021 of OV702280.1, read as the reverse complement.
CTTCAGATGCCAACTTGACCTCACATTTAAATTTTAAATTAAATTGAGTAAAGGATATATCATGCTTTATTTCTCTTCTCCTTAAACTACTCTACTCATCTATGAACTTGCTGGTGTATTTGTAAGCCTGGCACCTATTTTGATAGCTAGATTTTGATCCCTAAACAATAATATGCATCTATTCTTCTCTCAAAATTCTTGGATTCTAATTTGAACATTTTGTTTGACCCAAGATCACTCTAGCATCCCTTTCATCCTCTCTGGCCGTGCACTGTAGCAATGCATATTGTTTTGGCTTGTTGTGCATGGGTAGATCGAGAGCAACCAATACATATCTTGGCAAGATCTTGCCCTTCAATGCAAATCTCCGCCACCCCTCTCTAGCTAGTAGTGGTGTGTGTGCTAGGACCCTGCACCCTCTCGATACCCCACCTGGTAGTGACCCTATCTAACCCTAGACTACCCTCCCATATTTTTTTAAAAAAGAGTGCCCCCAAAGGGGCTAGAAGCATTACATTAATTCCAAAGGGGGTGGATGTACAAAGAGTTACAAAGGACCTCATAAAAAGGAAATAACACATAGGTCCCTGGTAAATGTAGAATAGACCTCACTAAAAGATGTAAAGATGCAAATCAGTCCATCTCTTTCTCCACCACTGAGCTGGAAGTCGGCCATGCCGCTGTCATGCTCGGACGCGGGGACGAAACCACTTGCTTCCGAGAAGATGAGATCTGCGGCAACGGACTCTGAGAGGGGCCTCACCAAGGAGGTTGAAAAATTGCTAGAGCCCTTCACCAGCTTCTGGATAGGCCAAGCAGTGGACTTGGATGTCGAACGGCTGTGACCCGCCGCCAAGGTGGTGCTCAAGAAAACTGCTTCCCAACTCCACTGCTGCTTGACATTGCTTCTCACCCAGTCATTTCCTCCAATAACCGCAAGCGTTGCACCTACTGGAGGAAGAAGACACGAGGAGCATAAGCATCTTGTAGCAGAGGGATCTTTGTTGGCACCATCGGTGCTATCCATCCCGTCGTCAGGCTCGCCACTCCTTCCATGGGTACTCCCTTATGTTTCTCTATTCAGATGCTTATTCAGTGGCCTCATCTGCATCGATACCTTTCCCTTCCACCATGGAAGCTGCCCAGAAATCTTAGCCAATGACTACTCCCTTATGTTTCTCTATTCAAGCAAGGCAAGCCATTCAATGCCCTTGTGTTTCCCTCTCCATCTCTTTTTTACCTCCTTAAGAACATATGTCGAACACCTTCTGCGCAGCCACGAGCTTGCCACCCCTCCGAGCCAACCAACGAGCCATGGACCCGCTCCCTCCCCTATAAAGAACCCTTCTCTATAAAGTACATGTTTCTTCTCTTTGGCTAGCTCTTCCTCCAAAGAATCCTTGTCTATAAAGTACATGTTCAAATGCTTGTCTTCAAACTTGGCAATCTTAGAGATGATTAATTGTTGATTGTCAAGAACCAAATGCATGATCCTAATTTGTCGTCTTAGGGCTTGAAGGTGCTTGGCCGAGGAGTGGAAGTGTCAACATCTTCTCTTACATAGTTGATGGTTCTTTGGGAACTTGATGTTTGTCCTAGATCAAGATTTCTCTGTCCTTCCTTTACCCTCTCCTCCTAGGTTTGTAGACTTTGTGCTTGGGGAAGGCTATCTATCCAAGTATAGGTTTTTCCTACTCAAATTTTTTAGATTCTCAAATTTCCCGATCCACGAAAATGTGAGAAGACTAGTCATGGTGAGAAGTATCATATAGTAGTATCATGCATATGATATTAACATAGGATATCGTCTCTATAATGCATAATATCATGTAGTAGTACCATAGTCTTAGTTTATTTATTGTTTTATAAAATCTTAATATAAAATTGTATACAAAATTTATTTAGAATTAGTTTTTTTAGTTTTATGTGTGATGATACCGTATCTATCTATGATATCAACATAATTTCTTTCATCATTAATTGCGGTAACACATAAGCATTTTACATACATGTGGTGCATGATACCACCTATGATACCCTAATTAGGGCTAGTCTAACGGAACTTTGCGTGGCACACATCCTTTGCAAGTCGGGCTACTGAACTCTTTCTATGTCGTACCGCTAGGGAAGCACACTGCACACATAAACCTAACATAAAAATAGCTGAAATTGCCGTCAAAATGTTCGGTGGAGACCCCTCAGCAATCCGGCGCGCTAGACTGACAGGCATGACCAAGGAACGGGCGTGACCGACGTCTAGACATACTGGGGAGTAGGGTATGAGTTAATTAGGTGTGATTGTGACGGACAAAACTGAAGATATAATCCATGTGTAGAAAAGCACAGTGGTGTTGTGCCAGTTCTTTATTGACATGGAGAATTTTCGCTACAGTACCAAATGTCACCATAACCTTTCCATTTCTTTGAGGAAATAGCAGTTTCCATCACCTTCTCTACAAGCTTTTGCAGGGATCATCACTTCTAGGACTTTTTTGCAGGTTTCACCACATCTACGTCTAACTTGTTGCATATTCCACCAGTTATTCTCTAATACATTACTTAGCTCAGTTGACAGCAAAACTGAATATTAGATCATGTATATCAGTGCTCTAGATTTATGCACAAAACTCATAAAACGCTTAAACTGATAAAAAATGTTTATCTACCAAAAAATGTTTTGTGTGTGTGCTTGCATTCTAGGCTGTAATAGATCAATTTTATATGAAATATGGGTGTTTATTCATGAATATTTTATGTGTTCATTTCTGTAAAACAAATAATCGTGTCAAACTAAATAAATCATAGAAAAATAATTGTGTGTCAAAAATATATTTTTTATGCTTTACAAGATGCGACGGACTTAACTTTGATCCAACATTTATAAAATGTGCTAAAAAAACATATCTGATGAGCTGTAGAAAAAAATTGTACAAGAATTAGACCTAAGATAATGTAGCATGTTCAAGTAGACATTGATATATACAAAAATATATGAATTAACTGAGTTAAGTGGTGGATTAACGAAGAACTGGTGGGATGTGCAACAGATTAGACGTAGAGGTGGTGAAACCTGCAAAAAATGTTGCAGAAGTGGTGATCTTTGCAAAATCTTATAGTGAAGGCGGTGGATAGTGCAATTTCCTCCATTTCTTTCAAATCACCATGTCTCCATGTTTCATAAGTTCCAGAAAGTCCAACAATTAATGTCATGTCACTTTGGCAAACAAACCATCTAGCTGCCCTTGATTCCATGGAAGAAATTAACTCGCGATAAACTACAACGCCGCTGGCATACTATGGACGGACAAATCACTCTCCGTAGACACCTAAAATGGTCACCTGATGAAGCTCTCAGTTCTCGAATGGCATGGCTCGCAGGTCTGCCCAGAGAAATCACGCATCAATCACAGCTTCAGATTACCCAAGTTAATCTTTTGCTTCGGGTATGTGTAAGCCTCGTAATTTATCCTCTGCCCAAGGTAGCTCAGCTTCGTGAGTGTGGTTATCAGGTCAACCTGCGATATATATGTTGACAAGCGAAAGTTAGAAAATGCCAGTTGAAGATTTCAGAACTACACATCCTGCAGCACTGGCATTGCCAGCATGTACAAATCGTTGAATCTTTCTTACCTCATAGTCAGTCCTGGAGACTGTCTCGCGACTACGCTGATACTTCTCGACCCACGGACGGCAGTCTGGATCAACGATCAGTTTCGCCTCCGTGGCAGCTTGGTCAGGCCCGAAGAAGGCCGACATCACAGCGACCTACGGTAGAATTTTCCAGACATTGGTGAGACTGAATCGTAGTTTTTGTAGTCCTGCCAAAAAAAGTGATCGATACCCAAAAAACACGAGTTATGGAGAGATCAATGATTAGTTGTGACTAGTGACCTGACGAGGACCGAGACCGACGGCGATGAACTTGTCCTTGATTTCCTGCACAGAAGCGCTTCCCCACTGAGGCACCCTGCCCTCTGGATCAGGTTCTTGCGCGTCATCCCGTCCGAATATTTTGTCGAAAAATCCCCACTAAAGTACACAGTAGTAGACGCAGTTGAAATAAGTACCACCTTGTATTAGCAAACTATATGCCTATTATACATAGAGAGAGGAAAAATGAACAGAAAGAATACCTGCCCACTCGAACCATATGCTGAGTACAGGGTTCTTCCCTTCTCTATGTTCCCACCGGTCTTGGCAATAGCCTCATCAAGGAACGTTTTCTTGAGTGCCTGCTGTGCTGTTGCGGGTAAAAGTAGATTTGAGTAGATAGAAGTACACACAAAGATCATACTGTCAATCAAAAATAAGCTATTTAGCACACCTGCTATCTGGATCAAGTCTGCGAATGAGAGGGGACCTCCCTTGGAGTAGGAGTCTATCTCTTTCTTCGTTTCGACTAGCATATCCAAAGCAGCAGAAAGTCCACTGTTCTCAGGTCTGCTTATTTCTGCACTTTATTACGTAACAGGAATTGATCAAAACAACAGGGCAAAGCAAGTTGTCATCTGAAGATGAGAATTGCAACATAACCACAAACATGCAGATACAAAAGCTGCTATAGCTATACTACCTTAGCCTGATCGATCCATTTGGCCCTCCTGACTTTGTGGCCTAAAGAAGAGTTAAAAACAGACAGTACAGCAGGTTTAGGACATTTTCATGTCTGACATGTACAGAGGGTCCATCCAACTGGTAATATATGAATTGCTGGAAGACAACTAGAGAGCAGACCTTGTCGTATGTCATAGCGTCATTCAGTGCCAAGGTCAACAGAGACGGGACGAGCTCAGGCTTTGCCTGCAGATAGACTTTTAAAGATTCAGCCGGTCGAAGAGACGGACAGGTGAAATTGAATATCGGTCAAGATGTGCTCGGGTGCACGTAATGTGCAACCTCACCTCTATTGCTGCTGTGAGGGTGCCTTTGATGCTTGCTGAAGAACAGACAGAATTGCATCAGGATGATGGTAAGAAAGAAGCATGAACTAACAAAATTCAAGGGGGGAGAGAAGGAACCGAGGCGGCCTACATTGGAACTCGGAGCGCTGTCTGCGCTCAATCAGATCAGCCGCAGCAGCCACGCCCGTGAATCTCGTCGAGCCCTCGATCATTTCCTAAGGCGCACAGCGCGGACATGTGGAATTAGTTGCAATTGTTGGAGTTATGATGAATATAGAACCATCTTCCACCAAGCTACATTTGTGTCAGACTTGTCCTGGTAATACGGAATTGCACAGTAATAGTGGAATGTACAGAATTGCATTGGTTCTTCTTAGGAGAGTAAAAAACAGCAGAGGAGCACGTACCAACCCGACGGCGGCGCCGAAGCAGCCTCCGATCAAATCCCTCCGACGGAACTGCAGACGCTCTGCATAGGCGGCAGCCTCAGAGCCCTCGGACTTGGCCTGGCAGCACACCTGAATCTGCACAGAGAAAAAAAGCAAGGCTCACTCACCATCTTCTGAAGAAAAAAAGATTTGCAGGGTGGAGATACACGTACCTGCACATGCCTGCTGCGTGCCGAGGACGACGGGAGGCCGAGCAGCGCGGGAGCCGAGAGGAAGGTCGCGCCCGCCATTTCCTCCGTTCGACTTGAGCGCTCTCACTGTCACGGAGCTGGCTGGCTGGCTGGTGCCTGTCAGCCTGTGTTGTGCGCACGGCATGCAACGGGAGGATTCAGGATAAGGCAGCGAATCACAGGCATGCATATGGCACGAGCATTTCCCCTGTCTGTCCCCCCACCGCCACCACACGTTTGCTGGTAGTAAAATGTATCGCGTTCGCGGGGTACTTCCTCCGCGTCCCCGATTGGTCTCCACCTTCTTACTGAGCCGGAAGAAAAGCCTATCATAGTCAACGGTTGTTGGCTCGTGGCAAGAACACCATTACACGATCGAGCATGGATGATTTCTCAAAGTTTAGCTCCCCGCCACTCGGCTCGGGAAAAACCAACTCCCAGGGCCAGGGATGAACCAACCAAGGGTAGCAGAAACAGATCATGAAGAGTTCATCGAGTTGAAATATACTAGTTCCAAATGCGTGAACTTCCTTCTTTTTGTTTTGTTATTTCAAACGAGGTCCACATACCGGCTTCCGTAATAACCGAAACAACAGAACAAGTCTAGTCTCTTACAAAACCGTAACCTACAGTTCATGCAGAAAGGAAATGCCCAAACATGGCGGCGGTGCTACAGAGCAGCAAACACAACGAGGGGGCACTTTTTTTTTTGGCGTTGGAGCCGCTGCTATATCTATGGCGAGAGAGGTAGTCATGGAAGACGTGTGGGGACATGTCACCGTTTGTAAGACTGGTTCTCCCTCCGCTTCACGTAGCGGGTCCGGTCGCTGTACCGTGGCCTGTCTTGAGCTCTCTGGGGCACCGGCTCCACCCTCCTCTGCCTTTCCGGTGATCGCTGAACGATCTCTCCGTTCACAAATAACTCAGCTGCAAAGAAGGGCAGCATATGATGAATACTCGAGACCAGACTGTCGTATTTGAGAGAACTGTTATTGATGGACAACACAAGTAACTAAGGCTGGTCCTAGTGCTAGTATCATAAGGTGTATCATGCATGTCAATTTGGCAAAAATCTGATGTGGCGCCATAATTAATGAAGAGAGAGATGGTTAGTGTATCATAGGTAGATACCGTATCATAGCACGTAAAGCTAGAAATCATAATAGCAAGTAAATCTTGTACACATATTTTACATAGAGATTCTACAAATCAATAAATATACCACTATTATGATACTACTATATGATACAATGCACTAAAGACATAGTATCATGCACTAGTATCATATAGTATGATACTACCACTAGGACCAGCCTAACTACAGGGGGAGAAGTTGTATATAGTTACGGTCTGAAAGGACCAACGATGATGGTTGTGCAAGTAAATCATGACTGAAGAACCAGTATCTCCAAAAAGGATCAATTTGAGAACTGGAACCTTAACACCGATTAACAAAATGATGCATGTTGCTCCTAAATAAGGTTTGGTCATTCAAGTATCACATTATATTTGATCAACTGTGCAATGAACACATCAATTGCAAGATTGATACTAATTCAATAAGTAAAATCAAGTCAACCAGATAATAATAATTGGAAGAGAAATTGTCACTTGCAATCAAATAGGGCACAAAACCAATTCTAGTTCAACGAAAATAAAAATTATGTTGAAAAAACCCGTAAAGTATGGCCTACCAACAGCTAGCATAAATCTAAAAAACAATTGACAGAACAGTGGTATATAGAGCACACAAGCAGTAAACTTACCGCCATAGTCCTTGTTCTCAGCATCAACATAAGAATCTGGAAGCACAAAAAGAATGCCTGGGAGGCCTGCATATTGAAAACACAAACCACGGTTACGAATCACCGAAACAATACCCAATAGCAAATTATCTCTTTAAATTAGCTACTGACATTACAAATGTACATATGCAGACATGCATATAACTACCATGAAGCTGTGCTCAATAGCAAATTCTCTTTTCAAATTAGTTACTGAACATTGAAGAAACGAGTATATGCTAAACATAATGCAGTTACAGCAAATAGCAACATAATAAAGCTTCTAAATACAAGACATTAACACACCATATCCCTGACCCACACACAAACAAAGGCAAAAGTATACTAGCATGCCACGCTACCCAAGCTAGATATACAACTAGTAATGTACATAAACCAACAAAAAAGGACCGTAGATTAAAATAGTGCAACACAATTCAGCCTCTAGTAATATAGGACAAACATAAGCATGTTACAACTTGCCCTTTTGTCAACATGTATGCAATTCTTGGACCCTGGCATTCACACGTTGACTTGACAATTTTTAACTTGCAGTTCCCAAAAGCATATGTTATCATGTTACGAAACTATACAACTGAATACTGAAACATGACTGCACATCAATTATACAAATCCAGTTATCGCAATTGTATGCTTCACACGTGGAGTAAGATAAGAATTTTGCTGTGGTGTACCTTCTAGCTTGTTGGACGTTTCCTCGTCAATCTCGCAGCCGAACCCAAAGTAGCGCTCACATGACACGTTGTAGATCTTCTTCTTCGCCTCCTCCTCGCTACACCAGCGACCAAAAAACAACCAAAATTAGCCCAATTTCATGAAGCACCCATGTGCTGGGAGGATTAATTTTGAGTCAAATGTGCACGAATTACCTCCCCACGACCTTGGCGAGGGTCTGGATATAGCAGTCGATCATCTGTTGCTTGGTGGCGCCCTCGCCGCCGGGCTTGTCCATGACGATGAGCCAGTGCTCGTAGTCGCAGCCGGGGAAGAGCGGCGCCATATCCGTGGGCGCGCGGTCCCCTCCCTGGCCCGACCGCAGCGGCGAGTACGAGGCGTCGGGCCGCCGCGCCATGCACCGGATGGCGCAGCCAACGCCGCGGCCGCCGCGAGGCCGCGTGGGGCGGGCGTAGGAGCACGGGAGGCGCCGCGACAGGAGCACCAGCTGCGCCGGGCGGGCGGCGGCGACGGCACGCGCGGCTGTGGCCATGGCGGGGGGAGCAGCGCTGGCAAAGGAGACGAGAGGAGGGGGAGGTGGAGGTGGAATGGATGGGGTTTTGATTGGGGGGTTTGGGAGGAGGGGGACAAAAAAGAGATATCCGCTGCTATCGCTTCTGGGCTCTAAGTGCTAATGGGCTTCCTCGTGACCGAATAGATCTCGTACATAGAATAAGCTACAGCTTTCCGGCCTGGCCCGGCACAAGACAAGAAGACAAATCTCTAATAAATAGGCTTCAAAATCGTCGGGGCCACGACCACGAGAGCAGAGCGGAGGGATTAGCTTTTCCCCATCGAATCGTCTCGTCTCGTCCTCCACGTGTGAAGTCGCCTCTCCGCCAGGTAATGAACCGATCCGCCTCTGTGAAGATTTCGTTTTCTTGAATTATTTTCCTGCCCCATCGATTTGGGGGCGGATCTGGGCTGTAATCCGTCGCGCGTGATGATGCTGGGGGGCGTTTCCTTGCTTTGATCCTGTTAGTATCCGCTATGCAACTTGATGATCCGATGCTTTGGGGATATCCTAAGGAATTGCGGAATTGCTGATTTGCTGGGAAGGTAGCCTCCGTTGCTGGATCTTAGTTGATCTGATCTCGATTTGTAGTTTGAGGTGGGTGTCCACAATATCTAGCTGGTGTGTAAGCTTATGAAGAACTGCTTGGGTAGATCCAACTATTCTGTAGTGATTTGTTAGTATGTACTGTAAATTTGCCTCAATTAGCATGCTGCTCGAAGGTAGGACAGTTCCTGAAACAAATGAAGCCATTGCGTACAAATGTGCACTTAAGCTGCCTGAATCAAGATAGACATGAATAAAGGACTATTCCTATTGTGGTTTTGTAGCTTGGTGTGCGAGGAAGTGTTAATTTTGGTATTGTGAAGAGGAGATGTCTTTGACGTTTTTCTTCGCTATCTTTGTATGTAGAACTAGATGTAAGTAGGCTTCTGATTCTGACATGATGTATAGGGATATAGGCAGTTCTGTTTGCTATGGGTGTTCCGATATTGTGTGTTCTGTGATGTCTTAGTCCCCCATCTAACATTCTCTCACTATTTTTGCATTTTACTGATTGTGGTTCTTCATCCAGCAGCCCAAAGATGGACGCCAGCAGACGCCCAAGCGGAATTCAGCAATTGCTGGCTGCAGAGCAAGAGGCTCAGCAGATTGTAAATAATGCCAGGGCTGGTAAAGTTCTCTTGTTTTGTCTTAGTTCATTATCAATCAGGCATAACATTGGGAAGTAAGTGCAACATTTTGAATTGCCCATTGGTGTGGGTTTTACTCCATTGGCTAAAATTAATATTATATTCTTTGATTGATACATCCAGCAATTTTTTGATGGTCTGTTGATGTAATATGATTTTCTAATTTATTTGATACATCTTGCCTGGCATACTCGGTGCAATCATGCCGTAATGTCATACCATAAAATTATCATGTGGTTTGTAGCACAGTTATTAGCCTGTTGTAACCTCTTTTCCTGGTAATATGGCCTTTGTTAGTACTTGATATGCCAGGTCATGGAATTGTTGGGTAGGAATCTACAGTAGGAGTACATATTTACATACTGCAAAAGGTCTTAAAAAAAAGTGAAATGTGTTGTTACCTTGATTTGTTAAACTGGCAAAATTTGTTCCATTGTGTACCATAGAAAGGCCTAATCCTGTATGAATCTTATTGTTAACTATGAAGCTGAACTAAAGAATCTGCTTTGTCTATGAAACTGAAACATATGATGTCTTTGGCAGCTAAATCTGCAAGGCTCAGGCAAGCAAAAGAAGAGGCTGAGAGAGAAATTGCCGAGTACCGTGCTCAGATGGAGGCTGACTTCCAGAAGAAGCTTGCAGAGGTATGTAGAGTAACAGTACATCTGCCATTCACTCTCTTTTTTTTGTTACAAGGAATACCAGGGTTTTCGCTTATATTCCTGTTATTTCCACTCTCCAGACTAGCGGTGACTCTGGCGCAAACGTCAAGCGCCTTGAGCAGGAGACGAACGAAAAGATTGAGCAACTCAAGCAGCAGGCAGCAAGCATCTCCCCGGAGGTGATTCAGATGCTTCTGAGGCACGTCACCACCGTGAAGAACTAAAGGTCGATGTGCATTCAGCCCTGGATATGATGGCGAACTTGTATTATCTGTTTATTTATTTGGAAGGTGTGATAAGAATTTGCTTTTGCCACTTCCAGCTGTAATTCCTTGTTCTTCGTCTTGGAATAAGCTGCTGCAGCTCGGCAGCAGCCATGTCTGATACTACTTGCTATAAACATTTGGTGATTATTAGTTGGTACATTCTGTCGATTTACACTCATGTCTCTTTCTTGTATGCAAGGCATATCCTTATTTATGTGAGAGCTGGCATTCTTAAGAGTAATAACTAGCTTTGAAACCAGTGGTCTGGTGTTTGTTTTGGGTTTGCTATTCAGATGCAGGAACCTTTATCTGGTTCAAATTGATAATAGTGTTCTGACATGTATTCTTAGTACTCCTGAACAAGCTTGCTTTAATTACCTGAAACATATGCAAGATTACAGTGCATATCCAACATTACATTGCTTTCCTGTATACCTCTCAAAAGGAGGACAAAACTACGGTGCTTTCCCTCTTCCTAAACGAAGACGTGGCTTGCCTTTACCCTCTGCCCGGCCGCGGCGTTGCCTCAGCTGCTGCCACCAGTTCATCTTCTTGACCGGCACTCTGCCCATCCCAGCTCGCGCTGTTGGCACCGGCGCCTTTCGCCCTCCCAGCTTGTGCTTCACCAGCGCGCCGAACAGCGACTGCGTGTGCCCGCCGCCACCGCGCGGCTTCGCCGTCACCACCGTCTTACTAGTGCTCTTCTTCTCCTTCTTCTTGCCCCCGTCGTCTCCTGCAGTGCCGTGGTGGAACATCCCCCCGAGGTAGCTCCACGGCGACTTGTTGGTCTTGCTCTTGCCGAGTCGGTGGTCGGGCTTGGGCAGGGGGCTGCCGGAGCGCCCGCCCTGCCCGATGTGGTGGTGGTGGTGATGATCGTGGCGGTGGTGGAACACCAGGGCGAGCTTGTCCTTGAACCTTTGTAGCCGTCCTAACCTTCTCTCCTGGCGCTCCCGCCGGCGGCGATTCCTTGACGTGTTCGACGCCGCCTCGAACGCGTACTCCGGCCTCGCACTGGCCCGTGGCGCAGGCGACGCTGACACTGCCGACGACGAGCAGGTAGAAGCTGAAGCGCTCAGCGTCGATGGCGCCGTGGGGACAGTGGAGGGAGACCGGATAGAGGGGCTTGGTGGTGGGCTGCTGCTGCCGCTGCTGTACGTGCTGACTGAATCGATCCGGTCCAGCGCTCGCCGCGGCAGGTGGCTGGACCGGGCCATGCTGACGCCGCTGCGAACTGTGCCGTCCTTCTTCCCTCGACGCCGCAGGCTCAGCTCCTCTAATTCTTCAGCTCGGCGTACGCAGCGGTCCAGGAGCTCCCGGTTCGGCCTGATGCGGCTGCGTATCGTCACCGCCTTCCCGTCGCTGCTCGACGAAGACCGCCTTGGCGAGCCACGGCGCGATGTCACGCCGCCCATGGACAGCCGAGAGTCCTGCCTTCCGATGCGACGATGCGCCGAGGAGCTACCCGCTCCCAGTCCCTGAGCCGTGGCGCTTCGCCCGTGGAACCGCGCCATCGACAGCGCGGGGCCGGGGGACACGGAGAGGCCCCTGCTGCTGCTGCCCTCCGGCGACGACGATGAAGATGAAGACGAAGACGAACGATCGCCGCTTCCAGAACCCCGGCGCGGCCTGCTATGCCTGTCGCTGCGGCTGGCGCGCGAAGCGCTACCGCTCGCCACGTCGCGCCACGGCTCGGCGGCCCTGGACGAACGGTGGGAGCCAAGGCGGGCAACGCGCGGCGGCATTGCGGTTCTTGACGAGCGGTGGGAGCTGAGGCGGGCAAGGCGCTGCTCTGGAGTACTCGAAAGGCGCGGCGGCACTGCGGTTCTTGACGAGCGGTGGGAGCTGAGGCGGGCAAGGTGGTGCTCTGGAGTACTCGCAAGGCGCGGCGGCACTGCGGTTCTTGACGAGCGGTGGGAGCTGAGTCGGGCAAGGTGGTGCTCTGGAGTACTCGCAAGGCGCGGCGGCATTGCGGTTCTTGACGAGCGGTGGGAGCTGAGGCGGGCAAGGCGCTGCTCTGGAGTACTCGGAAGGCGCGGCGGCATTGCGGTTCTTGACGAGCGGTGGGAGCTGAGGCGGGCAAGGCGCTGCTCTGGAGTACTCGGAAGGCGCGGCGGCATTGCGGTTCTTGACGAGCGGTGGGAGCTCAGGCGGGCAAGGCGCTGCTCTGGAGTACTCGGAAGGCGCGGCGGAATGGCGGTTCTTGACGAGCGGTTGGAGGCGACGCGAGAAAGGCGCTGCTCTGGAGTCCACGGATGGCGCGGCGGGATGGCGGTTCTTGACGAGCGGTTGGAGGCGACGCGAGCAAGGCGCTGCTCTGGAGTACTCGGATGGCGCGGCAGCATTGCGGTTCTTGACGAGCGGTTGGAGGCGACGCGAGCAAGGAGATGATGGTCCGTCTCACGTCGGAGTTGGTCGTCGTAGACGTGGCGGTCGTCTCGGCTTTTCACTGGGCTCTCCATGTTTACCCGCCGGGATCTCACGCTGCCGTGTCGGCTGAGGCTGGGCCTGGGCGACGCGATCGGCTTCAGGCATTGCCCGGCGTCGCCGCCTGGCCGGCGGCCTGGCTGGATGGAGAGCTTCCTCTCCAGAGCTGGAGACATTAGAGGGCCTGACAGCAGCTGAGAACATAGGATTGTTCTGCTGATCAGCACATTTTCCCAAGGATGATATGTAGGTGGTGGAATTTTCAATTGAATGAGATGAATCACCTTTGCTTGCTTTAGGAGAGTTTGCTGGGTAGCATTGTCTAGCATCCTCATCAAAAGGGCTCTTGATGCCTCGTCCAACTGCAGGAATGTTGGGATAGAATTAGAGTTGCAACTAATAAAGACGTGTATCGTAATCAACTTAATCATCTTCAGAGTGAGAAGCCTAGAGTTTCTTGTGGCAATAATATACTGCTCTGAATAATATGGCTATATGCATGAGTCAATGCAGAGGCAGTGGTTCTCCCCTTTTTCTAAAAAAAATTACTGCTCTGAATAAACTCATTGTCTTCGGTTATGCTCTGAAATTCAATGGCCTATTTGGTTCAGGAAGAGTTGAGGAAGAAGTAGGAATATGGATTTTCCCTTTTATGCATTGTTCATGCGTTTGATTCGAAAAATGATGTCCGATCTTTTATTTTCATTCGTACTTTTTTAGAATTGTGTGAACCAGAAATATATCCTAACTGTATGGATCAACAAACGCAATTGAAGAGATTTCAAAAGGGTGATCCATCTTATCTTAGGGGAGAAACATTCGATCTCGTGATACAATTATTGAACTTGAACCTTACATTTTCAGTTGCCTGCTGGCCCGGGTGAAGCATCCCGTAGAGCCCCTGCAACGCCTGCAGATCGGACAGGACTTGCTCCATCCCAGACACATCCGGCGCCCTCGCTGCTTGAACGTCACATGAAAGGGAGAGGAAAAAATCATCAAACCCGCCGTCAGATTGCCGGTGCCCAAGAACTCGCCAACTGCTTTGCTTCCATGGAAGTAAAAGCACGGCGAAGAGAAAGGCAGGCACTGGGTAGGGACGAACCAGGGTTACGGGAGCACGACGAGATCGACGTCGCTGGATCCATCTTCTCCGACAGCACCAACACGAAGAAATTAGCAGTTTGCGGTGGTAAGGAACAGCAGTGGGATTGAACAAGCGGTTCCAAAATTCCAGTCGCGTGGGGGACGAAGGGCGTCGAGGGGGCTTCGCTTGCCGCGAGAAAAGGTTGCAGAGTTACGTGCCTTCATGGGCCGGGAAGTAGCCCAGATATAGAGGCCCGTTGCTAACTCGTAACTGACATAGGAGTACTTTTTTTTTCTTCCACCAGGGACAGGGTCCAAAAGTTGATTAGTAGGACTTTGTTAAGGTATAAAGAGGCTATGACAGACAAATATCTTGGTCTACTAGCTATGGTGGGATTTGATCGTACAGATAGCTTCCTCTACCTTCTAGAAAGGATGATTGAACGTCTGAAGGGATGGAAGGAGAAATTTATATCGATGAGTGGCAAAGAGGTGCTTTTAAAAGCTATTATACAATCCATAGCGGTTTATGCCATGTGAGTGTTCAAAATTACCGAAATCTCTGTGAAAACAATTGAATGATGCAATGGCCGAATTTTGGTGGGGTGACACTGATGAATAGAAGAAAATGCACTGGTTTGCCTGGTGGCGCATGTGTATTCCTAAGAAAAGAGTGGGTATGGGTTTCCGTGACTTACAGGTTTTTAATCTATCAATGCTGGCTAAACAAAGTTGGAGGCTATTATCAAACCCTGATTCTTTGTGTGCGCAACTACTCCGAGCGAAGTACTATCTAGAGAGTAAATCTGTTGAGGGCAGGGCCTAAGAATGGGTCTTACTTCACATGGCAGAGTATTGTTGTTGGTATCTACACATTTAAACAAGGTCATATTTGGAGAATAAAGGTCACAGATTAACATCTGGCATGATCCCCGGATTCCTAGTAGTAATACAAGGAAAGTAATATCGATCAGGGATAGTGCTTGCTTAGGACTGTTGATGAGTTAATCAACCCATTTACTGGACAATGGGATGAAGAACTAATAAGAGCAAATTTTCTAATTGTTGATGCGGAGAGGATCTTATGCATTCCCTTAAGTGATCATCTACCTTAGGTTTTTGTGGCTTGGCACTACTCAAAAAGCTATATATTTACGATCATATCTGCATACCACCTTGAGTGGGAACACCAATTTGGTACGAAGACTAGGCGTGATGATGGTCAGGGTTATTTAGAAATTAATCCGGTCTAGAAAACTCTCTGAAATTTACAAATTCCAAATAAAGTGAAAATATTCATGTGGAGGGATTTATATGGTATTGTTCCTAGGAAATCAATTCTGATCGATAGACACATCAAGGCGCAATCCCAATGCCCAGTATGTCAACAAGGACGAGAGGATATGAAGCATCTTCTGTTTTCTTGCTTAAGAGCTAGGAGGATATGGAAAGATTTGGGGTTAAAAGAGATAATTGATCAAGCGGCGCGATTACTCTGGTTTGGTAGTCTTGGAAAATCTAATATGCAGCAAACTGAAGAAATATCCAGTTATTGGACATGTGGGTATCCAAGAAATGGTCAGAGGGGGGCTGTTGCCTGTTGGTACATCTGGTGGTAGCGGCGGCAGTTCATAAATGGCTTACCTGTGATAAAACCGTCAAGTTCGGCATTTGCAATCAACTCTTTGGCATCAAAATTTTATGCAGCTAATCCTAATGCAAAGAAGGAGTCCTCTTGGTCTATACCCCTTCCTGGGAGTCTTAAACTGAATATTGATGCTTCTCATCAGTCTGATGGTACCGGAGGCGTGGGAGCAGTCCTACAAAATCATAAAGGGGAGGTTCTGGGTGGCATTTTCTGTCCCTTGTCTAATGTCCAAGACCCGGCTTCAGCAGAAGCTCTTGCTCTTTTGAAGGACTTAAATTTCCTAGAATCATTTGGCTATAGCCGAGCTGTGATTGAATCAGATTCTCTGGAGCTGGTTGAGGCTTGTAATGGTGTGACAGAAGTGTGGAGCCCTTATTCTGCAATTTTGGCCGAGTGCTTTTAAAAGGCTGGTCAGATGAGTGAAGTTTCCTTCCAGCATAGTCCACGGGAGATGAATCAGTTGGTACATAAATTAGCTAGGCATGTCTTTAATTTGAAGGAGAGTTTTATTTGGGAGGGTGACCCTTCTCCTGTTTTTATGTCTTTTGTAATCAAAGATGTAATGTTGTTTTGACTTTTGCAACAAGTTTTAGAAACACTCTTTTATTTTAGAGTGAATTCCACTTTTTACCCTCTATTTGTGCATTTGAGACACTAATTACCCCATTTAGTAGAAGTTGTACCCAAATGTCCTATTTAAGAAAATTCTAAGCATGATTTTGTCCCGTTTTAGCATTCAACACTTGTTCTTGGATAAGGCTGACATGTTAGGACGATGTGCCGCCACAAAATATGTCAAGATCGGAGGACGTCATCGTCGATCATATCTACCCTTTTCTGCACCAAATGTTCTACTCCCTCCGTCCAGGAATAATTGACTTGGATTTGTCTAGATTTGAATGTACCTATACACTAAAATTCGTCTAAATACATTCGAATCTAGACAAATTCAAGTCAGTTATTCCTAGACGGAGAGAGTATTTTTTGTTGCCATCTCGATTATTTCGAAGTTCAATCGTCACCTCACACCTTGCCCAATAGATATGCATCAGAAAATGAGGGTTTAAAGTTTCCAAACATAGTAATTTAGATGAAATTTCACTGTATAGGGTAATTAGTGTCACAAATGCACAAGTAGAGGGTAAAAAGTGGAATTTGTTAGGGTAATAGACTTGTTGTATTACCAGAGGGCCAAAGGCCACAATATATAGTACATGTACAGGCGCAAATATACAGGAAACCCCCTAACACACGGGGAAACTATAATATACAAATATATACTCTAACACCCCCCCCCCTCAAACTCATGGTGGATCCACAACACTGAGTTTGGAGAGTAAGAAGTCATGCTGCGCTCGAGTTTGTGCCATTGTAAAGAAATCCGCCACTGCAAATCTGAAGGCACATAATGAAGCGCAACAACCTGATCCTGCACCTGAGCACGTGTATAAAAAACATCAACACCAATATGCTTGGTCAGCTCATGCTTGACCGGATCACGTGCAATACTGATAGCACCTGTACTGTCAGACAAGAGTGGAGTGGGTGTCATAACAGAGACCCTAAAATCTGCAAGCAACCACCGTAACCAGGTCACCTCAGCAATCAACAAAGCCATAGCCCGCAGCTCAGCCTCAACACTCGAATGGGAAACCGCTACCTGTTTCTTCGTCTTCCAAGCAACAAGCGAACCACCAAGAAACACACAGTAAGCAGAAAGTGAATGACGATCCGTAGGATCACTCGCCCACGTAGCATCCGAGTAGCACTAGAGCTGGAGAGAGCTGGAACTAGGAAAGAAAAGACGATGAGTGATCGTGCCACGAAGATAACGAAGGACACGGAGGAGATGACTGTAGTGAACGGTGGTAGGAGCTGAGACAAACTGACTCAGAATATGAACAGGATAAGAGATATCAGGACGAGTGACATCAAGATAAACAAGACTCCCAACAAGATAGCGATAACGCGTGGGATCAGGAAGAGGATCACCATCAGTAGGACGAAGCTTAACATTAAGCTCCATGGGAGTCTCAACAGTGCGCTCATCCCCAAGAGCAGCACGAGCAAGAAGATCCTGAATATACTTTTCCTGAGAGATAGAAAAGCCATAAGAAGTGGAGGAGACCTCAATCCCAAGAAAATAGCGAAGAGGACCAAGATCAGTCATAAGAAACTGATCACGAAGACGAGCCTTGACAAAGGCAATATACTTAGGATCATCACCAGTAATGATCATATCATCAACATAGAGAAGAAGAAGAAGAGTGCGCCCACGAGGAGAAGTGTGAACAAATAGCGCTGGATCATGAAAACAAGGAGAGAAACCAGCAGCAGTCACCACAGAGGCAAAGCGCTCAAACCAGGCACGAGGGGCCTGTTTCAGTCCATAAAGGGAACGTCGAAGACGACAAATCCCATCGGGAACAGAATACCCAGGAGGAGGCTGTATGTAAACCTCCTCACTCAACTCGCCATTAAGAAAAGCGTTCTGAACATCAAGCTGGGACACAGACCAGCGTCAAACAGAAGCAACAACAAGAAGAGTACGCATAGTGGTCATATGAGCCACAGGGGCAAAAGTCTCATCATAGTCACGGCCGTGCTCCTACTGAAAGCCACGAGCCACAAGACGCGCTTTATAGCGCTCAAGAGATCCATCAGAGCGGGTATTAATTTTATAGACCCACTTACACGTGATAGGACGAACACCAGGAGGGGGAGAAATGTAACACCCTCAGAATCGGCCCTATGCAAGTTTTAGCGAAAACCCGCCAAACCCGCATAGGAACGATTCAAAGGTGCCCACCAGGCACTTTCGTGCGGGTGGAAAACGAAGTAATAACATTACACAACAGTCCTCGATGGGACCCACAGAACAGATATATATTCAACACGACTCCAAGCGAGTCTAGAATACAGATATACAACACAAAGATCCAAATCACCTTGAAAATGATACAGCGTCCGACTACGGACAAGATGCAAATGGGGCTAAGAGCCCTGAAGAATAACCAATGGCGTCCATAGCCCTGCCCAGGCCAAGCCAGAAGGGTAACCCTGCTAACGACGTCGATCTCAAAACCTGCTTAAACAAAAGGGGTGCCGACAAAGGGCAAAGGAAAAAGAGGAGCGTCAGTACTGAGGCCAGTACACGGCGAGACTAGAATTCGGCGGTCCTCGCCTACATAGGTATGGTGGACTGAAGCGGCAGCGGCAGCATGCACTAAACAATCTATAGAGACTCGATACAACTGTCGATTATCAGAGAGGGATAAGAAAGACCTATTCGGAACCAACCTGATGCTACCATCAAACAAACCCATCCTGGTGTTTCCCCCTCGAGACCAAACGAGGAAGTCCACCGAGGAACTCACACAGTTGGCAATTTTATTTATTCGGTTATCGTTGCAGCAATTACTAGTCAGGTTTAGATAATCATCCTGATACAATAAGCAGTGGGCACTTTTAGTTAACCATTCCATTGTAGTTGCGACACTTACTAGTCAAATACAATTAGCGTGATATAACCCAAAACCCAGCAGTTGTTGGTACTTTTATTTAGCCATTCCGTTATAGTTGCAATACTTACTAGTCAAATACAATGGTCGCAAGCGACAAAACAAACAAGCATTTGTTGGCAGTTTTACTTAGCCATTCCATTATAGTGAAGCTGATTACTAGTCATTATAAAGTCAAATTTATAGCACTACTTTAGTTATAGTTGTCTATGATCGAGATACTGTGCTCCAAGTCGTCCATAACCGTGGACACGGCTTTCAGAAAGTTTTACCCTACAGGGGTGCACAAATAGCAACACACACTCGATCAACCTCGGAAAAACCAAAACAAAACCCAACGAGGCTTTCACGACAAAGCAATCACAGGATTCAGAAATATTTCAGGGGGCCACCCCTTAAAGTAGACCCGCAACAAAGCCGGCCGGCTCCGAGACGGACTCAAGGTTGTGGGGACGGCTGTAAACGACTGGGAACCCAAAACTGGGCTTGTCGATACCGCGGAATCGTGCCACGATCCTAAACAGTACAGTGTGCTCCTCGCACAATCGTAATAAAGCAGTAAGGCATGGCATAAGTACAGGATAGTAAATAAAACCTCAAACTAGTTTGTGGCCTCAAGAAATAAGAATGAATCAAGCTCTGGCTAAGGGGGGTCCCATAATTCCCCGTATGTGGATAGCGCGAATATTCAAGGAACAGGTATCAAGTACTCGGGGTCCTACGGGACACAAGTGGACGGTTAACAACCAAATAACATCTATTGCCCACCTGTGCCTCTGCTTACCTACTTCAATTTTAGTTATTAAACAGTAATTAAAGTGAACGATAATTAAAGCCATGATCATCTCCAACATTGAACATGCGGCAAAACTCCAACAACTGTGGTACTTGGCGACACGCAACAGCACTTGAGCAAGCGACTATGACGCGCAGGTCCAACTATCTACCAAACAACAGGTAATAGGAGGTGTCCAAGGCAATATAAGGCTGCAAGGGATATCACGGGAACGAAAAACTAGAGCATTGCAACACAGATAGCAATAGATCAACAGGAGGGAATAAATACTATAAAAGTAAGATAGGTAGAAAGGGGGAGATGCTCGCCTGAAAACATTGCCGAAGGCTCATCCGAAGATCGGGTCGACACTCGCATCAACTCAACGGCCTTATCCGCGAAGAACCAAAACACTAGAATAAACACCGGCTGCAATTTTTAATACTACGGCAAAAGATCGGGCATGCTTTATGATATGATGCATGGCATGGCAAAGGTGCAATGCGATTAGGCCATATTAAGCGGAACCGGGGTCCCGACATTTAATTAAACGGTTCAAGTTATTTATTTACCCCGCAATTTAAATGTTGTAATAACAGGGCAAGATAAGTTACCGGTTCGCTACACAAATTTAAATGAGGCCAATATGAGACTAGATTTACGCGCATATGGGCCCCATATTTAATTATATGGTGAATTGGCATAAGGCCCCCAAACCACAGACAAGTATGTATGCATGAATGATTTAATATGCAACAAGTTTATATTACATATATAAAATAGGGCTCGAGAAAAGGGGTCACACATGGGTTCGACGATCTTGGGGTTCCGGGGTTCGGGGTTCGGTCTCAGGGGCTCAGGGTTCGACGGGATCGGCAGGAGCGGATGCAAGACGGAGAACTTGGTTTCCAACGGTCGATCTTATCGTCGCGAAGATCTCGTCGGGTCCGCGTTCCGGGTTGGTCTTGGCCTTCGGGGTGAAGTACTTGGCGTTTCGTGTCGGCGACCTTGGCGTCCGGGTTCTCGACGAACTTGGCGTCCGAGATGAAGGGCTCGTCGTCCGGGGATCCTCCGAGTCCGTGTTGACGTCCTTGGGGTTCCGACTTTGGTTGTTGGCCGTGAACTTGTTCTGCGAAGGTACGGTCTTCAAATCCGTGAGGCGATCTTGGCGTTCTTCCGGTTCGGGTCCTGGCGCCCGAGAGTAAGTACTTGATGGTTCCGAGAAGGAGGTCCTGGCGCTTCCGATCGGTCTTCAGATTCGGCGTCGGTTGTTACCCGAATTCGTGCGGGAGGTTGCCGATCTTGTCGAGATGGTTCTTAGAAGACAGCTGCGAAGGCACTTGCTCGCCTGCCCGTAAATGCACAGATCAACGAGCAAACAGATGTTTGCGAGCCCACCGGAACACAAGCACAAAACATACACCCGTGCCAACACGGAGGGCATGAGAGGCGCCTTCGGTCATGGGCTTGAGCAGCAAAACTGCAAGCGAACTGGCGTTACAAGGAGGAGCAGAGGACGAGGTTGGCCTTGCAGGGGACGCGGCGACCTGGACAGGGGACCTCGCGACGCAGGCACGGCGGTGCTGCTGTCGGAGGACGGGGCCCGGCGGCAGGGTCGAACGGCGGGGCTCGGGCCAGGACCGGCGACGAGGGGGAAACGGCGGCGAGGCGGCCGCGGGCTCAGGTGGCGCAGGCGCGATCTCGGGGGCGGCCGGAGGAGCTCCGCGAGGAGGTCGCGTGGCGCGGCCGGGCGCGGGGAGCGTCGGCCGGGGAGAGAGGCCAGGGAAGGCCGGTGGACGTCGGGGCGTGCGGAGGTCGGGGTCGGGCCGGGGCGGAGTCGCGGCCGGAGGAGCAACGCTCGGGGCCGGAGGTGGCGGTCGGAGGCGCGGCGGGGAGCTCGGCCGGAGCGCGTGAGGAGGCGCGGCGGGGCACCGGAGACGGGCGGCTGACGCGGGGCGAGGCTGCGTCGGAGAGGCGAGAGAGAAGGGCGTGCGGGGTCGGGTGGTTGGCGGAGCAGAGAGAGGAAGGGGAGGGCGACGGCCGGCCGGGGCGGCGGGGTCGCGCGGAGGACGGGGAGGGGTGAGGGCGACGGCGCTTGGGCTCGGGAGAGAGAGAGAGGATGGTGGGGGAGGCGCGAGCGGGGAAGGGGATCTGGCGGCGCGGCCATGGGAGGGAGAGGGAGCGAGGCAGACGCGGGGAGAGAGAGGGAGGAGAGCGGGCAGGGCGCGTCGGTGGGGGTGGGACCAGGGAGAGAGTGGGGCCTGGGGTGGGGCGTGCGGGCCGGGTCGGTGGGGTTGGCGTGGGGCGAGTGGGTGAGGCGGGGCTGTGGGCCCCGGGGGACAGTGAGAGGGAGAGAGAGGGGTAGATGGGGGGCTGTGTGAGTGCGTGTGTGTGCTGTGGGGCCCAGGCGGGCCAGGGAGTGGGGGGGAAGTCTGGGATTGATGAGGTGGCCAGGTGGGTGGGGATTGGGTCTAGGGGGTGAGGTGGCGAGCTGTGGTTGGTGGGTAGACTAGGATTGGGTGGGAATAGATTTAGGTGGACCGTTTTATTCTGGGGGTGGTCGACTGGGTCGGATCGGCCCGTTCGACTGCCCCCTAAAAAATAATTTAGGTTTTTATTTAATTTAAAATAACTTCTGTAATTAGTTTTAGACAAACAAAATATCCGGAAAACATCCGGGGGTTTAATTTGAAATAGAAGGAGGGCTAGTTTCAGAAAACAATAGACTTTTGCAACATAGTTTTAAGTAAAATAATATGCATGATGATGACGATGCTCAAATGCAATGTGGCCCGATGACATGAGCATGCGGTCACGATGATGCAATGCACAAAATCAACGCGATTTTCTAGTAGTGGTTTTTGCGGGATGCCACAATTCGACACCACTAACAATGGATCTCGCCCTCGAGATCCGCCTCATGGTACCGGAAGGAAGGTCGGCGATCTGCGTCTTCTCGCTTCGTGTAAATCCTCGCGACACCACTAACAAGAGGTCGTTGTCCGTGATCGTCGAGAGAACGCTCCGGAACACGAAAGGTCGAAGGTAGGGGTATCAACAAATAAAGCCACCTCTAGCTTCGATAGAAAGAGGGAACCGATGCATTCTCATCCACTTCAATGTACAAAAGCGAATAGAAGGGGTAGTCGGCATGGGGGCCAATCCATCACGCACCCAAACTATTACTCTGCACAAGCAGTAGAAAAGCGTGCAACCATTCTCGGAATCAGACTGAAGATCTCGACAAGCGAGGTTCGGAAACAGAGGAGTGATGCAGACTCTGCATCGGATCGGGTTGCAGATGATGTCGTCACGTCGGAAAACACCGGAAGGCACAAACAAGGAACAAAGAATGGTACCACAGACGAAGGATTCCTCGGATAGCATGAAGACCAGATGGTAGAACACCGTTATGAAAGGAGGAAGCGAAACCCTGAAGGTACGATGGAACCCAACCACGAGAAATCCTGGACTCGAAGAGAGAGAAGAGAGAGGATTCAAAACACGCAGAGGTGAGAGGAGAGCAGCAGAGGGGTAAGGAGTAAAATCAGACCTAATCAGAACTATCCAACCGATTTTGCAAAAATAGTTTTGACACACTACTTCGGCCGTTAGCTAGGTTATCCTACAGGCTGGACTTGTGTGGTATCGCAACTGCTGGGCTCTGATACCACTCTATAACACCCTCAGAATCGGCCCTATGCAAGTTTTAGCGAAAACCCGCCAAACCCGCATAGGAACGATTCAAAGGTGCCCACCAGGCACTTTCGTGCGGGTGGAAAACGAAGTAATAACATTACACAACAGTCCTCGATGGGACCCACAGAACAGATATATATTCAACACGACTCCAAGAGAGTCTAGAATACAGATATACAACACAAAGATCCAAATCACCATGAAAATGATACAACGTCCGACTACGGACAAGATGCAAATGGGGCTAAGAGCCCTGAAGAATAACCAATGGCGTCCATAACCCTGCCCAGGCCAAGCCGGAAGGGTAACCCTGCTAACGACGTCGATCTCAAAACCTGCTTAAACAAAAGGGGTGCCGACAAAGGGCAAAGGAAAAAGAGGAGCGTCAGTACTGAGGCCAGTACACGGCGAGACTAGAATTCGGCGGTCCTCGCCTACATAGGTATGGTGGACTGAAGCGGCAGCGGCAGCATGCACTAAACAACCTATAGAGACTCGATACAACTGTCGATTATCAGAGAGGGATAAGAAAGACCTATTCGGAACCAACCTGATGCTACCATCAAACAAACCCATCCTGGTGTTTCCCCCTCGAGACCAAACGAGGAAGTCCACCGAGGAACTCACACAGTTGGCAGTTTTATTTATTCGGTTATCGTTGCAGCAATTACTAGTCAGGTTTAGATAATCATCCTGATATAATAAGCAGTGGGCACTTTTAGTTAACCATTCCATTGTAGTTGCGACACTTACTAGTCAAATACAATTAGCGTGAGATAACCCAAAACCCAGCAGTTGTTGGTACTTTTATTTAGCCATTCCGTTATAGTTGCAATACTTACTAGTCAGATACAATGGTCGCAAGCGACAAAACAAACAAGCATTTGTTGGCAGTTTTACTTAGCCATTCCATTATAGTGAAGCTGATTACTAGTCATTATAAAGTCAAATTTATAGCACTACTTTAGTTATAGTTGTCTATGATCGAGATACTGTGCTCCAAGTCGTCCATAACCGTGGACACGGCTTTCAGAAAGTTTTACCCTGCAGGGGTGCACAAATAGCAACACACACTCGATCAACCTCGGAAAAACCAAAACAAAACCCAACGAGGCTTTCACGACAAAGCAATCACAGGATTCAGAAATATTTCAGGGGGCCACCCCTTAAAGTAGACCCGCAACGAAGCCGGCCGGCTCCGAGACGGACTCAAGGTTGTGGGGACGGCTGTAAACGACTGGGAACCCAAAACTGGGCTTGTCGATACCGCGGAATCGTGCCACGATCCTAAACAGTACAGTATGCTCCTCGCACAATCGTAATAAAGCAGTAAGGCATGGCATAAGTACAGGATAGTAAATAAAACCTCAAACTAGTTTGTGGCCCCAAGAAATAATAATGAATCAAGCTCTGGCTAAGGGGGGTCCCATAATTCCCTGTATGTGGATAGCGCGAATATTCAAGGAACAGGTATCAAGTACTCGGGGTCCTACGGGACACAAGTGGTGTAGGGGTTCGTAGCATGGAAAACAAAAATTTTCTATCGCATACAAACAAACAAGCCAAGATCTATCTACTAGATTGTAGCAACGAGTCGATGGAATAACTTACCCTCGAAGATTCCAAAGTGTTTAACGAGAGCGGATTCTCGTGGGTGATGTAGTCGTACTCTTTCCGATCTCAAGATCATGTAGACGATCCTTCCGGCGCTGCGTTCCGGCAGCGCTCCCGCAGTCGGTCACACGTTCGGTACTCGACGAAGACCTTCCTCTCCCTTGTTCCAGCAGGCAGCGGAGGTTGTAGCACTCTCCTCGCGATTCCGGCAGCACAACGGCGTGGTACCGGAAGTAGAGGGGAGATCCCGCAGGGCTTCGCCTTAAGCCGGAGCGAGTATGGTGGATTATGAGAGAGGGCTATTAGTGGTTTAGAGATTTAGACTCACCAATTAGAAGGCTCTAAACCGCAGGCTAAAGCAATTAGAAGCTCTAAACCAAACGGCTCTAAACCTGAGATTAGAGGTGGAAACTTGTGTGTCTCAAGGAGGAGCCCTGCCCCTCCTTTTATGGGTGGAGGGGCCTTGGCGCGCCAGGGGAGGGAGGGAGTCCCTCCCCAACTTGGCCTAGGGCTGGGCGCCGGCTTGGAGGAGTGGGACTCCTCCTCCAAGTTGGTTCCAACTCCTCTTGCTTGTTTCCCACAGTTTCCTGTTTTAGCCGTTTGACTTTCAAACTGGCAATTTGACTTTCATCTTTTTGGAACAGCAAGAACACTTAGTACATGATGCAATCATTCAATGACACACTCATGTACCCTCCCCCCCCCGGAGTGCCGGACAATCCGGAACCTTCTAGAACATTCCCGATGAAAACACCGGAATCATTCCCGAACTCCGAAACGGGACTTTCCTTATATGAATCTTATTCTCCGGACCATTCCGGATCACCTCGTGATATCCCGGATCCCATCCGAGACTCCGAACAACATTCGGTCTCTTTCTCATAATACCATAACTACTCAAAACAACGTCGAATCCTTAAGTGTGTCTCCCTACGGTTCGTGAATTATGCGGACATGATCGAGACACTTCTTTGAACAATAACCAATAGAGGAATCTGGAAATTCATATGGCTCCCACATATTTCTACGATTACTTTGCGATCGAATGAACCACTTACATACGATACCAATTTCCCTTTGTCTCACGATAGTTTACTTATCCGAGGTTATGATCGTCGGTATCTCTGCATACCTAGTTCAACCTCGTTACCGATAAGTACTCTTTTCTCATTCCCGTGATATGTGATCCCTTGTGACCAAGTCACATGCTTGCAAGCCAATTGGATGACATTCCACCGAGAGGGCCCAGAGTATATCTATCCGTCATGTGGATGGACAAATCCCACTCTTGATCCATGTGTTTCAACCAATACTTTCCGAACACTTAATTCCACCTTTATAGCCACCCAGTTACGGTGTGGTGTTTGATGTCATCAAAGCATCCATCTGGTAAAGGTGATATGCATGATCTCATGGTCGAAGGAATTAGGTTACTATGTATAGAAAGCATATAGCAATTGAACTATTGAAATGACTTGATCTTTATGCTACGCTTATCAATAGGAGTATGTCCACCATATCATTCTCCTAACGATATGATCTTGTTGTTGATAACATCTCAATGTTCATGATATGGAAACCACAATCATTTAATCAACCAACAAGCTAGTGAAGTATAGACGCTATACTAGGGACTTCAATTTAAGTTTACAATTCACACAAGTATTAATGTTTCCTTGTTAATACTATTATAGCATGAATATAAACATTTATCATAAACACAAAGATATAATAATAACTATATTTATTATTGCCTCTAGGGCATATCTCCAACAGTCTCCCACTTGCACTAGAGTCATCTAATCTAGATTACATGGTAATATACCGAACACCCATGGCAGTTTGGTGTTGGTCATGTTTTGCCCTCGGGAGAGGTTTAGTCAACGGATCCGCCACATTCAGATCTGTGTGTACTTTGCAAATCTTTATATCCCCATCCTGGATATGTTCTCGAATAGCGTGAAAACGCAGTTTGATATGCTTCAGCTTCTTGTGTGACCTTGGTTCTTGCGCATTGGCTATGGCGCCCATGTTATCACAGTAGATAGACATTGGGTCTAGCGTACTTGGAACCACACCCAGCTCTGTAATGAACTCTTTCATCCATATCGCTTCTTGTGAAGCCTCCGAAGCAGCCATGTATTCCGATTCAGTTGAAGATCTCGCCACAACGCTTTGCTTTGCACTCCTCCAGCTAACTGCTGCACCATTCAAAATAAATACGTACCCAGATTGTGATTTAGAATCATCTGGATCGGTGTTCCAACTAGCATCGGTGTAACCATTAACAACGAGTTGTTCATCACCTCCATAAGAAAGAACCATATCCTTAGTTCTTCTCAAGTACTTAAGGATGTTTTTGACCGCTGTCCAATGATCCACTCCTGGATCACTTTGATATCTGCTAGTTAAACTAACAGCATATGCAATGTCGGGTCTAGTACATAGCATGGCATACATTAGAGATCCTATGACTGAGGCATAGGGAGTCTTACTCATCCTTTCTCTATCTTCTGCCGATGTTGGACTTTGAGTTTTACTCAAGGTCGTATTGGGCAACATGGGCAAGAACCCTTTCTTGCTTTCTTCCATTCCAAACTTCTTTAGAACTTTGTCCAAATATGTACTCTGTGACAATGATATTTGGCGTTTCGATCTATCTCTATAAATCTTTATGCCTAATATGTAAGCTGCTTCGCCAAGATCCTTCATTGAAAAACTATTATTCAAATATTCCTTGACACTATTAAGAAGGTCTACATCATTCCCAATCAACAATATGTCATCCACATACAATATTAAGAATGCTACAGAGCTCCCACTCACTTTCTTGTAAATACAAGCTTCTCCATAAGTTTGTATAAAACCAAAACTTTTGATTACCTTATCAAAACGTTGATTCCAACTTCGGGATGCTTGCATCAATCCATAGATGGACCGTTGAAGCTTGCATACCTTGTTAGCATCTTTAGGATCGACAAAACCTTTGGGTTGCATCATATACAACTCTTCATCAATGTCTCCATTGAGGAATGCTGTTTTGACATCCATCTGCCATATCTCATAATCATAATATGCAGCGATTGCTAACATAATCCTCACAGACTTTAGCTTTGCTACCGGTGAGAAAGTCTCATCGTAGTCAACTCCTTGAATTTGTCGAAACCCTTTTGCGACAAGCCGAGCTTTATAGACAGTAACATTACCATCAGCATCTGTTTTCTTCTTGAAAATCCATTTGTTCTCGACAGCCTTCCGGCCATCCGGTAAGTCCACCAAAGTCCATACTTGGTTTTCGTACATGGATCCAATCTCGGATTTCATGGCTTCTTGCCATTTATTGGAATCTGGGCTCATCATCGCTTCCTCATATGTCTCGGGGTCATCGGTGTTGTCCACCAACATGACACTCATAACGGAATCATACCAATCTGGAGTGGTACGAGTTCTCGTTGACCTCCGAGGCTCTGTAGCAACTTCAACCGAAGTTTCATGATCACCATCATTAGCTCCCTCTCTAATTGGTGCAGGCACCACAGGAACTTCTTCCGGTGCTGCGCTACTCGCAATTTCGAGAGAAGGTTCGACAACCTCGTCGAGTTCTACTTTCCTTCCAGTCACTTCTTTCGAGACAAATTCCTTCTCTAGAAAGGATCCATTTTTGGCAACGAAGATTTTGCCTTCGGATCTATGATAGAAGGTATACCCAATAGTTTCCTTCGGGTATCCTATGAAGACGCATTTTTCCGCTTTGGGTTCAAGCTTGTCCGGCTGTAACTTCTTTACATAGGCTTCGCATCCCCAAACTTTAAGGAACGACAATTTAGGATTCTTCCCAAACCATAATTCATACGGTGTCGTTTCAACGGATTTAGACGGTGCCCTATTTAAAGTGAATGCGGCTGTTTCTAATGCATAACCCCAAAATGATAGCGGTAAATCTGTAAGTGACATCATAGAACGAACCATATCTAAGAGAGTTCGATTACGACGTTCGGACACACCATTACGCTGTGGTGTTCCCGGCGGTGTCAATTGTGAAAGTATTCCGCACTTCTTTAAATGCTCGCCAAACTCGTAACTTAGATATTCACCTCCACGATCAGAACGTAGAAACTTAATCTTCTTGTTATGTTGATTCTCTACCTCACTTTGAAACTCCTTAAACTTCTCGAAAGTTTCGGACTTATGTTTCATGAAATAGATATACCCATATCTACTCAAGTCATCTGTGAAGGTAAGAACATAACGATAACCACCGCGCGATGCTACACTCATTGGACCACATACATCGGTATGTATGATTTCCAATAAGTCCGTAGCTCGCTCCATCATACCAGAAAATGGAGTCTTAGTCATTTTGCCCATCAGACATGCTTCGCATCTATCAAGTGATTCAAAATCAAGTGATTCAAGAAGTCCATCGGAATGGAGTTTCTTCATACGCTTCACTCCAATGTGACCAAGACGACAGTGCCACATATAGGTCGAATTATCGCTTGATTTCAAACGTTTAGCTTCAATATTGTTGATATGTGTATTTCCACTATCGAGATTCAATAAGAATAGACCATCTATCAAAGGTGCATGTGCGTAAAACATATTACTCATATAAATCGAACAACCATTATTCTCTGACTTAAACAAGTAACCGTCTCGCAATAAACAAGATCCTGATATAATGTTCATGCTCAACGCAGGCACTAAATAACAATTATTTAAGTATAAAACTAATCCCGATGGTATATGAAGAGGTAGCGTGCCGACCGCGATCACATCAACCTTTGATCCGTTTCCCACGCGCATCGTCACCTCGTTCTTCGCTAGCTTCCGTTTATTCTGCAGCACCTGTTTCGAGTTACAAATATGAGCAACCGAACCAGTATCAAATACCCAGGCACTACTACGAATACTAGTGAGATACACATCAATAACATGTATATCAGATATACCTTTCTTCTTGATGTTGCCGTTCTTCAAATCCGCCAAGTACTTTGGGCAATTCCGCTTCCAGTGACCTTCTCCCTTGCAGTAAAAACACTTAGTTTCAGGCTTTGGTCCAGCCTTGGTTTTCTTCGTCGGCGTGGCAACTTTCTTACCACCCTTCTTGAAGTGTCCCTTTTGCTTAGACTTGCCTTTCTTGAATTTGGTGGTCTTATTGACCATCAACACTTGGTGCTCTTTCTTGATCTCCACTTCTGCAGATTTTAACATAGCAAATAGTTCTGGCAACTCTTTGTTCATGTTCTGCATGTTGTAGTTCATCACAAAGTTCCTGTAACTTGGTGGCAATGACTGGAGGACGCGGTAAACCCCCAAAGCATTAGGAATCACTATACCCAAGCTTTGAAGTTTGTTTGCGTGCCCAGACATCTTAAGCACATGCTCACTGACGGAGCTGCCCTCTTCCATCTTGCAGTTAAAGAACTTTTCAGAAGCCTCATAGCTTTCAATTGCCGCATGAGTCTCAAAAATCAATTTGAGATCCTCGACAATATCATATGGGTCTGACTCTTCAAACCTTTTCTGAAGCTCCGATTCTAAACCATACAAGATAGCACACTGAACTATGGAGTACTGATTCTTCCGAGCGAGGTAAACATTCTTTACTTCATCGGGAGCATCAGCTGCAGGTGGGTCACCCAGCGGTGCATCCTGCACATAGGTCAAATTACCAGCTGTGAGGACAATCCTCAAATTGCGAAACCAATCCGCGAAGTTGCTTCCATTGTTTTTCAACTTTTCTTTCTCTAGGAACGCATTAAAATTGATGGTAGGGGCTGCCATTGATCTACAACATATTTGCAATAGTTTAGACTAAGTTTATGACAAATTGAGTTCAAATTAATTAATGAAATTAAACTAGGTGAACTCCCACTCAAAACAATATCCCTCACATTGTTTTAGTGAACACACGAACCAAATCCACTACATCAACACCGATCATCACGAGAGTTGATATAGTTTCAATGGCGAACAATCATCATTCATCATATCTACTATATGATTCATGCTTTACCTTTCGGTAATCCGTGTTCCTGAGACCATGTCTGTACATGCTAGGCTCGTCAAGATCAAACCTTAGCCACCGCATAAGCAAATCTGGCTTGCTTACGTTGTATACACTTGCGGAATCTAACACACCCGATCATCACGTGGTGCTTCGAAACAACAAGCTTTAGCAACGGTGCTAACTAAGGGCGAACACTTTATGATTTGAAATTCATGTGCATGAGGGATCATCTTATAATGCTACCGTCGTCTACTAAGCAATACAAGATGCATAAAGGATTAACATCACATGCAGTTCATAATATGTGATATGATATGGCCTTTCTTCTTTGTGCTTCCGATCTCCATCTTCAAACACGAACATGATCTCCATCATCACCGGCATTGCATCAAGGTCAATGACGCTTCACCATGGTTGTCGTCCACCGGCTTCAACTATTATAACTACTTTGAATAGACACGCGGGTCTTAACATAAATTAAAGACAACCATATGGCTCCTGCCGGTTGCCAACTTACAATAAGGAACATTGCATACATCAAATATAATCACAATCATGGCCATATCACATCACTGCACACCCCTACAAAACAAAGTTAGACGCTTCTACTTTCTTTGCATATTTTACGTGGTTTGGGGCTTTCAATAAGTGTCGTTCTAACTTACGAACAAGAACCACAACATTGATACTAGCATTGTTGATTACCCGTTGTAAATTGGATCTTAACTATGCTAGGAGAAACAGGCACCCGCAAAGCCACTTTATGCAATACAAGTTGCATGTCAAGCGTGGAGCAAGTCTCATGAACGATGTCATGTAAGGTTAGCCCGGGCTGCTTCATCCCAACATACCGCAAGATGCAAAGTACACAAAAAGCAATCTACAATAAAAGCATCAACGCCCACAATGACCATTGTGTTCTACTCGTGCAACAGATCTACATATAGACACGGCTCTGATACCACTGTAGGGGTTCGTAGCATGGAAAACAAAAAATTTCTATCGCATACAAACAAACAAGCCAAGATCTATCTACTAGATTGTAGCAACGAGTCGATGGAATAACTTACCCTCGAAGATTCCAAAGTGTTTAACGAGAGCGGATTCTCGTGGGTGATGTAGTCGTACTCTTTCCGATCTCAAGATCGTGTAGACGATCCTTCCGGCGCTGCGTTCCGGCAGCGCTCCCGCAGTCGGTCACACGTTCGGTACTCGACGAAGACCTTCCTCTCCCTTGTTCCAGCAGGCAGCGGAGGTTGTAGCACTCTCCTCGCGATTCCGGCAGCACAACGGCGTGGTACCGGAAGTAGAGGGGAGATCCCGCAGGGCTTCGCCTTAAGCCGGAGCGAGTATGGTGGATTATGAGAGAGGGCTATTAGTGGTTTAGAGATTTATACTCACCAATTAGAAGGCTCTAAACCGCAGGCTAAAGCAATTAGAAGCTCTAAACCAAACGGCTCTAAACCTGAGATTAGAGGTGGAAACTTGTGTGTCTCAAGGAGGAGCCCTGCCCCTCCTTTTATGGGTGGAGGGGCCTTGGCGCGCCAGGGGAGGGAGGGAGTCCCTCCCCAACTTGGCCTAGGGCTGGGCGCCGGCTTGGAGGAGTGGGACTCCTCCTCCAAGTTGGTTCCAACTCCTCTTGCTTGTTTCCCATAGTTTCCTGTTTTAGCCGTTTGAATAAACACCGGCTGCAATTTTTAATACTACGGCAAAAGATCGGGCGTGCTTTATGATATGATGCATGGCATGGCAAAGGTGCAATGCGATTAGGCCATATTAAGCGGAACCGGGGTCCCGACATTTAATTAAACGGTTCAAGTTATTTATTTACCCCGCAATTTAAATGTTGTAATAACAGGGCAAGATAAGTTACCGGTTCGCTACACAAATTTAAATGAGGCCAATATGAGACTAGATTTACGCGCATATGGGCCCCATATTTAATTATATGGTGAATTGGCATAAGGCCCCCAAACCACAGACAAGTATGTATGCATGAATGATTTAATATGCAACAAGTTTATATTACATATATAAAATAGGGCTCGAGAAAAGGGGTCACACATGGGTTCGACGATCTTGGGGTTCCGGGGTTCGGGGTTCGGTCTCAGGGGCTCAGGGTTCGACGGGATCGGCAGGAGCGGATGCAAGACGGAGAACTTGGTTTCCAACGGTCGATCTTATCATCGCGAAGATCTCGTCAGGTCCGCGTTCCGGGTTGGTCTTGGCCTTTGGGGTGAAGTACTTGGCGTTTCGTGTCGGTGACCTTGGCGTCCGGGTTCTCGACGAACTTGGCGTCCGAGATGAAGCCCTCGTCGTCCGGGGATCCTCCGAGTCCGTGTTGACGTCCTTGGGGTTCCGACTTTGGTTGTTGGCCGTGAACTTGTTCCGCGAAGGTACGGTCTTCAAATCCGTGAGGCGATCTTGGCGTTCTTCCGGTTCGGGTCCTGGCGCCCGAGAGGAAGTACTTGATGGTTCCGAGAAGGAGGTACTGGCGCTTCGGATCGGTCTTAAGATTCGGCGTCGGTTGTTACCCGAATTCGTGCGGGAGGTTGCCGATCTTGTCGAGATGGTTCTTAGAAGACAGCTGCGAAGGCACTTGCTCGCCTGCCCGTAAATGCACAGATCAACGAGCAAATAGATGTTTGCGAGCCCACCGGAACACAAGCACAAAACATACACCCGTGCCAACACGAAGGGCATGAGGGGCGCCTTCGTTCATGGGCTTGAGCAGCAAAACTGCAAGCGAACTGGCGTTACAAGGAGGAGCAGAGGACGAGGTTGGCCTTGCAGGGGACGCGGCGACCTGGACAGGGGACCTCGCGATGCAGGCACGGCGGTGCTGCTGTCGGAGGACGGGGCCCGGCAGCAGGGTCGAGCGGCGGGGCTCGGGCCAGGACCGGCGACGAGGGGGAAACGGCGGCGAGGCGGCCGCGGGCTCAGGTGGCGCAGGCGCGATCTCGGGGGTGGCCGGAGGAGCTCCGCGAGGAGGTCGCGCGGCGCGGCCGGGCGCGGGGAGCGTCGGCCGGGGCGAGAGGCCAGGGAAGGCCGGTGGACGTCGGGGCGTGCGGAGGTCGGGGTCGGGCCGGGGCGGAGTCGGGGTCGGGCCGGGGCGGAGTCGCGGCCGGAGGAGCAACGCTCGGGGCCGGAGGTGGCGGTCGGAGGCGCGACGGGGAGCTCGGCCGGAGCGCGCGAGGAGGCACGGCGGGGCACCGGAGACGGGCGGCTGACGCGGGGCGAGGCTGCACCGGAGAGGCGAGAGAGAAGGGCATGCGGGGTCGGGTGGTTGGCGGAGCAGAGAGAGGAAGGGGAGGGTGGCGGCCGGCCGGGACGGCGGGGTCGCGCGGAGGACGGGGAGGGGTGAGGGCGACGGCGCTTGGGCTCGGAAGAGAGAGAGGATGGTGGGGGAGGCGCGAGCGGGGAAGGGGATCTGGCGGCGCGGCCATGGGAGGGAGAGGGAGCGAGGCAGACGCGGGGAGAGAGAGGGAGGAGAGCGGACAGGGCGCGTCGGTGGGGGTGGGACCAGGGAGAGAGTGGGGCCTGGGGTTGGCGTGGGGCGAGTGGGTGAGGCGGGGCTGTGGGGCCCGGGGGACAGTGAGAGGGAGAGAGAGGGGTAGATGGGGGGCTGTGTGAGTGCGTGTGTGTGCTGTGGGGCCCAGGCGGGCCAGGGAGTGGGGGGGAAGTCTGGGATTGATGAGGTGGCAAGGTGGGTGGGGATTGGGTCCAGGGAGTGAGGTGGCGAACTGTGGTTGGTGGGTAGACTAGGATTGGGTGGGAATAGATTTAGGTGGACCGTTTTATTCTGGGGGTGGTCGACTGGGTCGGATCGGCCCGTTCGACTGCCCCCTAAAAAATAATTTAGGTTTTTATTTAATTTAAAATAACTTCTGTAATTAGTTTTAGACAAACAAAATATCCGGAAAACATCCGGGGGTTTAATTTGAAATAGAAGGAGGGCTAGTTTCAGAAAACAATAGACTTTCGCAACATAGTTTCAAGTAAAATAATATGCATGATGATGACGATGCTCAAATGCAATGTGGCCTGATGACATGAGCATGCGGTCACGATGATGCAATGCACAAAATCAACGCGATTTTCTAGTAGTGGTTTTTGCGGGATGCCACAAGAAACAAGATCCCAGGTGCTAGTGCGCTCAAGCGCAGCGATCTCCTCGGCCATGGAAAGCTGCCATTCAGGATGACGCTCGGCATCCCGATAAGAAGTCGGCTCGGAGACGACAGAGAGACCATACTGACTAGGAGAGTAACGGTCTGGAGCACGACGTTGACGAACAGGCCGTGAAGAGGGAAGCTCATCAGCGGAAGACGACTCATCAGAAGAAGAGGAAGAAGGAACATCAGAGGAAGGTTTCGAAGCCGGAGAACGAGGTGGAGCAGAAACTAGGGGAGAACGAGGAAAACTAGGGGAACTAGACGGAGGAGAGGATGGCGCCGAAATTGAAGGGGGTGCATCAGAAGTAAGAGGTGGAGACGAAGGGACAGCGGGAGGTGAATCAGGAAAAAGAAGAAAAGAGATATCATCCACCGGGTAAGTACCAGAGGTGGGGCGAGGATAGAAGGGACGCGTCTCATCAAACGTGACATCACGAGAGATGCGCATCCGACGAACAACAGGGTCCCTGTAACTACCTCGGTGAATTACGCTCCTAGTTACAAGCCTGGATGAGCGGAAATGGTTGAAATAGTACGGTGGGGCCCAAATGCCACTCACAGGTAGACCTTTCGGCCATCCCAACCATTTCCAAACATCGGGACAAGAACGGGCGGCGTAATCGGCAGGCGAAGGGATTAACTACATACACAAATGGGTATGTATGCAAGCCACCATACAACAGTACATCAGAGCCATTCCATCTAAAAAAAATAGAAATATTGCAACGCCATACGGCAAGATCCAAATATCCTAGATAGATATAATAGTTTAGGATATCTCCTCATACATCAAACATCAGAGTATCAGGCGGAAGCGGCAACAAGATCCGAGTACGGATAAGAAGCAAATTGGCATAAGATGCCCCATAAAATAAACACATCCCGCCCACAGATGTAACATCCCAAGCGTGTTCGCAGTTGTCCTGCGCATCCTCTAAACCCATTGGTTCGCGCTCAGGCGACGCAGAACCCCGGCAACGACTCCGACAACACCCACCCGATGCCAGACGCAACTCCGACGAGATCTAGAGCCCATCTCCGAGCGCCCCTCCGCAAGCCAACACCACGACGAGCTTCAGCAGCCTCCGGCGAACCTGGTAATACCCCTCTCCCTCTCGCGGACGAAGTAGAACGCCGGCGCCGCCGTAGTCAGACGCTCCGCCGCCAGTTAGCACCGCCAGCGCCGCCCGTTTCTGGCTCGATGATATGGACCGTTGGATCTGCATCGCAGCGCTAGGATAGATTCACTTAAACCGAAGAGGTACGCGATCTGAGCCGTGCAGCGTTAGTTAGATCCAACGGCACAGAAGGGTGATCCGGTGCGAAGCGGTACGGGCGAATAAAAACATGACGCGTGGCTAGGTTAGATCTAAAAACAGATTTAAAAACCAGATTTAGATTCAAACTTCAAATGCTTATAACTTTTGAATGCCACGTTGGATTTTTGCAAATTTTATACCGTTGGATTCAGTGAAACAAGGCCTTTCTGAATATCCAATTTGTTTAGTATATAGTAACAGTTAAAATGATTTTATTTGTGGAACAAGTTTAAAGCTATTTTAGGTATAGATTAATTTGGTAAATTAAAATGGGGCCAAATAAGTTTAGTTGGCAAACTTATGACATGTTAAGTTTCTGTACTCATGAGTATACTTGGTAGAATTTTCAAAACTCAACACTTGGTAGATTCTTGCATGCATGCATTCATATTATTTTTGGTTGTATTTTGTGTGTAATTGTATGTTTTGATTTCTTGTGTAGATTTTGCTAGTGATTGTGATTGTGAGGAGTGCTACTCTCCACACTACCAAGGCAAGTGATATTTTCATGAATTTTCTATCCTAAGTTTTGTACTTGCATTAGATATTTTTTCTAAAGTATTTGCATGATATTTTGCTTAGTGCTAAGATGGGAAATCCTAAGTAGAGTTAAATAGTAGAACTGCTAGGGAAATTTTCCTAAGATAAGATACCATGCTGTGCTTAGCCTAGCTTATAGTAAACAAGGGTGGTGAACATCTATTTAGTTTATGATAAAAATATTCTAAGTCAAGAGACTTATATTTTCTTAATAAAACAACTAAGACAAAGGAACCTCCTGGGTGGAATGGAAAGATTGGGTTATGTTGAGTGGTTACACAAGGCCATGGACTTGGGTTGTGTATCTCACTTGTGGAATGCCACCCAGGCACTAAGGGATTTGGAGGCCAAGTGTTGAGAAAGCTTACAGTGCAACCACTTGGCAATATGGGCTCTGCCATGATCATATAGGTTGCTAGAACTTAGTCACTTGGACAGTTGGTGGTAGATGGGATGATAGGATGGAACGCGTCCATTTGACTAAGGAAAAGCTTCTGAAAGGTCCTGTCTTGGGAAACCAAGTCTGGTGGGGAAAGTGCACAACCACTGCAGATGGAAAACCTAAGTACTTAGCCTTGTCCAAGGAAATGGACACTTTTGAGCATCAAGACATGGAAGCTACAAGAATCTCATCACTCCAACTTCTAAATAAAAATTGGTGGGTGAACAAGGGTGAAGGACCTCAATGTCTATTGGTGGTTCCTTGGGAATGTTTTTGATAAAGAAAAACATAGTGTTTTCAACTAATAGGTAAAACCTATTTTCAAGCAAAGCAAGCCAAGCTACACTTAGCCCAAAATGCATATAGTAATATAGTCCACTTAAAATATAATAAGGTATCACTTGCCAATACTATTCCAAAGTATTGACCCTCTGTGGCTGTAACTTGTGATGTTGCAGGTTACTCCGATGATGATTAGGAGTCATGAGTCTACACTCAACATGCTTGCCTGTGGCACATGAAGATGAAGACTTATGTTTATTTACTTATTCCTTAAAACTCTTGTATTAGGCCTATGGCCATGAGTTGTAAAAGACTATATTTTATCTCTGGAATGAATGTAATAAACGACCTTTGTATCTGTGTACTTCATCTTAAACTGTGGATGCTAGCATTGATCCAGGGACTAGCATTGCAATCACAGGGATCCTTTCCTTTATAAAGGAGGGGTCAAACAGATGGTATCAGAGCACTGTGTTGCCTGTAAGATTATGACCCTAGGATTGGAAAACCACTAAGGAAAAAGTTTTTCAACTACTTCTACACTTGTCTATTCTTCTCGTAAAACTTTTCTCATCTCTTCCAACTTCCTTTGTAGATGAACTCCATCAACGAAGCCGTGAAGAAGGGACCACTCATGACCATGACCTTGGAGTGTGAAACTGAGTTTCCCAATGTTCTCAAGGATCTCATGGAGGCAATGGATGCACATGGTGAAGCCGTGTACAAGGGTTTCCAGTGATGGATAAAGGAGTGGAGTATTGGTGGGTACAACTTCACTTGTACAAAAACAAGGAAGACAACCACAAAGAAATGGGATTCTGCATGTACACCAACACTACAATGCATACCACATTCTTTGAGTCAGCTAGGGATGCAGCTTGGAGGACTATCAAAGAACTAAGTGCTAGAGTCAAGTGCAGAATGCTCAACCTCCAAAAGGACTTAGAGAAAGAAAAGGAGCTTACTCAAGAATTGGAAGACACCAACCAAGAGATAAGGGGAGATGTTATAGACTTAGTGATAGAGTCAAGGGAGCAAGATTGGTGGATTGCCTCTAGGAACATTGTGTTTAATAATAGATCCCGTGAGATTGGATTGTAAGGACACTTCGTTAGCTGGACCACCACTTATCACCTTATTTTCCAAAATGATACCTTAAATAAGTTGGACCATGTTTGATGTAATGGATTGTGTATGCATGACATATGTGGTATTTGTGTTCCATGACTATGTATGAGATGGTTGTTTTTGTGTTCATCCTGAATAGTGTTGTTCTAACTTTTCAAATTTTATAAATAGATGCCTATTGCCGTCAGCACTGTTGAGGAGTTCCAGGTTACTCGTTTCGGACCCCGTATCGTTGAGCTTACCACTCTGCTCGATCTCCCTCTTCCTACCATCACGGTGTACCCACTCACCAAGTTCGAGAGGAAGGACCTCTGGGCTTCAAAGTGAACCAGCCCGGACGCCAGACTGAGCCTACTACGGAGGCCATCGTCTTCAAGCTGATGCACGACGACAGGGAGAGAGGCATGGAGGTAGTCATGCAGGACCTGATAGGACGACTGTTAGGCCGTCACTCACGACAGGTTAGGGGCACTCACTTCCACGCTTTCGGAAGGCGTGATGTAGATGGAGATTCCATCGACTTTGAGGACGACTCGAGGAGCACTGCAGAGCCGATACGCCTCTATCTTCAGGACTTAGAGACTCTTCTCAGGCACGTAGATACGGACAGGACGAACGTCATGCTTGGCAATGACGAGCTTCAGGTGCAGCTACGCGAGAAGGACAAGCTTTTCGCACAGCAGGATGAGATGATCAAGGAAATGGAGACGAAGTTCGAGGCTCAGGATCGCAAGTTCAAGAGTCAGGAGAAACGCGTCCAGGATAGGAACAAGAAAATCCGGGACATGACCGAGGAACTGAAGTCCAAGGACTTCGAGCTTGAGCAGCAGCAGATGGTTATTGAGAGGCTTCGCTCCCAGAAGAGGGCTCTCAAGGCCAAGGTCGATTCCTTGACCACTACGATTGAGGAGAACAAGACCGCGATGGAGAACGCAGGTCTTACCTTCGTCGAGGAGGAGATTGACGCTGATGAGTAGACTTGACTACTTGTTTACCTTTCATATTCATACTTGTTATTGTGAACTTATTATTGGACCATCCGACATGTGGATGGCTTGCCACTTGTGTGTTTACCTCATGAGCTTGTTATGTGGTTGTTGAACTTCTATTCTTATGTCGCTTGTTATGTGTTTGCTTATGTTGTATTGTGCATGAAACATCTATGGGTATCTCATTCTTACCTATTTGAACAAACCACAGATGCCTCCCCGTCGCGCAAACCCCAACCCCAACAACATCACCCTGGAAATGCAACAAATGATGAATGCGCAAACACAGCTTATGCAAATGATGACAACATTCATCCAAAACCAGAATAACAACAACAACAACAACAACGACCCCAACAACAACAACAACAACAACAACAACAATAACAACAACAACAACCCACCGGGTTTTGATATGCTCACCAGATTTCTGCGTCTGAGGCCAACAAAATTTTCGGGAACAACTGATCCCATGGTAGCCAATGACTGGTTATGTTCTGTGAACAAAGACTTAGTGACCGTGGGCTGCACGGATGCTGAAAAGGTCAGGTTTGCAGCACATCTGTTGGAAGGACCAGCCGCCACATGGTGGGACAACTTCCAAATCACCACTCCTATTGATGAGGTGACTTGGGCTATCTTTGAATATGGTTTTCGCACGGCTCATATCTCATCAGGGATAATGAGTCTGAAAAAGAAAGAGTTTCACAACCTGAAACAGCGCCACCGCAGCGTGGCAGAATACATAGAAGAGTTCAACAATCTGGCGCGCTATGCACCGGATGAGGTTGATACAGATGCCAAGAGAAAGGAAAAGTTCTTGGAGGGTTTGAATGATGAGCTGAACCTACAGTTGTCTGTGGCATATGTTCCAACTTATCAATCGTTGTGTGACAAGGCTGCCATTTTGGAAAGTAAAATGAAGCAAGTCGAGAGTAGAAAGAGGAAACACTCCTACAAGCACAGCTCGGGATCGTCTCACAAACGATCTCACTATGATGACAGTGGCATCTCAGGAGCCCATAAACATGGGAAATTCAACAAACACAACCGTCATGACAATAAGCATCATCGCAGTCATGACAAGGACAAGTACAAGAACCACAAGGGTGGACATAAGAGCCACTATGGTGGAAATGGTAGTGGAAGTGGAGGCCAACCTCCTAAAAAGGACATCAGTCAGGTTGAATGCTTCAAATGCAAGAAGATGGGACACTATGCAAATGAGTGCCCCGAAAAGAAGGTGGAAGGACCTAACAAGCCGAATCCTTTTCAGAAAGGACAGGTTAACCACATCAATGTGGAGGAGGTCTATGAGGAACCTGATGCCGTGGCTGGTAAGTTCAGACTTAATTCGATTTCAGCATTTGTACTCTTTGATACCGGTGCATCTCATTCATTCATATCAAAGGCATTTGTTGAAAGAAATGAACTGCCGGTAGAAACCATTGGGTGTCCTATAAGAGTAAGTTCTCCGGGGGGAGAAATGTTAGTAAACTCAGGTTGTCATGACTTAGTCATAGAATTTGGAAAATATAAGTTTCTAGTGAACCTAATAATTTTGGATTCCCAAGGACTAGATGTAATTTTGGGAATGGATTGGATGGCTAAACATGAAGGAGTACTAGATTGTGCAAATCGTACAGTTACACTCACAACCCCAGAAGGGAAAAGAATAAAATTCAAGTCAAACTTTGAATCCAAAGGAAGTAAGCTGAATTCTCTTAAGGGGGTTAGCATGGACAGTGTACCAATAGTATGTGAGTATCCGGATGTGTTTCCAGAAGAGCTACCAGGAATGCCACCGGATAGAGATGTGGAGTTTCTGATAGATTTGGTGCCAGGATCAGGACCAATAGCTAAGAGACCGTACAAAATGTCTGTTGATGAATTGAAAGAGCTCAAGAAACAGCTAGGAGAACAGTTACAGAAAGGGTTTATTCAACCAAGTTCTTCATCTTGGGGAGCCCCAGTATTGTTCATGGAGAAGAAGGATAGAACCCAAAGATTATGTATTGACTACCGTTCTCTCAACGAGGTTACCATCAAGAACAAGTATCCTTTGCCAAGAATCAACGACTTATTTGATCAGCTAGAAGGAGCATGTGTATTCTCGAAGATTGATCTTCGGTCTGGTTATTTTCAACTCAAGATACGAGAGCAAGACATACCAAAAACGGCATTCACCACAAGGTATGGATTGTATGAGTATACTGTGATGCCTTTTGGATTAACCAACGCTCCAGCATACTTCATGAATATGATGAACAAGGTGTTCATGGAATTCCTTGACAAGTTCGTTGTCGTTTTCATCGATGACATCTTGGTTTACTCCAAGAGCAAGGAAGAGCATGAGAGACACTTACGCTTGATACTTGAGAAACTAAGGGAACATAAACTATATGCCAAATTCAGCAAGTGTGAGTTCTGGTTAGAGGAAGTTGGTTTTCTTGGTCATGTGATGACAAAGGATGGTGTGGCAGTTGATCCTGCTAAAGTTTCAGCTGTGACAGATTGGGAATCACCCAAAAATGTGAAAGAAGATCGTAGTTTCCTAGGCTTAGCAGGTTACTACAGAAGGTTCATTGAAAATTTCTCGAAAGTTGCTAAGCCTATGACAGAATTGCTAAAGAAGGACAAGAAGTTTGCCTGGTCTGAAGGTTGCGAAGTCAGTTTTCAAGAATTGAAGAAGAGACTTGTAACAGCACCAGTTCTATGTCTGCCAGATTTGGAAAAGGATTTCCAAGTGTATTGTGATGCTTCTCATCAAGGTTTGGGTGCCGTACTTATGCAAGATGGTAAAGTCGTAGCCTATGCTTCGAGACAACTCAAAACTCATGAGGTAAATTATCCTACCCATGATTTGGAGTTAGCCTCTGTCGTCCATGCACTCAAAACATGGAGACATTACCTTTTGGGAAAGCGTTGTGAAGTGTTCACCGATCATAAGAGTTTGAAGTATATCTTCACCCAGAAGGAAATCAACATGAGACAAAGAAGATGGCTAGA
This sequence comes from Avena sativa, assembly GCA_916181665.1. Classification (NCBI taxonomy): domain Eukaryota; kingdom Viridiplantae; phylum Streptophyta; class Magnoliopsida; order Poales; family Poaceae; genus Avena; species Avena sativa. The sequence continues at coordinate 380,262,683 of OV702280.1, read as the reverse complement.
ACTTATCAAGGATTACGACTTAAGTTTGCAATACCATCCCGGTAAAGCAAATGTAGTAGCGGATGCTCTAAGTCGTAAGACATTTGTAAATGGCCTTACCAAAGGGGAATTGCCAGATGACTTGTGTAAGCAATTCAAAGAACTCAGATTGGAGATTGTGCCAGAAGGACATCTCATGTCCCTGGATGTTCAACCCACTCTATTGGACAAAATCCGAGAAGTCCAGAAGACCGATAAAGAAATTGAAAAGATTAAGGAAAATATTAGTCTAGGGAAAGCTAAGAGTTTCCATATAGATGAACAAGGTACTTTATGGCACGGGAAACGTATATGTGTTCCACAAGACCCAGAATTGCGGAAACTGATCTTACAGGAAGGTCACAACTCTCCGTATTCTATTCACCCGGGAAATACCAAGATGTACATGGACATGAAGGAAAGGTTTTGGTGGAACAATCTCAAAAGGGACATCGCCGAACATATTGCTTTGTGTGATGTGTGTAGCAGAGTCAAAGCGGAGCACCAAAAACCAGCAGGTTTGCTTCAACCACTACCTATTCCGGAATGGAAGTGGGAGAATATTGGTATGGATTTCATTACCGGATTACCAAGGACCAGGTCAGGATATGATTCCATATGGGTAGTAGTGGATCGCCTAACTAAAGTGGCTCATTTTATACCAGTGAAGACAACCTATACAAGTGCCAAGTTAGCAAAAGTTTACATGAGCAGGATTGTATGCCTTCACGGTGTGCCAAAGAGTATTGTGTCAGATAGAGGAACCCAGTTCACCTCTCACTTTTGGAGACAACTTCATGAATCCTTAGGAACGAGATTGGAGTTTAGCACTGCTTTTCATCCTCAAACGGATGGACAAACCGAAAGGACCAACCAAATTCTTGAGGACATGTTGAGGGCCTGTGCTTTAGATTATGGAGCAAGTTGGGATGAAAGTTTGCCTTACGCAGAGTTCTCTTACAATAACAGCCATCAATCTAGTATTGGAATGGCACCGTTTGAGTTACTCTACGGAAGGAAATGTACCACCCCATTGTTATGGAATGGTGTGGGAGAAAGAAGCTTATTTGGACCTGATCTTATCAAGGACGCCGAAGAGAAAGTCAAATTGGTTAGGGACAGATTGAAGATAGCGCAGTCCCGACAGAAAAGCTACGCGGATTCTAAGCGTAGAGAAGTCACCTACGAAGTTGGGGATAGAGCTTATCTCAGGGTATCACCACTCCGTGGAGTGAAAAGATTTGGAGTCAAAGGAAAGTTGGCACCAAGATATGTTGGGCCATTCAGGATTCTAAGTCGCAAGGGGGAAGTTGCATATGAAGTGGAATTGCCAGAGTCTCTGTCAGCTGACCATAACGTATTTCATGTGAGTCAGCTTAAGAAATGTCACCCAGAAATGGAAGAGTCTTCTTTGAAGGATACCATACCTTTGGAAGAAGTTCAGCTAGAAAGTGATCTCACTTATGAGGAAAAGCCTGTCAAAATTCTAGAGACAGCAGAAAGAGTCACCAGGACCAAGACTATCAAGTTTTGTAAAGTGCAATGGAACCATCACTCCGAAGAGGAAGCAACATGGGAAAGAGAAGATGATCTTCGGAAAGACCACCCTCACCTATTTGCTAGCCAAACCGAATCTCGAGGGCGAGATTCATCTTAAGGGGGTTAGATTTGTAACATCCCAAAAATCATAGTTTCAAAACTCATTCATATCATCTTTGCATCATTCATCCATTTAGGGATTTCTCAAAAATCATTTAGAAACAGAGGATGGAACTATGATTTCATGTGGGCATATGATTCCAAAATGACCATCACACTTTGAAATATGAAAGTTTAAATACTTGTTCACTTGCCTCCATGGTAGGAAAGTTTAGGTGAAGCTTTTAACCCAAGAATCAAAAAAATTAGAAATGATTTCAAAACCCTATATTCAAATGTTTACAAACTAGAGCAAATCTCTGTTTACTTTGAAAACCAAGCTTGACCAAGCCTTGCAGGGTAAACACTTAGTTAGAATGAATGTTTTTGAACCCACAAAACCTTGCAAAGGTTCCCAAAGCAGTTGAATTCCAAAAGGATTTGAATTCATATCAAATTCATACCAGAAAATGAGTTTAGAAAAAGAAAAGGCTTAAACAATAGAAAAGGGCCGCGCGGCCAGAATCGAGCCCAGCAATGAACCGAGCCCAACAAGCCCACCCGGGCATTTCTTTTTCTCCCCTCACGCGCAAACGCACACAGCCAGTCGCTGACAGATGGACCCCACATTCATTTCGCGCACATCGCTGACGAGCGGGCCCTGTCCACGCTGTCATCGTCTTCCTCAAACCCCGCCCGCGACCACGTCGCAGCTGCAGTGACTGCCGGTGATGGCGCGGCTTAATTGGGCAATTAAACGCAGGCGTTTCCTGTCGAGGCACCGGCTATAAGATCCCCACCTCCCCACAATCATTTTCCCCCAGTCAATCGCACACTCACGCCCCCAGGCTGCCCCCGACTCGCTCAAAACCACCGCAGACAGAGCAACTCCGGCGACCGATTCAGGTGAGCCTCGAGCACCCCTTTCCCTCTGGTTTGTTCGAGACGCTTAGTAAACCTCCCACGCACCTTCTAACCACAACAGAGCATCCTGTATTGCCCCAGGTCGACGTGTTCGCTTGACGCCGTAGGCACCCGACGACCACCCCAACTCCGGCGAGCAATCTCAGTAAGTTTCGAGCGCCCCTTGCTTTCTTATTCACCCGAGCGTGTTCGCAGTTGTCCTGCGCATCTTCTAAATACATTGGTTCGCGCTCAGGCGACGCAGAACCCCGGCAATGACTCCGACAACACCCACCCGACGCCAGACGCAACTTCGACGAGATCTAGAGCCCATCTCCGAGCGCCCCTCCGCAAGCCAACACCACGACGAGCTTCAGCAGCCTCCGGCGAACCTGGTAATACCCCTCTCCCTCTCGCGGACGAAGTAGAACGCCGGCGCCGCCGTAGTCAGACGCTCCGCCGCCAGTTAGCACCGCCAGCGCCGCCCGTTTCTGGCTCGATGATATGGACCGTTGGATCTGCATCGCAGCGCTAGGATAGATTCACTTAAACCGAAGAGGTACGCGATCTGAGCCGTGCAGCGTTAGTTAGATCCAACGGCACAGAAGGGTGATCCGGTGCGAAGCGGTACGGGCGAATAAAAACATGACGCGTGGCTAGGTTAGATCTAAAAACAGATTTAAAAACCAGATTTAGATTCAAACTTCAAATGCTTATAACTTTTGAATGCCACGTTGGATTTTTGCAAATTTTATACCGTTGGATTCAGTGAAACAAGGCCTTTCTGAATATCCAATTTGTTTAGTATATAGTAACAGTTAAAATGATTTTATTTGTGGAACAAGTTTAAAGCTATTTTAGGTATAGATTAATTTGGTAAATTAAAATGGGGCCAAATAAGTTTAGTTGGCAAACTTATGACATGTTAAGTTTCTGTACTCATGAGTATACTTGGTAGAATTTTCAAAACTCAACACTTGGTAGATTCTTGCATGCATGCATTCATATTATTTTTGGTTGTATTTTGTGTGTAATTGTATGTTTTGATTTCTTGTGTAGATTTTGCTAGTGATTGTGATTGTGAGGAGTGCTACTCTCCACACTACCAAGGCAAGTGATATTTTCATGAATTTTCTATCCTAAGTTTTGTACTTGCATTAGATATTTTTTCTAAAGTATTTGCATGATATTTTGCTTAGTGCTAAGATGGGAAATCCTAAGTAGAGTGAAATAGTAGAACTGCTAGGGAAATTTTCCTAAGATAAGATACCATGCTGTGCTTAGCCTAGCTTATAGTAAACAAGGGTGGTGAACATCTATTTAGTTTATGATAAAAATATTCTAAGTCAAGAGACTTATATTTTCTTAATAAAACAACTAAGACAAAGGAACCTCCTGGGTGGAATGGAAAGATTGGGTTATGTTGAGTGGTTACACAAGGCCATGGACTTGGGTTGTGTATCTCACTTGTGGAATGCCACCCAGGCACTAAGGGATTTGGAGGCCAAGTGTTGAGAAAGCTTACAGTGCAACCACTTGGCAATATGGGCTCTGCCATGATCATATAGGTTGCTAGAACTTAGTCACTTGGACAGTTGGTGGTAGATGGGATGATAGGATGGAACGCGTCCATTTGACTAAGGAAAAGCTTCTGAAAGGTCCTGTCTTGGGAAACCAAGTCTGGTGGGGAAAGTGCACAACCACTGCAGATGGAAAACCTAAGTACTTAGCCTTGTCCAAGGAAATGGACACTTTTGAGCATCAAGACATGGAAGCTACAAGAATCTCATCACTCCAACTTCTAAATAAAAATTGGTGGGTGAACAAGGGTGAAGGACCTCAATGTCTATTGGTGGTTCCTTGGGAATGTTTTTGATAAAGAAAAACATAGTGTTTTCAACTAATAGGTAAAACCTATTTTCAAGCAAAGCAAGCCAAGCTACACTTAGCCCAAAATGCATATAGTAATATAGTCCACTTAAAATATAATAAGGTATCACTTGCCAATACTATTCCAAAGTATTGACCCTCTGTGGCTGTAACTTGTGATGTTGCAGGTTACTCCGATGATGATTAGGAGTCATGAGTCTACACTCAACATGCTTGCCTGTGGCACATGAAGATGAAGACTTATGTTTATTTACTTATTCCTTAAAACTCTTGTATTAGGCCTATGGCCATGAGTTGTAAAAGACTATATTTTATCTCTGGAATGAATGTAATAAACGACCTTTGTATCTGTGTACTTCATCTTAAACTGTGGATGCTAGCATTGATCCAGGGACTAGCATTGCAATCACAGGGATCCTTTCCTTTATAAAGGAGGGGTCTAACAACAGATCTCACGGATCCCCGTTCCCGGAATCTCTACACCGAATGATCGTTGCCCATATCGTCCGTCTCCTCCACCCAGTATCCATATCGTGAGTGTACCTGTTCATCTGAATCAAACAATTTATCGTGTGAGACCCTAGGGGTGCTCAGCAAGTCTTTATGCCTCTAAAGGGGACACAACCTGGGGTGACACAATTGCAGCAAAAGATAATACCTAGCAATTCTATAGATACTCGCTAACCATCCGCCTAACCAAAGATAGACGGATGTCCGTGAATTAATAACAACAGCTATAACAGTAATATTAACAGATCCTTCCTCCTCCTCGCTTACCAACGAGGAAGCGGACGAACACCCCCCATCCGTTGGCAGTTTTATTATCCATTCCATGAGTGTTGCACTATTTACTAGTCAGTTATTTAGTCAAGTTAAAGCGGTACTTTAGTTATGCTTGTCTATGATCGAGAAACTGTGCTCCAAGTCGTCCATAACCGCGGACACGGCTTTCAGAAAGTTTTACCCTGCAGGGATGCACAAATAGCAACACACACTCGATCAACCTCGTAAAAACCAAATCAAAACCCAACGAGGCATTCACGACAAAGCAATCACAGGATTCAGAAATATTTCAGGGGGCCACCCCATTGAGTACACCCGCAACGAAGTTAGCCGACTCCGAGACGGACTCAAGGTTTGCGCCAGTGGCTGTAAACGACTGGGAACCCAAAAATGTGACTGGGCTTGTCGATACCGCGAAAACACTCCGCTGACCTAAACAGTACAGGTTCAGAACCTCGCACAATTTTAAATAAAGCAGTAAAGCATGGCATAAGTACAGGATAGTAAATAAAACCTCAAACTAGTTTGTGGCCCCAAGAAATAAGAATGAATCAAGCTCTGGCTCAGGGGGGGTCCCATAATCCTCCCGGATGTGGATAGCGCGAATATTCAAGGAACAGGAATCAAGTACTCGGGGTCCTACGGGACACAAGTGAGCATGAAAAACCAAATAGCAGATATTGCTCACCGGTGCCACTTTCATTAGTTATCCCATACTACTCAGGTTAAGTTGTTTAGGTACCTCGTTATCCATCAGACACTCACTTACCCTACACATTCTGTTCTACGACTCGCATGGCTCAAACAACTCCTGTAGTAATGGCTCATGGGATGGAGGAACAAGCTTCGGTGGGGTTTAAAAGTAAAGGCTATGCAGTACTTGGGATTCAGTTTAATGCAATCGCGACTCAATGATGCAAGAATAAGAAAGAGGCAATAGGTACTATATGTATGCAAGCATGTGGTAGTGCTTGCCTGGCAGCTCAGTTGAAGCGAGAGAAGGATCTGGGTAGTGCTCCTGGGTTTCCTGATATATCCCCTGCTCAGCGTCTATTCGAAGAAGAACCAAACAAACAAGGGCCAACATAAATAAAGTGCACAAGCATAGGAATAAAATGCGACAAGCAAACAATCATGCCATGATGAATGATGCACAATTTGCATGGCAATGAAGTAGCATGGCATGGGTGAGGTGTGGAATACAAGAATAAGCATTTTATTGAGTTTTGGTCACATTTTAACCTCATATAAGTTGCTGTAATCTTTATATTTATATGATGCATGCTGCAAAACAGAACAAGGAATGCATAAACAGAAAGGTCTCGTCGAGCTAATCATTTTAGACATATCATTTGTCAAATTTGGAGTTATAAAACAAAAGTTATTAATTAATTAAGAAAAGGGCATTTTATTGTAATTTTAATCAACTTGAAATTTAAAGTGTTCAAAATATATTTTGGATGGCATATTTGAAATCCTCACATTTTTCTGATTCAAAAACATATATTACATGTTGAATTTGGAGTTATAATTCAAAAGTTATTTAAAAACAGATTGAATTTTGAATTTAAATTAATTTTGAAAAGGTTTAATTAAAACAGGCAACAGGAAGAACTTTTCTTACTCAGACCGTCCCAGCCATAGCCACTGACAGGTAGGGCCGCTGCTGACTGGGCGAAAACAGCGCAGAAAACCTCCTGTCACCGCGGGCTCGTCTAGCCACTGAGACTGCGGGGTGGGCCATCTGGCGCAGGCCCACGTGACAGCGGCGAGAGAGACAGAGGCTGACAGGCGGGGTCGCGATGGAGTGCGGGTTAGGTGTTACGAAAACCGAAGGGCTTTCCTGCAAAAAGCACATAGCGGCTGGCAGGTGGGGTCGGAGGGGAGCGCGGGTTGACGGGAGAACAAGGTGGGGGGGTTTTCTGCAAAATGCGTCGCGGGACTGTGGATCTTCCCTGACGAACGACAACAGACGGAAAACAGCGCAGGGCGCGGGGATCGATCCACGACGCGGGACACGCGCGCGGTGGGCGGAACCGCTGCGGTAGGTGTGGGCTTGGCGTCAGGAGGTTGGACGCGTGCTAGAAGAGGCTGGCGCGGCGGGGGAAAGGCTGCAGACAACAGCGAGCCCGGCGCACCGACGGCGCTCGTCTGGTGGCGTGGCGCGTACAGGAAACGGTGAACGGAGGGAGGTTGTCTGGGAGGTTCGGACGCTCACCGTGGGGGCGTCGGTGGAGGTGGTTCGGGCTGGGAGGCAGCCGATCGACGGCGATGCAGATGTTCCGGCGGGCTAGGGTTTGGCGAAGGTGGCGGCGGTACCGGCGGCTCTGGTGCCTCTCCTGCTCGGCTCCGTGTACAGGGGTGACGCTGGGGCTCGGCTCGGTCTTCCTCGACACCTGGACGCCGCGCCCGCCGCCTGGTACGGTGTCGTCGAGAGGAGGCCGACGGAAAGGTGGTGATCGGTGGTGGATGGTGGTAGGGGTAGACGGAGAGGAAGGGGGCGGCCTGGGGAGATCTGGAAGAGGCAGAGGATAAAAGGGAGGTGGTGGTGGATAGCAGAGGGGGAGGGGAGGGTGCCGTGGGGGAGTGGGGAATCAGGTTGGAGATAAAGGTGGCTTCGGCCACCTTTGTCCTTCTCCCTCACGTGCTCGTCATGGGGAGGCTAGGCAGAGGCTGCAAGGGGGGCCAGCAGAGGGGTGAGGCCAGGCTCGGCTCGTGGGGCCGCATGGCAGGGAGAGGTAGCTAGAGAGAGAGAGGGGGTGTGGCATGGAGCTAGGGTTGGATGGAGTAGGCTCGGGTTAGGGTTTTTGGGTAGGGTTGGGGTGGTAGGTAGCTAGGTGGGGCCTGCATGGCATAGAGGAAGGGAGAGAGGCCGAGAGAGAGGGTGTGGGTAGCTAGGGTTAGCTAGAGAGGGGTGGCTCGGGTAGGGTTTTGAAGAGAGGGGGGTGAGGTGAGAGAGGTGAGGTTGGGTGTTTTTGACAAGACCAAGCAAGATCAAGCAAAGATTAAACAAGAATAGGTGGATGAGGTGTGGGGTTTAGCAAACTCATCAAGATCAACAAAAAGGAGTGGAAGAGAGGGATAGAGATGTGGTGGTGGATTTTAGCAAGATCATACAAAATCAATCCAAAAGAGTGGTAGAGAGGGGGATGGATGATTCATTCAAAGATTCAAATAAAAACCCAAAAGACTAGAATGTGGTGGTTCTTGCATGGTCCATGCAATAATTAATGCCATGTTTATTCTTGTGAAAACAATAATATTAACATGGCATTATTCTTATGCATTCCCAAAAGTGGATTAAAGCCAAGCAAAAGAAGTGAAAGAATGCCCCATGTGGAGTAGATGGAGATGACCATATTTGAATAAAAATGGGACATGCTAGTGTGTATGTGCCACTAGGTATTTAGTAGCCCAAAAATATCCCAACATGATAATAACCCCAAAACAACACATATGAAAGCTAGAAAAGGGTTCCACTCACAAGGCATGCAAAGGTGGCCATGTGGCTCTTATAAACCCATAATGTGGAAACAATATGGTGCATATATGAGATCATGTGGAAATAGAATTGGATCCACCCCAACCCACATGAGCTAGAGGTAAAACCAAATAAGTTGCAATGCTCATATAATATGGAATGGTGGAATGATGGGGTGATGACACGAAAGGTGGTGGAGTTAAATAAAAGATATGCCCCCAACTCAACTTGGGCATTTAACAATATATCAAGAACCAAATACAATATCAAGAGGCAAATACAATTTACAATGCATATGAGAGAAGAACCAACAAAAAGGGTTTTATATGATGCTCAAAGTCAAGGTGGCATGATGACATGAGCATGATATGATTATGATGCAACTATTATATGTAGGAAGTAGCATTTATATAGACTAGGCTAGTAGCATTGCAATTGTTAGACAATTGGGATGCTACAACTCTCCCCCACTAAACAAGAATCTCGCCCCGAGATTCCTAGGAAAAAGAAAACAACACGAGGAGAGGCGGGTGTCCGAACGAAGGTGACCCTCACGTTCCCAAGTTGATGAACAACGGAATGGTGCGACCACTACACCTTGCAAAACTTGCTAGACTTGTTGCGAGTCTTGCGTTTTGCTTGAGAAACAACGGGTTAGAAGAGTTGAAGGATTGTCGTGAGATAAGAAGGATAGGATGGGCATAGCTCCGGTTTTCCCAAGAATCATGATAAAAGAATATAACCACTTGTGAAAGAAAAGGAGAAGATGATGTATCATGGATAAAGAAAGACACACCATTAAGATTAAAGATTTACCGATACGAGAGAGGATGAATCTTTGTCTCGCCGGAAGAAAAGAGCTAGATTGGAGAGGTTTTGAACCACTATTACAATAGCATCGTATCTTCTCTCGGATTTGAGAAATGAAGTTCGGAAACAATATTGCCTTCAAACAATAGAGTCCCTTGATAACAACAGAAAGATTTAGTTAGACATCGTCGGATTAGATTCTTGTTGCGCCGGTAAGAACCAAGGATCACGCAATTTAGGTGCCCAAATATAACTTCCAGAGATGGATGTGAAGCCAGATCATGGTGGAATCCCGAGAAGCAAATAATATGGAGGATCTGGAGTTTATTGTAGAGATACTTATTGCTTTCTTTAGCCTTGAGGCTAACGCAATAGATTTGCGGCTGATGGCATCAACCATAATTGGCTTTACCACAGAAAAAGAATTGATGAAACAAAGAGAGAGATAGTTTCCTTTAATCTTGTTTGGGGATATCGAGCATCGGTAGAAAGACGAGGAACGAAAAGAGTTTACGTCGGTTTCCACCAGATAATTGAAGATTTTGCTCCGTGTAGAAAGGGTGAGATCACCAACAAGAGATTATTGATTACTTTCTTCGAAAGAGCACTCCGGAAAAACAAGGACGGAAGTAAAAGTATCAAGGAATAAAGGCCGCTTCTAACTTCCGTGGAATGAGTGAAATCACATTAATTCACCAATTCAATGTACAAGAGCGAATGATAAGAGTAGTGGTATGGTAGCTACTCCATACCGCACTCAAAACATTACTCCGCACATGAATAAGAAAACCATGCAACCCAACTACCGAAACATACTGAAGGTGTTGGCAAAAACTCATAGAACTCCGTTAGAAAACAAGGATAGATGCAAACGATTCGCCAGATTCATAGATAGATAAAGATGATGATGTTGTCGTCATGTCGGAAGTACCAAGCCACCGGAAAGATATAAAGGAAGATCACGGAGACAACTGCAAAATTCAACAGCTACAGAAAAGATAGCACCAACTTGAACATAAGGAATACAAGATCTGGAAGGTCTGCATGGCCTCCGGTGGATTGAGCATAGACGATAAAGCGAGAGGGTTTCAAGAGATTACTTAACGAGATGGAGGTGGAAAGAACTCCATGTTGTTCTTGAAATGATTGCGAGAGATTTAGCAGCCTTGAGGAAATCATCAGCGGAACGACGATGATAACTTGCCAACAAGGAACAACTCCGGATTGGTTGAAGATGGAGGATGGAATTAACAATGGACTTGCTGATTCCAGAATTGAAGCGATCTATTTAGCAGAAGGACGTGGTCGAGATATGTGACTTCAAAAAGTCAGAATTCTCACTTTGAGACTTTGCACACAGGCAGTGCTCACGAAGCTCGAGAGAAAGAGACACAGATGATCTTCCATGTCCTTCCATAGATATCGAATAGGCAAACATATTATCAACATATACCACCATGGATTAACAAGATATTCCCAGAATACCAAGTTCGAAAAGGCAGGAGAACGAACAAATGCTCGAAACACTTTCTGAGCTCAACGCCCTTTGAAAGATCAACGTTATGAGTAAGGATTCCTGTTGAAGAAGATGCACTAACAGAATAGGTTAACTGGTCCTTCGGAAGAAAAAGAGATGTCACCTGGTTCACACTGTCGATCGGATCACCGGTTACAAAGATAAAGAGATCTTGGATAAGAACCGATGATAGCTCATACCTCAAGCAAAGCTATCAGAGACGGAAAATATGCAATTCCCTCGTCTCAAAGAGAATTTTGCAGATATGGAGTTCAAAAAGATGTGCAGCATGATGGACAGATGATAGACCGCCGTAGTGCTTTGAGAAACTCCGGATTGCCAAAGATGCTTGAATATGCATAGATATGATCACGGTGTACTCAAAATCACAGGAGATAACCGTCACCATTTGGAGGATAGAGTTGATAGCATTTTCCATATTCCACTCCATCATCCAGACCGATATGACACTTATCATGAGTGGAATATAGCTATGCCGAGAACCAAATTACAATCACCAGTATCGGATCGACACATGTTATGTAATTAGCCCAAGCGAATTGGAGATGAAAATAAACTCTAGGATTAAGCGCCGGTGACAAAAGAATGAGTTAGCATGGACATGCTGATAAAAGGGAGATAGATAATGTTTCACACACGACTGAAAAGGCGTGTGGAAACACAGATGTATCAAAGAAAAATTTTCCGCATTTTTCGGCATTAAAATACCAATAGATGCGCAAAAACACTTATCAGGTAGCGATTAGCAACTAATGGTTTCACAGAATGTGGAGTTGCTAGAAGGAAGGACACCCTTAAGAAGATGGCACCGGTTAACAAGGAGTTAGATAGATCGCGCCGGTATTCAAAAGCCTGTCAGTATGGAATGTACCAACAGTTGATAACCAAAGGCAGATAAAGATAACATGTTGGATGCAATAGATAGACAAGGAATTACACACACACACACGCACACACACAACCTATGGTACTACGGAAACCCAGAACACGTGAATCCTAGTTTGAAGTTTTAAGAAGAGGATTGAAAACATTACACTTCCTTACCAGAAAAGGGTGAATGGGTGGGTAAGAAGAAAAGTGGAAGCAGTCCTACTCTCACGTTTTGTTTTTCCCTAGTATACATAGCTACCAAAAATATTTGCTAGACTGACAACGACCATTTGGCTGAGACCCTGAAGGGCGGGATGGCTCTGATACCAATTGTAACTACCTCGGTGAATTACGCTCCTAGTTACAAGCCTGGATGAGCGGAAATGGTTGAAATAGTATGGTGGGGCCCAAATGCCACTCACAGGTAGACCTTTCGGCCTTCCCAACCATTTCCAAACATCGGGACAAGAACGGGCGACGTAATCGGCAGGCGAAGGGATCAACTACATACACAAATGGGTATGTATGCAAGCCACCATACAACAGTACATCAGAGCCATTCCATCTAAAAAAATAGAAATATTGCAACGCCATACGGCAAGATCCAAATATCCTAGATAGATATAATAGTTTAGGATATCTCCTCATACATCAAACATCAGAGTATCAGGCGGAAGCGGCAACAAGATCCGAGTACGGATAAGAAGCAAATTGGCATAAGATGCCCCATAAAATAAACACATCCCGCCCACAGATCTCACGGATCCCCGTTCCCGGAATCTCTACACCGAATGATCGTTGCCCACATCGTCCGTCTCCTCCACCCAGTATCCATCTCGTGAGTGTACCTGTTCATCTGAATCAAACAATTTATCGTGTGAGACCCTAGGGGTGCTCAGCAAGTCTTTATGCCTCTAAAGGGGACACAACCTGGGGTGACGCAATTGCAGCAAAAGATAATACCTAGCAATTCTATAGATACTCGCTAACCATCCGCCTAACCAAAGATAGACGGATGTCCGTGAATTAATAACAACAGCTATAACAGTAATATTAACAGATCATTCCTCCTCCTCGCTTACCAACGAGGAAGCGGACGAACACCCCCCATCCGTTGGCAGTTTTATTATCCATTCCATGAGTGTTGCACTATTTACTAGTCAGTTATTTAGTCAAGTTAAAGCGGTACTTTAGTTATGCTTGTCTATGATCGAGAAACTGTGCTCCAAGTCGTCCATAACCGCGGACACGGCTTTCAGAAAGTTTTACCCTGCAGGGGTGCACAAATAGCAACACACACTCGATCAACCTCGGAAAAACCAAATCAAAACCCAACGAGGCATTCATGACAAAGCAATCACAGGATTCAGAAATATTTCAGGGGGCCACCCCATTGAGTACACCCGCAACGAAGTTAGCCGACTCCGAGACGGACTCAAGGTTTGCGCCAGTGGCTGTAAACGACTGATATATCCCCTGCTCAGCGTCTATTCGAAGAAGAACCAAACAAACAAGGGCCAACATAAATAAAGTGCACAAGCATAGGAATAAAATGCGACAAGCAAACAATCATGCCATGATGAATGATGCACAATTTGCATGGCAATGAAGTAGCATGGCATGGGTGAGGTGTGGAATACAAGAATAAGCATTTTATTGAGTTTTGGTCACATTTTAACCTCATATAAGTTGCTGTAATCTTTATATTTATATGATGCATGCTGCAAAACAGAACAAGGAATGCATAAACAGAAAGGTCTCGTCGAGCTAATCATTTTAGACATATCATTTGTCAAATTTGGAGTTATAAAACAAAAGTTATTAATTAATTAAGAAAAGGGCATTTTATTGTAATTTTAATCAACTTGAAATTTAAAGTGTTCAAAATATATTTTGGATGGCATATTTGAAATCCTCACATTTTTCTGATTCAAAAACATATATTACATGTTGAATTTGGAGTTATAATTCAAAAGTTATTTAAAAACAGATTGAATTTTGAATTTAAATTAATTTTGAAAAGGTTTAATTAAAACAGGCAACAGGAAGAACTTTTCTTACTCAGACCGTCCCAGCCATAGCCACTGACAGGTAGGGCCGCTACTGACTGGGCGAAAACAGCGCAGAAAACCTCCTGTCACCGCGGGCTCGTCTAGCCACTGAGACTGCGGGGTGGGCCATCTGGCGCAGGCCCACGTGACAGCGGCGAGACAGACAGAGGCTGACAGGCGGGGTCGCGATGGAGTGCGGGTTAGGTGTTACGAAAACCGGAGGGCTTTCCTGCAAAAAGCACATAGCGGCTGGCAGGTGGGGTCGGAGGGGAGCGCGGGTTGACGGGAGAACAAGGTGGGGGGGTTTTCTGCAAAACGTGCCGCGGGACTGTGGATCTTCCCTGACGAACGACAATAGACGGAAAATAGCGCGCGGCGACAGAGCGCAGGGCGCGGGGATCGATCCCACGACGCGGGACACGCGCGTGGTGGACGGAACCGCTGCGGTAGGTGTGGGCTTGGCGTCAGGAGGTTGGACGCGTGCTAGAAGAGGCTGGCGCGGCGGGGGAAAGGCTGCAGACAACAGCGAGCCCGGCGCACCGACGGCGCTCGTCCGGTGGCGTGGCGCGTACAGGAAACGGTGAACGGAGGGAGGTTGTCTGGGAGGTTCGGACGCTCACCGTGGGGGCGTCGGTGGAGGTGGTTCGGGCTGGGAGGCAGCCGATCGACGGCGATGTAGACGTTCCGGCGGGCTAGGGTTTGGCGAAGGTGGCGGCGGTACCGGCGGCTCTGGTGCCTCTCCTGCTCGGCTCCGTGTACAGGGGCGACGCTGGGGCTCGGCTCGGTCTTCCTCGACACCTGGACGCCGCGCCCGCCGCCTGGTACGGTGTCGTCGAGAGGAGGCCGACGGAAAGGTGGTGATCGGTGGTGGATGGTGGTAGGGGTAGACGGAGAGGAAGGGGCGGCCTGGGGAGATCTGGAAGAGGCAGAGGATAAAAGGGAGGTGGTGGTGGATAGCAGAGGGGGAGGGGAGGGTGCCGTGGGGGGAGTGGGGAATCAGGTTGGAGATAAAGGTGGCTTCGGCCACCTTTGTCCTTCTCCCTCACGTGCTCGTCATGGGGAGGCTAGGCAGAGGCTGCAAGGGGGGCCAGCAGAGGGGTGAGGCCAGGCTCGGCTCGTGGGGCCGCATGGCAGGGAGAGGTAGCTAGAGAGAGAGAGGGGGTGTGGCATGGAGCTAGGGTTGGATGGAGTAGGCTCGGGTTAGGGTTTTTGGGTAGGGTTGGGGTGGTAGGTAGCTAGGTGGGGCCTGCATGGCATAGAGGAAGGGAGAGAGGCCGAGAGAGAGGGTGTGGGTAGCTAGGGTTAGCTAGAGAGGGGTGGCTCGGGTAGGGTTTTGAAGAGAGGGGGTGAGGTGAGAGAGGTGAGGTTGGGTGTTTTTGACAAGACCAAGCAAGATCAAGCAAAGATCAAACAAGAATAGGTGGATGAGGTGTGGGGTTTAGCAAACTCATCAAGATCAACAAAAAGGAGTGGAAGAGAGGGATAGAGATGTGGTGGTGGATTTTAGCAAGATCATACAAAATCAATCCAAAAGAGTGGTAGAGAGGGGGATGGATGATTCATTCAAAGATTCAAATAAAAACCCAAAAGACTAGAATGTGGTGGTTCTTGCATGGTCCATGCAATAATTAATGCCATGTTTATTCTTGTGAAAACAATAATATTAACATGGCATTATTCTTATGCATTCCCAAAAGTGGATTAAAGCCAAGCAAAAGAAGTGAAAGAATGCCCCATGTGGAGTAGATGGAGATGACCATATTTGAATAAAAATGGGACATGCTAGTGTGTATGTGCCACTAGGTATTTAGTAGCCCAAAAATATCCCAACATGATAATAACCCCAAAACAACACATATGAAAGCTAGAAAAGGGTTCCACTCACAAGGCATGCAAAGGTGGCCATGTGGCTCTTATAAACCCATAATGTGGAAACAATATGGTGCATATATGAGAGCATGTGGAAATAGAATTGGATCCACCCCAACCCACATGAGCTAGAGGTAAAACCAAATAAGTTGCAATGCTCATATAAGATGGAATGGTGGAATGATGGGGTGATGACAAGAAAGGTGGTGGAGTTAAATAAAAGATATGCCCCCAACTCAACTTGGGCATTTAACAATATATCAAGAACCAAATACAATATCAAGAGGCAAATACAATTTACAATGCATATGAGAGAAGAACCAACAAAAAGGGTTTTATATGATGCTCAAATGCAAGGTGGCATGATGACATGAGCATGATATGATTATGATGCAACTATTATATGTAGGAAGTAGCATTTATATAGACTAGGCTAGTAGCATTGCAATTGTTAGACAATTGGGATGCTACAGTCCCAACAGCGATAGCCCTTATGCTCATCACTGTATCCGAGAAAAACACACTTAACAGACTGAGCGGTCAGTTTGGTGCGTTCGCGAGGAGGTAGAAGGACATAGCAAACGCAACCAAATAAACGAAGATTCGAATAGTCTGGAGAGCTACCAGAGAGACGCTCGAGAGAAATACCACCTTGAAGGGCAGCAGAAGGCTGAATGTTAATGAGGTAAGTCGACGTAGCGACAGCCTTAGCCCAGAAATGCGGCGGAAGAGAGGAAGCAATCATCATAGCACGGGTAGTTTCAAGAATATGACGATGCTTACGCTCGGCAACACCATTTTGAGCATGGGCGCCGGGACACGAGAACTGAGCGAGGGTGCCCTGCTCAGCAAGGACACCACGCAGGTGCTAGGAGATATACTCTCCTGCAGAATCAGCACGAAACACACGAATAGGCGTGGAATACTGAGTATGAACCATGACCGGAAAACGCTGATAAATAGAGAGCACCTCACTGCGAGAGCGCATAAAAAACAACCAGGTGTACCGTGAAAAATCATCAATGAATAAAATATAGTATCGATGGCCCCCTTTGGAAGCAAAGGGAGCCGGACCCCAAACATCTGAATGAACTAAATCAAAAGGTCGCTGAGATACAGACACACTAGTAGGATAGGGAAGCTGAATCTGTTTGCCTAACCTACAACCCTGACACGAATGTAAAGACACATCTCCTGAGACAGACCCAGAAGACCACGACAAACTAAGGACGATAAACGGGAGCCACAAAGGTGACCCAGTCGATGATGCCACTGCTAAAAAGAGCCAGTGACAGAAGCAACAACCGCAGAAGAACTAGTAGATGAAGTGTCAGTGGATGGAACGCGAAGCCAGTCTAACTCCCATAGCCCCGGAGACTCAAGACTGCGAGGACCAGCTCCAACCAGGGCCTGGGTACGGCGGTCCTGAACCGCACAAGAATCAGCGTCAAGAATGACACGACAACCAGAATCAGTAAGCTGACTAGCAGAGAAAAGGTTCATCTTAAGACTAGGAACATGAGAAACGTCAGGAACAGAGAAAGATGAAGTAGAAAGGGTGCCTCGACTGGAAACAGGAAGAGAGGTACCATCGGCCGTGATAACACGGACAGGAGAAATAAGAGAGCGAAGAGCAGAAAGAATAGAGGACGCAGAAGTCATATGAAAAGAAGCTCCAGAATCCAGATACCACGGGGATGACGTACCTGACTGTGTAGAAGGTGGTGGTCGCGCGGTGCCAGAAGATCTGATGCATCCCGACCTACAGTCGTTACTACATCAAGGTATCCAACTTACGCCAAGTCGTCATGAACTCCAAAGGTGAACATGTTCCTCTATGCGAGCCCACTTCCTACCCTATTGAATGGTATGCTACTTCATACTCCGTCACATATGCATGATAGGTTCACACCGACCAGTACGGAGGCAAGGGAGGAAGCCCAGAGCATCAAGCCCGACAAGATGGAGGCTTGGAAGATGAGACAGAAGAAGACAGGTCGGCAGCTGCCAGGTCCAAGCGGTACTACTGGTTGTCAGAACCGGTACTACCGGTCAGCGGTACTACCGCCCCCTTCTACTGCTCGCTACTGATGGCTCCAACGGATGCTCCAAGACCGCAAGCGGTACTACCGGTCCCAGAACGGTACTACCGGTGATGACCGGTACTACCGGTCCTAAGTTCGGTACTACCGGTCATGTATGTGCCTGCGCGCACCTGTTGGGCCACAGCCCATGTATTCCCCTTTACTTACCTATTCGCCTAGTTTATCCCCAAACTACCCTTGTTTAGTGGCTGGCCTATAAATAGAGCCCCCACCCCTCATGTATCCCTTAGGCATAGATGATAGACTAAAGACAACCCCCATTGTGGAATCTCTAGTTTTGCCTCATCCCCTTTACCAAGGGGACCGACTATCGTCACCAACCTCGATTGGACTTTGCATCACGCATCCATCGTTGAACAAGGCCTTGGAGTTCGATGTCTCGTCTCCAAGTTGTCAAGACCCTCCCCAAGGTGTTCTTCCCTCTCCGATGTGGATTTGAGGGAGCATGTTGACCGATCTTTCCTTGCGAGGATTCTATCGGACCGGTGGCCGCCGTTCGGGAGCAATCGACCTGGTATCGTGTGAGTTTTGCGTGTGTTCATCGTGTTCTTCGCGAGGTGTGTGTTCGCTTCCGCTACCTTCTCCATTTCCCCTCGCTTTCCCATCGAGTTGACCACGAGATCCGTGAAGATCGGGCCACCCAAGAGGTTAACCCCTCCATCATCTGGTATCAGCAGCTTTTGGCTGCCACAGATTTCTCATCGATTTGGTATTTTCCCCATAAATTTGAAAATTCCACCAAAAATAGCCCCAATTCGTGTTTTGGATCGATCTGACATTTGAGTGAGTTTTGGTAGGTTTTGATCCGTGGATTACTTGCTAAACTTGTTGATCTACCTTCCCCTGTGTTCCCATGGCCTAATTCTTTGTTTTCCCCCTTCGATTTGGTGTTTTTCTTAAAGATTTTCCGCCCAAATCACCCCAAAATCGCGAAAACGCGTCAAATCTGGGCGTCCCTGGACCAAGCGGTACTACCGGTCCAAATATCCGGTACTACCGGACCAAGCGGTACTACCGGTCCCAATATCCGGTACTACCGCCCAGTACAGAAAGAAAACATCAGGTTCCCAGATTTCAGCCGCTCACCGTTTTGAGCATAACTTTTGCATTCGAACTCGGATTTTGGTGTTCTTTAGCTTGTTTCGAAGAGGAGAAGGAGCTCTACATCATCATCCACGTTTTTCATGCTATCTACTACATACAAATTCCGTGAGCAAGGCGTAATCCAACAATAAAGGGTGAAGATCATCGACGAAAGGTATAAACATTCCGTGACTTTTCCCCACTTGCATTCCTTTGTGAACCCCACTATCTTTGCGAGCAACAAACACCTATTGAGACTAGTTCCTCTTATGATTGTTTGGGCTATGCACATTTGATACCTTGTAGATTCCGAGCAAACATTGTGAGCGATATCTCATATAGTTATCTTGTATAGTTGTTGGCACAAGGAAGAGGCAAGTGAAAAAGAAAAAGAAAGAAAAATAGAAAAAATATAGAAAAAAGGAAAAAAAAGAGAGAGAAAGAAATATACATGTGCCTCATAGAATAGGAAGTGCAAGCTCGATGAACATCATATAGGTGGTACTTATTGTGCATATCTTGTAACCCACCAATTTTGTGCAATCGAACTAGCGTCTCTCCTTGTACTTGTGTGACACGAGCTTATAGTCTTCGTTAGGTAATCTTTTGGTTCTTAGCTCACTTTCTCCGTCGCACAAGTCCCATTTATCCCACCGTGTGTGTTTCCTTGTACATATTTCCTATCTTGTGGATTGACTTGTTTGCTTTGTGATCATTGTGGTTCTTTACTTGCCATTACAACATCTTGATTTCGGATTGGTTCTTGACATGCCACTTTCCATACATATCCACCATAGGCCTTGTGTGTGTGTGTTTTTTGGTTCGTAGTTGGTTTTGGTGTTCCACGTGAACTTCACTTTGCTTGGTTTATTGCTCTCAAGTGTGGCCACTTGTACGATACGATCTTCCAAGGTAAAGTAAGGTTTGACGTTGTATCCCTAACTCCCACTACCACTTCCATATACAGCGCTTGGTCTTGTGCATCATGTCTAGGGACTCCGGAACCGAGGATGATATCTATGAAGAATCCATGATGAGCCACCATGATTACGACTCCACAAGTATAGAGGACATGACGGAGCACTACACCTACGACGACTCCACATGCCTGGAAGACATGGAGCTCTACCTCGACAATGGCTCCTCATGCATGGAGCCTATGGAGCACTACACCGACAATGGCTCCACATGCTTGGGTGATATGGAGTACTACACCAACAATTACTCCCCAAGCATGGACGACTTCGAGTGCGACATCGATGACGCCTCGCCAAGCATGGAGGACACGGAGAACTTCATCGACTTTGATGGCTCATCCATGAGCCATGAAGAATTCCTCCACCGTGTGGAGATGGAAGCCTACTACGCCAAGCAAGAGGAGGCGCATCATCAAGATTCCATGACCTTCAAGGCCAAGCGTGCCACACCAAAGGGCACCACCTACTTCGATGATCCACCTCCATGGCGACAAGTGCCACCACCTAGATGGCGTCAAGCGCCACCATCTCCAAGGCGCCAAGCTCCATCACCTCCAAGGCGTCAAGCTCCACCATCTCCAAGGCGCCAAGCTACATCACCTCCAAGGCGCCAAGCTCCAACTCCTATCCAAACAAGAGTGGCGTCCAAACATCATATGCATCAAGAGGCGCCAAGAAACAAGAATCTTCATCGACAAACATCCTCTCATGAGCATCGCCACCATAAAGAGGATACAAGACATCGTCAAAGGCATCTTCGCCATAAAGACGAAGAATTCATGATGAGCACCAACCATAATGCTCAAGCAAGCTCAAGAAGGCACCATAAGCACAAGAAGAGTGCCAAGGCAAATGATCACCGTCGTGAGTGTCATGTGGACGACCAAGTGCGCCACCTACATCAACCATCGCCAAGGCACGCCAATGACCTCCGTCGACACCATCATAGGGCACCTTCAACTACTCGTGTCACCACCACAATGGCACCAAGAGCAAGCCTTCCTCCACGCCATCAAGCTTCAACGTACTCTTGACTTCCACGACCTCGCGAATGAGGAAAATATAAACCTCTACTTCGCCAAGTTGGATAGCATGAGCCTACCTCCACCACTACTACGAGATGGCCACAAGACGGTCGAGCATGGGATTTTCCCTTCGACCATGGAGGAGAGCGATGATGCCCACCTTATGGCATCCAACCTTGAAGGCGACAAGGTCAAGAATGGTGAGCATGATATTTTCCCTTCACCAAAGGAGGCGCATGGAGTTGAGGAAACCGAGCCTATCCCCATATGCTTGAGTGATGATGTGGTACCAATCCCATGTGAGTATGAGAGCCACTTAGCCCACTTGAGTGAGAACAATAGTGCGATGAGTGACTCCACCTTATGTGAGATTGAGTGCTTCCACTTGGAGGGCATGAGTGATACACCTAGTGAGTTGAGAGTGGTAGTTGATAGGTCAAGTGAGACCATTTCGAATTCTAACAACTTACCCTCTACCTCTAGTGTGTTCTCTTGTGTTGTGCTAGGTTCCATGGATGAAGAAGCACCAAACCATGAAGCAATGATGCCTCCATTGGAGAATATGTACATGGTGCACAAAGATGATGCTATGCCATGGCTACATCAAGAAGACGAAGTCGTCCACAAGGAGGCCACTACTTCCACAACACCCACTTCATATGAGAGGTATGAACAAGGTAACAATAAGGGTGTTGATGATGCCATGATCCCACTAGTGGACATGATGAATTGTGAGGATATGCATGTTATGGATGACACTTGTGACATTACATATGCTTCACTCATATTCCCATGTGATGCTTTGCCTTTGCATAATATTCATCATGTGGAATTGTTTGAGTGTGATAACATTGCCATAAACATGTCGTGCTATGCATCTTGTGTGTATCCTCCAATTGCTTCGGACTTGTCTTGTCATGCTAGTCATTCAATTTCTCCCGTTGCTTGCGATAAGATGAATGCTTGCTATTTCACTTGTTTTGCTTGCAACAATATTGATCATATGCGTTCTAATGATATGGCCCCCATAGCTTTCTCAATTTTTGGAGATTTTGATGATTGCCATGATAAGCATGTTCCCCACTTGCATACTCACCATGCATCTATTTCATACTTTATTGAAATTAATGGTGATGTGCACAAGAAGAGATATGTCATGATGGATGATGTCTATCTCTACCATGCACACACGTTCTTACTTTTGTGTATGATGTGTGTAGGTGCCCGCACAAGAATGTCAACCTCGGTTGAGCACGAGTTGACAAAAAGAGCTCTAGAGAGCATCCCACAAGTGAGTTCAAGATCGAACCCAGCTCTGATACCTTTTGCATGCTTTGCATCTTTCATGTTGGAAAATTGCTCTTTCCTATGGTTTGATTGCAAGCATGTTGATGGTATTATCTCACCTTGTGACATTCATGTTTCTTCGCTTTTGGATAATGATGCTTTGTGTGTTGCAACAAAAATGTTGAACATTTTCTCTTTCCGATGTTTTGTGTGCAACCACAATTCCATTAAGAGCAGGTATTGTCATGAGAGATTCCAAGAATCTCGTCTTGTTGTTGCAACAAACATAAGGACCACTTGCTCTTTCATTTGGTTTGTTTGCAAACATGCCGTTTTTGCTTCCACTTGGGATACCCATACTCCCATGAAATTTGCTTTTGATGATTTGTGTGTGACATCCAACATGTTGAACAATTTCTCTTTCCAATGGTTGGTTTTCACACATAATGATGTTTCTTTGGACATTCTTCCTTGTGTGTTTTTGCCGAATTCTCCTATTCTTGCGTCAAAGATGTTGATTGAAATTTTGATCAATGCTTTGAGTGCCCCACTACTACGTTATATGGAGTTTTTGAGTTCCCACATTTGGATGATGTCCAAACAATTTCCATGCACTTTTACCTTGCATATGCATTCCATTTGCTATACATGCATTGTACTCCCTCCATTTGGAAATGTAAGATGTTTTAGGTTTGTGAAGAAGATGTATCTAGACACATTTTAGTGTCTAGATTCATTTGAACCTATACACTAAAACATGTCTAGATACATCTCCTTCAAAAATCTAAAACATCTTATATTTCTAAACGGAGGGAGTACTAATAGTGTTGTGAACAAGAATGGACATGCCACATTTGACATGCTCCTCTATCACGCACAAAAATATTTTGCTTGGTCTTTGTGGTGTGAAGGTACAAGTGCATACACGTCAACTTCTACCAACTACGTGTTGACAAGAAAAACCGAAGAGAGTTACCTATGGCTACCCTTCATCGAGCTATCTCTACAAGCTAAGGTGACTTCCTTCTACTTGAGGACTCATGCTATAATGTTCATGAATTGGCTACGCTTTGAGTGTTGCTTCGCTTTTGTCGTGAGCTTTGTAGGCTTCATGGAAGGTGAAGGAACATTGAAGTGTTGTCAAGTCAATCTTCCCGAGGACGACTATATGGTGAACCCCAGGATCAAGGATGTCCTTCGACCTCTTCTACTTCGTGATGAACATGGAGAGTCGAGGACGACTCTTTTTGAAGTGGGGGGAGATGATGCATCCCGACCTACAGTCGTTACTACATCAAGGTCTCCAACTTACGCCAAGTCGTCATGGACTCCAAAGGTGAACCTGTTCCTCTATGCGAGCCCACTTCCTACCCTATTGAATGGTATGCTACTTCATACTCCGTCACATATGCATGATAGGTTCACACCGACCAGTACGAAGGCAAGGGAGGAAGCCCGGAGCATCAAGCCCGACAAGACGGAGGCTTGGAAGAGGAGACGAAAGAAGACAGGTTGGCAGATGCCAGGTCCAAGCGGTACTACTGGTTGTCAGAACCGGTACTACCGGTCAGCGGTACTACCGCCCCTTCTACCGCTCGCTACTGACGGCTCCAACGGATGCTCCAAGACCGCAAGCGGTACTACCGGTCCCAAAGCGGTACTACCGGTGATGACCGGTACTACCGGTCCTAAGTCCGGTACTACCGGTCATGTATGTGCCTGCACGCACCTGTTGGGCCACAGCCCATGTATTCTCCTTTACTTACCTATTCGCCTAGTTTAACCCCAAACTACCCTTGTTTAGTGGCTGGCCTATAAATAGAGCCCCCACCCCTCATGTATCCCTTAGACATAGATGATAGACTAAAGATAACCCCCATTGTGGAATCTCTAGTTTTGCCTCATCCCCTTTACCAAGGGGACCGACTATCGTCACCAACCTCGATTGGACTTTGCATCACGCATCCATCGTTGAACAAGGCCTTGGAGTTTGATGTCTCGTCTCCAAGTTGTCAAGACCCTCCCCAAGGTGTTCTTCCCTCTCCGATGTGGATTTGAGGGAGCACATTGACCGATCTTTCTGTAGGGGTTTGTAGCATGGAAAACAAAAAAATTCTACCGCATGCATACAAACAAGCCAAGATCTATATACTAGATTGTAGCAACGAGTCGATAGAGGAACTCACCCTCGAAGATTCCAAAGCGGTTAACGAGAGCAGATTCTCGTGGGTGATGTAGTCGTACACTTGCCGATCTCAAGATCGCGTAGACGATCCTTCTGGTGCTGTGTTCCGGCAGCGCTTCCGCAGTCGGTCACACGTTCGGTAATCGATGAAGACCTTCCTCTCCCTTGTTCCAGCAGGCAGCGGATGTTGTAGCACTCTCCTCGTGATTCCGGCAGCACGACGGCGTGGTACCGGAAGTAGAGGGGAGATCTCGCAGGGCTTCGCCTTAAGCCGGAGCAAGTATGGTGGACTATGAGAGGGCCTCGGTGATCTAGGGTTTAGACACACCAAATAGAGGGAGCTAGGCCGGCGGCTAGGGAAAGAGGGGAGCCCCAACTCGGCGACTTGGCAAACCCTAGGATGCGGCGGCAACAATGGTGGAGGCCGGCGGCTAGGGTTTAGGTTTAGAGGAGAGAGGTGTAGGTTTGGAGGGGCAGCCCTACCCCTCCTTATATAGGTGGAGGGGGCACGCCAAGGGGAGGGGAGTCCCTCCCCAACTCGGTCTCCAAGGGCCGGCGGTGGAGGGAGAGGGACTTCCTCCCCAAGTAGGTTTCCTACTCTCCCTCCACCAAACAAAATAGCCGTCTGACTTTTCAAATTGGCGTTTGACTTTTCAAACTAGGATTTGATTTAACCCTTTATTTTGTTCAGCGATGACACCTAGTACATGATGTAACCATTCCAACTTGTTATGACACATTCATGTACCCTTCCTCTCCGGAGTGCCGGACATTCCGGAACCTTCTAGAACATTCCCGA
The DNA here is from genome assembly GCA_916181665.1 of Avena sativa. Lineage (NCBI taxonomy): Eukaryota > Viridiplantae > Streptophyta > Magnoliopsida > Poales > Poaceae > Avena > Avena sativa. The sequence continues at coordinate 380,237,372 of OV702280.1, read as the reverse complement.
TGAAAACACCGGAACCATTCTCCAACCCCGAAACAGGACTTTCCTTATATGAATCTTATTCTCCGGACCATTCCGGATCTCCTCGTGATATCCGGGATCCCATCCGAGACTCCAAACAACATTCGGTCTCTTACTCATCATTCCATAACTACTCAATAACATCGAATCCTTAAGTGTGTCTCCCTACGGTTCGTGAATTATGCGGACATGATCGAGACACTTCTCCGATCAATAACCAATAGAGGAATCTGGAAATTCATATGGCTTCCACATATTTCTACGATTACTTTGCGATCGAATGAACCACTTACATATGATACCAATTTCCCTTTGTCTCACGATAGTTTACTTATCCGAGGTTTTGATCGTCGGTATCTCTGCATACCTAGTTCAACCTCGTTACCGATAAGTACTCTTTTCTCGTTCCCGTGATATGTGATCCCTTGTGAGACAGTCACATGCTTGCAAGCTAATTGGATGACATTCCACCGAGAGGGCCCAGAGTATATCTATCCGTCATATGGATGGACAAATCCCACTCTTGATCCATGTGCCTCAACCCATACTTTCCAAACACTCAATGCCACCTTTATAGCCACCCAGTTACGGTGTGGTGTTTGATGTCATCAAAGCATCCTTCCGGTGATGGTGATTAACATGATCTCATGGTCGAAGGAATTAGGTTACTATGTATCAGAAAGCTTATAGCAAATGAACTATATTAAATGACTTGATCTTTATGCTACGCTTAACTATAGGAGTATGTCCATCACATCATTCTCCTAATGATATGACCTTGTTGTTAATAACATCTCTATGTTCATGATAAGGAAACCATGATCATATATTAACCAACAAGATAGTTTAACAAGAGTCTTTACTAGGGACTCTTTTATGTTTACAAATCACACAAGTATTAATGTTTCCGGTTAATACAATTATAGCATGGTATGTAAACATTTATCATAAGTATGAAGATATGATAATAACCACTTTATTATTGCCTCTTGGGCATATCTCCAACAGTCTCCCACTTGCACTAGAGTCAATAATCTAGTTTCAAACCTTTGTGTATTCAACACCTATGGCTTTCTGGTGTCGTATGTACACGATTGCTAGTGGTCAACTGATCTTCGGATCTGACACTTCTAATTCCGTGTGTAATTGCATGTCTTTGTGTCTCTACGCATCACTCATTCTCTAATGAGATGGCTTTGTATAAATTTGGTCCTTTGGTGAGACCTTTAGTTCTTTGAGGTTAAAACATGTTGATAATATTGTCGTACAATATATCTTCATAGTATTATCCCGTTGTGAACTACACCTAGTTTGATAACAAACTTCTTGACACAAATGCCCTCTTTAGCTGCTGTAATAGCAGTCATATACTTAGCCTTTTGTTGTAATATCTGTCACAATGTCTTAACTTTGGAACTCATCCAAATCCATTATGGAACTTACTTTCCATTATATTGTGCCACCCTTAGTTTAGATTGAGATAAACTTAATTTGTACTTTGTGACAAAACTAGTATCAATGTAATTCATTTACAATGAACTAACAATCTATTTGTCATTTCTACAAAATAATATATTCTTAGTTCTTTTACAAGATCATAAGAATATCTTTACTATCGTCCAATGATTATCTTATGAATCATTCTGATATTTGCTCATAACATTTAGAGCATAGGACATATCTGGATTTGTACATATCACACTATGATTGATATAAATACTCTTTGTGATTTCATACATCAAGTATCAATCTATACTTGAATCTTTGTTTCAATTACCAAGTGTCAATACACTTGAATATATCATCAATATTGAACTCATTCAATCCTTTCTGTGCGACAAGAACCTTTCTTGTAGTTTCTATATTGAACTTATTCAATACATCATCTATGTACTTTCGGCACAACCATATTAGCGTCTATTGATGCAAATATTTGGGTTTTGCCTAAGTCTTTCATCGGGATGAAATTCTTAATATGTGTTAATAAAATATACATCATTTTTAATCAACAATATGTCTTCCACATAATGATTAGAAACATGTCTTAGCGCTCCCACTTAATTTCTTGCAAATGCAAGCATCTTCATTGTCTCTGATGAAATTAAACTCTTTTAACAGTTTCATCATAGTGAAGATTCCAACTCCGCGATGCTCACTTCAACCATTGAAGTTTGCATATGCTTTTAGCATCCTTTGAATTAACAAAACCCTATGGACCGTGTTATGCACATGTCCTAGGTAACAATTGTATTAGAAGAACTTGTTTTGTTTATTCAACTACCACATAACAAAATTATATGTAGTGGTTGCTACATTAATCCGTCTAGACTAAATATCTCTATGAAAGATCAAATCTTGTCATAGTCAACCTTTGAACATTGTTGTGAACTCTTTCCCAACATGTCGACTATTTCATAGATGTGCAACATCCATGTCTATTTCTTTATAGATCCAAACACAACTGTAAGGTCTTACACCTTTCTCGAGGGTCCTTCAAGTTCAAAACTTGATATCTCGTGTATGGAACTATCACGGATTTTATGGCTTCAAGCCATTTTACGGAGTCAGGGCCCATCATCGCTTCTTTGCATGTAGTCGGATCATTATCGTTAAATAATGATTTAACTCTCAAATCTTGATATTTGATTGTTTACCCGACCTTCTTGTTTCAATAGGAACTTAGTCCTCCGTGACCACAACCTTTGAGGCACGTGAGCCATGAGCATTGTTGCTACCTCCGGAACACTTTTCGGCGCTGCGCAACTCTGCACATATAGCTAAGGTTCTTTTAACCTTATCAAAGTTCTATTGTCCTCCCACTTAACTTTTCACGAAAAATTCCTTCTCAAAGAAAATTGACGTTCTAAGCGACAAACACTTTTGCCTTTGGTGTTATGGAGGAATACTTAACTATTATTCAAAATAACATACAAAGATATGTTCATCCGATTTTGGTTGCAAACATCTTTCTTATGCATAGCATACCAATTTTTAAGAAAGGACAACTTGGGTTTTATCCCAAACCATAACTTTATATGGTGTCAATTCAACGGATTATGATGAAGCTCTTTTCAGTGGAAAAACGGGAGTCTCTAAAGCTTTTAATCTTTAAAATATAATGGCAGTTTTATGAATTACACCTTCGATCTTACCATGTCAAACAAGGTTTAATTACATATCTCGAACGCTCCATACTCTTATGGTGTTTCGGGAAATGCAAATCCACGGAACGATTCCTTAAATCTTAGGTATTATGCTAAACTTGTAACTCAAATATCTTCCTTTATGATCTTATCATAAACTATTTATATTCTTGTTTAAATGATTTTGCACTTAATCTTGAAAATCTTTGAACTTTTCAAATGTTTCATACTTCATCCTTATTAAGTATATATTCATATATTCACTCAAATTTTCGGAGAAAGCATATGAAGTTGAAATCCATCGCTCTTGACTACACATAATGGACTTCATACAACAATATGTACAAGTTCCAATAAGTTAGTCATTCGTTCCCTTTTGGCCTATGAACGAAGTTTTAATTATCTCTAGGAAAGTTTCACAAGCGTCATTTGATCAAAAATCAAAAGGACTCCAAAATTCCATCCACATGGAGTTTCTTCATGTTTTCTTTCCAATATAATTTAAACGGCGATGTCACTTCCTAAATGATCTTTCAATCAATTTGTCTTTCGACATTTTTAGCACTAGTTTTATGAATGTGATTTCTCCAACGAGATTTGTGAATCATCCATCTTTTATGGATTACGGCAATTATTTGAACAACCCTTTTGTTCTCATAATGCCTGATAAAACAAATCTTGAAGGCAGGATTTGATGTTTAACAAGCAGCACAATAACCCTTTATTTGTTCTTGATGAACATCATCACATATTCTTTTGCTAGTTACTTAGGCCATTGTAGTTCATGAATTGTGTTGTTTCGTATGACGGTTCACACCAACAAATTCAGTATCAAATACTTAAGAACCACATTGTTTAATAAGCAAAGAATATATCCATAACATGTATATCATCTATATACTTAAGCTGAACAATTCTAGTCTTTTCTTTTCTGCCATATACTTATGAGATTCTCTTTCAGTATTTCCTTTTCTGCTTGAAAGAATCTATCAACATCAATAGTGGAGCCATATACATGACACATAGTCCAAAGCATGTATAGTTAAATACCAATGTCTTTGGACTTGCACTTTGAAGTAGATCACCATCATCAAATGTTTGGTGTTCTTTCAAATTCCTTTCTTTAGTAATCTTTTGGTGTAGTAAATATTTTATCTACATCAAATATTCACCCTTATCATGGAATTATCCATGATCAAGCTACTTTTAGCTTTTAACGGTGAACTGCGAGTATAATGTTGCTCTCCAAAACATTTTGGAGGATTAGGACAACTAGTGTCTCCAACCTTTTGCAAATTCTCATCAAATATGAGAACATGACTTTTGCCATATTATACTCTGTCATGTTGCAACCAAAACTTCGTTTCAGATATCACAATATCTTCCACACATCATGGTTTCTGAAACAACTCTTTTAGATCCTAGATAACCTTGATATTAAGACAATCCTTTGAATATCAAGAATCATGGAGACAAACATGATACTCATACACTAACACTTGGAATTTTCACTCTTGATTTAATACTAATTATTAAACTTCATGGAGTAACCAGAACTTAATGAAAGTTTGCAATATGACTTTTAAACTTTAGATTAACACTTTAAAACAATACGATACCAGTTCGTAAAGTAACTAACCAGAATTCTTTAGTTCTATCATCTCAATTAAAACTAAGCGCAAGGTGGTAAACGGATGCCAATGACTACAACAACTATGCAAATTCACTTTGATTTAATTTATGATAAATAGTGTTCAACTTTTAATCATATTGCCGTTGAACTCCCACTCAAAACAATATCCCTCACATTGTTTTAGTGATCACACGAACCAAATCCACCACATCAAAACCGATCATCACGAGAGTTGATGTAGCTTCAATGGCGAACAATCAACATGTTCATCATATCTACTATATGACTCATGCTTTACCTTTCGGTGATCCGTGTTCCGAGACCATGTCTGTACATGCTAGGCTCGTCAAGATCAAACCTTAGCTTCCGCATGAGCAAATCTGGCTTGCTCACGTTGTATACACTCGCAGAATCTAACACACCCGATCATCACGTGGTGCTTCGAAACAACGAGCTTTAGCAACGGTGCTTACTAAGGATGAACACTTTAAAACTTGAAATTGTGTGCTTGAGGGATCATCTTATAATGCTACCGTCGTAAACTAAGCAATACAAGATGCATAAAAGGATTAACATCACATGCAATTCATAATATGTGATATGATATGGCCTTTCTTCTTTGTGCTTCCGATCTCCATCTTCAAGCACGAACATGATCTCCATCATCACCGGCATTGCATCAAGGTCAATGATGCTGCTCCATGGTTGTCTTCCACTAGCTTCAACTATTACAACTACTTTTAATAGACACGCGGGTCTTAACAGAATTTAAAGACAACCATATGGCTCCTGCCGGTTGCCAACTTACAATAAGGAACATTGCATACATCAAATATAATCACAATCATGGCCATATCACATCACAACACACCCCTGCAAAACAAAGTTAGACGCCTCTAATTTTCTTTGCATATTTTACGTGGTTTGGGGCTTTCAATAAGTGTCGTTCTAACTTACGAACAAGAACCACAACATTGATACTAGTATTGTCAATCACCCGTTGTAAATTGAATCTTAACTATGTTGGGAGAAACAGGCACCCGCAAAGCCACTTATGCAATACAAGTTGCATGTCAAGCGTGGAGCAAGTCTCATGAACGATGTCATGTAAGGTTAGCCCGGGCCGCTTCATCCCACCATCCCGCAAGATGCAAAGTACACAAGAAGCAATCGACAACAAAAGCATCAACGCCCACAATGACCATTGTGTTCTACTCGTGCAACAGATCTACATATAGACACGGCTCTGATACCACTGTAGGGGTTCGTAGCATGGAAAACAAAAAAATTCTACCGCATGCACACAAACAAGCCAAGATCTATCTACTAGATTGTAGCAACGAGTCGATAGAGGAACTCACCCTCGAAGATTCCAAAGCGGTTAACGAGAGCAGATTCTCGTGGGTGATGTAATCGTACACTTGCCGATCTCAAGATCGCGTAGACGATCCTTCCGTCCTGCGTTCCTGCAGCGCTTCCGCAGTCGGTCACACGTTCGGTACTCGATGAAGACCTTCCTCTCCCTTGTTCCAGCAGGCAGCGGAGGTTGTAGCACTCTCCTCGTGATTCCGGCAGCACGACGGCCTGGTACCGAAAGTAGAGGGGAGATCTCGCAGGGCTTCGCCTTAAGCCGGAGCGAGTATGGTGGACTATGAGAGGGCCTCGGTGATCTAGGGTTTAGACACACCAAATAGAGGGAGCTAGGCCGGCGGCTAGGGCAACAGGGGAGCCCCAACTCGGCGACTTGGCAAACCCTAGAGGCGGCGGCAACAATGGTGGAGGCCGGCGGCTAGGGTTTAGGTTTAGAGGAGAGAGGTGTAGGTTTGGAGGGGCAGCCCTGCCCCTCCTTATATAGGTGGAGGGGGCACGCCAAGGGGAGGGGAGTCCCTCCCCAACTCGGTCTCCAAGGGCCGGCGGTGGAGGGAGAGGGACTTCCTCCCCAAGTAGGTTTCCTACTCTCCCTCCACCAAACAAAATAGCCGTTTGACTTTTCAAATTGGCGTTTGACTTTTCAAACTAGGATTTGATTTAACCCTTTATTTTGTTTAGCGATGACACCTAGTACATGATGCAACCATTCCAACTTGTTATGACACATTCATGTACCCTTCCTCTCCGGAGTGCCGGACATTCCGGAACCTTCTAGAACATTCCCGATGAAAACACCGGAACCATTCTCCAACCCCGAAACAGGACTTTCCTTATATGAATCTTATTCTCCGGACCATTCCGGATCTCCTCGTGATATCCCGGATCCCATCCGAGACTCCAAACAACATTTGGTCTCTTACTCATCATTCCATAACTACTGAACAACATCGAATCCTTAAGTGTGTCTCCCTACGGTTCGTGAATTATGCGGACATGATCGAGACACTTCTCCGATCAATAACCAATAGAGGAATCTGGAAATTCATATCGCTTCCACATATTTCTACGATTACTTTGCGATCGAATGAACCACTTACATACGATACCAATTTCCCTTTGTCTCACGATAGTTTACTTATCCGAGGTTTTGATCGTCGGTATCTCTGCATACCTAGTTCAACCTCGTTACCGATAAGTACTCTTTTCTCGTTCCCGTGATATGTGATCCCTTGTGAGCCAGTCACATGCTTGCAAGCTAATTGGATGACATTCCACCGAGAGGGCCCAGAGTATATCTATCTGTCATATGGATGGACAAATCCCACTCTTGATCCATGTGCCTCAACCCTTACTTTCCAAACACTCAATGCCACCTTTATAGCCACCCAGTTACGGTGTGGTGTTTGATGTCATCAAAGCATCCTTCCGGTGATGGTGATTAACATGATCTCATGGTCGAAGGAATTAGGTTACTATGTATCAAAAAGCTTATAGCAAATGAACTATATTAAATGACTTGATCTTTATGCTACGCTTAACTATAGGAGTATGTCCATTACATCATTCTCCTAATGATATGACTCTGTTGTTAATAACATCTCTATGTTCATGATAAGGAAACCATGATCATATATTAACCAACAAGATAGTTTAACAAGAGGCTTTACTAGGGACTCTTTTATGTTTACAAATCACACAAGCATTAATGTTTCCGGTTAATACAATTATAGCATGGTATGTAAACATTTATCATAAGTATGAAGATATGATAATAACCACTTTATTATTGCCTCTTGGGCATATCTCCAACACTTTCCTTGCGAGGATTCTATCGGACCGGTGGCCGCCGTTCGGGAGCAATCGGCCTGGTATCATGTGAGTTTTGCATGTGTTCATCATGTTCTTCGCGAGGTGTGTGTTCGCTTCCGCTACCTTCTCCCTTTCCCCTCGCTTTCCCATCGATTTGACCATGAGATCCGTGAAGATCGGGCCACCCAAGAGGTTAACCCCTCCATCAAGATCTAGGCATAGAACCAGCAGTACCCGACGAGGAAGAGCCTGTAGCAGTGAGTAGACTACGAAGAATGTCCTGAGCAGACAGTGCAACAGCAGAAGATCCTGAAGAACCAGCCTGCCTACGAGCATGGTACTGCTGACGTAAGCTAGGATCCCTCCTCCAGCAGCTAGAGACATCGTGGCCAGGCTTGCCACAGTAGGCACAGGGAGGACGAGGAGGTGCTGTCATACCATAAGGCTGTTGAGGCTGACTCTGGCCCTGGACCGGAGGAGTAGAGAGTATCGGCAGTACTGGAGACTGCAACGAAGCCGACGGCACAGGAGGACCATGAGCAGCAAGTACGGAGGGAGCCTCAAGAAGACAAGCACCACAAAGACGAGTCTCCTCAGCACGAAGCTCAGACAGTACCTCAGAGAGCGGAACACGACCACGGCAAGCAGTTGGGCACGTCGCGTCTCAAACTCCTTACGGAGCCGCGACAAGAACTCAAAAATGCACTGAAACTCCAGATCCGCGTGCACAGTCAAACAGCAGGGACATGTGGCACACACAGCTGTACGAAGAGAATCAAGTTGACGCCAAATAGCAGCACTCTGAGTATAGAACTCATCAACAGTAGAGTCACCATGCTGAAGAGCATGCTCCTGGTGAACCACAGACAGGTAAAGAGCATCCCCAGACGGCTGATAGCGCTGACGAAGAAAAGCCCACTGAGCAGCAGCAGTTGGAAGACCCATGAACTCAGCAGCATAGTGAGGCAGAACACTGGAAGTGAGAACAGCAGCAGCACGAGCATCCTCATCTATCCACTGAGTGTAGTCAGTCAGATCCTGAGGAGCATCGGGGGCAAGGGCAATAGGCGACGTAGGAGCAGCGGGGCGCGGCGGACAGGAGACCTCGCCAGAAAGCACACCCCAAAGACGAAGACCGCGCATGTGGACGCGCATAAAGACAGTGAAATCAGGATAATTCGCGTCATTAAAAATCACCGGGCAACTAGGAAACGTAAGATAGCCCGACGAGGAAGACATTTTTTTTTGCTCTTTTTTTGACGAAAATCAGATCAGATCTGATCCGCAACACGCAGCAACAGCCGCGGCGGACGGGGTCGACAGGCCGGGCGACGGCCGGGAGGCGGCGACGGTCGGGCGGCGGACGGCGACAGGCCGTCGGGGGGGGGCAGGGCGGTCGGGCGGCGGCCAGGGCGGATAGGGCGGCGGCCGGGGCGGATCGGACGGGCGACAGCGACCGGGGAGGACGGGGCAAGCTCGCAGGAGGCGAGGGAGAGGCAGCGGCGGCGGCCGGGCGCGGCGGCAGGAAGCCGGGACGGGCGGTGGCGGCTGCGAGAAGAGGAGCTACCTTACAGCTCTGATACCATGTTAGATTAATAGACTTGTTCTATTACCAGAGGGCCAAAGGCCACAATATACAGTACATGTATAAGCGCAAATATACAGGAAACCTCCTAACACACGGGGAAACTATAATATACAAATATATACTCTAACAGAATTCACTCTTTTTTTTACCAGGGTAACTAAGAGGATTGGAAAAAAAATTAATTAGTCGGCTTGCTTGCTTAATATATTAGTGTTCAAAAAAAAAAACTTTGCGTCACAAATCCGTGCTTGGATTTCGTATTCTAAAAAAGTGGTGCTTTGGATTTCGTGTTGACGTGAGAAAAGGCAGGAATCGAGAATTTTCTATGTTGCCGGAGGAGCAAGGCAACTGAAAGAGGACCGCGGGCGATGCTCATTGCTCAGTCAGTCACCAATACGCACCCTGGTCTGCTGATTCTGACCTTCCCTGCACGCGACTGCAGGACCAGATGACAGCCGAATTAGCACAATAAATTAGCCTCCTAAGCTCTTCTCTTCTCTAGTTGTGCGTGTTCTTTCCCTGCAGGTCGGCCAGAGAAGGAGGAGCATGGCGCAGTTCTTCGGCCGCATGTGGGACAGAGCTCAAGGTAAATCGACCTGTTTTCTTCTCATTTTCTTGATTCATTCGTGCAGTGTAGGTAGGCAGTTTTTGATATACTTTCAGTTTCCCAATCACCATCAGCAGACAGAAGAAAAAAACAGACAGTGTGCAGTTTTCTGAACGCAAGATGTGACGTTTGTATGTTGTAGGGAAGCTGGATGTTCTGAGGATCTGCGAGAAGGTGTTCGAGGAATTGGCCGTCGTGAACACCGCCAAGAACACGAAACTCCTGGAGATCACCTCCCTCCACGTCGCCACCCTCATGGTCTACAAGTGAGATATCGTATCAAGCTACCTACCTGGCCACATTGCTAGTTTTTGTTTCCGGCGTTCCCTGCGTGTATGCTAACTTCGCTCCGTTTCGTCCAACGCTTCGTCTAGCTCAATCAACAAGCAGCTGGTCGGACCTCACAAGGACCCTCCGTGCATGCGGGTCGTCTCTGAAAAGATGGAGGTATCTGCTCCTTTTTTTTCCATCTAAACTTTCATATCTAGAGCGATCTGTTATGGAAATGACTTGATCTGATCGGCTGCAGAGCTACCGGGCGGTGAAGCCGGAGGGGATAACGCAGCAGGAGTTCCGGGAGCTGATCATGGAGTGGGTGAGGAAGGACCTGCGCCTCGTCCTCGCCAACAAGGCGGCCGTGGCGATCCTGGCATCGCCGCTGCTCGCCGTATCGGCCAAGAACGTCGGCAGGCAGGTGCCGAGGATGAGGGACGCCGTCGACAGGGTGCCCACGCCGCTGCTCGTCGCCGTCTTCTCCGCGGGGCTCATGCTCCTGCAGGACGTCCGGGCGGGCAAGCAGTGATGCACACCTGAACCCATCGCGTCCTGCCGTGTGATCGTCAATTTGCCTTGCACCCCCCGGCAGTGAGCAATGTATTCAATCTGCACAATTGAATCAAAACTGTATGAAAACAGCTCCGTATGAGAATTTGTGGCCAAAGGAAGTGGTAACAAATGTACTATGATTACTATGATTTCTCAGCGACTGGGCAACTGTATTCTTACAAGTTCAGTGCCCCTGCATTTGAAAGTCTGCTTACAGACTGCATAACAGTATGACACTAGTACAAAGTGTGAAGCTTCATACATGCTCTTGAATTTTAACGGCATCTTAATTAGCGTGAGTTTGCTTCCTTTCGTTGACACTTGATGCTTACATGGACTTGCGTGCAATTTCAGAATTAGTGTAATTTTGATTTACTAAAGCATTGACGATTTTGAATTACGCAGTCGTTGTCTGATTTGGATTAACTTACACTTTCGTTCATGATGTTAAGAAATCACCGGTTCCTACTGATGGCGGATGAACTAGCCCGCCGTGATTATTCAGATGCTGAGTATGAGCCGTTCATATTTGAGCACATTGACTCTTTCAAAAAAGGTAGAATATAATTGAGCACCATGTGGCTCGTGTTATAAGGCACCGTGGACTTTATCCCCTATACTTGTATTTCTCTTCCTACTATTAATGAGTTGTCCACTTGTTTTGTGTTTTTTTATTGTGAGAATTTTTAACTGCTACTGTTAAGAAAATTTGTAAAATGCACATAGGAAGAAGGCGGATACAGAGCACCTGAATCCTCCCTTTTTTTTCTAAATTCAAACATAGGTTCTATATAAGAATGATGACTACATATTAGTACGGAGTATGAATTGATCAGGCACCAGAGACCATGCACCACCTGATGATCGGTTGCCCTTCTCCCCACAGATCTCGCATGAGATTCTATCCTGCTTGCGCATGTCCTGCTCACCACCAACTGACGAGCCTAGCCTCTTCGACCGGTGCTCAAAGGCACTACAATGCATGCCCAAGCTGATGCACAAGGGGTTGGCTTCCATGACGCTCCTACTCCCATAGATGATTTGGAAACAATGCAATGATTACGTGTTTGAGCGAGCGTAGCCGTGATCCAAACCTTGGTCATCAAGATCAAGTAAGAGGCCTCAGTGTGGATTCTAGCAGGATCCAAAGGGCTGAGGGGCAAAGTGCCGATGAATAGGGATGTACACTAATTACCACCCTTGTAGACATGATGTCAACCTCCTAGGAGGCATGTAAAACTCTATCTTTTCAATTTAATAAAACACAAAGGATCTTTGTGTTTTCTCGAAAAAAGAGGTATTTTCTCTCTTGACCAAGGTGAGGGATAGATCGAGGGGGAAATACCCCTGGAGCTGGAGATGTATATCAAGGATTGTTATAAATGCCTCTTTGGTGTAAGAGAATAAAATTTCCTCAGGTGAATCTAAAAGATTAGATATTCTTGATGTTCGAAAGCTGGAAATGATATCCTTGCAGCATCTTCCACTGAAAAAATGTATGAGAAATGGTGTTCCAAGTGGAACATAACAAAGCTCCAAACCCATACGAGGTAGGAGGGGATTTCAGTATTAATCCATTGGCCGAATGAAAAAAAGTAACAACTTTAACGTGAGATGGCCTTTCATTTTTAATGCATTTATTGACAGTCTTTTAGATGGAGTTTGCAAGACCATCTATGTAATGCCTTTCTGACTATGCTACCAAGTTTACCATTTATGAGTGGTATGACTTGTCTTCTTTTCAATGTTAGAACAAATCTTTAACATCATGTGTTCGAACATTAGGGGCCTAAATGACCTGGATGGATGCACAACCATAAGCAAGACCATCGACCGCAAAGGCCGCGAGTTTTAAAAAAAATGAACTTTTAGTAAAGGGTTCCTGGCTTCGAAGAGATGGTAGGAAGGGCTTGGAATGAGCCTTGCGTGCATATGGAACCTTCCCACATTCTTTTACATAATCTCCAACAAACCGCGAAAAGATTATCCTCTTGCAGTCACGGTATCTTCTCCAACGCAGAGATTCTACACCATACCGCCCTCCTTGTCATACTACAACTTGTTATAGCTGAATTTTCCAATGCCGAGTTGGACCTTAGGGCAAGAATAATACGCAAGGCGATTGCATTGGCAGTCACTGAGAGAGCCTACAAGAAGCAATGTTCCCACATTGCCAACATTTTAGAAGGACTTGCAAACACAAAATACTTCCATATGAAAGTAAATGCGTGAAGACAGAAAAAATCACATTCACCGATTAAAGAGCAATAACGGATAAGTTACTGACGACTCCTTGATGGCGCCACATAACTTGGTGCTTGATGTGGAGTCTGTTGGGAACCCCAAGAGCAAGGTGTGAAGCAGCACATCAGCAAGTTTTCCCTTAGTAAGAAACCGAGGTTATCGAACCGGTAGGAGGAAGGAAACGTCACACAGGTGTTGCAAGCAACGCGGAGATCTGCACAACACAAACTCAAGACTTTGCCCCAACGAATCAGTGAGGTTGTCAAGCTCACCGGTTTGCTGTAACAAAGAATTAAACGTATGGTATGGAAGGTAATGGTTTGCAGCAAGTAAACAAGTAATAGTGGAAGATATATCAATGGTAAAGATTGGACCGGGGTCCATAGTTCACTAAAGGTGCTCTCCTTAAATAAACAACATGGCATGAAGGGTAAACAAATTACAGCAGGGAAATTGACAGGAACTGAGCAAGGCATAACAATGCAATTACTAGTCAGAAAGATCCTATGAGATTCGATTGGGCAATACAACAAGATACATATACCGTCATCCAACTGCATCTATGAATAAAAGTCCACCTTCAGGTTATCATCCGAACCCCCTCCAGTATTAAGTTGCAAGCAACAGACAACTGCTTTAAGCAAAGTGTGTAAGGTAAACAATACACATGTTCCATGAGCAAGAGACCGTTGTTTTCTCCCTAGTAGCAACAACACGTCTACAAGAAAGTGAGTGGGAGCTCTGTAGCATTCTTAATACTATATGTGTATGACATATTGTTGATTGGGAATGATGTAGACCTTCTTAATAGTGTCAAGGAATATTTGAATAATAGTTTTTCAATTAAGGATCTTGGCGAAGCAGCTTACATATTAGGCATAAAGATTTATAGAGATAGATCGAAACGCCAAATATCATTGTCACAGAGTACATATTTGGACAAAGTTCTAAAGAGGTTTGGAATGGAAGATAGCAAGAAAGGGTTCTTGCCCATGTTGCCCAATACGACCTTGAGTAAAACTCAAAGTCCGACATCGGCAGAAGATAGAGAAAGGATGAGTAAGACTCCCTAAGCCTCAGCCATAGGATCTCTAATGTATGCCATGCTATGTACTAGACCCGACATTGCATATGCTGTTAGTTTAACTAGCAGATATCAAAGTGATCCAGGAGTGGATCATTGGACAGCGGTCAAAAACATCCTTAAGTACTTGAGAAGAACTAAGGATATGGTTCTTTCTTATGGAGGTGATGAACAGCTCGTTGTTAATGGTTACACCGATGCTAGTTGGAACACCGATCCGGATGATTCTAAATCACAATCTGGATACGTATTTATTTTGAATGGTGCAGCAGTTAGCTGGAGGAGTGCAAAGCAAAGCGTTGTGGCGAGATCTTCAACTGAATCGGAATACATGGCTGCTTCGGAGGCTTCACAAGAAGCGATATGGATGAAAGAGTTCATTACAGAGCTGGGTGTGGTTCCTAGTGCGCTGGACCCAATGTCTATCTACTGTGATAACATGGGCGCCATAGCCAATGCGCAAGAACCAAGGTCACACAAGAAGCTGAAGCATATCAAGCTACGTTTTCACGCTATTCGAGAACATATCCAAGATGGGGATATAAAGATTTGCAAAGTACACACAGATCTGAATGTGGCGGATCCGTTGACTAAACCTCTCCCGAGGGCAAAACATGACCAACACCAAACTGCCATGGGTGTTCGGTATATTACCATGTAATCTAGATTAGATGACTCTAGTGCAAGTGGGAGACTGTTGGAGATATGCCCTAGAGGCAATAATAAATGTAGTTATTATTATATCTTTGTGTTTATGATAAATGTTTACATTCATGCTATAATAGTATTAACAAGGAAACATTGATACTTGTGTGATTTGTAGACTTAATTTGAAGTCCCTAGTATAGCCTCTATACTTCACTAGCTTGTTGGTTGATAAATGATTGAGGTTTCCCTATCATGAACATTGAGATGTTATCAACAACAAGATCATATCGTTAGGAGAATGATATGGTGGACATACTCCTATAGATAAGCGTAGCATAAAGATCAAGTCATTTCAATAGTTCAATTGCTATATGCTTTCTGATACATAGTAACCTAATTCCTTCGACCATGAGATCATGCATATCACCTTTATCAGATGGATGCTTTGATGACATCAAACACCACACCGTAACTGGGTGGCTATAAAGGTGGCATTGAGTGTTCGGAAAGTATTGGTTGAAACACATGGATCAAGAGTGGGATTTGTCCATCCATATGACGGATAGATATACTCTGGGCCCTCTCGGTGGAATGTCATCCAATTAGCTTGCAAGCATGTGACTGGATCACAAGGGATCACATATCACGGGAACGAGAAAAGAGTACTTATCGGTAACGAGGTTGAACTAGGTATGCAGAGATACCGACGATCATAACCTCGGATAAGTAAACTATCGTGAGACAAAGGGAAATTGGTATCGTATGTAAGTGGTTCATTCGATCGCAAAGTAATCGTAGAAATATGTGGGAACCATATGAATTTCCAGATTCCTCTATTGGTTATTGTTCGGAGAAGTGTCTCGATCATGTCCGCATAATTCACGAACCGTAGGGAGACACACTTAAGGATTCGACGTTGTTTGAGTAGTTATGGTATTATGAGAAAGATACCGAATGTTGTTCGGAGTCTCGGATGGGATCCGGGATATCACGAGGTGATCCGGAATGGTCCGGAGAATAAGATTCATATAAGGAAAGTCCCGTTTCGGAGTTCGGAAATGATTCCGGTGTTTTCATCGGGAATGTTCTAGAAGGTTCCGGAATGTCCGGCACTCCGGAGGGGAAGGGGTACATGAATGTGTCATTGCATATTGGAATGATTGCATCATGTACTTAGTGTTCTCGCTGTTCCAAATAAAGGATTAAATTGAATCCTTAATTGAAAAGTCAAATAGCAAGTTTGAAAAGTCAAACGGCTAAAACAGGAAAGAGAGGGAAAGAGGAAAGAGGGAAACCGAGTTGGGGAGGGAGACCCTCCTCCAACCGGCGCGCCTCCTCCAAGCCGAGTTGGGGAGGGACTCCCCTCCCTCCCCATGGCGCGGCCAGCCCCTCCACCTATAAAAGGAGGGGCAGGGCCCCCTCCTCTAGACACACAAGTTCCTATCCTCTAAATCTAAACCCTAGCCCTAGACCCCGGTTTAGAGCCGCTTTGGTTTAGAGCTTCTAATTGCACTAGCCTTCGGATTAGAGCCTTCTAATTGGTGTGTCTAAACCCTAGACCACTAAAGCTCTCTCATACTCCACCATACTCGCTCCGGCTTAAGGCGAAGCCCTGCGGGATCTCCCCTCTACTTCCGGTACCACGCCGTTGTGCTGCCGGAATCGCGAGGAGAGTGCTACAACCTCCGCTGCCTGCTGGAACAAGGGAGAGGAAGGTCTTCGTCGAGTACCGAACGTGTGACCGATTGCGGGAGCGCTGCCGGAACGCAGCGCCGGAAGGATCGTCTACACGATCTTGAGATCGGGAAGAGTACGACTACATCACCCACGAGAATCCGCTCTCGTTAAACACTTTGGAATCTTCGAGGGTAAGTTATTCCATCGACTCGTTGCTACAATCTAGTAGATAGATCTTGGCTTGTTTGTTTGTATGCGATAGAAATTTTTTGTTTTCCATGCTACGAATCCCTACAGCAATATGAAAGGCTATAAACAAAGATCATGAATAGCATGCATTGGAAAACATTTGTTTGTTTCACATACAGAAAACATAGCATAGTGGCAATCAGCTTGTCCCTCATAGAGTAGATGTAGGGTTCGCAGCATAGAAAACAAAAAATTCCTACGATGGGAACTATGTACCAAGATCTATATACTAGATACAAACAACGGGAGGATGTATATCCGTAGAGAACATACCCTTGAAGACCGACAAAGCTTAACGAGTTCACCTCGTGGTTGGTGTAGACGATCTCTTGCCGATCTCAAGATCGAGAGGAAGTCCTAGCGCCGC
Organism: Avena sativa; assembly: GCA_916181665.1. NCBI lineage: Eukaryota > Viridiplantae > Streptophyta > Magnoliopsida > Poales > Poaceae > Avena > Avena sativa. The sequence continues at coordinate 380,220,109 of OV702280.1, read as the reverse complement.
AAAGCAGCAGCGCATCCGTACTCGCACACACGTACAAGACACCGAGCAACCTTTTCTTGCCGAATAGCCACCAGGAACATGTATCTCGCTTGTCCGAGACCATGGGGGATAAATTCTAGAGGGGGAGAGAGATCCTTCACGAGGAGGTGTGAGTGAGAAGTGAGGAGAGGGTGCCTTTTATAGGAGAGGGAGGGACCCCAAGGGGGTGGCCGGCGCATGGGGGATGCCCCTTGCCCTCCCCTCTTCATGTGGGTGGACACTCCACTCACAAATTTCCTTTAAATTCCCTTCACTCAAAATCCCACTCAAACTTGCTATTAAATTTCTACCAAATTTAATGCAAACTCTCATTAAATAAAACTCTTTTTATTTATTCAGAATTTTTTCAATTACTTTAATGGCAAACATTCACATATAACCCCTTGCTAGAATTCCATTTCACATGCAAAACCACTTTGTGCAATTTCACTCGAAAACCTGTTTCGGTATCTAGTGAAATAAATTCCTGCGCTTGTTTATTCTTTCCGGCATGAAACATTTGCTCCAATTGGATGTCAGTGTCCCTTAAGTGTGACACCCTACGGTTCGCGAATAATGCGAACATGATCGAGACCCTTCTTCGATCAATAATCAGTAGCGGGGCCTAGAGATCCATACTGACTCCCACACATTCAACGATGACTTTCTTGTGATTGTTGCAACCCTTTATGCTTGTATCTTAATCCCTTCGTTTCACTATATATTACATGTCCGAGATTCGATCATCGGTATCTCCATACCTAGTTTGATCTCGTTGCTGACATGCACTCTTTTCTCGTTCCCGTGATATAACATTCTAGTGATCAAATCACTTGCTTGCAAGCTAACCAATGTGATATAACCGAGAGGGCCCAGAGTATATATATCCGTCATCTGGATGAAAAAAATTCCACTCTTGATCCATGATTCTCAACATAACACTTTAGTAGCTTTGAAGCCATCTTTATAATCACCCAGTTACGGTGTGATGTTTGATGTCAACAAGAAACTCTTCCGGTGTTAGTGATTGGCATGATCTCATGGTCTAAGGATTAGGATCACTTCGTAAGTTGTTTATAGCAATATAAACTCAATGACTTTGATCGTAATGCTATACGTCGGATGAATGTTCATCACATCATTACACTAATGTTGTGATCTCGTTATTAACAACATCCAATGTCTATGATCAGGAAACTGTGTCATCTTGTTAATCAACGAACTAGTTTATGAGAGAGGAATAACTAGGAACTTTCTGTTTGTTTATTAAACACACATGTATTAACGTTTCCGTATTAATACAATTATAGCATGCAAAATAAACATCTATCATATACTTGGGATACACATAAAAAAACACTTTATTATTGCCTCTCAGGGCATATTCCCTTCAGTAGCAATATAGATGCATAGGATACCTTCAAAGTTCACAAGGGTGACTAGAAACAAATAGCACAAGAACAAGTAATATCACAATATGCATCAATCAATAAGCTTTGGAATACTGCACACAGGATGACAACTATGCTCTCTTAATGGTGCCTAAAGGTAGAGGGTGGAGACTCAATAGTGGTGGAAGAAAGGCCTTTTTGTAAAGGAAGCAGGGATTTCAAGTTTCAAAAAGATCTTCCAAAAATTATGGTACTTGTTAGCTTTCAGCCCTCATTGCCCCTATCATAAGCATCTTGAAGTGATTAAGGTTAAAGTGACAAAGATGGAATATATGCTTGACGAAGTATAAGTTGGCAATCTCAAGTCCCTTGAATATGAGGGCCACACCTCATGCTACTCAACTTTAGGCCCATGCAAGTTCTTGTCATTGTAAGTATTTGCATATCATCGAGAACCGCCAACGGGGTACCCCTTGCACATGGTACAGGAGCATTCCCATAACCAAAATGACAAGGCAAGCAGACAATGAGCATCTCAGCAATCTTTTTATTTACTATATGCATAGATTTTTATTGAGGATGCTTCATAGATAGCTCACTATGGTGATGCTGCAAGTTTCCACCATTATTATGCATGGCTTAGGCTAGCGGCCCAGGCGTTTCTCTAACACAGAATACAAACTCCATGGACTTACAAGTTCCTTATTTATTTCACACCGGTGACATCCACAGACAAAAGAGCATGATATCAACTGAGTACAAAGTACAAGTGCAATGTTAAAAACGTTCCCCGTGACAGCACGGTTCTGCTAATTCCAACGTATAAGTGTAAGCATATACAACATAGCGCCACAATGATTCAAGTTTATTAGGGGCAAAGAATATAAAGTGTGTCATCAAGTTCGTGAGGGCTTCAATCACTAAGTTTTCTCATAACAAAATAGTTTTTAATTGGAAGATAGCTGAAAACAAGAATATACTTGGAATGATGTAACACACCATGCATAGGAGTTTGTAGTGAACACTTTGGAATAACTTGGTTTCTTGGGAGTTGGAAGCATGAGTAGAACTTACTTATACAAGTGGAGGTTAGCAAAAGACTGGGAGCAACCAACTAAGAGAGCATATTGGCTATAATCATGCAGAGCAACAAAGCGTTACTAATCAAAGCAAAGAGTGGTACTACAAGTCAAGGACTAAATGATCATAGAGGCTAATGGTGACTTGTCATAGTCATAACATGGTGTTAGCATGTGCCAAGTCAACCCAAACAAAGCATCAAAGGAGAATACCACAATACCATGCTTTTGCATGCTAAAACAAGGCACAATTTCTTTAAGACACACTAAGCAATCCCAATTGTTTAAAGCAAAACATGATACAACAATAATCACTAAGCATAATGCCAAAACAACACCTAGCATGTCATGCTAAAGTCTAAGTCACAGTCAATGCAAGCTCCTCTTGTACTTCAAGCAAGAACTTACTACTCCTTTCCAACACCAAGAAACTTATTTGCAAAACAACACAACGAGAACGGGGGTCCAAACTACTTTAGCAATCAAACTAAACAACCTAAGCAAAGCAAATAAAAACTAAGACGCGACAAAACAACACAACTGTGCATGAAACAATAAAAGTGAACTATCAAGACAGACCTGAGCTTTTTATTGATGAACGCTTGTACTTATTGCATATTTCTTGGGGTGACACCATGGTGGCATCCCCAATCTTGAGCTTTTTTCCATTCTTCATCTCATTGCATCATTCTCTCTCTACACCTGAAATTTTTCCTCCACACATAACTTCACACAATTTTTCCTATCATATTGAAACGCTCAATAACCTTTTTGGATTCCCTAGCAACATCATGAAATTCTTTTGATAAAGTTTCAAGGATGAATTCTCTATTTTCAGCATTTTCTTCTTCTTTTAGTTTTAGGAACAAGAATTGTATGAAGGGGTTAAGGCTAACAAACCTAGCCTCCAACATATGAACTAAAGAAGCTGCAACAACCTCATAATTAGGAGCAAGTTCTGATATAGATTTATCCTTAATGTCCTCATACTTGCTAACATGATTAAAAAATTCTTCAATATTATCTTTCCCAATTATGGAGCCACTACCTATTGCAAAATCTTTAAGGGCGAACTTGGGGAACAACATGGTGGGCTAGAGCAAGGTGGCAGCTAGAGAAGGAACTAATTTTTTTGTGTTTTTTTTAATAAAGAAAGCAAACCAAACTAGACTATTTTTTTGGGTTTTTTGGAAAGAGGCAAACAAAACCAAGCAAAAGGAACAAAACAAACTAAAAACAAAGTAAAGAGAAAGGAAGTGAAGGACTCCCCTTGTGAATACGTCCTTAGCCTCCCTGGAAACGGCGCCAGAAAACTTGTTGATGACTCCTTGATGGCGCCGGAGAACTTGGTGCTTGATGTGGACTCTGTTGGGAATCCCAAGAGAAAGGTGTGAAGCAGCACAGTAGCAAGTCTTCTCTCAGTAAGAAACCGAGGTTATCGAACCAGTAGGAGGAAGGAAACGTCACACGGGTGTTGCAAGCAACACAGAGATCCGCACAACACAAACTCAAGACTTTGCCCCAACGAATCAGTGGGGTTGTCAAACTCACCGGTTTGCTGTAACAAAGGATTAAACGTATGGTATGGAAGGTAATGGTTTGCAGCAAGTAAACAAGTGACAGTGGAAGATGTATCAATGGTAAAGATTGGACCGGGGTCCATAGTTCTCCTTAGATAAACAACATGGCATGAAGGGGAAATAAATTACAGCAGGGCAATTAACAAGAACTGAGCAAGGCATAACAATGCAATTACTAGTCAGAAAGATCCTATGAGATTCGATTGGGCAATACAACAAGATACATAGACCGCCATCCAACTACATCTATGACTAGAAGTCCACCTTCAGGTTATCATCCGAACCCCCTCCAGTATTAAGTTGCAAGCAACAGACAACTGCTTTAAGCAAAGTGTGTAAGGTAAACAGTCCACATGTTCCATGAACAAGAGACCGTTGTTTTTTTCCTAATAGCAACAACACATCTACAACCGAAGAGATTATTGTAACTTACCTTGGAAACTAGAGGCATGAACCCACTATCGAGCATAATACCCCCTCTTGGAGTCACTAGCAACTACTTGGCCAAGATAGCTACTAACAACAGAGAGCATGCAAGATCACAAACAACACAGACATGATAGAATCATAAAGACAAAACCATTAATCAAACCAACATAATAATCTCAATATTCATTGAATCCCCGAAAACACAACATGCATGATTACAAATAGATTAAATCTTGATCATGAACGGAGCTCACAAGATATATACATGAAAGCACAAAGGAGGAGATACAACCATCTAGCTACTACATGGACCCATAGTCCAAGGTGGAACTACTCACGCATCATACCGGAGAGAAGGCCTCCGGGATGATCTCCCCTCCGGCAGGGTGCCGAGAAGAACTTCAGATCCCCCTGATTTAGGGACGATGGTGGCGGCGGCTACAGACGGTTTCGTGGATATTTGATCGGGTGCTTAGGGTTTCTGCATCGGGGGCTTCTTATAGGCGAAGGGGGAGGCCGAGGCGGTGGCTAGGAGCCCCCCACACCCTGCCTAGGCACAGGGCAGGGCCTAACCGTGCCTAGGGGGGTGTGGCCCCTCTGGCTCGCCTCTCCAGCTCCTCTTTGGCATAGTTTTAAAAACCGGACCGGTTCGGTGGTTTAACCGGAAAAAACCTAAACCGATGACCTCGCCGGTTTTTTAAGAGACACCGGTCCAAATAGCAAAAAACCAGGAAAAAAAGAAGTTGCAAGAGGAATCAAACTCAAGACCTTATCCTAGATAGAAATAGCACCACATAAGGCCCAATACCACTTGAACACACCATGTTTTGTGATTACATATTGAAATATATGCTTAATATACATTTGATTGTCATTTTGTTTCGATTTTTTCTTAAATTTTAATTAAAAGGAACGGTTTTTTGTCGCCATTGAACCGAATGAACCACTGGTCCGACCAGTAAAAACCTAAACCAATAGTCTCACCGGTTCGATCACCGGTCCGGTTTTTAAAACTATGCCCTCTGGACTTCTTGTTCCCCACGGAAAGAAAATGACTTTGATGTTTGTCCCGTCCAATTCCAAAAATATTTCTTTGCTAGCTTTTCTGAAACCAAAAACAGCAGAAAACAGGCAACTGACACTGTGGCAACTTGTTAATAGGTTAGTACCAGAAAAAAAAACACCTCAAAGTGTATACAAAGCAAAGCAAAGTAGATATTAACAAGCATGGAGCATCAAAAATTATAGATACGTTTCCGACGTATCAGTTACCAACCATGAGAAAAAACAAGGAATCATCAATGATCATCTCAAGAAGGCGATGGGAAAAGATGAAAGACGTACAAAGGCTTTTAATTGGGACAAACTACATTTTGAGGACCCGGATTTGCAACCTCTTGGAGATCCTTTTACTGAGGAGGAGGTGAAGATTTCCATAAACCAAATGCCCAGAAACAAGGCTCCTGGATCAGATGGTTTCACGGTAGCTTTCCCCAAACAATGTTGGGAGATAATTAGAGAGGATGTGATGGAAGTTAACAATATTTTGGGCAACCTCCATGTATCCAAATTTCATTGACTAAACTCTGCAAACATTTCCCTTTTAACCAAAAAGAAAGGATCGGAATACATCTCTGACTTCAGGCATATTAGCCTCATCCATGGTATCGCGGAGATTCTTGCCAAGATCCTATCACTAAAGCTATGTTTGGATGCACATAATTGATGTTTGGAATGGAATTGAGTGGGAATTCCAAATCCAAACTGGAAAGGAAATGACTTCCAATTCAAATTATGTTATTTGGGTGGCTTAGAATTTGCTGTTGGAATCAGAGAATAGTACGCAATTCCTATTCTTGTTGGTATGTAGAAACCATGAAATTGGATGTTTTCTTGAGTTTATATGATATAAACTTGTCTACATGTACGAAAAATAGTATATGTTTGCAGAGAGGAGGAAAAAATGGGAGGTCCACGGAGAGGTCTCCGGCCACCTCCGTTGCCCTACCGTCGCCGCTGGCACGCGCAACATCTAGGTTAGGTTAGCTCCAGCATCGGATGGCGAAGGAGGTTGGGAAGGCGGGCGAGCTGTATGTGAGCGGTTAGGACGAGGAGGGCGCAACGGTGTGGGAAGAGGAGGGCGGCGGGACTTACCTACAGCAGCGCTAGCAGCAGCGCTAGCAGCCTACTCGCGTTGAACAATGTCTCGCTCAGGACAAAAGGTGGGAGGCACAATTCCACGCCGATTCGAAGGCTGTTGGCCCTGTATTCAGACATGCGTAGCTGAGAGACGCGCATCAGGGTGGTTGGAATTGGGCCAATCTTTTAAGATCCCAGTTCTAAACCAGCTAAAAGCTCAAATTCGGTTTCCAATTTTGGAATTCCAATTCAAAGGTCCAGCTGTGCGCATCCAAACACAGTGTAAAAGAATCAGAGAGAATACAAGTGTTTGTGGGAACTGGGGGCATTTGATGTGTAAAATTTCTGTGTATCTATAGCATAATGACAAAAGGTGTGAGGGACAAAAAAAAACAAAGTGACAGGATTATAGATCAGCCTAAACCAGAATCACACACCACCTGGAGTCCCGGAGATACCTGTGTTCTCATCCTCCCCCTTTTCCGTACCCCACATCCATCTCTCCAGTCTCCGCCGTCGCCATGGGTCAGGCCTGGGCGTCTCTCCAGGAGAAGCTCCAAGGTACCCACATCTCCGTCCAACCCATCCCCCCTTTCTTCCAATCACTCGATACAGACATGGCTGCACCGAATTCTAGCAATTGAAAGACGAATCTAATTGGTGCAGGGCGGCACTGGAAGGAGAGGCAGGTGCGGAAGATCACCGACAAGGTGTTCGACCGGCTCACCGAGGATACCAAGAAGCGCGAGAAGGAGGCCCTCACCTTCGAGGAGGTCTACATCGCCGTCCTCTGCGTCTACAAGTAGGAAAGCCGATCCAATCCCATATGTTCAATCCTGTGTCCTGGTGTTTGTTCGTCCTGACTAGTCTTATTAGATGCTCATGATTGGTTCCGGTTATTATCGTGAGCAGTGACATCAACAAGTACTTGCCTGGGCCGCACTACGATCCCCCATCCAAGGAGAAGCTCAAGGCGCTCATGGATGTAATCCCAGTTTCCCCTCCCCTTTATCTCATTTTTAATTACTCGTTTAGTCAACTGCATATCGGGTTCTTCACCTGTGTCTTCTACTGAAAGCAAAGTAATCTTGGTTTCTGCTTTTTGCTCACTGTACTTATGTATATATACAGAACACTAGTACTACATATTTCCAGAGCTCAGATTATATGTACACTCCGATTGTCCATGATGTGTTGTTGTATGTGCTACAGGTAGTATTGTGCAGTGTTCGCAACTCTGAACTCATAAGCTAGATACCTCTGAATACCATATTTATGCATCAACTTCTCCATTATTTATGTTGTCGTATTTATTACTGCTTAAGCTCTGAACTCATCATCTTGGTACCTCTGAATTTACCTTTCTTTTCAGTTGATGAAATTTGCATTTTTCGTGACATCAATATAAGTTACAAACACCTGTGATTAATGTCTCCAACACGCAGGAGTTTGACATCAACCTGGACGGTCTCCTGGACCGCGAGGAGTTTGCGGAGTTCATCCGGAAGCTGACCGCCGAATCACTTTGTGCGATCAGCCTCAAGCTGATCATCACGCTGGTCGCCGCCCCTGCATTGGCGCTGGCGACCAAGAGGGCCACCGAGGGTGTCCCTGGCGTCGGGAAGGTGGTGCACAAGGTGCCCAACGCCATCTACGCCTCTGTCATCACGTTAGCCGCCGTGCTGGTTCAGAGATCCGCTGAAGGTGTCGAGTAGTTGCATTTGCGGCCTTGCACTGTAAGCTGTAAAAATGCACCAGGCAACCGGTAGGTTGTAAATGTGCCGTGATTTGCTGTGTGATTTAACTGTTGTCTTCGGGGCGTGTTTTTTCTGTAATCTCTTGCTATGTTTAGTGTTGCTAGACCTGGTGGATTCATACAGAATTACAGACTGTATTAGCTGCCTGACATGGTAAATTCAGGGACTGAATAAAGTCGTGGTCCTGCTACTCCACAGGATGCCTTGCTGCTCTGTGATCGCCCTTCTTTTGATGGAATGGTTTCTTTTCCTGTGTCTCCAACTCTTTTGATCTTTGTTTGGGCCGACAGAGTGTGACGGTTAGTATCAAAATCTGAACCACAGGCTTAATCAACCTAGGATCCATGTGAAAAAATAAAATATGAAAAGATAGTTATTTGTTCACATATTTTCTAGGTCTTAGCAGAAAACAAACTTGCAAGTATTTGATTACCTTGAAATATCACGCACACATATATTGAGCTGAAAAAATCGTTAGATACTAACATTTCCTCTTCTTTTGAGAAAAAGTAAGCCATTGCATGCTACTATCTTTTTGGTACAGAGTAAGTTCTATAATATAAGACTAGCTAAATGTCCGTGCGTTGCTACGGTTCTACATATTTATCACAACATATATAGAATAAAATAATGCATTTAAATATTCACGTGTATGGAAAACATAACACCTAGTATAAGAATGATAGCACATTAAGATTTCACCTCACTTAAATTTTATTTCGTTAAAAAGGTCCAATTTTATGAACTTAAGGATCTAGCTAATTTCTACTTTTTGACACATCTTTAGATATTCTCATATAATTTGCGGAATGTTGTTTTTGGCGTCATTTACTCGGTACTTGAGCAAGTGTATTAAGATTTTCTTCCTCTGCTCGTAACCATCCTACATGAAATTACTTATCATTACCATGAAAATATCACATGGGAATAGAATACTCACCATACAAATTGAATGAACCAAACCTTTTATATAATCATATAGAAAGGACGAATTGATGTGGTACTTCTTCCCTCTCATTTTATGATGCGTATAATTTTTTCACAAATTTCCCATTTTAAGATGCGTATTGTGGAGAGGAGCCGAAACAAGTGCGACGTGGACCCTTTTGCACCGACTACCAGCTGCATGCATTATTCACGGGTCAATCTTTCCATGTTCTTTCTTCCTCGTATTCTTTCCATCCCGTTCGACTCCTCTTCTTATTCTCCCTCTCACTCCTTGGTTTCTTGCTTCCTTGCTTCCTTGCTTTATTTACAATATTTTTCCAAGTTGGTTATAGTTTTATACTTATATTTGTTGCGATTAGAGCTATAAAATATTTCAGGGATTAGTACTCATATTTGTTGCGGTTATAGTAAGACAATTGTTGATTTCATCGTGACCATAGTAGATGATTGGGTCTAAAACATTTTCCTCCCATTTTTTGCCAATCACGTATCCTCCAATGCAGGATGATCGACCGAGGGGCTAACGGTGAAAATATCTCTTTGTATGCTTAGTTTTGCATTCTTGCGTGTTAGATTTTCCAATTAACCAATTCTAGCAATTAAAGCGGGCATGCATTGATAGGTTTCCTTTCAAGCGGACCCTCCTTCATGAATTAATCTCTTCATTGCATGTAGATCGTGATTGTTACCAATGGTATAGAAAGGGAAAAGGTTGCAGTGGAGAGTAATTAGAGGAGCAACAAAGGAACTAAATAGCACTGCTTGCAAATTATGCCTTAATCCATGAAACATGCATATGTCGAATTTACTTACACATTAAATTTCCAAGATCTGATTACATGCGGTGTGATTACTTAGAAAATTATTGTTATTATTATCTCCTTTAATTGTGCATGCAATCTGGGATTTTTGTTTATGAGGTGATTTTTTTAGATCTTTCCTTATTCGGTTGTGAAACCCGCGAGAGGTCGGATGTAAATCGGATGGTCTAGATGCCTTCAATGTTTGATGTCAAAGTGTCAAAGTGGACGTACCAACACCAACTTCTTTTTAATAGTAAAGATTGAGTGAAGATTTGGTGCACATGGACACCAATTATTATATCATTTTTCAAAAGAAATAAAAAATCATATTTCTGAGTTTTTAAAAAATTCCAAGAAAACATCATGCAGCCAAGGATGTATCCCCAAAATGAGCAAATTATGAATTTCGGATAATTTTGTATTATGATCTACAAAAAAATGACAAAAATATGAATCCGAGTATGCATATTTTTAAATCTCTAGATAATTTCTGGTTGCGATTTTGCATGGTTGTAGGATACAACATTGACTATGAACGGAATTTATTTTCAGATTTTTTTTAAAACTTGAAAAACGATTTTTATCTTTTTAAAAATAAAGAGCGCACTAGAACTCGAGCCAAAGACTACAACAAGCTCTACTACGACAAGCTTTTTCCGGCTCCGGTGATGAAGGGGCGAGGACGGCGACGCGTCTTTGACTCGTGCTAGTGTTTTGTAGTCGTCGCTAGATGGTCAGTGGACTTATTTGTATTTATCACGTTCAGGTTTCTTTGTAGTACTGTTGATGATTATTAATAAATCGGTGGAATTTCACAACAACAACAACAAAAATCGCATTCCGCGTAGGATTGACATATGCTGCGAGATTATGCCCGGATCACAAAACGGACAAGGAGTGAGATTGTGAGATCAGCCGTGATCACTGATCCGGCTCCGAATAGTCGCTCCAGGAACAGAAGCCTGGTCTTCTATCAGAAAGAAAACCTGACAGTATCGAGACTGCCAGAGAAAGATATTAGGGCCTTTTTTATCTGGCCCAGTAGACTCGTAGTATGGGTCTATGACTCATTTAAGGTCATGGTAGTAAAACGCTGTTCTCAGCCAAGCCCAGCTTACAACAATTCGGACATAGCCAAGTCGGCGAGAGGCCCTTTGCAGAAGTATAGACATCGAACAATAGCAATTCTGCTCCACTAAAACCAAATTAATCTGCAGCTAAACCACTGGCCATTGCCTGTTCCCCACGTGGAACAGACATACCCATAAAAACTGCAGCACACACTAATCTGAACAGCGAAACGAGCATACCCTACTAACGCAGTGTTAGTACACTAGACACTAAGTCTGGATTCTGAACTCTGAAACCACAGATTAGGAGATCACGATATACAGTGTTTCGGTCATAGTACCAATTATCATCCATGAACAGAGGACCTAGATCGATCGCCGTACATGCGCATTCCAGAACGGCCATACGATTCCATTCAACATTCAGCTCAAATTCGACGATAAATATGTTTCTGGACTAAATCGAGTCCAATTGATGAGCACACGGATTAAATTGTGCAAATTACGAGTATCAGACGAGTAACGAGTATAGGGACTAGTATTATATCTAGCCTCAGTTGTGATGGTTTTTTGCGATTTTCTCATATGAGGAAGGGTATTCTTGCAAGATTTTGGTCCCTGTGTCGTCCGCGTCAGCTCAAATTCGACGGCAACCATCAAATTATGCTAAATAGAACCCATTTCACAAATACACAGACGAAATTCAGCAAATTCCAAGCACGAGAACTAAATCGATCCAGCCTGACAAATTTAGGGACAATTACTGTATTTAACTCAAAGTATATACTCATAAAAACCATAGCCCACACTAATCTAAACGGCAAAATGAGCATACCCTGCTAATGCAGTGTAGTACTACACTACACTAGTCTGAACTCTGAAGCCACAAATTAAGAGATCATCTCGATATACAGTGTTTCGCTCATACTACCAATTATCATCCATGAACAGAGGACCTAGATCGATCGCCGTACATGCGCATTCCAGAACGGCTACACGATTCACAACATTCAACGTTGAACAGTAGTACACGTACGCAGATCCAGGAACCGGGGCGCCTTTCCACGCCCGCCCGAGCCTGTCGGCGCATCGGCAGCAGCAGCTACCGTCGAGGCGATCATTCCATTCCCAAGTCCCAACCACCGCCAGGAGGTGGTGTAACAACTAACCTAACTCTCTGCTCTCTGCTGCCCGCCACCCTTTCGCGCGTGCCCCTGATCTGCCGCCTGCCGGGTCGCTTTGCGCCACGTGAAGCGGCCCCCGTTTTTGGGCGCGCACAGGTCCATGCCGATGTGAAAGGCCGGGGTCGGTTGATTTGATGCGAACTCGATCGATCGCCATTAGCGCTCCAGGCTGTCCTCGCTTCGATTGGTTCGCTTCGACTCACGCACGCAAAGCAGCTTCCCGTCGGAAGCTCGTTCGGAACTGTGCTAAGTGAAAAGGACTGTGTGAGATGTTCGTTGGAGTGCTGCGTACTTCGACTCGCTTTGGTGTTCGTCGCATGTTACTCCTCATTCGATTGCTGACTTGCTGTTGTTGCCACTGCTACATCCATCATAGGATCAGTGCTCGGTAGGTAGGTCGACCTGTCTACTAGCTCTCGTTCTGTAGCTATAACAATCGAAGAAGTTTATTTGGAGTTTGGACGTGTATGAAATTCTAAAACTGAACCACGCACGGATCTAAAGGAAGATCAGTATAGCTTTAATTTTGTGAGTAAAAAGTGTGGAGCTGTCGATAATGCCAGCTTTAATTAACGAGCTCGTTCAGTTCAGGTGCTGTTGCCGGTGATGGAGCATGCATTGCATGCGTGGGTCAGCTAGCTGCGCCTTGCAGTAGTAGTAGGGTCTGACAGGCACCGCCGCACCGGTAGTACGTAGCAGTCTTGTCACCCAGAGGGGATCCGGCGGGCACAGCTAGCAACCCCTAGCCCCCGCCTAGCTGGGCGCCGATCGAGTCCAGCCGCCGCCCGCCCATCATCATCACGAAAACCAAAACAAGTCACCCATCGGCGCCGTTGCGATGGGACGGGACGGGACGGGATGGATGGTCTCCCGAGTCCCGTCACAGGTTTCCGCGGCAATAATGCAGCAGATAGGGGCGGGCAGGGTATCAAATCTGCAGGAGCGCTGTAGTAGTAGCAGTAGCTCTGCGCATCTGTGTGAAATTAAGCTCGTACTCCAACTTGTACTGTGCTCGATAATTTACTGTCGCCCAGCAGGCGGACACGGCTAAGAGCATCTTTACTCCGAAAATTGGACCGGACGAATCGTGTTTTCAGCATGGGTACATCCAGTCGCTCACTCGCATATTCAGGCCGCGTTTTTAGGTTCGGCTAAATTTACTTAAACTTGATGAAATATGGACGAATATATGCGGAATTTCATTAAATTAGGCGGATGGGCAATTAGTACATCGGTTTTAACTAGGAAAGGACGCCACCGTGGTCGACGCCGGACGCCGCAACTACAGGCCGAGGCGGGGGTTGTTGCCGGCCTCGATGTGCGCCATGACTCCGGCGAGAGTCCGCCCTGGAACGCTCCACCAGCGGCGGCGGTAAGCCACATTGTTACGCGGCGGCGGCGAGCCCGGCGGTCCGTCGTGTCGGGCGAGTTCCTCGAGGCGCCTGTCGGCGAAAAACTGTCTCCAGAAGACCAAGTTGCCCTGATCCTCGGCGAGATCCGGGTCTTGCATGGCATCGATAGCGGCCTGGATCTCTCCGGCGAGTTCTGGGTCTTCCATGGCGGCGACGGTCGCCTGGATCTCTCCAGCGAGGTCCTGCCCGTCAGGCACCGGCGGAACGGGGATCCCGTCGGCGCTGAGTTTCCAGCCTAGGGAGAGGCGAGTGTCCGGCGGGGCCGTATAGCGCGCCTTGCGGAGGAGACCGGCTTCCCACGGCGACAGCGTGCGTCGGACGGCCATGGCTTCTCGGCGGAGTTGGGGAGGAAGCAAGGTGCGAACGTCTGAAGTTCGCCGGAGTTGTGGTGGTGTGAGGAACTGTGAAGAGAGACGGCGAGATGTACGGCTTTTATAGGCCGGAAGAATGGCGGGAGGGGTGTAGCGGCAAGGGCGGGAAAAGAAAAACGGCAGGAAGAATGGCGGCGAGTCGGCTTCTGTCGCTGACAGGCTGGTCCACTCGCTGAATTCTCGTCGTCCGGCGTTCCCAGGGCGTACCCGGGATCCTGGGTTCGGCCTGGATAGTCCGGACCAAAGTTGGCCCAAATCCGGCCGAAAACAGTCCCTGGGTACGCGAATGGATCGATTTTCGGCGTCCGAACGTAATTTCGACGTCCGGATAGGCCTCCTCGATAGGCGAGTGGAGATGCTCTAAAGCCACACACCCCGTTGTCACATTCAATTTTGTGAGTATGGGAAGCAGGCATCTGTGACCATTTGACTCGCCTAGTGTCTGCTCTATTTTGAGACCTCTATCTTTCTCCCTCCAGAGCATGATAGGGCCCATATACCGTCAGGTACAACAAACGGGAAAGGAGATTGGGAGCTAAGAAAATCTCGTCCGGAAACAAGAGAGTCGTCAGGCTGCGCAACAATGGTGGTGGCCCGTAGCTCTGAGCCGGCCGGCCGGCCGATAAGGGTGCTACCAAACTGGTGTGTGTGGCGAGGCGAGGCACGGCATGCCTCCTCCGTGCGGTCACGTGCTTGCGCTGTTCCCTGGCTTCGGCCACTCCGTTTGCATCCGACGCAGCGGTACTTGTTACTATTACCAATAGATCTTTTTTTTTTTCGGGTTACTGTTCTTTTTCTTTCTTTTTTGCGAATCTGCGGGTTACTGTTGCCAGTAGTAGTTACGACTGCATGCAGCCGACTGACTCCACGTACGTACGACGGACCCGCGCCCCCTTTTACATCGCTGTGAGGCTGTGCCCTGGGACCCCGTGTTCATGTACCGCAGCGGCTCGCAGAGGAGATCTTTGGACAGACATCGCGAGACAGATGATTCAAACGCGCGCGCACAGCCGGTCTTATCCTGTTGATTGATTTCTACTGTAATTTCTTGCTTGCACATGGCCGGCAGGTCGGAACGATTTGAAGTGCGCGTACGGCACGGTTGGCTTGGACGCCACCTCACTTGGCACGTATGTATGCGCACCAACAGATACAGTACATGAGTCGTCATTAGCGATCCACGAGGCCCTGCTCTCTGCAGATGCAATACTTGTTGCAGGCTCCAAAAGTTACTCCGTTTCTTATCATCAGGGTGCTGGTGACCACTGGCAAGTGTTTTCATGTTTGCTTCATGCTTTGCTTTGAGGTGCGCGCGTGCATGCGCAGATAGATTTTTCGTCGTTCGTTCCCTTGTGATTTTTCTGGAGGCACGGGTCTGCCAGAAAAGGAGACCCGTGTACACGGCTGACGTTCTCGCGTTGTACCACTACACAGCTTTTCTGGTTCAGGGCTATCTGCGCATGTAGTGTAGGACGACTGCGATTTCTGTTCGGTCCAGGGAAACTGCAGCCGGCCGGTCGGCCCGGCGCTCGTGTGCGCCGTGCGCGTGCGTGCGAGCTGGGGCGTCAGCGCAGGCAGCGACGCAGAGACGTGTTGGACCATTGCAGCGAGCGCGGCCGCATGCACCTGCTGACGGCAGTGGTAGCACGAGCGTTTCTTGAGCAGGTTGTAGTAAGTACGAGATTAATCTGACCGGAAAAATTCACATTTACTGACATGATCAGCAGTATACAGTACTACATGAGTTTGAAATGCAGGAGAGAGACAGGTAGTCGGCGCATGGGCAGCGGCCGTACAAGGTCGTCGGTCGGCACGACGGGCGGCCCGGCCGGCCGGGGACACGCGCACGGCACCACACCAGCCTCCACTCTCCCCGCCAGCAAAGCGCTCTCCGATTACCCACCCAACGAAGTAAACCCATCGATCGGCGCCACCAACGAACACAGCCCCAGATCGCGCCAACCAACGCGAGTACGCGAAGCCCCCCCCTCGACTTTTAGCGCGTCACGTGGTCGGGTCGGGTGGCGGCCCCACTGCGTGGCGGGCGGTGTGGCCGTTCGCTCCCACCCACCGGCACATGACACCGTCCCGCGCGCGCCGCAAAAGACGCCGTCTGGCCTTGATAGGCTCTTTGCATTATTGAGATGACACGGCAGATTTTCACTTCGCTTCGTCTCGCCGCCAACCACCATCCACCGATCTCCCAATATACCCTCAACGCTGGGCGCGCCAGCCGCATGCACGTTGCACGACGGTGCTGGCGCCGGTTGGGGCCTTGTCGCGTCGCGTGCGTGCACAGTGGCGCCGAAGCAGATAGGCCAGCGGCCGTCTCAGGATTCAGGAACGGGCAAATCATTGTGCAGTGGCGTCGACGGCGGCCGCGGTCGCTTCGGACAGCGCTTCACAGTGCGAGGGTTCAGGTACATGCTGACGCAGAAATGCTCAGCACGTACTACTTACTACCCATGCAGGGGCGCTGCTGCTGCTGCCAAGGAAATCTATCCATATGCCTGCATGGACGGGTACTCACGGTAAGTCGTCAACGTAGAGAGCAGCCTTCGACCAAATTTTCTTCTACAGCACGGACTGATCGAAGCTACCGAAAGATAGTTCAGCGACTGGGAAAAAAGATTCAGGACACTGTATCTGCGAGTTGCGATGGGCAAACGTTCTTGTTGCGCAGCTAGCACGCTACTCGAGAGGCCATCACCGTCGGGCCCACGGAGCGCATGGGCTGTGGACGCAGGTCCCACCTCTGGGGGGAAACAGCTGGAAGTCGATACTACTACAAAAGGCAAAATTATTCATTCCGTGCGATCACGATAACGGGCCAACTGTCCGTGGAAACTTGTGCCTCCCAACGTAAGTTTCTCGGCCCTCCCCTCCTACCGTGGCTTGAATGCCACAACCGATGTAGAGTCGCTTTTGGAGGTCATGTAGCGAGGAGAGGGAACACCCCAAATGTTGTCCATGAAGTAGGAGGAAATGTAGGGTGTACGAGAGAGAGAGATGGGCAGGCGTTGATCGATCGAGCTGTTTGACCCTACTCGTTCGAGATTTTCAAAAATTCAAACCGCAGAAAGAGTACTCCCTGTGTGGTGCAGTAGCAAGCAAGAGCAGTTGGAGCATGAGTTGCCAAAGGCTCATTAATTAGGTAGGCCGGGCATCATTACAGGCTTATCAACATCACATCCTACTCCAGCTAGCTAGCTAAGGTTGGGTGACGGAGGTCAGGGGAGGCATGCCTCCCTGCCGCCCATCACGTGCACCAGCTGTCCACCAAAGGCGAACCGGGGACGGACACCTATCGCTGGGACAATGCACGAGCCTCGCCGCGTACAGGTGCCATCGCCCGACGACGGTGAGGTGGCTGTGGACCTTTCCGATCCTTAACTGCTCCTACTACTACTGCCACTTTCCTGTGCTCCTTCCGTTTCCTAATCCCAAACCCGAGCTGTCCCCGCTGTTCCCTTATCATGTTTGCCGTCCAGATATTTTGGCGGTGGCAAATTTCTACCTACGGCTTCAATCGAGAGAGCCCCTGGTTTGCCATGCCCATGCCAATGCACGCAAGACAGGTGCTCCAGATCGTCCCAGGACCAGGCTTTGCCGTGTATCTCTGCCGAGACCATCCTTGTTCCAGCTATGGACGTTCGTCTCTGCCGTTCTTCCTACTCCCAGATAAGATTATTCGTTCCAGAAGATATAAATTTACAGTTTGACCATCCGTGTATGTGTTCTGCCGCGTATATTGAAACACCATTTGAAAAGTAAGATCGGAGGAACAGGGCGACATGGCCAGGGCGTGGAGGGAGGAGCCCTGTTCCTACACATGCTCATTCCTGGCGCGCCAAGCATGGAACCACGTCCAATCAAAAGGCCTAGCTTTATTATTAGCTTTAGCAGTTCGCATCGCATCAGCCGTTAAGGCAACGGAAAGTTGAGTCCTGTCAGGCGCAACCTGCCCCCGCGCCTTCGTCTCCGAGGGTTTCGGGACTGGCTGCGAGTCTGCGACTGTATACTACGCGAGAGATCGAGCTTGTGTCGTGTGGGCAAGGAACATCGATCCGCCTGTTAGGAGTCGTGCGTCCGTGAAGTTGTGATCACTCCAGGAACGATCATGGGAGAGAGAGAGCGCGCCTGGCTGGCTGGCAGCACGTGAAGGCCTACGTACTCACCGATTTTGGCTTTCTCGGCTCGTTCCTTTCCATAGGGTGAAGATTTTGACCGTAGTAAAACTTATGTTTTTTTCCCAGAACAATTGTGGAGGTGTTCATGAGAGTAATATGTGCATGCGTGTGTTTGTAAGGATGACTGACTGTACACTGAACCGGTAGATGCAGCCGCCAGGCGATCGAGAGCAGCTAAACTCATCTAGTGTTCCGTCCCTTCGTCGGCGACATCGTCGATCCATTTTGTCTATGGTGGCCTCGGGTCCTTAAAGGCATTGTAGACCACGGTCTCTTGCCGGTGAAAGTGTTTTCGTTTTTGTTTAGATTTTTTTCGGTGTCTTCTTAAGAACGTTAAAGTGACGGTTGCGTCCTCAAGTTAGAAAAATGTTTCTCCGTCCCTATCCTCGCTCTGATGGTGTTCTAGCGCTAACGAATGGCGCATGGAGTCATGTGTCCGAAGGATGTCTTAGGATCCGATTATTTTTTGTATTTGTCCGTGTGGTTTGAGGTCAATCTATTTTAATATACGGCTGTCATATTCGGCGATGGTTGCAGCTCCCGTACGCTGGTCCTATGGGCCTTAGCATGACGACTTACCGTCCGTCTACTACTTTCTCCGTTCCAAAATAGATGTCTTGGATTTGTCAAAATTTGAATAAACCTATATGCTAAATACATCCACTTCCCAAATCAAGTGAGCTAGGATCACTTCTTTTTGGTAATTGTCTTCACAAATGTCTCCCATTTTGGATAGATAACATCAGCTAGGTTGTAGCCTTATTTTATCCTTAATCATTATTTTGGTTAATGATGACACCGGAGCTAAAGTGTTGATTAACGTTATCTACTAGTGTTTACACTGGGTTTTAGTTCACAACTGATGATGGAAGGTGGCGAGAGACCCCCATTCGCTATTCCAAAGAAAGATTTGGCCTTTTGGTTTTATTTCTCTCTATTTATGTTTGAGTCAAATAGGAAACGTTGTACTATTTAAGAGGGGTAGTCTCGATGAGGGATGGAATCACATCCTATACATATTCTACCACCATATAGCCATTACACAAGTACTTAGGCGAAAATGGCATGTTAGAGAGGTTTCTGTGAAACCGGGGAGCAAACCGGTGGTGCCGGTTCTGCTGCCAAATCGACCGTTCCCTTATGGTTTCCCTACCGGACCATGCCAAACGGGTGTACTGCCTAATGTTTCGATGCACGCCGATTATTTCGGTGGTCAGTCCGGCGTGTAGGTTCCCGCGCTGGTTTGGTTCGGCAGCTAAACCGGCTCGTTGATTTGTACGCCGGTTTGTAAGGCACCAGGTTTGGCTCCGCTGAATTCAATGCCGGTTCGACGCAGAATCACCCCAAACGGCTATTTTGCCCTAGTACTACATACACCCTTTCTTCCTCCTTGAGGCAGTGAGGTCAACCATTCATTTGCTATATTCCTGAGATCTCTCTTTCTCTATCACTCCATTATTGAAATGCCAAATCTTGAGGATCTTCCATTCCACCCAACCAAAGCCAAACCTATTTCGTAGAAAGCAAGAGGAGGTCCCAATCTATGTTTCCATCAAGCCATATTTCATTCCCCCATTAAGTTAATCAAGTTTTCTTGTTACTATTGGGCTCGTGGGAAACCCTAGGCAATTAGGGTCGCCAGGGAGGCATTCCGCTTCTGATTTTCCCTATGGAAAGTTTGTGATGGTGTGGACTACCTTGAAGTCTACCACAAGTGAGTGAGCTATTCCTTCATGGTATAGACTCGGAGAAGAAGGTGAGCCTTGGGAAATACTTCGTGGGATCTCACACCTCTCTTACATGACGTACCTTTCTCCCAAGGAAGGAAACACGGGAATACATCTTCATCTTCACGTGCTTCGGCTATTCCTAACCGAATTCTTTACTTGTGTTGTTTGATTTTGTGACAACCATCGTGCTAAAGTTTCTTGTAAGCTAAATAATTTTGTAGAACCTATTCACCCCCTTAGTTTAACCATATCTATCCTTTAAATTGGTATCAGAGCCTAGGGATCTTTTTAAGGGCTTTACCGCCTTAAGATCAAGATGGTTTACTCTGATGAAGAGGAGAAAAATACCTTTACGGTCAGAGAGATCAAAGAATCTCTTGCCCATGATGACTCGAAAAAGTCTAAGGAAGATTTAGATCTCAATAAACGGATAAGTCACCTAGAAATATTAATCAGGGTCTTTGGTGATGATGCTAGCATTGGTGATCTTCCGTCCATCCCTCAAGGGAGTCCATTGTGTCCAGGTGACGCTAGGTATATGGATCCCTCTCTAGAGAGTGACTCCTCAAATCCTTTGGAGCACCATAATCAATTCTCTTTTACATATCCTAAACAAAACTCGTTTATGCCGATTAACAATTCGGGGCCTTCTCGCCAATTTGTTGGAACTCACTATTGAAATTGTAAAACATCTATGAAATCTCATATTCGCAGTTGCAACGTGGAGCTTTGGGAAGTTGTGGTCAATGTCTTCAAACCATGTGATGCAATCAACCTTACTCCCAGGTGAGTACTATGATCGACAACTAAATGCCATAGCTCGTGACAAGATTCAGATTGCTATCAACCTTATAAAAGTCTATCATAGCCTACTCAGTCCGATTAAACTAAATAAGTTTTTTGCATCTTCTCATTAGCAAAGTATTGAAGTTCTAGAAATACAAGGAAAAGATTGGGTGTTAGAGAGTCATGATATTTGACGTGGGTGTCAATGGGTTACTCTAATGTTATTTTTATTTCGACATTACTTGAGCGCCCTTATTTTTAGAAAACACTCCATGATAAAAAATGTTATACTCTCGCTAAAAGAGAGACACTAAAGATTTTGATTCACAAACCTAGCTAAACTCTTGATACTTTCTGAAAGTTTGAGATTTATTCGATAGCAAGCTACTTGCGGCTAGGCTGCGAGACCAAGTGCAACCATACAAATATTTTTGTGATCATGTTTAAGGTTGCGGGATTTTTTAGGGTAAAATGTGGCATGCCCTCGAAACTTATAATAAGTTCTTTTATTCAAATTGTCCTTTGTTATCTTTCTTTTTATCACTTTGTCACTCAAGGGCTAGTAACAGCTAAGCTTGGGGAGTTGATAGCTCAAAATTTGATCACATTTTATCGAGACTTTTACATTGGGTTCTCTCTGATTTCTTGATTTTCTTCTTGCAACTAACGCTAATATCACGAGAAGAGAGGAACCTTGTTATTTATGATGACTTTAAGGTATTGGGCACTTTTGTAAGCATATAAAGCCATTTATGAGCTTAATGAGGAAAATCAAGCAAGTTATTAATTGGGGAGATTTGCATATGGGGCGTCAGAAGTCTTAACGACCACCGGTACGGTTGGGTCCCGCCTGTACGGTGAGCCAACTCCTTTGCCCTGACAAATAGATCAACTTCCTTCAAAGGGAAACACGAAAAGAGAACACATCAACCACCACACAACCCAGAAGAGAGGAAGAAGATATCCGGAGAGGGAGAAGGCTTCTCGCTTTGATATGCTCCAAGATCGTCAAGCTCTAGTCCATCCATTAAATCCCTTGTACGCACGAGAGAGAGAGAGGAGCACTTGTGAGATTAGGGTTTTACAACTCTATTCATGCTTTGTAATGTATCTGATTCAAAATTCCTTTTTATTGTGGCTTTATATAGTAATATCGAGATGAACTCTATTTACATTATGATTTTATCATTGTGTTTTTTCTCTCTCATGTTCGATTAAATCACCAATAGGCATGGGAGATGTAGGGGATTGGTGATATGTGATGTGTGCCTATCTTATATTCCATCTATTTGTGATTATGGTTACTATTATTTTTTGCAAGAATGAAAGTCTATGTTGTGTGTAATGCTTGTTATCTATTCTAAGGGGCCAGGTAACATGATCTAGATAACTACTTAGACAAGAACTTGTTTGCTAGTGAGTCGGCGACCTCCGAGTGACACGAATAGTATAAAAAGGAACTAGTATAACTCGAGGACTACAAGAAACCACAGAGATTAAATCCTTGACTGAGTCTAAAGACCTTAAAAGCTACGCAGACCATGGTTGGTGGTAACATGCAAAATAATCATGGTCAGACACATCTGCGTGTAGTATTACTGACTAACAATGGATTGCTCACCTACTTGCATAATTATATGAAGAATAACTATTACTTATCCCACTTTATTCATTTGGCATAATCACTATTACAACAAACTAAATCTCTCTGTGTCTAACTTCTCATCTGCTTTGTAATGTATTTGATTCAAAATTCCTTTTATTCATGCTTTGTAATGTATTTGATTCAAAATTCCTTTTTATTGTGGCTTTATATAGTAATATCGAGATGAACTCTATTTACATTATGATTTTATCATTGTGTTTTCTCTCTCTCATGTTCGATTAAATCACCAATAGGCATGGGAGATGTAGGGGATTGGTGAGATGTGATGTGTGCCTATCTTATATTCCATCTATTTGTGATTATGGTTACTATTATTTTTTGCAAGAATGAAAGTCTATGTTGTGTGTAATGCTTGTTATCTATTCTAAGGGGCCAGGTAACATGATCTAGATAACTACTTAGACAAGAACTTGTTTGCTAGTGAGTCGGCGACCTCCGAGTGACACGAATAGTATAAAAAAGGAACTAGTATAACTCGAGGACTACAAGAAACCACAGAGATTAAATCCTTGACTGAGTCTAAAGACCTTAAAAGCTACGCAGACCATGGTTGGTGGTAACATGCAAAATAATCATGGTGTAGTAGTACTGACTAACAATGGATTGCTCACCTACTTGCATAATTATATGAAGAATAACTATTACTTATCCCACTTTATTCATTTGGCATAATCACTATTACAACAAACTAAATCTCTCCGTGTCTAACTTCTCATCTGCAGGAACTATGATAAATCTCCGTACTTTACTCTTGCTTTATGTTATTTACTTTTTGTTTACTTCATACTACAAACTCAACCTGAAGAGGTTTAATCTCGTCAATGCCCATTGTTATGGACTTGGGTTTTGGAGAAGATGGGGATGCTGGAGATCACGGAACGGTTAGCAAACAAGAAACACGGGACACGAGTTTTACCCAGGTAGGCCCCCGGAGGGAAAACCCTACTCCTGCTTGTCTGCTCTTGATTACGGCGGAACCGATGATTACAGGGGTGCGCAGATGCGATCTGGCGTGGAGGTGTGTATGCAAAAGTATGAGAGAGAGATCTAGGTCGTGCCCTCCTAGCCTTTATACAGACTCAGGCAGGTCCCAGGCACAGACCTAGTCGGTTACAGGTTTTAGGGTTTTACCCCTTTGAATTTCCTATCTACTCTAGTCTTTCTCACCAAGGATTCGAACGCGTCACGGGCCTTGGCCGCCCGAAAATCTTCATGGGCCGGCGTATATTTGCCGTGGACCTTCCTTGGGCTGGACCAGGTATGCTGAGATCATGTACCCGTAGGGTATAACCATGTCATTAGCCCCCGAGTGATCAGTCGAATCGTAGATTCGGCTGAGGACTCTTCAATCCTTCGGGTGCAACTATGTATTTCAAGAGTTCATGTGTAGTGATTGTTGATGCGTGTGCCTGACTCACCCGACGGATCAGGGTCAGTTAACTATCTTAGGACGAAACAACACGATCTTCTTCAGGTTCGAGTCCCTCAACTCGAACCTGGAACATATGCTGGCGTAATTCGACTCAAGCGGCGGAGGACTTACAGGAGTGGAATTCCAATGAATTTAATTGATGTACCCAACACGTCCGTCAGGATTTCTCATCGTGCCTATTGGCACGGATTTATACTAGTAGAGCGCAATCATGTGCGTTACCAGGCCATCAGATGTTATCTGTAGGTCTTATCTTTGCGTCACAGACACAACATTCGAATTTTTATCACCGCGGAAGTGTTTCGGGTGGCCAAGGAGAAAATGTTGCTCACTTAGCATTTAATTGGGGCAAAGTTGCTGAAAAAATATTGCATACTGGTCCGAAGGATCGCAGTCGAAAATTCATAGGGTGCGCGGCCAGCGCTCCTGATAGGAGTATCCCCCGAGTAATTAGTCGAATCGTAGATTCGAGTGAGTACTCTTAGCTTTGAAGCCGAAGAAATTGTAGCTGTTGCTAGTGTAGCTTTTGATGACGTCAGTGCTGACCATCAATGACCTCAAGCGTCTGCTGCGCCAGAGATGACTTGACTGGACGAACATGGGTCCCACTTTCTGACCTTGAATTGACCGGTCACGCGCGGCGTGGAGATAATTACGGCGTCGCCTCGATTTCCGCGCGTAGTGGACGGCGTGTTAGCGACGGTTCGTTGCGATGCTGACACTGGTATGGCCAGATCCTGCCGTTGGCGTTAGGTCTTCTCGATGGACGGTTATCGTGCATCGTCTTCGTCTTTATAATCATTGGGGAAAACTTTAGTTTGTTTTCACCGCAGCTATTCTCGTTTCACTGCTTCCTTGTTCTCTGAGAGTTCTTGCTGCGCGCTGGAATATCCCTTCACATTTCCTTCTTCCATCCCGCGCTCTCGCCGCCGGCGCTGCCATACCGCGATGGGGAAGTCGAAGAAGTCTTCTTCTGCGGTTGGTACCAGCGCTGCTGGAGGGAAAAAGAGTGTCGCCGCTACCCGTGTCACCGATGGTGGCTGGCGGCGATCGAAGACGCGGGAGAGTGATCTCCGCAAGCTTCGCGAGCGGGGTCTGATCCCGCAGGATAGGGAGGCCGTCAAACTCCCAGGCAATGAGGTAATCCCCCGTCCCCCGCTGGGTATCGGGTTATGTTCCTCGCCTTTGTTATTCGCGGGTTTTCCTTCCCAGTCCACGACTTCCTTCGTGGACTGCTTTTTCTTTACGGTATCCAATTGCATCATCTTTCCCCCAATTCTCTTCTTCACATTGCTTGTTTTATCACTTTCTGCGAGTGCTGGCTCGGTATCGAGTCGCACTTTGGCCTCTTCCGGAAACTCTATTCCGTGAAGAGGCAATCTGGTTTGGATGGTGTTTATCCCATTGGGGGTTGCATCATCTCCCTCAAACCCAATCTTCTTTTCTTTTCTTTTTCCATGTCCGAATCTGTCCAGTACTGGCGGATGCGATGGTTTTATATTCGCGACTCCACAGTGGCTGGGCAACATTTTGGTCTTGCTCCTTTCGACCCCTACCAAATAATCGAGCCGAAGAGGTCCTGGAAAAACCAGATCTTGGATGGTGAGGTAGCGGAGATAGAGGCTCTCTATCGTCGAGTGGAGGATCTCCAGTTGATTCCGGAGAAGGAAGTGAACGGTGTGGATATCATCCGCACATTTCTTGAGCGTCGGGAGCAGCCCCTCCAGGCTAGGGTGCACCCGATGTTCCTTTATGCTGGGCGCCGTGATCCGATGAGGGTTTCGGCTGAGAAATTCTCCCAGGGAGATCTCGACAGGGCCCTTCGTTCGCTGTTGAAGTT
Source organism: Avena sativa (assembly GCA_916181665.1). Classification (NCBI taxonomy): domain Eukaryota; kingdom Viridiplantae; phylum Streptophyta; class Magnoliopsida; order Poales; family Poaceae; genus Avena; species Avena sativa. The sequence goes on along the minus strand of OV702280.1, from coordinate 380,194,284 downwards.
CAAGGCTGGAGAGGATATCCCGGGGAAGTCGCTGACTCCTCCGTTTTCTTCTACGCTTGCTGTTCCACAGGTGTAGATTCGTGCGCGTAGCGCTATTTTCGACTGCATTGTATTTCCCTTTGTTTGCTAACAAATTTTCTTCTCTTGTGCAGAGCTTCAAAGTGCCGGGCATGTCGCCTCCATTACCCGAAGTATTTCCGAATGCTCCAGATAATGATGTGGTGGATTCCATGTCCGAGCTGCCATCGGCGCCATCTCCGGCTGAAGAGGCCAACGAGTCAAGCGAGGACCACACTCGCAAACGATCGCGGAGCTCCAGCGAGTCTTCGGATGCCTCGACTCCTCCGACTCCTAGGAACCCGCTGTGTCTTGAGCGTCACAGTGATGGGCATGGAGGCTCTTCCTCTCGGATTCCTGCCCTTCCTGTGCGGGCTGTAGCGCCGTATCCGCCGGCGAAGCGGAAGAAGGAAGAAAAGAAGAAAGAGAAGAAGGAAGAGAAGAAAGAGGAGAAGAGAGTCCGAAGGACCCCTCCTGTCTTCAACCTGAGCGAGCTTGACTCGTAAGTTTCCTCTGCACTGCTTTTTCTTGCCTGTTTACTTTGTACTTGTGCTAATTTGTCCTTGTGCAGGCACTCTTCCAATGACTCCTCCAGCGATGGTGCTCGGGAGATGATGGGGGAGTCGAAAGTTGCGTCTCCTCCTCAGATGGTGGCTACCTATGAAGGCGCTGCTCCGGGCCCTTCTCCGCAGGAGGTTCAGGTGGTTGCGCCTCAGAAGGCTCCAAGCGAACCTTCGGAGTCGCCATCGGATCATGTGAGTAGTTCTGCCTCCTGCCACGGGGGAAGCCCCCGAGCATCTGTAAAGAAGTTTTGTTGTTTTGTTCTTTCTTCGAGTCTCGGAGGGAGCCCCCGAGCGCGTTCGTGTGTGTAGTTTGCTTCTGCTCTTTCTTTTGGGCGTTGCCCCGGAGTCCTTCTCTTGACTAGTAGGTCTTTTCCTTGCATCCTTTTGTGCAGGATGCCAAACGACTGGTGCAGCAGCACCTGGCGCTGGAGGCGAGCCTCAAACGTTTGCATTATGTGAATGCAGAGGAGCACAACACCTCCCTCCGTGAGATTGATGCTCTCAAAAAGAGCCTCGGTCAAGAGAAGAAGAAGGCCAAGGTCGTCGTGGATGCGAGAGAGCGCCTCGAGCTAGAGCTGGCTACTGCGGCCGAGGCTAATGTGCGCCTTCAGCGGGAGGCCACGGACCGCGAGGAGCATCTTGCCACTGCTGCGACTGCGCGTGAAAGGGAGGTGGCTGGCAAGCTTATGGCGGCTGCCAAGGCTGTTTCGGGTGAGTATCTTCACTTGCATCTGTTTTGGTTTTCTTGTCTTTCTTCTCCGGTGCTTTCGTTCATTCCTTCTCTTTATTGTCTCAGATGCCGCGGGCATCGAGTTTAACCGCGGTGCTCTGGAGCACGGGAGTGCTCTGGATGATGCTACTGCAGCGGTCGAAGATCGCTGCAGCACCGTTGTCAACTCGCTCGCCAAGACCAAGGAGGTCCTTGGGCGCTTCTACAAGGAGCTTGTCCCTAAGGGTGCGGCCCTTGATGATGTTGACGCTCTGGCGGAGGCACTGTCAGCCGAAGTACCTGCGGCGTATAAGCGCAAGCAAAAGGGCATCAGCGCATCCGTCGGGCTGGCGATGGCTTTGGCGGCTGGAGCAGAGCTGGACCTTCCCCAGATCACTTCCCGGATGCCGAGGTAGCCTTCGCTACCTATTCTGCTCGCTATAAGCGTTACGGGCCAAAGCTGATTGATCTGCTGGCTGAGTACGCGCTACGGCAGCAGGGGGAAGCCAAGGCGAGGCAATCCGGCTCCGAGGCTACTCAGGGTGCCGCATTTTAGGCGCTGTAGCTGTAGGATAGTTGTAGTCTCTTTTGTTGTAATTATGTTGATGAACAAATCCCTGTGCCACGTAGTGGCTTTTGATGCACTTAATGAATTTGTTGAGTTGTGTGCTTCTTCGTCTGCGTGTTCATGTCTTTGCCTTTCTGCTGATCTAGGGTCCTTCGGGTGTTGATCCCGTTGACACCTCGCCTGCACCGCGGCTGCGGCCATCCTTGGATGATTCGTCACAGCTTGCTTTTCTTCGAGACCGTGTTCGTAGTCTCGAAAAAGAGTTGCTTGGGGTGCGTGGCCATGCCGACGTTTGGAAGTCCAAGACGGATCGCGGTGCTGCTAGAGAGGAGTACTTGATGGTGGAATTGCTTCGATTATCCGAGCAGCTTCAGTGTAAGTTTTTCGAGTTGTTGCCCATTTCTTCGGATGCGCCTGCTAGCATTGCATCTTACTTTTGTGCAAGTATTGCAGGTGCTAACCTTGCTCCAAGGGAGGAGAAGGAGCGTGTTGCTGTTCGGGTCAATTGTTTGACTCAACAGGACATGGAAGCCGGCGGGTTCTTCTGGATGATTCGTGACCGTGCTATGGTCCTTGCGACTGTGCAAGATCGCGTTCACCAAGTATCGCGGGTGCTTCGTTAGGTGCAGACTTCGCTCGTGTCGGTTCTGCATGTGATGTTTCCGCTGGATGCTGCGCCAACAACCCTTTCTGGTCTTCTGTCGAAGTTTCGGAACGTGAATCATGTCAAGGAATTGGTGCGGCACCAGCTCATCACAGGAGTGAAGGATGCATTGTCCCTTGTGAGGCTGCATCGCCCCGATGTAGATTTGTCCGTTGTAGCGGCTGGGCCATCCCCTCGATCGGATGGTGGTGTGTGGGATATGCGTACGAATTACGCAGCTGTAAGACAGTATGCCGAAGATATCGAATCTATTTGAGCAGCGCGCTCAAGTTTTTCTTCAGAATAGGTAGTACCTGTAAAAGAGATAGATGTAAAATTTGTATATTTTTGACTGGGCGTGTTTTGCCCTTTGTTATAAAGGTTTGGTTGTTGTTTGAACACGTAGTGCTTTGTTTGCATACGTGTCCTTTTCGTTAGCCTGACGTGGTCAGATACTCAGGTGTACACGTGTTATCCTCAGTCGATAAAATCGTGAGGTGGGGGGAGCCCCCGAGTGCGTTTGTAGCATGAAGTAAAGGTGAGAATAGCAAAACGAAATTTTAGGGCGAGACACTTAGCTTTATTTATATCGTAATGGAGGAAGTACATTGTTCGGCTGAGTAGTCTTGGCTGAATAGCCTTATTGAAAGTAAAGGGGTAGGTAGCTAGGGGTAGAATCGTCGCAGCTGTGCAACGTTCTATGGGTTGGAGTATGCGACTCCAGACTCCACGTGCTTGAGGCGATATGCTCCACCTGGGATGACTTCGGTGACGATGTAGGGTCCTTCCCATGGTGACTCGAATTTCTTCGGTCGCTCTTGCTTGAGTCGCAAGACAAGGTCTCCTTCGACGAAGGACCTTGGGCGCAGCCGTCGGCTGTGGTAGTTGCGGAGACTCTGCTGGTACACCGCTGATCGAGCTGTTGCTATGTATCGTGCCTCGTCGAGTGTGTCGACGGCATCTTCGAGTGCAGCCGTGGATTCGGCTTCGCTGTAAGCGACGACCCGGGGGGCCTGGTGGCGTACTTCGGCTGGTAGCACGGCTTCGGCTCCGTGCACCATGAAGAACGGCATGTAGCCGGTGGAGCTGTTTGGCGTGGTACGCAGGCTCCATCGGACGGAGGGTAGCTCTTTCGTCCATGCTCCGGCGAGTCGCTCGAGTGGGCTTATGAGGCGCTTCTTGATGCCAGCGCCGATTAGGCCATTGGACTTTTCCACCTGCCCGTTCGTTTGCGGGTGTGCCACCGAGGCGTATGTGATGTTGATTCCGAGGCCTTTGCAGAAGTCTTGAAATTCTTTGGAGATGAAGTTTGATCCATTGTCGGTGATGATGCTATGCGGTACGCCGAACCTGTAGACAATGGATTCAAAGAACTTGATGGCCGTCTTGCCCTTTTGGTTAGTGACCGGCATGGCCTCGATCCACTTGGTGAATTTGTCGACTGCGACCAGGAGGTAGACGTCCCCCCCTTTCGAGGACCTTGGGAGTTTGCCGATCATGTCGAGGCCCCATTGAGCAAAGGGCCAGGCTAGAGGTATGGGCCTGAGCTTTGACCCGGGTGCGTGTGGTTTGTCGGCGAACCTATGGCACCCCTTGCATCTTCGGACGATGTCCTTTGCGTCGCTCATGGCCGTTGGCCAGTAGAATCCGGCTCGTAGAGCTTTGGAGACAAGGGAGCGGCTGCCTGCGTGATGGCCGCAGATGCCTTCGTGGATGTCTTGGAGGATGGTTTTCCCGTCACTGATGGTGACGCACCTTTGTAGTACACCCGTAATACTGCGCTTATACACCTCGCCATTGATGATGGTGAAAGCTTTTAACCGGCGAGATATGCGCCGGGCATTCGTCGGGCTGTCAGGCAGTTCTCCGTCTATCAAGAACTGGAGGTACGACCGCGTACAGGTTTCTTCGACTACCATGACCAGCATCAGGTTGACCGTAGCGACCTCTGTGTCCAGTTTCTCGGGTCCTTCATGACCTTCGGGTAGCGTAGCCCCCGAGTGTTCTGCTTCTTTGGGTGATCCCTTGGGGAATTTCCGTTTGATGGATGGCACACAGATCTGTTCGAGGAACACACCTGGTGGTACCTTAGAGCAGGTGGAGCCGATGTTGGCGAGTCTGTCAGCCTCCTCGTTGCTTTCTCTTCCAACGTGCCGAAGCTCGCAGTCGTCGAATTCTCCTTCGAGTGTGTTGTAGAGTGCGCGGTACGCGATCATGTTTTCGGCGTGTGCATCGCACTCATTCATCGTTTGTTGGACGACGAGGTTGGAGTCACCGTAGATGACCAGACGCGTTGCACCGCAGATCTTTGCCATCCTCATGTCGTGGATGAGGGCTTCGTATTTGGCCTCGTTGTTGGAAGCTCGGAATTTCATCCGAAGGACGTACTTCATCTTGTTGCCCTGCGGGGAGGTCAGTATGACCCCGGCTCCTGCTCCAGCTTCACGCTTGGAGCCGTCGAAGTACATCGTCCATGACTGCGACATGTCTGGGGTGTATGGCTGTAACACCCTCAGAATCGGACCTATGCAAGTTTTAGCGAAACCTGCCAAACCCGCATAGAAACGATTCAAAGGTGCCCACCAGGCACTTTCGTGCGGGTGGAAAACAAAGTAATAACATTACACAACAGTCCTCGATGGGACCCACAGAACAGATATATATATATATAACAGCGACTCCATGAGTCAAGAATACAGATATACGGTACAAAGATCCAAATCACCTTGAAAAGATGGAGCGTCCGACTACGGACAAGATGCAAATGGGGCTAAGAGCCCTGAAGAATAACCAATGGCGTCCATAACCCTGCCCAGGCCAAGCCGGAAGGGTAACCCTGCTAACGACGTCGATCTCAAAACCTGCTTAAACAAAAGGGGTGCCGACAAAGGGCAAAGGAAAAAGAGGAGCGTCAGTACTGAGGCCAGTACACGGCGAGGCTAGAATTCGGCGGTCCTCGCCTACATAGGTATGGTGGACTGAAGCGGCAGCGGCAGCATGCACTAAACAACCTATAGAGACTCGATACAACCGGCGGCAATCAGAGAGGGGTAAGAAAGACCTATTCGGATCTGGCGTAGATTCTAACATCAAACAAACCCATCCTGGTGTTTCCCCCTCGAGACCAAACGAGGAAGTCAACCGAGGAACTCACACCGTTGGCAGTTTTATTTATTCCGTTATCGTTGCAGCAATTACTAGTCAGGTATAGATAATCATCCTGATAAAATAAGCAGTGGGCACTTTTAGTTAACCATTCCGTTGTAGTTGCGACATTTACTAGTCAGATACAATTAACATGAGATAACCCAAAACCCTAGCAGTTGTTGGTACTTTTATTTGGCCATTCCGTTATAGTTGCAATACTTACTAGTCAGGTACAATGGTCGCAAGCGACACACCAAACAAGCAATTGTGGGTAGTATTAATTAGCCATTCCATTATAGTGAAGCTGATTACTAGTCATTATAAAGTCAAATTTATAGCAATAAACTTTAGTTATGCTTGTCTATGGTCGAGATACTGTGCTCCAAGTCGTCCATAACCGCGGACACGGCTTTCAGAAAGTTTTACCCCGCCGGGGTGCACCAATAGCAACACACACTCGATCAACCTCAGAAAAACCAAATCAAAACCCAACGAGGCCTTCACGACAAAGCAATCACAGGATTCAGAAATATTTCAGGGGGCCACCCCATTGAGTAGACCCGCAACAAAGCCAGCTGACTCCGAGACGGACTCAAGGTTTGCGACAATGGCTGTAAACGACTGGGAACCCAAAACTGGGATTGTCGATACCGCGAAAACATTCCGCTTACCTAAACAGTACAGGTGCTATCTGTCGCACAATTTAAATAAAGCAGTAAAACATGGCATAAGTACATGATCGTAAATAAAACCTCAAACTAGTTTGTGGCCCCAAGAAATAAGACTGAATCAAGCTCTGGCTCAGGGGGGGTCCCATATACCTCCCGGATGTGGATAGCGCGATAAATCAAGGAACAAGTATCAAGTACTCGGGGTCCTACGGGACACAAGTGGGCGTTCGGAAACCAAATATTATCTATCACCCACCGATGCCTCTGCTTAATTCAATTTTAGTTGTTAAACAGGAATTAAAGTGAACGATAAGTAAAACTAGGATCATCTCCAACAACAACATGCGGCAATACATCAACAACTGTGGCACTGGACGACACGCAACAGCACTTGAGCAAGCGACTACGACGCGCAAGTCCAACTATCTAACAAACAACAGGTAATAGGGTGTGTCCAAGGCAATATATGGCTGCAGGGGATTTCACGGGTACGGAAACTAGAGCATCGCAACACAGATAGCAATAGATCAACAGGAGGGAATAAATACTATAAAAGTAAGATAGGTAGAAAGGGGAAGATGCTCGCCTGAAAACATTGTCGAAGGTTCATCCGAAGATCGGGGCGAAGCTCACATCCACTCAACGGCCTTATCCGCGAAGAAGCAAAACACTAGAAGAAACACCGGATGCAATATTTAATACTACGGCAAAAGGTCGGGCATGATGCATGTATGATGCATGACATGGCAGAGGTGCAATGCAATTAGGCAAGATTAAGCGGAGCCGGGGGTCCCGCCAAATAATTAGATGGTTCAAGTTATTTATCTACCCCGCAATTTAAATGTTGTTTTAACAAGGCAAGATATGACATCGGTTCGGTGCACAAATTTAAATGAGGCCAATATGAGACTAGATTTGCCCGCATTTGGGCCCCATATTTAATTATTAGGTGAATCGGCATAAGGCCCCCAAACCACACGATATGCATGCGAGATGAATGATTTAATATGCAACAATTGTATTATATTATAAAATAGGGTTCCGGGAAGGGGTTCACACATTGGGGTTCTCGACGAACTTGGGATTCCGGGGTTCGGGGTCGGGTCTCGGGGTTCGGATCTGGGGTTCGGTCTCGGCGGAATTGTTCTCAGATAACGGGGTAGGTCTTGGCGCATCCGGGGTCTTCGGGTCATGTTGTCGGTCTTGGCGTTCGGGAAGAAGACCTTGGCGTTCCGCGGCGAAGTGCTTGGCGTATCCGGTGGCGATCTTGGCGTCCGGTTTCTCGGTCATCGGTGGATCTTGTCATCGCCCTGGTCTTGGACACGACACATACGATGGAGATCTTGGGGTACCATCTTGATCATCAGAGGCGAACTTGGGGCTCGACACCAGGGTCTTCCGGGGGTTCCGTGTCGGAGTACTTGGGTTCCAACTTTGACGGTTGGTGAAGGACATGAAACGGAGTCGGTTCCACGAGTTCCGGCCAGAAGATCTTGTCGTGCTTCACGCGCTCTTGCCCCTTGTGTACTTGGCCTACTTGGCTTCGGTAGTTCACATCGAGGTCGCATGAGCCGTACTACGGCCGGAGTTTGGCACTGGCTAGAGGGCAGAGGTGATGGCGTCCGTAGTAGCGCGGCTTGCAGACGACGTCTCGAAGACCTGCGGGTGATGGACGGCGACGGGCTCGTAGGCGTCGACGCAGGCGACGAGGACAGGGACACCGGGCTGGAGGCGGGCTCCGCGGAGGAAGGGCGCGGCGGGGAGGAGGGGTCGCCGGCGCTGGAGCATCGAGGCCGAGGCCGCGGTCGGGGAAGCTGCGCGGGGCGCCGGGCGCGGGTCCGCGTGCTGCGCGGCGGCGGGGTGGGGCGGACCAGCGGGGCGCGGGCGAGGCGGCACCGGGGCGAACAGCCGCGGTGGGAGCTTGCGGGGACGGAGGAGAGCCGGGGTGAGGCGGGGCGGAGCGGCGAGGAGGGCCGGCGAGGGGGTGGCTCGGGGCGAGCTCGGCCGCGGTGGGGAGGGGCCGCGGCGGCGGCGCTCGCGGGAGGGAGGGCCGGCCCTGGCGGCGGTGGACGGAGCCGGCGCGCGGCGGCCGGGCCGAACGCGGCCAGGACGGAGGCAGGGAGGCGGGCCGGCGACAGAGGCGAGGGGCGGGAGCCCGCGGTGGCGAGGGGCCCGTCGGCCGGAGGGGGAGGTCGGAGCGGGGCCGGGGTCGACTGGCGCGGCGCCAGCGCCGGTGGGGACGAGGGCGGGAGGAGGAAGAAGGGGAAGAACACGGGCGCGTGGGGGGAGAGCGCGAGGAGGAAGGAGCGGGCGCTGCGGGTGGGTCGCGCACATGGGGCCGGGGCAGCTGGTGGTGGGACCCGGCGGAGGGTGGGGGTCTGTGGTTGGTTGGGATTGGTGCAGGGTGGCTGGCGGGTGTGTGCGGGGGCACGTGGGACCAGGGAGGAGGGGCCCAGGTGGCAGCGGGACAGGGTGTGCTGAGTGTGTGTGTGTTGTGTGGGCCGGCTGAGTGAGAGGGGGTGGGTTGTCTAGGTGGCAGCAGGTGGTTGGTGGGGATTTGGGGAGGGGCGACGTGGCGGCGTGGGACTGGTCCGGGTGAGGTGGCAGGAGGGTGTGGGTAGATAGGTTGGTAGAAAAAGGTTTTGGGTTGGACCGTTTTTGGAACTGGGGTGGTCGTTCGGGTCTATCCGGCCCATTCGACTGCCCCACTAAAAATAATATAATATTTTATTTGATTAAACAAAGCCTCTGCAAACCGATAGCAGACAAAACAAAATAATCCGGAGGCCCGGGTTTTGGCGTTTGCTTCAAGACGGACCGTTTAGAAAACAAAAACAGGTTTTCCGCAATTAGTTTTATGCAAGCGAATACAAGACGATGACGATGCTCAAATGCAATGTGGCATGATGACATGAGCATGCGGTCATGATGATGCAATGCACAAAAACAACGCGATTTTCTAGTAGTGGTTTTGCGGGATGCCACAATGGCAGCTGCAGCTCCATCCAGTGTACAAGGAAGTCCGGGAGGACCTGACACTTGATTGCGAGTCGCTTCTTGTAGACGATGTCTAGGGGTGACAGCTCGATACCCCACAGGGCCACGCGTCCTGTGGCCTCTGGGTTATTCAGGATGCTGTTCAGGGGTGCCTCATTGACGACCATCACCTGGTGCTCCTGGAAGTAATGGCTCAACCGACGAGCCATCATGAACACGCCGTAGGCGAGTTTTTGGTAGTGAGGATACCTCTGTTTTGTTGGCGTCAATACCTCACTGAGGTAGTAAATTGGGTGTTGGACCCCATGGGTTTTGCCTTCTTCGGGTCGTTCGACCACTAGCACGGTGCTGACCACCTGGTGTGTGGCTGCTATGTACAGCAGCAGAGGCTCGCGCTCCTTTGGCGTGACCAAAACGGGCGAGGTGGAGAGCAGTCGCTTGAGACTTTCGAATGCGTCGTCCGCTCCGGGCGTCCACTCGAATTTATCTGCCTTGCGTAGTAGCTGGTAGAATGGTAGGGGCTTCTTGCCCATGCGGCTGATGAACCTGCTCAATGCCGCTATTCGCACTGTGAGCTGCTAGACACCCTTGAGATTCTTTGGCTTCTCCATCGCCATGATGGCCCGGATTTTCTTCGGGTTCGCCTCGATCCCTCGCTGGGAGATGAAGTAGCCAAGGAGCTGTCCTGATGGGACGCCGAAGGCGCACTTTTCGGGATTGAGCTTGATCCTGTAGCGGTCGAGATTATCGAACGTATCACGGAGATCGTCGATGAGCGTTCTAGCCTCCCTGGTTTTGATGACTATGTCGTTAACATAGACTTGGACGTTGCGACCGATCTGGTCCTTCAGGCATGCCTGCATGCATCGCTGGTACGTGGCATCCGCGTTCTTTAGCCCGAATGGCATTGTGTTGTAGCAGAACACTCCGAACGGTGTGATAAACGCCGTTTTCTCTTGATCTTCGACCTTGAGTCGAATCTGGTTGTAGCCTGAGTAGGCGTCGAGGAAGGAGAGTTTCTCGCATCCTGCAGTCGAATCGATGATCTAGTCAACCGAGGAAGAGGGAAGTGGTCCTTTGGGCAGTGCTTGTTCAGCGACGTGAAATCCACGCACATCCACAGGGAAGTGGTCCTTTGGGCAGTGCTTGTTCAGGGACCATCACTATATTTGCGAGCCACGCGCTTTCTTTGATCTCCCTGATGAAGTCTACAGCGAGTAGTTTGTTGATTTCCATCCCGATGGCTTCGGCCCGTGGCTCGGACAATCTCCGGATGGACTGCTTGACGGGCTTGGTGTCTGGAAAGACGTTGAGTGCATGCTCAGCGAATTCCCTGGGAACTCTGGCATGTCCGCAGGACACCAGGCGAAGATTTCCCAGCGCTCACGGAGGAATTCGACGAGCGCGCTTTCCTATGCGGGGCCGAGGTCGTTGGCGATCAGCGCCATTTTGTAGGCATCCGTCGGGTGGACCTGCACCTTCTTTGTGTTGACGGTGGAGTCGAAGGACATGTCAGGTGCGTTTTGTCGTGCGACTGGGGGTGCCCCATTGTCCGTCACCTCGCGGAGCCTTACGAGCTCATCCTGCATGCCGAATGACTGGGAGATTCTGTTGAAGTCCCTATCGCATTGGTCCGATCGGGTGAAGCTCCCGTGGACTGTGATGACGCCCCTGGGTCCTGGCATCTTGAGTAGCAGGTATGCGTAATGTGGGACAGCCAAGAACCTTGCGAATGCTACACGCCCGAGGATGGCGTGGTATTGTGATGGCCAGTCCACCACTTCGAATTCGAGCCGCTCGAGTCGAAAGTTGTCCGGCTTGACGAAGATGACGTCGAGCCATATTTTGCCCAGGGGGAATATGCCCTTTCCTGGGACGATGCCGTGGAACGTTGTGTCTGACTGTTCCAGGCTGCACTGCAGGATCCGCATTGCTACTAGAGTACTTGCGAACATCAGGTTGATGCCGCTGCCGCCTTTCATGAAGACGCAGCTCATCTTGAAACCTCTGATCTGCGCCTCCGGCACCAGGGCAGCATGACCTGGGCGAGGGATCTGGCAAGGGTGACCCGAACGACTGAACGTGATGCAGGACTCCGATCCGCTGAGGTACTCAGGGATGGTGGGTGGAGTTGTCACGGCTAGGTTGATCTGACGGGTGATTTTCTTCTGCACCCTATTCGTGGGGCGCCCCTTCTGGATCATCAGTGCTCCTTTCGGCGGGGGATACCCGTTTCCAGCGTTGTTCTGTGCTGGTGCGACTGGTTGGTTCGGGCCTCCTACAGGTGGCGGTGGAGGAGCTCCATGCGCTATCTCACCTGGTGCGGGCGCGTTCCCGAATCCAGGAAGTGGAGCTTGCTGCCTCATCTGGACCATGCTTTCGCTGAGCTTCTGGAACTCGCGGCAGTCTTTGAGCATGTGGCTTGTCTTCTTCTTGCCATCCTGCTTGTCAATGTAGAAGTGGATGGTGCATGGGCCCGAAAGTTTTTCGTATGCTGAGGGTCCATTATCGCGATCGCGGCGCTACCACGACTGTGCTGGGCGTCCTCCATCGTGGAAGTTTCCTCCGCGGTATCCTCCGCTGTTGCGGTTGGTGTCGTTGCGGCGATCGGCGTAGCCGACCGCGACCATGTCGGGTCCATCGCGATCGTCGTAGACGCGCGATCTCCTCTTGCTACGGCGCTCTCATCGTCGGCCGTAGTCGTCCTCTTCCTCCGAGTGCGTCCGGTGGACGGAATCTTCGCCGTCAGCCCACCTGTTGGCGATGTCCATGAGGTGTTCGAGTGTGTTGGGTTTGACGCGCCCAAGTTCCTCCTTGAAGTCTTGGCGCTTGACGCCGTCCTTGAAGGCGTCGATGGCCCTATCTTCGGAGATGTGCGCTGTGGAGTTCTTGGTGTTGGACCAGCGTATTATGTACGAGCGAATGGATTCGCCCGTTCGTTGAGCGCAGGCCCTCAACTCCTCGATTGAGGCGGGTCTCTTGCTGGTGCCTTTGAAGTTTCGGATGAAGCTGTAAGCTAGCTCCTCCCAGCTTCAGATGGACCCTGAAGATAGGCTGCTAAGCCAGATCCAGGCTGCGCCTGTCAGCTGCAGCTGAAGGCATTGCATGGCGGTTTCCTTGTTTCCGCCGTGCAGCTTGACGGATGACAGGTGGTCGCTGAGCCACGCCTTTGGGTCTTGTGTGCCATCGAACTTCGGAGTATCCGAAGGAAGCTTGAAATTTCGCGGCATCTTTGTTCGTCGAACAGATCTGCGGAAGCATCGGGCTCCGCAGAGTTCTCATTCGTCTTCTTCCATCTCGGATTCAGACGAGCATGCGCGCTTGGCTCGCGCTTTGTCGATTTTGCGCTGTGTGAGCGCGTCTCTGTCATCGTAATCGCGGCTGCGATGGCGCGAACTCTTGTGCCTTCTAGGGAGGTCATGGTCCTCTTCTTCGGATGAAGGGGTGGGGCTGCGGTCGAACCTGACCGAAGCTTTCTTCTTCAGCTCTGTAGGAGCTTCCTGGTGGAGCGCGGCTCCGACGAGTCCGAGTCCGGTAAGTGCAGACTTGTGCATGGCTCGTTTCGGGTCCCCCTCCGGAGGTGGGTGGGACGTGAGGTACGCAGTGGCTACCATGATCGCAGCCTGCGGCGTTTTTGGGATGATGTTGCCGTCGGCATCCATCTCCATGAAGGACGTGTGGAGGGTTCGGGTCACCTCACGGCGCTCCTTGGGATCCATGTTATCCATCCGAGAGCGGTGCTTGTTGCCTTGGTTGCTGTTCAAGCTGGAGCCGATGCCCATGGCGGAGAGCGCAGCTCGTCGCGCGCTGGACTCTGAGGCTGCTTGCTTGCGTTTGTCAAGCACCTCTTGCATCTTGACCTGCTTCTTGTGCTCCTCGATGAGGAGTAAGTGGTATGGCATCAGTAGGTCCCGTGAGGCGTCTGCAGGCAGGACCGTGCCGCCCACCACGGCGGCGCGTGCCTGGGCCCATCCTTCTTTGTTAAGGCGGATGACGTGGCCGGTGTTATCCCCTTCGGGTGGGGGGACTGGCTTCTTCTGTTCCCGCCGTTCCTGTCCTGCGGGTTAGGTGGCGAGTTGGGCGGCGGGTTTGGCGCTTGCTGATCCACATTGCTCTGGATGACTACGGCGCATTGGTAGCGCTCGTAGATTGGTCCGCTGCTGCCACAGCTTTCGGATCCGGAACCGTAGGTCCCTTCATCCGATGGCGGATCGCACAGATCGGAGTTGCAGCTGCTGCTGTCGTAGGACTCGTCTGTTGATGATGATATGCGTAGCACAGGGTGTAGGGCCCATGGAGCGGGCCTGATTGATGGTAGGGACACCCGCTCGGGGAGGCGGAGGGTGCCAGTTTGCCCCACCTGGAAGCAGAAGCTCCCGAACAGGATCTCGAGTCCGTCGCCTACGGGCTCGAAGTCCTTCATGGTGGCCGGCGAGTGGGCGGTGAAGTCGAAAGCACCGACGAGGAGGTGACTCTCCGTCACCGCAGAGTTTTAGATCGTTCGGGTTGGGACCGTCACGATCGCACAATCAGCGTCCCCAGTTCCCACAGACGGCGCCAATTGACGAGGTTTAATCTCATCAATGCCCATTGTTATGGACTTGGGTTTTGGAGAAGATGGGGATTCTGGAGATCGCGGAACGGTTAGCAAACAAGCAACACGGGACACGAGTTTTACCCAGGTTCAGGCCCCCGGAGGGAAAACCCTACTCCTGCTTGTCTGCTCTTGATTACGGCGGAACCGGTGATTACAGGGGTGCGCAGATGCAATCTGGCATGGAGGTGTGTATGCGAAAGTATGAGAGAGAGATCTAGGTCGTGCCCTCCTAGCCTTTATATAGACTCAGGCAGGTCCGAGGCACAGACCTAGTCGGTTACAGGTTTTAGGGTTTTACCCCTTTGAATTTCCTATCTACTCTAGTCTTGCTCTCCAAGGATCCGAAGGCGTCATGGGCCTTGGCCACCCGAAAATCTTCATGGTCCGGCGTATATTTGCCGTGGGCCTTCCTTGGGCTGGACCAGGTATGCTGAGATCATGTACCCGTAGGGTATAACCATGTCACAATCATACTCGCCCTTTTCCCATCCTCGACACTTGCAGTCAATTCACTCAAGACTTGTGGTATCTTGGGAGCGACACATACACCATAGATAAACACTTTCATAAGGTCCTCAATTGGATCAATGTAAAAAACCGGAACTAATACTTCCACGAAAAGTGCTTTTAACGAACATGTGCTCTTGCAGGCATCAAGTTCTATGAAAGATGAAACTCAAGCGGGTCTAGTGAGAAGAAGAGGACTTGCTACAATTGTGATGATATAAATCACTTTGCCAACAAGTGCCTCAAGGAAATATGCCCTAGAGGCAAATAATAAAGGAGTTTATTATACACATTCCATTAGTTTATAATAGTTTATGTCATGCTACAACTATAATAATAAGGAAACATTGATATAGGGGTGATATATAAACAAACCCAGGTCCCTAGTAGCCTCTATTCAACTAGTTCATTGGTCAATGGATGGTCAAAGGTTTCCTGACCATGAAGGTTCTTCAACACCTAATTGACAATGGAGCTATCTCGTTGGGAAATGAGATAGTGGATACTGTTCCGCAGATGATTATTGCACTAGTGGAAAAATGGCCTATATTCCCGAGTTGCAAGGGCCTTTAGTCCCGGTTTTGCATCCGGGAATGCGAAATCGGGACTAAAGGCCCCTACTTTTGTCCCGCTTTGCTACAACACGAGACTAGAGGATACCACATGGTTGTTTTTTCAGCGCGGGGGACGGAGGACCTTTAGTCCCGGGTCGTAATGCGGTCCGGGACTAGATATTTTTAAATTTTTAATTTATTTTTCAAAATTTGTTTTCGAATATTTCTTGAACTTTTGAATTGTTTGACTCGTTAATCCTCTCACATGGAAGATTTTAAACACTAACTATACTTAATCTTAGGTCAAACTACACTTATGGTCAAACTTCCGGCCAGTACCCATCCTAACACTACTCCACACCCAACACGCTTAACTTCTCTGTTCCATCAGGATGTCCTTGCGCGAAGCCCATTTGTACCTTGTTGTCAACACTACCATATCAATCATATTAGCCCATATCAATATGTCATACATCTTTATTTTTTGAAATTACAAACAACTATTTAAGTAAACAACAATAAATAAGTAATAATAATATTTTAATCTAAAGAAAGTAAAAACTAAATAAAATAATATTTTATTCATTTTTTTTGCCATTTATTCATTTAATATGTCATAAATAATATCTTTAAATATGTAAATCAAAATTTTGACAAATAATATATCCATTATTATTAGAAAAATGTGAGGAATCCAAATATGGCATAAAAAATTCTAAAAAATTGTTTTTTGATTAACTTTTTTCCTTTACGAATTTTAAAAATCTAAAAGAATCCCAAACGGCCTAAGGCTATTGAAATCGAACTCAAAAAAAATTTATGCACATTTTGATAGGTTCTTTGTTGTTTTCCGACATCGTACACAAAAGTTATAGCCATTTTAAGTTGCCTGTGTTCGCACCCCTTTAGTCCGGACTGTACCGTGACCCGGGACTAAAGGGTGTTGCTCGCGCTCGTACTCCTTTAGTCCTGGGACATATCATGACACGGGGCTAAAGGTCCGGAATGACCGAGAACTAGAGTTTTCTCGGGCTCCTAGCCTCTGAAAACGGTACGAACCGGGACTAGTGCTCATACTAGTCCCGACCCGTAACATATCGGGACTAGTGTTAGACTCTATATCAAACCGAAACCCCCTTTTCTACTAGTGTTGCAACACGATCATATCACAAAGTTCACAGTTGCAATTGTCAGAAACATAGTGACTTGTTCTTGAGACTGTGATACCATAGCAAATCACTGTTTTCCGAGTTTACTTCGATGGCACTTAACATCACTCAGTGAAATGGTGATCATAACAGTGTCATTTGGTATTCGAAGGAAACAGGTTGAGGAGACTGCGTCAAGAGCATAATTTGTACATCCGTGTGATGGAAGATATTCTGGGGCCACTCAGATAAGTTATATCAAATATGTTGCACAGCATGTGATTGGATCACGGGATATCACTTATCGGTATGAGTTTAAAGTAGCATTGTAGGTAACGAGATCGAACCCGACATAGAGATATTGATGATCAAATCTCGAACAATGTTAGAATCGCATAGACAAAATGAACATAACACATAATGTTTCAGGTTCAAAACGATGGAGAATCGTGAGTGTCATAGGGGGCACAAGTGCATCCCGGCTACCTCTATGCTCATTAATGGAGATTATGTCTATGGAATTCGCGAACCATAGGGACACAAGCTTAAGGGATTTACGGCGCGTGGAGATCTTCCTGTAAGAGGGAATCCTGAAAGAGAGATAAACTGGAAGTATTCTAGGGAGATCTGAAGTTGTTCGGAGAGGGAAAGGAATAAGGAAAAAGGCTAAAAGGAGTTTCAGATAGATGGGAATTTGAATATTTATTTATTAAATGTTAATTGTGAATTAATATATTCTAAATAATATTTAAATTAAGATTTGTAAAAGTGACTTTCTTATTGGGTAAAATCCCTAGATTGATCTGACTAAAAATAAATCACAAGGAAAAAGACAAAGCAAATAGTTGAAACGGGTTGTTTTTGAAACTGTTGGAGATATGCCCAAGAGGCAATAAAAATGGTTATTATTATATCTTTGTATTTATGATAAATGTTTGCATAACATGCTAGAATTGTATTAACCGGAAACATTAATACTTGTGTGTTTTCTAAACATAAAAGAGTCCTAGGTAAGCCTCTTGTTAAACGAGCTTGTTGATTAATAGATGATCATGGTTTCTAGATCATGAACATTGGATGTTATTAATAACAAGGTCATATCATTAGGAGAATGATGTGATGGACACACTCCTATAGTTAGCATAGCATAAGATCAAGAGTTCGTTTGCTATAAGCATTTAAATACATAGTAACCTAATCCTTCTACCATGAGATCATGTTAATCACCATCATCGAATGGATACTTTGATGACATCAAACAACACTTTCGTAAATGGGTGGTTATAAAGGTGGCATTAGGTATTCTGAAAGTACGTGTTGAAACACATGGATCCAGAGTGGGATTTGTCCATGCATATGACAGATAGATATGCTCAAGGCCCTCTCGGTGGAGTGTCATCCAATTGGACTGCAAGCATGTGACTACGTCACAAGGGATGTCACATCACAATACGAGTAACGAGTACTTATCGGTAACGAGGTTGAAATATGTATAGAGATACCGACGATCGAACCTCGAATAAGTAAAGTATCGCGCGACAAAGGGAACCAGTATTGTATGTAAATGGTTCATTCGATCATGAAGTCATCGTCTAAATGTGTGGCATCCATTATGGATTTCCAGATCCCACTAATGGTTATTGATCAGAGAGGTGTCTCGTTCATGTCTGCATAGTTCATGAACCGTAGGGAGACACACTTAAGGATTCAATGTTTTTTAAAGTAGATATGGAATGTGAGTTGGAGACCGAATGTTGTTCGGAGTCTCGTATTGGATCTAGGACATCACGAGGAGATCCGGAATGGTCCGGAGAATAAGATTCATATAAGGAAAGTGTTTTTCCGGGGTTCGAAAATGTTTTTAGTGTTTTGACCGGAAGCTTCTAGAATGCTCTAGAAGGTCCACCACCCCAGAGGGGGTCACTTGGTATGTGGCATGCCCTAGGGGTTGGCCACACCAAACCCTAAAGGGTCAATTCGGCCAAGACTAGTAAAAGGGTCAAACCCTAGTTTGAATAGTCAAATCTTAGTTTGAAAAGTCAAACTCTAGTTTTTGGTAAGAGGGAAGTCTTGGTGGAAAAGGTTTCAACTATTGGAGATATGCCCTAGAGGCAATAATAAAAGTGGTTATTATTATATCTTTTTGTTGATGATAAATTTTTACATTCATGCTATAATAGTATTAACCGGAAACATTAATACTTGTGTGATTTGTAAACTAAATTAGAGTCCCTAGTAAAGACTCTTTGTAACACTAGCTTGTTGGTTGATAGATGATCGTGGCTTCCCGATCATGAAATTGAGATTCTATTAACAACAAGATCATATCATTAGGAGAATGGTGTGATGGACATACTCCTATAGATAAACGTAGCATAAAGATCAAGTCATTTCAATAGTTCGTTTGCTATAAGCTTTCTGATACATAGTAACCTAATTCCTTCGACCATGAGATCATGCTAATCACCATCACCGGAAGCATTTTTTATGACATCAAACACCACACAGTAACTGGGTGGCTATAAAGGTGGCATTGAGTGTTCGAAAAGTATGTGTTGAGGCACCTGGATCAAGAGTGGGATTTGTCCATCCGTATGAAGGATAGATATACTCTGGGCCCTCTCGGTGGAATGTCATCCAATTAGGTTGCAAGCATGTGACTGGCTCACAAGGGATCACATATCACGGGAATGAGAAAAGAGTACTTATCGGTAACGAGGTTGAACTAGGTATGCAGAGATATCGACGATCAAACCTCGAATAAGTAAACTATCGCGAGACAACGGGAAATTGGTATCGTATGTAAGTGGTTCATTCGATCGCAAAGTAATCGTAGAAATATGTGGGAGCCATATGAATTTCCAGATTCCTCTATTGGTTATTGATCGGAGAAGTGTCTTGGTCATGTCCGCATAATTCAAGAATCGTAGGGAGACACACTTAAGGATTCGATGTTGTTTAGTAGATATGGAATGTAAGTAGGGATACCGAATGTTGTTCGGAGTCTCGGATGGGATCCGGGATATCACGAGGAGATCCGGAATGGTCCGGAGAATAAGATTCATATAAGGAAAGTTTGATTCCGGAGTTCGGGAATGATTTCGATGTTTTCATCAGAGAGGTTTTAGAAGAGTCTAGAAGATTCACCGGACCGAACGGGGAATGGTACATGAATGTGTCACGTTTAAGGGGAATGATTGGATCATGTCCTAGGTCACTTGGTTGGGCATTTTCAAGAGAGAGATAAAGCTCTAAATTGAAAGTCAAAAGGCAGGTTTGAAAAGTCAAACTGGAACAAAGGTTTCCTAGTGGAGGAAGGAAAGAATCCTTCTTTCCCTCCACCACAATCCAACTAGGAGAGGGAGTTGGGGAAGGATTAGAACTCCCCTCTCCCAAGCTGCCCTCCCTCTCATAAATAGAGGGGAGGGGCTGCCCTAAGACCACACAACACCACCCCTCCCCACCTTGTACCGCCACCGCTCGCCGCCGCCACGCCGCCGCCGGCTCGCCGTCGCTACCCTAGTCGCCGCCGGCCATGCCTCCTCTCCGGCCCTCTATATCTAGATCGTCGGAATCCCTAGATCCACCATAACCTGCTCCGGCTTAGGCGAAGCCCTGCAGGATTTTCCCTCTACTGTCGTGCTGCCGGAATCGCGAGGGGAGAACTGCGACCTCCGTTGCCTGCTGGAACAAGGGAGAGGAAGGTCTTCATCGAGTACCGAACATGTGATCGACTGCGGAAGCGCGGCCGGAACGCAGTGCCGGAAGGATCATCTACGCGATCTTGAGATCGACAAGTGTACGACTACATCACCCACGAGAATCTGCTCTCGTTAACTGCTTTGGAATCTTCGAGGGTCAGTACTCTAATCGACTTGTTGCTACAATCTAATAGATAGATCTTGGCTTATTTGTGTGCATGCGGTAGAATTTTTTGTTTTCCATGCTACGAACCCCTACATCAACCACTTCTTTTGGAGGCCGAGTTAGGGAGGGAAAAAACTTGGGCTAGGAACACCCTTGGCCGCCCCCACCTATATAAGGAGGGGTGGGGGAGAACCCCAAGACACCCCTTGTCCAAGGCGACCAAGTCCCTTTCCATATAAACCCTAGGCGCCTAAACCCTAGCCGCCGCCTACTTATACGTCCAATTTGCATCTCCTTTCTCTATCATAATTTGCCTCTAGTCATTGATATATGTCTTATTATGAGGTATTACTTATGTCTTTTCATTTTTTATGCATGTTGGATGATTCTTGGAGCATGAACTGCCGGAGTCTGGATTCTGATGGAAAAATAGGTGTTTTGATGCAATTTCGTGAAGATCAGAAAAATACCAGAAAAATATGGGAAAATTATATTTTCCCAGAAGACGAAGGAAGCCAGAAGGGGAGGCGTAGAAGGGCCACAGGGGGCCCATAACCTCCCAGGCACGGGTCCCCCTGGGCCGCGCCTAGGGCAGGTGTGGCCCACCTGCCCGGCCTCTGACTACGCCCCGCCTATATCTTCCTCACGGAACCCTAATACCAGGGAGGCGACCATAGATAGATTTCCGCCGCCTCTGCGGGGCGGAAAACACCAAGAGAGAAGGAGCTCTCCAGCAGACAGATTTCTGCCGAGGAAATTCCTTCCCGGAGAGGGGAGATCATCGCCATCAACACCATCGTCAAGCTAGACTTCATTAGGATCATCATCATCACCCACACCATCATCTCCGCCAGCACCATCATCACCACTCCAACCCGCTGTAACAATCGTGTTGGATACTTGCTTAGTTCATTAGGGGAAACTTTCCCGGTGTTGATTACTATTGTAGTTGATGCTTGTGAGTGGAACCATTGGTTTATTCTTTATGTTCAGATTGTTATCCATTATCATATCATCTCTGATCTTGATCCATATGATGTCTCGTGAGTAGTTCGTTTAGTTCTTGAGGACATGGGAGAAGTCATGTTGTTAGTAGTGGATTTGTGTTGAGTTATTATTTAATGGTTTAGTATTTAAGTTGTGGTGCTATTCTTCTAGTGGTGTCATGTGAACGTCGAGTACATGATACTTCACCATTTATTGGCCTAGGGGGATGCATTGTGTATTTGGCTACTAATTGTGGGGTTGCCGGAGTGACAGAAACCTGAACCCCCGTTAGGACACCTTTGCACAAGGGAGCGTGGGATCTCAGAGTTTAAGGTTGTGGTTAGATTTATATCTTAATTACTTTCCTGTAGTTGCGTATGCTTGTAGGGGGTTTAATGACAAGTATGTATTAGTCCAAGTAAGGTCGGTATGTTAGCACAGGTTCACCCACGCAACACTTACAACACCAAAGAAGAGTACTCAGCTATTTGAAGCGAAAGCACTTGACAGAATTCCCATGTGTCCTCGAGAACGTTTGGTCCTTATAAGTATTTCCATAGACTTGTCCTTTGCTAAGTAAGGATTGGTCCACTTGTTCGTTGTCTTTATTACTTGCACTTTGTTTTGTTGTTTATCAGAAAACCGCTAAAAATCTGTTTGCTGAGTATTTATAGAGAGTTCCTGCTCCATACCACTAGTCAACATCTGCTCCTCCTTGTTGGGATCGACACTCCTATTCATCAAAAGTACTGCGATACACCCCTATACTTGTGGGTCATCAAGACTATTTTCTGGCGCCGTTGCTAGGAAGTGAAGCGCTGTTGAAGAGTGGAACTGGTAAAGGAAACTTCTACTGTGAGTATTGCTTTTGTTTCTGTTTGTTCCTTTGTTTCCAATATGGATAACCCACTTGGTTTTCTGTTTGGGAAAACAATTACCATTGTTAGGGTAGTAGATGAACCACCACCAGTTGAGATAGATCCTTTTAAGATACCTACAAGTATTGTTGATCGTGTTATGGATAATTATTATTTAGGGGATGGAACTGTCCATCCTGGTGATGATTTGCTTTTTATCCATGAATTATGCGGGTTATTTAAGTGTGAAGGTATCACAACTGAACAGGTGAAGTAGAAGTTACTCTCCATATCCTTGAAAGGGAGAGATGAAGAATGGTATAAGCTGTTGAAGAATGGACAATCCATGGAATGGGAGGAAATGGCATCTCTCTTTTATTCTAAATTTTATCCTCCTGGTGAGATTCATAAGGATAGAAATCTGATATATAACTTTTGGCCTCGTGATGGAGAGAGTACAGCTCAATCTTGGGGGAGATTGAAGTTACTAATGCTTAAATGTCCTATTCATGAACTCCCTAACAATATTATTACCAATAACTTTTATGCTGGGCTTTCTCTTCATTATAAAGATTTACTAGATGCTTCTTGTGCTGGATCATTTACACGTATGAAGGAAGAAGCTAAATGGGATCTACTAGACCGTATTCAAGAGAACATTGAAGCTTGGGAGAATGAAAAAGAAAGAAAGTTAGGTATAAACTATGATTATGAATGCATTAAATCTTTTATGGGAACTGATGACTTCCGTGATATTAGCAATGAGTTTGGTCTTGATTCCCAAAGTATTGCCAACTGTTTTAAGGCCTTTGCCTCTTACATAAAAATTCCCAAGAAGAAGTGGAATAAGTACCATGCACCTTTTAAAGATGTTGTTAGTCATGTTCCCGTTAGAAGTACTGAAGTTTGTGCTACTAATCATATTGTGCCTGAACCTCATGTTGAGAAAGTTCCTTTCCCAGCTAAGATAAAGGAGTATTCTATGATTATTAGTGCAAATAACAAAATTACAATGAAAACTGTGGAGCCTGATGAGCAATGAATAATGAACTTGTGGTAGCTACTGTGAAAGATTCTGTAACTAGAAAAATAGAGGATGAGCACATTGTCTTCTGTGAAGACGCTTCTAATATTATCTCTCATTGCTACTATGGTTTATGTGATATTAGTGCTAGCTCTAGTGCTATTCCTTATGAGCTTTACAGGGAAATTATGCATGAGACTGGTCCTTGTGAGCTTGAGGACATTGATGTGGTTATTCACCTTGCTAATAAGGAGACCATTTGCCCCATTGGCATTGTAAGAGATGTGGAAGTCCTCTATGGTAAGATTAAATATCCTGCTGATTTTCTAGTGCTTAATTCAGCAGCTAGCAAAACTTGTCCTATCATTTTTGGTAGACCTTTCTTGAACACTTGTGGAGGTATTATAGATTGTAAGAAGGAGAAAGTTTTAACTAAGTTTGATGGATATTCTTATGAGTTTAACTTTTCCAAATTTGCCAAAGCTCCTTGTGAAAATAGCTTGCCTAATGAAGATTTCAGGATGGAACAACTTGCTTCTATTGATCTAGTTTATGACATTGGACCTCTTTTTGATGACTATAAGTGCTTATTCTGATGATAAAGTTGTTGTTAGTGACAGTTATATTATCAACTTTATTGAAAGTGCTACTGAAAGTTATTATGAGACAGAGAAACATGGTTTTATGCATCTCAATAATGTTAAGTTTCTCCATTTTATGTTGAAAGCTTTGAAGTTTCATTTGTTTTGTCTTCCTATGCTAGTGGCTTTTTGTTTCAAAAATTCATTTTCTCATGATATCCCCATGCATAGGAAGTGGGTTAGACTCAAATGTGTTGGTTATTTGCTTCTTGATGCTCTCTTTCACTTCAAATATTTATCTCCTTTGTGAGCATCTTTGAAAGGTTCAAGCCTAACTTAAAGGCATTAAAGGAAAGTACTTGTTGGGAGATAACCCAAGAGTTTTGTCGAGTCTTGGAAGTTATTACTTTAGTAATAACCGCTCCTTATCCTTTTTGTTTTGATTTTTATGTCAAGTTCAACTACTTTTGTGAAGTAGAGGAGTTGTAAAAAGTGGCTGTCCTAGGACAGATTTCTGTGTTGCATTGTACCAATTCGTGAGGAAGCTCAGTACGTTGGATGGAGCTGCATTTTCCTGAGCTTTTTCTCCAAGTTATTACCCAACTTTCATTAGTTTTGTACTTTTTTATTTGAGCAACAGAAGGTTTTTGAAAAAATCATTTTTTACCTGTTGGTCTGTTTTGACAGATTTCTCCTATCATTTGCATTTGCCTCTTATAGAAGCCTTTGTTTTGATGGATTTCAGTTGAAGTGTGAACCTAAAGGTTTATTGTTTTTACTTACACTAATGTTTCCATTGAAGTTTGTGTTTTGCCTTGTGAGAAAAGGAATTTTCAGGAGAAGGAGGAAAGGAATCTACAAAGTTCGTATTTGAATAAGTAAAAGTGGTGAAAACAAAAGGTTCGTGAAAATCTAATCTCTTTATATTTTTGATGTTTTTAATACATATGGAAGATTACGAGATGAAACAAAGGAGGAAACGGAGGCCGGGGTGGCCACACCCACCCTAGGCGCGGGCTCCAGCTGGCCGCGCCTGAGGGGTGTGTGAGCCCCCCGAGCTCCGTCTCCGCCTTGTTTTCGTACCAGTACCTTCCTTATGCATTGAAACTTCGTAATATATAACCCCTTGGGTTCCCCGAGTTTCGTGCATCGTGTTCTCGTCGTGTTTTCATTTTGATCTGTTTCTGTCAGGAAATCTTCTCAAGTTTAGAGCACCATGGTCTCCGCCAACGATAAAGGCAAGAATCCCGAAGAAGATCCTCAAAACCCCAAGGAGGAGGAGATCCTGTTTGGGGATGAAGAAGACATCGAAGAGGACAAGCATACGGACACCCGTGCTACCGTCGCAAGCATTGGAGTGGTGGCAAAACCTACCAAGCTTAGGAGGACAGCACGAATTTCTACAGGAGGGAAACCTCCACGTCTTATCTACAATCCACGGTCATCTCCTCCACGTACCAAGGTACCCTTCCATACTCTTATACATGAGCATCAGTACCAACAGGTGCCCAAAGGGAACTTGCGCTCAGTTTGGTTTATGCCTCATTCTAACAATGCAGGGAAGGAACACTCTAAGGAGGAAGAGTGGGGAAAGAATAACAAGGACTGAGATTCTCGGTCCGACATGATCATGAACCGCATTGAGAAAAACTCGGAGCTGATTCGTACTCTTACCTTCGAGTTTGAGGATTTGAAGAAACTTATTGAAGAGTTTATCAAGAGAATACCACCATCGAAGGAGTAATTCATCATCTTGTTTGGCATCCCCTTGGCTTGTTCCAAGCTTGGGGGAGTGCCGCGGTATCACCATCATCATCTTTTATCTTCTACCTTTTTAGTGGATTCATATCTTTGGTAGAGAAGTTATCTTATAGGTTGGTTTGCATATGGAAGTATCTCTCCTTTAGTTGATTATCTATGTATCCCTTAGTGTGAGTGCCTTTATGAAATATTAATGAGAGGTCTCATCTTTTACTTTTTGCACTTCTTATTTTAGTTTGCGATCTCTATTATATGATGGATCTTGTTGATCAGTATTGGCATCACTTTGGGAGCATCAAGTAAATCTAAATTGGTTTTGGCAAACCGTGATCTGGTCAGTAGCTACACTTTTTGAGGTTTGAAAGGAAAAGAGAAAAAGCTTACAAGTATTTTGTATCATCTATTTTGTTTCTTGATTGACTCATAAGCTTAGTATTCTTTATTTAAGATCTTTTGTGTCTTCAAGGAATATTGCATGTTTGGCTTCATCACTTGTATGTTTGCTTGTTTCTTTCAACTATTTTGCTTGCTACCCAGCCTTGCTAGCCAAAAACCTGTTTTGAGAAGGTTTACTTCTCATGTTTCCAATCCCTTTGAACCAAACCTATGCCATTTGTGTCCACCATATCTACCTATTAGCATTATTGCTATTCCAAGAAAATTCTCAAGCTTCATCTATCTTTCGAATTAAAAAGTATTTTGTTATGTGAAAACTAGTTAGTAAAGCTCTCACAAACTTGATGGCACACCCTATTTTCTTGCCCCTAATAGACTTAAACCATTGTGTCATCGAAGTTGTATATGCTTGCATCTATACGTTGGGATTAGCAGAACCGTGCTGTCACGGGGAACGCTTTCAACATTTCACATGTACATTGTACACAGTTGATATCATGCTCTTTTGTTTGCGGATGTCGACGGTGTGAAATAAAGAGGGAACTTGTAAGTCCATGGAGTGATGTATGTGTGTTAGATAAACGCCTGGGCCGCTAGCCTAAGCCATGCCTAATCATGGTGGAAACTTGCAGCATCACCATAATGAGCATTCTGTGAAGCATCCTCAATAAAAAGCTATGCACATAGTAAATAAAAAGATCGCTAAGATGCTCATTGTTTGTTTGCCTTGTCATTTTGGTTATGGGATAGCTCATGTACCATGTGCAAGGGGTACCCCGTTGGCGGTTCTCTATGATAGGCATGTACTTACAATGACAAGAACTTACAGGTGACTGAAGTTGAGTAGCATGAGGTGTGGACCTCATATTCAAGGGACATGAAATTGCCAACTTATATTTCGTCAAGCATATACTCCATCCTTGTTCACTTTAACCTTAATCATCTCAATATGCCTATGATAGGGGCAATGAGGGCTCAAAGCTAGTAAGTACCATAATCTTTTGGAAGCTCTTTATGACTTGAAATCGCTGCTTCCCTCTATCAAGGGACCTTTCTTCTATTTCTAAGTTGAGTCAGTAAACCTACTTCCTCTCTATCTCCAGCAAGCATTTGAGTTGTTGTGTTGCAAGCATTCATATGGTGATTTATTCAATCATGTTCTTTATCTTCCTTGTTTGCACAAAACTCTTACCTATTGAGTATTACCTTGAAAGCCTTCATTATGAAAAACCTTTTTGAGCAAAGAGTGCTCATGTTTTGAAGACTTCTACAAAAATCTTTTTGAGAAACTGTTTGCCAGATGTTCTCTGACCAAGAACAAAGTTTGCCAATTCCAATTATGATTTATCTTTATGCATATCTATTGTGACTCATGTACTTGTTGCAAGCTAAGTTATATAATGGTGAGTTGCTTTCTTCTATGAGTTGTGTAATTGTAAGTGTGATGCTTCTTGTCCGTATTATTTTATCGACACTTCACTCCATAAACCTGTGGACATGTTTACTGAGCTCAGTTTTCGCTGGGGACAAGCGAATATCTAAGCTTGGGGGAGTTGTTACGTCTAATTTGCATCACCTTTCTCTATCATAATTTGCCTCTATTCATTGATATATGTCTTATTATGAGGTATTACTTATGTATTTTCATTTGTTTATGCATGTTGGATGATTCTTGGAGGATGAACTTCTGGAGTCTGGATTCTGATGGAAAAAGAGGTGTTTTGATGCAATTTCGCGTAGAAAAATATGGGAAAATTATATTTTCCCAGAAGACGAAGGAAGCCATAAGGGGAGGCGTAGAAGGGCCACAAGGGGCCCACACCCCTCCCAGGCGTGGGTCTCCCTGGGCCGCGCCTAGGGCAGGTGTGGCCCACCTGCCCGGCCTCCGACTACGCCCTCTCGCCTATATCTTACTCACGGAACCCTAATACCAGGGAGGCAACCACAAATAGATTTCCGCCGCCTCTGCAGGACAGAATACACCGAGAGAGAAAGAGCTCTCTGGCAGACAGATTTTTGCCGGGGAAATTCCTTCCCAGAGAGGGGAGATCGTCGCCATCAACACCATCGTCAAGCTAGACTTCATCGGGATCATCATCATCCACACCATCATCTCCACCAGCACCATCATCACCACTCCATTCCGCTGTAACAATCGTGTTGGATACTTCCTTAGTTCATTAGGGCAAACTTTCCCGATGTTGATTACTATTGTAGTTGATGCTTGTGAGTGGAACCATTGGTTTATTGTTTATGTTTAGATTGTTATCCATTATCATATCATCTCTGATCTTGATCCATATGATGTATCGTGAGTAGTTCGTTTAGTTCTTGAGGACATGGGAGAAGTCATGTTGTTAGTAGTGGATTTGTGTTGAGTTATTATTCAATGGTTTAGTATTTAAGTTCTGGTGCTATTCTTCTAGTGGTGTCATGTGAACATCGACTACATGATACTTCACCATTTATGGTCCTAGGGGGATGCATTGTGTATTTGTATAGTAATTGTGGGGTTGCCGAAGTGACAGAAACATGAACCCCCTTTAGGAAACCTTTGCACAAGGGAGCATAGGATCTCAGAGTTTAAGGTTGTGGTTAGATTTATATCTTAATTACTTTCATGTAGTTATGGATGATTGCAGGGGGGGTTAATCACAAGTATGTATTAGTACAAGTAAGGTCGGTATGTTAGCACATATTCACCCACGCAACACTTACAACACCAAAGAAGAGTACTCAGCTATTTGAAGCGAAAGCACTTGATAGAATTCCCATGTGTCCTCGAGAACGTTTGGTCCTTATAAGTATTTCCACCGGCTTGTCCTTTGCTAAGAAAGGATTGGGCCACTTGCTCGTTGTCTTTAATACTTGCACTTTGTTTTGTTGCTTTATTAGAAAACCACTAAAAATCCGTTTGCTAAGTATTTACAGAGAGTTCCTCCTCCATACCACTAGTCAACACCTTCTGATCCTCGTTGGGATCGACACTCCTATTTATCGAAAATACTGTGATATACCCCCTATACTTGTGGGTCATCACCTACCCCTCTCTCGTCCACCGCACTACTCCGGCTTAGGCGAAGCCCTGCAGAAATCTCACTCCACCACCACCACCACACCGTCATGTTGTTGGGATTCGGAGGAGATATACTACCTCCGCTGTCTGTTGGGACAAGGGAGAGGAATGTCTTCATCGACTACCGTACGTGTGACCAACTGCGAAAGCGCTGCCGAAATGTGGCGCCGGAAGAATCGTTTACACGATCTTGAGATCGGCAAGTGATCGACTACATCAACCACGAGAATCCAATCTTGTTAAACGCTTTGGATCTACGAGGGTTAGTTCTCTACAAACTCGTTGCACCGATCTCATAGATTAGATATTGGCTTTTATGTGTTCCCATGATAGATTTTTTTTGTTTTCCATGCCACGAACCCTACAAAAACAGCGTGCATGGGCGTTTTTTCTTAACCGCCGCACGGGTGCAGCAGGTAGGCGAGGCCGCTCAGGCTCCCGCGAGCCGCGACCGACAGGCAGCCCGCCCGGGCAGGCCAGCACCAGGCCCACCCGAGGTAGGGCGCTGGGTGCCAGTGGGCCGACGCGTGCCGGGTCGTCGCCGCAAGCTGTTGTTGGGGCACGAGGTGGGCCGCGGTCAGGGCCCACCCGGCAACCCTGGTTATTTGCTGAAGTTTTTTATTTTTTATTTTTGCTATTTTGGATTTTGCTGTTTTGGGCCGTGGTGATTCGGCCCATCCGGCTGGACGAAAATTGTTGTAGTTTTCCTTTACCTTTAGTCCCACATGAGGCACCTAAGAGGGAGGGCACCCCTTCCTTAGCTTATATAAGGAGGTGCCTATGGTTGGGATTAAACACACAATAATTTGAGATATTCTCTTTGGTTGTAATACTCCCCTCTCTCTCTCTAAAGTTGCCGCCGCTAGTGCGCGATCCTAAGTCTGGACTGTGTAGACAAGGTGTTCTCTTCCGTGACATGCCGTTGCGCTGCCGGGATTCCAGCCAGGAGGTCTACTTCTGCAACCTCGACGGGATCCGATACGGGAGTCGTCTTTGCACCGTATGCTTGTGGTAACTCGATGGGGATATTGAAAGCTTCCAGGCCATCGTCCGAGGACCAGGACAAGGGTGACTTGCGAGGAGGTTAGTGACCTTGAGGTTGTACGGGTACGACTACATCATCCACGCTTTTGCATTAGCGTAACGCTCTCTCGATCTTCAAGGGTACGTTGCCGCTGTTTTTCTCTCTTATTGCATTATTAGTAGATAGATCTTGAGCATTCGGGATTTCTTCTGCTTAGCATAAAATTTTGATTTTCTACACCGAACCCCAACAGTGCCCGTAAGAGAAGAGAAGATAAATGCCCAAGCATGAGAAGGGCCACAAGCCAATATTGAAGGATAATCCCATCAATGAGAGGTATGAAATAAAAAGAAGAGAAGAGATGTCAAAGCTCTTATTTGTGTCGAGTACATATCCAATGAGGAAAGTGGGGATGAGGAGAAAGAGGTGATCGTTTAGCATTTGCCGAACCCGGTTCACTATTCACCTACGACTACAACAAGGACTATGCCGAGGACTTCCCAATTCCCATGGATGTCGGTTCTTGCTTCATGGCAATGAGCAACAAGGTAATATCTTCACCCCTCTCTAGCATCTTGGGTAATGATAGTGATGATGATATTGACAAAACCTTTGTTAGTGAAATGTATAAGATAAAGTTTCTCTCCCTAGTGATGCTCGTGCTAAGTTCGACGAGTTAATGGACACCGTCATGCTATGTGAAGAGACCATTGATGACTTGGAATCTCATATTGAAACATTTGAACTTGATAATGTTAAAGAAATGGATACTCTTGATATGGATCTCTCGATGTCTTAGGTGCTTGAAATTTCTAAGAAAGAACTTAAGGTTGATCATGCTTCTCTCACGAAGGACCTTGAGCACCTTGAAAAAGCTAATATACTTGTCTAGCTTGAGCTCATAACACTTGGGAGAACCATGATCAGCTTCGGGTTACTTATGAAAAGGCTCTTGGTACATTGAAGGATCCAAACGTTGTTGAATATATTGCTTGTGGTTGTGATCAACCACTCCTCATTGAGGAGAATAAGAAGTTAAAAGAGCAACATGAGAAGGAGCGTCTTACATCTTCCAATAAAGGGGAAGGTTCTTGATGAGGTCCTTGCCCATCAAATGGTAAGAGCTCCAAAGCAAGGTATTGGTTATAAGCCAAATAATAACAGGAATGGTGCCTCTGCACCCAAGAAGATAAACTTCGTGCAAGAAGGGAATAAGGTGGATGGAAAAGTGAAGGAGAAATTTGTGAACTGGGGAGCCATGAGGGGCAACCCTAATCATAAATTTGCGGGAAAATCTAACCCATCCTATTTTCTATGTAAGGGCACTAAAAGGGACGTGTATGCTAAATATGTTGGTCCTCGTAATGGTTATGCTTATAGATGGTACTCAATTTTGGTACCAATTTTTTTTGTTGCTAATGCTAAGGGACACATTGCTCAATGAGCTTGTTTTGCATCTTTGAGTTATAGGGTCACTATAATGCTATCCATTCTTTAACTGTATACTCTTGAGCTCTGGTTAGGCTTATGCGAGATGAAGATCTGGATTTGTCTAGCCCCGATGAACGAGGGTGTTATAATCAACAAATGAAGCAAGCAATCAAAAGTTCCAGAAGAACCAATTGAATACAAGAACAATTATGGTAAGAGAAAATGGGTATTTAAATGAAATAGAGAAGCTCCCCAAGATTTGTGCACCAATTAGAATAATTGCATTTGAATACAAAGTGCACAAACATAGAATCCCCACTCCCCCATAAACGTTTAAAATACAAAATATGTGCAAGAAAGAAAATGAGTATTCTTAAATAAATTAGGGAAACCCCCCAATATTTGTGCACCATTTACAATAATTGCGTGTGAATACAACCACACAAACATAGAATCCCCACTCTCCCAAACTTATTTAAAACACACAAAGACATGAGAGTTCAAATATCTTCATCACATATGAATGCCTGAAATGCAATAAAAAGACAAGCACTCCTAGAAAAAAAATCTTCTCAGAGCCACCACAGAATAAAAAAAAGGAACACGATGTGGACTTCAACTAATTGGGATATCAAAAGAATATGTAACCAATGTCATGTGTATACGTTTTAAGGTGAATACAATTATAATAACATATAACTAGAAAGAAAACATGCATACACAAAATAGTGATAGAACGAAAGAACAAGATATCCAAGAGGAAGTCATAAAATATACCAATAAAAAAACACTTGTAAATTCTTGTCGGGATGCATATGTAAAACAACAATGACACCCTCAAAGATAGATCACATGTGATATATGTAATCTAGACTACACCCGCTGCTTAGGCTATCAAGCCGGTGGCAAGCACGTAAACCAATCTATAAGCATATACAGTAACTTATAGCAGGAGTGGGGATCCTATACCGTTGGAGACCGAAACCTGACTATATCGTGTGTCAATCTCGCTCTGAAATTCTCTACGTAGCATTTTCTTCCTCTCCTCTCTTTGTAAGCTATCCGTGTGACATCTCGTGTGACGATACCATAACGGTTGGTGAAGAGGGTGATTTTTGGAGCTCCTAAAATCCTTTTGCCACGGATTGGTAGGCATATAGGGGTATCCAGGCACAGCCGATCGAGGGTGGCGCAGTGCAGGTGCCGTTTGTGCGTTAGCTGGAACCCTGCCGTGTCGGCCTCATCCTCAACACGCCGCTGCCCGCGCCTAGCAGCTACCACCATCCCATTCTCCAGGGCTATATATCCCACTGCCCTCCTATCCTCATCTCGTCAGCAGATCGAGCCCAGTTCACACGCGCACAGCAACCAGAGCAGCCCACCGCAGCGAGCGAGGGAGGGGAAAGAGACAGAGCCACCGGGCAGCAGCAAGTAGGAGTAAAAAGGCAAAAGCACGGCACATTAAAAGAGAGGCCAGGCCAGGCCGGAGGCACATACCCAAACCCAGCAGCCGCACCGCAGCAGGCAGCAGAGGAGAGAGAGAGAGAGTTTGAGATAGAGCGGCATATATGGCGATGCCCTTTGCCTCCCTGTCGCCGGCAGCCGACCACCACCGCTCCTCCTCCCCCTTCTTCCCCTTCTGCCGCTCCTCCCCTCTCTACTCGTAAGCCAACCCTTCCCTTCCCGTCAACTTTCTTTCCCTCTCGCCCGCTCGCTCTAGGGTGGCTAATAATGTGGCGAGGTTGTTTGCTGTGCAGCGTCGGCGTCGCGGAGGAGGCGTCTCCGCAGCAGCAGCACCAGCAGCACACGATGAGCGCGCGGTGGGCGGCCAGGCCGGCGCCCTTCACGGCGGCGCAGTACGAGGAGCTGGAGCACCAGGCGCTCATATACAAGTACCTCGTCGCCGGCGTGCCCGTCCCGCCGGATCTCCTCCTCCCCATCCGCCGGGGCTTCGACTCCCTCGCCGCGCGCTTCTACCACCACCCCGCCCGTACGTACCATCATCCATTCCCCTCCCTCCTAGTACGAGTACTCCTGCATTTGCTACCGCCGATTTGCTAGCCCGGTTTGTTTATTCGGATCGAGAGATTCAGGTGTACCCCGTCTCATTGTTAATTGCTCCCCGGTCATTTGTTAATCCTCTCCTGG
The DNA here is from genome assembly GCA_916181665.1 of Avena sativa. NCBI lineage: Eukaryota > Viridiplantae > Streptophyta > Magnoliopsida > Poales > Poaceae > Avena > Avena sativa. The sequence continues at coordinate 380,160,971 of OV702280.1, read as the reverse complement.
ATTTGGTCGCGGAAAGGGGTTCCTTCATACCATACCATATTATTCTAATCCGAACCTCGTGCTCGGCTCCGTCAAGATTTGCACCTACTACAACCTATAGCTAGCACATCTCCTGCCTTATACTAGTGGGTCTTTTTATTTGGATTCAAGCGAGCCTCATGTGGATTGGCTTGTTGATTAGATTAGATCAGATGCAAACACACATGGCTCAAACTCTTGGCCCAGGCTAGAAAGAAACTCAAAACAGAGGTGGTGGTTAGTTCATGATTGGTCCTTCTCGTGTCAAGGGGGGGTTATTCCTGTCTGGTTGTTGGGAGCCTCACCCACGCATTCATCACTCCCCGCTGCTGGTCCTGCCCGCGATTTCGAGCCATCCTGCATCGCATCACATGGAGCCCCCCCAAGAAAGAAACAGATAAATAATCAAGGCACAGTAGTACTGCGCCAGATCGATGCGCACAGTTCCTCCTTTCCCCCGGAAATAATTAATTTCGCATACTACGTCCGTCGTGCTTGTGGGGTGAATGATTGGGTGGATAGATCCAGTACTGTACTACTGTGAGCCTGAGCGCGACCGCTCCGCCTCCTCCGGCTGGCTGGCTGGCTGGCGGCACGATTGATTGCTACGCGGGGTTCGTTTGGGTGCGTACTTTTTTGACCGTGATTCGATCTTGCGTCGGTTTGGGAGGCGTCTCGTCGTCCTGATTCGATTATTTTGGTCCCTCCCTCCAGATGAGCACCGACACATACGTACGTACATTGCAGATGTAGCATGAGCCATCACGATCATTGTTGACCTGGTTTTTTTTTGTGTGTGTGGTTTCTTGCAGTTGGCTACGGGTCCTACTTTGGCAAGAAGCTGGATCCGGAGCCCGGGCGGTGCCGGCGAACGGACGGCAAGAAGTGGCGGTGCGCCAAGGAGGCCGCCCAGGACTCCAAGTACTGCGAGCGCCACATGCACCGCGGCCGCAACCGTTCAAGAAAGCCTGTGGAAACGCAGCTCGTCGCAGCACCCCTCCCGCACCACCAGCACCAGCAGCAGCACACCCCTGCCGCCACCGCCACCGCCTCCGCTTTCCAGAACCACTCGCTGTATCCGGCGATCGCCAGTGCTGCCGGCGGCTGCAGCGGCGGTGGCTCGTTCGCCTTGGGGTCTACTCAGCTGCACATGGACAATGCTGCTCCTTACGCGACCGCTGCTGCTGGCGGACACAAAGATTTCAGGTAATTTCCATTGTCTTCTCTGCAAATTCCCCCAGCTGTTTACATATACCAGATCGCTGTCAGATGATGAAATGCCTGCTCACATGTTATGTTTTCATTGCTGTGCTTGATTGCATTCAGGGGACAGTACTAGGATCAGGCTAGTAGTGCTCTTCTGGCAACATGTTATGATCTGTGCTTGCTTAGTCTATTGCCTTCTGCAGTATCTGGCCATGCTTTCTGGGGCCAGAGTTTAGCCTTAGAAGATTGTGAAACAGGGTGGTGCTCTGCTCTGCTCTGATGGAGGTTCAGAGCAGGAGGGTGTTCTAAACCTGATTGACACGCACGCACACTGCCTGTAAAAGATTCAACTGTATCTGGGTTTTTTGCTCAGAGCTAGTGCCTGCTGCTCTCTGCCCTGCTCTGTAAATCTTAGGCCTGACATTTATTTTCCTGCTTTATTCTTCTGCTGACCCAGTTAGTTTTCTTCTTGTTTGGGGCTGGACTAGAAATAACGTCAGTTCTGCTCCAGGAAAATTCATCTGTTTCTGCCTTTCTGGCCGGGTACGTCTCACCCTATGCCTGAAACCATCTGAAAAGGCTAGCATGATTATGGATGCCCATCCCCTTTTGCCCCATACGTTCTCAACCTTTTTTTTTGTTTCATCAGAACTTTGTGACTTGTGAGTTAGCAATTTCCCTTTACCGAAGCTGTCATTGTAGGGTTACCTGCGGGGCAGAGTCGGCACATGATGCGGCATTGCGGCCAATCATGTTCGCTTAGATGTCTGGCTTCCTATTTTTGTTTTTCTCACATGTTATGAACTGCTGCTTTAAAGTGTGCAGCAACAATTATTTTGTCCCTTTTGTTTCTGTCTAGTGCCAAAAAAGCTTTCTTGTTTTAGAGGAGTCTTGAAACCTACTGTATACTAATATCCACCAGTATAAGTTTCTGTCACTTAACTTCAGTATAGTGAGGGAAACTCCTTTCCATTTTTTGAACTCCACTCCACTATATGTGTGTGATCAAATGCAGTATGTGGATAACAACCAGCAGCTCTCTGAAATGCTTGCTTCTCAAGTTTTATACTCTGCACAAGCAGTTTTACTTCACTGTTTCTACTGAAATATTTGCATCTGTCAACTTATGTATTGGTCACTAGACTGCTACTTATGGAGTGTGGTGACTTCTGGAATTCAGGTACTCTACCTATGGAATGAGGTCATCGGCGGTGGACGAGCATAGCCAGTTCATCACTGGAGGAGGCATGGACACCACCCTGGACAACTACTCGTGGCGCCTGCTGCCGTCCCAGACCTCCGCATATTCACTGTCGAGCTACCCCATGCTCGGAACGCTGAGCGACCTGGACCAGACCACGATCTGCTCCCTACCCAAGACGGAGCGGGAGCCGCTGTCTTTCTTCGGGGGCGGCGACTTCATGGCGACGGCGACGACGGTGGTGGACCCGGTGAAGCAGGAGAACCAGACGCTGCGCCCCTTCTTCGACGAGTGGCCCAAGGCGAGGGACTCGTGGCCGGAGCTGCAGGACGACACCACCAACAACAACAACAGCAGCAACGCCGCCTTCTCGGCCACCAAGCTGTCCATCTCCATCCCGATGACCGGCTCCGACTTCTCCTCCACCACCTCCAGCTCCCCCAACGGTATATACTCCCGGTGAAAACGGCGCGCGGGCCGGTCTGATCTCTGCTGATTTGCCGAAGCTTCTGATCTTCCCCGACCACGACGTCCTCAAATCATCACAGATGAGTGAAACCGAAACCGTACTGTTTCTGTGAGCTGACTGCCGCTTGCTTGCTCGTTTTGTATGGAGTACCATCGTCCTGGATCTTGCCCTGCCATCGTCTCGTGCGGCACGAGCAAAATACTCCATCAAATTATCTTCCTGTAATTTCCGTGTTTTATCATGTAACAACGAAACTTTACAAAGTTTTCTTCTAGTCCCGATGCATGGTCGTCGTGCACTACATCGATCGTTAACTGTTTGCCAGGAACTTGCTGCTGAAATAATGTCCCTACTATTTTTTGCTAGTGCTACTATAAGAGTTGGAGTTCTTTATCAGTTAGAGCACCTCTACTCGGCGTTTCTAGGCCGAAATCCGGCATAAATAGCACCGGACAGAACTATTTTTTGGCCTGGTAACACCCAGTTTCACACTCGCGTTGATTTTCAGGTCGGCCTTTCTCTGTCCAAATTCAGCTCAAATTCGATCAGATTTTGGCATAGGTCAGCATAAATATGAATACAGAGCATAGTTTAGCATTATATTGACCATAGTTTGACACTGTCACCCGGCGCTCCATATGCAAGCAACCTCATCGCCGCTATACACTTTTGCAGTGAGGAAGATCCAACCATGTCGGTGCAATCCTTCTTGCACAAATAGGGATCGAACTCTCGGATGGAATGCACGATCTCGAGGAAGAGCTTCCGGCTCATCCTAAAACGGCGTCGAAATACGGTCTCTTTGTGCAGCGGCTCGTCGGCGTACAACAAGCAGTAGCCCTCCATCCTCTGCCTTGCTTTGCACTTTCGCGACCCTTCGCCGAGCCTCCATGCTTTGGCGTTGCAGTCTGCATGTACAGTTGGGCGAGAGAGGCGAGGATCTGCATATGCTCTGCATCTTTGACGGCAGCGGCGTTCTACTCCTCCAGCAAAACAACGAAAATATCCTCATCGTCGGAGTCCATGGCCGAACAGGCAAAACGCCGAACACTTGGCGGGTGAGGTGGCGGGAGCTCGGAGCTCGGAGCGAAGCCGAGCTACGGCAAAGTTTGGGCGGCTAGAGGTGGCCTAGGCCGAGGGGAAAGGGTACGACGACGGTGGCGAACCTATCTATAGGCGTTGATTCGGCTCGGCGTGGTGGAGCTTCGTCGGCGAAGGCATGGCGACAGGGGCAGCTGGAGAAAGCTCTTCGCCACGGGGAGGCGACTGGTGGTGGAAAATGGGGTTGTCTCGCCGACAGGGTTGGCCCACCTGCGTTTTCTCTTCGTCTGACGTTCCTGGCGTCCCGGGATCGGCCTAGGAAGTCCGGATGAAAGTTTGGCCAAACTCAGATAAAACCGGCGTCCTAAAAACACGACTGTGTCAATTTTCGGTGTGTGGACCAAAAACAAGCCATATGAACGGCGTCTTGGAGACCGAGGATGGCAGATGGAGTATCATTCCTAGCCTCCTAGCTATACTATCTTTGAGCTAAGATGCGATGTTCTTTCACCTCGTGAGTAATCCTTGGAGCACATGGCTATGGCTGGGTGGAGTAGAATCTGGGGCCTTGCTTCGTCGCGGCGGCAAGCCCCCGATCTGGGCTAGCTTCCTGCGCAATCCTCCTGGGAGGGAACACAACAAACGCGGTATGCAGGGGGCACACCTATCGGTGGGATAATCAATCGGCAAGTTATGGGCGAATTCATGTCATGCACTCCGTACGTGCGTCGGACCAGATTTGCTTTGGGCTTTGGCGTGTTGAGACGCAAGGGGACACGGTTCTCTTCTCCTGGTCGATCATGGGCACCCAAGGACGATGAGGTTTAGGGACGTGCTGGAGAAAGTGCAATAATGCTGGATCTGCGCAAAGCTTCCTCAACAGGCTGTAAAACAACCTTGCGCCTGGGGCCGGCCTGTGTGTGTTGCTGGTCTCGGAAGCAGACGACGCGGCAGTGCCACGCACGATACAGTTAAGAAGGCCGTTGTAGTACAGTGGAGTACTCCCTCCGATTCACAATTAGATTTAGTCAAAATTTTAAAAATTAAATTTTCATAATATATGCATTTGGAATAATGAATGTTATATAATTTCTTATGTTTTTAATCAAAGTTGACAATGTTTGACTCTAAAAAATTCCTAAAACGCGAAATAATAAAAAAGGAGGGAGTAATAGAAGGGCACACGAAGAATAAGTGCTGGTAGTACCTGGTAGTACTATTTGCAAAGCAGTATTGGTATCTTGTGTGTGAGCTACGGTTTGGCAGGTGGCAACTGGTTGGACAGCAAAGGCATGGACGGGCCATTGGGTGGATCAGGAATCTGGATAGAGCTGTTGCGCTCTAGCTTCCTTTGTGCCACTCTAGGACGACGGCCGATTATGCGACGGAAAGCGAAAGGCTGGCATTGTACAACTCGCATCGCATGGCTGATAGGCATGGCATCGGGTAGCTTTGCTTTGGGGGTGGGGCGGCTGGCTTATCCATGGCCAATGGCATCGTGGCAATGACACCAAGGGATGCGCATGAATCGTGGATGAGTACGTACGAGTACGTGGTACCGTACCAGACCGGCCGGTGCGTATGTACGTGGTGGGCACGGCCGTGCGTCCTACGCGCAGGTGCAGCGGTGCTCCGCATCTCCCGGCAGAACCACCGGGCATGTGCGCCTACGCCACCGAGCGCCACGATTACGCAAAGTTACAAGCTCGTACTAGAACGTACTACTCCCGATCGGAGGATTGGAGCGCGCTATCCACCATATCCATGTGTCCATGCATCTGGATCCAATGCTTCTATCTACCTTGTCAGTTATATTTGAGTCTTGCAACAAATGAAAAATAACTACTCTCTCCGTCCAGAAATAACTGACTTGGGTTTATGTAGATTTGGATGTATCTATACTCTAAAATGCGTCTAGATACATTTAAATCTAGACAAAGCTAAGTCAGTTATTCCTGGACGAAGGAAGTATATCAATATTATTCTATAGAAACTGAAGTTGCTCAGTCGTCACCTATCGTGGCGGTGGTGCTGGCTTGCTATGCTGAACGTGTTGTGTCACATGCATGCATAACAAGGTGTTGTACTGGCTTAGTTTAGAATTCGCTAACTATACTTACTTTGTTTCAAAATATAAAATGTGTTAGTTTTTTTTGTCAGAACACATGTATCCAGGCACTTTTAGTTTGTAGGTTCACTCATTTTTCTCCAAACATACACGTTAAAAGAAGACTAGATACATGCATTTTAGAAAAGGCTAAAGCATTTTATATTTTAGAACGGAGGGAGTACCAAATATTTCTTTAGTTTATTTGTGAGAGCCGGCTAGTACACATCGATTAGTTACTGCGCCAAGCCATGCCGGTTATAATGTGGAGAGCTCAATCGATATGTGAATTTATTTTTGTAGTGAAGGAAGTTAGAATTAAGTTGCAAGTTTGCACAAATGTCTATATGTATAGCTGATTTTTCTCCAGGTTTAGAAAAAGTTTATGCAAGCAATAACATGCCATCACACTTCTACTCAGAAGCTTAAAACTGAATATCAAATTTGTACAGGCGAGACAAGCAAGGGCAATGCCATCACATGTCTTAGTCACGATTGTTACACTTTAGGAACTTTTTCTGTTTCTTGGTTTTATAGATTTCATATATGGATGTCATAAGTTCAAATAGATATCTCAGTGTCTAATCTCACATATGACTGTTGCTCAGGTATTTACGTGTACACAAGATCCTACAGATTATGTAAATCAAATCCTTTGACCGGTAACGAAAACATGCATGTATCATTTGTATTCCCCAGTGAATTCGTTGTGTACTGGGATGCTTTTGTGAAATGCCCATTGGAATACTTTTCATAAGTTATAAGTTATGCTTGTGTTCGTAATCTTATAGTGCGTTGTCACCCACCGCTCTTGCAAAAAACAAAGATGCAAGGCGTCTGGCTATTATGTTATTAAGACATGTTAGTTTTAGCATCGTCCTCTTTATATGCTTGTATGGATAAGATTTTAATTGAAAATATGCGCTAAATCCCTCTAAACTGTATTCCCAGCTTAGGGTATGTGCAATGCTAGACGCTAAGTCTAGTGCTTAAAGTGAAAAAATCTACTAAGCGTCCAGGTAAGAGTCGTAGCCTCTAATGCAGATTTGGTTTAAGAGTCGCTTTGGTTCCTTAACTGCTTATCTGCTCAAGTGACACGTCATGCGTTAATCAATTCTGTGAGAGCAAATCGCTAGAAGCGTCCGCCGCCAAATACGGCTATGCCCGCCAGGCGCTAGGAAATTCAACCCAAGGTAGCAAAACTGCTGGGATTTTCTTCCCTAGCGCTCATGTAAGAGGTCACGTTGAACATGCCCTTAGCATGCATTATGAACGTGCGTTAATCAATTCTATGAGTGCAAGGTCAATTGGGAGACTGTTTGTAGGCCAAAGAGGATCGGTGGGTTTGGGATTAAAAACTTGGACAAATTTGCGGTGGCGCTTCGCTTGAGATGGCCTCGGCTTGAATGGAAGAATCCCGATAAAATTTGGATTGGGTTCGGCAACCCTTGCTCCGACAAGATATGTCCATATTCTATGCCGCCACGACCATCACCATTGGTAATGGCCATAAAACTCCATTTTGGCATGCACCATGGCTGCTTGGGAGGAAGCCTATGGACATTGCGCCCCTCATCTTCGGTATCTCCACGAGAAAGAAGTGAAAGGTGCAGCAAGCCATGCACGATAATGCATGGGTGCGTAACATAAAATTGGGAAATGACTTCTCTATCGAACACCTAGCACAATGCGTTGAACTTTGGTCTCTCCTTCAAGAGGTGCAACTATATGAGGATGCTGAGGACGACATTCTTTGGAAGCTTATGGATAATGGTGAGTATACGGCCAAGTCAGCCTACGAGGTGCAATTCTTGGGTTCCACCGCCTCCAGCATGCACAAACTAGTTTGGAAGGCTTGGGCACCGTCGAAGGTGAAGTTCTTTGCTTGGATTCTTACCCAAAATAGGATTTGGACCGCGGATCGTTTGGCCAAGAGGGGATTTGTAGGCAAACAACGGAGACGATTGCCCATCTTTTCGTGGAATGCCGGTTCACTAAACGAGTCCGGGCATCCATCAAAGATTGGATTGGCATTCCTGAATTAGACCAAACACAATGGAGGGGCCTCTCCACAAAGATTTGGTGGGAGATGATGACGGAGGGTCAAATCCCGAACCACAAAGCTATGGCGTCCCTCACCCTACTCGTCACTTGGGAGATTTGGAATGAGCGGAATGATAGGGTCTTCCGCAAAAAGCTTGCGCCACCGCTTATAGTGCTAGATAGGATTAAGCCGAAGCTCGCTTGTGGGTGTCCGCGGGTGCAAAGCGGTTGGGTGAATTCATGCCACGAGAGTAATTGTATTTGTTTAGTAGCCTCAGAACTTCTTTCTGTAAAACTCCTTAATTAATCGATTGGGGCAAAACTTTTGCCCTCTTTTTGAAAAAAAAAACGTGCGCTGGCATAACTGACTAGAACAATACTTGACAAACAGAGTTGCTAGAATGCCACATCAATAATCATGTCTGACCATGATTGTCACGTACCGAACAGAATTCATTTTTTTTGAGGAATTACTGAACAGAATTCATGACCTACCCATGACACACAGGTTCGCCGAATAATGCTACACTTAAAGATAGTTTTACGAAAAAGTCTTACGGACTCAAATCAGAATCTGGTCCATTTTTTCATGGTGGACAGAAGTTTAGCCAATCCAATCACTACACATTAGTCCGCAAGGCCTCCGTTAATATGCAAAGCCCGTAAGTCCAGCGTTACCGCAGGTTCGCCTGGCCTATTTGTCTAGTACATACTGATTGCTGCGGAAGGTGGTAAGCCCGTAGGCTATTTTGATTATTTTTTCTTTTGAAACTAGTAAGCCCATAGGCTTTGTATAAGGCTAACCCATAAATAAAAACTAATCAGCACCAGCCACGGTTGGAACTTAAGTCATACGCACGCAAGAGCTAGATGGGTTTTGAGCACCCGGCCCGGCCCACGTTTAACACATCACGGCGGGAGGAGACGGCGGTGCGGTGAGACGGCACGGCAGATTCACAGCCTCCCCTCTTCCTCCTCCTCGTTCGGTTTGCCACGAGATCCGACTGCCGACTATACTCCGGGCCCCGCCGGAACCCCGCCGGCGAGAAGGGAGCGACGAAATGGGGTGGGGCGTGGTGGTCTACGAGGGCACGGTGGTGGGGTCCTCACTGGTGGGGCTCGGGTGGGCGGGGCTGTGGTTCCTCAACCGGCGGCTGTACAAGGAGTACGAGGAACGGCGGGCGCTGGTGCAGATCCTCTTCGGGCTCGTCTTCGCCTTCTCCTGCAACCTCTTCCAGCTCGTCCTCTTCGAGATCCTCCCCGTCCTCTCCAAAGACGCGCGCTTCCTCAACTGGCACCTGGACCTCTTCTGCCTCATCCTCCTCCTCGTCTTCGTCCTCCCCTACTACCACTGCTACCTCCTGCTCCGTAACTCAGGTGCATACACGAATTTCTCTGAGCGCATGTCTGTTCAGTTGTTTTTATGGTCTGATCGATTGGTGATTGCAGGGATAAGAAGGCAGAGGGCGTGCCTCGCTGCCGCGCTCTTCCTGACCATCTTCCTCTACGGCTTCTGGCGCATGGGGATTCACTTCCCCATGCCTTCTCCAGAGAAAGGTTTGACTTTACAATCATGCGATGGCCAAGGATTACGAGTCGATAAGTCGAGGGGGTACCTACTCATAGGGTGTACTTCGGCAGTAGCTAGTACAAAATACTATCATGTATGGCAACCAGACGGGAGATTTAATAACTAAAACTGAGATAAGTTCAACACAAGTTACATATAACATAATAATGCTAGAATCTAGAACTTCATGTAGCAAGTCTAGAATAGCTAGGATTCTCAATTTTCTTCCTAAGCATCTCGCTTATCCGGCTAAAATTGAGTCGATCGACTCAAATAGCAGGACTAGTCTAGACTAGTTCCTTGGCGATGGCTGATAGTCAGTTAGTCACCTAGTAACTAGCTGTTGTGCTTAGAATGTCTGATACACTGTACTAATTTTTAGAAATTTACATGCCTGTTCGATGTGCTCAATTCATGCCTACTGTGTCATTGGGTTTGACTTGGTGCTCACTCTGTATAGGTTTTTTCACGATGCCACAGTTGGTTAGTAGGATTGGCGTGATTGGAGTGACTGTCATGGCTGTTCTTTCCGGTTTTGGTGCGGTTAATCTTCCATACAGCTACCTGTCGCTCTTTATCAGGTTCAATTCCTAACAGTTACCTTCAGTTGGTTTACGCCTCATTACACACATCATGTTGACCTATCATATCCTGCCTTCCAGGGAAATCGACGAAACAGACATTAAAGCTTTGGAACGGCAGCTGATGCAATCCATGGAGTCATGTATTGCTAAGAAAAAGAAAATTATTCTGTCCACAATGGAGATGGAGAGGATTCAAGGATCAGAGGAGGTGTGCTAACTAGTCATTGTCTCTTATTAAAAACCATCATTCTGTGATCATAGTTATTGTATTGCATATGTAGAACTGTACTCTTGGTGCAGTTTCCATATCGACTGTGTGGTCAATTACATGGATGATTGTCCATTCCCAATAAGAAATTTATGATTTAGCGTTGTAGAATTGCCATTTTTGTTGCTTGCGCTCACATATAATAACTGTCCGATGGTAACAAATGAGGAATATCACAACTTCACAGGTTAACACACATTAAGGTTGCAGGTTATGATCAGTGCACACTTTTATTTTATTTTAATGTTTACGCTGTATGACATGACTGCATACACACATTAATACCTGCAGAAGCTTAACGCCAGATCATTTATAAAGCGTATAGTTGGAACAGTTGTTCGATCTGTGCAAGAAGATCAAACTGAGCAGGGTATGTTGGATTTTTTGCTTGCTTTTTTTTGACTCTGCAGTTTACTCCATTGGTAATAAGTATTAATTCCCCTTCTTCTATCTTGCAGATATCAAAAACTTAGAAGCAGAGGTTCAGGGATTAGAAGAGCTTTCCAAACAGCTATTCCTTGAGATACATGAACTCCGTCAAGCTAAGGTATTATTTGTGCACCTTCGGTCACAGTGTTAAGTTCAACAATCAATTAGTGGGATGTACCCTCTTCAGTTACTAAATATTGTGGTGTTTAATCCTATGAACACCTGGAAGTCGTGGCCATGATTTAGAGAGACAAATATTAGACCCAAAAGATATTAGGGCAGCATCATAAATAAAATTTACTAAATTTCTTTGACTTCTTAGCTTGTAGATGAGTGTTCTTTGTGTTCTCCCTTTTTAAAAAGTGTCCTTGTGGTGTGTATGTTGCCCCCTGATGATGTGCTTGCGCCTGGCCTTTCTTATTTTCCTTGGGTTTTTATCATTCCTGCCATTATGACTGACCCTATTCTCAGAAGCACCATTTGACCAATTGAATCTTCAGAAACGCCACTGCTCCGTTAGTCCGACAATCAGTTTTGCCATTCCGTCATCTTTCCACCATTAGTACGTAATCAGTTTCCCATTTGAGAGAGTTGAGGGCTGTCAGGACTGAATTTTGGAATGGTGTATATTAAATTTTGGCATGGTGCATGTTGAAACTTTTCAACTCTGGATAGTATATGGACAAAAACAATAGGCATATTACTGGCGGTGACACCTCTCCGTAGACTTGCGCTCGTGACAGCTGCTTCCTGAGCTTGCCTGGCTTGTTTACTCCTATTTCTTGTTGAGCTTATCGCCGATATGATTGTTAATTCGTTCTCGTTGATTTCTATTCTTGGATCCCCATGTTCACTCCCATCTCTTGTAAACGATTTATTGTAGGTCCTATTTAGGTTTCAAATTATGGATCTGATTTGTTTTGCTCTTATCTTTTGGAATGCACGGATAACGTATATTGATGTCCTGTTTGGTTGCATTCATTATTTTGTTCTTTTCTGGAGTCACATGTCCGTATCTCTTAGTCCCTGTTATGCTAGCCATCGATGATTTCTTAGAATACCTGACCTTAATTTTTCTGCACAATTCTTCACTTATTTTCCAGATAGCTGCTGCGTATTCTCGAACTTGGAGAGGACATTTTCAGAATCTTCTAGGATATGCCTTATCAGTATATTGTGTTTATAAGATGCTCAAGGTACTACTACACAATACATTATGTTGATTGCTCAATGCATCTCCATGTTCCATGTTTTAAGCAATCTAACTTTTTTTCTTTTTTCGTGATACTTTGTGCAGGGCTTGCAGAGTGTAGTCTTTAAAGCGGTACATACATCTCCATGTATTAATGGACCTGAAACCAGTTGCTCGCCATTTCCAATTCTTGAAATATCATTATTCACCTACATTCTGTATTTCCTACCAGGACGGCTCTGTTGATCCAGTGACCCTGACAATTACTATTTTCTTGAGGCATTTTGATATCGGTATCGATGTTGCACTATTATCACAGGTAGGTATGCTGAAGCTAAATTAATCCCATTATGAATTTAGTATTACCTCAGAACAACACCTATATGAGTCGTTTTCTATGTCAATTGACCTGTTTCTGAAACTGTACTATATGTAGATACTCCCCGAGTCACTCTTTATGTTGTTTAAGAACCCATGCTAGTGAAACATATTTTTGGTTTACCATCAATATACAGTAAAATATGAACATCTACATGACTAAATTGATATTACTAAATCTATACTTCAATAATATATAGTACTTCCTCCGTCTTGAAATAGATGTCGGAGATTTGTCTAGATTTGCATGTACCTATACACTAAAACGCGTCTAGATACATGCGAATCTAGGCAAATCTCCGACATCTATTTCGAGACAGAGTACTAAGTTTTATTTTTAAGGACACTCTTATAAATTGAAGGTCAATGTGACACCTTAATGACCGTGACTGTAATATGGCCTGCATTGTTAATCCTGTGTGGTAGAAACCGTAGAATATAGACTGTGTTGCTGTATGTTCTCCATGCCTACTTGTTCACATTTTTTACTTACATCTGTCCTGCGTTTGCCCTGTGCTGTGCTTGCAGTACATATCTTTGATGTTCATCGGGATGTTGGTTGGCATATCTATTCGAGGTTTCTTGGCAAATGTTATGAAGGTGAACATTTTGTTTGGTTGCTACTTTTTATTTTGTACATGAGTTTTGGACATATTGTCTGTATCCTCTGTACCATAGTCTCTGATCCGCAATGAGTGGATTAAAAATGCTGGGAAAATTACTATAAATGCATTTCATGTTTTCCACTGCTTGTAATGCAGAAGCCTTCTTTGCCCTTCTGCATTTTCAATTTAGTAATTGTCGTAGTTTCCCTTGTTATGGAGCTGAACATGATGGTATTGTGTTTCGTTCGTGTGCAGTTCTTCTTTGCTGTTTCTAGAGTTGGGACTGGGTCAACAACCAATGTCGTCCTTTTCTTATCTGAAATCATGGGCATGTACTTCATATCATCTATTCTTCTGATAAGGAAAAGCCTGGCCAATGAGTACAGGTATTCCACTATTACTTGAGACCGCCCCTTTATATATATTATCCTGGCCTTGTATGTGTTTTATTATTCCATACTGAACTTGCTGCTTTGATTTTAAGTTTGCAACTGGGTTTTATACTTCATCTCGGTTATAGACATAGACAACGTTGTGGGGCCAAATGACCGTGCAACCCTCTTTTGCACAATATGTTAACATCTTAAAATTGAAATGTGGTAGTATGTATGGAGATTTTTGTAAAACTGAATATTTAAGGGGGTAGATATGCACTATGGTGCATGACTTTCAGTTAAAGGCAGTTTAACATTTTTAGTCGTAATTTTTGCTCTCCCACCACTCCTACTTGTAAGATGATGTGTATGTAGTGAGAAAAGTGTATCAAAATGGCACAAGCGACAAGCACGTTAACATAGCCGTCCCCGTCCTGATACTTTGCAGTTTACCCGCCAAGTGTTCTGAGATTTTAATGAGCAGTACATTTTGGACATGTAATTATGAAGCTTTGAACTTGTAGGTATCATGTTCTGCTAGCTTTGAATCAGAAACTTGATGTTTTGTTAATTCATGTTTGCCCAGGGTGATCATCACAGATGTTTTGGGTGATATTCAGTTTGACTTCTACCACCGCTGGTTTGATGCTATATTTGTGGCGAGTGCGTTCTTGTCCTTGCTTTTGATTTCAGCCCAATACAGCTCCCGGCAAGCAGACAAGCATCCGATTGATTGATGTACCTTGTCCCACTTGTGCATAGTGTTCCTTTTTAACCACGATTGGCCCAAAGGTATGCGCTTACACTTCTTGCTGTATCAATTGAATGTGCCAACTTTTTGCTGATGTTTTCCTGCCCCTTTGTTCAGGTTGACCCATTTTTTTTAAGTCAGAGCTCTCAAAGGGGTTGTTTCTTAGGAGATCGACCTCCACACACACAAAGTTACGGAATATAATAGTACTACGTCAGTTAACTCGAAGGCGTCTCTTTGCTGTAAAGTACGTTTGCAAGCTGGGATTGAATCATGGTTAAAACAACAGTTCCTCCATATGGAAGCCATCAGTGCTGGCCCTGCCGCAATCAGAAAAGTTTTGCGTGGTGATGCTGCAAATGGGGACAGCTCGCAATAATGCTTTTGGGAAGACAAGCGAGGAAGCCGCCTCTTAGCTAGGAATGGTGTATCATCATGATGTAAAATAGCTTTGAAATAGCTGTGTTAAGACCGTCTGCAGTTTGATATGTAGTGTGCGTTCCACAACTCTTTGGGCTGTTGTACGATATTTTTAGCACAACTTTAAAACAGATTATTATTACTTCCCCTGTCTTGAAATAGATGTTAGAGATTTGTCTACATTCGCATGTACCTATAGAGTAAAACACGTCTCTTCATACATGTGAATCTAGAGAAATCGTTGACATGTATTTCGAGACGGAGTAAGTATTATTATTCATGAGATTGCTGACTTCCTAAACAGAATGTCATCTGCAGAATCCTGGTATGCTTGTTTCCTGATGTATATATAAGAAGAGAAACATTCTGATGATGTCTTCATCATAACCTCTGGCCTCTCTCTGGTCGTGCTTCGAGACTGAAGCTCTGAACAAATAGTCTTCTCTGCTGGTACATCACTGTTACATTACAGCGTGCCGTTGCTACTCTAGCGATGCTTGGTGCAAGATCTAAAAGAGGCAACAGTGAACCGTGTACCTATGACTGCATCCAGCTTCTTCTGCTACCTATAATTATGTTGGTGGCCAAACAGAAGAGACGAGGAAGTACGATAAACACATGGCCATATTTATGTATCAAGAACTGGGAAAGAGGTGCATCGGTCTAGAGCCCTAGACCCAGAGAGCAGCGCTATAGGATAGGATAGGTCGACACTGTGTGTGCCCGTGGATGGATATGCGTATCTCTCAAAGCTGCAAGAGCGCATCGCTGCCTGTGCCCCGGAAGTGGCGACCGATGTCGATGTGCCCCCGACTTTTGCCACGCAACGCAAGCTGTTGCTATGTGCTGCGCGTCGTCCAGCTTCAGGGCGCAGCCGGGCTTGGCAAAAGACAAATCTGCCACACACTGATGATCGAGTTCTTGTGTAGGTGATCGTACGCAGCCGGGCTGCATGCATGCATGGCCGGCCTCACGATGATCCTGTAGCCTGCACAAGCGCGTGTGTTTAATTGCAGCGATGGGGATGGCAGAACGAAGCACGCGCGTAGGCGGTACGTTACGTGCGTGCCAAAGCGAGCCGGCCTTTGGCAGGTGCATCGGGGCTGGGCAGCGTGTGTGCCAAAGCTAGCCAGCCAGTCGACACAGGTGGCTGCGCATGCAGCGACTTTCTATGTAGGGGCCGAGGGCCGTACGGTCAATGCATGGGTGGCGCGTGTTATCGGGCAGGAGGCAGCCCCTCGAAATGGCGAGACCGGCCTGACGCCCGTCCGGCCGGCCGCATCCGGACGTACACGTACGGTGGTGCTCAGAGCAGCTAGCATGGCATGCCATGCACGCAGGGAGAGCGGAAGCCCGTCCAGAAAGGAACCGACGACCCTCTTCTCGCTGCTGAGTCGAGCGAGGCAAGGCAGGCATGCATCGATCAGGTGTCTCGCTCGTTTCAGAGAGCTAGCTAGCTAGTCTGCTGTTCATTAACAGTGGCCTAAAAGCTGCACGTACGTACGAGTTGGCGATCGATCGATGAGCCATCGCGATCGGCGGATCTCCAGCGGTACAGCGTACGTGGATCAGTGTGTATATATCGCCAGACGAGCAGCAGGCATGCAAACCCGTGGAGCGATGGCGACGTCGGCGTCTCTCCCTGTCTCTCTCTCGTGCGCCGTGTGCGCGTCGTACGTACGTGTTCGGGGGCGCGGGCTGGCTTTGGCTGTGCCTCCCCGGCGCGCGCGTGCACGAACGCGTGGAAACCCGGCCGATCGACTGGACAACGCGCGGCGCGGCGCTGCATGGTGCATGGTGCATGGGCATGGCTGCATGTTTTGCTTGTGCGCGCCCTTTCAATTCACGGCCGTCGTGTCTCGAATCAGTCACTGGTTAGGCGGCGACTGAACTTGGAGTTTGGGAGCGAGCTAGATAGGCACGGCCGGGGCGATCGAGAGACGGACTCGATCGGACATGGACATGGACATGCATGGACTCGACCGGACTCGAGTGGCCTTTTCCCAAAGGCTGCTGCTCCTCGCATACGTTCATATGCCCCATCCTCTTCCCCACCGGGTTCGGTGCATCGTGCCGTGCTAGCTGCCTGCCTGCGTGCCTGCCTTTACCCCCTTTCCTCAAAGATTTTGCTACTAGCTCGCTTTCGCGTCGGGGTAAACCTCGATCTGTCCGCTCCACAAACACGCCTCGCCCCAGCCAGCCAGCACGGCCTCTCTCGCTTACCGTCTGGTCGTTTTCCCCGTCCTCTCTCTTTGGCATCCAGCGCGGAAACAGAGAGCGCAATGGCTACGTGTACATTACCACTGGCGTTAGATAGATAGATACGCCATAAGAGAGACCCGATGGACCGGATAGGTGACAGAGCTCCTCCGCACAGTGGCCTATATCCGCTCCTCCTGACACAGCTCGGCACAGCGCGCTCTGTCCCACGAGTATAGCCTCCGGCCGCGCCATCAAAAGTTGCGACGGCACGCACGCACTCACTAGTGCAGGTGGATCCTCGCTAGTAGAACGCTTTGCACTTGCTGCTTTGCGCGTCTCCCCTCCTTCCTTCACCGCCATCTCCAATGCCCCGACATTTGTGATCTCGTCGACAGACACACAACGAAAACTGCACCCAAGGGTGCGACACAAATGGACCAGGTTCTCCCGGATCTGTAACCTCGCGGACAGGAAACAGACACCTTGGGGTGTCCTCCACGGTCCGTCCAGGGCCACAAGACAAGAGTAAATTAAAAAAAAACCACCATAATTGGAACAAGGATAATAATCCTTCATAAAAAACCCACCGAAAAACATGCATTTTGATGGGTGTTTGTCACCCTGGCCCTTGTGGTGTTTTTTTTTAATTTACTGCACAAGACAGTGAGGCAAAAGCTTTTTCATTAATAGTAAACCCCTATTACAAAACTAATTTTATAAATGGCCGCCATTGGGCCGCCGATGTCGGACGGGCTGCTGCCTCGCTCTCCCCACGAGCTTATTCCCTCCCTCTCCTCACGAAAATGGCCTTGAGCGCTAGGTGATGTGCCTCCACCACTTTCGTGCGGAGCTTCACGGTCCATGAGGGTCGCCGTCCTGGTTGCCGTCGCAGCTTCACGGTCCATGAGGGTCGCCGTCGCTGCCTCGGCCTCTCTCTAGGTGCGCAACCATGCTTCAACCTCCCTCTTCGCTCCTCTCTCCCTTGTCACGATTGCATATGCGTGAGGGAGCACTGAGCCGCTAACCTAAGCCATGCTACGCATCATGGTGGAAATGTACATCATCGGTATTCAAAGAAACACTTTCAATAAAAAGCTATGCAAATGTTAAATAAAAATTACTATTGAAAATGCACATTTGTCTATTTCGTCTCTTCTCATCTGAGTATGCATAATCGCTCAAAGACTCCTCGTACAAAGGAAGGACAAGAGGTATCTCAGTGCCACCTCACTCAGAACTATATGCATATTATGATGAAAGTCCTAAGTTGAGTAGCATGAAGATCTTGGTACTTGTGGCCAATGGACATGAGACATTTAACTTGTAAGAGGTCAAGTATATAAACCATACTTGTTACTTTAACTATAACTATAAAATATGCCTATAACCCCACTCTCATGACTACTATTGATATGAGCTACATATGCCAAAACTTTATTTTACTTTCTCTTATAATCTTTTATCAAAGATCTAGCACATGCATTTTCTGCTTACTATCGGCTACTCAAGTTACTTAGAAGAAGATGAAAGGTAAGAAGTAAAAAAAAAGAGAGAGCCTCAAATACCAAACATAGGATTTACCCCTTTTATTTTTATATGCTTAATGATCTATAGTACTTTCATCTGCTATTATACAAGTTAACGCATTGTTAAGCATAGATGTAAGTATATAAGAGATGATATCACTTCATAGCTCATTTGTTAATTGTTGTTCTTTAAAAAGAACGAAACATGTCACCTTGCGTAGCATAGCAAAGATCATGACTTATGCTTTATAAACAAACTCCAAAGTCTATACTAGTTTTATCACCTTCATGCTCGAGGACAAGCATAGTTTAAGGTTGAGGATATTGATGTATGTAAAATGCATACATGAACTTTGTAGTTTATTGATATATGTTCCCACATCTTTGTAACTTATATGATGTTATATTCATGTTTTACATTGATTATGAGGATTTACCAATGATCTCCTTTATTTGGTTTATAACATTGTAGGACAGGAAAACCCCATTTTGCGTATTTTTAAGTTTTAGGACCTAAAAGAAGTCAAATGGACCGGAAATTTTTTAGGAGTATTTTTTCGCGAAGAGAACCATTTGGAGCACAAGACTACGAGAGGGGAGTCCCGAGGCCCAAACGATCCCAAGTGGCACGGGCCCCACCCTAGGTCGTTCCCTCCTCGAGCCTCCGTGGACATCCATCTTCATCTCAGCCTTCAAGTCTTGATCCAAAACGTCTATAAAAAGACTCCCCTGGACGATCTCGAAGGAGAAGGGCAGAAAGACATAAACACCAAAACAGAGACAGAACCAACGAAGATTAGAGAGGGAAACACCCCAAAGTCATCGCTGTTTGGATTTCTAACTTCTCCAACATCTCCGGCTTCATCACCATGATGAAGAGGGGGAGTATTCATGATCAGGAAACGAGATCATCTTACAACTCATGAGCTAGTCCTAAAGACGGGACTAGGAACAACTTGGTGTTTACTTCTCTACACGTGCTAATGAGTTTTTTTTCGAAGTCTCATATTCAAGACACATGGGAGTTATAGCATAAAGAAAGAACATTAATAGTGAACCTAAAGTTTAATAGTAATCAATTATTATTTCCTCTAGGGCATTAACCCCTTCATGAAGACGACACTAGGATTATGCGGCACACACCCACATAAATTCCCGCAGCACCAGCGCAACGCCAACGAGTGGCGACACTTCCGGGTTGTGCCTGGCTATGACATCTATGGAGCCATCGCCATGGCCCAACATGAAACATTCTTGAGGGAGGCCAACGTCGATGGCATTGTCGACATTGATTATGCCGAGGACTAGGCCATCGGCTATACGGAGGAGGGTGACACGGACGAGGCCGACGGGCGACTCCGTCGAGGAGGATGACGGTGAAAAGATAGTCAGTTAGTGTTACTATAGGTTAATTTGGTTTATTTGATGAAAAAAATGCATCGACGGTTTGTTGCACTGCCTGGTAGGAATATAAATGGCAGCTAAATGGCGCCGCAAGTCCCGTTTATTCAAATGGTTAGTTTATTAAAAAAACAAATTTTATTAAACTAAAGTATTGATAAATAATATTATACGGGATTAAATGGCGCCCCTTACATCCCTACTGCCTGGACAAGCGAATAACAACGTGTCCTCCGTCCCATCATCTATACATATGAACGCACCGATTTCCTGTTCGAAATACATAGTTAGAGATGGCCTAAAGGCTGGCCCGACACGATCCTAAAACTGGATCGGGGGAAAAAGAAGGAAGGAAGCCCGAGGACGGGCTTCATAAGGCTGCCCGGGCCGTACGTACCGGCAGTGACCGACGTGCCAGCTGATTTGTCACTAAACCCTCAAGAAAAAAAAACTGATTTGCCACTTTGACCGCGACGCACCGCGCGCGCGGGGACACGAGCCCAGACGATTCATCAGCTTGCGATACCGTGATGTGTGTGATACCGTGAGGCATCAAAATGCGCGACGATCCAATGCTGCCTGCTTCTGCTTCGTCGTCCCACTCTCGGTCCGTGAAAGAGAGGCCGCCACTTGTGCGAAATGAACCCAAAGAGCGTGGCATGGCAGGGGAATCTGCTTTCGCCCGCCGCGACGTGACGCTCATCGGGATCACAAAACATTTCCGTTCGGGACTTGTGAACTTAGTTTGATGATCATTGATCAATGGTTCGCTTGCTTGCACGTTAAAAAAAAAGGTCGCTTGCATTCTTCTCTTACTCGTCGGGATATATATAGTACTCCCTCCGTTTTAAAATATAAGATGTTTTATTTTTGTAAAGGAAATGTATCTAGACTAGTTTTAGTATGTAGGTTTACTCATGTTTGTTTGTAGTGAATCTATACACTAAAATAAGTCTAGATATTTTTTTTTCACAAAGCTAAAACATCTTATATTTTAAAACGGAGGGAGTATTATTCATACTTTTTCAGGGAAAAAAAATCCGAAAATGTAGTCATGGATTTCAACAGATGCAGGAACAACAGGTGATCGAGTATTCAGAGTCCCTCTCGTCCCCACGGTAATGTACGTAAACCCCCTTTTCTTCTTCAGCCACCGCGCCCAAGGAACTAACTACTATTCAATCACTTTGCTCTCTTTAGCTTTTGCACTGTCCCAACCCAACGTTACCACCGAGTATGCACTGGCCTATAGCATACGCTTTCCCAAGAAACTATGCAGATCGGTCATCGAGCGAGCGAGATCAAATAAAGCCCGCCCCCAAACGTATATCGCTGGCTGCAGCCACTGTTCTCTCTTTCTCTCGTATCCCATCGTCTATTTGAACTTTGAGCTTTGGACGAAACACCATTTTTAGCATATTTAATGTTATTTATCTTTTTTCCCAGCTGTGGTCAAGCACATCTTGCCGGTCAGTGCTGACCGGCCACTGTGCTGTTATCTGTACAGTACCACTGTACTATCCTTTGGGGTACTAGAATACAGCTATCCTTTGGCTACAATATACGCATGGTCCCAGATTCGCAGTGGGCTGTGCCGAAACAAGAAGAACCCAAAATTTGGCATGTCAAGTAGAAGTGACTTGTGAAGTATCTAGAAACTGTCAAACCGTCATAAAGAGAAGAAGAAGAAGAAGAAGAAGAAGAAGAAGAAGAAGAAGAAGAAGAAGAAGAAGAAGAAGAAGAAGAAGAAGAAGAAGGAGAAGGGATATAAAAGATAGAAACAACCAAAATGTGGTTAAGGAATGCTGGGAAACAAAATTGCATATGTGGCATGAACCCGGCATAAATAAGAAACCAGAAAAAAAAGTTACTAACAAAAAACGAAAATAGCATACCTAAGCATGCAACACACATAAATGAATGGCTGAAAGGGTAAAAGAAAAGATCAAATTTCCAAATAAAGTTAAATACGCAAAAACTTACCATAAAGACAGAGAAGTTCAAAGAAGATAGATGAAAACATACACACGTGTGAACATTAGGAAAAAATTGCAAATGAAACCACAAGATAGGAAGTAGCACCCACATTTAAGCAATAAATTGAGTGTTTTGATAGGTTCGTGAGGGTTCGAACATATTGTATTACTCTACATTGCATAGCTAAAAGTACAACTACAAATCATCTGAATCCATATATATGTATGGTATTGTCATCTCACATACCTCAGGAAATGCCCATTATATTGCTCCGAATTTCGGCAGGATGTTTCTAAAAAAGGGAAGAATGGACGAAACGTCATGGGGTGCACTACTAAGGCATTCACTTATAAATGACTTGTTTGATCAATCCAATTTGCACCTACGCACATCCATGCATACATAACATCACCTAATTACTCTCCGAATCAAACCAGAACATAGTGCATTATCAGGACACTGACACAAAGGGTGGACACTTGATGAATTCCATATCCACACATACCCATCTGTCCTTACATAATAACACATAAACAACAACAAAGACTAAATCAAAAAGTGATGTTTCCGTTGTGGGAGCGATTATCGGTTGACGGGCTTTGTTGGGTAGACTACATCGTATCTTTTAGATCAACTGTTTTGTTATTTCTTGAAAATAGATGCTTCTATGTCGATAATTAGAACCACCCAACATATTATTGAGATTCACACAAGTAAAAGAAGTTGAGAATATCATCATCAGACGACTAAGGCTCTATTCGACAACCTAGTTTTTATAAATCCAAATTATTTTAAGAAATATTATTTTCATGCCAAGGTAACCAATACTTCATTTTAGAAAAAAGGTAGGCTCAAGCCTCATTTTCCTATATTAAAAAAGTGTTGGATCATGAATACTTTGGTATATAAAACTGTAGTTTGTGGCAAAGCCAAGCATATTCAGAATCAAAGCTTTCTTTTCAAAGCATTCTTCATATTCTTCAAACTAAGTGTATTTAAACCATGGTATATTCAGACTCAAAGCATTCCTCATATGCTTAAAAACCTTTGTTATCAAACGAGGCACAGAGATAATGTCGACGAAGAAACAGTCAATCCTATACTAAGAATGTGAAATAAATTAGTTGACTGATGTTGTTTTTTATTTTGATAAATGACATTTTATTACTTAAAAGATTTAAACATTACACTCGGCCACCACATAGTTAGGATGCACGTAGCCGCAGCAAGTCGACAGATATAAAGAGAAAACAAGCCGAATACAAGTAATCATCTCTAAATTGTAGAATGCCTATGGAGATTGAGGGTTGATCCACAAATTAGGTGCAATCTATGTTGGACAAAATTATTCCTTCATCATGTCCTCGAACCAAGTAAACATCTCCGTAGTCATGTCTCGATTCT
The DNA here is from genome assembly GCA_916181665.1 of Avena sativa. Taxonomy (NCBI): domain Eukaryota; kingdom Viridiplantae; phylum Streptophyta; class Magnoliopsida; order Poales; family Poaceae; genus Avena; species Avena sativa. The sequence continues at coordinate 380,137,805 of OV702280.1, read as the reverse complement.
CCACACACCATGATCTGTTTTGTATATGTATTTTTCTTTTTTATCAAACCGACAATATGTGCGACCTCATGAAGGTTTTCTCAAGGCGATTGAGACTAATAATTACGGTCTAGATGAGAGCACCCCCTAGACGGCAAGAAGTCACCGCGCCATGCGGATCAGCGGATGGAGAGGCCCAGGTGGTGTGCGTGGGTAGAGCCGTAAGGGTCCACTCGTTAGGTACGGTCCACGACCATACGCACAGAATCGGACGACCAAGGCCTCACGAGGGCCCACCCGTCTAGCCCTTGGCCTAGTATATATCGGCGAAATCTGCCATACAGGGGATATGCTCGCAGCGGCCGTGGTCATATCGGGAAAGCATCAGACGGTCGATACGAGAGTGACAACACTTTCATTCTCACACTCTCTCCTCGGGACACAGTGTCTCTTCTCCAACGACTACTTCATTCCCTTTTCCGTGAAAGAATCTCCCTCACACTCAAAGTCATAAATATATTCTATACTAAACTGTTATACTTATTTTTAATTTATTCTTCTTACTCTCACATTAATTAGTATAATTCTATTTAATTATATGGCATAATTAACCACCTAACAATGTTTTTTGAAAAAATATATTATCCTTTGTTATTAAGTTGTAATGTATCACTCAATAACATATGAAATTTCTCCTTGAATTAATTATCCACTGTGAAATAAATTATGTAATAGATGCATAAGAGTTAGTCCATATGTCCATGTATTGGTGTATATAGTTTAATATTATTATATAGAGACATTTAAAATATACGCTCGAAGAAATATCATAACAGGGGGTGGTTCTAGTGTATTATTAGAATATATTCCCTATGTTACAAAATGTAAGCCTTTCAAGCATTTCAAATTGAGCTGCTAAAAAGACTTACATTTTTTAACAGAGGTAGTATCTTACAATTCTCTTACAATATTTTTAAACCATGCTTTAAATTCTCATAAATCTAAAACTTCCAGAATTTCAAAAAATGAGGTATCAAAGATAGAATTTAAGAATTACAACGACATTATAGAATAAACTTTTCAAACAAACAGAGAAAAATTCTCAATTTTGAACTTTAAGAAAATAAATTAACAGAATAATAGCGTGTACTTTTGAGAAAATAAATATACTCCTTTCATAGTGTTGGGAAAATTTATACTCCTTTCATAGCTAATTTCTTTTAATAATGCATTTTTTTATTCAATTTTACAAATAATACACGAAATAAATTTTTTGCAAATCTAACGGCCCGTCTTCTTTTCAAAAGACGACCCGAGCTGGTCTTTATTTAAGAAGACAACGCCCCCTTCTTTAATTGAAAAGACGACTATGACGACCAGAAGCTGGTCATGCATGGTACGTGTCATTTGTTGGAATAAAGACCAGCTTCTTGTCGTCTTTTTAATTAAAGAAGGAGTCTGTCGTCTTCTCAAATAAATACCAGCTACGGTCGTCTTTTGAAAAGAAGACGGCCCATTACGCAAATTCCTTATTCCGTATATTATTTGTGAAATTAAATTAAAAAGGTATTATTTAAAAAAAAATATCCCTTTCATAGGTTACATAGTGTTGGGAGTAAAACATATCAATGACTTGTGCAAAAATCTCAAAATGAGTTATCATACAAAAGGCTAAATTATTACGAGTTTTGTTTCATTATTAGTTTTTTGTACAAACTCTCATGTTTATTTGCGCCTTGAACCTTCTGATGTTCTGAAAGGATACAAATATCGCCTAAAGGGGGGAGGGGTGAATAGACGATTAAAACTTTTCCTAGAGTGGCTCAACAAAGACGGAATAAAACTAACGTTTACTTTGTTAAGCACAAAACCTAGAACAATCTAGGGTTCACCTATGTGCACCAAAAACTTATGCTCAGCAAGACAAACAACTATGTGATAGCAAGATATATACTTTAAGCACGAAGGCTATCATAAAGTAAACTGCATAAGTAAGAGCTCGGGTATAAAGATAACCGAGGCACGCGGGGACGACGATATTTTACCGGGTTCCTCCCAACATGGATTACGTCTTGTTTGGAGAGGGGGTGGTATCTAACCACTAACCCCACAAAGGCCTCCCTTATTCTCCTATGAATCTCACCCCCAATGGGATCGATCCACGCTTCCACTATCGGTGTACTTGTCGGTGGCAATCCAAAACCTCTCATAAGATTAGGGCACTTATCCACAACTCAATTGGAGGCTCCCAATAAACAAGCTTGGGGAAAGCTTCACAACTTAATTGGAGGCCCCAAGTAATCCAAAAACCTGCAAATCAACCAAACCGTCTAGGGTTCCAAGAACCCAAGAGTAAAAAGCTTCTCACCTTTCACTCAATCGAATCCTCACCGAGAACTCAAACCTATGTACCAAATGCAATGGCAAGAACACAAGAGTGCTCAAATACTTCTCTCCCAAATTCCACCAAAGCTACAAAAGCTTGTGGGGAAATAAGAGAGAAAGAACAATGGAGGAAATCCACAAAAGACTCCAAGATCTAGATCCCAAGATGTTTCCTCACTTAGAGGAGAGATGGATTGGTGGGATTGTAGATCTAGATCTCCTCTTTCAAATCCCTCAAGAATATGAAAGAATTATAGGAGGGATTGAGGGAAAGCAAGGTCAAGAAGATCAACAATGGAGGGCAAAATTTGCAAGAATGGTTAGGGTTTCATTGGGGAAGAAGGGCCTCTTATATAGGTCCTCCAAAATCCAACCATTGGAGATCTGGAGCGTACAGGCCGGACATTCCGGCCAGTGTCCGGGTAGAATCCGATATGGGACACAGTATGGCAACCCCACGACTGAAATCTGAGATTTCTACGCGACACCGAAGTGTCCGGCGATTTTATCCCGGACATTCCGCCCTAGGCAAAACTGACACAAACAACAAAACTGAAACGACCATAACTTTTGCATCCGAACTCCGATTTTGATGATCTTGGGCTCGTTTCGAAGATAGTAACGAGCTCTACAAGATCATGCAGAGAACCATCATAGTACAGCAAGGGAGGATAGAACCAAATGGTGAAAGGTTTAACTTATGTAGAAAAGACAAACTGGTAAAACCTCCAATATAGAAAACGCAATAGAGAATGCATATGAAATCCGTTTTCGATGAACCCGAGCTTGTCATGGAGATTAACACAAGCTCTAAATCCTCTCATGGATAAGAACCAAATAACAACCAAGAAATATGATGCCAAGTATGCAAATATTTGAGCTCTCACCGATGGATATGATCAAGTTACTCACTTGAGAGCCCCTCTTGATAGTATGGTTATCTATCCTATAAACCGGTCTCCCCAACTAACACCACGAGACCGGTAAGAAGGAAACTCTATCCATATCATACCTTTGCCTTGCACATATCCCACTTGATCTTGATGTATACGATCTTGTCCTTCTCAAGATGGAATATCTTTCTTGATTGCTCTTGCATGCACTCGCTTGATAAAGACTTGCAAGATGCTCCCCCATACAACATGGGGAAACCTTTACTTTGACCTTGTCTTCATCGATCCATGATCACCGAGGATGGAAAGCTTCAAGCATGAGATCTTCTAGATATTGCACATCTTTAGCTTGCACATCATTTCTTCCTTTCTTCATTATGTTGATGCATGACCAATCTGTGGATCATTATTTGAACACCTTGGTCAGCACTTGATCCTCTTCACTTTCTTCTTCTCCAAACCTTGAAGCCAACATATGGTTCAAGCATTGCCTATGGACAATTCCTACAAGTACAACTTGATGCAAGCATTAGTCCACAAAGATTGTCATTAATTACCAAAACCACACATGGGGGCCCACATGTTCTTTCAATCTCCCCCATTTTGGTAATTGATGACAATCCATTTGAGAGGGTTTATATAAGGAATTTAACACATAAAATGGTAGCACCAATATCAAATACTACATAAGTATGTGATATTGGTACCATCACCATATATAGAGCAAACTCCCCCACAATCTATGCATGTGTGATGAACTTGAATTTAATTGCATATATTGCCAATCATTATCAATGGTGGAGTTTCCTCTATATATATACCACATGCTAAGCAACAACAACGATGCAACAACATGAAAGGTAAATGCTTAGAAACAAACTCAAGGCATAAACCAATTCACTTAAACCCTCTAAAACTTCTCCCGCATTGGCATCGATTGCCGAAATGGGTGACAAGTTCTAGAAGGCCAATATAGTGATAAATCCCCCAAAGGTGTGCATTCACACATATCCAATGATGAATACTTGGAAGGAAGTAGAACTATATCGAGGACCCAAAGATTGCAAAAATAAATAAAATAAAAGAAGCATCAATAAATGATGTAAGCAATCACAAGATCCGACAAACCAAGTGAAAACAACCAATGAGTCCAAGTGGAAACAACAAGATATTATGATGAGAGCAAAGGAGTGTTTTAAAAGACAAGTAGAGAAGCTCCCCAAGGTTTGTGCACGATTTAAAATAAATGCATTAGAATGCATAATGCACGAATATGGAATCCTTGCTCCCCCATAAACATTTAAGATATAATAAATGAGAAAGAAGACAAATGCGCATTGTTAAATGAATTAGATGAGCTCCCCAAAGATAATGCACCAATTATGATAATTGCATTTGGGAACAAAGTGCATAGTCGTGGAATCCTCACTCATCCAAATTCATTTAACAATACAAGACATGAGAGAACAAATATGATAAGCACACAGTGGTACTATAAATAAAAATAGGAAGCTCCCCAAGGTACATGCACAAATTAGGCTTTTGTATGTGAATACAATATGCACAACATGGAATCCCCACTTCCTCTATTTTACTTATAACACAAATTTGTCCAAATGAGCATATACCAAGGCATAAAATTTGCAAGAAATAAATGGTTGAGCAATAAGTAAGAGACAACATACTAGCAGGCTCAACCACAAGGATGTGTGAGATGCATGACAAAGCATATTATAAGACTAGTACAAGGATTATCATTGTGTATCCACATAGTCTTCAATGAATGTTATTGCTTAGTATGACCATACAACACACACGAAACAAGGAAGATATCAAAAAGAATAGATGAGTAACATCTATCATGTGTATAAGTTTCTAAGTAGACAATATTGCAAAGATATTGATCCACAAAGAAACATGTACACACAAAGTAGATACTTAAAATAAAATAGAGCAAGATATCCACAATGAAGTCATGAAAATACCAATAAGATTTTTCTTGAAAGAATGGCCAAAGGCACAAATATATCTTATTGTACATCGATGAGCTTCAACAACCAACACATCCCATACATTATAACTGTCACCAAGGGAAAATGAGAAAGTTGGAATATATGGAGAAAGGCAACAAGTATCACAAGGAGAAATCAACTAGCAAAATTTCACTATTCCACATGAGAGAAGTTGAGGAAAAGATATGCAATAAATTGCTAGATTGACATATTTGGGATTGATGGATCATATGCATGATTTTGTATAGTCCCAATTATATGCACTCATCTCAACTTATACACATATGCAATAGAGAGTTCTCTTAATACCATGGCTAGAGATACAACAATAAATATAATAACAAAAATTCATGCCAAGATGCAACCTACAAAAGGTTGGAAGTAAGATAAATATGCATGAGCAAGAGATACTTGTTACCGAGATATAATTGGTAGGATATAGAGGATATGAATTCGTTGATCATCCTATAGATTGCCTCAAATTTTCATGTAGGCACCACTTCTTCAAAATTGAGAGACAAGCATCCAATATATCTCCAATGTACCTAAAACACAATTAAGTACAAAATGGTCCCCAAACATATTAGGTCCAAAGTAGTTAGTGTAACTACAATACATAGGAGAGACTCCACATAAATATGTGCATATTGATATGAAGTTGAATTTCATGCACATCTTAGCCGATTGGATTTGTCGGAGTTTCCCCTATATATTGGATCAAAGAAAGCAAGCATGCCATAATATAAACATGTAGTAAATATGCATGATAAGGCTTTCCAGAACCAACAAGGAGATACAATCTGAACAAAAGCACCAAGTAAATCAAGATGTCACACAAAAGAGTGAGACACAGAAAACGGTGTCCAAATTATATCAATGAACCAATTCAACACATGAAATATCACAAGTTCAACAAATGAACTAGGCTAAAGCCAAAAAGCAAAATATAGATAAAAACACAGATGCTCAAGAATTTATCTCATTCTAAAATGGTTAAAACATGAAACAATGAATGAGACAAAACCAACTCCCAAAAAGAGTAAGGTTCCAACAAGTAAACCAAACTTTTCATGATGGCACAAAATACCAAAACGAAAAGATCGAACTTCCAAGCACATAAAGCCCGATATGGATCAAACAAAGAAGCATAAAAGGATTGTTCTAGATAATATAGGAGAGCTCACCCATAAGTAGTACATTATATAGAATATTTCTTTTGAATGCAAAATGCACACAAATGAGATCATCATTACTACCTACATTAAACAAAACACAAGGGGATACCAATAAAAATAAGAAGATCCAAAAGTAGCAAGGAATACATGGGAGCACACAAAACATTGACTTGGCCAAAGATAGGACAAAATTAAGCAAATGCCAAACTGAACATGATCAATAAATTCTACCATAAATTGAGTACTCATTGTCCAAGGACAAGAAATATTGGGAATAATTTTCCCAAGGTAGATTGCATGGATATCCAAGATCATAGTCACAACAAGAAGCATATAACAAAATATAAGAATTAACCATGATACTTCGAACAAGATTCTTGGTAGCTTCCAATAGTCACACAATCACTAGTGATTAGAGTAACTTGAAGTAAATGGTTTCCATGATGATATAGAGATCTAAATATGAGGAAACACATACCAAGAAACTCTCTCATATACAAAATCCAAAATATGATCAATAAAGGAATTAAAGCAAATTGGAACTTGTATGTGCAAATGTGTCACATAGGCGCTAGATAATTATCAATATCAATTCTAAGTGACACAACCTCGAATATTCACATTTTCTAGGATTGTAATATGCACTAAGCATATGACTCCCCCATAATGTGATACTACCATAAACCAACACGAGGCAAAAGGATACAAATAGAGATAATTAATGGACACTATAAAACTTAAATTTCTCATGAGAATTATACCACATAGAGATTAGACAATAATCCAATATAAATACTAGGTGGTATTCCTCATATGCACACATTTTTAGGATTGTGGAATGCCCAACCATAACACTCCCCCAAAATGGGATAATCCATTAATCTCTCACAAGAGCCAAATAAGATACCAAATATAACCAAGTAAGGCTCAAACATAAGAAACACACATACATGGTGTGCCACCTAATCATACACACATATGCTTGATACCTCAAGATAATTAAGTGGATAGCACAACATGTACAAAAGAATGGAAGATACAAAACCAACACATGCACAAGGGGGCGAGTAACTTTCAATGTAACGAGTTTAGCATATGTTACCGCAAGGAGGAACATTGGAAATATACTATAATCATGATAATCCAAATGGCTTGGCTTGACAATAATAATGGTTGAAGATGCCTCAATTCTTCATAATGTAGCCAAGACTCCAATGCCCTCCAACACTACCTATTGATCAAGTTTTGGCTTGTTGGTCCCCAACCAAGTTGGGTCCTAAGAGGTTAGTCACAATAGGCTTGACAACCCAAATGGTTCTTTTATTAAACCCACATTGAGCACCAACAAATTTGGCAAACACATTGCCAACCTCATCCTTATAAAGAGAATAAGAATCATTAATAATGATAGGGTTAGATGAGGAGATACCAATAGTGCATGCAGAAGAAATGTGCCCCTTCTCACGGCATATGTAGAAAGTTCTACTCTTGCCATCTTTCTTCTTAGGTGAAGCCACAACTCGAGGAAGAGCTCGAGTAGTCCTCTTAGGAAGAGGCCCATTAATGACTTGAGGTGGAGCTTGAGGCCGCTTCCCTTGTTGCTTCACACTAGGAGACTTCTTCTTCAATGGGCAAGATCTAACATGATGCCCTTCTTCCTTGCACTCGAAGCAAACAATGTTGGCCGGATTATTGACTTGATATTGGCCATTCTTATTGTTATCCTTGTGCTTCAACTTGATAGTGGACTTGTTCTTGACATTGGAGATGAATCCAAGCCCACTCTTGTCATTGGGGGATTTTTGCACACTCAAGATTTTGTTGAGTGTGGCCTTTCCTTGATGCTCCATTTTCAAGTCATTCTTCAAAGAAGTGACTTGAGCCTTGAGATCTTTGATTTCATCTACATGGTTAGTTTCAACAAAAGTACTAGAGGAAGTGGATGCTACATTGTTAGAGCAACAAGGCATGGAATACAATTCATCACGAGATATAGTATGGTTGTGAGAGGATGAATTACAAGGACTAGCACATGGCAATATAACATTTGGAGTAGATATATGTAGGGATACGGGTAGGCTACACTAGCGCAAATCAAAATATTCTACCGCGTAAACCAGGATTACTTTTGTCATAGATCACGAGATTACCACTAGACGCGCAGTTGCGGAACTTGATGAAGTGCGTCGAGGCAGTGCAGACGTTCCACGTCTCCTCCTTGTCCTCGTCCCACGAGCAACTCCCCTTGAACGGCTCGTCCAAGTGCTACAGATGCAGCACCTCCGAGGTTTCCACACGTGCGGGGTGGAAGCGTCAGACTCCGGACTGCTAGGTCCACGCGTGCAACACAGACGTGAGGTGTGGCGGATGGGTGGAATGGTCTAACCCTGGTTAGCTCGCCCCACCCTCCCTTATATAGGCGTCCCTAGTGGGATTCTACATTAGCATCCCATCAGCAGCCTAAGCCTGGTCTAATTCGGATCTAATCCTTATTAGGCTTGCAGCCCCTTAAGTGTGTGATCATATAGGTTCATATACGTATAGACATGACACAAATACACCTATTCTGTCAATAGTTGGTAGCGGCCTCTAGCAAGACGTGCCAACTCCTAAACGCATACAAAGATCATATCGGACGAACCATCACAAGCTTTAGTACATGTCTTTCCCTTTGCCTCAGGATATTTGGTCTAGCTCCAAGCTGACCTCTCTTTCTTGATACCGTGATTCGGAATCCCTTTACTAGGTTAACTATTAACCATATGTAGCACGACCATGCATTTCTAGATCCGATCACTCGAGGGGCCCAGAGATATCTCTCTCAAGTAGAGAGGGGCAAATCCCATCTTGATTGACCATGCTTCAGGACAAACCCGAAAGCTACCTTTATGACTACCCAGTTACGGAGTAGTGGTTGATATCCCCAAAGTAGGTCGATCCACATCTATTAAATAACCATACAAGTAAAGAGTTTCACAAACAATTCACATAATTGCCAATCAATACAAGTTGCCTGATATGGATATTCAAGGAACATTACAATAACTCATATGAAATATAATCATCTCTATGATTGCCTCTAGGGCATATTTCCTTCAATATAGTTCTAATGTCCACATGAGGCTCACTAGATGTTACCGTTGAGACAATGGCCTCATGAGCTAACTTAAGCCTACCATGGGAGACTAGAAGATCCTCATGCGAGCTTGAGAGCTTAACATGACTTTCTTGTAATTTACCATAGTTGCTAGTTAGCAAAGCAAGTTGAGCCTTTAGCTCAACATTCTCCTTCAAAATAGATGCTTCACAAGAAATAGAGTTAGTAGCACAAGAATCATTATTATTAGCAAGAGGTGAGGGAGACTTGGCAAGCTCTTTTGAATATGAAGCTTTAAGTTGCTCATGCGACTCGGTGAGTTTGATGAGCTCCCTCTTAACGACCCTAGAGCCATTTTCGAGGTGCTTAAAATCCTCAACAAGTTTAGCATAAGCAACTTGGATTTCATCATTTTTAATCTTGAAGGAGTTAGCCACCGAAAGTTCTCTATCATGCTATTCCTTTACTCTAGATAATTCTAGAGTAAAAGTCTCCTCAAGAGATTCTTTGGTGGTTTGTTCTTCTTCAAGGGAGTCCTTTAGTTGAGCAAGTTCATTAGAATACTCACGCTCGAGCACAAACTTTTCATAAATTATGTTTTCTTGCTCTTCAATAAGATCATTGCCTTCTATAGCATAATTCAAGATTTCAAGAAAGTTGGAGGAAGCAATTTTATTTTTGTAGAGATCACTATAGAAAACCTCTCTCATTTTCTTAATAGAGGTAATATCATATTTACCTCGATAATCATCATTATCATTCTCAACCTCATCATCATCATCATCATGAGATACAATGGGATCCAAATAGGTTACCTTTGTTCCCTTAGCCATAAGGCATATGTGAGAACCGGAGGAAGGTGATGATGAGATTGCACTTGTAGCTGTATTCAAGACCTTGTCTTGGTCCATATAATCTTCGGTTTCCTCTACATGGTTAGCAACACAAGCACTAGAGGAAATAGAAGCATTTTTATCATGCAACAAGACAACACAAGCATATCATCATGAGATTTATTCAAGCCATTACTACATGATATGCAAGGACTATCAACACTAGCTTGTAAGGAGTTGTGAGTGCTAGAAGTGTTAAGGTCCGAAGATAGATCACTGCAACTAGATAGGGATGAAGGATTACAAATAGTAAGCACACTATCCACATTGCAATTTCTATCACCACTCACCGTATCATTACCTTGTGAAAAATCACATGTTGGTGAAGTGGTAGACGATGAGAACTCATCTCGACCGGAAGTGGAAGCAACACAATCATCCTCAATAATGTTGGACTTCCTATATTTATCTTGAAGCTTGGTCCATATTTCACGAGCGCTTGAATACGGCATGATATAAGAAAGAACTACATTGGTCACAACATGCAACATAATTTCAGTAGCTAGAGCATGTATATGAGAGTTCAACTTCTCCTCTAAAGATTTGTTTTGGGGATCCACGGGAGAAGATAAACCCTTATATAGATATCCCTCGATAATTGGGTGAATTTCCCGAAATAAATTAAGCATGCGAATTTTCCAAACATCATAATTTGTGCCATCGAATGTGAGCGTGTCCTTGTGCACTAATCCCCTAGCCGACATCTTTACTCTCAAGGCGGTGAAGCCTAAAATGAGAGACCGTGCTCTGATACCAATTGAAAGGATACAAATGTCGCCTAGAGGGGGGGGGGGGTGAATAGGCGATTAAAACTTTCCTAGAGTGGCTCAACAAAGGCGGAATAAAACTAACGTTTACTTTGTTAAGCACAAAACCTAGAACAATCAAGGGTTCACCTATGTGCACCAATAACTTATGCTCAGCAAGACAAACAACTATGTGATAGCAAGATATATACTTCAAGCACGAAGGCTATCACAAAGTAAACTGAATAAGTAAGAGCTCGGGTATAGAGATAACCGAGGCACGCGGGGACGACGATATTTTACCGAGTTCCACCCAACATGGAGTACGTCTCGTTTGGAGAGGGGGTGGTATCTAACCACTAATGCCACAAAGGCCTCCCTTATTCTCCTGTGAATCTCACCCCCAATGGGATCGATCCACGCTTCCACTATCGGTGTACTTGTCGGTGGCAATCCAAAACCTCTCATAAGATTAGGGCACTTATCCACAACTCAATTGGAGGCTCCCAATAAACAAGCTTGGGGAAAGCTTCACAACTTAATTGGAGGCCCCAAGTAATCCAAAAACCTGCAAATCAACCAAACCGTCTAGGGTTCCAAGAACCCAAGAGTAAAAAGCTTCTCACCTTTCACTCAATCGAATCCTCACCGAGAACTCAAACCTATGTACCAAATGCAATGGCAAGAACACAAGTAGTGCTCAAATCCTTCTATCCCAAATTACACCAGGCTACAAAAGCTTGTGGGGGAATAAGAGAGGAAGAACAATGGAGGAAATCCACAAAATACTCCAAGATCTAGATCCTAAGATGTTCCCCTCACTTAGAGGAGAGATGGATTGGTGGGATTGTAGATCTAGATCTCCTCTTTCAAATCCCTCAAGAATATGCAAGAATTATAGGAGGGATTGAGGGGAAGAAAGCTCAAGAAGGTCAACAATGGAGGGGAAAACTTGCAAGAATAGTTAGGGTTCCATTGGGGAAGAAGGGCCCCTTATATAGGTCCTCCAAAATCCAACCGTTGGAGATCTGGAGCGTACGGGCCGGACATTCCTGCCAGTGTCCGGGTAGAATCCGATATGGGACTGATGCGTGCACCCAGTGTTGACGTGGGATACTTCGTTGGAACCCCAAGAGAAAGGTGTGATGAGCACAACACCAAGTTTCCCTCAGTAGAGACCGAGGTTATCGAACCTGAAGGAGGAAAGAAACATCTCAAAGGTGTTGCTGGCAACATGGAGACCTGCACAACACAAACTCAATACTTTGCCCCAACGAATCAGTGAGGTTGTGAAGCTCACCGGTTTGCTGTAACAAAGGATTAAACGTATGGTGTGGAAGGTAATGGTTTGCAGCAAGTAAACAAGTAACAGTAGAAAATATATCAATGGTAAAGATTGTACCGGGGTCCATAGTTCACTAGAGGTGCTCTCCTTAGATAAACAACATGGCATGAAGGATAAACAAATTACAGCGATGCAATTGACAGGAACTGAGCAAGACATAACAATGCAATTACTAGCCAGAAAGATCCTATAAAGTTGATTGGGCAATACAACAATATACATAGATCGACATCCAACTGCATCTATGACTAGAAGTCTACCTTCAGGTTATCATCCGACCCCCCTCCAGTATTAAGTTGCAAGCAACAGACAACTACTTTAAGCAAAGTGTGTAAGGTAAATAGTCCACATGTTCCATGAACAAGAGACCGTTGTTTTCTCCCTAGTAGCAACATCACATCTACAACCGAAGAGATTTCTGTCACTTCCCTTGGAAACTAGAGGCATGCACCCACTATCGAGCATAAATACCCCCTCTTGGAGTCACTAGCAACTACTTGGCCAAGATAACTATTAGCAAGGGAGAGCATGCAAGATCACAAACAACACAGACATGATAAAATCAAATAGACAAAACCATTAATCAAACCAACACAATAATCTCAATATCCATCGGATCCCCACAAACAAAAAATGCATGATTACAAATAGATTAGATCTTGATCATGAAAGGAGCTCACAAGATCTATACATGAAAGCACAAAGGAGGAGATACAACCATCTAGCTACTACATGGACCCATAGTCAAAGGTGGAACTACTCACGAATCATACCAGAGAGAAGGCCTCCGGGATGATCTCCCTTCCGGCAGGGTGCCGGGAAGAGCTTCAGATCCCCCCGATCTAGGGACGATGGTGGCGGCGGCTACAGATGGTTTCGTGGATTTCTGATCGCGTACTCAGTGTTTCTGCATCCGGGGCTTCTTATAGGCGAAGGGGCGAGACCGGGAGGTGACCAGGGCCGCCAAACCCTAACCAGGCGCGGGCCTACTTGCCCCCATGCCCGGGGTGGGTCTACCTCCCCTGGCCGGCCCCTCCGGCTCTCCTCTAGACTTCTTGTTCCCCACGAAAAGTAATTGACTTTGGCGTTTGTCCCGTCCAATTCCGAGAATATTTCTTTACTAACTTTTCTGAAATAAAAAACAACAGAAAATAGGCATCTGGCACTGTTGCAACTTATTAATAGGTTAGTACCAGAAAACATGTAAAAAACACCTCAAAGTGTAGACAAGTAAAGCAATGTAGATACTAAACAAGCATGGAGCATCAAAAATTATAGATATGTTTACAACGTATCAGGGACACATTATGGCAACCCCATGATTGAAATATGAGATTTCTGTGCGACACCGGAGTGTCCGGCGATTTTATCCCGGACATTCCGCCCTAGGCAAAACTGACAGAAACAGCAAAACTGAAACGACCATAACTTTTGCATACGAACTCCGATTTTGATGATCTTGGGATCGTTTCGAAGATAGTCTACAAGATCATGCAGAGAACCATCATAGTCCAGCAAGGGAGGATAGAACCAAATGGTGAAAGGTTTAACTTATCTAGAAAAGACAAACCGGTAAAACCTCCAATATAGAAAACGCAATAGAGAATGCATATGAAATCCGTTCTCGATGAACTTGAGCTTATCATGGAGATTAACACAAGATCTAAATCCTCTCATGGATAAGAACCAAGAAAGATGATGCCAAGTATGCAAAGGTTTGAGCTCTCACCGAGGGATATGATCAAGTTACTCACTTGAGAGCCCCTCTTGATAGTACGGTTATCTATCCTATAAACCGGTCTCCCCAACTAACACCAGAAGACCGGCAAGAAGGAAACCCTATCCAGATCATACCTTTGCCTTGCACATATCCCACTTAATCTTGATGTATACGATCTTGTCCTTCTCAAGATGGAACACCTTTCTTGATTGCTCTTGCACGCACTCGCTTGATGAAGACTTGCAAGATGCTCCCCCATACAACATGGGGAAACCTTTACTTTGACCTTGTCTTCATCGATCCATGATCACCGAGGATGGCAAGCTTCAAGCATGAGATCTTCTAGATATTGCACATCTTTAGCTTGTACATCATTTCTTCCTTTCTTCATTATGTTGATGCATGACCAATCTGTGGATCACTATTTGAACACCTTGGTCACCACTTGATCCTCTTCACTTTCTTCTTCTCCAAACCTTGAAGCCAACATATGGTTCAAGCATTGCCTATGGATAATTCCTACAAGTACAACTTGATACAAGCATTAGTCCATAGAGATTGTCATTAATTACCAAAACCACACATGGGGCCCACATGTTCTTTCATGTTCACTTAGTAAAATTTAGAGAAATACTTCCAAGCCAAATAAATAAGAAATATTAAACTCCTTTCATAGGTTCATTTGTGCTATTTAAGTAGTATTAAGAAATAAAACACATGTCATCCCTAAATAAGAGCACGTTGAGTTGAGAAATTAAATGCAAAAAAATAGAGCATCTCCACTCGCGGTCCCTAAAGGCCCCTAAAGGGCTATGGCGGGTGTCAGCGCTCAAAATCGTGTCCAGCCGCCCTCCCAATATTTTTTTCGCGCCGATGGGGGACATTTTATCATCCGGCGCCCCCTAGGACGAACCCAACCCACGAGAGGTCTAGCGGGGGTGCCGGATGGATATGAAACCGATACGGGGCAGCCCTAGTAGTGAGATAGACGGCTCATCTCCCGAGCATCGTCCCGTCTTTGGCCACGCGACGGCGAAATTGCTCGCCAGCGCGTTCTCCCGCCATGCCTTCCCGTCCGGCCTTTCCGCCCTTTTCTCGCTATATGTTGGCATGCCGGCCATTGCCAATACATATCTACACCATGGCCACACCTCACACCCTCTCCAGCTATATCTAGGGCGGCGGTCGGAGGTGCTGCTTTCGCTAGTAGGCCGATGCACAACCATGCCTGGTCGCCGTGGTTCCTCGCCCCATCCACCATTCGCGGGAGAGTTGTGGCACCCGTTTCCGCCTCTTCCTGTACCCAACCACGCCGACTCGGTGCTCCGACATGGAGTGGATCGACTCCGACATAGCCAACACCAACAACCTGGGCTAGGCCAGTTCCAACCCCGAGTCCGAGGAGGCACTCGAACATCGGGTGACCAACCGCCGTATTTGGCGTGAGTACGGATGAGAGCTTACGCTGCCGCCAATACCCCACGGGCCGGCTTATCGGACCACTGGCGAGCCGTACGGGTGGGACATCTTCCGTGAAGTTTTTCTGCCGGAGCACTGCCGGCTGCAAGAACTGGACGACTTTCACAAGCGGTTCCTCTATGCATTGCACAGAGAACCTGATGACGCTGACTTGCGTGCGAGACGCGACCGAGCAAGGGAGCAGGCCGACACGCAGCTAGCGAGATACAACTCGCTATTTGACCTCTGAGATGTCGCTAGAGGGACGCCGCCACCACCGATGTTGTGGCGCCACCCTCCTGCCGAGAGCAGGGCCTTCGGCCGCCGTAGGCGTTAGTTTTCTTTTCAATGTAAAAATTAAAGTGTTTGTGAATGTAAAAGTTGAAGTGTTTGAGTGGTTGATTATTTTTTTATAGGGGCACGGCTAAGAGCCAGCGCCCTTAAAATCTATGATCTATCCGGCACGCTCGCTACGGCCCAAAATCAGGCGCGCCGAGCACCGTGGAAGGACGAGTGAAAATGCTATTAGAAAGTGATTTAACGGTGAGAGATGTATACACTAGCCTACCACACAGTAACAATACATTACATGGGTCAGGGACGCTGGCGCTGGGGGCCCTAGGGCGGCCGCCCGTCTGCCCCATGCTATAGACCGCCCCTGCTGAGAGAGTGAGAGTCCCACTCCCACACCGTTTCCTCTTCCAGCCTTGTTCCGTCGTTTATACCTCCCAGCTGAAGGCTAGGTTGCGTCCCCTAGATTGCCTCCGTCTGGTGTGGTCGCACGCAGTCGAAGCTTCCGCCGGTGCCAGTGCCGTCTTCCTTGTCCGCGTCCCGGCGGCAAGGTCCCTCCACCATTGCTTTGTTTCGGAGGCGGCCTCGTGCGTTCTGGAACAAGGCTCTGACCCGAGGCAACCGAGAAGTCCGGCCAGAAGCTGCAGCCTCGCGCGTCGCGCCGGCGAGAGAGGCGGAGAAGAAGGTAACGAAATCAACCGGAACGGCACTGACGCGCGCGCCGCCGCGTCTGTTCGCTTGCCATTATTTTTCCGTCCAAGCATTTAGTTCTGCCCTTTCGTCCGCTTCCTCTTTACTCCTACTCCCACCCTTTTCTAGTTTCCTGTCATGCTTTTTCTCCTCCGCCAGCTTGCATATGTCTGTTCTGTTTCGCCGCTCTGTTCGTCACAAGTCAAACCCCAATGTTCTTTTTTAAATTTCAGTAAACCGGAGTACTACGTAAGATGATTACGTCCTGCCTTCTCCGGTAGCTAGCTCATTTGGCGTCATCTGTATCTTCATTTCCACTTATTTTTTTCAGATCATTCGTGGAGAGGCGATAGAGCGGAGGAGATACCGCTGGTTAACGCATCGGGTTGAACTCGCGCGAAGGGGGGAAGATAGATTTCTACTGGTCGGCCTTCAGTTGCCCGTAAGTATCTAGCATAGTTAATAGAAACAGAGCTCCAGCATTACCATATTTAGTGAGTGTTCAAGGTTAGCCCACCCGGCGATGCACAGCGGCAACTGCGCACACACACATACACACCGCCTGTGGCAAAAGAAAATCAATAATCAAGCTAGAGTAAAAAAGAGGATCATCTGTGTGGGCCCTGCACCGCAGACACTCGATGGGTGGTGGCTTTGCGCCGGGCCCGTCCGCCTGAAGTAGGTACTAGAAAAGATAAAGAATGTCGAGGCAATACGCTGATCTCGGGGGACCTCCATCCATAGTCCATACGTAGACCAGTGTAGCTGATCCGTCTGCCGCGCGCATCAGGCCGGATCAGGGGAGGGGGCCAGTGCCTCGTCCGGCGAGCTAGCTAGCCGATTCCGCTGCCGTTCGGTGGTGGGCGGAGAGTCTCCCCCATGCGCCCCTGTCCTCCCGTACGTCGGACACCGCGCTCATCTGAATTTAAACCAGTAGACAGACTAGTACGTAGAGTAGCGGCCAGGACGGTAGTCGTTGGCATGCATGTCCATACGTACAGAACGAGTACAAAAGACGACACGTGAGAAGCTTCGCTGCGCGCCATGTACGCTGCGTATTTTTTTTGTTTCCTTATGCGTGTACGTACGTCATGGCTGCTGGCTGGCATGGGGGCGTGCTCTCCGGCCGGGCAGGCCGGATGGTCTCGCAGGTGGGCAGAAGCATCGGCATGTCGCAGACGGACCGCCCGTTGAAGATTTTGGTTTGTTGCATCCGTCTGCCTCTGCCCGCCCGCCCGCTCCATCCATGTCTTGTTACTTTTGTCTTTACAGTGTCTTTTTCTGCTCTGCTAGCTAGAACAACAGCCTGGTCTGCATGCACGCTGCCAATCGACATGGGCTGCTTGCACTGCTCATTTTTCTTTTTTCTCGATAAGTAGGAGTACAAGTAGCCCTACTGTGTACTAGTACTGTTGTATATATTTGCAGGATGTGGCCTGCCCCGTCTTAGGCGCCGGCCGGCCGGTGCAAGCGGAACCGTGCGAGCGAGCTCTCGTCCACGGCATGTTAGTAATTTGCACAGTTTGCATGCGTCGTCACTCCCTGCGCGCCGCAAATTAAGCTGCTGGGCACAGAGGCATCGGCAGTTAATCACTAGTACAGTGGTGGTCGCTAGCTCGGTCGCACACACGTGCGGTGCGTGGACGTCGCCCAACAGTGATTTAGACGTCCGTGTACGTAGTAGTGACCAGCGGTAGTATGTATGAGGTTGAAATGGCGCGGTACTAGAATCAACCTAGCTAGTAGATGTCGACGTCACAGTAGGTCACTGTACATATGACGTTACATTGGTAGCAGAGTCGTACAGTATAGACCGAGAGTACGATTGTGGCATGCATGAACCATGCAATATATACGAGTACAGTACTATTGACATACTACGTAGTTCAACTAACGTTGACTTGCAGATAGCAATGTTTGACCATTGATTTAACATCTCATGCATGTGTACACTGTCTGTCTGCATGAGAGCGTAATCTTCGCTTACACTATGGCCCTGAGATACACATATATGCGATGTGCTCAATATATATTCTTATTCTGTTGTACAGGGAGCTAGCTAGGGAGGTACTGCTGCACTGCAGTGAGAGGCGATTAACCCGCCGTACGTGTTGAACGTGTGAGAGAGGCAGGAGATACGAGCGAAGATGCTGGCATGCATCGCGTGCTCCGCAAAGGAAGGCGGGGAGGACGGCTCCCGTGCCGCGGCCACGCCCGCCGTCAGGTCTCTCACCTCACAGGTACGTTACGTACGCGCGCCCATATCTCCCCTCGATCTCTTCCACAACAACTGTAGTACTGTACGTCCTACTCCTGGATCGACTCTACGGCTCTTTTTCTAACACCTGCCAGTACTACCACCACCTGTTTGTATATGCAATGCAATGCAATGCAATGCTTGTGTGTCAGCGTGAGAATGACAGGTCGAGGGAGGGATCGATAGATAGATAGAGTTACTCATAGACAAGGAGGGGAATGCCAGCCGGGACGAACGCCCTAGCTCTGACACCGAGCCTGTTCACAGCGCAGTATTTAGCCTAGGAATTGCCCAAGCAAGGCCACGGGGAAGCAGAGCCGAATTAAAAACCTTCCTTGCATTGCCCGGCCGATGATCGGTTAGCCATTCCCTAGCTAGCTAGCTAGGTAGCTCTGCAGGGATATATAGCGCGCAGCTGCGTTTGGCAAAAGATGCCAAGGCCCGAGGTTGTTGATCGATAGAGGAGCGAGCAATTAAGGTACAGTAGAGACAAAGGAGGAGTCGCCATTCCTGACTGGCATTTTTTGGCACTTGCTCAGTTATAGGAGGACTAGTTCCGCCACCCCACGCAAGCGCGCGCCCAGCTCGATCATCGGTCGTCCTCTTCGGAAGCTTCAGGCTCTTAGCCCCATTCCATTTTCATTGAAAAAGAAATGATCAAGGCATAGGACATGCATATTTGGGTCATGCACATCGGCATGCAGTAGATAGATAGTCAATTAACACACGCAGGCTTTGCTAGATGAGTAATAATACTATCAGTCAAGTAGTAGGTACTAGAGCGAGGCTTCTGCGCTCTTATCCAAAAGCACCAAGTTTCGTCAATCTTTAGCACAGTGATACGACGACGGTTAGCTGGCTGGCTAGGTAGGGCGCCCGTCTATGATCGAGCCATGCATGCAGGCATCATGCATCCAAAAGCGCAGCGTGGATGACAGTGATTTCGATATCGCTTTCTTTAGCACCACTAGGGCGAGTACGGACGGAGAAGCATACTAGCTGGCTGGCCATAGCTCCATGATCCTCACGACATTCCCCGGAGGAAAAAGCAAGCTCGGTCAAGGGAGGAGCTAGCTAGAGAGGACACGATGCGCGCGCATTGAGTAGACGTGGTGGAATGGAAGGCCGGCCGCTAGCTGCCTTTTCCCTTTGCTTGCTTGGATCCCCCATTCCCCCTAGCTACCTTTGGAACGCTTTTGCTAGTTCCCCATGGCCATGGTGGCCATGGCGGGACACACGACATTCTTTCTCTTTTCTCGATCTCAAGCTCGGCCACACCGCCTCGTCCATCCCCTTTGCCGTAGCAAAGATCTTTGAAGCCCACAGCGCACTACGCAAAGCGTGACGCGACACCGCCTGAGTTCATGTGCCTGCTGGAGATGGGACCCCTCTGCTTCTGCAACCTGCGTCACATTTTCCCCGTGGAAAGGCGTATGCCGTGGTTTTGCGCTTTGGTGAAGGAATAAAGCCGGCCCGCGGGCCACGATGCATGAGGGTACGTGGTCCTGCCAGGGGCTACGGCGGCTCAGCCCTTTAGGCCCGTCAGGCTGGGCCTCGCCCTGGGCTGCTATTCCTCCTCCTGCCCGGCGGGTTGTGCGTGGCTTTGGCGATGCCTGCTTTGCTGCCGTGTCTTCTTTTTAAGTACGCACGCAACGCATAATGCGGGATCATACCATACGCTGCATGCATGCACCGGCATCAGTGTCTGCAGGTTCCTTGTTACAGACGAAAGGGTTAAAGATTTCACTGATCATTCCTGAGTGATCACCATCTCTAGCTCTGTACGTACGTACGTAGCGTGGTCCTTTGTGCTCTACATGTGTAGCCTTGTGATAATACATGCCTGCCCTCTTTGGTTTGGACTTATTCGATCGTCATGCGTGATAGTCAGTTAACTGGTCACTAGCTTAGTCAGCACTCAACAACAAGCATATCCTTTTCTTCGGCCAACCTATGGATCGATCCCAAACCTTATTAAAGAATTGGCAAGCACTTGTGTTGGTAACTGACTAACCACGGCAGCTACTTATGCTAATTCCAGTCATGCCTGATGTTAGATTACACTCATGAATTGGTCATGAGCGGTTATTATTGTCTCATTAGTGACTTGGTGACTTAATGAGTGGTGGCTAATTAACTGGGCTCTTACGTACGTACGCGCGTACTGGTGCAATATGTGCTGCCTCCAGCTCAAGGACATGGTGCTCAAGTTCTCCGGCTCCGGCAAGCAGTACAGGGCGCCGACCGCCGCCGGGAGCCCGTCATTCAGGGGGAGGGGCTACGGCCGCCATTACCCGGGCTTCATCGACGACACGAGCTTCACTCCCACGCACAGGCCGGCCGCAGGCGACGTCGGCGCCGGCGCGTACGCGAGCAGGACGGGCGCGGAAGGGACCAATGGGAGCGCGCGGGCTGCCTCCTCGGCGACGTGGGACATTACCGGGCACGGGTGGCCGGGCATCGACGAGGAGTACGGCGGCGTGAGGGTGGACGTTGACGCCGCCGTTCCCAGGGAGTGGATGGCGCAGGTGGAGCCCGGCGTCCAGATCACCTTCGTCACGCTCCCCGGCGGTGGCAACGACCTCAAGCGCATCCGCTTCAGGTTTGTTTTTCTGATGAATTTCACATCTGCATCGGTCAGGTTAGCTTGTGATCAATCAATTCAGGCGGTTTAATTTTCTTGTATTTGGTTACTCCTGCACGTACGTGTGCGTAAGCAGCCGGGAGATGTTCAACAAGTGGGAGGCTCAGCGGTGGTGGGGCGAGAACTACGACCGCATCGTTGAGCTGTACAACGTGCAGACCTTCAGCGGCCGCCAGCAGGCCGGGGGCTCCACTCCCAACTCCTCCGTCGACGACTCGCTTCTGGTACGTCGCTAAACGCATCGATCGCACGTGAAACATTTTGTAATTCGCCTGAACTGATCCGTCATCGAATGGTTGCAGAGAGATTCGTCCTACTCCCGGGGCGGCTCCACCCGAGCAGAGAGTCCGGTAGCCATGATGCCGCCGCCATCCTCGTCGTCGAGCAAAGACCCGATGTCCCGGAGCATGTCGTGCAAGGCGATGATGCCGCCGCCGCCGCCGTCGTACGCGGCGGGGCCTTCGAACAGGGCGGCGCCCTGCTACCCGTACGCGGCGGCGGTGCCGGACCCGTCCGACCACGTCTGGGCGCACCACTTCAACATGCTCAACACCGCGGCGTCCGGCGGCGGCGGAGGGCCGTCCTCCTACGACCCGTCGCGCGCCACCACGTCGTCCCGCGACGAGGCCTCCGTGTCCATCAGCAACGCCAGCGACATGGAAGCGGCGGAGTGGATCGAGCAGGACGAGCCGGGCGTCTGCCTCACCATCCGCGAGCTCGGCGACGGCACCCGCGAGCTACGCCGCGTCAGGTTCAGGTACGTGCGCACGGCAACGATCATATGCATGTACACTGTACACGCCAAGCTATATTTCTCGGTCACGTTCGATCTCTCATGCCTGTTCGCTCGTGTGTGCTTTTGCGTGCAGCCGGGAGAGGTTCGGCGAGGACAGGGCGAAGGTGTGGTGGGAGCAGAACAGGGACAGAATACAAGCTCAGTACCTGTAATTGACCGTCAGAAATGATCGATCGATCTGCGTGCTTCACAGGCTAAGCTTGCGGCGTTGGTGATAGATTAAGTGGGGTGGTGGTGAAAAGAGTGTTGAGGGGAGCCATAGCAGGATGGCGAAATATGGAATTTTTGTTTGATATAGTATCTAGAGACGTGCTCCTGTGCTTTGTGTAGGCTGTATAAACTGAATATGCTCACCCTATCTTTGGCTTAGTTCACTTCTGTAAGGCATAAATTTGGTTCATTCTTTGTTCATTTAGTTTCATGGTTGTACCTTTCTTGGTGGGAATTGGTCAGCAAGTACCGAATTTGGGCGTGCCAATATTGGCATGTGTGGAGTATGTCTAGAGAAATGCATGACAGAGGAGGGGTTAGCGATGTTATGTGATTATCAACATAGAAGTTTGTAAGAAGCAACATACAAATATATTGAATATAAAATCATAAAGGAATTTCACACATTCAGGAATTTTGATTATAAGGTTACCCAAATATTGACACAATACATAGGCTAAAGGTATGATTCATGCTAGTGTCGAGGCTCTAGTGATTTGGATTTGTTGGCCGTCTGATGATCTTATCTCTGAGAGGATCTCAGTCCTCTGAGTAAAGAACCTAGTGCATAATGAAAGGGACAATTAAGTTTTTCAGTAAGTGCCAAAAATATCTCGGTTCAAGCAGCTTCTAGATTAGTGTAACTTGCTCCCAACAACATCAAAACTAAGGTTACATAGCAAGTTATTTTTTTTGGCAAGCTATTAACTAAGGATACCGGTGACATACTTCTTGAAAAACACACATAAAGCGTAAAAGGACATTGGCAAGACTAAAATCAATAGACAAAGAGACTACCATAGTTGAGAAAAAATATAGTAATAGAAATAAACATAACAAATAATCTATATGAGAACATGGTATACTTTTTTATTTGCCGGAATCAAAATTAACACACAATAATCTATATAGGGATTGTAACTCAAAACTGTACCTTTTCAATGAAATGTGTCTTTTGTGTTTTCCAAAAAATGAAATAATCTGTTAGAATAGCAAAACTAACAAGCAACATAGACTGCAAGCTAGTCCCTAATATTTGAGGAAATTACAAGCTAAGCTAAAACAAAAAAAACAAATTACATGTCATGCATCATAATATGTATATATGGATTTGTGGCATAAGTTCACACGCAAATGCATATAGACAAAAGAGGTGCCGTCGGAGAGGAGAAAAAACCTGAAGCTCATAAACGACATGAAACGGTACCCATTTTGACTTTGTATGTAATGGAACTTGTTTTATGTGTGCTGCTCCGTTACTTCATTCAAATTTGAACTAAACACTAGAGCACGCACAAAAAAATACCTCTAATCCAAACATTATCTTAGTCTAATTTATCAACTAGTCTAATCTAATAGACTCATGGCTAACATTTGTACCTCCAGTCAGTCAAAAATATAGAAGAGGTACTTTGTAACTAACAAACTCATAATTGTAGGTACTTAGTAACTAACCAACTCATTAATGCCACAAAGGTACAAACCTAGAATTAGTCCTACATATAATCGAGATATGCTAATTTGTGACATCTTCGGTGTGGTCTCCCAATTCCTCTGCACCCACTTATTATTGCCAACTAGCTCTTTGCAACAATCGTGCAAAGTGAAGCCCATGTCATTCTTCTTCTTCTTGTGTTGCTTGTAGAGCTCTTGGATAATAGGCCCATACTCCGTGATTGGCACCCCACTCGGTGGTGCATGGTAGATTTGATCGACACAACCAGACCACCAGTTGCGTTGATATTGGATGGTGCCCCAACGGTGGCTAGGAGAGCATTGAGTGCGGTCGGATGGAAGGGAAGCCGTTCTGCAATTGTAGTCCTCAATCTTACTCCAAAAAATTTCCTTGGATTGATCCATGCCAACGGAGGCATCGAGCGACACATTCATCCAAGCATGGCACAAAGCAATGTCTTCTTGTTGGCAATAGTTCCGTGTCCTTGATATTTTGATGCTTCATTGAGTATCCTCCACGGGATCATTGACCTCCTCCTCCTGCACAACCTCGTCCTATTCTTATTCCTCCTCAACCTCTTCCCCTTGAGAATCATAGTAGAGATCATCGAGGACAATAAGGTGTGACGAGTCCAATTGAGACATGAAGTCAGCCACCTCCATCTTCGTCGCACTATAATCACCAAGAACAACAATACCATCACCCTACGATTAATGCCATCACCAATGTTTCGACCGAGAAGGAAATGGATTTTTTACCTCTCCAGCGTTTCATCATGCATTGGCAGCTATGATCTCCTATGGCGGTTGTGATGGCTGGTCAAGCAGGGTGATGAGTGATGCGTCGGAAACGTATCTATAATTTTTGATGTTTCATGCTTGTTTAGTATCTACTTTGCTTTGCTTTGTCTACACTTTGAGGTATTTTTATATGTTTTCTGGTACTAACCTATTAACAAGTTGCCACAGTGCCAGTTGCCTGTTTTCTTCTATTTTTGGTTCCAGAAAGGCAGAAAATCAATATTCTCGGAATTGGACGGGACAAAAGCCAAAGTCAATAATTTACCGTGGGGAACATGGAGCCAGAATACGAGGTGGCGCAGGCTAGGGTTAGCCGCGCATGGGGGTGTGACCGCCCTGGTCGCCCCCTGCCTCACCTCTTCGCCTATAAAGACCCCCCGATGCCAAAACCCTAAGTACCCGATCAATATTCCACGAAACTGTCTGTAGCCGCCGCCACCATTGTCCCTAGATCGGGGGGATATGAAGCTCTTCTCGGCACCCTGTCGGAGGGGAGATCATCCCAGAGGCCTTCTTCTTCATCATGCCAGCCTCCGGTATGAAGTGTGAGTAGTTCCACCTTGGACTACAGGTCCATGTAGTAGCTAGATTGTTGTATCTCCTCCTTTGTGCTACCATGTTTAGATCTTGTGAGCTCCATTCATGATCAAGATCATCTATTTGTAATCATGAATGTTGTGTTTGCAGGGATCCGATGGATATTGAGATTACTATGTCAGATTGATTAATGGTTTTGTCTTATTGATTCTATCATGTCTGTGTTGTTTGTGATCTTGCATGCTCTCCGTTTCTAGTAGCTATCCTGTCCAAGTAGATGCTAGTGACTCCAAGAGAGGGTATTTATGCTAGATAGTGGGTTCATGCCTCTATTTAATCTAAGGGAAGTGACAGAAATCTCTAAGGTTGTAGGTGTACTATTGCCACTAGGGAGAAAACAACGGTCTCTTGTTCATGGAACAAGTGGATTGTTTACCTTACACACTTTGCTTAAAGCAGTTATCTGTTGCTTGCAACTTAATACTGGAGGGGTTCGGATGATAATCTGAAGGTGGATTTCTTGTCATAGATGCAGTTGGATGACGGTCTATGTATCTTGTTGTATTGCCCAGTCGAATATCATAGGATCATGAATGTCTAGTATTGCATTTTTATGCCTTGCTTAGTCCTGTCAATTGCCCTGCTATAATTTGTTTACCCAGCTTGCCATGTTTATTTATATTAAGGAGAACACCTCTAGTGAACTATGGACCCCGGTCTAATATTTACCATTGATACATCTTCCATTGTTACTGTTTACTTTCTGCAAACCACTATTACCTTCCACACCATACAGTTAATCCTTTGTTACAACAACATATGAGATTGACAACCTCACTGTTCGTTGGGGCAAAGTCTTGAGTTTGTGTTGTGCAGGTCTCCAAGTTGCTAGCAACACCTTTGAGACATTTCCTTCCTCCTACTGGTTCGATTACCTTGGTTTCTTACTGAGGGAAGACTTGCTTCTGTACTCATCAAACCTTGCTCTTGGGGTCTCCCAACGAAGCGCTACCACGCGCCATCAACAAGTTTTCTAGCGCCGTTGCCGGGGAGGCTAAGGACGTCTTCACAAGGGGAGTCCTTCACAACCTTTCTCTTTACTTTTTTTTGTTTTGCTTAGTTTCTTTTGCTTGGTTTTGTTTGCCTCTTTTTATCAAAAACTCCAAAAAAATTAGTTTAGTTTGGTTTGCCTTCTCTTATCAAAAACACAAAAAATTAGTTCCTCCTCTAGTTGTTGCTGCTGTTGGCTTGCTCCACTTTTGCCAAAATGAACTCTGCTGAGAACACCAAGTTGTGTGACTTCACTAGCACAAACAACAATAATTTCCTAAGTACTCCTATTGCTCCACCTGCTCCTGATGCTACCTTTTATGAAATTAAGCCTGCTTTGTTGAATCTTGTGATGAGAGAGCAATTTTTTGGTGCTAGTTCTGATGATGCTGCTGCCCACCTCAATAACTTTGTTGAACTTTGTGAGATGCAAAAATATAAGGATGTAGATGGAGATATTATTAAGATCAAGTTATTTCCTTTATCCTTGAGAGGAAAAGCTAAAGAATGGTTGCTATCCTTGCCTAGAAATAGTATTGATTCTTGAATTAAGTGCAAAGATGCTTTTATTGGAAAATACTATCCTCCTGCTAAGATTATATCTATGAGAAGTGAAATAATAAAATTTAAACAACTTGATAATGAACATGTTACTCAAGCTTGGAAAAGAATGAAATCTTTGGTTAAGAATTGTCCCACTCATGGACTTACTGCTTGGATGATTATCTAGATTTTTTATGCAGGTTTAAACTTCTCTTCAAAAAACCTGTTGGATTCAGCTGCTGGAGGTACTTTTATGACCATCACCTTGGGTGCCACAACAAAACTCCTTGATAATAGGATGGTTAATTATTCTGAATGGCACACTAAGAGAGCTCCACATGGTAAGAAGGTAAATTCTGTTGAAGAAACCTCCTCTTTGAGTGATAAGATTGATGTTATCATGGCTATGCTTGTTAATGGGAAAGCTCATATAGATCCAAATAATGTTCCCTTAGCCTCTTTAGTTGCTCAAGAAGAGCAAGTCAATGTGAACTTCATTAGAAACAATAATTTCAACAACAATGCCTATAGGAATAATTTTGGTAGTAACAACAATTATAGGCCTTATCCTCCTAATAGTGGCAGTACCTATGGAAACTACTACAACAATACTAGAAGTGCCCCCTCTGAACTTGAAGTCATGCTCAAATACTTTATTAGTAAACAAACCAATTTCAACAAGACTGTGGAGGAAAATCTTTTAAATGTTGATAAAAATATTTCCTCTTTGTCTGAAGCATAGTCCTCTTTGATTAATAAAATGGATGCTGATACGTCCAAAACGTATCTACTTTCCCTAATACTTTTGCTATTGTTTCTCCTCTAAACTTGTGTGATTTGGATACAACTAACACGGACTGACGCTGTTTTCAGCGGAATTACATTGGTGTCTTGTTTTTGTGCAGAAAATCAACTATCGGGAAAAATCCCGGAAAATATGGCAAAAATTATATTTCACCAGAAGATCCACGGAGCCAGAAGACGAGACGGAGAAGGGGCCTAGGGGGCCCACACCCCTGCCACGCGTGGGCCCACCTCTGACCGTGCCTAGGGGGTGCAGCCACCCTAGGCACCCTTTCGGCCTCCCTTTGCGCCTATAAGTTGCCTCTCGACCTAAAAACTGAGAGGGGGTTCGATAGTTTTCCAGAAAGAGTTCCGCTCCACCGCCGCCACCAGAAACCAAGATTCAGATCTAGAAACTCCATTCTGGCACCCTGCCGGGACAGGGAATTTGGAGAGGATCATCTCCATCGTCATCACCAACGCATCTCCATCAACCACCGATGTTTCCCTCATCCATGAGTGGGTGATCCCCCGTTGTAGTCTTGGGGATGGTAGGGATTGGATGAGTTCTATCATGTAATCAAATAAGATCTGTTAGGGCATAGTGCCTAGTATCTCTATTAGTGCTATTTGACTTTGTTGCAACTTGTTGTGCTTAATGCTTGTCACTAGGGCCCGAGTGCCATGATCTCAGATCTAAACTTATTATTGAATCATTATGATAGTATTGTTTGTGATCTTATCTGCAAGTTGTGTACACATATCATTGTCCGGATCCAAAGGCCCCAAAGTGATAATAATTGGGACAACTGAAGGGGATGGCTATGGTGTGAGGATCACATGTGTTCACGGAGTGTTAATGCTTTGCTCTGGTGCTCTACTAAAAGGAGCATCTTAATTGCCAACAGTTCCCTAGAGGCCCCGCTGCCACGGGCTGGCTGGACAGAAGATGTTGTGCAAGTTCTCATTGCGAGCATGTATGACTATATTTGGAGCACATGCTTAGGATTGTTTAGTACTTGGATGCTTGTTATTATTTATCTGCAATGCCCTAGGTCTTGAAGTTACATGTTTAGACTTGTCCATGCAACGCCCGTCCATCCATCCATATCCCTATCGCACTCGAATCCCACTGT
Organism: Avena sativa; assembly: GCA_916181665.1. NCBI lineage: Eukaryota > Viridiplantae > Streptophyta > Magnoliopsida > Poales > Poaceae > Avena > Avena sativa. The sequence goes on along the minus strand of OV702280.1, from coordinate 380,108,909 downwards.
TACCGTTACTGTTACTATTGCTCCTGTTTTGCTGTTGCTACTACCAAATTGTTGCTACTGATAAACTTCTGTGGGCAAGAACTATTTTCAGGTGCAGCTGAATTGACAACTCAGTTGTTAAGGCTTGCAAGTATTCTTTGGCTCCCCTTGTGTCGAATCAATAAATTGGGTAATACTACCCGCGAAAACTATTGCGATCCCCTACACTTGTGGGTCATCAGCTGCTAAACCTGAAACTTTGGAAAGTACCTTTGCTACTACTCATGCCATACAAGTTACTATTGATGAAAATGTTAGACTGTTAGCCCAACTTCATGCTAAGTGGGAAAGAGAAGCTGAAATTGCTAGAAACAATAGTGTGTGCACTATCGCCACCACCAATATGGATGCCACTAAACCACAAGAAGTTCCTATTTCTCCTACCACAATGCCTAAACCCAATGAGTCTACTACTAGTGATGCTAAGTTTGATTTTGATCTTGATGGTTGCAATATTTTTGAAGTGATTATGTTCCTACAAAAGCTTGCTAGAAGTCCTGATGCTAGTGATATGAATGTCGCTTTTATTACTGATGCTCTTATTAAAATTAAGGAAGAGAAGTTGAAACACAAAACCTCTATTCCTAGGAAAGTAGAAGATAGTTGGGAACCCATTATTAATATGCAAGTGAATGACTTTGACCTCAAAGCTTCAGGTGACCTTGGTTCTAGTGTCTCTATTATGCCTAGAAAGATTTATGAAATGCTTGATTTCCCACCTTTAGAAGATTGTTATTTGGATGTCCAACTTAATAATAATGCTAATAAGAAACTCATGGGTAGTGTTAATGATGTTCTTATTATGGTTAACAATGCTTATGTCCCTGTTGATTTCTATGTTTTGGATGTTGAATACAATGCTTCTTGTACTATTACTTTGGGAAGACCTTTTCTTAGAACAGTTGGTGTCATTATTGATATGAAAGAAGGCACCATTAAATATCAATTTCCATTCAAGAAAGGTATTGAAGACTTACATATGAGGAGAGAGAAGTTGCTTTTTCTCCTCCTTTGAAAGCAAGGTTTGATGTTAATGCTTCTTCATTTGAAAATACATGATTCTTGCTTCTTGTGCCTAACTTAAAGGTGTTAAAGAAAAGTACTTATTGGGAGATAACCCAAAAGTTTTATTGAGTCTTGGTATTTATTACTTCAGTAATGACCTCTCCTTATCCTTTTTATTTGCTTTTTTGCGCCAATAATGACCTCTAATGAGAGGGAAGTAAATTTGGGGAGATGCTGTCCCGAAACAGATTTTTGTGCTCCACCGTAAAATTCATGAGGAATCTATGTAAGTCGGATTGAGCTGATATTTTCTAAATAAATCCCCCAGTATGTTAGCTACTTTCGTTAGTTCAATACTTTTTGATTTTAGCAACAGAAGGTCTTGGGAAAAATCGGTTTCTATCTGTTGGTCTGTTTTGGCAGATTTCTGCCATTATTTGCATTTGCTTCTTATTGATTCCTTTTTGGGTTCTTTTTGGGAAATTGAGATTTCTGACGGAATTGCTATAGTAGCTTGTGTTTTTAGTGAATTTTTTTATGTTCTAAAGCTAAATCCAAAGGTATATTATCTTTTGAATACACTAATGTTGCTACTGAAGATTGTGTGAAGTTTTGTATGAAGGAAAATTTTCAGGTGTAGAGATAGAATGATGTAATGAGATGAAGAATGGACAAAAGATCAAGCTTGGGGATGCCAATCCGTGTGACCCCAAGAAATATTCAAGAGGTACAAGCGTCAAAGCTTGGGGATGCCCAAGCCATCCCCTTCTTCATGAATAAAGAAATCAGGTCTTTCTAGACACTTCGTTTTTATTGTTTCACGCACTGTTGTGTTGTTCTTGGAGCGTCTTAGTTTTTGTTTAGTTTGCTTGAATAAAGTAGTTTGGACCCCCATTTTCGCTGTGTTGTTTCAAATAAGTTGATTGGTGTTGGAGAGGAGTAGAAAGTTCTTGCTTGAATATTACAAGAGGAGATTGCTTTGACTGTGACTTAGACTTTAGCATGTCATGCTAGATGTTATTTTGACCTTATGCTTAGTGATTATTGCTATAGCATGACTTGTTCCAAACAATTGGGATTGCTTAGTGTGCCTTGAAGGAAACATGCGTTGTTTTAGCATACAAAAGCATAGTATTGTGGTATTCTCCTTTGATGCTTTGTTTGGGTTGACTTGGCACATGCTCACACCATGTTATGACTATGAACAAGTCACCATAGCCTCTATGATCATTTAGCCCTTGACTTTTAGTACCACTTTATGCTTTGATTAGTAATGTTTTGTCGCTCTGCATGATTATGGCCATTATTGCTCTCTTAGTTGGTCGCTCCCAGTCTTTTGCTAGCATCCACTTGTATGAGTAAGCTCTTCTCATGCATCCAACTCCCAAGAAACCATGTTATCCCAAAGTGTCCACTAAAAATTCCTATGCACACCATTCCAAGTATATTCTTGTTTTCATCTTTCTTCCAATTAAAAAGTATTTTGTTATAGAAAACTTAGTGTTAAAACTCTCACAAACTTGATGGCACACTTTATTTTTCTTGCCCCTAATAAACTTGAACCATTGTGTCATCTATGTTGTATATGCTTGCACTTATACGTTGGAATTAGCAGAACTGTGCTATCACGGGGAACGCTTTCAACATTGCACTTGTACTTTGTACACAGTTGATATCATGCTCTTTTGTCTATGGATGTCGCCGGTGTGAAATAAAAGGGGAGATTGTAAGTCCATGGAGTTATGTATGTGTGTTAGAGAAACGCCTGGGCCGCTAGCCTAAGCCATGCCTAATCATGGTGGAAACTTGCAGCATCACCATAATGACATCTATGAAGCTTTCTTCTTATAAAAAAAGAGACATGTTGAAAAGAGGAAAGAGAGAAAAAAGTACCATATTTCCATGGTAAATAAGAAGATTGCTGAGATGTTCATTGTCTGCTTGCCTTGTTATTTTGATTATGGGATAGCTCCTGTATCATGTGTAAGGGGTACCCCGTTGGGGGTTCTCTATGATACACATGTACTTACTATGACAAGAACTTACATGTGACTAAAGTTGAGTAGCATGAGGTGAGGCCCTCGTATTCAAGGGACATGAGATTGCCAACTTATACTTTGTCCAACATATACTCCATAGTTTGTTCACTTTAACCTTAATCACTTCAAGATGCTTATGATAGGGGCAATGAGAGCTAAAATCTAACAAGTACCATAATTTTTGGAAGCTCTTTTTGAAACTTGAAATCCCTGCTTCCCTTTATAAAGGGCCTTTCTTCCACTATTATATTGAGTCTCCACCTTCTATCCTTAGGCACTAGTTAAGAGAGCATAGTTGTCATTCTTAGTTCTATGTGCATTGTCCCAAAACTTATTGATTGATGCATATTGTTGATATTACTTGTTCTTGTGCTATTTGTATCTAGTCACTCTTATGAACTTTGAAGGTGTCCTATGCATCTATTTGCTACTCCATGAGGGACAAGATGAATGCCACTATGCCATGTTTTCTATATGTGAAACAAACAAACATTCTTCAATGCATGTTATTCATGATCTTTGTTTGTAACCTTTCATGTTGCATGCATAGTTACTCTGCCTTACTATTACAACCCCATCTTTCATGCTCATGTTTAGAGTTCTTTGATCCCAGCTTTCAATGCTTGCAAATGGTTTTATCTTGATTTTGATGGTTCATGTCACCTCAAAAATTATTCTTTTTATCACTTACCTACTCGAGGACGAGCAGGAGTTAAGCTTGGGGATGCTTGATACATCGGAAACGTATCTATAATTTTTATGGTACATGCTTGTTTAGTATCTACTTTGCTTTGTCTACACTTTGAGGTATTTTTATATGTTTTCTGGTACTAACCTATTAACAAGTTGCCACAGTGCCAGTTGCTTGTTTTCTTCTGTTTTTGGTTCCACAAAGGCAGAAAATCAATATTCTCGAAATTGGACGGGACAAAATACAAAGTCAATATTTTACCGTGGAGAACACGGAGCCAAAATACAGGACGGAGGGGAGGCACCAGGGGCCACACCGACGCGGTCTAGGGTTAGCCGCGCCTGGGGTGTGTGACCACCCTGGCCACCCCTGCCTCTCCTCTTCTCCTATAAAGACCCCCCGATGCCAAAACCCTAAGTACTCGATCAATATTCCACGAAAACGTTTGTAGCCACCGCCACCATCGTCCCTGGATCTGTGGAATCTGAAGCTCTTCCCGGCATCCTGCCGGAGGGGAGATCATCCCGGAGGCCTTCTTCTTCATCATGCCAGCCTCCGGTATGAAGTGTGAGTAGTTCCACCTTGGACTACGGGTCCATGTAGTAGCTATATGGTTGTATATCCTTCTTTGTGCTACCATGTTTAGATCTTGTGAGCTCTGTTCATGATCAAGATCATCTATTTGTAATCATGCATGTTGTGTTTGCGGGGATCCGATGGATATTAAGATTACTATGTCAGATTGATTAATGGTTTTGTCTTATTAATTCTGTCATGTCTGTGTTGTTTGTGATCTTGCATGCTCTCCGTTTATAGTAGCTATCTTGGCCAAGTAGATGCTAGTGACTCCAAGAGGGGGTATTTATGCTAGATAGTGGGTTTATGCCTCTATTTAATCTAAGGGAAGTGTCAGAAATCTCTAAGGTTGTAGATGTGTTGTTGCCACTAGGGAGAAAAGAGCGATATCTTGTTCATGGAACAAGTGGATTGTTTACCTTACACACTTTGCTTAACACAGTTATCTATTGCTTGCAACTTAATACTGGAGGGGGTTTGGATGATAACCTGAAGGTAGATTTCTAGTCATAGATGCAGTTGGATGGCGGTCTATGTATCTTGTTGTATTGCCCAATCGAATCTCATATGATCATGAATGTCTAGTATTGCATTGTTATGTCTTGCTCAGTCCTGTCAATTGTCCCGTTGTAATTTATTTACCCAGCATGCCATGTTTGTTTATCTTAAGGAGAACACCTCTAGTGAACTATGGACCCCGGTCCAATCTTTACCATTGATACATCTTCCACTGTTATTGTTTACTTTCTACAAACCACTATTACCTTTCACACCATACAGTTAATCCTTTGTTACAGCAACCAGTGAGATTGAAAACCTCACTGTCCGTTGGGGAAAAGTCTTGAGTTTGTGTTGTGCAGGTCTCCAAGTTGCTAGCAACACATTTGCGACGTTTCCTTCCTCCTACTGGTTCGATAACCTTGGTTTCTTACTGAGGGAAGACTTGCTGCTGTGCTCATCACACGTTGCTCTTGGGGTCTCCCAACGAAGCGCTACCACATGCCATCAACAATGAGTCATAGGGGTGGTCGGTGACACGGTATGAGCTACCAGACTAGAAATAGCCGTTGGTGTCCCCGCAACCACCTTCATATTCTTATTGTTTGCCTCCTCCTTTGTGAGCGTCTTCTTGGCCATCGTTAGTCTTCTCTCCCGCCTGCCACTGGCCAATGCAACAGGAGGGAAAGTTGCTATTGTCACAACCATTGCGGCCTTGCCAGAGCCCTTACCGACGACATTGATTGACAGTGTAGTGACCCGCACCAAGTTTGTTGTCCACAACCTCTTCCTTGACATGGGGCCGTTGTGACGGTCGATTCCGGTGGCGTCGAGCTGGCGGGGGTGGCCGAGAGGGTTGCTGATGTACCTTTTGGTCACATTCTGGACGAATAGGTTGTCACCCCCTGCTCCTGGAAAGGCAAGAAAGAACTTCAGCTGCTAAGAAAAACAAATACGATGAGATGGGTTCACCCAGCCGAATACCTCTAGATATAGCTGGAAATATTCCGTGCTCTCTCCATTAACTAACATTGAAAGAAACGAACGATCGTGACCAATCGTGTTACAGAGCTTACAAACTTAGCATTGATTCCCAAGTTTAGCTTCATAGCTTCTAAATAACTCCATTCTATCCTGTCATAGGATTTTATTATGTCGAGTTTCTGAGCATCGTACTATTTGTGCCTCCCTCGCTTATTCTTCATGAAGTTTAAGCATTCATATATGCAAAATAATATTGTCAGTTATTAGTCTTCCTGGACAAACGCATATTGTTACACGGAAATAATATCTAGGAATATTAATTTAGCCTATTTGCTTGAGCTTTTGAAAATACCTTCAAAATTACGTTACACAAGCTAATGGGATGAAATTGTGTTATGAATAAGGGCAACACATGTAGAATTAATAGCATATGGAGATTCCACACCATTCAGCACGTTCAACACAGCTTCCGTGACCTCCTTCCCACACAAATTCCAATGGCGTTGGTAAAAATGGGCGGGAAAGCCATCTAGCACTGGTGCCTCTGTCGAAAATATTTGAAATAGGGATGTTTTAACCTCATCTTCTATGTATGGTGCTGATAATATTGCGTTTATTAAGAAACAATATAACTTGCCTACCTACGAGCCTCCACAACGATTTGATATTCTAAACCGTTTGATTGCTTGACTGAACGTCCTGGATCTTTCCTTTGTTCCGCTCTTGCACATGGATCTTTTTTTACAGCAAAAACCGCCACGTGTGTTCCGCCTGACCGTCATTAGATGGGCTGCTACTCTGCAAATATACTACAGCGAAGCGTGGTTAATTGGGCTGGCGCGTGGTGCGTGGTTAGTTAGCCCATCCGACTAATCAACCCGGCCTGGCTTCAGGAGCGAGGGTCATCGATCCGATAAAAGGAACACGACAGCGAGAGGGCATCTAATAGTGGAGTCACCCTCCCCGACCTCTGCTCCATTGTGACGGACGAACTCCCACCACTTCTGCCGTCGCGGACGCCGCCATCGTCCATAACCGAGCCTCCATATGTTTCGCTTCTCTTTGCAGCCTTGTGTCCTGCCTTCACGACGCCAGTCACCTCTAGGCCGCCTCTGCTCCAGCCAGATAAGGTACGCCGCCGCCCAGATCGGGGATCCTCCTTGACGCCTCTCGGCACCAATTGCTCTCCCAACAACCAGGTCTTTTGTGCCATTCACATCACCAACTGCCACCAGCCGCTTCCTCACCTTCTACACTGTACCCCTCTGTAGCTTCCGCGGTGATGCATCCCAGTGCAAAACACATACAGTCGTCCAGTCTTACCATAAGCTAGACCTATTTTGTCCGGCTCTTCCGATACTTGGCGTTCAGGCAAGTAAGAAACATGCCCACAGACATGTTACCTGTCATTCTGTCAGTTCACGATTTATGCTGTGGTTGGTGTAGCCAGGCTTTTGATTTTTTCCATTGAATACGAAATAGGTATAGAGGCCGGGTAGTATATTTTGAGCACCATTAATTGATAATATATCAATTGGGTACTGCAGGACAGGAGTTCACTTTCAGAAATATGTTATATTTTCATTGTCGCTTCTGATTAATTTTTTGAATACATGCTATGGTTTTCGATGTCAATTTTTTTGTCTAGTATCCTTCATAACTCGACATGCTACTCTATCAAGCACTTCAACCATACATTGAGTCCCCTACGAAGTATATAGGCCATGGTAAAAATCTCTTACCATCTCCTTCATTTCTTCAACATCCTCGGTCACATACCCATCATCTTTTTCGATTTTATTTTTCTTCTTCATCCCTAAAGCTTTCTGATGGAATAATTGAGTGTTATTGTCCCCCTCGGAAAGACATTGCATTCCTGAACACTGCCTCCACATAATTTGTTCATGATGGTTAAGTTCGATAATTCTATCAGAAACCTTAATCTCCTCACGATTTGGGCCAACCCTATCCGGAGCTGCAAACTTCCATTTCTTTGTGAACCTATCCAAAAAGATCTCGGTTCCACCTCACCAGATCACTCCATAGAGAGCTCAATTTGGTTTTGATATCCTCTAGTGTCACACATTCATTATTGTCCTTCCAAATCTACTGAACATGTGAAATAAATTGTGGGTGGGTCTCCCACATTAATTTATATTTAAACGACCTTTGAAATTTTCGGCTATTTGGCTTAGAGGTACAGTACTTACACACAATAAATCAGGCAATGATTTGACTTAGCTGATGTAAGATGTCATAGCTATGTCTGAGGGAACAACATCCATCAACTAGGATTATCTAAAACCCTGTCTGAACAGACTTTCAATACCCACATAGCCCAAGTCACTCAACCATAGATATGAACTGCCTATATGAATGCATTGATCTAGAAATCATCTTTCTCACCCACGCCAAAATGCTCACTTCTATTTAGTACCTCATTAAAACCGCGCACACATGCCCATGGGGGAGATCTGAGATTGCACACAAGAGCGACATCAGCTGCCATGTAGGATGCCAAAACGTATGCTTAGCCTATCCATAAATACAAGTTAAACATCGTGGCTCCTTGTCACCATCAATTACCTTCATGTCAATGTGATTTTTGAGTAACTTTGAAGATCCAGAACATCCAATACATTCCAAACCGCCACTACAGCTTTCACTTGAAAAGGCGTAATAGTTGTAATATCCAAATGATCTAGAAAGATTTTCAAGTGTAGTTTTGTTCAGTTGAGTCTCAACAAAAATAGAACACTCAGGGTGTATTGTTCTACGAGGTCCTTAACCTCCTTTACCGTAACAACATCGCTAGCGCCACAACAGTTCCAACACAGAAAATCCATTGCTCCCAGCGGTGCCCCTCGAAGAGACCGGCCGATATATTCTTTTCATTATTAACCAAATCATCATCCAATTTATCTTCCCTGATTTTCTTTCGCTTGGGATCTCTCACCATATTCGGGCTAGGAGGTGTGCTTGGATCGAACTTGTTTACCATACCACACACTCTCCCCATCTTATCAAGAGGAACCATAGCTCCTGCTAAACCACCATCAACTACAGGTTCAATCAAACCTTCCACTTTTCTATTTTTGGATGATGTACCAGACTTATAGTTACCCTTGCCATCAACCATATTTTCATCCTCAGTCATATCATCTCCAATCACCTTTACACTATTATCATTAGCATGGGTGTTCCCATTACAATTCAAATCCTCTGTTTCGTACCATAGATCACCCGCATCACCTCTCCTAACCCTACCTCAGACTCGACCGCCACCTCGGCCTCCACCACGACTAAAAGTTCAAGACCCTGGCCTCCAATTAAAATCAACACCCAAATCCTTAAAAAATCCAGTGCCTAGAACCAGCCAAAAGTTTACCATCCCCTTGTAGCCGTCAAGTAGGTCATGGATCTTGATCCATATCAATATCGTCCTTAACTCGATTGTATACACTTTAGTGAATCCTTCATACCATGCATTAACACACTCTTCCCTCTAAAAACCCAAGGCCCTCCTTCCATCACCTTCTCCCAACCCACTAGGCATGCAAACTGCAAAGTGAACAGGTTATCCTCGATCGCCCATATCTTGACCTCCTTGGCTAGATCCTAGGCCTTCTCATGTTTTTGAAAAACCAAAAGTGACTAAATTATGTCTCCTTATTGTTATATGCTGATCCAAATTCTATAAAGTATAGGACAACTTCTGACGAGCGGAGCGAGACCCGTCGGAGGAGGCTTGGGCCGAGTGGAGGTGAAGCACATACCAAGCATGGCCAAAAATTTGATCTCCCTAAGTACCATGGACGTTGATGGATACAAGTATGCCGTAGGGCATAGAGTTCTGAAGGTATCAAAAGGTTATCTTATTCACATGATAGGTGATATGAATTCTGCTAAATTATATGTTCTTAGAGGTAGCACTTTGCCTGGTATTGTTGTTGCTGTTACTTCTAATGATTCTGATGATTGTGGTAAAACACATCTGTGGCATATATGTCTTGGGCATATGAGAGAACAAGGCATGACAGAGTTGGTAAAGAGAGAGCTGATTGATGGTGGAACCTTGAGTAAGTTTGAGTTCTGTGAGCAATGCATTTTTTGGTAAGCATAAAAGAGTTAAATTCAATGCTTCCGTTCATATCACCAAAGGCATATTAGATTATGTGCATGCTGATGTATGAGATATGTCTCGTAAGACTTCTATTGGTGGTGCTAATTACATGCTTACTATTATTGATGACAACTTAAGAAAAGTGTGGCCTTATTTTTTGAAGCATAAATCTTATGTTTTTTATGCTTTTAAGAAGTGGAAAGTTATGGTTGAAAAGCAAACTGAGAAGAAGGTAAATGTACTACATACTAACAATGGTATGGAATTCTGTTCTAATGAGTTTGAGGAGTTTTGCAGTAACAATATCATGATCAGGCATCACACCATCTCATATACTCCTCAGTAGAATGGCGTGTCTCAGCGCATGAACAGAACCATCATCTCGAGGGATCATTGTATGTTGTCTAATGCAGGTATTCATTGACATTTCTGGGCTGAAGCAGCCAATGCAGCGTGCTATCTCATCAAGAGGTCACCTTCTATTCCACTTGAGAATAAAACACCCATTGAGGTATGGTCAGGTTCGCCCGTTGATTATTCACATTTGAGAGTTTTTGGCTGCACTGCATATGCTCACGTTGATAATGAAAAGTTAGAGCCAAGGGCTGTTAAGTGCATATTCCTTGGTTATGGTTTAGGAGTTAAAGCATATAAACTATGGAATCCTAAAACTAAAAAGATTTTATTGAGTAGAAATGTTGTTTTCAATGAGTCCGCTATGTATCATAACAGCTTTCCATCAGATCCCTCTCCTGTTTCTATTGGAGAGGAGAGAGTTAGTGTGTAGGTGGAGAACCTGCAGAAAACTGTTGATAATGATGCTGTCATTGAAGATACACATGAGGAAAATATTGATGATATTGTTGTTTAGCACTCACCTACTGTTTTGCAGCAGCCACATGAGTCCATTGATGCTAATATAATGAGGCATAACTGTGGTCCTCGTCCTTGTTTAATTGAAGAATGTAATCTTGTTCGTTATGCTTTGAGTTGTGCTGAACAGGTGGAGAACGATTTTGAAGCTGCTACTGACATGGTTATACCCCGCGGGTACATAATCTCAGCATACCTGGTCCAGCCCAAGGAAGGCCCATGGCAATTATACGCAGGCCCATGAAGATTTTCGGGTGGCCAAGGCCCATGACGCGTTCGGATCCTTGGAGAGCAAGACTAGAGTAGATAGGAAATTCAAAGGGGTAAAACTCTAGAACCTGTAATCGACTAGGTCTATGCCCAGGACCTGCCTGAGTCTATATAAAGTCTAGGAGGGCACGACCTAGATCCTCGCCTCATACTTCCGCATACACACCTCCACGTCAGATTGCATCTGCGCACCCCTGTAACCTTCGGTTCCGCCATAATCAAGAGCAGACAAGCCGGAGTAGGGTTTTCCCTCCGGGGGCCTGAACCTGGGTAAACCTTGTGTCCCCGTGTTGCTTGTTTGCTAACCGTTCCATGATCTCTAGCATCCCCATCTTCTCCAAAACCCAAGTCCGTAACAATGGGCATTGATGAGATCAAACCTCGTCAATTGGCGCCGTCTGTGGGAACTGGGGACGCTGATTGTGCGATCGTGACCTGTCCCAACCCGATCGATCTACAACTATGCGGCGACGGAGAGTCATCTCCTCTTCGGCGCTTTCGACTTCACCGCCCACTCACCGGCCACCATGAAGGACTTCGAGCCCGTAGGCGACGGACTCGAAATCTTGTTAGGGAGCTTCTGCTTCCAGGTGGGGCAAACTGGCACCCTCCGTCTCCCTGAGCGGGTGCCTCTACCATCAATCGGGCCCGCTTCATGGACCCCACACCCTGTGCTATGCACAACATCATCAACAGATGATTCCTACGACAGCAGCAGCTGCAACTCCGATCTGTGCGATCCGCCATCGGATGAAGGGACCTACGGTTCCGGATCTGAAAGCTGCGGTAGCAGCGGACCAATCTACGAGCGCTACCAATGCGCCGTAGTCATACAGGCTGACGGGGATCAGCAAACACCCAACCCGCCGCCCAACCCGACACCTAACCCGCCAGAGCGAAACGGCGGGAACAGAAGAAGCCAGTCCCCCCCACCCGAAGGGGACAACAACGGCCACGTCATCCACCTTAGCAAAGAAGGATGGGCCCAGGCACGCAACGCCGTGGCAGACAACATAGTCCTGCCTGCAGACTCCTCCCGGGATCTGCTGATGGCCTACCATATGCTCCTGATCGAGGAGCACAAGAAGCAGGTCAAGATGCAGGAGGTGCTTGACAAACGCAAGCAAGCAGCCTCAGAGTGCAGCGTGCGACGAGCCACGCTCTCCGCCATGGGCATCGGCTCTAGCTCGAACGGCAAACAAGGAAACAAGCACCGCTCTCGGATGGAGAACATGGATCCCAAGGAGCGCCATGAGGTGACCCGAACCCTCCACTCATCCTTCATGGAGATGGACGCCAACGGCAACGTCATCCCGAAAACGCCGCAGGCTGCGATCATGGGAGCTACAGCGTACCTTGCGGCCCACCCACCTCCGGAGGGGGACCCGAAAAGAGCCATGCACAAGTCCACACTTAACGGGCTCGGACTCGTCGGAGCTGCGCTCCACCAAGAAGCTCCTACGGAGCCGAAGAAGAAAACTCCGGTCAGGTTTGACCGCAGCCCTACCCCTTCATCCGAAGAAGAGGACCACAACCTTCCTCAAAGGAACAAGAGTTCGCGTCACCGCAACCGCGATTACGACGCCAGGGACGCGCTCACACAGCGCAAAATCGACAAAGCGCGAGCCAAGCGCGCATGCTGGTCTGAATCCGAGATGGACGAAGACGAAGGAGAACTCGGCGAAGCCCGATGCTTCAACAGATCTATTCGACGAACAAGGATGCCGCGCAATTTCAAGCTTCCTTCGGATACTCCGAAGTTCGACGGCACACAAGACCCAAAGGCATGGCTCAGCGACCACCTGTCATCCGTCAAATTGCACGGCGGAAACAGAGAAACCGCCATGCAATGCCTTCAGCTGCAACTGACAGGAGCGGCCCGGATCTGGCTCAGCAGCCTATCTTCAGGATCCATCCGAAGTTGGGATGAGTTAGCTTACAGCTTCATCCGAAACTTCAAGGGCACCAGCAAGGGGCCCGCCTCAATCGAAGAGTTGCGGGCCTGCACTCAACGAACGGGCGAATCCATTCGCTCGTACATACTACGCTGGTCCAACACCAAGAACTCCGCAACGCACATCTCCGAAGAGAGGGCTATCGATGCCTTCAGGGACGGCGTCAAGCGCCAAGACTTCAAGGAGGAACTCGGGCGCGTCAAGCCCAAAACACTCGACCACCTCATGGACATCGCTAACAGGTGGGCTGACGGCGAAGATTCCATCCACCGAGCACAATCGGAAGAAGAGGATGACGACGGCCGAAGACGAGAGCGCCGTAGCAAGAGAAGATCGCGCGTCTACGACGATCGCGATGGACCTTACATGGTCGCGGCCGGCTACGCCGATCGCCGCAACGACGCCAACCACAATAGCGGAGGATACCGCGGAGGAAACTTCTGCGACGGAGGATGCCCAGCACAGTCGTGGGAGCTCCGCGACCGTGATAACGGACCCTCAGCATACGAAAAACTTTCGGGTCCATGCACCATCCACTTCTACATCGACAAGCAGGATGGCAAGAAGAAGGCAAGCCACATGCTCAAGGACTGCCGCGAGTTCCAGAAACTCAGCGAAAGCATGGTCCAGATGAGGCAGCAAGCCCCACTTCCTGGATTCGGGAACGCACCCGCGCCAGGTGAGATAGCGCATGGAGCTCCTCCACCGCCACCTGTAGGAGGCCCGAACCAACCAGTCGCGCCAGCACAGAACAACGCTAGGAACGGGTATCCCCCGCCGAAAGGAGCACTGATGATCCTGAAGGGGCGCCCTACGAATAGGGTGTAGAAGAAAATCACCCGACAGATCAATCTGGCCGTGGCAACTCCACCCGCCATCCCTGAGTACCTCAGCGGATCGGAGTCCTGCATCACGTTCAGTCGTTCGGACCACCCTTGCCAGATCCCTCGCCCAGGTCATGCTGCCCTGGTGCTAGAGGCGCAAATCGGAGGTTTCGAGATGAGTCGCATCTTCATGGACGGCGGCAGCGGCATCAATCTGATGTTCGCAAGTACTCTGGCAGCAATGCGGATCCCGCAGTGCAGCCTGGAACAGTCAGATACAACGTTCCACGGCATTGTCCCAGGAAAAGGCATATTCCCCTGGGTAAAATATGGCTCGACGTCATCTTCGGCAAGCCGGACAATTTCCGACTGGAACGGCTCGAATTCGAAGTGGTGGACTGGCCATCACAGTACCACGCCATCCTCGGGCGTGTAGCATTCGCAAGGTTCTTGGCTGTCCCACACTATGCATACCTGCTACTCAAGATGCCAGGGCCGAAGGGCGTCATCACAATCCACGGGAGCTTCACCCGATCGGACCAATGTGGCAGGGATTTCAACATAATCTCCCAATCATTCGGCATGCAGGAGGAACTCGTAAGGCTTCGCGAGGTGACGGACAATGGGGCACCCCCAGTCGCATGACAAAACGCACCTGACATGTCCTTCGACTCCACCGTCAACACAAAGAAGGTGCAGGTCCATCCGACGAATGCCTCCAAGACGGCGCTGATCGCCAACGACCTCAGCCCCGCATAGGAAAGCGTGCTCGTCGAATTCCTCTGTGAGCACTGGGAAATCTTCGCCTGGTGTCCTGCGGACATGCCAGGAGTTCCCAGGGAATTCGCCGAGCACGCACTCAACGTCTTTCCAGACACCAAGCCCGTCAAGAAGTCCATCCGGAGACTGTCCGAGCCACGGGCCGAAGCCATCGGGAAGGAAATAAACAGGTTACTCGCCACAGACTTCATCAGGGAGATCAAAGAAAGCGAGTGGCTCGCAAATACAGTGATGGTCCCCAAGAAGGACACGGATATCCTGTGGATGTGCATAGACTTCACGTCGCTGAACAAGCATTGCCCAAAGGACCACTTCCCTCTTCCTCGGATCGACCAGATCATCGAT
Source organism: Avena sativa (assembly GCA_916181665.1). Taxonomy (NCBI): domain Eukaryota; kingdom Viridiplantae; phylum Streptophyta; class Magnoliopsida; order Poales; family Poaceae; genus Avena; species Avena sativa. The sequence continues at coordinate 380,093,907 of OV702280.1, read as the reverse complement.
TCGACCGCAGGATGTGAGAAACTCTCCTTCCTCGATGCCTACTCAGGCTACAACCAGATTCGTCTCAAGGTCGAAGATCAAGAGAAAACAGCGTTTATCACACCGTTCGGAGTGTTCTGCTATAACACAATGCCCTTCGGGCTAAAGAACGCAGGTGCCACGTACCAGCGATGCATGCAGGCATGCCTCAAGGACCAGATCGGTCGCAATGTCCAAGTCTATGTCGATGACATAGTCATCAAAACCAGGGAGGCAAGAACACTCATCGACGATCTCCGCGAGACGTTCGACAACCTCGATCGCTACAGGATCAAGCTCAACCCCGAAAAGTGCGCCTTCGGCGTCCCATCGGGTCAGCTGCTTGGGTACTTCATCTCTCAGCGAGGGATCGAGGCGAACCCGAAGAAAATCAGGGCCATCATGGCGATGGAGAAGCCGAAAAACCTCAAGGGTGTCCAACAGCTCACAGGACGAATAGCGGCGTTGAGCAGGTTCATCAGCTGTATGGGCGAGAAGGCCCTGCCATTCTACCAGCTGCTACGCAAGGCAGATAAATTCGAGTGGACGCCCTAAGCCGATGATGCGTTCGAAAGCCTCAAACGCCTACTTTCCACCTCGCCCGTTTTGGTCACGCCAAAGGAGCGCGAGCCTCTGCTGATGTACATAGCAGCAACACACCAGGTGGTTAGCACCGTGATAGTGGTCGAACGACCCGAAGAAGGCAAGACCCATGGAGTCCAACGCCCAATCTACTACCTCAGCGAGGTACTGACGCCAACAAAACAGAGGTACCCTCACTACCAAAAACTTGCCTACGGCGTGTTCATGACGGCTCGACGGCTGAGCCATTACTTCCAGGAGCACTAGGTGATGGTCGTCAATGAGGCACCCCTGAACAGCATCCTGAATAACCCAGAGGCCATAGGACGTGTGGCCCTATGGGGCATAGAGCTGTCACCCCTGGACATCGTCTACGAGAAGAGACTCGCAATCAAATCTCAAGTCCTCCCAGACTTCCTTGTACATTGGATGGAGCTGCAGCTGCCAGACACCCCAGATATGTCGCAGTCATGGACAATGCACTTCGACGGCTCCAAGCGCGAAGCTGGAGCAGGAGCCGGGGTCATACTGACCTCCCCGCAGGGCGACCAGCTGAAGTACGTCCTCCGGATGAAATTCCGAGCTTCCAACAACGAGGCTGAATACAAAGCCCTTATCCACGGCATGAGGATGGCAAAGATCCGCGGCGCAACGCGCCTGGTCATCTACGGTGACTCCAACCTCGTCGTCTAGCAAACGATGAACGAGTGCGACGCACACGCCGAAAACATGATTGCGTACCGCGCACTCTACAACGCACTCGAAGGAGAATTTGACGGCTGCGAGCTTCGGCACGTTGGAAGAGAAAGCAATGAGGAAGCCGACAGACTCGCCAACATCGGCTCCACCTGCGCAAAGGTGCCACCGGGTGTGTTCCTCGAACAAATCTGTGTGCCATCCATCAAGCGGAAATTCCCCAAGGGATCACCGGAAGAAGCAGAACACTCGGGGGCTACGCTGGCCGAAGGACACGAAGGACCCAAGAAACTGGACACAGAGGTCGCTATGGTCAACCTGATGCAGGTCATGGCAGTCGAAGAAACTTGGACGCGACCGTACCTCCAGTTCTTGATAAACGGAGAACTGCCTGACAGCCCAACGGATGCCCGGCGCATATCTCGCCGGTCGAAAGCTTTCACCATCATCAATGGCGAGCTGTACAAGCGCAGTATTACGGGTGTACTACAAAGGTGCGTCACCATCGGTGACGGGAAAACCATCCTCCAAGACATCCACGAGGGCATCTGCGGCCATCACGCAGGCAGCCGCTCCATTGTCGCTAAAGCTCTACGAGCTGGATTCTACTGGCCAACGGCCATGAGCGATGCAAAGGACATCGTCCGAAGATGCAACGGGTGCCAAAGGTTCGCCGACAAACCACACGCACCCGGGTTAGAGCCCAGGCCCATACCAATAGCCTGGCCCTTTGCTCAATGGGGCCTCGACATGATCGGCAAACTGCCAAAATCCTCGAAAGGAGGGCACGTTTACCTCCTGGTCGCAGTTGATAAATTCACCAAGTGGGTCGAAGCCATGCCGGTTACCAACCAAAAGGGCAAGACCGCCGTCAAGTTCTTCGAATCCATTATCTACAGGTTTGGCGTACCGCACAGCATCATCACCGACAATGGATCGAACTTCATCTCCAAAGAATTCCAAGACTTCTGCGAAGGCCTCGGGATCAACATCACATTCGCCTCAGTGGCTCACCCGCAAATGAATGGGCAGGTCGAAAAGGCCAACGGCCTAATCAGCGCTGGCATCAAGAAGCGCCTCATGAGCCCACTCGAACGAAAGGCCGGAGCCTGGACGAAAGAGCTACCATCCTTCCTATGGAGTTTGCGTACCACGCCAAACAGCTCCACCGGCTACACACCGTTCTTCATGGTGCATGGAGCCGAAGCCGTGCTACCAGCCGAAGTACGCCACCAGGCCCCCGGGCCGTTGCTTACAGCGAAGCCGAATCCACGGCTGCACTCGAAGACGCCGTCGAAACATTCGACGAGGCAAGAGACGTAGTAGCAGCTCGATCAGCGGTGTACCAGCAGAGTCTCCGCAACTACCACAGCCGCCGGCTGCGCCCAAGGTCCTTCGTCGAAGGAGACCTCGTCTTGCGACTCAAGCAAGAACGACCGAAGAAATTCGAGTCACCATGGGAAGGACCCTACATCATCACCGAAGTCATCCCAGGTGGCGCCTATCGCCTCAAGCACGTGGAGTCTGGAGTCGCATACTCCAACCCATGGAACATCGCGCACTTGCGACGATTCTACCCCTAGCTATCTACCCCTTTACTTTCAATAAGGTTATTCAGCCAAGGCTACTCAGCCGAACAATGTACTTCCTCCATTACGATATAAATAAAGCTAAGTGTCTCGCCCCAAAAATTTCGTTTTACTATTTACAACTTTACTTCATGCTACAAACACACTCGGGGGCTTCCCCCCACCTCACGATTTCATCGACTGAGGATAACACGTGTACACCCGAGTAGCTGACAGCGTCAGACTAACGAAAAGGAAACGTACTCAAATAAAAGCACTGCGTGCTCAAACAAACCCTTATAACAAAGGGCACAACATGCCCAGTCAAAATATATAAAATTTATATCTATCTCTTTTACAGGTACTACCTATTCTAAAGAATAACTTGGGCACGCTGCTCAAACAAATCTACGACCTGTTCGGCATACTGCCTTACAGCCGTATAATGCGGACGCATATCCCACTCGCCACCATCCGGCCAAAGAGGTGGCCCAGCCGCTACAGCAGACAGATCTACATCAGGACGATGCAGCCTAACAAGGGACAGCGCAGCCTTCACCCCTGCGACGAGCTGCTGCCTCACCAATTCATGGACACGAGTCAGGCTCCGAACTCTAGACATAAGACCGGACAGGGTTGTTGGCACAGCATCCAGGGGAAACATCACATGCAGAATCGACGAGAGTGAAGTCTGCACTTGACGAAGCACCCGTGATACTTGGTGAACGTGATCCTGCACCGTTGCCAGAACCATGGCACGATCGCGATCCATCCAGAAGAACCCGCCAGCTTCCATGTCCTGTTGAGTCAAACAATTGACCTGAACAGCAACACGCTCTGTCTCCTCCCTTGGAGCAAGGTTATCACCTGCGATACTTGCACAAAAGTAAGAAGCAGGCCAAGCGTACGCATCCGAAGAAATGAGCTACAGCCCGAAAACAAAGAACAACTTACATTGCAGCTGCTCAGACAGTCGAAGCAGTTCCGCCATCAAATACTCCTCTCTGGCCGCACCGCGATCTGCCTTGGACTTCCAAACATCGGCGTGACCACGCACCCCAAGCAACTCCTTCTCAAGACTACGAACACGGTCTCGAAGAAAAGCAAGTTGTGACGAATCATCCAAAGATGGCCGCAGCCGCGCTGCAGACGAGGTGTCAACAGGATCAGCACCCGAAGGAACCTAGAGCAGCAGAAAAGAAAAGGACATAAACACTCAGACGACGAAGAACACAACTCAACAAAATTCATTAAGTGGATAAATGCCACTACGTGGCATAGGGATTTTTGTTTCCTCAACATAATTACAGCAAAAGAAAATTACAAACTATTCCTACAGCTACAGCGCCTAAGACGCGGCGCCCTAAGTCGCCTCGGAGCCGGATTGCCTCGCCCTGGCTTCCCCCTGCTGCCGTAGAGCGTACTCGGCCAGCAGATCAATCAGCTTGGGCCCATATCGCTTGCAGCGAGCAGAATAGGTAGCGAAGGCTACCTCGGATCCATCCGCGGTCGTCGGCATCCGGGAGGTGATCTGGGGAAGGTCCAGCTTCGCTCCAGCCGCCAAGGCCATCGCCAGCCCGACGAACGCGCCAATGCCCTTCTGCTTGCACTTGTACGCCGCAGGCGCTTCGGCTGACAATGCCTCCGCCAAGGCATCAACATCATCAAGAGCCGCGCCCTTGGGGACAAGCTCCTTGTAGAAGCGGCCAAGGACCTCCTTGGCCTTGGCAAGTGAGCTGACGACGGTGCTGCAGCAATCTTCGACCGCTGCAGTGGCATCATCTAGAGCACTCCCGTGCTCCAGAGCGCTGCGGTCAAACTCGATGCCTGCGGCATCTGAGACAATAAAAAAGGAATGAAGAAAGCACCCAGAAGAAAGACAAGAAAAACAAAAGGGGCAAAAGAAGATACTCACCCGAAACAGCCTTGGCAGCAGCCATGAGCTTGCCAGCCACTTCTCTTTCACGCGCAGCCGCAGCAGCGGCAAGCTGCTCCTCGCGGTCCGTGGCCTCCTGCTGCAGGCGCTCCTTAGCCTCGGCCGCAGTAGCCAGCTCCAGCTCAAGGCGCTCCTTCGCACCAACGGCGACCCCGGCCTTCTTCTCCGCTTGACCAAGACTCTTTTTGAGAGCATCGATCTCACGAAGGGAGGTGTTATGCTCCTCTGCATCCAAAAAATACAGGTGTCAGATAACAGGACAAGAATACACGAAGAAGCAAACATCAAAGGCATAACAATACCTTGAAGCTGTTTGAGGCTGGCCTCCAACACCATGTGCTCCTGCACCAGTCGCTTGGCATCCTATACAAAAGGCTGCAGGAAGAAAACCTACCAGTCAGAAAAAGGACTCGGGGGCTATGCCTAACAGAAAAAGAACAGAAGCAAAAGACGCACACGAAAACGCTCGGGGGCTCCCCCCGCGACTCGAAGAACAAAACAAGAAAAATCTTTTACAAATGGCTTCCCCCGTGGCAGGAGACTTACATGATCCAATGGCGACGTCGAAGGTCCGCTGGCGAAATTCTGAGGCGCAACCACCTGCACCTCCGGCGGAGGAGGGTTCGGAGCAGCGCCCTCAGAAGTTGCCACCGTCTAAGGAGGAGGAGACGCGACTTTCGACTCTCCCATCATCTACCGAGCACCGTCGCTAGAGGAGTCGTTGGAAGAGTGCCTGCACACGAACAAATTAGTACAAGAACAAAGTAAAAAGAAAAGAAAGCGCGGTATAGAGGAAACTTACGAGTCAAGCTCGCTAAGGTTGAAGACAGGAGGGGTCCTTCGGACCCTCTTCTCCTCTTTCTTCTCTTCCTTTTTCTCTTCCTTCTTTTCTTCCTTCTTCCATTACGCTGGTGGGTGCGGCGCTACAGCCCGCACAGGAAGAGCAGGAATAGGGGAGGAAGAGCCTCCATGCCCATCACTATGGCACTCAAGACACAGAGGATTCCTAGGAGTCGGAGGAGTCGAAGCATCCGAAGACTCGCTGAAGCTCCGCGATCGTTTGCGAGTGTGGTCCTCACTCGACTCGTTGGCATCTTCAGCCGGAGATCGCGCCGATGGCAGCTCAGACATGGAATCCACCAAATCATTATCTGGAGCATCCGGATATACTTCGGGTAATGGAGGCGACATACCCGGCACTTTGAAGCTCTGCACAAGAGAAGAACAATTTGTAAGCAAACAAGCACAAAACAATGCAGTCGAAAAATAGCGCTACGCGCACGGATCTACACCTGTGGAATAGGAAGCGAAGAAGAAAACGGAGGAGTCAGCGACTTCCCCGGGATATCCTCTCCGGCCTTGAACTTCAGCAGCAAGCGAAGGGCCCTGTCAAGATCTCCCTGGGAGATTTTCTCAGCCAAACCCTCGTAGGATCACGCCAGCCAACATAAAGGAACATCGGGTGCACCCTATCCTGGAGTGGCTGCACTCGACGCTCGAGAAAGGTGCGGATGATATCCACACCGTTCACTTCCTTCTCCGGAATCAACTGGAGATCCTCCACCCGACGATATAGAGCCTCTATCTCCGCCACCTCGCCATCCAAGACCTTGTTTTTCCAAGACCTTTTTGGCTCAATCTCCTGGGAGGGGTCGAAAGGAACAAGACCAAAATCTTGCCCAGGTACTACAGAGTCGCGGATATAAAACCATCGCCTCCGCCTATACTGGACAGATTCGGACATGGAAAAATAAAAGAAAAGCAGATTGGGCCTGAGGGAGATGATGCAACCCCCAATGGGATAAACACCATCCGAACCAGATTGCCTCTTCACGGAATAAAGTTTCCGGAAGAGGCCAAAGTGCGGCTCAATACCGAGCCAGCACTCGCAGAAAGTGATAAAACAAGCGATGTGAAGAAGAGAATTGGGGGAAAGATGGTGCAATTGGACACCGTATAGAAAAAGCAGTCCACGAAGGAAGTCGTGGACTGGGAAGGAAAATCCGCGCAAGACAAAGGCAAGGAACATAACCCGATACCAACGGGGGGACGGGGGATTACCTCATTGCCTGGGAGTTTAACGGACTCCCTATCCTGTGGGATCAGGCCCCGCTCGCGAAGCCTGTGGAGATCACTCTCCCGCGTCTCCGATCAATCTCCCCATCTTATCAAGAGGAACCATAGATCCTGCTAAACCACCATCAACTACAGGTTCAATCAAACCTTCCACTTTTCTATTTTTGGATGATGCACCAGACTTATAGTTACCCTTGCCATCAACCATATTTTCATCCTCAGTCATATCATCTCCAATCACCTTTACACTATTATCATTAGCATGGGTGTTCCCATTACAATTCAAATCCTCTGTTTCGTACCATAGATCACCCGCATCGCCTCTCCTAACCCTACCTCAGACTCGACCGCCACCTCGGCCTCCACCACGACTAAATTTCAAGACCCAGGCCTCCAATTAAAATCAACACCCAAATCCTTAAAAAATCCAGTGCCTAGAACCAGCCAAAAGTTTACCATCCCCTTGTAGCCGTCAAGTAGGTCATGGATCTTGATCCATATCAATATCGTCCTTAACTCGATTGTATACACTTTAGTGAATCCTTCATAACATGCATTAACACACTCTTCCCTCTAAAAACCCAAGGCCCTCCTTCCATCACCTTCTCCCAACCCACTAGGCATGCAAACTGCAAAGTGAACAGGTTATCCTCGATCGCCCATATCTTGACCTCTTTGGCTAGATCCTAGGCCTTCTCATGTTTTTGAAAAACCAAAAGTGACTAAATTATGTCTCCTTATTGTTATATGCTGATCCAAATTCTACAAAGTATAGGACAACTTCTGACGAGCAGAGCGAGACCCGTCGGAGGAGGCTTGGGCCGAGTGGAGGTGAAGCACATACCAAGCATGGCCAAAAATTTGATCTCCCTGAGTACCATGGACGTTGATGGATACAAGTATGCCGTAGGGCATAGAGTTCTGAAGGTATCAAAAGGTTATCTTATTCACATGATAGGTGATATGAATTCTGCTAAATTATATGGTCTTAGAGGTAGCACTTTGCCTGGTATTGCTGTTGCTATTACTTCTAATGATTCTGATGATTGTGGTAAAAAACATCTGTGGCATATACGTCTTGGGCATATGAGCGAACAAGGCATGGCAGAGTTGGTAAAGAGAGAGCTGATTGATGGTGGAACCTTGAGTAAGTTTGAGTTCTGTGAGCAATGCATTTTTTGGTAAGCATAAAAGAGTTAAATTCAATGCTTCCCTTCATATCACCAAAGGCATATTAGATTATGTGCATGCTGATGTATGAGATCTGTCTCGTAAGACTTCTATTGGTGGTGCTAATTACATGCTTACTATTATTATGACAACTCAAGAAAAGTGTGGCCTTATTTTTTGAAGCATAAATCTGATGTTTTTTATGCTTTTAAGAAGTAGATAGTTATGGTTGAAAAGCAAACTGAGAAGAAGGTAAATGTACTACATACTAACAATGGTATGGAATTCTGTTCTAATGAGTTTGAGGAGTTTTGCAGTAACAATATCATGATCAGGCATCACACCATCTCCTAAACTCCTCAGCAGAATGGCGTGGCTCAGCGCATGAACAGAACCATCATCTCGAGGGATCATTGTATGTTGTCTAATGCAGGTATTCATTGGCGTTTCTAGGCTGAAGCAGCCAACGCAGCATGCTATCTCATCAAGAGGTCACCTTCTTTTCCACTTGAGAAGAAAACACCCATTGAGGTATGGTCAGGTTCGCCTGTTGATTATTCACATTTGAGAGTTTTTGGCTGCACTGCATATGCTCACGTTGATAATGAAAAGTTGGAGCCAAGGGTTGTTAAGTGCATATTCCTTGGTTATGGTTCAGGAGTTAAAGCATATAAAATATGGAATCCTAAAACTAAAAAGATTTTATTGAGTAGAAATGTTGTTTTCAATGAGTCCGCTATGTATCATAATAGCTTTCCATCAGATCCCTCTCCTGTTTCTATTGGACAGGAGAGAGTTAGTGTGTAGGTGGAGAACCTGTAGAAACTGTTGATAATGATGTTGTCGTTGAAGATACACATGAGGAAAGTATTGATGATACTGTTGTTTAGCACTCACCTACTGTTTTGCAGCAGCCACATGAGTCCATTGATGCTAATATAATGAGGCATAACTGTGGTCCTCGTCCTTGTTTAATTGAAGAATGTAATCTTGTTTATTATGCTTTGAGTTGTGCTGAACAGGTGGAGAACGATTTTGAAGCTGCTACATACAATGAAGCCATTGCATATGTTGAAGCACAAGAAGTGGGTTTCTTTTATGCAAGAAGTGATGCAATCGCTTGAGAAAAATGGCACATGGGATGTTGTGCCCTTGCCTAAACAAAATAAGGCGGTCCGTTGCAAGTGGATCTTCAAGAAAAAGGAAGGTTTGTCTCCTAAAGAGTCTTGAAGGTATAAGGCAAGGTTAGTATAAAAAAGGGTCTAGCCAGATTCCAGGTATTGATTACAATGATGTGTTCTCCCCAGTTGTAAATCATAGTTCCATTCGCACTTTCTTTAGTATTGTGGCTATGCGTGATCTTGAGATTGAGCAGTTAGATGTCAAGACTGTTTTTCTGCATGGAGAACTTGATGAGGAAATGTATATATACCAACCAGAAGGGTTCATAGTGCCTGGTAAAGAGGATTTTGTGTGCAAATTAATGAAGTCTCTTTATATCTTAAAGCAATCTCCAAGACAGTGGTATAAAAGGTTTGATTAGTTTATGATCTCAATGGCTTTGAGAGGTCTAAATATGATAGTTGTGTTTATATTAAGCTTGTTCATGGATCACATATATACTTTTGGAATTATGCCCTAGAGGCAATAATAAAGATGTTATTATTATAATTCTTGTTCATGATAATGTTTATATTCCATGCTAGAATTGTATTAAGCGGAAACTTTAATACTTGTGTGGTTTGTGAACAACACTGTGTCCCTAGTACGCCTCTATGGACTAGCTCATTGATTAATGATGGTTAAGGTTTCCTAACCATCGACATGAGTTGTCGATTAATAATGAGATCATATCATTGGGAGAATGATATGGTGGACAGACCCAAACTAAGCAGAGCAATTAGATCGTGTCATCGTGTTCATCTTTGCGAAGCTTTTCTTATGTCAAATATTGTATTCCTTAGACCATGAGATAATACAACTCCCTGGTATCGGAAGAAAGCTTTGAGGTCATCAAACGTCATCCTATGAGAGGGTGATCATAAAGGTGTCTCTCAGGTGATCGGAAAGTACCTGTTGGGTTGTATGTATTGAGATGGGATTTGTCCCTCCCAAGTCGGAGAGATATACTTCGGGCCCACTCGGTAATCGATATCAACACCGCTTGCAAGCATGTGGTTAAGGATTTAATCACAAAGTGATAATGGATTACGGAACGAGTAAAGTACTTGCTGTGAACGAGATTGAACTAGGTACGACAGTACCGACGATCAAATCTCGGGCAAGTAAAATATCGCGAGACGAAGGGAATATATATATGGGATTGATTGAATCCTGGCATTGTGGTTCATCCGGTATGATCATCGATGAATGTGTGGGAGTCAATATGGGTTTCCAAACCCCGCTGTTGATTATTGATAGAAGATCATGTCTGCATATTCTCGAACCCGAAGGGTCACACACTTAACGTGTCTCGACGCTAGGATAGATTGGATAATTGGTTTATGAGATTTTATTAGGAGTCTCGGATGGGATCCGGGACATCACGAGAGGTTCCAGAATGGTCCGGAGAATAAGATTCATATAAGGCAATGCAGCTTTTGGAGTTCGGAATTGTTTCGGGTTAATCGGTATTGTACCGGAAGCTTCTAGAACCTTCCGGAGGGGGACCAACGTGGCCCCACCTGCCGGGAGGGGGCATGGGCCTATGAGGGAGTGCCCTGGCCGCATTGGGCCAGGGGCACAAGGCCCCATAGGGCCCAGCCGGCCAGATCTAGGGCAAACCCTAGGAAAGCTTCTAGAAGGGGGAAACTTGCCCCCCACTCCTCCCTCCTTGGCCGCCGGACTAGGGCTTGGGGGAGGGGCTAGGGCTAGCGCTCACCCCTCTATATATAGAGGGCTGGGGCGCACCCTCCCCCCACACCTCCTCCACAACCCTAGCCGCCCTACTGCCCTCCTCTCTCTCTCTTCCTCCCAACTGCACGTAGGCGAAGCCCTGCTGCAGAAACTCTCCACCACTTGCACCGCGCCGTCGCGTTGTAGATCCAATCCGTCTCTCCACCATACTTGCTGGACCGAGGAAGGAGGAGACGTCGAGGTGCCTCACGTGTGCATCTCTCGGAGGCATCGCCACTTGCGGTGTTAGATCAGATCGGATCGCGAGTACGACTACATCAGCCACGTTCCAACGAACGTTCCGCTGTGCGAATCTTCAAGGGTATGAAGATCTCATCTAATCCCCCTCGTTGTTTGCATCTCCTAGATTAGATCTTGGCTTTCTGAAAGTGTAAGATGGTTAACCTAGAGGGGGGGTGAATAGGTTTCTACAAAATTCTTTATAATCTTTTGCAAGTTTTAGGCTTTGTGGAATATAAGTGAGCCTAAATGCAAACTAGGTGAGGCAACCTAGATGATGTACAAGATACTTCAAGCTCGAAGGCTATCACAAGATAAGCAACACAAGTAAGAGATCGGTTAAGGAATAACCGAAGCACGCGGAGACGAAGATGTATTCCCGTGTTCACCACCTTTGGGAAGGGGGCTACGTCACGTTGGAGAGGTGTGAGGTTCCACGAAGGCTCACCTTATTCTCCACGCCTATCCCACGAAGGAATAGCTCACTTACTCGTGGTAGACTTTAGGGTAGTCTCCAAACCCTCACAAACTTTCCACGGGGCAAATCACAAGCCGAATGCCTCCGGGCGACCCTAGCCGCCTAGGGTTTCCCACAAACCCAAGAGTAACAAGCTAACTCGATGAACTCAAGGGGGAATGAACTTTGGCTTGTTGGAAACATAGATCAGGACCTCCTCTTCCTTTCTACCAAAGGGATTTGGATTTGGTTGGGTAGAATGGGAGATCCTCAAGCTTTTGTGTTTCAACAATGGGGAGAGAGAGAGCTTCAAGAAATGATATAAACTGAATGCCTAACCTACTCAAGCTGGAAGTAGGGATATTTATACTCAAGGAGAAAAACTAGCCGTTTTGAGCCAAAAACACATGGTCTGGTTTTAAGTTCGGTTGGTCCGGTCCACACACCGGACAGTCCGGTCCACAGCCTGGAAAACCGGACTAAAACCGAAACTGCTCTCAGTACCCAGACTCGGATAGACTCGGAGTGAGTAAACCGGAGAACCCGGTTTGAGTCCGGATTTCCGATCCTGACACCGGACGATCCGGTCTAGGAGCTGGTCCAACCGGTCTGAAAACCGGATCTGCAGAAAAGGCTCAGGTGGATAGGATTTCTTCTCTTCTCTATTTGGTGATGGATTAGGTAGGAGAAAGGGATGTGTATATGGCTTAGGTGATCATCCCCAACAAGCTCATCAAGAGAACCCCTCTTAATAGTGCGGAGCTCCTAACCGGACTCAAATTACATGAAAAGGGAAAACTCCGGTGCGAAGCTTCGTTATCAAAATGGGGGGTCTCCGATAACATTTCATCACAGCATTGGACTAGAACCTGTGTAAGACACTAGAAATAGCATTAGTCCACTCTAACCATGGTGTCATTGTCAACCAAAAATAGCATAGGGTAAAATACCCTTTCAATCTCCCCCTTTTTGGTTGGCGATGACAAACTGAGCTAGAGTTCGCAAAGATATTATAAACAATAATAGACATAGTCATAGCATAATATAAATATCCATGGTTCACACACATAGAACAAACTTGTCCAACAGACAGAACGAAAGCAGATAGTTCATACATAAAGCGAAAGGGAAAGCATAATGCCATAAGAAGCAATGAGAACGCAAGGGGCATTGTGCTAATGGCAAACCCCGGAAAACCCCGACAAGGAACCCGTAGATAACTAATAGAACTCTACTCTTCTCCCCCAATGGCATCGAGACACCAAAAAGGAAGAGGAGGAGAGCGATGCTAACGCAGCCCAACTAGAAGAACGACAGAGGAGGAGGAGGGACATCGTACTCTTCAGAGTACTCGTCACTATCAGCATCATCATCATTGTCCTCATCATCAACATGACCCTGAGCAGAGGGACCACCAGGACCACTGGGAGCAAACTGACCAGGGAAGGACCCATAGAACATAGCATCATCAAGAGGCGGCATCTCATAGTTGACATAAGGAACAGGGGACATCTCAGGACCATCAGGTGGAGGAGTGACATTCTGGGTCGCAAGATACTCATTGTGGCGGCGTCTAGTCTCCTGGCTCAATTCCAAAGCCTTGTGACTCACATCATAGGAAGAACGGCACATCTGGAATAGCCTCTTGAAAAACTTGGTAGCACCACCCTTCGACCTTGGGTGAGAGGAGGACTCACCAACAGGACGACGAGAACCAGCCCGAGTAGAAAAAGCAGGCCGAGGATCATGAGCAGCTTTGGTGCGGTGCTCAGGAGGCCGCATCCCAGGGACCTCAGGAGTGTGTGCACGGAGACAAAGATTAAGCATTTCTTGTTCCTCACGCTCGCCCACCATCACACCAGGTGGCACCACCCGATTGAGCAGCTTCTGAACATATGCGCAGAAAGTGGGAGTCATCCTGTCCAAAGCAGCCCGCCGCAGCTCCCAGTACACAAATTCACATCCATCAATCTTCCTCAGCCGATCCGGGTGACAGTAGTACAACAAGTTGGCAAAATACCCACGGCAGTTGGTGGAATCGCCAACACGGGGAACAAGGGACTGACGGAAGATAGTGGCCAAGGTATGATAGTAGTAATACATGCCAGTCATGCACGGAGGAATCCACTGAGAATCACTGGGATAGCAGAAAGCAAGAGTCTCAGCAGGCTTGACCTTCTCACTGTGAATACAGAAGCCTCCGCCTCGACCAGTGTAGCCCATGACATCGACCAAATCAGCATAAGTAGCCTGAAAACGCCTCGTGCCAGTCATCCAAGTCATAGTGCGATCCTCATCATCATGAAAATAGACTGTCCAAAAGAACTGACGGATGAAGTCGGGGAAATAGTCCTCCTTGAGACAGACGAGGTCGAACAGATCCATTTTCCTCAGAGCTTCATCAACAAAGAAGTAATCAGAGGCTGCATACATATTGAACCACTCCAGATTGAGAGCTTGAATGTGGCCACAAGGAGTGACCCGGAACTGAGTTTAAATGTGATCCCACATCATAGCCTGAGTCTCAGTCCAAAATTTCTTGTCAGATCCTTTATAGGTGCGTTGCTTGAAGCGATAGGGATTCTGCTTGCGGAGAGCCCGGTACTGAACAATCTCCATACCCTTCAGATTTTGACAAGGAACATCCTCAGCCTCGGCCTGAGAAGCTTGCTGCTTACCCCTGTTAGCTTTGAGTTTGATGCGCCCAGAGCGAGCGCTCCCCTCAGGCTCAAGATGCACAGACGGAGGGTTGCGACGAGCCCGCTTACTCCTGTTAGCTACTTCGGGCACATACTCATGATCAAGCACATACTCATCACTAGCAGAATCAGCGTCTTCACCTGTGAAAAAGAGAGAGAGAGGTTGGGGAGCACAGAGATAAGTACACATGCCAAAGGAGAGGATGAGAGAAAAAGAAACTTGGATTTGGGCAAGTGCATGGTAAAATAAGAGACATTGCAGAGAGGTCCGGTGCCAGGGCCGGAGCAACCGATCCCAGAACCGGATGGTCCGGTGCCAGGTCCGGTCTGACCGAATGCAGATCCGGACGGTCCGGTGTCAGAGCCGGAAAACCGGACTCAGACCGGACAGTCCGGTGCCAGGGCCGGAACAACCGGGTTTCAAACCGAGATCCACAAAGACCACTATGCAATGTAAAAAATCGTACCAATGACTCAAGTACTTGCGCAAATACAGTTCTAAGCAGAGTGGGTAGGACATGGAGGAACGAGGGTGGGAAAAAAAACTAGGTGGACCCCTAATTTCTCAAATCTAACACAATGTATAGCAAAACATAGGGATTTGAGAAGGACAAGAGGAGAGGGAGAAAAGGAGTACCAGAGGACATGGCTTCCCGTGAAGGAAAGCACCAAGGAGCCCTTGAGGAAGGAGAACACCAAAAAGATCCCGAACCACCGCGAGAGGAAGAAATTCCTTTGGTGAGAAGCCTCCAAAAGTCCTTCCTTACGAAATGGTGGCCCGATCTATGGATCCTAGGGGTGGAATCACCCTAGGAGAGGAGGGGAGGGTGGGGAGGGGCGATAATGGAGGAGGAGAGGTCGGGGGAAGTGAAGTGGAACTGTGGGAGGAGGGGGGAACAGGGAGAAGAGGGAGAAAAGAGAAAAAAACAGATCTGAAACTCGGTTTTAAGTTCGGTTGAACCGAGATCAAAACCGGAGGGCCCGGTCTACAGCTCGGAAAACCGGAGTAGAACCGAAAAACGGTTCAGAGACGAGATTCGGATAGACCCGGTATAGTATAACCGGACTTTCCGGTTCTGGTCCGGTTTTCCGACGCTGGCACCGGGCTGTCCGGTCTGGGAGTTGGTTCGACCGGGCCAAGAACCAAACAACAGAATGTTTTTTTTCGAGGATGGCATGTGCAATTAGAGGAAGATAGTAGAATCCAAAAGGGTAGAGTAAGCAGGTGATCTAGGCATGCCTATTGGAAAGAATCAATTTCAACCTCACAAAGAGCAACAATAGGCATGATTCGAAGATATCAAGAGCGAGAGGAAAGGTCAAACTCAGAGAGCCTCAAGATGGAAAACATTGAAAAGCAAAGGAGGCTAGAAGGTTGTGGGGGATTTCTCCCCCTATGTTTAAGCACATGTGTCATGACGCCTCAAAGATAGATGCTTGGACTCATATCATGACACGAGATCAATTTATGTTGCACACATAGGTATGCATCAAATCAAGACATGGTAAGATGGATATCCCTACATGTGCGGCGCAACTAGTCTACATAGCATGTTAAGAGCAAGAATATAGTGCAAGAAGCAAATCAATCCAAGTTTTGGGGATCTAGGATACCGAGTTCTCGCCTCAACATGACAAACCGGGCTTCATCCAAAGGCTTCGTGAAGATATCAGCCAATTGGAACATCGTACCCACATGAGTGAGATTGATATCACCATTTGCGACATGGTCACGTAGGAAGTGGTGGCGAATGTCAATATGTTTGGTGCGGCAATGTTGGACGGGGTTGTTGGCGATCTTTATCGCGCTTTCATTGTCACATAGAAGAGGCACCGTACCAAGAGACACACCATAGTCTTTCAAGGTTTGCCTCATCCATAACAATTGAGCACAACAAGATGCCGCGGATATGTATTCGACTTCGGCGGTGGATAGGGCTGTGGAGTTTTGTTTCTTGGAAGACCAACTCACCAACGACCGGCCAATAAATTGGCAAGCCCCGGAGGTTGATTTCCGGTCAACCTTATCACCTGCCCAATCGGCATCCGAATAGCCAACAAGCTCAAAGGTTGACCCCTTTGGATACCAAAGCCCGAGAGTAGGAGTGAGAACAAGGTACCTAAAAATCCGTTTGACCGCCATCAAGTGGCACTCCTTGGGAGCGGATTGAAAACGAGCACACATTCCTACACTTAACATGATATCCGGCCTAGAAGCACAAAGGTAGAGCAAGGAACCAATCATAGAACGATATACCTTTTGATCCACGTCCTTCTCACCTACTCCAAGGTCAAGTTGTCCATTTAGTGGCATGGGTGTCTTCATGGGATTAGCCTTGGCCATCTCGAACTTATTGAGCATATCCTTAATGTACTTTTCTTGAGAAGATGAAAGTGCCATGAGGAAGTTGCTTTATGGTGAAGCCTAGAAAGAACTTCAAATCCCCCATCATGGACATCCTAAATTTCATAGTCATCAAATCGGCAAAAGCTTTGTTATGAGATTCGTTAGTTCCACCAAAGATAATATCATCAACATATATTTGAACAATAAATAAGCCACCCCCTTTAACCCGTTTGGTGAAAAGGGTGGAATCGACCTTACCCACGCTAAACCCATCCATGAGTAGAAAATCCCTAAGGTGCTCATACCAAGCACGAGGAGCTTGCTTTAGTCCGTAGAGAGCCTTATGGAGTAGATACACATGGTTGGGATAGCGTGTGTTTTCGAAACCGGGGTGTTGAGCTACATATGCAACCTCTTTCAAGGGACCATTAAGAAAAGCACTTTTCACATCCATTTGATAAAGCTTGAAGTTATGGAAAGATGCATAAGCAAGCAAGAGACGAATAGCTTCAAGACGAGCAACGGGCGCAAAGGTGTCCTCATAGTCAATACCTTCTATTTGGGCATACCCTTGCGCCACTAACCTTGCTTTGTTCCTCGTGACGACCCCGTTCTCATCTTGCTTGTTTTTGAACACCCACTTGGTCCCAATAACATTGATGCGATGATCTTTAGGCCTCTCCACTAGAGACCATACTTCATTGCGGGTGAAACACTCGAGTTCTTCTTGCATGACAATGACCCAATCCGGATCCTCCAAAGCCTCATGTACCTTAAGGGGCTCGAAGTTGGACACAAAAGCATGGTGCCCACAAAAGGTTGTGAGGTTCTTCTTCTTGGCACGGGTCTCGATCCCTCTTGATATGCTTCCAAGGATATTGTTGACTTGAAGGCCACTTGCAATGGAGGCGGCCTTAATCTTCCGAATTGTGCCTTCATGATCAACAAATTCATCTTTTGAGGGGCCTTGATCGTTGACACCATCTTGAGCTTGGCCTTGAGATGGAGGTTGATCTTCTACTTGGTCTTGCTGGAAGGTTTAAGGGCTTGGTTCTTGTTCTTCGGTTTGCAAGGCATCATGAGAGAGATGTTGATCTTGTGATGCATTTGATGGCTCAACTTGGATAGAGCTCAGCTCTTCTTGAGTTGAGCTTGATTCTCCCCCATCATCTTGTTGAACATGAATGTGAGACTCGGTAGGCAAGATGTGCCCAATACCCATCAACTTGATGACTTGAGAAGAATCACCATCTCCTACATCACGAGAAGAAACTTGCCCCTCATGGGGACCATTATTCTCCAAAAACTCCACGTCACAAGATACTTCAACACAACCATTAGTCTTGTTGTAGTATCTATAGGCATGAGAGTTTTCCGCATAACCAACAAAAATACCCTCTATAGTTCTAGATTCGAATTTACCGAGCTTTTCCTTTTTGTTCTTGACGAGACACTTGCACCCAAAGACATGGAAGTAGTTGACATTAGGCTTCTTACTTGTGAGAATCTCATATGGAGTCATGTCAAAGGGAGCACGGAGGAAGAGCCGGTTCGTGTAGTGGACCGCGGTAGCAATAGCTTCTCCCCAAAAATTGTGAGGAGACTTGAATTCACTCAACATTGTTCTTGCCATCTCAATGATTTTCCGGTTCTTACTTTCAACAACACCATTTTGTTGAGGGGTATAAGGAGCTGAGAATTCATGCTTGATCCCCTCATCTTCAACAAATTCTTGCATGGTGTAATTCTTGAACTCGGTGCCGTTGTCGGTTCTAATAGTCTTGATCTCCACACCATGAGTGCGTTGAGCTTGCTTGGCGAAGATCATGAATTCCTTGAAAGTCTCATCCTTCGTCTTGAGAAGAAAGACCCAAGTATACCTTGAGTAATCATCAACAATGACAAGACCATATCTTCTTCCACCAAGAGAGTCATATGTCGAAGGCCCGAAGAGATCCATATGGAGCAATTCCAAGGGTCTTGACGTGGCCACCTTGGTAACGGAAGGATGATGCTTTCCAATTTGCTTCCCTGAAATGCAAGCACTACACACACGATCTTTCTCAAAGGAGATACCGGTTAGTCCAATAATATGTTCACCCTTTAGGAGGAGATTGAGATTTCTCATGTTGACATGGCCTAGGCGACGATACCAAAGCCATCCCTTGTCAGCCTTGGCCATTAGACATGTAGGAAGAGATTGACTCTCTTTCGAGAGGTTGACCACATAAAGGTCGTCTTCCACGTGTCCAATGAGAACCAAGCTGAGATCATCACCCCTAAAGACCTTCACAAAAGTTCTAGAGAAATAGGAGTCATAGCCGGCATCCGCTAGATGTTTAATAGAAAGCAAGTTGTAACCAAGGTTTTCAACATGTAGGACGGTCTCAAGAGTCAAAACCTTGGAAATTACCAACTTACCATAACCAAGAACCTTTCCTTTTGAGTTATCTCCAAAAGTGATGCTTGACGTTGAGTTGACATCGTGAATGAATTGGTCAAGCCCACTCCTACCTCCGGTCATGTGATTAGTGCATCCACTATCAAACACCCATTTTGATCCACCGGAGGCATAACCCTACAAAATCAATTCTTTGATTTAGGAACCCATTGAGTAATGGGTCCCCTAGCATTAGCAACAAGATCCTTAGGTACCCAAATTGAGTACCACCTATAATCATAACCATTTCGAGGGCCAACATATTTGGCATATACATTTCCTTGAGTGCCCTTACACAGCACATAGGAAGGATTATACTCTCCCGCATACTTGTGATTGGGATTGCCCCTCATGGCTCCCCCATTCACCACATTCTTTTTGACCCGGTCAACCACCTTGTCACCTTCCTTCACAAAGGTTATCTTCTTTGGTGGAATGGCATTGCTCGTGTTGTTCTTTGGATCAAAACCGACACCTTCCTTGGAAACTCTCGTCTTTTGACGGGATAAAATCTCATCTAGGATCTTTCCCTTGGAGGTAGGTGCACGACGCTCTTTCAACTTCTTATTTTCCTCAATGAGGTGAGCTTTATCAAAGGTAGAGTTAGAGGTACAAGAATCATTTTCAACTATAATTGGATCCTTCAATGTACCAAGAGCTTTCTCATAGGACACCCGAAGTTGATCATGGTTCTCTCCAAGTTTTATGAGCTCACGCTTGACAAGCAAACTAGCCTTCTCAAGGTGCTCAAGGTCCTTGGTAAGAGAAGCATGAGCAACTTCAAGCTCTTTCTTTGAGACATCGAGCTTTTGAGACAATGAGTTAGCCCTATCAATAGTGTCCATGTCTTTTGCTTTATCAATTTCAAAGATTTCAATATGTAGTTTAAGAAAAGAGTTGGTATTCTTTTCCTCACAAAGCTCTTGCTCAAGAAGATTGAATCTTCGTTTCTCATCATCAATATGAGATTCCAAGCTATCAATGGTCTCATCGCGTGAGCTAACAAGTTCCATTAATTGCTTGACTCTAGCACGAGCAATGGGAGGAAGAGACTTCATGATAGCATCCATTTATTTTATATATTCTTTTCCAAATTCATCATTATCACTATCACTATCATGGTCACTCTCAAGATCATCCAAGACACTAGATAGGGATGGAGGAGAGACAATTACCTTGGAGCTTCTTGCCATAAGACAAGAACCAGTGATCTTGGGAATAGGAGAACTCTCGATGTAGTCCTTGGAGTAGTCGTAGGTGAGAGGTGAACCGGATTTGACATATTCCAAACCGGTCACACCCACCACTTTCTCCTTATCCCCACACTCCACGTCGGACTCGTCCTTGGAGCTCCTTGCCATGAGGCAAGTGGCAGTGACTTTGGGGTTAGGAGAGTCGTCGGTGTAGTCCTTGGTGTAGTCATAGGTGAAGAGAGACCCGGGTTTGGCAAAGGCCAAACCGGCCACTCCAACCACCTTCTCTTCATCCTCTTCCTCATTGTCGGATATGTATTCTTGGCCTAGGAAGCCCTTACCATCACGCCTATTGTTCCTCTTGTATCTTTCATTGATGGGGTTGGGATTCAATCTTGGTTTGGCACCTTCTTCATATTTAGGCTTGTCAAGCCTCTTCTCATAAGGACACTTGTCGGCAAAATGGGTTGCCTCATCACAATTGTAGCACGTCCTCTTCTTCTCACTTGATCCCATTGAGTTTCAACATCTTCTTGCACTTGCTTGGCCTTCAAAGCTAGAGAGTGGGAAGACCCGATAGCACGGTTGATCTCCTTGATCTTTTGCCCTTCATCCGCCAAGTTATCCGTGGCAACTAGATAATAGACTAGATCATCAGGAGTGAATTGATTAGCTCTATCGAGGAGTTGCAAGTTCAAGGCAAGCTTCTTGTCGGTGACCGCGATCATGGAGACAATCTTGGACTTGATAAGTTCATCATTCAAATTGAATCCATCATCATACTTCTCACACCCTAGGCCACCAATCTTCACGCGGAGGGCAACGAGTCTCTTGTATGCTTCAGCGATAGTTTCACCATCATGGTTCATGAACATGTTCATCTCAGACTTGGCAGCTTCATACTTGGACTTTTGGATAAGAGAGGTTCCCTCTTGGAGAATGACAATCCTATCCCAAAGATCCTTTGCGGTGGGGATGTCGCTGACTTGATCATGGAGAGTGCGGTGAATGGCACTCCTTATCTTGTCACAAGCCGTTGCATTTAGTTGACGGTCGTAGTACTCCCCCGGGGTGAGGTTGTTGGGATCATGAGGGTGGAAGCCGGTGCATACAATCTCCCAAAGCTCAACGCTGCAGCTGTGAAGATGAGATTCCATAGAAGCTTTCCAATGAGAGAAATGAGTTCCATCATAATGAGGTGCAGGGCCCAAACCATTAATATGAGGCATGATGTTCTTTTGCTTAGGATAAACATAAGGGAATTGATTAGGGGGCGTGGAAGTTTTTGACGAGCCGCCCTCATGAGCGGACTCGGCATCCTTATCCTTCTCGATGTCCATTGGTCTCTCTTGAGGTACTACCAATGGATTACCAAGAAAAGCCCCATCGCCAATGGCCTTAAGTTGTCCTTCTAGGTAACTCATTCGAACAAGGAGATCGGAATCCACCTTGGCCTTTTCAAGGGCACTCTTGGCTAAGAGTTCACGAAGCTCCTTGACCGAATAAGTTTTTTCCTCCTCATCATCGGAGAAAACCATCTTTCCTCTTAGGCGGTAAAGCCCTTAAAAGAGCCCTTGGCTCTGATACCAATTGAAAGTGTAAGATGGTTAACCTAGAGGGGGGGGGGTGAATAGGTTTCTACAAAATTATTTATAATCTTTTGCAAGTTTTAGGCTTTGCGGAATATAAGTGAGCCTAAATGCAAACTAGGTGAGGCAACCTAGATGATGTACAAGATACTTCAAGCTCGAAGGCTATCACAAGATAAGCAACACAAGTAAGAGATCGGTTAAGGAATAACCGAAGCACGCGGAGACAAATATGTATTCCCGTGTTCACCACCTTTGGGAAGGGGGCTACGTCACGTTGGAGAGGTGTGAGGTTCCACAAAGGATTCCTCACGCGCCACGAAGGCTCACCTTCTTCTACGAGCCTATACCACGAAGGAATAGCTCACTTACTCGTGGTAGACTTTAGGGTAGTCTCCAAACCCTCACAAACTTTCCACGGGGCAAATCACAAGCCGAATGCCTCCGGGCGACCCTAGCCGCCTAGGGTTTCCCACAAACCCAAGAGTAACAAGCTAACTCGATGAACTCAAGGGGGAATGAACTTTGGCTTGGTGGAAACGTAGATCGGGACCTCCTCTTCCTTTCTACCAAAGGGATTTGGATTTGGTTGGGTAGAATGGGAGATCCTCAAGCTTTTGTGTTTCAACAATGGGGAGAGAGAGAGAGAGCTTAAAGAAATGATATAAACTGAATGCCTAACCTACTCAAGCTGGAAGAAGGGATATTTATACTCAAGGAGAAAAACTAGCCGTTTTGAGCCAAAAACGCATGGTCCGGTTTTAAGTTCGGTTGGTCCGGTCCACACACCGGACAGTCCGGTCCACAGCCCGGAAAACCGAACTGAAACCGAAACTGCTCTTAGTACCTAGACTCGGATAGACTCGGAGTGAGTAAACCGGAGAACCCGGTTTGAGTCCGGATTTCCGATCCTGACACCGGACGATCCGGTCTGGGAGCCGGTCCAACCGGTCTGAAAACCGGATCTGTAGAAAAGGCTCAGGTGGATAGGATTTCTTCTCTTCTCTCTTTGGTGATGGATTAGGTAGGAGAAAGGGATGTGTATATGGCTTAGGTGATCATCCCCAACAAGATCATCGAGAGAACCCCTCTTAATAGTGCGGAGCTCCTAACCGGACTCAAATTACATGAAAAGGGAAAACTCCGGTGCGAAGCTTCGTTATCAAAATGGGGGGGTCTCCGATAACATTTCATCACAGCATTGGACTAGAACCTGTGTAAGACACTAGAAATAGCATTAGTCCACTCTAACCATGGTGTAATTGTCAACCAAAAATAGCATAGGGTAAAATACCCTTTCACTTTCCCGTTCGCATCTGTAGAATTTTTTTGATTTACTATGCTGCGAAACCCTTCAGTGGTATCAGAGCTAGATCTATGCGTAGATGTGTTTCACGAGTAGAACGCAACATGGTTGTTGCGGGCATTGATGTTTTCTGTTGCAAGCCTCTTGTTTGTGTTCTTCTTATGACGCGGGATAGTGAGATTGAAGCGGTCCAGGCCAACCTTACGCGACGTCGTTCGCGAGACCGGCTCCGCACTTGACGTGTGGCTTGTTCCACACATGCGGCTGGTGGATGCCAGTTTCTCTCACTATAGTTGTCATGGGATTTACACCGGAGTTTGGCAACCATAATATCACCGTTGTGGCTTTCCGTAGATAAGAATCGTTCTTAGCTTGCTACTCCCATAAGCCGCGTAAAACATGCAACAACAAAGTAGAGGCGTCTAACTTGTTTTTGCAGGGAGTGTTTTCTGTGATATGGTATGGCCCAAGATGTGATGTGTATATTGTATGCGATGATCATGTTTTGTAATGTTTCACGACTTGCATGTCGATGAGTACACAACCGGCAGGAGCCATATGGTTGTCTTTATAATTGTGTATGACCTGTGTGTCAACTTCTTATACGCCATGTAATAGTTTCACTTTATCGCTAAGTAGTTAGCAATAGTTGTAGTTGCTATTCGTGGTGGAGGCAATCATGGTGGAGTGATGGAGATCATGCCGGCACGCACAAGATGGAGATCATTGCGCGAAGATTGGCTATACCATGTCACATAAAGTTATATGCATGTGATGTTTATCCTTTTATGTATCTTATTTTTCTTAGATCGCGACGGTAGCATTATAAGATGATTCCTCACTTAAAGATCAAGATAAAACTATGTTCTCCCCATGTATGCACCATTGCGAAAGTTCGTCGTGTCCAAGCATCACGTGATGATCGGGTGCTATAGACTCTACGTTCACATACAACGGGTGCAAGCCAGTTTTGCACACGCGGAAATACTTGGGTTTGACTTGACGAGCCTAGCATGTACAGACATGGTCTCGGAACACATGAACCAAAAGGTTAAACATGAGTCATATGAATGATATGATCGACACTTCGTTGTCCACCATTGAAACCACATCTCTTCTTGTGAAGATCGGACTAGGTGTGGTGAATTTGGATCATGTTCACTAAACAACTTGAGGGATGTTGAATTTAGTGGGAGTTCATCTAGTAATTTGATTAAAAGTTGAACTAGTTATCATGAACATAGTCTAATTTGTACTTGCAAATATTGTAGATCAAATGGCTAAGTCCAACTTCAACTTCAACATTTTTGCTGAGAAGGAAAAGCTTAGAAACAATGGGTCTAACTTCACCAATTGGTTCCGCAATCTGAGAATCATTCTCTCTGGCGGTCAAAAGGACTATGTTCTTGAAAATGCGCTAGGTGACGCCCCTGCTGTAGATGCGCCGGCTGATGAGAAAGCTGTCTATCAGTCGCGCAAAGATGATTATGGTGTGATTAAGAGCACCATGTTGTTTGTTATGGAATCGGACCTTCAAAATCGTTTTGAAGACTATCCCGGGCCCTTTGAGATTCTTGAGGAGCTGAAAACTATGTTTCAGACTCAGGCCCGTTCTGAGAGATATGAGATCTCTGAGAAATTCTTTAACTGCAAGATGGAGGAAGGGAGTTCCGTTAGTGAGCACGCCATAAAGATGTCGGGCTACACTCAACGCCTTGAGCAACTGGACTGCAAGATTACAGAGGAGCTCAAGATTGACAGGGTTCTGCAATCACTCCCTCCCAGCTACAAAAGTTTTGTAGTGACTCACAATCAGATTGGTTCCACTGATACGATCACCGAGCTCTTCGCAAAGCTGAAGGCTGCGGAGGTGGACATCAAAAAGGATAATCATGTGTTGATGGTCAACAAGCCCCCCACCTTCAAGAAAGGTAAGGGTGCAAAGAATCCCTTCAAGAAAGGCGGCGGCAAGCGCGTTGCCCCTGCTGAGAAGAAGCTCAAGTCTGGACCCAAGCCGGACACTGAGTGCTTCTATTGCAAGGACAAGGGTCACTGGAAGCACAACTGTCCGAAGTACTTAGCGGACAAGAAGGCTGGCACCATCAAAGGTATATTTGATATACATGTTATTGATGTTTTCCTTACTAGCCCTCGTTGTAGTGCCTGAGTATTTGATACTGGTTCAGTTGCTAATATTTGTAACTCGAAACAGGAGCTACGGAATAGACGGCGGCTTGCGAGGGATGAGGTGACGATGCGCGTTGGCAACAGATCAAGAGTTGATGTGATGGCCGTCGGCACGCTCTCCTTAGTTTTACCTTCGGGATTAGTTTTAAACCTTAATAAGTGTTATTATGTGCCTGCGTTGAGCATGAACATTATTTCTGGATCGTGTTTATTGCAAGACGTTTATTCATTTAAATCGGAGAATAATGGTTGTTCTATTTATATGAGTAACATCTTTTATGGTCATGCACCTGTTGTGAATGGTTTATTTCTTCTGAATCTCGGAAGGGATGAAACACACATCCATAACATTGAGGCTAAGAGATGCAAAGTAGATAGTGATAATACTACTTATTTGTGGCACTTTTGTCTAGGTCATATTGGTGTAAAGCGCATGAAGAAACTCCATTCTGATGGAGTTTTGGAGTCTCTTGATTTTGAATCATTTGACACATGTGAACCATGCCTCATGGGCAAGATGATCAAAATCCCGTTCTCCGGTATGATGGAGCGAGCAACGGACTTGTTGGAAATCATACATACCGATGTATGCAGACCTATGAGTGTTTCGACGCGCGGTGGATATCGCTATTTTCTCACTTTTACTGATGACTTAAGTAGATATGGGTATATCTATTTAATGAAACATAAATCTAAAACATTTGAAAAGTTCAAGGAATTTCAGAATGAAGTGGAGAACCATCGTAACAGAAAGATTAAGTTTCTACGATCCGATCGTGGAGGTGAATATTTGAGTTATGATTTTCTCACGCATCTTAAAGCAAGCGGAATCGTTTCGCAACTCACGCCACTTGGAACACCACAGCACAATGGTGTGTCTGAACGCCGGAATCGAACTCTATTAGATATGGTCCGATCAATGATGTCTCTTACTGATTTGCCGTTATCATTTTGGGGTTATGCATTAGAAACCGCTGCATTCACTTTAAATAGGGCACCATCTAAATCCGCTGAGATGACACCGTATGAACTGTGGTTTGGTGCTAAACCTAAGTTGTCGTTTCTTAAAGTTTGGGGATGCGAAGCCTACGTCAAGAAGTTGATGCCGGACAAGCTCGAACCCAAAGAGGAGAAATGCGTCTTCATAGGATACCCTAAGGAAACTATTGGGTATACCTTCTATCACAGAACCGAAGGCAAAGTGTTTGTCGCAAAGAACGGTTCCTTTCTTGAGAAGGAGTTTCTCTCGAAAGAAGTGAGTGGGAGGAAAGTAGAGCTAGACGAGGTTGTTGAACCTTCTCTTGAGTTGGAGAGTAGCGCAGCACCTGAAATTGTTCTAGTGCCGCCTACACCAACAATAGAGGAAGCTGATGACAAGGATCATGAAGCTTTGGACGATGCTGCTACTGAACGTCGCAGGTCAACAAGGTCGCGTGCCCCTCCTGAGTGGTACGGCAACCCTGTCTTGACTGTCTTGTTGGTAGAAGACAGTGAACCTACGAACTATGAGGAAGCGATGATGATCCCAGACTCTGAGAAATGGCTAGAAGCCATGAAATCCGAATTGGGATCCATGAGCGAAAACCAAGTATGGACTTTGGTGGACCCTCCTAGCGACCGAAAGGCCGTTGAGTGCAAATGGATCTTCAAGAAGAAAACGGAAGCGGATGGTAATGTTACCGTCTATAAAGCACAGCTTGTCGCGAAAGGTTTTCGACAAGTTCAAGGTGTTGACTACGATGAGACTTTCTCTCCCGTAGCGATGTTTAAGTCCATTCGGATTTTATTAGCAATTGCTGCGTTTCATGATTATGAAATATGGCAGATGGATGTCAAGACTGCGTTCCTCAATGGCAACATTGATGAAGATTTGTATATGATGCAACCCGAAGGTTTTGTCGATCCTAAGGATGCTGATAAAGTATGCAAACTTCAGCGTTCCATTTATGGACTGAAGCAAGCATCTCGGAGTTGGAACCTTCGTTTTGATCAAGTGATCAAGAGCTTTGGATTTGTTCCAAATTGCTATGAAGCTTGTATCTACAATAAAGTGAGTGGGAGCTCAGTGACATTTCTGGTACTATATGTGGATGACATATTGATTATTGGAAATCACATTAACATGCTTAACGATGTGAAGAGTTATTTGAACAAGTTTTTTTCAATGAAAGACCTAGGTGAAGCTGCTTATATATTGGGCATCAAAATCTATAGAGATAGACAAAGACGCCTGATAGCTTTAAGCCAGAGTACATACCTAGACAAAGTTCTGAAAAGGTTCAGAATGGATAAGACAAAGAAAGGTTCAGTGCCTATGTTGTCAGGCAAGATATTGAGCAAGGCTCAGTGTCCAGCTACGGTAAATGATAGAGAAGCTATGAGCAAAGTGCCTTATGCCTCGGCCATAGGTATGTCATGCTGTGTACTAGACCGGATGTGTCCAATGCTCTTAGTTTGACGAGCAGATATCAAAGTGATCTAGGAGTGGAACACTGTACAGCCGTGAAGAACATCCTAAAGTACCTAAATAGGACTAAAGAAATGTTCTTAGTCTATGGAGGTGATGAACAGCTCGTCGTAAAGGGTTACATCGACACTAGTTTCGACACCGACAAAAATGATTCTAAATCTCAGACAGGATACGTTTATATTTTGAATGGAGGAGCTGTGAGCTGGAGAAGCTGCAAGCAAAGCGTGATCGCGGGATCTACAGTAGAAGCGGAACACATGGCTGCTGCAGAAGCGTCAAGTGAAGGAGTTTGGATCAGGAACTTCATCACTAAGCTTGGCGTGGTTCCAAGTGCATTGGACCCACTGGAGATATTGTGTGACAACACTGGCGCCATAGCACTCGCTAAGGAACCAAGATATCATCCAAAGACCAAGCATATCAACCGCAAGTTTCATATAATCCGAGATTATATAGCAGATGGAGACCTGAAGATTAGCAAAGTACATACAGATCTGAATGTCGCAGATCCATTGACTAAACCTCTTCCACGTGCAAAACATGATCAGCACCTTAGTGCCATGGGTGTGAGATTTTTGCCAAATGTAAACTAGATTATTGACTCTAGTGCAAGTGGGAGACTGTTGGAATTATGCCCTAGAGGCAATAATAAAGATGTTATTATTATAATTCTTGTTCATGATAATGTTTATATTCCATGCTAGAATTGTATTAAGCGGAAACTTTAATACTTGTGTGGTTTGTGAACAACACCGTGTCCCTAGTACGCCTCTATGGACTAGCTCATTGATTAATGATGGTTAAGGTTTCCTAACCATAGACATGATTTTTCGATTAATAATGAGATCATATCATTGGGAGAATGATATGGTGGACAGACCCAAACTAAGCGGAGCAATTAGATCGTGTCATCGTGTTCATCTTTGCGAAGCTTTTCTTATGTCAAATATTGTATTCCTTAGACCATGAGATAATACAACTCCCTGGTATCGGAAGAAAGCTTTGAGGTCATCAAACGTCATCCTATGAGAGGGTGATCATAAAGGTGTCTCTCAGGTGATCGGAAAGTACCTGTTGGGTTATATGTATTGAGATGGGATTTGTCCCTCCCAAGTCGGAGAGATATACTTCGGGCCCACTCGGTAATCGATATCAACACCGCTTGCAAGCATGTGGTTAAGGATTTAATCACAAAGTGATAACGGATTACGGAACGAGTAAAGTACTTGCTGTGAACGAGATTGAACTAGGTACGACGGTACCGACGATCAAATCTCGGGCAAGTAAAATATCATGAGACGAAGGGAATATATATATGGGATTGATTGAATCCTGGCATCGTGGTTCATCCGATATGATCATCGATGAATGTGTGGGAGTCAATATGGGTTTCCAGACCCCGCTGTTGATTATTGATAGAAGATCATGTCTGCATATTCTCGAACCCGAAGGGTCACACACTTAACGTGTCTCAACGCTAGGATTGATTGGATAATTGGTTTATGAGTTTTTGTTCGGAGTCTCGGATGGGATCTGGGACATCACGAGAGGTTCCGGAATGGTCCGGAGAATAAGATTCATATAAGGCAATGCAGTTTTTGGAGTTCGGAATTGTTTCGGGTTAATCGGTATTGTACCGGAAGCTTCTAGAACCTTCCGGAGGGGGACCAACGTGGCCCCACCTGCCGGAAGGGGGCATGGGCCTATGAGGGAGTGCCCTGGCCGCATTGGGCCAGGGGCACAAGGCCCCATAGGGCCCAGCCGTCCAGATCTAGGGAAAACCCTAGGAAAGCTTCTAAATGGGGGGGGAACTTGCCCCCCACTCCTCCCTCCTTGGCCGCCGGCCTAGGGCTTGGGGGAGGGGCTAGGGCTGGCGCCCACCCCTCTATATATAGAGGGCTGGGGCGCACCCTCCCCCCACACCTCCTCCACAACCCTAGCCGCCCTGCTGCCCTCCTCTCTCTCTCCCTCCCGACTGCACGTAGGCGAAGCCCTGCTGCAGAAAATCTCCACCACTTGCACCGCGCCATCGCGTTGTAGGTCAAATACGTCTCTCCACCATACTTGCTGGACCGAGGAAGGAGGAGACGTCGAGGTGCCGCACGTGTGCATCTCTCGGAGGCATCGCCACTTGCGGTGTTAGATCGGATCAGATCGTGAGGAGGAGAAGCGAGTACGACTACATCACCCACGTTCCAACGAACGTTCCGCTGTGCGAATCTTCAAGGGTATGAAGATCTCATCTAATCCCCCTCGTTGTTTGCATCTCCTAGATTAGATCTTGGCTTTCCCGTTCGCATCCGTAGATTTTTTTTGATTTACTATGCTGCGAAACCCTTCATATACCTACTGCTATATGTTGATGATATGTTAATTGCTGCCAAGAGCATGAAAGAAATCACTACTTTGAAGGCACACCTAAGTAGTGAGCTTGAGATGAAGGATCTTGGAGCTGCTAAGAATATCTTAGGTATGGAGATTACCTAAGATAGAAAAGTTGGTTTGTTATTTCTTAGTCAGCAAAGTTACATTAATAAAGTTCTTCATCATTTTAATATGGATGGTGCCAAGTTAGTTAGTACTCCTATTGCTCCTCATTTTAAACTGTCAGTTTCACAATGTCCTACTACTAATGAAGAGTTTGAGTACATGTCAAAGGTGTCATATTCTAGTGCTGTTGGTTCTTTGATGTATGCCATGGTTTGTTCTCGTCCTGATTTATCATATGCTATGAGTTTGATAAGTAGATACATGGCTAATCCTGGTAAAGAATATTGGAAGGTTGTTCAGTGGGTTTTCAGGTACCTTCTTGGCACTTCCAAGGCTTGTTTGAAGTTTGGCAGGACCGGTGAGGGACTCGTTGGCTATGTGGATTCAGATTTTGCTGTCGATTTGGTTAAGAGAAGATCCCTCACATGTTATGTGTTTAATGTTGGTGTTTTTGCTATTAGCTGAAAGGCTACGTTCCAGGCTGTTGTTGCACAATCTACTACTGAGTCCGAATACATGGCTATTGTTGAAGCTTGCAAAGACTGTTTGGTTGAAAGGTTTATTTGTTAAGCTTTGTGGAGATAATTCTTGCATTACACTGTTTCGTAATAGTCAAAGTGCCATATAACTTACAAAAGATCAGATGTTCCATGAGAGAACTAAGCACATTGATGTCAAGTACCATTTTGTTAGGGACATTGTTGCTCAAGGTAAACTAAAGGTATGCAAGATCAACACTCATGATAATCCTGCTAATATGATAACTAAACATGTTCCTGTTGCTAAGTTTGAGCTTTGCTCAAACTTAGTTGGTTTAACTGATTATCCCAAGTGGATATTGGCACTGAAAGTATTTGCTTTGTTTGTTCAGGGAGATGATTGTTGTTGATGCTACAAGAAGGAATTTGTCTCAAGGTGGAGTTTGTTATATGTTGATCCAAATTCTTTAAAGCATAGGACAACTTTTGACGAGCGGAGCGAGGCCAGTTGCCAGAGTCTTGGGTCGAAGACCTAGGTTTCCACCGTTATACAAAACTCTTGAAAGACGCTGGTTGGGATGAGTTGCATCTGTGAAAATCCCCGGCATTGTGTAAACACTCCCCGATATAGTGAAGTTTTGCTGGCTGGCGCCCGTGGTTTTTTCCTCTATTTGTTGGAGAGGTTTTTTCATGTTAAATCTATCTCCCCTTTCCCGTGATTTCGTTTTCGTTCTTCGTTATTTACTTGTCGCAATTATAACAGCGGGCGTGTACACTTCACTGATACGCCGTAAACGTATCTATAATTTTTGATGTTCCATGCTTGTTTAGTATCAACTTTGTTATGCTTTGTCTATACTTTGAGGTATTTTTATACATTTTCTAGGACTAACCTATTAACAAGATGCCACAGTGCCAGTTGCCTGTTTTCTGCTATTTTTGGTTTCATAATAGCTAGTAAGGAATTATTCTCGGAATTGGACGAGACAAAAGCCAAAGTCAATATTTTACCGGATAGTAAGGAAAGCTAGTTTAATACTTTTCGATTTGAGCAACAGAAGGTCTTCGAAAAAATCTGTTTTTACCTGCTAGTCTGTTTTGACAAATTTCTGCCATTATTTTCATTTGCTTCTTAATCGGTTTCTTTTTGAGTTCTTCTTGATCACTTGAGATTTTAAAAGGAACTACTATGGTAGCTTGTGTTATAATGAAAGTTTTCCTTGTTTTGAAACTAAAACCAAAGGCCTATTATCTTGAATATACTAATGTTGCTAATGAAGATTGTGTGAAGTTTTGTATGTAGGAAAATTTTCAAGTGTAGGGGAAGAATGATGCAATGAGATAAAGAATGGACAAAAGCTCAAGCTTGGGGATGCCACCCCGTGTCACCCTAAGAAATATTCAAGAGGTACAAGCATCAAAGCTTGGGGATGCCCAAGGCATCCCCTTCTTCATCAATAAAAATCTCAGGTCTCTTTCTAGACACTTCGTTTTTATTGTTTCATGCACTATTGTGTTGTTCTTGGAGCGTCTTTGTTTTCATTTTTGGTTTTTCTTTGTTTAATTTTATTGAATAAAGTATTTGTACCCCCGCTCTCGCACTTGTTGTTTCAAATACGTTGATTGGTGTTGGAAACGAGTAGAAAGTTTCATGCTTATAGTGATACAAAAGGGAGCTTGTTTTGACTGTGACTTAGACTTTATCATGTCATGCTAGATGTTGCTTTGACCTTATGCTTAGTGATTATTGTTGTAGCATGACTTGTTCCAAATAATTGAGATTGCTTAATGTGCCTTGCAAGAATCTTGCGTTGTTTTAGCATACAAAAGCATAATATTTTGGTATTCTCCTTTGATGCTTTGTTTGGGTTGACTTGGCACATGATCACACCATGTTATAACTATGAACCAGTCACCTTAGCCTCTATGATCATTTAGTTTTTGACTTGTGATACCACTTTATGCTTTGATTGATAATGTTTTGTCGCTCTGCATGATTATGGTCATTATTGCTCTCTTAGTTGGTCGCTGAGAGTCTTTTGCTAGCCTCCACTTGTACTGATTAAGCTCTACTCATACATCCAACTCCCAAGAAACCAAGTTATTCCAAATAGTCCACTATAAATTCCTATGCATGGTGTGTTACACCATTTCAAGTATATTCATGTTTTTATCTATCTTCCAAATTAAACTTGTTATGAGAAAAATGAGTGATTAAAGCTCTCACAAACTTGATGGCACACTTTACTTTTTGCACCTAATAAGCTTGAACCATTGTGTCATCTATGTTGTATATGCTTGCACTTATAAGTTGGGAATTAGCAGAACCATGCTGTCATGGGGAATGCTTTCAACACCTGTACATATTACCCAGTTGATATCATGATCTTTTGTTTGCGGATGTCAGCGGTGTGAAATAAAAGGGGAGCTTGTAAGTCCATGGATTTATGTATATGTGTTAGAGAAACGCCTGGATGGCTAGCCTAAGCCATGCCTAATCATGATGGAAACTTGCAGCATCACCATAGTGAGCAATCCATGAAGCATCTTCAGAAAAAAATAGAAAAAAAAGAGAAACAAATATAGCACCATACCCATGGTAAATAAGAAGATTGATGAGATGATCACTGTCTGTTGCCTTGTCATTTTAATATGGGATATCTCCTGTGTCATGGGGCAAGGGGTACCCCGTTGGCAGTTCTCTATGATACACATATACTTAAAATAACAAGAACTTACCGGTGACTAAAGTTGAGTAGCATGAGGAACGACCCTCGTACTCAAGGGACATGAGATTGCCAACTTATGATTTGTCAAGCATACACTCCATATTTGTTTCACTCTAACTTTAATCATTTCAAGATGCTTATGATAGGGGAAATGAGAGCTGAAAGCTAATGAGTACCATAATTTTTGGAAGCTCTTTATGAAACTTGAAATCTCTGCTTCCCTTTATAAAGGGCCTTTCTTCCCACTTTTATATTGAGTCTCCACCTTCTATCTTTATGCACCAATTAAGAGAGCATATTTGTTATTCTTAGTTCTATGTGCATTGTCCCAAAACTTATTGATTGATTCATAATGTTGATATTGCTTATTATTGAATTATTTGTATCTAGTCACCCTTATGAACTTTGAAGATGTCCTATGCATTTATGTTTTTCTACTCCATGAGGGACAAGCTGAATACCACACATGCTATGCTTTCTATATGTGAAACAAACAAACGTCTTTCAATGCATTGTTATTCATGATCTTTGTTTGTACCTTGCATGTTATAATATAGTTACTATGTCTTATTGTTAGAACTACATCATTCATGCTCATCTTTAGAGTACTTTGATCCTAGCTTTCAATGCTTTGCAAATGGTTTGATCAAGATTTTGATGGTGCATGTAACCTCAAAAATTATTCTTTTTATCACTTACCTACTCGAGGACGAGCATGAGTTAAGCTTGGGGATGCTTGATACATCGTAAATGTATCTATAATTTTTGATGTTCCATGCTTGTTTAGTATCCACTTTGCTATGCTTTGTCTACACTTTGAGGTATATTTATACATTTTCTGGGACTAACCTATTAACAAGATGTCGCAGTGCCAGTTTCCTGTTTTCTACTGTTTTTGGTTTCAGAAAAGCTAGTAAGTAAATATTCTCGGAATTGGACGGGACAAAAGCCAAAGTCAATATTTTACCAGAGAGAACGCAGAGACCAAAGGGCAGCCGAATGGGGCCCCAGGGTGGCCACACCCTAGGACCGCACGGCCTAGGGGGGCGCGCCGCCACCTGGTGTGGGCCCCCTGGCCGCCCTCCTGCCTCGCCTCTTCGCCTATAAATTCACCCTGATGCAGAAACCCTAACACCCGATCAGATTGTAGGGATTCGTAGCATGGAAAACAAAAAATTTCTATCGCATACAAACAAACAAGCCAAGATCTATCTACTAGATTGTAGCAACGAGTCGATGGAATAACTTACCCTCGAAGATTCCAAAGTGTTTAACGAGAGCGGATTCTCGTGGGTGATGTAGTCGTACTCTTCCCGATCTCAAGATTGTGTAGACGATCCTTCCGGCGCTGCGTTCCGGCAGCGCTCCCGCAGTCGGTCACACGTTCGGTACTCGACGAAGACCTTCCTCTCCCTTGTTCCAGCAGGCAGCGGAGGTTGTACCACTCTCCTCGCGATTCCGGCAGCACAACGGCGTGGTACCGGAAGTAGAGGGGAGATCCCGCAGGGCTTCGCCTTAAGCCGGAGCGAGTATGGTGGAGTATGAGAGAGCTTTAGTGGTCTAGGGTTTAGACACACCAATTAGAAGGCTCTAATCCGAAGGCTAGTGCAATTAGAAGCTCTAAACCAAAGCGGCTCTAAACCGGGGTCTAGGGCTAGGGTTTAGATTTAGAGGATAGGAACTTGTGTGTCTAGAGGAGGGGGCCCTGCCCCTCCTTTTATAGGTGGAGGGGCCGGCGCGCCAAGGGGGAGGGAGAGGAGTCCCTCCCCAACTCGGCTTGGAGGTGGGCCGCCGGTTGGAGGAGGGAACTCCTCCCCAACTCGGTTTGCCCCCTCTTTCCTCTTTCCCTCTCTTTCCTGTTTTAGCTGTTTGACTTTTCAAACTTGCTATTTGACTTTTCAATTAAGGATTCAATTTAATCCTTTATTTGGAACAGAGAGAACACTAAGTACATGATGCAATCATTCCAATATGCAATGACACATTCATGTACCCCTTCCCCTCCGGAGTGCCGGACATTCCGGAACCTTCTAGAACATTCCTGATGAAAACACCGGAATCATTCCCGAACTCCGAAACGGGACTTTCCTTATATGAATCTTATTCTCCGGACCATTCCGGATCACCTCGTGATATCCCGGACCCCATCCGAGACTCCGAACAACATTCGGTCTCTTTCTCATAATACCATAACTACTCAAACAACGTCGAATCCTTAAGTGTGTCTCCCTACGGTTCGTGAATTATGCGGACATGATCGAGACACTTCTCCGAACAATAACCAATAGAGGAATCTGGAAATTCATATGGCCCCCACATATTTCTACGATTACTTTGCGATCGAATGAACCACTCACATACGATACCAATTTCCCTTTGTCTCACGATAGTTTACTTATCCGAGGTTATGATCGTCGGTATCTCTGCATACCTAGTTCAACCTCGTTACCGATAAGTACTCTTTTCTCGTTCCCGTGATATGTGATCCCTTGTGATCCAGTCACATGCTTGCAAGCTAATTGGATGACATTCCACCGAGAGGGCCCAGAGTATATCTATCTGTCATATGGATGGACAAATCCCACTCTTGATCCATGTGTTTCAACCAATACTTTCCGAACACTCAATGCCACCTTTATAGCCACCCAGTTATGGTGTGGTGTTTGATGTCATCAAAGCATCCATCCGTTAAAGGTGATATGCATGATCTCATGGTCGAAGGAATTAGGTTACTATGTATCAGAAAGCATATAGCAATTGAACTATTGAAATGACTTGATCTTTATGCTACGCTTATCTATAGGAGTATGTCCACCATATCATTCTCCTAACGATATGATCTCGTTGTTGATAACATCTCAATGTTCATGATAGGGAAACCTCAATCATTTATCAACCAACAAGCTAGTGAAGTATAGAGGCTATACTAGGGACTTCAAATTAAGTCTACAAATCACACAAGTATCAATGTTTCCTTGTTAATACTATTATAGAATGAATGTAAAAATTTATCATAAACACAAAGATATAATAATAACTACATTTATTATTGCCTCTAGGGCATATCTCCAATAGTCTCCCACTTGCACTAGAGTCATCTAATCTAGATTACATGGTAATATACCGAACACCCATGGCAGTTTGGTGTTGGTCATATTTTGCCCTCGGGAGAGGTTTAGTCAACGGATCCGCCACATTCAGATCTGTGTGTACTTTGCAAATCTTTATATCCCCATCTTGGATATGTTCTCGAATAGCGTGAAAACGTAGCTTGATGTGCTTCAGCTTCTTGTGTGACCTTGGTTCTTGCGCATTGGCTATGGCGCCCATGTTATCACAGAAGATAGACATTGGGTCCAGCGCACTAGGAACCACACCCAACTCTGTAATGAACTCTTTCATCCATATCGCTTCTTGTGAAGCCTCCGAAGCAGCCATGTATTCCGATTCAGTTGAAGATCTCGCCACAACGCTTTGCTTTGCACTCCTCCAGCTAACTGCTGCACCATTCAAAATAAATACGTATCCAGATTGCGATTTAGAATCATCCGGATCGGTGTTCCAACTAGCATCGGTGTAACCATTAACAACGAGCTGTTCATCACCTCCATAAGAAAGAACCATATCCTTAGTTCTTCTCAAGTACTTAAGGATGTTTTTGACCGCTGTCCAATGATCCACTCCTGGATCACTTTGATATCTGCTAGTTAAACTAACAGCATATGCAATGTCGGGTCTAGTACATAGCATGGCATACATTAGAGATCCTATGGCTGAGGCATAGGGAGTCTTACTCATCCTTTCTCTATCTTCTGCCGATGTCGGACTTTGAGTTTTACTCAAGGTCGTATTGGGAAACATGGGCAAGAACCCTTTCTTGCTATCTTCCATTCCAAACCTCTTTAGAACTTTGTCCAAATATGTACTCTGTGACAATGATATTTGGCGTTTCGATCTATCTCTATAAATCTTTATGCCTAATATGTAAGTTGCTTCGCCAAGATCCTTCATTGAAAAACTATTATTCAAATATTCCTTGACACTATTAAGAAGGTCTACATCATTCCCAATCAACAATATGTCATCCACATATAGTATTAAGAATGCTACAGAGCTCCCACTCACTTTCTTGTAAATACAAGCTTCTCCATAAGTTTGTATAAAACCAAAACTTTTGATCACCTTATCAAAACGTTGATTCCAACTTCGGGATGCTTGCTTCAATCCATAGATGGACCGTTGAAGTTTGCATACCTTGTTAGCATCTTTAGGATCGACAAAACCTTTGGGTTGCATCATATACAACTCTTCATCAATATCTCCATTGAGGAATGCTGTTTTGACATCCATCTGCCATATCTCATAATCATAATATGCAGCGATTGCTAACATAATCCTCACAGACTTTAGCTTCGCTACCAGTGAGAAAGTCTCATCGTAGTCAACTCCTTGAATTTGTCGAAACCCTTTTGCGACAAGTCGAGCTTTATAGACAGTAACATTACCATCAGCATCTGTTTTCTTCTTGAAAATCCATTTGTTCTCGACAGCCTTCCGGCCATCCGGTAAGTCCACCAAAGTCCATACTTGGTTTTCGTACATGGATCCAATCTCGGATTTCATGGCTTCTTGCCATTTATTGGAATCTGGGCTCATCATTGCTTCCTCATATGTCTCGGGGTCATCGGTGTTGTCCACTAACATGACACTCATAACGGGATCATACCAATCTGGAGTGGTACGAGTTCTCGTTGACCTCCGAGGCTCTGTAGCAACTTCAACCGAAGTTTCATGATCACCATCATTAGCTTCCTCTCTATTTGGTGCAGGCACCATAGGAACTTCTTCCGGTGCTGCGCTACTCGCAATTTCGAGAGAAGGTTCGACAACCTCGTCGAGTTCTACTTTCCTTCCAGTCACTTCTTTCGAGAGAAATTCCTTCTCTAGAAAGGATCCATTCTTGGCAACGAAGATTTTGCCTTCGGATCTATGATAGAAGGTATACCCAATAGTTTCCTTCGGGTATCCTATGAAGACGCATTTTTCCGCTTTGGGTTCAAGCTTGTCCGGCTGTAACTTCTTTACATAGGCTTCGCACCCCCAAACTTTAAGGAACGACAATCTAGGTTTCTTCCCAAACCATAATTCATACGGTGTCGTTTCAACGGACTTAGACGGTGCCCTATTTAAAGTGAATGCGGCTATTTCTAATGCATAACCCCAAAATGATAGCGGTAAATCTGTAAGTGACATCATAGAACGAACCATATCTAAGAGAGTTCGATTACGACGTTCGGACACACCATTACGCTGTGGTGTTCCCGGCGGTGTCAACTGTGAAAGTATTCCGCATTTCTTCAAATGCTCGCCAAACTCGTAACTTAGATATTCACCTCCACGATCAGAACGTAGAAATTTAATCTTCTTGCTATGTTGATTCTCTACCTCACCTTGAAAGTCCTTAAACTTCTCGAAAGTTTCGGACTTATGTTTCATGAAATAGATATACCCATATCTACTCAAGTCACCCGTGAAGGTAAGAACATAACAATAACCACCGCGCGATGCTACACTCATTGGACCACACACATCGGTATGTATGATTTCCAATAAGTCCGTAGCTCGCTCCATCATACCAGAAAATGGAGTCTTAGTCATTTTTCCCATCAGACATGCTTCGCATCTTTCAAGTGATTCAAGAAGTCCATCGGAATGGAGTTTCTTCATACGTTTCACTCCAATGTGACCAAGACGACAGTGCCACATATAGGTCGAATTATCGCTTGATTTCAAACGTTTAGCCTCAATGTTGTTGATATGTGTATTTCCACTATCGAGATTCAATAAGAATAGACCATCTATCAAAGGTGCATGTGCATAAAACATATTACTCATATAAATCGAACAACCATTATTCTCGGACTTAAACAAGTAACCGTCTCGCAATAAACAAGATCCCGATATAATATTCATGCTCAACACAGGCACTAAATAACAATTATTTAAGTATAAAACTAATCCCGATGGTAGATGAAGGGGTAGCGTGCCGACCGCGATCACATCAACTTTTGATCCGTTTCCCACGCGCATCGTCACCTCGTTCTTCGCTAGCTTCCGTTTATTCTGCAGCACCTGTTTCGAGTTACAAATATGAGCAACCGAACCAGTATCAAATACCCAGGCACTACTACGAGTACTAGTGAGATACACATCAATAACATGTATATCAGATATACCTTTCTTCTTGATGTTGCCGTTCTTCAGATCCGCCAAGTACTTTGGGCAATTCCGCTTCCAGTGACCTTCTCCCTTGCAGTAAAAGCACTCAGTATTAGGCTTGGGTCCAGCCTTGGTCTTCTTTGCCGGTGTGGTAACTTTCTTACCACCCTTCTTGAAGTGTCCCTTTTGCTTAGACTTGCCTTTCTTGAATTTGGTGGTCTTATTGACCAACAACACTTGGTGCTCTTTCTTTATCTCCACTTCTGCAGATTTCAACATGGCAAAGAGTTCTGGCAACGTCTTGTTCATGTTCTGCATGTTGTAGTTCATCACAAAGTTCTTGTAACTTGGTGGTAGTGATTGTAGGACACGGTAAATCCCCAAAGCATTAGGAATCACTATACCCAAGCTTTGAAGTTTGTTTGCATGCCCAGACATCTTAAGCACATGCTCACTGACGGAGCTGCCTTCTTCCATCTTGCAGTTAAAGAACTTTTCAGAAGCCTCATAGCTTTCAATTGCCGCATGAGTCTCAAATATCAATTTGAGATCCTCGACAATATCATATGGGTCTGATTCTTCAAACCTTTTCTGAAGCTCCGATTCCAAACCATACAAGATAGCACACTGAACTATGGAGTACTGATTCTTCCGAGCGAGGTAAACATTCTTTACTTCATCGGGAGCATCAGCTGCAGGTGGGTCACCCAGCGGTGCATCCAGCACATAGGTCAAATTACCAGCTGTGAGGACAATCCTCAAATTGCGGAACCAATCCGCGAAGTTGCTTCCATTGTTTTTCAACTTTTCTTTCTCTAGGAACGCATTAAAATTGATGGTAGGGGCTGCCATTGATCTACAACATATTTGCAATAGTTTAGACTAAGTTTATGACAAATTGAGTTCAAATTAATAATGAAATTAAACTAGGTGAACTCCCACTCAAAACAATATCCCTCACATTGTTTTAGTGATCACACAAACCAAATCCACTACATCAACACCGATCATCACGAGAGTTGATATAGTTTCAATGGCGAACAATCATCATGTTCATCATATCTACTATATGATTCATGCTTTACCTTTCGGTGATCCGTGTTCCGAGACCATGTCTGTACATGCTAGGCTCGTCAAGATCAAACCTTAGTTTCCGCATGAGCAAATCTGGCTTGCTCACGTTGTATACACTTGCAGAATCTAACACACCCGATCATCACGTGGTGCTTCGAAACAACAAGCTTTAGCAATGGTGCTAACTAAGGGTGAACACTTTATGACTTGAAATTGATGTGCATGAGGGATCATCTTATAATGCTACTATCGTCTACTAAGCAATACAAGATGCATAAAGGATTAACATCACATGCAATTCAATAATATGTGATATGATATGGCCTTTCTTCTTTGTGCTTCCGATCTCCATCTTCAAGCACGAACATGATCTCCATCATCACCGGCATTGCATCAAGGTCAATGACGCTTCTCCATGGTTGCCGTCCACCGGCATCAAGCGTGGAGCAAGTCTCATGAACGATGTCATGTAAGGTTAGCCCGGGCCGCTTCATCCCAACATACCGCAAGATGCAAAGTACACAAGAAGCAATCGACAATAAAAGCATCAACGCCCACAATGACCATTGTGTTCTACTCGTGCAACAGATCTACATATAGACACGGCTCTGATACCACTGTAGGGATTCGTAGCATGGAAAACAAAAAATTTCTATCGCATACAAACAAACAAGCCAAGATCTATCTACTAGATTGTAGCAACGAGTCGATGGAATAACTTACCCTCGAAGATTCCAAAGTGTTTAACGAGAGCGGATTCTCGTGGGTGATGTAGTCGTACTCTTCCCGATCTCAAGATCGTGTAGACGATCCTTCCGGCGCTGCGTTCTGGCAGCGCTCCCGCAGTCGGTCACACGTTCGGTACTCGACGAAGACCTTCCT
This sequence comes from Avena sativa, assembly GCA_916181665.1. Taxonomy (NCBI): domain Eukaryota; kingdom Viridiplantae; phylum Streptophyta; class Magnoliopsida; order Poales; family Poaceae; genus Avena; species Avena sativa. The sequence goes on along the minus strand of OV702280.1, from coordinate 380,052,165 downwards.
CTCCCTTGTTCCAGCAGGCAGCGGAGGTTGTAGCACTCTCCTCGCGATTCCGGCAGCACAACGGCGTGGTACCGGAAGTAGAGGGGAGATCCCGCAGGGCTTCGCCTTAAGCCGGAGCGAGTATGGTGGAGTATGAGAGAGCTTTAGTGGTCTAGGGTTTAGACACACCAATTAGAAGGCTCTAATCCAAAGGCTAGTGCAATTAGAAGCTCTAAACCAAAGCGGCTCTAAACCGGGGTCTAGGGCTAGGGTTTAGATTTAGAGGATAGGAACTTGTGTGTCTAGAGGAGGGGGCCCTGCCCCTCCTTTTATAGGTGGAGGGGCCGGCGCGCCAAGGGGGAGGGAGAGGAGTCCCTCCCCAACTCGTCTTGGAGGTGGGCCGCCGGTTGGAGGAGGGAACTCCTCCCCAACTCGGTTTGCCCCCTCTTTCCTCTTTCCCTCTCTTTCCTGTTTTAGCCGTTTGACTTTTCAAACTTGCTATTTGACTTTTCAATTAAGGATTCAATTTAATCCTTTATTTGGAACAGCGAGAACACTAAGTACATGATGCAATCATTCCAATATGCAATGACACATTCATGTACCCCTTCCCCTCCGGAGTGCCGGACATTCCGGAACCTTCTAGAACATTCCTGATGAAAACACCGAAATCATTCCCAAACTCCGAAACGGGACTTTCCTTATATGAATCTTATTCTCCGGACCATTCCGGATCACCTCGTGATATCCCGGATCCCATCCGAGACTCCGAACAACATTCGGTCTCTTTCTCATAATACCATAACTACTCAAACAACGTCGAATCCTTAAGTGTGTCTCCCTACGGTTCGTGAATTATGCGGACATGATCGAGACACTTCTCTGAACAATAACCAATAGAGGAATCTGGAAATTCATATGGCTCCCACATATTTCTACGATTACTTTGCGATCGAATGAACCACTTACATACGATACCAATTTCCCTTTGTCTCACGATAGTTTACTTATCCGAGGTTATGATCGTCGGTATCTCTGCATACCTAGTTCAACCTCGTTACCGATAAGTACTCTTTTCTCGTTCCCGTGATATGTGATCCCTTGTGATCCAGTCACATGCTTGCAAGCTAATTGGATGACATTCCACCGAGAGGGCCCAGAGTATATCTATCCGTCATATGGATGGACAAATCCCACTCTTGATCCATGTGTTTCAACCAATACTTTCCGAACACTCAATGCCACCTTTATAGCCACCCAGTTACGGTGTGGTGTTTGATGTCATCAAAGCATCCATCCGGTAAAGGTGATATGCATGATCTCATGGTCGAAGGAATTAGGTTACTATGTATCAGAAAGCATATAGCAATTGAACTATTGAAATGACTTGATCTTTATGCTACGCTTATCTATAGGAGTATGTCCACCATATCATTCTCCTAACGATATGATCTCGTTGTTGATAACATCTCAATGTTCATGATAGGGAAACCTCAATCATTTATCAACCAACAAGCTAGTGAAGTATAGGGGCTATACTAGGGACTTCAAATTAAGTCTACAAATCACACAAGTATCAATGTTTCCTTGTTAATACTATTATAGCATGAATGTAAACATTTATCATAAACACAAAGATATAATAATAACTACATTTATTATTGCCTCTAGGGCATATCTCCAACACAGATCTCCACGAAACAGTCTGTAGCCGCCGCCACCATCGTCCCTAGATCAGGGGGATCTGAAGCTCTTCTTGGCACCCTGTCGGAGGGGATAGATCATCTCGGAGGCCTTCTTCATCACCATGCCAGCCTCCGGTATGATGCGTGAGTAGTTCACCCTTGGACTATGGGTCCATACAGTAGCTAGATGGTTGTTTCTCCTCCTTTGTGCTATCATGTTTAGATCTTGTGAGCTCCGTTCATGATCAAGATCATACATGTTGTGTTTGCGGGGATCCGATAGATATTGAGATACTATATCAGATTGATTATTGATTCTATCATGTCAGATTGATTATTGATTCTATTATGTCTATGTTATTTGTGATCTTACATGCTCTCCATTGCTAGTAGCTATCTTGGCCAAGTAGATGCTTGTGACTCCAAGAGGGAGTTTATGCTCGCTAGTGGGTTCATGCCTCTAGTAATCTGGGGAAGTGACAGAAATCCCTAAGGTTGTAGATGTGATGTTGCTACTAGGGAGAAAACAACAATCTTTTGTTCATGGAACAATTGTATTGTTTACTTTACACATATTTCTTAATGCAATTATCCGTTGCTTGGAACTTAATACCGGAGGGGGTTCAGATGATAATCTGAAGGTGGATTATTAGTCATAGATGCAGTTGGATTACGGTATGTTTATATTGTTGTAATGCCCAATCAAATCTCATAGGAGTCATGATGACTAGTATATGCATTGTTATGCTTCCTCAATCTATCAATTGCCCCGCTGTAATTTGTTCACCTAGCACGTTATCTATCTTAAGGAGAACACCGTTTGTGAACTATGGACCCTGGTACAATCTTTACCATTGATACATCATCTACTGTTAGCGTTTACTTTCTACAAGCAACCTTTACCTTCCATACTATACGTTTAATCCTTTGTTTTCAGCAAACCGGTGAGATTGACAACCTCACTGTAAGTTGGGGCAAAGTCTTGAGTTTGTGTTGTGCAGGATTCCAAGTTGTTAACAACACCTTGGAGTTGTTTCCTTGCTCCTACTGGTTCGATAACCTTGGTTTCATAATTGAGGGAAAACTTGCTGCTGTGCTCATCACACCTTGCTCTTGGAGTCTCCCAACGAGGCTCTACAGTCATAGAGCCACATCATGCACCAATGAATGAACTTAGGGTGCAAAGTATATATCCCACCGGGTAAAAGAACTCATCATCCAAGGGCGGTGATAAATGGCGGGTACATGTAAAAGTTGTAAATTTACAAGAGGTCGCAGTCACTTTGCGAACAAAGGCCTCGGCCACCCCTCACACGCGCATAACTCTAACTCTACCTCTGGCATTCCTAGGGTGGTACCCTAATGTATATCTTGCTTCATTTAGCAAATTTCTAATTGTTTGCATTTAATTCTTCAACTCATCGTCCCCTCATTTGGGAATGACATGGGTTTTGCTTATTAATATTGCTTAAATAGCAAACATGGAACCTACGAAATGAGTTCACTAAATCTTGTTTACTATTGACTTGGTCTCCTAATTTTTTACTATCTAAGTCAACATCAGAAGGTTCAAGGCACAAACAAACATGAGGCTTTTTGAAATATTGGATGCTTTAGGTTTGTGAGAATTTTTTAAAAGTTTATAAAAATCTAAAGCATGGATTAAACATTTGATAAAAGAATTATAATAAACTACATTTATTCCAAAATGTAAGCCTTTTTGGCAGCACAATTTGAACTGTTTGAAAGAATTAAATTTTGAAACAGACAAAATATATTTTAATAATACACTAGAACCACCTCTAGTTAAGATATTTCTTCTCTTAAAGGTCTCTATCTTGATATTTAATGATATTAAATATATACATCGACACATACCCATAGTAAACTCTTATGCATCTACTACATGATTATTACACCATAGATAATTAATTCAAGGATTTTTTTATTACAACATAGAATTTAAATTTAACACAAGTAAACTATTGAGTGATACATTCCAACTTAATAACAAATAATACTATAACTAATTTTCACAAACATTGTTATGTGGTTACCTATGTCATCTAACAAAATAAATTGTATTAGTTAGTGCTAGACTAAGAAACATAAGTTCAAATAAGTATAAATGTTTAGTATAAAATATATTTATTTTTATTTGCCCCGGTTATTTTTTTTCCTGCTCTCAAAATTTGTAATGAACCCGGATCACAACGTATGATTATGTGGTCGCAATGAAAGCCATGAGTGAGGGATTTTCAGAGGATTATGAAGGAAGTTCCCCATCAAATTCAGCAACAAGTGAATTTAGCGTTGGAAGTTCCACTGGCCTTCACCACAGGGGTCCTTGGTTTGCACCTGTAGGAACATCTCAAGTAAGCAACGTGTTTCAAGTGTTACATCTCTACAAGTTTGGTTATGAATCTTTAGCTAGAAAAAAATGACAATCTATACTGTTGGAAAACAATCTAATGGTGATACTAATTTTACTTGTGCTGAAACTTTTATCAACATATGAAGAGATCCAACACTTGGACACTTGGACACTTGGAGGGTATCTTCTAATGTTGATCCTGACGCCGTCTGGTCTTCTGAAACAACAAGCAGAGGCAAGAGGCCGGTCAAAATGAGCTCCCTGAGTCTTGCAAAGTTGGACAAGGACAAGGTGATGCGAGCCACAACAAAAGCCCGGGCATCTTCATCCATTCTCCGGCCAATAGACGACACTAGCTCCAGTAGGAACACGAGCATCAGGAGTGTTGACTAGAGTGGTTTGCAACGGCTATCATCTGAATATTTTATCTTTGTCTAGAAATTAGTTAGTTTTTGAATAATCAGTAGTACTCTTTTCATCGTGTGAACCAACAGTATCGGTAAGGTTTTGTCCCGTAGAAGGTTTACCTGCCGTGACTGGATCCAACTCCAATTAAGATTCCAAGTTTGTTGTTTCGTTAATTACAATTGTCCTCGAGAGATTTGAGGTTGCCATCGGTTTCCTTGTTTTTTTCTCCTTCTTGGGGTGGGCTTATGAAGCGAGTCTGCACCTGTCTGCAGAGATGCAGAGAGTTCTCCTAGTTCTATACCTGTTGTGGCTGGGGTGCTCATCTCTATTAGATTTTGTTTCGGCGGGAGTATGTGCTGCTAGTATTCAGTTTGCAAATACTCTGGCGAGAATGGACTGTCAGCAACTGGTCGATCACTATGTGATTGGGGCGTGAATAGGTCCTGGGTGGATGTTGGCTTTTGGTGAGGTGCATAGTATTTCTGAGTACACTATTGGTGTTATAGCGGCAGTTGGATCCCATGCTGTGATGTTTATGCAGGCTAATCAATCTTTCCAATCCCCAGTGTGTGTCACTAGATATCCATGATTGAGGATTAAGGAAAAAGGGACGAAGGAAAGAAGATGGAAGGTAAGCCAAAAAAGTCCGAGATGAGGGGCGGTGGTAGGATGGTGAGCAGAAGCGGCCATGCATGAGAAAGGATTGGGGCGAGACGAGGCCAGGCCGGCCGGTGGAGGAGATCGTGGTGGGGAACGGCAAGAGCAATGGGCGCATCGATTGCCGTTGCTGATAGCCAGAATTGGGCAGCGGGCAAAGGAGGCGGCCGGGCCAGGAGTTTTCTCTGCTTCTCGACTCTGTTTCGTCAAAGTGGCACGAGGAAATATATTTCCGGACAAAAAAGAGAAGCAAACCATTACGGCGTGGTCGTGGCAAACCAGAAGAAACACAGTAGTAGTACAGATACAAATACAAATACTAATAGAGAAGCAGTTTGCAACCACCATGTGAATTTTAAACTAGGTCATCCAGTACAACCCCTGCACCTAAACTCGTATAAATACGTTTACATATATATACTTAAACCTGTATACAAACCGAGTGTTATCCATGTATAGACATATGGAGGATGCGTCGTTATACAACGTTCTTTCCGCACGTACACGATCCCGGCTAGCCCACCATCCCGCGTCGATCGCCGTCGCCCCGGCCATCGTCATGATTGCCGCCACCGGCCATCATGACAACAGCGGGCGCTCGGCCGCACCTCTTGGAACGCCCTCCTCGTTCACCGCCACGGCCCACACCGTGCAGTCCACAAGCGAGCCAAAATCTATCAGAATTAGTATTTACTAACACTTTGATTGGATATGTGTGATGCTGATGCTATGTAGTACATGAGCTTGAAGATTCCGTGATGCGCGTTCAGCCGGATTGTTTGGCGGCTTCGTGCTGCCTCCATTGCACCGCTGCCTCCACCATGGCACCGCCGTGCCAGCCCCACCAGCACATATCTACAAAACGCTGGCGATGGTCCGGCGAGCAGTTGTACGTTTTTCCCATTTGCGTAGAATCGTACCAGTATAGATATTTTTGCTAGAGAAACTATAATTTGGTTGGACTATACAAATTAGTATAGGGCTTCATATACATGTTTATACTAATTACGAAGGGTATCAAGCGATCTGAGCCATCCTTGTGTTTAACAATATACGGGTTTATACAAGTTTAGGGGGAAGGGGGTTATACTGGATCAGAGGCCTTTTAAACTAACCAACCAACACAGTACTTATCTCTTAGGACGGGCGTTATATGTTGATCCAAATTCTATAAAGTATAGGCCAACTTCCGACGAGCAGAGCGAGGCCCGTCGAAGACCTAGGTTTCCACCGTTATATAAACCTCTTATAAGCTGCCGGCTGGGATGAGTTGCATCTGTGAAAATCCCCAACGTTCTGTAAACACTCCCCGATATAGTAAAGTTTCGCTGGTGGGTGCCCGTGGTTTTTTCCTCTCTTTGTTGGAGAGTTTTTTCATGTTAAATCTATGTCCTATTTGCTGTGATTTCATTTTCATTCTTTGTTATTTACTTGTCGCAATTATAACACTTATGAACTTTGGCAATTGCCATCCAGCGTGTCACTGGTTTCGGTTGCGCCATTTCCTCCTCAAACATCACGTTATCCATGTCCTCCTCTGTGAGTCCCATCCTCTCCATCATGCTAGCAACCTCATCAGTGCTCCCTCTAGCCGACGATGCATGCTTCTCCATGATCAGATCAACACCCCTCCCTCTACAAACGGCAAAACCCTAGATTGCAGTGTCAATCCAGAGTACCAAGGCTGGGAAGGGGTGCCAGCACCCCCTTGATCAGCCCAAGAACACCGGTGACAAACTAACAACTACGATGGAGGGATTGGAAAAGATAGACACAATGACGACATTGCTTGCGAGAGAACCCTAAACCCTAAAGGGAGGGGACCAATATTTATGTGCAAATATATGATATGCTCAACCGCGAGTGCACTGGTAGAATTTTTTTTTAAGAATACGCGAAAGTGTACTAATTTTTATAGAATGTGGTTAGCTTGTTACAGGAAATGGTGGCCGTGATGCGAATAAAACAGCCACCAACACCACTCAACTCCACTATACAAAACTGGCTACTCTTTCCCGTTTACCTGTCCTACTCCTCCCTCTACACCTACAGTCCCTCGTCTAGCCATAGACCATGGTCTCAGCTCATCAAGAATCCAGTTGGCCAAAATTTCCATTGAGAATTGTCTTGTGGCATCTTCAAAAGCCCAAGCATTACGAATTTTTCCACAAGGACCAGCAAACTAGTGTCACTGCCATGTCCAGCCTCCTCCTGTCTCTGCTCTGAAACCTAACTCGCTCCACGCTCCACCACTTCTGCAGAGTGTTGTTGTTTGCCGGCACATTCCCTTTCCACCTCAGCTATCTGAAACATGTGTACCAGACATGTCTAGCAAATGGGCACTGAATCAAGATATGCTCAGTCGTATCTTCCTCCTGGAGACAAACAAAACATGCCACGCTCTCGGCTTGCAGGCCGTGACTCAATCTCCTAACAGAGGTCCAGAGCTTATGCAAGACGGCCAACCACATAAATATTTGATATTTGAGTGGTGCCTGGACTGACCAAATGGCCACTTCTAGAGAGGCTCTGCAATTCCAAAGTATTCTGCCCGATGGTTCATCGCCATGTATGCAGAATTAGCGTTCTAGTGACCTGAAGGTGTCCATGGCTATCTAAACTCCTCTTCCTTCCTATATATCTCGGATATCGCCACCCATAATCTGATGCACTAGGCGGCTCCTTGCTGGGTTAGAGCATCTCCATTTGTTTTCCAAGGAGGGCCTCCCAAGTTCCAAGGGCGTTTTTTTTTCCATTCGGAACACGAAAAATTGCCCAGTCGCGTTTTTTAGACGCTAGTTTTCGTCGGATTTTTACATCCGGGATTCCCAGTGCGAACCAGGGACGCCGGGAAGCACCTGGAAATATGGATGGCACCCGCCGGGTATGGAGGCGGGTGTGGCACCTCCATACCCTCCTCCACCACCTCTCCCCGTCACCACTACCCGCCTCCATACCTGCCGGCGGGTCCAAGTTTCCACCAGACCCGTGACCCGGCGGGTACCCGCGACCTGATGGGTACCCGCGAAGGTACGTCCCCGCTTCCGACTGCTCTCAGCCACCGGCGGCAAACGGACTCTCTCTTGTCCGTCTCCTTGCCTTCCCCTGCTATTCTATGTCGAGATCCGCACGCCGAGGAGGAAGCCAAGCCAAGGCCCACTCCCCTAGGACGGGATATCCAACAACTCCTCGCCATTTTCTTGTTGGCGCAGTGGAGCGCAACAGAGTGAGGTTCATTGGTTGCGCGTCTGCTTGCTGGCATGGGCCGTCGCCGGTGTCGCTGCGTCCTCCAACTCGAGCCTTGGCGATGGCGATAGGAAGGAAGGAAGGACAGAGGCGAGAGAGCGCATAGGAGGCAGCGAGGGGAATAGGGCAGGGGCGACGCGGGGTGGGAAAACTGAGAGAGTGAGGAGAGAACACGGGGTTGGACTCAGCCAGGGTTAGGCACTTATGGTTTCTAGTAGACACTTACACGTGGGGCCCACTTGTAGTTGACGGGCCTACGGGTTAAAGGGTATGGGTTTACCACCTCCAGACCCGCACCCGCTAGACCCACTGGGTCTAGATATTTATCACTAAGCAGACCCATGGGTTTTCTTTTTAACCAAACCCTCCTCCATTTGATGCGGGTACCCACCGGGTTAGCGGGTGACGGGTACCCATTGCCATCCATACCTGGAAATACCGGATGAAGCGAAAAAAGGGTGAGCCAACCCTGTCGGCGACACAAGGCCGAGCTCCCACCTTTTTCTCCCCCTTGCTGCCATGTCGTCGCCTATCTATGCCGAATTAGGCCAAACTATGCCGAACTAGGCCGAATTTGGACGAACTATGCCGAATTTGGACGAACTAGGCCGAACTAAGCCAGACTATGCTAAATTTGAGTCAAATTTGGGCGAAATTTCGCCGAACTATGTCGAACTAGGCCAAACTAGCCGAACTAGGCCGAATTCGAGCTGAATTTGTGCGAAATGTCATCGATTTTGCCTTGCCTAGGAACGCGTCTGAGAACACGAGTGGAAAATTGGTCGTTAGCGCCAAATTTTGTAGTAGGAACGTTGAATCGAGTGAAGGTGCTCTTAGCGCTTTTTTAATGTCAGAGAGACACCTGTTATCCTCTAAACCTGCTGCCATCGCTGGTCGCTCCTGCCTCCCATGTCGCTCTGGGGCGATACCGGGGGCCCCAAACCCTAACCGCCCAAAAGCCCCCACCGCCTCCCCTCCCCTCCTCGCCGTCGTCGGTGGCGGCCTCCGGCCGTCGGCGGCGGCGACGCGACTCCTCTATGCTGTTATTTTTCTTTTAGTTTTTCTCGGTACGTTCAGCTCGAGTTAACCCTCCTACTCCCCACACGAACACTAGCCAAGAGGGCTCTCCTGGACCCCTGTTGGCAGATCCGCCTCGGCCCCTCGCGAAACTACTCTCCAAGGCGCAGATCTGGCGATCTTCTCTCCCCGTGGCTCCCTGTAGACAGAGCTCTCGATCTGTTGCGTCCCGGTCGCCTCATGCTATGGTGCCTCGCTGGGAGCTCGCCTCCTGCTCGACTGTGCGTCCGGCAGGAGACCTGCTCAGATCCCGTCGGCCCATCCCTAGGCTCCCGGATTCACAGGTGGTGGTCTTAGCGGCGGGACGGCGGTACCTGTTGCGCATGGTGCTCGTCGACGCGTGGTTGTGAGGGGTTTTAGAGGAAGCGGCGGTGGCGCGCCCATAACGACGGTGCTCAATCTACGTGCTTGTCAGCGCCGAAGGTCGGCACGCTCGATCCGTTCACTGGGAACCGGTCGGCGGTGTGGGGATCGCTGCGTCGGCTTTAATAAAGGAGGTGGTCCTAGGGTTTCTTTCACGCGAAGATGAAGATCTGCTTGATGTCTGCCCTTGTTGATCTGGTCTGGAGAGACGAGTCCCGGAAGGCTCCGCCGGCGAACTCCCATGGGCGTATCATGCCTGGAGATTGCTGGATCACAAGATATTTGGTCGTGCGTACCTTGTTGTTCTGTCCGTTTGGTTTCAGCAGAAGCGTTGCGAAGCTTTGCTGTTTGTTCCCACCAAGTTCCATTCAACGAGCCATGGTGAAGTCAGATGCGAAGAGTGTCAGGAAAGCGGAAATATGAGGGTAGCGATGGTGATTTCAGTTTTTGTGGCGACGGAGAACCGGCTGCGTGATCTGTGACTCGCAGCAACGACTATTTGTGGAGGGATACAACACAGGAGGAGTTCCCGGTCTTACCTTGTAGGGTGAAAATCCAAGGTCTGTCCTTAACTGGTTGTTCCTGGCAATGACCTTGTTGAAGGCATTGTTTTGTGAACGAGGACTTTCTCCAAGGTGAAAACATATGATCTTTGATCGGGCAACGACGGCGCTCGGGAACTGTTTCCTTCTTGAAGACGTTGTTATTAAAGTGGAGGACTACTGGTGTTGTTATGATGGTGTCAGTATCGTTGCTTTAAGGAATAGTTCTCTCTAGCGGGACTTTTCCTTTTCTTTTTAATTTTTTTCTAAGCTGTGTGCATCTGTAAGACCGCTAGAACATACGTTATTGTAGAGGCCGAATATAATTGGTGTCCTGTAATATTAATATATACTCCTAAAAAAACTGCCGCCATCGAGTGAAGGTGCTCTTAGCGCTGTTTTAATGTGAGAGAGCCACTTGTTATCCTCTAAACCTGTTTTTTTTAAGGACCGTGCTAACGCGCGGCGCCGCACAGCACCTGTCCCGTGTAATCCTTTGCTCCAGTATACGCACTACAGTGAACGAAAAGATGTACCAAATAGTTGAGCCGACCCTAAAAGCCGGCAACAGCGGACCGAGCTATTGCATGCGCATAGACCAAACTAGCAGGACATCTACTGCGTTCTCCCGATAAAACAATGGACCCATGCACCAAGCATGCCTCTCGAGCATAAATGCATGATGGTTCAAAAAAGCCACTAGCCTCTAGCAGCATGTCTCGGTCGTGAATATGTTTGCTAGTTCCTCAAAAAATGTATTTAACAATAGCTATTAGATTAATTACCAACAACTATCAGGTTATTTAACAATAGCTACCATATTCTTTAAACAAATACCAGATTCTCCAATATATTTAGCGGGTTAATTAGTAGTAATAGCTATCAGACTATTTAGGCATAGCTACGAGATTATTTATCAATATCTATCAGGTTATTTAACAATAGCTACTATATTCGAAACAACTACCAGGTTCTCTAATAAAATTAGCAGAATACTTAGTAACAGTTACCAAATTATGTAGCAATAGCTTCTATATTATTTATGAATAGCTACCGGGTTAGTAATAACAACTACCGGGTTATTTTGGAGTAGCTACCGGGTTACTCCAATACATTTAGAGTATTATTAATAACAACAAGTACCAGATTATTTAGTAATAGCTATTCAATTATTTATCAATAGCTACCATATTATTTAACAATAACTATAGCTATCAAGTATTCTGAAAAAATACAAAAATTCTGGCATTCTTGTAAAAAGTAAAAAACATATATTAGATCGCCTATGCAATCTATATTCTCAATGTTATAAGAATATGTAGCTCACAGAAAATTTGTTCAGTTTAGAGATTATGTACATGATCAAGCGATAGGGTGTGTGTGCTCTCAGTAATAAGGTTCTAGGCGTACCGTAGCTGTTCGATTTAGAAGAAAAAAATCTGGACAAAACGTTTGTGTACAGTGGAGCATAGCAGTAGGCTAGGCAAGGGTACCGTAGCATGCACCAGCTTAGTAGTAGCAGGAGTACTGTGTAGCAGTCAGCCTACTGAAAACGTGTTCTAGCCATGTTGAAGCAGTGGTTAAATGGGCCCTCTCGCTTTTAATCCATGTATCGCATGCACGAGCCAGACGAGGCGCTTTTCGAATCTCCACGCGCCGCACCACGAAGAGGACGCAGGTGCGACGCCTGTCATTAGATTTTTCCTTTTTTAAAACCTGCTTTTTTTTAAAACCTGCTGCCACTGTTTTTGTACAACCTTTCGTTGACTAATCTTGACAGGCCTGCATATACGGCCCAAATAGGCTTCCATAGTCCCAGGTGGCAACCACGGAAGCCCAAGAGAGTTACGGCCGCTACGCCCCGTTCCAACCATCCGTCACCCCCAATTCCACCTGCACACCCCACCGCCGGCTTCCGGCGACCGCCGTTTGCCGGCCTACAGGTGATGGATCGCGCATCCACTTGATGGATCCATCGGCGGTAGAGCCCGCGCCACCACGGGCTGCCGCGGGCGTTGGGGCAGAGCCAGCGGAGGGGAGCAGGCAGCGGCGCAGGACCGCGGTCCGCGGCGTGCTCGGGGTGGCCTTCCCCATCGCGGCGTCATTCCTCTTCTCCTTTCTTGTCGGTATCGCTGGCCTCGCCCTCGGTGGACTCTCCTCCACCGCTTCGGTCTCCATGCCCTCCACCTGCCGCATCCTCTCCACTGGTCGGTCACTATTCCTTCCCTTCTACTTAGCTTCCCGATTTACTCCCATGCTGTTCCTAAAGCTTTGAAATTTATCCAGGGTGCTAAATAAGCATGCCAATTAGCTATTTTGGTGCTTTAGAGTGAATATCTTACTGCAAATTTTAGGATTGATTCCACTTTTTGTGCAACTTTATCATTACTTTACCATTTCCCCCACAAGGTCTAAGAGCTGCTTATGTATTACCGAGTTAGTGTGTAACTATGTGCTATCACTAGGTTGTCTGTTGGATGTTGATCATAGTGTAGCTCAGTTAGTAAGCTTAGGATGTGATCACTTCCCCTTTTCTTTCCTTCTGTTAAGATCGAATTGCGTTGATCAGATGTGGACCAGTTTAGCTTGATGCCGTTGTTCGCAAATTGTAGGCGTGGACATTCGGTCGTCAAAGGTTTGCGAGCTTGGACTGTTGAACTATAGAGCTAAGCATGTATTTTACCCCTCAAGCAATCGAAGATTCCGCTGCCATGATGACTACTACTGGGCTTCAGTTTTTGAGGTGAGAATTTATGCTGTAAGCATACGTTGTTGTATGTTTCTCTATGGTACAGCTAAAAAGAGGTGGTAAAGCTATTTGTTCAACATTTCACTAGCTTTATATTCTTTTACCAGCACAGTAACTTGCTATAAATCTGGCATTTACTAGTTATGAAGTTATTCTCAAGTCTATTTGTTTTGATATATAAAGATTTGATGCTTTGTATGTGCGCTGAAGTCCCAACTTCCAAATAAGGCAATAATTGATGAACAATTTTAGCTGTAGTTTTAGCTTGTCCATGAAGGACCTCCAAAGGGAGGCATCATTTATTATCATTTTATAAATATCAGCTTGCAGTCATGGACAGCTTGCTCGCACTTTTCAGCTTAATACTAGCTCCGTTTCAGGGCTTAAGGCGCACACGTTTTCCAAAGCAAAGTTTGACCGAAAGAATTGAACAACAAAATCTTGATTATATTGTACATAATTAGTACCAATGGATTCGTATTGAAAAATACTTTCCAGTGATACTAGTTTTATACCAAAACTCTTTACGTATTTAGAGTAATTCTTGGTCAAAGAAAAAACACGCAAAACGAGGACGCCTTAAGCCCTGAAACGGAGGGAGTATTAGTAGTCACGAGCCTTGCTACATGTGTTTACTTAATTAGTTTGTTCTCACTTGTGTCGTGGATTTATACTGTAGGTTGAATACACAGAATATTTTTCTGGCCAAACATCGTATGCCCTGGCAGAGGCTCCAAAAGAGGCTCTTCCTCACAGTTGCCGACCTGATTTTGGTGCTGCATGGTCAACAACAGCGAAGTTCAAGGTACTCTACCATGGAACACCTAGCTCACGTCGGAAGTACTTAGTGTTCTCTGCATCGAATCATCAGTTGTTTGCATGCCCTTTCCCTATACCATGTTAAGTATTTAAGAGGTTGTCATTTTATTATCATCTTTTCTTGTAGGTCAATGAATCATACAGTTGCAGATACACATTAGGGAGTACCAAAGCCGACGTTTATCCGGACAAGCTATTTAATTGTACTGCTGAGGAACCTTCAATAAGTGAAATGCTGAAAAGGATATTTGTACTGTGAGTATATATGCCCCTCTATTTCTACCTGCTACATGGGTATCGCTGTACCTTCTTCACAATGTGTTAATATCATGTTAATCCACATTTCCTCCATCAGATGGAGTCACGTAGATAGCCAAACCTACTTGTGGCTCTTTTTGGCTCTGGAAATCATGCGTATCTGTTGGGGTAGTTATGTATAGTTGTATACTTGGATTGTACTGTTGCATCACCATTTTATTTCAAGTGTTAAACTCTAGGAACTTAATAACTTTTACCGCCTACAGAATCGCATATCTGTGTTGACTGGTTACAATGGTCACCTTTTATTCTTCCCTTCTTCTAATGGTCATGGTCGTTGCATTTTCTTCCGTTTAACTTGACATCAAAATATGACAGGTTTTCAAAGTCGTACATGTCAAAGGATTTCAGTTCAGGATGGATGCTTGGATATGCAGCAGCAGGGGTTTTGGCTGGCATGCTGAGTTCTCTAGTCATCACTATAGTCTTACGAAGCTTCCGTGGAGTGTTCCTTGCTGCCGCCAGGTGGGCAGTGAGCAATCATAGCATCAGGGTGTTCGCGTATCGTTTTAAGCGAGCCTGTCTTCTTGTAGCATATGTATCTTTTGTTGGCTGGATAACTTTGCAGTACAGCAAAATGATTGGTTTGAAAGAACTGTTGTTGGATTACGAACTCATGGAGAGGTTCATGTAAAATGTACATGTGTCAGCAATGTATATCGTACAAGCTGATTTCTGGTCCTCGGTGAAACTGTTTTTTTGTTTCATTCGAATTCCTCTGATGTAACTTATCGTGTTTTGCTACGGTATGTGGCTTGGAATGCCAAATTCTGCTGCAGCATGGCAAATGTATTCCAGGTAGATTAGTCTTCTGGCTGCTACAGCACATGGGCAACCTTCATCTGTTGGAACCTGTAACATGTATCCAGTTCACGATCGTCATAATTTGGGGCTTTAGCTGGATTCTTCTCCCATTAGGAAATATGATCTAACTTTCTGGCTTTGAATGCAAATCACGGTTTTAGGGCCTCTTGAGTTTTCTGGAAATTTTCTACAAAAGGAAGAGGTCCTAAAATGAATAGTATGAATAGTTATGGCTGTTCTTCAAACTGATCTTTTGCATCGGATCAGGGAAAAAGTGTTTGACGAACTATGACTAAAACTTTTACTTCTGGAACGTTTTTGTTGCCGCTGGAGTTCAACTGTTTCAAGTATATACTCATCACTTGGCATAGTTATGTAATCTTGAATTGTACCATTGCATTATCACTTCATTTCAAGTGTTAAACTTTAGGAACTTAATAACCTTTGCCGTTTACATAATCTGCATATCTGCATTGGTTGGTTAAAATGGTCACCTTTTATTCTTTCCTTCTTCCAATAGTCATGCTCATTTATCTTAACATTTGCATTTTCTCGCTTAACTTGAGATTGAAATGGCAGATTTTCAAAGTCCTATAAGTCAAAAGATTTCAGTACAGGATGGATGCTTGGATATGCAGCAGGGGTTGTAGTTGCCATGAGCTCAATGTTGATCACTACAGTACTACGAAGCTTCTGGGGCATGTTCCTTCCTGCTGCCAGGTGGTCTGTGAGCAACCATAGCATCACGGTGTTTGCTTATCGCTTCAAGCGAGCCTGTCTTCTTGTAGCATATGTTTCTTTTGTTGGGTGGATAACTTGGCAGTACAGCAAAATGGTTGGGCTGAAAGAGCTTTTGTTGGATTACAAACTCATGGAGAGGTTCTTGTAAATAGTAAATATTGTTGGCAATCCGGCGATGTGTATCGTACAATCTGACTCTTGTCCTCGATGAAACAGGTTTATGTTTCACTCGAATCCTCTGATGTAACTTGTCTTGTTCTGCGCAATATGCAGCCATGAACAGCCAATATTGTTGCTCTGCTGAGAACCAACCCGTGGTTGGATGGTTAGGAGGACAGTGGTACCCCCAGCCCACCAGAGTTCAAACCACAGGTCTGACGCTTTGGTGTCTCATAAAGGCGGAATATTCTTTCAGTGGAAGGCGACGTTCCCGTCGATAGCGAGGTTCCTACGGTGACTTCGTCAATTTCAAGACCCGCTGGCTCAGTCTCTCGGAGGTTCTCATAGATGTAGGGTGTGTGTGCGTTTTTTCATAGGGGTGAGTGTATGTACGCATTGTGAGCATTTGCGTTGTATTGTGTTTCTCAAAAAACAAATATTGTTGCTCTGCTCATGGCATATGTATTTCGTAGGTAGATCAGTCATGTAGCCATGTGTTGCAACTTAGCATGTATACAATTCATGACAATGACAGTTTGGGATTTCGCTCATTCTTCCATTTGGAAACATGGTCTAATTTTCTGGCTTTGAATGCTAATCTCTGTTCAAGGGCCTCTTTTGATTTTGCTGGACGTTTTTTACAAGTCAAAGAGACCTCAACAGGGATAGTTATGACTGTTATTTCAGAGTTCAGACTGATGGTCTCCATGGCATCGTAGATAAATGCTGAAGGAACTTTGCTTAAAACTTTTTGTTAGGGGAACTTTCCATGGCCGTTGGGAATTCAGAATTTTTTTTCTTAGGGAAGTAGAGCACTTCTCCTGAAGTCCCTGGGAGGGATATTCTTATTTCAAAATTCAGATGATATTTCACATATAAAAGCTGTTCGCTGGCATGTTTGTTTCCTCAGAAATAGTAGAGCCCTACACCTTCCTAGGACCGTTTGGGTGCATTCTGCAGCAAATTTTTTTTTAAACGTATCATAAAAATACCGCGGTTTCTGAAAATACCATGTTTTAAAGCTTTTGCAAAAACTGCAGTTTTATATACTACAGTACGTACTCTGGTAATTTGCAGAACGGAGGTAGTATAAAAAAGAGAGAGGTCAGACCTCTTTCAACAGCTGAAGTATTTATTGCCTTGGCATGAAAATGTTGCAGTTTTAAAATACTACTTTGATTTTAGAAACACTTCACGGCTGAAGAGAGCCTTTATCTCTTTCTGAAAAAAAAAACTTTATGACCAGGAAAAAAGTACTACTGTGATCGACACCTGCTTGGCCCCCGTTTCCCATTTTGACATGGCTCCCTCGGCATATTCGGTTTAAAATTCGTGTTTCACAGCTTTTATTACTGCACGTGCTCCAGACGAATACAGGATCCTTCCCGGCGAATGGTCAAGTCGCGCGCGTATCCGGTTGACCTCCAAAGGCGACGGGCCGACGAATCCTCCGAAGCACGACCATCCCGTGGCCCGTGGCATCCACGGCACGGAAACGGGACGGGAAGTCGACGGCCGTAACCAAGTTGGCATGCAATTCGTGCCCGGGTCGTACTAGAGCAGCAGAGCAGAACCTGACGCCAACGGATGACTTCAACGACGATGTCTCGCGAACTCCCCCGGAAGCCGTGGAAGGGAGGAAAGGAAGACGCCTCGATCAATCAGCTCGTTTTACTAGTCTATCTATCAACGAGACAGACACCGGCACGGCACGATACAGTTCATTTTGACAAAGACATGCGCCGCCGCGCCGTCCAGGAAGCAGCCGCGCCGGCCGAGCACCACGGGAGCCGACGCATGGTTGTGCAGGCGCACTGCGAAAATTTAAATTTGTTGATGTTTGTCCAGCATATGATAAAATATGTTTACCTCCTTTTTTAGGACGCAGTAGGAGTACCTTTCTTTACAAGAAAATTGCAGTCGTCACCATCTTTTGTGTAGTTTGTTACACAAAACACGAAACAAACTATTTTTTGCAGCTAGCACAGCTTATTGTTTAATTCTTTGCGCCCAGCCTAAATTAGCAGCATAGCCTTGTTAACATCTTACATAACAGAGAAAATTGCAGCTAACATCAGTCCTTCTGGCATTTGTTGCACACAACATAGAAATAAGATTTTCTTTTTTGCAGCTAGCATAGTTTGTGACTTAATTATTTGCACCTAGCCCAAATGAACGGCTTAACTTACTAACATGTTGATGAAATAAATTTAGGAAGGGGATGCATTTTTTTTTACTAAAACTATACCAATTTTTCTATATTTATTGTCATTGAGATTACAACTGTATTTAAAAATAATTAGAAAATGGTATTTTAAAGCATGTCAACTACATATCCATAAAGTTTTGGTACATAATACGTTGGATTATAGGCTACATAAAAATCACAAAATCTTGTATCTGAGAAGGCAAAAAAGATCTCATTTTATTTTAACATTTTTTATGTCCTATGTGAAAATATATTTTGATACAAATTTGGCTATACATACTACACATGTACATGTATTTGTATGTTTTTAAGAGACATACAAATGTTGGTAAATATTTATTTTGATAATATATTTATTTTTTGGTAATATATTTTTTGGTAAGTGTGTTAAAAAAGATGTTTCTGTACAAATGCTACAAAGGCTGGTGTTATCTGCAATTTTCTTTTTTTTTTATCTTTAATCCTAAAATAGTACTCAGCTCTTAGCCCACATATATAGTACAGTAATAAGAGAGCACGTACTCCATATTTTAGAGAACATAGTACACCAATTTAGAACTTTTCAGCTGTCGCACCGGTGACCGGTGCTCACATGTCTAAACGGATCATGGACGCAACTTTCCGGGAAACGACCGCGCCGGCCGAGCCCGCGCCGAGACGTTCCCGGTTCGCCGTCCCCCCTATAAGAACTTCCCAACACGAGACGACGTCGTTCCATCAGTCGCCACAACAACACAACCACAGATCAGTTCCGTTGAACTTTGACCTTCCCTCCCACACGCCACACAAAAGACTTTTGATACTTGTCAAGTTCGATCACGCCATGAGCTCGCGGATGGCCGGAGCCACGCTTCTGCGCCACCTGGGCCCCCGCCTTTTCGCCGCCGCCGAGCCGGCGTCCGGCGGCCTCGCCGCGAGCGCGAGGGGCATCATGCCCGCCGCCGCCAGGATCTTGCCGGCCAGGATGGCCAGCACGGATGCCAAGCAAGTCGCCGCCGAGAAGCCCGAGGAGGCGGCCACCACGGAGCAGAGCAGCACCAAGAATGCCGTGGCCAGCTACTGGGGCGTCCAGCCGCGGAAGCTCGTCAGGGAGGACGGCACGGATTGGCCCTGGTTCTGCTTCACGGTACGTTACAGTTCCTGCTCAATTCATACCGATCAAGGTGTATGTTATGTATGCATGTGTGTTTGACCGTCTGTGTATGCGCGCGCAGCCGTGGGACACGTACAGGGCGGACACGTCGATCGACGTCAAGAAGCACCACGAGCCCCGAACCCTGCCGGACAAAGTCGCCTACTACGCCGTGCGCTCCCTGCGCGTGCCCATGGACCTCTTCTTCCAGCGGCGGCACTCGAGCCACGCCCTCCTCCTCGAGACGGTGGCGGCGGTGCCGCCCATGGTGGGCGGCGTGCTGCTCCACCTGCGCTCGCTCCGCCGCTTCGAGCACAGCGGCGGCTGGATCCGGGCTCTTATGGAGGAGGCCGAGAACGAGCGCATGCACCTCATGACCTTCCTGGAGGTGACGCAGCCACGGTGGTGGGAGCGCGCCCTCGTCGTCGCCGCGCAGGGCGTCTTCTTCAACGCCTACTTCGTGGGGTACCTCGTCTCCCCCAAGTTCGCGCACCGCTTCGTGGGGTACCTCGAGGAGGAGGCCGTGCACTCCTACACGGAATACCTCAAGGACCTGGAGGCGGGGATCATCGAGAACACGCCGGCGCCGGCCATCGCCATCGACTACTGGCGCCTCCCCGCCGACGCCACGCTCAAGGACGTCGTCACCGTCGTGCGCGCCGACGAGGCGCACCACCGCGACGCCAACCACTACGCATCGGTACGTGATGAGCATTCGCCCTTGTTCATGAACAAATTTGGCAATGTGTGTGATAGATAGACCGGTGACTGATTGGTTCGATCGATGTGCTGTGCAGGACATCCATTACCAGGGACTGAAGCTCAAGGAGGCGCCTGCGCCGATCGGGTTCCACTAATCAATTCAAACTTCAATTGCCAAATCGATCGATGATGCCGTCTCAGTTCACCACTGTTACTATCGCGCCAACAATTTATGCTCCCGTTTATGTAAATGATTTTTGTCAGATAGTACTAGTTCTTTTGCCACTCTGTTCTGGGTAATCAAGTCCGATTGTCTGAATGAGTTGTTTATGTAAGCCGGTAACACCTGTAAATATTGTATGATTGTTATAGATAATAAGAATTTTTTAATGGACGTGCAATATGCACATTCCAGGGGAAAGCTCTTGGACACGATTTGAGATAGGAATTTTTCTAATCCTTGAGAAATCTTGAACAACGCTAGTGTTGGCCTGTGGAACAGAGCAACGGCCATCCCCTAAACCAGGAGCAGAGAACACAATGCTTCTACATTGATACTTCCATCAGCGGCCAAATTACTGTAGTTCATCCAATTAGGCTCACGGGTGCGGGCGAACCCATTGTTTGAACAAATTTTCATGTACATATGGTGACATTCTATGTTAGCACACGAGTATTTGGAAAAAGAAATATTTCTTGTGTCCTGTATAAAAAAGGAAATTTGGATGCTCCAACGTTATTATTCTTCAATTTCTTTTGTGTTTTTACACAAGTCACATAAAATATATTTTTTTCGAAAAACTTATGTATAACACAAAATAATTAGATGTACACGCGATTTTTTTTTCAGATTGTTTTTCAAATTAGGTGAGATTGGACCGAACACCTTCTTTTATTAATAACGGGCAACTTTGTTCACTCATACTCCCTTCGATTCTTTAAATATAAATTTTAGCAAAAGTCAAATCATGTCAATTTTGACCAAACTTTTACAAAAAATATCACCTTCTTCATTGTCAAATCTAGCATGATATTAAATATATTTTCATATTATTTAAAATTATTACAATTGCTCATAGTTTTTTCTAGAAATTCGGTCAAACTTTACATCGTTTGACTTCAAGAAAAAAGTCATTCTATGGAACAGAGGTAGTACAAGATTGTCCAGTACGACGCAATATGGAGTCCCCCTCCCCCGCGCCACTCTCTGAGGGTCCATAGGGGAAACCTAGTTGGCCACTGCGGGCCCCCCTCTTTCCTCCCACCCACCTCTCCCGCTTTCGTTGGAGGACGCAACCGGCAAAGCCTGTGTAGACGGGGTCACTAGTGGCATGCTATTTCTAGTCATGGGAGCCGCTGGCCGGGCAGCGGCGGTGTGCACCAGCGACGTGAGGAGGGCGTGTCGTTGCGGCATGGTGGGAACGTCGTGGTGGTGTTGTAGCACATAGTGGTCGATGATGGTGGATTTGGTCGTGTTCGTCATTCATACCATATCTAGGCCTAGGCGGGCATATGTGAGCCATGGCCCTGGAACGCACTATAGGCTTGAGGGCTCGTTTCTAGAGCACAGGGATGGCACAGCAACAATGTTCATTTAAAGAGGACTTGAGAGTATTTAGACCATTTTTTTTGTCTTGACTCAACTGACTCAATTTATAGGTTTAGTGTGAATAACATTGTTTGTCATACACAGGTTTTCTCTTAATACAAGCACGAGCATATACAAAATAATATTGAGCTATTCATTATTCATAATATGAAAACTCAAAGATTTTCCTTATATTTGAAAGGTACATCATCTTTCCTGAGTTTTATCGCATCATTGACTTGACATTAATTTTACGGGTGGCAACTATAGTCAAAAGGGCTTCGCCAGCGACGAAATCACCAAGATTTAGTTGTGCTACAAGATGTTAGTGATGGCTTCTTGTGACTTGATCATGTGCTACATGGAACGGGGATGGTCAAAAATCTCGATCGATAAAATTAACAGAGGATTTTCAAAACATTGCAGAGGTTCAACATTACCTAGGAATTCTATATGTCATCAATATTTCAATATCAATATGTTTATAGGTTCTACTTATTTAAATATGTCTCAATTTCTTTTATACTAAGTGATTATGTTAAAATTGTATATAGTATCATTCTATTGGAACTATTTTGGTATTTGAATTTTTTTTTAGAGTTCGTTCTATCATAAAAAAAATTTGGTCTCTGTCACTGTTTTTACGGATCAAATCGTTAGGACGGATGACAACTTTTTTCTAGCTCCTCTTCCATTTTGACGTGCCTCTCTTGCATCCGGTAGAACGTTCTTGTTTTACTGCGCGCGTGCACACGTGATCCGTGGGAATGGGATCTTCAGTCTGCAGCTTGGCGTGCCTCCCTTGACCCACGGCGAATGGTCTCTCACGTTGACCATCCCCTTGGCATCCACGGCAAGAAAACAGCACGATCGTGCAGCAGCAGAGCAGAATCTGACGCCGCCAACACACTACTTCTGCGCCACGATCGTGCTGTTTTCTTGCGCAGAATCTGACGATGTTTCGCGAACTCCCCCGAAAGCCGTGGAAGGTGACACATGCGCCGCCGCGCACGGCTGCGCTGCAGTGGCAAGGAAGCAGCGCCCCGACCGAGCATAACGAGACGTACTTACTATCATTATGCAGTGCACTATCTCAAATTAAGTATGTTTAACTTTTTAATAACCTTAAAAATAGTATTGTTAGGTACTAGTGGGCGCTTAGCAACCCCTTCGCAGAGATAATATATTACCACTAGCATAGGTTAAAGAAACATAAACAATTTTTTTAAAACTTTTCAGCTCTTACACCGATGCTCACATGTCGATTGTCGAAGATGGACACACATTTTCCAGGAAGCGACGACGCGCCGGCCGAGAGAGACCTTCGCCATTGGCGCCCCCACTATAAAACCATTCACATACGAGACGTTGTCGTTCCATCAGTTACCACATCAACACCAACGCCACCAGCAGAAAACATACAGACCCATCAAAGGCTTTTGGCACTAGTCAAGTTCGATCACGCCATGAGCTCTCGGATGGCCGGAGCCACGCTTCTGCGCCACCTGGGCCCCCGCCTCTTTGCCGCCGCCGAGCCGGCGTCCGGAGGCCTCGCCGCCAGCGCCAGGGGCTTCGTGCTGCCCGCGGCCGCCAGGATCTTCCCCGCCCGGATGGCCAGCACGGATGCCAAACAAGTCGCCGCCGAAACACCCGAGGCGGCAACGGCGGCGACCACGGAGCAGAGCAACAACAAGAATGCCGTGGCCAGCTACTGGGGCGTCCAGCCGCGGAAGCTCGTCAGGGAGGACGGCACGGAGTGGCCATGGTTCTGCTTCACGGTACGTACAGCACAGTTCTGGTTACTAATTTGCAGCGATCAACTTTTTTTTTGGGAGGGATTTTGCAGCAAACAAGTTGTGTGTATGTGTGTTTGATCCCCTGTTCTTGTATACGCTTGCAGCCGTGGGACACGTACAGGTCAGACACGTCCATCGACGTCAAGAAGCACCACCAGCCCCGGACCATGCCGGACAGGGCCGCCTACTACGCCGTGCGCGCACTGCGGGTGCCCATGGACATGTTCTTCCAGCGCCGCCACGCCAGCCACGCGCTGCTCCTGGAGACGCTCGCCGCGGTGCCGCCCATGGTCGGCGGCGTGCTGCTCCACCTGCGCTCGCTCCGGCGGTTCGAGCACAGCGGCGGCTGGATCCGGGCGCTCATGGAGGAGGCCGAGAACGAGCGCATGCACCTCATGACCTTCCTGGAGGTGACGCAGCCCAAGTGGTGGGAGCGCGCGCTCGTCGTCGCCGCCCAGGGCGTCTTCTTCAACGCCTACTTCGTCGGCTACCTCGTCTCCCCCAAGTTCGCGCACCGCTTTGTGGGGTACCTGGAGGAGGAGGCCGTGCACTCCTACACGGAATACCTCAAGGACCTGGAGGCCGGAATCATCGAGAACACGCCGGCCCCCGCCATCGCCATCGACTACTGGCGCCTCCCCGCCGACGCCACGCTCAAGGACGTCGTCACCGTCGTGCGCGCCGACGAGGCGCACCACCGCGACGCCAACCACTACGCATCGGTACGTTCCATGAATGTCCGGCTTGAATTTTAAAGAAATGTTTGGGAATGTATATGACCGATGTCTGATTGGTTTCGTCGATATGATGTGCAGGACATCCATTACCAGGGAATGAAGCTCAAGGAGGCGCCTGCGCCGATCGGGTTCCACTAATCAGTACTACTTCAATTGATTGATCCATATGCTTGCTAGGTTTCCACATTGTACGACACCATCACCGTTGCCGATGTATGCCATGTTTATGTAAATGATTTATGTTTGTGGAGTTCTTTTGTCACTCTGTTCTGGCTAATCAAGCATTGTCTTGGTCCAGCGAATGGCATGTTTGGTTTGGAGCCACACTTTGCCATGTGGCAAGTGTTTGGTTGTAGTAGCCACAACTGCCGTTGTAGTAGTCACTTGCCCCACTTGTCATTGGTACTTTATTGCTGCTCTACAAAGTAGTAACTACCTAGGGTTAGCCATCACCATCCCCTCCCGCCACTGCGATATCCCAGCCGGGCAAAGCCTGTACGGGGGAAGGATGGCGGCAGGGCGTCCCTCCGTTGTGGTTTGGAGGCGTTGCTTGTGGCAGCGGATCTCAAGAGGGCGCCTTGGTTCAGCGCGTGCGTAGCCATGGGGACGGTCACACATCAAGATGGCCTCCTCCGCTATTGACTATCCTCCTCGATAGTGCAACAATATCCGGTCGTTGGGCGTTGCTTCGCGGCGGCTTCCTAGCGCTGGATTGCTTCCCCGTGTGGTGTGGCGGCCCACGGCGAGGAGACTTGACCAAGTGGTGAAGCGAATGAAGATGCCACCATTAACAATGGTGCCTATGGGTGTCGTATTCCTCGTTGGAGGCATTTTGAGGGGGCTTCTCTTGCTCCATGGACTTTGGGGAACCTCATTTGGGCTCCCCGGATCGAATGATGGTGATGTATGCATCACCACCCTGTGGGGGCATCATCTTTGGAGATATATATCAGCTGGACGGACGCGTGCATGGCTTTAGTGTCTAGGCACCGGTCTACACGTGTTTCTAGCGCGGGGACCAAGGTAGAGCGGTGTGGCATCTACCATTCTATGATGGCGAGTCTACGTGGCATGGTGATAAGGGTTTTCGATGACAGACATGTAAGGATGTATGCACGCAGGGAGGTGGCGCCGTCTGGCGTCATGGCGGTGTCCATGGAAGGCTTGACAAGGTCGATGTTGTGATCCCTCTGGGAGATGGGTTCGTGGAAGACGGTGCTAGCGAATGTATGCCATGTTTATGTAAATGATTTATGTATGTGGAGTTCTTTTGTCACTCTTTCTGGCTAATCAAGCATTGTCTTGGTCCAACGAATGTCATGTTTGGTTTGGAGCCACACTTTGCCATGTGACAAGTGTTTGATTGTAGCCACAACTGCGGCGTGACATTGTCTTAAGTCACTTGCTCCATTTGTCATAGAATGATTTACTAGTAAGTGTGGCGACCAATTTGTCCACAACAACAACTGCCACACATGTGACGCTGGTACTTTAGCACTAATATTGTTTTGCTGCTCTACAAAGTAGTAACTACCCAGGGTTAGCCATCGCCATACCCTCCCACCGCTGCGAGATCCCAGCCGGGCAAAGCCCGGGCTGAGGGGAGGATGGCGGCAGGGCGTCCCTCGGTTGTGGTTTGCAGGTGCGGCTTGTGGTAGCGGATCACAAGAGGGCACCTCGGTTCAGCGCGTGCGTGGCCATGGAGACGGTCACACAACGAGATGGCCTCCTCCGCTATTGACTATCCTCCTCGATGGTGCAACAATATCTGGTTGGAGGAATTTTGGGGTTCTTGTTTTGCTCCATGGACTCCCAGGGAAACCTCATTTGGGCTCCTAGTGGCTTCCTCGTGGCGGCTTCCCGGCGCTGCATTGCTTCCCGGTGTGGTGTGGCGGCCCACGACAAGGAGACTTGTGCAACTGGTGAAGCGCATGAAGATGCCACCATCAACAGCGACGCCTGTGGGTGTCATATTCCTTGTTGGAGGCGTTTTGGGGGTCTTCTCTTGCTCCATGGACTCTGGGGGAAACCTCATTTGGGCTCCCCGGAATGATGACGATGTATGCATCGCCACCCCGTGGGGGTACCATCTTTGGAGACATACATCGGTTGGACGGACACGTGCATGGCTTCAGAGGCTGGACACCGGTCTCCACGTGTTTCTAGCGCGGGGACCAAGGTGGAGCGGTGTGGCATCTACCATTCTATGACAACGAGTCTCAGTGGCATGGTGATACGGGGTTTCGATGACAGACATGTAATGATGGATGCACGCGGGACGGCGGCTCTGTCTGGCGTCATGGCAGTGTCCATGGCAGGCCTGACAAGGTTGATGTTTTGATCCCTCTAGGAGATGGGTTCGCGGAAGATGATGGTAGTGACTTCTATAGCGTGTGCGCTGATGCACGCTGAGGGTCTATTTGACTAGTTGTGCCCCTTTCTCGTTGATGGTCGGCTCTAGCAAGTTGTAAGGCTTTGTTGAATAATCTAATAAAAAGGTTGGGTGCATATTTTTGATGTAGAGGCCGGGGCTTTCAACCTCCATTTCGGAAAAAAAAGTTGGACAAAGTTTGGGTCAAAAAAAGTGTGGAAAAGTATAGGGGGAACACAAGCAACCATGCCAAATAGAGAAATCATGAAGAGAGAAATTTGCAAAATGCCACTCTATTACCAAGAGATACTTAGTTTATTATCATCATTTTTGTAGGTCAATGAATCATAAAGTTTGTAGATACACATTAGGGAGTAACAAAGCCGACATTTCAAGAAACTGGAGCAAAGCATCCAGGATTTCTAACAATACCATTCAATAGTCTTTCCAAGACTGCCTACAGAATTGGTCCAAAACATAGGAATGCAAAAATACTATACAAAAGATAAGAGGCATAACCTCCTCCCATGCCCCACCCTCACTGTCGAGGCTCGCATAGCCTTGATGACCCACAAGTATAGGGGGTGTATCATAGTACCTTTGATAAATAGGAGTGTCGATCCCAACGAGGAGCAGAAGGTGTTGACTAGTGGTATGGAGCAGGAAATCTCTATAAATACTTAGCAAGCGGATTTTTAGGGGTTTTCTGATAAAGCAAAGAAACAAAGTGCAAGTTATAAAGACAACAAACAAATGCAGCAAGTGGCCCAATCCTTTCTTAGCAAAGGACAAGCCGGTGGAAATACTTATAAGGACCAAATGTTCTCGAGGACACATGGGAATTCTGTCAAGTGCTTTCGCTACAAATAGCTGAGTACCCTTCTTTGGTATTGCAAGTGTTGTGTGGGTGAACCTGTGCTAATGTACTGACCTTACTTGGAATAATACATACTTGTGATTAAACCCCCTACAAGCATCCGCAACTACAGGAAAGCAATTAAGATATAAACCTAACCACAGCCTTAAACTCTGAGATCCTACACTCCCTTGTGCAATGGTGTCCTAACGGGGGTTCAGGTTTCTGTCAATCCGGCGACCCCATGATTAGTAGCCAAATACATAATGCATTCCCCTAGGCCCATAAATGGTGAAGTATCATGTAGTCGACGTTCACATGACACCACTAGAAGAATAGCACCACAACTTAAATACTAAACCATTGAATAATAACTCATCACAGATTCACTACTAACAATATGACTTCTCCCATGTCCTCAAGAACTAAATGAACTACTCACGAGACATCATATGGATCAAGATCAAAGATGATATGGTGATGAATAACAATCTGAACATAAACAATAATCCAATGGATCCACTCACAAGCATCAACTACAATAGTAATCAACACCGAGAAAGTTTCCCCTAAGAACTATGCAAGTATTCAACACAATTGTTACAGCGGGATGGAGTGGTGATGATGGTGCTGGTGGAGATGATGGTGTGGATGATGATGACGATGATTATGATCCCGATGAAGTCTAGCTTGATGACGGTGTTGATGGCGATGATCTCCCCTCTCCGGGAAGGAATTTCCCCGACAGAAATCTGTCTGCCGGAGAGCTCTTTCTCTCTCGGTGTGTTTTCCGCCCCGCAGAGGCGGCAGAATCTTTCTGTGGTCGCTCCCCGTGTATTAGGGTTCCGAGGAGAAGATATAGGCGAGAGGGCGGGGATGGAGGTGGGCCAGGTAGGACACACCCCCTGTAGGCGCAGCCAGGGGGTGGCCCGTGCCTGGGGGGTGTGGGCCTCCTGTGGCCCATCTACGCCTCCCCTTCTGGTTGTCTTTGTCTTCTGGGAAAATATAATTTTTCATGATTTTTCTGGTATTTTTCTGATCTTCGCGAAATTGCATCAAAACACCTCTTTTTCCATCAGAATCCTGACTCCGGCAGCTCATCCTCCAAGAATCATCCAACATGCAAAAACAGATGAAAAGACATAAGTAACACCTCTTAATATGAAATATATCAATAAATAGAGGCAAATTCTGATATAGAATGGTGATGCAAATTGAACGTATCAAGCCTCTATACGCCTATCTTGTATCCTATATTAAACGTCCTACTCCCTTACTGCTACTTGTTGATGATTGTTATGAGGCTCGCATCTATATACCGGTCTTGCTCCTACTGCGTCGATGTGAGACTAAAGAGAGTTAAGTTGTAGCGTAACATCACTTACAAGAGAGTGGCCACTGAGAAGCCGGCGACTCCGCCACAGCTATGGCCGCACTGCCAGGCATCTACGAAAGAGAGCGAGAGGACAACCACATGGCCATCGATGCGCCCGTAGCCTCGTCACGGTCGACACCGCCGGCGTCTAGGTTTTTTTTGTCAGGGCCAAGCGAGAGGGTTCCGGTCAAAGCCCAATGCCAATGGTGTAGCGATTAAGAAGGGACTTATTTGCTTCCCTGAGTATTGTGCCGGCCAGTCTGTGGGTACCGGTCAGGGTGCAGGTGGTGTGGGCTGCCCATGGGACCTGCTTCCCAAGCCCGATAAAAGGTTAAGCGGGCATCCCACGGGTAAGCTAAAAAATATTCCCGCATTGTCCCTAGTTTGCGACTTAGTTTGGCGCTGACATTTCCATCATGGCTCGCTCCATTGAGGTTGGTCAGCGACTTCTTTATGGTGTACCAGTTGCGCGCCATGGCATCTAGTCCCTGGGCTTGGAGCTTATGACACCCGCCGCCTTAGTCGATCCCACAACGACCATGCTGGTGAGCAGGGTTATGTACACGTGCCACCTACGCCATCTTTCTAGGATGATCACCCACCTGCTCGGCTCCAAGGTGGTGACACCACTAGCAAGCATGCAACACATCAGTGCGTGCTCGACCCCCGTGAGCATGTTAGCTTCATCCATGGCTTAACTTCCTACATCATATTATACAATTTTGTTTTCCATAGAAGTACTCTTATGTCTTAAATAGTTGTTAAAAATTTGTCTAAATTTATACGTATTCATACACTATTTAGTATATAGATATATCCAAATTTAGACAAATTTCCGACATCTATTTAAGAACGAAAGAGTATATAATTTAATATTTACGAGCATAAGTGGGATGGTAGGCACCCGCATAAATTTAGCAGGCTCCCGCGGAACACCCACTTAACTATTTTTTTAGAGATCAACAGGGATTCACCACGGTTCCATTCCAAGAAATGAAACCACCGCCCAAGTTCCAGGTTCAGAATTACAGGAAAACTAAGGAGCAAAAGCTCCAGGGGTAACTAAATCCCAATTGCAGCTAAACAAAATCTTACCAGGCAACCCAAAAGGGGAAACCAGACTACTCAAAAGGGCAACTAAGTGAAAGATTTTTCAGAAACCATTACAACCAAGCTGAAGGGTAGGGAAACAGGTTTCAACAGACTACTTCTATAACTCAGATCACCACATGAACTCCGTCAAAAGACTTAGGGTGCGCCTCCAGGAACACCAGAGTAGCACGTCCCCCGTAGCTCGACGATGACGTGGTTTTCCAAGTAGAGATCCACTCGAACCCATTGCAATTCAGTTTTTCGTGAGCTCTAGTGGGTTCTTCAGCCTATTTGTCATTCGTTCCATGAACAGAATGATCATCCCTTCTTCTAGCTCTTTGAATGGTATCTTCCAGTTCCTCAGATAAGATAGAACCAAGCGCCACACCTGTTTCAAGTTAATCCAAGGGGTATGGTTAAAGACTAGATTATTCCTATTATTCCAGATGCTCCAAAGAACTGCAGCAGAAACCACATTGAAATGTAAATATTTCTTATTAGCTAACCATCTCAGAGCAATGGATTCAAAATTATCAACTAAAATTCCAAAAATATCCTGGACGTCAGCCTAGATCATCCTGGAGACTACACACTCAAAGAACAAATGTTTAACATATTCTATTTCTTTGCAGAGAGTACACTCAAAAGGTTTAGGGATAACTATAGCTCTGAGGTTGTCTATGGTGAGAATTTTATTTTGAGAGAAAAGCCAGAGAAAAACCTGAATTCTAGGTAGGATCTTAAGTTTCCAAACAGCAGGCAAATAAACTGGGTTAAACCTCTAAAATTTACCAGAGTATACATAGAACTAGAAGAATAAATCCCTTTAGACTCATACTGCCAGATTAGTTGATCAATTTCATCTGTCAAAGAAACAGATTGGGCAATACCTAAAATTTCCTGCCACTGGATCATCATCTGGTCGGTGAAAGTTCTTCTAAAATCACATCTAAGTTGACTACCATCCCAAAGGTCAGCTATAGTTTTGGTCTGCTGGTTGGAAACTAGATAGACCTCCCAATAGTGGGTGAATAAGGTGGAATTACCAAACCATACATCCTCCCAAAATTTGACAGATTTACCATTACCTACTTTCCACTTATAACCTACCTCAACAGCTCTGGAAGCCCACATGACATCTTTCCAAAAAGTGGATGGATGTATATCATGACAACAAATAATATTAGGGTTTTTGGTTCTATACTTACCATCTATAATCTTCCTCCAAAGTGTCCCTTCACTCTGGATGTACCTTTTAACCCAAGAACCTAGCAAACACAAATTAAGGTCCTGTAAGTTTGGGATCCCCAAACCTCCAAAATATTTCTTCATACAGACTGAAGGCCAATTAACAAGATGAATTTTATGTCTATCCTCTTCATCATTCCAGAAAAATTTAGCCATATGAGAATCTAAAAGTTTTATAGCCCACTTAGGAAATTTAAAAAAGTATAACAAGTAAATAGGTATGCTTGATAAGCAAGCCTGAATCAGAACTTTCTTAGCTGCATAAGAAAGGAGTTTACCTCTCCAGCCAGTAATCCTTTTAAGGAGGTTCTCTATTAAAGGCTGAATATCCTCCCTCCTCAACTTATCAAAATACAGAGGGATTCCTAAATATTTAACAGGGAAGCTACCTTTCACACACTCAAAAATGTCTAGGTAAGGTTTAGTCTTCTCATCATCTAAGTTAATGGGAATAAGATCACTTTTGTGGTAGTTTATCCTCATCCCAGAGATTTGTTCAAAGCAAGTGAGGATCCACTTGAGATTAATGGCACCAACTCTATCAGGTTTTAGGAAAAGTAAAGTATCATCTGCATATTGCAGGCAAATAACACCACCAGGAACAAAATTAGGACAAAGGCCAAGAATAGATCCACAGACAGAGCCTTTAGTTAGCATCCTAGAGAAAACATCAATCATGATATTAAATAACAAAGGAGCAATGGGATCACCTTGTCTAAGGCCTTTCCTAGTCAGAAACAAATCACTTTCAAAATCATTTATTTTGACCCCTATGGACCCTCCTAGAGAAATTTGTC
Organism: Avena sativa; assembly: GCA_916181665.1. Taxonomy (NCBI): domain Eukaryota; kingdom Viridiplantae; phylum Streptophyta; class Magnoliopsida; order Poales; family Poaceae; genus Avena; species Avena sativa. The sequence continues at coordinate 380,020,341 of OV702280.1, read as the reverse complement.
TAATGAATCTAATGAAAATAGGACAAAAGCCTCTAATATCTAAAATTTCAAACAAAAAATCAAGATTAACTCTATCATAAGCTTTCTCATAATCTATCTTAAGGACAAGCCCTTCACTTTTATTGATATGCACCTCATGAATTATCTCATGAGCAGTCACCACACTTTCTAGAATAAATCTACCTCTAATAAAAGCAGATTGATTAGGAGTAATAATCCTACCTATCACTTTAGCTAACCTATTTGTCAAAGCCTTAGTAAATATTTTAAAAGAGCAATTTAGTAAACTAATAGGCCTAAATTTCTTCATGGTTTTAGCATCATTTTCTTTGGTAATTAAAGTAATCATGGAAAAATTCAATCTAAAGATATCTAAATGGTCAGCATGCCATGCATTGAACATGGATAGCAGATCAAACTTAATAATTTCCCAAAAGATTGGTAAAACAGGAAAGAAAGACCATCAGGCCCAGGAGCACCCTTAGCATAGGAGCCAAAAACTGCTACTCTAAATTTTTTTTCAGTGAAAAGAGCTCCCAAAACTAAAATTTCCTCATCACTAAGTTTTTGCCCTCAGAGAAAAAAATCACGTTTTAGTCTGATGTCAGGTCTAGGTTCCCAAGCAAAAAAGGTCCTTATAGTAGTCCATAGCAATTTTAATCATGCCACTAACCTCTGTAACCGGTCCATCTGGCCCCTCAAGGACAGAGATTAACTTCTTCCTCCTTCTCTGATTAGCTACTGCATGAAAGTATGTAGTATTTCTATCACCTTCTAAAATGTTCCTATCTCTAGACCTCTGCCTGGCTTTGGTCTCTTCCATAACCCAGTAACTCTGAAGTTCTTTAAAGATCCAATCTAGTCTATTTTTTCAAGATCAGAGAGTAATTGAGTCTCAGCTTTAATATCTAAAGAGTCATACTCCTCCATAAGCTCCTTCTTATTTTTCCTAGTAGCAGCATCAATATTAATACTCCACCCCTTAGCTAATTTCCTAAAATATCTAACTTTACCTTGCCAAACATCTAGAGGATTAGCACTATTAATTCTTAGAGACCAGGCCTTACTAACAATATCTTTTAAATCAAATCTAGCTAACCACCATTTTCAAATCTAAATCTAGAAGGTTTTGGTATACAATGTTCACCTGAATCCCAAATGATTAGAGTATGATCACTTCCCAATCTAGGGAGGGCCCTAGCACTAGCAAGAGGGAATTTCGTATCAAAACCAGTAGTGCAAAAAGTTCTATCTAATTTACACATAGTAGGATCTACTTGATTATTTCCCCAAGTGTAAGCTCTACCAGACATCCCAATTTCCATGAGAGCCCAAATCTCCACCCAAGCATTAAACTTGTACACCCACTTAAAATCTATGTTCCTATTATTTTTATCCTCAAAGGACCTAATAAAATTAAAGTACCCACCAATCATGGCTGGACCATCCCAATTAATAAACAACTCATGCAACTCAGAGATAAAGGCTTGCTTTCCTTCCTCATAAGCAGAACCATAGATAGTGGTAATCCTACACACAAACTCAGTAATTTTATTCTTAACCACTACACTAACTGAAAAGGATTTAATATCCCAAGCAACTATATCAAAGAGGTCTAAGTTAAGACCAACTAAGATACCACCAGCAGTGCCACTAGAAGGCAAAAAATTCCAAGCACAATTCCTATTCCCTAACAGTTTCTTTCAGAAAGAATGATTAAAACTATCTTTTTTTGGTTTCTTGGAAACCAATATAATCTACTCTTAAAGGAATGAAATTATATTCTATGTACTTATGTCTACCAGGAGCATTCAGACTCCTACTATTACAAAAAACACTAATCATAAGCTTTTTTTCCTGGGGTGCTTGCCCCGAGACTTGTGCAGGACCTCAATCCAACCTTCTGCTTCCTCATCTAGGTTCCTAGGACCAGATGAGGTAGCATGCAAACTAAGATTAACATCTACATTAGCAGTAACACTATTGATACGCTCAATTTGCATCACCATTCTATATCATAATTTACCTCTATCCATTGATGTTTGTCTTATTATGAGGTATTACTTATGGCTTTTCTTCTGTTTATGCATGTTGGATGATTCTTGTAGGATGGACTGTCGGAGTCTGGATTCTGATGGAAAAGAAGGAGTTTCGGTGCAATTTCGCGAAGATCAGAAAAATACCAAAAAAATATGGAAACATATTATTTTACCAGAAGACGAAGGAAGCCAGAAGGAGGGACGAAGTGGGGCCTCAGGGGGCCCACACCCCCTAGGTGCGGGCCCACCTGACCCCGCGGGGCAGGTGTGGCCCACCTTCCCGGCCTCCGACTCCGCCACTTCGCCTATATCTTCCCTTCGAAACCCTAAGGCTCGGGAGGCGACCGTAGATAGATTTCCGCCGCCTCTGGGGGCGGAAAACACCGAGAGAGAAAGATCTCTCTGGCAGACAGATTTCTGCCGGGGGAATTCCTTCCCGGAGAGGGGAGACCGTCACCATCAACACCATCATCAAGCTAGGCTTCATCGGGATCATCATCATCATGCACGCCATCATCTCCACCAGCACCATCACCACCACTCCGTCCCGCTGTAACAATTGTGTTGGATATTGCTTTAGTTCTTAGGGAAAACTTTCCCGATGTTGATTACTATTGTAGTTGATGCTTGTGAGTGGAACCATTGGATTATTGTTTATGTTCAGATTGTTATCCATTATCATATCATCTTTGATATTGATCCATATGATGTCTTGTGAGTAGTTCGTTTAGTTCTTGAGGACATGGGAGAAGTCATGTTGTTAGTAGTGAATATGTGATGAGTTATTATTCAATGTTTTAGTATTTAAGTTGTGGTGCTATTCTTCTAGTGGTGTCATGTGAACGTCGAATACATGATACTTCACCATTTATGGGCCTAGGGGAATGCATTGTGTATTTGGCTACTAACCGCGGGGTTGCCGGAGTGACAGAAACCTGAACCCCCGTTAGGACACCTTTGCACAAAGAGCATAGGATCTTAGAGTTTAAGGCTGTGTTTAGATTTATATCTTAATTACTTTCCTATAGTTACGGATGTTTGCAGGGGGGTTAATCACAAGTATGTATTAGTCCTAGGAAGGGCGGTATGTTAGCACAGGTTCACCCACACAACACTTACAAACACCAGAGAAGAATACTCAGCTATTTGAAGCGAAAGCACTTGACAGAATTCCCATGTGTCCTCGAGAATGTTTGGTCCTTATAAGTATTTCCACCGGCCTGTCCTTTGATAAGAAAGGATTGGGCCACTTGCTCCGTTTGTTCTTACTTCTGTTACTTGCTCTTTGTTTTGTTGCCTTGTCAGAAAACCACTAAAAATCCATTTGCTAAGTATTCACATGGATTTCCTGCTCCATACCACTGTTCAACACCTTCTGCTCCTCGTTGGGATCGACACTCCTATTTATCGAAAGTACTACGATACACCCCCTATACTTGTGGGTCATCAAGACTATTTTCTGGCGCCGTTGCCGGGGAGTGAAGCACTATTGAAGAGTGGAACTGGTAAGGGAAACTTTCACTATGAGTATTGCTTTTGTTACTTTTTTTTCCAATATGGATAACCCACTTGGTTTTCTATTTGAGAAAACTACTACCACTGCTAGGGTATTAGATGAACCACCTCCTGTTGAGATAGATCCTTTTAAGATACCTACAAGTATTGTTAATCGTGTTATGGATAATTATTATTTTGGGGATGGAACTGTCCATCCTGGTGATCACTTGATTTTTATCCATGAATTATGCGGGTTGTTTAAGTGTGCAGGTATCACAACTTACAGGTGAAGAAGAAGTTACTCTCCATATCCTTGAAAGGGAGAGCTGAAGAATGGTATAAGCTGCTAAAGAATGGACAATCCATGGAATGGGGGGAGATGTCATCTCTCTTTTACTCTAAATTTTATCCTCCCAGTGAGATCCATAAGGATAGAAATCTTACATATAACTTTTGGCCTCTTGATGGAGAGAGTACAACTCAATCTTGGGGGAGATTGAAGTCACTAATGCTTAAATGTCCTATTCATGAACTCCCTAACAATATTATTCTCAATAAATTTTATGCTAGGCTTTCTCTTCATGATAAAGATTTACTAGATGCTTCTTGTGTTGGATCATTCACACGTATGAAGGAAGAAGCTAAATGGTACCTTCTAGACCGTATTCAAGAGAACACTGAAGCTTGAGAGAATGACAAAGGAAGAAAGTCAGGTATAAACTACGATTATGAATGCATCAAATCTTTTATGGGAACTGATAGATTCTGTGATATTAGCAATGAGTTTGGTCTTGATTCCCAAAGTATTGCCAGTTGTTTTAAGGCCTTTGCCTCTTACATAGAAATTTCCAAGAATAAGTGGAATAAGTACCATGCTCCTTATAAAGATGTTGTTAATCATGCTCCCGTTAGAAGTACTCAAGTTTGTACTACTAATCATATTGTGCCTGAACCTCATGTTGAGAAAATACCTTTCCCAGCTAAGGTAAAGGAGTATTCTATGATTATTAGTGCAAATAACAAAGGTACAATGAAAACCGTGGAGCATGATAAGCATTTGAGTGATAAACCTGTGGTAGCTATTGTGAAAGACATTGTCACTATAAATATAGAGGATGGGCACATTGTCTTCTGTGAAGACGCTTCTAGTATTATCTCTCATCCTGGTAAGGCTAGAAAAGCTAGTGTTCATATGCTTTCTGTTAAAATTGGTGATCATTGCTACTATGGTTTATGTGATATTGGTGCTAGTTCTAGTGATATTCCTTATGATCTTTACAGGGAAATTATGCATGAGACTGGTCCTTGTGAGCTTAAGGACATTGATGTGGTTATTCACCTTTCTAATAAGGAGACCATTTTCCCCATTGGTATTGTAAGATATGTGGAGGTTCTCTGAGGTAAGATTAAGTATCTTGCTGATTTTTTAGTGCTTAATTCAGCATCTAGCAAAACTTGTCCCATAATTTTTGGTAGACCTTTTTTGAACACTTGTGGAGCTATTATTGATTGTAAGAAGGAATTTTTTTTAACTAAGTTTGATGGAGATTCTTATGAGTTCAACTTTTCCAAATTTGCTAAAGCTCCTTGTGAAAATAGCTTGCCTAATAAATGTTGGGGTTCGTAGCATGGAAAACAAAAAATTTCTATCGCATACAAACAAACAAGCCAAGATCTATCTACTAGATTGTAGCAACGAGTCGATGGAATAACTTACCCTCGAAGATTCCAAAGCAGTTAACGAGAGCAGATTCTCGTGGGTGATGTAGTCGTACTCTTTCCGATCTCAAGATCGTGTAGACGATCCTTCCGGCGCTGCGTTCCGGCAGCGCTTCCGCAGTCGGTCACACGTTCGGTACTCGACGAAGACCTTCCTCTCCCTTGTTCCAGCAGGCAGCGGAGGTTGTAGCACTCTCCTCGCGATTCCGGCAGCACAACGGCGTGGTACCGGAAGTAGAGGGGAGATCCCGCAGGGCTTCGCCTTAAGCCGGAGCGAGTATGGTGGATTATGAGAGAGGTCTATTAGTGTTCTAGAGATTAGACACACCAATTAGAAGGCTCTAAACTGCAGGCTAAAGCAATTAGAAGCTCTAAACCAAACGGCTCTAAACCGGAGATTAGAGGTAGAAACTTGTGTGTCTCAAGGAGGAGCCCTGCCCCTCCTTTTATAGGTGGAGGGGCTAGGCGCGCCAGGGATGGAGGGAGTCCCTCCCCAACTCGGCCTAGGGCTGGGCGCCGGCTTGGAGGAGAGGAACTCCTCCTCCAAGTTGGTTTCAACCTCCTCTTGCTTGTTTCCCACAGTTTCCTGTTTCCCACAGTTTCCTGTTTTCCACAGTTTCCTGTTTTAGCCGTTTGACTTTCAAACTGGCAATTTGACTTTCATGTTTTTGGAACAGCAAGAACACTTAGTACATGATGCAATCATTCAATGACACATTCATGTACCCTCCCCCCCGGAGTGCCGGACAATCCGGAACCTTCTAGAACATTCCTGATGAAAACACCGGAATCATTCCCGAACTCCGAAACGGGACTTTCCTTATATGAATCTTATTCTCCGGACCATTCCGGATCACCTCGTGATATCCCGGATCCCATCCGAGACTCCGAACAACATTCGGTCTCTTTCTCATAATACCATAACTACTCAAAACAACGTCGAATCCTTAAGTGTGTCTCCCTACGGTTCGTGAATTATGCGGACATGATCGAGACACTTCTCCGAACAATAACCAATAGAGGAATCTGGAAATTCATATGGCTCCCACATATTTCTACGATTACTTTGCGATCGAATGAACCACTTACATACGATACCAATTTCCCTTTGTCTCACGATAGTTTACTTATCCGAGGTTATGATCGTCGGTATCTCTGCATACCTAGTTCAACCTCGTTACTGATAAGTACTCTTTTCTCGTTCCCGTGATATGTGATCCCTTGTGAGCCAGTCACATGCTTGCAAGCTAATTGGATGACATTTCACCGAGAGGGCCTAGAGTATATCTATCCGTCATATGGATGGACAAATCCCACTCTTGATCCATGTGTTTCAACCAATACTTTCCGAACACTCAATGCCACCTTTATAGCCACCCAGTTACGGTGTGGTGTTTGATGTCATCAAAGCATCCATCCGGTAAAGGTGATATGCATGATCTCATGGTCGAAGGAATTAGGTTACTATGTATCAGAAAGCATATAGCAATTGAATTATTGAAATGACTTGATCTTTATGCTACGCTTATCTATAGGAGTATGTCCATCACATCATTCTCCTAATGATATGATCCTGTTGTTAATAACATCTCTATGTTCATGATCAGGAAACCATGATCATATATTAACCAACAAGCTAGTTTAACAAGAGGCTTTACTAGGGACTCTTATTTTAGTTTACAAATCACACAAGTATTAATGTTTCCGGTTAATACAATTATAGCATGGTATGTAAACATTTATCATAAGTGTGAAGATATGATAATAACCACTTTATTATTGCCTCTTGGGCATATCTCCAACAGTCTCCCACTTGAACTAGAGTCAATAATCTAGTTTCAAACCTTTGTGTATTCAACACCTATGGCTTTCTGATGTTGTATGTACACGATTGCTAGTGGTCAACTGATCTCCGGATCTGACACTTCCAGGTCCGTGTGTAATTGCATGTCTTTGCGTCTCTACGCATCACTCATTCTCTAATGAGATGGCTTTGTATAAATTTGGTCTTTCGGTGTGACCTTTAGCTCTTTGGGGTTAAAACATGTTGATAATATTGTCGCACAATATATCTTCATAGTATTATCCCACTGTGAACTACACCTAGTTTGATAACAAACTACTTGACACAAATGCCCTCTTTTTGCTGCTATAATAGCAGTCATATACTTAGCCTTTTGTTGTAGTATCTGTCACAATGTCTTAACTTTGGAACTCATCCAAATCCATTATGGAACTCATTTTCCATTATATTGTGCCACCCTTAGTTTAGATTGAGATAAACTTAATTTGTACTTTGTGACAAAGCTAGTATCAATGTAGTACTTTTACAATGAACTAACCATCTATTTGTCACTTCTACAAATATTATACTCTTAGTTCTTCCAAAAGATCATAAGAATATCCTTACTATTGTCCAATGATCATCTTACGAATCATTCTGGTATATGCTCACAACATTTAGAGCATAGGACATATCTGGATTTGTACATATCACAGTATGATTGATATAAATACTCTTTGTGATTTCATACATCAAGTATCAATCTATACTTGATTATTTGTTTCACTTTAACAAATGTCTATACACTTGAATATATCATCAACATTGAACTCATTCAATCCTTTCTGTGTGACAAGAACCTCTCTTGTAGTTTCTATATTGAACTCATTCAATATCTTGTCTATGCAATTCTGGCACAACCATATTAGCGTCTATTGATGCCAAATATTTGGGTTTTGCCTAAGTCTTTCATCGGTATGAAATTCTTAATATGTGTTAATAAAAGATACATCTTTTCTAATCAACAATATGTCCTCCACATAATGTATTAGAAATATGTCTTAGCGCTCCCACTTAATTTCTTGCAAACGCAAGCATCTTCATTGTCTCTGATGAAATTAAACTCTTTTAACAGTTTCATCATAGTGAAGATTCCAACTCCGCGATGCTCACTTCAACCATTGAAGTTTGCATATGCTTTTAGCATCCTTTGAATTAACAAAACCCTATGGACCGTCTTATGCACATGTCCTAGGTAACGATTCTATTAGAAGAACTTGTTTTGTTTATTCAACTACCATATAACAAATTATATGTAGTGGTTGCTACATTAATCCGTCTAGACTAAATATCACTATGAAAGATCAAATCTTGTCATAGTCAACCTTTGAACATTTTGTGAACTCTTTCCCAACATGTCGACTATTTCATAGATGTAAAACATCCATGTCTATTTCTTTATATATCCAAACACAACTGTAAGGTCTTACACCTTTCTCGAGGGTCCTTCAAGTTCAAAACTTGATTTCTCGTGTATGGAACTATCACGGATTTTATGGCTTCAAGCCATTTGATGGAGTCAGGGCCCATCATCGCTTCTTTGCATGTAGTCGGATCATTATTGTTAAATAATGATTTAACTCTCAAATCTTGGTATTTGATTGTTCATCCGACCTACTTGTTTCAATAGAAACTTTGACTATTGTAACCACAACCTTTGAGGCACGTGAGCCATGAGCATTGTTGCTGCCTCCGGAACACTTCTCGGCGCTGCGCAACTTTGCACATATAGCTAAGGTTCTTTTAACCTTATCAAAGTTCTATTGTCCTCCCACTTAACTTTTCACGAAAAATTCCTTCCAAAAGAAACTTGACGTTCTAAGCAACAAACACTTTTGTCTCCGGTGTTTATGGAGGAATACTTAATAGTCATACAAAGACAGGTTCATCCGACTTTGGTTGCACACATCTTTCTTATGCATAGCATACCAATGTTTTTAAGAAAGGACTACTTGGGTTTTATCCCAAACCATAACTTTATATGCTGTCATTTCAACGGATTATGATGGAGCTCTTTTCAGTGGAAAAACGGTAATCTCTAAAGCTTTTAATCTTTAAAATATAATGGCAGTTTTATGAATTACACCTTCGATCTTACCATGTCAAACAAGGTTTAATTACATATCTCGAACGCTCCATACTCTTATGGTGTTTTCGGAAAAATGCAAATCCACGGAACGATTCCTTAAATCTTAGGTATTATGCTAAACTTGTAACTCAAATATCTTCCTTTATGATCTTATCATAAACTATTTATATTCTTGTTACAATGATTTTTCACTTCATCTTGAAAGTCTTTGAACTTTTCAAATGTTTCATACTTCATCCTTATTCATATATTCACTCAAATTTTCGGAGAAAGCATATGAAGTTGAAATCCATCACTTTTGACTACACATGATGGACTTTGTACAACAATATGTACAATTTCCAATAAGCTAGTCTTTCGTTCCCTTTTTGGCCTATGAACGAAGTTTTAATTATCTCTAGGAAAGTTTCACAAGCGTCATGTGATCAAAAATCAAAAGACTCCAAAATTCCATCCACATGGAGTTTCTTTCATTTTATCTTTCCAATATAATTTAAACGGCGATGTCACTTCCTAAGTGATCTTTCAATCAATTTGTCTTTCGACATCTTTAGCACTAGTTTTATGGATGTGATTTCTCCAACGAGATTTGTGAATCATCCATCTTTTATGGATTACGGAAATTATTTGAACAACCCTTTTGTTCTCATAATACCTGATAAAACAAATCTTTGAAGGCAAGCTTTGATGTTTAACGAGCAACACAATAACCCTTTATTTGTTCTCGATGAACATCATCACATATTCTTTTGCTAGTTACTTAGGCCATTGTAGTTCATGAATTGTGTTGTTTCGTATGACGATTCACACCAACAAATTCAGTATCAAATACTTGAGAACCACATTGTTTAATAAGCAAAGAATATATCCATAACCCGTATATCATCTATATACTCAAGCTGAACAATTCTAGTCTTTTCTTTTCTACCATATACTTATGAGATTTTCTTTCAGTATTTCCTTTTCTGTTTGAAAGAATCTATCAACATCAATAGTGGAGTCATTCATATGACATATAGTCCAAAGCGTGTATAATTAAATACTAATGTCTTTGGACTTGCACTTTGAAGTAGATCACCATCATCAAATTTTTGGTGTTCTTTCAAATTCCTTTCTTTAGTAATCTCTTGGTGTAGTAAACATTTTACCTACATCAAATATTCACCCTTATCATGGAATCGTCCATGATCAAGCTACTGTTAGCTTATAATGATGAATTATGAGTATAATGTTGCTATCCAAAACCTTTTGGAGGATTAGGACAACAAGTGTCTCCAACCTTTTGAAAATTCTCATCAAATATGAGAACATGACTTTAGCCATATTATACTCTATCATGTTGCAACCAAAACTTCGTTTTAGATATCACAATATCTTCCACACATCATGGTTTCTGAAACAACTCTTTCAGATCCTAGATAACCTTGATATTAAGACAATCCTTTGAATATCAAGAATCATGGAAACAAACATGATACTTATACACTAACACTTGGAATCGTTACTCTTGATTTAATACTAATTATTAAACTTCATGGAGTAACCGGAACTTACTGAAAGTTTGCAATAGGACTTTTAAACTTTAGATTAACACTTCAAAACAATACGATACCAGTTCGTAAAGTAACTAACCAGAATTCTATAGTTCTATCATCTCAATTATAACTAAGCGTAAGGTGGTAAACGGATGCCAATGACTACAACAACTATGCAAATTCACTTTGATTTAGTTTATGATAAATTGAGTTCTAATTAATAATTAAATTAATCTAGGTGAACTCCCACTCAAAACAATATCCCTCACATTGTTTTAGTGATCACACGAACCAAATCCACCACATCAAAACCGATCATCACGAGAGTTGATGCAACTTCAATGGCGAACAATCAACATGTTCATCATATCTACTATATGACTCATGCTTTACCTTTCGGTGATCCGTGTTTCGAGACCATGTTTGTACATGCTAGGCTCGTCAAGATCAAACCTTAGTTTCCGCATGAGCAAATCTGGCTTGCTCACGTTGTATACACTTGCAGAATCTAACACACCCGATCATCACGTGGTGCTTCGAAACAACAAGCTTTAGCAACGGTGCTAACTAAGGGTGAACACTTTATGACTTGAAATTCATGTGCATGAGGGATCATCTTATAATGCTACCGTCGTCTACTAAGCAATACAAGATGCATAAAGGATAAACATCACATGCAATTCATAATATGTGATATGATATGGCCTTTCTTCTTTGTGCATCCGATCTCCATCTTCTAGCACGAACATGATCTCCATCATCACCGACATTGCATCAAGGTCAATGATGCTTCTTCATGGTTGTCGTCCACCGGCTTCAACTATTACAACTACTTTGAATAGACACGCGGGTCTTAACAGAATTTGAAGACAACCATATGGCTCCTGCCGGTTGCCAACTTACAATAAGGAACATTGCATACATCAAATATAATCACAATCATGGCCATATCACATCACTGCACACCCCTGCAAAACAAAGTTAGACGCCTCTACTTTCTTTGCATATTTTACGTGGTTTGGGGCTTTCAATAAGTGTCGTTCTAACTTACGAACAAGAACCACAACATTGATACTAGCATTGTTGATCACCCATTGTAAATTGGATCTTAACTATGCTAGGAGAAACAGGCACCCGCAAAGCCACTTATGCAATACAAGTTGCATGTCAAGCGTGGAGCAAGTCTCATGAACGATGTCATGTAAGGTTAGCCCGGGCCGCTTCATCCCAACATACCGCAAGATTCAAAGTACACAAGAAGCAATCGACAATAAAAGCATCAACGCACACAATGACCATTGTGTTCTACTCGTGCAACAGATCTACATATAGACACGGCTCTGATACCACTGTTGGGGTTCGTAGCATGGAAAACAAAAAATTTCTATCGCATACAAACAAACAAGCCAAGATCTATCTACTAGATTGTAGCAACGAGTCGATGGAATAACTTACCCTCGAAGATTCCAAAGCGGTTAACGAGAGCAGATTCTCGTGGGTGATGTAGTCGTACTCTTTCCGATCTCAAGATCGTGTAGACGATCCTTCCGGCGCTGCGTTCCGGCAGCGCTTCCGCAGTCGGTCACACGTTCGGTACTCGACGAAGACCTTCCTCTCCCTTGTTCCAGCAGGCAGCGGAGGTTGTAGCACTCTCCTCGCGATTCCGGCAGCACAACGGCGTGGTACCGGAAGTAGAGGGGAGATCCCGCAGGGCTTCGCCTTAAGCCGGAGCGAGTATGGTGGATTATGAGAGAGGGATATTAGTGGTCTAGAGATTAGACACACCAATTAGAAGGCTCTAAACCGCAGGCTAAAGCAATTAGAAGCTCTAAACCAAACGGCTCTAAACCGGAGATTAGAGGTAGAAACTTGTGTGTCTCAAGGAGGAGCCCTGCCCCTCCTTTTATAGGTGGAGGGGCTAGGCGCGCCAGGGATGGAGGGAGTTCCTCCCCAACTCGGCCTAGGGCTGGGCGCCGGCTTGGAGGAGAGGAACTCCTCCTCCAAGTTGGTTTCAACCTCCTCTTGCTTGTTTCCCACAGTTTCCTGTTTCCCACAGTTTCCTGTTTTCCACAGTTTTCTGTTTTAGCCGTTTGACTTTCAAACTGGCAATTTGACTTTCATGTTTTTGGAACAGCAAGAACACTTAGTACATGATGCAATCATTCAATGACACATTCATGTACCCTCCCCCCCGGAGTGCCGGACAATCCGGAACCTTCTAGAACATTCCCGATGAATACACCGGAATCATTCCCGAACTCCGAAACGGGACTTTCCTTATATGAATCTTATTCTCCGGACCATTCCGGATCACCTCGTGATATCCCGGATCCCATCCGAGACTCCGAACAACATTCGGTCTCTTTCTCATAATACCATAACTACTCAAAACAACGTCGAATCCTTAAGTGTGTCTCCCTACGGTTCGTGAATTATGCGGACATGATCGAGACACTTCTCCGAACAATAACCAATAGAGGAATCTGGAAATTCATATGGCTCCCACATATTTCTATGATTACTTTGCGATCGAATGAACCACTTACATACGATACCAATTTCCCTTTGTCTCACGATAGTTTACTTATCCGAGGTTATGATCGTCGGTATCTCTGCATACCTAGTTCAACCTCGTTACTGATAAGTACTCTTTTCTCGTTCCCGTGATATGTGATCCCTTGTGAGCCAGTCACATGCTTGCAAGCTAATTGGATGACATTTCACCGAGAGGGCCCAGAGTATATCTATCCGTCATATGGATGGACAAATCTCACTCTTGATCCATGTGTTTCAACCAATACTTTCCGAACACTCAATGCCACCTTTATAGCCACCCAGTCACTGTGTGGTGTTTGATGTCATCAAAGCATCCATCCGGTAAAGGTGATATGCATGATCTCATGGTCGAAGGAATTAGGTTACTATGTATCAGAAAGCATATAGCAATTGAACTATTGAAATGACTTGATCTTTATGCTACGCTTATCTATAGGAGTATGTCCATCACATCATTCTCCTAATGATATGATCCTGTTGTTAATAACATCTCTATGTTCATGATCAGGAAACCATGATCATATATTAACCAACAAGCTAGTTTAACAAGAGGCTTTACTAGGGACTCTTATTTTAGTTTACAAATCACACAAGTATTAATGTTTCCGGTTAATACAATTATAGCATGGTATGTAAACATTTATCATAAGTGTGAAGATATGATAATAACCACTTTATTATTGCCTCTTGGGCATATCTCCAACAATAAATATTTCAGGATGGAACAACTTGCTTCTATTGATCCAGTCTATGACCTTGGACCTCTTTTTGATGACTGTAAGTATGCTTATTCTGATGATAAAGTTGTTTCCAGTGACAGATATATTGTTAGCTTTATTCAAAGTGCTACTGAAAGTTATTTTGAGAGAGGGAAACATGGTTTTATGCATCTCAATGATGTTAAGTTTCCCCGTTTTATGTTGAAAGCTTTAAAGTTGCATCTGTTTTGTCGTCCTATGCTTGTGGCTTTTTTTTGTTTCAACAATTAGTTTTCTCATGATACCCCCATGCATAGGAAGTGGGTTAGGCTCAAGTGTGTTGGTTATTTGCTTCTTGATGCTCTCTTTCACTTCAAATATATATCTCCTTTGTGAGCATCTTTGGAAGTTTCAAGCCTAACTTAAAGGCATTAAAGAAAAGTACTTGTTGCGAGATAACCCAAGAGTTTTTGTAGAGTTCTGAAGTTATTACTTCTGTAATAACCGCTCCTTATCCTTTTTTTTTTGGTTTTTGTGTCAAGTTTAACTAATTTTGTGAAGTAGAGGAGTTGTGAAAAGTGGCTATCCTGGGACAGATTTGTGTGCTGCATTGTATAAATTCGTGAGGAAGATCAGTACTTCGGATGGAGCTGAATTTTTATGAGCTTGTTCTCCAAGTTGTTACCCAACTTTCATCAGTTCTGCACTTTTTAATTTGAGCAACAGAAGGTCTTCGGAAAAATCAATATTTACCTGCTGGTCTGTTTTGACAGATTTCTGCCATCATTTGCATTTTCCTCTTAGAGAAGCTTTTGTTTTGATGGGTTTTCAGTTGAAGTGTGTACCAAAGGTTTATTGTTTTTGCTTACACTAATGTTGTCATTGAGTTTGTGCAAAAGTTTTGTATGTAGGAAATTCTCAGGAGAAAGAGAGAAGGAATCTGCAGAGTTCGTCTTTGAATAGATAAAAGTGGTGAAAACAGAAGGTTCGTGAAACCCCAATTTTTTTTATATTTTTGATGTTTTTAATACATAAGGGAAGTTACGAGACAAAACTGAGGAGGAAACGGAGCCCGGGGTGGACAAACCCACCCCAGGCGCGGGCCTAGCCTGGCCGCGCCTGAGGGGGGTGTTCCCCCCTCGAACTCCGTCTCCGCCTTGTTTTCGTGTCAAAACCTTCCTTATGCATTGAATCTTCATAATATATACCCCATCGGGTTTCCCGAGGTTCGTGCATCATGTTCTCATCGTGTTTTCGTTTCGATCTGTTTTTGTCAGGAAATCTTCTCAAGTTTAGAGCACCATGGCCTCCGCCAACAACAAAGGCAAGGAGCCCGAGAAAGAAGAACCTCAAGTCTCCCAGGAAGAGGAGATTCCGGTAGGTTATGAAGGAGACATGGAGGAGGACAAGCAACTGGACACTCGCGCTACCGTCACAAGCATTGGTTTGGTGGCACGACCTACCAAGCTTAAGAGGACAACACAGATGTCTACAGGAGGGAAATCTCGATGTCATACTCTCTCTCCACGATCATCTCCTCCACGTAACAAGAGACCCTTTCATACACGTATACATGAATATCAATATCAACATGTGTCCAAAGGGAATTTGCCCTCGGTTTGGGATATGCGTCAGTCTAACAATGCAGAGAAGGATCATGCTAAGGATGAAGAGTGGGGAAAGAATAACAAGAACTGGGATTGTCGGACTGACATGATCATGAACAGTATAGAGCAAAACTCGGAGCTAATCCGTACTCTTACTTTTGAGTTCGAGGAGTTGAAGAAACTTATTGAGGAGCTTATCAAGAGAACACCACCACCACCGAAGGAGTAATTCGTCATCAGGTTTGGCATCCCCTTAGCTTGTTCCAAGCTTGGGGGAGTGCCGCGGTATCACCACCATTATATTTTATCTTTAACTTTTTAGTGGATTCATATCTATGGTAGAGGGGTTATCTTATAGTTTGGTTTGCATGTGGAAGTATATCTCCTTTAGTTGATTATATTTTTATCCCTTGGTGTGAGTGCCTTTATTGGAATATTAATGAGAAGTCTTATCTTTTATTTTCTGCACTTCTTATTTTTAGTTTGCAATCTCTATTATATGATGGATCTTGTTGTTTAGTATTTGCACCACTTTGGGATAATCAAGTGGATCTAAATTGGTTTTGGCAAACCAAGTTCTGGTTAATGGCTTTATTTTGAAAGAAAAAGAAAGAAAGAAAAAGCTTACAGGTATTTGGTATCATTTATTTTCATTCGTGTCGGCTCATAAGCTTAGTATTCTTTATTTAAGATTCTTTTGTGTCTTCAAGGAAGATTGCATGTTTGGATTTATTACTTGTAT
Organism: Avena sativa; assembly: GCA_916181665.1. Classification (NCBI taxonomy): domain Eukaryota; kingdom Viridiplantae; phylum Streptophyta; class Magnoliopsida; order Poales; family Poaceae; genus Avena; species Avena sativa. The sequence goes on along the minus strand of OV702280.1, from coordinate 380,004,016 downwards.
GTTTGCTTGTTTCTTTCAACTCTCTTACTTGCTACCCAGCCTTACTAGCCAAAAACCTGTTTTGAGAAGGCATACTTCTCATGTTTCCAAAATCCTTTAAACCCAAACCTTTTGCCACTTGTGTCCACCATATCTACCTAGTAGCTTTTTCTATTCCAAGCAAATTCTCAAGCTTCATCTACCTTTCAAATTAAAAAAGTATTTTGTTATGTGAAAACTAGTTAGTAAAGCTCTCACAAACTTGATGGCACACCTTATTTCCTTGCCCCTAATAGACTTGAACCATTGTGAACATCGAAGTTGTATATGCTTGCATCTATACGTTGGAATTAGCAGAACCATGCTGTCACGGGGAACGTTTTCAACATTGCACTTGTACTCTGTACATAGTTGATATCGTGCTCTTTTGTCTATGGATGTCAACGGTGTGAAATAAAGAGGGAACTTGTAAGTCCATGGAGTTTGTATTCTGTGTTAGAGAAACGCCTGGGCCGCTAGCCTAATCCATGCTTAATCATGGTGGAAACTTGCAGCATCACCATGGTGAGTCATCTATGAAGCATCCTCAATAAAAATCTATACACATAGTAAATAAAAAGATCGCTGAGATGCTCATTGTCTGCTTGCCTTGTCATTTTGGTTATGGGAAAGCTCTTGTACCATGTGCAAGGGGTACCCCATTAGAGGTTCTTAATGATATGCAAATACTTACAATGACAAGAACTTACCTGGGCCCAAAGTTGAGTATGCATGAGGAGTGGACCTCATATTCAAGGGACATGAGATTGCCAACTTATATTTCGTCAAGCATATGCTCCATATTTGTTCACTTTAACCTTAATCATCTCAAGATGCTTATGATAGGAGCAACGAGGGCTCAAAGCTAGTAAGTCCATAATCTTTTGGAAGCTCTTTATGACTTGTAATCCATGCTACCCTCTAAGAAGGGACCTTTCTCCTAGTTACCAATTTGAGTCAGTAAACCTACTTCCTCTCTATCTCCAGCAAGCATTTGAGTTGTTGTGTTTCAAGCATTCATATGGTGATTTATTCAATCATGTTCTTTATCTTCTTTGTTTGCACACAACTCTTATCTATTGAGTATTACTTTGAAAGCCTTCACTTGTGAAAAACCTTTTTGAGCAAAGTGTGCTCCTGTTTTGAAACTTCTATAAAAAGCTTTTTGTGAAACTGTTTGCCAGGTGTTCTCTGACCAAGAACAAGTTTGCCAATTCCAATTATGATTTATCTTTATGCATCTCTATTGTGACTGATGTACTTGGTTGCAAGATAAGTTATATAATGGTGAGTTGCTTTCTTCTATGAGTTGTGCAATGGTAAGTGTGATGCTTCTTGTTCCTATTCTTTTATCGACACTTCACTCCATAAACCCGTGGACATGTTTACTGATCTCAGTATTCACTTGGGGACAAGCGAAGTCTAAGCTTGGGGGAGTTGATACGCCCAATTTGCATCACCATTCTATATCATAATTTACCTCTATTCATTGATATTTATCTTATTATGAGGTATTACTTATGGATTTTCTTCTGTTTATGCATGTTGGATGATTATTGGAGGATGGACCACCGGAGTCTGGATTCTGATGAAAAAGAAGGCGTTTCGGTGCAATTTTGCGAAGATCAGAAAAATACTAGAAAAATATGTAAGCATATTATTTTACCAGAAGACGAAGGAAGCCAGAAGGAGGGACGAAGTGGGGCCTCAGGGGGCCCACACCCCCCTAGGCGCGGGCCCACCTAGCCCCGCGCCTAGGGCAGGTGTGGCCCAACTGCCCGGCCTCCGACTCCGCTCCTTCGCATATATCTTCCCTTCGAAACCCTAAGGCTCGGGAGGCGACCACAGATAGATTTCCGCCGCCTTTGGGGGGCGGAAAACACCAAGAGAGAAAGATCTCTCCGATAGACAGATTTCTGCCGGGGAATTCCTTCCTAGAGAGGGGAGACCATCGCCATCAACACCGTAATCAAGCTAGGCTTCAAGGGGATCATCATCATCCACGCCATCATCTCCACCAGCACCATCACCACCACTCCATCCCGCTGTAACAATTGTGTTGGATATTGCTTTAGTTCTTAGGGGAAACTTTCCCGGTGTTGATTACTATTGTAGTTGATGCTTGTAAGTGGAACCATTGGATTATTGTTTATGTTCAGATTGTTATCCATTATCATATCATCTTTGATCTTGATCTGTATGATGTCTTGTGAGTAGTTCGTTTAGTTCTTGAGGACATGGGAGAAGTCATGTTGTTAGTAGTGAATCTGTGATGAGTTATTATTCAATGGTTTAGTATTTAAGTTGTGGTGCTATTCTTCTAGTGGTGTCATGTGAACGTCGACTACATGATACTTCACCATTTATGGGCCTAGGGGAATGCATTGTGTATTTGACTACTAATCGCGGGGTTGCCGGAGTGATAGAAACCTGAACCCCCATTAGGACACCTTTGCACAAGGGAGCGTAGGATCTTAGAGTTTAAGGCTGTGGTTAGATTTATATATTAATTAATTTCATGTAGTTACGGATGTTTGCAGGGGGTTTAATCACAAGTATGTATTAGTCCTAGGAAGGGCGGTATGTTAGCACAGGTTTACCCACACAACACTCATAAACACCAGAGAAGAATACTCAGCTATTTGAAGCAAAAGCACTTGACAGAATTCCCATGTGTCCTCGAGAACGTTTGGTCCTTATAAGTATTTCCACCGACTTGTCCTTTGCTAAGAAAGGATTGGGCCACTTGCTCCGTTTGTTCGTTACTTCTGTTACTTGCTCTTTGTTTTATTGCCTTGTCAGAAAACCACTAAAAATCTGTTTGCTAAGTATTCACAGGGATTTCCTGCTCCATACCACTGTTCAGCACCTTCTGCTCCTCGTTGGGATCGACACTTCTATTTATCGAATGTACTACGATACACCCCCTATACTTGTGGGTCATCAACTATCACCAACTTCAATTTCTATATTATTTGATAGAACTTCTAATTATATAGGAGAAAGAAATATAAAAGGGTTAGACATCATTATACCTTGCAGAGTTTTGGGAACCTCTAGATTGTTTATCTTTTTCAAGTCAACAGCTTTGGCAAGGATATTTTTAGACCTATCCACTCTTGTACTCTGTCTAGTGGTCTAGACAGGGCCCCACTGTTTCTGTCTCTTGAAGGCTTTTGTCTCCAAGTTAGAGTCTTCCCTCTCCCTTACTCCCAGATCTTTAAATCTTGGTATTATATCATCAGGCAGTTTCAACTCAGCATCATCCCTTTTACTGGCTTCTAAATCTAATTTCTGAGCAAAGCTCACCTCCTCATGTTGCCCCTGCATCCAGAACTGCTGCACCTCAGTGTCAACACCAGCTGCCACAGGAGTTTTGTCCCAGATGAAGTTTCCTTCAGAATCAACCACACCTTTTTGAACCATCAAATGGAACACATCATTGGCACTTAACTCTGAATTAGCTACCATCCTAATTCTGCTAGCACCTTGCCCACCATTCCTAGATAGATTGCTAGAACTAGCTTGTTGAGAGGACAGTCCACTTCCTAAGCTACCATCATGATTCATACCATCTCCCTGACTAGTGGAATCATCAACATTCCTTTTATTATGATCATTCTGATCCTCATTTGATAGCACATCATCACACTCTACAGCAGGGACAGAAGTATCCAGAGTGAAACCTAGATGGAACAAGTGATCATGGAAATTAAAGATTCTTCCAGCAGGAAGTTTGGTAGGGTATTTGCATTTAACCAAAACCCTGACATCTTTTGCATTGTTTCTGAAGATACTCTGCCAATCTACGGGCTTGTTTGGTTCTCAGCCACATTTTGCCAAGCCAAAGTGTGGCAATACATAAAAGTGTGGCAGCCATAAAAAGCATGGCTTCAAATTTTGAAGCCAAACTTTGGCAAGAGTTGGCAAAAATGATGACTCTGACAAATGGGCCATAGGAGTAATAAAATATAGCAACACAAAGTTTGGCACAAACCAAACACATGCCTATTAAAATGTGGCTAGCTAAAGTTTGGCTTGGCAAAGTGTGGCTGGCAACCAAACAGCCCCTACATCCTCAAGTATACCACATGTGGAGACAGCTTGGTCCAAAGTACTCCATTCACACCACTTAGTTTATAGGCCATTAATAATCACCCAAACTTTCTTCAAGGAGTCAAATGGCTCTAGGCCATCATTCCATGCCTCAACTTTAACCCACACTCCTGGTTTTGACACACCAAACTTGGGGTAACCAATGACCTGATCCACTCCAATGTGTGGAGGAAACTTAACCAGAAAGGTGTTTTCAACCCCTAATTCACTAATTTTCCATGACCAATTTGTCTTGTAGATCTTGGAGGACTCCTCAGCCAGTTCATTAGCAGACAAAGGACCTTCTTCAATTAGGACAATCCCACAATTTTTGGTGGAAGTAATTGGATGCATAACCACTTCAGGCACCTCAATGTGGTAAAAACCTAAGCTAGGAGCCCCACTACCAACATACCTAGCCATCTGATGTGGCCTTTTCCTCACAGGACACTTCTCCATAACATGTGAAGAGATCTTGCAGATGAAACAAAGGGGGGGTTTCTCATAGCTACTCTGCAGGTGACCTGGTTCACCACAACACATACAAATAGCATCCACATAGTTCCACTGATTGTTAGATATCACAGGAGCAACAATGTCCTTCTGAGTAGGCCCCTGTTTCTTCTTAGATTTCTGTTGAACTTTAGCTTTCTCATTCTGCTCAGAAACTTGAGGAGCTTGTTGTTGCTGTGGAGCAACCCACTGATTGGATTGCATACCAAAAGGTTGCTGATTAGGAAAAGCAGGGAAGGGGTTGTTAAAACCCCAGGGTGGCTGCATACCTGGGATGAAACCAAAAGGAGGCTGGTTGGGGTAGAACTGAGGATTAAACTGCCCAAAGTCATAGGGATTTTGCTGGTGCATCTGCTGTTGCCCTCCCTGATGAGACCAGCCCTCCTGTTCCTTTCCCCTTCCTCTACCTCTCCCCTGGTTCCCTCGCCACGATCCCCCATGTTTCCTTCACAGGACTTGTCTGATTGCATATCCTCAAGCCCCAGACACTGCAAACCAGAGGTGAGCTCAACTACCGCCGCCACCAGGAGGGGGGAAGAATAAACCCTAGGACCAGAAGCATCCTTGGTTATATAAGAAGGGACAAGTGTCCTGGTAGAGATAGGATGTGGTGGTTATGGTGGTTGTGGTGGTAGTGGACAACACATGGGCTGCAAAGGGCAACACCAAAGCTGTAGGAAAAAAACATCCATGTCCTCAGAGCCACCCATTCCAAGCCCATCCAACTCCACCCCAGGACCTTTTGCTAGCTTAAACTTTCTGCTCTCCTTGCAGCAAGCCTCAAATCCTGAAAGTTCCCGCCACTGCTTCATCTGACACCCTACTGTTTTTTCTGATTCAGGAGCGAGCACAGCACGTCGCGGAGTAGGTTTGCTTGTACCTAGATATCCAAAAATCCCATTGCTTCCCCCATTTCCATCCTCGAAAAACCCGGTACCATCTGAATTGTAGCACGCCGTCTGAGCAAAGGACTCTGCAGATCCTGCACAAGCCTCGACATGGGAGATGAGGCTCTGCGAGGCCTCCCTCGCTTGCAGGAGATGCCCATGAGTTGAACCACATCCATGCGTGGTTGGCGGTCCATCAGAATCTTCTCCAGTGACCCCAATTTCTGCCTCGCCCGTGAAATCGACCTCAGGTTGCAAAGCAGACGAGTTTTCTGCCCCAATGTATATCGGGTTGAACGACCCAATGCAGAGATTGAATCCATCTTCAGACGAACAGGGAGAGGGGGCCTTACAGAGCGGAACTTCTGCAAACCCCAAATCACGTTGATGGAGAGGTTGCGGCATGTAACCTCCGAGCTGCTCTTCTTCTCCACCTCCCTTTGATTCTGCTCCTTGTCGCGCTCCCTCTCTATCCTCCTCCGGTTTTCCATCCTTATCTCTTGACAACATCAATCGACGGGAAGGTCCAGATCGAGGCGCGATTCGCAGCAATGGCGGGGGAGTCGGCGATGTGTGAGCCTGAAGCAAGTGGGAAAATGATGGATTAGGTGGGGGAGAGATGTCCGGAGACGCGTGGCTACCTGAGCTCCACCGGAGCCAGCCATGGGGGGAGATCGAGGCGTCCCTGTCTGAACAGGTGCGTAGCTCAGGTGTGTGGAGCGCACGGAAGAAACGTGTCGAGACATCCCATATTAAGCAGCTATCATCCACTTAACTATTGCGGGACTGGGACTGTGTAAACATATGCGGAACTCCGGCGAACAGTCCCACCTGCGCACTGAGGTAATGGGCGTCGAGTTGCCTCTGGCCCCGTGCAACAAACTAATAACCATCATCTTTCTTCGGGCCGTCACAGTTAAGGCCCACCACCGTTTTCGTTTCTCTGTTTCTCCTTCTCGCGTTCCGTCAGCCTGTAGCGACTAGCGACCGGGAGGATCCGGAATTCCGGACCGGATCCGGTCCGAACCCAGCCACGCGCGGCAGGCGCTGCAACCCTCTCCAAGTAGTTGATGATGCTCCCGTCGCCGCCGACCAGACTGATCCGTCTTGCCATCGGAGCTTCTTCTCCGCAGCCACCTCCACCTTGGGCGTGGTGGCCCTCTGTTCTGCACCTCCACCGTGGGCATACGGGCGCTCTGCTCCGGCGAGCACTACCACGCACCGATCGAGTCGCCGCCGAATCCCTCCGCCGGTACCCCCTTCTGCGACCTCCCGAGCATAAGGAAGGTCGGTGAATAGAGACGGTGTCTTTGACGCCGCAGAGATGGCGGACGCACGCTCAAGCTGCGGGGTGTCACGGAAGCACCTCGGAAAGGAGAAATCGCCGGCGCCGGGTACGAGCTCGCGTGGAGAGATGTCGCCGAAGCAAAGGGAGAAGGTGCATACATGCTCGATTCCACAGAAGCATAACGCAAAGGAGAAGATGCGCCCCCCTGACCGGCTCCGCCGGGGTACCCAGGGGCCTGTCAGCATGACTGAAGCAAGTGTTGCCGGAGAGAAGAAGCAGCACAGCAGAAGCAACACATCATCGTATCCAACGAAAAGAAGCACTCCACAACTCAAAACACGAGCGAGCTCCCGCAGTTCCAACGCCTCTACCAGTCGTCCTGTCGATCCTCACGACCGTGGCAACAGTGCTGATGCAGCCGAGGAACAGAGACAGATCAAGATAGGTAAAGATATGGAGGACATAATCCAGAAGCTTAATGAATTGGGCTTGGGAGAGGATATCGACTTTGAGGAGCACTATGGGCACTTGACGCTGCTGCCCAAATACATCTATACTAATACTAGAATTCATCAGAGCGGTGCAGATCTCGTTCATATGGATATCCGGCATGCAGTGTATCGCATCAGATCCTACAAGGTTACATCCACCCACCCATGCTTCTGTTTTTCGATCATCAAATGTCATTCATTTTGTACATCTGTGTTCCTTGTGTTATTTACTGTCATTGGTCCTATCCTATATATTTATGCTGGTTTGCTAAAGCTCCCATTCATATCTAATTTGTTCTAATGGTGATATCATTGCTTACAGTTGTCACATGGCTTGTCCAAGCATGAGTTGTGCCGCGACGAGATGGAAGACTGCCCTATGGACCTTTTTGACAAGGAGGAATTTCCTTCAGATTTCCTGAGGGAGATGGATTATTTTATGTTCTTCGAGAGAGAGGGCGTTTTGGACTGGTACTTCCACCCTGAACTCTGCGAGCTTGCTTGCCTGAATGACTACCAGCGTCTAGTCCTCCGGAATCACTTGGACCATGTACGTATATACATTGATCTTCGAGTGTTCCTGTAATTATTTAATTGCAATCACTGTTACATTGAGTTAGTATGGCTAGTTGGGGACTATTTGTCACAATATCAAAATGATGATATAGTTCATGATACATTTACTGGGTGTTAAAACTCATTTCCTTAGATGGACCATTTTTCATAATGCACAATATACTGGAAAATGCGGAGATCATCAAATTATCGGCCTGTGTGAGAAACCGGCTGGTTGACTATTTAAAGGAAGTGCCAATCCAGGATATGTTTCTTTCCACTTTATTGCCTTTCTAGACTCATCTTTTTTTTAATAAAGCAGTTATACACATTTTTTTCTGCTAGAAACGGTAAATTCAAATTGCTTCTTAATAAATTTATTTAAAAAGAACAGATTTATTTTCTTGATGAATGTTAGTACTCCCTTCATCCCAAATTAATTGACTCAACCAAGAACTTTGCCTGATACATACATGCGTACCTAGACGCGTTTTGGTGTCTAGATACATATGTATCTAGACAAAGTTGAGTTAATTAATTTGGGACGGAGGGAATACATTTTTCTAGTCCTTTATCAAACCTTGTTTTTTTGTTGCTCCTGTTATTTACATTTTTTATTTAATTCATATTTTATTTGAGATTCTAAAAACATATTTCCTTTCATTTCGATGTAGGATGATTACGAGTACTTTGATTGGGAGGGGTACATGCGTGACTGCCATACCTATGAGACAGAGCATGAATACATCGAGTACTTCGAGACATTATTAAGTGAACTTAAGGTATGCATCATAAAGTCAATGATTAGATGTTTGTTAGGGGACTAATAACCTCTCTTTTTTTATCTTGATACAGTGGTTGAAAAATTGTCTGCCGATTATAAATATAGCATCTCCTATTGTAAGTATATGATCACACAAAAGTCATGGAATTGCAATGTTTCTATATATATTTTGCAGCACCATGGTAATTTCTCTGTTCTTTAGGCAGACAGAATATGCACCAGGGGGATTTATCATGCAACGAAGATCGCCACTCGCTTTACCAAGATGACAAGTCATTTAGCTTTTTTTGGCTTCTTCGTACGATACCTAACACACTCACTAATTTGATTTTTCTGTGCTTTGAATCTAACAGTTTCATTATTTCAATGCAGGAATGTTTTGCTTACATGAGCATTGAGGCTACTTGGTGTGACGCATCCGAGGGTCTCTTTTTCGAGATATGGAAGCGGGTCACTCAAGAAAAGGTTAGACTGCAACCCAGTCTAGTGCACACTTGTCAAGTTAATGAACTCCGTATATATTTATGCTTAGTAATGCTTGATTTCCTCAACAATGCACAGAAGAGTCTCAGAGATGCTGTGAAGGAAGTCTATAAACTGAACAAGTTTATGTCACGGCAAGATTTCATGAAGTATACCGTGGAGGAGGATGACTTGATCATTCTAGAAAAGGGGGTAGGCGCTTGTATGCAGATAACTTACAAGTCTTCAACATTTGTAGCATGCATGCTTATCTCTTTGCTTCTTGTCTTTGTCTTTTCAGTTCCAAATTTGCATGAGAGGCGTTACCAAAGATGTAAGTACTGTGGCATGCGTGTTGGATAGATGCAGTTAATTATGTGTCCTTACTGACTTCACGTCTGTGTGCCTTAGGTGTCAGAGGATGAAGCTCGGGAGCTGATTGCAGAGGCAGTTAAAAAGGAGGTACTGTACCTGTATGAAGTTGCATCTAATCTGTGCCAATGATTGTTTCTAAATACCCTGTTGTGCTAAAGTAGAAATTCGTTTATTTTCTCCATCAGAGTATAAAACCCAAATTCTATCATGAGTATATCAGAAAGAAGATAGAGATTGCTCGATCTGTAGGACTGAACACCACGGTACGCTATCCTGATCTTGTTGACGATCGTGCACGATTCGATGTCTTCATTTCAGATAACCAAGTTATGTCTGCGACCTAACAATTGACCTTTGCATTGCAGGAGGATTGAAAAGATGGCTTCAGGAGCTTCCGTTTCTTCAGGATGTCTTTCTTGGGTTTCATGTACTGTTGCTGCTGCTGCAATGAACTAGACCAGACTTTTAGCTCTTACTACCACCAAATTACTACTTCAGGGTGTGTAATGTGTTCCTAGAGTCTACCGAGTCATGTGATGGTTTATGTCACTATGTGCTACTTGTCTGATTGTCTACAAAGAAGATGTAGAAAAACACCAATTGGCTGAACTGCTATCAGGCCTCACATGCGTTACATTGGGCCGTAGTGGGGGTTCGATCGCTATTTGCTCACACTTTGCTCTTTTTTTTCATTAAAATACATTCCTTACGTTTTTACTAGTAAGTGTGTACGTGCAATGCACGTCTCGGCTAATGCAATATACTTATTATACTAAATCAATTCTATTAAAATTATGAAGTTGTATGTACTCTCATATTCTCTACATTATTTTTTGAAACAAATAGCAACCAAAAATATTTAATCCTCTTGAAAGATAAGCCTCTAATGATGAACTACACTTGAATCTACAAAAATGAGTCATGGCTAGTTTGGCAAAAAAGTTTTTTTAAAACTGAAGTATATCAATACCATAGTATTTTAGTGCCTAGCAAAGCAATACTTCAGTTTTTCTCTTTTCTCGGTTTTAGAAAAAAGAGGGTCTGACCTTTTTCTCAAATACTTCAAAAAAACCATAGTTTTGGAGGATACTTTAGTTCTAAAACCATATTATTTGTTGAATCCAAACACCTCAAAGTATTTAATACTTTAGTTTTTTCAAAAACCAAATTATTCTCTTAATACTTTAAAAATACTTTCATACCAAACGGGGCCTCAGTTTATTTCCACTCTTTCGGTTGTCCACATAGGAATCATCTTTTATAAGGAGGAGACAACGCAATTAGATTAGAGAAAACCACAAATTTTACAATGCCTACTCGAGTGCACTGCTACAGCAAGTTTAATACTCCCTCCATAGATGTCTCAGATTTTTCAAAATTTAGATGAACCTATATACTAAATAGTGTCTAGATTCATCCAAATTTTGATAAATCTAAGACATCTATTATGGGACGGAGGGAGTATGAAGTTTACATGCATCGCGGATACAAGTTGAGGAGATATTGTGTCGCCATCCTCAAGGAAGAGGTCATTCATCAGTGGAAAAGGAGCATTAGAACAGAAATAAATTGGGCATAAAATAATAGAAATACATAATTCGGCGCAGGCCATGTGCCATCATCTCGTGGAGTGGGACATCGGCGTCGTTCAAGTGTTATCTCATTCCAACATTCCATCAATATTTACCTTCAAAAATAATATATTTGTAGTAGGAAAAAGTATGGCTAAAAGGATATATGTGGTAAAAACTATGATTGAATTCTTTCAAATGCGATGCAATGTCCACTTTCTGAACATTTTTCTTTCGGCCGTAAAACTGAAAATAAAATGAAGTAGCTTATTCTAGTCTAGACTCATTATTATATTTGGACTAAAGCAATTCAAAACTGATGACGAAAATAATGATGTCTCACTGGTCTATTTAGATTGTAGTTGGGAAGTCATTGCCAACCAAAAAAAAATGAATACCATATAAGCTTACATCCTAACTTCACTGGTATTATATTCGAATTCACCTAGGTTGCCAAGAGTGATTGGTCCCTTTTCCTCTATATATGACTTCTGATTTTAGATAGTGCTGCTCGCAATTGTCCTGGAAACACAGGTAAAACAAATTACCAATATACATCATTCGATCATACTGAATTTTTCATTCACAAATCAAGGCATATGATAACTATAGATGCTTTAAATATTTCAGTTCATAGGAAGCATCAATAGATACTTGGAAACTTATTGTGAACTACTAATGGATAACAAAATATGTCTCCTTACACACCTGAATAGCGCCTAGTGCACATATGGCCAAGTCATTTTCTGTAAGACATGAAGAGCATTTCATGTTAATAACGATTAAAGAATATCATTTGACTATAATATAGCATCTCATTATAGTGTTACCCTGAAATAAAATTACTTAAAAATTGTACAACTTGCCTGCCAATGTTGGTGACTGAGTACTTCACATAGATCGCCTTCATATCGTTCACTTTTGAGGTGATGTCAGTCCAAAATCTCCTAAAAACATCTAGAGAACTTTTTGAAATCATCCATTATGTTTGTCTTCGCCTATATATTGATGCATAAAAAGTGGTTAGTAATTTTGTTTAGAATGATGTGGAGCTTCATATCAACATTTTCGTATACAAACCAACCATGCTGGAGATTCTAGAAAGGAATAAAAGGCCAAGTATAAATGATTTGCATGTATGGATACTACATATTTCATTAAGCTTTTTAAGAAACACAAGATGAGCAAGTTCACAAACTTGCTGCTCTACCAATAAGTGAAACTGAAGATTTACAAACTAATATAGTAGCATTTGGTGATATATTTATTTGGAAGCTTTGTAAGTTCCCCCGCGGAGCCAAGACAATGACCTTTCAAACATAAATACCAATGAAGTTGGAAAAATTAGGTTCTTGCCTACAATGTATGAAGTAACCGCTAAAAGATTATCAATCTGGCAAACATAAGTTTAATAAATAGATTTAGGTATGATACAATCACAGGTAACTCAATGGAACTGATAGAGATGAGATAATGAAAGCAACCAGGACGATGATCGGCGATTTTGGTCTGTGTGGAAGGCTTGGATCGGTTGTTGTGGCTGCATGTCATGCAGCTGATTGTGTACCATGTATTTGTTTTATTTCTCATCTAGGAGGTATATATATAGGAGAAATATAAATGAGTTTCATCCATGACGATAAAAAAAACTTTGATTTGTCATGCATAAAAGTGAGCAGATTTGTAGAAAATTTCGGAATCTTTTTAACTCGCCTTATTTCTGTTTGAGATAGCTTGGAAAAAATAACATTGCTAAGATCTGATTTCTCAAACTTATAGACCCCACAAATATCTACATATATATGCTTTTTCCTACAATCTCATATGCTACAATGGTATGCAGAGTAATTTTCTTCCTTCTCTTAGTATAACGAATCATTGAATCAAGGAATACCTAAACATTTGTTAACAATGATCATTTAATTATTGGTGGTTTGCACTCTTCACGCTAAAAACTATAGCATTGGCGGTCTTTCAGGTGCATCTCACAATTTTAGGGTCTGCGCTGCAAAGTTGCGCTTCTTTGTTATTCACAACTTCAGGTCGAATCCTTGAAAAGGAAGGGGCAGATCGTGCGAGTTTGTACCAAGCCTGCTCTAAGAAAATACGCACACAGTATAGACATCGATGGCCTCACCTTTGAGGAAGAACTACTTCCTGACTTAGACTTGCAAAACGCGTCAGATGCCGGCTAGTCCGGTGATGACTCCACAACCATCACGGCGGCCTCGCTCTGAAGCCAGCCGTCGGTCGACATGGGTCGCCGCTAGTTTGTGGAATCACCTCGCCCTTGGCGGGGGCGTGCACGTCCGTGGACCTGCGAAGAGGCGTATGGTTCAACAGTGGCAGGGGACGTGTGACGCTGTGGATAGGATGGGCAGGGCAAGTTGCGACGGCGGGACACGACGGCGTTGTGGTAGCAACCAGGAGAGAGGATCTAGCCGGAGGCGCACAGGCTTGGACGGCGACCGATAAAGAGAGATCTCCGTTTTGATTGGATCGGTAAAGAAAACAGAAGAAAACTGATCCGTGGTGGTTCCAGGCGAGGGGAACCAAGATGGGAGAGGCTACATGCACGCGGGGCGGGGTTTCCGCGCGGGACAGAGTACAGTCCGTTAAACCTATTTGCTAAGTGCACCCAAAAAAAATTAGGCTAATGGAGGTTGTTAGATTGTGTTTAGAGAGGCTGATTGTGTGGTTATAGTATGTTTTTTATATCTGATGGGGTACGTATAGAAAAGTTCTTGTTTGCTCTTTTATAATAGTAGAGATAATGAGTGAAATATGAAGTACTTGTACCAAAATTGAAAATATGGCGGCCACATCAGTTTTGAAAGGTTGACGAATTTATAGTACTCCGTATATATTGTTTAAATTTAAAGGTTGTGCATCTGCGTGTGCCTGTACGTGCAGGGGTGGAATCAGATTAGTTCAAGCGAACCCGGCTTTATGTTGGTCCATCTGGAAATGTCGCAATGGTATTATTTTTAACAAGGCTCGAGTTCAATCTTTTTTGCAGGTTATTATTTCGACGTCTCATTGGATTCAACTCTGGGCTTTCCTCCTTCCAGAGCATCAACGCGCCGTGATGGTTTCTGGATGCAACCATCTGGTGATGGTCGCACAGGATATTTACTACCAGGCTTCGTGGCGGCATACTAGTAGATTGAGAGATGTCTAGCTACTGTATGTTATGCTGTTTTAGACTTCTTGTCGTTTTCAGATGGTTGGCATTTGTATCAACCCTCTCCGATCCATGAACTGTATTTGCTACACAATTGATACTTCGTAATAAAAGACTGTGTGCATCCATGGATGCAGAGGCCGGGGACCAACCCCATTTTGAAAAAAAAAACTGCAAATCACTGTTGATAAATAAAGCTAAACACAATGCGTGATCGAGGTGTTTCTACTCTGCACATTATTGAATTTCATGGGCAAACCGTCAAAATTGTTTGCAGTTGAAGGATTTTTCTACTTGGCAAATCAAATTCTATGAATTAAATGCTCAACTTTTTAAAAATATTAGTTTAGGGATTTCTACTCTGCATGCACGTCAAATTTTATGTTCAAATAACAAGTCTTGGTTTCTACTCGGCAAATTGAAATTTCCTGATCAGAAGAGTCAAGCTAAAAGAAGACGGCCAACACCACCGAGAGGATCAACATAAAAGCAAGAATCAAAGATCCAGTCAAAACGTGGTGAGCGTGGTCCGTGATGACAGACGCGTCGTTTGTTCGTTCTCAGCTGATGGTTCGTGTGGCAAGCACAAGGCCACCAGGATTATTGCTAGTACTAGCGTAAGCAACAGGGACGAAGCTAGGAAAAAATGCCACTGGGGTCATGCTTATATTCCCTTTATTGACTGGGGTTATCTTCTCTAAGTAATCATTAGATAGTGCTAATTAATGAAGGTTTTGGTGTTTCTCACTGGGGTCAGCTGACCCCAGCCCCTCTAAGGCAGCTCCGTCCCTGGTAAGCAAGCTACTAGTAGATCCCAGGATATGCCTAGCTGCTAATACAGGCATGCAAGCAGCAGTTGTGTATTCGGTCACGTTTGTCTGTATTATTTTCTGCTGGATTAAGGATCTAATTAAATCGGTTGCCTCATTTGACTGATTCTTTCTTGGCCCGCAAGGAACAGGATAGGCCATCACCAGAATACATCTCCCGTTTCGCTTTGTTTCCTATGCGCTGGATATTTGCAAAGCCGTACAATGCATGTGCCACCTCCAGTGTGAACGGGGGCTAAATGGAATATTCCCCTTCTGCCAGAACTATACTTGTAGAACTCCATTTGTACCACCACCGGCGTAGTAGTACACTTGTCTCTAATCATGTAGGGCTACTTTTTCCGAGTGCAGCCTTTTGGAGCTTACGTAGCCCTTTTAAAAAAATCTTTGAATTTTGAATTCATGGTTTCCAAAAAAGAATCGATACAAATAGCTTATATGGTCAATACTCTATTTTATCCGGGTGTAAATTTTCAATCCCAAATACTCCCTCCGTTTTAAAATATAAGATGTTTTAGCTTTTTAAACAAATGTATCTAAACTACTTTTAGTATGTATGTTCATTTAAGTTTGGAGTAAATATACACACTAAAACAAGTCTAGATACATTTTCTTCACAAATCTAAAACATCTTATATTTTGAAACGGAGGGAGTACCTTATATTTTAGGCTTAGAAAAATGATAAATATGTAGATATATGGTTGTGGTGAACCGTCCAAAATTCAAAGATTTCAAAATTTGTTTGATTTGTCCTTTTTATTGAGTCCATAATACTAGATATTACACTTGTCTCTAATCATGTAGGGCTACTTGTTCCGAGTGCAGCCTTTTGGAGCTTACGTAGCCCTGTTAAAAAACTTTGAATTTTGAATTCCCCATTTTACTGAGGCGTAAATTTTCAATGTGAAATACCTTATATTTTAGGCTCTGAAAAATGTGCAGATATGGTTGTGGTGAACCGCGTAAAATTTGAAGCTTTCAATTTTTGTTTGATTTGTCCTTTTTGCTGAGTCTAGAATACTAGATATGACACACTGAAAATTCGCACCCTCGTACTTTATACAGTTGGCGACATCTAGTTTTTTAAAAAACTTTCAAACCAAACTTTTTAAATTTCAAAAATAAGGGGCTACCATGTAGGACGAGTTCCAACGTAAAATTGCGTACTTGTTCCAAGTACAGTCCTATATCCTTGCAATATTTCTTAGCAACCATTCTCACACAAAACATTCAATGAATGAAATATAATAAAGTAATAATATTTTTTATGTCGTAAAAGATATCTTGTGGTGCGAATGGTTCATCTCCTATATCTCTTTTCGACCGAAAAAACATCTCTAAACAAACTAACATACTGGAGTAGAACAAAATTTGTATCTACAACAAGCTAAATCAATAGAAAAAAATTAAAACTCCACCAAAAGTTTTCTTTTTAAGAAAGCGGTGAGGGAAACCCTCACAATGAGTCTAATTTTTTTAATAATAAGAACTCAATTTCACATCCGCGTGGACTTGAGCCTAAGCGCTCTCCTAACCAAGTGAGCAAGGCTCACTCCTTCCGGCGAAGTTATTGAGCCTTGAGCTAACGGTGATGGCTTATGATAATTGACTTTTGGGTGATCAATATATTATTTATCTATAGTTTTTTGGAATATAAAATTAAAAGAATTACAAAACTTGCGATGCACAGGCTTACAATGCACGCGCACTTGTATTGTGAAAAGGGTGCCAAACAGGGCATCCCCCTTCTACGAGTACTTCTAAAACTCCACATCTACTCCCACTAGTCACTAGTGGGAGAGTACACTTGTGTGAAATCAAATCAACTAGTAGTCCTTCTTGTTTTCACTTAAAATATCATTTTTTCCAACGAAACCATAAAATGTACGTTAGCAGCCATGCTCCCACTAAAAAAATCAATAAACTGAAGCACAACCAAAAATATCTTTACCGTTCTTCAAATATCATTCCATCTTTCAAACTTCTCAACCTTAAAAAGTTTCTGATAGGAAACATAACAAACTTACTAATTTGGAAAGAACAAGGTTTATCACTACAAATTCAATATTTTCTTCTTGATGTGCAGCGGGTGAGATTTGATGATTGTGATTCATGACTTTGGGTGAATTGATGCATGTTAATGACTCGAAGTGGACTGACTTTGAGTCGGGTAAAGTCAGCCAATAAGTGCCCCTAGATTTGAGCTGACTATAGATATACCTCAAAAAATGTCTAAAAAACAAAAAAATAATTTGTTTTTGGGTTTGGGGCTGTTTTCGTTCCCCGAATAGATCTCGGATAAACGACGAGTCTAGATAAAATTATCTAGGGCACTCGATAGCATCCCACCCCGCCGCTATATACACGGCTCGGAGTGCCAAATCCGAGTCCAATCCCCCATTCTTCCCCCGTCGCATCGCCTCCTCCTTCACGCCAATCCCATTTTTCCTGCCTTCAAGTATCAAATCCGGTAGCCCCACCACCTGATCTGCCAAATGTGACCGATCAACAGCAGCGGAGGCGGCCTTGGGGACTCATTTGCGCCTACGCGAGTCCACAAAGCCTCTAACTCGTCCTCGGCATGCGGCCCCTTTGAGCTCTTCACCTGTGTGGACCGTGCACAACAAGAGCGTCTTCATCAGGTGGGGAACAACACATGCGCCGCTCGAATGTGGTTGGACACCTACTTTGTGCGGTTCCACGTGCCCGAAGCGCAGGGGAGAGTTTCTGGGCCACGATGCATCATGCACTAGTGCTAGCTTACACGTTGGAGATATGTCGTCCTCAAGGAGGAGGTGGATACCGACAATGAGGAGGAGGAGCCCGAGCCCCAGGTCGATCCCGAGGAGCAAGTGCTCTATCGGTTGCTCGCCCGCTCGGTACGCTCGGCGACGCAAGAGGACCCGTGACTTCTCGATGTCACCGCGCTAAATACCGCACAATTGGAGGCTCAGGGACAACCGCTAGGCCTGGCATGTCGAAGTGCTGCTCTAGGCCTACTGGTAAGGATGGCAATTTTACCCACGAGTACAGGTAACCGCAAGTATCGTATGCATGAGTAGGGTATATGCACACTTTTATACTCATGGGTAATACTCATACTCTAGCCGTTAAGTCACGAAAAGGACATGAGTATAGCCTTGTACCCTTGGGTATAGCCATACCCTGCTACTGACATGTGGACATTACCCGTGGAGTTCCAACCTATACAACCGAGCAGACCAGTAGCGTAAGGGCCAAGTATGACATTGTGATTTCTAAGTTTTGATAATTTTCATGTACTCGAGTTGAGATAGTTGATATTTTTTTAAAAATATGCTACCGATTATGAATGTAAAATGTAAATAACTTGTAGTGTACTATTTGGTCCACCCGTCGGGTATCCAATGAGTATGGCTACCTGTCGGGCATGAGTGTGGATAAATTTCTATACGAGTGAGTACGAGAGTAGATTTGTACACATTGAATATACATGTATGTATATAATATTGCTCTATATGCCCATACCCTACTCGTTTCCATCCTTATCTTGGGGGGGGAGGGGGGGGGGCACTTCCTCCGATGAAGAGTGAAGAGTCGTCGCCTCCGCGTCCGGCGAAGAAACAACTGTGCCTTTTGGTCTCTTTGTTTAGTGTTAGGTTTTAGGCCGCCATCGCATGTAAAAATGTAGGAATCATATGTGTAATTTAGGTTTCATATGTGATGAACTCGTGTGAGATGTGGTGAACTTGTATGCAAAAGCACCCTCAATTTTTATTTTTTAAATATGCATTGGATAATCCGGATCTATTATCTCGAAGACTTCTCGAACCGAAAAACCATTATCTAGCTTTCGGATCCGACTTTTCTAGGTTCGGTTCATGTGGTTCTACTAGAGATGCTCTTACCGTGGCAAAAATTACCGTAGCAAAAGAAAACACAAGTTTTTTTTGTTAATAATATATATTCCAATATACACATGCTATATATACTTATGCAGACTAAATTGTTTTTCATATATACACAAGCTTATATTGTTCAAACTCAACAAAACTTTCAGTTTCATGGTTCTACATCCAAACAAATTGGAATTGAATACCACCCTCTAATTCCAACAACAAATTTCAAGCACAACCAAACAACAGAATTCGAATTAGAAATCATTTTCTTTTCAGCTTAGATTTGGAATTCCCACTCCATTCTATTTTGACATCCAATCCCGTGCTTCCAAACACAGCTTTAAAGGCGTATCTCAGCCGTGTGACAAGCATGTTCCACGTCTAACACGGAGTGAGTGCTAATTCGTGTACACCCCAAGCATCACACATAAACTGCAAAGGTGCAACCATGTGAGCCTTTCGATTTAGTCACGCACAGGCTGTTTCCAGAAGTAATAAAAAGAAAAAAGAAGAAAAGAAGAAAATCTGAACGACCAATTAATGCCCCCGAATCGATCGACTTGGAGAAGAAGAAAAGACCCCCTCAGTTTCTGGGATCCCCCGGAAGCAGGACCGGCTCCCCCGTCACTGACGGCGCGGCCCCACCCGCGAACCTGCCCTCCCCACGCCGCCGTCTCCGCCATGGCTCCTCCCAATATAAAATCCTCCCACGAAAAGTCCCTTCCTTCCATTCGCAAACCGCAACCCACCCACCCACCACAGCAGCAAACGAACCCAGGCGCCCGTCGACATCATCATCACGCGCAAGGCTCTTTGATTCGCGGAGGCAGGCGTTTCGGAGATGAGCTCCCGGATGGCCGGATCGCTCCTCCTCCGCCACGCCGGAGGCGCCAGCCGCCGCCTCTTCTCGGCGACAGCGACCTCCCCGGCGGCGAGGCCCCTCCTCGCGGGCGGTGAAGGCGTCCAGGGGTCGTGGGTGAGGCTGATGTCCACTTCCGCGGGCACGCAGGCGAAGGACGAGGCGGCGAAGGCTGCGGCTGCTGCTGCGGCCTCCAACAAGGGGGATGGGGAGAAGAAGGAGGTGGCGGTCAACAGCTACTGGGGGATCGAGCAGTCGCAGAAGCTGGTGCGCGAGGACGGCACCGAGTGGAAGTGGTCTTGCTTCAGGGTACGTATGCTTTGCTCTGCTCCGGTCCGGTTCTCTGTTTCGATTCGTTTGCCGGCGATCGACGATCGCCAGATCGGAGTGGTGGGCATGGGCGTTATTGACTTGTTGCGCCGTGTGTGATTGGCTTTGCTGCTGCAGCCCTGGGAGACGTACAGCGCGGACACGACGATCGATCTGACCAAGCACCACGTGCCCAAGACCATGCTCGACAAGATCGCCTACTGGACCGTCAAGTCGCTGCGCTTCCCTACCGACATCTTCTTCCAGGTACGTGCCATCTGCTCCGGCCGTCGCAGCCGCTGTTCTATTCTCTCGATAGTTCGTTCCGTGTTTTTTTAGTTCAACTGTTTCGCCGAAGATAGCATAATCGGCGGTGCCTGCATCGTGGCGTGTCATGGGGGAAAGTCATTGTCCCTGTCTCGTTTCGATTCTTGTTCCCCTGCTTTCTTGGAAGAAGACGTTTCCCGTTTGTATTCTCTATCTGGAACGAGGACCCAAGCGAGCAGTAGTTTATCTAACTGAGTCGTTTTTATACTATTCTGCATCAGAATTTTAGTGTCTAAACATAGTTCCCTAAAAGTGTCTAACCAGTAGTATTCAGATAGAGGGTCAGCGGTGAAACACTGAAGATTGACTCGAGGACTGTCAACAAACATTATAATTTTAAAATAAATGAAATAAATAGTGAACTTGACATCACCACACACATGTGCAATTTGTTAGCCTGTAAATCATGCCACTACATTTTTTTAATTGATTGCATTGCACTAGAGGGGATACAATTTGTTTTGCCATGTACTTAGTACTAGTATCTCTTTATTATGAGTTTTTTCACAAGTTCAGTTTCTAAATCCCCTCTGTATTTCTGTGTCCAGGAAAACAATTATGTTATCTATTTCTAATATTAGCGCAATTGACTTTAGTTGTCAAAGTTTTGTCATTCTTACGCAAACCTCTGACCCTGCAAAATTGGATGCAGAGGAGGTATGGCTGCCGCGCTATGATGCTGGAGACTGTCGCAGCCGTGCCAGGGATGGTTGGTGGCATGCTCCTCCACCTGCGCTCCCTCCGGCGCTTCGAGCAGAGCGGCGGGTGGATCCGCGCGCTGCTGGAGGAGGCCGAGAACGAGCGCATGCACCTGATGACCTTCATGGAGGTGGCGCAGCCGAGGTGGTACGAGCGTGCCCTCGTCATCACCGTCCAGGGCGTCTTCTTCAATGCCTACTTCTTCGGCTACCTCATCTCCCCCAAGTTCGCGCACCGTGTCGTCGGGTACCTCGAGGAGGAGGCCGTCCACTCCTACACTGAGTTCCTCAAGGACCTCGAGGACGGCAAGATCGACAACGTCCCTGCCCCAGCCATCGCCATCGACTACTGGCGCCTCCCGGCCAACGCCACCCTCAAGGATGTCGTCACCGTGGTGCGCGCTGACGAGGCTCACCATCGCGACGTCAACCACTTTGCATCGGTACGCACGCTTTCAAATTCCCCAAGATCTGCATACAATCCTTTATTGGCTCAATTTCCTGAGCCTGATATGTGTATCTGTTTCTGTGGATTGATTCTCATGTATGCTACTTTGGTCTGTCGTGCAGGACGTCTACTACCAGGGTATGCAGCTCAAGGCCACCCCGGCGCCGATCGGATACCACTGAGTCTGGCCGTGTTCTGCTGAATTTTGCATCGGTTCTAAGCAATATGAGTGTTTCGTTTTGAAGGCAAAGCAAATGAGAGCTCTTTTAGCTGTATAGGATGTTGCAATTGTTGCTCGTTTGGTAACTACTACTGAGTACTGAGAAATAAGCAGTGTGCTTGCGAGTTTCTTATTTAGGATAGTCTTGAACCATTTCGCTCTGAGATGAACCTATTTGGCGTACGCTACAATGTCTTCTTTTGTTACTAGAACACACATTGATCTTTCCTTGTTATGTACATATCCTCTGTTTTAAGCCCCCATCTTTTGGCAAAACCGACAGTGATTCCTGTTTTTCTTCTCTGCTATTGTTGCATTTTGTGATCTGCAATGTCCTCCGCATTTGATCAGTTGTCTGGCCTGATCGAATGCAATTTGCGGTTTGGTCCATAGCAGTCATCTGTTTTCTGCTCGCTATGTAGCACGTACCACTCCCTGTTCTGATCTGATCCATAGCATAAACCTGAAGACTGTACTTTCTGCTCTGATCTAACAAGTGTGTATCACTCGTTGTTCTTTGACTGCATAGTAGCTAGACATGTTTGGCCTCATATTTCTAGCTAGTTTTTTTGATACACCTGTTGGTTATGATCTAATTTCTTATGATATGCCTGCATAGTAGTTCCTTTGACTGTAGTTTCTAGTTTGTGCTTCTGTCTTATGGAGGGTTATGGAACGTAAGAAATGACAAAATTTTCATTGGTCGTCTTTGGATGGATGTTAAGAAGTAGAGGCTGATACTCTATTCGATCAAGGGAGGGAGACTCATCTTCAGAAGCAGCGGACAAAATCCGCCTACACGTTTCGGTGATCCTACGAGCTCCTGACGTTGCTAGAAAGTGGCTGCGGGATGCACCATAGAACCGAAGAAGGTCGCTGGACCTGGTACCTGGGCAATGCCAACCTCATTCTTGGACCCCTCCATCACAGTCACAGCGCCGTGCAAGATGTCCTCCTCAGCTGGTGTTTGATGCACCTATAGCCCCTGCAATCCACAACTCTCGCTTTAGTTTATAGCTCCTCCTATGATCTTCCATACATTTGTTGGCGCTAGCAACAAAACGTTCCCTGTTCCAAAAACCTGCTCGATCGAGGGTTTCGTTTCAATGAAATGGGGCCGGGGGCAATACCCTTATTATTTCTATTCTAAAAGCATTCTCCAAAGGGAAAATAAACTTCAATTCCAGCTGACAAGCTCACGTCTATTGGTTGATTTCATGCTCTGCGTGTCAAGCCTAGAAAAATCCTTCTGAATGGATATGGGGCCATATAATTGACACGTCCATGGTCTTTCATAATGCTTGATAGCACTAATTTCCTCCATTGCCAATTTGTGATCGGCACGGTTGCTGTGCGGGGATCTTCCGTTGGAGTTGTCAGCAGTGTGTGTCAAGAAAGGAACACAGAGCTAGCATGCGTCGCAAGGTAGAACAAAACAGAGGCAAGCAAAGAACAAGTTCATGATGCATATAGATAGCTCAGAGCCAAGGGAAAGAATCTTCTTCTGTCAGCAGCCATCTCAAATCCCCCACCTGAAATATATCCACATTGCACATCACTCTGCTAGTCGACCAGTAACTGCTCAAGTGGCACACAGACACGGCAGTGGTGCATGACGATGCTCGGGGCAACACTGATCCTCCTGCTGTCGATCGCCGCGGCGGACGCGGCCGGCATCGGCGTCACCTACGGCAGGCGGGCCACGAGCCTCCCGCCGCCGGCCGACGTCGCGCGGTTCCTCGCCCGCGACACCGTCGTCGACCGCGTGAGGATCCTCAACACCGACCCGCTCGCCATGCGGGCATTCGCTGGCACGGGCCTCGCCGTGGACGTGACCGTCCGGAACTCCCTCGTGCCGCGCCTCGCGGACAGCGTCGCGTCCGCGCGGCAGTGGGTGCGCGCCCGCGTCGCGCCCCACGCGGCCGCGGGCACCAACGTGTCGCGGATCCTCGTGGGCAGCGAGGTGATCTCGCAGGCCAACCGGACGCTGCTGCTCTGCCTCGTGCCGGCCATGCAGAACCTGCACACGGCGCTGGTGGCGTTGGCGCTGGATGGCCAGATCAAGGTCTCCACGGCGCACTCCCTCGGCGTCCTGGCCGCGCCCACCACGCAGCCGTCCGCCGGGCGGTTCCGCGAGTTGTACGACGCCGCCGTCGTCAAGCCGCTCCTCGCCTTCCTGCGCGCGACGGGCGCGCCGTTCATGGTGAACGCGTACCCGTTCTACGGCCTCACCGACGACACGCCGCTCGACTTCGCGCTGTTCCGGGTGGGCGCCACGGGCGTCATGGACGCCGGCTCCGGGCTGCTGTACACCAACGCGCTGGACGCGCAGCTCGACTCCGTGCACTCGGCGATGGACCGGATGGGCTTCGGCGATGTCGACGTCGTCGTGGCCGAGACAGGGTGGCCGTGGGCCGGGGAGGGCTGGGAGGTGGGCGTGGGCGCGGACCACGCCGGGGACTACAACAGGAACGCCATCCGCCACCTCGGGTCCGGCGTGGGCACCCCGCTCAGGCCGAACCGCACCTTCGAGGTCTCCATCTTCTCCCTCTTCGACGAGGACCTCAAGCCCGGCCCGCTGTCCCAGCGTCACTTCGGCCTGTTCCACGCCGACATGACGCCTGTCTACGACGCCGGCATCGTCACCGCTCCGGAGGTAATTTGCTCCGCCATCCGTTCTTCGCTCCACTCTTCTTCACCGTGATGTGTCGAGTTGTTAACCAGTCACAGTTTCGTGCGCTCGTACGTGCAGTATGTTGGGCCGGTGAGCTCGAAGATAACACCCGCGTTGGCAGCACCGGCTCCGGCGCCGGACACGACAGCGGCGGACTCGGGAGGGCGGCGGTGGTGCGTGCCGACGCCGGCAGCGGACGCGGCGGTGCTGCAGGAGAACATCGACTTCGCGTGCGGGCAGGGGGGCATCGACTGCGGCGCGATACGGCCGGGCGGCAGCTGCTACGAGCCGGACACGCTGCAGGCGCACGCGGCGTACGCCATGAACCTCTATTTCCGGAGCAACGGAGAGCACGCGTTCGACTGCGAGTTCGGTCACACCGGCGTCGTGACCTCTGCTGACCCAAGTAAATATTTCTTCCTTTTTCTTTGTACGTGAAGTACTTCAGCTCTATCGTTTGATCGTGCCTCTGAGTTACACGGAGATATGTTGTGTTTTCCAATGGCAGGTTTTGGAGGCTGCAACTTCACATAAAAAGCAGGAGACGACGTACCGATGCATCTGCGTGGCAAGAAGACCTGTGTCTGTGTTTGGTGTTCAACATGCTGCTTCTTATGCAACTTTGTGTGTAAAAAAAAAGAGAATATATAGCCATTTGTTAAGATCAATCTCGAATGAGTTAATTAGGGTTAGTGAGTTAAGTGGGATCCCACCAAAATTCTATCTTTAGTTCATTTGCTAAATTCTAGTGCAAACTTTGAGCAAAATTTTGAACTAGAATTTGATAAAGAAAAAGGATACTATGTCCTCAGGGATCCGTGATTTTTATCCCCCCCCCCCAAGATCTTATCTCCTCTTGTTTGTTATGGACTTGGGTTTTGGAGAAGATGAAGATGCCGGAGATCGCGAAACGGTTAGCAAACAAGCAACACAGGGATACGAGGTTTACCCAGGTTCGGGCCCCTAGGGAAAACCCTACTCCTGCTTGTCTGTTCTTGATTACGACGGAACCGAAGTTTACAGGGGTGCGCAGATGCAATCTGGCGTGGAGGTGTCTATGCGAAAGTATGAAGTCAGAGATCTAGGTCGTGCCCTCCTAACCTTTATATAGAGTTAGGCAGGTCCCAGGCGCAGACCGAATCGGTTACAGGTTTTAGGGTTTACCCCTTTGAATTTTCTATCTACTCTAGTCTTGCTCTCCAAGGATCCGAAGGCGTCATGGGCCTTGGCCACCCGAAAGTCTTCATGGGCCGGCGTATATCTGCCGCGGGCCTTCCTTGGGCTGGACCAGGTATGCTGAGGTCATGTACCCGCGGGGTATAACCATGTCAGTAGCCCCCGAGTGATCAGTCGAATCGAAGATTCGGCTGAGGACTCTTAAATCCTCCGGGTGCAACTCTGTCTTTCAAGAGAATGTGTAGGGATTGTTGATGCGTGTGCCTGACTCTCCCGACGAATCAGGGTCAGTTAACTGTCTTAGGACAAAACAACACGATCTTCTTCAGGTTCGAGTCCCTCGATTCAAACCCGGAACATATGCTGGCGTAATTCGACTCAAGCCGCGGAGGTCTTACAGGAGTGGAATTCCAGTGAATTTAAATGATGTACCCAACGCGTCCGTCGGGATTTTTCATCGCGCCCGTTGGCACGGATTCTTACTAGCAGAGCGCAGTCAGGTGCGTTACCAGGCCATCAGATGATATCTGTAGGTCTTATCTTTGTGTCGCAGACACAACATCCGAATGTTTATCACCACGGAGGTGTTTCGGGTGGCCAAGGAGGACGTTGCTCACTTAGCGTTATATGGGGCAGAGTTGCCGAAATTTTTTGCATGCTGATTCGAAGGATCGCAGTCGAAGAATTCATAGGGTGCGCGACCAGTGCTCCCTATGGGAGTAGCCCCGAGTGTCTGTTCGAGTCGTAGACTCGAGCAGAAACTTTTAATTCAGCCGTTGTTCAGCTTCAGGTCCGTAGGACACAAATTTTTCGGATGCTTGAATCCATGCTCCCTATGGGAGTAGCCCCCGAGTCCGTAGTGGAGTCGCGGACTCGACGTAGGACTCGAAGACTCGACATAGGACTCGAAGAAGTAGTTCAGTGCTGTAGTTTTGTTCTTTTTTCGGGTGCACGGCCAGCGCTCCTGATAGGAGTAGCCCCCGAGTAGTTAGTTGAATCGTAGGTTCGAGTGAGTACTCTTAGCGTTGGAGCCGAAGAATTGTGACTTTTGCTAGTATAGCTTTTGATGACGTCACTGCTGACGATCAGTGACCTCAAGCGTCTGCTGCGCCAGAGATGACTTGACTGGACGAACAATGGTCCCACCTTCTGACCTTGAATTGACCCGTCACGTGCGGCGTGGAGATAATTACAACGTCTCCTCAATTTCCGCGCGTAGTGGACGGCGTGTGAGCGACGGTTCACTGTGATGCTGACACGTGTATGGTTAGATCTTGCCGTTGGCGCTAGGTCTTCTTGATGGACGGTTATCGTGCGTCGTCTTCGTCCTTATAATCATTGGGGAAAAACTTAGTCTGTTTTCACCGCAGCCATTCTCGTTTTACTGCTCCGTTGTTCTCTGAGATTTATTGCTGCGCGCTGGAATATCCTCGGACATTTCCTTCTTCCATCCTACGTTCTTGCCGCCGGCGTCTTCGCACCGCAATTGGGAAACCGAAGAAGTCTTCTTCTGCGGTTGGTACCAGCGCTGCTGGAGACAAGAAGAGTGCTGCCGCTACTCGTGTCACCGACGGTGGCTGGCGGCGATCGGAGAGGCGGGAGAGTGATCTCCACAAGCTTCGTGAGCGGGGCTTGATCCCGCAGGATAGGGAGGCCGTCAAGCTCCCAGACAACGAGGTAATCCCCCGTACCCCCGCTGGGTTTCGGGTTATGTTCCTCGCTTTCGTTCTTCGGGGCTTTTCCTTCCCAGTCCACGACTTCCTTCGTGGACTACTTTTTCTTTACGGCGTCCAACTGCATCACCTATCCCCCAACTCCCTTCTTCACATTGTTGGCATCTTCCGGAAACTCTATTCCGTGAAGAGGCTATCTGGTTCGGATGGTGTTTATCCCATTGGGGGTTGCATCATCTCCCTCGAACCCAATCTGCTTTTCTTCTCTTTTTCCATGTCCGAATCTGTCCAGTACTGGCGGAGGCGATGGTTTTATATCTGTGACTCCACAGTGGCTGGGCAAGATTTTGGTCTTGTTCCTTTCGACCCCTCTCAAAAGATCGAGTCGAAGAGGTCATGGAAAAACCAAATCTTGGATGGCGAGGTAGCGGAGATAGAGGCTCTCTATCGTCGAGTGGAGGATCTCCAGCTGATTCCGGAGAAGGAGGTGAACGGTGTGGATATCATCCGCACTTTTCTTAAGCGTCGGGTGCAGCCACTCCAGGCTAGGGCGCACCCGATGTTCCTTTATGCTGGCTGTCGTGATCCGACTAGGGTTTCGGCTGAGAAATTCTCCAAGGGAGATCTCGACGGGGTCCTTCGTCCACTGCTGAAGTTCAAGGCTGGAGAGGATATCCCGGGGAAGTCGCTGACTTCTCCGTTCTCTGCTTCACTTCCTGTTCCACAGGTGTAGATCCTGGACGTGCGCGCAGCGCTATTTTCGACAGCATTGTACTTGCATTTGTTTGCTAACAAATTTTCTTCTTTTGTGCAGGAGTTCAAGGTGACGGGCATGTCGCCACCGCTTCCCGAATTGTTTTCGGCTGCACCGGACAATGAAGTGGTGGATTCCATGTCCGAGCTGCCATTGGCGCGGTCTCCGGCTGAAGAGGCCAACGAGTCGAGCAAGGACCACACTCGCAAGCGCGCACGGAGCTCCAGCGAGTCTTCAGATGCCTCGACGCCGCCGACTCCTAGAAATACGCTGTGGCTTGAACGTCACAGTGATGGGCATGGATGCTCTTCCTCTCCGATTCCTGTCGTTCCCGTGCGGGCTGTGGCACCGCACCCGCCGGCGAAGCGGAAGAAGGAAGAAAAGAAGGAAGAGAAGAAAGAGGAGAAAAAGGTCCGGAGGAATCCTCCCGTATTCGACTTGAGAGACCTTGACTCGTAAGTTTTTCTTAGTCCTGTATTGCCTTTTCTTGCCTGTTTACTTTGTTCGTGTGCTAACTTGTCCTGGTGCAGCCATTCTTCCAACGACTCCTCCAGTGATGGTGCTCGGGAGATGATGGGGGAGTCGAAGGTCGTTCTTCCTCATCCTCAGACGGTGGCCACCTCTGAAGGCGCTGCTCCAGATCCTTCTCCGCAGGAGGTTCAGATGGTTGCGCCTCAGAAGGCTGCAAGCGGACCTTTGGAGTCGCCGTCGAATCATGTAAGTATTCTGCTTTATGCCACGGGGGGATCCCCCGAGCCTTTTTCGAATGATCTGTTTCTCTTTCCCACCTCGGGAGGAGCCCCCGGGCATCTGTAGGGTAGTTTGTTGCTTGTTTTTCGTATCTCGGGGGGAGCCCCCGAGAATTTTTCCTATGCATGACTTGCTTCTGCTCATTCTTTTTGGGCGTAGCCCCCGAGCCCTTCTTTTGACTGGTGGGTCTTTTGTGCAGCCTTTTGTTCAAGGTGCCAACCAACTGGTGCAGCAGCACCTGGCGTTGGAGGCCAGCCTCAAGCAACTTCAAGGTATTGTTATGCCTTGGTTTTTTGTTTCTTCTTGAATTTTGTCCTTCGATCCGAAATTTGTATTGCTTGCTGTAGAGGATCACAACGCCTCTCTTCGTGAGATTGATGCTCTCAAAAAGAGCCTTGGTCAAGCGGAGAAGAAGGCCGAGGTCGCCGTTGGTGCAAAGGAGCGCCTCGAGCTGGAGTTGGCCCAAGCGGCCGAGGCTAAGGAGCGCCTGCAGCAGGAGGCTACGGACTGCGAGGAGCAGCTCGCCACCCCCACTGCTTCACGCGAGAGAGAGGTGGCCGACAAGCTTATGGCGGCTGCCAAGGCTGTTTCGGGTGAGTATATCCACTTTCACCTTTTGATTTCCTGGTCTTTCTTTTCCTGTTCTTTTATTTATTCTGCTTCCTTTGTTGTCTTAGATGCCGCGGGCATCGAATTTGACCGCGGTGCTCTAGAGCATGGGAGCGCTCTGGATGATGCGACTGCGGCGGTCGAAGACCGCTGCATACCGTTGTCAACTCGCTTGCTAAGGCCAAAGAGGTCCTTGGGCGCTTTTACAAGGAGCTTGTCCCCAAGAGCGTGGCCCTCGACGATGTTGATGCCTTGGCGGAGGCGCTGTCAGCCGACGCACCTGCGACGTACAAGCGCAAGCAGAAGGGCATTGGCGCATCCGTCGGGTTGGCAATGGCCTTGGCGGCTGGAGCGGAGCTGGACCTTCCTCAGGTCACTTACCGGATGCCGACGACTGTTGATGGATCCGAGGTAGCCTTCGCCACCTATGCTACTCGCTATAAGCATTACGGGCCGAAGCTGATTGATCTGCTGGCCGAGTACGCGATAAGGCAGCAGGGAGAAGCTAAGGCGAGGTAATCCGGCTCTGAGGCTACTCAGGGTACAGCTTTATAGGCGCTGTAGTTATAGGATAGTTGTAGCCTCTTTTGTTGTAAATATTTTGATGAACAAATCCTCATGCCACGTAGTGGCTTTTGCTGCACCTTAATGAATGTGCTGAATTTCGTGCTCCTTCAACTGCTTGTTCATGTCTTTGTCTTTCTGTCAATCTAGGGTCCTTCAGGTTCCGATCCTGTTGACACTTCGCCTGCAGCGCATCTGCGGCCATCCTTGGATGATGCGTCGCAGCTTGCGTTTCTTCGAGACCATGTTCGTAGCCTCGAGAAAGAGTTGCTTGGGGTGCGTGGTCATGCTGACGTTTGGAAATCCAAGGCGGATCGGGGTGCTGCCAGAGAGGAGTACTTGATGGCGGAGTTGCTTCGCTTGTCCGAGCAGCTTCAGTGTGAGTTTTTTGAGCTGTTTCCCATTACTTCGGATGCGCCTGCTAGCCTTGCATCTTACTTTTTTGCAAGGGAGGAGAAGGAGCGTGTTGCTGTTCGGGTCAATTGCTTGACTCAACAGGACATGGAAGCCGGCGGGTTCTTCTGGATGGATCGTGACCGTGCTATGGTCCTTGTGACGGTGCAAGATCGCGTTCACCAAGTATCACGGGTGCTTCATCAGGTGAAGACTTCACTCGCGTCGGTTCTGCATGTGATGTTTCCGTTGGATGATGCACCGTCGACTCTCTTTGGTCTACTGTCGAAGTTTCGGAACGTGCATCATGTCAAGGAATTGGTGCGGGATCAGCTCGTCGCAGGGGTAAAGGCTGCGCTCTCCCTTGTGCGGTTACATCGTCCTGACGTAGATCTGTCTGCTGTAGCAGCTGGGCCACCCCTTCGGCCAGATGGTGGTGAGTGGGATATGTGTCCGCATTACGCGGCTGTAAGGCAGTATGCGGAAGAGATCGTAGATCTGTTTGAGCAGCGTGCTCAGGTTATTCTTCAGAGTAGGTAGTACTTGTAAAAAAGATAGATGCAAAATTTGTATATATTTGACTGGGCGTGTTTTTCCCTTTGTTATAAAGGTTTGGTTGTTGTGCTAACACGTAATGCTTTGTTCGTATGCGTGCCCTTTTCGTTAGCCTGACGTGGTCAGCTACTCAGGTGTACACGTGTTATCCTCAGTCGACGAAGTCGTGAGGTGGGGGGAGCCCCCGAATGCGTTTGTAGCATGGAGTAAAATGCGAGTAGTAAACAAAATTTTGGGGCGAGACACTTAGCTTTATTCATATCGTAATGGAGGAGGTACATTGTTCGGCTGAGTAGCCTTGGCTGAATAGCCTTATTGAAAGTAAAGAGGTAGGTAGCTAGGGGTAGAATCGTCGCAGTTGTGCGACGTTCCATGGGTTGGAGTATGCGACTCCAGACTCCACGTGCTTGAGGCGATATGCGCCACCTGGGATGACCTCGGTGATGATGTAGGGTCCTTCCCATGGAGACTCAAATTTCTTCGGTCGCTCTTGCTTGAGTCGCAAGACTAGGTCTCCTTCGACGAAGGACCTTGGGTGCAGCCGTCGGCTGTGGTAGTTGCAGAGATTCTGTTGATACACTGCTGATCTAGCTGCTGCTATGTCTCGCGCTTCGCCGAGTGTGTCGACGGCGTCTTCGAGTGCAGCCGTGGATTCGGCTTCGCTATAAGCGACGACCCGGGGGGCCTGGTGGCGTACTTCGGCTGGTAGCACGGCTTCGGCTCCGTGCACCATGAAGAACGGCGTGTAGCCGGTTGAGCTGTTTGGCGTGGTACGCAGGCTCCATAGGACGGAGGGTAGCTCTTTCGTCCAGGCTCCGGCGAGTCGCTCGAGTGGGCTCATGAGGCGCTTCTTGATGCCAGCACCGATTAGGCCGTTGGCCTTCTCCACCTGCCCGTTTGTTTGCGGGTGCGCCACTGAGGCATATGTGATATTGATTCCGAGACCTTCGCAGAAGTCCTGGAATTCTTTGGAGATGAAGTTCGATCCGTTGGAGGTGATGATGCTATGCGGTACGCCGAACCTGTAGACAATGGATTCAAAGAACTTGACGGCAGTTTTGCCCTTTTGGTTAGTGACCGACATGGCCTTAATCCACTTGGTGAATTTGTCGACTGCGACTAGGAGGTAGACGTGTCCTCCTTTCGAGGACCTTGGCAGCTTGCCGATCATGTCGAGGCCCCATTGGGCAAAAGGCCAGGCTAAAGGTATGGGCCTGAGCTCCGACCCGGGTGCGTGGGGTTTGTCGGCGAACCTTTGTCACCCGTTGCATATTCGAACGATGTCCTTGGCGTCGTTCATGGCCGTTGGCCAGTAGAATCCAGCTCGTAGAGCTTTGGCGACAAGGGAGCGGCTGCCTGCATGATGACTGCAGATGCCCTTGTGGATGTCTTGGAGGATGGTTTTCCCGTCACCGATAGTGATGCACCTTTGTAGTACACCCGAAATGCTGCGCTTGTACAACTCGCCATTGATGATGGTGAAGGCTTTGGACCGGCGAGATATGCGCCGGGCATCCGTCGGGCTGTCGGGCAGTTCTCCGTCTATCAGGTACCGTAGGTATGGCCGTGTCCAAGTTTCTTTGACTGCCATGACCTGCATCAGGTTGACCACGACGACTTTTGTGTCGAGCTTTTCGGGTCCTTCCTGTCCTTCGGGTAGCGCAGCCCCCGAGTGTTCTGCTTCTTCGGGTGATCCCTTGGGGAATTCTGCTTGATGGATGGTACGCAGATCTGTTCGAGGAACACACCTGGTGGCACCCGTGCGCAGGTGGAGCCGATGTTGGAGAGTCTGTCGGCCTCCTCGTTGCTTTCTCTTCCAACGTGCCGAAGCTCGCAGCCGTCGAAGTCTCCCTCGAGTGCGTTGTAAAGTGCGCGGTACGCAATCATGTTAGCGGCGTGTGCGTCGCACTCATTCATCATCTGTTGGACGATGAGGTTGGAGTCACCGTAGATGACCAAGCGCGTTGCGCCGCAGATTTTTGCCATCCTCATGTCGTGGATGAGGGCTTCGTATTCGGCCTCGTTGCTGGAAGCTCGGAATTTCATCCGAAGGACGTACTTCATCTTGTCGCCCTGCGGGGAGGTCAGTATGACCCCGGCTCCCGCTCCGGCTTCGCGCTTGGATCCGTCGAAATGCATCGTCCATGACTGTGACATATCTGGGGTGTCTGGCAGTTGTAGCTCCATCCAGTGTACAAGGAAGTCCGGGAGGACTTGAGATTTGATTGCGAGTCGTTTCTCGTAGACGATGTCTAGGGGTGACAGCTCGATGCCCCACAGGGCCACGCGTCCTGTGGCCTCCGGATTGTTCAGGATGCTGTTCAGGGGTGCCTCGTTGACGACCATCACCTGGTGCTCCTGGAAGTAATGGCTCAGCCGACGAGCCATCATGAACACGCCGTAGGCGAGTTTCTGGTAGTGAGGGTACCTCTGCTTTGTTGGCATCAATACCTCAATGAGGTAGTAGATTGGGCGTTGGACCCCATGGATCTTGTCCTCTTCGGGTCGCTCGACCACCAGTACGGTGCTCACCACCTGGTGTGTAGCTGCTATGTACAGCAGTAAGGGCTCGTGTTCCTTTGGCGTGACCAAGACGGGCAAGGTAGAGAGCAGCCGCTTTAGATCTTCGAATGCGTCATCCGCCTCCGGCGTCCATTCGAATTTGTCGGCTTTGCGCAGCAGCTGGTAGAATGGTAGTGCCTTCTCGCCTATGCGGCTGATGAACCTGCTTAATGCTGCTATTCGCCCTGCAAGTTGCTGGACGCCTTTGAGGTTTTTTGGCTTCTCCATGGCCATGATGGCCCGTATTTTCTTCGGGTTCGCCTTGATCCCTCACTGGGAGATGAAGTAACCAAGCAGCTGACCCGATGGGACGCCTAAGGCGCACTTTTTAGGGTTAAGCTTGATCCTATAGCGGTCGAGATTATCGAACGTCTCGCGGAGATCGTCGATGAGAGTTCTCGCCTCCCTGGTTTTGATGACTATATCGTCGACATAGACTTGGACATTGCGACTGATCTGGTCCTTGAGGCATGCCTGCATGCACCACTGGTACGTAGCACCTGCGTTCTTTAGCCCGAAAGGCATTGTATTGTAGCAGAACACCCCGAACGGCGTGATGAACGCCGTTTTTTCTTGATCTTCGACCTTTAGTCGAATCTGGTTGTAACCTGAGTAGGCATCGAGGAAGGAGAGCTTCTCGCATCCTGCAGTCGAATCGATGATCTGGTCGATCCGAGGGAGAGGAAAGTGGTCCTTTGGGCAGTGCTTGTTTAGCAACGTGAAGTCCACGCACATCCGCAGGATGTCCGTGTCATTTTTGGGGACCATCACGGTATTAGCGAGCCACTCGCTCTCTTTGATCTCCCTGATGAAGTTTGCAGCGAGTAGTCTGTTGACTTCGATCCCGATGGCTTCGGCCCTCGGCTTGGACAGTCTCCGGATGGACTGTTTGATGGGCTTGGTGTCTGGAAAGACATTGAGTGCGTGGTCGGCGAATTTCCTGGGAACTCCTGGCATGTTCGCAGGACACCAGGCGAAGATTTCCGAGCGCTCACGGAGGAATTCGACGAGCGCGCTTTCCTATGCGGGGCTGAGATCGTTGGCGATCAGCGCCGTCTTGGAGGCGTCCGTCGGGTGGACCTGCACCTTCTTTGTGTTGACGGTGGAGTCGAAGGACATGTCAGGTGCGTTTTGCCGTGCGACTGGGGGTGCCCCATTGTCTGTCACCTCGCGGAGCCTTACGAGCTCCTCCTGCATGCCGAATGACTGGGAGATTCTGTTGAAGTCCCTGTCGTAGTGGTCCGATCGGGTGAAGCTCCCGTGGACCGTGATGACGCCCCTGGGTCCTGGCATCTTGAGTAGCAGGTACGCGTAGTGCGGTACTGCCAGGAACCTTGCGAATGCTACACGCCCGAGGATGGCGTGGTATTGTGATGGCCAGTCCACCACCTCGAACTCGAGCCGCTCGCATCGGAAGTTATCCGGCTTGCCGAAGATGACGTCGGGCCATATCTTTCCTAGAGGGAATATGCCCTTTCCTGGAATGATGCCATGGAACGTTGTGTCTGATTGTTCCATGCTGCACAGCGGGATCCGCATTGCTGCTAGAGTGCTTGCGAACATCAGGTTGATGCCGCTGCCGCCGTCCATGAAGACGCGTCTCATGTCGAAACCTCCGATCTGCGCCTCAAGCACCAGGGCAGCATGACCTGGCAAGGGTGATCCGAATGGCTGAACGTGATACAGGACTCCGATCCGCTGAGGTACTCAGGGATGGCGGGTGGAGCTGTCACGGCCAGGTTGATCTGTCGGGTGATTTTCTTTTGCACCCTATTCGTTGGGCGTCCCTTCTCGATCATCAGTGCTCCTTTCGGCTGGGGGTACCCGCGCCCACCGTTATTTTGTGCGGGTGCGATTGGGTGGTTCGGGCCTCCTGTGGGTGGCGGTGGAGGAGCTCCATGCGCGATATCACCTGGTGCGGGTGCGTTCCCGAATCCAGGGTTTGGGGCTTGCTGCCTCATCTGAGCCATGCTCTCGCTGAGTTTCTGGAACTCGCGGCAGTCCTTGAGCATGTGGCTTGCCTTCTTCTTGCCATCCTGTTTGTCGATGTAGAAGTGGATGGTACATGGACCCGACAGTTTTTCGTACGCTGAGGGTCCGTCGTCGCGATCGCGGCGCTGCCACGACTGTGCTGGGCGTCCTCCGTCGCGGAAATTGTTTCCGCGGTATCCACCGCTGTTGCGGTTGCCGTCGTTGCGGCGGTCAGCATAGCCAGCCGCGACCATGTCGGGTCCGTCGTGATCGTCGTAGACGCGCGATCTTCTCTTGCTACGACGCTCACGTCGCCGGCCGTAGTCATCTTCCTCCTCCGAGTGCGCTCGATGGACGGAGTCCTCACCATCGGCCCACCTGTTGACGATGTCCATGAGGTGGTCAAATGTCTTGGGCTTGACGCGTCCAAGTTCTTCCTTGAAGTCCTGGCATTTGATGTCGTCAT
The DNA here is from genome assembly GCA_916181665.1 of Avena sativa. Lineage (NCBI taxonomy): Eukaryota > Viridiplantae > Streptophyta > Magnoliopsida > Poales > Poaceae > Avena > Avena sativa. Next base: position 379,968,076 of record OV702280.1, on the reverse strand, counting down.
TGAAGGCGTCGATGGCCCTTTCTTCGGAGATGTGCGCCGCGGAGTTCTTGGTGTTGGACCAGCGCAGTATGTACGAGCGAATGGATTCGCCCATTCGTTGGGTGCAGGATCGCAACTCCTCGATCGAGGCAGGCCTCTTGCTGGTGCCTTTGAAGTTTCGGACGAAACTGTACGCCAGCTCCTCCCAACTGCGGATGGACCTTGAGGATAGGCTGCTGAGCCAGACCCGAGCTGCGCCTGTCAGCTGCAGCTGAAGGCATTGCATGGCGGTTTCCCTGCTTCCGCCGTGCAGCTTGACGGACGACAAGTGGTCACTGAGCCACGCCTTGGGGTCCTGCGTGCCGTCGAATTTCAGAGTGTCCGAAGGGAGCTTGAAGTTGCGCGGCATCCATGTCCGTCGAACAGATCTGCTGAAGCATCGGGATCCGTAGAGTTCTTCTTCGTCTTTGTCCATCTCGGATTCAGACGAGCATACGCGCTTGGCGTGTGCCTTGTCAATCTTGCGTTGCGTTAGCTCGTTTTTCGAGCGTCGTAGTCGCGGCTGCGATGGCGTGAGCTCTTATGCCTTCGAGGAAGGTCATGCTCTTCGTCCTCGGATGAGGGTGTGGGGCTGCGGTTGAATCTGACCGCGGCCTTCTTTTTTGGCTCCGCAGGAGCTTCTCCGTGGAGCGCAGCTCCAACGAGTCCGAGTCCGGTAAGCGCGGACTTGTGCATGGCCCTCTTCGGGTCCCCCTCCGGAGGTGGGTGGGACGCGAGGTACGCGGTGGCTGCCATGATCGCAGCTTGTGGCGTTTTTGGGATGACGTTGCCGTCAGCGTCCATCTCCATGAAGGACGCGTTGAGGGCTCGGGTCACCTCGCGACGCTCTTTGGGGTCCATGTTCTCCATCCGAGAACGGTGCTTGTTCCGGTTGTTGCCATGTGAGCTAGAGCCCATGCCCATGGTGGAGAGCGCAGCTCGCCGCGCACTGGACTCCGAAGCTGCCTGCTTGCGCTTGTCCAGCACTTCCTGCATCTTGATCTGCTTCTTGTGCTCCTCGATGAGGAGCATGTGGTATGCCATCAATAGATCTCGTGATGCATCAGCGGGCAGGATCTTGTTGCCTGCCATGGCTTCGCGTGCTTGAGTCCATCCCTCCTCGTCGAGGTGGATGACCCGATTGTTGTTATCCCCGTTGGGTGGGGGGATTGGCTTCTTCTGTTTCCACCGTTTCTACCCTGCGGGTTGGGTGGCTGATTGTGCTCTTGATCCTAGATGACCGCGGCGCACTGGTAGCGCTTGTAGATCGGATCCCTGCTGCCGTAGCTTTCGGATCTGGAACCGTAGGTCCCTTCATCCAATGGCGGGTCGCATAGATCGGAGTTGCAGCTGCTGCTGTCATAGGACTCATCTATTGACGATGTGGTGCGTAGCACGGGGTGTGGAGCCCATGAGGCGGGCCTGATCGACGACAGGGGCACCCGCTCTGGGAGGCGGAGAGTGCCGATCTGCCCCACTTGGAAGCAGAAGCTCCCGAATAGGATCTCGAGCCCGTCGCCAACGGGCTCGAAGTCCTTCATGATAGCCGGTGAGTGGGCGGTGAAGTCGAAGGCGCCGAAGAGGAGATGATTCTCCGTCGCCACAGAGTTGTAGATTGCTTGGGTTGGGACCGTCACGATCGCACAATCAGCGTCCCCAGTTCCGACAGACGGCACCAATTGACGAGGTTTGATCTCGTCAATGCCCATTGTTATGGACTTGGGTTTTGGAGAAGATGGGGATGCTGGAGATCGCGGAACGGTTAGCAAACAAGCAACACGGGGACACGAGGTTTACCCAGGTTCAGGCCCTAGAGGGAAAACCCTACTCCTGCTTGTCCGCTCTTGATTACGACGGAACCGAAGGTTACAGGGGTGCGCAGATGCAATCTGGCGTGGAGGTGTCTATGCGAAAGTATGAAGTCAGAGATCTAGGTCGTGCCCTCCTAGCCTTTATATAGAGTTAGGCAGGTCCCAGACGCAGACCGAATTGGTTACAGGTTTTAGGGTTTACCCCTTTGAATTTTCTATCTACTCTAGTCTTGCTCTCCAAGGATCCGAAGGCATCATGGGTCTTGGCCACCCGAAAGTCTTCATGGGCCGGTGTATATCTGCCGTGGGCCTTCCTTGGGCTGGACCAGGTATGCTGAGGTCGTGTACCCGCAGGGTATAACCATGTCACGTGTTCCCTTCCGAGCAAGAAACCATGAATCCCTCACGGTGGCCAGGCGGAAGTCCCCGACGCGTCTAGTTCCCCATCTCGTCGATGCCTCCCCGCTCCCATCTCCCCGCTGCCGAGCTCACCCATCTCGTTGTCGACCCCTCCAGAGGATAACCGACTGCTTTGAGGGGAGGCGAACACCATGGTTGCGACTAAGGGTTCCCGGTGACGATGGCGCTGCACCACACCAACATACGCCTAGACGCACAGCTCGCGTGCCGCCCCTGTAGCTGCGTCGTTGGCCTCCGTAGCTCGCACCGCTACACCCTTGCAGCTCCCACCACCGTGCGCCCACCAGGCCCCCAAATCCTCAAGGGCCACGAGCTCAGCACACGCGCTCATGCGCCTCATTCTCCTTCGTCGGTGTGTGCGCGTCGGCGATGGTGGTGCTCCCCGTTCCTATGAGTGGCGGTCTACGGTGCTTCCCCGGAGATGGAGTTCAATGCGGATGTGCTCCTGTGTGGAGGAGCGGCCATGGCTGCATGCTACCTAGGGCGCTTGGCTTTGCTACTACAGTTTTCAGCTTTTGCTATTCTAGTTGGCCGGTGTTGCTATTTTTTCCTCAAAATTTGCTACTTTTTTGAGAGAGGGAAACCACGTATTTTATTAATTAAATATCCTGTTACAAGAAGCAACACAGTAAAAACTAATAGACAGATCGGGATAAAATAATTATTCCGAATTTATTTTTGCTACTCTTTTGCATATTTTATTTGCTACAATCGCTCTATTGTTTTGGTACGAGGTCTTTCGCTAGAGTGTATCGCACGGTCCAGCCTATGCGGTAGCAGCCTCCTTGAAGGAAGAAACCGAGGAGGGACCATGAACTGCGCTTGTTCTCAGGCCATCTGCGCCGGAGAAAGGAAGTATCGGCTGCTTTCATCACCAAGACGCCGTGTGATACAACAAACTCCTCAGGCAACTGATTCATCACCAAGATGCCTGCTTTCTTCCCGACGCCACCACGATCCGTCCTCGGTCCTGCCAGCCTCTTCCTTGTCAAGTTAATTCCTCGTGTCCATCGGCCTCCCGGTTCCCAGGCCGCCATCGAGAAGCCGCGGGCGCTGCGCCGACACATGGAGCCCGACCACGCTGGGGCTCGCCAACGGCACCTCGCACAGCACCTGCCTCCCCGGCGAATTCTCCGACGACGACGACCTTGGTGGGCATGGTGGCGGTGGCTCCGGCCGACTGTGAAGGGCGCTGATGCGGCGGCAGAGGCGCGTGGGGGAGAATGCGTTGACCGCCATGGACGGGATTGGGGATTGGGAATTCGGGATAGACGATGCGGTGAATATTCGCTCGCTCCCTTATCCTCTAGTCTACATACGGGCTGGTTCTGGATGGATGCCCAAAGTGGCCCACGTGCCATGCGATTGAGTATAATATTTCAACTTCTTGGCAAATCTATATTCTAACAGCATTTTCTATTTTAGACCCTATTAAATTCAGTATATTACTGTATTTCTGTTGAGTACATTGTATTCCAGAATATATGTAGGATGTAATATATTTCCATGTTTTTCAACATGTTGAGATAAATATATCCCTTATTTGCAATTGAGATTTATAATTTCTTGTAAATAAAAAAATTGATTCATCTTAATTGAGCCACTTTTGGTTCAATAGGAGTAAGAATTGATATGCAAAATTCAAAGTGATTTATTCAAATTGATGTTTTCGGATCAAGGGTAGTGCGTGAACCTACTGCATTGTAGATTATCTCCGCTACCATGATTACTTAATAAGTGATCTTCCATACATTTTATTAAGTTATGACATAAGGTACTAGAAACGTGAGTATCTACTGATTTCATCAGATTATACTCTCTGGTGCTGAGAGATGGACCCCAGAATTCCTTTTAGGAAGGAGTATCTATAATGTGTTGTGCTTAACAATTTGAAGTTCACACTAATGGTTTCAAGCCAAAATTTTGAAACTAACATTAATTTTGCATCATTTATTATAACAAAACCATGATGATTTTCAATTTACCATGTGTAAATTTATAATCTTTGGTTTACCCATGATGGTAATCGATGGCCGAAAAAGAGAGTTCGATTCACTCGACCTCAATGGCCACTGACATGGTTATACCCTACGGGTACACGACCTTAGCATACCTGGTCCAGTCCAAGGAAAGCCCACAAGAATATACGCGGCCCATGAAGATTTTCGGGTGGCCCAAACCCATGACGTCTTTAGATCCTCGGAGAACAATACTAGAGTAGATAGAATATTCAAAGGGACAAACCCTAAAACCTGTAACCGACTCGATCTGTGCCCGGGACCTACCTACTTATATATAAAGGCTAGGAGGGCACGACGAAGAGGGCATTTCATACCACCGCATACACACCTCCAGCCAGATTGCATCTGCGCAACCCTGTACTTTTCGGTTTCGCCGTAATCAAGAGCAGACAAGCAGGAGTAGGGTTTTTCCTCCGGGGGCCTAAATCTGGGTAAACCTCGTGTCCACGTGTTGCTTGTTTGCTAATAGTTCCGCGATCTCCAGCATACCCATCTTCTCCAAAACCTAAGCTCATAATAATGGGCATTGACGAGATTAAACCCCGTCAATTGGCGCCGTCTGTGGGAACTGGGGGCGCTGATTGTGCGATCGTGACGGTCCCAACCAAAGCGATCTACGAATCCGCGGCGACAGAGAGCCACCTCCTCTTCGGCGCTTTCGAATTCACCGCCCACTCGCCAGCCACCCTGAAGGACTTCGAGCCCGTTGGCGACGGGCTCGAGATCCTATTCGGGAGCTTCTTCTTCCAGGTGGGGCAGACCGGCACTCTCCGTCTCCTAGAGCGGGTGCCCCTGCCCTCGATCAGACCCGCTTCATGGGCTCCGCATCCCGTGCTACGCACATCGCCATTGACAGATGAGTCCTATGACAACAGCAGCTGCAACTCAGATCTGTGTGATCCACCATCGGAGGAAGGGACCTACAGTTCCGGATACGAAAGCTGCGGCAGCAGCAATCCGATCTACGAGCGCTACCAATGTGCTGCAGTCATCCAGAGCGACGTGGATCAGGAGCACAACCCGCCACCCAACCCGCAGGGTAGAAACGGCGAGAACAGGAGAAACCAGTCCCCCCCGCCCAACGAGGAGGACACCGATTCCAATCGGGTCATCTACCTCAGCGAGGAGGGATGGGCTGAAGCATGCGAAGCCGTGGCAGGCAACAAGATCCTGCCTGTGGTGCCTCACGGTACCTACTGATGGCGTACCACCTGCTTCTCGTCGAAGAGCACAAGAAGCAGGTGAAGATGCAAGAAGTGCTTGACAAGCGCAAGCAAGCGGCCTCAGAGTCCAGTGCGCGGCGAGCTGCGCTCTCCGCCATGGGCGGCTCCAGCTCGCACGGCAACCACGGCAACAAGAACCGTTCTCGCATGGAGAACATGGATCCCACTGCACGTCGTGAGGTGACTCGGACCCTCAACACGTCTTTCATGGAGATGGATGCCGACGACAACGTCATCCCGAAGACACCGCAAGCTGCGATCATGGCAGCCACCACATACCTCGCGTCCCATCCACCTCCGGTGGGGGACCCAAAAAGGGCCATGCACAAGTTCACACTAACCGAACTCAGACTCATTGGAGCTGCGCTCCACGGAGAAGCTCCTGCGGAGCCAAAAAAGAAGGCTGCGGTCAGGTTCAACCGCAGTCCCACGCCTTCATCCGACGAGGAAGAGCACGACCTACCTTGAAGGCACAAGAGCTCACGCCATCGTAGCCACGATTACGACGCTCGAAGCGAGCTCACCCAATGCAAGATCGACAAAGCGCGCGCCAAGCACATATGCTCGTCCGAATCCAAGGAGGACGATGATGAAGGAGAACTCTGCGGAGCCCGATGCTTCAGCAGATCCGTCCGACGGACACGGATGCCTCGAAACTTCAAGATTCCTTCGGACACTCCGAAGTTTGACGGCACACAGGACCCCAAGGCGTGGCTCAGCGACCACCTGTCGTCCGTAAAGCTACACGGCGGAAACAAGAACACCGCCCTGCAATGCCTTCAGCTACAGCTGACAGGCGTAGCCCAGATCTGGCTCAGCAGCCTATCCTCGGGATTCATCCGAAGCTGGGAGGAGCTAGCGTACAGTTTCATCCGAAACTTCAAAGGAACCAGCAAGAGGCCAACCTCGATCAAGGAGCTACGAGCCTGCACCCAACGAACGGGCGAATCCATTCACTCGTACATATTACGCTGGTCCAACACCAAGAACTCCACGGCGCACATCTCTGAGGAGAGAGCGATCGACGCCTTCAAGGATGGCGTCAAGCGCCAAGACTTCAAGGAAGAACTTGGGCGCGTCAAGCCCAAGACACTCGACCACCTCATGGACATCGCCAACATGTGGGCAGATGGCGAGGACTCCGTCCACCGAGCGCACTCGAAGGAGGAAGATGACTATGGCCGTCGACGTGAACGCCGTAGCAAGAGAAGATTGCGCATCTACGACGATCGCGATGGACCCGACATGGTCACGGCTAGCTACACCGACTGCCGCAGCGACGGCAACCGCAGTAGCGGCGGATACCGTGGAAACAACTTCCGCGACGGAGGATGCCCATCGCAGTCATGGAAACACCGCGGCCGCGACTATGGACCCTTAGCATACGACAAACTGTCGGGTCCATGCACCATCCACTTCTACATCGACAAACAGGATGGTAAAAGGAAGGCAAGCCACATGCTCAAGGATTGCCGCGAGTTCCAGAAACTCAGTGAGAGCATGTCCCAGATGAGGCAACAAGCCCCGAACCCTGGGTATGGGAACACGCCCGCACCAGGTGACATCGCCCACGGAGCTCCTCCACCACCACCCGTGGGACCTTCGAATCGCCCAATCGCACCTGCGCAGAACAACGACAGAAACGGGTACCCCGTGCCAAAAGGATCACTAATGATCCAAAAAGGGTGCCCAACGAACAGGGTGCAAAAGAAAATCACCCGTCAGATCAATCTGGCTGTGACCGATCCACCTGCCATCCCTGAGTACCTTAGCGGTTCGGAGTACTGCATCACGTTTAGCCGTTCGGATCACCCCTGCCAGGTCCCTCGCCCAGGTCATGCTGCCCTGGTGCTCTAGGCGTAGATCGGAGGGTTCGACATGAGCCGCGTCTTCATGGACGGCGGCAGCGGCATCAATATGATGTTCGCCAGCACCTTAGCAGCAATGCGGATCCCGCTGTGCAGCCTGGAACAATCAGACACAATGTTCCACGACATCGTCCCAGGGAAGGGCATATTCCCCTTGGGAAAGATATGGCTCGACGTCATCTTCGGCAAGCCCGATAACTTTTGGTGCGAGCGACTCGAGTTTGAAGTGGTGGACTGGCCAGCACAGTACCACGCCATCCTCGGGCGTGTAGCATTCGCACGATTCCTGGCAGTACCGCACTACGCGTACCTGCTACTCAAGATGCCAGGACCTAAGGGCGTCATCACGGTCCACGGGAGCTTCATCCGATCGGACCACTGCGACAGGGATTTCAACAGAATCTCCCAGTCATTCGGCATGCAGGAGGAGCTCGTAAGGCTCCGAGAGGTGACAGACAACGGGGCACCCCCAGTTGCAAGAAAGAACACACCCGACATGTCTTTCGACTCCACCGTCAACACAAAGAAGGTGCAGGTCCACCCAACGGATGCCTCCAAGACGGCGCTGATCGCCAATGACCTCAGCCCCGCATAGGAAAGCATGCTTGTCGAATTCCTCTGTGAGCGCTGGGAAATCTTTGCATGGTGTCCTGCGGACATACCAGGAGTTCCTAGGGAATTCGTCGAGCATGCACTTAACGTCTTTCCAGACGCCAAGCCCGTCAAACAGTCCATCAGACGACTGTCCGAGCCATGGGCTGAAGCCATCGGAGTCGAAGTCAACAAACTACTCGACGCAAATTTCATCAGGGAGATCAAGGAAAGCGAGTGGCTCGCCAACACTGTGATGGTCCCCAAAAAGGACACGGACATCCTGCGGATATGCGTGGACTTCACATCACTGAACAAGCACTGCCCGAAGGATCACTTCCCTCTTCCTCAGATCGATCAGATCATCAATTTGACTGCAGGATGCGAGAAGCTCTCCTTCCTCGACGCCTACTCAGGCTACAATCAGATTCGAATGAAGGTCGAAGATCAGGAGAAAACGGTGTTCATCACGCCGTTCGGAGTGTTCTGCTACAACACAATGCCCTTCGGGCTGAAGAACGCAGGTGCCACGTACCAACGGTGCATACAGGCATGCCTGAAGGACCAGATCGGCCGCAACATCCAAGTCTTGTTGACGACATAGTAATCAAAACAAGGGAGGCCAAGACATTGATCGGCGATCTCCGCGAGACATTCGACAACCTTGATCGATACAAGATCAGGCTAAACCTAGAAAAGCGCGCCTTCGGCGTCCCATCTGGTCAACTGCTAGGCTACTTCATCTCCCAGCGAGGGATCGAGGCGAACCAAAAGAAAATCTGAGCCATAATGGCCTTGGAGAAGCCCAAGAACCTCAAAGGCGTCCAGCAGCTTGCTGGGCGAATCGCGACGTTGAGCAGGTTCACCAGCCGCATGGGCGAAAAAGCCCTGCCTTTCTATCAGCTGCTACGCAAAGCAGACAAATTCGAATGGACGCCCGAAGTGGACTACGCATTCAAAGATCTAAAGCGGCTGCTCTCCACCTCGCCCGTCCTGGTCACACCAAAAGAGCGCGAGCCTCTACTGCTATACATAGCAGCTACACACCAGGTGGTAAGCACCGTGCTTGTGGTCGAAAGACCCTAAGATGGCAAGACCCATGGGGTCCAACGCCCAATCTACTACTTCAGCGAGGTATTGACACTGACAAAGCAGAGGAGCATCAGGTGATGGTCGTCAACGAAGCACCCCTGAACAGCATCCTGAACAACCCGGAGGCCACAGGACGTGTGGCCCTGTGGGGCATCGAGCTGTCACCTCTAGACATTGTCTATGAGAAGCGCCACGCGACCAAGTCTTAGGTCCTTCCGGACTTCCTCGTCCATTGGATGGAACTGCAGCTGCCAGACACCCCAGACATGACACAGTCATGGACGATGCACTTCGACGGCTCCAAGCGCGAGGCCGGGGTCATACTGACCTTCCTGCAGGGCGACAAGATGAAGTACGTCCTCTGGATGAAATTTCGAGCTTCCAACAACGAAGCGGAGTAAGGGGACCTCATCCACGGCATGAGGATGGCCAAGATCTGCGGCGCGACGCGCCTGGCCATTTATGGCGACTCGAACCTCGTCGTCTAGCAGACGATGAACGAGTGCGATGCACACGCTGCCAACATGATTGCCTACCGCGCACTCTACAACGCACTCGAAGGAGACTTTGACGGCTGCGAGCTTTGGCACGTTGGGAGAGAAAGCAACGAAGAGGCCGATAGACTCGCCAACATCGGCTCCACCTGCGCAGGGGTGCCACCAGGTGTGTTCCTTGAATAGATCTGCGTGCCATCCATTAAAAGGAAATTCCCAAAGGGATCACCCGAAGAAGCAGAAAACTCGGGGGCTGCGCTACCCGAAGGACAAGAAGGACCAGAAAAGCTCGACACAGAGGTCGCAGTGGTCAACCTGATGTAGGTCATGGCAGTCAAAGAAACATGGACATAGCCATACCTCCGATATCTGATAGACGGGGAGCTGTCTGACAGCCCGACAGATGCCCGGCACATATCTCGCCAGTCCAAGGCCTTCACCATCATGAATGGCGAGGTGTACAAGCGCAGCATTTCAGGTGTACTTCAAAGGTGCGTCACCATCGGTGACGGCAAAACTATCCTCCAAGACATCCACGAGGGCATCTGCGGCCATCACGCGGGCAACCGCGCCCTTGTCGCCAAATCTTTATGAGCTAGATTCTACTGGCCAACGGCCATGAACGATGCCAAGGACATCGTCCGAAGATGCAACGGGTGTCAGAGGTTCGCAGACAAACCACACGCACCAGGATCGGAGCTCAGGCCCATACCCTTGGCCTGGCCCTTCGCCCAATGGGGCCTCAACATGATCGGCAAACTACCCAAGTCCTCGAAAGGAGGCCACGTCTACCTCCTGGTCATAGTCGACAAATTCACCAAATGGATGGAGGCCATGCCCGTTACTAACCAAAAGGGCAAGACGGCCGTGAAATTCTTCAAATCCATAGTCTACAGGTTCGGCGTGCCGCACAGCATCATCACCGATAACAGGTCAAACTTCATCTCCAAAGAATTCCAGGACTTCTGCGAAGACCTTGGAATCAACATAGCATACGCCTCCGTGGTGCACCCGCAAACGAGCGGGAGGTCGAAAAGGCCAACGGCCTCATCGGCGGCGGCATCAAGAAGCGCCTAATGAGCCCACTCTAGGGAATCGCAGGAGCCTGGACACAAGAGCTACCCTCCGTCCTCTGGAGCCTGCGTACGACGCCAAACAGCTCAACTGGCTACATGCCCTTCTTCATGGTGCACGGATCTGAATCCGTGTTGCCTGCAGAGGTACGCCATAAGGCCCCACGGGTCGTCGCCTACAGCGAAGCCGAATCGACGGCCGCACTCGAATACGCCGTCGACACACTCGACGTGGCACGTGACATAGCCGCGGCTCGACCAGCGGTCTATCAACAGAGCCTCCGCAACTATCACAGCCGTCGGCTGCGCCCAAGGTCCTTCGTCAAAGGAGACCTAGTCTTACGACTAAAGCAAGAGTGACCGAAGAAGCTCGAGTCACCCTGGGAAGGACCATACGTCGTCAGTGAAGTCATCCCAGGTGACACCTATCGCCTCAAGCACGTGGAGTCTGGAGTAGCATACTCCAACCCATGGAACGTCGCACAATTGCGACGCTTCTACCCCTAGCTACCCCCCTCCTTTTACTTTCAATAAGGCTATTCAGCCGAACAATGTACCTCCTCCTTACAATATGAATAAAGCTAAGTGTCTCGCCCCAAAAATTTGTCAATTATTTGCATTTTCTTCATGTTACAACACACTCGGGGACTCCCCTCACCTCACGACTTCGTCGACTGAGGATAACGCGTGTACACCTGAGTAGCTGACCACGTCAGGCTAACGAAAAGGGCACGCATACAAATAAAGCACCACGTGCTAAAAACAATCAACCTTTACAGCAAGGGGCATAACACGCCCAGTCGAATACATACAAGTTTTACATCTATCTTTTTACAGGTCCTACCTATTCTGAAGAATCACCTGCGCACGCTGCTCAAAGAGATCTACAATTTGTTCGGCATACTGCCTTACAGCCGCATAATGTGGACGCATGTCCCACATGCCACCATCCGGCCGAAGAGGCAGCCCAGCCGCCACAGCAGCAAGATCTACATCAGAGCGATGAAGCCGCAAGAGGGAAAGCGCAGCCTTCATCCCTGCAACCAGCTGATGCTGCACCAGCTCCCTGACATGATGCACATCCCGAAACTTCACCAGCAGGCCCCATAGAGTCGATGGTGCCTCATCCAGGGGAAACATCATGTGCAGAATCGACGCCAAGGAAGTCTTCACTTGCCGCAGCACCCGCGACACCTGGTGAACACGATCCTGCATAGTCGCAAGAACCATAGCACGATCACGGTCCATCCAGAAAAATCCGCCGGCCTCCATGTCCTGCTGGGTCAGGCAATTGATCCGAACAGCAACACGCTCTTTTTCCTCCCTAGGAACAAGGTTAGCACCTGCAACAACTCCAAAGTAAGATGACAAGCCAACAGGCGCATCCGAGAAATGAGCAGCAGCTCGAGGAAACTCACATTGAAGCTGTTCGGCCAAACGCCGCAACTCCCCCATCAGATACTCCTCTCTGGTGGCGCCCCGCTCCGCCTTCGACTTCCAAACATCCACGTGGCCTCGAACGCCAAGCAACTCTTTCTCAAGACTACGGATGCGGTCACAAAGAAATACAAGCTACGACACATCATCCAAGGATGGCCGCAGCTGCGGCACAAACGAAGTATCAACGGGATCATCACCCGAAGGTCCCTAGAGGAAAAGAAGGCAAGGATATGAACAAACGCACAATTGAGCAAACAACTCGGAGATTCATTATATGCAGCAAAAGCCACTGCGTGGCACAAGGAGTGTTCAAAAATACATTACAACAAAAGACACAAAAGCTATCCTACAACTACAAGGCCTAAGAAGCTGCATCCTGAGTAGCCTTAGAGCCGGATTGCCTGCTCTTGGCCTCCCCCTGCTGCCTCACCACGTACTCCGCTAGCAGGTTAATCAACTTTGGCCCATAGCATTTACAACGGGCAGCATAGAGGGCGAAGGCTACCTCGGATCCGTCGGCAGCCGTCGGCATCTGGGAGGTGACCTGATGAAGATCCAGCTCCGCTCCAGACGCCATGGCCATTGCCTGCCCCATGGATGCGCCGATACCCTTCTGCTTGCGCTTGTACGCCGCAGGGGCCTCGGCTGACAGTGCGTCCGCCAACAATTCGAAATCCTCGAGGGCGACGCCCTTGGGGACGAGCTCCTTGTAGAAGCGCCTGAGAACCACCTTGTCCTTTGCAAGTGAGCCGACCACGGTACCGCAGCGGTCTTCGACCGCCGCAGTGGCATCATCTAGAGCACTTCCATGCTCTAGGGCACCATGGTCAAACTCGATGCCCGCGACATCTAGAAAAAACGTAAGAGGCAAAGTGAAACCCAAGCAAAACTAGAGAAGCAAGGAGGCCGAAAAGGAACAGACGAAACTACTCACACGAAATAGCCTTGGCAGCAGCCATCAGCTTGCCGGCTACCTCCTTCTCGCACGAGACCGCAGCGGTGGCGAGCTGCTCCTCTCGATCCGTGGCCTCTTGCTGCAGGCGCTCCTTGGCCGCAGCCGCGTTGGCTAGCTCCTGCTCAAGCCGCTCCTTAGCACCAACGGCATCTTCAGCTTTCTTCTCCGCTCGCTTGAGGATCTTTTTGAGAGCATCAAGCTCGCGGAGGGAAGTGTTATTCTCGTCTGCCACGAAAGAACAAGCATGAGATTCATAAGCAAGCAAGCAGCCAAAGAAGAAGAAGATCGATAAAAAAAACACGAACCTTGGAGCGGCTGAAGGCTGGCCTCCAATGCCAGATGTTGTTTCACCAGTTGGTTGACACCCTGAACAAAAGGCTCCAAGAAGATGCAACTTGTCAGAAAAAAGGCTCGGGGGCTTTGCCCAAGGAAACGAGCAAAGCAAACCACGCATACGAAAATAATTCGAGGTATTCTCCCAAGACACGAAGAAAAAAGAAAGACATGATCAGCAGATCATCCGAAAGACGCTCGGGGGCTCCCCCTGAGACATGAACACAAGGAAAACATGATCAGCAGATCATCCAAAAATACTCGGGGGCTCCCCCCACGACAAAACGAAAGTACTTACATGATCAGACGGTGACTCCGAAGGTCCGGCTATAGTCTTCGGGGAGACAACCACCCGAGCCTCCTAGGGAGAAGGGTTCGGAGCAGCGCCCCCAGAGGTGGCCACCGTTAGAGGAGGAGGAGGAGCAACCTTCGACTCCCCCACCATCTCCCGAGCGCCATCGCTGAAGGAGCCATCGGAGGAGTGGCTACAATAGAAAACATCAGACAAGTACAAGCAAGCAAAATTGAAAGAGAGCAAAACGCAACTGCAGATACTTACGAGTCCATATCGCTCAAATTGAAGACAGGCAAGGCCCTCTTGCCTTTCTTCTCTTCCTTCTTGCGCTTCGTCGGCGACTGCGGCGCCATAGCCCGCACGAGCACGACCGGAATAGGAGAGGAAGAGCCACTATCACCTGCACTGTGACGCTCAAGGCATGACGGGTTCCTAGGTGTCGACGGAGTCGAGGCATCCGACGATTCACTCGAGCTCCACGTCCGCTTTCGAGTCTGCTCTTCGCTCGACCCAAAAGTTTCTTCAGCTGGCGACCGCGCTGAAGGAAGCTCAGACATGGAGTCCACTACCTCATTGTCTGGCGCATCCGGAAAACGTTCGGGTAGTGGAGGCGCCATGCCAGGTACCTTGAACTCATGTAGAAAAAAAACTCTCAGAATAAACAAACTGCAAAGAGACGCAGTCGAAAAAAGCGCTACGCGCACGTCCCAGATCTACACCTACCGCACCGGTCGGGAGGCCCTGAATGGAGGGGTCAGCGAGCTACCCGAAATGTCCTCGTCAGCCTTAAACTTCAGCAGCAGCCGGAGGATTCCGTCGACATCCCCCTTGGAGAGCTCTCTAGTCGAAACCCTAGTCGGGTCGTTGCGGCCAGAATAAAGGAACATCGGGTGCGCCCTAGCCTGGAGAGGCTGCACCCGATGTGTGAGGAAGGTGCGGATGATATCCACACCGTTCACCTCTTTATACGGAATCACCTGAAGATCCTCCACCCGACGATAGAGTCCCTCAATCTCCGCCACCTCACCATCCAAGATGTGGTTCTTCCAGGACCTCTTCGGCTGGATTTTCTGGGAGGGGTCGAAAGGAGCAAGGCCAAACTTTTGCCCATCCACTATGGAGTCGCGGATGTAAAACCATCGCCTCCGCCAGTATTGGACGGACTCAGACATAGAAAAAGAAAAGAAGAGGAAGTTGGATTTAAGGGAAATGATGCAGCCGCCGATGGGATAAACGCCATCGGAGACGGATTGCCTCTTCACGGAATAGAGCTTCCGAAAGAGGCCAAAGTGTGGCTCGATACCAAGCCAGCACTCGCAGAAGGTAATGAAGCAGGCAATGTGAAGAACAGAATTCGGCGAAAGATGATGGAGTTGGATGCCATAGAAGAAAAGCAATCCACGGAGAAAATCGTGGACTGGGAGAGAAAGGCCTCAAAGGACAAAAGCGACAAACATGACCAGAAACCCAGCGGGTGGATGGGGAGTTACCTCGTCGCCGGGAATCTTGACGCCCTGCTTGTCCTGCGGGATTAGACCCCGCTCACGAAGCTTGCGAAGATCTCCCTCGCGCGTCTCCGACCGCCGCCAGTCACCATCGGTGACGTTGGTAGCGGCGTTACCCTTCTTGCCACAGGCAGTTGCGCTGGTACCAATTGCGGCGGAGGTCTTCTTCGGTTTCCCCATAGCAGTGCGGCGACGACGATGTGAACGTAGGAAAGAAGATGGGAAGGATCGGAGAATTTCTAGCGCGCGGAGAGAAAAGCTCAAGACGGTGGAAGCAGTGAAACAAGAATGGATGCAGTGAAAACAAACAAGTTTTTCCCCAATGGTTATAAGGACGAAGAAGACGCATGGTGACCGTTCATCGAGAAGCCCTAGAGCCAACATCAAGATCCGACCGTCCACGTGTCAGCACGACAGCGAACCGTCGCTCACACGCCGTCCACTACGCACGGAAATCAAGGCGACGCCGTAATTATCTCCATGTTGCGCGTGACCAGTCAATTCAAAGTTAGAAGGTGGGACCCATGTTCGTCCAGTCATGTCATCTCTGGCGCTGCAGCCGCTTGAGGTCATCGATCGTCAGCACTGGTGTCATCAAGGCTATACTAGCAACGGCTACAAATCTTTGGTTACACAGCTAAAAGTACTCACTCGAATCTACGATTCGAGTAACTACTCGGGGGCTACTCAAGCGCTGGCCGCGCACCGAAATACGATCAAAGTACTACACCATTGAACTATTCTTCGAGTCCTACGTCGAGTCTATGACTCCACTACGGACTCCGGGGATACTCCCATAGGAAGGATGGATTCAAGCATCCGAAAAATTTGTGTCCTACAGACCTAAAAGTCAACAAAGACTAAACTAAAGTCTTTGCTCGAGTCTACGACTCAAACAGACACTCGGGGGCTACTCCCATAGGGAGCGCTGGTCGCGCACCCTATGAATTCTTCGACTATGATCCTTCGGATCAACATGCAAAAAAACTTTTCGGCAAGTCTGCCCCATCCAATTCTAAGTGAGTAAACATCCTCCTTGGTCACCCGAAACACCTCCACGGTGATAAAAATTCGGATGCTGTGTCTGCGACGCAAAGATAAGACCTACAAATATCATCTGATGGCCTGGCAACGCACACGACTGCGCTCTGCTAGTGAAAATCCGTGCTTGTCGGGGGGATAACCCCCGGTAGGGTCACGAGAGGGGAAACATAGCGCAACTGGGTTGGCTCCGAGAAAAAAATGAACCAGGACATGTAAGAACGGCCGGGAAAGATAGGCATGAGAGCCGAGATACAAACTATCTCGGACCATATAGGACAAAGTTGTAACCCTTACAGGTACCAACGAGCCGAGTCAACCGAGGAAGGGCCGAGTCAAGAAGGACACGTGACACCTTTCCGAGTAAGGTTCGGGAAGGACCATGGTAAAGCATGGTCAAAAGAGAAGGGCGACACCGGGTGACACAAAAGGAGCCGGGTGACGCCCAAAGCAAGCGCTGACATACAAAGTAATAGCGTGACGCCAAAAAGAACAAGAAGCAGCGTCCCAGAAGACCGTTAGCTGTCAAGCTTTATGGACCGGGCCTATGGGCTTAGGGCAAGCCCATAACCCGGCCCATATTGTAGGGACCAAGATCCAAGCAGTAAACCCTAGAACCCAAAGGGGTATTAGCTAGCTAGCAATGCCTATATAAGGGAGGGCATAACAGTAGTAGGGGGAGGTTGGACCAAGTAGAGAACAGGTGTTGCGTACTCAAGCCAATACAGCTCAAGGAGCACTTTTAATCTTTGGGGTATCAATCAAATTGTCAAGTGTGGAGAGTTCTTCTTGTTCTTCGCGCATGGATCGACCGTGCACTCCCTCCCCGGTGACCACAAGCACCCATTTGACCCCCAACTTAAGCCTACCCATGGCATCTGCCGTGCCACCACCACGACAGTTGGCGCCCACCATGGGGCAGAAGCAGGTGCTTGATGGAGTTTTCATCCGGACGGGCAACATCATCGCCAAGACCGGCGAGCGCGTCTACTCCGGCCTCATCCAGAGGTTTGGAGCGCTCAACTTCGTCAGCGACAACGCGGGCTGCTTCAAGACCAAGCCGTTCCCTAGGGGCGGTCGCTTCGTCAAGTTCGGCGAGCACCAGGTCTATGTCGCGGTGCGCGTGGAGCGCGCGTATCCTGAGCACGTCGTCCTGGCGCCGGATCCTCCAACGACTCCAGTCGCTGGGAAACCTCTCCAACTTGTCTCCATGGAGGTAATGATGACAGCCCCAAACCCCATAGCTCCCCCAGTAGTTCTAGTAGAGAATGAGAACGCAGAGGAAGGAAATCACGAGGGAACTCCAAGGGCTGCAAGAACAGCAAAGGCGCCGCTGGAAAAACTAGAGAACATAGCTAGGAGCAAAAGAGCTAAGGAGCTGCAGGAAGCGGTATACAAGTTGGCAGAGCCAGTGGCACAAGCAACTGACCCGGCGTGTGTGCAAGCCGAGTTGTAAGAAACCAGGATAAAAGTCCTAGAGAAAGCAAAGGATCTAGCACAGTTACAGCAGGATGTGGATATCACTATCCGAGAGCTTGACTCGGCAAATCGAGTCAAGGGCGCAAAGACCCGGCTTGATGCAACGAGATTGAGAGGAAGGAACCTCAACGAAGAACTGGCAGATGCGACATCAAAGATAACACTAGAGAGCAGCAATGAGACGGCCATGCATCCAACGTACAACACAACAGCAGCTAATCTGCGAGCGGCAGAAGCAGCAATGGTAGAATTGCCCCACTTGGAGGGGGTAGCAAAGAAAAGGCAGGAAGAACAAGTCAATGAGTTAGTAAAAGCAGCCAGCATGCTGAATGAGGCATATTACAGAGCAAATTCGGGTATAGCAGGGAGGTCACAGCTGGTTCACTCGGCGACTCCTGTCCCGGCAAGATCGGCTGGGCATACGGCATCCTCGCCCGGAGCGGCACCTAGGCCGAGAAAAGAAAAAAGTGTGGATTCTGGAAGAAACAAGCAGATGGTCGCCTATGATCCGACAGTAGTTCAAGGAAACCCGGCACATGAGCAAGGGGCAAAAAGGAATAATCCCCGAGAAAATGAAAACTAGGAAAAAATTGGACAGAGAAATGACAACGGAGGGCAAAATTTTGCGCCTCATACTCGGCGCGCAACTCACTCGGCAGGAGGAGGAAATCTAGCTCCGAATAACGCACCAGCTCAGCCGGAAACAAGACAGCAGAGCGCGGGAAAAGCAGTTCAATAGCCAGCTGACCCGAACGCGAATAAGTATAATGATGGTTACTCGGCCATGGTAAATGACGGGTATGAGCTACCGGATCATGCATATCAAGCAATGGGAGTGAGATATGGAGGTAGGAACCTTTAGCCGGATGATGCTAGGCTGAAGCTTGACCGCATAAAAATGGCAGCGATAATTGAATCACAAGGTCCGTAGAGTCCACCGTGCTTTGGCCCAAGGATCATGAAGGAACCACCGGTGCCAAATTTCCAGCTGGCCAGAGGGACAAAAACATATGATGGAAGCACAAAGCCAGAGGACTGGCTCATAGATTATGGAACCGCTGTGAAGATCGCGCAGGGAAACTTGAGATGGGCAGTACATTACGTACCGCAGATGCTGGAAGGACCAGCTCGGGTATGGTTGAACAATTTGCCACCCGGAAGCATCAACAGTTGGATTGATTTTCACGACGCTTTCGTGGGCAATTTCACGAGCACTTACAAGAGGCCGAATCACCCACAACAACTAGCAATGTGCAAGCAAAGACCGAATGAGACAGACATGGAGTTCCTCACAAGGTGGTGTATGATGCGTAACTCTTGTGAAGGGGTAATCGAGTCACAAGCAATCGCATGGTTTGCACAAGGATGTAGACATGGGAGTGTGCTGTGGCAAAGGTTACAAAGAGATATGCTGGCAAGCCTGGCAGAGACGATAAGAATAGCCGACTCGTATGCGTTAGGAGATCCGACTCAGCCGCTTCTCATGTCGGCAGACGGGATGACTAAGACTTAGATCTATGATGCTGCCGGGTCACAAAGGCGTCAGGAAAGGTGCGAATACATAAGCAAGAGAAGAGACGAGAGGCCGGATTATAGGTACGGTTTGGCTCAGGTTACGACAGTGAGTCAGGATCATCCAGATGCTGGAAGCAGTCAGCGTCAAAGGACAAATGGTCAACAACAATGGGTGCCAAAGAATGACGGCAAAAGGCCATATAATCAGAGGAAACAATATCAAGACCGACAAAAATACACCTATGAGATGATGCTGGATTAGCCGTGTAAGTTTCACACGCCTAGTCCGAGTAAGCCGGCAAATCACTCAACAAGGCAATGCACTTGGTTTCAGAAAGGAGACAGAGTGGACTCGCCGAATAAGCAGCTTCCACCACCTCCCCCTCCACCACTTACAGAAGGAAATGCTCAAGCAGTAGGAGCAAATAACAGATATGAAAACAGGCAGCCGAGATATCAGAATCAGGAAAGAAGAGAAGCTGTGCACCAGGTGCACAATCCAAGAGGTGACGATGCTCATATCGGCCATGGAACCAGAAATGAGTACAGAGAACATCGCCAGAGCTATGTTGTCTTTGTCACAGAGCCAAATGACAAGAAGAGCCAGCAACGACGAATGATGGAAGTGAATGCCACGATGCCGGCAATTCCCAAGTACATGCATTGGTCTGAGCAAGAGATAACTTGGAGTATAAAAGATCACCCCAAGATCATGCCAACCCATGGAGGATACGCTCTGGTGTTGGATCCAACAATTATGGGCCCAGATATCAATGTGAAGTTTTCGAAAGTACTGATTGACGGTGGCAGTAGCATCAATATCATGTATAAGGATACAATGCTCAAGTTGGGCATTACCATGAACATGCTGGAGCCGACTAAGACCACTTTCCACGGGATTGTGCCGGGATTGTCCTGTGAGCCAATTGGCAAGATCTAGGTCGACGTCTTATTCGGCAACATGGAAAATTGTCGCACTAAAGCTATAGAGTTCGAGGTGGTAGATCTGGTCAGCTCATATCACGCCTTACTCGGCAGGCCGGCTATGGCAAGATTCATGGCTACTACCCATATGGCATACTTAAAGATGAAGCTGCCAGGCCCATGTAGGGTGATCACAGTGGAAGGAGATTACAAAAGATCTATTGCTTGTGCTTCAGCCGGATCTTCACTGGCCGAGTCACTCGTCATAGCACAAGACAAAAGTCAGATGTTGGAGGTGGCAGCATTGGACAAAGCAGCACAAATGTCCATGCCGGCACTCACCAACCTGCATGGCAATGTGTCATTTTAAGCTACCAAGGAAACCAAGAAGGTGCAGGTGGATGAAACTTTCCCAGAGCGCACAGTGACCATTAGGGCTGGCCTTATAGATAAATAGGAAAGCGAGCTCACCAGCTTCCTCCGTGAGAATTGAGACATCTTTGCATGGTCCACTCAAGATCTGCAAGGAGTTCCAAGGGAGCTGGCTGAGCACTCTCTTCATGTAAGACCAGATGCAAGGCCGGTGGAGCAACCCCTCCGCCGCTTCGCCGAAGATAGGAGGAAAGTAATAGCGGCCAAGATTGCAAGACTTTTAGCTGCTGGATTCATCATGGAAGTGCTGCACCTGGACTGGTTGTCAAATCCAGTCCTGGTCGAGAAGAAGAAAGATGACCCGAACGTGGCAGTGGTATGGCGCATGTGTATTGATTACATGAACCTCAATAAGGCGTGTCCAAAAGATCCATTTCCTCTGCCTCGGATCGATCAAGTCATAGATTCTACTGCTGGGTGTGAGTTGTTGCCATTTGTGGATGCATATTCAGGATTCCATCAGATTCTATTGAATCCAAATGATCAAATAAAGATAGCTTTTATCACCTCGTACGGGGCTTATTGCTATCGCACCATGCCATTTGGATTGATAAATGCAGGCGCAACATACCAAAGATGCATGCAAAAATGTTTACAAGATCAATTGGACACAAATGTTCAAGTATATGTCGATGACGTGGTAATAAAAACCAAACAAAGTCATACTCTAATTGAGGACTTGCGTCAAACATTCGCAAACTTGAGAAGATTCCGGATGAAACTTAATCCGGAAAAATGTACATTTGGTGTCCCGGCTAGCAAGTTACTCGGATTCCTTGTATCCAGCCGAGGAATTGAAGCTAACCCGACAAAGATCAGGGCCATCGAAAGAATGGAATTGCCAAAAACCCTCAATGATGTCCAGAAGTTTACTGGATGCCTGGCTTCATTGAGCAGGTTTGTTAGTCGGCTAGGCAAAAAAGCCCTACCACTATATCAGCTGATGAAAAAATCAGACAAATTCACATGGACACAACAAGCTGATAGCGCTTTCCATGAATTAAAGAAAATATTGGCAACAACACCAATATTAGCGTCACCACTATCCAAGGAGCCAATGATGCTCTATGTCGCCGCAACCAACAGTGTTGTAAGTGCAGTAATAGTGGCTGAACGTGAAGAAGGGGGCAAATCAGTCCAAAGACCAGTATATTACTTAAGCGAAGTGCTCTCTGTCTCGAAATAGAATTACCCGCATTATCAGAAGATGACATATGGGGTATATATGGCAGCAAAGAAGCCGAAACATTATTTTCAAGAACACCCAATCCGGGTAATATGCGAGGCACCTATCTCGGATATATTGGGCAGCAAAGATGCCAGCGGCCGAGTAGCCAAATGGGCCATTGAACTGGCACCATACACTCTACAATATGATAGGCGGGATGCAATAAAATCTCAAGCCGTTGCATATTTCTTTGTAGAATGGATGGAGATGCAGTACGAACCACCACTGCCAGATCCAAATTACTGGAAAATGCATTTTGACGGGTCCAAGACGAGAATGGGTCTGGGCGCCGGGATAGTGCTCACATCTCCAAAGAGGGATCAACTGAGGTATGTGTTGCAAATTCATTTTGCTGCTTCAAACAATGTTGCCGAGTATGAAGCACTTGTCCGTGACATTAAAGTAGCCAAGGAAATTGGTATCAAAAGGATCATGTGTTTTGGCGATTCGGATTTGGTAATTCAGCAAGTGTCCGGACATTGGGATGCACTGGACGCAAACATGGCATTATATCGCTTCCACGTACAACAAATTTCGGGATATTTTGGCGGTTGTGAATTTCATCACATTCCTAGAGCAGAAAATGAGGCAGCAGATGTGTTGTCCAAACTAGGGTCATCTAGGCAAGCAATAACACCAGGGGTAGTATTGGAGCATCTCAGGAAGCCATCGATCAAGCCGTCACCAGAGTCCGAATCAATCAGGATCATCCCGGCGAGTCAGGAATCAGAGGCAGTGCCAATGGACATCGACTCAGGGGTAGGTTCTAGTTACTCGGGGACTGATCCATTCAATTCAAGGGTCGCTGAATCACACTCATGCACTCCTTAGGTTATGTCGGCAGAACATATCTCGGCGGAACCAATGGACATTGATGTTGAAGCAGACCCGGAACCATTAATACCAACGTGGGCACAACCAATATTCAGTTATTTGAAAGATGGAACCTTGCCGAGTGATGAAACACTAGCAAGGCAAACGACACGAAGGGCAAAAGCATACACCATAATCAAGAAGGAACTCTACAAGCGGAAGTGTGACAAGTGTACTGCAGCGTTGCATCATCTCAGAGCAAGGCCAGGAGATCTTATTGGATGTCCATCAGGGAGAGTGCGGGCACCATGCGTCATCAAGAGCGTTGGTAGCCAAGGCATTCCGACATGGATTCTACTGGCCAAGCGCATTGGCACAAGCGCAAGAGTTAGTCGGGAAATGCAGTGGTTGTCAACACTATGCGTCCAAGTCACATTTACCAGCGTCTGAATTGAAGACTATACCAATCACTTGGCCTTTTGCAGTATGGTGCCTAGATATGGTAGGACCATTCAAACCAGCAAGGGGAGGCATGACTCATATCTTGGTCATGATCGATAAATTCACCAAGTGGATAGAAGTAAAGCCAATCAAGAAATTAGACGGTAAAACAGTTGTCACATTCCTAAGGAATATAATCCTCAGATACGGTTACCCACGCAGTGTGATCACGGAACAAACTTTGCTGAAGGAGCTTTTGCTCGCTTCTGTGGGAAACACCGAATAAGACTCGATGTAGCATCAGTCGCCCATCTAGAATCAAATGGACAAGTTGAACGGGCTAATGGCTTCGTTCTGTCCGGGATAAAACCCCGCTTAATGGAACCACTCCAGAGATCACCTGGTTGTTGGATAGAGGAACTACCCTCAGTACTGTGGAGCTTAAGAACGACTCCGAATCGATCAACTGGTTATACGCCATTTTTCCTTGTATATGGGGCTGAAGCAGGTTTGCCTGCCGACATAGAATATGACTCGCCAAGGATAAGGCAATACTCGGAAGCCGAGGTAAAAGAGGCTCGAGAAGATGGAGTAGATTTACTCGAAGAAGCAAGGGAACTGGCATTCTCCAGATCTGCTATATATCAACAAAATCTCCGACGCTACCATAGCCGGAAAGTGCAACCTCGTGTTTTCTGAGAAGGAGATATGGTGCTAAGGCTGGTGCAGTGCACAGCCGGAATGCATAAATTATCGCCTCCTTGGGAAGATCCATTCATTGTAAGCAAAGCATTGCACAATGATTCTTACTATCTCATAGACGCTCGTGAAGCGCAAAAGAACAAGGCGGACAGGTCAGGAGATGAAACCAAAAGGCCATGGAATGTGGCACTGCTTCGTCCCTTCTATACTTAGGAGAAGCAGTGCATGTATCACTCGAACTCTCATATGTCGGATGTGTTTGCCGGCTATGTGCTAATAATAAAATGGTATGATTCGAAAAACTGACTCGGGGACTACCCCTTAGGCTTTCCATTTCAATTATTTTACGTCGGCTGGCGTGATACCCGAAATTTATCTCGGAACAAGTAGTGTTTACTTGGAAGAAATCAACTCTTCGACTATGCTGTTGTCCGAAAACACGGCTTCATGGCAAGCAAGAGAAAAAGATCTAAGACGGGTAAACACGAACGCCGGATAAGTACAAGGGAGAAGCGCGAGTCAGCTTTAGTTTTTGCCTAACTCTCTGCAGGTTGTGTTATACTATGTGTCGAGTAATCTCGGCCAAGTTATCCGAGTTTCATATCCGCTAACTAAACCCTTCGTACTTTTAGATCCTAATGTCGAACGCCGAAAAATGGTAGACAAGGGACAAAGGCAAGGAAAGGTGACACGGCAAAATGAAACTCGGGGACTTGTCCTTGAGTAATTCGCACTCAAAGCATAACACAAATATATAAAGCCTATCACAAGGCACATAGTCAAACTTCAAGTGCAATGTACGTTACATTTGTACCCGGCATACCGGGGATCTAATAAAAGTTCGAGTATTTGTTGGCCTAAGGAGCAGGAGAACTCGGAGGAGCATTCTCGGAGCCAGGAGTGCTTGGAGCATCGGCCGGGTGAGGGGAATCTGCGTCCGGGTCATCTGGATCATCTGACTCGGTCGCCTCGCTGTCACCACCTTCTTCAGCAGGAACTTCGACGAGTGGGTCGCCAAGGTCGAGGAAGCTGGGTCCTTCACACCAAGCGTGCACCATGGTGTACTCGATCATGGCATAAGCTCGCTCCTGGCGCTTCTTGATCAACTCTGGGTCGTTCAACCATTTTCCATATCCCCTTATGCAAGCAAGAACATCAAGGTTGATGTCCTCGTACCATGAAAGCACGAAGAAGAGAGCCTTTTCCGCTGCAGCCCGGCCTACCAACTCACGCCATTGATCCAACCGGTCTTCAGTAAGGAGCAATCTGTCGGCGAGTGGCTCGATGAGTTCAGGTGGGTCTTCATCCGGCCAGAGCATGCGAAACGCATGGATAGCCGCTTTGAGCAAGTCCACACCGCAGGATATGAGGGTCTTGACCCGTTCAGACACCGCTGTAAGGAGCTCCTCCATGGACACCTCGCCGTCAGCAGCAGCACCAGCTTCGGCTCTCACTTTCTTCATGGCTCGGATGGCAAACATGTTGGCCTCAAGAAAGTTCTCTGCAAGCAAAAAGAGAAAGTTATCAAATATCAAGGGCAGATGGAAGAAATCCAGCAGGACTTGGAAAATGCATAAAGAGTAATAACTCACTACTGAGAAAGAAGTTGATGGCAACGAGCTTGCTATGCCAAGTCTTGGTCTTGGCTTGAAGGGCGTCGAGGTTCATATTTGTCAACTCGACCAATGATTTGGCCTCGTCGAGCAGCTTCTTAGTCTTCTCGGCGCTAGCAGCCCGCTGCTCGTTCTTCTCGGAAAGCTCCTCCTTCAGCCCTTTCACCTCGGCCAAGTGCTTCTGCTCCATCTTGGCCATTAATTCCTTCAGCCGAGTCACCTCATCTCGCTCCTTCTGGAGTTCGGCTTGGTGCTTCTCTGCTTATTCAGAACAAATATTTGTTAGTACCAACAGAAAAATTTCAGCAATTGGCTTAGGGAGGTAAGAAATTTACTCTCGGCCTCGCTGATTTGCGAGTGAAGTTCATTGATGGTGGACTGAGCAATGGCTGTGAAACAAGAGTGAGAGGAAAAATGAGAAGATGTACTAAGAAAAATTACACCAAATTAAAAAGAGGAAGAGTAAATATTTTACCTTGGCCATATGTGTCAGTCTGTAGCTTCTCATACGCAAGTTCGAGCTTGCGATGCGCCAGGACAAGAGCTTGATGCACCTTCGTGCGCTCGTTATGTGTAAGCTAATCAAAGAAGACAGACAAATAAGAAGGAGTCAAGTCAGGTGACCTGCCGAATAAAAAAGCTTAAGAGTTTACAACCGAGTAAGTTCCTTACTCAGCAGTAACCTCGGGGGCTAGGGATCGAATTTCTAACATACAGGCTTGGGCTAAAGGATTTGAAGGCTAAGTGACTATTTAAGAGCTTACAGCCGAGTAAGTTTCTTACTCGACTCTAACCTCGGGGACTAGGTGATATGTATAAAGGAAATACTCAATGATACAAAAGAGTAAGAAGTTAATTTACCTCGTTCACTTCATCGGCGCGGGACATCAGAGCAATGGCCTGCTGGTTCATGTCGGAGACAACCTTGGGGCCCAACTTCATCTTCTTCCCGCCACGAGTGCTGACCTCCTACTAGCTCGCCTGCTGCATTCCATGCCACAGCGTAAGGTTCAGCCGAACCAAGGATCTTGCCACTGAGCGTCCGAGTGAGAACTCGACCCGTTTTCAGGGCGGTTCCCACAGTGGCACGGGTTGCAGTGGCAGAAGTATGGAGGGTAACAGCCCTAGAGTCATCACCTGACCCGACAGCCGCAGATTCGCCCCCTTACCCGTTGAAGCAAGCTTTGTCGCTGACGTCGGAGGCCGGATCTGAGGAGCAGAACATAGAGCGCAAACTAGAGTTGTTTGCTTGGAAGAGGTGGATTTGACAGAAGAGGGGCGAGTAAAATCAGAAGCCTTGGGCTGGGTCTGGCCCTTTGACATAATTTGAGAGCGAGCAGGATGATTTGGAGAAGATCTTGGAGCCCCCTGACTGGGTTTAGTAGTTTTGCTGGCTCCAAGATCAGGAAGTTGTTCATTCACATCAGCTTGAGGGCTGATGCCAGAGGAACTGGTGGCAGAGGGTTTCTCGGCGCCAGACTTGTGGGCACCAAGATCAGGAAGTTTTTCCTGGCCAACCCTAGGAGCGCTAGCCGAATGACCCACCGGGTCTGACTGACACTGAGAAGCGTGAGCCTCAAAAGTTCTAGCCTCAACCCGGACGGGACTCGGCGCCGCCGAGTCAGCTGGAGGAGGTGCAGGCCTAAGCGGCGAGGCAATGCTAGAAGCAGCCTGACTCGCCGTCAAAGGTGCAACACTGAAAATAACAAGACATATATAAGAGAACAACAGTGATGAGAAAGGAAAGAACAGAGAAGGCAAAGTGCGAAACTTACCCGGTGACGACCGGGTCGCGGGCTACTCGGCGCATAACTCGGCGCCCAGCAGCTTGACGAGTCTCACCCAGGCTGGCAGCAGCAGAGGCAGCAGGAGCTGCCGGACTGGGCTTGTTCTTCTTAGCCGGCTGAGTGCTGGAGGAGGTTCCGCGTCGCTTCGGCTTAGTGACGGGAATCTTGCCGACTCCACCCACGACGAGAGGATTAATCTCATGTACCTGGCCAGCTGCAAAAGTAAATAAAGGGCTTACTCGGATAAGCAAAGAGATTAAGCTCACAAGGCATGTACCTTCAAAAGTATACAATCATCATCCTCATCATCGTCAGACCAGTCTTGTAAGGGATTGCGAGATTGACTCTTACCCGAAGCAGAAGCGGTTGCAGTGTGCGGGATCGGCATGAAGCACTCTAGGTCATACTCGACCTCATCCGAGTCAGAGCGGTCCCCATGATAACCAGCAGGAGGGACAATACTGTCATCAACCCGGTGAAGGAAATTCTGCGAAAGACAAACAAAATGAGAGACTAAAAACTAAGCTAAGAGTGGCAAAAGATCTAAAGCCTACTCGGCGAGAAAGTAATCGGGAAACTTACCCAGGGGACAGGCCTGACCCAGCTAAACAGAGGGCAACTACAGGCCCAATCATCCGCCAAGTTCAGTTTAAATATTGAGCTTACTCGGCGGGCGATGGAGTCATGGGTGAGCTCCTTAGTGGAATGCCGAGTGGGATCATGGGACCCGCTCATGAAGCACATATTGTGGCTCCTGGCTTGGATGGGGCTTACCCGGCGTGAGATGAAGGTGCACATGAGATCGAAGTCGGCGAGATGAAAGTTCTCATCCAGCGACAGTAACCTTTCCAGAATTGCGTTGGCTTCATTCACCGTAGCGTCTTGATCACGCGGGTCAAGCTGCCAGTGCTTCTTGTGGGGGACCTCGTCCGAGAAAGGGGGAAGCCGGATGTTATCGGTGGACCCGCTGTTTTTGACATAGAAAAAGGTTCTATGCCACTTCTTGCAAGAGTCAATACCAGCAACCCGAGGAAAGATGGAATCCCTCCTGGGCGTGATGCTGGCAGCACCGCACCGAGTAGGCTTCTTCTCGGCACGGGGAACTTCAGGCTGGGGGACAACCTGAACTTTGAAGCGAAAATACTTGGCCCACAGAAGAACTATAGGCCAAATTCCAAGATAGGCCTCGCATGCAGAGATGAAACAAGAGAGAGAGCCAATCGCGTTGGCAGGAAGATGGTGGGTCTGTAGACGGAAGGCAGAAAGAAACGAGGAAAAGAAAGTGCTCACAGGAAGAGCAAAACCACGTTCAAAGTGGGAAAGAAAAACCACCCGCTCGCCAGCTTGAGGTTTAGGGGAGATCTCACCGGCGGGGAGGCGGCAATCCACTTGCAGTGGAATGCGTCTTGTCGACCGGAGCCACTCCACTTCTTCGATGGAGACCTCCGAGCCTTCCCAGCCAACGCGCTCGCCGGCGGGAACCTCCTACTCCTCGGCACCATCAGTACCGTCGTGAGCGTCCATAAGGACGTCGGAGTTTGTCTCCTCCTCGGTAAGGAGAGGCTTGGAACAGCGAGGACCCTTGCTGGAATCGAAAGAGGACAGGGGCAATCGCAGCACAGGAGCAAGAGGTTTAATGAACCGCAAAGGGGGCAGTTCGATCTTGCAGGAGCGAGGAGGAAGAAAGGCTAAGGGAACTGAACGGGCGTGGGGGAAGTGGAAACCCCCAACCCCTACTTAAGGGCAGTAAAAAACCCCGTAGTGGGATCTAACTATGCCGTGCGGCCAGCGTGTGGCTGTGTACCAGGCCGGGTGAGCCAGTCAGCGAGCGCCACGTAGCCAAAGATACACGAAAAATCCAGTGCCACATCATAGCTAGAACGACAAGAGGCGCAAGCCGATGGGACTGCCACAGTGACGGGGAATAACTGAGCGGCCGTCACTGTGCCGCCAGAACTTGGAACAAAAATTGAGGTAATCATGATTACTAGTTGTCAGTGACTGAAGCGCGCCGAAAATGACCCGGAATTGGCCAAAATAATTCGGCTCGAGGCAAGAATGAGTCAAGAAGTCAAAGAATTGGCCCGAAATTGTCAGACTAACCTGGCAAGGTGCGAAACTGAGAGAGATAAAAGACAAAAACTAAGTTCCATTCACACAAAAGGAACCTGGAGACGCCTAACAGCTTGAACTGCTAGACCTCACCAGCTTTGGGGACTAATGTCGGTGGGATAACCCTCAGTAGGGTCACGGGAGGGGAAACATAGCGCAGCTGGGTTGGCTCCGAGAAAAAATGTACCAGGCCGGGTAAGAACGGCCGGGAAATATAGGCATGAGAGCCGAGATACAAACTATCTTGGCCCGTATAGGACAAAGTTGTAACCCTTGCAGGTACCAACGAGACGAGTCAACTGAGGAAGGGCCGAGTCAAGAAGGACACGTGACACCTTTCCGAGTAAGGTTCGGGAAGGACCATGGTAAAGCATGGTCAAAAGAGAAGGGCGACGCCGGGTGACACAAAAGGATCCAGGTGACGCCCAAAGCAAGCGCTGACGTAAAAAGTAACAGCGTGACGCCAAAAAGAACAAGAAGCAGCGTACCAGAAGACCGTTAGCTGTCAAGCTTTATGGACCGGGCCTATGGGCTTAGGGAAAGCCCATAACCCGGCCCATATTGTAGGGACCAAGATCCAAACAGTAAACCCTAGAACCCAGAGGGGTATTAGCTAGCTAGCACTGCCTATATAAGGGAGGGCATAGCAGTAGTAGGGGGAGGTTGGACCAAGTAGAGAACAGGTGCTGCGTACTCAAGACAATATAGCTCAAGGAGCACTTGTAATCTTTGGGGTATCAACCAAATTGTCAAGTGTGGAGAGTTCTTCTTGTTCTTCGTGCATGGTTCGACCGTGCACTCCCTCCCCGGTGACCACAAGCACCCATTCGGCCCCCAACTTAAGCCTACCCATGGCATCTGTCGTGCCACCACCACGACAGTGCTAACAGGCACGATGAAAATCCCGACGGATGCGTTGGGTGCATCATTTGAAAACAACTAGGATTCCACTCCTGTAAGTCCTCAACAGCCTGAGTCGAATTTGCGCCAGCATCTGTTCCGGGTTCGAGTCGAGGGACTCGAATCTGAAGAAGATCGTGTTGTTTTGTCCTAAGACAGTTAACTGACCCTGATCCATCGGGAGAGTCAGGCACACACATCAACAATCCCTACATACTAAAATCATTCTGTGATGAACAGAAACAGCCGCACCCAAAAGATTGAAGAGTCCTCAGCCGAATCTACGATTTGACTTAACACTGGGGGGCTACTGACATGGTTATACCCTACGGGTACAAGACCTTAACTTACCTGGTCCAGTCCAAGGAAGGCCCACAAGAATATACGTGGCCCATGAAGATTTTCGGGTGGCCCAAACCCATGACGTCTTCAGATCCTTGGAGAACAAGACTAGAGTAGATAGAATATTCAAAGGGGCAAACCCTAAAACCTGTAACCGACTCGATATGTGCCCGGGACCTACCTACTTATATATAAAGGCTAGGAGGGCACGACGAAGAGGGCACTTCATACCACAGCATGCACACCTCCACGCCAGATTGCATCTGCGCACCCCTGTACTTTTCGGTTCTGCCGTAATCAAGAGCAGACAAGCAGGAGTAAGGTTTACCCTCCGGGGGCCTGAACCTGGGTAAACCTCGTGTCCCCGTGTTGCTTGTTTGCTAACCGTTCTGCGATCTCCAGCATCCCCATCTTCTCGAAAAACCAAGCTCATAACAATGGGCATTGACGAGATTAAACCCCGTCAGCCACAACCACCCTACCTGGGCCATGGACATCAAGAACTCTCTCGCGTCCCGTGGGTTAGTGCGTGCAATCTAGACTCCGGAGGATCCCCTTCCGGCTGAATTCACACCGCTAAGAGATGAATAGAAATACGTTGCCTTGTATATCATAAGGCACCATATTCACCTAGATCTCAAGTATGAGTATTTGGAGGAGGAATCCCCACTTATTGTGTTTTAGGCCCTCAATACGAGGTATGAACGACATCAGGCAGTTGTCCTGCCTGAAGCGCTTCATGATTGGACACATCTCCGATCCCAGGACTTCAGGTCCGTTGGGGATTAGAATCATGAGATTCATAATATAAGTTCCAAACTATGATTTTATGAGAAGGAACCTACATATGCGAAGAAGATTGTATATAATCTATATATTTGAGAAAAGATTTCCATAGCAAAAATTCTTCAACTCGATATATAGATTTCTATGGAGGCAGTATGATGGATGAGGAACAAGTATTTGAAAAAATACCCTCTCTATTGTTTGGAACGTAATACATGTACATCCCACCCGTAGAACATGTTGCATACAAAGCAATTTCATTGGTCACAAGTTGCATGAGTCTAAATTCCCTCGGTCATCAGACTTTGTGTGCACATTGTGCAACATAGGGAAGCTCATTTTGAGGCATTCACACCTCAAAATACAAGTTGGACCGCTTCAGTTCCTTGAACACATCCAGGGAGACATTTGTTATTCTACAACCATTGTGTGGATCTTTTAAGGTATTCTTCATGGTTCTTAATTATGCATCTATACGATGCTCATATATGTGTTTTCTGTCCATATGAAACCATGTATTTACCATGATAATGAGGGAAGTAATCAAGTTACATGCCCATTATCGAGAAAGTAGAATTTGACAAATTCGCAAGGAAAATGTTATAGAATTCTCCTCATGTGCCTTCAATATTGCATGGCCATGCGGATTGAAGTTCAACAATCTTTACCATACATCCACACTCATAATGGTTTGGTTGAATCCCTAAATAAGAGGATGAAACTCATTGCATGACTTTTGTCGATGAAATGCACTATCAACTTTACGTTGGAGTCATGCAGTTTTACACACTGCTGACTGACTAACTGCATATAGCAGTACTTCCCCTCTACAATTGATACGTGGAAATTCTCTGAGCATTTCCCATCTGCGTAAGTTCAGAAGCGCTTCACGCATACAGATCTCACCACCGCAACATACATAAAAAGTTCCCATAGACTAGGGATCAATGTGGGGTACAGATCTCCGTCGATCACAAAATACCTGGCACCCTTCTTACGGGATCCATTCATAGCCTAGTATGTTGATTTCTATATACAAGGATGAATTATTTCCAGGGCATTAGGGGGAAAATTCAAGTACCACATAGAATGCCAGGAAATCAATTGGGACTACACATTCCACCATATATCCACGTATACAAGATTTTAAACTATACGTTCAACATTCACACATTTGCAACATATTGCAAATAACATGCCAAAACCATTTACTGATCTAAAGGTGTTACAAAATCCTATAACCTGGCTAGAAATGCGCCCAAAAAAATGGAGGTACCAATAAAAACCACTCAACTCCCCGTACCAGAAAAGAGGGGGAGTAGTACGTCCTCTAACCAGGATCTAGCTTCCTGCAAGAAACAAAGGAAATCAAGGAGATATCCTCCAAGTCAATAAATGCAAGTTAACCTAGCGTTAACAAGCACCATATGGATAGTATACACCCAGTGGAAGGAAAACCTCCACAACCCAGCTTCAGCTTGCACACACTGGCTGGGACATCGGAACACTCAGACTCACACGTGTTGGGAAATCACGAAGAGTCATCATGGGTGGGTGTGATTTCCTCCAGCTATATTGATTCTGGAGAATCATACAACAAAAATCCTACAATTGTCGAAAAACATTTCTATTGTATGATTGCCAAAACCCTCACAATAATTCAGATCCATAGACCATGGCCATGGCAGAGTGTAAACCACTTAATCGGACTGAAACAATCAAAGGGTGCAATCCAAGCAGAAAATAGCCTCGCTCTTCCAACTAAATTCCCTACATGGGATTCAATATGTTTTCTTCTAGAAATAGAATTAGAACAAGGTAGTGAGAAATCAAGGCTTGTAGCACAAGGTCGGGTTTCCGTAGAGATCCGAGACCTACTCTCCAGACATGAGTGGAATCCTTATTTTCTGATACCCATATCATTGGCAGTATAAAGTCATCTATTTATGCAGTTGATAGATGAAGTTACTACATAGCCATGTGGATCACTAGATTCGGACATGTATGATTCCCAAAGGAATCTCAATCTGAATCAAACTACAAATGCAACATGATTGTGTAAAATCAATGAGTCACTACATGGCTTATTATTGTTGGCATATTTTGGTACCACCGACGTAGTGAGTTCCTTATACACTAGGAATACTCCTACAATGATGATTACCCATGCATGTTTTTCATGCTCAAGGATTACTTCTACAATGACGAAGCACGTGATCATCTAAAAAACAGAATTTGAGATGAAGGATTTGGATAAAACACTCAAGTATTATGGCACACCAAGTTGTCTGTGTTAGAAAATATTGGATAAACTTAATATGGACAAGTCATATTTATCTCCCATGCTGGTTGTTTGATCTCTGTACGTAGAGAAAGATTCACTCAACCACGGGAAGATGTAGAAGAGAAGTTGGGACCTAGAGTTTCATATCTCAAATGACATTAGACCCACCAATACAACTGGTTGGGAATCAAGAATATCTTTAGATATCTCCAAGGCACTAAATATATTGACCTATTATTTCAATTTCAGAGAAATCTGAATTCCAATATCACTAGGCACTAACACTGGCTACATGTATGAATGATCCCACAATGTGTAGCTACATGGTAGAACTGTCACTCGATTGACGTCTTCTGAACAGACTCTGGAGACTAAACCTACCAATCATTCTGAAATACAAGGCTTCATGTTAACATGTGTGGCTTCATAATGATAAACCACATACATCAGTCATGTGGCATTGGTTCTCTTGAATCATAAACCATTATCTACACAGATAATGTTGCTTTGTGTTGCAAGGATGCAAACATGATACATCAATAGAAATATCACTAAGTGCATTGCCCTAATTTATTTTATCCTTATGAACTCCAAAAGAGTCAGGAAATAAACATCATACAAATCAAACCATGTGAAAACCTTGTTGGTTTGTTCATGAAGTCTCTACCAACTTTGATATTCCTGAAATTGGTATTCGATGGCTTCAAGATATGAGAGTCAGGGAGAGTATCCCCCTGAACTTGTCATGTTCAAAGCATCATATAACACTCCTTTTCCCTTTACGAGTTTACTATACATGTTCTCATCAAGGATTTTAATTAGGTAATATCAACACAAGATCATATGTCATACTTTCTGTTTTCCCCATCGGGTTTTTTAGGAAAGTATACAAAACATATATATTCCTCTCTAAACTCTATGAGGTTTTCCCCTTTGACAAGGTTTTTCTCATATGGAGTTAACAAAGAGGCAATACCAATGATATGTTATATCATTTTATCCTTATTTTCCCACTGGGTTTGAATGAGTTTTAACATCATATCCAACCATTATATGTTGCACTATTTTCTCCTTATTTTCCCTCCGGGTTTAAAGGAGTTTTAGCAACATATCATACACATTACTCCTCACATTTTCCCACATGATTTTTGGAGGAGATGATTCCAGAGGTGATCGATCGCAAAGATAAGGAACAATTAGGGGGGGTGTTAGGATATAATTAATAGATTAATTAAAGGGATAATCCTCCCTCATGTAATGCTCTATGTCGGTTGGTTTGTCAATCGACATGTCCTTTGCTTACACCTCTTCCGAACGGACACAACCCGTATTGTGTCTCCTCCCCTTGTATATAAGCTGTGAATCATCAATGGAATAGCACAGTTGAATCATTTGCTTGTGGTTACTCTGGTTTACGTCTCGATTTCTAACATAGTGGATGGTGAGTTGGGCAAGGTCTCCAATGAATCAACAAAGGGGGCCTGGAAACTTTAGACTTATTTTATTAATGTCGTTGTGTCTAAGACCGGGTGCTCCGTGGCCATGGTTTGGACAGGGCCGGGATGTGGGCGTGGGCGTGGACCTCGCCGGGTACTACAAAAGGAATGCCATCCGCCACCTCGAGGTCTCCTCTTCGATGAAGACCTGGAGCTTGACCCATTGTACGAGCATCTCTTCGGCCTATTCCAAAATGACATGATGCCTGTATACGATGCTGGCATCATTACTGTTAGGCAACCGAATTATGTATAGCAGATTCCGTATTATCTTGTCGTTTTTAGTGCCCAAGATTTTATAATCAAGCCATTATGGTTAGGATCATAAGCTATTATGTAGGCTATTATAGTTAGGATCACGACCGATGTTTACCGTGTTTATCTTGTAACTTGCCTACATATGTGAGCTAACAAGGAACCCTCTGATGTGGTCAATGCTAAACCTATTCTATCATGGTATCATACAAGTGATCCAATGCTTCCACACCCATCTTCTACCGCTTCCGCTCTAGGGTTACCCCTTCCGCCGCCGCGCCACCTCTCCCATGGCCGCAGCCGCCGAGAAACCTCTCCCTCCCCCTCCACACCCCAACGCCGCCCTCTGGGCTCAGGCCACGACCATCCAAAGCATCAAATCCATCATCCCTGCCACCCTAGACCTCAAAGACTCCAACTTTACCATGTGGCGCAACTTTCTGCAAGTCGCCATCAACCAATACACCCTCGCTGACCATCTCACCTCGGCCGTCCCTATCACCACCGACACCGAGGACTGGTTGCAGATAGACTCCACAGTCTTGCACTAGCTGTACGGCTCCGTAAACCCTGACATTGTCGACATGGTCATGATGGAGGCGCCCAATGCCTTCACCATCCTCTCGCGCATCACCGCCCTCTTCCGCGATAACCAGCAGGCTCGTGCTGGCTACCTTGTCTAGATGTTCTACAACATCGAGCAGGGCAACAAGAACATCACCACCTACTTCCTTGAGCAGAAAACCATCACTGACGCGCTCGCTGATGTTGGGGCTCCTGTCACGGATGATGCCCTCGTCTGTAACACCATCAAGGGCCTCGATGAGAAGTACCAAGGTGTGGCCTCGCGCCTCTCCTAACTCCTTCCCCTCGTTTCTGCAATTTGGCAACATGCTTCTCCTGTAGGAACTCCATCCCTCCAACGCGCGCTCCTCCACATCGTCTGTGTTCTACTCTACCCCTTCGATCGGTGGTAACCAGCAGCGCGGAGCTCGACCTCCACTCGTGTCATACCCTCATGCCAACACCGGTTACGGCACCAGGTCTGGTTCCGGCAACTACAAGGGGAAGAAGCGCAAGACGGGAGGCAACGGCGTGCCCCCCTTCCCCAGCCCGCAGAACCCATGGACGAGAGCCATCCACATGTACCCCATGATGGGTCCTCGCCCTAGCGTGCCTGCCCAACCACCGGCGGGTTATCACAAGCCGGCCGGACTCCTCGGCGCTCGCCCTGCAGTGGCCCGCCCCGCGCCTCAGGGTTACATTGCGGTTCCTGACCCTGCACCACCTACGACATTCTCCTACCACGGGTACCCTGCCTACAGCGCTCCATCGACATCGACCTGGGATCAGTCGCCTCTCGCCAGCTGCTTCAACACTATGAGTCTTCAGGATCCCACCGACTGGCACATGGACACTAGAGCATCCGCTCATATGTCTTCGGACAATGGTAACCTCCTCTCCCTCTCCTCCTCTCTACCACATACCCATGTCCTAGTCGGTGACGGTTCCTCTATTCCTGTTACTCACTCTGGCCATGTCTCTCTTTCTACTACAAATTCCTCTCACAATCTCACTCTTCGTGACGTTCTCGTTACTCCTCAGATTGTCAAAATTTTTATTTCTGTTCGTCAATTTACCACTGACAATTCTTGTTCAGTTGAATTTGACCCGTGAGGTTTTTCTGTGAAGGACCTCAGGATAGGGGCCGTGATTCTCAGGTGCAGTAGCAGGGTGACCTCTATCCACTCACCTCGACGCCGTGTGCCCTCATCGCCTCCACCACGGACTCCACCTTTGGCATCGGCGTCCTCCACATTTCTTCCATTCAATAAAGTCTCCAAAAATCCTAGTGTTTGTCATGCTTTTCAATTAGACCGTCATGTATGATTGGCGTTTTCCTCTTCTACCACAAATACTCACCGAGGTTTTGAATTAATACATTGCAATCTTTGGACATCACCTGTGGAGTGTGTATCGGGTTACAAATATTTTCTTGTCATATTAGATAATTTTACTCATTATCTGTAATACCCCCGGTCACTCCGGACCGACGGCTGTCACTTCTGGCAACTCAATAGGATCTCTAGACTAACCCCACAGACCAACACTAGTCTTTTCTGCGCACTTTGTCCTCACTCGTGCGCACTCGGTCTCACTCGTGCGCACTCGGTACCCACTTCCCGATCGGTCACCCATCCTAGAATTGCTCTAGGCCAAGCATGCTTAACCTTAAAGTTCTTTTCGAATGAGCTTCCGGAAAATAAGTTGCAACTTGTTGGTATGGGTTTCCTATCAATCCTATTGAGCCATGCGCCAGGGTCTCACATACACCCACCCTTAGAAGATCGACGTCCTCGTCGATCAACCACAAGCCAGGAACATCCCCTCTTGGCACATGTCTGTGCGTCCAGTGCCGACACATTGCCATGCCGTGTCCACTCCGGGCAACACACGCCATGCTACACATGTCCGCCACTGACCCACACACGCCCGTGTAACCGCGAGGGTCGGCTCTGATACCAACTTGTAACACCCCCGGTCACTCCGGACCGACGGCTGTCACTTCTGGCAGCTCAATAGGATCACTAGACTAACCCCACAGACCAACACTAGTCTTTTCTCCGCACTTTGTCCTCA
Organism: Avena sativa; assembly: GCA_916181665.1. Classification (NCBI taxonomy): domain Eukaryota; kingdom Viridiplantae; phylum Streptophyta; class Magnoliopsida; order Poales; family Poaceae; genus Avena; species Avena sativa. The sequence continues at coordinate 379,930,147 of OV702280.1, read as the reverse complement.
CTCGTGCGCACCCGGTACCCACTTCCCGGCCGGTCACCCATCCTAGAATTGCTCTAGGCCAAGCACGCTTAACCTTAGAGTTCTTTTCGAATGAGCTTCCAGAAAAGAAATTGCAACTTGTTGGTATGGGTTTCCTATCAATCCTATTGAGCCATGCGCCAGGGTATCACATTATGTGTGGACGTATCCTATACGACATAAATCTGAAGTTTTCTCTTTACTGTCTAACTTCTGCAACTACTCGTTGCTACCCAATTTTCCTGCTCCATACAAGCTATTCAGATGGACAATGGAAAAGAGTTCAACAACCACTCACTTCATAACCTCGCTGCCGCGCATGGGATCCTTCTCCAGTTCTCATGCCCTTATACGGAGAACGGTAAAACAGAACGTATTATTCGCACCATTAATGATATAGTTCGCACCCTACTCTTTCAAGCTCACATGGCGCCTAAGTATTGGGTAGAATCATTACACACAACCACTTACCTCCTGAATCGCACTCCCACTAAAGCAATCTCTGCACCTTGTCCCTTCTTCGCTCTTTTCCATCATCCCCACTTATTCTCATTTACGAACTTTTGGTTGTTTGTGTTATCCCAACATCGCCGTCACTATATATGCCCCGTAAATTATCGCATCTCTCGGTCACGTATGTCTTCCTCGGATACACAACCAACCATCGTGGCTACCGCTGCATGGATCTTGAGTCTCGGCACATCATCATCTCGCGCCATGTGATCTTTGATGAAACTCAGTTTCCTTTTGCCAGTTTTTTCGGTTACTAATCTGCAGCAGCATACCGCCACGTCATCACCAGATGACGACCCGATCGACATACCTGTCTCGGTCCCCGTGCCTCCCATGCACGCTGGACCGTGTCGACCCGCACCACCGGCCGCATTCGAGCCGGATTCCTCGGCCTCATGCACGTCGGCCCGCTCGCCAGTCCCCTCGCTAGGCTCTCTGGCATCACCACCACCGGCCCCATCCGCCCGGTCATCGCCGGGCCATGGACCATCTCTCGCGTCCCCAACCTCAACGTTGCCAGGACATGGCTCCTCGCACGTGGCCTCTCTAGCCTCGGCTTCACCAGGTTCATGCCAGTCTCCTGCAGCCTCAGACGATGAGTCCGCCTCTGCTGCCTCCAACGCGGCGCCATCGACCTCTTCTTCCCCAGCTCCGGTCACCCCAGCTCACCGCATGGTGACTCACCCCCAAGCAGGCAAGGTCATCGGCCCGCGAGAGCGTCTCAACCTCCACGTCGACACTGCTCCCTCTCCCTCGCTGGTTCCTAAGTCCGTTTGTGGTGCTCTAAAATACCCAAATTGGCTTGCAGCCATGACCGATGAGTACGGTGCCCTCCTCGACAATGACACATGGGATCTCGTCCTCCCACCTACTAACACTAACATCGTCTCTGGCAAATGGGTATTTCGGCACAAGCTCAAGCCGGACGGTTATCTCGACCGCTACAAAGCACGTTGGGTGCTACGTGGGTTCTCTCAAGAGCACGACATCGACTTTGATGAGACTTTTAGCTTGGTGGTTAAACCGGCTACCATCCGGACTATTCTCTCCGCCGCCCTCTCCTCCAACTGGAAGATCCATCAACTTGATGTGAAGAACGCCTTCCTTCATGGGAGACTCTCCGGGGTAGTCTTCTGTCACCAACCCACGGGTTTTGTTGACTCTGCGCGCCTGATCATGTGTGCCGCCTCAACCGAGCACTTTATGAGATGAAGCAAGATCCTCATGCTTGGTATCATCGGTTTGCGACCTTCATCACTGCATTTGGCTTCACCTGCTCCAAGTCGGACACGTCGCTCTTCATCCTCTACGGCACCCACGGCATGACATACTTGCTCCTCTATGTCGACGACATCATCCTCATGGCCTCTTCCACGACCTTGCTCGAGCGCGTCGTTACCGCTCTCAGCGCTGAGTTCTCCATGACTAACATGGGTGAGCTTCATCACTTCCTCGACCTCGCCGTTCGACGTGATTCCCAGGGGTTGTTTCTCTCCCAGACCCAGTACGCCCTCAAGATTCTCGAGCATGCTGGCATGAGCTCCTGTCACCCCTCTTCCACCCTAGTGGATACCTCACCGAAGCTTGCTGCCAATGTTGGTCTTCCGGTTGCTAATCCCTCAGCCTACCGCAGTCTGGATGCTACCCTCCAGTACCTGACATTCACTCGTCCTGACGTCGCCTACATCGTGCAGCAAATCTGCCTTCACATGCACGACCCTCGCGATCAGCACCTGACCTTGGTCAAACGAGTTCTTCAGTATGTCAAGGACACACATCGTCATGGTCTACAACTCATGCCTTCTTTGACAAATCGCCTCGTCGCCTACACCGAAACGGATTGGGCTGGCTGTCTGGACACTCGTCACTCCACCTCCGGCTACTATGTGTTCCTCGGCGACAACCTGATTTCTTGGTCCTCGAAGCGTCGGCATAGGGTATCTCACTCCAGTGACGAAGCGGAGTACCGGGTCGTTGCCAACGCCATCGCCGAAGCAAGTGAGCCAACTCCTCCAGGAGCTTCGTCGACCTCTTCCCAGTGCCACCGTCGTTTTCTGTGATAATGTGAGCGATGTCTACATGTCCATGAATCCAGTACAGCACCAACGGACCAAACACATCGAGATCGATCTCCACTTCGTTCGAGACCATGTTACGTTGGGGCACTTTCGAGTTCTTCATGTGCCGTTAGCTCGACAATTCGCGGATATTTTCACCAAAGGCCTACCATCACCATTGTTCTTGGACTTCTGATCTAGTCTCGGTGTCCGAGAATCTCCCATGGCGACTACAGGGATGTAAGGCAACCGAATTATGTATAGCAGATTCTGTATTTTCCTGCCACTTTTAGTGCCTGAGATTTTATAGACCATTATGTAGGCTATTATAGTTAGGATCACGTCTGATTGTTTACCGTGTTCATCTTGTAACTTGCCTACATATATGAGCTAACAAGAAACCCACTCATGTGGTCAATCCTAAATCTATTCTATCAGTTACCACTCCGGAGTATGTTTGGCTGGTGAGTTCGAAGGTAACACTGACGACGGAGCCACGAAGGCACCAGCGCTGGACGTGAGCGTGGCGGCGACGCTGGCAGCGTACGTCGTTTACATGGCAAGAAGACCTGAGTTTGTGTCTGGTGTTTAACACACGTCTTGTGAAACTTTGTCCGTCAAAATATCGAATGACATAGCTATTTGGTAAGATCGGTGTTTTCCTTTCCTTCATACTCATGAAACTAAAAATAAAAGCACGTACAGAATTGACCAATACCCCTTAGAGCCTGCTTGAAATGTTGTTTTTAAACAAAACTCCCGAATTACACGGAGCTTCTAGGTTTAGCATCTTCACAAAATAAAAACGATAGGATTTTAGACGACAATCCAAGCGGGGCCTTAGAGTTTCGGAGGGCATGACAATGTATCGGTCAGTCTTCTTCTCGTGCACCTACAACTACGTGTCTCACGTGACATGAATCATGGCCACCTCGACGTGTGCAATCTGATCACCGGCACATGTAATGTGCCCCCCCTCTCCTAAAGGGCAAGTTACATTTCAACACGTGTTCTTGTGCTATTCTAACCAATGGACATTGTTTTCCGAGACAACATCGGTGCGCCACGGCCCGAATGCTCGACCTTCTTCAAAGTGTTAATCATTGACAACATAGGCGAAAATTTTCAGAGTTACCACCTTTACATGTTCTCATCCGCTGACACTGAATGTAGCGCACTTGGGGGGTGCTTTAGTCATGAGGAGCACACCATGTTTTATCCACTCACTACAGGATACGAGCGCGTCACCCATCCTAATAATACTCCAGCTCCAGCACGCTTAACTTTCTCGTTCCATCAGAATCTGTTTCCGCAAAGTAATTCATACATTGTAGTCAATACTATGATATCAATCCTATTAACTCTTATATCATCATGTCACATGTTTGTATTTTTTAAAATTATAAACAATTATTTAAGTAAACATTAATAAATAAGTAAAAATATTGTTGAATTCAAATAAAAATATAATAATTTTACTTTTTTTATTTTTATATTTAATATGGAATAATTAATATCTTTAAATTCGTAAATCAGAATTCGACAAATAATATGTCTAAATTGATAAGAAAAATGAGAGGAATCCAAATATGATATCCATATCAAATAATTACAAACCCTCCATTTTTGAATTAGCTATTTGGTGGTTGCTTCAGAAAATCCCCCTTTTTGCGCTCGGAAAATGAAAAATGTCTTTTGTGTGCGATGAAAAGAAAAACTTGCATTGGATCTTTGATAAAATAGCATATTTTGAACCTAAAAATGATTTTTATCAAAAAACATGAGCATCGGATAATGTACCTGTAGTTCTTATCTGACTCACTTCCTCCGATTCGGCAGAAATTTATCTTTTTACCAGAGGTGGACAGAAAGGTTTCGGATCCCCCTGTTGGTACATTGTTCATATAAGGTGGTCTACTATTTTTGAAAAATGTGGTGGTAGCATTTTGAATTAGCCATTTAGTGGTTGCTTCACAAAACCGTCCGTTTTTTGTGCTCGGAAAAATTAAAAATGCCTTTTTGGTGCGAAGAAAAGGAAAACTTCCTCCTGCAACATTGTTTGCCATCCCATGATGCACATCTATACACAATATGGGCACATTATCACAAACTATGCCTTGATTCTAGCCATAACATTGGTCATTTGACCCGAAAGCCAAGAAACCTCGAATGAGATAGGTCATTTTGTGAAGGTTTTTTTGAGACATAATCAATATACCAAGTTTGATATTTTTCCTTCTAACTATGTTACATAATATGACACCAAGCGAAGGTTTCGCATTATTTCGATCGTTTTTGAATTTTTTATGCCCATTTTAAACTATCGTCAAACTTTGTCGAACGATGGGCATGAAGGTTCTTAGCTCGGGGCCGAGCCTCGCTAAACTTACATTGGATCTTTGATAAAATAGCATATTGTGAACCTAAAAATGTTTTTTGTAAAAAAACATAGGCATCAGATCATGTACCTGTAGTTCATATCTGACCCACTTCCTACCGATTCAGCAGGAATTTGTCTTTTTCACCAGAGGTAGACGGAAAGGTTTCAGATCCTCCTGTTGGGACATTGTCCATATAAGGTGGTATAGTATTTTTGTAAAATGTGGTGGTAGTATTTTGAATTAGCCATTTGGTGGTTGCTTCACAAAACCGTTCGTTTTTTGTGCTCGAAAAATGGAAAATGGCATTTTGGTGCGACAAAAAGGAAAACTTCCTCCTGCAACATTGTTCGCCATCCCATGATGCACATGTATGCACAATATGGGGACATTATCATAAACTATGCCTTGATTCTAGCTATAACATTGGTCATTTGACCCAAAAGCCAAGAAACCTCAAATGAGATAGGTCATTTAGTGAAGGTTTTTTGAGACATAATTAATATACCAAGTTTGATATTTTTACTTCTTACTATGTCACATAATATGACACCACGCGAAGGTTTCATATTGTTTCGACCGTTTTTGAATTTTTTATGCCCGTTTTAAACAATCGTCAAACTTTGTCGAACGACGGGCATGAAGATTCTTAGCTCGGGGCCGAGCCTCGCTAAACTTTCATTGGATCTTTGATAAAATAGCATATTATGAACCTAAAAATGATTTTTGTAAAAAAACATGGGCATCGGATCATGTACATGTAGTTCATATCTGACCCACTTCCTACCGATTCGGCAGGAATTTGTCTTTTTCACCAGAGGTGGACGGAAAGGTTTCAAATCCCCTTATTGGGACATTGTCCATATAAGGTGGTTTAGTATTTTTGTAAAATATGGTGGTAGTATTTTGAATTAGCTATTTGGTGGTTGCTTCACAAAACCGTCCGTTTTTTGTGCTCGGAAAATAGAAAATGGCTTTTTGGTGCGACAAAAAGGAAAACTTCCTCCTGCAACATTGTTCGCCATCCCATGATGCACATGTATGCACAATATGGAGACATTATCACAAACTATGTCTTGATTCTAGCTATAACATTGGTCATTTGACCCGAAATCTAAGAAACCTCGAATGAGACAGGTCATTTTGTGAAGGTTTTTTTGAAACATAATCAATATACTAAGTTTGATATTTTTTCTTCTAACTATGTCACATATTATAACACCACGCGAAGGTTTCGCATTGTTTTGATTGTTTTTGAATTTTTTATGCCTGTTTTAAACTATCGTCAAACTTTGTCGAACATCGGGCATGAAGATTCTTAGCTCGGGCCCAAGCCTCGCTGAACTTGCATTGGATCTTTGATAAAATAACATATTATGAACCTAAAAATGAATTTCGTAAAAAAACATGGGCATCAGATCATGTACCTGTAGTTCATATCTGACTTACTTCCTACCGATTCGACAGGAATTTGTCTTTTTCACCAGAGGTGAACGGAAAGGTTTCAGATGCTCCTGTTGGGACATTGTCCTATAAGGTGGTCTAGTATTTTTGTAAAATCTGGTGGTAGTATTTTGAATTAGCCATTTGGTGGTTGCTTCACAAAACCGTCCGTTTTTTGTGTTCGGAAAATGAAAAATAGCTTTTTGGTGCGACAAAAAGGAAAACTTCCTCCTGCAACATTGTTCGCCATCCCATGATGCACATGTATGCATAATATGGGGACATTATCACAAATTATGCCTTAATTCTAGCTATAACATCGGTCATTTGACCCGAAAGCCAAGAAACCTCGAATGAGATTTGTCATTTTGTGAAGGTGTTTTTAAGACATAATCAATATACCAAGGTTGATAATTTTATTTCTAACTATGTCATATAATATAACACCACGCGAAGGTTTCGCATTGTTTCGATCTTTTTGAATTTTTATGCCCGTTTTAAACTATATATAATGTTTTATGTTTCACTTAATTTTTATTTACAAATGTGTAATATTTGAGTGTAGATAGATAGATCTTATTTTCTGCAAATTTTGATATATTATTTGTATTTTCCTGAATTAGAATGATTTAGTTATGATTTTTCAAAGTTTAATGAGGTAAAATAAAAAATAGCTACGTCGAGGGCAGCCGTCGACGTAGCATAGGATATGCCGAGGGCAATTCTACGCCGACGACTGCTTGGCGGGGCTGGCCTGAACTATGGCTACTCCGACGGTCCTGACGTTTGGCTGTCGGCGTAGCTTCCTATTCCTGTAGTGACTTAATTGTGGCGCTATTGTGTGTCATGGCATGGCACACCGGCTCTATTGGGGCATGCCGAGCTATTATACTATGAGTGTGAGCGGAGAGAGTGGCCGCATCTCACCGATGAAGGTCCACAGTGACGATCTTCCGGATGGTCTTTACATCACACCTTGGCTTAGCACCGCAACCGACACGAAGATCTCCCTGCTATTCCTATGTGAAGCACTTGTCCAGGAAAACCTCTGGGTGGATACATTGACACAACAAAGGGGCAACAAGGGCGAGGTTACCATAGAATGGGTCCGCACTCGGACAGTCGAGCTAAAAGTACCTAAGCAAAGATTCATTAGTAGAGAGGATTGCAAGTACATGAGTGAAAAGAGCGGCACACTGCTTTTCATGGACTCTAACTGGCTCGTGTATATTGCTGATCTCGAGACTAGACAATTTGAGGAGGTGACATTCCAGTTTTGTGGCCTTGACTGTTATGCGACTATGGTGCCTGTATAGATCGAGTGGCTGGCCTTCTTAATGTCTCGGCTTGGTGTACGGTCGTGCTAGTATGTAGCTACTATATGCTCCAAGGCATTCACCCATAATCTGCTCAAGATTGTACTGTAGCTTTTATGTACTCGTTAGAGCTGGACCGTTGTTTAATTTGAGCATGACATAGTTGTTGAGATTCACGATTAGATGAGGGAGAATGTCCATGAATCACTCAAGAACATCATCACCTCTATTTCTTTCTTGGGTGTTAGTATTTGTACACGATGTAGGGATTACAGGGAGAGGAACCCAGAAATAGAGGTGATGATGTTCTTGAGTGATTCATGTACCTTCTCCCTCATCTATCTAATCGTGAATCTCAACATGGTATCAGAGCTGGCTGATCTAGAGTGACTTCTTGTGCAGTTTTGGTCCACATCGTGGTGCGTATTGCCAAGTTGCGCCGCCTTTGTGCTGCGTCGTCGCCGTCGCTAATCGCTGCTGTGTTTCGGGCTGCGCAGTCGCCTTTGTGCCGCGTCGTCTCCGTGCTGTTTATGCTCTTTAAGGATTAGAGTCTCTCACAATCCTTCCCGTCGCCATCATCTGGACGTCTTGGAGCAGAACAGAGGAAGTGGGAGATTTTCCATCTCAGGTATAAATCCTCTCTAGTCTGAAAGGTGCTGCGGTGGATTGAATCTTCTTGGTCTGCACTGATTTTTGGGAGAGGACTGGGACTATTTGGTTGCTGAATCTTGAGTGAAGCTGCTACAATTTTTTCTGAATATTGTGTGAAGTTGCTGTAATTTTGTAGCTGAATCATGTGAGAACCTAGCAAAGATTCTAGTGTGGAGAAACTCTGTAAAAGTATGCAGAGAATGCTTACTCAGTTGATGGAGCAAGCACAGGTAAAGGTTAGCACTACTTCAGAAGTTCAAAAGGTCGACCTAGAACCAAATCCTGTTAAACTAACAGGTCCTAGTGATTGTTACTTCAGTTGGACACGTAATGCCTCCTTGGTACTGGAATCCCATGGTTTACACAAATTTCTAAATGAAGATGAGAAGAAACCAGAAGAAATACTGCAAGAGCAATGGGAACAAAATCATAAGCGTGTCATGGTGTGGTTGCTAAGATCTATGGAGAAATCTGTCCGAGAACAAGTTGAGAACTTCAAAACTGCAGCTGAAGTCTGGAAGTGCATCGAAAAACAATTTTCTAGTAAGTCCAACAATATGAAGGTCACCAGGATTCTCCATGAAATGACACATATTAAGCAAGACCAAAAAATGGTCACTGAGTATGCAGAAGAAATTAAGAAGCTTTACAGAGATCTAGAGTTCTTTAGACCATTCAAATTAACCACATGATCCTAGGGACTTGCTTCTTCTTCGAGAGTGGTTTGAACCACTACTCGTACAAGTTTTTCTAGAGGGCCTGAATCCAGAGTTCAACCTCCGGTCCGAAATGATTTGGGCAGCCACTGACTGGCCTACCTTGGAGCAAGCTATCGCAAGTATCCTAGAGGAAGAAACCCGTCTGGCAAGCAAGTACTCGACCACTCAGTTACATGGTGATAATCGTGCTGCACTCACTCAGGGCTCGGACATCTTCTGCTCGTAATATTGATCAAGCTAATGCCAATAAGTTTGGTTATAAAAAGAGGAGCAGAGTGGTGTGTGATCATTGCAAGAAACTAGGTCATGTGAAGAAAGATTGCTTCGAGTTAGTCGGTTATCCTACTGGTTGGCAGCAAAGACATATCAATAAGTACAACATGGCCAATAATCATGATAAGAAGCAAGAAAGGGCTCACTTCACATCATCTACAGAAGGGTTATCACCAATTGCTCTATAAGCACTTGAAGAATTTAAGGCCAAATTCATTTTTTTGGAAATGGGCGCTTTATTACTCATAGCAATGTTTACACCCGGTCTCTGCATAACTATGATGCACATAGCCGATCACTTACAAAACTTGCAACCATAACAAAAGTATTAAAAGTAGACAAACATGCAGATAGCATAGCGTCCTCTAAACTATGACATGTCTATTCGTAGATCATGTTGTCATACATGTTGGGAGAAAATATCCCTCGCCGTGGTCTTCAATCGTGTACACCACTCCACAACAAGTCGCGGAACTCCATACGTTGGAGAGTAGTCCATGATCGGAGGATAGTCGTAGCTCGAAAGATACCCTGCAGAGGAGAAGACACCATGTTATTAAAACTCTTGTCATTTCTACATAGCCAAAGCGACCATATAATCACAAGTGCTCCCACCCTAAACACAGTCTCATATTTATTCTCAATCCCATGCAACCTGTTGCCAAAAACATTGGCAACCGAGGAAGGGGGAGATAAACCAGAGGCTCCTTGGATGATTGACAATATAGCACGAGCAAATTTACATTGGAAGAATAAATGTCTAATTGTCTCATTATGATGACAAAAAACATATTGTGTACTTCCATGCCAATTCCTCTTAACAAGATTATCTTTTCTTAGAATTACCCCTTTACGAAGGTACCAAGCAAGGACCTTCGTTTTTACGGGTATTTTCATTTTCCAAATTTTACTATTATCATCAAATGAAATATCTGGTTGGATCAAAGCTCTATACAGAGAATCAACAGAAAATTTACCACTCTGGAGTAATTTCCTTTTGAATTCTTCCACACCCTCCGACAGCTGTATCGTGGATAGTCTCAATAAGAGATTGTTCCAGGATAGTAGTCTAGGGTCTATGAGACTTCTTCTGAAAGAGACATTAGGAGGGTTGGAATCCATTACCATGGAAAGCGTGTCCCCTTTATGCCTAAGAATCGAATATAGAGCAGGATATTGTTCGCTAAGGGAGGTTTGGCCAAGCCATTTATCTTCCCTGAATCTCATCTGTGATCCATCCTTAATATTGAAAACTACAAAACGGAAGAAATGTTTTTGGATGCCATTAGCCCAGCCTAAAAGTGTGAATCACCGGGTTTCCAGATCACTTGGGACACAGCTTTGGAACCAATATACTTCCTCCATAAAATGGTTTGCCAGACACCTTCTTCAGTAATAAGTTTGAACAACCATTTACCTAGGAGTGTAGTGTTTTTGACTTTCAAGTTATGTATGCCAAGTCCACCATATTCGTTTGGTCGGCAAACCACGTTCCATTTGGCCAGTCAATACTTTTTTCTCATTATCCCCTTGCCAAAACAACCTTGAGCAAAAATAATCCACTTTCTTAAAGACCCCTTTCGGTATTTGAAAGAATGAGATCATATACAGTACCATGTTTTTAAGTACTAAATTAATGAGCACAAGTCTTCCACCAAGAGATAATAATTTTCCTTCCCAACTATTAAGACGTTTTAGTCTTTCGTCAACGAGTTTCCATTCAGCTATCGTGATACGTTGATAATGTATCAGTATTCCTAGATAGTTAATAGGAAATTGTCCATGACCACAGCCGAATAACTCAGCATATAGATGAGCATCGTTGTTGGCCTCACTAAAGCAGTACAAATCACTCTTATGGAAGTTAATTTTCAATCTCGAGAGTTGCTCTAATGTTGATAATGTTAATTTCAGATTCTTAGCTTTCTCAAGATCATGTTCCATAAATAGGATTGTATCGTCCGCATATTTAAAGATTGAGAGACCACCATCTACCAGATAGGGAACTAATCCTTCAATTTGGCCATCAGCCTTAGCCCCCTCAATAAGGATTGTTAACATACCAACCACTATATTAAATAGTACAGGCAGCAGTGGATCCCCTTGTCTTAGTCCTTTATTTGTCTGAAAGTATTTGCCTATGTCATCATTGACATTTATAGCAACACTACCACTAGATACAAAAGACTGTATGAGAGCATGCCACTCCTTCGAATTTTTTTTCATACGGAGTCTTTGCTGAAGGAAAGACAAGTTAACTTTATCATATGCCTTCTCAAAGTCAATCTTGAACAATACACCATTCAATTTCTTTGAGTGTATTTCATAGATAGTTTCATGTAGAGTTACTACACCATCTAGGATGTTTCTTCCTTGCATGAAAGCTGTTTGAGAAGGCCGTACAACATGATCTGCTATAGAGTTTAGCCTAATCATAGCAGCCTTTGTAAAAAAAATAATACTTACATTAAGAAGGCAGATTAGACGATACTGTTGTATTCGTTCTGCATTATTAACTTTAGGGAGTAAAATAATGTTACCAAAGTTTAGTCTAAACAGGTCTAACCGACCTTCATGTAAACTCTGAAACAATTGCATTAGGTCTTCCTTGATAACTTCCCAGAATTTCTGATAAAAATCCGCTGGAAAGCCGCCAGGACCTGGTGCTTTGTTATGTTTCATTTGGAAAACAACTTTCTTGACCTCATCCTCCGTATAAGGGGCGGTTAGAAAGTTGTTTTCGTCAACAAAAACTTGGCAAATATCATCTGTTTGGGATTCATCCAGCGAGAAAGATTTTTTTGGCGATGCCCCAAACAAGGATTTATAGTACTTTGTAATGTAAGATTTCTGCTCTTGTCCCTCAATCATACCTTCATCCTGAAATAAAAAGTGAATAAGTTTCTTCTTATGATTTCCATTGGCAACAACATGGAAGTATCTAGTATTCGCATCTCCTTGAAGTATGAATTTCTCTTTTGAGCGTTGGTACCATTTGAGTTCTTTCTCATGAAGAATTCTGGCAATTTACGCATTCGATTGCTTCTTAAGCTCAATCTCAGATGAAGCCTTATTTCCGCGGAATCCTCTAAATCGTCAATAATAGATGAAAGGCGTATGTTTTCCTTTTTTAGGATACCAGCTGTATGTCTGGCCCAACCACGAAAGGATTTGTGTAATGCCCGTATTTTGTTATTCTATTGCTGTATAGGCGTTTGACCACCCACCGTTTTCCCAAATATCTTTCACCATCTCAAGAAAGCCATCCCGTTCAATCCATCCAAGTTCAAATTTGAAATTATGTTTGAATTTACATGGTGGTGTTCCAACAGATAAAAGTAATGGAGAATGATCTGACAAAGCCTCAGTACGCTCTAGAGCCCAAATAGTTACCATAGGGAATTTATCTTTCCATTGGGTATCCATAAGCACTCTATCCAATTTTTCGTATTACGGCTCTGGGAGACTATTAGCCCAAGTGAACTGTCTCCCTACCATAGTAACCTCTCTTAAGTTCAAGATGTCAATGACAACATTAAACATGAAATGCTAATGTTTGTCGAAACGACCCCGACTTTTCTCATGAGGGAATCTTAGCAATTTGAAGTCCCCATCTATAAGAATAGGGTACATGTTATCCTTAGTCAGATTTACCAACTCACGCAAAAAGTCAGCCTTATAAATATCCTGGGCAGCCCCATAGACAGCGACTAGAGACCATGTGAAATAATCAACCTTGTTGCGGATATGGAGTTTAATAAAAAATTTCCAACCGAACTGGCCAAGACTTCAATAGTCTCATATCTGACGCCTAACAGGATCCCCCTAGATCTACCATGAGGCGGACGTGACACCCACGTAAAGTCCACTCCACCATAAAGGCTATTGAGCTGAGCTTGTGAGAAATCACGTCTACCAGTCTCAGAAATGCCCAAAAAATCCAAGTTATGATCTCTCACACAATCGGAAAGAACAAATGTTTAGTCAAGTCACGAAGATCTCTTCTATTTGAAAACATGTCATTCATTGAGAAACAATAGGAGTTTTGGATACACGGGGCCTCTTCTGAGACTTTTGGCTCTTTGTTTTACTACCGGAGGCTTTAAGCTCAAATAATGAACCCAACCCAGTCTCATCAAAGCCCACTTCCGACACTTCACCAAATAAGTGAGAGAGTAGTTGACCGTCTACTGTGGCATGCAACTCCTTCTCCTCAATTGGTAAAGCATCAGGCAAAACCAAGACCTTAGGAGTAACTGTTGAACGGTCAACCTCCATATGTCTTAGCACACTACTAGAAAAATGAACTTGCTTTAGTGAGTTACCTAAACAGACTCTAACATTTGCAAGCTTATTAACAATAATAGGAGTATAAAAAGATAAAAAATATTTCGAAGGACTCTTTATACCCTTAGCATCGAGATTCAACTCCGCCTTCCTGTGCATAGCCTTGACCATTGAGTCCTCGTTCGTAGCTGACGCCCCAAAAGCATCGGTCGCATGCCGAAGGCAAGGCCAAACTCATGTCAGCAACTGCGGAAGGACCGCATGAAGCGTCTAGCTCGAATAGTAAAGAAGGTGATAACCCTTCAATTACTCCATGGATAATTGATTCCGATGCTACAAACCATATGACAGACTCACCAAGGTATTTCTCATCATACACACCCCGATCGGGAAGAGATCGAGTCCGTATTGCTGATGGATCTTTGGCCCCCATAATGGGTTTTGGGACAGTCAATTGTGCATCATCTTTACCTTTGAATTTTGTCTTACATGTTCCCGACTTTCCTAAGAATTTATTATCAGTCAGTTCCATTACAAAGTCATTGAATTCTGGAGCTTGGTTTGAGCCAAAATTCTGCGTGTTACAGGATCTGAAGTCAGGAAGGATACTTGGGACTGGAACTGAATGTGACGACTTGTATTACCTTTAAAACACACCAAGCCCAGTTGCACTCAGTACAAGAAGTGTCACGTCTACAGATGAGCTACTTTTAGTCCACTATAGGCTAGGGAACCTATCTTTCCAGTCTCTAGCTCATATGTTTCCATCTTATTTTGAATCATGTTGCAAAGTGGACCTTGTTTGTGAGGTGTATGATCTAGCTAAACACACGAGAGCTAATTATCCTAGTAGTGGTGAAAGATGTAAACTGCCTTTTGAAGTAGTGCATTCTGATGTTTGGGGACCTTCTGAGGTTTATTATATACATCCCATGGTAATTTACGAGTTGAGTGCTACACTAATGCTGATTGGACAGGTTCACTAGATGATAGGAGATAAACTTCTGGCTACTGCACTTTTGTTGGAGGCAACCTTGTGACCTGGCGCAGCAAGAAGCAGAACGTGGTGGCTAAATCTATAGCTGAAGCAGAGTTCTGAGCTATGGCACAAGGGGTATGTGAAGTGCTTTGGTTGAAAATCTTATTAATGGAGTTGAGTTTATTTAAAGATAAGCCAATTCTATTATATTGTGATAATAAAGCTGCCCTTGATATTGCCCATAATCTTGTGCAGCATGATCGAACGAAACACATAGAAATTGATAGACATTTTATCAAGGAAAAGCTGGACCTTGGAATCACCTGCATGCCACATGTGAGTTCTTCTAATCAACTTGCTGATATATTTACTAAGGGCCTATCAGGAAAAGTATTTTCTACCTTATGTGGCAAGATGGGACTTCATGATGCATTTTCTCCATCTTGAGAGGGAGTGTTGTAAGGTGTACTTAAATGTGAATAGAAAATTAGTTAGAGGATGGAAATGTAAAAAATTACATGTAAATATCTAAGGGAACAGAGAGAATAAAGTAAAAGCTTCAGTTCCTCTCCTGTAATCCCTACATCCTGTACAAATAATAACACCCAAGAAAGAAATAGAGGTGATGATGTTCTTGAGTGATTCATGGACCTTCTCACTCATCTAATCATGAATCTCAACAATTAATAGTACATATCGGCATAAGTTTTATTTTACTATTGTCATATATGGTATATGTACCCGAACTGATCCGTGTTTATGTTTCTACGGTTGTTGTGTTTCTTGCCCACAATGCACGACTAGGGCATTAGTGAATCCGCTAAAATACAGGAGCTCCGATTGAAGGTTGCCAGAACCCTTCCTACTGAATCCCGCCACTGAGGTACTAAGCTTGTATCGAATTTCCGGTTAATTTGCAGAGTGAGCCCGATCGAGCACCGGTTTTCCGTCAAGTGGACAGTGAGTTGGCATATGTCTGCGATGAATCAACAAAGGCTTGATATCATGTTTCAAAAATTTCGTGGACTTCTCTCGAATGGATTTGAGATTTCATTTTACATTATGATTTCAGAAAGACATCTACCACTACTGATATTTCCGAAATTCTGGTCACGCTTTCTCTGCGGCCGTGTGGGCAGAAGTTTCACTTGAATTTTATCTGAAATCCAACTAAAATTTGAGAAAACTTCATATTCTACCCAAATCTGCTTCCATCAAATTATTTAAGAAATCGTCTGCAGCAGTTCGCAGGTCATTTCTTTCACTTTTTCTTCGTCCAACTGCAACCTATGCTTCTACCTCACAAATCAAAACTATGCTCACTGATTTCTGGGGACATACAGGGTGCACTAGAACGTTGAGGTGTGCTAGTGCACTAGCATAGGTTTAACATTTTAATTGTCTTGAACAAATCTAATAAAACGTACCAACAACACTCATACAACATGCGCATATCATGTCACAAAATTTGGAGTTCAAATGAAATGCACGGCTCATTGTTTTCCATGACTTTGGCTAGCATTGTACATAGTAGTTAGACCCTGTTTATTTTTGATGTCTATATCTTGTATCCCCTGTTTAAGTTTAAATAGATTTTTCTGTGGGGCTGCTGTAGGGCTGTCAACGAGCCGAACTCGAGCGAACATTGTTAGGCTCGAGCGAGCCTAGGTTGACCTTCGAGCCTACATCTAAGCTCGAGTTCGGCTCGACCAAAGCTCGAGTAGGATTGAGCTCGGTTCGTTGAAGCTCGGTAAGAAAATTTTAGTACATCCAAAGATAGACATGCAGCTACATAGCAAGAAAATAGTAAAGCTTGAAACGGAATAGCAGAAATGGATCAAGTCTCATATAATAGTAATACAGTGCCAACATGCCAGCATAATAATTTTAGCAGTCTTACAGCAGATGGAATACAATAGCAGTCTCAATTTTGCGGCCGTACAAAACTCATGAGCTTTATCGAACTGTTTGAGTTCGGCTCGTCTAAGCTCGCGAGCTCGAAAACAGGCTCGAGTTTGGTTTATTAGAGAGACGAATCAAGCTCGAGCCGAGCTGTTAACGCGCCGAACTCGCACAGTTTGTCAGATCCGAACTTTTTTGACAGCCCTAGGCTGCTGCCACACAGCTCTTGGTAGAAAGAAACATCCAAAGAAATTTTTGCTAAAATATTACAGGAGGTTATATCTGGTTCAACCCTAGTATTTGACAAAACTAATGTTCAAGCCTGGATCACTCAAAACTTTAGTGGTTGAAGTCCAAAGTGGTTGCTAAAGGTTACTTCTCCAACACTCATGCAAAAGCAATCAATTAAAACAACTGGATGTGAAATCCTAAAGATGCAATAACCAGAGTAGAGGGGTTGTAATCACAACATAACTAACCTGACGTAAATACTGCGACTATATTAAATGTCCTGCATGTACCAGGGACAGTTCAAGTAAACTTGCTTACATCAACCAGAAAAGTCTAATACCAAATATATATAGAGCTAATTGCACCGGATGTACACAAACTTGTTTCTTGCGTGTAAATTGGTACAACAACTTGTAACTTGTGGTCAACTAGTACAGAAACTTGTCACCCGGGTGCAAACTGCCCCCAAATGGACCTCGGACATACATATGGCATAGTTGCTTTTTTTGCAAAAACCCTTGGAACTTTTTCTATCTCAAGCGTGGTCTTCTCTTTATCTCAAATCCATCGTGTAGTGATGACATGCACAGTCTGTCCATGCTATGTCGTTGTCTTCAGAGTCCAGACTGCCTTTGAGGAGCACAGCGGGAGACTACATAGAGAGCCTCCACACCCATGTAGCTGCTTCAACGCTAGAAACAACACCCGAGGTCGCCCTCGCGTGGCCAGTGCCGGCGCAGGGGCACCACCCACTAGTGGAAACGAGGCCTTTGGTTGAGGTCGGAAATGGGCTCTACGAACCGGTGTTAAAGGGGGTGCCCGTACCAGCGTGGCCCGTGCAGCAAAAGGAGCACCCCCTTTAACACCGATTCGTGCCACAAACCGGTGTTAAAGGCCCTGCACCAGTGGGCCGTGCAGCCCCCCTTTAACACCGGTTCGTGGGTGTTAAAGGGGGGCTATATATACCACACCGCAGCCCACCCTCTTCCATTTTTTCACTCTCTCATTTTGGAGCCTAGCAAGAGGGTGAGATGTGTGCTAGTTTGTGTTTTTTTCCTATGCACAAGAGGTGTTCGATGAAATGTCCGAGAGCTCGAAATAAGTTTTCTCGTTACTCTTTCCTTTTCGGTCGAGGTCGGCAACTTTATCCTTTCATGAATCATTGATGTACTATATATAAATGGTCATCTCTCTATTAATTTTTGATATACTATATATTAATGCAGATGAACCGGCAATGGATGTACGGTGACCGACGCACTTCCGAGTACATTACGGGCCTCCAAAATTTCATCGTTGTGGCTAATGCAAACCGTGTTCACAATGGTTTTATGTGTTGTCCGTGTGTTCACCGTCAAAACAAGAAAGACTACTCAAATACCAGAACCATTCACGCCCACCTGCTTCGATCCGGTTTCATGCCCAACTATAATTGTTGGACCAAGCACGGAGAAAAAGGGGTTGTGATGGAAGACAACGAAGAAGAAGAGGATGATGACAACTTTCATAATATGTATCCTGAATATGATGATACTGCAACGGGGGTAGATAATGAAGATCAAGAGGCAGCAGATGGGCCCGCTGATGACGATCTTGGTCGGGCCATTACTGATGCAAAGGAAGAATGTGAAACTGAAAAGGAGAAGGAGAAGCTGGAGATGTTAAAGGATCACAAAACATTGTTGTACCCAACTTGCGAAGATGGCCACAAAAGTACCACACTGGATTTGCTGCAATGGAAGGCAGAGAACGGTGTGACTGACAGCACATTTTCAAAGTTGTTGGTAAAAATGAAGAATCTGCTTCCAAGAAATAATGAGTTGCCCGACAGTACATACCAAGCAAAAAAGGTTGTCTTCCCTCTAGGATTAGACGTGCAGAAGATACATGCCTGTATTAATGACTGCATCCTCTACCGCGGTGAGAAGTACGAGAATTTGGATGCTTGCCCGGTATGCACTGCACTGCGGTATAAGATTAGACAAGATGATCCTGGCGATGTTGAGGGCGAGGCCCCTAAGAAGAAGGTTCCTGCCAAGGTTATGTGGTATGCTCCTATAATACCACGGTTAAAACGTCTCTTCAGAAATAAAGAGCATGACAAGTTGTTGCGATGGCACATGGAAGACCGTAAGAAAGACGCGATGTTGAGACACCCCGCTGAATCACACTCAGGCACTCCTTAGGTTATGTCGGCAGAACATATCTCGGCGGAACCAATGGACATTGATGTTGATGTAGGGTTCGCAGCATAGAAAACAAAAAATTTCCTACGATGTGAACTATATACCAAGATCTATATATACTAGATACAAACAACGGGCGGATGTATATCCGTAGAGAACATACCCTTGAAGACCGACAAAGCTTAACGAGTTCAACTCGTGGTTGATGTAGACGATCTCTTGCCGATCTCAAGATCGAGAGGAAGTCCTAGCGCCGCAAATCAGCAGCGCATCCGTGCTCGCACACATGTTCGAGGCACCGAGCAACCTCCGCCTCCTCGCTCCAGCGATGCAGCGGAAGCACAACTCTTTCTTGCCGAATAGCCACCGGGAACATGTATCTCGCTAGTCCGAGACCATGGGGGATAAATTCTAGAGGGGGAGAGAGATCCTTCACGAGGAGGTGTGTGAGACAAGTGAGGAGGAGGGGCTCCTTTTATAGGAGGAGGGGGGGAACCCCAAGGGGGTGGCCGGCGCATGGGGGCTGCCCCCTTGCCCTCCCCTCTTCATGTGGGTGGACACTCCACTCACAAAACTCCTTTAAATTCCCTCCACTCAAAAGTCCACTCAAAAATCCCATTAAATTTCCACCAAATTTAATGCAAACTCTCATTAAATAAAACTCTTTTATTTTATTCAGAATTTTGTCAATTACTTTAATGACAAACATTCACAAATAACCCCTTGCTAGAATTCTATTTCACATGCATAACCACTTTATGCAATTTCACCTGAAAACCTGTTTCGGTATCTAGTGAAATAAATTCCTGCGCTTGTTCATTCTTTCGGCATGAAACATTTGCTCCAATTGGATGTCGGTGTCTCTTAAGTGTGTCACCCTACGGTTCGTGAATAATGCGGACATGATCGAGACCCCTCTCAGATCAATAATCAGAAGCGGGATCTGGAGACCCATACTGACTCCCACACATTCAACGATGACTTTCTTGTGATCGTCGGAACCTTTTACGCTAGTATCTTAATCCCTTTGTTTCACGATATATTACATATCCGAGATTCGATCATTGGTATCTCCATACCTAGTTTGATCTCGTTACCGACATGCACTCTTTTCTCGTTCCTGTGATATAACATTCTAGTGATCAAATCACTTGCTTGCAAGCTAATCAATGTGATATCACCGAGAGGGCCCAGAGTATATCTATCCGTCATCGGGATGAACAAATTCCACTCTTGATCCATGAGCCTCAACATAACACTTTATTAGTTCTGAATCCATCTTTATAATCACCCTGTTACGGTGTGACGTTTGATGTTATCAAGAAACTCTTCCGGTGTTAGTGATTGACATGATCTCATGGTATAAGGATTAGGATCACTTCGTAAGTTGTTATAGCAATATAAACTCAATGACTTTGATCGTAATGCTATACTTCGGATGAGTGTTCATCACATCATTACACTAATGTTGTGATCCCGTTATTAACAACATCCAATGTCCATGATCAGGAAACCTTGATCATCTTGTTAATCAACGAGCTAGTTTATGAGAGAGGCATAACTAGAAACTTTCTGTTTGTTTATTAAACACACATGTATTAACGTTTCCGTATTAATACAATTATAGCATGCAAAATAAACATCTATCATATACTTGGAATACACATAATAAACACTTTATTATTGCCTCTCAGGGCATATTCCCTTCAGTCTCCCACTTGCACTAGAGACAATAATCTAGTTACATAGTGATAAATCTAACACCCATTGAGTTCTGGTGTTGATCATGTTTTGCTCTAGGGAGAGTTTTAGTCAACGGATCTGCTACATTGAGATCCGTATGTACTTTACAAATCTTTATATCTCCATCCTTGACATGCTCGCGGATGGAGTGAAACCGGCGCTTAATATGCTTGGAATGCTTGTGAGACCTTGGCTCTTTGGCATTGGCAATGGCACCATTGTTGTCACAATAGATCACCATTGGGTCCAACGCGTTTGCCACAACTCCTAGTTCGGATATGAACTCCTTCATCCAAACTGCTTCCTGAGCTGCTTCTGAAGCAGCAACATATTCGGCCTCCGTTGTTGATCCCGCTACCACAGGTTGTTTGGAACTCCTCCAACTAACCGCTCCGCCATTCATGAGAAATACGTATCCGGATTGAGATTTAGAGTCATCCGGATCGGTGTCAAAGCTAGCATCGACATAACACTTAGCGACGAGCTCTTCTTCACCTCCGTATACAAGAAACATATCCTTAGTTCTTCGTAAGTACTTAAGGATATTCTTGACCGCTATCCAGTGTTCCGAACCTGGATCCGATTGGTACCTACTAGTCAAACTAATAGCGTGTGCCACATCCGGTCTTGTACATAGCATGGCGTACATTATAGAGCCTATGGCTGAAGCATAGGGGACTTTGTCCATTATCTCTCTTTCTTCCGCCGAAGCCGGACTTTGAGTCTTACTCAATGTCTTGCCTTGCAACATAGGTAAGAACCCCTTCTTACTTCCGTCCATTTTAAACTTCTTTAAAATCTTATCAAGGTATGTACTTTGCGATAGCCCTATTAGGCGCCTAGATCTATCTCTATAGATCTTTATGCCTAATATGTATGACGCTTCACCTAGGTCCTTCATTGAAAATTTGCTGTTTAGATAACTTTTAACACTGTTTAAAAGTTCTATATCATTTCCGATCAATAATATGTCATCCACATATAATATCAGAAATGCCACATTGCTCCCACTCACTTTCTTGTAAATACAAGCTTCTCCATAAGTTTGGACAAATCCAAACTCTTTGATCACCTCATCAAAGCGGAGATTCCAACTTCGCGATGCTTGCTTCAATCCATAGATGGATCGCTGAAGCTTGCACACCTTGTTAGCATCCTTAGGATCGACAAAACCCTTTGGTTGTATCATATACAACTCTTCTTCAATATTACCATTGAGAAACGCGGTTTTGACATCCATCTGCCATATTTCATAATCGAAATATGCAGCAATTGCTAACATAATCCTAACTGACTTTAGCATCGCTACGGGAGAGAAAGTCTCATCGTAGTCAACTCCTTGAATTTGTCGAAACCCCTTTGCGACAAGTCGAGCTTTATAGATGGTCACATTACCATCAGCATCAGTTTTCCTTTTGAAAATCCATTTGTTCTCCACGGCCTTTCGGTCGTGAGGTAATTCCACCAAGTTCCAAACTTGATTTTCATACATGGATTCCATCTCGGATTTCATGGCTTCTAACCATTTGTTGGAATCCGGGCTCATCATCGCTTCTTCATACGTCGCAGGGTCATTATTTTCATCAACCATGAAATTTATGACAGGATTTCCGTACAGCTCGGGAGCTGCACGCGTCCTGTTTGACCTGCGAGGTTCGGTAGTACTCTCTTTCGGAGTTTCATGATCATTATCATTAGTTCCCTCTTCAACAGGTGGAGCCAACTCCGGAACAACTTCCGGCGCTGCGCTACTCGCCATACTTTGAAGAGAAGGTTCCACAACCTCTTCGAGTTCTACCTTCCGACTATTCACACCTTTCGCGAGAAACTCTTTCTCTAGAAAGGATCCATTCTTGGCAACAAAAACCTTGCCCTCGGATCTGTGATAGAAGGAATACCCAATAGTTTCTTTAGGGTATCCTATGAAGACGCATTTTTCCGCTTTGGGTTCGAGTTTATCCGGTTGAAGTTTCTTCACATAAACATCGCAACCCCAAACTTTAAGAAATGACAGCTTAGGTTTGTTTCCAAACCACAATTCATACGGTGTCTTTTCAACGGATTTAGATGGTGCCCGATTTAAAGTGAATGCAGCAGTTTCTAGTGCATAACCCCAAAATGACAACGGCAAGTCTGTCAGAGACATCATAGATCGAACCATATCTAATAAAGTACGATTACGACGTTCCGACACACCATTTCGCTGTGGTGTTCCGGCAGGTGTGAGTTGTGAAACAATTCCACACTCTTTCATGTGAGTGCTAAACTCGTAACTTAGATACTCACCTCCACGGTCGGACCGTAGAAATTTGATCTTTCTATTACGATGATTTTCCACTTCATTCTGAAATTCCTTGAACTTTTCAAAGGTTTCAGACTTGTGTTTCATCAAGTAGATATAACCGTATCTACTCAAATCATCTGTGAAAGTAACAAAATAACGATATCCACCTCGTGCCGACACACTCATTGGACCACATACATCAGAATGTATGATTTCCAATAAATCTGTCGCCCGTTCCATTGAACCGGAAAACGGCGTTCTAGTCATCTTGCCCATAAGGCATGGCTCACATGTATCAAATGATTCATAATCAAGTGATTCCAAAAGTCCATCCGAATGGAGCTTCTTCATGCGTTTAATGCCAATATGACCTAGACGGCAGTGCCACATATATGCGGATATATCATCATTAAGTTTAATCCTTTTAGCATCAACATTATGAATATGTGTAACATTATCATTGAGATCTAACAGAAATAAACCATTCATCATTGGTGCATGACCATAAAAGATTTCATTCATATAAATGGAACAACCATTGTTCTCAGATTTAAATGAATAACCACTTTGCATCAAACATGATCCAGATACAATGTTCATGCTCAGTGCAGGCACCAGATAACATTTATTCAAGTTTATGACTAATACCGACGGTAAGTGGAGAGGCAGCGTTCCGACGGCGATTACATCAACGTTTGATCCATTGCCGACACGCATCTTGACCTCACCCCTTGCTAGCGGTCGCTTGTTCCGCAGCCCCTGATTCGAGTTACAAATATTAGCAACTGAACCGGTATCAAATACCCAGGTGCTACTGCGAGCACTAGTCAAGTACACATCAATAACATGTATATCATATATACCTTTGTTTGCCTTGCCGGCCTTCTTGTCTGCCAGATACTTGGGGCAGTTGCGCTTCCAGTGGCCAGTCCCCTTACAATAGTAGCACTCGGTATCAGACTTAGGTCCAACTCGGGGTTTCTTTTCAGGCGCGGCAACAGGCTTGCCGCCCTTACTTCCCTTCCGTTTTACCTTCTTGTCTTTCTTGAAACCAGTGTTCCTATTGATCATCAACACTTGATGTTCCTTTTTGATCTCCACTTCTGCAGTTTTAAGCATTGACAGAAGCTCAGGGAGAGAATTCTTCATGCCTTGCATATTATAGTTCATCACGAAGCTCTTATAGCTAGGTGGCAGAGACTGCAGAACACGATGGATGCCTAAGTCAATGGGAATCGATATTCCCAAGGACACAAGCTTATCGGCGTAACCCGACATCTTGAGTACATGCTCACTAACGGAGCTGTGCTCTTCCATCATGCAGCTAAAGAACTTTTCTGAAGCATTGTAGCTCTCTACAGCAGCATGTGTGTCGAAAATCATTTTCAACTCACCCATTGTATCAAATGCATTGCCGTTTTCGAAACGCTTTCGAAGTTCCGGCTCTAGCCCATACAATATGCCGCAATGAACTAAGTTGTGGTCCTCCTGACGAGTCTGATAGACATTCTTCTCCTCGTCAGGGGCATCATCAAAAGGTGGGGGGCCTAACGGCGCTTCTAGCACATATTGCTTTTGTGCAGCAGAGAGGAGAATCCTCAAATTCATGGCCCATTCAGTAAAGTTGCTACCGTTCGTTGCTAGTTTCTCTTTCTCCATGAACGCATTGAAATTAAAAGCAGGTGGTGCCATCTACAACAGAATTTGTAAAGTTTAGACTAAGTGTATGATAGATCGAGTTCAACTAATCTATATTACGAATGAACTCCCACTCAAAAGCGACATCCCTCGTGTCCTTTTGGTGATTACATGAACCAAATCCACTACACCAAGTCCGATCATCACGTGAGTCGGTATAGCTTCAAAGGCGAGCATCAAATGGGCATCATATCAACTATATGACTCATGCTTAACCTTTCGGTCTGTGTTCCGAGGCCATGTCTGTACATGCTAGGCTCGCCAAGTTAGAACCTTAGTATTTGCGTGTGTAACTGTTTTACACCCGAAATATGGTCGTGGATCCAAGAACACCCGATCATCACGTGATGTCTTGGAGCGACGAAAACATAATCGGTGCATACTAAAGGAAGAACACATTCTTATCTTGATATTTAAATGAGGGATCATCTTATTATGCTTAACAAAGCGCTAAATAAGCAATATAAGATGTAATCAAACATCATATGTTTATTAGTGAAATTATATGGTTCCCGCAGATGATCTCTATCATGTGCATCGTGGTATGATCACTATCATACCTATATGTGTAAATCCAAGGTCTATGGATTTTACACGCTATGTGTGTTGTAAGAGTATCATCTCATACTTCTACTTACAACACTACCATATCATAACACTAGCCCAGCAACAATCTAAACTAGACGCCTCTAATTTATCCATTGCAAGTTTTACGTGGCTTAGGGCTTTCGAGATAGAACCGTTCTTACCTACGAACATGAACCACAACGAGGATAATCAAATTGTTGACAACTCGCTTGCAAAATAGATATTGACTATAGTAGGAGAGACAGACACCCGCTAGCCACTTATGCAAACTAGTTGCATGTCAAGCGTGGAACAGGTCTCATGTGCGAGGACATGTAAAGTTTGTCCGGGCCGCTTCATCCCACTATGCCACCAATATCCAAAATCACAACAAAGGAGCAACAACATGATCATCATCGCCCACATACTCATATGTGTACTACCCGTGTAAAGTATCTACGCATAGATCCGGCTCTGATACCACTGTAGGGTTCGCAGCATAGAAAACAAAAATTTTCCTACGATGTGAACTATATACCAAGATCTATATATACTAGATACAAACAACGGGCGGATGTATATCCGTAGAGAACATACCCTTGAAGACCGACAAAGCTTAACGAGTTCAACTCGTGGTTGATGTAGACGATCTCTTGCCGATCTCAAGATCGAGAGGAAGTCCTAGCGCCGCAAATCAGCAGCGCATCCGTGCTCGCACACACGTTCGAGGCACCGAGCAACCTCCGCCTCCTCGCTCCAGCGATGCAGCGGAAGCACAACTCTTTCTTGCCGAATAGCCACCGGGAACATGTATCTCGCTAGTCCGAGACCATGGGGGATAAATTCTAGAGGGGGAGAGAGATCCTTCACGAGGAGGTGTGTGAGACAAGTGAGGAGGAGGGGCTCCTTTTATAGGAGGAGGGGGGGGGGAACCCCAAGGGGGTGGCCGGCGCATGGGGGCTGCCCCCTTGCCCTCCCCTCTTCATGTGGGTGGACACTCCACTCACAAAACTCCTTTAAATTCCCTCCACTCAAAATTCCACTCAAAAATCCCATTAAATTTCCACCAAATTTAATGCAAACTCTCATTAAATAAAACTCTTTTATTTTATTCAGAATTTTGTCAATTACTTTAATGACAAACATTCACAAATAACCCCTTGCTAGAATTCTATTTCACATGCATAACCACTTTATGCAATTTCACCCGAAAACCTGTTTCGGTATCTAGTGAAATAAATTCCTGCGCTTGTTCATTCTTTCAGCATGAAACATTTGCTCCAATTGGATGTCGGTGTCTCTTAAGTGTGTCACCCTACGGTTCGTGAATAATGCGGACATGATCGAGACCCCTCTCAGATCAATAATCAGAAGCGGGATCTGGAGACCCATACTGACTCCCACACATTCAACGATGACTTTCTTGTGATCGTCGGAACCTTTTACGCTAGTATCTTAATCCCTTTGTTTCACGATATATTACATGTCCGAGATTCGATCATTGGTATCTCCATACCTAGTTTGATCTCGTTACCGACATGCACTCTTTTCTCGTTCCTGTGATATAACATTCTAGTGATCAAATCACTTGCTTGCAAGCTAATCAATGTGATATCACCGAGAGGGCCCAGAGTATATCTATCCGTCATCGGGATGAACAAATTCCACTCTTGATCCATGAGCCTCAACATAACACTTTATTAGTTCTGAATCCATCTTTATAATCACCCTGTTACGGTGTGACGTTTGATGTTATCAAGAAACTCTTCCGGTGTTAGTGATTGACATGATCTCATGGTCTAAGGATTAGGATCACTTCGTAAGTTGTTATAGCAATATAAACTCAATGACTTTGATCGTAATGCTATACTTCGGATGAGTGTTCATCACATCATTACACTAATGTTGTGATCCCGTTATTAACAACATCCAATGTCCATGATCAGGAAACCTTGATCATCTTGTTAATCAACGAGCTAGTTTATGAGAGAGGCATAACTAGGAACTTTCTGTTTGTTTATTAAACACACATGTATTAACATTTCCGTATTAATACAATTATAGCATGCAAAATAAACATCTATCATATACTTGGAATACACATAATAAACACTTTATTATTGCCTCTCAGGGCATATTCCCTTCAGTTGAAGCAGACCCGTGAACCATTAATACCAACGTGGGCACAACCAATATTCAGTTATTTGAAAGATGGAACCTTGCCGAGTGATGAAACACTAGAAAGGCAAACGGCACGAAGGGCAAAAGCATACACCATAATCAACAAGGAACTCTACAAGCGGAAGTGTGACAAGTGTACTGCAGCGTTGCATCAGCTCAGAGCAAGGCCAGGAGATCTTATTGGATGTCCATCAGGGAGAGTGCGGGCACCATGCATCATCAAGAGCATTGGTAGCCAAGGCATTCCGACATGGATTCTACTGGCCAAGCGCATTGGCACAAGCGCAAGAGATAGTCGGGAAATGCAGTGGTTGTCAACACTATGCGTCCAAGTCACATTTACCAGCGTCTGAATTGAAGACTATACCAATCACTTGGCCTTTTGCAGTATGGTGCCTGGATATAGTAGGACCATTCAAACCAGCAAGGGGAGGCATGACTCATATCTTGGTCATGATCGATAAATTCACCAAGTGGATAGAAGTAAAGCTAATCAAGAAATTAGATGGTAAAACAGTTCATTCCTAAGGAATATAATCCTCAGATACGGTTACCCACGCAGTGTGATCACGGAACAAACTTTGCTGAAGGAGCTTTTGCTCGCTTCTATGGGAAACACCGAATAAGACTCGATGTAGCATTAGTCGCCCATCCAGAATTAAATGGACAAGTTGAACGGGCTAATGGCTTCGTTCTGTCCGGGATAAAACCCCGCTTAATGGAACCACTCCAGAGATCACCTGGTTGTTGGATAGAGGAACTACCCTCAGTACTGTGGAGCTTAAGAACGACTCCGAATCGATCAACTGGTTATACGCCATTTTTCCTTGTATATGGGGCTGAAGCAGTTTTGCCTGCCGACATAGAATATGACTCGCCAAGGATAAGGCAATACTCGGAAGCCGAGGTAAAAGAGGCTCGAGAAGATGGAGTAGATTTACTCAAAGAAGCAAGGGAACTGGCATTCTCCAGATCTGCTATATATCAACAAAATCTCCGACGCTACCATAGCCGGAAAGTGCAACCTCGTGTTTTCTAAGAAGGAGATATGGTGCTAAGGCTGGTGCAGTGCACAGCCGGAATGCATAAATTATCGCCTCCTTGGGAAGGTCCATTCATTGTAAGCAACGCATTGCACAATGATTCTTACTATCTCATAGACGCTCGTGAAGCGCAAAAGAACAAGGCGGACATGTCAGGAGATGAAACCAAAAGGCCATGGAATATGGCACTGCTTCGTCCCTTCTATACTTAGGAGAAGCAGCGCATGTATCACTCGAACTCTCATATGTCGGATGTGTTTGCCGGCTATGTGCTAATAATAAAATGGTATGATTCGAAAAACTGACTCGGGGACTACCCCTTAGGCTTTCCATTTCAATTATTTTACGTCGGCTGGCGTGATACCCGAAATTTATCTCGGAACAAGTAGTGTTTACTTGGAAGAAATCAACTCTTCGACTATGCTGTTGTCCGAAAACACGGCTTCATGGCAAGCAAGAGAAAAAGATCTAAGACGGGTAAACACGAACACCGGATAAGTACAAGGGAGAAGCGCGAGTCAGCTTTAGTTTTTGCCTAAATCTCTACAGGTTGTGTTATACTATGTGTCGAGTAATCTCGGCCAAGTTATCCGAGTTTCATATCCGCTAACTAAACCCTTCGTACTTTGAGATCCTAATGTCGAACGCCGAAAAATGGTAGACAAGGGACAAAGGCAAGGAAAGGTGACACGGCAAAATGAAACTCGGGGACTTGTCCTTGAGTAATTCGCACTCAAAGCATAACACAAATATATAAAGCCTATCACAAGGCACATAGTCAAACTTCAAGTGCAATGTACGTTACATTTGTACCCGGCATACCGGGGATCTAATAAAAGTTCGAGTATTTGTTGGCCTAAGGAGCAGGAGAACTTGGAGGAGCATTCTCGGAGCCAGGAGTGCTTGGAGCATCATCCGGGTGAGGGGAATCTGCGTCCGGGTCATCTGGATCATCTGACTCGGTCGCCTCGCTGTCACCACCTTCTTCAGCAGGAACTTAGACGAGTGGGTCGCCAAGGTCGAGGAAGCTGGGTCCTTCACACCAAGCGTGCACCATGGTGTACTCGATCATGGCATAAGCTCGCTCCTGGCGCTTCTTGATCAGCTCCGGGTCGTTCAACCATTTGCCATATCCCCTTATGCGAGCAAGAACATCAAGGTTGATGTCCTCGTACCATGAAAGCACGAAGAAGAGAGCCTTTTCCGCTGCAGCCCGGCCTACCAACTCACGCCATTGATCCAACCGGTCTTCAGTAAGGAGCAATCTGTCGGCGAGTGGCTCGATGAGTTCGGGTGGGTCTTCATCCGGCCAGAGCATGCGAAACGCATGGATAGCCGCTTTGAGCAAGTCCACACCGCAGGATATGAGGGTCTTGACCCGTTCAGACACCGCTGTAAGGAGCTCCTCCATGGACACCTCGCCGTCAGCAGCAGCACCAGCTTCGGCTCTCACTTTCTTCATGGCTCGGATGGCAAACATGTTGGCCTCAAGAAAGTTCTCTGCAAGCAAAAAGAGAAAGTTAGCAAATAGCAAGGGCAGATGGAAGAAATCCAGCAGGACGTGGACAATGCGTAAAGAGTAATAACTCACTACTGAGAAAGAAGTTGATGGCAACGAGCTTGCTATGCCAAGTCTTGGTCTTGGCTTGAAGGGCGTCGAGGTTCATATTTGTCAACTCGACCAATGATTCGGCCTCGTCGAGCAGCTTCTTAGTCTTCTCGGCGCTAGCAGCCTGCTGCTCGTTCTTCTCGGAAAGCTCCTCCTTCAGCCCTTTCACCTCGGCCAAGTGCTTCTGCTCCGTCTTGGCCATTAATTCCTTCAGCCGAGTCACCTCATCTCGCTCCTTCTGGAGTTCGGCTTGGTGCTTCTCTGCTTATTCAGAACAAATATTTGTTAGTACCAACAGAAAAATTTCAGCAATTGGCTTAGGGAGGTAAGAAATTTACTCTCGGCCTCGCTGATTTGCGAGTGAAGTTCATTGATGGTGGACTGAGCAATGGCTGTGAAACAAGAGTGAGAGGAAAAATGAGAAGATGTACTAAGAAAAATTACACCAAATTAAAAAGAGGAAGAGTAAATATTTTACCTTGGCCATATGTGTCAGTCTGTAGCTTCTCATACGCAAGTTCGAGCTTGCGATGCGCCAGGACAAGAGCTTGATGCACCTTGGTGCGCTCGTTATGCGTAAGCTAATCAAAGAAGACAGACAAATAAGAAAGAGTCAAGTCAGGCGACCTGCCGAATAAAAAAGCTTAAGAGTTTACAACCGAGTAAGTTCCTTACTCAGCAGTAACCTCGGGGGCTAGGGATCGAATTTCTAACATACAGGCTTGGGCTAAAGGATTTGAAGGCTAAGTGACTATTTAAGAGCTTACAACCGAGTAAGTTTCTTACTCGACTCTAACCTCGGGGACTAGGTGATATGTATAAAGGAAATACTCAATGATACAAAAGGGTAAGAAGTTAATTTACCTCGTTCACTTCATCGGCGCGGGCCATCAGAGCAATGGTCTGCTGGTTCATGTCGGAGACAACCTTGGGGCCCAACTTCATCTTCTTCCCGCCACGAGTGCTGACCTCCTACTAGCTCGCCTGCTGCATTCCATGCCACAGCGTAAGGTTCAGCCGAACCAAGGATCTTGCCACTGAGCGTCCGAGTGAGAACTCGACCCGTTTTCAGGGCGGTTCCCACAGTGGCACGGGTTGTAGTGGCAGAAGTATGGAGGGTAACAGCCCTAGAGTCATCACCTGACCCGACAGCCGCAGATTCGCCCCCTTACCCGTTGAAGCAAGCTTTGTCGCCGACGTCGGAGGCCGGATCTGAGGAGCAGAACCCAGAGCGCAAACTAGAGTTGTTTGCTTGGAAGAGGTGGATTTGACAGAAGAGGGGCGAGTAAAATCAGAAGCCTTGGGCTAGGTCTGGCCCTTTGACATAATTTGAGAGCGAGCAGGAGGATTTGGAGAAGATCTTGGAGCCCCCTGACTGGGTTTAGTAGTTTTGCTGGCTCCAAGATCAGGAAGTTGTTCATTCACATCAGCTTGAGGGCTGATGCCAGAGGAACTGGTGGCAGAGGGTTTCTCGGCGCCAGACTTGTGGGCACAAAGATCAGGAAGTTTTTCCTGGCCAACCCTAGGAGCGCTAGCCGAATGACCCACCGGGTCTAACTGACACTGAGAAGCGTGAGCCTCAAAAGTGCTAGCCTCAACCCGGACGGGACTCGGCGCCGCCGAGTCAGCTGGAGGAGGTGCAGGCCTAAGCGGCGAGGCAATGCTAGAAGCAGCCTGACTCGCCGTCAAAGGTGCAACACTGAAAATAACAAGACATATATAAGAGAACAACAGTGATGAGAAAGGAAAGAACAGAGAAGGCAAAGTGCGAAACTTACCCGGTGACGACCGGGTCGCGGGCTACTCGGCGCATAACTCGGCGCCCAGCAGCTTGACGAGTCTCACCCAGGCTGGCAGCAGCAGAGGCAGCAGGAGCTGCCGGACTGGGCTTGTTCTTCTTAGCCGGCTGAGTGCTGGAGGAGGTTCCGCGTCGCTTCGGCTTAGTGACGGGAATCTTGCCGACTCCACCCACGACGAGAGGAGGAATCTCATGTACCTGGCCAACTGCAAAAGTAAATAACGGGCTTACTCGGATAAGCAAAGAGATTAACCTCACAAGGCATGTACCTTCAAAAGTATACAATCATCATCCTCATCATCGTCAGACCAGTCTTGTAAGGGATTGCGAGATTGACTCTTACCCGAAGCAAAAGCGGTTGCAGTGTGCGGGATCGGCATGAAGCACTCTAGGTCATACTCGACCTCATCCGAGTCAGAGCGGTCCCCATGATAACCAGCAGGAGGGACAATACTGTCATCAACCTGGTGAAGGAAATTCTGCGAAAGACAAACAAAATGAGAGACTAAAAACTAAGCTAAGAGTGGCAAAAGATCTAAAGCCTACTCGGCGAGAAAGTAATCGGGAAACTTACCCAGGGGACAGGCCTGACCTAGCTAAACGGAGGGCAACTACAGGCCCAATCATCCTCCAAGTTCAGTTTAAATATTGAGCTTACTCGGCGGGCGATGGAGTCATGGGTGAGCTCTTTAGTGGAATGCCGAGTAGGATCATGGGACCCACTCATGAAGCACATATTGTGGCTCCTAGATTGGATGGGGCTTACCCGGCGTGAGATGAAGGTGCACATGAGATCAAAGTCGGCGAGATGAAAGTTCTCATCCAGCGACAGTAACCTTTCCAGAATTGTGTTGGCTTCATTCACCGCAGCGTCTTGATCACGCGGGTCAAGCTGCCAGTGCTTCTTGTGGGGGACCTCGTCCGAGAAAGGGGGAAGCCGGATGTTATCGGTGGACCCGCTGTTTTTGACATAGAAAAAGGTTCTATGCCACTTCTTGCAAGAGTCAATACCAGTAACCCGAGGAAAGATGGAGTCCCTCCTGGGCGTGATGCTGGCAGCACCGCACCGAGTAGGCTTCTTCTTGGCACGGGGAACTTCAGGCTGGGGGACAACCTGAACTTTGAAGCGAAAATACTTGGCCCACAGAAGAACTGTAGGCCAAATTCCAAGATAGGCCTCGCATGCAGAGATGAAACAAGAGAGAGAGCCAATCGCGTTGGCAGGAAGATGGTGGGTCTGTAGACGGAAGGCAGAAAGAAACGAGGAAAAGAAGGTGCTCACAGGAAGAGCAAAACCACGTTCAAAGTGGGAAAGAAAAACCACCCGCTCGCCAGCTTGAGGTTTAGGGGAGATCTCACCGGCGGGGAGGCGGCAATACACTTGCAGTGGAATGCGTCTTGCCGACCGGAGCCACTCCACTTCTTCGATGGAGACCTCCGAGCCTTCCCAGCCAACGCGCTCGCCGGCGGGAACCTCCTACTCCTCGGCACCATCAGTACCGTCGTGAGCGTCCATAAGGACGTCGGAGTTTGTCTCCTCCTCGGTCGCCGGCGGGAACCTCCTACTTCTCGACACCATCAGTACCGTCGTGAGCGTCCATAAGGACGTCGGAGTTTGTCTCCTCCTCGGTAAGGAGAGGCTTGTAACAGCGAGGACCCTTGCTGGAATCGAAAGAGGACAGGGGCAATCGCAGCACAGGAGCAAGAGGTTGAATGAACCGCAAAGGGGGCAGTTCGATCTTGCAGGCGCGAGGAGGAAGAAAGGCTAAGGGAACTGAAAGGGCGTGGGGGAAGTGGAAACCCCCAACCCCTACTTAAGGGCAGTAAAAAAACCCGTAGTGGGATCTAACTATGCCGTGCGGCCAGCGTGTGGCTGTGTACCAGGCCGGGTGAGCCAGTCAGCGAGCGCCACGTAGCCAAAGATACACGAAAAATCCAGTGCCACATCACAGCTGGAAGGACAAGAGGCGCAAACCGATGGGACTGCCACAGTGACGGGGAATAACTGAGCGGCCGTCACTGTGCTGCCAGAACTTGGAACAAAAATTGAGGTAATCATGATTACTAGTTGTCAGTGACTAAAGCGCGCCGAAAATGACCCGGAATTGGCCAAAATAACTCGGCTCGAGGCAAGAATGAGTCAAGAAGTCAAAGAATTGGCCCGAAATTGTCAGACTAACCTGACAAGGTGCGAAACTGAGATAGATAAAAGACAAAAACTAAGTTCCATTCACACAAAAAGAACCTGGAGACGCCTAACAGCTTGAACTGCTAGACCTCACCAGCTTTGGGGACTAATGTCGGTGGGATAACCCCCGGTAGGGTCACGGGAGGGGAAACATAGCGCAGCTGGGTTGGCTCCGAGAAAAAATGAACCAGGCCGGGAAATATAGGCATGAGAGCCGAGATACAAACTATCTTGGCCCGTATAGGACAAAGTTGTAACCCTTGCAGGTACCAACGAGCCGAGTCAACTGAGGAAGGGCCGAGTCAAGAAGGACACGTGACACCTTTCCGAGTAAGGTTCAGGAAGGACCATGGTAAAGCATGGTCAAAAGAGAAGGGCGACGCCGGGTGACACAAAAGGATCCAGGTGACGCCCAAAGCAAGCGCTGACGTAAAAAGTAACAGCGTGACGCCAAAAAGAACAAGAAGCAGCGTACCAGAAGACCGTTAGCTGTCAAGCTTTATGGACCGGGCCTATGGGCTTAGGGAAAGCCCATAACCCGGCCCATATTATAGGGACCAAGATCCAAACAGTAAACCCTAGAACCCAAAGGGGTATTAGCTAGCTAGCACTGCCTATATAAGGGAGGGCATAGGAGTAGTAGGGGGAGGTTGGACCAAGTAGAGAACAGGTGCTGCGTACTCAAGACAATATAGCTCAAGGAGCACTTGTAATCTTTGGGGTATCAACCAAACTGTCAAGTGTGGAGAGTTCTTCTTGTTCTTCGTGCATGGTTCGACAGTGCACTCCCTCCCCGGTGACCACAAGCACCCATTCGGCCCCCAACTTAAGCCTACCCATGGCATCTGTCGTGCCACCACCACGACAGTGCTAACAGGCACGATGAAAATCCCGACGGACGCGTTGGGTGCATCATTTGAAAACAACTAGGATTCCACTCCTGTAAGTCCTCAACAGCCTGAGTCGAATTTGCGCCAGCATCTGTTCCGGGTTCGAGTCGAGGGACTCGAATCTGAAGAAGATCGTGTTGTTTTGTCCTAAGACAGTTAACTAACCCTGATCCGTCGGGAGAGTCAGGCACACGCATCAACAATCCCTACATACTAAAATCATTCTGTGATGAACAGAAACAGCCGCACCCAAAATATTGAAGAGTCCTCAGCCGAATCTACGATTTGACTTAACACTGGGGGGCTACTGACATGGTTATACCCTACGGGTACAAGACCTTAACTTACCTGGTCCAGTCCAAGGAAGGCCCACAAGAATATACGTGGCCCATGAAGATTTTCGGGTGGCCCAAACCCATGACGTCTTCAGATCCTTGGAGAACAAGACTAGAGTAGATAGAATATTCAAAGGGGCAAACCCTAAAACCTGTAACCGACTCGATATGTGCCCGGGACCTGCCTACTTATATATAAAGGCTAGGAGGGCACGGCAAAGAGGGCACTTCATACCACAGCATGCACACCTCCACGCCAGATTGCATCTGCGCACCCCTGTACTTTTCGGTTCTGCCGTAATCAAGAGCAGACAAGCAGGAGTAAGGTTTACCCTCCGGGGGCCTGAATCTGGGTAAACCTCGTGTCCCCGTGTTGCTTGTTTGCTAACCATTCTGCGATCTCCAGCATCCCCATCTTCTCGAAAAACCAAGCTCATAACAATGGGCATTGACGAGATTAAACCCCGTCAGCCACAACCACCCTACCTGGGCCATGGACATCAAGAACTCTCTCGCGTCCCGTGGGTTAGTGCGTGCAATCTAGACTCCGGAGGATCCCCTTCCGGCTGAATTCACACCGCTAAGAGATGAATAGAAATACGTTGCCTTGTATATCATAAGGCACCATATTCACCTAGATCTCAAGTATGAGTATTTGGAGGAGGAATCCCCACTTATTGTGTTTTAGGCCCTCAATACGAGGTATGAACGACATCAGGCAGTTGTCCTGCCTGAAGCGCTTCATGATTGGACACATCTCCGATCCCAGGACTTCAGGTCCGTTGGGGATTAGAATCATGAGATTCATAATATAAGTTCCAAACTATGATTTTATGAGAAGGAACCTACATATGCGAAGAAGATTGTATATAATCTATATATTTGAGAAAAGATTTCCATAGCAAAAATTCTTCAACTCGATATATAGATTTCTATGGAGGCAGTATGATGGATGAGGAACAAGTATTTGAAAAAATACCCTCTCTATTGTTTGGAACGTAATACATGTACATCCCACCCGTAGAACATGTTGCATACAAAGCAATTTCATTGGTCACAAGTTGCATGAGTCTAAATTCCCTCGGTCATCAGACTTTGTGTGCACATTGTGCAACATAGGGAAGCTCATTTTGAGGCATTCACACCTCAAAATACAAGTTGGACCGCTTCAGTTCCTTGAACACATCCAGGGAGACATTTGTTATTGTACAACCATTGCGTGGATCTTTTAAGGTATTCTTCATGGTTCTTAATTATGCATCTATACGATGCTCATATATGTGTTTTCTGTCCATATGAAACCATGTATTTACCATGATAATGAGGTAAGTAATCAAGTTACATGCCCATTATCGAGAAAGTAGAATTTGACAAATTCGCAAGGAAAATGTTATAGAATTCTCCTCATGTGCCTTCAATATTGCATGGCCATGTGGATTGAAGTTCAACAATCTTTACCATACATCCACACTCATAATGGTTTGGTTGAATCCCTAAATAAGAGGATGAAACTCATTGCATGACTTTTGTCGATGAAATGCACTATCAACTTTACGTTGGAGTCATGCAGTTTTACACACTGCTGACTGACTAACTGCATATAGCAGTACTTCCCCTCTGCAATTGATACGTGGAAATTCTCTGAGCATTTCCCATCTGCGTAAGTTCAGAAGCGCTTCACGCATACAGATCTCACCACCGCAACATACATAAAAAGTTCCCATAGACTAGGGATCAATGTGGGGTACAGATCTCCGTCGATCACAAAATACCTGGCACCCTTCTTACGGGATCCATTCATAGCCTAGTATGTTGATTTCTATATACAAGGATGAATTATTTCCAGGGCATTAGGGGGAAAATTCAAGTACCACATAGAATGCCAGGAAATCAATTGGGACTACACATTCCACCATATATCCACGTATACAAGATTTTAAACTATACGTTCAACATTCACACATTTGCAACATATTGCAAATAACATGCCAAAACCATTTACTGATCTAAAGGTGTTACAAAATCCTATAATCTGGCTAGAAATGCGCCCAAAAAAATGGAGGTACCAATAAAAACCACTCAACTCCCCGTACCTGAAAAGAGGGGGAGTAGTACGATCCTCTAACCAGGATCTAGCTTCCTGCAAGAAACAAAGGAAATCAAGGAGATATCCTCCAAGTCAATAAATGCAAGTTAACCTAGCGTTAACAAGCACCATATGGTTAGTATACACCCAGTGGAAGGAAAACCTCCACAACCCAGCTTCAGCTTGCACACACTGGCTGGGACATCGGAACACTCGGACTCACACGTATTGGGAAATCACGAAGAGTCATCATGGGTGGGTGTGATTTCCTCCAGCTATATTGATTCTGGAGAATCATACAACAAAAATCCTACAATTGTCGAAAAACATTTCTATTGTATGATTGCCAAAACCCTCACAATAATTCAGATCCATAGCCATGGCCATGGCAGAGTGTAAACCACTTAATCGGACTGAAACAATCAAAGGGTGCAATCCAAGCAGAAAATAGCCTCGCTCTTCCAACTAAATTCCCTACATGGGATTCAATATGTTTTCTTCTAGAAATAGAATTAGAACA
The DNA here is from genome assembly GCA_916181665.1 of Avena sativa. Lineage (NCBI taxonomy): Eukaryota > Viridiplantae > Streptophyta > Magnoliopsida > Poales > Poaceae > Avena > Avena sativa. Next base: position 379,892,252 of record OV702280.1, on the reverse strand, counting down.
AGGTAGTGAGAAATCAAGGCTTGTAGCACAAGGTCGGGTTTCCGTAGAGATCCGAGACCTACTCTCCAGACATGAGTGGAATCCTTATTTTCTGATACCCATATCATTGGCAGTATAAAGTCATCTATTTATGCAGTTGATAGATGAAGTTACTACATAGCCATGTGGATCACTAGATTCGGACATGTATGATTCCCAAAGGAATCTCAATCTGAATCAAACTACAAATGCAACATGATTGTGTAAAATCAATGAGTCACTACATGGCTTATTATTGTTGGCATATTTTGGTACCACCGACGTAGTGAGTTCCTTATACACTAGGAATACTCCTACAATGATGATTACCCATGCATGTTTTTCATGCTCAAGGATTACTTCTACAATGACGAAGCACGTGATCATCTAAAAAACAGAATTTGAGATGAAGGATTTGGATAAAACACTCAAGTATTATGGCACACCAAGTTGTCTGTGTTAGAAAATATTGGATAAACTTAATATGGACAAGTCATATTTATCTCCCATGCTGGTTGTTTGATCTCTGGACGTAGAGAAAGATTCACTCAACCACGGGAAGATGTAGAAGAGAAGTTGGGACCTAGAGTTTCATATCTCAAATGACATTAGACCCACCAATACAACTGGTTGGGAATCAAGAATATCTTTAGATATCTCCAAGGCACTAAATATATTGACCTATTATTTCAATTTCAGAGAAATCTGAATTCCAATATCACTAGGCACTAACACTGGCTACATGTATGAATGATCCCACAATGTGTAGCTACATGGTAGAACTGTCACTCGATTGACGTCTTCTAAACAGACTCTGGAGACTAAACCTACCAATCATTCTGAAATACAAGGCTTCATGTTAACATGTGTGGCTTCATAATGATAAACCACATACATCAGTCATGTGGCATTGGTTCTCTTGAATCATAAACCATTATCTACACAAATAATGTTGCTTTGTGTTGCAAGGATGCAAACATGATACATCAATAGAAATATCACTAAGTGCATTGCCCCTAATTTATTTTATCCTTATGAACTCCAAAAGAGTCAGGAAATAAACATCATACAAATCAAACCATGTGAAAACCTTGTTGGTTTGTTCATGAAGTCTCTACCAACTTTGATATTCCTGAAATTAGTATTCGATGGCTTCAAGATATGAGAGTCAGGGAGAGTATCCTCCTGAACTTGTCATGTTCAAAGCATCATATAACACTCCTTTTCCCTTTACGAGTTTACTATACATGTTCTCATCAAGGATTTTAATTAGGTAATATCAACACAAGATCATATGTCATACTTTCTGTTTTCCCCATCGGGTTTTTTAGGAAAGTATACAAAACATATATATTCCTCTCTAAACTCTATGAGGTTTTCCCCTTTGACAAGGTTTTTCTCATATGGAGTTAACAAAGAGGCAATACCAATGATATGTTATATCATTTTATCCTTATTTTCCCACTGGGTTTGAATGAGTTTTAACATCATATCCAACCATTATATGTTGCACCATTTTCTCCTTATTTTCCCTCCGGGTTTAAAAGAGTTTTAGCAACATATCATACACATTACTCCTCACATTTTCCCACATGATTTTTGGAGGAGATGATTCCAGAGGTGATCGATCGCAAAGATAAGGAACAATTAGGGGGGGTGTTAGGATATAATTAATAGATTAATTAAAGGGATAATCCTCCCTCATGTAATGCTCTATGTCGGTTGGTTTGTCAACCGACATGTCCTTTGCTTACACCTCTTCCGAACGGACACAACCCGTATTGTGTCTCCTCCCCTTGTATATAAGCTGTGAATCATCAATGGAATAGCACAGTTGAATCATTTGCTTGTGGTTACTCTGGTTTACGTCTCGATTTCTAACATAGTGGATGGTGAGTTGGGCAAGGTCTCCAATGAATCAACAAAGGGGGCCTGGAAACTTTAGACTTATTTTATTAATGTCGTTGTGTCTAAGACCGGGTGCTCCGTGGCCATGGTTTGGACAGGGCCGGGATGTGGGCGTGGGCGTGGACCTCGCCGGGTACTACAAAAGGAATGGCATCCGCCACCTCGAGGTCTCCTCTTCGATGAAGACCTGGAGCTTGACCCATTGTACGAGCATCTCTTCGGCCTATTCCAAAATGACATGATGCCTATATACGATGCTGGCATCATTACTGTTAGGCAACCGAATTATGTATAGCAGATTCCGTATTATCTTGTCGTTTTTAGTGCCCAAGATTTTATAATCAAGCCATTATGGTTAGGATCATAAGCTATTATGTAGGCTATTATAGTTAGGATCACGACCGATGTTTACCGTGTTTATCTTGTAACTTGCCTACATATGTGAGCTAACAAGGAACCCTCTGATGTGGTCAATGCTAAACCTATTCTATCATGGTATCATACAAGTGATCCAATGCTTCCACACCCATCTTCTACCGCTTCCGCTCTAGGGTTACCCCTTCCGCCGCCGCGCCACCTCTCCCATGGCCGCAGCCGCCGAGAAACCTCTCCCTCCCCCTCCACACCCCAACGTCGCCCTCTGGGCTGAGGCCACGACCATCCAAAGCATCAAATCCATCATCCCTGCCACCCTAGACCTCAAAGACTCCAACTTTACCATGTGGCGCAACTTTCTGCAAGTCGCCATCAACCAATACGCCCTCGCTGACCATCTCACCTCGGCCGTCCCTATCACCACCGACACCGAGGACTGGCTGCAGATAGACTCCACAGTTTTGCACTAGCTGTACGGCTCCGTAAACCCTGACATTGTCGACATGGTCATGATGGAGGCGCCCAATGCCTTCACCATCCTCTCGCGCATCACCGCCCTCTTCCGCGATAACCAGCAGGCTCGTGCTGGCTACCTTGTCTAGATGTTCTACAACATCGAGCAGGGCAACAAGAACATCACCACCTACTGCCTTGAGCAGAAAACCATCACCGACGCGCTCGCTGATGTTGGGGCTCCTGTCACGGATGATGCCCTCGTCTGTAACACCATCAAGGGCCTCGATGAGAAGTACCAGGGTGTGGCCTCGCGCCTCTCCTAACTCCTTCCCCTCGTTTCTGCAATTTGGCAACATGCTTCTCCTGCAGGAACTCTATCCCTCCAACGCGCGCTCCTCCACGTCGTCTGTGTTCTACTCTACCCCTCCGATCGGTGGTAACCAGCAGCGTGGAGCTCGACCTCCTCCCGTGTCGTACCCTCATGCCAACACCGGTTACGGCACCAGGTCTGGTTCCGGCAACTACAAGGGGAAGAAGCGCAAGACAGGCGGCAACGGCGTGCCCCCCTTCCCCAGCCTGCAGAACCCATGGACGAGAGCCATCCACATGTACCCCATGATGGGTCCTCGCCCTGGCGTGCCTGCCCAACCACCGGCGGGTTATCACAAGCCGGCCGGACTCCTCGGCGCTCGCCCTGCAGTGGCCCGCCCCGCGCCTCAGGGTTACATCGCGGTTCCTGCCCCTGCACCACCTACGACATTCTCCTACCATGGGTACCCTGCCTACAGCGCTCCATCGACATCGACCTGGGATCCGTCGCCTCTCGCCAGCTGCTTCAACACTATGAGTCTTCAGGATCCCACCGACTGGCACATGGACACTAGAGCATCCGCTCATATGTCTTCGGACAATGGTAACCTCCTCTCCCTCTCCTCCTCTCTACCACATACCCATGTCCTAGTCGGTGACGGTTCCTCTATTCCTGTTACTCACTCTGGCCATGTCTCTCTTTCTACTACAAATTCCTCTCACAATCTCACTCTTCGTGACGTTCTCGTTACTCCTCATATTGTCAAAATTTTTATTTCTGTTCGTCAATTTACCACTGACAATTCTTGTTCAGTTGAATTTGACCCGTGAGGTTTTTCTGTGAAGGACCTCAGAACAGGGGCCGTGATTCTCAGGTGCAGTAGCAGGGTGACCTCTATCCACTCACCTCGACGCCGTGTGCCCTCATCGCCTCCACCACGGACTCCACCCTTTGGCATCGGCGTCTCGGTCACTCCGTTCATGGAGCTCTCCAACACCTTGCGTCCTCCACATGTCTTCCATTCAATAAAGTCTCCACAAATTCTAGTGTTTGTCATGCTTTTCAATTAGACCGTCATGTATGATTGGCTTTTTCCTCTTCTACCACAAATACTCACCGAGCTTTTGATTTAATACATTGCAATCTTTGGACATCACCTGTGGAGTGTGTATCGGGTTACAAATATTGTCTTGTCATATTAGATAATTTTACTCATTATCTGTAATACCCCCGGTCACTCCGGACCGACGGCTGTCACTTCTGGCAACTCAATAGGATCTCTAGACTAACCCCACAGACCAACACTAGTCTTTTCTGCGCACTTTGTCCTCACTCGTGCGCACTCGGTACCCACTTCCCGATCGGTCACCCATCCTAGAATTGCTCTAGGCCAAGCATGCTTAACCTTAAAGTTCTTTTCGAATGAGCTTCCGGAAAAGAAGTTGCAACTTGTTGGTATGGGTTTCCTATCAATCCTATTGAGCCATGCTCCAGGGTCTCACATACACCCACCCTTAGAAGATCGACGTCCTCGTCGATCAACCACAAGCCAGGAACATCCCCTCTTGGCACACGTCTGTGCGTCCAGTGCCGACACATTGCCATGCCGTGTCCACTCCGGGCAACACACGCCATGCTACACATGTCCGCCACTGACCCGCACACGCCCGTGTAACCGCGAGGGTCGGCTCTGATACCAACTTGTAACACCCCCGGTCACTCCGGACCAACGGCTGTCACTTCTGGCAGCTCAATAGGATCACTAGACTAACCCCACAGACCAACACTAGTCTTTTCTCCGCACTTTTTCCTCACTCGTGCGCACCCGGTACCCACTTCCCGGCCGGTCACCCATCCTAGAATTGCTCTAGGCCAAGCACGCTTAACCTTAGAGTTCTTTTCAAATGAGCTTCCAGAAAAGAAATTGCAACTTGTTGGTATGGGTTTCCTATCAATCCTATTGAGCCATGCGCCAGGGTATCACATTATGTGTGGACGTATCCTATACGACATAAATCTGAAGTTTTCTCTTTACTGTCTAACTTCTGCAACTACTCGTTGCTACCCAATTTTCCTGCTCCATACAAGCTATTCAGATGGACAATGGAAAAGAGTTCAACAACCACTCACTTCATAACCTCGCTACCGCGCATGGGATCCTTCTCCAGTTCTCATGCCCTTATACGGAGAACGGTAAAACAGAACGTATTATTCGCACCATTAATGATATAGTTCGCACCCTACTCTTTCAAGCTCACATGGCGCCTAAGTATTGGGTAGAATCATTACACACAACCACTTACCTCCTGAATCGCACTCCCACTAAAGCAATCTCTGCACCTTGTCCCTTCTTCGCTCTTTTCCATCATCCCCACTTATTCTCATTTACGAACTTTTGGTTGTTTGTGTTATCCCAACATCGCCGTCACTATATATGCCCCGTAAATTATCGCATCTCTCGGTCACGTATGTCTTCCTCGGATACACAACCAACCATCGTGGCTACCGCTGCATGGATCTTGAGTCTCGGCACATCATCATCTCGCGCCATGTGATCTTTGATGAAACTCAGTTTCCTTTTGCCAGATTTTTCGGTTACTAATCTGCAGCAGCATACCGCCACGTCATCACCAGATGACGACCCGATCGACATACCTGTCTCGGTCCCCGTGCCTCCCATGCACGCTGGACCGTGTCGACCCGCACCACCGGCCGCATTCGAGCCGGATTCCTCGGCCTCATGCACGTCGGCCCGCTCGCCAGTCCCCTCGCTAGGCTCTCTGGCATCACCACCACCGGCCCCATCCGCCCGGTCATCGCCGGGCCATGGACCATCTCTCGCGTCCCCAACCTCAACGTTGCCAGGACATGGCTCCTCGCACGTGGCCTCTCTAGCCTCGGCTTCACCAGGTTCATGCCAGTCTCCTGCAGCCTCAGACGATGAGTCCGCCTCTGCTGCCTCCAACGCGGCGCCATCGACCTCTTCTTCCCCAGCTCCGGTCACCCCAGCTCACCGCATGGTGACTCACCCCCAAGCAGGCAAGGTCATCGGCCCGCGAGAGCGTCTCAACCTCCACGTCGACACTGCTCCCTCTCCCTCGCTGGTTCCTAAGTCCGTTTGTGGTGCTCTAAAATACCCGAATTGGCTTGCAGCCATGACCGATGAGTACGGTGCCCTCCTCGACAATGACACATGGGATCTCTTCCTCCCACCTACTAACACTAACATCGTCTCTGGCAAATGGGTATTTCGGCACAAGCTCAAGCCGGACGGTTATCTCGACCGCTACAAAGCACGTTGGGTGCTACGTGGGTTCTCTCAAGAGCACGACATCGACTTTGATGAGACTTTTAGCTTGGTGGTTAAACCGGCTACCATCCGGACTATTCTCTCCGCCGCCCTCTCCTCCAACTGGAAGGTCCATCAACTTGATGTGAAGAACGCCTTCCTTCATGGGAGACTCTCCGGGGTAGTCTTCTGTCACCAACCCACGGGTTTTGTTGACTCTGCGCGCCTGATCATGTGTGCCGCCTCAACCGAGCACTTTATGAGATGAAGCAAGCTCCTCATGCTTGGTATCATCGGTTTGCGACCTTCATCACTGCATTTGGCTTCACCTGCTCCAAGTCGGACACGTCTCTCTTCATCCTCTATGGCACCCACGGCATGACATACTTGCTCCTCTATGTCGACGACATCATCCTCATGGCCTCTTCCACGACCTTGCTCGAGCGCGTCGTTACCGCTCTCAGCGCTGAGTTCTCCATGACTAACATGGGTGAGCTTCATCACTTCCTCGACCTCGCCGTTCGACGTGATTCCCAGGGGTTGTTTCTCTCCCAGACCCAGTACGCCCTCAAGATTCTCGAGCATGCTGGCATGAGCTCCTGTCACCCCTCTTCCACCCTAGTGGATACCTCGCCGAAGCTTGCTGCCAATGTTGGTCTTCCGGTTGCTAATCCCTCAGCCTACCGCAGTCTGGATGCTACCCTCTAGTACCTGACATTCACTCGTCCTGACGTCGCCTACATCGTGCAGCAAATCTGCCTTCACATGCACGACCCTCGCGATCAGCACCTGACCTTGGTCAAACGAGTTCTTCAGTATGTCAAGGACACACATCGTCATGGTCTACAACTCATGCCTTCTTTGACAAATCGCCTCGTCGCCTACACCGACACGGATTGGGATGGCTGTCTGGACACTCGTCACTCCACCTCCGGCTACTATGTGTTCCTCGGCGACAACCTGATTTCTTGGTCCTCGAAGCGTCGGCATAGGGTATCTCACTCCAGTGACGAAGCGGAGTACCGGGTCGTTGCCAACGCCATCGCCGAAGCAAGTGAGCCAATTCCTCCAGGAGCTTCGTCGACCTCTTCCCAGTGCCACCGTCGTTTTCTGCGATAATGTGAGCGATGTCTACATGTCCATGAATCCAGTACAGCACCAACGGACCAAACACATCGAGATCGATCTCCACTTCGTTCGAGACCATGTTGCGTTGGGGCACTTTCGAGTTCTTCATGTGCCGTTAGCTCGACAATTCGCGGATATTTTCACCAAAGGCCTACCATCACCATTGTTCTTGGACTTCTGATCTAGTCTCAGCATCCGAGAATCTCCCATCGCGACTACAGGGATGTCAGGCAACCGAATTATGTATAGCAGATTCTGTATTTTCCTGCCACTTTTAGTGCCTGAGATTTTATAGACCATTATGTAGGCTATTATAGTTAGGATCACGTCTGATTGTTTACCGTGTTCATCTTGTAACTTGCCTACATATATGAGCTAACAAGAAACCCACTCATGTGGTCAGTCCTAAATCTATTCTATCAGTTACCACTCCGGAGTATGTTTGGCTGGTGAGTTCGAAGGTAACACTGGCGACGGAGCCACGAAGGCACCAGCGCTGGACGTGAGAGTGGCGGCGATGCTGGCAGCGTACGTCGTTTACATGGCAAGAAGACCTGAGTTTGTGTCTGGTGTTTAACACACGTCTTGTGAAACTTTGTCCGTCAAAATATCGAATGACATAGCTATTTGGTAAGATCGGTGTTCTCCTTTCCTTCATACTCATGAAACTAAAAATAAAAGCACGGCCAAAATTGACCAATACCCCTTAGAGCCTGCTTGAAATGTTGTTTTTTAAACAAAACTCCCGAATTACACGGAGCTTCTAGGTATAGCATCTTCACAAAATAAAAACGACAGGATTTTAGACGACAATCCAAGCGGGGCCTTAGAGTTTCGGAGGGCATGACAATGTATCGGTCAGTCTTCTTCTCGTGCACCTACAACTACGTGTCTCACGTGACATGAATCATGGCCACCTCGACGTGTGCAATCTGATCACCGGCACATGTAACGTGCCCCCACCCCCTCTCCTAAAGGGCAAGTTACATTTCAACACGTGTTCTTGTGCTATTCTAACCAATGGACATTGTTTTCCGAGACAACATCGGTGCGCCACGGCCCGAATGCTCGACCTTCTTCAAAGTGTTAATCATTGACAACATAGGCGAAAATTTTCAGAGTTACCACCTTTACATGTTCTCATCCGCTGACACTGAATGTAGCGCATTTGGGAGGTGCTTTAGTCATGAGGAGCACACCATGTTTTATCCACTCACTACAGGATACGCGCGCGTCACCCATCCTAATAATACTCCAGCTCCAACACGCTTAACTCCCTCGTTCCATCAGAATCTGTTTTCGCAAAGTAATTCATACATTGTTGTCAATACTATGATATCAATCCTATTAACTCTTATATCATCATGTCACATGTTTGTATTTTTTGAAATTATAAATAATTATTTAAGTAAACATTAATAAATAAGTAAAAATATTGTTGAATTCAAATAAAAATATAATAATTTTACTTTTTTGTATTTTTATATTTAATATGGAATAATTAATATCTTTAAATTCGTAAATCGGAATTCGACAAATAATATGTCTAAATTGATAAGAAAAATGAGAGGAATCCAAATATGATATCCATATAAAATAATTACAAACCCTCCATTTTTGAATTAGCTATTTGGTGGTTGCTTCAGAAAATCTCTCTTTTTGCGCTCGGAAAATGAAAAATATCTTTTGTGTGCGATGAAAAGGAAAACTTGCATTGGATCTTTGATAAAATAGCATATTGTGAACCTAAAAATGATTTTTATCAAAAAACATGAGCATCGGATAATGTACCTGTAGTTCTTATCTGACTCACTTCCTCCGATTCGGCAGGAATTTATCTTTTTACCAGAGGTGGACAGAAAGGTTTCTGATCCCCCTGTTGGTACATTGTCCATATAAGGTGGTTTACTATTTTTTGTAAAATGTGGTGGTAGCATTTTGAATTAGCCATTTGGTGGTTGCTTCACAAAATCGTCCGTTTTTTGTGCTCGGAAAAATGAAAAATGGCTTTTTGGTGCGAAAAAAAGGAAAACTTCCTCCTGCAACATTGTTCGTCATCCCATGATACATATCTATACACAATATGGGCATATTATCATAAACTATGCCTTGATTCTAGCCATAACATTGGTCATTTGACCCGAAAGCCAAGAAACCTCGAATGAGATAGGTCATTTTGTGAAGGTTTTTTTTGAGACATAATCAATATACCAAGTTTGATATTTTTCCTTCTAACTATGTCACATAATATGACACCAAGCGAAGGTTTCGCATTATTTCGATCGTTTTTGAATTTTTTATGCCCATTTTAAACTATCGTCAAACTTTGTCGAACGATGGGCATGAAGGTTCTTAGCTCGGGGCCGAGCCTCGCTAAACTTTCATTGGATCTTTGATAAAATAGCATATTGTGAACCTAAAAATGATTTTTGTAAAAAAACATGGGCATCGGATCATGTACCTGTAGTTCATATCTGAACCACTTCCTACCGATTCGGCAGGAATTTGTCTTTTTCACCAGAGGTAGACGGAAAGGTTTCAGATCCTCCTGTTGGGACATTGTCCATATAAGGTGGTATAGTATTTTTGTAAAATGTGGTGGTTGTATTTTGAATTAGCCATTTGGTGGTTGCTTCACAAAACCGTCCGTTTTTTGTGCTCGAAAAATGGAAAATGGCATTTTGGTGCGACAAAAAGGAAAACTTCCTCATGCAACATTGTTCGCCATCGCATGATGCACATGTATGCACAATATGGGGACATTATCATAAACAATGCCTTGATTCTAGCTATAACATTGGTCATTTGACCCGAAAGCTAAGAAACCTCAAATGAGATAGGTCATTTTGTGAAGGTTTTTTGAGACATAATCAATATACCAAGTTTGATATTTTTACTTCTTACTATGTCACATAATATGACACCACGCGAAGGTTTCATATTGTTTCGATCGTTTTTGAATTTTTTATGCCCGTTTTAAACTATCGTCAAACTTTGTCGAACGACGGGCATGAAGATTCTTAGCTCGGGGCCGAGCCTCGCTAAAATTTCATTGGATCTTTGATAAAATAGCATATTATGAACCTAAAAATGATTTTTGTAAAAAAACATGGGCATCGGATCACGTACATGTAGTTCATATCTGACCCACTTCCTACCGATTCGGTAGGAATTTGTCTTTTTCACCAGAGGTGGACGAAAAGGTTTCAAATCCCCTTATTGGGACATTGTCCATATAAGGTGGTTTAGTATTTTTGTAAAATATGGTGGTAGTATTTTGAATTAGCTATTTGGTGGTTGCTTCACAAAACCGTCCGTTTTTTGTGCTCGGAAAATGGAAAATGGCTTTTTGGTGCGACAAAAAGGAAAACTTCCTCCTGCAACATTGTTCGCCATCCCATGATGCACATTTATGCACAATATGGAGATATTATCACAAACTATGTCTTGATTCTAGCTATAACATTGGTCATTTGACCCGAAATCTCAGAAACCTCGAATGAGACAGGTCATTTTGTGAAGATTTTTTTGAAACATAATCAATATACTAAGTTTGATATTTTTCCTTCTAACTATGTCACATATTATAACACCACGCGAAGGTTTTGCATTGTTTTGATTGTTTTTGAATTTTTTATGCCTGTTTTAAACTATCGTCAAACTTTGTCGAACGGCGGGCATGAAGATTCTTAGCTCGGGGCCGAGCCTCGCTAAACTTTCATTGGATCTTTGATAAAATAGCATATTATGAACCTAAAAATGATTTTTGTAAAAAAACATGGGCATCGGATCACGTACATGTAGTTCATATCTGACCCACTTCCTACCGATTCGGCAGGAATTTGTCTTTTTCACCAGAGATGGACGGAAAGGTTTTAAATCCCCTTATTGGGACATTGTCCATATAAGGTGGTTTAGTATTTTTGTAAAATATGGTGGTAGTATTTTGAATTAGCTATTTGGTGGTTGCTTCACAAAACCGTCCGTTTTTTGTGCTCGAAAAATAGAAAATGGCTTTTTGGTGCGACAAAAAGGAAAACTTCATCCTGCAATATTGTTCGCCATCCCATGATGCACATGTATGCACAATATGGAGACATTATCACAAACTATGTCTTGATTCTAGCTATAACATTGGTCATTTGACCCGAAAGCCAAGAAACCTCGAATGAGACAGGTCATTTTGTGAAGGTTTTTTTTAAACATAATCAATATACTAAGTTTGATATTTTTCCTTCTAACTATGTCACATATTCTAACACCACGCGAAGGTTTCGCATTGTTTTGATTGTTTTTGAATTTTTTATGCCTGTTTTAAACTATCGTCAAACTTTGTCGAACATCGGGCATGAAGATTCTTAGCTCGGGCCCAAGCCTCGCTGAACTTGCATTGGATCTTTGATAAAATAACATATTATGAACCTAAAAATGATTTTCGTAAAAAAACATGGGCATCGGATCATGTACCTGTAGTTCATATCTGACTCACTTCCTACCGATTCGACAGGAATTTGTCTTTTTCACCAGAGGTGAACGGAAAGGTTTCAGATGCTCCTGTTGGGACATTGTCCTATAAGGTGGTCTAGTATTTTTGTAAAATGTGGTGGTAGTATTTTGAATTAGCCATTTGGTGGTTGCTTCACAAAACCGTCCGTTTTTTGTGTTCGGAAAATGAAAAATGGCTTTTTGGTGCGACAAAAAGGAAAACTTCCTCCTGCAACATTGTTCGCCATCCCATGATGCACATGTATGCATAATATGGGGACATTATCACAAATTATGCCTTAATTCTAGCTATAACATCGGTCATTTGACCCGAAAGCCAAGAAACCTCGAATGAGATTTGTCATTTCGTGAAGGTGTTTTTAAGACATAATCAATATACCAAGGTTGATAATTTTATTTCTAACTATGTCATATAATATAACACCACGCGAAGGTTTCGCATTGTTTCGATCTTTTTGAATTTTTTATGCCCGTTTTAAACTATATATAATGTTTTATGTTTCACTTAATTTTTATTTACAAATGTGTAATATTTGAGTGTAGATAGACAGATCTTATTTTCTGCAAATTTTGATATATTATTTGTATTTTCCTGAATTAGAATGATTTAGTTATGATTTTTCAAAGTTTAATGAGGTAAAATAAAAAATAGCTACGTCGAGGGCAGCCGTCGACGTAGCATAGGATATGCCGAGGGCAATTCTACGCCGACGACTGCTTGGCGGGGCTGGCCTGAACTATGGCTACTCCGACGGTCCTGACGTTTGGCCGTCGGCGTAGCTTCCTATTCCTGTAGTGACTTAATTGTGGCGCTATTGTGTGTCATGGCATGGCACACCGGCTCTATTGGGGCATGCCGAGCTATTATACTATGAGTGTGAGCGGAGAGAGTGGCCGCATCTCACCGATGAAGGTCCACAGTGACGATCGTCCGGATGGTCTTTACATCACACCTTGGCTTAGCACCGCAACCGACACGAAGATCTCCCTGCTATTCCTATGTGAAGCACTTGTCCAGGAAAACCTCTGGGTGGATACATTGACACAACAAAGGGGCAACAAGGGCGAGGTTACCATAGAATGGGTCCGCACTCGGACAGTCGAGCTAAAAGTACCTAAGCAAAGATTCATTAGTAGAGAGGATTGCAAGTACATGAGTGAAAAGAGCGGCACACTGCTTTTCATGGACTCTAACTGGCTCGTGTATATTGCTGATCTCGAGACTAGACAATTTGAGGAGGTGACATTCCAGTTTTGTGGCCTTGACTGTTATGCGACTATGGTGCCTGTATAGATCGAGTGGCTGGCCTTCTTAATGTCTCGGCTTGGTGTACGGTCGTGCTAGTATGTAGCTACTATATGCTCCAAGGCATTCACCCATAATCTGCTCAAGATTGTACTGTAGCTTTTATGTACTCGTTAGAGCTGGACCGTTGTTTAATTTGAGCATGTCATAGTTGTTGAGATTCACGATTAGATGAGGGAGAATGTCCATGAATCACTCAAGAACATCATCACCTCTATTTCTTTCTTGGGTGTTAGTATTTGTACACGATGTAGGGATTACAGGGAGAGGAACCCAGAAATAGAGGTGATGATGTTCTTGAGTGATTCATGTACCTTCTCCCTCATCTAATCGTGAATCTCAACATGGTATCAGAGCGGGCTGATCTAGAGTGACTTCTTGTGCAGTTTTGGTCCACATCGTGGTGCGTATTGCCAAGTTGCGCCGCCTTTGTGCTGCGTCGTCGCCGTCGCCAATCGCTGCTGTGTTTCGGGCTGCGCAGTCGCCTTTGTGCCGCGTCGTCTCCGTGCTGTTTATGCTCTTTAAGGATTAGAGTCTCTCACAATCCTTCCCGTCGCCATCATCTGGATGTCTTGGAGCAGAACAGAGGAAGTGGGAGATTTTCCATCTCAGGTATAAATCCTCTCTAGTCTGAAAGGTGCTGCGGTGGATTGAATCTTCTTGGTCTGCACTGATTTTTGGGAGAGGACTGGGACTATTTGGTTGCTGAATCTTGAGTGAAGCTGCTACAATTTTTTCTGAATATTGTGTGAAGTTGCTGTAATTTTGTAGCTGAATCATGTGAGAACCTAGCAAAGATTCTAGTGTGGAGAAACTCTGTAAAAGTATGCAGAGAATGCTTACTCAGTTGATGGAGCAAGCACAGGTAAAGGTTAGCACTACTTCAGAAGTTCAAAAGGTCGACCTAGAACCAAATCCTGTTAAACTAACAGGTCCTAGTGATTGTTACTTCAGTTGGACACGTAATGCCTCCTTGGTACTGGAATCCCATGGTTTACACAAATTTCTAAATGAAGATGAGAAGAAACCAGAAGAAATACTGCAAGAGCAATGGGAACAAAATCATAAGCGTGTCATGGTGTGGTTGCTAAGATCTATGGAGAAATCTGTCCGAGAACAAGTTTAGAACTTCAAAACTGCAGCTGAAGTCTGGAAGTGCATCGAAAAACAATTTTCTAGTAAGTCCAACAATATGAAGGTCACCAGGATTCTCCATGAAATGACACATATTAAGCAAGACCAAAAAATGGTCACTGAGTATGCAGAAGAAATTAAGAAGCTTTACAGAGATCTAGAGTTCTTTAGACCATTCCAATTAACCACATGATCCTAGGGACTTGCTTCTTCTTCGAGAGTGGTTTGAACCACTACTCGTACAAGTTTTTCTAGAGGGCCTGAATCCAGAGTTCAACCTCCGGTCCGAAATGATTTGGGCAGCCACTGACTGGCCTACCTTGGAGCAAGCTATCGCAAGTATCCTAGAGGAAGAAACCCGTCTGGCAAGCAAGTACTCGACCACTCAGTTACATGGTGATAATCGTGCTGCACTCACTCAGGCTCGGACATCTTCTGCTCGTAATATTGATCAAGCTAATGCCAATAAGTTTGGTTATAAAAAGAGGAGCAGAGTGGTGTGTGATCATTGCAAGAAACTAGGTCATGTGAAGAAAGATTGCTTCGAGTTAGTCGGTTATCCTACTGGTTGGCAGCAAAGACATATCAATAAGTACAACATGGCCAATAATCATGATAAGAAGCAAGAAAGGGCTCACTTCACATCATCTACAGAAGGGTTATCACCAATTGCTCTATAAGCACTTGAAGAATTTAAGGCCAAATTCATTTTTTTGGAAATGGGCGCTTTATTACTCATAGCAATGTTTACACCCGGTCTCTGCATAACTATGATGCACATAGCCGATCACTTACAAAACTTGCAACCATAACAAAAGTATTAAAAGTAGACAAACATGCAGATAGCATAGCGTCCTCTAAACTATGACATGTCTATTCGTAGATCATGTTGTCATACATGTTGGGAGAAAATATCCCTCGTCGTGGTCTCCAATCGTGTACACCACTCCACAACAAGTCGCGGAACTCCATACGTTGGAGAGTAGTCCATGATCGGAGGATAGTCGTAGCTCGAAAGATACCCTGCAGAGGAGAAGACACCATGTTATTAAAACTCTTGTCATTTCTACATAGCCAAAGCGACCATATAATCACAAGTGCTCCCACCCTAAACACAGTCTCATATTTATTCTCAATCCCATGCAACCTGTTGCCAAAAACATTGGCAACCGAGGAAGGGGGAGATAAACCAGAGGCTCCTTGGATGATTGACAATATAGCACGAGCAAATTTACATTGGAAGAATAAATGTCTAATTGTCTCATTATGATGACAAAAAACATATTGTGTACTTCCATGCCAATTCCTCTTAACAAGATTATCTTTTCTTAGAATTACCCCTTTACGAAGGTACCAAGCAAGGACCTTCGTTTTTACGGGTATTTTCATTTTCCAAATTTTACTATTATCATCAAATGGAATATCTGGTTGGATCAAAGCTCTATACAGAGAATCAACAGAAAATTTACCACTCTGGAGTAATTTCCTTTTGAATTCTTCCACACCCTCCGACAGCTGTATCGTGGATAGTCTCAATAAGAGATTGTTCCAGGATAGTAGTCTAGGGTCTATGAGACTTCTTCTGAAAGAGACATTAGGAGGGTTGGAATCCATTACCATGGAAAGCGTGTCCCCTTTATGCCTAAGAATCGAATATAGAGCAGGATATTATTCACTAAGGGAGGTTTGGCCAAGCCATTTATCTTCCCTGAATCTGATCTGTGATCCATCCTTAATACTGAAAACTACAAAATGGAAGAAATGTTTTTGGATGCCATTAGCCCAGCCTAAAAGTGTGAATCACCGGGTTTCCAGATCACTTGGGACACAGCTTTGGAACCAATATACTTCCTCCATAAAATGGTTTGCCAGACACCTTCTTCAGTAATAAGTTTGAACAACCATTTACCTAGGAGTGTAGTGTTTTTGACTTTCAAGTTATGTATGCCAAGTCCACCATATTCATTTGGTCGGCAAACCACGTTCCATTTGGCCAGTCAATACTTTTTTCTCATTATCCCCTTGCCAAAACAACCTTGAGCAAAAATAATCCACTTTCTTAAAGACCCCTTTCGGTATTTGAAAGAATGAGATCATATACAGTTCCATGTTTTTAAGTACTAAATTAATGAGCACAAGTCTTCCACCAAGAGATAATAATTTTCCTTCCCAACTATTAAGACATTTTAGTCTTTCCTCAACGAGTTTCCATTCAGCTATCGTGATACGTTGATAATGTATCAGTATTCCTAGATAGTTAATAGGAAATTGTCCATGACCACAGCCGAATAACTCAGCATATAGATGGGCATCGTTGTTGGCCTCACTAAAGCAGTACGAATCACTTTATGGAAGTTAATTTTCAATCTCGAGAGTTGCTCTAATGCTGATAATGTTAATTTCAGATTCTTAGCTTTCTCAAGATCATGTTCCATAAATAGGATTGTATCGTCCGCATATTTAAAGATTGAGAGACCACCATCTACCAGATGGGGAACTAATCCTTCAATTTGGCCATCAGCCTTAGCCCCCTCAATAAGGATTGTTAACATACCAGCCACTATATTAAATAGTACAGGCAGCAGTGGATCCCCTTGTCTTAGTCCTTTATTTGTCTGAAAGTATTTGCCTATGTCATCATTGACATTTATAGCAACACTACCACTAGATACAAAAGACTGTATGAGAGCATGCCACTCCTCCGAATTTTTTTTCATACGGAGTCTTTGCTGAAGGAAAGACAAGTTAACTTTATCATATGCCTTCTCAAAGTCAATCTTGAACAATACACCATTCAATTTATTTGAGTGTATTTCATGGATAGTTTCATGTAGAGTTACTACACCATCTAGGATGTTTCTTCCTTGCATGAAAGCTATTTGAGAAGGCCGTACAACATGATCTGCTATAGAGTTTAGCCTAATCATAGCAGCCTTTGTAAAAAATTTAATACTTACATTAAGAAGGCAGATTAGACGATACTGTTGTATTCGTTCTGCATTATTAACTTTAGGGAGTAAAATAATGTTACCAAAGTTTAGTCTAAACAGGTCTAACCGACCTTCATGTAAACTCTGAAACAATTGCATTAGGTCTTTCTTGATAACTTCCCAGAATTTCTGATAAAAATCCGCTGGAAAGCCGCCAGGACCTGGTGCTTTGTTATGTTTCATTTGGAAAACAACTTTCTTGACCTCATCCTCCGTATAAGGGGCGGTTAGAAAGTTGTTTTCGTCAACAGAAACTTGGCAAATATCATCTGTTTGGGATTCATCCAGCGAGAAAGATTTTTTTGGCGATGCCCCAAACAAGGATTTATAGTACTTTGTAATGTAAGATTTCTGCTCTTGTCCCTCAATCATACCTTCATCCTGAAATAAAAAGTGAATAAGTTTCTTCTTATGATTTTCATTGGCAACAACATGGAAGTATCTAGTATTCGCATCTCCTTGAAGTATGAATTTCTCTTTTGAGCGTTGGTACCATTTGAGTTCTTTCTCATGAAGAATTCTGGCAATTTACGCATTCGATTGCTTCTTAAGCTCAATCTCAGATGCAGTTAAAAGCCTTATTTCCGCGGAATCCTCTAAATCGTCAATAATAGATGAAAGGCGTATGTTTTCTTTTTTCAGGATACCAGCTGTATGTCTGGCCCAACCACGAAAGGATTTGTGTAATGCCCGTATTTTGTTATTCTATTGCTGTATAGGCGTTTGACCATCCACCGTTTTCCCAAATATCTTTCACCATCTCAAGAAAGCCATCCCGTTCAATCCATCCAAGTTCAAATTTGAAATTATGTTTGAATTTACATGGTGGTGTTCCAACAGATAAAAGTAATGGAGAATGATCTGACAAAGCCTCAGTACGCTCTAGAGCCCCAATAGTTACCATAGGGAATTTATCTTTCCATTGGGTATCCATAAGCACTCTATCCAATTTTTCGTATGTCGGCTCTGGGAGACTATTAGCCCAAGTGAACTGTCTCCCTACCATAGTAACCTCTCTTAAGTTCAAGATGTCAATGACAACATTAAACATGAAATGCTAATGTTTGTCGAAACGACCCCGACTTTTCTCATGAGGGAATCTTAGCAAGTTGAAGTCCCCATCTATAAGAATAGGGTACAGGTTATCCTTAGTCAGATTTACCAACTCACGCAAAAAGTCAGCCTTATAAATATCCTGGGCAGCCCCATAGACAGCGACTAGAGACCATGTGAAATAATCAACCTTGTTGTGGATATGGAGTTTAATAAAAAATCTCCAACCGAACTGGCCAATACTTCAATAGTCTCATATCTGACGCCTAACAGGATCCCCCTAGATCTACCATGAGGCGGACGTGACACCCACGTAAAGTCCACTCCACCATAAAGGCTATTGAGCTGAGCTTGTGAGAAATCACGTCTACCAGTCTCAGAAATGCCCAAAAAATCCAAGTTATGGTCTCTCACACAATTGGAAAGAACAAATGTTTAGTCAAGTCACGAAGACCTCTTCTATTTGAAAACATGTCATTCATTGAGAAACAATAGGAGTTTTGGATACACGGGGCCTCTTCTGAGACTTTTGGCTCTTTGTTTTACTACCGGAGGCTTTAAGCTCAAATAATGAACCCAATCCAGTCTCATCAAAGCCCACTTCCGACACTTCACCAAATAAGTGAGAGAGTAGTTGACCATCTACTATGGCATGCAACTCCTTCTTCTCAATTGGTAAAGCATCAGGCAAAACCAAGACCTTAGGAGTAACCGTTAAACGGTCAACCTCCATATGTCTTAGCACACTACTAGAAAAATGAACTTGCTTTACTGAGTTACCTAAACAGACTCTAACATTTACAAGCTTATTAACAATAATAGGAGTATAAAAAGATAAAAAATATTTTGAAGGACTCTTTATACCCTTAGCATCGAGATTCAACTCCGCCTTCCTGTGCACAGCCTTGACCATTGAGTCCTCGTTCATAGCTGACGCCCCAAAAGCATCGGTCACATGCCGAAGGCAAGGCCAAACTCATGTCAGCAACTGCGGAAGGACCGCATGAAGCGTCTAGCTCGAATAGTAAAGAAGGTGATAACCCTTCAATTACTCCATGGATAATTGATTCCGATGCTACAAACCATATGACAGACTCACCAAGGTATTTCTCATCATACACACCCCGATCAGGAAGAGATCGAGTCCGTATTGCTGATGGATCTTTGGCCCCCATAATGGGTTTTGGGACAGTCAATTGTGCATCATCTTTACCTTTGAATTTTGTCTTACATGTTCCCGACTTTCCTAAGAATTTATTATCAGTCAGTTCCATTACAAAGTCATTGAATTCTGGAGCTTGGTTTGAGCCAAAATTCTGCGTGTTACAGGATCTGAAGTCAGGAAGGATACTTGGGACTGGAACTGAATGTGACGACTTGTATTACCTTTAAAACACACCAAGCCCAGTTGCACTCAGTACAAGAAGTGTCACGTCTACAGATGAGCTACTTTTAGTCCACTATAGGCTAGGGACCTATCTTTCCGGTCTCTAGCTCATATGTTTCCATCTTATTTTGAATCATGTTGCAAAGTGGACCTTGTTTGTGAGGTGTATGATCTAGCTAAACACACGAGAGCTAATTATCCTAGTAGTGGTGAAAGATGTAAACTGCCTTTTGAAGTAGTGCATTCTGATGTTTGGGGACCTTCTGAGGTTTATTATATACATCCCATGGTAATTTACGAGTTGAGTGCTACACTAATGTTGATTGGACAGGTTCACTAGATGATAGGAGATAAACTTCTGGCTACTGCACTTTTGTTGGAGGCAACCTTGTGACCTGGCGCAGCAAGAAGCAGAACGTGGTGGCTAAATCTATAGCTGAAGCAGAGTTCTGAGCTATGGCACAAGGGGTATGTGAAGTGCTTTGGTTGAAAATCTTATTAATGGAGTTGAGTTTATTTAAAGATAAGCCAATTCTATTATACTGTGATAATAAAGCTGCCCTTGATATTGCCCATAATCTTGTGCAGCATGATCGAACGAAACACATAGAAATTGATAGACATTTTATCAAGGAAAAGCTGGACCTTGGAATCACCTGCATGCCACATGTGAGTTCTTCTAATCAACTTGCTGATATATTTACTAAGGGCCTATCAGGAAAAGTATTTTCTACCTTATGTGGCAAGATGGGACTTCATGATGCATTTTCTCCATCTTGAGAGGGAGTGTTGTAAGATGTACTTAAATGTGAATAGAAAATTAGTTAGAGGATGGAAATGTAAAAAATTACATGTAAATATCTAAGGGAACAGAGAGAATAAAGTAAAAGCTTCAGTTCCTCTCATGTAATCCCTACATCCTGTACAAATACTAACACCCAAGAAAGAAATAGAGGTGATGATGTTCTTGAGTGATTCATGGACCTTCTCACTCATCTAATCATGAATCTCAACAATTAATAGTACATATCGGCATAAGTTTTATTTTACTATTGTCATATATGGTATATGTACCCGAACTGATCCGTGTTTATGTTTCTACGGTTGTTGTGTTTCTTGCCCACAATGCACGACTAGGGCATTAGTGAATCCGCTAAAATACAGGAGCTCCGATTGAAGGTTGCCAGAACCCTTCCTACTGAATCCCGCCACTGAGGTACTAAGCTTGTATCGAATTTCCGGTTAATTTGCAGAGTGAGCCCGATCGAGCACCGGTTTTCCGTCAAGTGGACAGTGAGTTGGCATATGTCTGCGATGAATCAACAAAGGCTTGATATCATGTTTCAAAAATTTCGTGGACTTCTCTCGAATGGATTTGAGATTTCGTTTTACATTATGATTTCAGAAAGACATCTACCACTACTGATATTTCCGAAATTCTGGTCACGCTTTCTCTGCGGCCGTGTGGGCAGAAGTTTCACTTGAATTTTATCTGAAATCCAACTAAAATTTGAGAAAACTTCATATTCTACCCAAATCTGCTTCCATCAAATTATTTAAGAAACGTTTGCAGCAGTTCGCAGGTCATTTCTTTCACTTTTTCTTCGTCCAACTGCAACCTATGCTTCTACCTCACAAATCAAAACTATGCTCACTTATTTCTGGGGACATACAGGGTGCACTAGAACGTTGAGGTGTGCTAGTGCACTAGCATAGGTTTAACATTTTAATTGTCTTGAACAAATCTAATAAAACGTACCAACAACACTCATACAACATGCGCATATCATGTCACAAAATTTGGAGTTCAAATGAAATGCACGGCTCATTGTTTTCCATGACTTTGGCTAGCATTGTACATAGTAGTTAGACCCTATTTATTTTTGATGTCTATATCTTGTATCCCCTGTTTAAGTTTAAATAGATTTTTCTGTGGGGCTGCTGTAGGGCTGTCAACGAGCCGAACTCGAGCGAACATTGTTAGGCTCGAGCGAGCCTAGGTTGACCTTCGAGCCTACATCTAAGCTCGAGTTCGGCTCGACCAAAGCTCGAGTAGGCTTGATCTCGGTTCGTTGAAGCTCGGTAAGAAAATTTTAGTACATCCAAAGATAGACATGCAGCTACATAGCAAGAAAATAGTAAAGCTTGAAACGGAATAGCAGAAATGGATCGAGTCTCATATAATAGTAATACAGTGCCAACATGCCAGCATAATAATTTTAGCAGTCTTACAGCAGATGGAATACAATAGCAGTCTCAATTTTGCGGCTGTACAAAACTCATGAGCTTTATCGAACTGTTTGAGTTCGGCTCGTCTAAGCTCGCGAGCTCGAAAACAGGCTCGAGTTTGGTTTGTTAGAGAGACGAATCAAGCTCGAGCCGAGCTGTTAACGCGCCGAACTCGCACAGTTTGTCAAATCCGAACTTTTTTGATAGCCCTAGGCTGCTGCCACACAGCTCTTGGTAGAAAGAAACATCCAAAGAAATTTTTGCTAAAATATTACATGAGGTTATATCTGGTTCAACCCTAGTATTTGACAAAACTAATGTTCAAGCCTGGATCACTCAAAACTTTAGTGGTTGAAGTCCAAAGTGGTTGCTAAAGGTTACTTCTCCAACACTCATGCAAAAGCAATCAATTAAAACAACTGGATGTGAAATCCTAAAGATGCAATAACCAGAGTAGAGGGGTTGTAATCACAACATAACTACCCTGACGTAAATACTGCGACTATATTAAATGTCCTGCATGTACCAGGGACAGTTCAAGTAAACTTGCTTACATCAACCAGAAAAGTCTAATACCAAATATATATAGAGCTAATTGCACCGGATGTACACAAACTTGTTTCTTGCGTGTAAATTGGTACAACAACTTGTAACTTGTGGTCAACTAGTACAGAAACTTGTCACCCGGGTGCAAACTGCCCCCAAATGGACCTCGGACATACATATGGCATAGTTGCTTTTTTGCAAAAACCCTTGGAACTTTTTCTATCTCAAGCGTGGTCTTCTCTTTATCTCAAATCCATCGTGCAGTGATGACATGCACAGTCTGTCCATGCTATGTCGTTGTCTTCAGAGTCCAGACTGCCTTTGAGGAGCACAGCGGGAGACTACATAGAGAGCCTCCACACCCATGTAGCTGCTTCAACGCTAGAAACAACACCCGAGGTCGCCCTCGCGTGGCCAGTGCCGGCGCAGGGGCACCACCCACTAGTGGAAACGAGGCCTTTGGTTGAGGTCGGAAATGGGCTCTACGAACCGGTGTTAAAGGGGGTGCCCGTACCAGCGTGGCCCGTGCAGCAAAAGGAGCACCCCCTTTAACACCGATTCGTGCCACGAACCGGTGTTAAAGGCCCTGCACCAGTGGGCCGTGCAACCCCCCTTTAACACCGGTTCGTGGGTGTTAAAGGGGGGGGCTATATATACCACACCGCAGCCCCCCCTCTTCCATTTTTTCACTCTCTCATTTTGGATCCTAGCAAGAGGGTGAGATGTGTGCTAGTTTGTGTTTTTTTCCTATGCACAAGAGGTGTTCGGTGAAATGTCCGAGAGCTCGAAATAAGTTTTCTCGTTACTCTTTCCTTCTCGGTCTAGGTCGGCAACTTTATCCTTTTATGAATCATTGATGTACTATATATAAATGGTCATCTCTCTATTAATTTTTGATATACTATATATTAATGCAGATGAACCGGCAATGGATGTACGGTGACCGACGCACTTCCGAGTACATTACGGGCCTCAAAAATTTCATCGTTGTGGCTAATGCAAATCGTGGTCACAATGGTTTTATGTGTTGTCCGTGTGTTCACCGTCAAAACAAGAAAGACTACTCAAATACCAGAACCATTCACGCCCACCTGCTTCGATCCGGTTTCATGCCCAACTATAATTGTTGGACCAAGCACAGAGAAAAAGGGGTTGTGATGGAAGACAACGAAGAAGAAGAGGATGATGACAACTTTCATAATATGTATCCTGAATATGATGATACTGCAACGGGGGTAGATAATGAAGATCAAGAGGCAGCAGATGGGCCCGCTGATGACGATCTTGGTCGGGCCATTACTGATGCAAAGGAAGAATGTGAAACTGAAAAGGGGAAAGAGAAGCTGGAGATGTTAAAGGATCACAAAACATTGTTGTACCCAACTTGCGAAGATGGCCACAAAAGTACCACACTGGATTTGCTGCAATGGAAGGCAGAGAACGGTGTGACTGACGGCACATTTTCAAAGTTGTTGGTAAAAATGAAGAATCTGCTTCCAAGAAATAATGAGTTGCCCGACAGTACATACCAAGCAAAAAAGGTTGTCTGCCCTCTAGGATTAGACGTGCAGAAGATACATGCCTGTATTAATGACTGCATCCTCTACCGCGGTGAGAAGTACGATAATTTGGATGCATGCCCGGTATGCACTGCACTGCGGTATAAGATTAGACAAGACGATCCTGGCGATGTTGAGGGCGAGGCCCCTAAGAAGAAGGTTCCTGCCAAGGTTATGTGGTAGGCTCCTATAATACCACGGTTAAAACGTCTCTTCAGAAATAAAGAGCATGACAAGTTGTTGCGATGGCACATGGAAGACCGTAAGAAAGACGCGATGTTGAGACACCCCGCTGATGGGTCACAGTGGAGAAAAGTCGAGCGAGAGTACCCGGACTTCGCACGTGACGCAAGGAACTTAAGATTTGGTCTAAGTACAGATGGCATGAATCCTTTTGGTGAGCAGAGCTGTAGTCACAGCACCTGGCCTGTGACTCTATGTATCTATAACCTTCCTCCTTGGTTGTGCATGAAGAGGAAGTTCATTATGATGCTAGTGCTCATCCAAAGCCCGAGGCAACCCGGCAACGACATTGATGTGTACCTAAGGCCATTAGTTGAAGAACTTTTAAAGCTGTGGGCCAAACCAGGTGTACGTATGTGGGATGAGCACAAAGAGGGTCCATTTGACCTACGAGCGTTGATTTTTGTAACCATCAATGATTGGCCTGCTCTTAGTAACATTTCAGGGCAGACAAACAAGGGATACAATGCATGCACACACTGTTTAGATGAGACTGAAAGTGTATATTTGGAGAAATGTAAGAAGGTTGTGTACCTAGGGTATCGTCGATTTCTTCCGAACCTGCATCCAGTAAGAAAGAAAGGCAAGCATTTCAAATGTCTGGCAGAACCCCGGAGGAAGCCTGTCCTCCGTACCGGTGAGGAGGTATTTTGTATGGTCAAGGACCTAGAAGTAATTTTTGGAAAAGGTCCTGGCAGTCTATCTGTTCCGAATGACGATGCCGGACACGCGCCCATGTGGAAGAAGCAATCTATATTCTGGGACCTACCCTATTGGAAAGTCTTAGAGGTCCGTTCTTCAATCAACGTGATGCACGTGACGAAGAATGTTTGCGTGAACCTGCTACGCTTCCTAGGAGTGTATGGGAAGACAAAATATACACTGAAAGCACAGCAGGACCAACAACATATGAAAGACCCTGAAGAGCCTATGCATCCTGAGAACGAGAAGGGTAAACGATACCACTTAACTCCTGCCAGCTACGCTCTTACCAAAGCAGAGAAGGAAATCTTTTTTGAATGCTTGAGTAGTATCAAGGTCCCGTCTGGCTTCTCGTCGAATATAAAAGGAATAATAAATATGGCAGAGCAAAATTCTAAAACCTAAAGTCTCATGACTGCCACGTGATTATGACACAATTGCTTCCGATTGTATTGAGGGGGCTTCTACCTGAAAATGTTCGAGTACCCATTATGAAGCTATGTGCATTCCTCAATGCAATATCTTAGAAGGTAATCGATCCAGAAAGCCTACCAGGGTTACAGACAGATGTGGCTCAATGTCTTGTCAGCTTTGAGTTGGTGTTCCCACCATCCTTCTTCAATATTATGACGCATCTCCTGGTTCACCTAGTAGAAGAGATTGCCATTCTCGGTCCTGTATTTCTACACAATATGTTCCCCTTTGAGAGGTACATGGGAGTATTAAAGAAATATGTCCATAACCGTAGTACGCCAGAAGGAAGCATCTCCAAGGGCTATGTAACAGAGGAGGTCATTGAGTTCTGTGTTGATTTTATTCTTGACCTTAAGGCGATTGGTGTTCCAGAATCACGACATGAGGGGAGGCTGCGTGGAAAAGGCACCCTAGGATGTAAAGCAATGATATATAGGGACGGGAATTCTCTCAATCAAGCACACTACACGGTTTTACAAAGATCTATCTTGGTTGCCCCGTATATCAATGAACACAAGAATTTAATACGCCTCAAACACCCGGGATAGTCTGATGAATGGATTATAAGTGAACACATGGCGAGTTTTGGTGGCTGGCTGCAAAGACTTCTCACGAATAACACCACTGTTGGGGATCAGCTGTACTTGTTGGCCAGGACACCATCTTCGACTGTATGTACTTTCCAAGGGTACGAGATAAATGGGAATACATTTTACACGATAGGCCAAGATAAAAAGAGCACCAACCAAAACAGTGGTGTCCGCTTCGATGCAGCAGAAGACAATGGGCAAAATACCACGTATTATGGGTTCATAGAGGAGATATGGGAACTTGACTATGGACCTAATTTTAAGGTCCCCTTGTTTCGATGCAAATGGGTCAAGCTAATAGGAGGAGGGGTTCAGGTAGACAACAAGTACGGAATGACAACAGTGGATCTCAACAATCTTATGAAGGTAGACAAGAACTTAGACGAACCATTCGTCTTAGCCAATGATGTGGCTCAGGTTTTCTATGTGAAGGACATGTCTACCAAACCGAAAAAAGAAAAAATAAGCAAACCGATACATCACATGATGAGCCAAAGCGTCACATAGTTCTTTCAGGGAAAAGAAACATCGTGGGAGTGGAGGACAAGACAAACATGTCAGAAGATTATAATAAGTTTGATGAAATTCTGCCCTTCAGAGTGAAGACTGACCCAACCATCCTGTTAAACGGTGCTGATACTCCATGGTTACGACCGACGCGATCATAAGATTGACTATATGTATTAATTGAGCCATTTTTGGAACACATATGTATCTCAACATGGAAATAAATGTCATATTTCTTCTGTTAACAGTATATGTATTAAATGAGCCATTTTTCTTCCCGCCATTTTCTTCCCGCCAGTTCTTCCCGCCATTTCTTCCCGCCAGTTTTTCCCGCCAGTATATGTAGGGTTGGCCTCCATTGTCATTGCACATCTCTAGACTCATATCTGCAACCTCATCACCCTTTCCCATGGCTTTCACCGTAGCACTAACCCCCAGAGAGGCGGAGGCGCTTTGCGCCTCGAATTACCCCTGCCCGTCGGGCTACCGTGTCCCCGTCGGCTGGATGCTGAGCGCCGGAGGCGTGCCGGTTCCTCCTTTCCCTCTAGGTGTGGCGCGCCGGATGGTCATCATGAACCACTACTACTTCGAGCTCACGCCGGAGCAGCGGAGGAATCCCAGATGGCATCCCGACTATTTCCCTACTTGGGAAGCCTTCTTCGGGGATCCGCGTGAGAGGGCGCTCGCCAGGCACGAGAAGGACGGCCCACCTCCTCCGAACTTCAACGAGGCCGGCCGGCGGCTGTGGTGGCGCAGTCGGACTCTCCAGAGCGTCATGGCCTACGACACTGTCGCCGACTCTAACCCCCGTCTCCGCTACCCTCAAGTCCAGCCCACGCGTACTCCTCAGCCTTCAAGGTTCAATTACGCCGACCCCGACGACGACAGCGACGAAGGCCATGGCGAGTATGACGACTATAGTGGCGAGTATTACAGGTGTAGGTAGGAGCATGACTGAATCACTCCAACATTCCAAAACAAGTTCAGCCTATTATGACTTAATCTAGCCATGTATCTTAATTTTCAGTTCTTTTATGTATCTTAATTTTTAGTCGTGCTTTATGTAACTTACTATTAGTTGCATTATGTACTTTAATTCCAGTTCTATCATAATAAAAATAGCAAACTTGGTATATTTATTATGTCTCAAAAAAACCTTCACAAAATGACCTATCTCATTCGAGGTTTCTTGGCTTTCGGGTCAAATGACCAATGTTATGGCTAGAATCAAGGCATAGTTTGTGATAATGTGGCCATATTGTGCATACATGTGCATCATGGGATGGCAAACAATGTTGCAAGAGGAAGTTTTCCTTTTTGTCGCACCAAAAAGGCATTTTCCATTTTTCGAGCATAAAAAACGAACGGTTTTGTGAAGCAACCACCAAATGGATAATTCCAAAAACTACCACCACATTTTACAAAAATAATAGACCACCTTATATGGACAATGTACCAACAGGGGGATCTGAAACCTTTCTGTCCACCTCTGGTGAAAAAGATAAAATTTCTGCCGAATCGGCAGGAAGTGGGTCAGATATGAACTACAGGTACATGATACGATGCTCATGATTTTTTACAAAAATAATTTTTAGGTTCACAATATGCTATTTTATCAAAAATCCAATGCAAGTTTAGTGAGGCTTGGCCCCGAGCTAAGAATCTTCATGCCCGTTGTTCGACAAAGTTTGACGGTAGTTTAAAACAGGGATAAAAAATTAAAAAACGATCGAAACAATGTGAAACCTTCGCGTGGTGTTATATTATGTGACATAGTTTGAAGGAAAAATATCAAACTTGGTATATTGATTATGTCTCAAAAAAACCTTCACAAAATGACCTATCTCATTCAAGGTTTCTTGGCTTTCGGGTCAAATGACCAATGTTATGACTAGAATCAAGGCATAGTTTGTGATAATGTGGCCATATTGTGTATACATGTGCATCATGGGATGGCAAACAATGTTGCAAGAGAAAGTTTTCCTTTTTGTCGCACCAAAAAGGCATTTTCCATTTTCCGATCATAAAACGGACGGTTTTGTGAAGAAACCACCAAATGGCTAATTCAAAAAACTACCACCACATTTTACAAAAATACTAGACCACCTTATATGGACAATGTACTAACAGGGGGATATGAAACCTTTCCGTCCACCTCTGGTGAAAAGGAAAAATTCCTGCCGAATCGGCAGGAAGTGGGTCAAATATGAACTACAAGTACATGATACGATGCTCATGATTTTTTACAAAAATCATTTTTAGGATCACAATATGATATTTTATCAAAAATCCAATGCAAGTTTAGCGAGATTTTGTCAGATTCCAAAGTATACAAAAGATGCGGCATTTAAATATCCAAATAATTCAAAAATGTTAATACAAAATAAAATATAATTTGCTCTAATAAAATAGGGTTAGATTCCTTTTTAGATGCTTAATATTTCTTATGTTCAAAGTTTTAGGGTTTGACTATTTTATTTTTGATTTAATTGAATAATCAAAATTTATATGTAAGTGTTTTAATCATTTTGAAAAATTTCATCTAAAGTAACTATACAATATTTTTATATGAATGGATAGATCTTATTTTTCTGAAAATTATGATATATTATTCATATTTTTCTGAGTTTAAATGAAAAAGATATGAATTTTCTTAATTCTATCGTATTTTTTGAATTAAAAATGCCCCACCCCTTTAATGTACGAAATAAATGCCCCCCCTTTAACACCGGTTCCAGCCAGGAATCGGTGTTAAAGGGGGGCATTTATTTCGTTTCACGTGCCCGCACCCCCCCTTTAACACCGGTTCATGGCTAGAACCGGTGTTAAAGGAAGGGGGTGCGGGCGCGAAACGAATCCCCCCTTTAACACCGGTTCCAACCACGAACCGGTGTTAAATGGGGGGGGGGATTTATAACACGCGCCACTTCCTTCTTTCCCCCCCAGCCAGATCAAGCGCGCACAGAGGAAGAACAGGGCAGAGGCTGCTGCACCGTCGCCGTCCATGCCCTCGCCGTCGCTGTCCACGCCCTCGCCTTCGCCTCGCTGTACTGAGCCTCCTCGCCGAAGGAATTGAGACGAGGAGCCCCCAGTCAACGCCCCCCGCCGCGCCAGCACCGTCAGCCACAGCGCGCGCCCGCGTCGGCCGCCACCCCCGTCCACTCGCGGGAGCCGTCGCCGCCGCTCGGATCCGCCACGCGCCAACACCGGAGCCTCCGCCAACTCGGAGCCGCCGCCACCAACCCCGTCCACGTCCGCTGCCGCCGACCCCGTTCGAGGTTGCCGCCACCGGCGGTGAGCTCTCTGTTTGTGTGTTGGATATTGGATATTGGAGATAAATGTTATTTGTATGTATATTGGATAAATGTTGCATATATGTATATATATTGTTGTGTATGAATAATTTTATTTGTGTGTAATTTTATCCTAATATGTATATAAATGTTGCATATATGCATATATGTATATATATTGTTTCATATAAATATCCTAATATATATTGGATTGAATAATTTTATTTGTGTGTATGAACAAATAAAGGATTATTAGGAAAGTGTATGTATATGTATATATAAGAAAGTATATATATGTATATATATTGTTGCGTATGAACGAAAATAAAGGGTATGTACATTTTTTTGTATGAACAAAAGAAAGGATTATCATGAAAGTGTATGTATTGTAGTGTTTGTATACATAAGAAAGTGTATGTATTATAGTTTCTTTATTTTCTTTATATAGGTCCTTTTCCTATTAAAATTTTGTAGAGGCTTTTGTTATGAATTTGATTTACCTATATAAACCATAACTTATTAAAGGATGTATTACTATTAATACATGAGATTTGATTCTTAATTAATAACTTATAATATTAAAGAAATTTTTATATGGTGATCCTTCATTATTATATGACACATAAAGTTATGAGGAATTAAGATGGTTAATATTATTCCCATGAGCTTAAGTGATATCAAGATAAATAGTTTGTTATAACTTGCATAGGATTTAGGGTTCAAAATTATAAATGTCTACCATGATCTTACTCTAGAATATTTATTATGAATCCAAGTCCACTTGAATGTTTACTCTCTTACTCTAGATAATATTATTGTTTTAGAAACTATGGATCTACTCAGTAGAAACCTTGAAGAAGAAGAAATAATGGAGAACATGATCCATGAGGACACCTCATAATATCTGAACTTGGAGGGACATGATGACAGCTCAAGTAGTCATGGAGAAGATGAAGACTCCGGTGAACGCAATTTAGTGATTACAAAGTCCGGCGAGGTATATGCATTGATTAAGACTCTGCTGAGTTCCACCGATTGATTTGTATATATGTACATGTATTAATTAACGCTTCTTTCTTCTTTTATCCCTCTGGATCGACCAGCCAGCAACAATCTTCTTCTACGAAAAATAGCAAGCGAGGCGCGAGCCATCGGTTGAAAGATCATGCAAAGTTCATGATCGAAGCCGTCCATGTTGATGGCAGGCTGATGGAGCCCAAGAAGTCCGCAGACAAATTTGTATGTCAGGATGGCGTTCTTGTTAGGGACCAAATCTCAATCATAATTGAATATAGGAATAAGCCAAAGAAGGGCGACAGTACCTTTGTCGATGAAAGATCCAAAGAAACGCTTTGGAATTTGCTGTTGGTAAATTTCACCCTTCCGCCAGAGGAGGATGAAAACAAACCGGTTATGAAGGAAAAGGTCAAAGAGTGGACTCTAAAGAAGATGGCTGACGCTTTTCGCAACTGGAAGACAAAATTGAACAAATTTGTCAAAGCTCGCGAGACTCCAGATTTCGAAGACGCATATTATGCGAAGATAAGACCTCGCTGGCCTGAATTTGTGGCATACAAGGAAGGTGTTATAGCTACAAAGAGGTCATAAACTAATACGCTAAATGCCCAGAAAAAGGAATATCACTAGAGGACGGGGTCAGGTGGCTACATATCTTAGAGGCCTAAGTGGGAGGAAGCTGAGAAGGCCCTGCGCGATAGAGTGATCACACCCCAGACACATGGGTGGGACCTACGTGCAAAGACTTGGTTCTACGGAATCGGGGTAAGGTTGGACCCAGAAACGGGATTGTGTATCTTCCCAACCCTCCTTGCCAAACCCGTCACTGAACTCATCACGTCATACGAGGAAACAGCCGCCAGGACATTCCATCCTGACAAAGAGAATGACCAGCTCACACGCGCCATCGGTAAAAAATAACACCCTGGACTTGCACAAGGCACAGGGGGTAGGACATGGAAGGATGGGTTTGCCGAGTGGGGCGACTCTTACAGATGGCACGTCAGAAAAGAAAAAGAGCGTACAGAGCGGATGACACAGATAGAACATGCACTTGTGGCACTGCATGCGCAAGTGAATGCACAAAAGAGCCATCAAGCTACCGGTCCATCTCAGTGGCACGAAGAGCCTGCATTGGAAGCTCTCGGCGGCCCAGACTCTGCGCGGAAAAGCAGCATGGCTTCCACGGAGAACGTGCAGCCCACACTTGAAATGGCGGTTCCTCGATACCCCGTGGATGAGATCACGGAGAGCGAACACGCCGAGATGCATGTGAGATTAATGGGATTATCCATTAAGGTGGCGGTCGGCTATGCATTACCTCCTGTAGCTGGTGGAACTTACCACTGCCGACCGATTCCAGATGGCTATGCTATTTTCGGGGTGGATGAGGTTGTGAAGGAATATGAGGAAGCACAGCTTGACCATGCTACAGGTGAAGGGGAAACTCAACTCAAATTTGTAGTGAAAACAACCATTCTTTGGAAGAAGGAACACATAGTGCTTCCAAATTGGAGGCCACTGGCACCCCCGCCGTCTCCGCAGCGTCAGCAATCTGAGCCGCCTCAGCCGTCTCCAAGTCATCTGAATACTCCCCTGTCGTCTCCGGCGCTTCAGCCGTCTCTGGCGCTTCAGCCATCTCCTGCGCGGCAGCCATCTCCGGCGCGCCAGCCATCTCCTACGCGTCAGCCATCTCCTGCGCGTCAGCCATCTCCGACGCTTCAGCCATCTCCTCAGCGTAAGCGGAAGAGCACTTCCACGAAGAGCATCACTAGCACTGCCACGAAGAAATCCGCAGGAAACCGTACGCCAAAGTGTTTAAGAAACTACGTCCCGCATCCTTCCGCCAAGCCATTGCCGGTTTTACCGTGGAATCGCAGCGACGAGGAGACCTATAGGATCTCGGAAGAAGTGGTCAAGAAATTCTTTGCACCTAGACGGGCCGAGCCAAATCAGAAAATAGATCCGGCGGTGGTGGAGAAGTTTTACAATAATCTTTTGAAACCTGAAACCCCACTTATGCCGGACTACGAGCGCCAGATTTTTAAGGGGGATGCAAGGCGGAGGGAGACTGAAAGTATCAGTCGTGCGGCACCCCAGAAAACAGTTCCCATGCTCGGAGAGCAGGAAAAGCAATCATGCGCCCCGCTCCAAGTGTTCGACACACGGAATGCTCCTCCTGTAAATGATTACGAGGCATAGCTGCAAAGAAAGGCCAATGAAATGGGGATGGCTTACATTGCATACTTTAAAATCATGGGAGACAACTTGACCACAGGTGATGTCAACCCCATATATCCATGGAAGTATGGGAAGAATCTCGTCAAGAAAGAGGAGCTCAAGAATCTACCAACAAAGATGCGAAGATTGCACAAGTGGTACCTTGATTTCTGCAAGACGAGGAAGGGAGAATGGATTACGGCGCATATAAGAGATCAGATTTTCTTGTGCGGAGACGACGAGATTGGCTTCAACATTCAAGACTTGCATTTTCTATTCAATCAGAAGGAACTCGACAAAGCTTCCATCAGCCTTTATTGTGTGTAAGTACTATTTCTGTTTTCTATCTCATCTCATTCAATTCATTAATTGCATGTATATATATGTGCTCACCATATATTTATATATATATACTATTATGCAGGAAAGAGGTTATGCAATGCATGAAAGGAGGCCCTTTTGACATTGGGTTCGTTGACCCAAATAGAGTTCATGAACACGTGGTAAAACTCAAACCCGGGCAAACAGAAGATTTCTTGCTAACGTCTTTACTGAGACAACAAACCAAACGAGAAATACTATTGCCTTACAACTTCTCGTGAGTGTTACCCTCTCTTGTACACATTCTGTTTCGGCTTACTCGATGTTAAGTGTAACTGATGATGAGTTATGCGTGCGTAGGTTCCACTTTATTCTGCTAGTCATTCAACCTGACTCAGGAGAAGTCCTTGTC
Organism: Avena sativa; assembly: GCA_916181665.1. NCBI lineage: Eukaryota > Viridiplantae > Streptophyta > Magnoliopsida > Poales > Poaceae > Avena > Avena sativa. The sequence continues at coordinate 379,858,279 of OV702280.1, read as the reverse complement.
ATGGACTCGTTACGAAAAGACCATGAGCTATGGGCAGACTTTTAAGAGATGCTCCAGACATAATTTCAATCATATTATCGCACTAGATCGGCAACTTTCGTGACAACAAGTAATTAATTACTCCTTTATCCATTTTCTTTGCCGGACAGGGTTTGGAAAAGGTTCACGGGCAGGGCCGTGGGTGAATGGTCAGAAGAACTAAAATTTGTAGACCAAAATGTAAGTAATACTAGCTAGCTAGGTCTGCGTATCTCTTTGATTATGCTTCCAATTCCATTATATCATGCTTTATTGATTATTATTTTGATTGAACTCTCTATTCTCGTAAAGTGCACGCATCAGGGACCCGACAATAACTTATGTGGATACTATGTTTGCGAGTTCATTCGCAACACGATATGTGCGACGGGCCAAGCCGCACTAGAACAACTTACAGTAAGTAAACAAAGTACACAACATTATTTTATTACCATAAATTGTGTTGAATTTTATTCTTATATATATATTGACCCCATTCTTCATATATATTTAGATCGAACAGATGCGGGACCAACTCCTACCATTTAACCGCATACGAGCCATTCAAGAGGAATTGGCGGGGTTCATACTTGATGAGGTCGTCACGCCTGGCGGAGAACTCTTTAGATATCCACCAAAATGAACGTTGTATATATGCTTGAACGTGTTTGTCTTGTACTTGATGCTTCAACGTTTACGGAGAATACCACACAATGACGATGTTTGTGTATAATAATAGTTGCTTAATTATTCATGTACTCGTATGTACCGACGACGATGTATGTGTATACCACTCCCGATCGATTCCCCCTCCCCCCTCCCCGTACCCGCCGCGCTGCAGAAATACGCCTAGAACGGGGCGGCGGCAGAACTCTGTCGCGACAGAGAATTACTCCATTTTCCTGCCGTGGCAGAACTCTGCTGCGACAGAGATTTATCTCTTTTTCTTGCCGCGGCACAGAACCTTTAACACCGGTTCGTGTTACGAACCGGTGTTAAAGGGGGGGGGGAGGGGCTGAGCGCTACGGCAGCCCCATGTGCGCCACCCTTTACACTGGTTTGTATAAGAACCACTGTTAAAGGGGGGCTCTAACACCGAACCCCCAACAGCGGTTCCAGAACCGTTGTTAGAGGGCCTTATGAACCGGTGTTAGAGGCCACCATCTGCAGTAGTGACCTCATGCCGGGCGGTGACCATGAAAAGATGGCCATGGTGAAGGCACACGCGGCTGCCATGGCCACAATGGAGGCACCAACAATGAGATGGTCATGACGATGACAGATTCCGTGGGTGCATGTGGCCGATGTCCCTTTTAGCTATGCAGATCTAGATAGAGAGAGTGTTCGGCACCCCGAGTTCACTGCCACCAGCGTCTTTTGTCCAACTCCTAGCTAGAGCTCTCTCCGAGCTTAGGCACCATGCATGTTATCTTTTCCTCGCCTAGTGGAGATCGGAAACCAAATTAATCGTCCCCTGGAGACCCTGAATTGATGGCACTGTCATCGTCTTCTTTGCTACCGGCAGACCTCTGTCACCGTCACTAAGACCCTGCTTCCTAGCTCCCTGAGGTGCTATTGACGCTTCCTCCATTGTACTCATCGATCCATGTTTCGTCGAGCTAGCCTCCTCGTGGTATAGTGCGGCTCCTCGAGGACATATTCATCCTCTCGCGTCATGCGACATGGTAGGACAGCGTTCGCGCGCGCATTATCGTTACTATCATCGACAGTGTCTGTCACCTCCTACATGATCACGATGTTGTCTGTGTCATGCACAGAAGCTGATCTTCAGACTTGTCGTGACTCCTGACTCATATTTGTCATCTTGGGCCCTCTCCGATGCGATTTGTGTGCAATGATCAGAGATTCAGAGCAGATGTGTGTCAGTTCTGTTAGGCCTGAACTACACTTGACAAGATGGACATGTATGTGAAACTTGACCTCATTTAAGATGATCAAAGAACTATACTTGGTAAGATGGATATGCAAGCAAGAGTAACGGATACATGTGAGAAAAATTGATCAGGATTCGTACACATGCACACAATCATAAGAAATTGATACACTTTTCATATTGCATGTAACATTACTTTGCCTAAGCAGTAATCGTAGGAACTACACTAGTAGAAAGATCAGATTGACTATCAAGAGGTAGAAGAGGCCATGGAAGAACTGGTCCGCCACAACGGAGTCGAAACCAGCACCCTGACGGTCGTGCAGAAGTCCATGAAGAAGTCTCCGCCACCTCCTTCGGCTGCGGTGTTGTCCACCGATGACCAGTTGTCCGACCACGATGATGCCGCCAAATCCTATAGTGTAACATCCCAATTTCAGCAACCCTGAATTGCTGTCCAAAGGGCAAAAATCAGGGGGAACAAAAGCTTTTTTTGTTATATGTTGCAATGTTTTCTTACTTGTTTGCTTGTGCTCAAGCAACTGTTTGTGTATTAGGTGATGTACTCCTTAACCCATCACTAGTTTACAAAAGCTATTTTACAAAAGAGATGTCTTGGCTCATCTTTCATATTCTCAAATGTTCTGGCATTTCAAAACCTGAGCCAAGATGACTTTAACACAACAAAATACTTTACTAGTTTCTATTAACAAAACTATGGAGACCTATATATATAATCTCCTTATGTTTTCAAGACAGAACTCCCAGCTACTCTTACCCCTAGGTTTTCCAAAACCTTTATTAAAACCTTTTCATTCCAATCTTGGTAGAATACCAAGATGGTTCTTATCTTACTTCAAAGTATAACCAATTCAAAATACCCATCCTTACCTCAACACAGGCTTGATGGTAACCCTAGTAATAGTTGGATAAGTGATAAGATGAATTTCCTTGATCTGTTGTCTGATGAATTGTCTGGATCTGCTGATTCCCTTGTCTGCTAGGAACTAGAGTGAGATAATCTAGTAGCTCATCCCTTAGGATCCCATCTATGTTTGTGATCATCAATCTCAAACCTATCATCCTCTCAAAATCATCTACACTTGCACTCTAGTCTAAAACCCTAAATTTGCCAAAATGGCTAAGTCTGGGATTCTTATCTAAATACAATCTTTGGAGCTCTAACTTTTCCAACCTTTATGCATTCTTGGAAATGTATTTGAACCATAATGTAGTACATAATTTGTACTACCAAAATCCCACCCTTTCCCTTGGCTAAGCCATTCTAGTTCCCACTCATCCATGATGGTTTTGTAGTCAAGATAGTAATCTTTTCTGCAAATCTTATCATCTTGCCTACTTTGGAAGAAGCTCACATCTATATGCTACCACCCCTTGACCAACTCTCTACATGGTTATGGTCTAATAACCATGGCCTATCAAACACCACTTAACTTTTTTCCATTGGAGCCTTGTGCTTCTTCAACCCCATGGTTTAGGAGGCAACATGACAACTCTGTTATGGCAGCCTTATTTCCAACAAAGTTTGCCATCTCTTCTAGACCACCTCAAATGCAACCAAGCCCAACTCTTACTTCCTTGATCATCTATATAAATTGGTCTAGCTATCCATATATCCCTTGTAACAAGGTGATCTATGAGCTCACTAATCCAACCAGGTTTTGGTGGCATCAAAATAACAAACCCCTAGATTCGTTAAAATCTAGTTTCTTCCCATTTCACCAAAACTCTTCAAAAACCAAGATGGCATTGAGGTATAAATCAATTCTACCACATCTACCTTGAATATAACCATCCCCAAATAATTCCCATAATTTTTTGGATCATCAAACAAATTAAATTCATTATCTTGCAAATTTCTCCAAATCTCTGTCTATAAAGGAAAGTTTGTTTTTCTCCAAACCATTTTGCCAACTCAATTAATATTTGAGTTATACCTCATACCCTACCTTCCCAACTCAAAAATAAATATTTTTGAGATTCTTTCTTATTTATTTTCCCCTTTTTCTTAAATGGCAAAAACAAGAAATAATTCCCTAAAAATAATTTCCCACCTAAATAAATTACAAAAAATTCTCCAAGGTGTAATATGGTATTTGTGATCATACCACGTCAAAAACCAACCTTGGATAATATAAAAATATCAAATAAGCTTCTAGAAACTACTTCTGGACTATTTGAATATTTGAGTTTAAGTGCACCTTTAATCATTAGAAAAATCCCAAATAATTCCTAGAGGTATGCTTTTACCCTATCTACACACCAGCACTTTCTCCCCACCTGGCCCAATGCAATTTATTGGACTTCCTTTACAAGCACCATCTTGATCAAATTGTACAAACAAATCCAAACATGAGCTAAATTAAAGCCAATCTTTATCAAAGCCTCACCATCACCCACCACAACACCCACTCCTTCTCTGGTCAAATGCACAGTAGCCAAACATCTCCTTTGTCCTATTCCCCTTGGTAGCAAAGAGAGAGAGAGGAGTACCAAATCTCCCCAAAAATCTTGCTCATTAGAGGTAGCAGCCACACCACCCCTGCCACCTCTCTCTAGTCAAGCTGTTGGCCCCACACACCGCTCTTCATGATACGTCGGAAAAGTATCTATAATTTTTGATGCTCCATGTTTGTTTAGTATCTACTTTACTTTGCTTTGTCTACACTCAGGCCCATCGATGAGCAGATTCGATATGCTCGACCGAACAGGGCCCCCGATTTTGGGCAGTTCCCTAGTACTCCGTCGGCCGCCCAACACTCCAGGACAGCCTCGCGTCGCCTCGTGTCCGAGCAGATGATGAGATCGATAGACAGGCGGCCTCGCGTCGCCTCGCGTTCCTTCTTCCTCGCGTGACTCACATAGTTGTTTCCATCTCCCGAATCCCAACCTCCCTTCCCAAGATCGCCCCGGCCTATTTTCTCACCGCTAGCCGCCTCCCAGCCAATTGTTCCAATAGCGTCAGTGCATGCGCCTCAACGAAGAGCATGAGGCGAGAACGCCTGATTGGAGCCAGACTACAACGTTGCAAAGCAAAATCGGTAAGAAACTAAGGATCTGTTGGGCGTTGGCAGGAGACTTTGAGTTGAGTACATACAGAACTAGTAGAAAATAATTGATGGCTTTTACAGTGTATATTAGTTCACTTAAGTTTTTCTAGATTTATCTGTATCTAGTTAATTATCTAGTCTAGATGTATCCGTATCTAGACAAAGTTGAGTCAACTAATATGGGTCGGAGGAAGTATTAATTTTTAAATTTCTAACTGAGACAGGCAAATCATAAGAGTGATATTTTGGAGAAGATCAACTATAATTCTATGATTGAAGATTTTATTTCAAAAAATACCCGGCAGATAATGATGCTTTTTGGTAGATCATGAGGTTTGTTTTATTTCTTTGATGCTATATTTATTATTTTAGAATGAATACTTGGTATTTTTTTGGACATTGTATGGCATAGTACATTCGAAAGTTATACAATATAAATTAAACGTGTAATTTTGTTATACTAATCATTAAATGTGTAAAAAAATTAAGGCCTCATTTTTATAAGTCGCATTGGGGCCCCCAAATCCTGGAGATGGGTCTGTTTACACTTTGAGGTGTTTTTCTATCTTTTCTGGAACTAACCTATCAACAAGTTGCCACAGTGACAGTTGCCTGTTTTCTTCCGTTTTTGGTTCCAGAAAGGCAGAAAATCAATATTCTCGGAATTGGACGAGACAAAAGCCGAAGTGAATATTTTATCGTGGGGGACACAAAGCCAGAAGACGAGACGGAGAAGCGAACCAGGGCGGCCAGACCCCCCTTGGCGCGGGTGGGCCCACCCCGCGCCTAGGTAGGGTGTGGGGCCCCTGGCCGCCTCCCAGCCTCGCCTCTTCGCCTATAAGAAGCCCCCAATGCAGAAACCCTAGGGACCCGATCAAAACTCCACAAAACCTTGTGTAGCCGCCGCCACCGTCGTCCGTAGATCGGGGGATCTGAAGTTCTTCCCGGCACCCTGCCGGAGGGGAAATCATCCCGGAGGCCTTCTCTCCGGTATGAAGGGTGAGTATTTCTACCTTGGACTATGGGTCCATGTAGTAGCTAGATGGTTGTATCTCCTCCTTGTGCTTTCATTTATAGATCTTGTGAGCTCCGTTCATGATCAAGATCTAATCGATTTGTAATTATGCATGTTGTATTTGCGGGGATCCGATGTATATTGAGATTACTATGTCAGATTGATTAATGGTTTTGTCTATTTGATACTATCATGTCTGTGTTGGTTGTGATCTTGCATGCTCTCCGTTGTTAGTAGCTATCTTGGCCAAGTAGTTGCTATTGACTCCAAGAGGGGGTATTTATGCTCGATAGTGGGTTCATGCCTCTAGTTTCCAAGGTAAGTGACAGAAATCTCTTCGGTTGTAGATGTGATGTTGCCACTAGGGAGAAAACAACGATCTCTTGTTCATAGAACAAGTGGATTGTTTACCTTAAACACTTTGCTTAAAGCAGTTGTCTGTTGCTTGCAACTTAATACTGGAGGGGGTTCAGATGATAACCTGAAGGTGGACTTCTAGTCATAGATGTAGTTGGATGACGGTCTAGTTTATTGTTGTATTTCCCAATCGAATCTCATAGGATCTTTTTGTCTAGTATTGCATTGTTATGCTTTGCTCAGTGCCTGTCAATTGCCTTGCTGTAATTTGTTTACCCATCATGCCATGTTGTTTATCTAAGAAGAGCACCTCTAGTGAACTATGGACCCCGGTCCAATCTTTACCATTGATACATCTTCCATTGTTACTTGTTTACTTTCTGCAAACCACCATTACCTTCCACACCATACGTTTAATCCTTTGTTATAGCAACCGGTGAGATTGACAACCCCACTGTTAGTTGGGTCAAAGTCTTGAATTTATGTTGTGCAGGTCTCCGCGTTGCTTGCAACACCCGTGTGATGTTTCCTTCCTCCTACTGGTTCGATAACCTCGGTTTCTTACTAAGGGAAGACTTGCTGCCGTGCTGCTTCACACCTTGCTCTTAGGGTTCCCAACAGGCTCCACTTTAACTGAGCCATCAACAAGTTTCCTGGTGCCATTGCCGGGGAATAAAAGGACATCAAACTTCTTCCTCCCCGTCAAGCACCAAGTTTTCTGGCGCCGTTGCCGGGGGTGGCTAAGGACGTCTTCACAAGGGGAGTCCTTCACTTCCTTTCTATTTACTTTGTTTTTAGTTTGCTTAGTTTCTTTAGCTTGGTTTTGTTTGCCTCTTTTCAAAAACTCCAAATAAATTAGTCTAGTTTGGTTTGCTTTCTTTAGTAAAAAACATAAAAAATTAGTTCCTACCCTAGTTGCTACCATGTCTGGTTTTGGACCAATCTTTATTTCACCTATGGAAGAGATCTCCACTTTTAAGCAAAAAAGTGAAGAGAGTTTTAAAGAAGTTTGGTCTAGAATCTCCGCTTTACAGAGGGAAACTGAGCATAAGATGAGTCTTAGATTGGTTATTGATAGTTTCTACCACGGTATTGCTCTTCGTTATAGATATGCTTTGGATGCTGTGGGTGAGAAATATATTTTGCTATGTACTAAGAATGAAGCTTTTGATGCAATAAAGAAATTGATTATAATTTATGGTACACCTGGCAAGTCTGATTCCTCCTTCACAAATATTTTTGTTAGGTTGAACACTCTTGAGACCAGTATTTCTACTATAAATAGTTGCTATCACACGCTTAGGGCTTACCATGATTATTATCCCATCAATTCTGAGCCTTCAAAGTGGTTTCCCACAATCAAAGTCTCTATAAATACTACACTTTTTGATGCTCGCTATGATATCATGTCTGAATTTTGCCTCATGCCTAAAGATATTTATGATTCTTTGAGTCTTTGGGGGCTTTGTGAAGGAGGAGAGGAAATCTCTCTTACTAATAATGCCACTTTATTACCCATTGGAATAGCTGAAGGTGTGTGTACAAAAATATCAGGGAAAATGGTGTCTACTGATTATCTTGTTATTGAATGTGTAGGAAAATGACAGATTACACTTGGAAGATCCCTACCGAAACACCTTGGAGCAGTAATAGATGTGGGAAAATACATTATGCATTTTGCTCCTCCGGAAAGCAATCATATCTTCCCTAAAGAGAAGAAGAAAGGTAAGAAAAGAAAGAACAAGAGGGTTGATGCTTCTTCATTTGAAAATACTTAATTCTTCTTGCTTCTTTAGCCTAACTTAAAGGAGTTAAAGAAAAGTACTTGTTGGGAGATAACCCAAGAGTGTCCTGAGTCTTGGAAGTTATTACTTCAGTAATGACCTCTCCTTATCCTTTTTGTTTGCTTTTCGTGCCAAGAATGACCTTTAATGAGAGGGAAGTAAGATTTGGGGAGTTGCTGTCCCGAAACAGATTTCTATCCTCCACCAAAAAATTCGTGAGGAGTCTCTCTAACTCGGATTGAGCTCAAAATTACGAATAAATCCCCCAGTATGTTAGATAACTTTCGTTAGTTCAACACTTTTTGATTTGAGCAACAAAAGATGTTCTAAAAAATCGGTTTCTACCTGCTGGTCTGTTTTGACAGATTTCTGCCATTATTTGCATTTGCTTCTTATTGATTCCTTTTTGAGTTCTCTTTTGGGGAATTGAGCTTTTTGAAGGAGTTGCTACTGTAGCTTGTGTTTTTAATGAAAAGTCTTGCTGTTCCAAAGCTTTACCTAAGGATCTATTATCTTTTGAATGCACTAATGTTGCTAATGAAGATTGTGTGAAGTTTTGTATGAAGGAAAAAATTTCAGGTGTAGAGAGAGAATGATGTAATGAGATGAAGAATGGACAAAAGATCAAGCTTGGGGATGCCAACCCGGTGTCACCCCAAGAAATATCCAAGAGGTACAAGCGTCAAAGCTTGGGGATGCCCAAGGCATCCCCTTCTTCATCAATAAAAAGCTCAGGTCTGTCTAGACACTTCATTTTTATTGTTTCATGCACTATTGTATTGTTCTTGGAGCGTCTTAGTTTTTGTTTGGTTTGCTTAGTTTGTTTAGTTTGCTTGAATAAAGTATTTCGGACCCCCGTTCTCGCTGTGTTGTTTTGCAAATAAGTTGCTTGGTGTTGGAAAGGAGTAGGAAGTTCTTGCTTGATAAGTGCAAGAGGATCTTGCATGGACTGTGACTTAGACTCTAGCATGACATGCTAATTGTTGTTTTGACCTTATGCTTAGTGATTATTGCTGTAGCATGTATTGTTCCAAACAACTGGGATTGCTTAGTGTGCCTTGAAAAAATTATGCATTGTTTTAGCATGCAACAGCATAGTATTGTGGTATTCTCCTTTGATGCTTTGTTTGGGTTGACTTGTCACATGCTCACACCATGTTATGACTATGACAAGTCACCATAGCCTCTATGATCATTTAGTCCTTGACTTGTAGTACCACTCTATGCTTTGATTAGTAATGTTTTGTTGCTCTGCATGATTATGGCCATTATTGCTCTCTTAGTTGGTTGCTCCCAGTGTTTTGCTAGCCTCCACATGTATGAGTAAGCTCTACTCATGCTTCCAACTCCCAAGAAACCAAGTTATTCCAAAGTCTCCACTATAAATTCCTTTGCACGGTATGTTACACCATTCCAAGTATATTCTTGTTTTCAGCTATCTTCCAATTAAAAACTATTTTGTTATATGAAAACTTAGTGATTAAAGCCCTCACAAACTTGATGGCCGATGACCCACAAGTGTAGGGGATCGCAACAGTCTTCGCGGGTAGTATTACCCAATTTATTGATTCGACACAAGGGGAGCCAAAGAATACTTGCAAGGCTTAACAACTGAGTTGTCAATTCAGCTGCACCTGGAAATATTTCTTGCTCACAGAAGCTTATCGGTAGCAATAGTTTGTAGTAGTAACAACAAAGCAACAACAACAGCAAAACAAGAGCAATAGTAACAGTAGCAGCAAACAATAGGATATGAGCGCGGTAGGTATAGGGATGGATGGACGGGTGTTGCATGAACGAGTTTAAACATGTAACTTCAAGATCTAGGGCATTGCAGATAAATAAGAACAAGCATCCAAGTACTAAACAATCCTAGGCATGTGCTCCAAATATAGTCATACATGCTTGATACGTCGGAAACGTATGTATAATTTTTGATGCTCCATGCTTGTTTAGTATCTACTTTGCTTTGTCTAAACTTTGAGGTGCTTTTTACATGTTTTCTAGTACTAACCTATTAACAAGTTATCATAGTGCCAGTTGCCTGTTTTCTGCTGTTTTTGGTTCCATAAAGGTTAGTAAAGAAATATTCTCAGAATTCGACGGGACAAACGTCAAAGTCAATAAGTTTCTATGGGGAACAAGAAGTCCAGAGGGGAGCCGGAGAGGCGTGTCAGGGCGCCTAGACCCCCCTAGGCGCGGGTGGGCCCTGCCCCATGCCTAGGCAGGGTGTGGGGCCCCTGGCCACCGCCTCGGCCTCAACCTTCGCCTATAAGAAGGCCCCAATGCAGAAACCCTAAGTACCCGATCAAATCTCCACAAAACCGTCTGTAGCCGCCGCCACCATCGTCCCTAGATCGGGGGAATATGAAGTTATTCCCGGCATCCTTGAGGGGAGATCATCCCGGAGTCCTTCTCTCCGGTATGATGCGTGAATAGTTCCACCTTGGACTATGGGTCCATGTAGTAGCTAGATGGTTGTATCTCCTCCTTGTGCTTTCATGTACAGATCTTGTGATCTCCATTCATGATCAAGATCTAATCTATTTGTAATCATGCATGTTGTGTTTGCGGGGATCTAATGGATATTGAGATTATTATGTTGGTTTGATTAATGGTTTTGTCTTTATGATTCTATCGTGTCTGTGTTGTTTGTGATCTTGCATGCTCTCCGTTGTTAGTAGCTATCTTGGCCAATTAGTTGCTAGTGACTCGAAGAGGGGGTATTTATTCTTAATAGTGGGTTCATGCCTCTAGTTTCCAAGGGAAGTGACAATAATCTCTTCAGTTGTAGATGTGTTGTTTCTACTAGGGATAAAACAATGGTCTCTTGTTCATGGAACATGTGGACTGTTTACCTTACACACTTTGCTTAAAGCAGTTGTCTGTTGCTTGCAACTTAATACTAGAGGGGGTTCGCATGATAACCTGAAGGTGGACTTCTAGTCATCGATGCAGTTGGATGGCAGTCTATGTATCTTGTTGTATTGCCCAATCGAATCTCATAGGATCTTTCTGACTAGTAGTTGCATTGTTATGCCTTGTTCAGTTCCTGTCAATTGCCCTGCTGTAATTTGTTTACCCTTCATGCCATGTTGTTTATCTAAGGATAGCACCTCTAGTGAACTATGGACCCCGGTCCAATATTTATCATTGATACATCTTCCACTGTTACTTTTTTACTTGCTGCAAACCACCATTACCTTCCACACTATATGTTTAATCCTTTGTTACAGCAAACCGGTGAGCTTGACAACCTCACTGATTCGTTGGGGCAAAGTCTTGAGTTTGTGTTGTGCAGGTCTCCGCGTTGCTTGCAACACCTATGTGACGTTTCCTTCCTCCTACTGGTTTGATAACCTCAGTTTCTTACTGAGGGAAAACTTGCTGCTGTGCTGCTTCACACCTTGCTCTTGGGGTTCCCAACGAAGCTCTCCTACATCAACTCAGCGCTACACCAAGCTTTTCTGGCACCGTTGCCAGGGAGGCTAAGGACGTCTTCACTAGGGGAGTCCTCCACTTCCTTTCTCTTTACTTTGTTTCTTTTGCTTGGTTTTTTTGCCTCTTACCAAAAAACCCAAAAAATTTAGTCTAGCTTGGTTTGCTTGCTTTATTCAAAAACACAAAAAAATTAGTTCCTGCTCTAATTGCTGGTCTATTATTGCCTTGCTTGGTCATGCTTTCTGTCAATGGATGGTTTCTTTGAAACTAGTTCTTATTGGCAAAGTGGGTTCACGGAAGAACAAAAGTATTATTATAAGGAACACCGTTTGTCACAAAAAGCGAAACACTTATGGGAACAAATTGATAAGTTGAACACTATTGCTAGAGAGGTGTGCTCTACTTACAATGTTACTTATTGCTTTGATAAAGCTTGTTGCTGCAGGAGGTATAAACACCTACCCTTTCAATGTGAGTATATTGATAATGTTACCATATCTTCTTATGTTAAAGGAAATTATGATTTTGATGATGTGGAACAAATTGAAGAATTTATTGCCTTCAAGGGTGCATTTGAACTTGCCAGTTTGCTTGAAAATACTGATGATGCACCTTATGAACTTGAGGAATTAGAGATACTTAAATTTTTCTTTGATAATTACAAGGGATAAAATGTCTATATTCTTGACTATTTTAATAGGCGTTTTCCACAAATGGAAGAGACTAATGCCTTGCAGGAGTCTATGGAAGAAGAAATTGTTGAAACTGGAAGCTCATTAGATGAAAAAGAGGGGGAGAGTGAAGAACAAAAGGAGGAGGAATGGATTATCTACCCATGCCTACCTTCTAATGGGAGTAACTATTTATCCCTTACATTATTTGATTGTACCTCATGCTTACCAAAGGAGGATGAATATTATGTTCCCGTGGATCCTTTTGAAATATCTACTTCGGATAAAACCTGTGGAGGTTTTAATCCCACTGTTTTTGAGCTTGATAGAAATTATGAGTTTCTAGATCATGAAAAGCATGCTTTATGTGATAGCTATATTGTTGAGTTTATTCATGAGGCTACTGAAAATTACTATGAGAGAGGAAAATATGGTTGTAGAAGTTTTCATGGTACTGAAACACCTCTCTATGTGCTGAAAGTTTTGAAGTTGCTCTTGTTTCATCTTCCTATGCATGTCACTTTGTTCTTTGTGAACTTATTTGTGTACAAGATTCCTATGCATAGGAAGTGGGTTAGACTTAAATGTGTTTTAAATTTGCTTATTATTGCTCTTTTTGACTTCAATTCATAATTCTTATGTGAGCATCTTCTCAAGCTATCAAGCCTAACTTAAAGGTGTTAAAGAAAAGTACTTGTTGGGAGATAACCCAAGAGTTTCCTTGAGTCTTGGAAGTTATTACTTCAGTAATGACCTCTCCTTATCCTTTTTGTTTGCTTTTTGTGCCAAAAATGACCTCTAATGAGAGGGAAGTAAGATTTGGGGAGTTGCTGTCCCAAAACAGATTTCTCTCCTCCACCAGAAAAATTCGTGAGGACTCTCTGTAACTCGGATTGAGTTCAAAATTTACGATTAAATCCCCCAGTATGTTATCTAACTTTAGTTAGATCAACCCTTTTTTATTGGAGCAATATAAGATGTTCTAAAAAATCGTTTTCTACCTGCTGGTCTGTTTTGACAGATTTCTGCCATTATTTGCATTTGCTTCTTATTGATTCCTTTTTGAGTTCTCTTTTGGGGAATTGAGATTTTTGAAGGAGTTGATACTGTAGCTTGTGTTTTTAGTGAAAAGTCTTGCTGTTCGAAAGGTTTACCTAAGGGTCTATTATCTTTTGAATGCCCTAATGTTGCTAATGAAGATTGTGTGAAGTTTTGTATGAAGGAAAAATTTCAGGTATAGAGATAGAATGATGTAATGAGATGAAGAATGGACAAAATCTTAAGCTTGGGGATGCCACCCCGGTGTCACCCCAACAAATATCCAAGAGTTACAAGCGTCAAAGCTTAGGGAAAATCCCCTTCTTCATCAATAAAAAGCTCAGGTCTGTCTAGACACTTCGTTTTTAGTGTTTCATGCATTGTTGTGTTGTTCTTGGAGCGTCTTAGTTTTCGTTTGGTTTTATTAGTTTGTTTAGTTTGCTTGAATTAAGTAGTTTGGACCTCCGTTCTCGCTGTGTTGTTTTGCAAATAAGTTGCTTGGTGTTGGAAAGGAGTAGGAAGTTCTTGCTTGATAAGTGCAAGATGAGCTTGGATTGACTGTGACTTAGACTCTAGCATGACATGCTAGTTGTTGTTTTGACCTTATGCTTAGTGATTATTGCTGTAGCATGTCTTGTTCCAAACAATTAGGATTGCTTAGTATGCCTAAAAAATTATGCGTTGTTTTAGCATGCAAAAGCATAGTATTGTGGTATTCTCCTTTGATACTTTGTTTGGGTTGACTTGGCACATACTCACACCATGTTATGACTATAACAAGTCACCATATCCTCCATGATCATTTAGTCCTTGACTTGTAGTACCACTCTATGCTTTGATTAGTAATGCTTTGTTGCTCTGCATGATTATGTCCATTAGTGCTCTCTTAGTTGGTTGCTTCCAGTCTTTTGCTAGCCTCCACTTGTATGCGTAAGCTCTACTCATGCTTCCAACTCCCAAGAAACCAAGTTATTCCAAAGTGTCCACTATAAATTCCTATGCATGGTATGTTACACCATTCCAAGTATATTCTTCTTTTCAGCTATCTTCCAATTAAAAACTATTTTGTTATGTGAAAACTTAGTGATTAAAGCCCTCACAAACTTGATGGATGATGACCCACAAGTGTAGCGGATTGCAACAGTCTTCGCGGGTAGAATTACCCAATTTATTGATTCGACACAAGGGGAGCCAAAGAATAATTGCAAGCCTTAACAACTGAGTTGTCAATTCAGCTGCACCTGGAAATAGTTCTTGCTCACAGAAGTTTATCAGTAGCAACAGTTTGTAGTAGTAACAGCAAAGCAACAACAGCAGCAAAACAAGAGCAATAGTAACAGTAGCAGCAAATAGTAGGATATGAGCGCGGTAGGCATAGGGATGGATGGACGGGCGTTGTATGAACGAGTCTAAACATGTAAATTCAAGATCTAGGGTATTGCAGATAAATAAGAACAAGCATCCAAGTACTAAACAATCCCAGGCATGTGCTCCAAATATAGTCATACGTGCTTGATACGTCAGAAACATATCTATAATTTTTGATACTACATGCTTGTTTAGTATCTACTTTGTTTTGCTTTGTCTACACTTTGAGGTGCTTTTTACATGTTTTTTGGTACTAACCTACAAGTTGCTACAGTGCCAGTTGCCTGTTTTCTGCTGTTTTTGGTTCCAGAAAAGTTAGTAAAGAAATATTCTCGGAATTGGACGGGACAAACGTCAAAGTCAACAACTTTCCGTGGGGAACAAGAAGTACAGAGGGGAGCCGGAGAGGCGTGCCAGGGCGCCCAGACCCCCCTAGGCGCGGGTGGGCCCTGCCCCGCGCCTAGGCAGGGTGTGGGGCCCCTAGCCACCACCTCGGCCTCCCCCTTCGCCTATAAGAAGCCCCCGATATAGAAACCCTAAGTACCAGATCAAATCTCCACGAAACCGTCTATAGCCGCTGCCACCATCATCCCTAGATCGGGGGGGGGGGATCTGAAGTTCTTCCTGGCACCCTGCTGGAGGGGAGATCGTTCCGGAGGCTTTCTCTCCGGTATGATGCGTGAGTAGTTCCACCTTGGACTATGGGTCCATGTAGTAGATAGATTGTTGTATCTCCTCCTTGTGCTTTCATGTATAGATCTTGTGAGCTCCGTTCATGATCAAGATCTAACCTATTTGTAATCATACATGTTGTGTTTGCGGGGATCCGATGGATATTGAGATTATTATGTTGGTTTGATTAATGATTTTGTCTTTATGATTCTATCGTGTCTGTGTTGTTTGTGATCTTGCATGCTCTCCGTTGTTAGTAACTATCTTGGCCAAGTAGTTGCTAGTGACTCCAAGAGGGGGTATTTATGCTCGATAGTGGGTTCATGCCTCTAGTTTCCAAGGGAAGTGACAATAATCTCTTCGGTTGTAGATGTGTTGTTGCTACTAGGGAGAAAACAACAGTCTATTGTTCATGGAACATGTGGACTGTTTACCTTACACACTTTGCTTAAAGCAGTTGTCTGCTGCTTGCAACTTAATACTGAAGGGGGTTCGGATGATAACCTAAAGGTGGACTTCTAGTCATAGATGAAGTTGGTTGGCGGTCTATATATCTTGTTGTATTGCCCAATTGAATCGCATAGGATCTTTCTGACTAGTAATTGCATTGTTATGACTTGCTCAGTTCCTGTCAATTGCCCTGCTATAATTTGTTTACCCTTCATGCCATGTTGTTTATCTAAGGAGAGCACCTCTAGTGAACTATGGACCACGGTCCAATCTTTATCATTGATACATCTTCAACTGTTACTTGCTTACTTGCTGCAAACCACCATTACCTTCCACAAAATACGTTTAATCCTTTGTTACAGCAAACCGGTGATCTTGACAACCTCACTGATTCGTTGGGGCAAAGTCTTGAGTTTGTGTTGTGCAGGTCTCCGCGTTGCTTGCAACACTTGTGTGACGTTTCCTTCCTCCTACTGGTTCAATAACCTCGGTTTCTTACTGAGGGAAAACTTGCTGCTGTGCTGCTTCACACCTTTCTCTTGGGGTTCCCAATGAAGAGCTCCTACGTCAACTCAGCGCTGGATCAAGCTTTTCTGGCGCCGTTGCCGAGGAGGCTAAGGACGTATTCACTATGGGAGTTCTCCACTTCCTCTCTATTTACTTTTTTTTAGTTTGCTTTGTTTCTTTTGCTTGGTTTTGTTGCCTCTTTCCAAAAAACCCAAAAAAATTAGTCTAGCTTGGTTTGCTTGCTTTATTCAAAAACACAAAAAAATTAGTTCCTGCTATAATTGCTGGTCTGTTATTACCTTGCTTGGTCATGCTTTTTGTCAATGGATGGTTTCTTTGAAACTAGTTCTTATTGGCAAGGTGGGTTCACGGAAGAACAAAAGTATTATTATAAGGAACACCGTTTGTCACAAAAAAGGGAAACACTTATGGGAACAAATTGATAAGTTGAACACTATTGCTAGAGAGGTGTGCTCTACTTATAATGTTACTTATTGCTTTGATAAAGCTTGTTGCTGCAGGAGGTATAAACACCTACCCTTTCAATGTGAGTATAATGATAATGTTACCATATCTTCTTATGTTAAAGGAAATTATGGTTTTGATGATGTGGAACAAATTGAAGAATTTATTGCCTTCAAGGGTGCATTTGAACTTGCCAGTTTGCTTGTAAATACTGATGATGCACCTTATGAACATGAGGTTTTAGAGATACTTAAATTTTGCTTTGATAATTACACGGGAGAAAATGTCTATATTCTTGCATATTTTTGTAAGGTTCCCAACCTTTAATAAGGTAGAGATCCCTGTGTTTACAATGCTAGTCCCTGGATCAATAGCTAGCATCCACAGTTAAGATGTAATATCAAGAAACAAATGTCATATTACAACTTTATAACCAGGAATAAAATAATTCATTACATCTTACATAGCTCATAAGGCTATCACATTACAATGCAGCAGAATATCTATATAGCATGGAGTCCTTCATCTTCAAAGTGCCACGGGAAATTATGTTGGTTGTAGACTTGTAATCCTATTGAACACACTTCACTAACATCAAACAAACCCGCAACATAATAAGTTGCAGCCACAAGGGTCAATACATTTGAATTGTATTAGAAAGTTTCACTATTATGTATAAATAAGTGGATCCTATCATTACATGCATATTTGGCTAAGTAGGGTTTAGGCTCATTTGCAGAAAGCAATATAGCTTTATCCTATCTTTTCAAAATAGTTTTGACCTTTTGTCAAATCTTTCTGAACTCCTTGGAAAACTCCAAGTGCTTCTAATCCCTTGTTGTCACCATCAAGTTTTACTTTGAGAAATTGGAATGTCGAGATCTTCCATAACTTCAGGCCTTAGTTGCTCAGAGTTGTCCATAACCAGGGACACGGCTAAGTACTTAGAATTTGATCTTCTGCAGAAGTTGTACACTTTACCCACATGACACAATCTCGTCTTGACGCCACCAGTGGCTGCTGGATAAGTACTCACCAAAATGGAGTACTGGCAGATCGAGAATGTGACAAAGTCTTTCCATAGAAGTCCTCCCAATACACAATGCTAGCTTGTCTACCAGGAACCAATGTAGGGATATATTTCCCTTACACAATTCTAGTTAACTTGAAGATGCCAATGCATGGGTCTTCCACTATGTAGTTGACTAAGCTTGAGCCCATTTAGCACGTGGCTGTACACGAAAGCCACTTTACGAGAAACATGTTCAATCTCTAAGTCCCTGGGTGGTTTTCTTCTAGTGCACACACAAAAAGATAGCCATATAAACATGGTTCCCTTTGTTGCCACCTTGTCCAATCTTGAGTATCCTTGTCCACCCAGGTGGTTCATTGAGTACTTGTTTTATTATATAAAACATATATCTTTCCAACACTTCATATAATCATATCATGTATCCCATCCCAAATATATAGCATGGCTAAGCATACTACAACTACATTGTTTTCACTAAGGAAGATATAAGGGTATCCTATTAGGATTTAGCATAGCATAAAATATAGTAGTCCTTTCCATGCATGTTACAAAATCCACTAAGTGTAATGAAAATAGTAGGACTTGGATGATAGTGTCACTTGCCTTTTTAGTAGAGAATGTTGGTTCACTTCTTGATCTTTCAAATATCACACTCTTCTAACTTCACTACAATTCAATCAAGCAAACACATATTCAACTAGCATTCAAACAATTTATCACACATAAAATAACAAAAACAAGGTCATGCATGCAAGCATGCAAAAGATAGTTTTATTTGGAAAAATGGTTTCTACTAGGCTCTAACCATTTCCAAGCTCAATGTGGTCATTCATTAAAGTGGTAAAACGATTTCCAAAAGGTTTCATCTCATAAACTAATTATTATGCTAAGGTGATATTTTATGTTGTTGAAAATATCTTTTAGCAAAGTAATAACTTTATATGGTTCATCAAATATGTTCTTAATTCACAAAAATTGGTGTTTAGGGTCAGAGAGTTTAATTAATATCATTTCCCAAAGATTTTTTACTCAAAAAGCATTTTTAACACATAAACAATATTTTTATTTGACTAGAAATGCTCTAATTCAAATATTTATTCCTTAACTTCACAAAACACATTTTTAAATCCATAAGTTGGTTCCTATGGTCAGTAGGTTCAAAACCAACCAATTAGCAAAGATTTCATCTTAAAAATATTTCTAGAACAAATTTTATATTCATATTATGCCTACACATGTTTCTGAAATTTCAACCAATTTTCCAGAAGAAAAACATTAAACAAAGTGCATGGTTGCAAATTACTTGTCCTGCTGATTCCAGTGATATAAAATTTGCAAAATTTGGACGTGTAGATTTAAAGTTATGAATTTCACAAGTTTGCATATCTAATAGAACAAAAAATTATGTTTTAAACAGGCTCTGTCCACGTGGCGCTATCCTATTGGACGGTACCGCTTTGGCTGGATCGCACTCTGTGGGCTGTTGGATTTAAAACACATCGCACAGCTCAGATCCAACGTACCCCTTCGCTTTAATGAATCTATCCTAGCCAACGGATTGAGATCCGACGGATCACAGCAGCCAGACTAGGAACGGGCGGCGCTGGCGCGGCGGCGAGCGGCAGAGCGCTCTGTCAGTGTTGTCGCCGATGAACCAGGAAGCAAGAGGGGGAAAGAAGGTGATCATAGGGTTCGCAGGGGTGCAGAGAAGCTCGACGTGGTCTCTGTTTGTCGAGGGGCGCTCGGGTTCGAGAGGGATTGCTCGTCGGAGTTGCTGCGGGGTCGGGCACTTCCTGTTGTTGACGGGGGCGAGGCTGCAGACCACGAGAGAGCAAGAAAGCAGTGGTGTTAGACGCGCAAGGCTACGGCGAGTGCGGGGGCATCATCCAGAGAGATAGGGGAGGATGGGGCTTACAGGGAAAGGTCGCCGGAGAGGGCAGACGGTGGTGCCGATGTGTCGTCGAGGTTGCTGAGCCTCTAGGGCGCACGCAGTCGAGGGGAAGGCACAGGGAGGTGCACCTAGTACTGGGGATCCTACTCATTTGCTCTGGGGACAACGGGGCTGGCAGTGTTGGCTATAATTGGCCGGAGAACACGTCGGAGACAGTGGGGTGCGAGCTCGCAATTAAGGCAGCCTGGTGGCAGAGTGGGAGAGGCAAGTGAGGGGAAAGGTAGAGGCGACAGGGGCGATTAAGTATGGCGTAGTCACAGGGAGAGTGATGGCCGCAATAACGCGAAGTAACTCGAGGAATAAACAGCAGAAACGGCGACGAGGGGGAGGCTTGGTCATCGCGGTGGGGAAGAAGACGATGACGGGGCAGTGGGGTCCAGCGGTCAGCTAGGTGGGGGAATGCACGTGGGGTCGCCAAGTCAGTTGTTGAGTGGGTTAATCCGCGAGTAAGAAAACGTTTCGCCAGGGAAAATAAGGTGGGTTGCTGGGCCGAGTTGGGATGGACTGGCTGGGCTGGTCTGGTTCCTTTTTTTTTATTCTGAAACTTTTCCTTTTTCTATTTCTATTATTCTATTTTGGTTTTTATTCAAACAATTCAAACTCCAATTGAATTCAAACCACCACCAAACTTTAGGTATAGTTTAATTCTGTTTAACAACATGTTCCAATGCCCAAAATAAAATATTTTTTTATTCTTTTAGGATCTATTAATAATTAAATAAATAGACATTAGTCTTTATTTCAAATAGGATTTAATTTATTTTAAAACTCTATTTGAAATCTAAATAATACCAAAACCTTTTCAGTAGGTTTTATTTGGAAAACAAAACACTTGGAATTTTTATTAAAAATACTTTAACAAGTTTTTGTGTTTATTTAAAATGGAAAAACCTTTACTTAAATAAAGATTGGATATTAATAAATCCTTATTATTTTATTTAAATAATCCTATACTCTTTTTATCAAATAGAAATATTTTATTTCATTTGCTTGGCCAAGAATTTATTTGACTCTTTAAAATAGTCCACATTTAATATTTCTACCTTTGCTTATAAAAATCATATATTTTTATTTAAAGATCCAAAAATGGTGATTCCAACTATTATAACTTTATTTATTATTTGATTATCTTTTTAAATCCCTTTAGGATTTTATTTGATCAAAATAGGTTTTGATGTTTCCAATTGGAATCAAAAAGTTTCTTCTCACCCTAAATTTCAACAAAATTTTATTTTGTTTATTTATTTTTCACATTTCAAAATTTGAAAATTTTTGGGATGTGACAATTTTAATAGGCGTTTTCCACAAATGGAAGAGACTAATGCCTTGCAGGAGCCTATGGAAGAAGAAGTTGTTGAAACTGGAAGCTCATTAGATGAAAAAGAGGGGGAGAGTGATGAACAAAAGGAGGAATAATGGATTATCTACCCATGCCTACCTTCTAATGAGAGTAACTCTTTATCCCTTACATTATTTGATTGCCCCCCATGCTTACCAAAGGAGGATGAATGTTATGTTCCCGTGGATCCTTTTGAAATATCTACTTTGGATATAACCTGTGGAGGTTTTAATCCCACTGTTTTTGAGCTTGATAGAAATTATGAGTTTGTAGATCATGAAAAGCATGCGTTATGTGATAGCTATATTGTCTAGTTTATTCATGAGGCTACTGAAAATTATTATGAGAGAGGAAAATATGGTTGTAGAAGTTTTCATGGTACAGAAACACCTCTCTATGTGCTGAAAGTTTTGAAGTTGCTCTTGTTTCATCTTCCTATGCATGTCACTTTGTTCTTTGTGAACTTATTTTTGTACAAGATTCCTATGCATAGGAAGTGGGTTAGACTTAAATATGTTTTAAATATGCTTCTTGTTGTTCTTTTTGACTTCAATTCATAATTCTTATGTGAGCATCTTCTCAAGCTATCAAGCCTAACTTAAAGGCGTTACAGAAAAGTACTTGTTGGGATATAACCCAAGAGTTTCCTTGAGTCTTGGAAGTTATTACTTCAGTAATGACCTCTCCTTATCTTTTTTGTTTGCCAAAAATGACCTCTAATGAGACGGAAGTAAGATTTGGGGAGTTGCTATGCCGAAACAGATTTCTGTCCTCCACCAAAAAAAATCGCGACGAGTCTCTGTAACTCGGATTGAGCTCAAAATTTACGATTAAACCCCCAGTATGTTAGCTAAATTTAGTTAGTTCAACACTTTTTTATTTAAGCAATATAAGATGTTCTAAAAAATCGGGTTCTACCTGCTGGTCTGTTTTGACACATTTCTGCAATTATTTGCACTTGCTTCTTATTGATTCCTTTTTGAGTTCTCTTTTGGAGGATTGAGATTTTTGAAGGAGTTGCTACTATAGATTGTGTTTTTAGTGAAAATTCTTGCTTTTCCAAAGCTTTACCTAAGGGTCTATTATCTTTTGAATACACTAATGTTGCTAACGAAGATTGTGTGAAGTTTTGTATGAAGGAAAAATTTTAGGTGTGGAGAGAGAATGATGTAATGAGATGAAGAATGGACAAAACCTTAAGCTTGGGGATGCCACCACGGTGTCACCCCAAGAAATATCCAAGAGGTACAAGCGTCAAAGCTTGGGGATGCCCAAGGCATCCCCTTCTTCATCAATAAAAAGCTCATGTTTCTCTAGACACTTCGTTTTTATTGTTTCATGCACTGTTATGTGTTGTTCTTGGAGTGCCTTAGTTTTTGTTTGGTTTTATTAGTTGGTTTAGGTTGCTTGAATAAAGTAGTTCGGACCCCCGTTATCGCTGTGTTGTTTTGCAAATAAGTTGCTTGGTGTTGGAAAGGAGTAGGAAGTTCTTGCTTGATAAGTGCAAGATGAGCTTGCATTGACTGTGACTTAGACTCTAGCATGACATGCTAGATGTTGTTTTAACCTTATGCTTAGTGATTATTGCTGTAGCATGTCTTGTTCCAAACAATTGGGATTGCTTAGTGTGCCTTGAAGAAATTATGCGTTGTTTTAGCATGCAAAAGCATAGTATTGTGGTATTCTCCTTTGATGCTTTGTTTGGGTTGACTTGGCACATGCTCACACCATGTTATGACTATGACAAGTCACCATAGCCTTCATGATCATTTAGTCCTTGACTTGTAGTACCACTCTATGCTTTGATTAGTAATGCTTTGTTGCTCTGCATGATGATGTCCATTAGTGCTCTCTTAGTTGGTTGCTCCCAGTATTTTGCTAGCCAACACTTGTATGAGTAAGCTCTACTCATGCTTCCAACTCCCAAGATACCAAGTTATTCCAAAGTTTCCACTATAAATTCCTATGCATGATATGTTACACCATTCCAAGTATATTCTTGTTTTCAGCTATCTTCCAATTAAAAACTATTTCGTTATGTCAAAACTTAGTGATTAAAGCCCTCACAAACTTGATGGCTGATGACCCAGAAGTGTAGCGGATCGGAATAGTCTTCACGGGTAGTATTACCCAATTTATTGATTCGACACAAGGGGAGACAAAGAATACTTGCAAGCCTTAACAACTGAGTTGTCAATTCAGCTGCACCTGGAAATAGTTCTTGCTCACAGAAGTTTATCAGTAGCAACAGTTTGTAGTAGTAGTAATAACAAAGCAAAAGCAGCAACAAAACAAGACCAATAGTAACAGTAGTAGCATACAGTAGGATATGAGCGCGATAGGCATAGGGATGGATGGACGGGCGTGTATGAACGAGTCTAAACATGTAACTTCAAGATCTAGGGCATTGCAGATAAATAAGAACAAGCATCCAAGTACTAAACAATCCTAGGCATGTCCTCCAAATATAGTCATACGTGCTTGATACGTCGTAAACGTATCTATAATTTTTGATGCTCCATGCTTGTTTAGTATCTACTTTGCTTTGATTTGTCTACACTTTGAGGTGATTTTTACATGTTTTCTGGTACTAACCTATTAACAAGTTGCTACAGTGCCAGTTGCCTGTTTTCTACTGTTTTTGGTTGCATAAAAGTTAGTAAAGAAATATTCTCGGAACTGGACGGGACAAACGTCATAGTCAATAACTTTCCGTGGGGAACAAGAAGTCCAGAGAGGAGCCGGAGAGGCGTGACAGGGCGCCCAGACCCCTCTAGGCACGGGTGGACCTTGCCCCGTGCCTAGGCAGGGTGTGGGGCCCCTGGCCACCGCCTTGGCCTCCCCCTTCGCCTATAAGAATCCCCCGATGCAGAAACCTTAAGTACCCGATCAAATCTCCACAAAATCATCTGTAGCCGCCACCACCATCATAACTATAT
Source organism: Avena sativa (assembly GCA_916181665.1). Lineage (NCBI taxonomy): Eukaryota > Viridiplantae > Streptophyta > Magnoliopsida > Poales > Poaceae > Avena > Avena sativa. The sequence continues at coordinate 379,834,266 of OV702280.1, read as the reverse complement.
CTGGGGGGGATTTGAAGTTCTTCCCGGCACCCCGTCGGAGGGGAGATCATCCCGGAGGATTTCTCTCCGGTATGATGCGTGAGTAGTTCCACCTTGGACTATGGGTCCATGTAGTAGCTAGATTGTTGTATCTCCTCCTTGTGCTTTCATGTATAGATCTTGTGATCTCTATTCATGTCAAGATCTAATCTATTTGTAATCATGCATGTTGTGTTTTTCGAGGATCCGATGGATATTGAGATTATTATGTTGGTTTGATTAATGGTTTTGTCTTTATGATTCTATCGTGTCTGTGTTGTTTGTGATCTTGCATGCTCTCCGTTGTTAGTAGCTATCTTGGCCAAGTAGTTGCTAGTGACTCCAAGAGGGGGTATTTATGCTCGATAGTGGATTCATGCATCTAGTTTCCAAGGGAAGTGGCAATAATCTCTTCGCTTGTAGATGTGTTGTTGCTACTAGGGAGAAAACAATGGTCTCTTATTCATGGAACATGTGGACTGTTTACCTTACACACTTTTCTTAAAGCAGTTGTCTGTTGCTTGCAACTTAATACTGGAGGGGGGTCGGATGATAACCTGAAGGTGGACTTCTAGTCATATATGCAGTTGGATGGCGGTCTATGTATCTTGTTCTATTGCCCAATCGAATATCATAGGATCTTTCTGACTAGTAATTGCATTGTTATGCCTTGCTCAGTTCCTGTCAATTGCCCTGCTATAATTTGTTTACCCTTCATGCCATGTTGTTTATCTAAGGAGAGCACCTCTAGTGAACTATGGATCCCGGTCCAATCTTTATCATTAATAAATCTTCCACTATTACTTGTTTACTTTTTGCAAACCACCATTACCTTCCACACAATACGTTTAATCCTTTGTTACAGCAAACCGTTGAGCTTGACAACCTCACTGATTCGTTGGGGCAAAGTCTTGAGTTTGTGTTGTGCAGGTCTCCGCGTTGCTTGCAACACCTGTGTGACATTTCCTTGCTCCTACTGGTTCGATAACCTCGGTTTCTAACTAAGGGAAAACTTGCTGCTGTGCTACTGTGCTGCTTCACACCTTGCTCTTGGGGTTCCCAACGAAGCGCTCCTACATCAACTCAGCGCTTCATCAAGATTTTCTAGCACCGTTGCCGGGGAGGCTAAGGACGTCTACACTTGGGGATTCCTCCACTTCCTTTCTCTTTACTTTGTTTTTAGTTTGCTTTTTTTCTTTTGCTTGGTTTTGTTTGCCTCTTTCCAAAAAACCCAAAAAAAATTAGTCTAGCTTGGTTTGCTTGCTTTATTCAAAACACAAAAACATTAGTTCCTGCTCTAATTACTGGTATGTTATTGCCTTGCTTGGTCATGCTTTCTGTCAGTGGATGGTTTCTTTGAAACTAGTTCTTATTGGAAATGTGGGTTCACGGAAGAACAAAAGTATTATTATAAGGAACATTGTTTGTCACAAAAAAGGGAAACACTTATGGGAACAAATTGATAAGTTGAACACTATTGCTAGAGAGGTTGTTGCTGCAGGAGGTATAAAAACCTACCCTTTCAATGTGAATATAATGATAATGTTACCATATTTTCTTATGTTAAAGAAAATTATGATTTTGATGATGTGGAACAAACTGAAGAATTTATTGCCTTCGAGGGTGCATTTGAACTTGCCAGTTTGCTTGAAAATACTGATGATAGACCTTATGAACATGAGGTTTTAGAGATACTTAAATTTTCCTTTGATAATTACAAGGTATAAAATGGCTACATTCTTGAATATTATAGGCATTTTCCACAAATGGAAGAGACTAATGCCTTGCTGGAGCCTATGGAAGAAGAAATTGTTGAAACTGGAAGATCATTAGATGAAAAAGAGGGGGAGAGTGATGAATAAAAGGAGGAAGAATGGATTATCTACCCATGCCTACCTTCTAATGAGAGTAACTCTTTATCTCTTACATTATTTGATTGTCCCCCATGCTTACCAAAGGAGGATGAATGTTATATTCCCGTGGATCCTTTTGAAATATCTACTTTGGATAAAACCTGTGGAGGTTTTAATCCCACTGTTTTTGAGCTTGATAGAAATTATGAGTTTGTAGATCATGAAAAGCATGCTTTATGTGCTAGCTATATTGTTGATTTTATTCATGAGGCTACTGAAAATTATTATGAGAGAGGAAAATATGGTTATAGAAGTTTTCATGGTACTGAAACACCTCTCTATGTGCTGAAAGTTTTGAAGTTGCTCTTGTTTCATCTTCCTATGCATGTCACGTTGTTCTTTGTGAACTCATTTGTGTACAAGATTCCTATAAATAGGAAGTGGGTTAGACTTAAATGTGTTTTAAATTTGCTTCTTGATGCTCTCTTTGACTTCAATTCATAATTCTTATGTGAGCATCTTCTCAAGCTATCAAGCCTAACTTAAAGGCATTAAAGAAAATTACTTGTTGGGAAATAACCCAAGAGTTTCCTTGAGTCTTGGAAGTTATTACTTCAGTAATGACCTCTCCTTATCCTTTTTGTTTGCTTTTTGTGCCAAGAATGACCTCTAATGAGAGGGAAGTAAGATTTGGGGAGTTGCTGTCCCGAAACAGATTTCTGTCCTCCACCATAAAAATTCGTGAAGAGTCTCTGTAATTCAAATTGAGCTCAAAATTTACGAATAAATCCCCCAGTATGTTAGCTAACTTTCGGTAGTTCAACACTTTTTGATTTGAGCAACAGAAGATGTTTGAAAAAATGGTTTCTACCTACTGGTCTGTTTTGACAGATTTCTGCCATTATTTGCATTCGCTTCTTATTGATTCCTTTTTGAGTTCTCTTTAGGTGAATTGAGCTTTTTGAAGGAGTTACTACAGTAGCTTGTGTTTTTATTGAAAATCCTTGCTTTTACAAAGCTTTGCCAGAGGTCTAATATCTTTTGAAAACACTAATGTTGCTAATGAAGATTGTGTGAAGTTTTGTATGAAGGAAAAAATTTCAGGTGTAGAGAGAGAATGATGCAATGAGATGAAGAATGGACAAAAGCTCAAGCTTTGGGATGCCACCATGGTGTCACTACAAGAAATATCCAAGAGGTACAAGCGTCAAATCTTGGGGATGCCCAAGGCATTCCCTTCTTCATCAATAAAAAGCTCAGGTCTGTCTAGACACTTCGTTTTTATTGTTTAATGCACAGTTGTGTTGTTCTTGGAGCGTCTTAGTTTTTGTTTGCTTTTCTTAGTTCATTTAGTTTGCTAAAGTAGTTTGGACCCTCGTTCTCGCTATGTTGTTTTGCAAATAAGTTGCTTGGTGTTGGAAAGGAATAGTAAGTTCTTGCTTGTAAGTGCAAGAGGAGCTTGCATTGACTATGACTTAGACTTTAGCATGACATGCTAGGTGTTGTTTTGTCCTTATGCTTAGTGATTATTGCTGTAGCATGTCTTGTTCCAAACAATTGGGATTGCTTAGTGTGCCTTAAAGAAATTATGCATTATTTTAGCATGCAAAAGCATAGTATTGTGGTATTCTCCTTTGATGCTTTGCTTGGGTTGACTTAGCACATGCTTACACCATGTTATGACTCTCACAAGTCATCATTAGCCTCTATTATTATTTAGTCCTTGACTTGTAGTACCACTCTATGCTTTGATTAGTATGCTTTGTTGCACTGCATGATTAGGGCCATTATTGCTCTCTTAGCTGGTTGCTCCCAGTCCTTTGCTAGCCTCCACTTGTGTGAGTAAGATCTAATCATGCTTCCAACTCCCAAGAAACTAAGTTATTCCAAAGTGTCCACTATATACTCCTATGCATGGTGTGTTACACCATTCCAAGTATATTCTTGTTTTCAGCTATCTTCCAATTTAAAACTATTTTGTTATGTGAAAACTTAGTGATTAAAGCCCTCACAAACTTGATGGAACACTTTCTATTCCTTGCCAGTAATAAACTTGAACCATTGTGTCATCTATGTTGTATATGCTTGCACTTATACGTTGGAATTAGCAGAACCGTGCTGTCACGGGGAACGTTTTCAATATTGCACTTGTACTTTGTACTCAGTCGATATCATGCTCTTTTGTCGATGGATGTCACCGGTGTGAAATAAAGAGGGAACTTGAAAGTCCATGGAGTTTGTATCCTGTGTTAGAGAAACGCCTGGGCCGCTAGCCTAAGCCATGCCTAATCATGGTGGAAACTTGCAGCATCACCATAGTGACATCTATGAAGCATTATTCTTATAAAAAAAGAGACACATTGAGAAAAGAGGAAAGAGAGAAAAAGCACCATATTCCCATGGTAAATAAGAAGATTGCTGAGATGCTCATTGTCTGCTTGCCTTGTCATTTTGGTTATGGGATAGCTCCAGTAACATGTGCAAGGGGTACAAGAACTTACAGGTGACTAAAGTTGAGTAGCATGAGGTGTGGCCCTCGTATTCAAGGGACTTGAGATTGCCAACTTATACTTCGTCGAGCATATACTCCATCTTTGTTCACTTTAGCCTTAATCACTTCAAGATTATTATGATAGGGGCAATGAGGGCTGAAATCTAACAAGTACCATAATTTTTGGAAGCTCTTTTTGAAACTTGAAATCCCTGCTTCCTTTTATAAAAGGAATTTCTTCCACCATTATTTGATTCTCCACCTTCTACCTTTAGGCACCATTAAGAGAGCATAGTTGTCATTCTTTGTGCAGTGTTCAAAAGCTTATTGATTGATGCATATTGTGATATTACTTGTTCTTGTGCTATTTGTTTCTAGTCACCCTTGTGAACTTTGAAGGTGTCCTATGCATCTATTTGCTACTCTATGAGGGACAAGCTGATACGTCCAAAACGTATCTACTTTCTCGAAAACTTTTCTATTGTTTCTTCTCTAAACTTGTGTGATTTGGATACAACTAACACGGACTGACGTTGTTTTCAGCAGAATTACCTTGGTGTCTTGTTTTTGTGTAGAAAATCAACTATCAGGAAAAATACCGGAAAATATGCCAAAAATTATATTTCACTAGAAGACCCATGGAGCCAGAAGACGAGACGGAGAGGAGGCCTGGGGGCCCGTACCCACCCCAGGCGCGGGCCCACCACTCGCCACGCCTGAAGGGGGTACAGCCACCCCAGGCACCCCCTCGGCCTCCCTCTGTGCCTATAAGTTGCCTTTCGACCTAAAAACTGAGGGGGGTTCGATAGTTTTCCAGAAAGAGTTCCGCTCCGCCACCACCAGAAACCAAGATTCGGATCCAGAAACTCCGTTCTGGCACCCTGCCAGGACGGGGAATTTGGAGAGGATCATCGCCATCGTCATCACCAACACATCTCCATCAACCACCGATGTTTCCCTCATCCATGAGTGAGTAATCCCCCACTGTAGTCTTAGGGATGGTAGGGATTGGATGAGTTCTATCATGTAATCGAATAAGATCTGTTAGGGCATAGTGCCTAGTATCTCTATTAGTCCTATTTGACTTTGTTGCAACTTTTTGTGCTTAATGCTTGTCACTAGGGCCCGAGTGCCATGATCTCAGATCTGAAATTATTATTGAATCATTATGATAGTATTGTTTGTGATCTTATCTGCAAGTTATGTACACATATCATTGTCCGGATCCAAAGGCCCCAAAGTGACAATAATTAGGACAACCGGACGGGATGGCTATGGTGTGAGGATCACATGTGTTCATGGAGTGTTAATGCTTTGCTCCGGTGCTCTATTAAAAGGAGCACCTTAATTGCCAGTAGTTCCCTAGAGGCCCCGCTGCCGCGGGCTGGCTGGACAGAAGATGTTGTGCAAGTTATCATTGCGAGCACGTATGTCTATATTTGGAGCACATGCCTAGGATTGTTTAGTACTTGGATGCTTATTATTATTTATCTGCAATGCCCTAGATCTTGAATTTACATGTTTAGACTCGTCCATGCAACGCCCGTCCATCCATCCCTATGCCTACCGCACTCGAATCCTACTGTTACCGTTACTGTTACTATTGCTCCTGTTTCACTATTGCTGTTACTGTTGCTTTGCTGTTGCTACTACCAAACTGTTGCTACTGATAAATTCTGTGAGCAAGAACTATTTCCAGGTACATCTGAATTGACAACTCAGTTGTTAAGGCTTGCAAGTATTCTTTGGATCCCCTTGTGTCAAATCAATAAATTGGGTAATACTACCCGCGAAGACTGTTGCGATCCCCTATACTTGTGGGTCATCAAGACTATTTTCTGGCGCCATTGCCGGGGAGCATAGCTTTATTTGTAAGTTAACTTGGATCTATTATTCTTCACTGCTACTCCTTTCATCATGGGGAAGGGTCGTGATGGGAAGTTCCCTATTTTACCATCCACTACAAGAAGATGTACAATCCTAAACACCTCTGCTAATCTTGATTCACCGTCTGTTATAAGTAAGCTTGTTACACCACCACCACATACACATGCTACACACACTGGTACTACTGCTGAGTCTGAAATTGCTTTTGATGCTCATGATGTTACTTCTAACGTGCTTGATGCGAGTGGTTCATTAGGTCTTTTTCTAGATGCTACTATGGCTGGTCTAGGAAATACCGAAACTCCTAGTGAAGACACTGTTGCACCTGTTAGCTCACCTGAGGCTAGTGAGAGTTATGATATTAATGATGGTTACATTGAGTTCACTGATGATTTTGTTGAAGAGTGCTGAAACACACATGGTACTAGTGTTATTTAGAGTCTCCTTGCTAGACGTACTATTATGCCTAAGATGTCTGATGACCCACAAGTATAGGGGGTGTATCGTAGTACTTTTGATAAATAGGAGTGTCGATCCCAACGAGGAGCAGAAGGTGCTGAACAGTGGTATGGAGCAGGAAATCCCTGTGAATACTTAACAAACGGTTTTTTAGTGGTTTTCTGACAAGGCAACAAAACAAGGAGAAAGTAACAAAAGTAATGAACAAACGGAGCAAGTGGCCCAATCCTTTCTTAGCAAAGGACAAGCCAGTGGAAATACTTATAAGGACCAAACGTTCTCGAGGACACATGGGAATTCTGTCAAGTGCTTTCGCTTCAAATAGCTGAGTACTCTTCTCTGGTGTTGTAAGTGTTGTGTGGGTGAACCTGTGCTAACATACTGCCCTTCCTAGGACTAATACATACTTGTGATTAAACCCCCTGCAAACATCCGTAACTACAGGAAAGTAATTAAGATATAAATCTAACCACAACCTTAAACTCTGAGATCATACGCTCCCTTGTGCAAAGGTGTCCTAACGGGGGTTCAGGTTTCTGTCACTCCGGCAACCCCACGATTAGTAGCCAAATACACAATGCATTCCCCTAGGCCCATAAATGGTGAAGTATCATGTAGTCGACGTTCACATGACACCACTAGAATAATAGCACCACAACTTAAATACTAAACCATTGAATAATAACTCATCACAGATTCACTACTAACAACATGACTTCTCCCACGTCCTCAAGAACTAAACGAACTACTCAAAAGACATCATATGGATCAAGATCAAAGATGATATGGTAATGGATAACAATATGAACATAAACAATAATCCAATGGTTCCACTCACAAGAATCAACTACAATAGTAATCAACACCGGGAAAGTTTCCCCTAAGAACTAAAGCAATATCCAACACAATTGTTACAGTGGACGAAGTGGTGGTGATGGTGCTGGTGGAGATGATGGTGTGGATGATGATGATCCCGATGAATCCTAGCTTAACGATGGTGTTGATGGCGACAGTCTCCCCTCTTCGGGAAGGAATTCCCCCGGCATAAATCTGTCTACCAGAGATATATTTCTCTCTCGGTGTTTTCCGCCCCCTAGAGGCGGCTGTAATCTATCTGTGGTCGCTCTCTGAGCCTTAGGGTTTCGAAGGGAAGATATAGGCGAAGGGGCGGAGTCGGAGGCCGGGCAGGTGGGCCACACATTCCCTAGGCGCGGGGTCAGGTGGGCCCACGCCTAGGGGTGTGTGGGCCCCCTGAGGCCTCTCTTTGTCCCTCCTTCTGGCTTCCTTCGTCTTCTGGTAAAATAATATGTTTCCATATTTTTATGGTATTTTTCTGATCTTCGCGAAATTGCACTGAAACGCCTTCTTTTCCATTAGAATCCAGACTCTGGCAGTCCATCCTCCAAGAATCATCCAACATGCATAAATAGATGAAAAGCCATAAATAATACCTCATAAGAAGACAAATATAAATGAATAGAGGTAAATTAAGTTATAGGATGGTGATGCGAATTGGGCGTATTAACTCCCCCAAGCTTAGACTTCGCTTTTCCCCAAGCGAAAACTGAGCTCAGTAAACATGTCCACAGGTTTATGGAGTGAAGTGTCGATAAAAGAATACTAACAAGAAGCATCACACTTACCATTGCACAACTCATAGAAGAAAGCAACTCACCATTATATAAGTTAGCTTGCAACCAAGTACAACAGTCACAATAGAGATGCATAAAGATAAATCATAATTGGAATTGGCAAACTTGTTCTTGGTCAGAGAACACCTGGCAAACAATTTCACAAAAGCTTTTTGTAGAATTTTGAAATAGGAACACTCTTTGCTCAAAAAGGTTTTTAACAAGTGAAGGATTTCAAAGTAATACTCAATAGATAAGAGTTTTGTGCAAACAAGGAAGATAAAGAACATGATTGAATAAATCACCATATGAATGCTTGAAACACAACAACTCAAAAGCTTGCTGGAGATAGAGAGGAAGTAGGTTTACTGACTCAACTGGAAGTGGGAGAAAGGTCCCTTCTTAGAGGGTAGCAGGGATTACAAGTCATAAAGAGCTTCCAAAAGATTATGGTACTTACTAGCTTTGAGCCCTCATTTCCCCTATCATAAGCATCTTGAGATGATTAAGGTTAAAGTGAACAAAGATGGAGTATATGCTTGACGAAATATAAGTTGGCAATCTCATGTCCCTTGAATATGAGGACCACTCCTCATGCATACTCAACTTTGGGCCTAGGTAAGTTCTTGTCATTGTAAGTATTTGCATATCATTGAGAACCGCCAACGTGGTACCCCTTGCACATGGTACAGGAGCTTTCCCATAACCAAAATGACAAGGCAAGTAGACGAACGAGCATCTCAGCGATCTTTTTATTTACTATGTGCATAGCTTTTTTGTTGAGGATGCTTCATAGACGACTCACTATGGTGATGCTGCAAGTTTCCACCATGATTAAGCAAGGCTTAGGCTAGCGGCCCAGGCATTTCTCTAACATAGAATACAGACTCCATGGACTTACAAGTTCCCTCTTTATTTCACACCGTCGACATCCATAGACAAAAGAGCACGATATCAACTGTGTACAGAGTACAAGTGCAATGTTTAAAACATTCCCCGTGACAACACGGTTCTGCTAATTCCAACGTTTAGATGCAAGCATATACAACTTCAATGTTCACAGTGGTTCAAGTCTATTAGGGGCAAGGAAATAAAGTGTGCCATCAAGTTCGTGAGAGCTTTACTAACTAGTTTTCACATAACAAAATACTTTTTAATTCGAAAGGTAGAGGAAGCTTGAGAATTTGCTTGGAATAGCAAAAGCTACTAGGTAGATATGGCGGACACAAGTGGCAAAAAAGTTTTGGGTTCAAAGGATTTTGGAAACATGAGAAGTATGCCTTCTCAAAACAGGTTTTTGGCTAGCAAGGGTGGGTAGCAAGCAAGAGAGTTGAAAGAAACAAGCAAACATACAAGTAATAAAGCAAAACATGCAGTTTTCCTTGAAGACAGAAAAGAATCTCAAATAAAGAATACTAAGCTTATGAGCCAACAAGAAAGAAAACAAATGATACAAAATACCTGAAAGCTTTTTCTTTCTTTATTTTTCTTTCAAACTAATGCCACTGACCAGAAATCAGTTTGCCAAAACCAATTTAGATCCACTTAATGATCCCAAAGTGGTGCCAATACTGAACAACAAGATCCATCATATAATAGAGATTGCAAACTAAAATAAGAAGTGCAAAAAGTAAAAGATGAGACTTCTCATTAATATTCCAATAAAGGCACTCACACCAAGGGATACATAGATAATCAACTAAAGGAGAGATACTTCCACATGCAAACCAAACTATAAGATAACTTATCTACCACAGATATGAATCCACTAAAAAGGTAAAAGATAAAAGATAATGGTGGTGATACCGCGACACTCCCCCAAGCTTGGAACAAGCCAAGGAGATGCCAAACCTGATGACGAATTACCCCTTCGGTGGTGGTGGTGTTCTCTTGATAAGCTCCTCAAGAAGTTTCTTCAAATCCTCCATATCGAAGATTAGAGTATGAATTAACTCCGAATTATGCTCAATGCAGCCCATCATCAACTCGGACCTAGGATCCTAGTCCTTGTTATTCTTTCCCCATTCTTCCAAATTAGAGTGTTTCTTCCCTGCACGGTTAGAACAAGGGGTACTTGGAGGAAGTGTGCGTGGAGAGAGAATATGACGCAGAGTTCTCCCTCCCGTAGACATCCGTGTTGTCCTCTTAAGCTTGGTAGGTCGTGCCACCAAACCAATGCTTGCGACGGTAGCGCGAGTGTCTGGTTGCTTGTCCTCCTCCATGTCACCTTCATACCCTACTGAAATCTCCTACTCCTTGGGGACTTGAGGTTCTTCTTCCTTGGGATTCTTGCCTTTGTCGTTGGCGGAGACCATGGTGCTCTAAACTTGAGAAGATTTCCTGACAGAAACAGATTGAAACGAAAACACGACAAGAATACAATGCAAGAACCTCGGGGGATCCGGGGGGATATATATTATGAAGTTTCAATGCATAAGGAAGGTTTTGACACAGAAACGAGGCGGAGACGGAGTTCGAGGGGGGGGGACACCCCCCTCAGGCGCGGCCAGGCAGGGTCCGCACCTGGGTTATGGCTCCCAACACTTGTCATGGGATGTTTCGTTGTAAACCCCAAGAGCAAGGTATGAAGCAGCATAGCAGCAAGTTTCCCTTAGTAAGAAACTGAGGTTATCAAACCAGTAGGAGGAAGGAAACGTCACACAGGTGTTGCTAGCAACATGGAGACCTGCACAACACAAACTCAAGACTTTGCCCCAATGAATCAGTGAGGTTGTCAAGCTCACCGGTTTTCTATACCAAAGGATTAAACGTATGGTGTGGAAGGTAATGGTTTGCAGCAAGTAAACAAGTAACAACGGAAGATGTATTGATGGTAAAGATTGGACCGGGGTCCATAGTTCACTAGAGGTGCTCTCCTTAGATAAACAACATGGCATGAAGGGTAAACAAATTAAAGCGTGGCAATTGACAGGAACTGAGCAAGGCATTACTAGTCAGAAAGATCGTATGAGATTCGATTGGGCAATACAACAAGATACATAGACCGCCATGCAACTACATCTATGACTAGAAGTCCACCTTCAGGTTATCATCCGAACTCCCCCAGTATTAAGTTGCAAGCAACAGAAAACTGCTTTAAGCAACGTGTGTAAGGTAAACAATCCACCTGTTCCATGAACAAGAGACCGTTGTTTTCTCCCTAGTAGCAACAACACATCTACAACCGAAGAGATTATTGTCACTTCCCTTGGAAACTAGAGGCATGAACCCACTATCGAGCATAAAAACCCCCTCTTGGAGTCACTAGCAACTACTTGGCCAAGATAGCTACTAACAACGGAGAGCATGCAAGATCACAAACAACACAGACATGATAGAATCATAAAGACAAAACCATTAATCAAACCAACATAATAATCTCAATATCCATTGGATCCCCGCAAACATAACTTGCATGATTACAAATAGATTAGATCTTGATCATGAACGGAGCTCACAAGATCTATACATGAAATCACAAAGGAGGAGATACGACCATCTAGCTACTACATGGACCCATAGTCCAAGGTGGAACTACTCACGCAACATACCGGAGAGAAGGCCTACGGGATGATCTCCCTTCGGCAGGGTGCCGGGAAGAACGTCAGATCCCCCCGATCTAGGAACGATGGTGGCGGTGGCTACAGATGGTTTCGTGGATATTAGATCGGATACTCAGGATTTCCGCATCAAGGGCTTCTTATAGGCGAAGGGGACGGCCGAGGAGGCAGCCGGGGGCCTCAAACCCTAGCCAGGCGCGAGTCTGGGCCCACTCGCGCCTAGGGTGGGTCTGGCCCCTCCGGCTCCCCTCTGGACTTCTTGTTCCCCACGGAAAGTAATTTACTTTGACGTTTGACCCGTCCAATTCCGAGAATATTTCTTTACTAACTTTTCTGAAACCAAAAACAGCAGAAAACAGGCATCTGGCACTGTTGCAACTTGTTAATAGGTTAGTACCAGAAAACATGTAAAAAGCACCTCAAAGTGTATAAAAGTAAAGCAAAGTAGATACTAAACAAGCATGGAGCATCAAAAATTATAGATACGTTTCCGACGTATCAACATCCCCAAGCTTAACTCCTCCTCGTCCTCGAGTAGGTAAGTGATAAAAGAATAATTTTTGAGGTGACATGCACACTCACAATAAAGATCCAACCATTTGCAAGCATTGGAAGCTGGGATCAAAGAACTCTAAACATGTGCATGAAAGATGGAGTTCTAACAATAGGACATAGTACCTATGCATGCAACATGGCAAGCTACAAACAAAGATCATGAATAAAATGCATTGAAAAACATTTGTTTGTTTCACATACAGAAAACATAGCATAGTGGCAATCAGCTTGTCCCTCATAGAGTAGCAATATAGATGCATAGGACACCTGCAAAGTTCACAAGGGTGACTAGAAACAAATAGCACAAGAACAAGTAATATCACAATATGCATCAATTAATAAGCTTTGGAACACTGCACATAGAATGACAACTATGCTCTCTTAATGGTGCCTAAAGGTAGAAGGTGGAGACTCAATATTGGTGGAAGAAAGGACTTTTTATGTAAAGGAAGCAGGGATTACAAGTTTCAAAAAGAGCTTCCAAAAATTATGGTACTTGTTAGCTTTCATCCCTCATTGCCCCTATCATAAGAATCTTGAAGTGGTTAAGGTTAGAGTGGCAAAGCTGGAGTATATGCTTGACAAAGTATAAGTTGGCAATCTCAAGTCCCTTGAATACGAGGGCCACACCTCATGCATACTCAACTTTGGGACCAGGTAAGTTCTTGTCATTGTAAGTATTTGCATATCATTGAGAACCGCCAACGGGGTACCCCTTGCACATGGTACATGAGGTTTCCCATAACCAAAATGACAAGGCAAGCAGACAATGAGCATCTCAGCAATCTTCTTATTTACCATATGCATAGCTTTTTATTGAGGAGGCTTTATAGATAGCTCACTATGGTGATGTTGCAAGTTTCAACCATGATTAGGCATGGCTTAGGCTAGCGGCCCAGGCATTTCTCTAACATAGGATACAAACTCCATGGACTTACAAGTTCCCTCTTTATTTCACACTGGTGACATCCATAGATAAAAGAGCATGATATCAACTGAGTACAAAGTACAAGTGCAATGTTGAAAACGTTCCCCGTGACAGCACGGTTCTGCTAATTCCAACTTATAAGTGCAAGCATATACAACAAAGTTGTCACAATGGTTCAATTTATTAGGGGCAAAGAATAAACTAAGCCATCAAGTTCGTGAGGGCTTTAATCACTAAGTTTTCACATAACAAAATAATTTTTAATTGGAAGATAGTTGAAAACAGGAATATACTTGGAATGGTGTAACACACCATGCATAGGAGTTTATAGTGGACACTTTGGAATAACTTGGTTTCTTGGGAGTTGGAAGCATGAGTAGAACTTACTCATACAAGTGGAGGCTAGCAAAAGACTGGGAGCAACCAACTAAGAGAGCATAATGGCCATAATCATGCAGTGCAATAAAGCATACTAATCAAAGCAAAGAGTGGTACTACAAGTCAAGGACTAAATGATCATAGAGGCTAATGGTGACTTGTGAGAATCATAACATGGTGTAAGCATGTGCCAAGTCAACCCAAGATAAGCATCAAAGGAGAATACCACAATCCTATGCTTTTGCATGCTAAAACAACGCATAATTTCTTCAAGGCACACTAAGCAATCCCAATTGTTTGGAACAAGACATGCTACAGCAATAATTACTAAGCATAATGCTAAAACAACACCTAGCATGCCATGCTAAAGTCTAAATCACAGTCAATGCAAGCTCCTCTTGCACTTCAAGCAAGAACTTACTACTCCTTTCCAACACCAAGCAACTTATTTGCAAAACAACATAGTGAGAACGGGGGTCCAAACTACTTTATTCAAGAAAACTAAACAACCTAAGCAAAGAAAACGAAAACTAAGACGCTCCAAGAACAACACAACTGTGCATGAAACAATAAAAATGAAGTGTCTAGACAGACCTGCGCTTTTTATTGATGAAGAAGGGGATGTCTTGGGAATCCCCAAGCTTTGACGCTTGTACCTCTTGGATATTTCTTGGGGTGACACCATGGTGGCGTCCACAAGCTTGATATTTTGTCCATTCTTCATCTCATTGCATCATTCTCTCTCTACACCTGAAATTTTTCCTTCATAACAAAACTTCACACAATCTTCATTAGCAACATTAGTGTATTCAAAAGATATTAGACCACTGGAAAAGCTTTGAAACAGAAAGGATTTCACTAAAAACACAAGCTACTGTAGTAACTCCTTCAAAAATCTCAATTCACCTAAAGAGAACTCAAAAAGGAATCAATGAAAAGCAAATGCAAATAATGGCAGAAATCTATCAAAACAGACCAGCAGGTAGAAACCGATTTTTTCGAACATCTTCTGTTGCTCAAATAAAAATGTGTTGAACTAACGAAAGTTATCTAACATACTGCGAGATTTATTCGTAAATTGTGAGATCAATCCGAGTTACAGAGACTCCTCATGATTTTTTTTGGTGGAGGACAGAAAACTGTTTCGGGACAGCAACTCCCCAAATCTTACTTCCCTCTCATTAGAAGTCATTCTTGGCACAAAAAGCAAACAAAAAGGATAAGGAGAGGTCATTACTGAAGTAATAACTTCCAAGACTCAAGTAAACTCTTGGGTTATCTCCCAACAAGTACTTTTCTTTAACGCCTTTAAGTTAGGCACAAGAAGCAAGAAGAATCAAGTATTTTCAAATTAAGAAGCATTAACATCAACCCTTGCTTTCAAAGGAGGAGAAAAAAGCAACTTCTCTCTCCTCATAGGGAAGTGTTCAATACTTTTCTTGAATGGAAATTGATATTTGATGGTGCCTTCTTTCATATCAATGATGGCACCAACTGTTCTAATAAGAAAAGGTCTTCCCAAAGTAATAGGACAAGAAGCATTGTATTCAACATCCAAAACATAGAAATACACAGGGACATAAGTATTATTAACCATGATGAGAACATCATTAATACTCCCCATGAGTTTCTTCTTAGCATTATCATTCAGTGGGACATCCAAATAACAATCTTCCAAAGGTGGCAAATCAAGCATTTCATAAACCTTCCTAGGCATAATAGAGACACTAGAACCAAGATCACATGAAGCTTTGAGATCAAAGTCATTCACTTGCATATTAATAATGGGTTCCCAACTATCTTCTACTTTCCTTGGAATAGAAGCTTTGTGTTTTATCTTCTCTTCCTTAATCTTAACAAGAGAATCTGTAATGTGTTTGGTAAAGGCAACATGCATATCACTAGCATCAGGACTTCTAGCAAGATTTTGCAAGAACATAATCACTTCAGAAATATTGCAACCATCAATATCAAAGTCAAACTTAGCATCACTAGTAGTAGGCTCAATAGGCTTAGGCATAGGAGGAGGAGGAATAGGGACTACTGGTGGTTTAGTGGTGATGGTGCACACACTATTGTTTCTATCAATTTCATCTTCCCTTTCCCACTTAGCATGGAGTTGAGCTAACAGCCTAACATTTTCATCAATAGTAACTTGTATGGCATGAGCAATAGCAAAGGTGTTTTCCATAGTTTCAGGTTTAGCAGCCATTTTATTAATCAAGGAGGACTGAGCTTCACACAAAGAGGATATATTTTTCTCAACACTCAAAATTTTTGACTGTAAACTAGGAATTTCTCTATTCAAATTTTCAAGCTGATGACTAATGTTTTTCAAGATAATAGATTGTTCCTCCATAGTTTTAGTGAAAATATTATTTTGATGACCTCTCTACTTCTTAGTGGATCTCTCTACTTCTAGAATCCTCTCTTCACTAGGCATTCCAGATCTTCTCCATCCAATCCTCCTATATAAAATCTAGTATAAGGGTAGATGGAGTTAGTTGCTAGGTATTATTTACCCTTTGTTCCCAAATCTTTATGCAGGATATAAGAACAAAGGCTACATGATCTAGTGGTTATTTCTGATGATTTTTACCTGCTACTGTAGAGTCAACAAATGATTTGTGCTGGGATTTTTTCTACTCTTGATTAGCTATATCTTCTTGCTCTTGGGCTTGAACTGCTCCACCTTGGTATGTTGTGGATCCTTCCTTCTTCCTAGCTACTGGCCTACTCCTCCTCCTCTTGAGCTAGCTTATTATCTTGTCCTGATTTTCTTCTTGTTCTAGCTCTTGGATGGCTTTTAGGAGCAACCAACGTTGGGGTGTGGAGATGAAATCTGGCTAGTGGTGTGGTTGGTTTGTTTAGCTGAGATCCAAAGCTAGAGTTATATGTGATGTGGTCTTGTGTTTTGAGTTGATTTAGCTTATGCTGTCCTGGGAGAGAATGAATGTGTGAGCAGCACCTCTCCCAATAGTGGCTGCAGTTGCTCTTTCTACATTGGTCACTTCCCTTGCTTAATCGACAACACATCACATGCAGCTGTGCGTGTAAGCTGCCTGCCTGTTCCAGGGGTTTTGTCCCATTGCCAGATATTTCCTATTCTGGAAGTTGATCCCTTGTGGATGTGTTCGGCTGGTTTGAATATCATCTCTTTGCCACTTACCTGTCCTTGGTGAAACTTGCCCCTGTACCAGCCTATGATGCACTAGTCTGAGGCATTATTCCAGAATAAGAACAGATACTACTCTTTGGCCCCTTTTTAAAGAAATACTCAATGATGTGTTCAACAATGCATCACATTGCCAGACTGAGAGTAGCATTCATCTCAAACAATTCTCTTTATTTTATTATTTTTCTTTTGTTTTGTTATCTTTTGTGCTGTTTTGCAGGGACAAAGGAATAAGAAGAAAAGAAGATACCAGAGATGAATTAGGAAATTGAGTTTAGAAATAGTTTTAGGGTTTTACTTTATTCTTTTGTAATTTACCCTTTTATTTATTTTGGTGAGGTGGAAAGCATTGTAATTGATATATAGCTGTAATAAATAAATTCTTTTTATTCTTAGTACATGTAATTTTCTTTATCCATTTTGTAAACTTTGGATTATTCTAAATGTAATAAAGTAAATGCTTTATTTTATTTCATTTCTAAATTGTACTAGTTACTAATTGTTGGACCTCTTATACACTTGTATTATTAAATATTATGTAATATTTATTGTTTTTGAAATAATAATTCCAAATTATGGTATAATTTAAATGTATTGTGAATGTGATGATATCTATTTGTTTATTCAAGAATTTTACCATTCCAATTATATTATTAATTCTTTTCAATCTACTTTTGAATTCAAATAAAGTATTTGAATATTTAACTCAAATTGTTTTCCCTCAAACATGAACATTTAGTAGAGGTCATGTCAAAAACCGTCGCACTTGCTCTATTGTTTCCTTTAGAACAAGAGAGACCTCGATACCTCTATAGGTCTTTTTGTTTTGCGTGAAAATTCTCTGGATTTTCTTATGCATGAATGCAATGCACAAACCTGTGTCCTCTATAATTCTAGGTGCTAATCCTGGGATGTTACATCTATCCCCTTCGCTTCCACCTCCACCACGGTCAGTAGCTCCTCTATCACCTGGACGTTGCTGTTAGTGCCATGTCCCTGTTGTGGATTTCGCAAGACGATTCGGCTTGTCTCTCAATCACCAGCCAATCCTGGACGTGTCTTTTACAAGTGCCCAAATCATCGTGTAAGTTGTGCTTGTTAGCTCATTTGGATTTTCTTAGCCCCATTTGTTCTTATTTCCTCCGATTTGTGACAGGTTGCGCCCAATCCCTGCAACCATTACTACTGGGAGAATGGTGAAGACAACTATGTAGACTTTCTAGCTAGAAATGGATATACCATCTCTCTCCCAGGTGCAGCTGTTGTTGTCGATTCAGATGGACAGATGGGAAGTAAGGAAACAGAGGAGGAAGAAGAAGAACATGGGCAGAAGGAGTACTCACTGAAGAAAATGGATGAATTGCTGAAGAAGTTGGATGAGTTAGTGGTGATTTGCAGGAATTTGTTGACTGCAATTGTATTTCTTATTGTAGTCATGGTTTTTGTAGCTGTTGCTAAGTAGTGCTAGTTGTATGAGGGCATGAGATAGGCAAGCATGTATCCTGTGATGTAATCTGGGGATTGAAAAGAATGTATTATGTTTGTTTGATTTTGGCAGAATTTTGTTTGTTTTTCTGTACTTGGGATGAGCTAGTCAAGTATACAAGTTAAATGGACAAATACACATATGTCATCCTGAGACCATAATAGTTGGCATACATAGTTGGCATACATAGTTTGAGCTAGTCAGGATTTACAACTAGTTTTGCAACATCCAGCAAAATAGTGTACTATTTAGAAGTTTGCACTTACATGGTTTGTGTGAAACCATAGCCACATCAGAGCAAGGGGTTTCATTGCAAACCAACCAAAATATGGAACTACCACCTAGTTTTGTCCAAAATATACAACTACTTTTCACTCCTCAACTACTTCTCAACCGGGAGTCTGTTCTCCTTCTTCCTATTCACCAACTTCTTTATTTTTAAACCAAGTGTTGCAGTAGTTGATCTTGGAGGGGGTATGTCACCTCTGCAACTAGCAATAAACTGGCTTTCTAGAAGAGGACCTGACAATGGAGTCTGAGACTGCTGAGTGGCTGCAGCCTGCAAAACATATAAAATGAAGTAGAATGAAGGATATGAAATGTACAATCATTTTTCCTTTACAATCAGTTGTTCTTTTACTCACTTGTTATTGTAGGATCTGCAGGAGACTAGATGATGAAATATCATAACTCATAGAAGATGCAACAATAGTAGAAGATGAACTCATTCCCATTTCTGCAACTACCTTTTTCTGAAAAAATGTATAATAATGTACAACAAGTGTGAGAGCAATGAAATGTATAATAATGTACAACAAGTGTGAGAGCAATGAAATCAACCTTGGTGTTCCTTTTCACTGGCATTTTCTTACTTGTTTGTAGTGCTGGTTCATCATCAGGAAGTATAATCTGAATTGGCTCTGGTTGTTTAGGATCTGGTGCAGCTGGTTGTTTAGGATCTGGTACAGCTGGTTGTTGAGGAACTGGTACATTTGCTGCAGCTGGACCTCTACCCAACTTTCGACACTTTCTTTTATTGTGGTCAGTTTCATTGCACACACTACAGTGACTTACTGTTCCATGCCTGCTCATCCTAGTTCCATCATCCTCCTCCTTTAGTGGGTTTTTCTTTCTTTTCTTACTTGGCCTTCCAACTTGCTTGTCAAATTTGGGTGGCCTTATTGGAGGCCCATTCATTTTTTCCACACTCTAGGATCACTACATGGCATTATCACATTAGCATAAGCAGTTTTAAATGCCTCTATGCTGTAGCACTTGTGTACCACTGACTCTGGCTTGATTCTTTCATGCCTAAGTACTGCACAAGCATGTCTGCATGGAATTCCTGTGAGTTGCCAGGACCTACAAGAGCACTCCATTTTCTTTAAGTGAACTTCATATTCTCCATTCAATCCTTTCACCTGGAATAGGTGTTCTACAGCAGGTACAGCTTGGTATATGTTGGAAAAGTCAATGTTCTTATCCAACTTTTTTCTAATTTTTGTGCAAATATCACCATACATCTCATCAGTTTCTTTCCTCTTGGAATAGTATCTAATCATGAGCTGGTCTTTGATCTTCTTCAGTGCTGTAACAATAGGTAATTCTCTAGCATCAAGTATGTACTTGTTGAAAACTTCACAGATATTGTTCAACAGTAGGTCACATTTTGGAAGCTCCTCAAAAAATGCTTTGCGCCATTGTCTTGGGTCAATTGCATCCAGATAGTCAAAAGCCCCCTGGTCCACAGCCTTCATCTCATCCATGTATTTCTGCCAGTCTGCCTCACGTGTTGCTCTTGCAATTTGCCATAAATTATTCTTGAAAATCTCAGTTCTCCAGCCATTCTTTGCAAAATTCTGATGCAGATGCCTTACACAAAACCTGTGTTATGCATCAGGCCATAATGCATTGACAGCATTTATCAATCCCTACGTACACAGACAAGTAATAAATATGCAAGCATAGACAAGTAATAAATATGCAAGCATAGACAAGTAATAAATATGTACCTTCTGCCTATCACTCATAAAAGTCCATGGCCTTGTGTTCTCTATGCCTAAATCCTCCTTCAGTGTGCTCAAAAACCACTTCCATGTGTTTGTATCTTCAACTTCAACTATAGCAATGGCAATAGGAAATATACAATCTTTTGGATCAACACCAACTGCTGTAAGCATCACTCCACCAAATATGTTCTTGATGTGGCACCCATCAATGCCTATGATGGGCCTACAGGCTGCCAAGAAACCTCTTTTGCATGCATCCAATGCCATATAGCAATTCTCAAACAGTCCATCCTTTGCATTTACAAACATGGTGCTTCCAAGGTTTGATCTTCTTATCTCAGCTGCAAAATCCCATAATAGATTATATTGTTCCAACTCATCTCCATGTATCTTCTTCAGTGCAATCCTTCTAGACCTTTCTAACTTGCTTCTACTTGGACTCATGTTGAAATATTGTTCAATAAGCCTAGCATAATTCTTCAGCGACATCTTATCATCAGCTCTGAATGTTTCCAAGTACTTTGTAGCTAGATATTTGGCTGTGAACTGTTTCAGTACAAACTCTCTCTCACATTGGTGTTTTCCAACATATTTCTTCACAACCCATGAACCTGTTGTCCTACTATCAGGTGCAGCATATAGGTACCAAGGACAATTAGCAACACAACATGCCCTGACCCTCTGCTTGTCATTCTTCACATAATGTACAAGAACTCTTTGCTGCACAATATACTCCTGTAATGCTCCTCTAAGCTCACCAACTGTTAGGAACACCATGGCAAAGTGAAAATCTATTCCTTTCATGTTCTCTGGCCTCCACCTTTTTAGCTTGACTTTCTTCTTCATTTTCCTCCTTCCTTGCTTGTAAACTACTTCCACTTCTTCTGCTGAATCAGCTTCCTCAACATCTGAATATTGTAGCTCTTTTAGATCAACATCTGTATCATAGTCACTGTCCTCCTCCCATTTGGATTTGCTCCTTCTTTTTTCCTCATGCTTGTCATCTACCCATTCTTCATACAAATCATCATCAGCTGCCAACTCATTATCAGAGTCTACCTAGTCTGCATCCCAATCATTGTCATCACTGTCACTATCTGTGAAAATCTTTGCTTCTTCTTCCACATCTAGCTGCCTCCTACTTCTTCTAAGCTCATGCCCAATATTCTGCTCCTGCCTAGGTGGACCACTGGTTTTGCTCCTACCAGCTGCTGCTTTACCCATCCTCTTTCTAGGGCTCAACACTGGAGGCAAATCAGGAGAACCACATATCACAACATCATCCAACGTGGCATTGTCAAACTGCAAATCCTTGTGGTCCACATACAACTGAAAATACTGAAACTTTGGGACAACAACAATCATGCTCAAGGTGTCAGTATCAGTGTCCACAATTCGTAGTCCTGTGTCTAAGTTCATTCCAGGCAGTAGCCAGTAAAACACATATTTATCTGGTTCAGAGTAACCTAGCTGCTGCATAAAATCAGTGAGCCATAGAGGCGACCATGTGTCTGCTTCACATCCATCAAATCGAGCTACTTTTCCATCCACATGGCTCTTCAACATCCAAATCCGCAAAAAAAAACCAACATAGTTGATTTTTACGGTGAACTGATCCTCGAATACTCCTAGATAACATGCAAATCATCAAGAACTAGCAGCATTTCGGACTACTTCTCTACCACTGCCAACACCGATAGAAATGGAGATCTAGGGTTAGGTCATCTTACCGTAGCGCGCGGGAGGATCGCCGGGTCGCCGCAACTTTGGCCCCTTCCTCACGGGCTCCATCCTCGCGAGCGCCGCCGCCTATCGACTGTCGTTGTTTAGCACCGGAGAAAAACTATCACCGCCACCAGCTCTCCTTCCATGTCGCGGGAGAGAGGTGTAAAGAGGAAGAGATGGGTTAGCCAGTGAGGTGTGGGAAGAAGACGGGGCTATGTGCAAATATTCACCTCCAGCGGTTAGTCCTAGTGGCAGCACCTTGCCGACGTGGCGCTGGTCAACCAGGGTCAGACGAGTTTAGGACCTGCGATGAATCACTTAGAAACAATTAGGACCTCAATGTTCAATTTTGAAGAACTGAGACCTACTTGATGTTTCGTCGAAAGATTTAGGACCGCTGGTGCGGTTTACTCTTTTCGAAATTGGATTATGTTACTAGCAGAACATGTTTTCTTTAGATAACTTTTGTTTGGTGGGATTGGAGTAAAATTTCTAACTACTATGGGACTAGCTGCTGCTTTTTCCAGGATTTGGAAAAATCAACAACTAAAGATAGGTTTTGTTAATTCAGAGCATATACATCGGTTCTAGAGAACCTGGGGTTGTCCTGGTTATATGATGCACTCATAATAAGAAATATTGTTAGACCGGTTGCCTTTCTTCTTATTCCCCTCTATTTCTTTGAGTATCCGAGGCTATGGATTTTCTACTTTCTGTGTTGCATCTGTTTTTCCTATGGCCTCTACATCTATACTGGAGCTAGCCTTTCTGCAAGCTATGGATCTCAGGTTTGCATCAACGCATATATTTCTAAAATTGTTGCCTTGTGCAATAGGTACTTGCCGACTTATTTTCCGGTGTGTGACAGTGCTTTCTCACATTTTTGCACTGTTAGGATTATGTCCTTTGTTATGTGTGGCAGAAGGGTGGGGTGGTGTATGTGCTGGGTAGCTTACTCTTTTTCTAAGCAGAATTAAAAAATAACTTAGAATAATTTGTTTTGTGAATGGACATAGCATAGAAACTGAAGACTTATGAATGGATTGGTGGGGTGCTCAAAATCGGTATGGTGTATATTTCTCCTTACACCTTCAGTTATAAAAGTCAGGAAAGAAAACCCCTCCTACCATAGCGGGCTGATTTTTAGTCCTTTCAAGCCCTTCTTATTGCATCAGTATCTTCATTGTCATGACAGTAGAGAAATACTTGACAAGTCCTGAGGTCATGCTAATGATCTGAAGTTGCCTTCTGATTTCCTAGGATTTGGTTTTATTGGTTCCTTATAATATTGTCCTAGAATTCAGAAATTTGTGGCTGTGAAAACCTTTGTAGTGCATCTGAAAAGTTCTGTACACAAGAATATAATTCAGTCTTGAGTTATGATGTATTTATTTTCCGAACCGTGTTTTGAGCTTATGTCATTGATTTGAGGTTCTTTTTGACTTGCTAGGATTGGGTATCATCGGTTCCTTATAATATTTCCCTTGGTTTAAAAAATGTGGGTATGTGAAGTTTTGTAGTGCATTTGAAAAGATTTCTACGAATATAATTCAGACTTGAGTTATGATGTTTTCTTTTCTAGAACATGTCATTTTGAACTATGCTTAGAGAAATTATTTGTTTATTTATCTTTTTTGATGCTTGCTCGGAGCCTACAATGGTTGTACGTATCGGCAACTGGATGAATTAATAGCTGCAGGGTTTTGCACATATTATTCTGGTCATTTCCTTTTTTTAGTAGGTGGAGATCCATTTTTGAAGTTAGAAATCCTATTAGTGAAAACTTAGTCACTGACGATACATGTTACATTACTGGATAGCTGATGGATCTTGCTAACCATTCGCTGATGTGTACTTATTTATTATAGATGCTTTGCATGTCACTATACTAGCATGTCTACTACAGCTGAAATAGATGTTGTTTCATCATGAATTGATTGGTGATTACTAATATCAGTGTTTGGTCATGTGCATCATGGTAGGATCTGTGTACCCAGGTGAGCTTATTATGAAAATATTACGACGGTTTGAATCCAGTGAGATCGAGGTCATCAGCGTGTCAGAATTGTTTGTCATGAATCCGCATGTCACCACGGTATGCGCACTGTATGCTCATGTTTTCTCAGGTTTATATACCATGGATGCTAACTTGTTTTTTGCAGGGTAAGAGATTTAGAAGTAAGATTGTGATCGATGGTCTTCAGTCTAACTAGGGATGGTTACCTGGCCTGCGATGACTGTAATTTGCAAGGCATTTGAGGAAGGATCCGCTACATGTGTAGCAGTAAGAAGTGCGGTAGCAGGGGTGGTAGCCTGAGGTTGGTGTGGATTGTAATGTACTCATCTTTGTCGTTTTATGTATCTTGGATATTAAACGTTTTTCATTTTTACGTTTTGTTTCAGGTTTTGCCTTCCGGTTGTGGCTTCTGGAGGCGAGGCCTCTGTGGAGATGGTTTTCTTCGACGAGGTGGCTTGTGGTTTTTGTTTGGCAAACCATGGTTGCCGAGAACTATGCTCTCATCTCCACTATTCATGCAGAGATAGCTTCTTTAACAGGCAGGAGTGATGTTGTTGATGTTTCTGTGTATCAGTATTCATTCCGCGTTGAGGACATTAGCTTCCAGGCCATTAAGTTCTACCCTAAAGGTAGTTCTATTTTTGTTGGGCTGAGCGGTGGTGGCGAGGCACCTGAGACAGTGGCTCACTCTGCTGGGAGCTCTGGTGTGCAGGAGACTGGTGTTGGTATGAGCTCCTTGCTAATTCAGTTGTTGTGGCTTTAGTTGCTTGCAGTTGTGTTCATTATTGGCTTTGATTTTCAAGGGTCTGAAGATGCTGGGGACAGACCGAACTTGCCGCTCCTTCTTTTGTTGGGCGACTGCACACCCTAATTCTAGCTGCCCTGGTCTGTACGCATGTGCTGGTGCTGGATGTCCTGTTACTTTCATGCGTCAGCTGGCCTTGCTGAATTTTTTTGGGGACCAAGAAAGTCCATCTTGGAAGTCTTCGATCGACACCGATCAGGCCGACGATCTGGTTGATGTTGATTCGAAATAAATTCTGGGAAATCTTACTGAGAAAAGGTATGATTACTAGATGATCACCGTCGCTCAGGTGCCTTCTATCATGCTGAGAAGGCACCCCGAAGAGGTAGCTCTGCTGGATGATTGGTAAAGAATGTACCGTGGCTCATATTTTTTTATTGTTATTTGTGTTTTTCCTTTTACTCTAAACATGTGTTGACTGATCTGATTAGCATCGTCTTTTCAGTCTACGCAGAAGGGCAAGTAATATTAGATTTGTTTAAACGGGTTGCTGCAGAAGGGGTGTCCGTCTGAAAAATATGTATTCCTTCATTTAGCTTGTGGGTGTCCATATGGTTTTTATGTAGCCGAGCCTAATATGTTGTTCTGGTTGGCGTGCAAGGATATTAGTAAATTTCTGTAGCCAAACTAAAGAGTTATTTAGGTTGGCATGCAAGTATGTTAGTACTAGGAAACTCTTGAGCTAGGTTGTACTGTGTAAGCTTATGTGTTGTTTGCGACATATGATCTATAATTGTGCCCGCTCAACATTTCGCACGCACAACACATGCACTGCCACTAAAATGCATAATCAGAATAACTGCATTATACTGCATCAGATAGCATAGGCCATGCCACAACAGGTGGCATACGGCGCGGCGAAGCGCGCGTGCACGTCTAGTACAATAAATATGCGAAAGCATAACCACACCTATTATAGCCTCTTAGACTTACAAGCCCCCCCCACTCCACCCACCCCCACCCCCACCCCCCCCCCCCCCACCCACCCCACCCCCCACCCCCTCCCACACACACACACTAATCAATACTATGTGATCATGCTTAGACGATGGACATAACAGATGACCCATAACAAATATAAGAAACGCTGCCTGGAAACAATTTTTGTCACTCTCACTTGAGTTTTCTGTTATATCTTTTAGTACTACTTCTTCTGCCGGTTTCAGACTTGTCGATCTTGAACTGATCATTCCTATTTTCGTCCTCAAGATATCAATGCAAGCTGCGGTGGTGTCTGCATCTCTTCCATGTACATGCCTTTGTCCACAGGGTATTCCAAACATCTTGAAGAAGTCAACAGGATAAACATCCAATGTTCGGTTTTCTTCTATGATAATACACTGCATCTTTACCTCACCTTTTTCATCGGCCATATGTGGAACTTCAGATCTAGGTGATGAAGACTATTTAACATAAATAATCCTCCAAATCCTATTTCTGTGATCAACCAATGCAATATGTGAAATTTCGGTCTATCCAGATGTAGACTTTGACCGCGCTCAAGAACTAGCCTAGCAAGCATTGTCCTCCATGGATATACGAGTGAAGTAACGATGAAAGTGGCGGTCGTCTCATAAAGCCGGTTGGTAGTTGGCACAGTGGGGTATATGTATCTGTCCCAGGTACAGATACAGTATATGTACGAATCATACGCTCATTGTATGTTTTTTTTTGTACTGTATGTATTTTACCTTGGGTATAACATCGCTGACTCCTCATTGGCTGGCATATCGGGCATGAAGCAAACCTGCCTCCCCGTTTTCTGCTCCCAAGAAAACCATGGCCTACATCGTCATGCTAGTCTCTTGGGCTCTATGGAATGAACAGAATGCAAGAAACTTCTAGAAAAAGAGCACCATGCCCAACGTCGTCTTCGCGAACATGAAGTTGGAAGCTAAAACATCTTATATTTTAAAACGGAGGAAGTAGGTTTTAGGTAGTTGCAGGTGCAAGGATCACTTTATGCCGAGCGAGTAGGATTTTGTATGTGCGTTTTCTTTTTTTACGAAAATTTTGCCGATCTATTAATAACCACTCTTATGTCTTTCTTCTTATTCAATGTCGGGAGAGCGCGGCACAGTTTGGACGTACGATGCAGCATGGCTGCGATAGTGCCCTTTACTATAATTTTTTTTTCACAGAAAAGGCCCGAAGGGCCTGGAGCTTTCATTCCAACGGCGGTGGGTTCACATTTACAAAAAGGACCTGAAGGAACAGGCAAATTACAACAAGGTCCTGCATTTTAACAGTGAAACCCCTAAAAGGGATCGCAAAAACGCGATCCAATCCTTGCACCACGCTGACGAGGAGCAGTCTATGAGCGCAGCCACCGTCGCTTCGGCCAGGGACGAAACCACTTGGACGAGCGGCGACTTGGGATGGTGCGACGAGACTGAAGAAGATCCTCCGATGGAGGAAGTAACTGTTGCGGCAAACACGAGTGCCGAGCTTGGCGGGGACAGTCTTCTGTCCGATAATAGCGACGGCGGCATAACACCTTCGCTTGGGAACCGCCACGGGGAGGGAAGGCTCCAAGAACTCCCCAAAACGTCGTCGAGCACGAAGCTTCTCCGAGTCGCCCGCATCCTCTCCCTCGCCACCAAGGCCGGCCGAGAAGAAGCAGAGCAACTGAAAGCCGCCAGCGCAATGACGACCACACACGCGCCTAGATCTGCCAACGCACATCAATAACTCGCCCTTCCCCCCACCACCATGGCTGGCCAGAAGGAGAGATGCGACGCCGCTGCAAATCAAGAACGGGTGACGAACCAGGCGCTTATTTGACCGCTTCCCGCCCAGTGCCCTCATCGTAGCAGACCCCCACCTTAGGGGCTTGCTCGCGAGGATATTGGACGGCCTGCCGGCGACGCGCACAAACGCCGGAGGAAGAAAGCGAACCAGGATCCGAGCCAGAGGTGACCCAACCCTGCAGACCCGTCCTCCCTCGCCACCATGGCCGGTCAAGGAAGAGAGCAACGGCCACCCACATGAGCTCGGGCTGGACAAGACCTTATTAGAGGCGAAGCTGGCCACGGTCCAACCCACCATCCCAAGGAGGACGGCGACGGAGAAGCAGCACAGCAGCCGCCGGATCTGGCCCAGAAGATCCGGGGAGAGCCTCACGGCAAGAAGCCAGCCTCTGGCAAACAGCCAAAGCCACACCCTAGTATATACACTACTCACGCCGGCGCCTCTCCTCCGCCTCGCTTGACCGGCAACGCCAGCGAGGTCGGCTTTGGATCGGGCCGGTGCGCATGGGATTCTTCTGGAAGGCCTAAGCAGGGGAGGGAGAGGGGAGGGCGACTCCGGGCTTTACTATAATAATAGTAAGTAGTAGCATTGTGCGCGAAGAATCATCCACTTTATCAAAGCTGGTGTAGTTATACTCGTAGAATTAGAAACTTACTTTGCAGGAAGCGCTCATTCCTCTTTTTTTCTCTCTCCTATCCACAATAATTTGAGAGCCTCTTCCTCAGGGCCGGGCCAAACCGAGGCCATCTTGGAGAGTGGCCGAGGAGACACTAGTGGAAACGAGGCCTCTAGTACCGGGCTATAAGGGTCTCTAGTTTCAGTTTTAAAACCGGGACTAACCAAGCGGGACTAGAGGCCCAGGCATTAGTTCCGGCCCAGTCATCAGCCAGGACAAATGGTTGTCCATGTGACCGCCGCAGAGCTGCTCCGGATACACCACCACTATTTCCGGTTGGTGTTAAGGACCGGGACTAGTGGTTCTCTGCCGCGACAGCATTTTGTGCCCTTTTTCTGCCGCGGCAGAGCATTCATTTTGCATTGTTTTTTTCTCATTTCAACATAGTTTTAACTATTTCTACGCCACCATATATCGTACACGTTCATGCATATATAAGATAACTTGTATTACGATATCGAGCATACAAGTATATATAATTTTGGTAGTTACATGGAGATCACAATTACCGGGACTAGAGCCCGTAATTTGCTTGTTGTTTTGCTCCCGCTTGCACCTGTACTTGCAGATTTTTTCTCGTTTGCACTTTTACTTGATTTGCTCTTCGTCACTTCTTTCTGAAGTGTGCGTAGATAGTGATACGTCCAATTTGCATCACTATTCTATATCA
The DNA here is from genome assembly GCA_916181665.1 of Avena sativa. Classification (NCBI taxonomy): domain Eukaryota; kingdom Viridiplantae; phylum Streptophyta; class Magnoliopsida; order Poales; family Poaceae; genus Avena; species Avena sativa. The sequence continues at coordinate 379,805,192 of OV702280.1, read as the reverse complement.
TAATTTGCCTCTATTCATTGATATATTTCATATTAAGAGGTGTTACTTACGTCTTTTCATCTGTTTTTATATGTTGGATGATTCTTAGAGGATGAACTGCCGGAGTCAGGATTCTAATGGAAAAGCGGTGTTTTGATGCAATTTCGCGAAGATCATAAAAATACTAGAAAAACTACAGAAAATTATATTTTCCCAGAAGACAAAGGATGCCAGAAGGGGAGGCGGAGTTGGGCCACAGGGGGCCCACACCCCTAGGCGCGGGCCACCCTGGGCCGCGCCTACAGGGGTGTGGCCACCCTGGCTCACCTCTGGCTTCGACCTCTCTCCTATATCTTCTCCTCGAAACCCTAAAGTCGGGGAGAGCGACCAGAGAAATATTCCGCCGCCTTTGCGGGGCGGAAAACATCGAGAGAGAAAGAGCTCTCCGGCAGACAGATTTCTGTTGGGGAAATTCCTTCCCAGAGAGGGGAGATTATCGCCATCAACACCATCATCAAGCTAGACTTCATCAGGATCATCATCATCATCCACACCATCATCTCCACTCCATCCCACTGTAACAATTGTGTTGAATCTTGCATAGTTCTTAGGGAAAACTTTCCCGGTGTTGATTACTATTGTAGTTGATGCTTGTGAGTGAAACCATTGAATTATTGTTTATGTTCAGATTGTTATCCGTTAATATATCATCTCTAATCTTGATCCATGTCGTGGGAATTGCCACGGCAGATGCTCCAATCGGCAGCGAGTAGTAGAACGAGGGGCAAGGGCGGCGCGGTGACCCAACATACCACTGCATGATGTAGTATACTATAGTCATTGACATAACACCAATGAAACACCGTTCACTAGTATTACATCCCTTAGAATGGCACAACAGAAACATAGCGGGTCCAATACATGGCTAAAGGTTGCAACTCACTCTTTACACGAGATCCAGAGAACACTCTAGGTTAAAGGGAGAGAAAGAACTTCTTACAAAGAAGAATCAAAGATAAACAATGCAAGAACTAATATGCTACTAAGAATGGTATCTTAACTAAAGGGTTGACATTGCTGTTATTGCAATGCACTACAGGAATAGGTTCTTTGGTTAGAGTGTATATTCCTATTTAATCAGTAATTTCGTCTTCATTTGAATTGAGGTATTTGTTGACTTACTTGTCTTTGTTGAAGAGCTTTAGCTTTGGATGATGATTCCTGGAGCATAACTTGGTGTAGACATCGTCTTAATGACTTCAGAATCTAGCAAGGGTTAAGAAGATACGTTGAGTACGAGCGTACTTAGCAAATTCACTAGAAAAGGAGTGTTTGATGTACTATAACTACAGCCACAGACCGTAGGTCGTAGGCAATGCAAGTTTTTATAAACATTTCTTCAAAGGTTGCATTTATTCTGAAAAGCTATGTCCGTCAGCCTTCACGGGTTTACCAGAACTTTCATGGAGTTCCTTTCCCGCCGCGTTCGCAGCTCCTTCCTAGAATAGGGAGTAACAAGTTACAGTTCTTACACTCTGCAGAGGTGCGTCACTTTACCCATGAGATATCAACTCTTTGTTGCACAACCGGGCAGCTTATTCCCGTCCACAATTCCATGATGTGGGGCCCATAAGATGATCCAAGCCAATCACTGCCCCCTTCGCGACCTCGCATGCCTCCTTGGTGTACACCATGCCCACATATTGGATTACGACAATGGTTTGTGCAAACCGTTAGATGCCAGAACTATCATGGGACGTTGAGGGTTCCCACCCATATGTTGCATATCCTCTACGAAATTATACTAATTAATATGCACGCTACGAGGATAATAGCCATGACCTGCACATCCGTCTACATGCGAGAGGAAGAAGATACAGCTGACTTCTCTGTCCCATTCCAAATCTCATGGTCAACGCGTAATATACGGCGCAAGAATCACTGGCGACATTGGTTGTTAAGTCCTAGGTGATATAGTTCTGAACAGTGGTATTCTAACTGTCAGATTTAATAGATTAGCTGATCACCCTGGTCAGTAACCAATAATTCACATTATTGTCGAAAATAGTGTTTTCTGACCTTTTTCAAATGCAGGTGATGACAACACTGGATTTGTAAAATACTTTACAGAAAATAAACAAAGGACATGAGCAAGTGTGGACTTGCCTTTTGTGATTGCAAGATTATACACTCACGGTCTTCGAGTCAGTATAAGATCCAAAATCTGAAATCATCATCATTGGTCCGGTAAGGAATAATGTTTAAATAAGCAATATGCTCTTATGCATAAGTAAACATGAATCTCGGGGATAACGTTGTTCTAGGGTTTGGATACTAGAAATTATGTCTTTGCAATGTGTTGTACTTTTAGATGAGTTTAATACTTGTTCTTTTTATTAGGGCTTGTGAGTATGTGTGAAGCAATATGTAGTTACGATATTATAAAATAATGAGACACACTTAATTGTGAAATGCTACTTAAGATTGCTTATATAAGAATTGTTGTTTTGAAGTGGAAAAAAGAATAACATTTGAAGAAAAGATTTCTTTTCTGAGGTTTAATCAATCTCTGTGGTTAGTTGAGTCTGGTTGATGTTATTTGTACTTGCTTGAATAGGTTTGCTTGAGATGCTTTATGACTTAACTATATCAGACCACAGTTAACTATAAAACATATAACAATGTTTATAGTATTATATTTAGATTCTTGTAGACTAACGTTAACTTTAAAAACATAGATAGTTTGAAAGTATAATGCTTATAACATTTGTACCTTGTGTACTTGGTAATGTTGCCTTAAGGTTACTTAAGAATGGTTATATTTTTACTTGTTGTAGTGATTTCTTGATTTTATAATGGAACAGTATCATTTCCCTTTTAAGGATGAGTGGTTATATTTTGCAAACAATGAAATAAAATTACTTAACTACTTATGGATTCACCATAGTGTTGTGATGAATTTGTAAACTGATGGCTGAAGTATATGGAAAAGATTGGATTTAGTTACAATTATTCTTGGGGTTTTATAATTGTTTAGGACCTTTTTAGAAAATAATTACTCCTTTGGTTGAAGGATAATTTATCAAAATTGTATTTATAATGTTTTGAACTATTATGACTTCATAATATGAATATTTAAGACTAATACTATTTATTAGACTTAATTGACTAATTTTTAGAAATATTAACAATTTTTATTTACCCTTATATGAATTATCAATTAAGTAAATAAGTTTAAATATGAGTTATTAATATATTTGAATTTTTATTTAACTCAAAAGTGATATATTATATTTTTAACATATAGGTATTATTTTTGTGATCATTTTGGTATATTACACTTATTTTTGTGATTTAAAAATAATAAGATATGATTTTTATAATACTTATTACTTTATAAAGACTTAATAAATAACAAATATTTAATTAAGTGGAATTATAATGCATAATTGTAGTTTTAAATTATAATTCTTATTTTTCTAAGATTTTTGGTATTCTATTTATATTTTTAACATTTACCATTATTAAAATTTGAATTATCAAAGTTTTATTACTTATAAAACCTTTATTAAATAATATTTATTCAAATAATCATCATAATAATATTTTATAATAATTTTAAATTGTAGATTTTATTTTTATACAAATTTTTATATATTATACACATTTTTCTGAATTATAAATCAAAAGTTATTAATTAAACAAGATTTAATCATTTATTTGATTTCTCGAATATTAATAATTGAGCTTATAACATTTTATTTATTTCTTAAACAGGAAATAACTTTTTACACCGCACCCACACCTAACCCTAGTCACTGACCAGTGGGCCAGTGACCACCTCAGCTCACAAGTTAATAAATGCATTTGTTACCGACTGGATTGCTACCCCCAGACAGTGACATATGGGCCCTAGGCCATGTCATCTGCCACGCGAGGCAAAGACTGGGTCAAACTAGATGACATGGCTAGAACTCAACGTAGGCATGACGTCACACGACTTGATCCTCACTGGTTGAGGATCGATCGATCGATCTAGTGCGCGTGCGGGGCTGTGGCTAGGTGCGTTGGAACGAGCATGCTGTAGGGTTCGCAGCATAGAAAACAAAAATTTTCCTACGATGTGAACTATATACCAAGATCTATCTACTAGATACAAACAACGGGCGGATGTATATCCGTAGAGAACATACCCTTGAAGACCGACAAACCTTAACGAGTTCAACTCGTGGTTGATGTAGACGATCTCTTGTCGATCTCAAGATCGAGAGGAAGTCCTAGCGCCGCAAATCAGCAGCGCATCCGTGCTCGCACACACGTTCGAGGCACCGAGCAACCTCCGCCTCCTCACTCCAGTGATGCAGCGGAAGCACAACTCTTTCTTGCCGAATAGCCACCGGGAACATGTATCTCACTAGTCCGAGACCATGGGGGATAAATTCTAGAGGGGGAGAGAGATCCTTCACGAGGAGGTGTGAGAGACAAGTGAGGAGGGGGGCTCCTTTTATAGGAGGAGGGGGGCACCCAAGGGGGTGGCCGCCGGCCATGGGGGCTTCCCTCTCCCCTCCTTCATTCATGTGGGTGGACACTCCACTCACAAAATGCCCTTTAAAATCCCTCCACTCAAAAGTCCACTCAAATTCCCATTAAATTTCCACCAAATTTAATGCAAACTCTCATTAAATAAAACTCTTTTATTTTATTCAGAATTTTGTCAATTACTTTAATGACAAACATTCACAAATAACCCCTTGCTAGAATTCTATTTCACATGCATAACCACTTTATGCAATTTCACCCGAAAACCTGTTTCGGTATCTAGTGAAATAAATTCATGCGCTTGTTCATTCTTTCGGCATGAAACATTTGCTCCAATTGGATGTCGGTGTCTCTTAAGTGTGTCACCCTACGGTTCGTGAATAATGCGGACATGATCGAGACCCCTCTCGGATCAATAATCAGAAGCGGGATCTGGAGACCCATACTGACTCCCACACATTCAACGATGACTTTCTTGTGATCGTCGGAACCTTTTACGCTAGTATCTTAATCCCTTTGTTTCACGATATATTACATGTCCGAGATTCGATCATCGGTATCTCCATACCTAGTTTGATCTCGTTACCGACATGCACTCTTTTCTCGTTCCTGTGATATAACATTCTAGTGATCAAATCACTTGCTTGCAAGCTAATCAATGTGATATCACCGAGAGGGCCCAGAGTATATCTATCCGTCATCAGGATGAACAAATTCCACTCTCGATCCATGAGCCTCAACATAACACTTTATTAGTTCTGAATCCATCTTTATAATCACGCTGTTACGGTGTGACGTTTGATGTTATCAAGAAACTCTTCCGGTGTTAGTGATTGACATGATCTCATGGTCTAAGGATTAGGATCACTTCGTAAGTTGTTATAGCAATATAAACTCAATGACTTTGATCGTAATGCTATACTTCGGATGAATGTTCATCACACCATTATACTAATGTTGTGATCCCGTTATTAACAACATCCAATGTCCATGATCAGGAAACCTTGATCATCTTGTTAATCAACGAGCTAGTTTATGAGAGAGGCATAACTAGGAACTTTCTGTTTGTTTATTAAACACACATGTATTAACGTTTCCGTATTAATACAATTATAGCATGCAAAATAAACATCTATCATATACTTGGAATACACATAATAAACACTTTATTATTGCCTCTCAGGGCATATTCCCTTCAGTCTCCCACTTGCACTAGAGACAATAATCTAGTTACATAGTGATAAATCTAACACCCATTGAGTTCTGGTGTTGATCATGTTTTGCTCTAGGGAGAGTTTTAGTCAACGGATCTGCTACATTGAGATCCGTATGTACTTTACAAATCTTTATATCTCCATCCTTGACATGCTCGCGGATGGAGTGAAACCGGCGCTTAATATGCTTGGAATGCTTGTGAGACCTTGGCTCTTTGGCATTGGCAATGGCACCATTGTTGTCACAATAGATCACCATTGGGTCCAACGCGTTTGCCACTACTCCTAGTTCGGATATGAACTCCTTCATCCAAACTGCTTCCTGAGCCGCTTCTGAAGCAGCAACATATTCGGCCTCCGTTGTTGATCCCGCTACCACAGGTTGTTTGGAGCTCCTCCAACTAACCGCTCCGCCATTCATGAGAAATACGTATCCGGATTGAGACTTAGAGTCATCCGGATTGGTGTCAAAGCTAGCGTCGACATAACACTTAGCGACGAGCTCTTCTTCACCTCCGTATACAAGAAACATATCCTTAGTTCTTCGTAAGTACTTAAGGATATTCTTGACCGCTATCCAGTGTTCCGAACCTAGATCCGATTGGTACCTACTAGTCAAACTAATAGCATGTGCCACATCCGGTCTTGTACATAGCATGGCGTACATTATAGAGCCTATGGCTGAAGCATAGGGGACTTTGTCCATTATCTCTCTTTCTTCCGCCGAAGCCGGACTTTGAGTCTTACTCAATGTCTTGCCTTGCAACATAGGTAATAACCCCTTCTTACTTCCGTCCATTTTAAACTTCTTTAAAATCTTATCAAGGTATGTACTTTGTGATAGCCCTATTAGGCGCCTAGATCTATCTCTATAGATCTTTATGCCTAATATGTATGACGCTTCACCTAGGTCCTTCATTGAAAATTTGCTGTTTAGATAACTTTTAACACTGTTTAAAAGATCTATATCATTTCCGATCAATAATATGTCATCCACATATAATATCAGAAATGCCACATTGCTCCCACTCACTTTCTTGTAAATACAAGCTTCTCCATAAGTTTGGACAAATCCAAACTCTTTGATCACCTCATCAAAGCGGAGATTCCAACTTCGTGATGCTTGCTTCAATCCATAGATGGATCGCTGAAGCTTGCACACCTTGTTAGCATCCTTAGGATCGACAAAACCCTTTGGTTGTATCATATACAACTCTTCTTCAATATTACCATTGAGAAACGCGGTTTTGACATCCATCTGCCATATCTCATAATCGAAATATGCAGCAATTGCTAACATAATCCTAACTGACTTTAGCATCGCTACGGGAGAGAAAGTCTCATCGTAGTCAACTCCTTGAATTTGTCGAAACCCCTTTGCGACAAGTCGAGCTTTATAGACGGTCACATTACCATCAGCATCAGTTTTCCTTTTGAAAATCCATTTGTTCTCCACGGTCTTTCGGTCGTGAGGTAATTCCACCAAGTTCCAAACTTGATTTTCATACATGGATTCCATCTCGGATTTCATGGCTTCTAACCATTTGTTGGAATCCGGGCTCATCATCGCTTCTTCATACGTCGCAGGGTCATCATTTTCATCAACCATGAAATTCATGACAGGATTTCCGTACAGCTCGGGAGCTGCACGCGTCCTGTTTGACCTGCGAGGTTCGGCAGTACTCTCTTTCGGAGTTTCATGATCATTATCATTAGTTCCCTCTTCAACAGGTGGAGCCAAATCCGGAACAACTTCCGATGCTGCGCTACTCGCCATACTTTGAAGAGAAGGTTCCACAACTTCTTCGAGTTCTACCTTCCGACTACTCACACCTTTCGCGAGAAACTCTTTCTCTAGAAAGGATCCATTCTTGGCAACAAAAACCTTGCCCTCGGATCTGTGATAGAAGGAATACCCAATAGTTTCTTTAGGGTATCCTATGAAGACGCATTTTTTCGCTTTGGGTTCGAGTTTATCCGGTTGAAGTTTCTTCACATAAACATCGCATCCCCAAACTTTAAGAAATGACAGCTTAGGTTTGTTTCCAAACCACAATTCATACGGTGTCTTTTCAACGGATTTAGATGGTGCCCGATTTAAAGTGAATGCAAAAGTTTCTAGTGCATAACCCCAAAATGACAACGGCAAGTCCGTCAGAGACATCATAGATCGAACCATATCTAATAAAGTACGATTACGACGTTCCGACACACCATTTCGCTGTGGTATTCCGGCAGGTGTGAGTTGTGAAACAATTCCACACTCTTTCATGTGAGTGCTAAACTCGTAACTTAGATACTCACCTCCACGGTCGGACGTAGAAATTTGATCTTTCTATTACGATGATTTTCCACTTCATTCTGAAATTCCTTGAACTTTTCAAAGGTTTCAGACTTGTGTTTCATCAAGTAGATATAACCGTATCTACTCAAATCATCCGTGAAAGTAACAAAATAACGATATCCACCTCGCGCCAACACACTCATTGGACCACATACATCAGAATGTATGATTTCCAATAAATCTGTCGCCCGTTCCATTGAACCGGAAAACGGCGTTCTAGTCATCTTGCCCATAAGGCATGGCTCACATGTATCAAATGATTCATAATCAAGTGATTCCAAAAGTCCATCCGAATGGAGCTTCTTCATGCGTTTAACGCCAATATGACCTAGACGGCAGTGCCACATATATGCGGATATATCATCATTAAGTTTAATCCTTTTAGCATCAACATTATGAATATGTGTAACATTATCATCGAGATATAATAGAAATAAACCATTCATCATCGGTGCATGACCATAAAAGATTTCATTCATATAAATGGAACAACCATTGTTCTCGGATTTAAATGAATAACCACTTCGCATCAAACACGATCCAGATACAATGTTCATGCTCAGTGCAGGCACCAGATAACATTTATTCAAGTTTATAACTAATCCCGATGGTAAGTGGAGAGGAAGCGTTTCGACGGCGATCACATCAATGCTTGATCCATTGCCGACACGCGTCTTGACCTCACCCCTTGCTAGCGGTCGCTTGTTCCGCAGCCCCTGATTCGAGTTGCAAATATTAGCAACTGAACCGGTATCAAATACCCAGGTGCTACTGCGAGCACTAGTCAAGTACACATCAATAACATGTATATCATATATACCTTTGTTTGCCTTGCCGGCCTTCTTGTCTGCCAGATACTTGGGGCAGTTGCGCTTCCAGTGGCCAGTCCCCTTACAATAGTAGCACTCGGAATCAGACTTAGGTCCAACTCGGGGTTTCTTTTCAGGCGCGGCAACAGGCTTGCCGCCCTTACTTCCCTTCCGTTTTCCCTTCTTGTCTTTCTTGAAACCAGTGTTCCTATTGATCATCAACACTTGATGTTCCTTTTTGATCTCCACTTCTGCAGTTTTAAGCATTGACAGAAGCTCGGGGAGAGACTTCTTCATGCCTTGCATATTATAGTTCATCACGAAGCTCTTATAGCTAGGTGGCAGAGACTGCAGAACACGATGGATGCCTAAGTCAATGGGAATCGATATTCCCAAGGACACAAGCTTATCGGCGTAACCCGACATCTTGAGTACATGCTCACTAACGGAGCTGTGCTCTTCCATCATGCAGCTAAAGAACTTTTCTGAAGCGTTGTAGCTCTCTACAGCAGCATGTGTGTCGAAAATCATTTTCAACTCACCCATTGTATCAAATGCATTGCCGTTTTCGAAACGCTTTCAAAGTTCCGGCTCTAGCCCATACAATATGCCGCAATGAACTAAGTTGTGGTCCTCCTGACGAGTCTGATAGACATTCTTCTCCTTGTCAGGGGCATCATCAAAAGGTGGGGGGCCTAACGACGCTTCTAGCACATATTGCTTTTGTGCAGCAGAGAGGAGAATCCTCAAATTCATGGCCCATTCGGTAAAGTTGCTACCGTTCGTTGCTAGTTTCTCTTTCTCCATGAACACATTGAAATTAAAAGCAGGTGGTGCCATCTACAACAGAATTTGTTAAGTTTAGACTAAGTGTATGATAGATTGAGTTCAACTAATCTATATTACGAATGAACTCCCACTCAAAAACGACATCCCTCGTTCCTTTTTGGTGATTACATGAACCAAATCCACTACACCAAGTCCGATCATCACGTGAGTCGGTATAGCTTCAAAGGCGAGCATCAAATGGGCATCATATCAACTATATGACTCATGCTTAACCTTTCTGTCCGTGTTCCGAGGCCATGCCTGTACATGCTAGGCTCGCCAAGTTAGAACCTTAGTATTCGCGTGTGTAACTGTTTTACACCCGAAATATGGTCGTGGATCCAAGAACACCCGATCATCACGTGATGTCTTGGAGCGACGAAAACATAATCGGTGCATACTAAAGGAAGAACACATTCTTATCTTGATATTTAAATGAGGGATCATCTTATTATGCTAACAAAGCACTAAACAAGCAATATAAGATGCTATCAAACATCATATGTTTATTAGTGAAATTATATGGTTCCCGCAGATGATCTCTATCATGTGCATCGTGGTATGATCACTATCATACCTATATGTGTAAATCCAAGGTCTATGGATTTTACACGCTATGTGTGTTGTAAGAGTATCATCTCATACTTCTACTTACAACACTACCATATCATAACACTAGCCCAGCAACAATCTAAACTAGACGCCTCTAATTTATCCATTGCAAGTTTTATGTGGCTTAGGGCTTTCGAGATAGAACCGTTCTTACCTACGAACATGAACCACAACGAGGATAATCAAATTGTTGACAACTCGCTTGCAAAATAGATATTGACTATAGTAGGAGAGACAGACATCCGCTAGCCACTTATGCAAACTAGTTGCATGTCAAGCGTGGAACAGGTCTCATGTGCGAGGACATGTAAAGTTTGTCCGGGCCGCTTCATCCCACTATGCCACCAATATCCAAAATTACAACAAAGGAGCAACAACATGATCATCATCGCCCACATACTCATATGTGTACTACCCGTGTAAAGTATCTACGCATAGATCCGGCTCTGATACCACTGTAGGGTTCGCAGCATAGAAAACAAAAAAATTCCTACGATGTGAACTATATACCAAGATCTATCTACTAGATACAAACAACGGGCGGATGTATATCCGTAGAGAACATACCCTTGAAGACCGACAAAGCTTAACGAGTTCAACTCGTGGTTGATGTAGACGATCTCTTGTCGATCTCAAGATCGAGAGGAAGTCCTAGCGCCGCAAATCAGCAGCGCATCCGTGCTCGCACACACGTTCGAGGCACCGAGCAACCTCCGCCTCCTCGCTCCAGCGATGCAGCGGAAGCACAACTCTTTCTTGCCGAATAGCCACCGGGAACATGTATCTCACTAGTCCGAGACCATGGGGGATAAATTCTAGAGGGGGAGAGAGATCCTTCACGAGGAGGTGTGAGAGACAAGTGAGGAGGGGGGCTCCTTTTATAGGAGGAGGGGGGCACCCAAGGGGGTGGCCGCCGGCCATGGGGGCTTCCCCCTCCCCTCCTTCATTCATGTGGGTGGACACTCCACTCACAAAATGCCCTTTAAAATCCCTCCACTCAAAAGTCCACTCAAATTCCCATTAAATTTCCACCAAATTTAATGCAAACTCTCATTAAATAAAACTCTTTTATTTTATTCAGAATTTTGTCAATTACTTTAATGACAAACATTCACAAATAACCCCTTGCTAGAATTCTATTTCACATGCATAACCACTTTATGCAATTTCACCCGAAAACCTGTTTCGGTATCTAGTGAAATAAATTCCTGCGCTTGTTCATTCTTTCGGCATGAAACATTTGCTCCAATTGGATGTCGGTGTCTCTTAAGTGTGTCACCCTACGGTTCGTGAATAATGCGGACATGATCGAGAACCCCTCTCGGATCAATAATCAGAAGCGGGATCTGGAGACCCATACTGACTCCCACACATTCAACGATGACTTTCTTGTGATCGTCGGAACCTTTTACGCTAGTATCTTAATCCCTTTGTTTCACGATATATTACATGTCCGAGATTCGATCATCGGTATCTCCATACCTAGTTTGATCTCGTTACCGACATGCACTCTTTTCTCGTTCCTGTGATATAACATTCTAGTGATCAAATCACTTGCTTGCAAGCTAATCAATGTGATATCACCGAGAGGGCCCAGAGTATATCTATCCGTCATCGGGATGAACAAATTCCACTCTCGATCCATGAGCCTCAACATAACACTTTATTAGTTCTGAATCCATCTTTATAATCACCCTGTTACGGTGTGACGTTTGATGTTATCAAGAAACTCTTCCGGTGTTAGTGATTGACATGATCTCATGGTCCAAGGATTAGGATCACTTCGTAAGTTGTTATAGCAATATAAACTCAATGACTTTGATCGTAATGCTATACTTCGGATGAATGTTCATCACACCATTACACTAATGTTGTGATCCCGTTATTAACAACATCCAATGTCCATGATCAGGAAACCTTGATCATCTTGTTAATCAACGAGCTAGTTTATGAGAGAGGCATAACTAGGAACTTTCTGTTTGTTTATTAAACACACATGTATTAACGTTTCCGTATTAATACAGTTATAGCATGCAAAATAAACATCTATCATATACTTGGAATACACATAATAAACACTTTATTATTGCCTCTCAGGGCATATTCCCTTCACATGCATTGGCGAGTTGAACTATGGTTGTGCCGCCCCTAAATTGTCACCGGAGAACTATCCACGGAGGTGCACGACGGCGCATGGCGAGACCTTGATACATGACGCAATTGAATCAACGAAGACTCTTGGAAGATAGAGGAGCTTACCCTGGTTGCGATGGAGTGCTTGGAGAAGTGAGTGGAGACGTGTAGACGACGAATCGACGACGATGGCCACGGTGACTGCCAAAAGGGAACGCTCGATTTTGCCTGATTCCCGAAGCGCCAACCCCCGTTCTTGGTCCTAATCGAACGAGTCCACGATGGAGATTCTAACGGTGGCCTTAGCGAGGCACGGGGTGGTCGGACATGGCCGGAGTGCTTACACCGATGAGCTAGGGTTTTGGCATGGTTGGGGAACGAGGCAGGGACAGTTTGAGAGGGGAAATGGGGATGAGGATGAGCAGAGGCGTCGCGGTGGCCTCCTTATCCTCTCCTAGTGACGGCGGCGTGGATCTTTGCGTAAGGACGACGGCGGACGGCCTCAGCATCGCCACCGAGCTGCTTCCAGCTGGAGGAAGACGACGATGACGGTTTTGCAGAAAACCACCTGGCACTTCTTTCCTCTCAACCTGCGATCCTTCCCTGGTCCCACCTGTCAGTCACAGACGACAACAAGCTGGGCTAGCTGCTGGGCTTTTGTGGGCTGCACATGGGCGATAGGTAAGAAAAGAGGTGTTGGGCCACGGCCAGGATTTGTTTTTTATTTGTTTTCCTTTTTCTATTTTCTTTTTTACTTTCATATTTGAATTTTCCTTATTTGATTTGAATTCTCCTCATAGAATTTATTTGCTGAGTGATTACAACATTAATAAAGTATATTAAGGTTCTTTTACGAGTTGGTCATATAGTGGTATTATTTCTTTACCTATTTTCTACCAGAACCCTTTTTATATTATGTAGAAGCCCTTATTATTAATTTTTCTTTCTACATTAAAACATGGCTTTATTATATGATATTTTATTATTTGTTTATAAAACTTAACTCTAGTTGGCTCATAGTTTTAATAGAAATTTTTATATGTATAATGATCCTATATCATTATTTGATGCATGAAATACAAAAAAATATGGTTATTACTACTTCCATTAACTTAGGAAATGGCAATGTATATATTCTATTATGATAAACATAGAAGTTTAGGGTTTGAATTGTAAATGTTTATCCAAGGTTTTAGGGTTCTTAATTTTCTTATTTTCTTTTGTTGATGTAAGTAAAGATTTAATAACTAAGCATATTGTTTTCTGTTTGTGATCTATAATGATATCACCCTTTTAAGATAGAAAGTTAAAATGTCCTATGGAAGAGAATTGATAACAATACTCCTAAGCACATATAATGATGGTAATTGGAATTGACAGAGATGTGCTTAAGCGATTTGCTAAATAACGATTCCTATAAAATATTGTGGAGATAAAATGATTTATCCAACAGATGAGCTGGATGTTAAGCTTGATCATAGATTTAGGGTTTAGGGTTTTACTAAGAATTCTTATCCTTCCTAATTCATAAGTATGGACTTCTAATTAAGGAACTCCTGTCCTAGATACACTACTTCTTCCTATCCATCATCATGGTTAACATGATGAGCTTTACTTCACAACAATATTCGTCTTCACCTATTATTCTTCTAAACTCATGGATGAATCCAATGAGTTTGATACTAAAGCATTTCATAGTTTTCTCATATCCTTGCTTAGTTATACCCACTACTCTACTGTTGATAATCTTCAATCGAACAAGTAGTTCTTCCAAAGTCCACTCATAATCTTCCTTAATCATCCATCACTAATATTTCTTCATTAGATGTATACATCCAACTACCTTACTAAAGCTTACTATCCTTTAAGAGGAATAACACTACTTCCATAACTCTATGCTATACTAACTTTAATTGAATCATAATATCTTACATTTACTTCACTCTAATACTCCGACTTCAACCTCACATTATTTTAATATGACTTTTAATGACTACTCTAGGCTAACTTATCTATATTAGGGTTTTAATCATGTTCTACCCACCAATGTCACTTATACTAGATATAAGTAAACAATCCTGAGGAGCAAGGCATGATCATTATAATCCTTTAATCTTTTATAGCTTAAGTATCCAATTGGCTAATCAAGGCTTTACTAATACAACCTTACAATTGTATTAGAATTATCTTCTTAGTATCTTTAATTGGATTAAGGCTGTTATTCATGGACTATGCCCACTTGATCCAATAGAATTACTACTGGTAACTATCTTCAGGATTCATCCTTGTAATCTTCTTTACTACCATATAATTAGATAATATAAATAATTCTTATATTTATTTAGGAGTGATTTAACTCCATCAATTATCCTATTGATTCGATTCTCTTCAATCATTCCCATCCTATAGATGATATCTAAAACTAGCATTACTATTTACCTCATCTTAGTTGTTTCTTTATAGACACTAAAGTGTAAGCTATGTTCTGGTCAAGAGTTGATAGATTGAGAATTGGTGAATCAATAGTTGATTTCTCAACATTGATGAACAACAGATATTGGAATATAACTCAATAGAGATGATAAGGATTGATATGGAAAGAAAGATATATGGTGAATGATCTAGACTTAGTTTCTTTCCTACTCAATCTTACTTTAGAAGTAGGATTAGGTATTACCATGATACTCATGGTATAAGCAGATGAGATTAAGATATAGTTGTTACATTCTTATTATTTGTGTTATATCCTTAACTTGGTACTCATGAGTGATTATAATGAATACTATGATATGATCACCTAAGGATCAAATATAGATCATAATGTATTAGGGTTTATCTATATTACATTTGATCTACCCTTAGATCAAATCTCCTTTACCCAAAATAAGGTTTTAGAAAAGGTCATATTGAAACTTATCGCAATCAACTTGATGTTCTACTTCAATTGCATCAAGTTAAGAGAAGCTTTAATCACTTTGACAAGTTTTGTTCAAAAGCACGAAAATTATTCGGATTTTCTATGCATGAATGCAATGCACACATCTGGGTTCATCTTATTTCTAGGCTCTAATGGTGTGATGTTACAGACTCCCCCCCTTAAAATAAACTTTGTCCTTGAAGTTCGGAAACTCTCACGTTTTGGAGTAAGGAATTTACTTGTAGCGGTTGCTACATTTCCCCACTCTACGGTGACCTTAAATTAAAATAATTTTAGCGTTCTATATCCTGGTTAGGTATCCTAATCCAACTCTTCTTATTTAATTATTGAGTTTTCTTACTATATTATATAAGGTCTAGGAAGTCTCACTAAACAGTGTTCCAAATTTTATTAGACAACATTTGTGATCAAAAGACTAATCTTTGATTTGTCATTATATGAGTTTACTGGTACTCCTTCCAAAAATTGGATTTGAACTCATTTAGTCCATACCCATTGGAATTTCTTGTTCCTTAATACTTGTCCAATTGGGTGTTCTCTATTACTTCTTAAGGGTTACTTAAGAGTTGTTTCTTCTAGAATTAGTCGGTTAGTATTAACCTTTTATCACCTTCAACCTTTTACCTTATTAAGTTTTAGATAATATTTCATTATTACCTATAGTACTTCTTCAACTTTCATTTATAATGTTTGCTCTCCCCCTTAGGGTTTACTAATAGTCTTTAAATTGTCTATATAGTATTTATTGGCTTTATAACTAGAATGTTGGTCTCTGTTCAGTTTATACTTTACCTAATTAGGGTCTGATGAAAGATTGTATGGTATATCCACACAATTGTGGATCTCTGAAACAAATCTTTCAGCATTATATGTCTACTTACTTTTTGACATTTTCGCTTGGATAAGTCTGACCTTGCGAAGCATCTTGAAAGATGATCGCCTTTAAATTTTATACTTCTTTAGGTCTTACTTAGCTTAGGCCCAATTTTATGCTCTTTATGCAAATTTTAAGAAGATC
This sequence comes from Avena sativa, assembly GCA_916181665.1. Lineage (NCBI taxonomy): Eukaryota > Viridiplantae > Streptophyta > Magnoliopsida > Poales > Poaceae > Avena > Avena sativa. The sequence goes on along the minus strand of OV702280.1, from coordinate 379,788,778 downwards.
TGGTTAACTAAGTTAACCAAATACCAGCTGCAGACAAAATACCAACTGTGGATTGGAATACCGACTATGGATCAAATACCAGTTGTGGATTACCTTACGATTTTCGACCTACTACTGTCATTCCCTCTGAATTTTCAGAGCTTACATACCATTTTGCTCCACAACTTCATCTTTGTACTAATTCATGATGCTTCCATGAACTAGGTATTACTACTTTATTAATTCCTTAGTAATATCACCTACTTGATTGAACCCTAAGTTCATCCCTTTTTGTTGTTCCTTATATTTACTACATTAATCTTTCTTCTTATAGATGGCTGAGAATATCCTGAATTTGATCTATCCTTCGAATTATGTTAATTCTCCTTACACTTGACTTTAATAAGTCTTCATATTGATCCTTGAAACTCATCACTCCCTCACACTAATTCCCATTTCTATCTAGGTCTATAACATCAAGTAATAACTGGGTGTTACATCATGCATTTGCACACCTAATTAAACTTCATGTACAGATCTAGGCAATAAAGAAGATTCAAGAAAATCCAAAAGTCGATAAACAAAAAAACATATACCATGTATTATACATAGGTTTTAAATAATTTACAAATGTACTAGGTGTTCCAACGGTTTGCTCCACACCTATTTACATAACTATCTTACAAGAACTTCTTATTCTTGTGAGTATATCCTCACTTATTTCGTAAAACCTTTCAACTACAATACGCATTACCCTCTATGTACATTATTCAAGCACTCATTCCTTGGGATGTCGTCCCTTTCTTACTTTCATCTTCCTCTAGTGCTTCTTGGAGTTCCGTCCATGATGACGTGAAGTCCTACGTCTGCCTTATGGAGCGTAAGAGCATCCAGGAGGTGCGTATTCTTGATTAGAAGTACCGAGACTGAGATTAGTCATTAAAAATCACTAGAGTTGGCGTAATCTTCTACTGAATATTCCTAGTTTTCCGGCAACGCTTCCTCAAAGTAAGTTGGCTCCTTAGCCTTTTCTTGGTTCCAGTCGTACATATTTGTATAGTATCTATCGGAATACTCTTCTAAGTTGATTGGATTGGTATCACCCCCATATGGTCCATAAGGATCTCTATGGTTATAGTTGTTCTCTTCTTCGATACCGGTATCACAAGGTATAGGATTTCCTATGGTTCCACTTTGAGATTCTACTCCCCATACACACTTGTTTGGCTCAGGGTTAGTTGGAATAACTCCATTCCATTCCTGTTGTTCGGAGTTGTACTTGGTCCATAAATCTTCAGGTGACTGGGTTTTGGTTTGGTAGTAGGCATAATTTTCCAAGTTTGGATCATCAAACTCAGTTTCCTCATACACTTCTCCCGAAGGTATGTATTTGGGATTCCTGGCTTCTTTATCTAACTTCTTCCTACATGCCATTGCCTTATCAGGATCAGTAAAATCCTCAATGACCGTATCCAGTTCCTGAACTAAGACTTGGTGAGTGTTATGATAAGTGTTTAGAAAAGACCGATAACGATCCATATACTCTACAGCTAGAGTGGGTTCAATTTGAACTAGACTAGAGGATCTAACTCATGCTCTGGGTTTGCGGTTTCATGGGGTATAATAGTATGAGTACTACCTTCTAGAGCTTGGGATTTTTGTTCACGGATCATGGTTATGGCTGCTGATACGGCAATCTGATATGCAGATGACATGCACCTTGCCTCTCCTGATGGCATTTCTCCCTTAAGTCCTAACTTCTTGGGTAACATGATCATGACAAGATATTTAGCTAATACCTGCCCATCATAGTAACTGTAAATCTTGACCAAAAGTCTCGATTCGCATTCCAAACTCCATAGAAGTTGTCGGAGATTATCTGTCCAATCCCCTCCGTAGTCATTCAATGTCATGTTCATCACTTGAACATTCCGGGGTGGGTATCGAGGTGCCATGTGGAACTGTAGATAAGAAATTATCATCAGTCACATAGAGTTAAAACTCTTGGATAATGTTCGGAATTGCAATCATACTAAAGAATTATCGCACTAGTAACATAACAGGAATATTCTCAAGTGAATATCCCTCATATCACTAGAGAACTCTTTATTATTGCTAGGATGTGTCCTACAGGTTCTACCCATTTACTAGGTTCCTAACCTAAGGTAAAAGCATATGCTCTGATACCAACTGCGGTGACCCAGCATACCACTGCATGATGTAGTATACTATAGTCGTTGACATCACACCAATGAAACACCGTTCACTAGTATTACATCCCTCAGAATGGAACAACAGAAACACAGCGGGTCCAATACATGGCTAAAGGTTACAACTCACTCTTTACACTAGATCCAGAGAACACTCTAGGTTAAAGGGAGAGAAAGAACTTCTTACAAAGAAGAATCAAAGATAAACAACGCAAGAACTAATATGTTACTAAGAATGGTATCTTAACTAAAGGGTTGACATTGCTGTTATTGCAATGCACTACAGAAATAGGTTCTTTGGTTAGAGAGTATATTCCTATTTAATCAGTAACTTCGTCTTCACTTGAGTTGAGGTATTTGTTGACTTCCTTGTCTTTGTTGAAGAGATTTAGCTTTGGATGATGATTCCTGGAGCATAACTTGGTGTAGAAATCGTCTTAATGACTTCAGAATCTAGCAAGGGTTAAGAAGATACGTTGAGTACGAGCGTACTCAGCAAATTCACTAGAAAATGAGTGTTTGATGCACTATAACTACAACCACAGACCATAGGTCGTAGGCAATGCAAGTTTTTATAAACATTTCTTCAAAGGTTGCTTTTATTCTGAAAATCTATGTCCGCCAGCCTTCACGAGTTTACCAAAACTTTCATGGAGTTCCTTTCCCGCTGCGTTCGCAGCTCCTTCCCGGAACAGGGAGTAACAAGTTACTGTTCTTACACTCTGCAGAGGTGCGTTACTTTACCCATGATAGATAACTCTTTGTTGCACAACCGGGTAGCCTATTCCCGTCCACAATTCCATAATGTGGGGCCCAGAAGATGATCCAAGCCAATCACTGCCCCCTTCGCGACCTCGCATGCCTCCTTGGTGTACACCATGCCCACATATTGGATTATGACAATGGTTTGTACAAACCATTAGATGCCCGAACTATCGTGGGACGTTGAAGGTTCCCACCCATATGCTGCATATCTTCTACGAATTACCAATTAATATGCCCGATACGAGGATAATAGCCACGACCTGCACATCCACCTACATGCGAGAGGAAGAAGATACAGCTGAATTCTCTGTTCCATTCCAAATCTCATGGTCAATGCGTAATATACGGCGCAAGAATCACTGGCGACATTGGTTGTTAAGTCCTAGGTGATATAGTTCTGAACAGTGGTATTCCAACTATCAGAGTTAATAGATTAGCTGATCACCCTGGATCAGTAACCTATAATTCACATTATTATCGAAAATAGTGTTTTCTGACCTTTTTCAAATGCAGGTGATGACAACACTGGATTTGTAAAATACTTTACAGAAAATAAACAAAGGACATGAGCAAGTGTGGACTTGCGTTTTGTGATTGCAAGATTATGCACTCACGGTCTTCGAGTCAGTATAAGATCAAAAATCTGAAATCATCATCATTGGTCTGGTAAGGACTAATGTTTAAAGAAGCAATATGCTCTTATGCATAATTAAACTCGAATCCCAGGGATAACGTTGTTCTAGGGTTTGGATACTAGAAATGATGTCTTTGGAATGTGTTGTACTTTTAGATGAGTTTAATACTTGTGCTTTTTATTAGGGCTTGTGAGTGTGTGTGAAGCAATATGTAGTTACGATATCATAAAATAATGAGACACACTTAATTGTGAAATGCTACTTAAGATTGCTTATATAAGAATTGTTGTTTTGAAGTGGTAAAAATAATAAGATTTGACGAAAAGATTTCTTTTCTGAGGTTTAATCAATCTTTGTGGTTAGTTGAGTTTGGTCGATGTTATTCGTGCTTGCTTGAATAGTTTTGCTTGAGATGTTTTATGACTTAACTATATCAGACCAAAGTTAACTATAAAACATATAACAATGTTTATAGTATTATATTTAGATTCTTGTAGACTAAAGTTAACTTTAAAAACATAGATAGTTTGAAAGTATAATGCTTATAACATTTGTACGTTGTGTACTTGGTAATGTTGCCTTAAAGGTTACTTAAGAATGGTTATATTTTTACTTGTTGTAGTGATTTCTTGATTTTATAATGGAATAGTATCATTTCCCTTTTAAGTATGAGTGGTTATATTTTGCAAACAAGGAAATAATATTACTTAACTACTTATGGATTCACCATAGTGTTGTGATGAATTTGTAAACTGATGGCTGAAGAATATGGAAAAGATTGGATTTAGTTACAATTATTCTTGGGGTTTTATAATTGTTTAGGACCATTTTAGAAAATAATTACTCCTTTGGTTGAAGGATAATTTATCAAAATTGTATTTATAATGTTTTGAACTATTATGACTTCATAATATGTATATTTAAGACTAATACTATTTATTAGACTTAACTGACTAATTTTTAGAAATATTAACAATTTTTATTTACCCTTATATGAATTATCAATTAAGCAAATAAGTTTAAATTTGAGTTATTAAAATATTTGAATTTTTTTATTTAACTCAAAATATAAATATTATATTTTTAACATGTATTATTTTTGTGATCATTTTGGTATATTACACTTATTTTTGTGATTTAAAAATAATAAGATATGATTTTTATAATACTTAGTACTTTATAAAGACTTAATAAATAACAAATATTTAATTAAGTGGAATTATAATGCATGATTATAGTTTTAAATTATAATTCTTATTTTTCTAAGATTTGTGGTATTCTATTTATATTTTTAACATTTACCATTATTAAAATTTGAATTATCAAAGTTTTATTACTTATAAAACCTTTATTCAATAATATTTATTTAAATTATCATCATAATAATATTTTATAATAATTTTAAATTGTAGATATTATTTTTCTACAAATTTTCATATATTATACACATTTTTCTGAATTATAAATCAAAAGTTATTAATTAAACAAGATTTAATTATTTATTTGATTTCTGGAATATTAATAATTGAGCTTATAACATTTTATTTATTTTTTAAACAGAAAATAACTTTTTACACCGCAGCCACACCTAACCCTAGTCACTAACTAGTGGGCCAGTGACCACCTCAGCTCACAAGTTAATAAATGCATTTGTTACCGACTGGATTGCTACCCCCAGACAGTGACATATGGGCCCTAGGCCATGTCATCTACCACACGAGGCAAAGACTGGGTCAAACTAGATGACGTGGCTAGAACTCAACATAGGCATGACGTCACACGAGTTGATCCTCACTGGTTGAGGATCGATCGATCGATCTAGTGCGTGCGCGGGGTTGTGGCTAGGTGCGTTGGAACGAGCATGCACTGGCGAGTTGAACTATGGTCGTGCCGCCCCTAAATGGTCATCGGATAACTATCGGTGACCGACGGAGGTGCACGAGACCTTGATACAGGACGCAATTGAATCAATGAAGACTCCTAGAAGATAGAGGATCTTACCCTGGTTGCGATGGAGTGCTTGGAGAAGTGAGAGGAGACGTGTAGACGATGAATCGACGACGATGGACACGGTGACTGCCAAAAGGGAACGCTCGATTCTTCCTGATTCCCGACACGCCAACCCCCGTTCTTGGTCCTAATCCACGATGGAGCTTCTAACGGTGGCCTTAGCGAGGCACGGGGTGGTCGGACATGGCCGGAGTGCTTAACATCGACGAGCTAGGGTTTCGGCATGGTTGGGGAACGAGGGAGGGAGAGTTTGAGAGGGGAAATGGGGATGAGGATGAGCAGAGGCGTCGTGATGGCCTCCTTATCCTCTCCTAGAGACGGCGGCGTGGATCTTGGCGCAAAGACGATGGCGGACGGCCTCGGCATCGCCACCGAGCTGCTTCCAGCTGGAGGAAGACGACGATGATGGTTTTGTAGAACACCCCTAGCACTTCTTTCCTCTCAACCCGCGATCCTTCCCTGGTTCCACCTATCAGTCATAGACGAGAACGAGCTGGGCTGGTTGCTGGGCTTTTGTGGGCTGCACATGGGCGATAGGTAAGAAAAGAGGAGTTGGGCCACGACCAGGATTTGTTTTTTATTTGTTTTCCTTTTTCTATTTTTTGTTTTACTTTAAGATTTGAATTTTCCTTATTTGATTTGAATTCTCCTCATAAAATTTATTTGCTGAGTGATTTCAGCATTAATAAAGTATATTAAGGTTTTTTTATGTGTTGGTCATATAGTGGTATTATTTCTTTATTTATTTTCTATAAGAACCCTTTTTATATTATGTAGATGCCCTTATTATTAATTTTTCTTTCTACATTAAACCATGGCTTTATTATATGATATTTTATTATTTGTTTAAACTTAACTCTAGTTGGCTCATAGTTTGAATAGAAATTTTTATATGTATAATGATACTATATTCTTTTTTCATGCATGAAATACAAAAAAATAATATGGTTATTACTACTTCCATTAACTTAGGAAATGGCAATGTATATATTCTATTATGATAGACATAGAAGTTTAGGGTTTGAATTGTAAATGTTTATCCAAGGGTTTAAGGTTCTTAATTTTCTTTTTTTTCTTTTGTTGATGTAAGTAAATATTTAATAACTAAGCATATTATTTTCTGTTTGTGATCTATAATGATATCACCCTTTTAAGATAGAAAGTTAAAATGTCCTATGGAAGAGAATTGATAACAATACTCCTAAGCACATATAATGATGGTAATTGGAATTGACAGAGATGTGCTTAAGCGATTTGCTAAATAACGATTCCTATAAAATATTGTGGAGATAAAATGAATTATCCAACAGATGAGCTGGATGTTAAGCTTGATCATAGATTTAGGGTTTAGGGTTTTACTAAGAATTCTTATCCTTCCTAATTCATAAGTATGGACTTCTAATTAAGGAACTCCTGTCCTAGATACACTACTTCTTCCTATCCATCATCATGGTTAACATGATGAGCTTTACTTCACAACAATATTCGTCTTCACCTATTATTCTTCTAAACTCATGGATGAATCCAATGAGTTTGATACTAAAGCATTTCATAGTTTTCTCATATCCTTGCTTAGTTATACCCACTAATCTACTGTTGATAATCTTCAATCCAACAAGTAGTTCTTCCAAACTCCACTCATAATCTTCCTTAATCATCAATCACTAATATTTATTCATTTGATGTATACATCCAACTACCTTACTAAAGCTTACTATCCTTTAAGAGTAATAACACTACTTCCATAACCCTATGTTATACTAACTTTAATTGAATCATACTATCTTACATTTACTTCACTCTAATACTCCTACTTCAACCTCACATTATTTTAATGTGACTTTTAATGACTACTCTAGGCTAACTTATCTATACTAGGGTTTCAATCATGTTCTACCCACCAATGTCAGTTATACTAGATATAAGTAAACAATCCTAAGGAGCAAGGCATGATCATTATAATCCTTTAATCTTTTATAGCTTAAGTATCCAATTGGCTAATCAAGGCTTTACCAATACAACCTTACAATTGTATTGGAATTATCTTCTTAGTATCTTTAATTGGATTAAGGCTGTTATTCATGGACTATGCCCACTTGATCCAATAGAATTACTACTGGTAACTATCTTCAGGATTCATCCTTGTAATCTTATTTACTACCATATAATTAGATAATATAAATAATTCTTCTATTTATTTAGGAGTGATTTAACTCCATCAATTATCCTATTGATTTGATTCTCTTCAATCATTCCCATCCTATAGATGATATCTAAAACTAGCATTGCTATTTACCTCATCTTAGTTGTTTCTTTATAGACACTTAAGTGTAAGCTATGGTCTGGTCAAGAGTTGATAGATTGAGAATTGGTGAATCAATAGTTGATTTCTCAACATTGATGAACAACAGATGTTGGAATATAACTCAATAGAGATGATAAGGATTGATATGGAAAGAAAGATATATGGTGAACGATCTAGACTTAGTTTCTTTCCTACTCAATCTTACTTAAGAAGTAGGATTAGGTATTACCATGATATGGTATAAGCAGATGAGATTAAGATATAGTTACATTCTTATTATTTGTGTTATATCCTTAACTTGGTACTCATGAGTGATTATAATGAATACTATGATATGATCACCTAAGGATCAAATATAGATCATAATGTATTAGGGTTTATCTATATTACATTTGATCTACCCTTAGATCAAATCTCCTTTATCCAAAATAAGGTTTTAGCAAAGGTCATATTGAAACTTATCACAGTCAACTTGATGATCTACTTCAATTGCATCAAGTTAAGAGAAGCTTCAATCACTTTGACAAGTTTTGTTCAAAAGCGTGAAAATTATTCGGATTTTCTATGCATGAATGCAATGCACACATATGGGTTCATCTTATATCTAGGCTCTAATGCTGGGATGTTATAGGCAGCCAGCCATCTGCGGTGCGAGATGAGGACGGAGACACAGGGTTTTACCAAGGTTTGGCCCCCCGGAGGGTAAGGACCTACTCCTGCTAGATTGTATTGATGATAGAGTACAAGGGCGAGCTCGAAGACTAGGCGGCGAGTCGCAGGGGGTGTCTGATGGAACGTGTCCTCTATGCGTACCCTAGGAAGGTTTATATAAGCTCACCTCGCTAGGGTTTATAGATCTACAACCGAATTAGTTGAGGATTCGGAGGGTGTTTGACCTTATCCGACTGGGCCTAGCTACGCTTATGGGCCTTCGTCTTCCAGTCGCATGGCTCCTTGTTGGGTCTTGATCCAGTCGCTGTCCTACAGGCCCACTCGCTGGCAGCACGGGCCAGTAGAAAACGTCCTGCTGGATATACCCCACTCGGCATATCCCCATCAGTAGTCCCCGAGGCCGTCGTCGATCCGTCGCAGGTGTTCTTTGGCAGTCGGAGTATGTGGGTCCAATTTGGACGCCAAGTCCAATTTGGGTCGACAAGTAGTCGAATCGCAGCTATGGTGATCAGTTCGGCGGGTAGTCGGGTCGCGGTAGCTGGCGAGTCGAGTAGACGAAGTTGGACCATCAGCGTTGGTCAAACTAGCCGTTGGGTAATCCAACGGTAATATCGGCGTAATCACCGCGCGGTAACGGCTCCCTGAAAATGGCGGGTAGCAAACCGCTATATAAGGACAGTGTCGGGCGAAGAGCGATCATTCCCCACACTTACTCCGATCTCACGCGTATCCCAGTATTCCATTCCTCTGTAGCGACCAGAGTGACCCAGAGCGATCTGCAACCCTAGATCCTCCGACGGATGGCGCGTTCGACGAAACCACGGGGAGATCCAAATGCACGAGAGTGCTACTGAAGTCATTCGAGGATGTGGGGATTGGCTTCCACCCGCTGATGACGAGAACTTGAATGAGTCCTCCGAGGACTAAAGCGAGCCCTCCTTCGACAGGGGAAACATCGGAGGTGATGATAATGAAGACGACGATGATGAAGATGACGACGAGGCCGTGGAGGTCGCCACATCCATGGTCCGTAAGACCCGCGGGCAGCGGCAGCGCGAGCTCGAGGCCAGAAAGAGCCTTGAGGCTCACGACGAGGGTGTCCCGAGCACACCTCGTGGCGCGTGGCCACGCCGTCGAAGAAGAAATCTCCATAGAAGAAGAAGAAATCGGCCAAGGCGGTGTCGCCACCTCGGTTCGCGAGTAGCTCCGAGTCTGCCAGCATGGCCAATGAGGTCGGGGCTAGTGCTCCGACACTGGCGACCGCGGCAGCCGACGCGGCTATGGTAGAGGATGAAGTGCTATTGGCGTCACTGCCACCGCCCTTCACCGCAGTCGCTGGGCTCGGGGCCGCTCCATCCGCGGGCGCGTCGCTACCGCGGGACGCACCTGCGGAGATTGCCGCGGATCCTCCTGTCGCAGCCTCATCCTAAAAGAAGCCATCGGTGTCTTGGGCCCAGAGAGTGTTCGAGACGGGCCTCAGCCGGAAGCTTGGGTCGGAGTTGGAAAAACCGACGAGTATTCGCACCGGCCTTCATTTTATCCTAGTCGCCAAGTGATTATCCTTTAGAGTACTTCTTTGGGCAACAGATTTATGTTTTGTCCTGAGAACTCACCGACGATGTCGTGTTGTAGGACTGGTGTGAAGAAAATAGGTCACCCTTCGGTGGCTAAGGTCCCGTTGGGTGCCAGTCGATCCCTCGAAGAAGAGGAAGAGCGACGAGGTCAAGGCGCCTATTGAGGGTGCGAATAAGGCAAAGGGCGGCTAGAGCCTGCGGCGCCAGTTGGGGCAATGGGCCCGACGGCGAGTTTCGCGGGGGCGGCGGTGGTGACCTTCCCTCGCTTTGTGGCGAGGGCCTCAATGGCGAGTGCTTCAGCACAGTCGGTGGAGGTCGAGCAGCATCGCGGGCGCACACCTCTTGTGCTCCCGTCGGTGGACGCGATCGAGCTCCACAATATGCTGGGTGCGGCAATCCAGGTATGTCCAGTCCCCGAGGATCTAGTCGCTGAATTTCAGCGGGTAGATTCTTACTTTTTCGTTGTCCAGTCCCCGAGTGGCTAGTCATTGAGTTGCGGCGTCTAGGGACTTGAAGATTTCTTTGTTACCCAGTCCCCGAGTGGCTAGTCGCTGAATTTCAGCGGCTAGGCACTTAGGAAGTGCTTCATGAGTGTTTGCTGATGTTTGCCATGGTTTTGCAGGGCCTCCAGCGCGAGTCGGCGAAGCGATTGGCTGCCAAGGAGCGCCTGGAAGAGGAAGCCCGCTCCGTCCGAGTAGTGAACGAGAAGCTTCGAGTG